>JAKLNA010000001.1:490341-3147288 GCA_022813105.1 Cystobasidium onofrii
AAAAAAATTTCCTGCGCTTGCACTGCTCTCTTTTCCTCTCCCGCTTTGTTTTTGTAATTTTTTTCTTTTACCCCTTTTCCCTTTTCCTCTCTGTTGTCCATGGTGGTGTTAAACCCCCCCCCCCCCCCCCCCCCAACCACTCTCCCCGCCCCCTCCTTCTTTTTCCCCACGGACAACAGCGAAAAATGGTACAACCATATACAAATGCTTCGAGTCGGCGTGGATCAAGGGCTAGCTCTAGCTCAGGACTCCCATTGGCACGACCACGTGAAGATGACGAGGACAACTATCGCGAGAATAACAGTGAAAGATGCTCGTCTCAACATACAGCGAGCTTGGGTGCAATTAGTCCTTCCCCGTCACGAGGACCTAGACTGGATCCCGATTCGTAAGTGAACACTTTTCGGAGCGGTCCTCGTCCGAACGATGCTGAAGGACACTGGTTTGGATCTTTCGCAGATTCACGAGGGTGGACGGACTTGGACTTAGTGGGCTGCCTGGAGAGTATGAGCGCCCCGTTGCCGAAAAACGTAGGTGACAATCCAGGTTTCAGTGGTATTTCCTAAATTGCCTGTATATTCGCAGTGATGCGGGATAAGTTACGACGAATGCAGGGTGGTCAGGGTCCCGATCCAGAAAGGCGAGGAAGATCGCCTACAAGAAAGTTTTTAGCGTATGATAGATCTAGGGAAAGTGGAGGACAAATGCCACCATTTCCTCCAGCAAATTTAGCAGCTCGCCCAACCTCTTCTGCGTAAGCTTTGCAGCCCTCGTTAATGCCTACGTTGAAGCAATGCTGAGACTGCCTTCACTTCGGCCTGCATGCCCTGCTCGTTCGGCCCACAGCGCCAGGGGTTTTCAGACTGAGGCAGCAAGAGGTTTGTCGAATGAGGCGAAAGCCTTTCCTCCCCTTCCAGGCAGAGGTCCTGGTACAGGTTCACAAGTACCTACAAGCAACTTACAATATTCTGCCCTTGTACCGGGAATGGTTCCTGGATCTACGATGAGTATGAGAGGGAAACAGCGTGGGAAAGCATCCCCTGCCACATCATCGCAGCAAAGGTCAAGCCAGGAAGCCGCGCGGCGAAATCCGTTGGATAAGCATAACTACCCTCCCCTTCCTGGTACTGGAGCAACACAGTCTCCAGCGACGATTTCCTATGCCGGATTAGCCAAAAACGGTTTGGGTGAAACGGTCAACATGAGAGGCGTTGGAACTGTTGAAAAAAACGTGCCGCTTCCTTCAAGGCGACGACCCGGTGCACCACCTCTGGAAGTCGGCAAAGGACCATTAGCCACTCCGTCAAGTCAGTCCGGCTCTCGTGTCCCGTCGAGGCATAGGCCAGAATTGTCTTTGTCAAATAAGGTCACTTTCCCTAACCTCCCAGGCCACGGGAATCGGAGCTCATCCCAAACTGGCCAACCTTTACCCTACGGCAAGTTGTTCAAACAGGCGGCAGCACCGGAGAAAAGAGCGAACGTACCAGTCTTCAGGTCTGCAGCCAATCCACCACCTGGCGGTTCCAAAGGCGCGGCTGCTGGTACACATGCAGTCGATGCTAGATCTCGTAGCGCCTCCAGGGGACGTCAGCCGGGCCCTCCGGGACAGCCTCCGAAGACTCCAGAACATTCACGACCTCGAGGCAGAAGCCTCGCAGACTCTGGCTTAACACGATCAACTGGCACACCTGCCCAACAAGCAACGCGTCCTTTATCAAACTCACCTCTTCTAGAAAACTGGTGGGAATGGGAGCCGAAGTAAAGTTATTCGGGCGGATTTGCGTATATCACCTCGTCCCTAACGGAACTGTAGGGCTGGGAGATGTACTTGGGAAGAACGTTTCTATCTTAGCGTGTGAATATGTTTCTCTTTCTTTTGACTCTGTTTCTTTTGACTTTTCTGCTGCGATGAACCATGTAAATTAAGCCACAAAAATGAAATTCACTTGACTTGTCCGATTTTATCTCATGTCTGGTTAGCACTAATGGCCTCTGCAGAATTGGTTGCCTGAAGAGTCCATCGCATGATTCACTTGCAAAATGACTGAAGGAAGTCCTAGTCTCTGCTACCATCTGTAGCATTTGAGGGACCCGGTTGACTAGAACGTCAAATGCACTATGCCTGTACTGAACATGCCAGTCTCTTCCTAATTTGAGTGCACTACACAATCAAGCTGTAGTAATGCCTGTTCCCTCCTTTCGGCAACGTGGACTGACTATTTGTACAGTGTGACTGGTCGCTGATCATCATTGACTAGCTCGAATTGTAATTTATAGCGGCGCGTCAAAGTCAAAGTTGTGTAGACGACATTCATGGGATCGAACTAAGTTTGAATACATGATAAGCACGAAAAGGGGAGCAGCAACCTCGTAATGGAGCGTATTTCATTCGGCGGACGAATATGGGAGCTGGACTTGCTTTCAATTACATTGCTCAGTGCAAGTCTTACAGGAGAAGTGCCACATAACCTGTGATCATACACTGAGAAATCAAATGAAACAGCCATCAGCAAAGAACGTTCGAAACGTCTCTTCCTCTCCGCGAAAGGGCTAGTAGTATTACCGATGAAACCGATGACTTACCAATCCACCCAGCGCTTCAGCCGAAAAGACAAGCAGCAAGGGAAAGGTGAAGGTGAAGAGTTGACATAGGTTGAAGGAAGTCAGCGAATTGTACAGGACTTGGAACTTCCAGCCTGCGGATGAAGTAAATCGTACGTGTTACAGGTCCAAGAAAGCGAAATCTATCGAATGAGCAGCAGTGCGAGAAAGCGAAAAGTCATCGCAAAGTCAAATGAGCCTTTCAAGCATTCAAAGTGTGATATAAGTAGTCATCGCAACTCACCTCGCTCTATCTAGCAGTAGCAAGAAGATGGAACCGCTGAAGAGAACAGCACCAGTACCGATAAGAGCACCTGCATATCTCGGTAGACCTCTCGTTGTATTTGCTGCATTTCCGAATTTAGGATGTTGTGATATAGCTAGTAGAGCTACACCGTTTGCAATGAGGTAGTGACTGTGAACCAGCGCGAAGTATGTTATTGATGGCGATTTGATGGAATACAGCAATAAAAACGTCAGCATTGTGGAAGGAATTTGAATGTCGTATGAGAATGTATCGCACGCTGCTGTGCCCCAAGTCTGACCACCTTTATCGCCCAATCTCTTGGATAGGGCATGGGCACCGAATGCGCCTGCTGTAATTCCAGAAGCGGCTACACGGGAGGAACAGAAATTGCAGGTTCAGCGGCGAGATATCTTTCAGCTCTTCAAGGTATGACGGCGCACTGAAGGCGGCTCCGAGCTTCCACAGGCCGATGGAAGACAGCATGATGGATTGCCTGGTTAAATCAAGATGATCGGAGGGCAAGGTGGGCACATTGGCAGTTCAGTCTGGAGGACGCTCATGAAACTTGATAAGCCACGTTCAAAGTCAGCATTTGCCATCAGTCTGGTCATTATGATACAGTACAATGCCTGGACACGTCTCTCCAGTCATTGTCAGTTCTGAGCGATGAATGCACTCATGCAACCAGCCAAGCTATGTGCGAGCAAGGGAGAGCGACAGGACCAAATGACAGGGCCACCCTGGTACGGAGAATGCGGGCGTCGAGGGTAGCTGAGGTGAGTGAACCATTGGTGAGGTAGTCTTCCTTCATTCTGTCACACTATAGAGAGACTCTGCACATTGATTTTGTTACAGAGTGCAAGATACTCGATCCCGCTGACAAAGCCGGCACACCGTCTAATTAGGTAATCCGCGTTACGACAAAAGAATGACGTCTGGAGAGGCAGCGGTTGCAGTGGTACGCGTACCATCCTGCAGCTTGATTGCTGGTCAATCGCAAGAGTTGCTTCTGCTCCAATCTCAACCTCCATACTGTGCTACTTCTCTATCAAACGACGGCAGCGAGTCCGTCTCACCTCTGAGCACTCCCGACGGGCAGTCATTGCACGCAAGTTTGAACGACAGCGACGCATTCGACGAGCACGACGGACTTGGAGATACTCGTCCCATACAGGCAATTGCTGCAACCAGCCCACTGCTGTCTCAACTGGGCCCCGTCTCGCCAGCTGAAGAACTCACTCCAGCCATCCAGGCCTCGTCCTCTGCATCAGCCACCTCATCTCCCTCGCGTCGCATACCGATATCCTCCATAAGCAATAGCCAGTCATCCACAACCACTGCCGCTACAGCATCAACTTCAAACCAGAAAACGAGCGTGCTTGTCCTCGACTGGTCCCGCCCCCGTACTGCCGGTGCTATCTTTCAGTCCTCGTCTGGTGTCTGCAGGGTTCACCTGCAAGCTAGACCTCTGTACGCGAGGCATCAAGCTAGCATAGAGCGATTGAATTGGAAAGACTCGACTCTTCTTGCTTCTTCCACCTCGCATAGCACTGTCTCGACTCACAATCAGCCTACGTCGACCCCATCTTTACCAGAATCCCCTAGAAGGGCAGTCATTTCACGCACTCCCTTAATCGACGTAGACAGAGTATCCCAAATTCCGTTAGCAAGTACTCCAGTAATATCTACTCTGCCCTTATAACTCGCTTAAGGAACCTTTCTCTGTATCATTTCGACCAGAAACAAATATGTCGAGTCCAGCAGCTTCTTCATCTTCACAGACACAAGTCAATGGTAGTGGCGATGGTCATGGACCCGTCAGGCCTTCAGCCCCAATAGGAGCATCGACCCGACGAGACATTCATCTATCGGAACAAGGACAACATTTACCACCCTCTGGTCCAACACGTATAGCAACATGGCGACCAATACCAGGTAAATCAATACCAAAATCAGATTTTAAAGCAACACCAGAACAAGAAGCTCAAATTAAAGAATTAAAAAAATATACAGAAGAAAATTTAATACTTGATTCTAATGATGAATATTATTACTGGGAAAAGAAATGGTTAGATAGAAAAGATACTTATTCTAGATATATGAGAGCGGCTGATTGGAGATTGGAAAATGCTAAGAAAAGAATTAAGGGTACGCTCGAATGGAGGAGAAGTTATAAACCTGATTTAATCAAGCCAGAGGAGATTAGACTGGAAGCTGAGGGTGGTAAAGTGTGAGTGGTAGCCTATTCTATGAAACGGTCCTCCAAACAACGGCGAAGCTTAGCTTGACATTTGTTTTTGATACACCAGTGTCGTTAACGGTTTCGACCACGACGGAAGACCAATAGTCTGGCTTCGTCCTTCAAGAGAAAATACCAAACCCTCTCCTACTCAGATCCGTCACCTTATCTTCCAGCTTGAACGAGCAATAGATCTCATGCCAGAAGGTGTTGAAAAGTTAGCTCTAGTAGTAGATTACAAAGGAGCAACAAGTGCAAATAATCCAAGTTTGAAAACAGTAAAAGAAGTAATACATATTTTACAAAATCATTACGTTGAAAGATTAGGTAAAGGAGTAGTAGTAAATGTACCTTTTTATTTACAAACTTTTTTTAATATGATTAAACCATTATTAGATCCAAAAACAAAATCAAAGGTAGAATTCAATCCAAAATTACAAAATTTAATACCAAATCAACAATTAGATTCTGAATTTGGTGGTAATTTTGAATATATTTATGATTCTAAAGTTTATTTAATTGCTTTATGTCATTTTTGTGGTATTAAAGAAGATGGTACAAGAGAAGAAATCATACCTAAAGACATACCGGCTTCTAAACCTGATGAAATTCAAAGAACTTTGACAGAACAAACTGGTAATACTATGGAAGAAGAAGCTGAATATGCTAGACAAGAAGCTGAAGCTCAGGAAAGACAAGATAGAGAAGCTAAAGAATTTGCTGAGAAAGGTGGTCAATTACAGATTGACGATGATGACGATGTTGACGATTCCTCTACGAATCTGAATACGAATACTGCTGAAACCACCATTGATACGACAAATGTCCAAGATGGGCGAATCGATGGTGATCATTCTGGACTCGACGATGCAACAGTTGGGGAAGGTGTCATTGCTGCTGCCGCTGCGGCTAGTATTGCGGCAGCTACCCAGTCAGGCCAGGCCAGCAATGGCACAACCATGCAGCCTGCTGGTAGGAATGTAGGCGGACCGGCAAAAGCTGAAACCATGCCGCAGTCACACTCGACAGGCCTCAAGGAGAGGATCTCGGACTCGCCATCGAATACCAAAGCGACGGATCACGCGCTCACAGCCAATAGCAATGCCCCACCTAAAGAACAGACGGTTACAACATCGTCTGCTCAGCCTTCTCAACCAATCGCCCATGTGGGCCAATCCAATCCAGCTGCACAGACAAATGCAGCAAAAGATACACCAAGAATTACAGCACCCGCATCAAATGCACAAAATAAGCAAGTCGCTCGCAAAAGAGGGGGATGGAAGCTATTCTCGTCTAAGAGAGGTCTGGACAAAGAAGGCAACCCAACGCAACATAAGCATAAACATATCACGAAAGCGTTGTGCATGCATAAGGGGGCCATTGACCCTTCTAAGGCATCTTCGAGTACGAAAGTCGTTAGTGAGAAGCCTAACACAGCTGTCAATGGAGATGCAGATCCTGTTCGCACTGCGAACAACGACAGAATCAAGATTGCACCGGAAGCGACAGAAGGAAGAGAAGAACGAACATATAACAATGCACCTCTAGCAACGAATGCAACATTTGGACCAGATGCATATCATACAGCAATGGAAGCTTATCCAACATCAGGTGATAATGGAAGTGAAGGTGGTGGTGATTATTTTACAAATATAAGAAAAATACCAGTTATTAAACCTACCAATGTAGAAGAAGAAGAAAAAGATCAAGCTGAATTAGTTAAAAGACCTACTGAAATTATGAATAGATTACATGAAGGTGGTACTGGTGATTTAATACTTGCTTTTGAAGTTAAACAACCACCTATTGAGAATGAAACTAACGAAGGAGAGACTGTTAAGAAAGATGATGAGAATGCTACTGCTGAAGCTGCTACGAGAGGAGGAGAGCAGGTTAAGACGCAAGAGTAACGTACGATTGACCTTTTCCTGCCTAGATTAATCTGTCTGTATAACGCACCTACACAACCTCAGTCTCGCATCACAACCGATACTTAATCTCCCTTGGCTTTTTTGAAGTCGTTCACTGAATGATCCCATACCCACTCTTCCTTGGAATGTAGCATAGACATATCATTTCTTCCCAGTCAGTTCACCGATACTCATGATACCAGTACCGCAATACATAATACCGTTTTTCAGCTCGTCGCGTGTCTTACCGACATCATTAGTCTTTCTCGCCAAGCCCGATACAAGAAGGAAACATATCCGAAGTACTTTGCATTGCATTGCTTAACATTGAGAGGGAGATTCATCGCTGAATTACAGTATCCCGACATTACTGATCCGAATTCAACTGACTTCTGAGTTTTATCCATGAATGGTGTTCAAAGGATTTCGAGGAGGGAGGACAGTAAGACACCTAATACTGATATGTCACCATGGGAACGGCTTAGTTCTGGTTGGTGGCGGAGAGGATCCTGTAAGAATATAGTCAATTAAGCATCAGTTGTTATCATTTCGGCGTGTATGTCTTTTTACAGATCGCTGAAACTTGCTTTCCGCCTGAACCCAAGACTTTGGTAGTCTGAGTACTAAGTCCCATCAGAGAAGAAGCAAGACTGAGAAAATTTAAAACCAAAAGTTGAGTCAGTCATTGTTCTTAATCCTTATGTTTGAAGAAACTCACCCAGCCAAACCAAGAACACCTTCATTGAGGTTGAAATAACCCAAATTAGACATAGGTAAAACAAAATCAAATAAATCTTGAATCAATTGAAATTTAGCATCTTTAAATTGTTTTTGTAAAGTTTTCAATTCAATTTTCCTATCTGCTTCTTTTTCTGGTGTGGATTGAGGTTTTAAAGATGATTTCGTTCTAACTTGAATTGCTTGTAATTTATATAATCCAGATAGAATTGATGCGGCTGTTCCATCCACAAGTGGGGAAAAGTGTTAAATTTCGTTTTATTGTCAATTTTGAGAGGGATATCCGAGGAAGAGTAGTCGAAGTTGACCATACGAAGTGAATGCGGGGGAGCCAAGCAGTAAGCAACAGGTTAACCAGAACAAAACGCATTCACTCCACCCACCAATACCAACAGCCCAAGCCCTGTTTGCGTTCTTTCCGATTCTGTCAATCTTATCCTTTGCAAAGACCTTAATCTTGGCACTATGAGCCTGGAATTGCAAATAAAAAGGTTACACAGTAAGCAGTTAGCCAAAGTACGGCTAAACAAAGCCATAAGTGTGATGGGACCTACCCAAGAAAGATGGTCGTTGATAAGGTACAACGCATAACCTAGCTGTCGGATCGTAGCAGTAATCTTGAGTATAGGATCGGCGATAGCTTGAGCTTTGAGAGCAGCTTGTAGATGTTCTACCGGTTTACCCAATCTCATGACTGGGTGGGAATAGACACGAATGATTGTATAGTGTAAGTTGTAATCTTTGCATACTTTGTATACCCTATCGCACCTTTGCGGGTAGTACCGAGAGCCGACTTGATGGCGGACATCCTGGCGACTAGCTCCTTCGAGTAGCCTTGACGGGCATAGTGCCAAGCTAGGAAGCGGGCTGCATACTGTACGCTTCTGTAGACCTGTGAGTGATAGTTTGTGAGGTGATAGTTGCACAGCGTGGGACCGGAGGCGCAGTGTGTGGAGCATGAGGGTGCGTATCAGTGAGTGGTTGAACGCTGGACTTGGCAAGTCATGGCTACCCACCTTGTCGCGACCGACTGAGACACACAGGGATTAGAAGGGATAGATGTAGAGCATCAGTATTGGATGCCTTCTAGCAGCTCCATGCAACCATGCCATCCAAGGCACTACATGGCTCTGCACCTCTACAATGAGCGTGAATGGATGAACCCACCCGTCGTGGCTGCGACTTTGAGCGAGTCGTTGACGTAGGGGTGGAGGATGATCTGGGAGGCCATCGTGCGTACTGTTGCGTGTGTAGTGTATAGCAGACAGGATGTGTCAATAAGTATAAGATCCAAAAAAGAGCCGGTCCTCACAGCTGCTTTCCACCTCCAACTTTCTCGATCAGATGGGCTCCGGTATTTTCCAGTGCCGACGAGCTCACCGGGCCGGTTGGACGGGTGACAGCGTCTATTCTATGTATATGCACGGCTAGTAGTTGTAGACGCTGTTACTGGTCTGCTCTCTTACTATTCATACGTTAACCTCTCTCATTCGGACCATATCGTGGCACCATGTCGTTGAGAACAAGCATCCACCGAACAGTCGCAAGAGCTGGAAAAGCTGCAGCAACGACCTCAGCATCGCCTGCATGCACGTTCCATGCCGTTCGACGCCAGTTCTCTGCATCCCCATACCGCAAAGAGACTGAAGCTCCCCCTAGCAACTCGGCTGGCAAAGTGAGATACGACTACAAAGATGCTTTGAGGATCGAAAGCTCGCTGCTCACTGAGGACGAAGTGGTTATAAAGTGGGTGGCATCGCATGAGCGGCCATACATCGAGCGCACTAATGGCATGCTCATTATGAATCCAGAGATACAGCCCATGAATACTGCCAGGTGGGTGCAACGATCCTAGAACCAATCTCCCTCTGTCTAGTCTATCGCTAATTCTGGAAAACATACCCTTCACTAATAGGAAAAGCTAATGCCCAGAGTAACTGAAGCATATAGGAATGAAAACTTTGATCCAAAGATACTTGCTGAAATGGTAAGTTAGCCAATACGATCACATTCTTCGAATTTGGAGCTCAGTTTTCTGAATGTTTTTGGCAAGAATAGGGTGAACTTGGACTGTTGGGCGCCACTATCGATGGATATGGATGCGCTGGCGTGTCGAGCGTTTCATACGGTCTGATAGCTAGAGAAGTAGAGAGGTAAGCTTACATTTGCAATCTGGTATCTTTGCTTTGTTAAATGAATCTATTCTCATGACGTGTCTATTATGCTACACAGAGTGGATTCAGGCTATAGATCAGCTATGTCCGTACAAAGTTCGCTCGTCATGCACCCTATCAGTGAGTGTCGACTCTTCTATCAGATTATACAGATCTCCAAAGACAAAGAAATGTAACACCTTGCTAACGCTCTTCCCCGTTCTTGCAGATGCATTTGGTTCGGACGCTCTAAAGGAGAAATACTTACCACGCTTAGCCAAGGGTGAAATTGTTGGATGCTTCGTAAGTCCATCTAGCATGAAACAAGCATAAATTCTTTTCTTTCTATGATATGATACATTAACTAACGTTCTGCATTGACCGTTGCGTAAATTCAAAATAGGGCTTAACGGAACCAGGACATGGTTCAGATCCATCAGGAATGACAACACAAGCTCGTGAAGCACCAGGAGGAGGAGGTTACATATTATCAGGCTCAAAAACATGGATTTCTAATTCACCAGTAGCTGATGTATTCATAGTTTGGGCTAAATGTGAATGGGATGGTAAAATTAGAGGTTTCGTACTAGAAAAAGGTATGAAAGGTTTATCTGCGCCTCCTATTAAAAATAAATTGGCTTTGAGAGCGTCTATTACTGGTTCTAGTAAGTTACTTTATTTCCATGTCTCCTCTTCTTTCCTTTTCCTCTTTATATCTCCCTCCTTCTTGCTCTCTCTCACTCAAGACTGCCCCAATATCGAAATGCTGGCTTGATGAAGAGATTCTGAAAGCGCAATAACTGATATGCCATCTCTTCGTTTCCTTGTCATCTCCCTTGCAGTCTTCATGGAAGAGGTCGAAGTACCACAAGGCAACATGTTAGAAAAAGTATCAGGGCTCAAGGGTCCTTTCTCCTGCTTGAAGTGAGTGATTCAATCGAGGTGTTATCTCTTTAGAAGGATGGTTTGCTAACATTTTGTACGTTCATTCCGCAGTAATGCTCGCTTTGGAATCGCTTTTGGTGTCATTGGCGCACTCGAAGATTGTCTTGAAAAAGCAAGAGATTATGCTTTAGATAGAACGCAATTCAATGTCCCGTTAGCTTCCTTCCAGTTGGTAAGAAGGCTGCTCCTTTACTATCCGAAGATTTTCAAGCTCAATCAGACTCCTCGCTGATATGCACTCCCTCTCTCTTCCCTTTGACCGTCACAGATCCAAAAGAAGTTGGCAGATGCACATACAGAAGCTGTAGTTGGCTTAGTGGCTGCAATTCAATTAGGAAGACTCAAAGATGCAGGTACCTGGGCACCCGAAATGGTTTCATTACTAAAGCGAAATAATTGCGGTAAAGCATTAGAACATTCACGTATCCTACTTGATATTTTAGGTGGTAATGGTATAGTAGATGAATACCATATTGGCAGACATGCTGCTAATTTACATGTAGCTAATACTTATGAAGGAACCCATGATATTCATGCTCTTATACTTGGTAAAGCTATTACCGGTTTACAGGCTTTTAAACCTTAGTAACATTCTTAATAGCATCAACAGTCTTTAGTTTATTCATCAATCCTCGATTCCACATTCATTGCAATGCATCATATGGTATGAAAGTTTCAGTACACAGGCTTTCGGTCGTCTCATCATGCTTCCAAGAAAGGGTTCGCGTTATCTTCACAGAACGAAGGATCTCCCCGGCAAGGCGAGATGCGTTCAAGTATGATCGCGACGTAATGCTACGAATTGCTACAGCTGCTCTCGAGTTGATGTGTTAGAGCACGCATCTTATTTGATATACTAGGTGGTAGTGATATATTAGACGAGGATCATATCGGTAAACATGCTGCTAAGCCAGATGTCTCTAATAGGAATACATGCGAGAGGACTCGTGATCATTGTGCTGCTGTTCTTGGTAAAGCTATTACTGGCTACTGGCTTTTGAGCCTCAACAACATTCTTAGTAGCATGAACTCTGGAGTCTCATCCTTATTCAGTTAATATCCGGGGATGCATTGTGTCGAGCTTTTGTGTCGGGTGGTTCGTTCGATGAAGAGTTTTGCAACTGTCCCGGCTTCAAACTGAAAAACCAAACTATTTCAGGCGTTCCGTATCTTCGCTTAAGTCCATCTTCACTTGTAGAGATCGCTGCAGCCATTCGTTCCAACCGGGAAATCGCGGATAGCTCACGGCATCCAGATCCTTTTTACAACTCCTTGAACAGAGTCCGAAGACTCTGCAAGCTGCTGCAGGATGTGCCGGCCAACCAGGACAGGCAAAGCCGTCCTCCATCAAGGACGATTTCTGGCTCCGGGCTTTTTACGGATTATATGTCCACAGCGCATCTCGTGGAAGATTTTTGGGAATGATGTTGATACCGACTATGCAATCGCTATGTCAAAAGATAGAAATATGTCAGCAGGGATCGTTACCAAACTAGGAGTATATCAGAAGGGAATGTTACCGACACTGAGCAAGACTATAAAGCGTGACGACTGATGTCGTGCCAATGTTTGAAAGAATGTGTACGAGAAAGAACATGTATGAGGGCGACCGTCGATATCGGCTATGTGTCCCGGTTGTCACAAAATATGAGCAGGTCAATAGGGAGTCTTGCCAAAACTGGGAACATGTCAGAAAGCAACGTACCGACATTGAGCTAGACATGCAGCGTAATGATAACGATTGATATTGTACCAATGTGGATATCCCTTGCTTGACGGGGTATGTCGGGAGAGGACGTCGATATTGACCATATGTTCTCTCTGTCAATAAGAGAGAAGCAAGTCAGCAGAGGACAGTACCATACTACGAGCCTGTCAGAAGGGAACGCACCGATCATTGAGCAAGGCTTTGTAGCGTGACGGTTGGTGGGGTGCCAATGTAGACATCCAATGCTTGAGAGAGTATGTATGAGGCAGACCGTCGGCATCGGCCATGTGCGCCCTGTCAGAGAATATAAGCAGGTCAGTAAGGAGTCTTGTTACGACTAGTAACATGTCAGAAGGGAACACTGCTAACAACGAACGAGACATGTAGCGTAAAGATGACGCTTGATGTGTCGATGTAGACATAATCGCGTGACAGAGTATGTATAAAACAGGACGGGGGGTTGGTCCTGTCAACAGAACTCTGTGTTAGTGGATGGTAGTCTGTCGAGTATGAGCAGGATACAGGACTTACCGATGATGGTGTATAGTTTATATAGAGCAGAGGGCTTGTCAAGTGACATGTGCTACGTGATGACTGTTTGTCTTGAAAGTTGATCTGTGTGTGCATGGGATAGAGGATAGAGGATAGAGGATAGAGGATAGAGGATAGAGGATAGAGGATAGAGGATAGAGGATAGAGGATAGTGGATAGAGGATAGTGGATAGAGGATAGTGGATAGAGGATAGTGGAGGAGGGTGGGTGGACGGTAGAGGAGGACGGGGTATAGAAGGTTGAGGAGGAGACAAGATGGAGGCGCAGCGTCAGTGAAGAGCGACGAGAGGATGAGATGTGTGTGAGGGGACATAAGCAAACGACTTACCTTTGAGCTGCCAAAGGGCGACAGTGAAGACTCATGACTCTTGCGTGATAGTCAGTGGGTTAAGCAAAGAGAGTCAAGAGGGGAGAGGTAGTGTAGTTGTATTGAAGATAAGAGTGTGTGAGGGTGAGTTGTGTGTGGAGTGAGTGGATGAGAAAGAAGAGAAGAGAGAAGCAAATCCCAGATTATCCTCGCTTTTATACCCTGGCCGCCAGCTCCGTCTCGGGGCAAGAGGCTGCTGCAATCCAGCCAATGGCGTGGGGCAAGCATGTGCATCTTGCATGACCGAGTCACACAGCTCGGCTAAGACGTCAGCAAGACCTACAATCGTCCTCTTGGCCAGGCTCCTAGCCGACAAGGTTGTCCAACGGTCGGCCATAAGATACCGCAGGATCCCGTGGGGTCCATATACAGCATGAACATACTGAGAGAGGCAGCGAGAGCGTGCGTTGGAACGTATCATTAGAACGGAGCATCAGCCACTATCGTATCTTGCGCATCCAGAATGCTCCCTTCGCTCGTACAGTCAGAGGCGCTATCCGATATAGACACGTGTCGAGTCGAACATCGCAGCCTTTCCGCGACAAAGGCGAGATCCACCTTTTTCAACACCCAGAGTCACCGAGAAACAGATCTTGTGTTTGGTTCATCGAGACAGTCTAGCCAACCGTGGGTCCACGGTGGGTCCACGGTGGCGTCCGTACCGGTGCACCTCCTCTTCCCTTCGAGCGCCTCCGAGGGAACAGCGCGTGCACTAAGCTGCGGTAAGCCATTCAGGGATGCTGAAAGAGATATTGAGAACATATTCGACGGCCATGGAAAGCATCAGTCGAGCCAAGTACATCAGCAGCGCTGCTTGTGAGCTTGTACTGTATTCTGTTTTCGGATGGCCCGGTTCCAACGTAGGTACAGTAGGATGCCTTACACCGCCACTACCTGTGTCGAAGCTCTCTCTGTTCACCTGCCTCGCCCACGGCCACGACCGCGTACCGCACCTCTCATGCCTCCTCTGGGCATCGCAGGACCAGCATCTCTCTTTTCTGACTGTGCGTTCCGGACAGTCTCGTCGACGCTGTTGGAAATCGCAGACAGACTCAGCAAGGCCGAATGACTGTCCGCCCAGACTTTCTCACGCAACGTCTGCTCACCTTAGTATCAAGCATGCGGCTTCCGTCGCTCCCGATAGCGCATTGATCTTCACTAGACTTGGTTCCCAGACGAACTTCTCCATATTATTTGCAACGCCTTCCGATTCGATGTCCACACCAGCCCACATCTCCCCTCTTGCGTGCAGCATACGAAGCTTATTCAGAACATCCGTTGCATCGATACCGGCATTGTCACACAGCTGTCTTGGAATGATTTCAAGAGCTTTTGCAAAAGCCGCCATTATAGCTTGTTGTTTGCCTTCAATCGTTCTACTCTTTTCCCTTAGGCATTTCGAAATTTCCATTTCCGTCGCACCTCCTCCTGCTACTACTTGATTATTCTTAATTGCTCTCTTAACAATCATAATAGCATCGTGTAAACTTCTCTCAACTTCAGCAATGAATTGTTCAGCACCACCTCTCAATAAAAGAGTTGTTGTTTTAGCTTTTGGACATCCTTCAAAGATATTATATCTTTCTCCTCCAATTTGTCTTTCTTCGAAGACTTCACAAGTACCGATATGTTCGGGGCGAATGTCTGACGTTGTAGATTGGACTTGACCTCCGACTGCTTGGACGACACGCTTGAGATCTTCGTTTGCTACTCGTCCAGCACAGAAGATATCTCGGTCGGCAAAATATTGCGTGGCTAGATCACCGATAGGCAGCCGAGACAGGACGACCTTGGCACCAGTAGCAGCGATAGCTTCAAGCTTGTTGTAGATGATCTTCCATTCCGCATCCACTATAGATTGGTAGTCCTGTCCGTTGAAGTCGTCAGCTCTCCGGAAAAGCAAGTGTAGACTTCAGGATATGTGCCTACCTCCACTTGCTCAATTCGAACTTCAGCATTGTCTCTTTCCGCCTTCAACTCTAGCTCAACATTCAGACAACAGATCTTAGGATTCTTGAAAGCCTTAGGCTGTTGTTCAAACCCAGCATACGCGAATGTCTTCTTGAATGCGACGCCCTGTACGAGGTATGAATCTTGTACACCACCGCCTGGAATCTTCTTCATTCCGATGAGGTTCTCATCGAGGTCGTCTTGATCTAATGACAAGACTGCATCAACTACCATTTTACTGAAGAATGGCTTTTGGTGGTGGATGAGCTTTGATGACATTGCTGTGGATGCACACTTTAGGAGAAGGTCACGGAATTTGCTGTTAAAGTGGTGTAGAAACGTTAGTAAGGCGCTGAACGCAATGGGTTGAGTTGGAAGATTTGACCTACTCTGCATCTCCCTTGTCGATATGCACCGCAATCTCCTCAATCTTTCCTAGAGCCAGCTGCAGTGCTTTCTTGTAGCCCTTGATGATAATATGCGGGCTCACACCGTCTTCGACAAACGCGCGCGATTCCTTCAACAATTCACCAGCAAGCAGAACAACACTTGTTGTACCATCTCCAACTTCTGCATCTTGAGATCTAGCAATATCAACAAGCGTCCTAGCAGCTGGATGTACGACATCCAAAAGTTTCATAATCGTCGCGCCGTCATTTGAAATTGTAGCTTGTCCTCGAGAATCTACAATAAGCTTGTCACTTCCTCGTGGCCCTAATGTTGTAGCTACTGTTTGCACAATTGACAAGCACGCTTGGATGTTGCTCAACAGTTGACTTCTGCCTTGACTCTGATCTGTGCCTTCACGTAGCTGTTTTGCATGAATGGTGTAGCAGTTGCAGCACGAAGACAGCGGATGAGCAGCATACAACTCAGCAAGACTGTGCCTAGTCGCTGAGATACAGAGTCAATCACTCACCACAATGATTTGCGGGCCGCCCTGTGCATCCATTGTAGCAGTACCTCGTCAGCTTTCATCTACAATTTCAAAGTCATAGCGTTGCTGTGCGAAGCAGCCAGCCAGAATAGCAAGGCTCTACCCACCATGCCCATTCTACCAGCCATGTTGTCTAGATATCCTTATAGATATCTGAGCGAAGTCCAAATGCCAGTGTTGTGTTGTCGAGAGTGCAGAAGTACTGCTTGGTTCTGCACGCGAAGCTCTCTGCTGCACGCTGGGTGATCGCGATGAGAGAAACACTGAGTAATGCACCGGTGAAGGCATTTCCTTATCATCGTATGCTACAGCTACTCTCAACCTGACTCAGCTGTCTGGGCAAGCTGGAAGCCCAGGCTTCATGCTGATGCTGCTCTCTTGAGTGCTGTGGCGAAGATATCCATGATAGCAAGTCACATTATGCAATACATCTAACGAATAGTACAGGCCCACTAGCATTGTTATCAACAACATTCTTCAGATCATAGGTTAGCTACAGAAACTGCATATGTACGAATGTGAAAATGTTGAGAATGACTGTCACACCCTGCTCTTCATAAAGCTACAAGACTATCCCTCACTTAGCTACTATCAATTCCAATCTGTTAATTTCCTTCTCCAATTCCTGGTTCCCGCTGTCTAGCCATCTGAGGTAATCAGCAGCTCTTTCCAGAACGACCGACTTAGTCGCTCCTGCCCCGTCTTGACCTTTTCGACCCCTCCCTCTTCCTTTGGGTTTACTCTTCTTCGTACCACTTTCCGCTGCTTCATCATCTTCACCACCTCCCAGCAGTGAGATTCCACTCGTCGATTCTCCAGCTAGTAACATATCAACGAGCGTCTTATAATTGTCTTTTATCGTAGAACGCCGTTTCTGCTCCGATGCAATATGACTCGTTCGCTTGCTATTTGCTAGATTTGCTGCGAGACCAGTGGGATCTGTAGACTGCGTTGGCACAACGTTTGGTATAGAATCCGTTCGGCTTCTTTTTGCAGACGCTTGGCCTTCTGCAATCTCTAAACCATCCTCTTCAGCCTCCAATTTGCCAGCGACAGCTGTATCCTTCTTCTGCGCTGTTGTCAAAGACGGTCGTTTTGCTTTACTAGATCTCGCTATTGGTGCAGCCTTGACGTTTTTCAAGGTTTCAGTTTGCTTTCGCGAACGTTTCCGCGGTTCTTTCACAACGGTCGCCGGAGGTTTATCCTCAAGACTAGCATCACCCGTACCGGGCGAAGCACTGGCTTGTTCCTGCAAAGAGCCCTCTTGTACATGATTTTCTTCAGGTTTCGCAGCTTCGTCCAGCGTCTTGTTGAAAAAAGCATCCAATGCAGAGCGCTCGTCATCCTCGAATAGCTTTTTGGCGATAACTGCGGAGTCTTGCCGTTGATGTTGGCCATGTGATACTGATGTGGATGGACCAGCTATAGTGGCAGGTGACTTGATAAGAAACTGATCTGCCCATGGTGTGGGAGAATGACCGGTTGACGATAGAGCAGGAAAGGAAGATCCAGTGGGTGAGAGTATACCATGTCCTTTCTCAGTCATGAAAGGTAGGCTGAAGAGTGATGGAGACAGTTCCGACGGAAATGAGAATTCGAATTCTGCAGGACAAGCACGACATGTTCAGTTCATCGCAATGGTCAACTAAACGCCTTGTCAGTGACCCGAAGACAGTCGCTGCAGACACTCACCGTCGTAACCAGGAGGTTCGCTTGGAAGGTCGGGATGGACATTGTGGGAGGCGGTAAAAGTGGACAGGTTGTATGGAAAGGTATGACTATTCCAATCACCGCCACTGTCTTCGTATGAATAGCTCATCTTGCTGTCTATGCCAGGCTTTGAGGTTTGGTGTCCGGATTCCAGCTGGCGTGTCAGAACAGTAGCGTCTGACAGCTTACTGGCTGGTCTGATGGCTGATGGAGCTCCAATGCCAGTTTCAGGCGCTTGAACACAGCCTGTGAGCACGGGTATACGTGTAGACAGCGACAGTCATGCTTGCGACTTGACTCAGATTGTCCAGAAGATGAGCTTCATGGCGTTCCAAGCTGATGTACATAAACGGATGATCGGCGACGAGAGCCCAAGTCATGAAATGCAGCGCGAAGAACAGTGGCATACCCGTAGCTTGCTGAATTCCTGCTTCTATATTGTATACACCGGCGTGTGCCGACAACTATCCAACAAAATCGTAACTGAAAGAAACTGATGCAAGTTGTGTTACATCGCTTTGAGACGGAAAGTTCTGACTATACTACTATGGGCTGATACTGCTACGGTCCTTAAAATAGCGTCATGTAAGTTAGTAAGAAAGACCTGAGGTACACTGACAATAGGTGAGCAGACTTTCAATGGCTGTCTCGGACATGACTATCACCGTCCAGAGTAATAATCGGCATATTCATCTGCTGCCGGATTGTCGTAACGTCCAGCGTATTGACCATATGATCTTCCTCTTTGATGGGCGTTCTCTCCTTGCTGATACGCCGGGTTGCTATTCACAGGTGCTAGATTGCTCCTGCTTCCAGTGTGATTATGGGAATAGATTTGAGGTTGACCACCTTTCGTTGGAGATGCATGAGCGTAGAGGGGCGCGTCCATGAAAGCGTCTTTACTCGAATCATTGGGATCGTTGTGCGCATCGACATCGTCTGCAAACTTGACTTCATTCCGTAGACCGGAACCTCGTGAAACATTACTGTAGGTGCGGCCATGCGTAAAGGTCGGCGGAGAGTTCGGGTCCCCATCTGATGATATGCGACCGTTCTCCCACATCATTGATTGCCTGATGTAGGACTGTCTTTGTTCGGTGTATATACTGTATAGATGAAAGCATGGTAGAGCGCAATGTGAGTGGAAATTGGGTCACGTGCGTTGCCGAATAACGCGCTCTTGCTCGGATCGATACTGCTTACCTGTTATATCGCTTATGATCTTCGCGCTGTTCAGACCCATATATTCTGCTCATCATGGCAAAGTAGAACTCTACAATGAGGAGAGCTAGCCATAGACCACCCATGATGCCGGTTTGAACCCATGTGAAGATGGAGCACAAGGTATGGCCTGAGACGGAGCCTGAGGAGACTTGGATTTGGCTGTCTGAGCTAGATGTCGAGTCTCCCTCTTGTTCCGTGATGAATTGTTCTATGCAGCGGTTTACTGCTGTTGAATGCTTGGCTGCCGACAGGATGATCCAGACTAGCGACATTATAAAAGCGAGTGACAAGACTATAATGTTCACTCGGACGCTGGAGAGACGGGAGTCAGCGAGAAACCACGGCTAAGCGATAATTTCTAGGCCTTACTACTGCCGGTACGTTGCCGGCTTCTCCTTGTAAACTCCAAAGAATCCCCAACCCTGTACCCCAAACAGGACTATACAGATGCCTCCAAGCAGATAGGCGCCAAAGCTGGGTATCGCGACGGCGACGATGTACGGCGCAGCGAAGGAGAGCACGCCAGTAAGAAGCGCGATGACCGCGAACTGTGCCATGATAGCGTAGACTCCGACATTGCTGTTTTTGAAGAATTGCAGGTCTCGCAGTCAACAAGGGCTGCTGCACGCCTGGCTGATCATGCGAGAGGTGACTGCACAGCGGACTCACTAGAGCGGGATAGCAACGCAGCAGCGGTCCCTCGACCACACCTGTAGATACAATATGGCGTCTACATCAGCCTCATGTTCCCGTCCTGCCTACTGCACCATGTTGTCGGTCTTCTGCCGTTGCAAAACACTCCAGACGCGGTGCAGAAGGAGGGTCTCGCTGTGCAACCTACCATCGCTGCGAAGGACGGGTATGCCACACTACCAAAACAGGCGAGATGCTTTGCTTGATGCTGCTTGTTGAATACAGTGCTGGGTGGGATGCCTCTGAGAAGAGGTGTGCTGCAGCAGTCATGCTGCGGTTCTTGGACGCCACCTGTTAGTGTGCATTCCAGCAAAATGGCAATATAAACCAATTGACAGCATACTCGTTATTTCATACAATCTGGTTTCATCGTTTCTTCAATGCGCAGGTCCAGCAGTACAAAAGCCTGTTCATAGCGACCTGGCCAAGACAAAGTACCCAAGGCTGCTGGGTATGAAGGACTATTCACACAAAGCAGAACTAGGAAGAAGTCTATGCATAGCCAGACGATATTGCGACACTTTACAAGCTGATACTAGGTAGACAACAAGTGATTTTGCGAGAAGCGCTTATTTTAGGGTGACATGGAGAGGTTGTGAAGAGAGTTGGACTTCATGGGGTATATGGTATTGTAATTTGGGCGTTTCAGGGTTCGTTTTCCTCGACTTGTGCATATACACTACCTGCACAATTGGAGGAACAAGGGCGTAGATTGTGCGATACAGCATTGTCGCTTTACTCGTTAGGGGTTTATAACTTCTTTCGTGATTGTAACAAAATTCTCTCCAAAGAAGAAATGGCTTCGTTTTCTTGACTTATATCAGTGTTTAGCAGATGTCTTCCGCTCAGTTGTCCTGTTTGGCCGTACGTGCTTGTAGCTCTGCTTCAAGCTGTTTATTATGTGCGAGTGTTTCTTCTACTTCTTGTTGTACTCTCGCAAGAGACTCTCTCAGCTCTTCAATCTCATTTTCGCATTCTTGAAGCTGAGATGACGTTTCGTTTTGCTGCTGACTCAATTGCTGGTCATATTCCGATTTAAGCCGAGCTATGTGTTGTTGCAATTCTTCATTGTGACTCGAAGACGTATCCGACTGTTTCCTCAATGCAGCCAACTGCGCCCGGAGATCTTCCAATTCCGGTCGAAGCTCCGCAGACATCTTCCGAGCATGTCCCTTCTCGGAAGACGAGCCCTTCAGATCCGCAAGCTCTCGCTCCAGACTTTCATTTTGCTCTTTATAACGAGTAAGTTCGTCTTTCATGCGTCTGAACATCTTCTCAGTGCTTTACCGAATAAATCTCAAATCAGCTAATATTCATCAATTCATGCTGCTTTCGAAACGCCTCTTACCCCTTGACATATTGGACAGCCTTCAAGTGCGTCGTCTCCAACTGCTGATGCTTCTCTTGCAACGCCGTCAGGTCCGTCTCCGCTTTAGCCGCTCTAGCTGCAGCCTCCTCCGAGCTGGCACTGTTGATTCCTGTCGCTTGAAGAGACTGTATCTCTCCAGACAGTCGATCGATCTGTTCTTCTGAGCGTCGCAATCTCTGTTGTGCTGACTCTGCTTCTTGTCTAGCATCATCATGCATGCTCTGTAATTCCTCATATGCTTGGTTCCGCTGATCAAGGCGAGCCTCGAGTTCTGCAATCTTCCGCGTCGTATTAGCACCGCCGCCATCTGCTTTTGGAGAGCCATGCTCATCTACTGATAGCCCATTCTCCGCAAGTATAGAGCGGAGTAGGCCATTCTTCACTTCGCAAGCCTCAATAGCGCGAGCCTTGTCTCTAAGGTCCATCTCCCGCTGCGAGACGAGCGCCTGAGCTCGCGATGAAGCTTCCACGGCGGAAGTATGTCGTGCACGCAGCGAAGCAAGCTCGCTCCGAAGAAGAGTCACTTGTTTCTCCAAGGCAATGTGGGCTGCTTTCGTTTCTCTGAGTTCCGCTTGGGCGCTGACTGACCGCGAGTGCGCTTCATCCGCCAGCGATCTATGCGTCTCCACTTCCTTTTGTAGTGCTGCAGTGTGTGCTGACTGCTCAGGATCCTTGCCGATGTTGCTTTTCGAATTATTTCGCGACAAATCCAGCAGTTGCTGCAGGTGGCCAGTAGACAACGACCGTAGTGAGACTGCCTCTTCTTGTGCAGCATGAAGAGCTTTCTCCAGATCTGCTATATGAGACTGAGATATATCAAGCTGCCCAGCAGTCTTTTGCAGTTCTGCTTCCAGATGTGTAACCTTGTCTTGTTGCTCAATAAGCTCTTCCCTGCTCTTCTGCCAAAGAGACTCGAATTCGGAAGAGTGATTGGTAACAGACGTGAGAGACACGTGAACCTCATCCAACGCTAACACATGCTTTTCGATTTCCGCTTCGGCTTCCTGTAATCTTTCGGCATATTCCTCATTTTGTGCGGCGAGTTGCTGAACTTGGGATTCGAGTGCTGCAACTTTGCTTGAGTGGTCATGAGTCGATGCTTCGTTACTATGTGCTCTCCTCTGTAGTTCTGCATATTCGGTCAGTGACCGAGAATATGAGCTCTCGGCCGCTTCTGCGCGACTGCTCGCGGCTTGCTCGCGTTCAACAGCAGCCTGTGCAGTATCGCGGTGATGATTCAGCTCGCTTTCAACTTCCAAGAGACGGTGCTCTAGTGCAGATTTAGCACTAGCTGTTTCGCCCAACTTCCGTTCAAGTTCTGCGACTCTGCTACGCCCAAGCTTGGCAATATCGGTAGGCGAGTTCCCTTCTAATGCGGCTATCTTGGCACGATAGAACGCTGCTTCTTGTAATGCCACCGTCTTGCCCTTACTGGCTTGTGCAACCAGTTGCTCGGCATTTTGGGCATCTTCAGCCATTGTCCTGCGCAGAGTCGCAATCTCCTGCTTCATAGCTAATAATGCATTGAAAAGCTGCTTATCGCCTCCGATAGACTCGTTCAAAAACTCCTCTGAATTCGCAGGAAGCGTGTAGCCTTGTTGCACAGCGTCAGCCAGAGCCATTTGCAGCCACTTGGTCTTCGTACTTGAAAGTACATTGTGACCAGAATGCGAAGGTGCGGAGCCCGACAATGCAGAATGGAACGTTTCAGGTTGTGCCTGCTGAGTGTGCGAGTCGATGGACCGCATCAACTGAGGGGATGGGCTGCGGGCATTGGCTCTAAGCGCATTGAGTGAGGGATTGGGTGGTGATGTCGTACTCGAGGGCCCATTCACTGTCGCTTCGTGTCGTGTTGGAGGAGTAGAATAGGCAGTGTTGCCGTTAGGCATGGAGGCAAAGGTATTTGAAGTCGGCGCGGCTCGGTTGCCTATAGGCGACAGCGATCTTCTTGTCTCACCGACGGACTGCTGATCATTCACAGGCGATATGGCACGACGTGGGTCAACCATGGGCCTTTTCGGTTCTTGGGCAGGCGAGGAATTGCTTATAGCAGGGGAGCCGTTTAGAGTCCCATTCGAGTTTGCGGCTGTGCGATCGATGGATCTCATAAGATTCGCATCGCGCTCACTGCCGGTAGGCGAGACAGCCCTGCGAAGATCATCACTCGCGACATTCTGTACAGACTTATTGTTGAGACTCGAATTAAGAGCGTTGGGTTGTTGAGACGAGGAAGCCGCCTGTTGATGCATTCTGGAATTCGAAGGCTTGCGATTGGCTTGTTGACTTCGAGAGTCCGAAGGATACTTGATTTTGCCGGTATCTAGCATGTTGATCATGTTCGGCCACTCGTGCTTGGTGCTCGTATAGGATTCTCCGCCTAGAACGAACACCTTGTTATGCCAGGTTGCCATAGCGTGCCCTGATCGACCGGATGGAGCAGGACCCATGTTTGTGAACATATACCATCGTTGATCTGTCGAGACAGGGAAGTCAGCCAAGGCCATACTAGGCTATGTTCGCACGCCTACTGGAGATCTTGAAGGCAGCCAAATCCTCGAGATCCTTGCCATCAACGCTACGGCCGCCAAACACGTACACGACATCGTCTACAAGGGTTGCGGCATGTCCCTCGCGCGGAACAGGGATATAGCCGATACAGCTGAGCTCGGACCATGAATTGGTCGCAGGCGTGAAGCACCAGGTGTCATTGTAATGATACTGGCCGTCTGTGCCTCCAAAACTGGTAATATTGACGCACATCAGAGGTTTGTAGCTTGAGCTTAATACATATCGACGTACACGTATAGCTTATCTGAGTAGTTGACCATAGTGTGACCTGTCCGTTTAGGCGGTGCCGGCGTATCGGCAGCATACTGTATTTGTTGCCAGTGAGGCTTCCCGGCTTTTACTGCAAATTGAGATGTCAGCGAGCATTCCTCATCTTGGCGCCATCCGTTCGACATACAATTTTGCAGGTCGAAACACCACAAATCGTTGAGAAAGGCAGCATCATCCGGTGCGCCTGGAGGTACATCCTGTTGTCCTCCGAAAACATAAAACTTGCTGCCTCGCATTGCTGCAGCATGCCCGTAACGTCCTTGCGGTGATGGACCCGTAACCTTGACGAGCGTCCACTCCCGCGAGCCTGTTGCGTGCGAAAACACGGTGGGTCATGTCAGGTCTTTCCAACGTATAAACGACGAATGACTATAGGCTGCTCACCCAGGTTCAAGAGATACAGATTGTTATCCTGTGGATCTTCCTCCTTGGTTTTCGTATCACCTCCCCAGATGATGAGAACATTGCCCACAGAAACACTAGCATGTCCGACTCTGGCGCAAGGTCTCTCGCCTCTGGTCTCGATAAGAGACACATTGATAGGAGCTCCAGCAAGAGCCTTGCTTTCATTGGATTGGGCGGATGTCGGATTTGGATTAGAGCATGAAATCATGAAGAGATCATTGCTGACTTCGTCTTTAACCAGTCCTCCGAACAGGTAGAGATCGCCGGTCGAACTCTGAGCAATAGGGTTGACAGAATGACCGTAGCGTGGAAAGGGAGAGGGAGAGCTTTCGCTTGATAGTGGAGCTTGGGCATCGCTTCCGTTTGGTCGAGCAAGCTGGATAGGTTGTAGCCTAATAGGACGTTGCGACCAAGGGTACGATACCGGACTCGAGTGTGAGCCAGATTGCGCATGATGGGAAGCAGGAGGAGCCTGAGCTTGTGGTCCTGGAGCTGGCAACGGTTGTAGAGGAGGGCCAGCATTATGATTCCCATTACTGAGACTATTGTTTGAATTGGCTGAAAAGTTTCGCCCTGGCAACGCGCCTGGTCCCATACCGGATTGTGACCCTGTAGAGGGTACAGTGATACCGATACCATTGGGATAGCTGCCTTGTTGAGGCGAACCGTTCTGTCCGTATGGCGTGTTTGATGCTCCAGCTACCATTCCATTGCTGAGTGGTCCTGTAGCAGAATGGCCTGGGTAGCCGGACTGATAGGCCTGCCCTGGTTGTTGCTGCATATACTGAGGGTAGCCCTGCTGCTGTTGCTGCTGTGACTGTCCCATGTACTGCTGTGAAGCCTGTTGCTGCTTGTTCCCATCAAAGGGCGGCGCATTGTTGTAGGGGTTGCTCGGCCCAGCCGTTCCAGCAGGACCTTCGCCGCCGCGCGAGGAAGAAACGTACATAGCTGGCTGTTGTTGATGAGATGGCCCTGAACCATTCGTGCCGTTCGTGCTGCCATTCAGACTTGACTGGGACTGTGTTGGCCCACCTCCGGCGATGCCTCCTCCACTCGCGCCAGAAGCAGAACCCGTCTGCTGGTCTTTGTGGTGTCTTTTCTTGCTGAAGAAAGCCATGGCGCGTAGCTAGCGTGTGAGGTCGCTTCAGTTTGAGAGCGTGCGTTCACGTTCCCGTACAGCCGAGCTTTGCTCGCTGTTCTTGAGATGTTGCTTTCCACAGCTTGAACGGGCGGAAACGCAGGCTCGTGAACGCCCTTGCGAGGGGAAGCAGACGCCCAAAAGCGACGTGTCCAGCTAACACTGCGACAAAGTTGTTGCTGTTACTTTGCCTTGCCCCAAAGCGCGTTGTGTCGGGATATCTTGTAGTCGAGGCCTCTGCGCGTCTTCAAGTACAAGCAGGTGGTCTGCAGCCCACGATGGACGCAGAGGAAGCACCGGATGAGAACGGCACCTTGACCTCCCCACTGTGCCTCTCTGATACAAGGCCTCGCGCTTGCTGCTGGACCGACACTCTGCTCGTGTGTCTGAGACGGTGGCTGTTGTGCCCCAGCAGAGCCAACTCAGTTGGTGCGGGATTGAAGAAGAACGACACGACTTCGAAAGCTGCCGACCGGGAAAGTGCAAGCGGTGAGCAGAGTCGAGGAGCTTAATGAAGCCTAGCATAGCAGAATCGCGAGAGTGTAGTTGAAGGCGGCTCTATCGCTTGACCAGGGTTGGACTTCCCGCCTGTCCCTCTGCAGCTTGTTATCCCTAGCAAAGGCTAGCATAACCGGCAAAGCGCTTCAGACTCTCCGCACAAACAGGGCACATAAAGCATCTCTTCATTACTCTGGCGTATCTCGTCTCGTCTCGAATTCCACAAGACGGTCTCAGCTCCTCAAGTCTGCTGCAGGCCAACGAAGCTTATCAGCCTTCGTAGTTTGGCAGTACATCCCGCCAGTAGGATGCAGGCAACGTAAACAGCTCAGTTACGAGATGATATGCCGATGCCTTGCTCTGCTCTCTCGCGTCTCCTCTATCCTAGCGGTCACTAGCCGGGTACAAGCCAGGCGGCAACATCGCCCTGGTGTCGCTGACCACAGGCGCGCAAAGGTCATGATAAAAGTTGATACCCTGACTGAACAACTACCTCAATAGTCTATGCAATCACGCTGAACTTCCAATGCCGCGGGTTGGCGCGATACAAGCTGCCATGGTTATAATGAGCTGTCTCCGAATGATACTAGCTGGCAAACCAAAATTGTTCAACTGGGACACTGATGTTGATGTAGCGAACGTGAAGAATGCGAAATGTCCCGAAAGTTCGGTCTGGATGGCCTGGACTAACACTCTGGACTCTCAAGCTCTCTGGAATAAAGACTGGGCGTTTGCTAGAGATGCAAATCTGGATCACGTGAAGTTCGACAGCGAAACGGGAGTTCTGATGCAAATAAACAAGGAGGCAGCAAGTGAGTCAACTCTTCTGATGGCAGCCTGGGCAAGTACATGCTGAAGGTGCTCTCCTCCAATTTCTTCGTAGAGGATCTCGTCATGTTCAGCCAGTCTGAGTAAGGCAATTTTGCTTGGGCCGAAGAGCTTGGACAACACGCATTGACACTCACTTGTCGTATAGATGGTATCCGCCGCTGACTCTGGAGGTCAATGTCAAATCGACGGGCGCTCGTAAGTCCTCTCGCAGTAGTGTCTTACACCGCAAATGTTGATGTTAAACGAGCAGCCGGCGTGCCTTCCACCCTTAACCTAAGGAACGATACAAACACAGGACAAGAAATCGATTTTATCATAGCAAGCCGGGAAATCGAAAAGGACAAGCTGAAGCACTTCCTGTCGGTTCCAGTGTACAGGTCGGGTCTGAGTTCGTCAGACAATTCCGCTAAATTGCTGGTTTTCGACCCAAATGAGGATCGTGACGAAATCAAAGTTGACCTTGCAGAAGGTGTCTATTTTGAAAGTAACAGCTCCGGTCGCCTAAGGACATTTGAAGATATGACAGCAGAGAAACGAAAACAAATGTTTCAGGAAAATTGGGCCATTACCTGGGATGGATTTGAGCCTGACGAAGAGCTCAACACGTACTTCTTACAATGGAACGAGGATTCAATAGCATGGTATGGTGGCCCATTCCAGCGTCCGGTAGAAAGGATAAAATTTTCGAGGGTAGAGTTGAGGAAAGAGGCCTTCCCCACTGGACCATTGCCGTAAATGATCTTCACGCTGCTGCTTGTGGTTGTGAGCTAACTGAAATACATCTCCGTAGCTTTCGGTTCGGCCCTTATGCTATTGGCGAGGACGATGACTGGGCTGGTGAGCTCGATTGGGAAAAGCGCCCCAAGCCAGTTATGCAAGTACAGAAAATCAGAGTTGTAGGGTGCCGAAAGGTAGGGCCTTTGTGTCGCGACCACCGTCAATGCGATGGTTTAGATACTAGAGCTCTGGCTAAGAAGCACCGGAAACGGCGTCGCTAGCATACGACACGACATCTTAGACTACAAGACTGAGGTATCAGCCAGACATTTCCCGCCACGGAAGTTTAGCGAATCAAGCTCGGCAACGGCCGACCTCCGACTTTCAGTATTCAACTGCACAGCCTGACCCACTTTTTGGATCATCAGAACCGCTATCTGCTGCTTCGATACAGTCCGCATCGTACCATGAAACGAGGAAAAGCCACCTCTTCATGTTGTGTCGTATCGAGTCTCGTCCTCCTCCTTGCCCGACTCGTAAGCCGAACACACGCGGAAAGCAAGGTATTCGATATGACACGCATAGCTCGATTACCGTGCCCTGAGGGTACCGAGTGGGCAACAGTCTGGGAAAGCTTTTACATGAACCAAAATTTCCATGAGAAATGGAAATTCGACGCAGGCCCGGAGACTAGCTCAGGCTTTGATACAGAAGTTCGTGATGGTGATATCATCGGTCTTGGACTTAGGATGAACGTCAGCGCCGGTATTGGCAAAAGTATGTGGCTTGATGTTCCTACAACGTTGTCACTCACATGCTTATACCATGCACCACAGATGATACTGCTTTTGTATCCAAATATGAGTGCGCAGGCCCCGTCCACCACATCGAACAAAGCACTGAATTTATATTGTCAGATGGATGGCACCCGTTACGGTGCAAGTAAATATCAAATCCACGGGAGCACGTGAGTAAATTGCCGCACTGGGCGACCTGCCTACTAACCTGTTCGACGACCTTTCATCATTTGCGTTGACCAACAGCGGGGATTCCTTCGACCTTCAATTTCAGACGAAATGGGGTCACGGGCTGGAAAGAGATGGATTTTATAATTGCGTCGCATCAAGCCCAGGGAGCTGGATTAAAGCATTTCATATCGATGCCGCTGTATAAGCCGGTTGGGACTAAACTCAAACTTTTGAACCTACTTGGTACTGACCGTGAAATTTCTATGAATATCGAGGAACCGGCCACGGCCTTCACGTTCCAGGGGAAGAAGTTCCAGCCCGTGGACGGCCAAGCTCAGTCAGCAACCTTCCAGAGAAACTGGGCGGTTTCTTGGGAGGACTTTAACCCTTCAGAAGACTTTAACACGTATGCAATCGAATGGCTGCCCAACAAGATCAATTGGCACGCAGGTCCGCGGGGTAAGCCTACCTTGCGTGTCACGATTTACAAGGAAGACAAAGAGCATGACTCGTTCCCGAAGGGGCCCCTCCCGTGAGTGTCGGCAGCAAATGTAGCCTTCATGCACTGCTAGTCGTTCTTTTTGAAAACTAGCTAACCTTGCTGTACTTGACTAGCTTGCGTTTCGGACCGTGGGAATCAAAAGGGGATTGGGCTGGAGTAGTAGATTGGTCCAATTACCCAGATCCAAAAATGTACATTCAGGGACTGAACATAACAGGCTGTCGGCTGAAATAGCAATATACCACCTCACAATCCCTCTGCGTTGAGATTTCGTAGCTACATACCAGCCAGATGACTACAACTACAGCGGCTCCGCTGTAGAAGAGCATGTCACTGATCTGAGGCTGGACGTCAGACAATGCACGGATTCTGTTTTCATGACTACCTTTTGCCACTGTAGTCGCCTCATCACGTGTGTTTGTGACTGGCTTTCACGGCTTCTGGATCTAGCAAGTTGGGTCAGTTTCTCCTCATCTGCAACTTCGGCTTCGAATCTAAAGCTAACCAAGATGGTCTAAGTAGTCCTTGTTCCTGGGCAGCATCCCATGCCAGTCTTGCAGACAAAATCCTGCTATCGATAAAGCTGCATCGATATGCCGCCAAAGCATGTCCGGCCTACCCACTTTCTGGCATTTCCAATCACAAATCCAGCATGTCAAGCAAGGTCACAAGAAGTTATCGATGCACTACTCCAAGCCAGACCTAAGCCAGATGGAGTGGATGAAAGTCTGGCTACCTCACCTCGATCATTGCATTTGACGTTAGGCATCATGGCCTTGACAAGTGACAAAATACCCTTAGGCGGACAAGAGAGTTACGGTATGCCATTTACTCATTTATCACGTATTTCTTTGGAACACTGAGGAGGAGGAACACCAGTACCGTCCTCAAGGAAGCGCCCACACTCGATTGACGACGCTGCTCGTCTGCTTCGAGATTGTCAAAAAGATGTTCGCGAGCTACTAGAAGAGGATGCTACTAAGGAAATCAAAATTCATTTGAACCGGTTGGAAAGTTTTCAGTCTGATCCAAGAAAGTGCCGTGTCTTGTATGCTGAACCGGAAAAAGGGAGTCGTGGTGTGGAGACCTTACACCAGCTAGCAGGTGAGTTGGCAAGACCTTGAAAACCGGTGTCGAACGAGCATACATTGAGATTGTCATTAGCATACGTTCGAGAACGCTTTAACAATGAGGGTATGCTTTCGGATTACAAACAGCCTCTTACGGTATATATTTTCACATCAGAAGACGGGAGACCCTGAAATGACATGTCACTCCATACCAACAGCTGCATTGTACCCTGATGAAAGCTTCAGCGAGGAAAAGGTTTCCCGAAAAGCAAGCACGCAAAGTGAAAGAAAGTGATGCCCGGAAGCGAACGGATAAGGCGGATGACGGCGAGACGACTTCTACGGAATCGAACGATGGCGAAGGGCCAAATTCAATGGTGAAAGTCGATGGCGAGGCGGTAGTTGGGGAAGGAGCCATAGGCGCACTACAAGGCATTCAAAGCAGAAAGTCCACCATTCATTCAAGCCCGAACGGCAAAAGGCATCGCAAGCGGGTACCCAAGAATCATCCCTTCGATGCTAGCTTGGTGTTGAATGCGAATCCACCATACGCTTTAGGCGAGACCCTACTTGATAGTATACATTTGTACCAAATGGGCAAGAAAGATGAGACGGGCGCTTATATCATCTTGGAAGAAATAAAGCTGTTTGACTAGATTTGGCACGTTTTATGATATTGCTTCGTTGTTAGACGTATGCTCGAGCAGAATGTATCTATTGCTTTTAACAAGGATCTAGGCTTTTAAGAATTTGGCATGGAAAGCGATGTGATCTGGACCGAAAGTCTGAATGAAGAAGTAAGAATGATCGTATCCTATGAGAGCGCAATTGCAGCCAATGTGAGCGAAATACGGATATTTAGGACACATCTAAGCACACTTACCATCACGGTGATTAACTTTCACTGTCTTTTCTAAACCGGCCTTCTTGACTGCTTCTTCGAAGTTTTCAGGCAGTAGCTGTCCGGCTTTGTAGCTGGATTCGGACAACACGCAACCATTAGCAGGCTGTCCTGGGGTTCTCTATTCTCTGACAGTCCCGGATGTGCTGGATACTTACAAATTGTCACCCGTGCCAGTATCGATTAAAATGTTGACATCTTCACCCTTCTTCTGAGAAATTAGTTCGGTAGCATCGTACTTCTTTCCTTCTTCAATGCCTCCAGCCAAGTAGCCATCATTGCCATTTGGTCCAGCAAATGCCTTCTTACCCCAAGGTGCGTTGATTGGGTTTGTAATAGGAGCGAAAGCCGATGCAGACTTGTACAAGCCGGGATGATTCAAGTAGAGTGTGAGAGCTCCATGTCCGCCCATGGAATGACCAAAGACGGAGGCATTCTTGGTGTCGATGGGAAGATCGCTTGAGGCAATCAAGCTTGGTAGTTCTTCTGTTACGTATTTTTCCCTGAAAGGAACAACGCAGGATTGAGGTGGAAATCCAAGTCTTCCGTTAATGAGCAAACTCACATGTTATAGAACTTCTTCCACTTGTCGTTAGTGGCGTTCAAGTAGAAGCCAGCTCCGGTTCCAAAGTCCTGATTGCCCAGCAGGAGGTCAGCTTATAAGACATCAGGAGTTAGTTGCGGACGCGATGCCTGGCTCACCCAGTCATCCTCTTCGCCTTGAATGCCGGCACCTCGTGGGGACGTGTCTGGGAACACCAGAGCAATGCCCTTGTCGGCAGCATCTCTGAGGAAGCCGCCCTTCTGAGCGCCGGTGTCTTCAGTGCAGGTGAGGCCTGTACAGACACAGACACGAGAATAGCAGCACAACGCGCAGTCAGTCAGCTTCTCTCGACAGTCTCTTCTATTGCTGCCCGATCACGACCAAGTGGAGCAGCATAGCATGGAAGGCCATGCTCACCGGCGAGGTAGTACAGGACAGGCACCTTCTTGCCCTCTGCCGCGGCAGGCGGGAGATAGACCGAGATGTTGGTCTCGAGTCCGCCCAGAGACTGCGCTGATGGAATCTTGAACTTCTTGAACTGGCCTCCCCATGCCTGGTTTGAAGCTGTCTGTTCCATGATGCTGCTGGAGAGACCTCGTCGAGCTGCAGGACGGAGTAGAGAGCGCGATATAGAATGAATATGCCTTGAGTACAGCAGTATGTCCACTGCCTGATGATAGTAAGTGAAGAAGCAAGAAGTTCTGCACTCTCAGCTCGCCGTTATCCTCGACTTCTCCGTCATCTAAATCCTCGGGTAACCCAATGTTCCGCCGAATTGATGTGGCGAGAAGTTGGCAAAAAACGTGATCTTGATGCTCTCTATCGTGCAGGTTGCGCTTGCGTGCAGCTCCGACTCATACGTAACACATCCATCACATCCTCCACTCAAGGCTTGCTGGCAGGATCCACAGCACCCTGGCTGTGCATGTCCTTCATACCCCGGCGGACTTTTCCATTTCCATCAAGAGCGTCAACATGGTACATCGGTCATATGGCTCGTGGCCTGCGCAAGATACGAGAGAACCTTGCCAACGTTGATTTGGTACTTGAAGTCAGAGATGCAAGACTTCCTTTGACCAGTATCAATCCTGCTTTTGAAGAGCTCTTCGGAAGTGATAGAGGATTGCTGCCCAAGACTGGCAAGAGAAGACTGATTGTATACAACCGACGTGATCTTGCAGAGCCCGGTCTAGAGCAGGTGTGTAAGAGGTGGAGTGTTGGATATGAGACATCTACTGACTATCTGTTCAGCCCATCCAAAGAGCACTACTCCAACACTCTGGTCAACTGGCTCTCTTCACTGACTCGCGGTCAAATGCAGACGTGAAGCGTCTGCTCAAGATTGCTCTGAGTAGGTTGGCTCTTACACTGCTTCTAGACTTTTACCTAACAGCGCCATTTGCTGCTTCACAGAGCTCACAGAATCAGAAGTAGCCGCCAAAGACGAAGAAACGCGATCCCTTCGTATTCTAATAGCTGGTATGCCTAATGTTGGTAAATCCTCCATACTAAACGCTCTACGTCGTGTCGGTGTCAATAAAGGTACATTTACATACAGTATAATCCTCAATCTAAAGCAACTTACTGATGTAGCTCTTACTATACAGGCAAAGCTGCTCAGACTGGCTCGCAAGCAGGAATCACCAGAAAGCTAACAGGCACAGTCAGAATATGGGATGATCCGATAACATACGTATATGACACACCAGGAATAATGGTTCCTTATTTTGGCGAAGGCGAAGAAGCTGCTGAAAAGGGTTTGAAGCTAGCTCTCACTTGTAAGCCAATGCTGGGATAATTTTCGTGTAAAGCCCTTCGAGCTGATTATTTTGCTTTATGAAAAAGCTGGTTTGAAAGAAACGCTTTATGATACGGGTACATTAGCGGACTATTTGCTCTTCAAGCTCAATTTGCGCTACTTCCATCCTGCATATCCCACACCCCTGGATCAGTTGCGTACGTGTGACCCTCACCCTATTCCCTTCCTGCGTCGTGGTCTGATACTCTTGATCGTATAGCCGTCTTCCTTCAGCCTTACTCGTCTCATTTGCCAACGAACGACATTCACTCCCTCTTACAAGCTATTGGCAAACGAACAGGCTCGTTATTGCCTGGAGGAGTTGTAGATGAAGAAGCAGCAGCACGAACAATGATTCAAGCTTTTCGCGATGGCCGACTTGGACTCTGGGCTTTGGACGATATGGGCCTACTTTTTCGAGGTAACGAGAACATGGCTCTATTACCTGGCCCAGAGGATTCCGTCTCTCAGTTACCGCTTCCAGTCGAGCCAGCGCAAGAAACGTCGGTATCACTACAATCGCAATTAGCTGAACCTGAAGTGGAGAATTCCATGGCCCTAATAGCATCACCTACAAGCGTACCAAGTTTAATAACCCCAGATTCACCAACGAATACTCAAATATCAACATTTATAGCAGCACATTTTGAAATTCAAAGGCGAGCTTTAACAGAACTTAGTATGTCAAAAAACCAAATTAAGAAAAGAGAAATTATAATTAAAAATGAAGAAAGAAAACGGAAATGGAAAGCTAAATATCCTAATTTAGCTAAAACTACTTCAAAAATTTCTAGAGGTGTTGGTATTGCTAAAGGTGCTAGTAGACCTTTTTATATTGGAGGTAATGTATTGAAAAGAAGAATTGAAAGAGCTCGAACATTAGCTCGAAAAGTGGACAAGAAGCGGGCGAAGCGAAGATGATGATCTTTCCATCCAGCCTTCTTCCCTGTTAGCATCAAGCTTCAGTAGAAATCGCTTGTTGTCTTGTTGTTGTAACAGTAAAATTTTATCTTATGCATTGGTACAACACGTACATAGACAAACAAATAACCGCCCTATCAAACATACTCCTTCAATAGCTCTTCCTTTTGCCTTGCAACTAGGAATGCTTCTAGGTCCGAAACAGATGGCAATTCGGGCATCTTATAGTGTTCCTCCTTAAGAACAGTGAATATCTTCCCAACTCCACCAGCACTCTGATTCCCTTCATTCGTTCTTGCAGCTTTTGAGGCGGGCTCTTCTGCATTACTCGTAGCTGCCGGACCTTTGCCTTTCTTGCCTTTACCTTTTGTACCCGCTGATGCACGTGTTTTGCGCTTACTACCCGTCGTTACTGATTCTGCCTCCGCTTCTTCCTCTGCTTGCTCAGGAGCACCCTCTTCGAGAGGTGGAGGCGGTGGAGGTATATCGCCTGATGCGGCTGGCACGGAGTCAATCTTCGATGTTGACGTGCTTGGAACCGGTAGCGTGATGTAGTCCGCTCGAGGCATCGGTGATAAACCTAACGCATCTACGTCCATGCCGAGAGTATCTGCAACATCTTGTACTGCATCCTCCCATTCTGATAATTGCTCGTCAGCAATGAGCATACATATGAGACCAGAATGTTACAGACTCCAGGCTTACCTTCATCTTCAGCCTCTCGTTCAGCTTGTAGCATTGCATCCTCGGCGGCATCACCCAGATCACCATAATATTCAGGCCCAACATTTTCGAAAGCTGCATATCGTTGTCTCTTGTAGCTTGTGAGCTCATCTTGATCTTTCTGTGCTGATTGAAAAAGCTCTTTTACACCAGGTAATTCCTTCGCTCGACCGAAATACTTGTATCCCCTCGTGCCGGGCACCTCTCTCCCATCCTTATCCTTGACAGATGATGCAGCGCGCTTATAGTTGGCACCACCAAGAGCGACAATCTGATTCTCCCAGTGATGCTTCTCTCGCATAAGCTTGTTAATCTCGTCGTTCAAGTCTCGCACTTCATAGTCTGACAATCCATGATCCTGAATCTTTGTGACTTTGCGGCTGATCTCTCGTAGAATCTCGCCTCTCCAGCGTTCACAGGAGCGTAAATCTTTACATGAAGCTGCTATACGAGGTCGACGGTCTGAGTGTGCTCCTCCTAAGCCCATCTCCATCGCCTGTGTGCATTGCCAGCATTATGGCTTCACGATCAGCATTTCGCCGTCGACTACACTTGCAAACCACAACAGGATGAGAGGCTCACCTTCGCCTGTCGAAAGCGATACAGCATGGACTGCGCCTTTTCCTCATTTCTGGCCATCTTGTCGTATCAAATAGACTGTTCAAAGCTATTCAAGTCAGTTGACGTAAATCGAAGCCTTTTCGTTCGCGAAACTGCAAGCAACTTTCTGTCCGTTATCAACTGAACGAAAGTAGGCTTCCATAGAATAACATCGACAAAAGCAGACTCAAGGCGCAAATACTAGCAAGACTTCGTATCCTTCGCATCATCCATATGAATGTCGCAACAGTCAGATGCAGGGTCGAGCGAAATTGCGCCCATAGATGATCCAGCTCAAGCTTGGGAAGCACGCCGCAAAGCCTGGTTGCAGCCGAACGAGCATGGAAAGCGTAGAGCCACCCAAGCTACAGTAGACAGACTGAAAGCAGTCATTGATGCTGATCCGAAGAACAAAGCTTCCAAAGCTACAAGCGATAAAAGTAGGTCATCCAGGCAGCTCTAAATCTGCGTTAGACGGGTTGCTAAACACCCCATGCTACAGTTGTTATGGGTATCAAAGCTCGTCTGGCCGACAAAGATGGGTTGAAAGAACCAATGCCTTTACCTCTCATGGTAAGGACAATGACGAGCTTATTTGGCCTTGCTTTGCAGCGTATCTGACACATTTCGCCACCCTTAGGTATCCTTGCTATATAGGAGCTGGCTACTAGACGGTACGATTGACGCAAAAATGCTCAAGGAAGGTCGTGCGCCTACAGATGATGAGAAGGAGCAAGGAGAAAAGGATAAAAGATGATTGCCTAGCATCAGTATCCCCTTTCAAGGCAAGTCTTGAATACGAACAAAAGAGCGAAAGGGCACACAGGAGACATACACTTTAGCGGCACATTTATCGAAATTGCATCCTCAGGAGCAGGTAGAGCATACATCATCCCTATAGCAGTCTTCTTGACAGTCCTTCCATCTGCAATGGCAGATGGGCATGCTTCTTTTCATCCTGGAGTATGGAGAAATGTCAGGATTCACACCTTCTCCACGTTGATAGCTTTACACATTGGCAGACAGATTGTCACAACTCCGTGGTACGCAAAGGAGAAGAGCTACTTAGAGCAGGACGGGCCTAGATTTGTATTATCGTTGGGCAGTGGTGCGTCTTTCCTGACCAGAGCCGATGAAGCTTGTTGGCTAGCCGTGTATTAGACAACATCGATGTAGATAGAGGTTTATATGAAACCTGGTAGTGTCAGCCTCTTGGTGTGCAAAACATAGGCATTGAGCGTGTCCCCCAAGCGTACGGTATCAGTGGCAGCTTTTCGTAGTCAAAGTGCGGACAGCGCTTCGGCCAGCTTGCATGTTTATAGTTTCTTTGCTGTTTTAGTTTATCTGCCTTTGTATAATTTGACTTTTCTGTCTATTACGTCCTCGATGGAGGTGAAACAAGAACTACACCATCGCCTCTTACGAACAGCATCTCATACTGCTTTTTGATCGTCTGTGTTGGAGGAAGCGTGCATGCACGCAACGACAGGCTCAGCTATGGCACCTTATCAAAACTCGACTTCACCCATCTCACCTTAATCTTCTGTTGATTGGAAGCTTCATCTATCTCCAAAAGGCTGATCTGCTCCTCCACTTCTGACAGCACCATGTTCATATGGCCATCATACGCCTGAGACGCAAGTAGACAGCAGCAGGCATTAGCAGTATTCACATGAAGTGTCTTAGGTAGAGGAGCGAACGCACATGTAAAACTCCAAGCAGTTCGCGGTCTCCGCGCAGCTTGACGAACACTCGCTCAGACAGCGAGAGTTTGATCAGGTCGAACTGCAGAGGAAGTCTACGCATCAGCTAGCTCTGCGAGAATGGCCAGTATGCTGCGAGTTGCTCCTCACTGGCTCCTGCACGCCTGCATCTGCATTGGCGGCCATCGGAAAGTGTTGCAATTGATTTGGCTTGAACAGAAGACACCCTTCGGAGAGAGCTTGCTTGATGGCAGAGCTGCACGCCACACTGGTAGGACGGCAAGTGTTCGAAGAAGTCCGGAGCACTGGTAAATAAGTGAGACCTGCAGTACAGACATCCCACATCTGCTACGCGTATCATTAACTGTGTAACTTTGCTGGAGAGCTTGTACAGTGACTGCCAAGAATATACCCATGAAAAGATACAACAGGAGACTACCTCTATCACTACATAACGATCCGTCTACTCCTCATCCTCATCATCCTTCTGTAAGGACTGCACATATTCAATCTAGACAGTAAGACAGTCAGCAGGGTATATATGCTGCACAAGGAGGTATTACAACTTACAGCTCTTTCCTTGACAGCCTCTGCCGCAGCTTCGTCACCAATCTGCTTTTCGAAAGCCAACCACTTCTTGAATACCGACTTGGTTTTCTCTGCGGAACATAGCCTCCATGTCAACTACATTGTTTGTTTGAAAACACAGGTGTATATAGACTTACTGCTAGACAATTTTGTCATCAAGACACGGTCGAAAAGAGCACGTGCTCCCAAGGCATTTCTCAAGCGAATCTCTTGATCGATATATATCCACCACAGATCCAATCTCTTTGGATACGAATCAACAATGCCCTCGAATATAGTTCGTCCACGTTCAGGTTCCCCAATCTTGAACTCCATCAGACCAAATTGCGAGATCGTCTTGACATGTTTTCGCTTTGGCAGACTCTTTAGACTTCTAGGTAAAAGGTCACGAGCTGCATCAGCCTTTCCATGTCTAAGTAAGAAAGATCCGTATAATGTCCAAGCTTTCGAGCTCATATTGAATTTCTTAACAAAACGCTGATAAATCTCCTCGGCTTTATCGAGTTTCTCAGCAGCATCTAACGCCTCAGTCGTGCGTAAGAAGACCTGCTTGGCGTCGTTCGTCTGAATAGCCTTGTTGAACAAAGCATCGAATGAATCATCTGTGCCATGCATGCTCTCCAAGTTGAGCGAAGCGATCCAGATATTTAGCCTCTCTTCCTCTTCGCGGTAATTGATCGTCTTGAGAGCTCTTTGGCTGATTGAGCGAGCCTGCTCGATATCTCCTAGCTGCAGATAGTACGACATGTACTGTATCCAAAGCAACGATGAATTCGGCGAAGCCAGAAGGAGTCTGTCAAAATCACTGGGCGATGTTGGAGCTTGCGATGCCAGGTCTCCAGTCTTGTCATCCACCAGAATACCTTGCGCTTTGGGCTCTGGTGGAGCTTCTTCTTCTTCATCGTCAGATTCACCATCTTCATCATTGTCTGCCGGTGGGTCCACAAGTCCATCCCACTTGATAGCGGCGACCTTGAGAGGCGCTGAAGCCTGACTATTCGATGCGTCAGGTTTGTCTTCCTGCATCGCTGTATCATCATCTTCGTCTTCGTCATCGTCATCGTCCTCCTCATCGTCTTCTTCCTCGTCTTCGTCATCATCGTCGTCGCCCTCTTCAAGGCCTTCCATCATAATTCTAATGTCGTCATCATCGCTGTCCTCATCATCCTCATCTTCGTCAGAAGCCGCGTCTTGCAGCTCGACTAAATGATTGAGTTTCTGCATGACCGAATTCTCTTCGTCCTCATCTTCCTCTTCAGGCAAATCAGATGGTTTCATCGAGAAGGAGATCTTATGCTTCTCCATATCCAAATCAATTATCTTAGTACGAACATGATCTCCTACTGACAATCCTTCATTCCACTTGGAGGGGTTCTCGTCCACCACTTTCGACTTGTGACATAGTCCGCTGACGGTCGAACCTTCAATGCGGATGAAAGCACCATAGGCTTCTAGACGCTTGATGACACCCTTCACAGTTTCACCGACAGTCAAACCTTCGAAAGTAATGCTGGGTTCTTTCTCTTTAGCTGCTTTCTTGTTCGACGATGTCTTGCGAAGTGTCATTTCGATTTGATTTTTGGCTGCATTGGTGGAGAGGATCTTGCCTTCAACGACTTGTCCGATGGAAAACTTCGGCTTCCAATCCTTGACAAACTCGTCGAAGAGTTCCTGCAAAGTCATCTAATCAGTATGCCGCGGTCATAACAGGCTTCGAAACCAGGCACTTACCTTGATCTGCACACGAGCCGTCAAGTCTTTGCCAATATCTACAAAAATGCCATTGTCGGAAATGCCTCTGATGAAACCCCTGATAGGCTGATCCTTCTTGATAGACTTGATGCTTTCGACCACAGGATCCCGAATCTCTTCCTCCCCGATATCCTCCAACCTCGACCTTCGGAGAGACAGATCAATGCGTTTTTCGTCCTTGTCATAATCCACAATAATACACTTGACTTTCGATCCTCTCGACAACTCAAGTGATTTCACATTATCGTAATCGTCAGAAAGCTCAGTCCAGCGGACTTTGCCTCTGATACCACGACTAATCTGAACAAAGTAGCCCACAGGAATCTGATCACCAACTGTCGCTTCTAGGATATTGCCTTCTTCCAGGGAGTCGAATGTGATAAGTGGCTGCTCTGTTGCTTGACTGATGCCGCCGCGCTCAATAACAAGGGACGGACCAGGTTTAGGTTGCGAGAGACCGACAATAACGAGACCTTTTTCTGGGTTCTTCGACACTACGGCTAAGTCGGAAATGATTTGGCCAACTGACAACGTGGGCTTGAGCTCCAAAGCGGACGTTTTACGCATTTTTGCCAAAGCCGAAATTGACAAGAGAGCCTTAATCATGCTATCTTTTAGTGACAGAACAATCTGACTCTCATGAATGGCAGTAATCTCGCCAGAAACTTTGTCACCGATTTCAACCGAGCTGACATTGTCAGAGAAAGTGTAAGCTTTGCTCTTGCCCTTGACATCGACAGGCTTGTAGGTATCGAGAGCTTGTCTGATACTGGCTGTAAGCCTCCGAGACTCGTTATCGATTTGAATGATCTTTACTTTGACGACTTGACCTAGATTGAATTCCTTTTGAATGTTTTCGACGAAATGGTCAGCAGCCTCAGCAACTGGTACAAAGGCGCGAAGTCCGCCGAAAGTCTCCACTAGCATGTCTTTGTTGATAAACGTCTGAACCATAGCATGTATGACTAGTCCCACCTTCGCACCTTCGATCGTAGACACGATAGGGAGTTCAGAGTTGACTAAAGACCGCTTCAACGTCAACACGACTCGGTTCTTTTCTGGATCGACGGAGAGGATCTATAAAGAGAAGAGTTTAGACTGGGATGATATACAAGTCATTTTCAGGTCTACTCACTCTAGCCTTGACGGCAGTTCCCGCCTTGAAACGCCTTTCAGGGTGTTTTAACCTCAAGTCCGAATAATGCATAGGCCAAACGACACCCGATACATTTCCATGAATGTTGACGAACAAAGCATTATTGGACAATCTCTGAACGGTTCCATCGATCTTCTCTCCAACGTGTAAATCTTGAACTTTCATAAACCGTCTTTCAAGGACACTCTTCTGCAAAGAGGCTTGTAACAGACCGTCCAGAGCTGAGTAACCAATGACTCTGCCTCTGTGAACACTTCCGACTTTCCATAACCCGCTTGTGGCGTGAGTCGATAGATTGGTAATATGCTCATCTGAGACATGAGAAATATGAACGAAAGCCTTGAGATCTGTGCCTGGCAGAGCACACAAAATTCCCCATTCAGGCTCGACCTTGACAATCTGTAAGTGTTCGAGGAACGTGCCGACAGGTAGCACTTGTCCAATTGGTGCACTTTCAGAATCTGGTACACCTGGCGCAAGTGGAGCGGTTTTAGGTGAAAGTGAGAGAATGTGAGGAAGTACAGAGAGGGAGAATCGAACAGGTGAATCATTCAATGGTGGAGCTGTCCATAATATCCTCGCCTTGACTTTCTCGCCGACTTTGTAGGTGTGCGCTGTTGTCGGCAGCATATGCAGATTATCAACTGATCCTTCAAAGAAGCCTAGGAAGCGAACATTGAGGCCCGATGGCGTGATAGCCGAGACTGTGCCTTGAATCAAAGTACCGGGCAGTAAAGCGCTGATGCTAACAGCTTCGGACAGCTGAGCTGAACGAACTTCATTCGGACTGACAGACACAGTACACGTTCTGCCGTTCTCAGCGAGCTTGGTGACTTTGGCAGTGATGATGCCTCCAGCAGTAAAAGCGTGTGAAGGCAAATCTCCCGATTTCTTCAATGGCTTGAGTGCTTTGAAAGGCAGGAAAGAAGTGAGAGTGGACTTGTCGCTTTCGTCTTGATTTGTAGCAATACCGAAATCGAGGATGTATCCTGTATCTTCGACACTCTTGACTGTGGCTTGTAGAGCTAGACCGCCAGGCTTTAAATCGTTCTTCGTCACTCCAGCGTTGACTTTGGAGGGCTCCAATGTCAATTCACACCTTCTTGAGGCTTTCCATTCTTCGTTTCCTCTCTTGTTATTAGCTCCAAACGTAGAGAGCTGAGCTGCTCCTTTTCCAGATGTAACATTAACGACGCTCGCGCGAAGATACTGCCCGACATTGAACATCTGTGAAAGGTTTGGTATCTTATCACTACTACCTTGTCCGGCATCACTGCCGGCTTCAGACTCTTCCTCCTCGTCCTCATCTGACGAATCCTCAAAGTCTTCCTCGAGTCGCTTCGTGAATATACTCGAAACATTCGTGATTGGAATATGGCCTAGGAGTTGCTCGGGGAGTGAGACAATAAGTTCCAGAGGCAGTATTGCAACAATCTGTACTAGCAGGACAGTAGGTCCTGGAAGAAGACGTTTGTAAGACAAATGTTCGACTCTGAAAGAATCAGTTGCCGACACGGCAGCGGTTGAAGTTGAGGGTGCACTTCCCGCTTTTGTATCAGTCTTGCGTTTCTTTTGCGACTTTACAGGTGCTGAGCCTGTTGCAGCAGTATCAGCTTCACTTTTTCGACGTTTGGTCTTGATAGCTGCTGTCTCAGTTGAAGTGGAAGCTTTGGTAATTCCATCCTGCGAATTGAAGATGAATAACGTAACAGAGTCAAAGCTTGCATGAAGATTAGCATACCTCAAACAAGTTTTCCTCTATCTGTGGCTGCTGTTGATGATCCTTCGCAACTTTGCTAGCTTTGCTAGATGGAGCAGGAGCACCTCTTGGAAAATCCTGTTCTTGGACCAGATTGAATGAAGGCACGGGTCTTGACTCTTTCAGAACACTCTTGACTGGAGCAGCAGGAGTGTCGTTTGTTGACGAAACAGGTCTGCTACTGGATGTAGCCTTCTTGCTGGTACCGCCGACATCCTTGGATTTCGACTTCTCCTTCTTCACTTCTGAGGCCGAGCTGCGCGACTTTGACGCAGCCTTGTCGTCCTTGCCCTTTTTGGCAGACGAGGACGGCGCTTTAGCCATGCTGTAGAGTGCGCTGTGCGGTACTGACAGAGTTGTAGCTGATGCAGCATATGTATGAAGTTTTCAGAACTGAAGCCTGATCGAGACAAGTGGTGGCGACAGGTTTTGCAGGAGGGTTACACAGGATGCATTTCACCGCTGTACCAGCACCAGCTCGTGTATCATTCAGCACCGGATACTGTAGAGACTGTGAGGAGTATTCTGGGCTCAGTAATGCTCGACCCACGCTTCGCCAATCCGCCGGAGGAGCTCGAACTGCCTCAAAAGCCTGCAGAGCGGACGGCCTCGCCAGCAAAGAGCAGCAGCAAGAAGGGCAAAGGACGTCTGCTGGATGTACCCAAGCAGAAGAAGGTCAAGAAAGGCAAGGAATCTAGTGCTTCTGGTGCATCATCATCCGACGACTCTGAATCAGAAGGCGACCTGTATGATGAGGTTCTAAACGGTCCACTGCCTTCGACTAGTCAAGCTGGACACTCGGCGAAAGAACGCGATGATGGAGACGAAGACCAGCCAAGTGACGGCGTAGAAGGAGACGCACCTCTTAATCTTATTCCTAAAGTGCTGCAGATCGACAATGTCAACGAGTTCAACAAGAAAGTAGATCAGACTGGCTTGGTATACCTATCTCGAATTCCACCTGGTATGGGACCATCAAAAGTGAAGCACATCTTGTCCAATTATGGCGAGATAGGTCGCATATATCTAGTTGCTGCCGATGAAGATCGCAAAAAGAAACACAAGCCAGGCAAGGAGCATCACAAGCATCAGGCTCATCGTTTCATAGAGGGATGGGTTGAGTTCTTGGATAAACGCGTTGCGAGAAGTACGGCTGAATTGCTGAATGCACGTACGATTGGAGATGTTGCACTTTCAAAGACGAGCAAGAAGAATGGTGGTACCAAGAAATGGAAGGACGACGTGTGGACAATGAAGTATCTGCCAAGGTTCAAATGGAACATGCTTTCTGAACAAGTTGGTGAGTGACTATACATTATACCAATCCTGTTTTGTTAAAGCGCTGACTTGCTGTCTCCTTCGTCGTTCAGCCGTGGAAGCAGCGACACGAGCAGCATTACTCCGCAATGAACTCGCACAAAGCAAGAAAGAACAGGCAGAATACCTGCGACAGGTCGACCGAGCGAAGAATTATGAAAAAGCGCAGGACAAGAAGAGGGCGAGACAGGAGAGACGAGGAGAAACTGCGGCAGATGGAACAGATGATTCCAAACCTGCGAAGAAAGCTAAGAAAGATAGAGATTTCGAACAAAGATCAGTTATTGCTCCAAAAGGTAGTGGCGTTGATGCGAAGTTGGGAAGTGTACTCGATAGTCTATTCTGATTGGCCTGATGGCATAACATGCATTCTGTGATTCAATGATAACCCAAGCGCGACTTGCCGTAGTCCTGTGCCCATTTTGCCTTTGACCAGGTTTCCAGTATATTGCACGTGAACAGATGACCGCTTCTTCGGCAACCGCCAACCGGCTCTATTACATAGTATTGATACTCCTACAAAGAGTATAAGCATTGCACGAAGAGAAGTCGCACATAGAGTGCACACATCGGCGCGAACCCGCCTCAGCCATACAGCAGCCAGTCAGTACGGGAGTTTGGCCAGACCGAAGGAACAAGGCTACTCCAGGAACAGACTAGCAAGGACACCCGTCTATAGAGAAGAACAGCAGCATATGGCTACACACCTGTGAGGGTTGTTACCTGTCCATCCAATCTTCTTGGGATTCGCGACCTGGTGAACCACCCAGGTAGCCGTGTCCGTCAACATTGTCAGCATCAATACAGGTTCAACTGCATCAGCAAGTGTAAGGAGCTTCTCTGCTGCTCAGAAAAGGTGTGACAGCACGGCACCATGGCGACAACTAGCAGCTCGTCATCACGCCAGCCCGTGCCGCCTCCAGAGCGGCCTTCACGAGTCTCGAGGCCAGGCAAAGCAGCTCAAAGGGGCGGCGAGAGAAGACGGCAGCAGGAGCAGCAGCGCGAGACACAGACACACCATCAACGGCAACCATCCCGTGAAGGAGATCCCATAGAAGAGGACGATACTGAGGAAGATGATGATGATGGGCTCGCGCGTGATGAAGCGGCTTTGATCGATGCTCGGTTTCATCGTGCTGTCGATATTATCCAGTCGCTGCCAAAGTCAGGGCCAATCACCACAACATACGAAGAGAAACTCATGCTCTATAGCCTGTACAAGCAAGGTGAGTCGTCGCAGCCGTCGGAAAGGGCGGGCCGTCCATACTAACTTCAAACATGCGACTTGACCGCCATCCATCTGTAGCAACCGAAGGACCGGTCAAGATACCCCGACCCAGTTTACTAGATCTTCTTGGACGGGCGAAATGGGATGCTTGGAAGAAGCGAGAAAAGTTATCCAAGCCTCAAGCGCAGACCGCTTATGTAGAGACTTTGCTTGGAATTCTGAAGGGTTTCAGTGACCGTAAAGAAGCGGTGGAGCTTATCAATGAGCTCCGCAACTTTGGATCTGAGACAGATGAATATACCGGTGGGTATTCCTTATTCACATTACATGTCCTTGACAGATCTTCTTATGCTCTGTTTCCGTTTCAGACGAATACGAATCCATTACTTCCTCGCAACGCTCCGTGTCCCCTCCGAGCACATCGCGGCGAACCTTTCATTCAGCTGTACCTTCGAACGTCGAGCAGGGTAGTTTGCAAGGGGATGTTACGCCAAAGCGACGTCCTGTACGTCAGCTTGTTGAGCGCAGCCGTCAGCCAAGATTGCATGCAGAAACGCAAGGAGAGGGAGGAACCATGTCTGAGCGGTCGTCCGACGATGAGAACGACAGTCAGCGCATATACACACGTCAGTACGAGCCTCAGCCACCATATAGGCAAGAGGCAAGCACCATTCGCCCCTCTCCGTATCATCATCCAGCACAATATCCTGCGCCTGTCTCTGCACAACTGCCTCCGCATCTACCAGCACTCGATGCCAGACGACAACAGTTGTCAGGATCATCAGCGCCGTCAGCTTTGAGGCCATCGGCGAACGTCCTGCGGTATGGTACTGCAGCGTCTGCTGTCCCATCACTGTCGACTTTTCCGCCCGATGCGAATATAGATGTACAGTCTGCACATTCGCGACAGTCTTCCGGAATTGTGCCTAGCATATCCAGACTTCCAGAATTCTCATCTCAAGGAGGAGCCTCGGCGTCTCTGCCCACCCTGCCTTCTCAGCAGAATGCAGCAACAATCCCAGTCGTTACTGCAAGACAAGCAAATCTAGATAGAGCACTCGATAGTATACAAACTTCCTTGACGGCGATGCATGAACGCCTGACTCAGATTGAGCAAGCACAAGCACAGTCACATCAACTACAATCCTCTTCATCTACCTTGTTTTCCAATTCTCCCGTCTTCCAGCTACTCAAGCTAGTTTTCAGTAGACTATTCTCCTTCCTGCACTTGCGGAGACCTTCGTCCACTTCGGCATCTGCATCTCTTGGCACACTGCTCTCAAGAGCACTGGTTTCGATACTGGTCAGCATACGGGACCTGTCTCGTGATGCTGTTGCAGTCATATTTCTTGCAGCGGCTGTGGCTGCATTGAGAAATGCGAGAGGTGACTGGAGAGCGGTCATTAGATCTTGGACAAGAATCTTGGCTATGGCCAGCGGAATAGGTTTGGCTCGAGAAGGCTTCATGCTTGGCGGAGCTCAATAGTCTGAGCCGCAAGTGCTGTAGCTCCGATCTTTCGACGAATTGGATGCTGTTGTTGAAATCTCCTTATCTGCCCTCAGGTCGGATCAAGTCGATCCTTGTGCTGCACTTCTCTTGGTCACTAGACTGGGAGTGTACTAATCCAATGTTATATCAAGTCCACATTGCTGCAATAGCGCTTCAAGCTCTTGTTTGCATTTCTGCAACTCGGCAAATGCCGTTGTTCCGTCATCTTTTTGGGAAACCTCGCTAGATTGCCCAGTCATATCGTCTAAGCTGTCTTGCAAGCTATCCATATCGCGTTGGTCTTGTATTTCCTGAGGTAAGGTAACGTCTTCGCCGTGTTCTCGCGCGTGCTTTTCGGCTTCAAGGTCAGGACCAGCAAGATCCGCCACCCTGAACTTGCCTAGTTTTCTGACAAGCTCGCGGGCCTGTTCTGTCAATACAGTGCGCTGATCTTCAGGTATATCTGTAGGTGAGCTTGAGCCGAGGTACGTCAAAAGACTAGCCGCTATGCCCCGCAGAAGACCTGTCGCTCGTCCAAGTGGAACACCCTTGTCATTGTAACCTTCGTCGAAACCCGCTTGGACGGTCGACTGCTGCCCCGCTCCTATACCTTCGCGATAGCCGGCCTGAGTTGAATAGATGGGCTATGTGAGCGTCGTCTTCCCCGCGGGTGTGCTGTGGCATATGGGCATTGCAAACATACATCGGTGAATTTGTTAGATAGTCGGTCCCACTCTTGCGCAGCGTTTCGCTCTAGAACAGCAGGCGCCGTAGCGTCTTCGTCCAGCCATGGATCATCGTCATCAAGATTCATGGGCAGCCTGTGATAGTGACTTGTGCAGCTTGACAAGAAGCAGCGGCGTCTGAAATTCAAGAAACTATGATATGCCCGCCCAAAAAGTAGGTGATCGAGAAAGACAGATAGCAAAAGCCTTCGTAATTATGAAAGATGTTTTAGATGCAGGTATTCTGATCTTTTTACACATGTTCATCCGGCACTTCTCCACCATCTAATCTGTCCATCTTTACCAGCACTAGCAAATTTGCCGCCACCTAAACTACCACCCAGCAAACTGTCAACGCCCGTCGAAGGGGGCATGGGAGCCCAATCTACTGCCCAAACATCGCTCTCATGCTCTCTAAGGACACTCAAGCATGGTGAAGAGGGCTTTGCGAGAGCCCATAAGCGGATTGTGCTGTTCCAGGATTGCGGATGATCAGCCAGGAAGGAGAACGGTCTGATGGCAAGGGACCAAATCTTGATAAAGCTTACCCATCTGTGGACGAGCTTGCAAACACTCGACCGTCGCTTCGACACGAAAGGCTGAGGATCCAACCCGTGTGTCCTGAAAGATTCGCTACTTGCTGCCCGACTGAACTATATCGACTTCTCATAGAGGAAGTACCATTCGTTTGTCGATAGTCTTGACTTTGCGCTTCGCGGCCTAGTGCGGACAAGCCGCGTACATCGTACACATTTATTTGCTTGTCGTCTCCTCCCGTTATAACCAACGAGGAGTCTGGAGAGAAGGCTAGACTTCGTATATTACCAGTATGAGCTACAAAACGGCATGCACAATCAGCTACCAAGCTACGCGCCAAGGTACAGAAGCCAGACAGCGCACCTGTAATAAGTTGTACCAAATCTCCAGTCTCGGAATCGTGTAAAGCTAATTGCCCAGTGTTACTGACAACAGCCAAGGTGCGGCCATCTGGACTGTAAAGACACGACGAGAACTCCCCTCTTCCTGCAATCTTCATTTTCTCCTGTCCGAAAGAATCTACCGCGCTGCTTAGGATAAGTATCTCATTTCCTACACCAGCTGTAGCAAAGATTGCCTTGTCTGCATCAGGGTGTATCGATATCGACCAGCATACACCTGGACTTTTGCCTTTGGGAGGGACCCAGGTCGCTTCCTCTTTGCCTAGCGAGTCTTGCCGTAAAGAAAAGCGCGATATTCGAGAGTCTATCGTGCAAACTACCGCGAAAGTAGGGTCTTTATGCGTTTTCTCGGCGTCCAGGCCAACTATAGCTGTCGGAGGTCTGCCAGCGCTCGTACTGGGCGTCATGGAAGATCGAGCCTCCGTCGGATTTGCCGGATCCCTGTGGTTCGTGTCAGATAGGCTTCTCCAACATTATGCACGAGATTGACCAACCACAGTCTGACGGTTCCATCTGCAGAGCCACTCAAAAGTCCAGCGGAGGTATACTTGAGCTCCCAGACATCATCCTTGTGCCCTTCCGATATCGCGTCGACAAGGTAGTTTGACGCTGACTGTGGGAAGGTAGCATAGTTAGAGACCAACCCTACAGTTCTGCAGGCGACAACAACTTGCCATGTGTACTTGCTATGTTCTGCCGACTTCCGTTAGATAAGTGGATTTCCGATCAATGCGCTGTGTGTACGTTGTAAGTCACCAGCTGAGGTCAAGCTTAGCGCAAGCTTCGCTCGTGTCAGGCAGTACCTCTCACGTGAGCAGGACAGGCTGTCACGCAGTAAGATGCCCTCTCGAATCACGAAGTATACGTGTGTCGTGTTGCAGTGAGGTGAGAAGGCAAAGTTGCATGAAATGAAGCAGGGACGTGGTGGCGAGATTATCATGACAGCGGCAAGGTGGCATGTGGAAATGAAACACGCATACAGTGAGCGATAATTGTCTCCGGATGCTGGGCGACATGATGAGACGTCAAGAACTATTCTCGAACACATGATTCGTCGTAATCTACTAGCATGTCTCAACATATCTCTCCTTACAAGCTTCGGAATTGACCTTGAGCTTCTTCCGCGAATGCAAGTCTGGCACGTCCTGCAACGCGAAGGGTGGTTGTCAGCACGATGTGAGTGAAATGTGGATGATAGGGAAAGGCTTACGATGGAGAAGGAACCTTTCCAGAGGGTCCAAATGGCCAGCTCTTGAGTTTTGCTCATCGCGGAAAGACTCTGTACTGCATCCGCCGAGGAATTGGAACAAATCTGGCCAATCCTCCACACTGACACCTATCCTCACAAGATCAGCAACCGTGTGATAGCCCAACTCAGCTAGCAGATTTGCAGCTTGTGGATGGTCTTGCATAACTTGAACCAAACGAGCGCTAGCGTAGCTATTTGCCGCTGGTCCTGCGCTTCCGCTGTCCCCAGTCGAGCTCGCAACATGGGTCGGTAGGGGTTTTGAAGGCATTGAACCGTGAGAAGAGCTTGAAGACGAAGCCACCACGTCTTCGAAGCGCGTGCGCTTGACCGGCCTGGAAGGGGCATTGTCCATAGGCTGGAGAGGCGGACGACCCTGGACTCGCTGAGAAGGAGGAATAAGAGGCGGTCTTGCACTCCTTGCGGGACCTCCCGCAGCCGTGATCTTAGGGGCTAGGGAGCTCATGCTCGTATGGCTCAGCAGGTTGCTCTCGCGTAAGGCTGGCCTGTCTGAATCGGAGTCGGAATCATGCAAACGGCTCCTGGGTATTTGCTTCTGCCCTTGTGTGCTCTTGCGTGCCACTACTTTCGTTCCTCCGTTTATGCTGGTTCCTGCTTGACTGCTTTGAGATCCTTGGCCAGCTACTCCAGCTAATCCAGCTAGAGAAGCCCTACTTCGCCTAGTACGTATGGGTTCTTCTCCATCCGGAGCTGGTCGACGGCCTCGCAGTACCAGCTCAGCGATGCACATCTCATGGTGGTCCGGCGTGACCTTCCGAAGACAAGCGAAAGCAATAGGGTCAGTGGTGATACCCATACAAATACACGCAAGTGGGCTTACATCTGTTACAATGACCCGCCTCGTGCCGTCTTCAGCCGGTGGATGTAAAGCAGCGTAGAACTCGTAACGGCAACCCGTGTGATAGTTGCGGCATTGAATTTGTCGGTTATTCTTCATCTTCCGCATCTCAAGCGAGCTACCTGGGTTGACAATTTGTGTATGTACCTCAACCGCAGCCCGGAAGGCCGCCTCATCGGCAAATTCGTCTCCAGGGTGCGGACCTGGCCCCTGGTGGTTTCCCGATGTATTTGCAGATGGCAAATTGTTTGACTCTTCGGTCTTCATCCGTTTCTTTGCTACACTTCGGTTCAGAGCTTCTTCCTCCTCCGCCTAAGGATGTGTCAGTACTACAATCGCTCATGACGAAGACGGGTTCAGCCTCACCTCCTCTTCGGCTATCCGCATGTGATGCTCCAAGCAACCCTCGCTGTGTTCCGTACGAGCCTGGTAGAAGTAATCCATCATCAGTACTTCTAGCGCAACTGAACTGTACAAGCTGCAGAAGCGACATTGGTAACCTTGACCCGGCCTTCCTGTATCTCAGCAATGTCGAATTTGGCCCGGAAGCTGTACTTGCAGCCGAGATCTTTGTGTGGACAATACACTCTCAAATGCTCCGCGCTCTTTGTCGTTTTGAGTTCGCATCCTGGATTAACAGAGTCTGTGTGCGCTTGAACAGCACTCTCAAAGTCATGCCAGTCGCCTATTTCTTGATCTACCATAGGTGGGTCAAAATGCACACGTTGTTCGCCTTGCCCGACGCGTTTGTAGTAGGCTAAGCAAGTAGCGCTGTGGTCTCGATGATTCTAATACGTCATCAAGCTTTCATTAGTTACGGTAAAATGTTGACAACATCTCGGTACATACTGCAGTGACCTTGACGGCGGGAACGCGGCGAGCTCCGTGCTCATACACGCTGTTGAAGCTGTACGGACAGTCGGCTCGCATGCAGTACACCCTTACGCGAGCAGGGTCGGTATTAGCAACCGCTAATCTGCAACCTGGATTGCGTTCTTCGGTATGTCGTAAGACGGCGTCAACGAACTCGTCCCGAGACTCGAAGATTTGGTCCGTGTAGAGCTTGACGTGGCCGGGTAGGCGTTCGGGCGACTGTGGTTCCACTTGCATGATGTTTCGGTAAGACGCGAAGAATTCCTCCATGTCGTCATCACTCTTGACCACAGCTTGGGTCGCAACGAAAGGAGCAGGCGTGCCGCCTCTGCTGCCATGAGTCGGACTCCTCAGCCCAAGCGGGGCTCCTTCTGCTGGAACAGTTCGTGTTTCCGCTGGAGACGATTTGAGGGAGCCTGTTCTGTCAATGTTGTTTGATAATTCGTCCTGTACATTTGATCTATGCAGCGAACCGACGGAACTAGCGTGGTTGACATCCCTTTTCGGCGGTATGACAGACAATGGCGGAGGAAGTGACTGATCCGACTCCTCACTTTCAACTATACGTGCCTTCTTCTGACCGCGGGGAGCGTTAGTGGAATCTGAAAACCCTGCTTTCCGCTTCCGAGGCCTAAAACGCTCATCGTCATTAGAGCCGATGCTGGGCTGCACTGAACTCTCGATCTCTACGACTGAAGCTGACTTCGAAGCAGTATTGCGGACTCTGCGTTTCTGTGATTGCACAAAAATCTCAGTATGCGTCTTCTTCTGTACCATATCCAGACTAGCGGTTTGCCTCACTGTGCGCTCGGTATGACGACACTCTCTGCTGTGTTTCGGGACAGACTATACAATACGCGTCAGGATGAGAGGCCTGCAGTGTAGATGTGACGCCTACCGAAAGCACTTGGAATCCCTCCAAATCGCGCCCTTTTGCGTCCTGTAGACTCTTTCCAGCAATGCGGAAAGGGCATCCAGGATAGCCGCACTCCATAATGAGCGTCTTAGCGGCCTTCGTTTTGCCTTTGCCCTTAGAGCCATGGTTGTCTGATCTTCGTAAGTCGGCAGCGGGACTCTTTGCTTCAGAATACGCTTTCACGTCATTTAGGAAGTGATGCATGGAATTGTATATCCGGCCTTCTTGAGGTTTCGGAGGTGCTTTTGTGTGCTTCGAGCGACTTGTCGAAGGAGTGGATGCACCGCCTCGCTGCCTATTCTTCCCTTTCCTCGATGTGGTAGGAATCGATGCTACTACGTGTTCGCGTTCTTGTGCAGCTCGACCGAATTGTGCGTCTCTGGTTTCTGCAAAGGGAGGCTTGGGAAACAGGTCCGGCAATTCGGTGGATGCATATTGATGTTCATCCACAGACTTCGTATGTGAGGATCTTTTGTCGACACTTTCTAGTAATTTTCGCCTAGATGCGGTACTGCCTGTCTTGCGAGCTGCCAAAGACGTAGACTTTGTACTTATCTTGGGCTTGACATCCGGGGGCGCGTTGCCGTAGTTGGTCATACACGCGGGCGAATGCTCTGCGCATATAGTCTCCACTTTGAGCTTGCCATTGTGAAACTTAGTTGCTACCCTGAATGTACATCTGTCGACCGGGGAAGTCAGCATATCAACTGAAGCTGGAAAGCTACTCTGTCAAGTTTACGTAATGCCTGCCTGAGTATCTTGGTTGAAACCGGGTCCATATTTGCAAGCCAAAGCCCTGGGAGCATTGCCTGGCTTTTGAGTCCACACGACTTCGCTACCTTTGTTGACGAGAGTAGAGAGTTTTTGTGCAAGCTTTCCAAGATCATTAGGCTTATAGCTTTCACCCACTTGGATGAGAGGTGGTGTCGTTTTCTCTCCAACGAATTCGATATCGCTGTCCGAACTATCAGACTGGTCCGACTCCGCCCATTGCTGCTCTAAATCTGGAGCAGCAGACCGCAGCGCTGTGTGCCTCCGCGACTGTGAAGCAGCGGACAATGAGCGGGATGCTGTTTGCGTTTTAGCAGCTCTGGCTGCGTATGCAGCTCGAACCGTATCCGCGGGGTTTTCAATTGGATTATTGTCAGACCGAGATGAAGATGAAGTACCTGCACTAGCAGCAATAATCGCAGCCCGAGCTGGATTGACAGTCGGCGCAAACCGAGATGAAGATGAGGTATCTGCACTAGCAGCAATAATCGCAGCCCGAGCTGGATTGACAGTCGGCGCAAGTCGAGATGTCATAGGATTTGTATCGCTTGTAAGCGATGAGCCCGATGCTCCGCTTGGTGTCGCTTTCTTTGTAGATAAAGTTTCGCATATACGCCTGAATAATCCTGGTCCAGCGACCGAGCTTTCTTCCGTAGGCTGTTGTATCGTGTCCGAGATAGCCAAAGTTGGTGAATTCTGTTCCAGCGACCTTTCATGGCCATGGTAATCACTGACGGAATGAGCAACCTTGGGCGAATTGCGTGCTTCTTCGTCCTCCTCGTTTGCCACGTGCGCTCGGCGCGTCCCAGACGGTCCAGCCACGGGTTGACTCTCAAGTGCCTCGAATGTGGAAAAAGAAGGTGGTGGTTGAGCATCATCGTCAAAAGCCGCGTCTGAATAATGACTGTCCCCATTTATCTGTCTAGCGGCATCCAAAGAAGCTTGTATAGCCTGACTTGGTTCCGGATCCTCATCTTCTTCCATTCCATTCGCTTGATTATTGTAGCTGGCAGCTAGAATGTCTTCCGCCAATTCAGGGTCATCTTCAGCTTGTATATCTACATTCTCCCTTTCAAGAATTTCATTCACTTCAATCTGTTTGATGACCATTTCACATGCCGTTGAATGATCATGTTTCATACTGATAACACGCCATTTGTCTTGTTCCGCATCTCCATCTACAAGTTCGGCTAATACTTCGGCATCACAGGTTATTGGATTCTGGCTCAATCTGGAAGAATTTCCAGGTATTGATGTAGCGTTCTCGATTTCCTGCTGATGCTGCCGCTGCACTGCACTGCTCACGCTCTGGCTCCCGTTGGCAGATGTCCCAGGCCTGGAGCGTGTTTGAGCAGTGTCGGAATTTACGTTCTCATCACCATTCCCATTCGCACTGATATCTTCATCATTTGGAACGTCACCCCAATTGACACATCGTATCCAGCATGTTTCACCATCATCTTCAAGTGCGATATCGAGATATGCTTCACTTCTATCGAGCGCTAAACAAGCTGCCTTCTTCAGTCTCTCAAGCCCTCTATATTTTCGCCGCGGTGCTGCGGGACGTGGGTTTGAAGACTGTGATATGGTACGTGCTGATGTGGGAGGTGTAGTGATGCCATTCTGCATTTCAGGCGTAGTGTCACGAGCTCGCTCTTTGCCTTTGTTGTTGCGGCGAGACACGTTACTATCTTCATTGTCATTGAAGTCGATTGGTGGTGCAGCTTCTTGCATAGTACGAGGCGGAGATGATTTGGGAAAATACGTATCATCCTCTGTTACTCTCTGTTTGCCTTTTGATAATGTATTGTGTGTAGTGTTAGCCTCGAGGCCTACAGTACCGGCACTATCCGTGTATGATTCTTTGAACCGACTTTGGCTTCCGGATGCCGTTGGCGTTGCGCGCTGTGGACTGGTTGTATCTAGTTCATCCAGTTCGTCCAGCTCATCATATGGAGTGGACTGGTAGGGTGTTTGCTGGTCCGAAATACCCCAGCCTTGGTCTACTACTGGTGTACTGGCTTCTTTACGCGCAGTATTGTCCTTTCCATCTGATAGCGGCGGGGTATGTGCCCTATCTCTGAAGCTAGATTTAACAGCTGCCTCGAAAGTCTCTTGTAGCATTATACTGTCCACTCCTGCATTTTCAAAGTCCCGAGGCGGAGGTTTGAAAGATGAAAGTGACCTTGATGTCCGACGATCATTATCTATATTGGCTAGCGGAGCAGAACTGCCCGTCAGTTCTGGTAGCTCGTAGTCCATCATATGACTTCTGACTTGCTCTTCGTATAGGTTCACGCCTGGATCCACATACGAAACGGAGGGACTTCTGTCCAAATCGTCGTATGCTTGTGTGTACGCTTTGTTTGGGCCATTTGAAGTAAGAGGCGCTGCATGTTCGGTTTCAGAGTCCGTCATTAACGGATACTCTGAATGTCTTGGTCTTGTATCTGTACTGCTTGGTCCCTCGGTTCTAAAAGCCGAAGAGCTTCTGCTCGTCACCCCATTTCGTCCTAGGACAGGTGCACCGTTTTCTGTCGAGTATTGCTTGCTCTGGTAGGACGAGGTGCTAGAATCTTGTGCGGTATTTCGGACTGCTTGTTCTAAAGTATATCCATTGATGTATGGTTGGGCCACTGGTTCCGAAGGCTGGCTGGCAGCTTGTCGTACAGACGCCGCAAGTGCACCTGATATAAGAGGAGAAGCAGCAGTCTGCCTCGAAGCTTCACCCTGGGCTATGCTGGAAGCAATGGCGGAGCTGTTCGGGTGTGACAAGGCGTATTAGAGCATGATAAGCTGAGCATGGCCTGCCGAACTGTTACCCGAATGCCACTCACTACAGGTCTCCGTCAAAAGCTACAGCAGAAGTAGAAGAATCTCCGTTGCGTGCAGGCGAAGTTAAAGTAGGCCGTAGAGAAGCATCACCGCCTGACATTGAGCCACGGCAGCACCTCTTCAGCTATGACAGAGTCTTGGCCGCTGCACCTGGCCCTAATAGAGCGGCATAGATTGAGAGTGTGATCCTGCAGGTGAGTTGGGCAACAAGCAACACAGCCGGAGAGAGCGAGAAGACCTGACGAGCGAAGCTTGCAGGCGGATGCAGGGAGCTCGGAGTAGGTGACAGTTACTGCAGATAGGAGGGATGCGCTTAGCCTTACGGACAGCTCCTAACAAAGCAACCGCACGTCAGCGCAGTGCTGTGGCATGATAGACAGCTGTGAACAAGGCGTTGGGCAGCAAGCATGTGGCGAAATGCGTGGAGCTCTTGCTTGTTTGACTGCAGCAGCCGGCCAGACCGAGAGAGGCAGTCCGCTTGTTACTAGATGCGATGCATTGGAATAGAGCATCAACTCGCAGCAGGCTTCGATGCAGCTGACCGCGCAGGCATGCATGCATGGTGATCTTGTCTACAGCGGGTGATCGAGAAGCGCATCAACAAAGCAGCCAGCAGACAGTTGCAACCATCCAGTCTTCTGCCCATCCATCCATGCTATCCACCACTCTGCATCTCTCTTGAACACAGCACCGAGCATCCAGGATGCCCGTAGAGACTCGCGCCGCAGCGAGTGCAGCTGTCGTGCCCGCGTCTCCAGCTCCGACGAGCGCGTCAAAGAGCACAGAAACAACATCAACACGCTCAGTCCAGCAACTGCAAGTTACGGATGCGTCCAAGCCGCAGCAAGGCTCGCTGGACAGCATCTATGAATACATGCGAATCCATGGCAGGAACGATGTATCAATACCTGAAAAGGCTATCGTCGATGCCCTCATGCAGTTTGCAGACAAGCACGATGTCCCAATCGACATTCTCGTACACGAACCAGAGAAGGAATATTATGACCTCAGAGGAATCACTCCCGAGTCTGAAGACGTTATAGTAGCTCATGTCCGTGATAAGCTAGCTGCCCGTGAAGCTGCAGCTCCTCAAAGCGAAGATGTTGACCTGAGTACATCCTCATCTGAAGACTGTCGGAAGGACGAAGAGCTCGAAGCTATTCGACACGAGATAGCAGAGCTCGAGCAGGAAATAGATATCTCAAAGCAGTACAAGATTGTGGATAGACTGGGTGAAGGTGTGTATTCCTTCATTTTGCCTCTTCTAGTATCAACTTGTTTTGACCGCCACCTCTCACGGGCATATACAGGTACCTTCTCATCAGTCTACAAAGCTATCGACTGCAAGCATGCATTCTATGACAACCAGAAATGGCTATCAAAGCGTACTCCTCTCTCAATACAAAGTCTCCTTCAGCACTCAAACTCCAGTAACACCTCAATCTCTTCAGCATCCTCCAACTCTTCAACTTCAACTTCCACATCCTCACTCAGCCTAACTGGAGTTCTAGGCCGCAAACATAAGCGCTCTGCATCCAGCTCATCCAACAGCCCATACGCCAAGCTTATGACTGCTCGCAAGCTACTCAAACAAGTCACAGAGGAAGATTCAGCAGAACATAGCAAATCAAAGGTCTATGTCGCTCTCAAACGGATATATGTGACCTCGTCGCCGCAGAGAATCTGGAACGAGCTGGACATCCTGGGATTGCTCAGAAATGCAAGGAATACAGCGTACCTTATATCGGCTATACGACACGAGGATCAAGTCATTGCCGTCATGCCGTATGAGAAACACCAGGATTTCAGGGTAAGAAGACGGCGCCTTACCCTTCGTTTGGTCACGTGTGTGGGGAAGATGGGAAGCTAACATACAAACAACATGCCTTGATAGACCTACTATCGGAATATGGCACTCTGGCAGATGCAAGCATACTTCAAGTGTCTTTTCAGTGCTCTAGCAGATTGTCACGATTTCGGCATCATGCATCGGGATGTCAAACCTGCCAATTTCCTCTTCAACATCAATACCAATACCGGCACCCTGTGCGATTTCGGATTAGCGCAGCGCTATCATCCTTCGGAATGGCAAGGTCGCTGTCTTCATTCTCAACCTATATTATGGGCAACACAATTTGAAGATACATGTGGTTTTACAAAATCAGCTATAGTACATGGTCAAAAATTATCAAGTCCAATAGATACTCTTACTCAATTATCGGAACAAAAACAACAATATGATGAATTATCAGCTCAAGATATAATTAAACAATATCCTGATATCAACATTGAAGAAGCAAGAAGAATGAAGAAAATTTATGACACAACTGGCTATTCTACTGTTTTCGTTCCTAATGCTAGATTTGAAAGAGAAATGAAAAGAAAAATCGATAAAGATCAATGGGCTGATAGATGGATGCCTGTTAGAAGACCTCCTGCAAGTCTGAAAGTGGGATATATGAAACCAGAGTTTGACAAAAGGTATGTGTTCTATACCGCTTTCAGCAAACCTCGATATTCGGAACCTGAACTTGCTTCGGCCCGTTCCCCTTCCGCTACTTTTATAGGCCCGCCATCAGATCAAATCGAGCAGGGACGCGAGGGTTTAGAGCACCGGAAGTCATTCTCAAATGTCCAGACCAGACAATGGGTATGTCGACAAATACTCACGCATGCTAGCTAGACCTGTGACTCGTGCTTACAATCCGCTTCTAATCTGTAGCACTCGATATATGGTCTGTTGGCGTTACTTTACTCTGTCTCCTTACACGGCGGTTTCCATTCTTCACAAGTACCGACGATACAGAAGCTCTTGTCGAAATCGCTGCTATTTTTGGCAAGAAACGGATGGAAAAATGCGCAGCTTTGCATAGTATGTCTTCCACCTCACGTTTTGTGTGACTATCTGGAACTGACAGTTTTACTTACTGTTCATAGACCGATCCTTCCTTACGAACCTTCCTTGTATAGAGAATCCAGTTCACGCGTCGTTGCATGATCTCGTCCGTAGTCTTAATCCAAACATCTTCGTTGAAGCCATGCCAGCATGGGCTCGCGAACAGTACACACCGCATCAGCAGCAACAAATGTTAACGGATCATACATACATAGCAGAAGAAATGGACATCAAGTTCTGGTATAAGCCAGATTGCAAACTCTATCAGGCTATAGAACTCATGAGATCTTGTCTTGCTTTGGATTTAACGAAAAGAATAACTGCAGCAGATGCTTTAAATCATCCTTTCCTGTCTGTGAGTGGCCTGTCTCAATGCTTCCTTGACGGCTGCATGCTGAAGTCAAACGGTTAACGCAGGAGTAATGCATTGTCGTGATTGAGGGCACTACCAGAAGTCATGCAGTATTCCGTGGCCAAGGCTTATTCTTCTTTTGTGAGCAAGGCTAGCAAATTCCGCCCTTGATTGCCGCGTGCTGAAAAAAAGTGGTCACGACAGGAGCATCACCATGTTCACCGCGTATTTGTGCGCGTATTCGTGCTTTTAATAGTCATTGTATCAATCTTTTCGGAACAACACTGCAACATGGTCGATGTCAAGTAAAACATCAAGTGGAATGGCCTACATCAAGTGGAATGGCCTTGTTATTGTTGCGTTTCGCGCATATACCCACACGACTAATTTGCACAAGCAGCACGTCTACGCCAAGATGCAGGACGGGACTCGACTGGCCTACTGATTCATACGTTTCGTATCATATGGTACACTGCAGCGCCAGTGTGACTATCCGCTGAGAGCACTTGGATATGGACTGTGGACGAAGGACACTGTGGAGGCCGCAATAAGCTGGTCTCTGCCATAGAGTACCTGTGAGAAATGATGGTTGCAATAGAGTAAGTACAACATAAGTCTGAGCTAGAAGCCTCACAAGCTCAGACTGAAGCTACGATATGAATCTGACGTTCTCGAGGATCTGGCGATGAGGAGGCAGTCGACAAGTATCACCGCAGCGACGAAGAGGGGCAGTCACACTGCCCTAACAGTACCGGTACGAGATTACAGGCCTGGTGACCGACCTACATAGCTGGATGAGCAACACGAAGCTTTCCTGCAGCTGTCTGTAGATACGGTAAGCGAAAAGATCGCCTGGCCGGCAAGCGGGACAAGGCTTCTGACAAGTCGAGGCCTTGGCGAAGATCTAAAATAAAGCCGCTTTTTGAGATCTGACCTACATACCGCAAGACTTACCGCAAGCCTGTGATACGGTAAGCGGCAATCTCACAGAGCTACAGAGCTATTTCTGCTGACAATGGCTTCGATCTAATCACCCAGCTTGCCGATAATCGAGTTAGCCGGCGTGTACACCGTGCACGGTATAAGTTACCTACCGTACTGGCAGTAATGCAGCAGTGCAGGGTGGGTTCTAAAGGTGAGGAAATGTCTTCTGAGTGCTGGATGACACACTTCTGACAATCAGTTTAATTCTCGGATTCGCCGAAAGGCAACCGAAATCCGGCCGGCTCCGATCGTGCAAAGAATGCATATTAACCGCACGCACTAACGAACCATCCCGAGCTCAGGATGCGCTGTTGACAGTTTTGCATGTACGGATCTATGTTTAGCCTTCCGTTGGCCTGTCTCGGCATCCGGCTATTGACGGCAAAGCGAGGAGCGCAGCTCACCGCAAAGCAGATCGCAATAAAAGAGGGATAGCTTACCCCATGAAAATCTGAATGAGCCCCGACTGTACACCGAGGGTCTGCCTTGGAGTATCCGCTTCCCCTCTTGCTCTCCTCCCCACTTCTGTGTCCATCAGTTTGTCTGCGATTTCTTTTCCTAAGATCAGCCATACCTAGCAAGGATGGCCGCAGTTGAACGCAAGCAATCTCCGACTGAGGAGCGCAAGGATGCGGAACTTCTCGACGAGATTGAACAGCAACAGGAAGGCCATGTTAATCGAAAGGCACAGTATGTCAAGATTTCCAATGTTACGCGGCTATGAGTTTCACAGCTGAGCAACCCCCGCCACAGCATCTCTGCTCTAGAGAAGACCCCTCCTGAAATTTTGGCCATGAGCCCAGAGGAAAAGCGCGCCTTTGAGAAGAAGCTTGTCCGCCGAATCGACTTGACAGTTCTCCCCAGTGAGTTTCGAGTTCCTCCGAGAATTATGAAGCTATATGCTGACTTCTGCCGCAGTCCTTGTACGTTGACGCGTCTGAACCGACATCGGAAAGTTACAGTCAACCGAGACTAACTTTCAACCACAGATGATTATGTATATTCTCAATTACCTAGACAGAAACAACATCGCTGCCGCACGTCTATACGGTATCGTGGAAGATACCGGACTCGTCGGTTCTGAATATCAGACTGTCATTTCCGTTCTCTTCGCATCTTATATCTTCTTCCAAGTCCCCTCCAATATCATCGCTTCCAAGCTACGATACCCGGGTATCTACATCAATGCGATGATGGCAGGATGGGGTGTGGTTAGTGCCGCTACTGCTGCCGCCAAAAGCTTTCAGGGCCTCGTTATTGTGCGAGTCTTCCTCGGTATCTTCGAAGCTGCTTTCTTTCCCGGCGCCGTCTATCTGCTGTCCTGCTGGTACACCAAGAAGGAACTTGGCCTTCGAACGGCTATTCTATACGCTGGATCTCAGCTTGGTAATGCTTTTGGTAAGCTCGTCGCCCTTTCGCGCGATTTTCGCCACTTGACTTTTTCGATGTCAAAACACAGGTACTCTCATCGCAAGAGGCATTCTCACACTGGATGGAACGAACGGAATAGCAGGGTGGGAATGGCTCTTTATAATTGAGGGAGCTGCAACTGTAGGCCTCGCTATCATTTTCGGCATTCTCCTTCCAAATCTGCCGCAAACTTCGTGGAACTGGCAGTTCAGCAAACTTCAAAGGGACTTCGCAGTCTACCGACTCGAAGTTGAAGCAGGTGACACTGAAGAAGAGGTTGGTGGATGGGAAGGCTTCAAGCTCGCCGTTACAGACATCAAAACCTACTTCCTGATGGGTATACTGTCCTTGGCCTACGTAGCCGGCGCCGTCAACAGTTTCTTCCCTTCGGTCGTTAGCACACTCGGCTTCTCTTCCAACAATACACTGCTTCTCACTGCTCCTCCTTTCCTTTTCTGCACACTGTGCATGTTCTTCAATGGATGGCACGCCGACAGGACTAACGAACGATGCCTGCACGTGTCTGTTCCTCTCCTTATCACCATTGTTTCCATGATCATGGCAATCTCTTCGACAAGTATTGGTGTTCGCTACGTAAGTCGAGTGTTTATGACAGTAAAGTGTCCTTGGTCCAGTCTGCATTCGGCGGCCATCATCTACAGGGTACTCGCCACCATCGGCCATCATGCCAACCGATTCTTGGTTGGCTTGGGGTCGATGCTGTCGCGCCCTGTGATGCTTGTCTGTGAATGCAGGGCTGGAGAAAATGATACTATACTGCTATTGCACGCTGTTTGCAATTTTCTGGAATCAATGCTGATCTGATTTCTCTTACTTCAGACCGCTATGATGTTAATGCCTGGCTCATTCTACTCCGCCGCCATTGTCACACTCACCTGGATCTCTCAATCTATGCCTCGACCTGCTCAAAAGCGAGCTGTAGCTCTCGCCTTCATCAACTCTTTCGGTAACACTCCTAACATCTGGTGCTCATACCTATACCAATCCTCAATGGCCCCAAGATACCTTGAGGCTTTCGTCACCAACATCGTGGCTTGTGCTATAGCTATTGCTCTTGCCGTTGGACTCCGCTTCTACCTCAAGAGGGAGAATGCTCGCATGGATCGTGGAGAGGCTGTCAAGGATATCACTCCCGAGATGGTGGCTATCGGCTTCAGATACAAGTATTAGATGGCCTTCGTAGTCACCTCTACATGTATAAGTAGCCATTGAGTTTCACTCGCAGTCATAAAGATCTGGTAGACAAGGGTCCATAGAGCTGCAATACATTCATACGTAATATACTGCTTTTCCCGAAGTGGAGTGTACATCCGTTCTAACATACTGTACGAGATGCTGTTCCTTGTATACTGACCTTGTGAAAGCTCCCTCGAGCTGATCTTCAGTGAAACTGGTTGTGCACAGCCTCGATACCTGAGTCACAAGATTAGCTTTAAGTTGATAGGTTTTGGCAATTTGGGCGATTAGTATTCTGGGCGCAGCCTCAGGACCTTGGTACAGACTGATGAGAGGCTGATGACCGGCTTTGCCCTGGACTGGGTACACTTCGTGACACGGGCATCTAGCTGCCGCAAGGCATAGTTCACGTAACAACCACAACATGCACGGTATTTGCGGGCAGCATGCAGTCAATCTCAGTTTGGCTTGCAAAGCAGGGTGAAGCACTAAGCATGCCATAGTTTAGATAACAACTGAACAGTATGCATTGCTTAAATTAGAAGTAGAGTAAGAAGCTTTCTAATAGGGTTTAAACCGTTTTTGTGCCTTCATCTCGGCTATCTTCTTCTTATCCTCCTCGAAACGCAAGCGCAGATCTGAGATGTCTGAAGTAATACGCGAGATAGTCGTCAGCAAAAGCGAATTCGGTGAACCAGAGCGATGATGTAAGGGGAAGAAACTCACTCTTCTTGCTTTCTTGTCTTCTTTGGAAACCATACATATTCACTTCTATACCTCTCGATTTTTTCATTTTCTTCTTCCTTCCTCGCCCTCCACCCCTACTGACGTCTTCATCTTCTTCAGGTAAGACACCCGAACCGTCAATAGCCATCGATGCATCATCATTCTGACTACCTGTGTCAATACCAAGCTTGTTATTGAGAGCAGCGAGGGCTTTCTTTCTTTCTTCAGCAAGTTCTCTTTCTTTATCTTTGACGAAGTCCTTCCTTGCAATACCCACGCTTCTTTTTCCACTGACGAAGCCTTCCAATTCAGCTTGTCTGATCTCGTCTTCATCATCAAACTGATCATCTTCATCATCACCTCCATCGGCTGCAGATCGACCCTTCATGCCTCCAGCAGTCACAGTGATCCAGCCATCAGCATCAGCTTCAGGTTCATCGAAGTCATCATCGTAGATCCTACGCTTCTTGATAGCTTTCTTCCTTGCATAGTCCGCTTGTTTGGCGGCTTTAGCAGCTGCTTCTCTCGCCTGTGCCCGCTTCGACTTAGGCTGACTAGCTTCTTCAGCTGCTAGTTCGGCTGCCCTACGTGCTGAGGCTGCCCTATTCGGATTCGCCTCGTCGAATACCTTCATCCAATCATCAACATGTAGCTTAACACTTTCTGCCGAAGGTCGAGCTACATCAAATAGTATCTCATCACGAGTCCTGGTTTCTGTCTTTGTTTCTAGCGACTCTCCAGTTTTCCAAGCTGTTGATGGCCAAGTTGTCATAGACCAGCTTGAGGTAACTTTCTCATTTAACAGAAGTTGCACCGCTTTGACAGAAGAAAGTGTGATGTGTGCTTTCAAGGTGGAAGAATTAGGGAATAGATGGTCTAGAGCTTCTTTGGTTGTAATATCGGCAGAAACAAAAAGAGGGTGGATTCGGTTTTTGGCACCTTGTTCACTATCCAGCTCTTCTAGTTGTTGCTGCTGCTGTTGCTGCTGCAGGTGAAGAGCCTTCTTCTGTTTCTTAGATAGATTCTCCATATTTAGAAGCTGTTCCAATTCCTGCTTTTTCAGTAATGTACTTGGATGTACTATTCCTTCTCTTTCGAGAATGCTATCACTACGATGTGATATGCTTGATTGTACAAATTCAACACTTTCCACACTACCAACAGAGCCGTTTGATAGATCACTTGCTTTGCCTTTACCTTTTCCTGTTGCTGTTGAATTATTGCCATCCACACTGCCTGTTCTAGCTTTGATCAAATCTTCAATACCCTGCTTGATGATAGCTTCTGTACTTCCATAAGGCAGATTAACAGCGAATATAGTATTGTTCGAGTTGGAAGATCCAGTACTGGTACTTGAAGCAGGTTGCTGAGTAGCGTCTTCATTGCCAGACTCGGTTTTCCGACGAAGATAAATATGCTGCGTTACGTTCTGCAAACCTGGAATTGACGATTCCAGAGCTACAGGAAGGGCAATGAAACCATTGGCGACTTGCGAAGGACGTGCTTTGTTAGGTTTACGAGGTGCTGCTGCAGCTATAGTAGACGGCTCTACTGCTCTTACTTTCGAGGTCTTGGAGGTTGTGGCCGTTGTCGCTGATTGTTCTGGAGTAGCTGCTCTTGAAGAGACGGGCGTGGCTTCCGTTGGGATGAGGCGAGACCGAGCCATACCGGGAGGTGAAGCCTTCCAATATATCGTCCTCTAGTTCCAGTATCAAGTGTACGTTATCTATGGACAGGTCAAAGAGCAATGCAAGGTGGAAATAGCAAAGGTCAAGCCGATCACGCCGCCACAGACTATACTTCTGGACTGAATGGCAACGGATAGCAACCAGATACTTGTAGATAGAGAGAGAAGAACGGTCTTTTACGATGTTTTTGGCACGGCAAAATAAATCCGAAAACCAGCTAAAGAAATCTCTAGGTATGTGGTACGTAAAACCGACGAGTGAGGGGAAGAGAGAGGAAATCGGAAAAGGTAAAGGAAAATGATGAAGGACAGAGAGACTACTGATAGAGAAAAAAGAACGCTGTCTTAATTGGAGGGAAAAGCCTAGAAAGCATGCTGAAAGAAGATAAACTCGGTTTCGAGAATACATCTAGCTTGCCTTAACTGTCTAAGCAGACAAATCTCCTTAAAACCTGGCACTTGTATTTTCTCTCCTCCATTTTTCCCTCAACCCTTCATCTTTGCTTGCAGGCTTGTGCAATGTAGACTTTGTTTCTTATGCCTTGGCAGCTTCAACTTCATCAGCTGGCACAGCAGCAGGAGCGGGAACATCTTCCTCATCTTGTTTTTCAGGTCCGGCATTGCCAGATTCGGATAGATCTGAAGTCCATAATGTGAGATTGTCACGTAGGAGTTGCATGATGAGCTATGTAGATGAACATAAAATAAATTCAAAGTCAGCAACGATTCGAAGATCTACGCTGAAAATGGCAAAGGCGAGAGAGGCAAGGCCAACTCACAGTAGAATCCTTGTAAGACTCCTCAGATAGAGTATCCAACTCTGCAATAGCATCATCAAAAGCCTGTTTAGCCAAATTGCAAGCTTTATCAGGGCTAGCCATAATCTCGTAATAGAAGACGGAAAAGTTGAGTGCTAATCCCAGTCTGATAGGGTGTGTTGGTGGTAGTTCAACATTTGCAATCGAGGATGCTTGTTCGTAAGCTGCGAGGGAAGCTTCGGAGGAGGCTAAAATATCAAAAAGCACAAACTACATGAGCATACCATTTATTCTACCGGTGTGAAAGCTGCAGTACTCACTCTTCTTCTGGTCGGCTTGCGAGAACTCGGCCAAGTATCGATGATAGTCTCCCTTCCTGCAATCAGGGCATCATATTCGCGTAAAGGCAAGTAAGGAGAAGCATTGTATCAGAACAAGATATGAAAAATGGAATGCAAACAGTGAAATGCTGTAAAAGACACTCACATCTTGTGATAGAACACCTTGCTCTCACCAGATTCAGCAGATTTAATCAAATGATCATCCAAAACTTGTAAGATATCATTGCAGATTTTAGCAAGTTCAGCTTCGATTTTCTGTCTGTATTCTTTGATGTGTGGTAGGGGTTTAGAATCTCCTTTGCTCTGGATGAGAGGAAAAACAAGGCAATTTGGTGGTAGACGGGAGGTTCAATGAAGATGAAAGGCAATGTTGATTAGCATCCTCTTGGCTCATCACTTTTCCTGGTCAAGACGAGCCATTTAAGCTAGAATGTCGGAACTCACCTCCTCCTTGGATTCGATGCTGGATACGATTCTCCAGCTCGCTCTTCTGGCGCCCTGTGGGTGTTTGCACATTGGATTGTAAAGGGGAAAAGAACATCAGCACCGAGGCACGAATCTAAACATCATAAGGTGTGCGTTGCTGTGAGATGAATAGCAGAGCTAATGCCTTGATAATCGCGTCTGACCACCTGCTGCACGCCCTGTTTGCCACGCTATGACGCTTGGCTGGCCCAGATGACCTTCAGCCCGGCCCAGCTTATGCGCCATACAGCATAGCCTGGAGCATTGTCTAGACGGTGCAGCTTGTCTTCTGTTGACAGCCTCATCCTTGAAGTGCCCAAACAATGGAGGCGGACCGCACGCATGAGCAGCAGCCCCCAAACAAAGGAAGGACGAGCCATGCAAAATGGAAGTTGAGGGCTGTGACGTGATGTACGGAGGATCGTAAAGAGAGAGAAAACGTAAGCAACCCACAATGATGTTCTTGTAAGCGACAGACAGTAAGTTCCTCTCTTCAATGGTGAGTTCCTGGTCAAGCTCAGCTACTTCTTTCATCGAGGCGACCTGTGCATTCGAGGGAGAGGCAATGTCAGACAATGCATGGCCTGCATGGGATAAAGAATATGAGCCCACCATCTCATCGTATCGCTCGGCTTGCTCGGAGAGCTGGTTGTGGTGGTGGTGGTGTTATCATGGTTGCCATCATCGTTGGTAACAGTCGTAGGTTGTAGCATGGGCATCATGGCATCGCGTCAGGACTCGTGCTGCAATACACAGACTGAGATGGAATACAAGCTGACCTTTGCCATGTACACGGCATCTGCACGCTTGTCTGAAGCCATTGTGGGTGTGAATGTAGTGGGGTGTGGTGTGCTGTAGATGTAGTTCCAAGCAGGCAGAGTCAATCGCGCGCTGATGTGCTGATGGTGGGTGCTGTGGTCAGGCTGATGTCGAGGAACGGCGAGACACGAAGACAGTACAGTACAGTAGATGTAAGTATTAGCAATGCCCAGTACTGCTGCACTCGTCACGTCTCTGACTCACCTCACAGTGCGGCGTGCTGGTCGATGTGTGCGGTACAAAGACAAGGCGTGCAAGGTGTCACCGGCGTCGCTTGATGGCGAGGACAGGACAGGACACGAGTGGGCGACAGGACAGTGAGTGGTAGGCATGTGCCATGCATATGATTATTATCGACTGGCGTATGTAGCAGTGCTGTGCTGCAAGCTCTATTGTTGGCGCCATACACCACCACCACCACACCATTACCACCTGCGCGCGTCGTGCTGGCGAGTCTGTTTTGTCTCTCGGATACGATCAAGCGTCAAGCTTCAAGGCGGTTAATCATGCGAGCGATTTCGACCTGCTTATCAGTGTACTTTGAAGGCAACTTCATTCAGGCTAGTCATTACTATTGCTCTCATCCAACTGTAACCGTAACAGGTGTACCGCATCTGAGTAAAAATTTGCATGCACAGCTAGCTCCTACTCAAGACAACAAGTTCGAGACATTCTCGACTGAACTGACCATTCACACCATAGAAGCCAGTAAACTCTTCCTCTTCTTCTTAGTCTTATCTTTACCAGCTTTACTAGCCAATCTATCATTCGGTATTCCTTTTCCTTTGAAAATGGAGAAAGCATCCATGCTTTTACTGAAGATTTCAATAAGCTCTTCCTCTGGTAGATTGACATATGTCGTTTCTTCTTGTGTCTCTTTGGTCCTTGCATCCGCATGATCATCCTCGTCAGACTGTACTTGCTCATCTTCTCCATCCATCTGTACCTCTCCAATATCCTCATCGTCCTCATCGTCTGACGCATCCTCATCCTTAACTGTTGCACCTTGAGCATTCTTGCCTTTGGAGCCAGAGCTCGAGGTAGAAGGACCTGCTATCGGTATTAAAGCAGGAGTAATGAGATCCCTCCATAAAGCTGACAAAGAAGGTAATTTATGAGAAGGAATCTCATCAAAGATGTCCCTCTTGTTACCCGAAGTACCAGATACAGCTGGGAGTGATGAGATAGTAGCAGCAGAAGAAGTAGAAGGACCACTAGATGAGAGGGAGCTTTCTCCAAACAATTCATCAAACAGTCGAACAGGTCTTAGATTCTCATTTGATGCTTCAACTGTATTAAGTGCAGCTTGTAAATTCGCACTATCTTCATATGCACTAGGTCGTATTCTTCGTAATGCTGAATCTGAGCCTAATAAAGCTACTTGACCTGATTTTGCAATTGCAGCTACTACAAGATCTTTCTCTGCGTATGAAATAGATTGGGAAGGTGGTATAGAGGGATAAAGTGTTGCACGGGAGATTGCAAAAGGAAGAGCATGTCGAGAGGTGTATGTAGGATCGGAGAGTGATAGTGTAGTGCTTGATCGTTCAGAAATGACTGTGTAGAAATCGGAAGGTGATGAAGGGGGTGGAGTAATAATTTGTCGAGCTGGAATGGAGATAGTATCGACCTCTGCATGAAGAGAAGAAAGTAAGTGAGATTCGTACAAAACAATGCGAAAACTGAAGAATAAACTCACCTTCCAACGTTAATAAATCCCAAATAACATGTCCCTTCTCACCACCAGCTAACAATCTAGTCCCATTCTGTCCAACAAAGGCAATATCATGTACTTTACCACCAACATCTTCCTCATTAACGTGAAAAGCTTTAATAAGATTTCCATCATCACAATTCCACAAAGTAATTTTGTGATTATTATGAATAACAGCTAATAATGAACCATCATTCGAAAATTTCGATTTTAAAGCTCCATATGAACGATATGTTAATGAAAATAAACATTGCCATACTCCTAATTGAATTTTATTAGAAATAGCATTGCTATTATCTTTATTCTTCCTTTTCGAAACTGTACTGTCATCGTGTAAAAGTCTATAATTCCATAATTTTATAGTTCCATCAAGTGAGGTAGTGACTAATTTGCCAACTCCGTTCGAAGAAGAAGAGAATGACATACTTGAAACACGTTCATTTCCATGTGGATTATCAATTCTAGAAACTAGTCCATAACCAGGTTTATGAGAAGGGAAACCCATCCAGAATTTCAAATGTGATTCTCTTGTATAATCTCTATCTTGCCATGTATCAAAAGTAGCCATCCAAACTGCTCCTCTCATCGTAGTGTCACTTCCGGCACCATTGGCGAGCTGTACCGCGTTACCTCTATTCGAAATAGAAGCAGTACCAGTAAATGGAGATGGATTGGAAGCACAAAATGCAATGTGCTCGACTCGGACTGGTTCGATGGGCCTATCATCGGTGCGCGATACTCGATTGGAGGGTGAGATATCTTGCTCGTATACATGCGTGTCCTGAGTAGCGGAATAGGATTGAACTGTAGATGGGTGGGAAGCTTGGAAAACCAGTCTGTTGGTAAGCGGTTCGACAGCTAGAGGCAAATCCGAGCCTTCTTTCTGAGAGAATTGCTCGACTGTGCAGGATGAAAGATTACAAGAGGTATATCATCAGTAACAAAACTTTTTCACCTCCCCGTTTGACAAAAAGCTATCACTCAAACTTACTCGTCTTCACTCCAGCAATTGTTCTGAGGACTTTCAATGTACCTGCTCCCAAGAAGACAATCGCACCATCCTTCAATTTAGCTACAAATTCTTGCTGTCCGCTCTGATGTCCGTTGATGATGGTCAAAGCCTCAATAGGTGCACCAATACGTGGCACGAATTCCTGATGTCTTGAAGCTATCTGCCAGACAACTAATACAGCTTCTTCACCTCCGGAAAGCAGATAAGCTCCATTAGGAGTGAACGCCAAGCTTGATACTGCATGTGCGTGCCAGTGTAAAACGGCCAAAGCTCCATTAGGCACCACATCTACACCTTTTCTAATGTACCCTTTATTGTTTTCCTTCCTCTTTTCCTGTGCTGTTCTAATTGCGTTGAGTGATTCTTCATTAAGAATATACCATAATCGAATAGTACCTCTTGTATCACCCGTTGCAAAATAAGATTCACTAGGATGGCATACGACCGTAGTGAAAACTACTTCTCTGTAATGTATCGACGTAGGGAAACCTTCAAATGAAATGAATGGAGCTTTAGAAATTACAGTACCAGACTTGGATATAGCGATTGATGCTATGTGAATTTTCTTCTTTCCGATAACAACAACGCTGTTACCGTCGGAGGAAATGGACAGGTCCACTGCGTCTTTGCATTTGCCAAGACGGACTTGATTACCAATCTCTGACCTTTTGAGTGAGATGCAGAACACGATAGAAGTTGGCAGACTGTTCGCTTTGCTCGTGTTACTGTCGGCTACAGACGAGCCTCGATTGACGGCCAAGAACAGTGTTTCCTTCAAATGCGATTGCTGGAATGCAAGACTATCTGCATTCACCATAGCTGCGCAAGGTATCGGTCCTCCCATATCTGCACTGTACAGTACTTTACCCTCTAGGTAATCCCATACCCTCACAATTCCATCCAAGCTGGTAGTGATGATTTGCAGACCATTGTTGGGGTGTACGAACAGAGATGTCACTTGGTTGTTCGGCTTGTAAAGGCTGCTTGACTGATTGGACTCTGCAAGAGCAGGCAGGTCTAGTGTCGAGAGAAGCTGACATGTCGAGACGAGGTAGATTTTGACAGAGCTTGCGGCTGCCACGAAGCAGAATCTGCAAGAAGAGCAAAGAACACAGGTTATTTGCTGCTCCACTCGAATAAATCTGATTGAATGTAATGAATGTTCTGCCCTACCTTCCATCATGCGAAAATACAGGCGCTAAACGAGCACTCTTGCCCAATGGCTCCGACAAGCGCAAGAAAGGCAGCTTTGATCCTTCGGACTGTTCTTGCGATGTGCTCTTCTGACTGCTGAGCTTGCCTTTGCCTTTACTGCTGGCTGTCTTTACGGCATTCACTGTTGTATTTTCGATCTGGCCTGAAGCAGTGGCTGTAGTACCACTTTGTGCAGATCCAGAAGTGACAGTGGAAGCGGTCTGTGACGGAGCTACTTGCGACTTCTTCTTTTTCTTCCTCTTCTCAGTGGAAGCCAGTGTCGATGACTCCCCTGCATGCTCTTCCTGCGCGTTTGCTGGGCCGGTCTGTACATCTTTTCCAGATACGCCCGCAGAAGCAGCACCGGCAGCTTTGTTGGGCCTAGTGCGCCTGCGAGGAAGTTTTGACTTGGACGGCGAGTCTCCTGCGATAGACAACTCTGGCGCCTCAGCCATCGTGCATGCAGCTGGCAGTCGGTGCAGCGGGCGACGTTCAGTCAAGTCGAGTATATCCTTCATGGGCAAAATTCTGGTGTGCACAACAGCGTGATCGAGGAAGTCTGCTCATGTTACAAGCAGCTATGATAGACAAGAGATCTAGCGAGCTCTAAGACATATGCAGAACCTCGCAAGGAGTACGAACACTCCCCAGCGTTGTCGCATGCTTATCTGCATTCTCCGACAAAATGTGCGAAACCAGATCCCTATGGTGGCGGTCTCCATGCAAGGTCATCTTCCGTAGCCCCGAACCGACGAGCAGTGGCTTTACGGCCCTCCGCTGGCTTGACCCTCCATCGCACTTGGTCGCCCTGCTCGAGACTCGCATGAAGATGAATGGCGTTGTCTAGTATCTGCTCGTACCGCCGACGCATAAAGCGCGAGGTGATGCGACTGGGACTGCCCCAGCCAGTCTTCCGCTTGCGCTCTCGGCGCCTGAGCTCTGTGAAGCGGTCTTGTAGTTCTTCGGACGGCGAGTGTTGTCTTCTACCCGCGTCTAATAGGCTGAATGTCTGTGATAGTTCTTCCAGCTCTTTCAACTGTTGCGGATCTGTAGGTGGTATAAGTCTCCCTCGCATGTCCGACAGTGCTCTCCACTTGATGTTAGCTTCACGTCGAAGCGACAGTCTACCGAGCAATCTCGCTTCTTCGCTGTTCGGGTCAGCTCTTTCAGGAAGGCTCAATGGCTTCGCGAGTCGGGCTTTCGTGGGCGCTTTGCCTTTGAGAAAGCTATGTGATGAAGTGAGATATGCTTCGAGGCGTGGCGGATAGACCGGAAGACGAGTTCGAGCGTTACCAGGCTGCAGCGGTACTGCATGGTCATCTCTTGCTTCTCGGAGGAGTATCTGTGTACGAGTACAATGTCAGTGCGTGCTGCTTTTCTGTGAAGACAGAAAACTATTGCCCCAATCACCTCTATCTCGCGACGCCTAGGCTTGCCACGCTGGCCATGTGCGATTTGCATGCATCGCTGTACCGCATGCAGATAGCCAGCGTTAGCAGCTTGAATCCACCTGAGATGCTGTTCGTATGCCAATCAGCTTGACATTCCTTCTACTTGGTTCTTGGTGAAACATGCAACCAACTCTTTGCTGAGCTGCAAAGCCTCGACTGGATATGCTGCCGCCGAGATCCGTCCGGGCCTGCTTTATGAAGTACTTCCTGGTGACGACCAGTAGATTTTGTCATACTCAAGTCAATCGGTGCTGCTTCTTCCAATGCCTTACTCAGTTGCGCAGACCGTTACTTACCCAGTTCTGACATCGGGAAAGCGTCGGCACTCCCTCACCAAGCTTCGATACAAGCCACGACCGGCGATACGAGCAGCATTCTCCAGAGCTGAAGCCTGCATGCGTTTTATTGGAGCTAGGATGCAACCATAGCCAGAAAAGTGTAGGCCGTTGAATGCATGCAGGTTCAAGTAGCAAACATGTGACGGTTGCCTAGCAGGCGGATCTGCAATTGTGGCAAATCTTGTGCATCTGTTGGAAGAAAACCTAACGATAGATTGCTTGCTCGACTCATGCGTGAATATTGACAACATCAACGACTGCAGCTACAATTAGAATACACGATGGATATACTGCTAATGGGTGATGGTTTTGAACGCTGTTCCTGCTTGTCCATCTTTCAATTAACCTGCCATTGGCACCAAGCGCTTGTTTGTAGTCAGAGAATGCATACGCGATGCTCCACCAGTAAACTGCTCCTGTTCATCCAGTATTGAGGTATTCTGCGAGGCTTTACTCTTTGTTGCGGGCGCCGAAGTGCCCAGCATTGGCAACGGCTGTCCAGTCGCAATGGCTTCGGCGGAAGTCCAGCGATCTGGCACAAGAAGGAAATCTGAAAATAGCTTTGGTTAGCTAGTCCCTCGGTTTTAGATGACCCTTTGACTCCCTTACATCGCGACATGGCTTCTCGGAAACGGTTCTTGTAGATACGTGGGTTGAGAACCGTTGGTTCGCGTGGGCCTCCGCCAATATAGGCTGTCTCTTTGACCCAAGTTTCAAGCCGCTTGTCCCAAGTATATGGTCGGAGAAAGTCTGAACAGGGACACGTCGTCAAGGTATGAGCTACCGCCCCCGAAATCAGTGAAACTGTGCGCCTACCGACGATGCCGACAACAAGCTCTGTTGAGCTCTTATCTACTCCGACTATGAGACTGTAGTCCATTATCTTCTGATTTGCTAAGAACAGGGAATCATTGTGTAGGGCGGTCTCCAGGTGCTTTTTGGTATGTTCTCGTACGTAGAAAGGCTTGTCGTAGGAGACTAGTAATGCAAATGATTGTCAATTGGACTAAACGGTCACCAAATGCATCAAAGGCTCTGGAAACTGGACTCACTCTGAACAAGATTCTCATCCAGTAGAACGCAATTCTTGCCTGAAGAGATTTCAACCATGCGATTCCGTAGGGATCCTTTCAAGTCGAATTGCTCCGAAATGGTTTTATTGTAGTAGATGTTCTCCATAACAAGAACATCCATCCTTTTACTGCGCCCGCTGGATTGACTTTTGAAAGAGATACGGAATACCCCCAAAACCTTAGCTAAGACAGTCGGAAGCTGATACGCAAGATAAGCTTCCAGATTGTGCAACGAGCGAGTCCTCGTGAACTCACATTATCAAAGTAGGCTCGAGACAAATATTGGAAGTATTTCGGCGCAAAGTCCAGTAGCGCCGTCATCTCGGCCGGCGAAATCTCCTTGATGATGAAGCGATCATCTGAGATTGGTCAATATCAGTCATCTTGTTACTTCATTCAAACGATTGATGCGCCAACCTTTGGTTTTGAGGAAAGCTGAGCCGGATTTCCCGCCCTGAGCGTCCCACTTGTGACACCGAGCTAGAGATTCGATGAACAGCTCCTGACAGCCGCTATTCTTCCGTAAAGCATCAAATTGATCTGCAAAGAAAACTCGAATGGTATAGCGAAGGGTTGCATCGTCCCAGGCTAGGCGCAAATGTCGGTCCGTGGGCTTCTTCATGACTTCTTCCAAATCCGTGCCAGCATCTGTCTGGAATTCAAGCACGTCCCAATTGCTCGAGCGATTGCCTCCGTGACCAATATCAGATTCAGGCATGAACGCCTCAAAGCTCGAAGCAACTGAATAATTCTGGCTCTCCTTCATTAGGTCCTTGTAAAGCTGTGTGTCCAAGCCGTGCGCAATAATCGAGCTGGGCTCGTCTTCGCGCACCACTATACGGCTACCGGCATCGAAATGTTCCAACTTTGATCTGCAAGCGTTGCTCTCTCAGCTTGCACGCAAGGCCCGTATGTCCGCTACAATTGACTTACTGAGGCAATTCCAGCGGAGTAAACTCTGCACCGCGGTAGCTCCACAGACTGGATATAGTCTTCATCAAAGACATCTGGCGCTCTGTTCCTGTATTTGAACTACTCATCTCGCTCTCAGAGAGATGACTGTATCGGGGAAGGGACGGCTGGTCGCTGCCTATAACAGGAGACGGCGGAACGGATGGTCCGCTTTCAGTTCCAGTGCCCGCTGACGCACGATCTGTCTCAGCAATGTCCTCCGGGTGGCTTTTAGACACTTGCTTAGTCGTCGAAATTGAAGCGTCAGACGCTGATAGGGATGCATTGTGGTCACGCAGATAATCGTCGACGTGTTGCAGATCCAGGCTATGTGCGACAGGTGACGGGCCAAACCGCAGGTCTTTACTTGCTTCCAGCCTGTCTTCGTCATCGTCGCCCTCCATCTCGTCATCGGCGCCGCTGGAACTTCCTTCATCTTCCGAATCTTCTCTGAGTGCTTCTTTGCTGCTTACGAAGACGTTCGCTGACGCTCTAGGAATTGCTAAAGGACGCGCTTTGCGTTGCCTGGACAGCACAAGCTGCTTCTGCCGTTCACGTTCAGCTTGTCGACTTAGATGGTTGAAGTGCTTTGTCATGGTTGAAACTCTGTTGCCGCCGTTCGGTCCCAAGGCCGGTGGCTTTTTACCCAGCTTGGTGAGCACGAAAGGCTGAGGCGGGTCAACCTTCGATCTGGAAACGTTACTTGAGGCGTGTAAGGAAGTTGCACGCAGGCCAGTCTGCTTTGTCGCATTCGGTGATGTCGCGACCCTTCCTGCCTCGCGTTCTGGTATTCTCAGAGGCGGTCCTAAGGAATTCTTCAGGGTTCGGGAACCTGGAGCTGTCAGGTTGCTAGAGGTCCTGGATGACGAGCCTGTTGAGGTCGTCGTACTTAGAGAAGGCCTTTTGCGTGTTTGTCCAGGACTTTTTGGATAGACAAGCTTGCTTGAAGATCTTGACGGAGCCAAAGGCCGGGCTGACGCTGCAAGATCCAAATCTCCGTCTGAGAGGATATTACTACGATCGGCGCTGGCTTGCCGCGTTCGTTGATTGCGTACTTCACTATAGTCGGATTTTCCCCGTCGGACTCCGGGTCGCAAAGGAAGCTTACTGGTGAAAGCAAAGGATGGGACGGCATTCATAGACTTCACGTGCGGCCTTTCGATTTCGCTTGTGGTCTTCTCCTCAAACCGGTTGACCAAATCTGGTTGAAAAGTTAGCGGCTAGTCTGAGTTTTGTTCGAATGATTTTCAAAGACGTACTGGCAATGGAAGGTACCGGACGCGGGCGTCTCATTCTTACGGGCCGCTGTGATATGCCCTCCTCGCTCTCTGACCTGTTTTCGTCAACAGGCGGAACGAAAGACACGGGATCTGATCGCTCTGCGCATATTGTCGAATCGCTATCTGTATGGCTGCTGTCGGCGTCCGCATCCGCCTTCATGGCAAGGAGATCCCTTGTGCTAGAGCGGGAATTCGTCCAAGTAAGAAATGAGGGGTCTTCGGCGTTCTGTGGCAGTCCCAAGATAGATCCCTCATCTTTAGCTGAGCGAAAAGTCGGTATGTCGGGCAGCACGTTAGGTAGGCTTGGCAGCCCTTCGCTGGCCACAGGAGCCACCTGGGGGTTGTCGTAGCCGCGAGGCGAGTCAGTTGTTTTCGCTGGGACTGTTGCTATTGGTGTTCGATCGTCTGGGGTACTTGCCAGAGAAGGTGATGCCGGAACTGAAGGTAATGGCGAGAAAACTGTTCTAAACTCTGGTGAGGCAGGTAAGCTACTGTTTGGATCTGAGAACAGGCGTCTTAAGTGACTACTTGTAGCCCGCCGGGCTCTCTCTCCTTCTGACGGTATGTGGGTCTGCTCAAAGCTTGCAATAGATCTGCTATTAGCGCAGGCTTCGCCCCATCAATAGGGGAGGGCAGCTTACTTAATGAAGTCTGTCTCCCATTGCACTACCTTGGCTTGGAGTGCAACGCGTACGGTGTTGAGAGCAGAGGGTTGGCTGATAGGCGTGTCCTCATAAGCCTTGTCTAGAAGACTTTCGAAGTGGGACCGGTCTTTTATAGCACGCTCCTCGAAGCTAGCCAGCATCTGCCGTCCACTTTCTGCTCGGTCGGAAGGTAGCAAATCGTAATTAAAATTATGTAGTCTGGCTAGCAAGGATGTCCAGTAAGCGCCCGTTGACTTTTGAATAGCCCGATATTCGTCATTTTTGATGCGCAATTGCGTCCAAGCGTCCACTCTTAGGCGAAGGGGCGGAACAACGATATCGGAAACATCGATAGGATCGACCATAATGCGTAAAGCAACGTTACGCCAGCATAGGAAGCGGATGTGGTCACTGTGCAGATCGTGGTCGCAGGGCAAGGCCCTTGACGTAAGATAGTCGCTGTAGAAAGAAAGTTCGAGATATTTTCCGAAGCTGCAAATGCCCGTCAGCCATGGCTTGACTGTCACAAATTAGGGGCTCACCTGAAGCAGGCTGCCTCATCGCTCAGAGTAGTAGGCAAGGTCTTAATTTCACAATGTCTGCACACCGACCAGACCAGAATATCCTGAAGCCAGCGAACGTTAGACTGCCGTCTTATTGCAACAGATGTGCGTCATCAACTTACTTCTTCGGATCCAGGGGGTACTAGGTGTGGTTCAACGACTACATGCATTCTTTTTTGTCCATGAGCGTAAGTCGTATAGTGCGATAGCATAACTTTCTCGCATCCTTTAGCGGAACATTTCTGGGAAGCGGACATTATAGTGTTTTCGACGAAGCTCCTGAGCGTTTGGTCCGACCCTTCTCTATAATAGTGTCGCTGTACGAGTCTGGGGCCATCGCACATCCGTGTAGTTGTTTGACAGATGACGGTCTCCAATACAGACAGGTTCTGATGGCTAGCTGCGTTAAGATCGTCTTGATGTCGAGCTAAGCGACTTTCCCACAGCATGAGATGATCATTCCTCCGAGTCTCTGCACAAGAAAGTTGCGTCAGGCACCAACTCGCATCCATGTGACATGATACAATCCTAGCTCACCCGCCTCCTTGATTTGGCTCTCTTCAGCCAATTGTGCAGAAATCTGAAGTGCGCGCGTGCGGGTCTGGGGCTTGACAGAGAAGAGGGAGACTTCGGAGAGGCTTCGTGTCAAGGCTGCAGATGCCTGCAATGCGGCTTCTGGCTCTCCACCTCCGGAAGCTGATGCCAGATGCAAATCACCATCAGCTACTTCGTCCAAGGCTGTCGCTGCAGTAATCGTTCGCTCTTGTCTATGATGGCTTTGTAGTTTTCTGATGGTAGCGTTATCCTCCCTAAGCCGTTGCAGGGAGTGCGGAGGTGGGAAAACTATGATTGGCGATGTCGATAGAATGCGTTTGACGTAAGGTGCTAATGCCTGGTTGATTATTCTCGCAGTTTCCTTCTGCTTGACACGTTGCTCATCTAAGTCACTCGCCTGCTCTGTTTTCTCGTCGAAGTCTATGTCAGACTCCTCTTCTGTAAATTCGCGTATTCTGTCCAAGTCAATTGCATTCGACAGACTGGCTTGCTCGTCCCATAAAAGCTGCAGCTCCAGTCGGACAGAATAGGCTGCCAAGGTCATGAACCTCATGACGCGCTTGATCTTACTGAGCGTTGCAATATCACCACCCCGGAGCAAGAGGGTCGCGCTAAGGTCTTTATTGCATCCTTCGAACCGCATCAAAGTCTTGCGGCCGCCCGGTATAAGTTTGTGCACCAACGTCTGTGCACGGAAGACAGTACAGCGTCCAAGGCGCGTGTTGTCTGGAAAAAATTGATATGTATCAAAGATCCCTGCCTGCGTGCATCGCGCTACAGCTTGCAGTGCAGATGGCTTGACATTGCGAGCGACGATGATACCTGCTTTGTGCAGATATTCCAGCGCTAGACCTGAAACACTCTTGCCGACGATAACTATGTGCGGTCTATGGTCAATGACCGAATTGGTCAGCTTTCGCAAGCTGTCCTTTTCTGACTCTCGAAGCGAGTCAAGTCGCGACATTCTGGTGTCGCCTTGTTCGAATTCGAAGGCATAGTCGAACAGCATAACTCGTGGATTTGTCAGCAGACGTGGTAGGTTCTTGTTGAGGATGCTTTTGGTGAAGACTGTTCCACTGATGTATTCGCTATCTTTCGGTGAGCCCCCTGGCACTCTTTTGATTTTGATATACTTCCTTACGTCAATGGAATCTCCCTCGCGTACTCTTGGTCGTGGTCCCTTCGCAACCTTAATCAAGAGTTTGAGCAAAACGTCCTCCCACGCGTCGACGTTGATGACAGAGACCTGCTCAAGGCATTGCCTCAAAAGCTTTCGAATGTGTCCTATTGCTAGTTTGTGCAGGTTGATATCGGTACTGAAGCTGCTGAACTGTTCGTGATTTCGCAGTAAATTGTCGAAATAATTTGGTTTGACCAGGAGATTGTCGTCGACATCGGCAAAATCGAACACCTGATCAGCAGCTCGAGAGTTGAGGCGAGATCGAACATGAGAGAGTCCCAGAGGCTGCACGAGAAACGACGCTGCCGAAGGCGTGGTTGGGCGTCCCGTGGAAGAGGCGAGATGGCCACCCCCACTGCCATCATGCGAGCCTTCATTCGTACCTGGAGCCGACAGTGGTTGGAGCGGCGAGCCAGGGGCCATCGGTGTAACAGGTTCAATAATTCCCAAGCCATTTATCTGTAAGTTATTTAGGGGTGGAGTGTACGTATCGTCTTGATCCTGTAGACCCTCCTCCGGCGACGGCAAGGTACGTTCTTCATCGGAAGTAGTCTTCCGAAAAGGCGCAGGCGTGCTAGCAGGCATCGATGGAGATGTTGTCAAACTTGATCCCCGGCTGGCCAAACCTTTTCTTGGCGAGAAATGGACTGGAGTTCCCAGACCTGCGATGGTCGGGTGCGGTGAAAGGGTATCATCCAGCATGTCAGGGGTAGCGGGACGAAGAAGGGAAGCATCGGAAAATCGACGAGCTCGATGCTGAAGAGTTCCAAAATCGTCGATGCTAGCGGAATTGGCCAAGTTGTAGCTGGATAAATCGTTTCTAGGAAACAAAGTGGACGTCATGTATTGCGATTGTCCGGCGCGATAGGAGCTTTGCAGAGGCAACGAAATGTTCAGGTTGGCGACCGAAGAAGAAACCGGAATGCCACCCCTATCATTACCGTCTCCATGCGATTGTCCTCTGACATTGTTGGCGCGATGTGACAAGAGAGCAATGCAAATGTTGCATACCCGGATTAGGCCTTCATGACCGAACCGAGCCCCCGGTATGATGTTCGAGGCACAGCGTGAGCAGAAGATTCGTCCGCACACACGGCAGTCTAGATGCACAATCAGTATATCTCCAGCCTTCAGGATATAATTCTGGTACTTACGATGCTTTCGACGCCACGTAGTGAATGTAGTGTTGCAATCATAGCAATCTACTGCCGCCTCATCCGCCATCCTGAGGTGTGACAACCCGCTGTCAGAGTTGCAATGGCGACAGGATCACATTTTCGCAAGCTTCAGTTCTTACCAATAGTCCCTACTCAACGCCTCGCCTCGCAGTCTACGGAAGATCTGCGTTACGCCGGTATTGCTTGCAGCAACGGAACTGGCACTCTTTGCGTCGTCCATAGCATCACCGCCGATAGGAAACCCAGGAATAGTATTGAAAAGACTATTTGGTGACAGAGCGTACGGAGGAGGAGGCGAATGGTCTCCAGACCCTTCCGGCAGCGTTGACAGTGAGTGCGAGTGAGATCGTGACAGGCTGTTCATGGGGAGATACGATGACGAATGAATGCTTTCGGCGTGCGGTCTGGATAGCAATGGAGGCAGAGTCCGCCGTGTACTCGCGACATGAGATAGACGACGGTTGCGTGAGACTGTCGAGCTCGCTTCATCACGTATGCTGGCTATTCTGGACTGTTTGGCGTTAACGGTGGGGTTGCGACTGACGGAGTGAGGGCTCGCCGACCTCTGCAGACGAGAAGTAGCATTTTCAGTTTTGCCGGACGAGCTCGCATCGTTACTATTGCTGTTTTGTCTGCTAGTCGGAGGTCTCGCATCGCTGGCCCCTGCACCGAACGTGTTCTTCACCTTCTGCAGCAGGTAGCGCGGCAGTATGCTGAACGTGCCATCCTCTGGCGATGATTGGGGAGAATCTGGCAGAGAATATGATAGTGGAAATGAAGTGAATCCCTCGCTCTCCTGCAGAGCCATCGTCTGCTTCGATGATGCCAGTGCCGGGTGAGCGGGCCTGCCAGACGCTGCCGCCAGCGAATGCGCCTCACCCAAGGGAGGCTACGCTACTGTAGACGTTTCATTGGGCAGCTACGAACTGAGACTCTGCAGAGGCACAACTGGAGCTTCTTCACAGCATGCAGGCGGTGGGTCGAAATGCAAGCTTCGAGCGTTTGCCACGAGGTGTTTCTTCGTTCACGTGAAAGGCAGCTGCCCTCGACCTCTTGAGCATTAGGAAACGACCTCTGCAAAGGTCAGATAGCTGGGCAAACCACGACAGCATCCAAAAGTCCATACAATAATCCACATACACTCGTTTATACACCCCCAACGAGGTGCGAAAACCGGCGTAGCGGCCGTCATGAAGCTTGATCAGGTGCTGGGAAAATGAACACAGATACTGCAGGCGACCTGCCTGCAACCACGCAAACGCCAGCTGGATGGCGTGTGTCACCTTCAGTCGCTCTGCTTGGTCAGCTGCTCAGCCTGTTCTACCGTGTCCTCTTCTGGGCTCTCACGCTGGTCACCTACCACGTCCCCCGGTGGACAATTGCAATACTGTCATGGGGAGGTGTTATATCGCTCGAGTTCAACTTCATCAAGCTGTTCCTGCTATTCCTGGCATTAGGTATTGCTATTAACTGGACCATCAAAGCTAGATATCTGAATAAATATAGCAAACTACGCGAAACACCGCTGAGAACAGACGAGAAACTCGATCTTCATCCGGATGTTGCCGCCGAAGCCTCTTCAGGCGGTATCAACAACTATCTCGATGAATTCCGTGCGTTCAGAAATACCTTGGGCTTGCGAGTGGAAAAGACTGACCTATCTTGGCAGTCTCGGCCATCAAGGTTTTCGGTTATCTCGAAAGACCGGTTAGTCGAACGGCGTTCGCGACTGAGTATCCTGCTGAGTACGATTTGTGCATACCTCACTCACTCGCAGGTCTTCCATGAGCTAGCTAGGCACTTACAGACCCGACGCCTTCTGGCTGGAGAGACTCTATCGCTAGACTCAGCCGATTTTTACGTCGTTGTCGATGGTACCATGCAGGTCTATGCTCACATTAAAGGTATGCAAACTAATCATATAGCCTTGAATCTCATTTTGAATCGCATTACTTATCCCCAGATGCACCAGCTAGTACCGCTGGCGATTTTGACGAAGATCCGGAAGATAACGGCTTTCAGTTGCTTAATGAAGTTGAAACTGGTGGCACACTGAGCAGCCTTTTTACCATTTTAAGACTATTCACGTAAGGTACAAGACACTTGCTAAATGGACATGGGGTTGACTGTGTTGGTTACAGCGAAGACGTTAATTTGAGATACGAGGAAACCTCTACACCTGAAGAACGACCGGGGCGATCCGATTATAGTAATGGAGATGTCCCAGCTCTTCAGCTAGATATCAGCGGCCGAAACTCACCTCTAGACAGGCGCAGGCGGGGAAGCGTAAAACAGCACGCTCGGGTTCCAAGTCGTTTGCGCAACTCTTTTTCATCTGACAACACAGTCACCGACCCAATAGCGTTGAGCATACCTCCTCGCCCCGAAGTCACTTTCCCGAAGCAGAATGGAGAAGCTTTATCGGAGCAAGCGCTCATCACAGACGATGACAACGAGGAGCATATTCCGGATTGGCGAGATACGCCCACTCAACCAGGAAGCAAACGCGCCAGATTGAGCTCGGATGCAACTGAGGTACATGAACGCAACGGGACCGATGGACCTACTCAGGCAACTGTGGCACGCGCCAAAGTTGACTCGACACTTGCTGTAATTCCAGCTGAAGCGTTCAAGCGCTTGACCCACAAATTCCCGAAAGCCTCTGCTCACATCGTTCAAGGTAAAGCTGAACTCTTGAGAATATGGCTTCTCCGTCATAACGAGGCTGATTCGACCTTTTTCCCAGTGATTCTGACCCGCCTACATCGTGTGACCTTCCTTACTGCGCACGAATACCTCGGATTGACCAAAGAGCTCGTCAAGACAGAAAAGGCCATCAATGATCTGGCATGTTATCCGCTGCCCTCTAAGTTCTATGAGACAGGAGGCATCGAACGTCTGCGTCAGCGATTCTTGCAAGAAACGAAAGCAGTCGATCAGCCACTTCAATCCCCTGAGGCAGATTACTTTTCTGAAAGGCGAAAGAGCTCCTATCCTCTGGCAACGCCCTATCACGGACCACAGATGGGTAGAAATATGCATACAGACTCTTCATTCGATTTGGGGCCGGAAGCAATCAGAATGCGTTCGCTCAGCCGAAACCCATCTCTCTTAGACCTACAAACTCCACCATCAATCGCTTCTCCCGGCTCGACCCGCTCACGAGAAAGCTCGTCAAGCTTCAGCGGTTCGAGAGTCAGTCGCAACGTGGGTGATCTGCTGAGCATGACATCTCTTGATAGCACAACCAACCTCATGTCGCATTCGCCGGAGAAAGGCAGTATCTCTTTGCCATCTGAAAATGACTCTTCAAAGGTCACAGGCTCTTCTCGCAAACACATATCTTTCGCTGTAGGGGAAGCAGACAAGTTCGATCTACGAGAGGAAGTGATGACTTGCATATCTAAAAGCATCGGTCTGATCCAGCCCTCCGCTAGCTCACCGCCTTCCGCTGAAGGGTCTCCAGTGCTGCACGCTCATGACGGCTCGCTGAAGAGAGCCATCTTCTCTACATCTTTCGGGTCGTTGAGCTACCTCGGCATGCACAACCGAGATGATGACACGTCTGTCACCTCATCCAGCGCTACAGGAGCCCTCGATGTACCAGAGCTGGAAAACGAAACAGAAATACTCTTCTTCAAGCGCGATAGCACTCTTGTGAAAGCAGGGGAAAAGGGTGCTGGCCTCTTCTTTGTGATCGAAGGATTCTTAGATGTACTCATGCCAGAAGGTCACATGGGCCATCTGGAAAAGGCCTCTGTTCCCTCCCCCGTACGGTCCGAGGCTCAGTCGAGAGCCACATCTCCCCCACCTCAGTCGGCAAACAAAGCTGGGTCCAAACGTCCAAGCCGGCAATCCAGCCGACAATCTTCACCTCCACCTCCTCCACTCTCCAATCCCAACCCGCGTCCGCCCAAAGTGCTGTTCACGGTGAAACCTGGAGGTATAGCTGGCTACTTGTCGTCGCTCTCAGGTTTCGCTTCATATGTTGATATCAAGGCGAAGACCGATGTGTATGTTGGCTTCCTACCAGCGAAGGCGTTGGAGCGGATAATGGACAGACGTCCAATCGTGTTGTTAACGCTAGCCAAACGTTTGATCAGCCTGTTACCACCTCTGGTTGTCCATATCGATTCAGCGCTGGAGTGGATGCAGGTGAATTCAGGCCAAGTTATACACAGGCAGGGCGACAAGGCAGACAGCTTTTACTTTGTCAACCAAGGCCGACTTCGAGCAATAGCGGAGAAAGCAGGAGTGAGCGCAGTCGAAATCCTCGCAGAGTTTGGCCAAGGCGATAGCGTTGGCGAGCGTAAGTCTCCTTCCTTCTGCCTACTCCGAATCATCCGCACTAACATGTGTCCTCCTCAGTTGACTGCATAACCGCGACGCCTAGAAGCTCTACATTGCATGCAATCCGTGACTCTGAACTCACGCGGATGCCGATGACCTTGTTCAACGCCATATCGGTTAGGTATCCGGAGATTACCATCAAAATATCCAGAATCATAGGGCAGCGAGTCAGGCGCGAACTCGATTCGAGAAGACGTACGACCGATGTTAGCGGCGCGGAGCTCGGCAAGAACAACTTCAATCTGAAGACTGTTGCGATACTGCCTGTCACGTACCAGGTGCCGGTGACAGAGTTCGCGACCAAGCTCAAAGTGGCACTGGAGGATATAGGAGCTCCAGCATCATACCTCAACCAAGCCACTGTCATGCATGTTCAAGGTCGCCATGCCTTCAGCAAAATGGGCAAACTCAAGCTCGCTGGATGGCTTGCTGAGCAAGAGCAGAAGTATCGTATAGTGCTTTACGTTGCTGACACCGCGGTGTCCTCGCCGTGGACTCAGACATGCATCAAGCAAGTAAGTGAACACCTCCAATCTACCGCCTTGCCTTTGGCTGATACACTCATTTCTTTAGGCCGATTGTATTCTATTGGTAGCTCACGGAGCCGCTGAATCTACTATTGGAGAGTATGAGCGGTTGCTCATTGGCATGAAGACGACCGCGCGGAAAGAACTTGTGTTGCTGCATTCGGACCGTGCGGTCCCACCAGGCTCAACAAGACCATGGCTGCAGGCTAGGCCGTGGATACATGCTTGGTCGCATTGCGAGATGGCCAATGTCCCGGCGCACCCACAAGTATCTGAAGATCTCGCTCCAGTCACCGCCATCAAGAACTTACGACACAAGGTACAGATGCAGATTGGGAAGTATCGTCGAATAGGTGTCACAATACCTCAGGTGCATCGGCCGGCAACCATGAACGACTTTGCTCGTCTTGCTCGCCGCCTCTGCGGCAAATCTATCGGAGTTGTGCTAGGCGGTGGCGGTGCTCGAGGTCTCTCGCACGTCGGAGCCCTGCGTGCGCTTGCGGATGCCGGTATACCAGTAGATATGGTAGGAGGTACCAGTATAGGTAGCTTCATCGGTGGCCTCTACGCCAGAGAAGGCGATCTCGTTTCCACCCTTGGTCGGGCCAAGCGCTTTTCAGGCCGGATGTCCAGCATGTGGCGCATACTCACCGATGTCACCTACCCCATCGTGGCCTACACTACTGGACACGAGTTTAATCGCGGAATATACAAGTCTTTCTACGACTACCATATCGAAGTGGGTAGATAGAGACAGATTTGCCTGTGTGTGCGGCCGTGAACAATCAGCTGACTGTGACACCGTCAGGATATGTGGCTTACCTTCTTTTGCAACACCACAAATATTACGCATTCTCGGATGGATGTTCACTACACTGGCTATGTTTGGCGATACGTACGAGCATCGATGACCTTGGTGGGTCTGCTGCCACCATTGAGTGACGAGGGCAACATGCTCGTAGACGGGGGTTACACCGACAACCTTCCGGTTTCCACCATGCTCGGCTTGGGGGCAGCTTCCGTCTTCGCTGTTGATGTCGGATCCATCGATGACACCTCTCCGAGGGAATTCGGAGAGTCGGTCAGTGGCTGGTGGGTGCTGCTCAACAGATGGAATCCTTGGAGTGCCACTCGCTACGTTCCTACGATAACGGAAATCCAAAGCCGCCTGACCTATGTATCGTCAGTCAAGACACTTGAAGAGGCAAAGAACACGCCGGGCGTGTTATACATGCGCATGCCCGTTGAGCAGTATGGAACCATGCATTTCAATAAGTTCGCAGAAATCATGGAAGTTGGCTATAAAGCCTCGCAAAAGATGTTGAAAGAATGGCAGAAGCAAGGCAAGATACCATCTGGCATGGTGGAGGAGGGTGCAAAAATGAAGGAAGCCCGTACAGGCAGACCGGGTGCCGGCAGACCGATCAGACGGAACTCTATCTGAATGATGTATATATTAAGCCGAGATCTATTGCGCCCTGCGATAAGCATCTCGACAGTTCCTTCGCGAAATAATAGAACAACAACAATATCCACAACACAATGCCGCGAAAAGAAATGGCTGACCTATGACAAGCTCATGACTTCGATGTTGCGCCCATTCCCTTTTGATACATCTGCCGCGTTCATCAGGTGGTTTTTCCTAACCTTCATCTGTCTCTTGCGCTCCGTCCCAAAGGCCTCCTTGGTGGCTTTCTTTTCTTGCCGTCTCGACTGCTTCTCGGCCTTAGCTTGCTCCTTTCTTGCCTTCTTCTGCTCCGCAGTCTCGCCTCTCGGCCGGGTGATGGTCTGGCGCTTCGCATTGTCGTTCATTTCTTCTGCGTCCATGGTTGAATCCGATTCGGCATCACTGCCAACATCAGGGATATCAGCATCCGCTGGCCCTAATACCACTGGAAAGCCGGTTTTCGGATCTATGGTGATCTTCGACTGTTCTGCGTGTTTCGGTACTTTGCTGCTGCTTTTTGCGTCAAGCACACTTCGAAGCTTTAGCATGCGGGGGTGGTTTTCGATATTTGAATAAGTACTGAGGATTGTTTCGCAATCCCACTTGTCCTCCTTTACATCGATATCTCTGACCAGATCCCACAGCTCGTCATCAAGAGTCCGGTCTGCTTTCTTTCTCGCTATCGCGATTAGCCGCTCTTCTCGTTGTTGACGCTTGACATGCTCTAGAACCGACATTTTCTCAAAGTCCTCTCGAACGGCAGCCAGTTTTTCGGCTGCCGTGGTGCTGGCATCTCCTACAGTCTGTCTCATCTTGCCTCCAACCACTTCGTACTTCGTGAGGAATTCATCCAGAGCATGATCAAATTGTTGCTGGCGACCGCTTCCCAGCTCAAGTGGCTCGTCCTCTTCATCGGACTCATCCTCATCGTACATTTGTTCGATCTATACAAAACATGCCTTAATGCCCAGTCAATATAGCTAGAATATAAAACAAAGACGCACCTGGTCAAAACGATCATCAAGAGTTTGCAACCCCTCATTTCGAAACATTGCGCTTGAAGACATGGAGAAGGCTGAAGCGGACGCTGTACTCTTTCTGTCGGAAAAGCCAGCCTTGCGTGGCGGTCTTCGAGCCGAGGCCGCCTGCAGAGCAGCTATAGTATCCCCTCCTTCGCTTGCCTCGTATTCTTCCTCCGAAAGCTCATCATCTGAGTCGACGGCACCTTTGGGCTTCTTGAAGCGTAACACTTCCTGAGCATATGCAGAGTTCGGGTCTATACCGTCCAGATCGTCCTCCAAATCGCCTTCTTCATCTTCTTCCTCGAAAAAGTCTTCATCGTCAAACGGCGTGTCTCTGAACTCTCCTTTACCAGAACCTGCAATAAGATTGGAGAAGAAGTCTTCTCCATCTGGGCCCGCCGCATCGCTACTAGATTGCTCTGCTGTATCATCGGCAATGTATGCATCATCCTCCAACGCTTCCAGAACTTCCCTTAATGCGGGATCCATATCAGGACGCAAGCCCTCTGCCTGTGCTGTACCTTCCAGATAGTCTTTGTATGTACTTTGTCGATCCACTGCGGCGCGATGATCCTCCTCCTCTTTGAGTGTCATCGACAGTGCTTTGCCTTTGCCTTTCGTATCATTCCGCCGCGGTGCTTCAACGAGTTGCGCGTCCACGCTCTGTCCTACGACACGCAAATGCTGCATATAATCGTATTTGCTGTCGTCGAAATAAATGCCGAAGCTTGCAGCTTCACCCTCGTTCGCTCTCATATCTGCAAGACCACCTGTCTGCTGGAGCTGAGCTTCGAGGTCTTGCTTTGTTCGGCCCTACAAGAATGCAAGAGACAGAATGAGTATACTACTTGACCGAAGCGCGAGCAAGCTAGCTGCTGACCTGCTTCTTTGGCATCTCGGCCAGCACTCGTTCGGTGGCACCGTCTTCATTGAGTGCAGGATCTCGCACACTGCGATGGACGAGGGCATAGTGCTTGACGCCGGGCCCTCTGAACAAGGACTTCTGTCTGTTGGCCATAGTTCTTCCCAAGCACAAGCTGATGCTTGCAGATGTGTCGGTGTGCGAGTCAACGTCTGTGTGTGTGAAGTCGCAAAAACTTGATGCAACGAACTGGTGGCAGAATTCTCGATCAGTAATCGTGAGCAGGACAGACAAGATACAAGTACCTCAGCAGCTGACTACATACGTTGAGCAGCATGTGCAGCCGACATACACCGTTGGACTTTCTTGCCAGAAGACGTAAGCAAGCTACCCATGTTGAATTCGAAGGTCGCCGGGTGGCGGCTACAGACCGAAGCCCGACACTGCAGCTGATGAAGACGAGTTCTTCCTCTATTGCCCAACTTCGAGTACGAAGGAGACTGATGAGTATACTACATCAAACAAGAAAAAACTACAATATCTCTCTTCGAGGAGGAAAATTGTCTAACTGATCCTTCTACGCCTTAATCCTTCACCAGTCTTGGTTGGGCAGTGGGCGGAGGTTTGTTTCATTCTATTGCTACAAATCATACTAGTCGGGTCACCGACGAAAGAGAATGTGTGCGCTTGCAGGTATCATGCGCGACTCTATTGTGGAAGCTGCCCCAGGTGCAGCATTACGGGCGTCTGATATAGCCGTTATATTGTAAAATCAACTGCCTGGACTCGTTGTGTCCTTTGAAATTTCAGACGCACGCTTCTTACGCATGTAGCGGAAGCGGGTCGGCTGTACAGGCCCATTCGATGGTCGGGTGCTATAGCTCAAGTGGTCTTCAAGTCTTGGTATCCGGACGATCCCGTATCGCCTCTCTCGCAATCAATGCTTCTTACCAGCGCAGAAGCAGACTGGTCCGGCACCGTTAATGCCATACTCTTGAACAAAGTTGGATACTTTGACCCAGGTGATGCAATATCCTTTCTCCGGTAGCTCGATTGCTGCATCCCAAGGAAGGGAAGATTCACCAACAAAGTCGGTGCCAAACTCGCCAGTTGGTGTGGACCTGCCAGTCAAATTTTATTCAGTTATGAGAAAGTTTCAGTGATAGGAAGACTGTTCGACTTACTGCTTAGACCCAAACTCGATTTTAGCTTTAACAGGCTTCCATTCAGAATCGGGCTGAGCCGCACTTCCCCAGCCTTTGTATTGTTCGATGGGAATATATGCAAACTCGACATATCCATCCTTCTCGAATTCGTTTCCTTTGGTCAAATCCAGTGTTGTCTTTGTGACATCGTATGAGTAATGAGTGCAACCGTCAATTGTAGTTTCCTCTTTGCAGTAGTCGGTATCTAGCTGCTTGCCGTTGTAGGGGCAAACAGGCGCGGTTCGTTGACTTGGGCCAGGGGCAGGGAGATAAGCAGCTGAAGGTCGAGGTGAAGCTTTCACAGATGCTTTCGCAGAAGGCTTGTTGGAAGGACCATTGTCTCGCTTCCACCAAGGTGATGGCTTGGGAGATGGTTTGGGAGATGCTTTGCCCGCATTGGCTTTGCTAGAAGCTCTGGGAGATGGGGATGGAGAGGGTTTTCCGGTGAACCATCGCGCTTCGAAGAATCGAATGACAGGATTGCGCATGGTAACTGGGTTGACTTGGTTGCGTCGAAGGCGTTCGGCAGCTGAACAGGCCAGGGCGGGGATGTTCATAACCGCAGATCAGTCACGTGATTAATTTCGGTCGATCAACTACCCGCGTAAATTGGATTCGTAACTTACCTGGATAGGCGAGCTTCTCACCTCGAGGACTCACTGCCTTCCTGACGAGTCTGGGAGGAGCAGTGGGCAGCGAGGCTGCTTGTGGTGCTGGAACAGGCGAGGCTGCTATGCCCATGATGAAGAGGGAGGCCACGATGGCGGAAACCGAGAGCTTCATGATCGGCGGGTCTTGGAGGTGTGATAGGGAAGTGCTAGCTGTTGTCTAAAATATGTCCCAAGAATGAACTTGCCCAATGGCTGGGAGAAGTACGAAGTTGCAATGAGGATACTCAAGAGAGAAAGAAGAAAGGGAAAAGGCAGGAAGATGGGATGCTTCGTTGTAGGGGGAAGGCAGACGAAATCCTTGGATCAACTGGAAATTGCAAAAAAAGCGAGTGAGTAAACAGTCCAACTCTTTTTTATGGTAGAAAAGGGAATAGTTTGTCATATCTTACTTGCTTGATAGAATTATTGCACTTGTTTTTTCTCGCGGAGATGTCCCCTTACCATACACGGCGCTTATCTTGGGTACTCAACTTCGGTTGATCGCCAGGAGGATTAAAGCTGATAATTATTCTTTTTGACGGAGATGACGTCTAAATTGTACGGACAAGAAGCTATACCGGTAAGAAAGCTTGATAGAATGCTGTTTGGGTTGGCCTTTCTGCAACTCTTGATGACTGCTCGCAAATTCAGAGGAATTGATATGTCGACAAGGATGCATGCACGGGTGGCAGAGCAGGGCGGTATATACTTTGTCTACACACAAGAATCTCACTCTCAAAGTAGGGCAGCATCGCCCATGCAGCAAGCCTCTGCCTCAGTGAAAGTCCCTCTTGCTTGTTCGAGTGTGAAGCTTTACACTTATCCTCATATAGATCAATAATGTAATTATGGGGGTTGTGTCTCAGCACAGCGACAGCGTTAGGGTATTTCATACGGGAAGAATGGCTGAACAATGTCATATGAAAGCTTGTTAACATCTTACGCCTTGTGGAAGGCGGCGATGCACGATTGACGGGTGAGCTTGCTTTGTCTCAGGTGGGCTGCCGAATAATGATAAAGTGCGCTGCGAATTAAGTGTCTTCGGTTCGCTTCTACTCGACTCCCGGTTAGGCAGGTGTGGTAGCTACCTCGCCGCGTCGGAGGTGCATACTTCACACAGCTAGCATCAAATAAGCAAGTGGGCTGTGTGTTGTTTCTTTGTTTTGCCTTGGCCGGTGTGTCCGAATGAGGGTTTTGAGTTCGGATGTCCTGGAGGGTAAGCTGAGACATCTAGCCTGGGCAAACTTCGGCTGAGAATGGTGGACCTTGATTCGGCTTGTTGGCTGGCTGTGTAACAACGACCCTTGTGCCTCACAAGAGGACTGTGCCTGTGCCTCGTAGCATGCCGTCGCCCTGACTAGATAAGGCCCCTCTCCCGCCCACTTTCCAGCCTCTGGCCGCCTTCCAAAATGGCATTTGCGTCGCCAGCCAACTCCTCCGCCAGTACAGTCGCATTTTTCGCCCGCTCTTCCGCCGGCTACTGCTCAAGCTTGTATGACTAATGTACCAGCTTACATCAACCATGTATTGCCTCTGAACCTTGTTGAAGTCTTCACCTTGTGTCTTCAGAGAAGAAAGTAATGATTTGGCGAGCTTTGCCATATTGGGCAAGTTGATCGAGAAAATCTGTAGGCGAAGCATTACCTAGAGTCTGAGTTGTTAACAAGGAAGGTTGGTCCTCGGGATGACAAGCGTTCATTACTTGGAGCGCATTACATATCTCAACGTGAATTATCTCTGTCCTGTGTTCGTGTTGAAACAGGTGACCCAGCTGACCTCTGCAGGGAGCCCACCGGGGCTACATAGCCCGGCGCTACTGGCTTACATGGTCACTGTACGGCGTTATACAATGAATCATGACTGACCTGTTGGGAGCTCGAGATGGATGTCAGCCCGTGAGAGCCAGAGAGTCAGGAATCCAGATCCAGCCTTGCATTCTTGTATTCACGAGAAGCTGGTTCGGCGTGGTTGTGCTCCACTGGGTGATCACGTGACGGTCCGTGGCATTTGAGACGCAGCAGGCCCCTCTCTACCATTATCAGCTGAGGAGGGTAGCAAGCTACTCTGTGTACTGCTGATCCGAGTTAATCAACTGAATATCTAGCAACTTCGCTTCCTTCTCTTCATCTCTTGAAGCTCTCGCATAGTCGAGGAGGGTAGGCCGATCATCCACCTTGAGACGGACACGGACAAGACGATGGCCGCTCGCCAGCAGGACCACGCGGCTTTGACAGCTGTGACTTCGCTTGCTTTACTCTTGACTCAATACTTGGCTGAAGTAGCTCTTGTCATGACTTCGCGATGACCTGGGCCTAGAAAGCGAACCGGCGCATACACGTTCTGGCTTGCCTGATAGCCGTCGCCCCAAGCTCTGGTCATAGTAGACAGAAGAGAACGCAAGACAAGTAGGTTGAGGCTGTCACTTAGCGAATCCCTGCATATAACGTTACTGCCTAGGCGGTATCAGGTGTCGAAGCGACTAGTCTCCCGTTCACATCTGCGAGTACAACGTGATCGAGAACACAATGGCAGAGCTGTCAGCTATAACTTAGTAGCAGTCATTTTCGACACTCGGCTGTTCGCAAGCACATCAAATCTACCAATTTGCCGAGCACTGCCTTACCGCTACCCCACCCAGGCAGTGTGGATAGGCTCACCAGGCTGAGATCTCTGTCGCGAAAGCTGATGGTAGGCTGGACCAACTGCAGCTTAAGACGTGTTGTTCATCGAGGTGCAACTGCCCGCTTTGGAGCTTTAGAGGGCAGACGTGCAACAGCCTGCGCGTCCCTCCAAAGAGGTGGCTCACAACTGCTCAGTCCCTTGGGCCGATTCCGGTCCTTGAATACGTTTGTCACCCACGCTGCAGCATCACCACCTACAGTACGCCGTCTCATTATGATAAGCTCAGCTTCATCAGCATCCCGTCCATGGGACACATCCAAGTTCAAGTACCCCGAAGCTCGTAGAGAAGAGCACTATGATACCTACAAATCCGCAAAGCAAGATAAAGATGTAAGAGTGCTCGATGCCTATCGGTGGCTAGAGGAGCCTCCTAACAAGAGCAAGGAAACGGAAGCCTTCATCAAGGCTCAAGCAGATTTCACTCAGAAATATCTAGCACAAGATCCAAATAGAGAAGCACTGAAGGAGAAGCTTACAGAGAATTGGAATTATGCTCGATGTGCGTAGTCCATAGCTATCCATCTATCGCCTCTAGATTCGAGATCTGTGCTTACATACCAATTGTTTCCAATACTTTCAGTCTCTGCGCCCTCACTTAAGCCGGATGACTACTTCTACTACAGTTATAACTCCGGTCTGCAGCCCCAGTCTGTCATTTATCGAGTACACAAAGACAAGCTGCCTGCTGTCTACGACGAACAAACGACTCCGGAAGCAGAAGAGCTATATTTCGACAGCAATCGTCTCTCAGAGGACGCTACAGCAGCTCTGAGTGCTACCGCTTTCTCCAAGAGTGGCAAATACTGGGCCTATGGTGTTTCAAATTCCGGCTCCGACTGGTTCACCGTGTACGTAAGAGAGACGTCCAAACCGCATTTGAAGGAGACCGAAGGCACCGATAATAAGGTAGGAGACACAGACAGAATGGACGATGTTATCCGTTTCGTCAAGTATTCTAGCATCACATGGCTTCACGACGATTCTGGCTTCATCTATCAGCGCTTCCCTACTCTGGAATTGGATCATAGTCTAGGCACAGAGACTGACATGGCGCAAGACAGTATGCTCTTCTTCCATAAATTAGGAACGAAACAAGAAGACGATATTTTGATCATGAAAGACGAGGCACACCCGGATTGGATGTTCGGCTGTCACACTACTGAAGATGGAAAATATCTGGTCATGCAATCGTCCAAAGATACTAGTCCCAAAGATCTCACTTGGATACTAGATCTCCAGGGAGTAGACTTTACAGCAAAAGACTTCGACAAAAGCAAACTGGAATGGAAGAAGGTCGTCAATGATTGGAAAGCATCCCATAATTACATAGCTAATGATGACACCAAGTTTTGGTTTCTTACAAATGACGATGCACCCAAGTCCAAGATAGTCACGTACGACTTAAACAAGCCGGAAGAGGTACGCACCTACCTAGAGTGCTTGACTCTTGCTAAGGTTTTATGAGGAGAACTTTGCTGACATGATCTTTCTCCTGCATTGTAGGGCTTCAAGGACTTCATTGCGGAAGACTCGACCGCAATTCTAAACTCAGCGCTAGTTCTGGACAACGACAAGCTTGTCCTCATTCGCTCACGTGATGTCAAAGATGAGATGACGATTCATGACCTTTATACTGGTGAAAAACTCGGAAGAATAGCAGAAGGCATGATAGGCACATTTGCTGAGTTGACTGGGAAGCGTGAACATAAAGAGTTCTTCTACAAGGTGGTAGGCTTTAACAATCCAGGCTTGATTTATCGCTATTCTTTCGAAGACACCCAAAAACAAGAGAAGTTATTCAGGAAAACAGATGTCAAAGGTCTCAGGCCGGAAGACTTCTCTACGGAACAAGTGTTCATTGAGTCTAGTAATGGTGTCAAAGTTCCCATGTTTATCACTACACCCGCTGGTGTACCTAAAGATGGCACTGCTGGAGCTTTGCTCTATGCTTATGGTGGTTTCTCAGTACCTTTGGACCCATTCTTCAGTCCAGCAATGCTCACGTTCTGCAAATATTATGGATGCGCTTTTGCAGTCGTCAATGCTCGTGGTGGTGGTGAATATGGCGAAGACTGGCATCAGGCTGGTATTCTGGCAAACAAGCAGAATGTGGGTCTTGACTGCTATAAAACTACCGGCGACGAATGCTAAATGTACCTTCTTCTCAAAGACTTTCAGCGACGTGCAAGCTGCCGCAAAATACTTGATAGACCACAAGTACGCTGGGGGAAAGAAGGTGACAGTATACGGTGGTTCCAATGGGGGCGTGACAGCTTTGAGATCAGCGCAACAGAAGCCTGAGCTGTTCGGTGCAGTGTTAGCATCTGTCGGTGTTCTGGTATGTCGAGATTCCCCAGACGATTGATCACGGCGAAAAAGCGAACTGAGGGATCCTTGGCACTTCGACAGGACCTACTGCGATACCATCTGTTCACCATTGGCTACGCTTGGGCTTCGGACTACGGCCGCTCCGATAATCCGGAACAATTCGACTTCGTGTATGCTAACTCACCCCTTCACAATATAAGCAAAGACAACGGACCCTATCCACCGACACTACTGCTCACGGCAGATCATGTAAGTCTGTCGCTTGCAAATCGCCATGCCATATTCACAAAATGTATGATGGCTTTGCAGGACGATCGAGTGGTTCCCCTACATTCATTCAAGGTACGTCTCTTGTATCTGTGGGTACAGCGGCCTCGGAGCATAGCATGCCTGACTCTTCTGATTGCTCCAGACAATCGCCGAGCTGCAACATACGCTCCCGGATAACCCAGCGCCCCTCTTGCTGCGCGTTGACTTGAACGCTGGCCATGGTGTAAGTCTGCTGCCCGTTGGCAGGCAAGCTCAACAGTAGGCTGAGATATAGCAACAGGCCGGCAAAAGCACACAGCGGCAAATTGAAGAGGCTTTGGACCGATACAGTTTCGTAGCTCTTTCACTCGGCTTGAAATGGCGTGGCGACAGCAAGCTATAGCAATATTGAGCGCCTGTGTTGGCGCAGCGACAATTCTGCTTGTACCAGCAACAGGAACGCGTTCTCGTGAAGGATGCAAATGTCAGAGCGACTTCTATTGTTGAATACAAGCTTGGCGGAGTTTGGCATACATCGACAGTACTCAAACATTCGCGTCCCTAACTCCCGCTGTCATCGCTATCGTGCTGTGACTCAGCTTCAGCCGCTGTTTGTCCGGCTTGCGGAGACGCTTGCCAGAGTCCGCGGAAGAAGTTCATGATACCGGCGCTCTGTGTATGTGGCATGTCGTTGTGCTCATCATCCTCTTCATCTTCGGCACCTGGGAAGTCACCAGGAAGCATCCCATCGCCACGTGCAGCTGCCAACTGTTCGAGCTGAGCGACCACAGCCGCTTCAGCATCGGGATCCAGGCCCCGACCGCCTTCGCCTCCAGTTTGAAGGTATTGCAACAAGCGCCGGACGAAATCTCCACGATTTCTTTCTTCCTCATTCGTGGATCCGTTTTGCGCTGCAGTCCTTCCAGCAGGCTTCCGTCCACCATCGTACATCGCTCTGAAGTATTCATCATCGAAGCCGGGTCCTGGTGGTAGTGGGTCGAAGGTGAAGCTAACAGAGTTGAGGACAGATTGTGGGAGGAACGAACGAAGCGACTGAATGTCCGAGACCAGGACATGGCGAAGAATGCCTTGAGGAACGGCATCGTCAGGATATAGACTCTTGCGCCAGATTTGCAGTCCGAAAGCGACGTCCTCATTATTTTTGTCTGAGAGGGCAGAGATTGTGTCGCGCAGAGTTTGTTGCAGCCACTCCTTGACCTCAGGTTCTGCCCAAAGAGTATCGCTTCGATGCACATATAAGTGCGAGAGTAGTTGCAAGATATAAGATGGCTGTTTTCTGTGCCGGCATACTCGCATCAGCGTCAGCCTTTCAAAACGAGCTCGAGTTCACTTACGAAAAGCCTGTTTCAGGTTGAGCATTGGTCAATGTTGAGAGCTGTGCTGGTATCGAAGCTTGCAGCTTCTGTAGGAGTAACTTGCAGGCCAATGGATACCTCAGAATAATGCGTTGCAAATATCTGGTACTTTCGGCATGGTTATCCTTGGAATCTTCCTCTTTATGCCACATGCACAACGCTTTGGCGTAGTGCAAACCGGGGAAACTATCGACTTGCAAATGAGCATGGCCTTGATAAGAAGCCTTTGAGACGACGGAGGGTAGCTCTTCCATGAGTTCGATGAACCAAGTATACTGTCGTGCTTTCGGCGCAGTGAAGTCCAAGCTGTCGGTCCGGTCAGCGAATTGTACTGCGCCTAAACACCAAAGCTCACTTACAACAGTAAAGCACCGTATGGATCGTCAAATGGAGACAGGCTATGTCAAATATATCTGGGAATCAGTAGGAGCCTATATGTCATCGCAGGTGATTGCGCTTACGTGTATAGTAGTTTGCAATGCTCGAATAACGTTCGCCACGTCCCCCGCCTACTCATCGAATTTATACGCTTTTCAAGGGCGCGGTAGAATCCTCTACTTTCGATTCTACCGAAATCGAGACGGACATTGCCATTCTGGATATTGAAATTGGGTGCAAAAGCCTTTTCGAAAGCGTACAATGCTCGATCCAGGAAGTCTTGCGACATTCCAGGATCACCTTGCTGGCTCGCCATATCGGATAGTCCTAGCAGTGTTTCAACATGGTATGGGTGCACATGTAGAATAGCCATCATCTGGTTTGGATCCATGGATGAGACCGCTTCCAAATACATGTGCGTTACTTCCTTGTAGCCGCGAGAGTGCTCGAACGTCCAGACGGTCTCGCCTTGCAAAGCCTCGACAAGGCTCATAGAAAGGCCAGACTTTGAGAAAGCTGCTGGCGGCCAACCCGGCTTTGGCTTGGCAAGTATTCCACCTCGTGCAAACTGTCTGTGTAATGCATGATGAGGATTCTGCGCTCGTGCGCCTCGGACTTGAGGCTTTACTTCAGCCGATGCCACCACTTTCGCACCAAAGAACCGCTTGAGCTCTGCGTCAGCATCAAGATGATTGGTCTCGACAGAGAGTAAGGTTCTTATCCGAGAAGAAACGGTTGCAGAGGTGTGAGCGGATACGGAAGCCTCTGACGATTCTGATATGCTGGGTCCACCCAGCTGCCGCAGAGCGCGGTCGATTTCATCAAGGCCATCGTCTTGCTCCTCGGTCTGCGCGACATGTGCTTTGCCTTTCTGTTTGCCCTTTTTCTTACTTGATGTGGATTTAGAGGGCGTGGCCTCTCCGCTGTCTAGATGCGTTGCAGGTCTTGCAGTGTCAGAAGCGTCATCGCTTGCCACAGCCTGAGCTTTTGATTTCTTCTTCTTGTTTCGCTTCTTCTTGGGCTGAACATAGATGAGGGCATGATACACTTAGTCCGCGGTTGCCCGTCTGACAGGCAAGATCACAGCTGTCTTGAGCCGACACCCACTTTCGAGCCGCTGATCGCATCGTCTTGGAGGGCAACATCTTCATCGTCCTCGGGTGCCTCTTCGTCTTGCCCACCGGTCAGCAGCTGATGTGACCATACCAACTCTATCAGCATCACTATTCGGATTCCATGGCAGACTGGACAGCTCACCGCGAATTTGGAAGAGCTCGCTTGTGGCACATATTCGTCGTGCTCTTCTTCATCCGTAGAGTGATCTTGCTGGTCTTCGGGGCCGACTGAGAGGCCTGCAGCGGCCTGCAGATTCTCGAGCTCCTCTTGCTGCCGTCTGTTGCGCCGCGACATTCTTGCAGGCTATAGTGCCAGATAATGCATCTCGTCAAAGAGAAGCTAGCTGATTGACAGTATGATAGTCGCCACGCTTTTGGGCGATGATCGAACGCAAGCAAGTATACAATGCCATATGGAAGGCCAGTCCAGGCCTTGCCTGGTAGACGTCGTTTATTCCGACTCTCCTATTAACACCTACATCGCACTCCGTTTCAACTCATCTATCATAATCAGGAAACCTTGCCAGAAATCGATACATAAGTAAAATAACGGTAGTATACACTAGTGCAAACGGTAGAAATGCGAAATCGAATAATCCGACATTGTGTTCTTCTATTTTTAATGCCTAAACCCTACTGTCTTCTGCAGCCAGCTCCTTCACGCATCTAGCTATCTGGTTCTTTTCGGCACTGTATGGGTACTAAACCGCCATACCTGTCTTCAATCCAGTTGGCAGGTACAGTGAACGTTTATCGAATGTTCTTCACTTCAGAGACGGCGTCTACGACTCGACTTGGGACAGTAACAAACCGGTCCATCGCCTCCCTCCCCGAAATGTGCATTGAAGTTTGAGACTTGAACCCATCTGCATCGAGAAAGTAGTCAACCTTCACATCATTCATGTCGCAAGATAATCATTTTGAACAATCACATAATGCAGTAACCCTGGCTGGGCAGTTGAGCGGCCGCGGACCAGTCGAAGTAGTCACGGCCAATCCAAGGTGTGCCCGGTTGGTTGCTGACCATGCCGATACGTCAGCATGGGAAGATTGCATACACTGATAATATCAATTGCAATCTCACTTATTAGGGTCAAAGTGGAGTCCGGCACTGATAGGCTGCCATTGTGGGTCTGGGTTCCGCTTGCTGCCGTACCCACGGTACTGATTGAGCGGAATGTACTGAAAGTTGACGTGTCCATTCGCCTGCAGCTTGTTACCTTTGAGTAGCTGCATAGATGTCTCCCCTACGCTATAGTAATTGGGCGATGTACAGCCATCGCTTGTGTTCTGGCCTTCTTTGCACTTTGCTGTCCCTGGTTGGGGACCGCTGTAAGGGCATGTACCAGGAGTGGGCGAGGCCACATTGTGACGACGGACCTGTCGAAGGACGGTATCTTGTACTTTGTCTGATCTCGAAGCTCTTAGACGAGATGAGTCGACCTGCGCTCGACGAACCCGCTCCATACCTTGTGAACAGCCAAGGTCAAACCAAGCACGTGTCAACAATTTCGAAATTGCAGGGCCAACGTGCTTTCCTCCTGTGACAATCGCTCACCCAACTCAAAGTCCTTTCCATATGTGCTGCTTCGTCTGATGGCGCCAGCCGGCTTGAGCAGAGCTCCAGCATGAGCGCATAAGGCTGATGCTAGGAAGAGCGCCAAAGATGTTGAAATGGCGAATTTCATAGTGTCCGTGGGCCCTGCTGTGTTATGCTAGCTTTGACTGATGGCGAGTAGGGTAGAAGAAGAAGGCATTAGGCATCTTTTAGGAGTCACCTCAGCTACCGACGTGTGTGCTGGAAACATCATAGCCTCATTGATTGTTCTGTTATTCAAACGCCCCCACTCCCACGGCACAAAGAGCAGGGCAATGGCCGTTTGATGTTGCCTGATAAGTTTAATGGCACTGTCTCACATCTAAGCGATATGACATGAAGGCTGTTCCTGCCGACCAAAGGTCGTAAGGACGCAAATTTTCATTCAAGCTTGCAGTGCCCCAAGCGCATCGGCATCTCACCAAGCCCGCCTTGTGAAGAGTATTCTTGGATTTTGGGACAGAAGAACTCGGGAAACGTATCTTCCTCTTGCCCTGCACAAGTCATGGTAAGCTTTCCCCTGAGTTGCTGTAATTCGGTGCCGTTCGAAGAATTTGCTTCCGGAAATTGGACCAAACAATACATGACTCTTCCTACAAAGAATGGAAAGAGGGCACGGGTGTGTCAAGAGATTGAGCAGCATCAACACCTTCTTCGAATGGGGAGCGAGGCCTCGTTAGCGCCTGGTCTCAGTGCTGGGTCTCCAGAGCGGAAGATATTCGAGAGCTGGAGACCGGTATTGTACAAGCCGTTCTACATGCTAGAGAAGGGTAGAAAGTCAGAACGGGGAGCACAGACATGCCTCTAATCTCCTTTCTTATGGGAAGCTTCGGACGTTGGAGAACTGAAATACTCGTAGCAGAAGTGAATCCAACCTCCGGATGCTTCGGATGTTTTTATGGCAAGTGCCAGCGGAAGCTGATTGAATGATCGGACACGGCAGGACTGGACAGGACAGGCCAGTGTTGTTGTGATTTGACCAAGAGGCTGGGCGTGAGACGGCATTGTCCATTGCTGTTCATCTCTTCACGCTGATCGCTGTGAAGAGGACTCGTCTAACTTCAATCTACTTTTTGATCGATGACTACATGATAGTGAATTGTGTAATATGTGAAAGTGTGGCTACAGTAATGATTGCGGGAAAGGAATTAGATCTTTTGCTCTTCGGCAACCCAACTAATTTTCAGAAATCTCTAAAGAGGCGGTTCGTAGTCGAATGTCTCACTTAGTAGCGGAATCTACGTCTGCTCGATAGTGGACAATAACAGACCGGGCCTTGACCTCCCTCGCCATAGTGGGGATTGAATCCGTCAATTTGCACCCAGCTGTTACGGAATCCATGTTCAGGTCACTACAGTAATACGGAACAGGAAAATGGCCATTCTTACACAATGCAATACCCGTCTTCTGGAAGGTCGGCACCCGCAGACCAATCAAAATAGTCCCGTCCTATCCATACGGCTCCTGGCTGACCCCTTAAAGATACCGTCAGCAAAACCAGTAAAACGATCTGCCGAACATTGAGATCGCCTGCTCACTTATTGGGATCAAAGTTGAGTCCCCCGCTGGAGATAGTCCAATTTGGATCGGGGTCAGAGTAGCTGCCAAACCCTTGATACTGGCTAAGTGGAATGTATTGAAAATTTACGTGGCCACCCGCCATGAAGGTGTAACCATCCTCTAGCTGTACATAAGTTGGATCGACCACATAGTATTCTGTTGTGCAGCCGTTGCTTGTGTCGGTGTCTTGGCACTGAGATGTCTCGGGCTGGACACCGTTATACCGGCAGCTCTCCGTTGGAGTGCTTGATGGGTCGTTTTGGCGACGTTGCTTTCCGCGCAGGATATTGGAGAGAGGGTCTGCTTTGTATCGCCGTAAAAGCCTAGTATCCACCTGTGCTCGAGCCACGCGGTCGTTATCTTGAAGAGAACCACTACACTTAGTTCAAATGCACACTTGGCCATTGAAAGTGGGGCCTACACATCTGAGCATTGCTATTATAGACGGCCTTGCGTCGGACACCACCAGCAGGTCTAGGTGCTGGAACAGCAAGAACTGTGACCGTCGAGAGAAGCAAGCCAACAAGGCATACTGCTGGGGTGAACTTCATATCGAGAACACGCCTGGTGACTGGGACCAATCTTATGATGGTCCAGGGAGAAAGTGTGCGGAAGAGTACCCAGTGAGAGTGAGGAAGATAAAAGGAGAACTAAGGTAGTAGGCCTTGAACTCCAAAACACCAACGAATTGAGCCACTTCCAACAGTTCTGATGAAGTGATGACCATTGAGGGATCACATAGGTGCGCTGTCTATCGCACCCGATGCGGCAGATATACATATATATATATATATGTATATACATACGTATATGAATGCGACAGTTGTGGCACCTGTTTAATTGCATTATCTTTTGTGCTGGTTCACTTAGTGACCATGTCTCAAACTTCATCACAGCTTGGTGATCCCTGTCATCGCTCCGAGGCCGAACCTGGCATTACCGGTAGTAGGCTGAACAATTTTGTCTCGTGATCCTCGAGCCCAGCGATGTCGAGAATTCTGTGGCCATAATTCTGTGGCCATACCAGTACGTATGATGCAATGAAATGTTCGTCCAACGCTGCTGATCTGCTTAGCAGCCACAAGGATGTGTTGGGGATGATAAAGACCATGGCGGCTGATGGGCGGGAAGGGCCGAACATCACCGGTGCGAACGTGTGGCGCAGTAGTGCGTTGGAGCCTTGCAGTGAGAGTTCAACATTGTCACTTGTTTCAACGTGGAGTGAGCCTTGCACAACTTAAAAAAAATTGCGGGCTGACAGTGTACATAGATGCTTAGTTGATCCACCAGTCGGAGTGTTCTCAAACTGTAATTGCAATCGATTCTGAATGGAGTTGCCAGTAGTGGCGTCCACAATCGCGAGGACGGTCAATCAGTGCTGACAAAGTCGAAAAGTTCGGAGACTGAGAAGACAGTTTTGGGAGGGCCTGGTATAGATTTGCAGAAACACCTAGACATCTATAATCTGTTGATACATAATGTACACATTGACTGACAAGGCTATATATACAGATTATGTCTATTAATCACGGAAATACAGTGACTGCTTGTATACAAAGGTGTTCTTGTTGTGGTATAACTTTGCTTTCTTCTTCCATTATGGCTGACATTGAGAATACCAGGCGTTCACGACCTTGCATGAGTAGGGCGCTGGGCAGCACGTAGCACCGGAGTATCCCTGGCCGCCACATTGCGAGTAGTAGCTATTCGCGCAAGACGGCGCTAGACATTGCGAGTACCAATCACTTGATTTTACGCAATCCAAACCGGCAACGCACCCTTGGGCGCCTGACCAACCAATGCCTCCGCATTGTTCATATAATTTGCCCGTTCCGGTACCTGTCGCTGTAGCTGCAGCACTTGAGCTTGTGGAGGTGCTGCTGGTTGTCTTGACTACAGAAGAAGAGGATGATGAGCTCGATGAAGTGCTACTGGCCTTACTGCTCGAAGAGGACGAGGTCGACGAGCTTGATGATGCACCTGGAACGCATTGAGAGTAGTAATCACCACTGGACACGCAGGTGTAACCAGCTGCACATGCAGTAGGGCCTGACCAGCCGATTCCACCACATTGTCCCCAAGCCGCCGCGGTACCGGTTGCTGTAGAAGCCGCAGATGAGCTCGTAGAGGATGGTTTAGTGGAGGTCGAAGTTTGGGAAGTCTTGGAGCTTGTCGCCGTGGCTGACGCTGTGCTCGTGGAGGCTGCACCAGCGCTACTTCCAGGATAGCAAACAGGTCCTTGTCCGCCTTCACCATAGTGTTGATTAGCATCGCTGTATTGCACCCAAATTATGCAATAACCTTCGGCGGGGAGAGCACATGCGGCTGAGAAGGGGAAAGATGTTTTTCCAATATATGCTCCGCCAGGTTGATTGCTGCAGAGATTGGTATCAGACGACTGTACGTTTCAGGGTCACCTCGACTTACTTATTGGGATCGAAATGCATTCCGCAGGAAACGGGAGACCAAGTTGATGGCTTGGATCGATAGGAGCCACTGCCAGTATACTGGCTATAAGGTATATACTGTCATAACACACCAGAATGCGAATCAGTCAATGCATGAGAAGGAGGGGAAGGACGCCAAAGAGGAAAACAAGATAAGCTGAAGCTCACCTGAAAGTTGACGTGCCCGTTTGGCTTGATAGTGCCTCCATTTGACAAGTCTATCTCCGTTCCAACGACAGTATACACTGGATCCGTGCAACCATCAGATGTAGGCTGATTTGTGCAAGCCGAAGTGTCGTTTTGACGACCGACATAAGCAGGCGTTGTAGCTGTAGTGCTTGGAGCGCTAGATGTGCCCGTAGACGTGTAGGTAGCGGAAACTGCTCTCTTATTGTGCTTCTTTGGCAAGGAATGAGCATTAGCTTGAGCCCGCTTTATGCGCTCCGATGCTGAAAGACCAAAAAGCCCAAGTGTCAATTTCATCACGTGATGGCGGTACCATCAAAAGTCAGGGCAATGCAGGTAACAGGAGCATGAGCGCGAATTACCTTCCGATAGTCGTGCTTTGTACAAGTTGTTTCGATGGCCAACGCCTTTCTTGTCGTGCAGACTGCCTGCAACTCCTTCTACGAGAAGCTGCTCTAGCAGCAGAAGCGATAGAACAGCCTTGATCGGTGCTGAGAAGTGCATTTTTGTCGAAAGGTCGGGTGGTACTTCCCAGAGAAACAAGTGAAGGAGCCTTTATATGATCTGGAAGAGTTCTTGGTTGTGTGGTAGGTGTCTTTTACAGCAAGAGTTCTTGCAGAGATCGAGGCGGAGATGCGAATGTCGGTACAGGGAGATAATCCGGTTGAAAGAGTGTGAATTGACGCTTCCCTTTCGCCCAGCGATATTTGAGTACAGAGTTGAACAGAGACAAGAGAACTATCAAGATCGCAGACTGCGACTGCACCTCGTTCGCTGCTGTCAAATTCTCCAGTCTGTAAAGGATCCTGCAATTGAGTCCGGTTCGATGTGGTGCTGGCTGAGGATGGAAAAATGGTCAAATAGCACACGATGGGCGTCGCAACTCTAATTGCAAAGAAGCATCCTTTGACAGCAGGGTAGGAGAAGCGCCTCAGCTCAGGCTTATATTGTCGGGGCCCGGCTTGAAATCGGTCACACGGATTCGGCAGCAAGTTGCTAGAAAAAGCCTTATTGATAGCGAAAGTGTACTGGCTGTCGCAGGTGGAATTCAAGCGCCGGCGAACAAAGGCTTATTGGAACATTCTAGGTGAGCCCTGTTCATGACGTTTCTCAGGTTCCAAAGCTCGATAGAATTCGGCCAAGACAGAAGCTTTCTCGTTGCTTCCGCAAAAGGCAACCACGTCGCATGGCTGCTTGATCGGAAGCAAGTCCAGAATAAGTCCGTAGCCAGGGCATGTCCAGGTGCAATAATATGATTGTTTGCTTGTAGACTGCCCTTGTCGCATTAGAAGCTGTGTCCATATTGAGTGCCTGCGTAGTCTTTGTGCTGTTCAGTTACGGTATCACATGCCCAGTAGGCAGTGTAGTGCACTTATAGGACATCGATATCGATACTTACAGGCGTGTCAGTAGAATGGCCATCTGCATGTTACCATGGGCATCTTGTCCAAGAAGCAGGACTAGCATTAATGTACACGTGCTTGTGCGCAGCTTTGCCCGGTCGCTTCGCCCTACATGTCCTGGACTTGCAGTGGCAATGGACGGGCACTGGCAATCTGCACGGTATCAATGGTGTGAAGATAGATGTCCGTATAAGCTGATGCAATGCCTTGACGTCTTCGATAGCTAGGTCGATAGCTAGGTATACTCCATGGCGACCGCCTGTCCTGTGTGAAAAGCACGTGAAGGCAGCGGACGTGAATTCCTGCAGAGGCGATAACGGGCACGTCGACTCTGCTTGACAGCGGGTACTGCAACTCCACATCCAGGCAGCTTGATGGGCAGCAGAGCAGCTCAGTACGAGCATGCTGACGCTACTGCTGTCGAAAGTGAGCCACTCTTCTCGGCAGAGTACGAGGAGCAGGCTGGCACAACCCATGGCAACCGAGGAACAGCCAACGCGTCTCATCAAGACGGTTCAGACATTCAAGATGCGCAACACACCCACCTAGCGAGCGCCCGTTATCCCCCACCCAAGTATCTGAAGTCTACCTACACTTCGCGCGAACATGAGTACGACGCTTCAGACGATGTTATCGACACAGGCATTGATGCAGATCCAGATAATGTACCTGTCTTGACCGGCTTACTACAGAGCGCGAGGAGCAGAGGGAGCATTGAAACTCACAGAAGAAGCTCTAATGGTTCTGCAAATGGCAGTATCAGTGCGGCAGACGCCGCAAACGAGCAGGGCCTGGTTGTAGGATTAGGGCAAGGTGGTGGCATGCTGGCTTCCGTATCGTGAGACAGCCCTCTTGGCCTTCAGACGCATGCGCACCGAAATTAGCTGAGTCTCCTTTCCTGCTCTACCCAAACTAGTAATAGTACGTTTCCCGAATTTCTTATCATTGCATTTCACCAGCCTCGAAAAGCAGAGGTGGCACGTGAACAGGACTCACCGAGCCTTTACTTGCAGTGTCGAATAGTATTATTGGTGCAGGTATCAGTGAGTCAGCAAGCAACTGCATCTTAGTAGCTCTGGAAGACTGCTGACCGTAGAGTTCCATTTTTCTCGCAGTTGGTTAGTGCCTCTGACAAAGAGAACAGCTAGGTACCATGCAGAGCGGCCCGTTGACATTTGGGTACTGCTTCATCAGGTCTGCCTTATGCTATACGAGAAGCAGGCTTCGTCACCGGCATCCTTTTACTTATTGGACTGGGGTTCATAACCGACTGGACCATACGCTTGTGAGTCCATACGCGATGCAGCGTGCTGTGCTAGAATCCGTCTCTAAAAGGTCTATACTTTCCCAAAGGATCGTTGTCAACGCCAAACTGACAGGTCAGAAGACATACTCCGACATTATGGAAGCTTGTTTCGGCTATAAAGGGCGCGCCGCTGTTGCGTTCATTCAGTTTGCAATGGCGTTCGGAGGCATGTGCGCATTCGCTGTCATCTTAGGAGACACCATTCCCCGTGAGTCATTCAGCTTTCACGCAGGCTTCCCATTCGAGGAAGCTCCACTTACTTTCCAGCCTTGCCCAGACGTTCTCACCTCTCTACTTCCGAGCTTCGCTTCTACGGGCTTCGGAGGTTGGCTTTTCTCGCGCCAGGTTGTAACCAGTGAGTGAATACAGGCCCTAGGAACCTATTGCAATACTAAGACCAGAAACTGCCTGCAGTACTGCTTACCGCGTTCGTGTCCTATCCCTTGTCTCTATACCGAGACATCGATAAACTTAGCAAAGCTTCCGCACTCGCTCTTGTCAGGTGAGCAATTTTTGTCCCTTCGAGACATAAAGCTGTCAATCCTGCTGATAGACCCTTCACACAACTAGCATGGCTGTAATCATCATCACTGTCATTGTGGAAGGCCCAACATTACCGCCAGACCTGAAAGGATCCACGTCGGCCTTCAATATCATTGACTCCGGGTTTTTCGAAGCCGTCGGAGTCATTTCGTTTGCATACGTTTGCCATCATAATACCCTGCTGATTTATGGCAGTCTTGCAACACCGACAATCGATCGCTGGAATCAAGTCACCCACATCTCCATGGGTATCAGCGTTGTTGCCAGCCTTGTTATGGGGGCGAGTGGATATCTCATCTTTGTATGTGTGAAGTACCTGTCAGTCTCATAGCGGCGACTAACGACAATTTATTCCTGCTACAACAGACCGAAAAGACTAGGGGCAACATACTCAACAACTTTCCCAGCGATCGTGTGTTGACTGTCAGGAAAGCGATACATGGCTTTAAGGTCATGCTGATATCATGATGGTGGCAGATCTATGGGCAAACCTCGCACGATTGTGTTTCGGGCTGAACATGATGACAACAACCCCCTTGGAAGCCTTTGTGTGTCGTGAAGTAAGATACACCGCAATACTCACAAAATCTATAACGTATACTAAATAGCTGCGCGCTAGGTCTTCGAAAGCTTCTTCTATCAGGATCAGCCTTTCAATCAGCGCCGGCACCTCGTCGTGACGACTTGCCTTATAATCGCTGCTACCTTGGGTGAGGGCACTTTCATTCCAGTTCCAGATCCAGGTCACTCGTGCTAAGGAACCATGCAGTGTCACTCCTCACTTGTGATCTGGGCCTTGTTCTAGAATTGACCGGCGGCTTCAGCGCAACTTGCTTAGCTTTTATCTTCCGTAGGTCGACGAGCCTTTCCGTGCGATGAGTTTGCTGAAAGTGCGACTCGCAAATAGCCGCTGCATGCAGCTTACATTTGAGTAGCAAACCATTCTCACCTTCCAAATATGCCACATGGGTTTGCATGGGTTTCGGAATTGTAGTTTGCGTAAGTCTATGGGCCAGACACTGTTGTTCCCAACTAAGCTGTCCGCCTTGCGAGCAGGTCCTCGCAACGTCTCTTTCCATCATTAAATCAGGATCCAAGCCCCACAAAGTCTGCTAGCATATAGTAGTGGTCTGTTGGTCCCCCAAGACGCTTACATGCCGATTCGCATGGACAAATATGGCTACACTATATAGTATGCTACATCAAGCAGGCAGAAGGGCTTCCAGATCAAAATTTGACATGCTGGCTACACTCGCCAGATGCCATGGCAAGTGGCTTACAGGACTGCCTTCACCTGAAAAAGGGTTCATAGCCCATCTTTCCCTTGCCATCACATACAGATCGACAAAGGATTGCGCCATGTCCGCCATATGATTGGCTAGCTGGCGATTGTAGGAACTCAACGGGTGCGTCGCAACAACCAAGAGATCAATCTGGTAGGCTGCCATGGCCGGTGGAAATCGCCTGTCAACAGTCTCTTCATAATTTGGTGTACTTGCGGGAAAGTACAAGGAAGAGCTTGCTAGAGCGTAGTAAAGCTTTAGAAGCAAGCTTGGCTGATGATCGATGTTGTCGTCTCCCGCTGTATATACCGGCATAGGGTAGAGGGAGTGCGAAATGTAGACCAGCGGCTGACCATCCGCATAGTGGGCGGCCGGCGCATTTGTCACATTGACGCCATTGTGACTTGCTTGATCTGACAGACGTGTTCGCTGGCTCAGAGCGCTTGTACTGCTGGCTGGAGGAACGATGCTACAAATTGTTACTACGCAAGGCCGCACAAGTTGGTGAACCCCGTTTTGCAGAATTTCGCACCAGGCTGTGAGAGGGTAATCAGCATACAGATGGTTCGAGATTGATTGCTGCCTCACCGTGAACCTCAGCTGCATAAAGTGCACCTAGGCGACATATGCAGATCCTCCATTCGACAGAAGCCCATTCACTGGCTTCTCTCATAAAGTTCCAGACCCGGCGAAGAATCGCCCTTGTCTCCAGACCACCGACGAATCGAACACGCAAGCAATTGTATTCGGCTCTATCATCGATAGAAGTCAAGTATAGCCACTTGCGATCCGTAGAAAACCCATATGCGATGTGCAACAGGCGATTGGCATCCATAACATCCAAGGCTGGCGGAGGCCATTGCAACTGTAATGTTGCTTGAGACGCGCTGTGCGAAACCAGGTGAAACGAGGGCGCAACGAATGTTCGCAGGGGATGGGTACCAAGCGGCATCGCTTCAGGCATCAATGCGGATACAGAATTGGGCCCTCGTTTCTCCGTAGATTGTCGAGTGAGGCATGCAGGCAGACGATCGTAGATATTGAAGGCAAAGCGCTTCACAAAAGAATTGTGAAGCGATTGATCCTCGTTCGCGGGCATAAAGCTTGATCCCGAAGCGAGTGCTGACAGCGGGACGATGTGAGGGATCGCCCCTTTGCGAACCAGATGCAGCCGTAGGCACAGGTACAGGAGATTGGAGCTCGGGACTGCGCACTCCTCATCGTGGACTAAAACGTAGATAATGCAATTGTGTTCCCCAGAGATCTTTTCTTGAATTGACGTGTCTGCGGCCGCTTCATGTCAGAATAAGGGATGCCGACCAGTAATATGCCCGCTCACTGATGTCAAGCAATCTAGCTTGTAGATTAGAGCTTTCACGAAAAGTGGAAGCGCCGCAGTCGAGCGGGAAGACGCAGTCGGTCAAAGGCTCATAGGTATGTTTACCGAAGCCACACTCCTGCAACACCAAAAAGAAATCATCGGTCGGCGCCATGATGCGACACTACGAAAGCTCAGGACAGGTAAAAACGAACCTGCCAAGCCGCTGCCACGCGATGCATCCAGTAGCCTAAGGCTGACCGAGTGCTGTCGTCTAGAAGGTCTTTGGGAGCGATGACTATCGCTTGCACATCTTTTGCACCATTTCGAGGCCTTAATCCCAGCTTGGACCACGCTTGTAAGGCCGAAATCGACACCGAGGTGAGAGCGTTGCGATGGTAGGCAGCCATCTCCGTCGGAAGCGCAGATGCAAGCTTTCGAGACAGAGTTGGACCATTCAGCGGAAGGCTTGTCGAAGACAGTTGAGCCAGTACAGATTCCCCGCGGGTTGTGGTGGTTCGTCTTTCACGAAAATCGATGTTTTCGATTGTATGCTGAAAGAAAATAGTAGCGACAGCTTCCCTTTCCCCTCGATTAATCTTGCCGGGTCCTTCTTTGGGGCCAGTCTGCAGAGCAGCGGTAAGACGCGCACCTTGGTGTGGCACATGGTAGGAATATGCCAGTTCTATGAGAGCCTCAGGCGGCAATCTTCCCACATGTCGTGGGGATCGTGCTCTGTCCGGCTTGTGAAGTTTCCTTACAGGCCAATCAGCATAACTAGTTTCCGAGCTCGCGTAGAGGCTGTCATCACTTGAACTATCTGCAGGCACGTCGGCTGTCTGCCAGTCACGCTTACTGAGAGTCAAGTCTTTCGTGCTCTGCTGGGCTGGGACCGATCCAGAAAGGAACGCCCTAATTCTGTCTGCCCGAAGTGATGCGTAGTCGAAAGAAGGCGACATTGTATCCCTGACCACAGCGTGCGTGTCTTGGTGACAGCTTGCATCCTCCGACAGGGGCGGAGAAGGCAGAAGAAAGCGTATCGGGCCGAAATGCGAAATTGTCGGCGGCGGTAGGCCTGATCGGCTGTAGTCAACCTTGGCCTCTTGCCTGCTATCGCCGTGTGTTGATCCGGCAAACATCGCGCGATACTTGTGAGAGTTGGACTGGTCCATATCTGGATGTTCAAGTTCGTGTGCCGCAACAGAGTTGGCCACCCCGTATTGGAAAGGGTCGGTATAATCTTGCACCGAAACAAGCTTTTGTGGCTGATGTGGCTCGCTCCGTTCGAAGGAAGATTGACTAGTTTCTGAGAACAAGGAATTCTCTGTTCGACTCGGCTCGGTGTGATTGACCTGCTCACTCCGCGGCATCAGATGGCCAAAATGGTCGATAGGGCCGGAGGCGTTCACAAAAGAAGCTATTTCATCGGCTGTAATGTCAGGCAGCCCGAGCGACTCTTGCGGCACAAAAGCGGCCGAAGTTTGTGGTAGACTCATATCGGCGGGCATCGGGGAATCAAAGAAGCTGAAATCCTCTTCAGTCAGACCACCGGAATCGAAGAGGTCGAAGGTCGAAGGGTCGTCAAAGACCCCTCGAGAACCGTACCCGCCAGTGATTCCGCCGGACGAAACTGGCCTACTGGATGCTTGCTGTGCTGGTGCCAGCCCATCAGTATAATTTGACCAGGTAAAGTCACCAAGGATATCAGCAAGCGAGCGATTTGTGTTTTGGCTAGGAGACAGTGGTCTTGCGGTACTTTCAGCTGCATCTGCGCTTCCGGCGGGACCAAGAGAAGCCTGATTGGTCGAATTTGGGCCTGACTGAGGGGTAGGATAGATCACGGATCCCTCTGCTGCTCTGTGATGTACATTGTCGTGGCGAGGGTCGGTGTCCACTGTCGAGAAGCCGTGAGATGAGCGTGTTTCGGACATAGGTTGTGGGGTGTCTGCTGCCGAATCCAACAAGTTATCAAGTACTGAAGTGATCGTATCGAAGGTGGGACAGCCGAACTCATTGACAAGTTGGATCGATTCTGCTGCTACACCGTAACCGTCATGATTATTTCCAGAGCTAATACTTGGTTCAGGAAGCTCGGTGATTTCGGTAAGCGACTGTGAGTTCGATGTGTGGGCCCCAGGCTGTTGTGTCTGCTTAGAGAGTTCGGTGACGTGTAGCTCCGAGGATGCAGAACCTAATCCCTGTTCAGCGAGCTGCATCTCTGCTTTAGTTCGTATGTTCTTAGCTTTCTCCTGATTGTGCAGGTCGATATAGGTGACTGTAGTCGCTGCCAATTCGACGGATCTATCTCGAGGGGGTCGAAAATAGAGCTTTCGCGACACGCGCGGGGACACCTTGGCAATCGCAGAGCGCAAGCGAATGGACAGCTTTCGTTTCTTCGATGCAACGGCGGAGGTGGCACCACGTGAGCGACGAGAGGTATGTGGTCTACACAGTAGTACTGATGCGGGCCAGATGATTTTCACGCTGTTACCAAGCGTGCATAAGGCCCAACGATCTTTAGCGAAATCATGTTGGATACTACTGCCTTGCTCTTCCATCAGGAGTGCAAAGCGCGATGCCTGTTCGAGGATATCGACTTGCTCAAGGGCAGCTTGTTTGCGCGATATAGTGTCGGAGAACTCTCCATACCAGCGAAGGAAGACGGCTGGTACCCGTGTGGGACATAGAAGTACCACTCTATCTTCATCCTTCTGCAGACGAGTCTTTCTGAGAAATTTGACTGCAGACGGTTCATTGCCATCGGCGCCAAGGATAGGAGCGTAGTCCGTGTTCTTTATGTGTACAGCGATTCGAAGGTCAGCAGCTGTAAAATGGGCTTGACACGATAAGAAAGGACTACAAGGAAGTGCGAGAAGATCTTGATCTCGAGGTGATGCCGATTGGACGTTCTGTGGTACTGAGGTCTGCTCATTTGCGAGAGAAGGATATACGAGTCCATGCCCGCAGCGCACGCCTCGACCATAGGTAGGATTTCTGCAGAAGTTGGTACCAGAACCATCGGGTGCAAGTTCCTCCTTCGAAAGGTCATTTGGATCATAGCTCTTCTGAATGGCGTCTAGAACGTGCGTTTCAACGGCTCTGAGATATGCTTCGCTAGCTGCAACAGCCTCCTGATTGCTAGAGCTAGAAATATTCAAGCTGGACAGAAAGAAAGGGGCTTGACCGGGCCCAAGAGCTGCTGCTGAAGGTATTGGGTGTAATGAAGCTGGATGCATGGAAGAAGGTGGAGTATAGATACCGTTGTCATTGAACAAAGCTGGGAAAAGGTCTGAAGCAGTGAAACTCCCTGACGCTTCCAGTTCCAACCCCGCAAAAGCGCTGGCTTCCAAGCCTGAGTATTCTGATATGTCAACATTGGGACTAGCCATTGAAAATGTATATAAACGAGGGATATCTTCTTTCTTTTCCGAAGATTTGGGAGGCAGGGAAGCCTGGGAAGCCTGGGAAGCCTGACCGGCCTCTATGAAGGCTAGACGTTGGGGCAAGCTTCCGTATTGAAGAAGCACATCTTCCAAGGCGGATCCTTTCGAGTCTATCTGCATTTCATGAGATGATTCAGCCGTTCTCGAATTGGCGCAGTTGTTGAGGAAACGCTTCTTGGCTGTGAAGAGAGGAGCTAATCTGGGACTTTGTGTCGAATTGAGGATTTTCTCTATGGCACTGTTGTACTGGGATTGTTGTTCTTTGCCGTGATATTGTTCAAGAAGAAAATCAGGAGATACGGAAGGTTGGTCAAGCGGGCCCTCATGTGGCCGTTTCTTCCTATGCCGCCGTCCGGCTGAGGCTCGACTATCATTTGATCGCCTCGAAGCAGTTGAGCCCGCTCGACTTCTCGAGGTGAGGTTGCCTTTCTCCACGGCGCTCTCCTGAGGTGATTTTGTTTCAGGAAGCTGACTGCTAGCCTGCTTCTGAGGAACTTGTAGGAAATCGTTTGAGTGAGGGGTGGATCTAACCGACTCTTTGCCGTGTCGGCTTGGCTCGGTCGGACTAGCGGGATGATCTCCGACAGCGGGTTCTTCCGTTTTGACTATATAGCTGGCCCAGATGATTCTCCAAGGCTTCTGCATCTGATTTGTAGCCTGACTGGCTCCTGCAATCGTGGAGCCATTTGCAGGTGAAGGGACAGGTGGTATAGCCAGCGATGGGGTTGCAGGACCCAGATCAGCAACGACGTTGACAGGAAGCCTTGCGGATAGACTTTGCGATAGAGATGGTGTATTGGCGTCGTCGGGCAAATCGTCGGGTACAGGTCCAGCTGAAGTAGTGTTTTTCAGGCTACCAGAGTCGGTCGTCTCCGTGCGAGGCTGATATATCAATGGGAAAGACCATTCGAGCGGTATGATCTTTGGATAAGTGACCGGTATGGGTTCCAAATATGATCCATTGTGGAGACTGCCTGCTTTTTCATTGGCAAATCCAGGGAGTTGGGCTCCGGCGCTGGCGGCGCTTTGGCCGGGATGGGGACTTGCGGTTGAAGAAGAGGTTGAGGGTGAAGCCATGGTTATTGGTCTATCCGGGCAGTCTTTGAGACTATTCCTCTAAGAATTGCTTGACCTATGTCAGTGTAGATGCCTCAGTCAGCTGAATGTCGAATGAGCTGTCCACATGGGGATATTGGGAGCTTCCATACTTCTGGCACGCCCAAGGTGCGGCGGATGGGCAGGACTGAGACATGCTTTCGAGCAGACAGCAGCGAAACTTGAAGCGGCAGAGGCACGACGCTTGCTGCATGAACCGTGTGCTCTTCAGGGGTGTGCTTCACGGCGAGCCTTCCTGTGCGCCGTGAGTGACTACGAGAGAGAAAGACAGCCACAAGCGCCATGCAAGCTGGTGCAGCTGTCTAGAGGCTCTGATTCACTCCAACGGCAAGCGTAGGCATACAGACGAAGCACGCACGCATAACAGCAAAGCAACAAGCTGAAGAGTGACCCAGTCAGTCCTCGCTTCCTGCCGCTGCGTCATCAGGTCTGTACCGCAACGTCGAACCTCGCAATCGATATCCATCTACACAATCCGCAAGCAAGAGTGCAGAAGATTCGTCCAGCATGAACGGCCAGAATGGGGCAGCTGCAAGCAGTGCTGCCGCAGCAGGCTCTTCTGCGGACCCAGCGCCAGGCCAGTGGCTGCAACCTGGTGCGTCTTCGCTACCTTCAACTTCTGATGGTTCGTTGTACCTCGATGAAGGTGCTTTGTGCTGACGCTCTGAAATTCTCCTCGGGCACACCTCTCTACAAATCTGGCGTACTGTAACTCTCAATGCAACTTCCTGCTATTCGTTAGCACCAAGTTTGGGAGAGCACACCTTCGACACTACCGCTGGAAGGATCCTTTGCATAGCGGACATTCGAGGTACGTCTGGTTGTTACACAACTGCACGCACGGGCCACCTTCTCGCTCCTGCTAGCTGTGACATACAAGATGCTGACGGAGTCCTTCTATTTATAAACTGCATATTCCTATCTGTACACCATGCAGGCAAGATCTCAAAACTGAATGATCTTGCTGACCGCCACAATGCAAAGGCCATCATTCACACTGGCGATTTTGGCTTTTACGGTATGTTAAATGGTCCTTATGCTGCAATGTCTGGAATCTGGGACTGAACGTATTTCTCTATACACCCCTATGCAGACAAGGACTCCGTCGAGCGTATAACAAATCGAACTCTCCGACACGTCGTCCACTATTCTTCTCTCATTGACAATGCAACCAAAGAAAAGTACTTTCCGCTGCAAGAGAACCCTAAAGAGCCAAACAAAGTCCCACTGTCTTTGGGCCAGCTGCGAGAAGCTATCCTTAACCCGTCGCCTGAACAGATCAAGGACCAGCAGGGACAAGATTTCATCATCTCAGAATTTCCCAAACTGCTCTCCGGAGAAATCACCTTAAAAGTCCCAGTCTACACGATCTGGGGCGCTTGTGAAGATGTTCATATCATTGAAAAGCTTCGATTGGCCGCTGAGAGCAAATCTACATCTCCGAGTAACAAGACTGTCAAATCAGAATATGCTATACCCAATCTCACCGTCCTAAGCGAAGGCGTCAGCAGACTGCTTTACATTGGTGGTATCAAGCTTAGACTTTTTGGTCTCGGCGGATCAGTTGTTTACCACAAGCTGTTCGATAATGGTGAGGGAAACGCTACAATTGCCGGTGGAGGTGGTACCATGTGGACCACCGCTCTGCAGATTGGTGAACTAGTAGATACTGCTCAGCGCGTACGTTAAACTTCTTATCGAAGACATCGTATCCCTTTCGTTGACACGTATTAACTACGCTGCTTTCCCTTGTCAGGTCTACGATGCCACTGAAACTCGCGTACTGGTCACTCATGCCTCACCCGGACGAGAAGGCCTCCTTGCCCAGCTTGCCCTTGCCATCAAAGCCGATTATACTGTTTCTGGAAGCCTTCACTTCCGCTATGGCAGCTCTTACAACGATTTCGCCGTCTGCCCAGACCCCTCGACTTATAGAAACAAGTTCGTCCAGTCTAGCAAGCGATTCCGGGAGGTATATGACAACGTCAAGAGCCAGGTTGACAGTGTGATCGAGTAAGCTCTTTGACTGCTTCCTGACGAGGACCAGATCGCTCATTACTCAAATCTTCTCCTCTTTTCTTCAGCAACCAACAAAAGAAGCTCTTAAAGCTGGCAGTTGGAGTTGCAGACCGCATTCCGGTAGAAGGCGCCGAGGAGTTCGCATGGAAAAACAGCTGGCATTGGAACTTGCCTGACGCCCTCTTCGGTAGTTTGGTACTAGATATTAGAGATGGTAGAATGGGTAGTGAACAGAAGTCGACTGGGTTCAATTTCGCATATCGTCTGAATCTCAATAATAGATCCGCTCATCCGAAAGAGAACCAGAATGCAGCTCAGTCTCAAGGTGCCGCGCCCGCGTCGGATTCAGCTCCTGCTAATCAAGCTCAAGCTGGTCCCTCTAAGAAGCCCGTGAACGTTCCTTTCCAACAGCAGCGTGTATTCTCAAACAACTCACATAATAACGCTCAACGTCATCAAGAACCACCTAAACAAGGCTATCTCGGCGGAGTGAAAGCTCAACAAACACGAGATAATCAGCAGGCACAGCAAGTACAACAAGCTCCAACGTCTGCCAATGATGTAGCTCCATCCTCTGCTACCGAATCCAGTTCAACTGCTCCTCCTGCTGGCCCATCATTGGGTCCAAAAGGTCCTCCCACTCCCCGAGCTTTTGAGCAACTAGCATCCAACATCTTCAAGAAGCCTGCAGGCCCTCACGCTGCCCCTGGCGCCGGCCGCGGTAGAGGTTCTCCATCCCTCCGTGAAGGCGGTCATCAAAAGAACTCCTCCAGCGGTACCGGCCGCAGCAGCCCTGCTGATCCAATAGGTACCGGACGAAAGGAGCCAGAAAATAAGCAAGATTCTACCGAAAGTCCTCGAGAGAATGGACCAGCTGGATCCGCATTATCGACAGTAACAAAGGAAGGCGAGAACAACGCAGAAGTTAAGGCAGCTGGAGAGAATCAAGCTCCCTCGAATCAAAGACGCTCTTCCGGATTCAATCAAGGTACACGCGGAGCTAGAAATGATTCAGCCAACTGGCGAGAGAGAAACGATAGTGATGCAGCACAGCAAAATGAAGCAAGTGGAAATGAATCTCCCAGTGGTCAAGGTACATCTAATTTCAGAGGTAGAGGTAGAGGCCGTGGTGGAAGCTATGATGGAGGACGAGGAGAATCCGGTCGTGGTCGAGGAGGAGAAAATAGCTTCCGCGGTGGACGTGGTGGACGTGGTGAGGGCTCTTCCTTCAGAGGCAATAGCTTCGACGGTACCAGAGGTGGTGGTAGAGGTCGTGGAAGCTTCCGCGGAGGACCAGGAAGAAACGCCACGGACGGCGATTCTGCAGCTAGCCCTGCTTCTGAAAAGCCAAAGACACCCGCTCCCGCTGCAGCAGAAGCTTCCTCGGCTTAGGGTTTGGCCAAATTTCGTATGCAGCTGGCAAAAGGGAGCACTTAGGTAAAGTGGATTAGACAAATTGTCACCGGATAGTAGGTGTACTGGGTCACTAGTGAGGGAAGTGTAAGGATGTACTCTGCAGATTATGCAGTACATGCTATGTCAAAGACTCCATCACACGAACGCTGGTAGACGCAAAATGTGGTAGATGTAGGCAAATTGCGAGGTAGTCACAGGAGATCTTTCTTGAAAGCGCGGTTGCGGTGTGGTCGCTTCCACCTTTGTACTCGATAGATCGACTCCAGTGACGGATAGTAATGGAAACGAAGAGCAGACTCTCTCTCGATGCTTGTTCGTGACATTGCGCGTCTGTCTTCTGGACTGGTAATACACGATCCCCGCCACACCGGCGTGAAGTGGTCTAATAGATACGACACACTGCTGTGTCTGATTTGCTCCAAGGTGAACGGTGCGACTACATCGCGACAGCAGCACATCGTCTGCGAGCGGCAGCATCGACGATGCATCAAGGGCACAGCCATTGTGCGTTCGCCCTCACTGGCAAGGGCGTCGGGCAGGTAGAGCTGTCTTATGCGGGCCTCCACCAGAGTCTGCACAGAGTCAGCCCGGATCAGCAATTCATGCAACGTCAAGCCAAAAATTGTTGTAACGGAAGGATGCATCTGGTATAGCACATCTCAATAAGAGACAGCCAAGCAAAACGCGATCCTGAAGCGATGATGCTCTCATTCACTTTGGCCGTCTCTAACAAGCAGGCACTGAGGGGCCACGAGCAGCAAAAACGTCCACCCTCAGCACTTGTCAGTGACTGCGATCTATTGGCAAGAGTCTAAACAGCTGAGAAGAGAGAGAGAGTCCCTGAATAGATGTTTTTTCGAAATACTGGCCATCCGCTAGATTCGTTTGCCGATCAGGCAGCCTATGGAATCCGCCTACAGTGCAACCTCTCGCGAGCTGGTGAACCTTAAACTACTGGCAAAGTACAGACGATTCGAAGTCCCTTCGCTCTGCGCTAATACGAAACCGAGGCCAAACAACATGAAATTTCGCCGTCGTCGACGTGAGCGTCATACAGAAAGATCTGATTTTTTGTCCGGCAGTATTACGCTCTTCTCAAAACTCTATACAGGTTCAAGATGTTTTACCATATTGCCCTACTGACTTCACCGACAGCGAACTTCACCGACAGCGAGATCAGGCGAGAAATGCTCGCAATATGGCCTGCTCCTCGACTCTCTTGACGGATTCTTCTCAAGACTGGTCCGCCTCCTATCGTTTTGACAGCAAGAAAGGTGTCACTTCTGTGTACACCTTACCAGGGCAAGCAGCACTGGCTGATCCTTCAGCGAGCCTGAAAGGCATAGATTTCAGATCAGGCCCGCGTATTGGAGATGCTGGGCCCTACCACACGGAAGAGACGCAGGGTGGACCCTTGCAACACCATGCAGTACGAGATTATCGTCCACAACACGGTGTGTCTAGCACTCGAATCAGATGCGAGGAGCGATCCACCGGCTGATAACTTTCTCACAGGCGACCATTTGAATCACTCTGCTAGTCGTTCGAGAGGTCATATGAGAGAGTCGGGCAAGCGTCGCCCACGTTCGCCTCTAAAGCCAGAACAATATAAAGGTGCCCTCGCCGTCAACCCAGAGGTGTTTTCTCACGTAAATTCGTGGTTACTGGACATTTCGAATCGCGCGGATGCCTCTGTGTCTTCACAGGACAAACAGAGAGCGGGAGAACAGACACTGCACTCCGGAGAAAGCGACGCCGAAGTCTCTAGAACGCCCGACGAATCGCCTATACTTCTGATTCCTGAAGTCACACATCATTCTCCCCACCCCAAAGTGGACGGCGGAGCTGCGTATGGCAGTGAGACTACTACAGAATCTAGCAAGGTCTCTTCATCCCACATGGCCTCGATTCTTGCACATCAGAAGCCTGTTGAAGCACATAAGCATGGTGCTGCATCTTCTGTTCTCAACACCTTGGTAGACGTGCCTCAGTCGGACACGGATAGCTTGGTGCTGGACACCACACCAATTGATCTGCGCCCTTTCTTGAAGGTCCACAGTCTTCCGAATCAAGCTGTCTTGCCAGCTGCAGAAGACAAGACCCGCCGGAGCATGCAAGAATCTGTCTCGAAGTCACCAGTGCAACTGGAAAGCATAACTCGAGCCTCGTCGGGGCCATCTACTCTATCCTCTGTTCCCTCACATCCGGTAGGACCTTCGGTCAAGCATCAGAAGATTAGTCCCGGGAAAAGCTCCAGCCAATTCTCAGATTCTTCTGGGTCAAAACTAGGTCTACTCAGAGATCCATACAGCATATTGCTAGGCATAGCGGCGGTGACGCCACACAGATTACAGACAGGGGTCCAGGACAAAACCACCAAGGTTAGCGATGGTTCCTCTGACAGCCCGCTGCATCTTCCAGCGACGCTGGAGGCAGCTCGACACTCTAAGGCGAGTACCGAGTCTATAACGGCATCGTCAACGAGTGCTTCCTCTCTGGACAGGTCGCTTTATTCAAGTGTGAGTTGTGCTCATCACTCAATGCACGATTCTCCTCGTCCGCAATCTGCTGACTGTTTGAGCTCGCTTCCTGGCAGCACGGAGCCGAACCTGCCATAAATCGCTCACCAGAAGAGCGTTTCGCCCGGGCATCGGCAGTCTCCGCCGATACGGCTGGCTTAAGTACTGAGAGGTCGAGTTCGGTGAAAAGCGGAGTTCGTGACCCGCCAGAGGCAACGCTGAGCGTCCCTCGTCCGTCCATTCTTCGGAATCCAAGTTACGTTGTTCTGCCGCTTTCATCGCCTGTACGGAAGAGTGTCGCTTTCGACGAGGAAATCGCCGTTGATATACCTCAGCCGCAAGCATTCGCAGATCAGCGTCCTCCTCAATCAGACGCCTCGTCGCCTCGAGGCACAACCCTAGAGTCCGACACGAAGCCTTCAGTCACGATACCTCTTGCGGATGTCTCGACGGACACGTCAACCTCAGCAGATTCGGAAGACGAAAGCGTCAATACCACGACACACTCTCCACCCGACATGACGGCTAGGTCTCAGACGAGCTCGCGCACCCGAAGTTATCTGGAGTCGCCAGCACGGGAAACCACAGTGAAACCTGAAACGACCCCTGACAAATCGCCAGGCAAAGTTGTACTCACCAAGGAGAAAGACATGCAGAGAGAAGGTTTTGTGGCACAACAGTCTATGCTTCCACATGCAAATTCTTTACCAAGGCCTGGAAGGGCATCCAGACAGTCTTCGCGAACGTCACGGCGCTCGAGAGATGAGATAAAAGTCACGCCGTCAATGCCAACGCGAGTTCCAGCTTCCAAGCCTTTCTCTGATATGCGAGAAGATTCACTAGTGGCAGAAGGCACCGTACTTCCCAATGCCAGTGTTCCTGAAGATCGTCCTCCAATCAAGTCGAGTCTTCCGCCTGAGGCTTTAGCGCAACCCGTTATTATGGAAAACGTCCTTTATGACTATGTGCGAAAACAGAATGCCGCAGGATGGTACTATCGTTCTGGAGTAATCATGCCGCTGCTACCGGACGTGCAAGTATTGTCGTTGAGCTGCGAGAGGGTGACTAGATCGCTCCATAGGTGCAGGGACTCGACTGTTTACAAACGTCTACGGAAGCTTATCTGGCGCTTCCACTTGGATTTAGAGGATCTAAACAAAATAAGGCAGCGTCAGTGGGTAGAATTAGCCGAGACTTGCATCGCATTAGTCAACCGCATGATGGAGGATCTTAGCCAAGGTCATACTTTTAGAGACCGCTGGGACAGAAAGCGGTATGCTCACATCCTAGGAGATGCACATGGAAGAGACCCGAATACTATTTTTTTCATGTTTGGTGCTTCCATACCCTTTATGCATTTGGGCGCTCGGTATTGCCAGGAGGCAAAATCAGTTCTCCAGATGGTGAGTGCTCGAACCGATTAACGATTTGGATAGTGAGTAACAGCTGTCTCTCCATATAGATAGCTGCACAGGCCAGTGAGCAGCTACAAGCTACTTTAACCGGAGATCCGGTTGCTGCAGCCATGGTTCAAAGGTATGAGCAATTAGCAAGTAGTCTCGATTACATCGAGAATTACTTCGCTACCCTTGCCAATTGCACGGGGAGGTAGGCATGTGCATCCTGTCTTGAGTACTCTGAAAGGTGAACCGCTGAGAGCTTTCGTATGTTCCAGGGTCAGAGACGTCATGCTTGTTGCGATGACTCGAATCGCCGTGGTGGAAGTGAAGGAACTCACGTCCAAGGCAGATGATCCCGATGATCTGACGCCAGAGAAAGTGCATGCGGATGCATACAGAAGGAGCGATCTGACAGCATGGCTGGATATGTTCCTTGGCCAATGTCTGAGGCAATGGAGCAGTCTCATGTCTAAAGCCAATTTCGAAGACAGTCTTAAGGTGAAGGATGGAGATTTAATCGTTGTTGCGATGGAGCCTTTCAATCTTTGCTGACAATCCTCTGAGTATCCAGAAATTACGAAACTATGACCGAGTATGGGAAGAAGAAGGGCCAAATTTCGGTCTTTTGAGAAGCATGTTCTGCCTTGGCATATTTTTACCCCGGGATCAGCGTACCAAGCTTGTTGGATGGCATTTCGTTGACAGGGAACTAGCTCCTCGAAGATTTGACCGAGCGGTTAGTCCGAACAACCTTGAAGAGAAACCCGAAATACGTACGAAGCCAGAAACAAACAAGAAGTGGGCCACCATACTGTCAAAGACGCGTTTCAAGTCGCGGGCCTTCTTGATGAGTATATTAGAGAAAATGTTCGCTTCATGGGAAGACGAAGATGACCTGGAAAGTCTGCAGGGAGAACGGGACGAACCTGGTCAGACTGTAAACGGAGCTTTACAGACATCGCAACCCACCCAGTCCCTTGACAACGTCGAAGAATCCGTGCAAGTACGAGAATCATCATCAGATGAACGGCCTTCTACTCTGCCTGTGGAGCATACAGATGAAAGCAACAGAGAGCTATTAGTAACTGCAATGGATCTGATTGGCAACATAGGTAGCAACCGATATCGTGATGCGCTACTATATCAAACAGAACAGCGGACCAGTCTCTGGGCCACCAATGCCAGTCTGCCTTCTGCACAAGAGCTTGAGCGGCTGTTTCCCCTCCCTCCCGAACCGACAGCAAAGCATAGTATATACCATCTCGAGTGGAAATGTCTTCGAGCATTTGTCGATCTATTGGATAATGAAGTTAGCACATCGTTGCAACTTTGGCAAATATATCTGTTGGCCCTTGAATCTTTTGGCCTACACACTGTACACCGGAAAGCTCAGATGGTATACAAATCGCTGTATGAACGGGAAAGTATAGTCTGATGGCCTTGCAGACCATTGTCAAGCTATAAGACGCGCGTTCGGGTGAACATGCTGTAACGCGCCATTGTAATAGGAAAGAATGGAGCTCGGCGAGGGTTCAAAGCTATAGAAACGCATTGATTGGTCGCGAAGTGTTGTTGACAGTAACTCAAGCATCCTGTTCGTACATCAAACATCATTCATTTGCAGTGTGAGCCTAATCCATAAGTTTTCCGATTACTTGTACTTGCTTTGTTGCCACAACTTTTGACCTTCATTTCGCCGTTTTTTCCTGGTAGCCTGCTTGTTTTTTTCCCAACTGTTGCAGAAATGCACCCAGGCAACCCGACTGTATCGCCCAGCCATGCAGCCTCCCCATTGAACGAGAATACATGGTCCAGTCCTTCAGCTAGCTGCTTGTCGTTCCTGGCGCTCTACCTGCTACTGTAATTTTCGAAAATTTTCGCAGTGTTGTTATGCATTGCAGCATGTGTAAAGTGCGGCAACTATCACTGGTGAGTGCTAAAAGCATCTATAATTCACAGTCCTCATCTACACTTTTCCACATACTCCCTCGCAATCACACTCTACCATCTCTCGCCCTTGGACAAATGGATGATAATTCCAATAACGCCTAGATGCCCTCCGATACAAAGCTGCTCTTCTCGAGTTCGCTGGAGACACGTATCAATGCTGGCAGTACAAATGTCATAGTTACACTGAATAGTCACACTGCCTCTTCACTCTTCGTTCCTCCCCACAACATTTCCTTCCTCTGTCTCTTCCTCTCGCCATACAAAGGAATATCCTGCTGATTGGACCTATTTCGCTGGAATAGACGTTTACTGCCATACAAGAAAGTAGGGCTGAGTTTCTACAATTCTCTTGATCTATTACAGCTCCTGCCATGTGCATGACTGTCGAGGTGATCTCATCATGGTTATCCTGTGCACCTTCGGACCCACAAATGGCATGGGAGCTGCTGCGATGCCCGAAGTCGCTTTGACTGGATTCAGTAGGACGGCCTTTCCTGTATCTGAAACGCCGTCTACGTTGCGCAAGACTTCTGTCCGCGAAGCTCGGCAAGACGATAGCTCGTCGCCTCATACTGACATATCATTCGGTAGAGCTTGAAGTTCACTAGCAGGGAGCCTGAGCATTGTAGATCTGTACACATACCGTCTGCACCTCGTTGTAGCCTACTGGAGTAATGACGCTGTTTTCTCGCACTAAATGTCTCGCCATTCTTGCTGTCCGTACGCTCTATTTTGCGTTCGTAGTTGTCGCCCTCGCTGCTTTCTTTCACGCGTATCAGGTCTGGACGTAGGATGGAGAGCGACGGGCCATGACAGCGAAGCGCGAGCAGCAAGATGGGCTAGCCATCCATGCACCAGTGGCCTCCACCTCTGCCATAGCCCGGCACTCGCTCGAGGTGGCCGCCCTCGTAGATGCTGGCCTTCGTTCGCGTCCAGCTTCACCAGCGCGCAGTGAGAATGGTCAAGATGGTGCAGTCTCGAGCAGGGAGCAGCAAGCCCGTCTAGACTCGACGAGCAGACATCTGAAGCGTAGTTCAGGTTATCAAGAAGTCTTGGGTTTCGGATCAGACAGACTTGCTTCTCGTCAAGCTCAGCTGGATGTGCCTAAATCCACAAAGCCGCACTACCTAAACGGCCATAGCTCTAAACCGACACATCCTCTAGCCGCAGCTTCTAACGCTTCCAGCGGTCGAAGTACACCGCAGAACGGAGTTAGCAGTCTCTTGGACTCGAAAGCATATGGTGCACATACTTATGCACTTCATGCGGATTTCGATGAAGGCTTGGCTGGCGAGAGATCACCTCTGCTTTCGGTTGAGGTAGACAGACCTAGTACCCCTTCGATACAGCAGCGAGAATATCTTCGAATTCCACATGACTACGATGTCGATTTCAACATTCCCTCCTTCATCTCTACCGAAAGAGGTGGCGTCATTAGACCTCCCACTTTGAGATCTAGAATCAAGCTTCACTGGTCTCAATTTTGGGCCAACGCCATATCTACTGCCTTTTTACTGTTTATTGTGCTTTGGGCATTGACTCAGCGGAGTCTTCAACACATCATCAATACGCTGTTAGGAAAAAATATGCCGCGACTACCAAGACCTTGGGACGATCCTGCGAAATGGAAGAAGGAGAAGCTAGTAAAAGACGTCAAATACTATGCTCGTAGTTGCGGATATGATATAATAGATCAGACCTTGACGACTGAAGATGGTTATCATTTGCGTGTGCACAAAGTCATCGTTCCTAGCCAAATCGGCAAACTTCATAGTGATGGTAAAGGCGGGTTCCCGGTCATCATACAACATGGTCTCTTCCAGTCTAGCGGAAGCTTCGTTACTTCGGAGGAAAGGAGTCTAGCTTTTTGGCTAGCCGAACAGGGAGGTTATCAAGTCTACCTGAGTAATGGACGCGCTGTTTTCGATATGGGACATACAAGCTTGAAGCGAAGTGACCCCCGCTTGTGAGTCGCTGAGCATGTCAACAGCTATATTGAGAAACTGAGAATGGGAGGAATTGCCTGTTTCAGCTGGGATTACAACATACGCGAACTGGCCCTGTACGACCTGCCTGCCGTGGTGGAGCACGTAAAGAAAGAGAGTAGGTGTCGGAAAAATGTAGCGTCGATGAGACATACCACTGATAGACTAGTCGACGCAGCCGGGTACGACAAGGTCGCATTTATTGGTCATTCGCAAGGCAATGCGACGATGTTCGTTTCACTCGGTAAGCATAGCTGATCATAGATTCCAAGATTACAAGGGCTGACGAACGCACTTCTCCAGCACGTGGTATGGTCCCGTCTCTCGGAGAGTCTCTATCGGTCTTTATAGCCTTAGCGCCAGCAGTCTACTCTGGTCCTCTCACGCGTGGTTTTCCTTTTACTGCCATCAAGCACATGGATTGGAAAAAGTGGAAGCGGATATTTGGAGTGCTTGACTTCATACCAATTATGACTATAGCGTATAACTGGACACCGAGCTTGCCTTTTGCTTTACTTGGCTATCAGGTACGTCACCCTTGCATGTGCTCCGACAAGATTGAGGCAGGCCAGTAATGATATAATTGCTTTTTTACAGATGTTTGCCTTTCTTTTCCGATGGACAGACGCCAATTGGCTTCTTCGGCGTAAGCCCAAGATGTTCCGATTTACACCCTCGCCCGTTCCAAGTGCAGGTATCTTCTGGTGGACTGGCTTGAATGGTTTCTCGTCTCGAGGATGTGTTTTAAATGAGGAGGTGGAACGATGGTATGAGAAGAGCTTCCCTCCTTTAGCCTTGTATCAGTGAGTACAATAGACTATATATGTGGGTTGCCTTTGACTCCATGTTGACTGCTTGTCTCTCCAGCGGTGGCAAGGATTACCTAGGTAGGCTACCAAATTGTAGTACAGGGCTTCATTGCCCTTCTGAGATTCAGGCTAACGCGCATTCTCTTAGTCCTTTGTGAGCCTCTTCTTGAGCGATTGCGACGCAATGAGCCCGAAGTCAATTTGATCCGAGTGCACAAGCTCGATGAGGGCGAGCATTGTGATAATTTTTGGCACGTGGATGCTGTGGAGAACACGTGAGCTTTCATACTGCTTCCCCTTCGTAGCCGTTGGATGGGGTGTCACCCGTAGTATGAGACTGACCCTCTGTTTACCGACTCCATGACTCCATAGGTTCGTATACCTGTTAGAAGATATTGAGAAAACCAGACCGCGATATCCCGAAGAATTGCAATGATTGTTTGGCAGTAACAGCATAATAATAGATGAGACAGTGTAGCACAAAGTATTAAACTGCATCATTCAAGGCGTGACACCACAGCTTCAAGCTGTGGAGGGTTGCCACCCGCTCTATCCCCTTGCAGAAGCTGCGCCCGCGAACGTTGCTTGTCATATCTTTGACTGAGTGAAGACTGAGCGAGCGATCTGTATGAGCTGATGGCTTCTTCTGAGAAGCCAGTTGTACAAGCCTTCACTCTGCGCTCGATCACTCTGTGTGTGTGTGTGGTTCTTGCTCGTCTTCGAAGTAGCTGGTATAAGCATCAAACCAACACTTTGTCTTCCTGAGTGTCAACTGATCATCAATCCCGTGTTCAGCGTCGCAGCAATGCCCGGGGCTGCTGTCGTTCCAAGCGGACTAGGTGCGTGTCCCAGCTGCGTATGATGCATTTCGGAATGCGGAATTGCTGGGCATAGACGTACCACGCAAGCTCAGGTAGGCTAACATGCTATTCGTTCTACCTTGTGTGATATTAGCGTCCTGCTGTGCTGTCCTCTCTTTCTTCGGTGTTATCATCCTCATGGCTCTTGGCTGGGGTTTCCAAGCGGAAGTTGAGGTGCGTTTAGACCTGGGGCGCCAGTGAACGCCATGCAGATGCAGCAGCTTACTAAAGTGCTTGACTCTTCTATTAGGTGTTGACTGGCAGCACAGAAGACCCAGCAGATAGCCAGGTAGGTTCGCGCTTCTTGCCCTGCTGTAGTTATCTCTAATAACAGTATTCCTTGTGCCTGTCCGCAGGCGGTAGCCAAACTATGCTACAGCACTGCTGTGGTATATGCGATGTCAGTGAGATTCCTCGTTTCTGAGATGATCTGAAATGCTGACAAGCTACCTTCACAGCTTCTTTGGCGTCTGCGGATGTCAAGCTCTTACACATACAAGATATGCCCGCCAAGGGCAGGTGCGGTTATAGTCAAGTAACAACAAGATCTTGCAATGCCGAACATCGCAAAGAGCTTCAAGAGCAAGATATTGGAGCGATTCTGCCTTACGCCAGAGCATTTTGGTCTATGAAGAATCGCCTTTAATCGCGAAAGCTGGTAGTTTAAGTTTACGATTCGAGATGGCAGCGACAACAAAGACAGACCCCATGTATACTACCTCAACACCTGCTAGTGATGTAACAACAAGCATGCTTAGAACGTAACAGTCTCCCTTGCCGCCTGGTCGATATGGAAAACGGCCCAACTAATCGAAAGTGATCTTCTTGCCAGCAGCGGGCTGTATAGCAATCTTCTCTCGCTGAGCAGTAGCCAAAGCCGCACCAGGTTTCTGTCGCTTTGCTTTTGACTTTTTCTCTTCTCGTAAAGCTTGTCGCTCCTCTTTATTAGGCTTATGTACCTTTGCAGCTTCTTTCCAAGGCTCAAGAGCCAGAGGCGGTCTGTAGAATGCCTGTTTGGGTGCTTCGTGCTCTTGAGAAATATTCTGGCTATCACCTGCGTAATCATTTGGCTCCTCTCTTTTGCGTTTACCAGGTGGCGCTCTGCCTTCTGGTGCTGAACGACCCTTCTTCTGGCTTGAAGTCGTGTCAACACCCTCCATTTTACCACCTCCTCGTCGGACAGCATCTGCAGATGCAAACTCCACTGTCAGGGTCCGGCCGTTCATGTAGTGATTGCGCCCATCGATGAGTGATTGGGTAGCTTGAGCAGCGGTATAGAAGTCAACGAAGGCCCAGCTGAATGGCGGAACGGCAGTATGTAGATGTCAGTAAGCTTGAACCAACACATTTACTTGCACAATTGAGTCGCCAGCTTACCCTTTGCATTTACCACTATCTTCGAAAGTTCCAATACGGACTTGACGAATGCCAGCTGGCCCACCTTGATCAGTATTCGTATTTCGGGAGGGCGTTTTTTTCGACTTCACGTCTCCTTGTTCGGACTTTGAAGATGCATCAGAATCGGAATCGGAATCTGACTGCACATCAGAATCATCATCGTCCGTTAATGCTCGGCTTTTGCCTTTTCCTTCACCCTTCTTCGATCCTTTCTTGCTCTCCCACCGCTGACGTGCTACTGCTCGTGCTTCAAAAGCTTCTCGTATGCTATCGATCTGATGAAGACGTAAAGCAGTATCAGACAAAGAATACAGACTGATGTTTGCGGAGCGCATGTAAAATTCTTACCGTGGCATCGTAAGCCAGGTTACCTATGAAAAGAGTAGGACCAGGAGGATTTTTCTGTCTTTCCAATATCTTGCGTGCACTTTTCGAGAGCGATTTCTCAGCTGGACTAGCACCGTCACCTGCTGTACCAGCTTTGGCATTATCCCCTAAGAGAGCTTTAGCAGCAGCGTCTACATTTTCATTCTTTGGGCGACCTTTATAGTCGCTTGAATCTTTAATGAGCAACCTTCGTCCATCCAGACCGGATTCACTCAATCCTATAGCTTGTTCGACAGCTCCACGAGTGTCAAAATCGATATAGGCGAAACCTTTATTCGGTTGGAACTTGGTACCTTTGGGCAAGTTGACTCGCGTGATATTTCCACAGGCGCTGAAGAAGCTTCTGAGCTGTTGGATTGAGTAGCCGTGAAAATGGTTATACCCAGCATGCATACATATAGGGAGAAATGTGGCGTGTAACAGGCATCACCACGAAAATTAGTCCGATCAACGAGCAGAGGCAGGAATTGCATATCAGCAAGTAGAAGGTGGAAGAGTTGTGTGAGAGGTGTGAGAGGATGTCCGCACCTTGTCTGCATCTGTCTTGAATGCAAGATTGCCCACCCAGATGCCGTATGTGGACCTCGACTGCTTGGATTGGTCTGCTGCTGCACTTTTGCTGCTTGATGAGCTGCCACCGGTGGCTGCTTGTGTGCTCTGGCTTGCATCCACCCCATCCACACCTTTCGACAGAGCTTTCGCCTTCTCCAGCTTGCGACGCTTTCTCTGCTCTGCGTGGGACAGCACTTCGACTTCCATCTCCTCCTGCTCTTCAGGCTGCTCTTCAACTGCACCCGCGTCTAACGTCGTTTCCACAGCCACATGGCCTGGTTTTGAAGATTCCATGTTGGCCTTTCTCTCGGCGTTCATCGTGCCTGCAGATGCTTCAGCGGCCTTGCGCTTCTTCGCTTTCTTGTCTGGTAGATCAACCATCGTATCTAGCTAGCTCAAGGCGAGACCAGTCGGTTTGAGGTGGAGTGCAGTCGGTCCATCATGGCCACAACCACACATGGACAACCGTCCAGAAGAGACCGGTGACTGGCGGAATCACGAGCCATGGTTGCTGAAACATCCGTAATATCATGCTAACAGACGTCATGGCAATTGGCAGACAGTCGTCGGGACCGCTGGCCCGATTGAAGCAAGCTGGTACACTAAAGGTATACACAGAATCCCCGCACAGATGCAAGGCATCTCTCAACAAGAGGTATCAATTCACCACGATGATAAGAGAGGCCCTTGATGCTACCAGAACACTACCGAAACGACCACCTGCTTACTGCAAGAGCACTTTCAGTCCGTCCTGCACTAAGGTGGTAAGGAGCGCAAGACCGTGAAACATTATAACAGACTTCATCGCCCGGGTTTAGACGATGGAACATTCTAGATCTTTCATGCTGTGCATTCAGGTCATTGTTGACCTGTGAGACCCGCGTAAGATCGTTCAGCAACACAGCCCGCATGGGTGACGCTGAACAACAGGACTACAAGGCTTCACCGGTCTCCCCCCATTCTGCGACTATAAAAGAGCGACAACACCAGCTTTTGACCTTTACTTTCTCTCCTACACCCTCTTTCCTACAGCACGCACACCGTATATAGAGGCGAAGCATACAAACCATGGCACCTCAACGTCCGGGTTATCGCGGGCAACGGGGACGCCTACCTGCCCCAAGGGCTCACGTAGGGGGCCCTGTAAAGATGTATGGAGCGAGGGGACCGGACGAGCAGGTCGACCCGAACGCTGGCCGGCAACCCGGCGGCGGTGTCCCATTACCAGATATCCTGCGGTACGTAATGTCATGGCCATTTGTGCTTATCGAGGTGATTCTGTTAATTAAGGCCGGTACTTAGGTGCCCGCATTGCCAACGTGACATCGATAGAGCGCTTTATCCTCAGCATCTTACGGGCTGCGACGCTGCAAACAATGCAAGTACCCCGCCGGCTTATGATCAACGTAATAATCAAGGTCAAGGTAATCAAGGTTATGGCAATCAAGGTTATGGTGATCAAGGTAATGGAAGTCAGGCGAGCCGTACACGATTTGGTTACAGTGGCGTCACAAAATCCTCCCATGCACGTCGAGGGGGAACAGGAAGAGGAAGAGGAGGAAGAGGAAGAGGAAGAGGCTAAACTTGTGCACGGCGGTCAAGGCAAGACAAGAGCCTCTCCCAAGAACGCCTTTCTTCGAGGGTGTCATCCATACTTCTTTTGCATCATTTTCCAATTCTTTACATATTTGATCATCCATACTTGTTTCGCGTCATTTTTCAGATTGTTTATATTTGTCCCTACTATCATAGAAGCTTGTCATATCGTTTCGCCCGCCCTTGGTGGGCTTTCTAGCTTGTCCATTAGCAGGCATTGTATCTCAAATTTTTCATGCTTTGTCCTTTTCTTTTTAGAGCAATCCATTACATTTTTAACGATATTAGACGAGTATTATTGACACTGAAAGATTGCCTTTTGCCTTGCCATAACGTTTACAATGACTTTTAATACAGTCTACAGAATCATACCTGGACCAAAATACCGAGTCGTACAGCGTGGGAGCTTAATGTCAATCTGTCGAGGAGCGTAATGCTTTGGAGCATAGTTTACTCCAATCCGTCGCATGAAGGGAAAAGGAGGAGATAGCAAGCTTGAAGCTTGAACTGCCTAAAGATATATGAAATGCTAATGTAGTCAACTGATTATGAAGCTTGTGGACGTAGCGCACGCAGCCTCTCTGCAAGGCGATCCTCCTCTACAGCAACCTTGTCTGGAGGATTGAGTTGGCTGACTTTGTCTTCAGATATTGACTGTTCTGCCAGATCATGCTGTACTTCTATGCCAGCTTCATCCGCCACCTGTAAGTCCAAGTAAATGAAGAGGGATGAAAGAATGGTAAGACAGGCATGTCAGACAGTATAGAGCGGGGATAACGCACCTTCTGTAGCAGTAGGTCCACCTGCTCCTGAGGTGTTGTGTTGGCTGTTGAATCGTTCATCGTGTCCTCCATGTACCCCGTCTGCACATCCAGGTCTGTAAACTGTTTCTCAAACTTGTCCATGACGAGCGATATGCGTTCGAGATCCATTGTCTTCATTGCGACGTCCATCCCCTGGACGACCTTGCCCATGCTGCCAGTGACTGCTCTCATAGTCACGGCAGTCTGCACGCGTGAAGTGACGGCATCTATGCGCGACGACAGACGGAGGAGGTTGAGCGACTCGTTCTTCTTGCGGATGGCGTTGGCCGCGTATATCTTTGCACCTTCATTGTTGCCCTTCTGTAAGGCCTTCTTGAGCTTCTCGAGCTCCTTCTGCTCGTCCTTGGATGCTTTCGACGACTGCTTGGACAGCTGCTTTGCTGTGAACTTGAGCGAGAAGAGCGAGTCTGATGCGACGACTCCGAGTCAGCAGCCGTACATGGCTTGATAGTTGACTGCAACTCACTCTCCAGTGCACTCATCGCTGGCCTGTCGCTCCCCCGAGCCGAGTCGAGTGGGCAGAGGCTGCGGAGTGCACCTCGTCACTCGTCGTCGTCGTCGTCGTCGATGATCGCAAGTGGACGCTGCAACAAGGTGTGGCTCTGCTCTCACCACTCGCATAGACAGCACCAATTAGCAACTCGCACGCTGGCTGGACAGAGCGCTCTTCCCTCGTGGCACTGTCGCTGGCTCGACGAGGTGGCTCGCACGTCTACAACTCTCGCAAGTCTAAGTCTAGAAGTGGATACGCGACGGCAGGCCATCCGCAAGTATCGAGTCTGAAGCAGGGAAGACACTGGCAAGCTAGACACATCTACTCCATAGTAACAAAACTGCTGCGCATCCAGTAGCTCGACTGAGGCTGCAAATCGCATCCGACAGCCATGTTCTCAGTGCTCCACATTTGCAGCTACTTGGCAGCAGTCGTAGCTTTTCTCTTCGTCACGCTCAGTCTCGGTGAGCGAGCCTCCTTAGCCCGAATTGTCCCAACTACAAGGCTGAGTAGTAGTTCTTGCTACACGTCTCCCCAACAGCTTCAGGCTTGCTGTACATTGCAGAACTCGTCGAGGAGCATAGTCGATTAGCGAAGCTTGCAGGGCAAAGAACGATATATGTACGCTGGCATTGATGATTCAATCGTGCGTGTCGTATGATTGATTATCTGTTTCTCCAATACAGACCGTCATAGTTCTACACATCCTCTTCTGCATATTCGACAAGCTTCCCATACACCTCACCGCTTTCGGCATCTTCTGCCATCTAGTATATCTACAAAATTTCAGCAAGACCTGGCCTTTTATCTCTCTTTCTTCCCTCAAGTTCATCGCTTCATGTTTACTTGTGATATTAGATCACTTTGCTTGGTTCTTCTACTTTGCAGAAAGAGCTAGGGAAACAGCTAATACTACAAGACGACCAAGTTATAGAAGTGGTAGTCAATGGGATCCAAATCGTTATGGTCATGGAAATAGATATATTGGTCTTCGTGAATTATCTTTTATGGATGTAGCTACTTTCTTTGGAGTTTGCGTTTGGCTAGTTCCTTTCTTCCTTTTCCTTAGCTTGAGTGCCAACGATAATGTTTTACCTTCTCAAGGCGATTTAACTCCTCATATAAAGACTACAGCAGCTTCAGAAACTGGCTCACCAGCAATGACTCCAGCAGATGGTATTCCCTCTTCTTCTTCTACTCGTGCCGGTCCAGGTCTACAAATACGTACTCAAGCTCTACAACGTTCCTCAATACTCAAAGTCGCTCTCGATCCCCTGATATCCCTCATACCTCGTATAGGCTCAGCAAAATTCCGTTCATCGAGGTCTCAGAGAAGTGGTCTAATTGCTTCACCCTCTCCCTCTGCACCTCCTTCGCCTTCGATATATGGAGGTCCAAGCTCCCCAGCCTATTTTGGCAATCCTGGACCATTCTCGCCAGCGCACTCGAATGTGAATGGTGTCTCAAGCTATGATTCTTCAAGTTTATCACCTCAAACACCTTTCAACAACCGCTTTGGAGACTCTGCAGTACTACGAGCGGCGGCTTCAACTCCTCAATTACGCTCACCGCCTATACCGAAGAGATCAGCAACTTCACCAGCAGGAGCGATGCCTGGTCTGCAGCAGCAGCAAAATGCTCAAATGACACCAACACGTTCCCCAAGCAGGCAAGAAATGGCAATGCCTCCTGCTGCAACATCGCAAAATGAAGATAGAGCAATGGCGATAGGGCGGAGTGTGAGTCCGTTTGCGGGTGCTGGGCAAAGCGCTCCTGGGCTGGTTTCAAGGCGAAAGAATACATGACGTGCTTGTCGAAAATTGCAACACGGACATATCACAGGAGGGCAAGCATTCTCATCGGCTGGCTACGAATCTCGATAAGGACAATCCAGACGCGTACACGTCAGGCGCATCACTCTAAGTCGTAGCGAGGAGACATGTAATGCAGCTGTGGATGCTAAAGATGAAATGTATAATACAACAACAACAAGAACATAAGAGTACAGTATAAGGCATACTCACACCATCATGGCAGGAGCCCCGTCTGTGGCGCCCGCCGCAGCCTGGCCTGATGTGTTGTCTACGGGTCTGTCCTTACGATTGCCCACCGGCGTACCTTCGAAGCGATTACGAAGGTTTTCATACTTCCTTCGCTGTTGCGCCGATACGCTCGGGAAGACTTTACTTAAAGCTTTCTCGAAGTGTGCGGCTTTGATAAGAACGACAGGCTTTTCTTTCGTTGAGACCATTTCGTCGTTCTCCTCCTCTATACTGGAGGGTAATGCTTGTGTAAGAGCAGCTACGGCAGCTTCCCTTACAAGAGCACCCAAGTCTGCTCCGCTGAAGCCTTCACATCTAGTATCGGAAGCAATCACAGCGAGATTGACATCTTCCTGATCTAATGGAACCGATTTCGTAAGTGTTCTAAGGATTTCTGCTCGTTCTTCTTGGCTTGGTAGGTCCACGTAGAGAAGCTTGTCCAGCCGACCAGGCCGTACCATCGCTGGATCTACCATATCTGGTCTGTTTGTGGCTCCGATTACGAACACTTGCTTTCGCGGCGTCAAACCATCCAATTCAGTGAGTAGAGTATTGACGACTCGCGCTGAAGCTTCGGAGAGGTTGTCGTCGCGTCGAGGCACAAGAGCGTCTAATTCATCGAAAAACACGATACAGGGTGAAGATGCGCGCGCTCGTGTAAAGACTTGTCGGACAGCCCTTTCACTCTCGCCAACGTACTGGAGCGAGGATGTCAGCGTTAGCGCCTTGATTGTGATTCGGGGTCTCGGTATAAGCTCACCTTGTTCAATAGTTCAGGCCCTTTGACGCTGATAAAATTGGCACGACTTTCGTTTGCAACTGCTTTGGCAAGCAGAGTTTTTCCACATCCGGGTGGTCCCCATAGTAGTACGCCACAGGGATTAGCTATTCCAACAGCTTCGAAAAGTTCAGGATGCTTGACTGGCTGTACGATGGCCATGCGCAGCTCATCGCGAATATCATTGAGTGCACCAACGTTCGACCAGGTGACATCGGGTACTGTTGTGAAGCCTTCTCGTTTGCTCGACGGTTGCACTTGCTTCAGTGCTTCTTGGAAGTCATTGAGTGTAATACTGAGAGGCTCCAGCTGCTCGTCCGTCAGCGGATCAGGATGACTCTTCAAGAATGAAGCTATCGACAAGATCTGCAATTCAGGAGGTAAACTGTCGAACAAAGAACGCTGCGATCCATCCTCCCGCGAAACGCCTGGTAAGGTTATGATTTGTTCTGATTTTGATGGATCAAGGGATATCCCGTCTAGACTCGGTGGATCCAGAATCATCTCTTCTACGGCAATGCTGTCCACTGTGTCGGATTGTGACGCCGAGGCCAAAGCAAGGCCCAGGTCTTGAAAAATCCGTTTGACAGCTATAATTCCCGCTGCTCCTGTGAGGGCTGAAAGGTCCGCGCCAACGTAGCCGGGCGTCGCCTTTGCAAGGGCTTGGAAATCAAAGTCACCAGCGAGTCGCAACTTGGTAGAAAGCACTTTTAGAATCCTGCAAAGCGTAACAAGTCAACCCAAATTCCAGATGAAAGAGTGATTATCTTGTCTCACTGTTCCCGTGCCTGCTGATCTGGCACCCCCATCGCTATTTCATGGTCGAAGCGACCAGCTCGTCTGAGAGCAGGATCTAGGCTATCAGGCCTGTTCGTCGCGCCAATAATCATCACGGGCTTGTTGTCCGTCTTCTCCCAAGAGAGGTCTGAGACGGGTATATGGTCAGCCCATGCATGCATGATGTGAGCCAGATCTACTTACCATCCATGCACGTGAGCAGTTGCGCGACTATACGCCTTTCCATTTCCCTCTGAGCATTCTCTCGTTTTGGCGTAATGGCATCTATTTCATCAATGAATAGTATACAAGGTGCCAGTTTCTGCAGGATATTAACAAACCTGTTAGTTCGCGAACTTTCGTATGAGCTAGCGAGGAAGTTACTTACAGCCGCTTCTTCGAAGGTATCTCTTAACGTCTTTTCTGATTCCCCAGACATGCCAGATACTATGGAAGGTGCTGAAACGCTAATGAAGGCAACGCCAACTTCCTAGAAAATTCAAGAGGAGTCAGCTCGCATAACCAGTCTGCCATGAAGGTATGTCCTTACACCAGCTATCGCGTTCGCAAGCATTGTCTTGCCACAACCCGGTGGTCCGTAAAGAAGCACACCCCTCGGGGGCCGCACGCCGGTATGAAGATAGATTTCTGGGTGACATATCGGCATTGCAATGAGTTCCAGGACTTGCTCAATACATGAAGCTATTCCGCCAAGGTCTGCAAGGCGTGCTGAAGGTGGCTTCCGGTTGTTCGGTTTGGTCTGTCCTGCGCCACTTGATCTGGAAGATAAAGCTGATGAGCGGGTACGCTTCGTTGTACCAGCTGGCGTGGATGGTCCACCAGGTCCATTCTTGTCTGCTTCGTTGGCAGTACTGCTGCTGGGTGTATTCAAGCTAGTCTCGGACGAGCGAGTCTTTCGTTTCAGAGTGGCAGCTGGAGCATCTGCAGCGCGCAGCAAAGGCGACGGTGCCGCGCTTTCGGAGGGCGTTGCATCTGTATTGGAGTCGTCCTGACCATTCTCCTCGGTAGTCGCTGTGCTTGTCGACGCTACAGGCTGCGGCAGTGGTGCATTGAGAGAAATCTGTGATCGGCGGTAAAGACCAGACAACTGCCTGTTCAGCAGATTGTTTATCTGCAAAGAAGCGGATGGTCCTCAGCAGGTGCTGTTGGATAGTCGGGCACACAAGGATATCACTTACCTGGTCCGAGCGAGCCGCCATGTGAAGTTACCTGAAGCTTCGAATGTAACCACTGCAGCAATGAAGACCGCTTGCATGGTGGAAATGGAGTGGCGAGAAATTCGAAGTACTTGCAAGAGCGCAGCAAAACGCCAGCAAGCTCTCATATAAGATTCTGCGCCTACTTTCTCAATTGAACTACTGCTGCGACGGCTTGACTGCTACATGACCGCGCTACTATTGCTACAAAGCCTTGTAAATACGGAGACTACAGCTACCAACCCGATTCAAGTCCCATACGACCTGCTTCAGGGTAGCCGAACATTGAAGCCGATGAGAACCCGCCCGGCCCGCTCTGGGCGGCTTTGTCCACGAGCACGTTCTGCATAGAGGTCAGGCTATCGGCCCACTTACTCAAGGACGAATATCGCTTGACATCAAGTGCATCCCTGACAGAGGTTGTGTGGTCAGTCTCTCGCTGGACGTCCTCTGAAGAAGAAGGCTTCTCTCACTGTTGATCCAGCTCCAATTTGCCGGTGACTTGGTCAATTTTGCCTCGTATGCGATCGTCCAGAATCAGTGAAACTAGTATCTCTTCCACCGCATCATTCGTGATGCTCAATTGCTGTGAGTAATATGATTAGCTACCATCAATTTCTCCTCATAGCGTTAGACATACCCGCGCCAGATAAGCGACTTCAATGCGCGTGTAAGGCTTGATGATGTCGATAATCCATTGCGTTCGCAACGAGCGCAAGACCTCGTCAATGTGTTCCCGGATGAAAGGATCATTCATGATAGTTGACTTGTTCTCCCGTATAACCTTCTCTGCTTCATGTACTTCTCTTCTTTGATAAGCTGATACGAGGCTTGTCATCGCCTGAATTTGATGATCGTTCTTATAGGGTTTTGCTTCTTGAGAGTCGAAAGGGTCAATGTCACTCCCCATCAGCATGTGAGCCAGCACTAGATATTTGAGCACCTGAGTTCTTTGCGGAGATCCAGCTTCATCATAGTTCTTAAAGGCCTCGAAGAAATCGTTCTGAGCTTTGCTGTAGTCGCCTGATTGTAGACAAAGAATAGCTTCAACATCGAGGTGCACCAGAAACTGCTGGCCTGACTCACGTTCCGACATATGCATCTTGCCTCCGCATTCGCGTATAACGCCCATGATTCGAGGATGCGGAATAGCAGATTTGACTTGAGTTGACTGATCATAGATCTCACGTAGCTTTTTCTTGTTCTTGGTCTCCGTATACATCTGAATTTCCAAAGCCAGAATCTCAAGGAGGAGCGTGCCGCGCGAGTTGTCAACCGAATCGCTGTCAGGATCCTCTGGTTTGACTGAAGCGTGCAAGTCTCGAATGATCTTGCTGAGACGACCGTACTCCTTGCGGTCGAGCCACAGTTTTGCAAGCTTAAGATTGGTCTTCATACTCAAACGCTGTGACAAAGACATGGTCAGCGAGAAAATCGGCTACTTTCACGGCCAATTTACCTCATTTTTCGCTTCGGCAAGACTCTTGTTTGTCTCATCATAGAACTTCTGCATCAACGCCGTGTCAATGTCTGAAGAGGCAGACACATAGTCAAGGATAGAGTTTATGGACTTTTCGGCGTAGCTAAACGAATGGAGATGTAGTGTCAGCCAAATACTCCATATTCCGTTACCGCCGACATTGCATACTTTCGTGTCACGGCTGACTTGGTGTATGGCAATAAGCGCTTGTAGTAGCCTAGCGAGTCCTCAAAGCGTTGGAGGTGAAACGTAATTTTGGTAAGTTGTTTTAGAGCTTTGAAGCCCCTGTTATAGTATTAGATCAGCAGCTTGCTTAGATGCGATGATTCTTCGCAAAGAAGCCTACCAATCTCCCTTCTCCTCTTCCATGTCAACAACGGCTTCCATTTCACGAATGGCTTCATCGGGATTATCATCCTTGTAACCTGCAAGACATATGAGCGTAGGTCAAATTGGATTCGGTGCAAATAACACTCACTTTTGGCAGTGTAATACTTGTTCTCTATCCCCGCATCCTGGTCTTGTTCCTCGTCACCGTCATCTTCGTACTCGAAATCCTGTGAGAGTGGCAACGTGATGTACACATACAATCAGTCGGTACTGGCAGCTGAGTCAGCTAACCCAAGCACACATACCTCCTCGCCCTCCTCCATCATGAAATCATCGCTAGAGTTCGCAAAACACTGTCAGTTCGCCTGCTTGGTAGCTTTCGAGGCGCGTCGTACGTCTCAAACGCACTCGCTCATCTTGCCAGCCCCGCTGCAGGCTTTTTTCAGTCAAGGACAATTCCTTCCGAATGTAGCTTGCTGATGCTCCGACTGCCCACAAGATAGAGCTTACGCAATAGTGAGTCGAAATGCAAGTAGCTGAGCAGGCGCAGGCGCCGATCACGGCTGCATGTATTCGTGCAGACGAGACTGACACTTGACAAACTTCTACAGGACGGGACATGATACAGTAGAACAACTGAGATATGCTACAATCCTCAATCAAAAACAACGACTCCCTCATCAAGCCATGAGGACACATGTCCTAGCATGGTCTGAACATAGCCTTTGCCACTCCAGAAGTGGTCAGCTCCAGCGACCTTGACGAAGGTGGCCGACTTTGACTTTTCTTGCATTTTGCTCTCCCATTGCGCATACTTGCTGTCAGCAGTGAACTGGTCCTTGTCGCCGCGAACACTTAGCAAGGGTGTGTCGGCCTTTTCAAGGATACCTTCCAGAGCGGAGGTGAAAGGAGATGATTTGAAGAGAGTGAGAGCCCACAAGACTGAAAGCGGGTAGCTGATGAGGAGATATCTTATTTTGATGCCAGGGACTGGTTTGCAGTATGATGCTGACAAGGACCCGGCCGAATAGCCGCACAATAGGCTGTCTTGCGTAGACTTGCATCTGGACAAGTAGTGATCCACGATGGCTTGATAGTCTTCTGCCTCTGGTATACCTCTACAATCAGATATGACAGAGTCCTTGTTTGGTCAGTTGTGCGGAAAAACAACGATAGCATGTACTTCCATATACTAACGAGTATGAAGCGGATCCAGTTGAGCCACCAACTCCTCGAGAGTTCATCAGTACGATAGAATAGCCATGGTTCTTGTGCAGATGGGCAGCCAAAGTTCGTACTACATGGTCGTCGTAAGAGCCCCCCAATCGTCCCAGGGGATGTGCTATGAACGCCAGGCGAGTTGTGGTCTTATCATTGCCGTTAAAGGCGGTGTGCAGGCGTACGTTTGGTGCGACATCAATGAACTCTTCGTACCACCTGGACATTGAGCATTGATGAGCGTCAAGGGATTCCAGATCTCCGAGTGGTCATCGTGGTCAAAGGATTAGATGCGCACATGGGCACGCAGGTCGCATAGGACTGCCGTGTGGCAAACGGCTTGAAACAAGCAGGTGCTGAAGAGCAGCTGAGAGGCTTTAGGCCATGAAGTAGACGAGTGATACGTTTCCTACATCTCCAATCTCTAACGTGCCAAGTCGAAAGGCAACAACATTAAGGAAAGTTCCGTTATTCTATCAGAAACTAAAAGCTGCGCCTGAAGAGGCAGGTCTCCCCATAGCATGTGCCGCCGGCATTGAGAACTGTGCCCCCATCTGCCCTAGTACAGAAGGCATTTGTTGCATAGTGAAACCATTTCCAAAGCCTGCTCTATGCGGTCCTTGATCGAGTGCAAATGGATTGGGGAACTGATAAGCTGAGCTTTGATGGTTTCCCTGCATGCCAGCACCAAACAGCGGCATTGGCTGATTGGGCATCGAGCCAAATTTACCAGTGTGCATCTGCATGCCTGGGAAGAATGGGCTTGCCGCATGCATGCTGGCCGGTCGACTGCCTTGAAGATTTGAACCCATCATTTCGGACATACCAGCTGCAAACATCGGTGAAGAATGAGGGTTGATACCTTGTCGCGGAAAACTGCCTTGCAGTCCTGGCATCTCTGGCTGTGGCCCAGTAGTGTACGACTGAAATCTGTTAGAATCCATAGCGCCCGTGAATGGGGACGCTTGCGGTTCAAGTTGGTAATGCTGGGGAAACCCAGAATGCAGATTTGCCGGCCCGGGCTGGGCGCCAAAGCTGGCAGGTGCAGGCTATTTCAAAATAATTAGCTTGGTAGAGTAGGGAGGAGAAGAGTAGCCCACCGATGCAGAGCCCACTGATGCAGACCGTGCTCTCGCCTGCGACCCTTCACGCAGAAGCCGCTGCAAAATCTCGTCACTCATGGTAGAGGCACCGCTCGAAGGCCGACTGTGATTCGTTGATGGGTCAGGATTTGCCCGTCCACTCTCTACATCTGCATCATCTATCTCTTCAAATCTGGCTCCGTCCTCATGCACGGGAAATGGGCATGGGCCTGGATGCTGAGATGTATGTGGACCGGTATCTCGTGGGCTGCTTTGATTCACCCTTGTGCTTGTAGCAGCCGCGGTATGCAAGGCGCTCTTGGCTTGTCTATTACTTGTTACAGATGCTGCCAGCTGGTCCATTTGCATCGATAGCTTTTCCATCCGCACCGCCAGTCCTTGGAGCTCAGCAAGACGATGATGGTCCAATGGAGCTTGCTGGTGAGAATGCCAATCTTGCGGAATATGAGGAGTCTGGCTACGATTCAGACGAGTGTGTGCGGATAACATTTTAGTCAGAGACCAGTAGGTCAATCTGTGGTAAGAAAAGCTTACAAAGGTGCCACCGGAGGGGCGGGGAGTGGCCTCTTGAAGAAGCCCATCGCTAATGCTGTAGTCGAGATTAAAAGTTCCTGTGTGAAAAATTGGAATAGAAGAGACAAGTGAACTAGCGTCAGAGCGGTAGAAAGGTGGCGAGATGATGTATTTGGCGACAAGTCAGGACGCCACAAAGGCTATGTCGGAGAACAGCCTGATATCAATCTCCTTGTGAAACGGAAACATACGAGAGATACAAAGTCACGTCAGACTAATGAAGAGTACAGCATCATCATTAGATAGTAGCGGAATTGAAGTTTGCAAGAATGTGGTTTCACACTTTCTGCAGTGAGAGGGGAGGCCTGGAAATTAAGCTACATGCTACTGAGGGCTGTTCTGAGCGAATAGCGGTGTACACGACTGATAGCTTTGCTTGATGACTTGTATATAAATATCTTGAAGTTACGTAGGCCTACTAGGTTCGCTGTCGAATTGGTCAGAGAGAGAACGGCAAAGGGTGGCGGCCGGGTTCTTATTTCTTTCGTTGAGAGGAAGAAAGAATAGAGACAATACGGACGAAGATATTAATAACGTCCAATTGGAGTCGTATTCTGTGTACAGAAAGGCATTGTCAGTAGCTATATTTACCATATTCAAGACTGGGGTGGCAAACTTACGATTCTGTCATGTAATCGGCAGGAATTACTCCCTTTTCGGCTAATCTTGCATGTTCCAATATCTTCTGTGTATCATAGAGTACGAATCCACCGAATACAGCCAAACCACCGTAGAGAGAGATACCTTGAGTGGCGGCTAAAGCTGCCGTACCAACCGGGAGAATGAGTGGAGCGAGAGAGCTGAGGGCTACAACGCATAGACCGGCAAAGAGAGGACCTGGGAAGCAATTGAATTATTATAAGTGAATGAACGGTCATGGTTTTGGAGATGGTACGTTTTGCAGTCTCACCTCCGATATACAGGTACTTGTCGCTCCGAGCAGTAGCCCCAACGTAGCACAATGATCCCACCATTCCTGCAGTATATAAGCCAGCTCTAGCAAGTAAAGCTGGACTAAAGAAGAACAATGGCGCCAAAGTTGCGCTCTGAGCGAGGTTGAAAGCTGTCCACCAGAAAAGTTTCTGTCCCGTCTTCTCTGGTGGCGTATTGAAGACTCCTATCATACTACCGATGGAAGCTACTAGAGACACTCCCATCACAAGCCATGGATTTGCGCGCATGATACGATAGCTAAAACCTGACCTGTGCAAACCATATGCTGATGCTGAAACTGTCGCAAGTCCAGCTCCTAGATAACTGAATGTCTGATTCAGGAAGTTGCTTTCGTACTGTGAGAGAGCATCTCTAGTTTCCCGGTTGTTGAACATGCTGATAGCTCTGTGGAGTGTCAAACACGTATCAGCCTCGGCTGCTTGAACCTCAGCCAGTCATGCTGGCATCTGATTTACCCAGCGCCACCAACTACGACCGCTAGAGTTGATGCGATCCTCGTCCATTTGGCTCCTGAATCGACCGGCCGTTGTATAACTTGATTGTCTGTGAGTAAGGATGCGTTCCTTCTCCATCTTTCCTGAAAAGGTGTCTTCAAAGCTGGCTTAGGTCGACCTGCATGAGTTGAAACCGAGCGCCTGAGAGCGTTCTGGAAGAGTGATCTTGAAGATGACGCGGCAGCATAGCTGACGTTTGGGAGTGTGGAACCGTAGAGCACGCTACTGCGACACAAAATAGGTGCGCATGAGCCAGTGAAAGCTCTGAAAGCCGACATGCTTGTGCTGTATCGTAAAAGCTTCAAGTTGTTCGAGCAGAAGAAAGAACGGCGATCGGCTACAGCCTGCCGAAGAATGCTGTCATCGGCAAAAGCGAAGCTGGCAAGTGTACGTCTGTAGAGCAAGCAGGATATAACTTTCAGAACGAGAACACGCGCCAAGTGGACTATTACATTGTTCCTAGCCTTTACGTCAAGCAACACTTTGTTGTCAGCCAAAAAATAAAAAATATTGAAAAATCCATAAGCATACTGGCCGTAGGTGAATGGATCTGACAAAAAGCGCATGTGCCCGAGAACACCGACACCATCAATAAATACGACGCTTGTAGTTCCTGTGCGTTTTGATCACACGACCTTTACGCGAGTATGCGTATGCTCTGCCACTGAGCTAAAGAACTGTTTGCATGCATAGACTGGTAAGCGAGCCTCAGGGCATACCCATTCTGCTGCTGGAGGGTGGGCTGAACCGGACTTTCAGTTCATCCGCCTGCTGATCGCAACAAAAGGCGAGCTTGCAGCGCTTTCGGCCCCAACCGATGGCGCCATCAGCGAAATGTCGAGTCCTCCTCCTCCAGGCCCGCGGGGAAGGGCGGAATGCAGTGGCGATCAAATACTTTTTTGCGATGCGATGCGAGCACAATCAGTCAGCGGGAGGAGCATCATCAGCATTATTCAGTGTGCAGCGACTGGCGCTCTTGCTGCTGATAATCAGGTCAATACCGTCATTACTCTTGTCAGCTTGCTTGCTCATCAGCGAACCACATCTTGAGTACTCTACAAAAGCTACTGGTGTCGTGCCGTACCTCCCTCTGCTTCCAAGCTCGCCATACCTACAAAGCCATAAATCCGTACTGGCCAGTTAGAGGTACAGTCGAGCAGGAGAGAAGGATTTTGAGCATCAGACAGTCTCAACTTCTGTACCCGAATCATCCCCAGTTTCCAAATCGACACACTTCATACCTTCTCATTCCCACCATGCAAGTCGAGCAGGCCACCATCATTTCGGGAGGCGACGTCTCTTCCCAGCCTATTGTGCAAGAGCACCAAGCATCCACATCGGCTGGACACCCAGCAAGTTTCAGCAATGGCAACACTACGCTCAATGCGACTCGCGTACCTACAGTATTCGAGATCCAGCGCGCCAACGAAGAGCTTGCCAATGCCGAACCTCAGCAGATTCTCGCTTGGGCGATGAAAGCCTTCCCAACGGGATTATTCCAGACAACTGCATTTGGCTTGACTGGTTTAGCGGCTCTTGATATGATTCATAAGCTGTCACCAGAAGGTACACATGCTGTCCCACTCATCTTCATCAATACTTTGTACCACTTCCCAGAGACTCTTGCTCTTGCTGCCGAAGCGAGCCAGAAGTATGGTGCACAGATGCACGTCTACATGCCTCCTGCTGCTCAGTCACCAGCGCAATTTGAGAGTGTTTATGGTGAAAGACTGTGGGAAGAGGACGAGGAGAGCTATGACTATCTTGTCAAGGTGAGTTGAAATCGGTTTTCACGTAGTCGTCCAGCTTTCAGGCATCTCAAGCTGACAGTCTTCCTTTTCTCCATCAACCACAGGTCGAGCCATCACGCCGTGCATACGAAGAGCTCAACGCACTCGCTGTCATTACAGGCCGCCGTCGCTCTCAGGGCGGAGATCGTGCCTCCATCCCAATCATCGAAGTTGAAAGTACTGGCCTAATCAAAATCAATCCCTTAGCAAACTGGACCTTCAAAGAGACGAAAGCATACATTGATGCCAACAACGTACCTTACAACGCTCTACTCAATCAAGGATACACCTCCATTGGAGATTGGCATTCTACCAAGAAGCCAGATGGTACTTCTGTCAAAGGTCTCAGTGCAGACGCAGCTGAGCGATCGGGTCGCTGGGCAGGAAGAGCGGAGAAGACAGAGTGCGGCCTGCATAAGGACTACTTCAAGATGAAGGCGCAGTTCAACAAGAGGAAGAGAGAGCGTGAGCAGCGCGCACGAGACGAGGCGAGAGGTACCCCACTGGACCCCTCCGCCCCTTCAGCCGGAGACAGCGCTATTCTCGCAGGACAGGCCGTTACTTCTTCGTGACACAGGTTATATGGTCAAGGCTAAGAAAAAACTCGCTACTAAACTCAATCCAGCCGTGCATAAGGCATTCGTCCATTCGTACCCATTTTCGTGCTTTCTCTATCAGTATACACGTCTTACTTTTATCCATAGCATGTTGTTATACCATACTCAGTACCTGTAGCAAACACACCAAAACAGCGAAAGACTTTCGCCTACATAGATAGATCAATAGAGAAATCAAAGAACTTCATTATTTCACATTCGAGTGTCCCAGCCAAAGGTTCTTTGCACCACTGATTTACATACTCTAACGGATAGCTAGACCACCAACTGAATCTAGTACACCAGCTTCTGGACCCAGCACTTCCCTCCTTCGTTCGATGAAAGGATCTCTAACACTACCAGTCTTTTCTCTCCACAAATCCCGATATTCGTCTTTTAGTTCGGTAGTACTATGTTCAAGACTGGACACTTTGCTTGCTAGCTGTAATGTAGCAGCATGTTGTGCTCTTAAAGTCGGTAAGATTGCTTTTACTTGATCTGGATCTGATCGCGATAATTGGCCTTGTATCTGTTCTATACTGGTTTTGTACGTCGCTAATCTTCGCGCTAGCTCTTCGGCCTTTCGACGGAAGAAGCTGTAAGTGGGAAGAAGGTGACGGATGTATCAGCTAGGCTGAACTGCCCTGTATTAAGCAGTAGTGTGTGGACCTACTCTTGCAAGAATGTAGGATGAGGCTTGCTAGGTTGGTTCGGCGGCTGTCCAGGCTGAGTGACGACTGGTGCTCTGAAAGCATCGACAATCTGGACTGCTTTGACAGCATCGCGTAGACTTTGTTCGAAGCGTGACCTCAAATCTGCAGTGTAGCGACTATCGTGTGCTAAATGATTGCTGAGTGCTGAGAATTCATTGCTCAATTGACGTAGTGTAAGGGATGTCTCCTCGATTTCTGCACCGAGCTTGTCGGCTTTCAGTGTATCGTGTATAGCTATTCTGCCCTGAATATACGATCTGTAGCAAATCATTTGCAGGAGATTAGCGTCGTGGTTAATGGGATTTATTGAGACGAAAACCTACTCCATCTCCTCTATCATTTTACGTGCTGGTTCAGGCAGATCCTCGAAACGGGTAGATTTGGTGATAGGGTTTGATGAAGTCGAAGCTGCATTCTGATTCTGGCTTTGAAGGGGCTGACTTGTAGAAGTTGATGCACTGTATAGATACCACATTAATAACTGATGACCGTAATCTGCGAAGCTCTAGCGTACCCGAACGTCAAGCCCTGAGCTGGCTGTGTGCTTGTAGAGGTCGAACTATTGCAAATGAGTCAGCTAATGTAACACACTTTACTAAGGGCACAAACATACGCTCCAAATCCAAATGTAGGCTTGCTCTGTTGTTGCGTTGTGGTGCCGAAGAGGCCACTCACTGGCGCTGGCGTTGCAGCAGCAGGTGTTGATCCAGCAGGTTTGGCACCGAAGCCTCCGAAACTGAAACCCCCAGCGGCAGCAGGCTGTTGCTGTGGTGTCTGCTGATTCGTGGAAGTCCCAAACCCTCCAAACAAAGATGTGCCGCCAGGTTGTCCCGCTGTCGTTGCCTGGCCCGCTTGGCCTTGTTGCTGCTGGCTGGACTGGCCGAAGAGGGAGGATGAAGGCTGAGCTGCGGGCGTGGTAGTTGACGTATTACCGAAAGAGAAGGATGGAGTGCTCGTTGTTGCCGCAGGCTGTGTGGATGAAGGCGTGCCGAATGAGAAGGTCCTAATGAGCAGACACATCAACAATGTCAGCTTGTCCAAGGGCACCAGCCTGTGAAGATGTTGCCAGCTCACGGCTTGTTTTGCTGAGTCGCTTGGTTCTGCTGACCAAATGTGTTGAAAGAGAATGCCATAGCGGTTGCAACAGACGACTGAGCAAAGCTTTGTGGATAGGTGGAAAGGTACGAATGATCCCAGAAGAACTTCAGGAGGACACGGATCCGACTTCTGGGACGTGGCAAAGCCTAAAGACCTTGAACTCTCTCCAAAGACAAGACAGGTGCCTGGTCTAGCATTCGACTCTTTCTTTGCCTGTCAATATATGCATTGCGGACGCTGCTGTAAATGCAATGCATGATCACCGTACCATCTAGATAAGATACTAGAGAAGTGCGCCACCGGCCAGCGCATCGTTCAGGCAAGCTAAACCCGCTCAATGACTTCAACGAGAGCCGCAAACTGCTACGGACCGGTAAAGCTGAGGAACCTTAGACTCGTATACTGGCTCAAGGTGATTGATATATCTTGCAAGAACGGACACGATCGAGTTCGGATGATCTAAGGATGCCGTATCGCACTTGCCTTCGCAATTTAATCTGTATCTCGCAAGGCTTGCCGTTAAACTGAACAACGTGAACAGCGTAGCGAGAGACCGAAAGGCCGCATCTGCAGTCTTTGCTCGACAGACTGGGCTCACTCTCCTTCCGCAGCTTAGCGAGAAGTGCACAGCAGCCATTGCATGCAAGCTACTGCACGTGGCATTGCCTCTGCTTCCACAGCAAGCTCTCGTATTCTGAAGTCGGCAGCATTGGTGAATCTCCAGCATCGCTCGGTCTCCATTCTTGGATCCGCTTCAACGCCTGCCAATAACCTGCCCTTGTCAACCCATTTAGCCCACACAACACTCGCTACCACCATGACCCGTAAAGATGGCCTCGTCCCGAGCAACCCGTTTCCACTTCATGGTCTGCTGCCCAAAGAAGAGATCCAGGCTGCTTCGTGGGTGAAGCGCTTTCCAGAATGGGATGGTCGAAACGTTCGAGTGGCGGTCCTAGATACTGGTGCGTTCGACGAACGCGATATAGACCCGTTCGATTGACTAAGATACTCTAATGTTCTGCTCAGGTGTTGATCCTGCTGCGTTCGGTCTCAATGGTAAAGGGAAAGTGGTGGATATCATTGATTGCACAGGTGCGAATGTTGCCCGCTCAGACCTTCTTACCATCTTTAGCGCTGATATTGTATGCATTATCCGCAGGCGGAGGCGATATACCATTGAAAGAGGTTCAGCCTTTGACAGGCGATGCCATACCTACAGACGCAGTTTCCGGGAACGTATATTTGCCAGGCTTATGCGGGCGTACTCTAGTCGCTTCAAGCAAATGGACAAATCCGTCATCAAAGTGGAAAGTCGGCTACAAGCCTGCCTTCGAGCTGTTTCCGGATGATTTAGTAGCTAGGAGACGAAGAGAGCGTAAGGATAAATGGGACGTTGATCTTGGCAAGCTCATAAGCAAAGCGAAGGAGGATCTGAATGCCTTCGAGAAAGCATATAAGGAATCCGACGAGAGAAAACAGGAAGCAAAGTCTGATACAAAGGCAGACGAAGAGCCTGCAAAAGAGACCGAGTCTGTGAAGGATGAGACAAAGAAGGATAAAACCGACGGAAAAGCAAAGAAAGCGGATCTGCAAGCGAGATTAGATTACCTCAAAGCACTAGATATCAAAGATCCTGGTCCCATCATAGAGGTTATCGCCTGGCACGATGGCCAAGATTGGCGCGTCGTGGCTGGAGGCGCAGAAGGTGATGGCGATGAAAACCTAGCGCCGTCTGAGGATGGGAAGACGCCTATTTTGTTGGATCTCAGTCAAAAACGGCCTATGACGGATTACCACAAGGAGATGCACTACGAACGTTTTGGTACTCAAGATCTTCTGAGCTACTCTGTGAACGTCTACGATGATGGCGAAATCGTCAGGTAAGCTGAGAAGGACTGTATAGAATCGCTGGATGAAGGATTTAACGAAAGCAATTCTCAGCTTGGTCTGCGTGTCGGGAACACATGGTACACACGTCGCGGCCATCATAGGAGGTCAAGTACCAGAAAGTCCTGAGTTAAACGGTGTTGCACCTGGAGTTGAGATTGTATCTCTCAAGATCGGTGACACCCGCTTACAGGGGCTTGAGACACACCAGGCCTTGATGCGGGCTACTAAGGCCATTATGTAAGTCAAACTAGCTCGTCATACCAGATGATAACTTCTATGCTGATAGATCCGGTCGATCTGTTGCTGTTCAGCGATACTAAATGCGACATCTGTAATATGTCCTTCGGAGAGGACAGCTCTTTCAGCACAGCAGACAGAGGCCAATTCGTGACAATGCTGCGGGATGAGGTTATCAAGAAGCGCAACGTTATATTTGTGGCTGCTGCAGGCAACGCAGGCCCTGCCTTGACCACCATAGGTACACCTGCCACAACCTCTGGGATTGTCTGCGTGGGTGCCTTCGAAACATCATCCATGCAAGTCTCGGATTATGCCATGCTGGAAAATGTTCCAGCTGGTCCGTTCACCTGGTAAGGCCAACATAAGTGCTTGGTATTGTGTCAGAAAGGCTGACACCCGAAGCAGGTCGTCTCGAGGCCCAACTTACGATGGTGCCAATGTAACCTGCTTTGCCCCCGGCGCGGCAATCACAGGCGTTCCAATGTACAATCTTCAGCGCAGTCAGCTTATGAATGGAACTTCGTGAGTGAATTGGGTACTGGAACGACACAGTCCTTCATCGCACACTGACTCTTTTGCTTCCATTCGTAGAATGGCTTCACCTAGTGCATGTGGCGTGCTTGCCCTCGTGCTGTCAGCAATGAAGGCGGAAGGCATACCTGTATCATCCGCTCGTATACATAAAGCCATACAAGCCACTGTGAAAGATGTCAGGGATCCGCAAAACATTGGGCTGATACAGACAGAGGCTTTATACCAGTATTTGGTCGAAACAAAAGACATATTCGATAGCGATGCCGACTTCGATGTCCGCATCATATCGCAAGGACGTCCGGCGCCTGATTTCTCAAAACCCATCCACCAGCGCGAAGGTGACCGTGGTGTGTACCTCCGCGAGCCGGAGGAGACGAGCAAGTTGTATGAAGCAGCTTGCTGGGTGAAGCCTTCCTTCCCTACGGATGCCGACACCGAGAAGACGTACAAACTTGACCTGAAACTGGCTCTGTCGTCCACCGAACCCTGGGTCCGAACTCCAGAATACCTTTCTGTTCCCTCAAATGGTATGTATATCTACCGTGCCTAGATTTCTGAGCTGATACTTGGTCGGAACAGGCCGGAACTTCAATATACGAGTGGATCCGACAAGCCTTCCGCCTGGGTTGCATTGTGCCCAAATCAAAGCTTGCGACACAGCCACGCATGGCAGACTCGTCTTCACTGTTCCAATCACAGTCTGCAAACCTGAAGAGTCTACAGGCCCCTCTCATATCTTCAAGAACTGGCACACAACTCCTGGCCAAATTGAACGCAAATTCCTCGCAGTGCCAGAGGGTGCCACATGGGCTGGTAAGTCAATCGGAAACGCTGGCTTGTACACCTGCTGACGGTTCCTTGTAGAATTACGCCTGACCACCCAACGACATGATACACCAGTCAATATGTGGATTCACTGTGTGCAACTCATGCCTTTGAAGAGACTGCCCAACGTGGAGACGCAAGCCATCCTCGGCTGCACCGCCGGCGAGACTGTCTCAAGAAAGTTCAATGTTACTGGCGGTCGCACACTCGAGGTCTGTGCGGTAAGGGCTTCATCGTTCTCCTCTTACAGCAGAACACTCGTAGGCTTACCTTGCGTCCCTTAGTCGCAATTCTGGAGTTCCTTGCCGACAGCGGACGTTGCCATGGAAATAAACTTCCATGGCTTGAAAGTACTGCAAGGCACTGACTTGCATGTTGTGGGTGGCTCTGAGCTGCTCAAGCTACAGATAGAGAGCAAGGTCAGGCTAGAGTCCTGGGCGCCCAGTGTCAGCTTTGGTGAGCTACTGTTCATCTGTCTCGGTGTAAGTCAGCAGCTGAAAATTCTGTATATTTGACAGACCGCAGAAGGAGCTTCTATCGTCCAAAAGAAAGTACTGTGACTCCCCTTGGAGTGCGAGATATCATGCCCGATGGTCGCCGACTGTACCAGCTTGTCAACTCTTATTCCTTCAAGCTAACGGAGAAGAGCAAAGTCAAAGCTTTCTTCCCGATAACAGAGAGCCTCTACGACTCGCCATTCGGCATGCTGATGGCAATCTTCGACAAACAGAACCAGGTCTCCCAATTTGCTACGGTGTACGCGAAAGAAGTAGAGCTGGAGAAAGGAGAGTATACGTTGAAGCTTCAGATGGAGAATACAAGCTACAAAATTCTCGATGATCACAAGAACATGGCTCTCACGCTCGAAATTGCCCTTGGCGAAAAGTTGAAGAAGCTGACTTTGGAAGTCGACCGAGGTATCTATATTAAGCTACTCAAGAGCAATGACTCACATCTAACCACATGTTTCGCTTTGGATAGACCCCATTGGCATCCTGTCCGATAGCAAAGGGCAGGCTTTCCCAAATGCAAAAGTGCCACGAGGCGGAGTAAGTCTGCTGTCACATATTTGTTACTAAGACTAACGCCTCTCCAGACGCGACCTCTAGTGATCAGTAGCGAGCTGAAAGGCGACACAGCCGATCTTTACAAGTCTGCAAAATATGGTGATCTCTTGCTCGGCAGGCTCAAATTGGGTCCCATTGGTACGAAAGCACAATGCAGTGTCAGCTATATCATACCACCTCGACCAGAGGAGACCGACAAGGAGAACGAAGACAAGGAGGCCCCAAAACTCATTGATTTGCAGCTTCAAATCGTCGACAAGATCAAAGACGACAAGGAGAGACGAGCGTACCTGGACGGCCTGCTAGCGCAGAATCCAAAGCACCTTCCGCTCTTGGTCGCCTCTCTGAAGGCGAACAAGGAAGACGCCTCGCCGGAGGACGTTAACAAGGCTGCTGATGCCGTTCTCGCGGAGGTTGATGAAAATGCCTTGGCTTCGTACTTGGGCCGCAAGTCGCTACCTGCTGACGAGCTAACAGACGACGACAAGAAGCTGAAGGAGGAAATGGAAACCCAGCGGTCTGCTTGGAACCTCGCTTACTCGAAGAAGGTTCAAGCCAGCCAGAAGGCCGGCGCGAATCCTGAGGTACAGAAACAGTTGTTCTCGAAATATCGCATCTTCCTCGAAGCGCCCGAAAAGGATTCAGACTTCGGTCTCATCTCGGCTAGGCGTGATATTGCTGCACTAGTGAGTGAATCAATCTTGTCGACTAGATAGCATGGGCTCACGTAGCAAAATTTTCAGCGTTACGGTTCTGCGCTGAAGACCTTGCAAAAACTTCTGGATGAGGGAGAGCTGGATACGAAGCGAAAAGAAGTACTGGATCTGAAGAAGCAGTGCCTTAAAGCTCTCGATTGGGCACCCTTGACAGAGTACGAGACTCGATGGGATATCTTCAGATCGCCACCTGGGGAGTTTGTTTGGTAAACATCCTCTTGCAGTTGAGCTCAGTCACAGCCAACGGTACATCTCGTCATGACGCAGTGTCACAATTAGACAAGTAATGGTTAAGCCAGCTGCTGAGGGCTACTATGGATACAGTGTCTGCTTATTATAGCCGGCTGCTTATTTCCCACTCCCCTGCAATAGCTTGCAGAACTTGCACGAAGACGACTACGTTCGTCATCAGGGAATGATCTGCACCAGGAATAACATTGACCTTGCAATGAGGAATGAGGGTCTCAAGACTGAGAACACTCTGCAGACTAATCTTATCATCTTTCAAGCCATGCCACACGCGGACGGGATGCGAGATATCGGAGTAGGATAGCTCCAATACCTTGCCAGTTTTCTGTAGAATTGCTAGAAGATCTGATGTTCCGCCCTTCAAAGACTCCGCATGTGACGCGCGCATGAGTGCAGTGCCTAAATCAAGCTTGACGGTGTTTTTGGGAATGTTCGTTTGGCTCCTGATAGATGCACCCCTAATTGGCGTCGCCTTTAAGGTGGTGGAGGTCTTTCGGACAAGGCGGGTTGGGACACTATCCGCTCTCGGTTCAAAGCAATGACCCGCAGGCGTATCAGCTGAAGTCTTGCGGGAACGAGATTGTGTAGGCGTCGAGAGAAAAGTAGTATCGGCTGCATCTTCAAAGCTTATATCCCTCTCACTCGAAATCACCGATGGCGAAGTTCTGTAGGTGGGATGGCGACAGGCCTCCTCATCTTCTTGCTGTGTTATATCGGCATGGAAAGTCGAAAAGATGGGACTTGTCGCTGCTGATTCTGAGCTAAGCGGAGCCCTTGGGTCGAAACCCACACCTTTGGCTTGAACCTTGGGGTTCTTTCCAAGGCGCCAGCCCTGCATTTTCCACTCGGCAGCTTGAGCCGTCTTGATTAGACTTGACGGTACAAATTTGAGCCATTTGTACGCATTGGCGGGGGATTCTGCAGCAGACCCCACCCACGGCGCAAGAAGCTGAATCGTCCCATGCAGACGTGAGTCTAGGCGTATACTACTAGCTAGCGCATAGGGTGTGCCAGCAGAATGCGCAATCATGGAAAATTTGCCAATCCCTAGCTGATCCAGGACTTCTTCCACCACGTATGACCACTCACGGAATCCCCTACGACTATCTGATACTTCTCCTGTCTTGCCTAGACCCCACCTGTCGATGCATATTAAGCGTAGACCAAGCGATGCTGCCAGATCGTCATATAGCGCTACCAGATAGCGCACGCTGCCCAAGCCGAGGTAAATCACAACCGGATGCCCGTCTTCGCTCCCCACATCTGCGAGCGACACAACTAGGTGGTGGTTTGGTGGCCGACGCAAGGTTAAGAGGCGTGTCAATCTTGCTGACCGTAAATAGCGCGTAATCTCCTCATTTGTGGTGGGGGTACTGCTAGGCGATCTTGAGTCATCAGAGGGCATAAGTGAGGCGTTACTCAAGCAATCCGAGGGCGAGTCACTGCATGATCCGGGCAGCCTGTGTCTATTCTGCCCGGTGACTGGTGTAGAGAAAGATGGCTGGGACCTAGCGTGATATAGAGTCTGCGGAGACCGATCGCAACTCTGTTGCTGGATTGACTGAAGTATCTCACCCGTGATAGAATCGATGGAAGACCTTGACTGGCTAATGGCGCTATCTTCTGTTGTAGTTCTCGATCTTGGACGGGAAGTCGATGGTAGAGTGGGTCCTGCCGAATGACCGACCTTCCTTGGATGCAGCTGAGTCGGCTGATGCTTTGATACTATATCGTCTATACTTAAGATCTTGTGGCTTCCACAGCGGAACTTGGCAGGTATAGAGGGTACGGGAGGGCTAGAAGCCGATATAGATGCACCTATGCGTGGACGGGAGCGGTCGTGCTGTCGTATTATGTCGTCTATTGTAGGAATAACTTCTGAGTCGATTGAAGCAGCGGTGTCTGATGCAACAATGACCTTCTTTTGGTTTGATGATGCAATATTTCCACCAATATGTATGGAGTCGCAGACGTCTCGAGGTCGGACGAGCTGTTGCTTGGGGGACCCGATCTGCGTCAATGCTATTGAGGTCTCGCTCTTGGTAGAGGTGTCCACTTGTAGACTTTCACGAGTTCCCGAAACTGCCAGGCCGGCTACAGCTTCTGCAGGTGCTGGACTGGCTGGGCCAGCGAAGAGGTCAAAAGGCGCAGGTACTGCTAGCTTTGCAGGTAGAGTGCCACGAGGTTTGTTAGGAACGTTTGTGTCAGGAGTCAGTTGTTTCGATGGCAAGGCTGCCAACACTGCGTTTGAGGTGGATACATGAAGGCTATGGACAGGCTCCTGTGTCTTCCAGTGTGGTGGCGAGTCCTGTGCTGGCAAGGACGTGGTATGCCGGACTAATGCTTCGACAGTAAGAGGGACTACCTCTGACCGTGTATCGAAGATGGCAATTGATGTCTGAGCATTTTTGGGACTCTTCCCTTCAACGGACGGCTTGTTCTGGATACTGCGGTTTCGCCTTCGTTCACGTGAAGAATGTTTGGTACTCTTGGGAACCAGTTGCAATTTTGATGACAAGCTCGATATCCCAGCTCGTGCGTCCTCATTCGGGTCTTGTGTGTACAGATCGAAGTACTTGAGTGGCTTCTGTAAGTCCATCGTTGCGCTGTAGCTGAGGCATTCAGTGAGACTGTCAGCGATAGGCAACACTGGCATTCGCGCCTTCCTGATGTCCAGCTCACTGTGCAGCGCAGCGTTTCGACCTGCTCCGACGTGTCCTTCGAAGACTGTCCTGGCAACCTATATCTCACGAGCGTGCCATTTGAGTTGCTCCAAGACCAGGCTCTGGTTGTACTTTGCATCTCAGATCCACGTGATCGAATGACACGTGATTGACCGGCGTACGATGGAAAAGCAGCGAGCATCCGGTCTGTGGTCTGGTGGTCTGGTGGTTTGGTGTGGTTTGGTGTGAGTTGGTGGTCGGCGGTAATCTTATCGATATGAAGTTAACGGCTTCACTTCGTTCCGCCGTTGAAGACCATCGCAAGCTTGCCATTGAAGCGGCGGAACGTAGTGAAGCTGCTTTATGAGCGCCTGCGGCAGCAGAAACGCCTGCGGCAGCTTTTTTGAGACTACGCCTGCGGCAGCAAGAAACGCCTGCGGCAGCAAGAACGCCTGCGGCAGCTAGCTTCTTTGAGACTACGCCTGCGGCAGCAGAAAGGCCTGCTGCAGCTTTCATACCATCATTCGGACTCATTTCAATATGAAGCCACAAGTCAGTCTAGCGGCGGAACAAAGTGAAGCCGCTAATGCGCAGTGATTCAAACATGTAGAGCATAGCTTTTCGTCGTATGAGCAAGCTATTGCTCAGCGCATGTATTGCTGAACCCACCCTGAAGCATCTACACATGAACCTGCGGATACAGTAACTGGCATTGGACACTCTGCACTATTCTTGATGACAATATGGGCGTCATTTTAACGCTTTCAATCTACTTTCTCTGCAACTTCGTCTCCGTCCTCATTATCCTGGTTATCGTCGTCCTCCTCTTCTTGGGCACCATCGTCCTCATCCTCATCACTTTCTTCATATTCTGCACTTTCAGCAGCTAATCTAGCAATATAAGGCTCAGGCTGCTTCGGATCGCATTTTTTGACACGCTTTTGAAAATTGGGCAGCCCGCCAAACTGTAATCTGGTGTCTATGCACATACTGTGGTCTAACCTCAGGATTTGGAAGAAGTCGATTGAGATATATGACTCACTCATAGATCTGTGCATATGCCAATCCAGTTTTTTCACTAGCCAGGATAAAGCCAGCCGCACCTATGCCCTTGAGTTTGCAACAGCGTACAGCCATGGCATAGTCGTTTTTGTCCATCGACCGGAATCCAACGCCAGCTCGTGGATCGCATGCGCGATAGATATTGCGCATTAGGTGCTTCGTATCTGGGTACTTTTCAGCCCTGGCTCTACCGACTAATCGCGACACGCAATGCATCAGCATGTTGTTTGCGCGGATTCGCAGCAAGTCTCACCTAAGTGTGCCTTGAAGGCAGTTCGACCTGCAGCTATTCCTTCTTCTTCTTCTTCACTAGCAGGAACAGTGCAAAAAACGTATACTTCTTCAATCGAAACCTCCTCATGTTCTTGGAGAAATTCTTCTGCCCAGACCTTGAGCCTCAGACCCCAGTGAGTGTCCTGATTGCGCTTCAAGTCCTTGATGCTACCAAACGAGCCCCCAAGCTTTTGACACTTGAACCACTCTTTATCGTTGAAAAGATCAGCCCAACCTCCCTGCATGTCGAGCTTAGTACGTAGAAAGTGAGACACAGTCTTGACACCAATGGAGAGAGCGATGGCTGCGCGCGAAAAGATCCATCAGCATACAGTAGGACTCCCTTGCGTGTACTCTCCGACTGATGCTCTCACCTATAACGGCTCGAATTATCTTGCCGATTGTTGTGCCATTCTGTGGCGAATTTCCGTTATTAGAGGTGTGCTCCTTGAGATCCTCGTTCGATAGACCAAGCGCCTGTGGATCTGTCAGATACACATTGCTGTTGATGGCACTTATACGAGGCTCTGCTACTCACCTCCTTCAGCTTGTTCAGAGCGTCTGCAAGAATGGTCTTATCGGAGGCTGTCCATTGCTTGCGCTCCTTTGCATTGTGCTCAAGAAAATCCGAGTAAATACTAGAGTGAGCGGTAAAAGTCAGTATGCACGTCAAGAAGACAGACGCTAGTGTCGAAACATGCCTTTTTAACTTTTGAAGACGTTTTGAACCGGCAGGAGCCGGACAAAGAAGTTTTGCCTTCCTTAACACCACGTTAGCTACTTTCGGGAAGTTGACTTGCTTCTTCTCTTCAACGAAACAAAGATCTGACGAGAGAATAGTGATGAGCAATATGCCTCTTCGCTGGCTATGTGTGGTACTGCAGAGCTCACTCAAGACGTCGAGAAATGCGTGGTAGAGGATGGGAAGGACAGAATGGTGTCTGGGTTCACCGTGTCAGCAAATGCGCTGAAGCCAGTGCTGTTTCAATGCAACTAGATAGCTCACTTGTTGAAGATGAGGAACCGTACGACAGCAAGATGCTCTTCGTCTGTTCTGGGACTAAGCCCAAGTAATTCAGCTCGGTCCAAGATGAGCTCTTCTGCTCGCGTTGCAGACGCATTGGTGCCATTAGGCTGGTAAGCGGGGTTGGCATTGAACTTCTTGTTGAGAGCTGGCATCTGTTCGGTGCGATTAGACGGTGGTAACACACTGGTCAGCCTGAGTCGTATAGTAGACACGTCGAATCTGGTGTATACTGTTGTGATTGTGGTGTGTGTGTGTGAGGAGAGCAGGGAGCTCTGTACTCGTTCGCAAGCAGCTGGATGCGGATGAGGAGAGAGGAGAGGAGAGGAGAGGAGAGGAGAGGAGAGGAGAGGCGCTGCCAGTGACTGCGATGCGTGTCCTCGTCGATCCTGACCATCCTGCTTCCACTATTTGGTTACAGCCTTTAGCGGTGGAGGAAAAGTTAGTGGCAAATTGCACATTAACGGGCACGAATGAAAAGAGGATGTCTGGCGCTTCGTCAATTTAATGCAGGTCCTTTTCTAACGTTGTACAGTGCTCCTGGGCATGTTCAAGTAAATTGTCCGATTTCAAGCTTGTTAGGAAAATCCTTGGGAGATGCGGATATTTTCGGGCGTAGGCAAGTTTCGGGCACTGTTTTTTGCCATAATAGGTTCATGAGGAAGCAGGGGCTTGGAAGGCGGATCCAGCAGGAGCGAGCAGGACTCGCACAGTATGAAGGGCGTACGCTCTCTGCTCTGTACACCTCTGAAAGATCATACCGTCGCCTTTTCGTCCTTCGCCATGTCAACTATGCCGTCAACGTCGACACATCGCCCTGCTGATATCCTTGACGGTCCGAGCTTCGCTCCGCAGTGGAACGCAATTGAGGAGCTCGACGAGGTGATTGAGGGCGATACGGCAGAGGCCGCAGATGCAGACGGCGTGGATGCCGATTCTTATACACGCTGGCTGTTCTCGGACGAGCGCGAAGAGATTCGCATCCTTCTTGAAGCCAGTCAGAAGAAGACCGCTCGCATAGAGGCAAAGTTCCGGCGAGAAGAAGAAGAATGTACCCTGGCAGATGCAATTATGGTCAAAATCGCTCGAGACCTGACTATAAAGCAGCTAGATATTGTAAATCATGACTAAAACTCACCCGGCTGTCGACCTGCTGACATTTTCCTAATGATGCTATCTTAGGCCATCGAGGTCCAGGCCGAAATCTTGAAGCGCTGGTCCAAACAAGCTGCAAGGATGTTCGTAATGGAGTAAGTCGACCTGTATCATCATAGCATGCCGGTCTGGTGATACTCACGCTGAACATGTCACGATCAGGCGTGCGAACGGCACTGAGAAAGTCAAAATGGCAACAAATGCGCACTGCTCCCTTCCCAAATGGGCGCTTGAAGAGCCATCGGACAAAGTGAAGGCGTCCATTGCCGATGAATTCAAGCAAGATGTCTCTTCAAACTTGCTATTGATGGTTCTCTTTCTCTTCGTCATAACAGACCATGCAGATGCTTTCCTAAGGTACGATGACCATACCCATGAGACTCAACATGCATTCCTGTAACTAACATTAATCATGTCAGCTCCATTTCAGACGGGTCTACACTGGACATCGACCAACTCACTCAACAACGCGAAGGTAGCCACCGCGATACACGCGATTGTTTTGGCTTGTACGCCTTCTCTTGGAATTCGACCGCATGGTACATCGGAAGAGTAGGATTGCAGTCTATGTATGAGAGATTGAAGCAACACCAATCACATGGCGTGAACAGGATAGTCAGATCCTTGCTGGGTACGTACTTAATGTCGATTTGCTTCAGCTAAATTGGAATTGATGCTGTGTATCTAGAGGAGAAGGGATGGGCAGCTGCGTCCAAGCGTGTCCTTGTCGACGTGCCAGTCAGCTGGCAAAATAACGACGTACCTCTATCGCTCTTCACTAAAATACTGGAACCCATCTACATTGCGTTTGCAGGTTCTCTTCTTCCACCGAATCAAATGCAATTCAATCTCTTCGACCAGGTCGGCTGGATTGAGAAAGCGTCTCTTGCCGATATACTCCGCGGTTGGGAAGCTGTGGTGAAGTTCAGCTTTACGGTTGACGACAGAGGGCGCCAAATGCGCTTTCCAGCATACAACGATCTGGAACGCTGGCACGGTCTGTTCTCCGAGGCATTTGGAGGCAAGCTAGCCCCAGCTTCTATTGCACGCTTTGTCACTGGATATGACCGCAAGCGCTTGATATCAAGCCTACCCCGGCCCAACCAAGATGCATACACCAATCTTCCCAGTGCTTTCTTTGCCTCCAACGGTCAGCCAAAAGAGGGAAGAAGTCGAGCAAGCACTTCGGATTCATCAGCGTCGTCAAATAAGACCAGAAGAAGGGATTCGTCCGTCCTGTCCACCTCCTCTATGTCTTCCTCAAGTTCTGCATTATCTACCACCCGACCTGAATCGAAGTCAGCCAGATCCAGCACAAACTTGGCTCCAGCTTCTTCTCGCAAATTTGAATTGCCATCCAGGCTTGCACGAGACGGACGAAATGCCGTTATAGCTGCTGTTTCCAAAGCTCGTAGATCTTTATCAGCCAGCGATACTCCAGAAGCTAGCAACACGGATAGTCTTTCAAAGGCATCGAAGCGGCTCAAGACTGAGTGAAGCCGAGCGGTGATGCACAAAATGATTTTCCGTGTGCAACTCGTCCAGATCATCAGTATTCGTACTGTAGATTGCAGCCCCCTTTTTCCTGTATACAAGTAAATAGTCATCAGCGGTCTGCTTGCTATAAATCGGAACTCTCATTCAGCTGCCGTCGAGGCGATGACAATGCTTATCACTTTCATGCTCTCTGCAGATAGTCCCTCCTGTGATTGTGACATCCAAGCCATAAGCAATCGCCAGCTTCCAGCTGATCTTCCGTCTTCATCTGTCTGCTGTCTGCAGCGAGCGGGGTTCTGCACAGCTCACGCCTCTCGTGATCGATATGAGTTTGACATACTCCTGCTGCGATAGCAATTCCACGAGATAGGTAGCTGGTAAGTATGAGGAAAGAATGTGACGAGCCAGACGGTCGTGCAAGACTCGTTCGTCTGAACGAACCAAAAATGGAAGCTGTCCTCAACTTCCTGCGCGATTGCCCGAGAATTCGTGCGGCAGCCAAGCGGTGGCGTCCACTAACTTTCACAGGCGAAACATCTAAAAAGGGATACCCCAACATTCAAAGGGTATAAGATCATTTGACAATTCTTCCAAAAGAAGAGTGTTGCCCATGCCACCAGCCAAAAAGTTTTGAACTCTCGCGACTCTGTTGAAGAATGAACTGTCAGTGATTGAATTGGCAGACGAAACCCAGGATCGAGGCCTCACCGGGATCGAACCGAGGACCCTGAGATGAGCTAGGGAGGTAACCATTACAGTCTCTGTAGGATGAAGGCTCGTTAGGAATCATCCAAGCGGGATTTAGGCGGTAGTTACTAACCATGCTCTTCCAGCTGAGCTATCGCGAGTTTTCTAATTGATATGAACTTTTTTTTGTTTTGTCATGTCATTAACTTCAAGCCGGCGAGCCAATTAGTTCATTGTCGCTTCTGCTATTCGTGTAATACAGGTTTGAAACCCAAAAAAAATCTTTCAACGTAAAATCCAAAAAAATCCCCCAACCCCCAAAACAGAAGAAAAAGGGCCTCATGCAAGCTTATCATATCCACGTAACGCAAGGTAATTGCTCAGTATTAACGACCGGACCCTATCTGTCTTGGATACGCTGCTTCCTTCATCTTTCAGCCGGCTGAACGGAATGATGAAACTGCTATCATACCATCCTTAATGTGATTTCTCGGTTGCTCAGCTACGATCACGTGCATTGCACGACCGGGCATGTTGTTTTTGCACGACTCACTGCACACCTTGAGTAGCTCATCGACATCGCCTTGCCGTGCTTGACTTCATGGATAGCCTGCGCATCACACGAGAACGAAGCGCACTTCTGACGGCGCTGAAAGAGCTGAAGCGGACTCAAGTTCAAGAACTGTGCCGGGTGCGAGCTATCTTGGCTGGAAATAGGCGCCTAGTTTGCTGCTAATACAGTTGACTCTACAGATACATGGCATAAGTAATATACAACGAACGAAGGTAGCTCTGGACGCAGGCCTCGTGGAGCATTTCATCAATGAGTGAATCCCGCCACTTGATAAACAATACATCGCACAAATAATTGAAGCCAAGCTTCCGCTTGTTCGCAGACATTCGGGCAGGGTGCTACAACTGGTCAAATGTGAGAACTGCAGTAATCGTCTCGGTAGCAGCGCTGCTACGAGGCCATTAGTGCCGCAAAAGCGATCTGCAGAACAGTCAACTCTGCCTGCAGCGAAGAAGGCGGTTGGCCAAACAAGCCAAGTAGGCTCACTGCAGGCTTCTACTAGTCAACGCCGGACGGAAGATGGGGTGATAAAGCAACTCCAGTCGACTATTTCCGAGCTAGAAGCTCGAATATCAGCTTTATCAAATCCAGCACCTACCTTGACAGCTGAGCAGGTGATCGAGCTCATCGATACTCGTCTTGCACAACAACGGCAGGAGTTTCAGCAAGCTGTACAAGGACTACAACAATTATGCGAGACCGGATTCGTCAATACTCAAGCTTCCTTTGACGCTGTGGGTGACTGGAAAGAGAATGTGCAGCAGTCGTTTGCTAAAATCCAAGACTGGGCCACAGCTATTGAGGAGAAATTAGTCGGCTGTCAAGTTAAAGAAACATCTCAGACGGTCTCAGACCGTCCAATACAATTCAAGTACGTTTCCTCGACGCCGTCGACAGGTCATGCCCTGCCCTGGCAGACACCTGCGGCGCCCGTCATCACAACCGCGCATACTACGCACAGACCGTCTAGATTGTCGGATGCACTGGACTTTTCACTGGCTACCATACCAGAGGCTCCAAATACTCCCTTGTCTGCAGATGAGCGAAAAGCCTCTTTGGAAGTCGCTCCAAGTCCTTCAGCCTCTTGTAGAGCCGATACCCTCGAGACTGGCGCAGAACAAGTCCGGGTGCGCGCTCAGGCTGAAGTAATCAATACTCCTGAGACCGCCGAGACTACACAAGAGATTGATTCAGTCCATAGTCTTGCGTACCAAACCTCTACACAGAGTGCCGAGGCGAGCCAACCGCTCATTGCTTTTACCCCTCAGCAAGTCACGTGTACACCTCGTTCTGCAAAAACACTGTTTGGAACTGAGCAAAGTTCAGAAGCACGCTTTGAAGACATCTTGGAGATAATGGGCGACAGTGTTGCTCAGGAAGCGAGCGTGTTGCCCCCTACGTGGACATCATTATCCCCGAGCAAATTGCTCAAGGAAGGTTAGCCAGTATATTCATTATTTGCATGCAGCACTATACCCTATGTACAATACTCCACTACAATTGTTATTTTGTTTGTAAAATACTGTAGCTCATTTAGCAAGTCTCCTTCTACGAACCGGTTCACTTGAACAAATCGGCTGCGTGTGGCGATTTCTGTTAACTCCGCGTCCTCGCATTGGGTATCTCCGTCTGCATTTAATCCTTTACTTCCTCCATGACGCTCAGTTCAAGATAAGTCAGCAGCTGTTCTGCATCCTTTGCTTGCATGAAAGTCTGGTACTCCACTGTGGCGAGGTGGGCCTGTGACGGGTATAGAGCTTTACGTTAAACCTAACATTCGCTAGATGGACGCAGTACATCTAAGCCAGTCCATGTTTCATTTCTTACCTTGTAGGCTTCCTCGTTAGCATATTCTTCGTAGACTAGTACTTGACTTCTATCAAGTGTACGATTAATGCGGTAAGTGATACAGCCGGGTTCGGCGAAAGTGCTTGCCGTTCGATATATTGGCATCAACAGCTCCATGACCCGAGTCTCCTTTCCAGGAGTAATGCCAAATCTGTACAAGGAGCGTCATTCGAGGTACGTAACCACTAGCTGAGACTGCAGGTGAACAATGGAAGCCTACTTCGCTATCAGCAGGAAAGGCCTTGTTTTTACTACGATGCAAAACAGTATAAGGAGAGCTTTGGATGCGTACGCAACTATACTCACGCTGGTCTGGTATCTGAGCCATCTGCGAATTTTTCTGAAGACCGCGAAAGTCCAAGAGCTCTCATAACGCTGGACCGGGTAGGCCCAAGTCTCGATCATTTTGCATATTTGATATAGCTACCGGTAGCCTGGGTATCAGTCGCTTGTCATGCCTACGGGATCAAGAGGTTGGTCTCAACTTGCTACAGAATTCGTCAACAGACTTACTACTGTCTCTCCCTAGTATCTACAATGCGCAGGTATTCCTACCAACCCGTGGGGAACTCCGCGAATGCAATATATGTGCCGTAACTGCAATAGCATCCGAAAGCTTGACATAAGAATTCAAGAGTACGACTGGAGGTAATCATTTTATAACTACCGAATCTTGTATGGCCTATGCGCGGCAATTGCATATTGAGGCTCCATCTAACTTTTCCGTCAACTTACGAAGTAAAAGAAGGAACATCACGATGGACAGCTTGTTGAGAAGGTATAACTATACCATAGGTGGGGGTTCGTCAGTATACGGCTATTTAGGCGGAGCAAGCCTTCTTCAACTGTTCGTGAGATGTTTATCATCGAGTTAGTCATGCTTCGAGGCTTGGTCAGGTAGCGGAAAGCCGAAGGCTGAGAAAACGACTGCATTGCAAGTTCAGATCATACAGCATGGTTGTACATTGGTGATGTGCGATGTGAGTGCGGCTAATGAGATGTTGGCCCGCCCGGCGCTGGTAGATAGTCTTCTATTGTAGATCCGCTTCTTCCAATTTTCGGGCATGCCACCGCTCGTTCCGCTTTGCTCTACCATGAATGTTGACGAACTCCATATCTCGTATCTTGAGCTCTTTCGGAAGCTCTTGAACTGGATTTTCAGGTGGTACAAAGGTAGCTTTCGACGATTCTTCGTAAGATGTATCGAAAGGACCCGGATTTGCGGCTGCACATGGAGGGAACGAAGATTGTCAGACAAAGTCGAAAGGGACAGGATTTCCCTTCAAGCACTTCAAAACTCACGTGTATACGGCTTGGCAGGCTTAAAATTGACGACTCTTTCTTTCTTTGGCCATTGCACTGAATGCTTATGACCAGTGACCGGATCTATCTCTGCTACATTCTCAGCGACACGCTTCCAGCTCCAGCGGCGGGCTTTCCAGTTGTAGTGTATATTTGTAGCCTTGACTCTTGTAGCTACCACTTCGGGAAGAGTCGTTGATGTACTTGCAGAGGCAGACGAGCTCGATGCTGAAGACCTTGCGAATTCGTCCCTTGCTTCTTGTTCAGGCGAACGTTGAAGCACCAGCGCAACATTCGAGTAATGGATGGGAACGGGGCTGTACACCTTTTGATCAGGTGTGAAGGCAGGGTCTGTGAAAATTGAGTTCTTCTTTGCTGTAGGGATTGGCCTTGTCCGCTGTGTGTAGACACGAATCAGTACACCAAAATTTGGGAGTGTGCAGTTCAAGCGCCTACCGCGAATTCGGTCTCGCGAAGGTAGACCCTGTTCATACTCCTGTGCACCCAGTCGACTGTACCAAACTTGCCCTTGTTGCTGCCTGCAATCACTCTGACTCTGTCGCCTGGACTGATGTTCCACAGCGCGACACGATCTTTCGGATTGACCCACTGCGGCTTATGCTGGACTCGCCGGGGGACAAGCTTGCGGTCTGACTTCTTGCCTGTCTCGATGAGGTGCTCGAACGACCTCTGTGCGAGTTTCCCCACGGTGATGGGCTGCTTGACTGGCATGGTTGACTGTGTCTTGCTTGTGTGTAGTCAAGAAGCAAGCCTGTGATCATGCACGCTTCAGAGGCCATCGCACTCGGCCGCATCTTGCCTTCCATTCGCACTCGGATATCAGCACACGTTATACAGACAAGCATGTCAATACCACAACTACAAGCCCGCCAAGCAATCAGGCGCATCGTCGCCTCGCGCTACGCCTCGAGCTCGTCGCAGCAAGGAAACGGGGCACCCCGGAAGCCCATGATCAACTTCAACTTCAAGTCGAGGCCGCATGGTGGGTATTCTGGCGGTTGTGATGCTCTTGAGATCCAGTCAACAGCTAATGCATGCTTGGCCTACAGAATCAAAAGCCGGACAGCCGCATCCGATGGCTCCCAAGAACATAGACTTCACATCTTTCGGCAAGGGAAAGCCGGCAACGAGTAAATCGAAAACATCGTCTTCCAGCTCATCCTCTGCATCGACCACCTCCTCTACATCGCAATCACAACAACAAAAGTCACAATCACCGTCGAAAGGCCTGCCTCCCGCTGATTACGAGGAGTTCTTCGAGATGCCACCTCGATATTGGCAAAGACCGCCGCTGGAAGAGTCGGAGATAGATGCCATCATGGTGAGCTGAAGAAGGCTATACTGTCGTTTACAAGAGGTGCAAACTCTGACTGATATGCGTTTGCATGCTTGCTTGCTTTAATTTACAGACTGGTGGTGCAACGTACTTGAAGTGACCTCTTCCTCATGACGATCACTAAATGAAGTCAGCTCCGGTGGTCTAGGTTGTATCGCATATTGAACTGCAATTCAACCCTCACGGAAGCAAAGCAGTGTTCAGACCAAGTGCATTATGGTGCTCAACATCGTCAAATTGCTGGCCAATCCGACGGTCAGTAAAACGGCCAGCTTTTGCTTGCATTACCAGCTTGGCAATCTAATGATACAGCTACACTGCCCAGACCAACACAACAATCCTTTTTGCTAACTTAATCTTTCTCGCCTAATCTCTGCAAATAGCCATCAATCTCTTCGGTTGACATCTAGATATTGCAAAAGTCAGATAAATCAGCATACAGTTCCGCCAGATTCCTTCATGACGCAAAACCTACCGTTCTGTACTTTGCATCCTCTTCTGTAGTCGAGCAGATACCTATTTCAATTTCAGTTGCTTTGAAGTCGGTCGCACACACCGAGCTCAATGCAGTTATTGCTGATTCTACGACTTCCTCCTTATTGAGCTTAAGCACTTCCCCTTCGTCCTTTTTGAATAGCCTTTCTAGGTGATTCATGCTCTCCTGTTGCTTTTGTCCTGTTGCTGTGGCTTTGAAGCCAACATAGTATCCAGCAGGATCAAGCTTGAAGATCTGGGGTCCGCGTTCTTCGTCAATGCCAATGAGAATGAGAGCTATAGGAAGGCGAATGACTTAGCATTTATTGGTAGTAAACGCTTCTATTACACGTACAGATACCAAGTGGTCGCATCGCAGCTCGCTGTGTGTATACTTGATTCAGATTGGCTATTCTCTTTGCTAGAAGATCCGGCGTAATGTCGTAGCCATGCTTGTACCGGAACTCGGCTGCCTCTGCTTGACATCGCTGGATCTGCGCTCTACCGTCGGCTATGTAGGACTACCGTTAGTGAAGGAGTTTTGAAATAGAGTACTTGTCCATGCATACCAATGCGGCCGGTGACTACGCAGCCAATCTTTGGTGTAATGCTAAATAGATGCGTGACGGTCTTTGGGTCAAGTAGCTTGTCCTGAGATGTGGAAGACACACGTCCGCAAACGAACATCAGTTGGGATGAACTACTGTCCGAGTACATGTACATCTCACTGACAGGAACCTTCTTCTGTGTGATTACGACTGCTGTGTCCTCGCCTCGTATCGCGATGGCGGTCTGACCTGAACCTGAGATGGCCTTGAAGGCGTACTCTGGCGAAGTATAGAATGCAGTCAATACTTGAGAGCAAGCTATGGAAGAGGATAGTATGTCTCACCGACTTGGAAGAGACGCCCTTCCTGTAGTTGCAGGTACCAGAAGCATCATCATTGAGTATGGATGCGTCGTAAGCTGGTGATGCGGTTGGCGTTGGCACTCGCGGGAACTCCAGACTCACAGGACTGAAGACCGTCAGAAAGCGGTCATAGGAGCTTCTCGACATGCTGCTTGAAGCTGAGTACCACCTTGCTGCTGCTGTATGCCGTGTAAGAGCAGAACAGCCATCAAGTGTCTCGATTGCGTTTGATAGACAAGTGATCGCAGAAAGATTACAAAGTATTGACTGTTTGAATATTGTAGGTTTGTCTTGTTGTATCATTCATCACATAGCCTGAAAACATTCAGCATCATGGTGAGTCCTATGCATCTCTCACGAATGCTAACTGAACTAATCTGTTCCACACCATGTAGCCTGGTGCACCAGATCTGTCACGCCCACGGCCAAAGCCGAAGAGCAGCACTGCAAAAGCAAAGAAAGATGCATCCGGTTTGGGACGAGCAATCATCAACAGACGTGTCAAAGAACACAAGAGACTATATGAGGAAGCTTTGCACAACACAGACTTGCCCTCAGGCTTAATGTCCATTACACAAGAGAATGACTTGGACGAATTTTTGAATACTGCACAGCTGGCAGAGACAGACTTCGCTGCTGGTATGTTCGGAGATACATTGTAAACATGGTGTACTTCCTTGCTGACAGTCGAATCTTATCCCTTCATCTAACTTGACAGAACGAGAACGGAACATTCAGGTCATGCCTTCTACAAGTGTCGTAAAGCTGCATAATCCGTACTTGTTGACCGAAGAGGAGGAGAAGGAAGCAAGACAGCGTCACAGAGATAATCGAGAACGTCTTAAAGTCCCTAGGCGACCAGGATGGTCGAGGGACATGGATAAAGCTCAGCTGGAGCGACTTGAGCGTGACGAATTCCTCGAGTGGCGAAAAGGTCTAGCTGAGTGAGTCTCCGCCTGAAATAGCTTACACCGTTCAGGCATAGTCACTAACATACAGTATAACAGTATGGAAGATCGCGAAGGCCTGCTTCTCACTCCCTTCGAGCGCAATCTTTCAGTTTGGCGTCAGCTCTGGCGTACAATCGAGCGGTCCCACCTTGTCGTGCAAATTGTTGATGCAAGAAATCCACTAGGTTTTCGCTGTGAGGACTTGGAGACGTATGTTAAAGAAGTTGGATTTACGTCGGACATCAAAGCCGGAGCAGGTTTAAGACGCAATCTTCTCATTATCAATAAAGCTGATCTGCTTACAGAAAATCAGAGGAATGCTTGGGCAGATTATTTCGATTCTTTAGATATAAATTATGCTTTCTTCTCGGCTCTAGATGCTGTGGAGCTACAAGAGGCAGAAGCACTGAGGGAACAACAGCTATCGCAAATGCGTGGTGATCAGAAGGCGGTGCCTGCTTATCATGCTAATGAGGAAGATAGCGACGAAGGTGAAGACGAGGATGAAGATGATGAGGAAGACGCAGAACAATCAAAGGAAGCTTTAGCGCCAGTTGCCAGTACATCAAGTTCTCGTGAGCAATCAGTAGACAGCGATGTTGAGCTAGCGGAGCAGATGGAAAGAGAAATACGCTTGTCAGGCTCGGCAGCTCCGGAGCATCGTACACATATTCTTGGCGTGGAAGAGTTAGAAGCCCTCTTCCTTTCACTCTCACCCGACCTGGAACAATTTGCAATTCCAGGCAAGCCGACACCAAAATTCTGTGTCGGTCTTGTCGGTTACCCGAACGTTGGTAAATCAAGCACTATTAATGCGCTTGTCGGCTCAAAGAAAGTTTCAGTCTCTTCTACGCCTGGACATACCAAGAATTTCCAAACAATTCATCTATCAGATGAAATTGTACTTTGTGATTGTCCTGGTTTGGTTTTCCCTCAATTTGCTACCACCAAAGCTGGCATGGTGTGCGATGGTGTTCTGCCTATTGATCAAATGAGAGAACATACTGCTCCTGTGGATTTGGTATGCTCAAGAATACCAAAAGTTATCTTGGAAGGCATTTATGGTATCCGGATACCGACACGACCGATTGAAGAAGGAGGTACAGGTGTACCGACAGCATCCGAGTTGCTTTCTGTCTATGCAGGTAAGATTGGTCAAAAAATCCTTGAAGTTCGGCCAGTACGTTGCTGACTGTGCTTATGGCTATGCAGTTGCTCGCGGTTACTTCACACAAGGTCAAGGTAATCCGGACGAGTCGAGAGCGTCGAGGTATATCCTCAAGGATTACGTGGGAGCAAAGTTGCTATACAGCCACCCGCCGCCAGGCTTAGATGCAGATGAATTCAATGCAGAGACGCGCCAACTCGTGAAGGAAGCACTTGCGCGCAAGAGAGGCGGCAAGCGAGCGCCAACGAATCGAGTTGGCAAGAAGTCGCATACGTTCATTCCAGAGATTATTAGCGATGATGACGATGATGATAAAGCAACTGAGAATGGTGACATGGCTGCTCTCGCCTCAACAAAGCGACCGCAGCAGTCAACGCGTGCTAAAGCACTGGACAAGAACTTCTTCATGGATTCTGGTGTGTCTTCGCGCATGTTTGTGAATGGAGCAAACGCCCCAGCGAACAGTGGCTCGATCAGTAGAGGTGCGATGTACGCATATCAGAATCGCCTGGATGAGAATGGTAAGAAGCTGTCGAGTCGAAAGATGAGGGAGCTTGAGAGCATAGGTGCCATCGCTGCCAGCTCGAGCAAGAAGCACAACAAAGCGAACAAGCGGACTAAGGCGAGAAGCGGAGGCGGTTATGATTAGAGAGGTCTATCTATCGTTCGTTGTACTGCAATCACCTTACAGATGTAGCTTTTTGCCTTTGAGCGGCTGTTGCTGTACAAGTATCTGATGCAGACAGAATCATGCCTAACTATATAGAGTGTGATGGGTAAAACAAGCTATACTGCTTCGTCACGTTCTTGCAAAGCTTTTTAACCCAAGATGCTCGAGTCTAGAGCCGAGTTCCGCCACTGCGGAGGCTGTCGGAGTTGTCCCGTCGCCACCTTGCTGACTCCGAAAGTCTGGCAGGTTACTTCTTCTCTCCTGCCCAAATCATCAGAGGAACGTACGTAGTCATGAGTCCGTCTTATAGCATGGACGTCGCTGTCATCGGCGCAGGCATTGGCGGTCTGTCTGCTGCAATTGCGCTCCGGCGGCAGGGTGAGTCTTGGAAAGAAAGCGAGAGCGACAAGACTGGCGCGATCAGGAAGGCCGCTTGAAGCTCTTTGCGAATCTCCATCGGCTGGCAATCAGGGCGCCTGAAGCTTGCTTGTGCTGACATTCACTCCGCCATCTTGTCTGATGTAGGCCACAAAGTCAGCCTGTATGAACGTTACGACTTTGCTGGCGAGGTTGGTGCCTCCCTCAGCTGCGCAAAAAACGGCAGCATGTGGCTGCACGAGTGGAAGGTAAGCTTGTCCGCAGCGGGCAGATTGACAGATATCTCGAGAGTCCGCTTTCCTGGTTGAGGCTCAGCATTAATACCGCCCTGCCTTGCTGTTTTCTACCCAGGTGCCAATAGATCAAATGAAGCCTGTCATTCTCCGTTCTTTATGCATGCACGACTACGAAAGCGGCGAAGCTATCAACGACTATGATCTAAGCGACTACAAAGATAAATGGGGATACGAATATTACATGTTCCATCGCCAAGATATGCACAAGACGCTTTTGCAGACAGCTTGTGGCGAGCAAGGCGAGGGTCCAGCTGCACAGCTCTTTGTGAATCACAAAGCCGCTGAAATAGATGCGGAGGCTGGCAAGATTACATTTGAGAACGGAAAAACGGTTACTGTCGATCTCATCATCGGTGCCGATGGTGTCCGTGTATGTGCCCAAGTTGCTTTACGTACTTGTTGCTTTAAAGAGGCTCATTCTTCCCCATTCGCAGTCGATTGTTAGGTCAAAGATAGGCGTAGAGTAAGTCGAAGTACTTTTTTATTCTGTCTCTCCATTTCTGATAGTCTTCTCTGGCAGGCCTAGCATGCGTCCAGCCCCGCTCGCTGCATACCGATGCAACGTGCTAGCCAGCACTGTAGCCGAGGCAGGTCTAACCGATTTTGCCGGCCGTCAAGTGAGTGATCTTCTTGATCGCACACTAGAATAGCGGACATCAGCTTATACCTGTGCCGGCTTTTCAGGGCATTGATTACTGGGGAGGTTTCCCTCAAGGCAACCGAAGCCAGTACAACAAGATTGTTGCGACAGGCTGCCGAGGAGGCGAGATTCTTAGTTTCTATGTGTTCATGCCTGTAAGCCTGGGTCATTTCCGCGTCTATATATCTGTTGCTGAGACTCTTTGTGACACATAGCGAGACATGTCGCCTGAGCGAAAGGAGTTTGAAGAAGTGCCCGTTGAAGTGCTCACCAAACCATTCAAGGGGGAGTTAGATCCACGCATCGTCGCCTTACTAGAACATTCATTCGACCGCCGGCCATGGAAGCTATATATTCACGAGCCTTACTCGCATTGGGTTAAGGGCAAAGCCTGTATCTTGGGTGATGCCGCACATCCTATGATGCCGAATCAAAGCCAGTGAGTCAGTCCTCGCCGTCTGAGAGTAGCTTCAGCTCATGCTTTTCACATTCAGGGGCGCTGTGCAAGCAATAGAAGATGCCGCTGCGTTAGGCATCATATTCTCGAGCAAGTATCGTTATGCTCAGAATCCGAAATCTGGCCTTCAGTTATACGAGCGTATCAGAAAGCCACGAGCTACAAGAGTGCAACATGCCAGCTTGAGAGCTACCGAAAACATCAATGAAAGAATTGGTTTCTCGACTCAGCCTTACACGCAGGGAAAGCTCGCTGCTACTGGCAAGCTTACAACAGATGAGCTGAATCTCTATGGTGAGTTTGAAACACCCACCACAAAGAGTCACCCATACTCACGCGATTTTCGCCTGTAGATATGAAGCTCGATGTCGAGTTGAACGCCGGCGACTTTCCCGCTGACCGAGTCTAAGTGCCTGTATGAAGGATCAGTACATACGCAAACTTTGTTGAGTAGCATTGGGTATTTTCGTATATTCTCGTTGTGGATACCAATCTTGCCATGTAGATCATGTAGATAGATTAGCAGTATACAGCCTTTCGCATGTAATGGTCATTTTTCATCTTTCACAGAAGTGGCGTGCTCGCCCAGCCTTGATACAGACTCGTCCTTCATGTGCCTACTTTCGTTCTGCTGCAACAATTCTACACCCCAAAAATGGCAAAGGAGGAACCTCAAGAGCCTGACTTGGGAGAGTATACAGACTATTTGATCCTCTCAAGCAGTGATTTTACGCAAGGATGGCGGCACAACATCATGCGTCTTGCACCGGCGTCGAGCAGCGATACGACAGATGTGCGTCACTGGACAGAGGCGAAGCTCAACAGACGAGACATGCAGCGAGTCAGGAGGGAGGAGTACGAAATAGCACGCAAAGCTGCTGATGACGCTCGAGCTGAGGAGGAAGCGGCTGCTGCAAGGGAAAGGGGAGAAGCTGTCAATGGCGCAGAAGTGGAGCTCAAGCCTGGCATGCCGGGCTACATGGCAGCACAAGCGAAGAAAGAGGAGGAACAGCGCGATGATAGTAAAGTTGCTCCAGCTGTTGGCACTGCTGCTGGTGCCAAGCGCCCAAAGAGAGGCTTCGGTGCTCCAAAGAAGACACGCCGCATCTTTGTTACAGAAGGATCATCAAAAGAACGTCGACTTCGCTTCGAAGAGCGACATCCCTGGGTGCTAGAGACTGAAGATGATCAGAAGCCACCTAACGAGACTCGCTGGGTTGGCAAAATGGACTCTTCGACCTCCGCAGCGGCCGGTGAGGGTAGCTCATATATCTGCCTCGTTCTTGACCCGCACTCTGCTGGCTCGGAAGCTGCATTCAAGGTAGTACCGGCAAACAGATGGTATAAGCTCGCAAGCAGACCTAAGTACCACATGCTTACAGCAGATGAAGCGGAAGCAGAATTCGAAAAGATGCAAAAGGCAAGCGATCTAGATATGTGGTTCTCATCCCGTAGAACAAATACCGGCTCATCGGGAGGAGCCACCTCAAGCACCGCCAGGGGTATGCCTGGCGCGAATGTACATCTCTCGTCGGGTAACCAGCAGATTGGCAGTTATCGTGAGCGTTTAGCGCAAGCACGAGGACAAGAAGGCGCTCAATCGACATCTTCGCGACTACGAACGGTCTACGGCAGCAGACGAGCTGAGGATGACCTGTTCGGTGACGAGGAGGCGGCAGGACCTTCCGGCAGGCGGGCAGGAAAAGCTACAGTCCGCCCTCGCCGTCGTGATGATGTAAGGAATGCAGAATTATCCACAGCTGTACGTCAACTGACCTTGCTAATTACTTTACAGGATGAGCGTGAAGACTTTGAGTTCGAAGAGGACTTCCAAGACGATGAAGAAGGTATTGGCCAGGTCGGTGACGATGCTCTGGATGCCGAGGAGAACAGACAGCTCGAAGAGCGTATCAAGCGGGAGATGCGTGATGTCAACGCTTTCGGACCTGCCGACGAGGTGGACGAAATAGACGAAGACGAGCTCGAGAAGCAACTCACCAAAACCGGCAAGCGAATGAAGAAGTTATTGAAGAAACGAGGCCGTCGAGGTCGACCAGAAGAAGACGAAGATGACCTTGACGATGAGGATGAGGAAGATGAAGATGAGGATGACGATTTAAAGAATCCTTATGCTTCTGAAGAGGAAGAAGACTCTGATTCCGAGGACGAAAGAAGACGCAAAGAACAGAGACTCGCTGCAAATAGCAAGTTTACAGCTACTCAACCTCCAGCGATGTCCAGAAATGGTTCCCTTGCGAGTGGGCCGAAGTATCCAGGAGCTTCTTCAGCTTCTTCAGCTGGACCTTCGCGATCAGCCTCCATAGGACCACCCGGCTCGCGAGCTGCGTCACCCGGCGCAAGTCCTCCTAACATAGTCAAACGTGCAGTCAGTCCGACAGACAGCAGACCTGGATCGAGAGCAGCATCACCAACGCCGCCTCCATCAGCAACAAAACGTAAAGCAGAAGAAGGCAATTCACCGATTGACACTGAGAAAGGTGCTGGAACAGCTGGATCAACCAAACGAAGAAAGCCAGGCTCACCTTCTCCGGCTCCGCCTACGACTCGCGTGGCTCCGGGCGACGACTCTGCTCTCATTGCTCGGGAAGAAATTATCGCGTTCATTCGTGAGCACACTCCCACGACAAAGGAACTTCTCAAGCACTTCAAAGCATCGATGGCGCGGGATCCCCGGAACAGAGAGGTTATTCTACAAGTCACGAAAGAAGTAGCCGCTATTGTCGATGGAAAGTTGGGTTTGAAACCTGGGATAGTCGCTTGAAAGTCTGCCCTAGTCCTCAGCGACTTCTTAACGCGTGCTTTCGCGGCCCCAGTATGTAATCACAGCATTTTCATTGTGGCGCCTATCGCCTCCAGCAGCGTGTCGACGATAAAGAGGAGCTCTTCGTCTGTTATCGTATAAGGCGGCGCGAGTAAAACATGATCACCATCGTACCCGTCAACCTACAATCAGTGGTCAGTAGGGGTCGGGGTCTTGAATATGATCACTTACTGTGCCCTTCACACCAGCGTAGATGGATAACCCTCTTCGGAGACATTCTCCCGTCAAGAGATCTGCCGCAGGGAAACTGCGTGGCAAGCAAGTCTTCCGATTCTTATCTCCCACTAACTCGATTCCCCAAAACAGACCACGGCCCCTGGGATAGACAGTGTCGCAGTTGAGCTGAAAGCCAACAAGCTGACTGATCTGACCGATTCACTCACCTGACATCGCCAACATTCGGATGAGGAAGGACGCGCTCTCGCAAAAGCTCCTCGAGGCGGAGTCCGCTATGATTACAGCGAGAGACAAGATCGTCTTGTTTGAAGATGTTCAAGATTTCCAGAGCTGCTCGGCAGCCTATCACATGGCTCTGATAGGTATGACCTGTTGTTTGAGGGCCGCTAATCAACTGCAATGTTATCATCGATTAGGAACAAAATCCTTCCTGTCTCACCGTTGTTGAACGCTCCTGAACCGGAGCGGAACGCATTGACGACATCCTTCGCGATAAGTATGGCTGATATGGGTGCGTAACCGCCTCCCAAGCCCTTTCCGACGACTTGTAAATCAGGCTGAGCTCCTTCTTCCCATTGCCAAGCGTGCATCCTGCCGGTCCTGCCGACTTCGAGCGTTGAAGGTCAACAAGTCAGCGGCACATCATTCCCGTATAACACGAGAGAACTCACTGCCTGACATGATTTCATCTGCACAGAACAAGACTCCATATCTTTTGCAGATCGCTTTGACCGCTCGCAGGTATCCATCAGGCGCCGGCACGCATCCTGTCGTAGCACCAACAACTGCAAGGTATGATTCGCTCTCAGTCTGGTAGTGAGGGGGAATGAAGAACATTCCAAGCTGTAGCCCCTCCCGATGTGGATCTAGCTCTAATATCAAGCGCAATATATTACGGCTTACCAGGCTCGACATAGAAGGCCGCGACAGTAGATGGGCCTAGTTCTTGAATCTTCTCCTCTAGCTCTTGAGCCAGTCGGGCTACGTACTCTTCGGTGCTCTCGCTTTCTTTCTGATATCTGTACGCATAGGCAGGACTAACATGGTGGAAGTTTTTCGGCAGTATAGCTTCATATGGTGCTCTTCTAGATGGATGGTGGCCCAAGGCTAACGCCGAGAGTGAATTCCCGTGATAGCTTCTATAGCGTCCTATGAAGTTGACTCTTTCTGGCTGACCATTTTCAATGTGATATTGCCTGACAAGCTTGATAGAGCAATCTACGGCTTCAGTTCCGCCGCTGTAGAAGACTGCGCGTTCCATGTCTGCCGACTTGCATAGTCTTTCGGCGAGCTCCTCGGCAGCCTTTGTATGCGAATTTGTTAGCTTGAATAAGGTTTGCGAATGTGTGGTGAATCATAGCTGACCTCATTTGCGAATACACCGGAGTGTACGTACGACAGCTGCGACAGCTGTTGCGATAAGGCTTTCACTATCCTTGGATCAGAATGCCCTATACTGCAAACGGCAGCTCCACCGCAGGCATCGAGGATTTTTCGACCTGCAATCACAAATAGCTATAGTTATACAGCTCTCGACGAAGTAAGGCATTGAAGGTGCTTGCACTTACCATCGTCCTTGAGATACAGATAATGGCCTTCCGCTCGATCGACCACCAGCGGATCATGCACAAGATGCCGATGGAAGACGGAGGATGTGATAGCTGCGGGGGACTTAGCTATATCTTCGAAGCTCGGCATTACTATGCAGCTGACGCTGGATTGCGTCGAGCAAAGCGAAGCCAGGGTCAGCATTTAGCATCTCGGATACCACTTAGCCGAGACTGCTGCTCACGTGCCGCTTTGCTAGCTACACGACTTTGGTCCTCGTTCGACATGATGGGCAGAACGTTTGCAGTACTCCTGTATAAGGCAATTTCATGCTTGTTATCAGTAAAGACAGGCAGCGAGCTCGCCCGTTAGATCCGTGAATCAGAGAATCATGCAGGTTCTCATACAACAATGAATCAGTGAGCTATCCGCCATAGTAGCATGATCAACCATTTGCCCAACCACAGGCCAAATGTACAGCTTCCTAATACACCTAGTAGCTCCTTTGTATTTCTGAGTCTCACTGGAATATCGATGAACTCGCCATGTGACAGCTTCCCTTGAGAATGGAACAACTCCATCTGTTCATCCTTTTGTCGATATCTTGTTAGGAGCCATTCCTCAAACTCTTTCTTCTCCTGTTCTGTTGCTTCTGCTCCTGTAGTGCGTGATTGAGTAAGCGACTCTCGTCCTATCGGTATATTATGCTTGACGCTATCGCTACGTAGGTGCATGTGAATGACAGGAGGTGGGACACCTCGTCCATATATTGATTGTAGAGTGTAGTAGTCTTGTCCATAGCCATCTCGTGGTATGCCTGGGTACGCGATGGTGACATCGAGTAGCTGGAGAGTATTGACACGAGGCTCGAGTGAGCGTAGACAGAATAGTAAGCCTGTCGAGCGTGGCAAAAGCGTATAGACTCCGTCCTTGATGCCGCTTTTCTCCGCGAACTTGGCTGATATTGGCCGCGTTTGAGACGAAACCAGGGTACCTTCGGGAACTAGAGGGAATGATACGGGGAATGTCAGCTTCCATACCTCTCGTGGCCAAGTGAAGTACGCAATGAAGAAGACACTGACAGAAAAGAAGTACAAAAGGATCAAAGGATCGACTGGCTTGCTCTCCAAACTTTGTGAGCATTCTCCCTAGACTCAGTTTATCTGCGTTCCAGTTCCTCTGCATGAAGATGAAGCGAAACATTTGCATGGCAGGCCCAACGACTGGGACCCATTTCAAGGAAGCTTTGAGGACGATCATTATACTGGAATGCAGTTGAGCGAAGTATAAGAGAGACCTGGAAGAGATCGCTATCAGTATTCCATAGCCCAAAAACGTCCTTTCGACAGATAGATTGGTAAACTAACCAAATATAGGACCAATCACAGTAAACCTGCGAACCACAAGATATCCTCAACAACTGAAGCTCGAGAGAAGCACAGTAACTCACTTGGTGGTTTGCCATCAATACCATTCTGTCTGGTAGATCTATGCCTACCACCACACCCTCGTCATTACGGTGTACGACCTTATGCAGATTGAGAGTTTCGTCGCCGGGCTCGACGGTTATGCGAAGAACAGTGGGAGCCCAAATGGCGCTTATCAGGACGAGGATACGTCCGTACAGCTAACATCGAAATAAAGCAGCCGAGTGAAACTGTCAGATTACGTCGGTCAGTCAGTCATGCGAGGGTGGCGGCTTACGTCCTTATGCCAAGCTACGAGAGAGTTATATATGGACAATGTCGCGGGGGATATCCGGAATACCAGGTTGGCAAGTTGTAGCATATGTAGACCTAGCATCCCAAGCAGGAAGAAAGCATTGAATACGGCCACTTGAAGGTAATCGCGCAGGCCGGGAGGCGGTCGCTTCGACAGGGGGACCGCATACAGGTTGCCGGTCATGATGGCAGCAGGAGGACCTCCAAAACGTCTTCCCTGATGAGATGTATATGAGCAGCCCGTTCCTTTTGCTTTAATGCAGAGCAGACGAGGATGCATGAAAGTGGCACATGTCCAGAAAGGCCGATCACGCTCTCGACAAAAGTTACAAGTTGCCATTGCAGACAGTCCACCACGGCTTCGCACCATTCAACAGAGGCCCTCCATCCAGCACACCATGGCAGCAGTCAACGGCGTCGACGGGCCATCCGCATCCTCCGCGATGCAGAGCAACCTCGAGATCTCGTCGCGCATCCTGCCGCACATCGACAGACACCTCGCGCTGCCCGTACTCAATTTCCTGGAAGAGCATGCAGTGTACCCCAAGGAAGAGGTGCTGCAGGCCAAGTATGAGCTGCTGCAGCCCACGAACATGGTGCACTACCTCGAGAGCGTCCGCAAAGAGCTGTCTGGCGACTCGAGCGACAGCATCTCGTCCGAGGTGAAAGCAAAGGCCGACAAGGTGGTCCAGCGTCGCGAGGAACTCAAGAGCAAGGCAGACACAGTCATCGAAATCATCAGCAATCCAGAGGTAGCTGCATCTCTCGGTCAGGACAAGGAGCGCAATCTCACCACCCTGCGCGAAAAGTACCATGTGAGTGTTCGCCGTTGTCTTCATGCTGCCAGAATCGCTTGTCCAAAATTCGTTCCAATGAGGCAGCTAAAGCATGGGAGCACGTACTAACCGCCCATTGGAACGTAAATCCAGCTCGATGTCGCACAAATCAACCATCTCTACGAATACGGCCAGTTCGCCTACTCCCTGGGCGACTATGCCGCTGCTTCCGACTACCTCAACTCGTTCCGCATTCTGTCGATTGATCCATCCCTCACGCTCTCTGCATACTGGGGCAAGCTCGTTTCAAATATCCTCGAAGAGCCAGAAGACGGAGAGGAGAAAAACTACGATGCTGCTTATGATGAGCTGAAGCTACTCAAAGACGACATTGAGGCGCACAGGCACTCGAGAGCTCCCGCTGTTCAACTTCAACAGCGGACAGCGTGGCTTCACTGGTCGCTTTTTGTCTACTTCCGCCATCCAAAAGGCATTCAAACACTCGTAGATACCTGGACAGAGTCGACACCCGAAGCTGGAGATAAGAGACGCTCATACTATCTCGACACAATCCAATCTGCATGCCCTTGGTTACTCCGCTACCTCATCGCAGCAGCTGTCGTTTCACACACCGGACCCCTCAAGCTTTCCTCCTCGTTTGGTCAACCTGCACAAGGGCGCAAAGCAATGCTCTCCGGCAAACTATTCCAGATCTTGCGTGTCGTAGAGCAGGAGAAATATCAATATTCCGATGCCATCACCGAATTCTTCAGACTTCTTCTAGGAAGCGTGGACTTTGAAGGAGCAACTGCTTGTTTGAAGATGGCAAACGAGGAAGTATTAAAGAAGGACTTCTTCCTTGATGCTGTCAAGGCAGAATTCACAGACCGCGCGAGACACTTTATGTCGGAAGTGTACTGCAGAATACATCACAAGATTGATATTGCGTAGGTTACCTTTTCAATCCCAAGTCGTAAGTTGTCTGACCATTTGCTTTCCCATTAGCGATCTTTCATCACGCCTCGGTCTGTCGGCTGTCGAGGGCGAAAGATGGATTGTCGAGCTTGTCCGTGATGCCCGCTTGGACGCCAAGATCGATCTACAGAAGAACATCGTCACGATGAATGTGCCAGTGTAAGTGGAAGCTGGACTTCTTCCATGTAATCAGTATCATCCCCTGACACACTCTTTCTCCTCACCACAGCGCCTCCATCCATCAAACAATCTCTGACCGGTCGAGACAGCTACTTGAAAGAGCGCAATACATCTTGCCTGCACCAGCGCAGTCAGGTGATGTTCAGGGACAACAAGGACAGCAAGGGCAAAAGAAGGGAGGACCACGAAGGGATAACGATTCAAGGAGAGGAGGAGATGGTGTCGGACAAGGTCAAACACCTCGTCCTGTCGAAGTCAAGTAGATATGCTCAGAGGGGGGCGCATCCTTTTACCTGTTTTGATGTCGTAGCTGTTGTTTCGTATGCTCAACATTCACAAGCAAGACAAAAAGATTGCAGTAATGTTCCTCGGAGAGGAGTTCACTGCTTAGTCTACTCTTTTACAGTCTAACTCCGTTGCAATTGTAGACAGAATAGATGCTCTGTTGCAGGTCGTATGCCCTTCGTGTATTCAGTGTTCACCGGAAGGAATGCATGTCTTGAAACCATCGAGCATTACAGTCTCCGTATTCTAACGTCATAGTATGCACTCATGATCGTCCAGCGTTCTCCGTCACGAATTGAATATACGAGAATGCAATTGATCATGTCTGGCAGCTAGTATTTCACCCAAAGGCCACGTGGTAGCTGGTCCATCTTCGTCATTCTCAGTGAAAGCCTCGGATCGATGAGTCTTTCGCTGAGTCCTGACCTCTTGTTCAGTCAATACTTTATTGACGATCTGCCTGATATCAACGAGTAGTAATCGCTGTGAAGCGTACGGACCCGCTAGATTGAGTCGGACAGCAGAAGACAGTATCGCTCGAGCTTGCAGAAATAGATGAAGATGTCGAGCACGAGCTGATGGGGAGCATGTAAGCCTACGCGTCGGGTTGCATGGAACATGATATTTGGTTAGCTCACTCAGAGACAGGCCAAGAGCTGCACACAGCACAGCGAAGCATATGGGAAGGTGTCCATAGAGGGTGGCGTTTCGGCCTCGACTGGCCATCTTCAAGTTCTCCATGAAGGCATCCAGCAGAGATTGTGTGTTGAGGGTATGTATATTTATCGCAGTGTCTGCAAATGCTCGAGCATATAAGGCTAGCAGAGCTATTCCTTGAGCTTTACTGGCGCGTCGAGCCACGTGATTCAGTAGCATGGCCTCCAAGCCTGCATCTAGTCGCTTTATGTGTTTCACTGTATCAGCAATACGTGACGCTTGGTCCACTGTCTCGGTATTAGAGGTACGCAGTTTCCAGACTGCTTGATGTGCATCGTCGAAGAATGGTAGATTTAGGCGGGAATAGGAAGATAAGGACTCTTCGAGGAAAGATATCAGAGTGAACGAGCTTGCGGGATTGCTCGATGTTGATGAAGAAGAAGAAACGAATCCATGCTGATAAAAGGACTCTAAGCCTGAAGAAGCTACAAAGCCGCCTGTCGGGAGTGCAGAGTCCGATAATCTAGATATAGAAAGTGGAGGGTCATATCAGATGAGTTGGATATTTAGCATGAAGGTAGCTTTACACAAGAAGCAAGTAATCTTCTAGATCACGCTGGTCGATGCTTTCCAAGTCTTCCTGCACTCTCTCACTGCTGGTGGTGCTGCCTGACGCCTTCTTGCCATCGCTCGCCGTCTCCAGAGTCATCCAATCGTGCAGAGAGCAAAGACTGGCAGGCTTGACTTTGGATCAAGACGAGACCTGCTTCGACGTTCAGAGTTCAGGGTGAGCGATGTTTCAGGATCAGATTGGCATGGGAAGCGTCATAACTGATGCCTTGTCTGCCCCCTCCAGACCTTCAAAACCAGAAATGAGACCTTCACCAGCATCAATGAGCGGAGGCGGACACAGTCAGTGGAGCCGCAGAGACTCGACGGAGACGAGCAGCAGCAACAGGATCTGACGAGCTGCTTTCATTCTGTGTCAACAGTGCCAGGTGGTCACCGATACACCGGCTGGTGGGGTGCATCAGGTGAGCTTTCTCTCGTCTGGGCAATTCGAATCTTGAGTTCGAAGACATGGGCTAATCGAGACTTTACTCACAGGCGGCCCAACACAGAAGGGCATCACCCAATACAGTGCGCAAGAGAAGTGATATGAAACTCCATTTAAGACTACTTGCTTACGGCCTTGCCTCCGCTCGCCTGTTCTCTCGCAGCCCTCTCGCACTTCCGTCAAAATCCGCTACAGGGAGCTTTCAAGCACTCTCTCTTCCAAGGCTTCTCCAGAATCGTAGCGCAGATCCCATACTTCCTCGTTCCTTTCGTTGTTGGTGAGTTGCGAGATTGGCGACAAAACGCAGTCTTTCTGTTCATCAGACTGAACATCTCTGGATATTCCTACAGGCTACGGCACAATCTCGTGGGCTGTCAAGAAGAACGAATGGTACAAGTGGGTCATAGCCGTGCATCAATTATCAGAAACAATTAAGGCTAACGTTCTTCATTGCAGCTCCAAGGAAGGCCACCTCGCTACCGCTGAACACGACGAGTAGATTGGCCGTATATGCAGCTTGTCTTGTATGGAGCTCGGAACTTGGTCTTTGTAGAGATGCTGTAATGCAGACCGTCCGGTTGAGTATCGTCAAAGCGTGTCGTACGCATCCTAGCCTACTGCATCCCCTGTCAACTGCCAATCATTCGAACGCTGCTTGATGCCTGTGACCTCTTTGATATCCTGCCTTCTGTCACTCTTGCTTCTGCTCCACCTGCCGTCGCGGCTGATCAGCAACAGACACCAAACGCACGCGCTGGCATGCGGACGAGGCCACCATGGGAGCAGCGCAGAGCAGTATGCGCCCAGCCGGCATGGTGCTGCCCGTCAGCTACCTGGGCGAGCTGGGCAGCGAGATCCAGTACGAGAAGAGGTGAGGCAATGCCGATAGTGCTCGATACAAGGCAATCGGTCCAGCAGCAGGGCATGTCGGCAAGCCTGGCCAAGATGCAAGTTGTTGACATATATGAATTACGTATGATAGTATGGGCTCTTCCCGCTTCCTGAAGTCCATCAAGGCGCGACATCGCTCCGGTGCACTCGTCATCAAGGTGTTCGTCAAGCTAGACTCGCATATGGATCTCAGGCCGACGTCGAAGCGTATAGCTGGTGCGTAATGCGTATTAATTACATTTGACCATCATCGAAAGCTAATTTCAGCATCGTTATGTCTTGTTTTTCAGCCGAACGAGCTGCCCTTGCCGATTGTCCTAATCTTCTTCCATATAGTCAAGCGCTGGCGACCGAGCGCGCTGGGTACCTAATCCGACAGTGGCTTGCAAGCAATCTCTACGATCGCATCAGGTATTTATTCAAGATATATCAGCAATCATCCACTTTCTGATGCCGGTCTTGCCTATGCCTCGCAGTACGCGACCCTTCCTCACGATGATTGAAAAGAAGTGGATAGCTTTCCAACTCTTATCCGCGCTAAGGGATGCACATATCCGTAAAGTATCTCACGGAGATATCAAGAGCGAGAATGTTCTAGTCACATCGTGGAATTGGGTCTACTTGACCGATTTCTCGAGCGCTTTCAAGCCAACCTATATACCAGAAGATGATCCTTCCGACTTCTCTTATTTCTTCGATACATCAGGAAGAAGGACATGTTATTTAGCACCTGAAAGGTTTTATAGCCAAGATAGCGAGATTGGAAGAAAGAAGGCTACACTGGAAGTCGGCAGGTCCCTAGGAAAAGTTACCGAAAGTATGGATGTCTTCAGCTTAGGCTGCGTTCTGGCGGAGCTGTTTATGGAAGGAGCACCGCCGTTTACCCTGGCTCAATTACTACAGTATCGCAGCGGAGACTACTCGTTGAGCGGATATCTCGCTCAGATTGAAGACGATGACATTCGGGTGCGTGTTCATTTAGAGACACGTGCCCCAAATGTTTAAGCCTGTAGCTAAGCTCGGTCTGTCTGCAGAGTCTCATACAGAGCATGGTCTCGCTAGATCCGGCCGATCGCAGGACATGCGAGTACTATTATACCGAAGAGTACGACAGGAGTTTTCCAGCATCTTTCTACGACTTCTTCCATGACTTTGTTGCTTCTACAAACGAAATCAATGCTGTGCATCCCGCTCAGTCTAGCTTCTCAACTGCGGTCAGCGCCAGTGGCACAACCACCCCTCAAATTGGAGCAAATGCGAACACAGCGACTTTACCATCTGCACCAGAGACCGATAGCGAGATACCGCTACCATCGAACGCAGACGAGATCATAAACAGGATATGGACGGACTTCGAGTCAATTGAACGTAGAATAGATCCACAAAGGACGCGTCAGTCCACTTTAGAGGAACAGCCACATCGACTAGTGACTTCGGCCGACGTGAGCTACTGTACTTTGCCAGCATTCAAAGAGAAAACCCTAACGACCCATAATGCAGTCAGTTTTCCCTGTTCTGCTACCGCTTTCTCTGGCCGACACACTTGCGCCTGCCGACACAAAAGCGCCTACAGCAGGCAAGTTGTCAACCTCAGCTTTGTGCGTATGGAATAGTACAATAAGTGATTAATCTTTCTCCATATAGACGGTCCTGCTATTATCCTACTTTCCCTCATTTGCTCTAACCTTCGAAACTGCGCCCATGCCAGCTCTATTACGCGAGGGCTCGACACTTTGCTGGCTATCAGCAAGTACTTGACGGATGAAACAAAGCTAGACAGGCTGTTGCCCTTCGTAGTGTCGCTCCTTCAGAACGATGTTGCGTTAGTACGTGGAGCAGCATTGCGGACTTTGACACAGACGGTAAGCATCAGTTTCTCGTAGCAACGTTTTCACTCTCCTTGACGCGATTATCCTGCATGGGTTTGTAGCTCATAGCAATCGGGACTATCACACCATCCAACGCTGCCATCTTTCCCCAATTTATACTCCCAAACGTGGTTCCGTTCGCCACAGACCCCGACGAAGCAATACGGTGCTTGCTAGCTCAGAGCTTGCCGTATCTGGCCGAAAGTGGACAATGGTATCTAGATATGACACAAGCAATGAAAGCAGAAGGGACATTTAAACTGACTCGAGCGCACGACTTCGATGGTGCACCATACGAAGTGGGTTATCGTTCGAGAAGTCTATTGTCACGAAATACTAATTCCTACATAGATGAGTTACGATGCCTCACTCCTCGATCTACAAAGTCAAATTCAAGATCTCATGAACATCCTCTTGGTAGATCTTTCATCAGCAGTGAGAAGGGCTTTGGTGCTCAATGTCACTCCATTATGCGCATTCCTCGGCCGTGCTCGTACGGCAGACATCCTGGGATTAATGACAACACATCTAAATGACCGTGACTGGCGGCTCCGGGCTGAGTTCTTCGGCTCTATGGTAGGCGTCTCCACCTGTATAAGTGTCAAGAGCGTGGACGAGTATGTCCTACCCTTGTTGGCGGGTGCGCTTGCAGGTATGTCAGATCCACTTTGCATCAGTCTACAGAGAACTGACTACTTTTGCTGTACAGACACCGAAGAACAAGTGACCAGTCGCGAGCTGAGCTCGCTGGCGACTCTAACAAGTCTTGGTATACATCAGAAGAAACGCCTCTGGGAGGCTCTATTTGCGGTCATGCCGCTTCTCTACCATCCCAACGTCTGGTTGCGTTCTGGTGAGCCAAGGGTTACATGCGACTAGCGAGCGCCTCCGTCATTCGGCTAAAGTACATTTCACACTCTGTAGGCGCTTCTAGCTTTGTTGCTGCCGCCTCGAAGCAGCTCAGCGAAACAGAGCGATGGTGTTCTCTCTATCCCGGTCTTCGGAAGATACTGTCAAACGATATTGGGACAATCGATGAACTTAACATAATGTCGGCATTGCCCGCGCCAGTAAGTATCCGAATAGATTGTACGCGAGTGAAGGCTCACTACCTCTACGTTCTAGATTCCCCGGCCAGTTTACGAGGCGGCAATAGCTTGGTCAATCCGTGCTTCTGGCAGTCCGATGTGGAAAGGACATGCTACCATACATGGCATGCAACTGATGAAAGCCATCGAAGCAGCTATGGAACCTCCAGTCCTACATTCTGAGTAAGTTAAAGAGTCTGGACGAAATGCGTGGAAGTACACAAGCTGAGACGCCCTGTTATAGCGACAAGTCGGAGATGCAGCGGTTGCAAACACTTGGAATGTCGGAAGCTGACAGCTACAAGCTTCTGATTATGCGGGGCTACATCAAACAGATTGCAGTAATGCGCAAAAAGTATGCTCATCGCACGACTTGTATGAGCGGGGAGCTGAACCTTGACCTATTGCAGCACGTCTTCCTTGTCCGCTGAAGAGACGAACGTGGAAGAAATGTCATTTGCGGAGGAAGTCAGACTCGCTGACTTCGGGATCGTACCGCAAAACATCATATTTTCCACCACCGATAATCTTGGAGCACGCTTCCAGTCCCGCGCCGTTTCATCCGACGGCATCCTTCGAAGTCCCTCAGCTAGAAATACCGCATCGGTTGCATCCTTCGACTACAACACACGTACCGGCACGAGATCCGTAAGTGGCAGCAGTACGGCCGACGCGCTCAGACGGCGTCTCGCCATGAACAATGTATCATCGACGTCGCTCAACAGTATACCAGGAGACTATTCTCCCAAGCAACCCAATTCTGCGTCGGTGCAGAGTACGTCAACTACCTCTACACCGGGAAGTGATCGAGTGTACCCTAAGGACGACAGTTTCGACAACCAATCCAACGCACCAACAGTCGTCAGCAGTTCCAATCCAGCTGGGCCTTCGCCGCTGAGCAGGCAGAGAAGCAGGGTAAACATGCATGGCGTCGAGTTAGCAAAAGCATCGGCAGCTGTCGGAGAAAACAGCAGTAACGCTACGGGCCATCTCACGACTGAGGTGGCCAACGGAGCAGCAATAATGTCTGGTGTATCAGTATCAAGCGCGAGAGTCGGGCACCAACCCACAAGCGGGCGTTTCCACAGTACCTACGAAGGAGACGACCCTGCTATCAAGCAGTTGCTGGACAGAGCTTATCTTGAGTCTTACAGGGAACCTATGCCTGAGTTTGGCCCCTTCATACCCGATAAAGTCAACCGTAAGCGAATACCGCGGCCTGGGGCAAGAGAACGGATTCACAGACGTCCGGAAGGATTTTTAATCGGGAACTTGGCAGAACACACCGACGCAATCACTTCATTTGCAGTCGCGCCAGACCATCTTTTCTTCGCCAGCGGTTCTGCCGATGGCACCATCAAGATCTGGGATACAACTCGACTTGAGAAAAATGTCACTAGTCGATCTCGACAGACCATTCACCAAGGCGGACGGATCACTGCAGTGGTAACGCTCGAGAATAGCCACTGCATTGTGTCAGCGAGCACAAACGGTTCGATTTGGGTGAATCGAGTGGATGTGCAACAGAATTTAGGCCAGATGCCACGTTACGGGAAAGTCGCCACAATCAGACAGCATCTTATTGATTCAACAACTGGGGACTATGCCACCTGCATGCTCCACTACGACACAGGTATGTAAGATACAGGCTTTTATCACGCTTGTTCGGACTTACTGAATGCAAATCACCAGACTCAGCTTCAAAACTTGTATATGCAACAATGCAATCAAAGATTGTTGTTCTGGATGTCCGGACATTACGAAGCATCACTACGTATCAATTGCCGAACCATATCGGACCCATAAGCTGCATGTGTATCGATAAGATGCACACTTGGCTTGTTACCGGTACTCTAGCGGGATACCTGTCACTTTGGGATCTTCGATTTGGGCTACTGTTACGTACATGGAAGGCAGGACATTCTGGTACTGGAGGTGTACGATCTTGCACCATACACAATACCAGAGGAAAAGGCAGATGGGTTATAGTCACACTAGACAACTACGAAGGTTTCGAAACTTGGGATATCGGGACAGCGCAATGTGTCGAGCGTTACATGCTCGTTCACGATACCGCGAGTAAGGAAGCTCTACGAAATCTGCGGCGACGGCGGCGTACCTCCTCCACAATGAGTGCTCAAGGGCGACAGGCGGTAGCTGGAGCCCATGCTTTCGACGAGAGTCCTGCTCAAGCCATCGAAAACTTTTTAGCGAGCTCTGGCATGCCTATGGAGCGAAAGCATGACGGACACCCCAATACTCAAGACGGTGATCCTGCTGCAGCCTTGCATGGCTTTGAGTATCGACCTAACAAACCCGCGATTACCACACTGCTGCACGGCGTAGACTATTCTAATGCCCTATCAGGCTCGTCTTCCTTGGGCAGTCTGCCAACAGTGGTAGAATTGGAAAGCGGCAACGCAGCAGTAAGAGCGCGGCCCAGTGCGGGATGGATCATATCTGCTGGGGAGGATCGCAGACTAGTATTTTGGGATCTTGAAAATGCAGAGAAGTCTTCGCTGATTGTTGGAGCCGAAGAGGGAGAAGACAAAACTACCTTCGGATACGAAGTCTTCGAGGGCACGCACATCTACACGGAAACGCGCTCCAGCGGTAAAGCAGCTGCAAGCAGCAGCAAGCGTGGAAATCTTACAGCAGGCAGTCAGCAAGATCTACTGAGAGCGCATCAAGACGCGATAACCGCTTTAACCGTGCTAGATTTGCCATTCCGATGCGTGGTCAGCGGCGATCGTAGCGGGAACGTCAAAGTTTGGGAATGAGATTCAGAAGCAGTTTGCAGGGGATAACAGCAAAGAAGGGCCGAGAGTGCTTATGTAGCAACAAGTGCGCAGTGGTTACAGATTATGGTTGTTATTGTTGTTGTTAAAAACAGAAGTCAGGCCCTCCGCTTGTTATCAGATGTGGAATCTGCAGTCTTGGCCTTTCGCTTCTTGAACATGGGAGCACTAGTTCCCAAAGCTGATTGCTGAGTGGCTGCTTCGCTCGCGTCACCTTCTACTTTCGGCTCAATCAGCTCCAACGCAGCCTTATACCGCTCCTCCTTTTCTTCTGCCGTTTCTTCATATTCCTCAAGCTCTACAGCTTTGAACTTTCTCTTGCCATCCGCTATATGAAGTTTTCTGTCAGCTTCAGAAGCAGGGGCCTGCGTCTTGGCTTGTTCTCTAGCTTTCGCTAGAGCGTCTTTGCTAGTTGACACGTGCTTGGGCGTCCGTACTTTGATCTTTATCTGATCATAATCATCGTCGTCCAGAACCGGCAGTGACTTTTCCTTCAAGTACGCATGTGACATCTTCCTGTTATCTGGCTCTTCTCGAGTAGCTAGGGGAACCTCATTCTCCGGAGGAGCATTGCCATCTTCATTATCGTCTTGTTGTTCGGTCGAACTCGAACGAGGTCGCGATGGTCCAGGTGTAGGTGCTACGATTTCCCATTCGCCCGCATATCCTTCTTTCTCTCGTAATTCTTTCTCTTTTTGCAATCGTTCTGCATCAGGATCTGTAAAGCCCAATGAGGCAGCTGTAGAATAGCTACCACCTGAAGTTGACGATGATGCCGCTTTTTTTCGAAAGGTGGGCACTACGCTGCCTGAAGTTGAGGCTTGCGCTACACTGATTCCCATCGCAGCAGCTGCAGCTGCATCTATACTTGCTATTTGACGAGCCTCTTCTGCCTTTTCCCGCTCCTGCTTGTTGCCTTTCTTATAGATGTCGCGGATGTATCGCTCAAGGTTGCCCTTGTGCCGCATGCCGGAATCATGATGTGAGCGTGACTGCAGGGTCGACACAGACGTCAGCTTCTGATGGAGTAGTGCTGCATCGCATGAGCACGTCGAGGCTTCGCTTACCGGCTTGTCGTCGGCGATATATACTTTACAGCTGCCATGGGGAAAGTGTGGCGGTCAGCTACTGCTGGAGAGCGGTGAAAGCGTCAGGAGCTGGCATGAAGCTCACTATTTGCAGTAGAATTTCTGATGTGACACCCAGTATTCAGACATCTTGCAATGTTTCGGTAGTTGGTCGGCCTCCAAGGTCAGAAGCTTGACTCCAGCAACGGTTCAAAGCTGATTAGCTTGTGGCAAAATATTGATGGCAATGATTGTCTCGTATGTGCGAACTATCGCTTCTTTGCTTTTCGCCATATTGGTATGCGCCATAGAGATGGGCAGGCTGGAGTATCCTTCTATTCTACAGGGATAAAAGAATGTGTCGGCGAAAGCCTCGAAAGCAGAGCCCGTCGGGCTTAGACTAATTCAACTGGTGCCATGTTAAACTCGTATTTCCCCTTCTCCTCATCTAACAGTCTCAGATCTCATTTATAAAGATAATACAGAGCAGCGTAATCTACCTTGATGACTTTACCTTCCGTGTCGCACTGCAAATGCATGAAATCGTCAGGCAAGTCGCCTTGAGTGATACAACCCTAGATGCTATCTTACCGTGGATGGGGGAACTCCACCGGCTGTGGATGTTCTATAGACATGCTTGGCAAGATCACCCTCTACGGCGCTGAGTTGAAGCCAGGCAATATTCTTCGAAGGATCTGTTGGGTCAGGAATACTCGCATCCCTCTTGAAAGCAGCATAGCTTCCTCTGCCGGTAGCCCTGGACATGCGATAGCTTGGTCAGTAGAGTGTGATAGGATGTAGTCCTTTTTTCAAAGCCTGTTCACCTCAAGTCGAAGACTGGATTAGCAGATGACGCACTTGGCGTAAGTTTCTGGAAGTAATGGTCGCCAATCTTGAAGGATCCGATGATTGCTTTGCATAGGCCGCTGAGCTGTCCAGAATAAGGGAGCAACAGGGCTAACTGGGGCAGCCTGCTAAGGATAGGATTCGCAGCGGCTTTACGTGTGGGTCAAAGAATGAACTTCGCTTGCAAGTACTGATTCGGCAGATATTCAGGGTAGAGGTCACCTACCGCAAGATGCGTCGAACAGGTCTGCGACAGCCATATTGCTAGCGTATACTCCATTAGTGCAGGTGTAGTTCTGTTGGTCATTATCTCCGAACGTCAGAGCTACACAGCAACAAAGCGACTAATACCGTATACTGACCTGCACTCCGCGACCGAGTAGCACGTGTACCGGCTTCTCACCCTCGAAGAGGCTCATACCGACAGTACTAGCCGCTGCCGGCAACGACACATCATTTGCATTGGATAGTGGGCATTGTGTGAGCTTGATAGATCTTTGGACATGAGCTGTTGGAGCCGCTGTCACAAAGGAAGTTAAGAAGGCCGCCGCCATGGTGCTGTAGAAACGCATGTCGACAATCGGGGTACCGGAATAATGTAGTCTGGAAAAGAGAAAGCAGATCTGAAAGCCTGTTGATGGAATACTGGAGTGAATCAGACTGCATCGAGTGCCGTTATGCTGGCTATCTGAGAAGGGCTGTTGAGCTGCTCATGCGGCGACCTCCACGCCCATTCATAGTACTATTTCAAGCGCTCGAAAGGAAGTCTACCGATGAGGGCCTTCGCAAACAGAGCATTAGCTCGGCATAGGATATTGTCTGGACGTGTTTTCCAAAATCGTCCATGCCTCGATTCCCGGCTGACCTCGATGCTTGCGCTCAGTAGTGGTGAGAGTGAATACGTGATTCGCCTCATGAAGTTTGAAGATGCTATGGCTTGATCGGGAGGACCAGCATGACCAGACATACAAGACAAACGCATGCAGGCTCTTCAACTGACAACACGCCCACTCATGACCATACCTGCGAGACTGAAACAGAGCAAGTTCGGCAAGATGTTGACCTGGCAATTCAAGCTCTGTAGCTTTTCTGATCCTGCCAGTCCGCTTGAACGCCGTGCTGGGCTCACCGCCTTGCAGCAGCTTTCACAGTTCACAGGTTGGGCGCATCCACCTCTTCAAGCTTATCTCTACATAGATGGTATTCCCTTCCAATCACCCAGAAAGAGCAGATATACCAGTCACCAAGCCGTCATGCCAACACTCTCTCATCTTCCGTCAGAGCTGCTACAATGCATCGTCTCTTCCGCAGCTCTTGGGGATTCTGGTACTGATGGAGTCAGTCCTGCTGGTCTAAGAGAGGACCGAGAAAGGGCCCCACATAAGTCTACAGTCAAGTCTCTATCCCTCACGAACCGAGCTTTGCGTTCATTCGCTCTACCTCACTTGTGGCGAAACATGCACATCTCAGTTGCGTTTGACGAACTTCCAGTTACTGTATGTGCTCTCAATAGCTTTCTCATACCATCACATCCTGCCAGGGAGTACTCAAAACATCTAGATCTCTACATTGACAGCATTAGATACAACCCCAACCCAGCTCTACTTACATCTCTAGACTATCTCCTGGCTGAAACGATAGTCGGTATGAAAAGCTTACAATCCATTAGGCTACACTTGAAGACCGTCTTCGACTTCCCGGAGACTTTGCAGGCCGTTCTAAGAATTCCAGAATTGAAGTCCTTGACGATAGCGTCACGAGGTACTCTGAATCTCCCGGCTGTTCAGGCGAACAAGCTCCAAAACCTATCAATTCACAGCGATGTGGGGGATTGTTGTCTTGATCTATCTTGCTTTCCTATATTGCAAGAACTTAGCCTAAACATGGAGGATAATTCGATACACCAGAGTTGGGACGAGATTTACTTTCCTCCCAAGATGTGGGTCTCGGTGAAATCACTGTCATTACATGGTTTTATACTGGACCCTGATAGACTAATAGCTAATCTAGCCGAATCTCTGAGATCCTATGGGAGAAATAATGCACTCAAAAGCATCAGCTACCATCTCGCAAGGGACGAGCTAGACGCTACATACGCATGGCAAATGATCAGTCAAACTACAAATCTGACAAGCTTAAGTTTTACGGTACCTGTTCTATTTGATTCAAGATATGCTAAAAGACTTGTTAAAGCTTTTCCTGACCTTGAGGAACTGGAACTTTTCGCTTTCTCTAGAGCGGCTGCTTGGGAATGGCCAGATCAATTTGAAGCGTATATTGATGCTTTTTCACAGCTCAAGAATCCAAAGACGATTGCTATCAACCACAATGAACAGAATGCGGGACCTCTTCCAAACACCACCGTGTCTCAGTCATCTTCTTTTCCAGTGGATCCCACCTTGCCTGTACAATCGCCAGCAGCAAGCCTTGCAGCCACCGCAAGCAATGGAAGTGACGAAGCCATTCATTCGATTGACGAAAACTTCGAGACAGATGTGATTGTCGTATATGGACCAGTAGGCACCAATTTCGGGCCGAGGTCAGCACCGGAAGATACAGAGGTACAAGTGAATATCAGCCGTGCCCTGTTCCGAGCCATTCCAACCCTTGAGCGTGTCAAGTTTGAGCCCGGACTGCATGAGAGAGTGTCACTAGATTTGTTTGCTTACAAAATCAGCGAAACGCTGTATGAGAGAGCCTAGAAATGTAGAAGCATGATTCACTTGTTGCCATGTCGACTGGTGGCGAGAAGTTTATCGAGCCAAAACAGCAACGGGCTTTTGCGCTTGGACTTGTTTTCCTCAGGATTGGCAAACGGCACGCAATCGTCGCATACAGAAGCGTGCGTATGCAGCAAGTCGATACGAAGGCAGCTGGCTTGCGCGATTGTGCATGCGCAATGAAGAGGATCCTCACAGCAGAGGATGGATGAGAGCAACGGTGGAAGCGGGCCGACACAACTCGGAGAGGCGGGCCATACGAGGCTCGAGCACGACGAGCGTGCAAACACTGCATCGATGATCAACTTCGATTCTGCTGTGCGCCTTTCAGTGGTGCAGTCGAGTCGCAGGAAGCCGCGGCGGAGGATGTTCCTGGTCGTGAAGGCTTCAAGTTGCTGCTGCTCCTCGTGCTGACCTCTGCAACGGCTCAGCTTATCGACTATTCTTCTACTGACCACCAGCATCACCTCTTCACATTCGTTTACTCTGGGAACTGCCTGCCTGCGAGGTCCTGCTGGCAAGGCAAGCCGTAACTGCCAACCTTTCACGATCTCGATACAAGAACACAAGTGCACCATGGCAGTCGCACAGCAAGCAGGGCCATTTAGTGAAGCCTACCTCGGAACCAACCTGTCTTACCGTCACCTCCCAGCTAGCGGCTCACGCAGTAGCTCAGCAAACGCCTCGCTCGCCGCCAACGATTCCGCCGCCTCTTTGCTGGATCCCATGCTGGGTAGCGATGGATCAGACAAGCATGAGACAGCTGCTGCAGATACGGAGCTAGGAGCGAAGAGGATACCCCATGAACGAGAACAGATGCGTCAAGCTGGCCAGAAGCCTACAAAAAGCGTCGCGCCCATCCGGATACCCCGCAAAAGCGAGACAGGTCAACAGCATCAGACTGCACTTTCATCCGCAGCGTTGACAAGCTCATTCCCTATGCCACCTCCACGAACACCTGGATCCTCAGTTTCACCTGCCGGCACTTTTGGCTCACCAGCGTTGTCTCGTCAAGGTCACTCGCATCAACCATCTTTATCGACCACCGAGGGAACTCGAAGCAACAGCCCGCAGGATAGTAAACATTCACCCGTACAAAGCAGACATGATGTCTTGCCTCGCAAAATGCTGTCAGTGCCGCCTCCAACACCGGCTTTCAGCAACTCAAGAGCTTCAACTTCCTTGGGACTCTACTGGGAGGGCGAAACTTCTTCAATCCGTAATTCAGGTAGTCATCCTGCTCCATCTACTGTATTACCATATTATTCCGCAGATCCAGCGGCGTACGTTCATACACCGATTGAAGAAGAACCGTATGCTCGTATCAGATCCTTCGCCGCTGAATATTCTACCCTGCCGCCTTCCGGCTCAGTGTCACCAAGCTATCCACCTCGCGCGTACTCTCCCGCTGGCTCATCGGATATCTCTAGGAGCAGTAAACTACCATCGGACTCCCATCACAGCCCTCACAGCAAATCTGCTGGCGGGAATATTTCACGCCCTGTGCTGCATCGTAGCCAGAGTGACTATTCTGATGACCCGCGTGTGCGTAACAAGCGGCGCGAATCCTCAGGAACCTTCGTAAGTCGCTACATACGTCTGCTCTACTGTTCCTCCTGCTAAAGCTTCCTACCTTGGCCTCGTAATTTAGGGGACTGTCTTCTCAAGCTCACCATCCGCTGGTTTGCATCACCCGGTCAGCACTCTTGAAAACGAAGATCATGCCTCCATCGGTATTCGAACAACGACGCATACACGAACACATAGCGAAGTATCGATGGCCAGCTCGCCAGGCATGACACACGAGCTAGTCCGCCGTGGCAATGTTTTCGAAGCGTTGCATTCTGGTACGCAAGAGGCATCGAGACGGCTGGCCCGCGCTTCACTTGTTTCTTCTGAGCTTCTACGCTCTGCTCATTCGATTGATGCCCTCCGAAGCGTATTGGCTGAAGACCCTGCATACGCTGTCGATAAAGATTATAGTGATTCTGGCGATCACCCCGTGTCTCGCACACGACATTCTCATCGATATAGTTCAGGTCCAGCTCCGACTCTCGCAAGTCTAGCAGAAGATGAGGATGATCAAGATCTACCACCTTCCGACTTGGACTACATACGAATCAAGCACCGAAACTCTCGACATCGCAGTGGCAGCAAGCGACCATATGATCATATGCCGCGTAGAAACTCAGATTGGGGAAACAAAAGCTCCAACTCGTATGCCTCACACAGATCCGGCAAATCATCTGCTAACTTTACGGTAGCTTCTCAAGCACCGTCTCTACCGACCCTACGCAATCCGATCATGCGAGCAGAGATTGCTGATAAAGAGGCCGCATTACCCTTCAAAAAGCTGGCCAGACGCGCGAGCACTCTAGGTGAAATACTTGACCACATGCCCGAGCAGAAGCAGTACGTAAGCTATCCTGTCGATGAAAATGGGTCACACGAAGAGTATGACGAAGTCAGTGAACTCCGCTATAGTAATCAACTTCGTAAAGCCAGAAGAAAAATTGAAGTAGGAGTTCCCAGCTTGTGGAATTCACATACGCCAATAGGTAGCGTTTCCAGCGGAGCCGAATCGAGACACTCGGCCATGCGCGAAAAGCAAGGCTCAAACGCCTCTGATAGGCAGTATCACGTTCATCCCGGAGCTGAGGTGGAGGAACGCCACTTTCGTAGACGTAAGAGCTATACTGCGTCACAACTACAGGAGGTCGTATCAACCCGGTCCGAGAAGCCAAGCTCTTCGAATCTCTACGGTCGAAGCAGCTTCAGCAGCTCAGGCTCTGGTACGGAAGACTACCACATCGCACCGCCTAAAAAGTTGGGCTATTGGCAAACCCTCCCTCCGCAACAGAAAAGAAAGCTCCGGCTTGCTGCTATACTTTTACTTGGTCTTGTTATCGCGGCTGTCGTTGGCATTGCTATTCCTCTGAGTAAACGTTCCAAGGCAGCAGGAGCAGACTGCGCTCGTACTTGCTCGAGCCAGGGAGTGCCAACCCTTCGTGACGGGGTCTGCATGTGTCAATGCTCTGGCAATCGGGCTGGTCCGTTCTGCGATCTAGGTATGTTCTTGAGTAATCTTCGCTGGCTTCGAGCGCTGACTCCTGTCTGTTTGTCCAGACACTACGTGTGCATGTCCGGACGGATCTGATACTTGTCGGAATCGTCTAGCCAAAGGCTTGCTCAGTGCCGCTTCCACTGCCTCTACACTCTTCGCCCCACCTATCAATACTACAAGACTCGCTGCAGCGCTTGCTGAATCGCAAATTGGATCCAACGATGATTGCACCGCTCAAACACGATTCATTGAAACTCCAAATCTCGATCCCGCTCAATACAAGGCCCGACGTCGCTGGACGCAAGCGGTCTTATTGTGGGATGCGGCCACCTCGGAGGATTTCACTAATACAGCCCTTTCAACCTTCCAAGCTGGTCTCTCATATTGGCAATGGCAGGACTCGCCCTCCTTTCAAGCGCAAGCTGCCTTCCAGGTCGACAATCATGGCTACTCCATTGATTTTGCATATCAAAAAGTCTTCGTTCTGCCGAAGACCCTTTCCGAAGTTGGAGTGAGCCAAGCCGGCATAACACGTCTATCAAACAGTTCAGCAACTGCTTTGCAGAGGGTAGGGGCTTTCGCCCTGGCCGCATCAACACAACGGAGCAGCGCGTTATCGTCACTTTTTACAAAATTGGGATTCGAGGCTGAACAGCTTCAGACCTTTCGAACAAACGTACTGGCCTCGCCTGTGTACTTCCCATTCGACCTGAATAGACCCCTAGGCTCGCAATCAGCCATGTCCGTAGCACTTCGCCTCAAGGATAGCGGCGCGAGCTTTCCGGTACCAGCCGCCTGTACACCTGGACTATCTACCTCTCAGCTCTCAGAGCTTAACCACGTCGAGGCGGATATTTTTGGGCTATCTGAAGCTACTTCGGTATCGGAATTCTCTTTGAACTGTGCAGAACGGCCACTATATGGCTTCCTGAACGTCTTCAATCTCAGACTCCCCTATTTGGTAGGAGAGAGTCCCCAGCAAGCCGCAGTCTTAGCTGACCAGGTGAGAAGAAGCGTTGTTCCACGCATTTGAGCAGTCAATGACTGAATTGTTACCCAGACGCGCAAGACTCGTCTAACCTTCTTGGCTCGCCCCAGCCTGCTACCTCTTTCTATATCGGGGGACCTCAATACTTCTACTATCACGACCGCCTCGTATGGTACTGTAGTGGCCCTCGACAACGTCTTGTTCGAATTTCTCTCTCAACTAAGCGATAACGCTATAGCTCGAGCCTTTATCGATTATGTTCTTTCTGGAGACAAGTCACCACCTTCGTCCACGTCTCCCCTCGGGTCTCTCCTGCCGGTCGGCTTGCAGTCTCTGCCATACATCGAAGTACAAGCTTGGGGCGGTCTGCTATTTTCCGACATTGACTACATCGTAAGTGGCACAAGGCAGACGGGAGACAACTCCTTGTTTGGCTCGGACGCAGGAGCGGCACTTCGAGAATGGGCGCACGCAGGGCAGAACAGCAAGACAATCCGCTGGTCGCCTGATGCGGCGTCTCGTCAATACGCCATGGACGGTGGAGGGGATGCAGCTTTTCAAGCTGTCTGGGACAGGTCCAAATCGTCGTCGCCATCCGACATTCTCAATGATCTGGCTTCTTCAAACCTTCTTACTTCGTAACATCATTGTTTCAAACACTTGTCAAGTCAGCAGGAATCTCTTTTAGCGTTATGCATCTAGAAATATAGACCACTAAAGCGCAAGCAGCGATAATAATGCCATCTCGATTTCTCGATGCAGCTGTAAACGACCGTGGGCAAGGTTTTTTCAGACCAAAACTTCTACAAATGCATAATACTGATCACAATATAAGACTGTCTAGGGACTCCCGTGAACTTTGCAAAGCCCGCTGATTATGCTATGGCAGATATGACCAATTGAGCAGCTCCCTCTTCTTCGGCACGTACGGAAAGCTCCATTGTTACTCCTTGCCCAGAAGCGTAGGTCATGCGACTGCGAGCCAAGACTTTGCCTCCGCCTCCACAAACAATACCGGATAGATTGAGCGTATGCACTGAAGCTGACGCAGGGGATTCCGTTCCGCCCAGTGGCTCCATGTTCAGGATCTCGATAAGCGAATCGCAAGCGGCTGTCCAATAATTACAAGTCAGCGATTGTGTCGCACATTGCCGGGAGATGCAAAGAGACTTACCCTTCAAGCTATCCAGCGCAGTCAAAGCAAAAGTCTCTGTTGCAGTACTGCCCGACCGCAGGCGGTCCCACTCGGTAGCGAATGTTGCGTAGCTCGGCGTGATGTAGTCTCCTGCACCAAGCTCGAGATCTTCGGTCTGGTATTCGTCATCGTAGCCGTCTTCCTGGGGTTCGCCAGTTTCAGGATCGACTTCCTTGCTGACGAAGCGGAGTGTATTTGTGAAAGAACCCGTGGCATAGTCTTCGGGTGAGTCACGAGTGAACGAAACGTAGACGATTCCAGATTCTTGAGCTGCGAGACTGGGAAGAGGTAGAATGAAATCCTCTGTGAGACCACTTTCTTCAGAGGGCGACATCAGAACAGTTACGTTCTCAAGAACAGTGTCTGTAATAGTATTGCGTATATTGAACTGCATGGTATCGATTATGATCAGCCTATCATAAAAGTAACTCCGTTCTTTGACTGGCTTACCTGGAAGACAATATGCTCCTTGAAGATATGCTTGACGCAATCGACAACATATTCAGTTTCACGTTCCGTAAGCTCGACTGGTTTGGAAGAGCTTTTGAGGACATCTCCATAGTCCTTGAAATCGGGAATGGCTTTGAGTTGTTCAGCATATCTAGACTGAGCTTCCGCTGCAGAAGGCGAAGGTCCAGCAACAGGTTCGACTGGTGCTGAAGGACCGGCTGAAATTGCGGCCAGGCCGGATGAGATCTCGTTTCTCGCGCGCTGTGCCTCTTGTCGTGCTTGCTCTTTGCTGATTTTAGGAATGGATACGATGTCGAAAGGCTGTTCTGCGGATGAGGAACTTGTAATATACGAAACTAGTTTCGACTCGAGAGCCGACAAAGAGTAGGTTGATTCTGATGAGACAGAAGGTAGAAGTCAGACAAATGGGACAGACTGATCTGTTTTACTGCAGTAACCTACCGTCTTTCACAAGGGCGTCGGCGAGAGGCTCATCTTTCATGATGCGAAGGTACATCGCTGCGCGATCCCGGACCTCGTCATCAACATCATCCAGGCACCTTTGAAAACCAAAGTCAACTATATGTCTGGATAACCGGGAAGCTTCTTGGCCTACCTCGTCAGTAACACACGTATGCTATTCTTGACAGTTTCGTCGGCAACATTAATGCCGAACTTGGCAAGGGCCGAAACAGCTGCCGCTCGAACGATGGCGTTCTCAAGGACGACTCTGTTGTATATATATCTGATGTACTTGGAAGGCTGTGGTGCTTTTGGACCTTCAACTCCGATAAGATGGAGGATACGAACGGAGAGTTTGGTGAATTCGCAATCCTCGATGAACTCGCAAAGCTGAGCGAGAGCTAGAACGCCATAATACAATTGATGCGTAAATTGGCGAATCTTTATCGCAGCAGACGATCTTAAAAACTTACCGGCCTCTTTCGAGTCACTGATATACTTGACCATGTCGAAAATGGCTTCAACGACCGACTTCTTGAAATCGTAACCGCCCTCATCGCGTAAAACACCGCTGAGGAAGGTGAGCATAACAGACTGCTTGGCTGGGAATTTAAGGCATAGCGCTCTGATGGCATTGACGACAATGACTTTGAATTCATCGCTGATCTCGGACATGAATGCGCTAATCTGCTTCATTAGTCGATCAACAGAAGCTTCGTTTCCAGTCTGTACCAAGCAGTCAGCTCATAGCACTCGAGAGACTGTCAATGTATAGTACACACCTTCAATAAGGTGGTGATAGCATATGTTGCGACAGATCGATTCTCATCATTGATGAGCTTCTCCATGTCGAGATTGCAAGCAGCAACAGCTTGTGGCTGTGTCTGAGCTAGCTTTGCAAGTGTGCGTATGGCAGCGAATTTTAGCGATGACTTGGGCGAAGAAAGGAAGAGTTGCAGAACTGTAGAAAGGCAAGTCAACAGTCAGCCAAGTATTAAACGTATGCATAAAAAACCTCAAGCTAACCAGCAATGGGCTTTGTGAGTTCTTGCCCGCTAACACCTCGCATTTCGCAGATAGCACGGGCCGCTTCATAATTGACCATGTCGGACTTGTGTCTAAGATAGCTTTCGATGAGGTCGAACATTTGTCGATGAAGGCTGCAATGATCAATGAGTCAGTCTTAGATCACGAGGTCAAGTGACGGGAGAGGCGACATACTTCGGGTCATCCTCCATCACTTTAGCGGCGTAACGAATCAACAAGCATGTAGCATTTGCGTTTCTCAAAGCCTGAGCTGCACCTCTAGCAGAAGTAGCTCCTGTAGCTGAAAGTTGTTGAATTAGCTTTGTGATTGCCATTCTATCTTGATGCCTGATGCTATATAAGAGTCCGAGAGCATGATATTGTGTGATATATGAGGTCGATTGGAAAGCTTGATAGCCGGATTGTTGAGATGATGATGAACTACCCCCATATGCCGACATGAAGCCACTTCCGCCCGAACCACCAAAGCCTGAGGAACCTGATTTGGGAGATAGAGCTTCTTGAGCTTCATTTGCCCATCTCTTGATTACGTCTTTTGCGATGGGATGCAGATGGTAGGAGGATACTAGAGCAGCGGATGAGATAGATACGTTACGGTCCACGATAGCAGCCTTGAAGAAGCGCTCTACGCCCTGAATCATGCTTCCCTGTGAAGATGTCGCATTGATATTAGCTTAAGGAGACCTTGGCTAGGAACCTTGTGAATGGTACAAGCCGACGCACATCGATAACTCTGCACACTGCTCGAATGGCATTTGGACGGTAGATGACTTCGAGGTTTGGCTGCATGTCCTTCATGATACTTGAAGTGACCATAAGTACATCTTCAGCGACCTTGGCAAGCTCCTTAATGACTAGGTAGACCATCTGACGCAGAGCAGGCTGTTTCGGTCCAGTGGACAGATATCAAAGAAGCGCAAGGCAGGTCCCGGCATCAGCTTTCTCTGTTGCGTTGTCCGTGCGATGGTCTGCTGAGACCCTCGACCCACATCTTTGTGCTGGAACAGCTTGGTCACGCCGAAGAAGAGGGTTGTAGCCTCTTGCGTGCCGAACGTCTCTCCAATGTACAGCAGATAAATGATCTTGGTGAGTAATATCCGGCACTTGCGAGGACTGATTGGGGATTCATTGAAGACGCGCGCTTCCTGGATGACGGTCGTCTTGTCCTGGAAGAAGACGCCGACTGAGGGAGAGCAGAAGTGACAGGCATTCAGTGATGCAGTAGTCCACATCGCGTTGAGACTGTGCTACGACCCGCCAATGCGACACACCTGCGCCCTCATCATCCTTCTTGAACGACATGGCTGCTGCAGCGAGCCTGCGGGAATAGCCCTTGTCCAGCTACTTCGACCAGCGCTTGGTAGCGATGCAGATCTCGAGCAGCTCCCTCCACTTGCTATGCTACTTCTCTGTTCCAGGCTTGCGTTCTCGCTACTCGCTGTGTATTTGCAGATGTTGGTTCAGGGCGAACAGTGTGCTGGCAACTCGAGGCTCGCTGGGCCATTCTGCGACGCGACACCCGGCCGACTCAGACGGCAAGGAGATGAGGCAGAACGGCACGCAGACCATGCATGCAGACCGTAGTCGCACTGAATGGACTCTTATGTGAAGAACCCATTCACCGCATATCCGTCCTATCCATTATCAACTCAGCTCAGCGCGTCTTTCTGCAGCAATAGGCCGACATGTATCCTAGACTGTCAATCAAAATCACGAAGCCAGAGAAACAACTGCAATTGTTTGTTCTCCTAGAGGGGGTGACCACGGCGAGCCATTAGATTACTATAAGCTACAGGTAAAAGGTGGATAAGATGTATAGCGCTGTCTGCGAGATTGCAATTGAGGAGATATCAGATAGAAGGCGGAATCGACGAGAATCGCAACAGGACGCTAGGGTGTTCCTGTCAATAGTGCCTGGAGAGTGATCCGAGCATGCTATCTATAACATTCACCCGCGATTTCCGCTGACAAGTCGACGCATTGTGCTTGGACTGACAGCCCCAGCTCTCTGACCGAGGCCTATACCTCTTTCCGGTGAAGTGGGAGGGGAGAAAGCTTGTCCAGCAACACCTCCCATCACAGTGTTGGATTGACTGCCTGTTCTTGCTCTACTATTGGCTTGAGCAGCCGCTTGCTGCTGCAATGCTCCCCAATCAATAGCTCCCCCGCTAGTAGAAGGTGGACTTCCTTTTGCGGACCCTGTCGGACTAACAACATTACTTCCCGCTTTAGAGCTACCGTTCACTTGTGAATTCTTGCTAGGTGTAGTAGGAGCGGCAGCGGAGCTTGCATCGTCCATGATAGCCTGCATTTGGTACTGGCTCATCGAGGCTCGTCCAAAGCTGCGTGCGTTAGCAGCGCCTGACGAACTGCTCATGCGGCGGTAGTGACTAGGAGCTCCACTTGTCGCGGTAGAAGAAGGATTTGAGCCGCTTGTCGAGGGACCATTGTTCTGTGCAATGCTGCGGCTTCGCGGTCGAGTGGCAACCGAGGCGACTACGTTTGGCACATCGTCTCCCTCGTATGGCACGAGCTTGGGAAAGGTAGAGGGCGTCGCCTCGTCTTTTGATATGACAGGCATCAGATGTGGATGAGGGTTTGCAGTAAGGTTGAGGAATGCTCGTTTAGCTATGAAAGCACAGCGTCAGCGTAAACCTTCAACTAGCGTATGGTCATGTAGTCAAGGCACCTACCGACTAGAGGGTCGTTAAAGACGATCAGGCAACCCGTATCGTCGAGCCATTTGATCCTGTAGCCACCTCTGTCATCTTCGTAGTCGACAAAGATAGCTTGAATGTCGCGTGTTTTCAAGTCTTTACTGAATCCAGTGAGGGATAGCACTCGAGTCGTGTTCACTGCCTGCTGGCCCGGCAGGACTCCACTGACGCCGGGCGCAGACGGGGGAGGGACGGTGCTGCTTGGCGGAGGCGCGTATGCGGACGAGAACGACATCATGCTATTCGCCGTGCAGCTACTCCAGAGATGCGTCTTGACAGAGTGGAAATGGCAGTCCTACAGCGGATGGATGATCACCGCCGTGTCCGAAAAAGGGAGTCGCCGTCGAATGTGGGGGGCGATAAAATGGCAACTTGCGAGAACGAGAGTGTGCTTGTACAGAAAGCGTGCCAGATGTCGTGTCTGCAACGAAAGAGTCGTGGAGTGCGTAGCGTAGCGTGCGTCTGCCTGCCCCTTCGCCTATCTGGGTGCGAGAAAGCGCGTCAATCGCCGTTAATTCGACGTGCATATGATAATCCCTAGACAGCCGCCAACTTACCGGGCTGCAGGTGTGGACAGCTGATGATATGCAATTGAGCGTGTGCAGAGGCCGGGTGTGTGGAGTGTGACACGTTGCTGCTGTGGTCGCTGCAGGCCAGGGAGAAGAGAGAGAGAGGTGTGCGGATGGTGGCTGAATGAATGAAGTTGGTCGGAACACGAAAGCGAGATGCCGCTTTCGAGTCGCAAAAGCTCGGTGGCTACAGGAGCATGCAAGGTCGCTTCAAATACTCAGGAACGATTCTACTTTTCCCATACATCTCAAAAGCTACAGTGCAGCTTGTCCTTCAATGAGACAGCATCATTACAAGCTTGTGGCGACTTGACCGACATCACACTAATTTCAGAGTGTGCCTGCCCAAGGCAAGCCTGGATGGAAAATAGACATACATCGGTACACCCAATGCGTATTTTAAATACTAGTCCCGACTTTGCTAACGTGAGGTTGCTTCTTCTACGTCCCTAACACGCGGGTCCATCGCTATCGGTTGCGAGATGTGTACCTTAGGCACAGTTTCCCGTCAACTCTCTACGACCCCGTGCAAATGCAGACGGACTGCCACAGAGAGCAGTGTTGTGTCTGAGCCTACTAGTTTCTTGCATCCAGTGCTTGGCTTGGCTTAGTCGGCCGGCAGACAAGGAGTTGTTGCGATAGATCGTCCGTAGACCCTTATAGGAGTGTTTTGCCAGCAGGTTACAATTGGTTCGCGTGGATCAATCCCTCGTTCTGTCTTGTTTTCCTGTTCCTCCAGAAGGACAGAATGTATGTGTTGCTAGTTCTATCTCTTGCCGGACTTGGTGGGCGAACCAGAGGGACATCATCAAGTAGCAGATGTAGGCGACGCTGCAGGCTTGGTGTCCAATCACTCGTCTTGATGTGGTTACTTTATCGTTTTGCCTTGCCCTGCACGAATCCACCAGCTACAAGAGCATCCCTAGCTGCTTGATTAATGTGCTTGAATCGGTCGGAACCAAGATGAATGCCTCCATACCACCTAGTAACGACAACAAGCACGTCTTCCAATTCCAAAATTTGCAAGAGATGAGCTAGTCGAGAGCCAGCTGCAGATTCGCCATCGTCGTCATTGTCTTGATGAACGACGCCGTTTGATCCACGAACTCGGTACGCAAGCATAGTTGGATGTGTAGCTTTTGCTATCTTCCTGTCTGTTAGAAGACGATTGACGATTTGAGATACATCCGCAGGTGAGCTGATCCTGCATGCATGTCCTATAAACACGCTCTTCCTGTCTGTAATAGGTTCGCTTGTGAATAGCTTGCATCCTTCAGGCAGCTTCGTTTCTTGCTTCTGCTGGACTTGGCTGACGACCGTATCGGCACGAGCAATGTCTTCTTCATACTGCACTTGCCTAGCATACTCAAGGTCTTCCTGCATCGTATGGTGATCAACAGCTTTCTTCGCTTCTAGCTCAGATAGCTTAGTATTCAGGAAAGCATCGCATTCTTCACGTGCTCGTTCGATGCCTTCGAATATCGCTACTTCGCCTGGATGCCATGTGTCCTCGTGCATGAATGTTCGTGTGATGGCTCCGAAAAGCGAGCTGCCAGTTGCGAAGTCGCCTATGTACTGCATTTGCGAAGTATACTTCAGCTTCTTGCATATTGCATTACGATGTCCGAGTAATGCACACCTTGTTCGACAACTGAAGCCTAGGCGGGTTCTCAGACGGGTAATCAACCGGTAAAGATATAATGAAAGCCACTTCTACGTCTTCATGGCTCGGCAAGCTAGTTTCCAACATCAATCGTATTCTACAGGATCCAAACGAGGATGATCGAAGTGATACAGGTCAGTATGCAACACGCGCACCACTGTAACTGAGGCAGCCTACGTAGAATCTGGTGCATCACCCTCGCTATCATTTTCTTCGTAAAGAGTTAGCTTTGAATCTCCAAAGATCGCTTGGAGTGCTTGGATTTCGTCTGCGACTTCTGGTCGAGTTGCCGACAATGTATCTAGAAGCATTCCGAGGGACTTTCTTGTAGAAGTGCCATTTCGGCTGCCTTGCAATGGCATTACTGTTCAGCCATGCGAAAGAGAACGTTGACGCGACAATGGAAAACCGCGAAGCCAATCTTTTTTTGATGAGTTCGTATTGAACGGAAGTCAGACAGTAAGAAACAGACCCAGCAAAGTTTCGGTAGATGGGAGAAGGCCCTTGTTGAAGAAAATCTTCGTATTATCAGGCAGGCAGTACCTGTATGATATTATCAAGAAAAACAATCTAGTGATACAAAATCTCTAATTGTCATTTACAACGAAGCCTGGCTCGCCCACTTATCCATTCCAGTATACTGCACACCAGGACTACTCGACACTGTACCCATATTATACACCTTCGCTTCACCACTTTCCTGTAACAGCTTGGTAGCTTCCTCAACTTGATCAGGCGAAACGACAATGACCATTCCAATACCGCAATTGAAGGTTCTTAACATCTCTTCAGGTGCTATACGACCTGCTGCCATTACCCACCTGAAGATTGGTGGCATATCAAGTTTAGACAGGTCAATATTCACACCGACATTTTTAGGCAGTACTCGAGGAATGTTTTCTGTGAATCCTCCTCCTGTAATATGTGATAGTCCCTTCAACAGACCAGCCTTGATTGACGGTAGCAGTTGGCGAATATAGATACGTGTAGGGACTAGAACAGCTTGACCTATCGTGAGTGACTTATCCCATGGGCAGGTAGATGAATATGTGAGTCCGGCGTGATCAATGACTTTGCGGACGAGTGAGAAACCATTCGAGTGGAAACCTGATGATGTTAAGCCAAGTAGAACATCCCCTTCTTTGATATCCGGTCTTGGCAGCAGAGCATCTCTCTCAACTGCTCCAACGGCAAAGCCTGCAGCATCGTATTCCTCTGCAAATGAAAGCAAGAGCGTCAGAGTGCAATGCTTTGACAAGGTGTTACGAAGTCGATCTGCCCACCTCCATTGTACATGCCCGGCATCTCAGCAGTCTCGCCGCCCACGAGTGCGCAGTTAGACTGTCTGCAACCCTCTGCGATTCCTTTGACTACATCGACAGCAGTTTTGACGTCGAGAGTAGAGCACGCATAATAATCAAGGAAGAAGAGCGGTTCTGCACCTTGTACGACAAGATCGTTTACGCTCATAGCGACTAGATCGATTCCAATTGTATCGTGAATGCCAGTAGATTGAGCGATCTTAAGTTTCGTGCCCACGCCATCTGTTCCAGAAACTAAGATTGGATCCTTGAATCCAGCAGCTTTCAAATCGAAGAGACCTCCAAACCCTCCAATAACTGAATCTGAACCAACTCGGGCTGTACTTTTGACGACGCTCTTGATTTGCTCGACTAACTCATTGCCGGCGTCGATGGAAACACCAGCGGACGCGTATGTCAGTCCTTCTTGTTGTTTATCTTGCGAAGATGAAACTGCGAATGCTCGATGAGCGATATCCTTTCTGAAAACCATCTTATCGAACTTGACGCATTCAACACCCTTGTATGCCAAGTCCACAGCTTCGCGTAGTGTCTTGCCTGTAGCTGTAATACCTAGCACCCTTCCTCCGGCCGTGACTAGCTGACCGTCTTTCAGCGCAGTGCCAGCATGGAAGATGACAACTCCTTCAGGAGGCGAGTTGATGCTAATTGGTACACCCTTGGCGTATGAGCCGGGGTACCCTCCAGATGCCACGACGACAGTGACAGCAGCCTGATCCTTCATCTTGAGGGTAACGCAGTCCAAACGACGTTCTACGCAGGCCTGTAGTCGAGCAAATCATCAGAAACATCTCTGGCAAAGCACATGTATTAGAGAAGCGATCCATCTAGCTTACCATGAGGATTTCTGCGAAATCACATTCATCGTCCATCAATGCAAGTAGAGATTGTGTTTCAGGATCACCAAATCTGACATTATATTCCAGAACGTTGATTTTTCCAGTAGGAGAAATCATGAAACCAGTAAAAAGCATTCCAACAAAAGGATTTCCTTCTTTTCTCATTCCATCCAAAGTAGGTTGAAGTACTTCTTTTAATATTCTATTTTGAATTTCAGGAGTTGCAACAGGAGCAGGTGAATAAGTACCCATTCCACCTGTATTAAGTCCTGTATCTCCTTCACCTATCCTTTTATGATCTTGTGCACCTGGCATAGGTAACACTGTATAACCATCACAAAATGCAAGAACTGAAAGTTCTTGACCTTGTAGGAATTCTTCAATTACCACTTCTTCTCCTGCTGTTCCGAATGCTTTAGACACCATAATTTCTTTCAATCCTTCTAAAGCTTCTTCTTTCGTTTCAGGTAATAAAACACCTTTACCCAATGCTAAACCTGATGCTTTTAATACGACTCGATAATCAACTGATTCTAAATGTTCTTTAGCTTTTTCATAAGAAGTGAAATTGGCATATCTTGCTGTCGGAATATTATATTTTGACATGAAGTCTTTTGAATATGCTTTACTGCCTTCTAATCTTGCAGCTTCGGGTGTGGGTCCAAAGCAAGGGATGCCCGCTTATCACAGGAATAGCTGTCAGTACTAGCTGCTATCATTTCAACATAGCAACAAGCTTGCTCACCTTTGCGGAAGACACGCTCAATACCATCGACAAGCTGTTGATCGGGTCCTGGAACACATAGATTGATCTGTTGTAGAAAGTAGAAAGCGGACAAGAGCATCAGGATCTGTATAGCATGCAGTCGCCATTCGGTCGTAGAACCATCATATGAACTGACTTCGTTCTCCTTTGCGAATTTGATTAGACCATCGAAGTCTTCTGCTTTGATATCTACATTTTGGCATTTTCCTTTGCCTTTGCCTTTATTCGCTGTGCCTCCGTTTCCTGGCGAATATCATAAAAAGAAGGACTAACGGTCAGCAAATCACTCTCTGGATCCAGAGTACATGGTCCAGTAGTCCAATTGTACTGTGGATTATGCCACTCACCAGGAGCAATGAAAATCTCCTCTACGCGAGGTGATTGTTCCAATTTCCAAGCGAGTGCATGTTCTCTCCCACCACTTCCTACAACGAGGACGCGTAGCTTTTCCTGGGCCATGATGGGAAAGCAAATCCTACTCTTGACCCGCTTTGTATATAGATCAAGAGTTGAAGAATGGCTAGAGAAGTAAAGCACGTTTTCAGACAAGAAGTCTTTCGCCCAACGGCTCGATCACCTCTTTTCGGCCGCTTCAGCTGGGAGACGTATGACTGCAACAAGAGCAACTGTAAGAGAATCGTATACTCCATATCTATTACCATATTCTCTTCACTGTTATCGTTACTGAGCATATGGCGTCAGTACGGTGGTAAGAGCCCAAAGGTTCATTCGACTGCAGTTGCAAAACCAGAGCACGTGCCGGACTGCTGAAGATATCATGGTTAACGTTGTAAATCGGCTTTGGCTACGCAGTATGGAAGAAGTACAGTGCAGCAGACATTGAAAGCGAAATAGCTTGCAAGAAGCACTGGGGGAACCCCATAAGATCGGCATAAGCTAGAGTCTGTCTGATAGTCTACGAAGTCAGCAGGGATCCGACTATTGAAGTAAAGAGAGCTAGCTAGCTGCAAAAAGTGTGAAATATAGTAGTAAAAGAAACTTGTTACTATTATATACTATTTTTCTTTTTCTTTTCGCATTACTTTTGGAAAAATTTTCATCTTGTATATATCATTTATGTAACTACTCACATACATGATAGAAAATTTTCTCGAGATGGTAAAAGGTGAAGAAGACAAACAAACGTATATAACAGGAAAGCGGAGTTTTTGAAATGGTTAATAAGGTAATTATCTATTTGAACAGTCAGGAAGTAAGTATTATTGCGAAGGGGAAAAGGAAAAAAACAAAAAGAAGATGTATATGTAGATATGTACGATTTGAAATATGAAATGGATTGCATTCGTCTTCCGCCGCTGTTTCCCTCTTTCATGAACAAAGGTAGTTCAACACGGAGGGAGCGGGAAAAAGAAATCAAACGACATTTATGTGTATGTATAATAGATTTAAAGGAAATGAAGAATGGAGAAAATCAGATAAATAAATGTCCGCTTTTCCATGTATAGGATAATTGAAAAAAAGAAGAAATGAAAACTTGAACGAAAAGAGGTGAACAAGAAAATCAAGAGAAAGAAAGAAAGGAAAACGTTTTTTAAACAGGAAGTTCGTATATAGTACTACCGATTAAAAAGTATTATACGGAGGAAAAGGATCAAGTGAAGGCTAATACTCTACTCGTTTGCTTGCGTTTTTCCTCCCTTCTCCCTCTCAATTCAGGTCTCTATCATTAGCTCATCTTTCATTCTTCTTCTTTTAAACGGCCAAAGGACCTGTTAGGCCATTTCCTGATCTTGTTGATCTGAAAGCCATGAAAGCGACCAAGCAGAAAGCAGCGAATAGGATGATGACTGAACGAAATAAAGTAAAAGTAATTCAAAAGAATCAGTTATGCTATGAACATGACGGGCTTTCTTGTATCTCTTGTACTTGTGATGAAGGGCGACCTACAGTTAATCCATGCGAATGCTTCCATTGCCAGTAATTGATGGCAGTGAGCGAAGTTCGGGTTCGAGCATGTGAATTCACCGGTTAGGGAGGACTCGGTAGAAGCGGCACTGTTTGGGTCGTTGACGATTGGATTATGAAGGTGTATTATGAGTTCACGTGAGTATTTATTCGATGCATGATACGCAGGGTCGGAAAGAGGGAATAAAGAAACAGGAGGGTGGGTCAACAGTCAGTAATGCCATTCCATGCTGATGTTTCTAGGAGGAATAGGGGAGTCGGCAGGCATCATCTCCTTGAATTCCCGAGTATCACAACACCGCCGCTACGAGCACGTGCCCTGAAAGAACAGCATGCTGGCACGATACGAGTCGACAATCTTGCGAATAGTGAGCGTTTCCCTTGCACACCATTGCCTGAGGTACCAGGTCCACCCAGGCATCACAAAGATCAAGAAGGATGCTCCTTCCCAAAAAGGCAATTTGCTGAAAATGTGCCTTTGCCGAACCCCCAGGAAATTTTGTCGATTGACAAGCTGGAAAAGACAAAGACAGACTCACGAAGCAACCCAGAAGATCCATAAGAGGAAGGTGAATCCAAGTAGGGATACGATGGAAGCGATGATGGAAGTACCCAGGGCGATAATGAAGAAGATGTATGCACCACCAAAGATTAAGTTGAAGATGGATACGAAGAGTGTGTATCTGCGGGTGTTGTCGTAGTCGTAGTTGTGGTCGTCATCAGCTTGAGAGGTCGGATTTCATTGCGATCAACATCAACAAATGCAATGCTCACCTTGTTACGTTCTTGATATCTGTTGATGGGTACGAGCTCGAGTTCTGTGTGTGGAATTACATCAGTACATGCATGCTTGTATGCATATAGTTGAAGAAATCCATGATTTCTTTCCCAAAACCACCTTCCCGAATTGGCAAGGGTATTTCTTTCCTTGACGAAACTCACATAACTGGAAACGAGAACGGCGGAGATTATCATGTCGATGAAGGAGAAGAGGACGGTTGCACCGAGTGCGCCGGCGAGGACGAGCTGTAGGCGTGCATCATGGATGTCAGTGTCTGTATATGTTGAATGTTGCTTCCTTGAGGTCGCTCCTCCCCATCAAACGATGGCTGATCACTCGCCAGCCATGGGCACAAAACACCGCATGAAAGCGAGACGAGGAGGAAGGCGGCGAGCACAGGAAGCATGCTCGCTACTCACCTTCATGATGGAGGGCATGTTTAGCAGGACAGAGAATGGGATAGGTAGTCTTGAGAAAGCAGAGCAAAAAGCAGCGTCGAGTCGGTTGTTTGGAGGCAGCAGGCGTCAGCGGACAGAAGAAGCAGAGCAGAGATCCCCGATCAGGCGGCGTGATCGAGATATGGAAAGAAAGAGCAGCAAGCCAGCCTGCAAGCCAACTCGCACCATGCCACGGGGAGCAGGAGCGTATCATGTCATTATATCATCGTGTGTATTGTCACCAGTTGTCTTGCTATTAATACGGCGGGAGTCCTGGACAAGATGCAGCAATTGAGCGACGAGTCCAAGCTGTTAACTAACCACCTGTTTGCACCCGGCGAATACTGACGTCTGCATCAACACATCGCTGACCACGCCAGTAGAGAAGAGCTCAACTCGAGGCAAGCAGTGCTTGTGGAGGGAGACGTTAAGCTTCTCATGCTTGAGCACACAACAGACCACTCTGCAGTTCCTCCATGCCCACGAGCCCGTCACTCTCCATCAGTGCCAAACACAGACCAAACGATCGTCGCTGCTGCTTGTTTGGTCATTCCCTTTGCACGTGAGAGGAACATTCACTGTTGCACTGAATTTGAACAAACAGATACAGGGAAGGGTCTAGGTATGATGTTTGCCTACTACTTCAAGACCTTGGAGGGAGTGAGGCCACAAAGGGCAGCTCTACTAAGTCGTCATCTCGCCTTACCATGATGGAACAAACAATCCGCCACACCTCACCTACCAAAGGACAAATTCACACTAAAGATATACAACAAAAGACTGCACAGTCGAAAGGAAGTCAAATACGCTAAAAGGGAGAGCTCAGCCCAGTCGTCACTACCTAACGTCCAGACGCAGCTTCTCTGTTCTTGCTTTCGCTGATCCCCTCTGCGTAATATATTTCTCTCACTTACCTAAGTACCAGTACCGTATCACCTCCCTTGAAGCGCTTGACAAAGATGCGAACCTCTCATTACTATCATGCAACAACTATTGCATGGATCATACAGCTTTCTGCTTACCTACCGGCTGCATTCGCTGGTCCAATCCCTTACGACGGCCACACAGCTACAACTCTGAAAATAGCAACTTTCAATATAAGGTGGGTATTCAGTACCTCTTAGCAAACGTCTAATAGCCAGAGAGATAACCGCGACTAATTGGTTCCCACTCGTCGTTATGGTACGCTATCAAATCCCCTAATCCCTGAATACCGATATCATCAGAACAAAAGCGGTTAATGAATCGACTTTAAGGAAAGAAGAACTGCCCTGGCATATCAGAAGGTGAGCATGTATTATACCTGCTATATCAGTTAGTAGCTGACTCCAAACCTCCTAATGTTCTGATGCCAACAACGCCATATTTCATTCATAAAACAAAAGGGAACCAATGATTCAGTCTATAATAGATCATAAACCTGATATTATTGGATTTCAAGAACCAAGACAAGAACAAGTTGATGATCTTAGCATTGGTCTAGCTCCATTATGGAACTGTACTTCACAGCTGATATGGAAAGGTGGTGATGTACGTTTTCGCACATTATCAGTACCCTCTTTGATGATCACTGAGCTTATCTTCGGCTCATCTCCCTCTGTTTGTATCACATTGTCAGTATAGTGCCTTGCAACATGTTGGAATACGTAAGCGCCCTTTTTTCTAACTCCTGAATGAAAGTGTCTACTGAAAAGATACCATTCTATTCCTTCGAGCAGTGAAACTACAGATTTTTTAGCTAGTGATCACTACTTCCATTCCGAGTGAGCATTCGCATTGTGTTTAGAAGTTGAACTGTATTAAAGCTTTCAACGAATCGGGGGGTACTAATGAGTATTCTCTGTTATTGATTTATGGTAGAACACCAGAGAAGTTAGGTAGTAAAGATTGGAATGCAGTCAGTCTACATCTTACATATTCTCAGTATACTGAGTCTCGAATCATGTGTTGATGTTTGGTCTTCATCTATAGACATGGCCAATGGGCACTCTAACAACGAATTTCAAGCTCAAAGCAACGAACGAGTCATTCTGGGCCATCAACACAGTCAGTTTACATCGTATTACAGTAACGATCTTTTGACTGCTTTGCTGAATAGGACTTATCATCCTGGTTTTAAAATGGAATTCACAGCATTTCGACCCTGATAGCAATTGGGCCAAAAATAAATCTGCCGAACTAATCTTGAGTCGTGAAGAATCAATCATTCAAGGAAGAGATGATGATGACGATAATAATCAAGAACATTCAAATGAGCATTCTCTAGTTTTTCTATTTGGAGATTTGAATGATAATTCAACATCAAGTTCATATAACATCCTAACTGGGAATCGCTATATAACTAATTCATCTACTGAAGAAAATACTTTTATTGATTTGCGAAGAGAATTTGGAAGTGATCTAACAACACCTACATATGAATCTTTTACAATTGGTTCTGAAACCGAACGTAAAGATCCTAAATTAATAGACCATATCATGTTAGCGGATAACAATGCATTAATAGATAAGGAATGGAAAGTAAATGATGTTTTAGTTGTTGATAATGATTTTAAGTATAATGATACTACTTATATGTTTAGTGATCATAGAATGATGATGGCTGTTTTATCACATGATGAATTTGGAGGGATTAGAAGAGGATGCACTTCTATCAAAGGAGGGCTAGATTAAGCGTTGTTAGGGAGAATAGACATTTAAATAGAGTGAGATCTGTAGATCTAGGTTTTATAATAGATTGACCAGAATGAATAGGACACATCTTGAACCAAATCGAAGCAAATCGTGTTTAAACTCTTCTTGCTCCTTGGCCATGACCAGCAGTTTTGGCACATCCGGGACAAAATGGTAGCGGATACAGGAGCTTTCTGTCTTTATCTTTAAGCCTTCCACTTAGTCGTCTTCGATCTGACAATGTACGCGGTTCTTTCTATCTGCTGCGCTACCTTACTGACAGGCCTAACAAACGCTTTTCCGTGCATATTCGTCGCATCGGGTACGTGCACGTACCAATTGTCTCCGTTATCCAGGAGGCAAAGCACCCCCCATCTGAGGTATACAATAAGTACTCTCACTTGAAAGCAGGCACACCGGATAATAAGAGGAAGTCTGACAGCCATGCTGGGACTTTGTTTTTTCGGTTTGGGCGATTTCAGTGGAGCTAGAGATGCAAGAAGCGCATGTAGCGCATATTGGAAGCATCATACCAGAGACTGGAGCATCAGTCATTCGAGAACAAATAGAACAGGGTGTTTAGAGGGAAGTGAAGAAGGTGGATGTCGAAGGAAATGAGCTTGAAATATGATGGAAGGGAGTGCTAGGTCTGGCGACCAGAGAAATGACAATTGCCAGTATGTCAGTCTTAAGCCATAAGTTACCTCAGATCAAGAGCAGAAGAATATTAAAAGGCAGCTGAAAGGCGTATTAGATTGGTGTGAGTTGAGATAAAAGCGGCCGTACGGACAAGCGGTTATGCTGGCTGAGTCCTTCACTTCTTCGCTTAGAACAGACTTGTACTGAACGGAAGAGCTGTATGCGAATTGCACACAAAAGAATGAGTCTGCTCTTGCATGCACAAGCTTGTCCAAAGCTGAGCTGGATAGGAGGTGCATAGATATGGGTCGATTGCAGCGAAACAGAGTTTGGGTTAGCTATCGCATGCATGTAAAGCTTCTTTGATGCGGCCAGGTCGCCACGAGGGTGACTGTCGGACTGATGGTGTGGAGGGCATCACTGTGTAATGGAACATGGAGTCGATTCTACAGAGTGATCCTATCTGCCCGCCTGCTTGGCCAACCTGCTGTCGTAGCCGTCCGTCAGTTGTGCGGCGTCGTGACCACCACCACCAAGGCGGCACCTTGGACTTAGAGCTTCTCTCTCTCTCCCTCACCCACCCCAACACCCCCGTCGTCCTCTGTCGACATCGCAAGCAGCTGCAGCAGCTAGGCATCACAGCAGTGTCCCCATCTGTGTGTGCGTGCAGTGAGCGTGGCTTGGTGAGTGCAGCAGCTGTCCGGTCCACACCTCGTCCGCGTGGCCTTCTCGCACACGCACAGCCCGGTGTTGAGGAGGCCAGCAGCCAGACGAGGAGCGGTTGCGTACATGCATTCACGCTTTATATCGTACGCAGCATACTGATCCTTGTATCATTCTCCCTACTGCTACCCTCCTGCAGTCGGATCCATCGAGCTTGAGCGTCCCCATCGTCTCACCCTCAGCAAGCGAGCAAGCAGCTGTCAAGCAAGGACAGGCTTGGAAGCCATCGAGACAGCGTTGAGCAGGCTACAGTATCAGGTGAGTTGTTATTCTCACTACCTCTCCACTCCTCCATCACTCCTCCCTCCCCCGTCTCTACCCTTCAAATCGAGTCCTCGCCCATCCAGAGCCAGCCCGCCGTCCATTTGTCCAACGCAGCAGCAAAGCCTTCGCCTGGAACGACAGCGTAGCAAGCACAACAGAAGCATGTACACATCTCATGCAAGATAGACTGTCCTACATCGCTCAAGCCACGAATCAACACCCCATCGCTGCCTTGTCGTCTACTGTTCTCACGGCCCAATCGTGCCATCGCCGCCGTCCATACGCGCGCGGACAGCCCAAGTTCACGTCAAAGAGCCGGGCACAGTGAAGCAGCCACCGGGATGAAGAGAGAAAACTCTGCTCCAGAGGTGGATGGACTGCACGACATGCTCGTTGGGCAGTGTTGTTCAATAGCATGCGGATGGCATCGCCAGCGTGGCCTCTCTTGCTCTCTCTAGCGATATCATCGAGCCTTTCAACCTGGAATCATCGGGCAAGCGAGATCAATCAGTCAGCACCGCTCGAGGCAGGCGATAAGCCACAATCAACCATCAAACATTATATCTCGATTTCAATATCGAGCAGATATTTAGCAGGATACAACAAACATGCGAGAGTCAAGCTAGTCCAGCTACTCTGCGCACTGGCCGAGTACATCTTGCAGAGATCAGCAAGTTCGGATCATGCACGATAGGACAACGGCCGGAAGGGACACCTGAAACATTGCTTTCGATGCATGCTAGGGGTGCATATGGCTTGTTTCCTTCCTTCATCTCCCGTCTGTTGGATCTTGGCAGGACAATCTCTTTACGCGATCTCTATCTACATCAAGAAAGAGCTCACTCCAATTGCACTCTCCTTCATCTCACTCATACTCACAATCACTACACACTCACTCACACAAGAGCTATACTGACTATTATTCCCCACCCTCATTGTTCACTTCATATCTTTTCTATTCTTATCTCCATACAGGCCTTTTTTCTTCCTCCTGAAGTCGTTCTGCGGTAAAAAGCACCCTCCCTTTATCACCATCAGCCAATCAGTACCAAATTGGTATAACATCCACGCATATCGTCTCAACCACCAACTCCCCCTCTATAGCTAGATAAGCTAGATACGCAAAGATGGATCTCAGAGTAGGCGGCAAATACCGCATTGGAAAGAAGATCGGTTCCGGTTCTTTCGGTATGTCTATACTTTTGATAGCTTGGCCACTTTAATACCCATGCTGGACGATAGCTGACTGGTTGTATCTGGTTTATTGTGCGTCTGTGTAGGTGATATCTACCTCGGTGTCAACATCATCTCCGGTGAAGAGGTAGCTATCAAGCTCGAATCGATCAAGGCTAAGCACCCTCAACTGGAGTATGAGGCTAAGGTCTACAAGGTGCGTTGAGTGTTGTCAGCTGGCCACTCTCCATATGCTGACTGTTCTATACAGACTCTCGCTGGCGGTGTCGGAGTACCCTTTGTCAGATGGTATGGCATTGAATGCGACTACAATGCCATGGTCATCGATCTATTGGGACCTTCATTGGAGGATCTCTTCAATTTCTGCAACAGACGCTTCTCCTTGAAAACTGTCCTGTTGCTTGCTGATCAGCTGGTGTGCTTTATTTGCCTGATTCACATAGATTCGCAATTGTCAGAGTACTGATCGATTCGACTTGTTGCCCATAGGTCTCTCGTATCGAGTACATCCACTCTCGAAACTTCATTCACCGCGACATCAAGCCTGATAATTTCCTAATGGGCATCGGCAAGCGAGGCAACCAAGTCAACGTTATCGATTTCGGTCTCGCCAAGAAATACCGCGACCCCAAGACACATCTCCACATCCCATACCGCGAGAACAAGAACTTGACTGGTACAGCTCGTTACACTTCTATCAATACTCATTTGGGTGTTGAACAATCTAGACGTGATGATATGGAGTCTCTAGGTTATGTACTCATGTACTTCCTTCGAGGTGCACTACCTTGGCAAGGCCTTAAAGCAGCTACTAAGAAGCAAAAGTACGATCGAATTATGGAGAAGAAAATGACTACTCCTACCGAGGTTCTATGCAGAGGATTCCCCAATGAATTTGCTATTTACCTCAATTACTGCAGATCCCTTAGATTCGATGATAAACCTGATTATTCATACCTTAGGAAGCTCTTTAGAGACTTGTTCGTTAGAGAAGGATTCCAGTATGATTATGTCTTCGATTGGAGCGTACAGCAGAAGGCCCAAGATGAGCAAGCTGCTCAAGCTCATCAACAGGCTCAAGTTGCAGCTGCTCAACAGCAACAACAACAGCAATCTGCTTCACCTGCCAATCAAGGTCTTCCTTCATCCATTCAGCAACCTCTTTCTGCTGGATTGAGACAATCCGGAGCTGGTTATGACGGTGGAAATAACGGCAATTATGCTGGTAGCCCTGTTTCTGGAATGCCCGGTGGTCAGAGTGGCTCTAGAGGTAATAATGCTCAAATGGGAGCTTCTGGACAGACCAATGTTAGACGAAAGGTTATCGTTGATGGTGATGTTGGCGGTCCCAATGACTCTATGAGGACTACACCTGGGTCTAGCTCCCAGCCTACCCTGCAGACTTCTGAAAGGATGTAAGCGCACGTCCATCGCTTTGTCTAGCTATATTGTGATAACTGACATCTTTGCTGACTTTACAGGCTCAGAAGCCAAACAAAGGCTTACAATGATCCTATGGCCTCCAATGGTAAAGGTACAGGATGGAACTAAAAAAACGACCAAAGCAAGAAGAGGAGCTCAATATTCTCTTCAATCCCTATTGTTTTTCGATGGATCGGACCGGAGGGTCAAATAGGCATAGACGTTGATGTGGAGCGGCTGTAAATTGCGTCCCCACCTCTTTTTGAAGATCGTCAATCGTACTCGCTTTCAGCTTCCTTCAAGCAGGATTGATGCAACTCAAATTCTACCTGTGTTCGTTATACTGGTTCTACTCTTTTCTCGACGGCCACTCCATCCTGATTCATCATCCCCCTTGTACTACTTCCTTTACGAAAATCGCAAAATGCAACAAGATTCCAACTCGGACATGCAATACCTTTTCCCGGAATAGAACGGAGCCAGGAAGAACTTATAGATGTTGTATCCTTTGCAGCACTCTTCAAATTGGATCTCTTCTTTCATTCTTCCCCTCGCGTCATTCTAGATTGCATTGAATCCCGCTTTCACATTAGCATAATCTGCCCGCATCTTCGCGCGTTCATCGTTTCGTTCTAAGCAAGCAGTATTGGACTTTCAATAATTCCCTTCCCATGCCTTTCTCTCCCTCGAATGAGCTATTCCTGCCCCTGCAACTCTCTCTCACCCTCCTTTCTGGCTATTATATGGATGTTTTCTATTCTGAGGTTCAAGAACGGTCGTCCTCGCGAATCACCGCATATCACACCGTCATCTCTTTCCTTATCCTCACAATTGCAGTTTTATATCCCCTCGCTATGGTACAGACTCGGTTACCTCCCCTCATCGTTTGCAAGGAGCTCGACAAGAACGTACGAACTTGTATTTGTATGCTATTTATTACTGGACCCAAATCTATTTAGATGCTTTCCAAAGAAGATAAGAAGAAATGGAAAAGGAAGCTCTTAAGACAGAAAGAAACTTGTATATCAGCATGTCGGAGCACAGTAAGGAGCAAGAAGGAAATGGCGGTTGCTCTTTGACTGGCGAATTTTCTTTTTGGGCAAGGCGGAACTATCAGGTCAAGTTGAATGATGCAGACTTGCGTTCCAACACTTTTCCTGGCTTATGAGATGTTCAAGCGATTGCAAGACTTCCTTCGACGTCTCCCCATCAGCAAATCCCATCATCGGAAGGGTAGCCATTCAAACTCGCTCGATAAAACGGCTGTCGATCAAGTTACTGCCTCTCTCAAGATTCCTTTCCCAGAATTGAGCGACTGCGCGACGTCTGATTAGCAAAACCAACTCCCTTCACAGATCGTTCATCATTCACTTACTGTACACGATAATGCTATTTCACCCTCCCCCTCATGAAGTACCCTGAACTTTCAAGGAATCGTACGGGCCCGCTGCTTGATACGTAGCGAGGACATTATGCGCCGTCTGCAACGGAAGATGAAGGTGACTTGCAAGATCAGGGCTAGTGGAAACAGCTGGAATGAGTGCTCAAGCCGAGGCTGGCTCTCTCTATAGCCATTTTGTCGGAGTCGGAAAGACATCCTCTATGCCGCCCATCCTCTGCTTTCCTCGCCTACCAACGCCAGTGCAGACGCGTACTTTGTCCATAGTATTACCTAGTGCCTGCTTTTCCCCTGAAACGGATGAATGTGCCTTTACCTACATGTCATTTCGTTTAGACTTTGCGGATCTGAAAACCAGTTGTCATGCCCTCTTCAGAAATAAATAAAAAAACCCTTTTCATACAAGTTCTTAGGCGGACGGGGGAGTCTACTAATGAGAGAGTGTTGTCTTGCTGTTCTGCGACTCGTATGATGAATTGTACAGATCGTTGCTTCGATTGATAGGATTGCAGTCACGGGGATGTGCCAGCCGTACCTTTGCCAGCGCGCAAATCATCAACAGGAAGCTCGCGGGGGATGGCAACGGCAGAGGACAAGGGCAAAGGCCCAATGACGTTTGGAGCGACAGGCAACAATGGCGCAGCACCGATGGTCTACAACCAGCCATGGTAGGTGCAGTCCTGGGACTGATCATGCTCTCTGCAATCAACGCGATCTCAAACTGCCACACGCGCATGGAGAGGTGCAGAACAGTGTAGACGGGGGAAGCAGGGTTTCGAAGATGTTCAAAATGCTGATGTTGTGCTCTCTAGGGTGGAGAAATATCGCCCACTTCTGCTTGAAGACATCGTGGGCAACTCGGAAACGGTCGACAGACTCAAGGTGATTGCGAGAGATGGAAACTGCCCTCACATCGTGCTTTCCGTGAGTTGCGAGCTTTAGCAAGGTCAAGCCCAAATAGCTCATTATATTGCTTTTACTTCATATCGTTAGGGCACGCCGGGTATCGGAAAGACAACCTCCATCCTCTGTTTAGCACGCGCTCTGCTTGGTCCAGCATACAAAGAAGCAGTACTAGAACTTAATGCATCAGATGAAAGAGGTATTGATGTCGTCAGAAACAAGATCAAAATGTTTGCACAGAAAAAAGTTACTCTACCACCTGGAAAACATAAAATTGTTATTCTTGATGAAGCCGATTCTATGACTGCTGGTGCTCAGCAAGCTTTGAGAAGAACTATGGAAATTTATTCTAATACTACTAGATTTGCATTGGCTTGCAATCAGAGTAGCAAAATCATTGAACCTATTCAGAGTCGGTGAGTACAAACTTCTTCTGCGTATATCTTGTCTTCTCCGTGGGTAATCTGTTTACTGATTTATCCCTTTTATGTTGACAGTTGCGCTATTCTGCGGTATCGGCGCTTGACAGATCAAGAGCTGTTGAAGCGCTTGACAGAGATTTGCGAGCAAGAAGGCGTTAGTGTCTAATGATGCGCTTTTCTCGCAGAGCTCGATGACTTGACTAACCATTTCTACGCCCCCCTATGATCAGGTCAAGTACTCATCAGAAGGATTAGCAGCTATCATATTCACAGCAGAAGGTGATATGAGACAGGCAATTAATAACTTACAATCTACGCATTCAGGTTTCGGATTCGTATCAGCAGAATCAGTTTTTAAAGTTTGCGATTTACCACATCCAGTTACTATTAATAAAATGATATCAGCTTGTGAAAAAGGAGATATAGATACTGCTTTAGAAGCTCTTGGTGATCTTTGGTCTCAAGGTTATTCTGCTGTTGATATCGTTACTACTATTTTCAGAGTAGTTAAGAACAATGAGAGTATGCCAGAGTATAGAAAGTTGGAGTTCATTAAGGTGAGTGAATGCATCTTCTATGGTCTATTATGAATGCTCATTATCTCATACTATATCGTAGGAGATCGGCTTCACACATATGCGCATTCTCGAGGGCGTCAGCACGGTAGTACAGCTCGGCGGTTTACTAGCAAGGCTATGCAAGCTACAAATGAAGCCTGAGCTCTTCAAGCTATAAATGGAGCTGTAAGCAATATGACGCTGTATACGTGTTCTACATGCAGTTTGTTGTACAAGCAATAAAATGAGCAAGAATTTGCAACCAACCAGCGACTACCCAGTAATTATGCAAACAACACCGCTACGTATCGAACTACGTAAAACATCAATCAAAGACAAATGCTAACGATGTCTTTCAGCTTTCCACTTCCAAACCCTAGCACCAGTCCTAATACCCTGTTCCGGTTCAGGCAATTTCTTTTTCCTTCCATTCAACTGCCTTAATTCCAGTTCATCCAGATCCATTTCATTTAATCTTTCTTCTTCACTTGTCAATGAATTTTTCTTATTACCCACTACCATTTTACTTCCTTTACCCATAATCATACGCTGTACTTGCATTTCTCTATATGTTCTTTGTAAAGTTTTTAATCGATCTAAACGAGCTTCTAATTCTGCTGTTTTACTTGCAAGATATGCTTTACGCTCAGCTTTCAAAGTAGCTGCCGTTTCTTCTGATAATTCATCGTTTGATGTAGCTCTCCCCTTGCCTTTGCTCTTGCTTGATGTGGGTTGAAGCATACTCTTGATGAGCTTTTGAGGTTTGAATTTCGCAACTAATGAGGGTGTCAGACGACTGAGTTATGGAAGTATTTCAGAAGGAAAAATGCACTCACCCTCCTTAGCTGTATCAACAAAGATGGTCTTCTTGCCTTTGGCGCCACTGCTGCCTAGAAGGGACAAGATTGCAGATTTCGAGGTGCCTTCGCCGAGATCCTCCTCCTCGTCGTCTTCACTATCCAGCATGGCGTTGTCATTTCCCTCTTCTTCAAATGCAATTGTGGCCCCGAGCTCATCTTTCAGACGCTGAACGAGCTAGAGGAGCGCAAATCAAAGGATGTCAACTTCGTCGACATCCTCACGCCTTGCTCTGACAAAGAGCGTAATCAAGGTAACACACCTTCTCCTCTGTCGATACCAATGTCCTGACATAACCCGCATCCTGCGTTTTCAGCAGTTTGACTACATCTACAGGCATAGCTTCATTTCCTCTACTCTGGATATGAACACCATTCTTGGTCTTGCTGCTGATCATACCAAAGTAGAATTCATCCTTGTTACGCTCAGCAGCCTTCTGACGCAGTTTTCGGATGCGATCCTCTTTGGAATGGTAATCTTTTGCTCTCTTGACATAGTCCTTGTGCTTCTCGAGCAATCCTAGCCTCTGTCGGTTCTGAGGCTGCGCTCTCTCGCGGTGCTGCCGCTTCTGCTGGTCGAGGCGGGTGCGCATGGTTGATGAGTCGCAGGATCGGATCTGAGAGACTCTTCCTCAATACGATGCCTACACTTCACTCTGTCTCAACTCTCAAGTACAAATCCAAGCCATTCCTCGCCACTGCAACTGCCTGTCCAGCAAATCTTGAACTTGCCGATCACCTACCCTTCGTTTTACCGGCACATTCATCATACTTCAAAATAACTTTGAAGCTTGATTACTGTTTTGTCCAGTCGCGAATTCAGTGACAAGAAGTGCTTACTCCAACATGCTGCATTACTCCTGACCACCCTTGTTTTCGCTCTGGATTCACTACTCTCGCTATCTATGCGGCATAGCGCATCTCATCTTCCACGTTTACGGCTACATACCTAGAGGATAACTCTTCGTCGGTGAAGACTTTCCATCTCAGATCCAGTACAACTGTCTAAAGCGAAGTTTTTATATCCTGAAGACAGCGGGCTTGCCCTCCCTACAAACCGCACGTGTCAATCCTACAGTCTTTCGTCATGGCAGGCAACGAAGCCGAATACGAAAATGGACCTCGCGGGCCCAGCCCTTCCCAACCGGCTGTCCCACCTCCTTCCAGAACTGGCCTCACCTATACTTCACTGGAGCCAACACCTCTCCGCGAGAGAGATGACTACTTCCCAGCTCCTTCCGCCAGTTCTGTAAAGCCTACATCCGTTTCAAGTTCGCCACAAGCTGAAGTAGAGCCATCCGAAAGGGTGAAGAAGCATGCAAAGGGAGAAAAGGAAGCGAGGCCATCTCGGACTCAGCGCATTCAAGACAATACGAGACACTTTGACGACAGTCAGAAGGACGTACATGCTCCCGGCGCTACTGAAAACTTGCGGGCCAAATTAGCCGAGCACCGTCAATCTATGTCTGCAGCTTACGACCTGGAGCATGCTAGTCGAGCCAAAGATTATGCCTATACCTCTTCACAAACCCCTTCACTCGTGCGAGGTGCCACCTTTGACCAAGCCAAGTCACAAAGCAATCAAGGCAAGGAGTCTGAACTTATGCTCCCCGAACAAGGACGTCGCCAGGCACTACAAAAGTCACATTCTATAATGGCACCTCAAAGGCATGTACCTATATCATCCAATCCTTCTCCTCCTTCTATACCAGCTCCACTTCCCTCTGTACCAGTGCCTTCGGCAACTCAACACTCTCAACCACCTGCTCTTTCAGCAGAAGTTCCTACCACTTCTTCGATGCCCGACAAAACAATCAGGCAGGCTGTCGTCGAAACTGATCCAAGTACTACTAAAGCACCCACTCATGATGGCCTTCCGGCGACACGTCAAGAATTGGAAGAAGCAGTTGAAAATCCCAAGAAACCCTTCTTTAAGCGAGCTTTTGGAACTAAACGCAAAATGCTTGGTGGTATGCCAAGTCAAGCTGGTTCCGTCGCTTCCAGCAGCTCATTTGCGCCGGGCATTCGACCTAGCATATCCAAAAATGCTACCGGTACCGCCAGTACAACCGCGACAAGGCGTACCACAGGCTCAGCAGGTCTGGGCTTCTCCCTGGGAGGGAAGGCGCACAAGCCGTCTGTAACGAGACAAGGAAATAAACCTGCAGTGCCTGTAGGAGTAGCAGTACCCAATACACAAAGACGTCGTGAACCCACATGGTCAAGGAAAGCGCGTGAACGTCCTTTATACTCTCTTGGCAAACCTCTGCCTACACATGAAGAAGTACAAGCTCAAAGAGCATGGCAGCAGCAAATGGAACGGATCAAGGAACTTTATCCCGATGCTGAACCACCCCCACCACCGCCCCTTCCTTCTCAGCAAGCCGCGAGCGCACTCGCTGGAGGCTTACAAATCGATAAAGCCCAATTGAAAGACATTATCAGATCTGCTATACAAGAGTACAAACGCTATGAGAATGGAGAGCTGGACTTGGATACTGTCAGCGCTGTTAGCCCTTACGCGAGTTTCGGAGAAACTTCAGGTGTAAGACCTAGACGAAGTACAGCTGGCGGTTCATCAGCTGCTAGTCCATCAAAGCGCAGATTCCCTTCTCTTACAATGGGATCTCGGAATTTTGGCTTGCCAAGAATGGATTCGGCAGTCATTGATGAGGAGGATGGTCCACCTTTAGAACCACTGCATTCCGACCACCGAAGAAGTACGGTCGGACATGCTACGGGAAGGAAGCCAAGCAAAGTCAGCAGTGTTGGACCTGGACCTCCAGCCGCAGCGACTAAGTCGCAAAGGATTTCAGGGGATTCCAATGTTCAGGCACGGCGGGGGACCGGCAGCACCTCGGCAACAAGAGGCGATTCTAAGACTAACGAAGACCATCCCGTAGGTATGCCGGCATTTGCACAAGAGCACGAAGAAGAGGGGGAAAATGAAACAGCTCCAAAGAAGCAACGCAGCGATAGGGAAGACTTTCCCAATGGAGGAGAAGGGCAGAGCATTGAGGAGAGTACCATATTCTCGCGGGATCATGAAACGCAAGGCAACTGGAGCGAAGAGGAAGGGACGGAGCTTGACCCCGAAGAGGAATCGGTTACAGAGGTGATGGGAAATGAGGAAGAAGACGAAGATGATGATGACTATCCCAACTTTATTGCAAGATGGCGAGTCTATGGAAGAGAGCCTTTCGCCGAGTTCTTAGGAGCGTTCGTCCTTTCTGTTATTGGAATAGGCGCATCAGCTCAAGCTGCACTATCGTCGGACCCGAATATACAGCCTACTGGTACTGGTGCTGCTTCTACCTCCGTAAATCTGTCGGCTCCGCTAGCGTGGGGCGCGGGAGTAGCCATGTCTGTGTATATCGCTGGTGGTATATCAGGAGGTCACATTTCCCCTGCTATTACTATCGTCCTTGCCGTCTTCCGTGGATTTCGTAAGTCTGGTATCCTTTAGCTCTTCATACAGAGCGGCTTCAGTGTCCTAACATATTTTGTCTTCCCTTGCACAGCTTGGAAAAGAGTGCCCTCCTATATTGCTGGACAACTGCTTGGCTTCATAGCCGGTAGTGGCGTAGCCTATGGTCTCTATCGGCATGCCATCACTATATACGAAGGTGGCGCGGGTATCAGAACACTCGGCGTAAACGGTACAGGCAGCTTCTTCGCCACTTACCCAAGTAATCAATGCCCATTTTTCGTTATCCTTGGTGCGTGTTACTGATGCCAAGTTTTGTGGAACAATTTAGTGGACTACGTTAGCAATGCGAATGCATTCTTTCAAGAATTTGTCAACGTGGCACTGTTACTCATTCTTATCCTTGCAATCGGAGATGCCGATAATGTCCCACCACCAGCGGGTCTCAATCCAATCATTATCATGTTTATGATTATGGCTATAGGTCTAAGTTTGGGTCTGCAAAGCGCCTATTGCTTGAATCCAGCTCGTGACCTTGGCCCTAGACTTGTATCTTGGTGGGCTGGCTATGGAACTCAAGTGTGGAACTTTCGCGACCAGGTGAGACGACTTTTCCCGCTCATGTCAAAGAATGCTGACGATTACTGAATTGTGATGCTCACAGTACTGGCTTTGGTGTCCTTGGGTGGCTGATATAACTGGCGGTCTATTCGGAGCATTTCTATACGACACACTCATTTTCATGGGACGTGAATCACCGATGAACAAGCGCTGGCGTATGCCCAGCATGCTTAAGCGAGCAAAAGTCAAGCAAAGAAAAGGCGACTGGCAAGGTTGGAAAACACATCAGAAGGCAAGGAAAGCTGGATGGCGTTCGCGTTTATCTTCCTCGAAAGAAACGGGTACCGAGACTGCAGGTAAAGAAACAGTCTGAGATAAATAAGGCAAGCAATAGAAGTTTGATTTAGCATGTAGCATAGAAGCATAAGGCATCTGAGCTCCTAATTTGCTGGAGCCGAACAATGCGTTGCCTACTAACTTTTTGGCAAAGCTGGGTTATGTCAATGTGGCAATTATTCCGTTGTTGCTCTTGCCAGAGCTAGCTTTGACTCGCTTGCTGTCTATCGACCAACAACGCTGACAAGATGGCTGCCAAAAAGACGATTCGTATGTTTTCTGCTTGAATTAGTGGATGAATGTCTGAAATAGCTGACTTGGCTCGCATGAACAAGTATTCGTTACTGGTATGGCATGTTGTCTCTCAGAAGAAGTTCATATAGCCCCCACTCATACCAGCTTCCCAGGCAATGCTAACAAGCTCAAGGAAGTGAAAGCTATTCTACAGAATGGTTCTAGTGCAGCTATCGAAGTTGAATCACAAGATCTGGACTGTAAGCATCCATAGCATTGCGTATGGTATTCGCCCTTCGATCACGTCGGCCTGTGTAGACCATGTACAAGCTACTAATATAGCTGACTCTGAACGCGCGCGCTAGTACCAGAAATACAAGGCACAACTCAAGATGTAGCGCGCGCAAAGGTGAAAGCTGCCGCACAGGCTCTTAAAGGACCATGTATAACGGAAGATACTGCTCTGTGCTTCAAAGCTATGAATGGTCTACCTGGACCGTATATTAAGTATTTCCTAAAGGAATTGGGTCATGAAGGTATGCCACTGATTGGAATTTCTCCTAAGATACGTCTTATTGACAATAAATATCCTTCCAGGCCTAAATACAATGCTGAATGGCTTCCCCACGAAAGAAGCTACTGCATTATGTACTTTCGGCTACTGCGCTGGCCCAGATGCAGCACCGCTGCTCTTTGAGGGCGCAACAGAAGGCAGCATAGTCGATGCGAGAGGTCCGAAGAACTTTGGCTGGGTAGGTACTCGTGAGCAGAGCACTTGCTTGAATGTGTATACTAACGGATTTGCCACCTGAAATATCGCTTACACAGGATCCCATATTTGAAGTGAAAGGGACGGGTTTAACGTAAGCGCAGTAGCTCTGCCTACATTCATGCATGCTGCTCTACCCTCTGACACACTTCAACCGTCATGACAGGTATGCAGAGATGCCGGTCGAGCAGAAGAATACGCTGTCACACAGGTACAAGGCTTTAGCGAAATTACGGGAATATCTAGAGAAAACAGAGTAGACTGGATTGCACTCGTCCTTGTTAGACAACAATAGATAGACTGTAACAGTCGAATTACCGTGATATCCCATCTCATATAGTATGCCATTTTGCCACGTGCCCAGCTGCCCGCCTCCACACCAAAATTTTCTCGAAGGCAGTCAAGCTCAAAAAAGGCAGACTGCTTGCATCTTTTGCTTTTGAATTCCGCCAACAAGTCAGTTCACCTCAAACCTGTAAGTAGATGATGCAGTTTAGCACACATTCAGTCCACACATGCTGACCCTGCTGTGCCGTCTCTCTTCTACTCGCTGCGAACTGCCCGCCGCCAGCCCTCAAAGCCACATTTTCATCACCAACAATGCTATTGTTCAACGACGTTATCACCGGCGACGAGCTCTGCTCTGATGCCTACGACCCAAAGCTCATCGACGACATCGTCTACGAGGTCGACTGCGCCATGCTGACTGTCAAGGACGGCGAGGTCGATATCGGTGGGTGGAAAGCGATTGGCTTGCCAGGATGCTCGAAAGCCGGGACAAACGCTGACTGTGACTGCTAACTGATTCACAGGTGCCAATGCCTCCGCTGAAGAGCAGGCTGAAGAGCTCGAAGATGGTGCCCAGTCCGTCATCAACGCTGTAAGTGACCTTTTCGTCAAATCTCGTGTGCTCCTGCTGCAGGCAGCACATGTGCTATCTCGAAGATTTTCCCAGAACAGCAAAAGCTGATTGAAATGATATTACTTTGGCAATGCAATGCGATAGGTCCACTCCTTCCGCCTTCAATCAACACAATTCGACAAGAAGTCTTACCTCACCTACCTCAAGGGCTACATGAAGGCCATCAAGAGCTACCTCGCTGAGCACAACCCTGAGCGTGTCGATGCTTTCGAGAAGGGCGCCCAGGCATTCGCCAAGAAGCTCGTTGCCAACTTCAAGGACTACGAGTTCTACACCGGCGAGTCAATGGACCCCGATGGAATGGTCGTCCTACTCAACTACCGTGAGGACGGTACCACACCCTACCTTACCTTCTGGAAGGATGGCCTCAAGCAGGTCAAGGTCTAAACTCGCTCGTCTTGTATCGGGTCACTTAGCCTATCCTTCTTCTCTCTATATTGCATGATCCGTTTAGACACTAGGGTCGTTAGTCACTTTCAGTCTGTGTCTGTAATGTAGGATGTCAAGCTCGTCTTAACGCCATACAATATATATATCAAAAGCTTTGCTTTATGCAACGGCAAACCAATAACCCACTATACGAGTGCCCCTTGAAAGACCGTTTTGTCTGCGACAGACAATATTTCGGGATTTTGCGACAAGATCGAACTATTATCTAAATACCAACAAGACTTTAATTGACGAGATTACAAACTCAAGCGCACTGAAATTTGAACTAATTACTGTCCGTCTGGTACTGCTCCTTTACTCCCTATGCTTGCGCAACAATGCCTGCAATGCCCTATTCTCATTCTTGAGTTTCCTAGAATTGCAAAGATAGCGGTTTCGTTAAGATGTAGTTGAGATTCGCTTTTGAACAACCAAAGGACTTACTTTACTTCAGCTTCCAGAGCTGCAATCTTGGTATCACGTGCTGCAGTCTCGCGCTCTATTCTTTCATTGGCCATCTGTATCGCTTCCTGTGTAACCCAAGCGGAGCTATCAGTGGTGATTCATAGTGTCTCTGCTATGTCTGGATGCTTACATTCATAAACGCATCCATCTCTGCGTCAAAATCTTGACGACCAGCTTTCAGCTTTTTCTCGGTCGCTTTGAGCTGCGCTTCACTCGTATGGAGCGCGTTCTGCAAGTATTTGACTTGGTATATCAGACTTTGAGTATCTTGTTGATACTGCACATTGCGTCGTGGTCAATCAGCTGCTGTAACGCTGCTCTGTAAGGCCAGGTAGACTTACTTTCTGCTTGTCCTGTATACTCTGTTTCCGCAGTAAATCGACTTCCATGTTCAGAGGTGTGATATTCTCCACATCTTCATCGCTGAAAACGTCGGCTGCAGGAGCCTTGCGAGGGATGCGGTTAGTCCTTGAAGCGACAGCAGCTTTCGTGAGAGGCGATGGCTTGGCAGAGACACTCTCAACTACCCCGCGACTCCGCTGGTAGAGGCTTCGCGTATTTGGTGACCTAGGCAGGCTTCCAGTGCGTTGCAGCTCCTTCGACCCATCGAATTCTGCAGCTGACCGCACGCGGGACGTATGATCTCGTTTCTAATAGAAGATACATCTCAGCATTTGCGAATTCGGTCTCATGGTTCGAGAAGAGGTGAATTACTTCTGCAGTACGTGCACTAGAGTCCTTATATCTGTCACTCTGATCTGGCGTGGTTGACTTGCTATAAACCTCCGTAGACCCATCTTGTAATTCTCGGAGACCTCGCTTGGACGAGAAGGAATCGTCATCGTTTGCCTCGCTTTCATAGAATCGCTTCTTTCGGTGGGACAAAGGCAGGAAAGGATCTTCGTCGAAAGGCGAGGGAGTACGAGACCGAGGTTCCTCGTGTGAAGGCCTCGCGATGGGCATGGGCTGCGGACTTGCAGCGGGTGACCTCGATCCAAGCTGTCGTGGTCCCATGGGCCGGCTGATGGTCCCACTGCGCTGTAAGGGTGGCGATAAAGCACGCTCGGGCGTTCTTGATGGTACAGCTGTGTTCGAAGAGCGGGAGTTAGCTTCAGCACTGACTTCTGATGTTTTGCCTGCAAACCTACAATGCAGGACTTCCTCCTCATCCTCTTCTTCGATGCGCATGCTCTGCGTGCTAGCACTTCGCGATACAGTGCCACTTCTGCTTCGAGGTATAGACTGTGATGAACTACTCTTATAGAGCTGTCCGTCGCTTCTGCTGCGAGCAAGGGCGTTGGGATCATATGCATCATCCGTGCTAAGATTGAGACTTTCTTCCGTGTCCTCATGCTTGATATGAGCCATCGCTGATTGAGGCCTTTGGGGTACTTTTCCAGATGCGTCAGCATGAGAGACGAAGGGCGTACGTTCAGGTTCAGCAGAAGTAGCACGGAAATATCGCGATCCTTCGCTATTCTGTCGGTGATGTTGCGGTACACTGCCAGGTGCTGATGAGGGTGGCCGCGATAACGAAGATATAGGGCGCTTATAGGGCGACCCGTGATCATCTTGCGACATGGCTGAAGTTTGAGCCGTTGAAGCGTACTCTCCGCTAAAGATGGATGCAGCATGCCTGCTGTCGATCGTACTAGACTTGCTCGCTTTACTCAGGGTTCGCCGTGGACTGCTGTTCACGCTTCCGCCTGGGCTGCGCATGAATTCGATAACACTACGTGGTCGACCCGATGACGAAGCGCTCATAGGACGAGAGGAAGATGACACTCGAGATTCGTCCCTTCGTAGAGGCATTGCATCCAAGCCCGGAACATGCGGCGGAACACTGTAGAGTTGTAATTGTCGCGCTGCAGGGAGTTGCTCGTTAGTTCCTTCGCCGTCGAAACAGCTCTCGACGGACATACCTGCTTGTAAGATAGCACCCACTAGTTTCGCTGGCGTTGTGCGAATGTAAGTCGGCTCCGCGTTATTACCACGCACACGTAGACAGTAGCTGTTTACCAGACGGTACTTAGCTTGCATTCTAAGCAAGTCAGCTATATCCTATATATGGACTCACTCGCAGGATCCGTCGGAATGGAAATATGCAGTCGCTACCGCATGAGGACCAGGAAAACCAAAATTTAGGTCCATGGGAGCCTCATCACCAGCGACTAATTGCAGCGCAATCTTTGCATTCCTGCCCTCGGATAGGTAGGATCTCTTGTCATAGATATTCCAGTATGCAGATAATGTACCATTACTCCATAATCTGGCGGTAGAATGATTGCGGCCGCCTTTCAATAATGCAACGCAATTCCAGATATTGGAAAGGAAGCGTAATTTGTCTGCTGGAGTTTCGGGTTTCAATATCTGATACTTTCGTACAGGTCGACCATTCCACCGATCTGAGAAGTCTTTGGGTGGCTTTTCGAGATAGAGCGAGAAACCTGGTAATGAAATCAATACAGGTCAGCAGGTCAAAAGGACGGGTGGTATGTCTCTCTCTCTCTCTTGAGATCTACGCACCGATTTCATCATCGTCTCTAGCAACCAAGTCTCCCAAATCAAATTCCCCTCTATATCGCATACTCTTGGATTTCTTCTTGCTAGGAGATTTTGACCTTGATAAAGCAGGATCAGGCATCTGCATCTCTTTAACTAACTTATTGATGTTGTCAAGTCCAGCTAATGATCGTCCTGTACCTTGAGCACTTTCGCGCTTTGCGACTATTAGACGATCATTGAATAGGAACAATGTACAGAGTAGCTCTTCTTGATGGACTGCATACCCATTTCCAGGCAATCCTTCTGCTGCACCACTCGGTATCGGCCTATCAAAGACATCGATGCAGTCAACGAAATATCGATGACTATTTGTTATCCGAGGCTGTAGTGCACACGCGTTAGCGAGATTAACAAAACGGCAGCACGAGAGACTCACAGGGAGTCCTTCAATAGACCTGCCAAGACCGAATAAAGCAGCTGCTCGTCTTGTTTCTTCGTCCTCATCAAGAGCAGCGATAGAGCTCGCGAGCTCAATAGCGTTCAGCATGACATCTCGAAACTTGTCGTCCTTTTCAACTTCTCGGACTATGCCTTTGAGCAACAGTCGATACCGCGGTATCCGCTGTGCTGGCTCTATGAGCAGTGACTCGAGACTGCAATTGTCTGTGCTCGCTCCTGCTGAAGCTCTTGTCCTCTGTTGACGATGTGTATGCCGTCAGAAGTTCGGTCGAGTAGCTTCATAGTTTCAGAATGCTTACTTCTATGAAATTACGAAAGACAGTGTTTCGCCGCCGCAGTTCTCGTTCTAAATCCTTTGCCCGTTCAAGGTTGAGTATATAAGCGGGATAGATGGTCTGAAAGTGTTCGAGCTGTAGGACAACAGACGGGTTTTGTCAATAAGCAGTACATTAAAACAGTACTTCACATAACAACTCACATGCCTGACCATAACACTCGCCCAGTGTTCAAATGTTTTGCCTTCATGGTTGCCATATAAGCTCTGCCTCAAATCCACCAAAAGTGCTTCGTTGGCCGGTAAGATAGCTTCAATGTTTCCGAAAATCTGCTTTGCTTCGAAAGCATTGATGATCTCTGTATCTTTGCGGCGTGTAAAGTCTCGCAATGGATGGGCGTAAAGCTGTTCAGGTTGGGTTGGATGAGGAAAGGCAAAAGTCACGTGTTAGCTTGATGTCTGGGCGTGCTTGACCGAAAGCAAGACTACTTTACCTTGTACAGGATGTTCAGACGCTTGACATAGGTTTCTTCGGTCTTCAGCAGCTCCAAGAGGAGGTTTCTACGTCTTTCAATGTCAGGTTGGCGGTCCTGTGCAGATGCGAGAGCGCGGTTCAGCTGATTTGCAGTTCCATCACGCTGATCACGAAAGGCAGCTTCTCACAACATGACTTGCAAGCTCGTCGAGGCCTGCTCGTGAGGGAGTCGTAGGAAAGGCAGGCGAGCTCGTGGGCTTGACGAGCGCTGTTCCAAGTGTAGGCAGGAAGGACATGATTTCTGCTTGTTACGTCTTAGCCTCGCACAATTACAGCAGTAGCTCGTTGCTATTCTCGCTTGCTCACCTGGCGGGAGATCCCATCCATCTGCATTTCGCTCTGCACCTTCGACGACGACATCGCAGAAGACGGCGTTCATTCTCCCATTGCCGGTAGCTGTCCCTCCATTGCTCCGTATGCTCCTCGCACCCCCGTTGCTGCTGTGCTGGCTGCCACCACCCGGCGTGCGGTGAGCTGTAGGAGACTTGAGGTGGTAGCTGGAGCTGCTGTTGCTCTTCTTTGTCGACCACTTGAGCGGCGTGGTAGGCGCATCCATCGCGTTGGCAGCACAGCCTGCAGGCTGCTGAACAGCTTTCTCCTGCTGTATAATCCGCCCGTATGCTTGTATGGAAGCCCTTCAAACTGCAAAACAACAAGATCCACGTCTAACACGGCAGTGATCGGGGACAAGGTGCAGCGAAAACAAACTCCATTATGCGTATTACTCTGGTGTGTAAGACTGTCTATTACGGTATATACAAACGATCTGTAGTGTCCATGCTTCCTTGAGGCGAACCCTCCAAACTGCTCATTCTAATAACATCGACACAGCGGAACAAAGGCATGCGGCGCCACAACTGCAATGAACCAGTTTAGCAGGCATCCTCGTCAGTCTCCTGACTTCTTTAAGATGGATGCTATATCTATGTTTCTCCATTGGCGCTTCATTGTCATCTTCATCATCCTCGCCGTGCTCTTCAGGCTCTTCGTCGTAGTATTGGGGAAGATCAAATGTCATAGCTGGCATAGTCGGTGTCAATGGTAAGACTGGAGAATCGCCAAATGAAGAGGAAGAGGATGAGAATGCAGGTGAGCATAATCCAGCTAATGAAGTCGCTGCTGCTTCTTCAGCTTGTAATTTTTGTTGTGATTGAATTCTCTCTTCATTTGCTCGTTTTAGCTTCATGATTTCAAATGCAGCATCATCTACTTTTTTCCTGCATTTATCTTCCTCTTCTAATGCGATTCTTAATCTTATACGCGCTTCATCAATTTCACTCGCTTGTAGAGACTGTCGACCGGATACAGCTGCTTCATATGCTTGCTGTGCTCGAACTGCTAATCGTGCTGAAATCTGCCAGCTGTTGTGGCGCTTTCTGTGACGCTGACGTGCTTTGAGCAGGTTGTTCAGTGGAGGGCCCAAAGTATGCTGGATGCTACTGGAGATCCGAAAACAAGCATCATTAGCACAGCCTAACAGAACTTGAACCAATGCAAGATCTGTTGCTTACGATGATGAGGCTGTTGAAGAGGAAGAAGAGGACGCTGAGAGAGCCGGTGCAATACTTGTTGTTGTGCTCGTGGAACAACTGGACTCGGCTGAGCTCGTGCTATCATTTCGCAGAAGGTTCGGCTTATTCGAATCTATAAAACCGAGGAGTTTCATGATTAGCATCTACAAACATCGACAGTAAAGTACTCTGACTGTATACTGACTTTTATAGATTCGCAGAGGAACCACTTGTAACGGACTGCACTCGATGCCTTGCATGATGCTGATGTTGATATCGACGGGCCTCTTTACGATCTCAGACGCGCCGGCCAGATAGAAGTCAAAGCGTGGAGAGATGGTCTTCTGTCTCTGCGATATAGGACGGCGAAACGTCTATATGGCTGTTGTTGACTGTTGATGCCTCTCGATTGATCCTCGTGTATGGTACTCTTTGAAATGATCTTTCCGTATTATTGTGATGGGAAGAAAGCAACTTGTTTATGCCCCTGTTATGCTCACGTCGCGTCACAGAGCGAAGATCCATGATGCTTCCTCATTTTCGGCTGCCCTAACCCTATCATAGCTTTCTTTTATTTATGGTATGCTTGTTGCCAGAGTTATGCAGATCACGCTTTTTTACTTAGTATTTCGACAGCAAGGACTGAACGCGTCCTATGTCAGTCGCGTCGACTGAGTAGGCTTGGCTTTCCACCAAGCAAGCGAAGCGGACTGCAGAGCAACCAAGGTTCTAAGAATGAATTGATGCATAGTAAATCACAAATCACTCCACCGTCGCTGTATCTGCGTAATTACAGATCTGCCGCACCATGGCGATCCGCTACTTGGGCATTTGACAGTGATCGGTTGAAGCTGGGTGTAGAAGCTTGAAATACAGTACTTGGAAACTGTCATATACTGTATCAAGAGGTGAATGAGAAGTCAAGAGAACGACTCCATCGCTGTGTGTTGCATTTGTGCCGCTTGCTGATTGTCTAGAAGATCGCTCGCATTACTACTAGCGATTCGGAGTTGCCGTTTTATGGTAGACACCCTCTTTACGCAAAGCTTGTATGGCAAAGCTGGAGAGTTGGGCGTACTAGACTGGAAGAGGGTTGCGATGAGGGTCTTGTTGATGGTTGATGCATCTCACTATCATATAGTACTCTGCGACTAATTACCAGAGTGACCATCTACCAATCTACCAGTGTCACCTGCCAAAGCTGTCCAAGCATTATTTGGCCACCAGCATCAGACTGCTTGTCTTCTTCCGGTTTGACCAAACACTGCAGCCAAACAAGCCATTAGTAGACCTCTCTGGGCTGTCCACAACTCTTCAACATCAGCAGTCAGCTCTTCCGGCTTGCTGCTGCAGCTTGCTGGCTCGACAAGGCCCTGCATTCAGTCACACCTGTCACGGCTCGCACCAGTGACGCGAAGACACTGCTACCGGATACCAAGCAGCGCCAGGACTGACCAGCTGTCGCAACGAACACCAGGGCAACACAGCCACTCTTCTGGTCGCTGCTTTCCCTGAAGGAATATCTCAAGAGCACGAGAGCCCTTGCAATTCCACGATGGATGGCGGAAGTAGTAGCAATGGCCATGGGACAGCAGGAGATCTACTAGGGAGCTCGCTGCGGCGGAACCAGTACAAAGGCGGCTACACTCCGGAAGTCCTTCATGAGCCTTTCAAGTCTCTAAGCGACAATGCAGTCCTATCAGGCTCTTCCAGCCTTTCTGCGCATCAACAGCACCAATATCTGGACGAGGTACCTTTAACTTCCAGTGCCTCTCAACACGGGAGCACTAGCGAAACAGCATCACTTAGTTCGAGCGTCCGCAAGCATACCGCAAACAGACGAAGTATGGGTTCAGCAGCTCAATTGAATGCTTTCCTACCTGTAGATGATAATGCTCTCTCTGGCTCTTCCTCGCGCCCCTCTTCTGCACAAAGCTCACCTAGACTAGACCGTGATACTGGCTCTTCTAGTTTTGGACTGGGCCCGGCTCCAGGAAGAGGTTACTACAAACATAAAGTCATACCTTCACTCACGAGCGGTGTGCCACCTGTACTAGCTGGTTCTAGACCTAAAGGGTGGCCATCGACAACACCGACTACCGTCAACGCCACGAGCTCTTCCTCTTCTTCCACCTCATCGCGCCCGAGATATGATTCACCAATCGCATGGATCATATACTATTTCTTAGCGAATTTATCCCTCACTCTATACAACAAGCTTTTAATGAACAAATTCCCTTTTGCTTGGAGTTTGACTGCGATACATGCCTTATCAGGGTGTATAGGAGCACAATTATGCCTGTCGAGAGGGTTATTCACACAACAACGTCTGACGACAAGAGAGAACTTGGTGCTGGTCGCCTTCTCCTCTCTTTATACAATCAATATCGCCGTATCGAATCTATCGTTGAATTTGGTTACAGTTCCTGTAGGTGAAAGGAGTGGCGGACAGACCAGTCAAAGTCACTGCCGTGAGAGCTTATACTGACTCCTCAAACGGTCTTTCCCCAATAGTTTCACCAAGTTGTGAGAGCGATGACACCCCTCTTCACTATCATCTTGTCCGCGATCTTCCTGAGGAAACGTAGTTCGAGGGCAACTTGGCTATCGCTCATTCCTGTCGTAGCGGGCGTCGTCTTTGCAACGTGAGTAATCAGAAGCAACTCATAATGTATACAACAAACTGATCAATGCCTTATTACATTATGACAGATATGGCGATTACTATTTCACGACATGGGGTCTCATCCTAACCCTTCTCGGTACTCTACTAGCAGCTATGAAAACAATAACAACCAATATGATCCTCGTCGGAAGATTAAAACTTCATCCGTTAGATTTACTGCTCCGAATGTCACCACTTGCATTTATGCAATGTTTCTTTGCAAGTTGGTGGACTGGAGAAATGGCCAAAGTTCGTGAATTTAGTGCAAGAGAAATGACTTATGGTGCTTTCTTTGGATTGGCAATAAATGGGTGTATCGCTTTCTTCCTGAATGTGGTCAGCTTTACAGTGAGTAATAGGATAAACAGGCTTAACCGATCTGATAAGGTGCTCTAGCTGAACGCCTCTTCGCTCTTCGCATCACTAGGCGAATAAGAAAACATCGGCATTGACGATGACAGTAGCTGCGAACGTCAAGCAAGTGCTTACAATAGTACTAGCAGTAATGATATTCAACCTCTCAATCAATCTTACCAATTTATTCGGTATAACACTCACCTTAATCGGAGGAGCTTTATATGCCAAAGTGGAATTTGATCAGAAAAACGCTAAAGCAATGGGTACTATAAGCACAAGTCAATCAGTTGATGGGAATGGTTCAACTTTAAATGCACCTGGTGTGCCTTTCTCTAGTGTCGTTGAAGAGAAAATGAATGCATATCCGGCCGCATTTGATCAGAATGAGAGATGAATCAGAGCAAACATCAGATTACCGAAAGAGAAGAGCCCAAATCAAAGTGTAACATTTTCGTTCTCGATCGTCCCTTCAGTATCATTTTAGTTATGCCATTGTTTCCTGTTGCTTTGCACCTTAGAGCAGTTTGTTTCGTTCACCAGTTTAGTTTTTTCCTTCATAAATTTTAGAAGTACTTCAGTAATACTTAAAACTATCGGCGCAAGACCGAATGCAATGCATGCTATGCAGATCAATACAAGGCTATTGTCTTAGCCGGAATCCCAAATAGCTTGACCTGACATGCAAGCGTGTATCTTCTACATTAGCCGAATCGGCGTATACACATTACCTAACCACATCGTTTATCAATGCTGTCACACAGGCTTGTGCACGGGAAAGGGTTTCCACTCTACTTGAAGCACAACAAGCTATTTGCGACCTGTAGCTTCCAGAACTCCGAAACCATCGCCTGACCACCCTTCCCCTATCCACATTCTATATCTCCATAGCGCTTTGAGTAGAGGAAGCATAGCTCTCGACATAGATGGTACGGCTACGATTGAGCTTGGTAGACTTTCTTCTCCTTGAGTCGATGGAATTAGGGACAGCATAGTCTGTTTGAAGTCTGAAAGCTGATCTTGACAAGCTTGAGCTTCACGCTCATACATAGTAGGATACTTTCTTTTAAGGATGTTCCAAGATGTACCTTGATCAGTCTGTTGTCCTTTCTTGCTGACTTCCTTCGATTCATTTTCCTCTTGTGAATCTAATTTGAAAATACTCTGTACTGAATAGATTGGTATTCTATGCTTAGGTAGATTTGCCAGGTTGTAGCCTTCCAATTGCTCGCTTTGGTATGGGAGTAATGATGAAACTTGACCTTCGAGTATAAGAGCATTGCTACTTGATATATCGGAGAAATCAAGCAAAGCTGCAGGTACGTTGACTTGGCTTTGTATGGGAGGTGAAGTTGTCGTATGCTCTACCAGGTCTCTGTGCGCTAAGGCCTGATTCGACCGGATGCGTTTGACGACACGCTCAGACAGACTATAGAGGTATTCCTGCGTTTCACTTGAGTCTTCGCTTGCGGTCGTTGCTGCCGGATGTTGCTCTTCCCACTTCCTCACATCACCGGGCAAGCCTGCTATCAGCTTGAGCTCTTGCAAAATACGTTGACGAAGGGATGATTCTGTTTGATAGATGAGGAGTGGATTTGGATTACTTGCCGCATCCAAGCTTCTCTTGCCGCCTGGAGGTACAATCAGAGCATCAAAAAAGTCAGGCTTTCATTTCGATATGCACCGACATAATCTGGCGAACACCCACCTTTTAGGTTATAATCGTGCAATGCGGTTTTCCGACAAACTACATAGCCCCTATCTTCTTTTCTACCACGAGATTCACTGATACCTGAGAAAGCAGGATGAAGTAGCCCTCGTGGGAAGATTGAAGATTTTGTCCGCCAGCCAGTCGGAGAGTCAGCTGCGTGAATTTCATATGATGCAGCTTTTATAGCTATGAGGAAGTCTATAAAAGATGAAATGGCCGGGGCTTTTAGCGTTCCTCCATGCTTATACTTTCGAGAAGTAACAATGTCACTTACCGCTTGGCATGGCTTTATCGCTCCAGACGCATTTCCTGATTGGAGAAGCGAGCATTGATACTGTGTACATCCATCGTATCAGATACGTGAATTAGTGTGCAGAGCGATCAGCACGATATCTCACAGTATGGGTTGGTCTGCCATGATTGAACATTGTCATCGGCAAGTACACGCGCAAGTTCAGGATTGGCCTTCACATTCTCAGGTCCGAGATGAATCTTGTGAAGCTTGTGTGCTTCCTTATTGACTACTGGATTGTCTTCGTCGAACAGGAATGAGCGTGTTCTGCCTTTCGTTTCCAGCCATGATGGGAGCTTCTTGGTGGTAAGGGATGTAGCAGCTAGACCCGCAGAAGTCCCAAACCACCTAGCCGAGCCGCTTCTGCGAGCATGTCGAATGAGCATGCATGCGTGCGTGGATCGTCTATCCCAAAGAGTCTGTATAGCCTGTCAGTGGGAGTTGCGACGAGGACAAGCGAGACTCTTCAGCAGCATCGTCAGCGGCACGGCTAATTTGCGTGTGGCTATGGGAATGTGCAAACTTGGATGTATGTGGCTTTATGACAGGAGAGGAGCTCCAGCGAGTAGGTAGACTTGAATGCAGCCCTCTCTGCACCAATTACCGAGCCTCTCTATCTCTCCAGCGCATCCTCTGCCCATTTCGCATATTCCTAGCCCGATCCCAGCTTCTTTTTTTGATTGCCGCTCAGAGTACCCGCGTTGCAGACTGCTTTGTGCTTCTCTGCTGATTACCATCCATTTGCAGCATCAAACACTCCTCAATCCACCTCCCAACCCTCTTGCCAGCTGCACCATGGCATCGCGATCCCTCCCCAAGCTCGTCCAGAGCTCAGCCCGCCGCGTCCCATCGCTCGCGGTGCCTCAACAGAGAGCTCTATCCAGCCTTCGACAGGCATCAGCTGCCAGGACCGCAGCATCAGCGCAAGCCAGCTCGAGCAGTGTTCGAAAGACTGCTGTCCAGGCTGCCGGATCAGTCGCTGCCAGACGATATGCCCACACTGGCGAGAAGAGCGAGTACATGGTGAGCTTTTGCATAATGCTACTTTGTTGGTGGCCATTGAAGGAGGATGCGGGCGGGTATCGATAAGGATAACAAGCTGCCTGCTTCCTCATCCATGTCACGGAATGATCCAAATAGAAGACCTCAGCTGATGCATCGCCTTCTCTTCGCAGCTCACCTGCAGAGACGCCCTCAACCAGGCCATGGACGAAGAAATGGCCAGAGATCCCAACGTATTCATCCTCGGCGAGGAAGTCGGTCAATACAACGGTGCATACAAGGTGAGCAGCTGTCCTATTCCCATTATACTATCCTGTGCATTACCAGGTGCTGATGGTTCTACCTCCTCATTTCACCACTATCGATTCCTTGTCGTGTTTTACCCGCTATGTGTCTCCCTCGATCGGTCAAATTGCTGCAAATACTACACAACATGATAAACCCGTTATTGCATGCAATAGGTCACCAAGGGACTGCTAGACAAATGGGGCGAGAAGCGTGTCATCGATACTCCTATTACGGTCAGCTTCATTCTCTTTCGCATCTTTCATTGCAAGAAGATACACCATCTGACTAACCTACATTGACTCTCTTAACAGGAAGCTGGTTTCGCTGGTATGGCCGTCGGTGCAGCTTTCGCAGGTCTTAGACCCATCTGCGAGTTCATGACATTCAACTTTGCCAGTGCGTTCTTTAGAAAACAAGCTATACAGTATCAGTATTCTGTAGCTAATGACAATCAAAAATTAAAATAGTGCAAGCTATCGATCAAATTGTCAACTCTGCAGGAAAGACATACTACATGTCTGGTGGAAATGTACCATGCCCAGTCGTCTTCCGTGGTCCTAATGGTGCAGCTGCTGGTGTCGCTGCTCAGCATTCCCAAGATTACGCTTCGTGGTACGGTCAGATCCCAGGTCTGAAGGTCGTTTCACCTTGGTCTGCTGAAGATTGCAAGGGTTTATTGAAGGTAGGCAAAGATTGCGCTTCCTTTATATTGGCCGTCCATTCTTGCAAGAACTTACTAACCAAATTATGCTGTTTTTCATGTACCAAACAGGCCGCCATCCGTGATCCGAACCCAGTCGTAGTCTTAGAAAACGAGATCTTATACGGTCAATCTTTCCCCGTCTCAAAAGAATGCGCAACATCAGATGAATTCGTACTACCAATTGGTAAAGCCAAGATTGAAAGAGAAGGAAAAGATATTACACTCGTCGCTCATTCTAGATCTGTTGGTCACTGCGTTCAAGCTGCTGAAATCTTGGAAAAGGAAGATGGCGTTACTGTCGAAGTTATTAACTTGAGATCTATTAGACCTTTGGATTTGGATACCATCATTAAGTCCGTCAAGAAGACAAATAGGTACGTGCTCGACATATGCTTTTTCCCGTGCTCTAATTAGGGGAGCATTTGGGATGTTTCGAAAATGATCCTGATTTACTCCTCCTTCCTGTCAATCCCACAGACTCGTCACCGTCGAAGGTGGTTTCCCAGCGTTCAGTGTTGGTTCAGAAATTGCAGCCAATATCGTTGAAGGAGAAGCTTTCGATTACCTAGATGCTCCAGTTGAAAGAGTGACAGGTGCTGATATTCCAACTCCATATGCTAAGAAGATGGAAGATGCTTCATTCCCTGATCAACATGTCGTAGTCAAAGCTGCTAGAAGAGCACTATACCGATCATAGATTGATTGCGGATTCTGCAGCATGATGCATTTCTCATCATGACCTCTTTGAGTAACGATACCAAATTCACGTTGGCCAAGAGCATTATATATTGTTCTGCCTTTCGCGATGATTTCATAGACAAAAGAGAATTAGCGGGCATGATGGATGGCGCTTATTCCTTCTTTTCGAAGTGTGTTTTGTGTACAATGTAATTTATACTCCGTTACACACCAAATCATGCTCTTCCTTTCTTCTCAAGCCGCTTGCTACATATGGCGGCAGTACCTTGTCAGATTGCGATACAGCCCTTGCTTCCTACTAATGGAGCACAACAGAGTCAGAAATTATGTAGCACCTTACCTTGTCGGTCAGACAGTCTTCAACAAGATTTCGCTAGCGCCCATGAGAGGTGTCAGGTTGTAATTTCACAAGTTTACCAAGCTATTCTACTGAAACTCGACAAGAACAGTTCTACAATACACGGTCATTAATCAAAGCCTGTCACCGACGTAGCACACAAACAGGACGAAGCTGCACTGCAGTCGTCACTGTGAAATCTCTCGCTGCGAGGAGCACTTATGTGTCCTCCACTGCATCAATGCGCGATTTCAAGCCTGGAGGCCGGGATGCATGTCACAACAAGGTAAACTCATGGTGATGCCCCGTTGCTGCTTCCACTATGCATGTCCGACCTTTGCTCATGCAGTAGAACTCTGCTTAGATTTCCACTCCGCCAATTCCACATCATAAACCTCCTTCTCTTTCAAATATTCACTTTGATAAGGATCTTTCTCAGCATCAGACATAGTTTTCCATTTCTCAGCTATTTTTATAGCTGATTCTGTGAAACCTAATGAATTGGCATCTGAAACACCAACTACCTCTTGAGCTAACGAGGGATCACTTCTGACTGCATTTGCAAATCTGAAGAACCCATTTAGAGGCATTACAGGTTTCGTTGGGTCGCTGTAGAATTTCAGAGTTGGTAGGAAAAGAGCAAGGACAGGTACGATATAGAGGAAGTTAAAGACGAAAGATCAGCATACATGAAACAGCAAAAGTAAAAAGGGAAAAAGAAAAATCGTTTTGAGTCAAACTCACCGCAGAAGAGCATATTTGCTAGTCCGCTTAGTCGTCTTCTTCCTCTGCATGCGTCTATATCTGTTCTCTTCTGCGATCATTTCAGGTGTAACTTTCTCCATGTATTCCTTCATGTCTCGTTCAAATTGCTGTTTATGCTGTACTAGGCGTTCATCAAGGGCCTTCGCATCGAACAAGCGCACTCATTAGTAGGGTTGAATGCATGCGGTAGAATTACATGGCGACTCACTGCTCGTTCCGAGGTTGACAGGTTGCGGAAATCGCCAACCAACTCTTTGGACAGCTCGCTGACTCTGACCTTTTCTTCTTTTGGCATGGCCTGGATGCGTGGAAAACACGTCAGACCGTGGACTACATCCGACCTAGTCAATCAAATAACCGCAACTCACGTCCAATCTCTCCTTGAAGTATAGCACCCATGCACTGTTGATCAGTTTGGGTGGGTGGAGAACGCGTTCTAACAGATGGACATCAGCACAAACGCAAGTACGAGGGAAGACAGTAGGACAGCCACAACTCACTAGGCTTAGCTGGAGCTTTCGGCTTCTTTGCCTTTGCTACCTTCTTTGTCTTCTTCTGCTTAGAAGCGCTGCGCTTCTTCCTTTGTGGCTTGACGGGTGACTGTCCTTCTTCGCTATCTTCAGCTTCTCTGGCTCTAGATGTAGTATGGAAGGATGCAAGACGTGCCACTGTCAATCTTGCATAGAATGAGGGTGCTCTCCGCGTGAAGAGACGGGCAGTGACGGTCGCATTGCTGGCTTGTCTGATGAAGGTGGTGGCAGATTGGGAGGAAACTCTGGCAAACGATTCCCCGAGATGGCGCAGCATGGCGACTGCTGTTATCTTGTGAATGAAGGTGTGCAGATGCTCTGCGACTCGGAATCTTGTTGTATGTTGCACAAGCAGTTGGGGCGAAGAGAAGAGGCAACCGCTTCAAACGCCGCAGACAACGCTCTGCTTTGTTCAAAGTGCATTGACAGCAATTCGACAATGGCCGTTTCCTGCGGATAGTAGAAGCAGCGCAAGTGATCCACGACGGACTGATGATGCGCGCGAACTCACTCGTGCGCTCGCTATGCCTCCATGTCACGCACTGCGATGTATGTGGTATACCGTAGCACACAAGCCATCTCCGCTGGATATGGCAATAGGACCGTCTCGAGGCAGCCACGAAGCGAGTCTAGTGCAGAAAGCAGGCTAGACAAGCAGGCAAGAAGCTCTTGTTATCAGCAGGGCATTCTAAGCGTCACCGCACCGCTTTGTTGTTCGGTGTTGTCAGTGCAGGTGTTCGAGTGCCGTCAGCGCATCTGCGGGATCAAGCTGAACGGCTGCTCATGGCGGTGTACCGCGTATGAGCTCATGTCAGAGTACAATACAGTGTGCTATAGCCTCCAAAGCTTCAGCTCAAGCTCCTGTCGTCATGCTACTTAAGCAGCGATTCTACCCAAAAGAAAACGTGACTTGCTACGAGATCTTGTAAACTTGTCCTGCTGCCTCTTTGCATCAAACCCTACTCGACTTGCAGTCAGCGCGTCAAGTGGACTGAGAACGCATCCCGTGTTACCCATCAAGGCTATTAACAGCTCGAAAGGCTGCACGATGCCGTCTAGTCGGGCGCGACGAGGCAGAAGGTGCGCGTTAAATGGACTTCCTCTGCGGACAATGCACCGCACCGAACAGCTACTGAAGCCATCTCGAGCAGTCTGCGAGCCCTCATGAAGCTCTACAGTCTATCTCTCGCGTATCTACTCATCGCACATGCAGCTCAGGCGGAAATGCAGTCTCGAAACGATGCTGCACCTCCGCCATTACCTCTGTCGCTGGCGGAATCATCCAAGCTAGCATGCAGACCAGCAGGAGAGTGCCAGATGTGTCCACCTCATCTTGTGAGTTCCTCTTTCCTCTATAGCTAATCAACCCTGCTAGAAAGCTGAGTGTTCTAGCGTGTGTACAAAGCGCAATGAGCCAGCCTGTCGAGTGCATGGCAATCGTAGACCGGTACACTGTATCGTTGTGGACGAAAGTACCTTACCACATCAGCAAAAGCATGGAGCTCCACCAGGAGATTTCAAAGGAAAAGCCGACAGTGCATTCGTCAAAAGCCCGCCAAAGCACCCAATAGTCGAATTGCCGCCTCGACCTGGTACACATCCACACTTGCTCGACAATAAAGATATATACGTTGCAACGAATGACAAGAGTGGGCAAAAAGCAGATGATGAAGGTCCAGTGAAACAGAAACGCGCTATAATACCGGATACAAGAGTCTCTTCTCCTCCTGACAATGCTCGACAAACCTTCGCATCTTGGGAACCATGTCCAAGAGCTATAGACGCAGAAAGGAAAGATTATTGGGAGTTTGTGCTTGCTAACCTTGGTTTCGCAGCTGTTGCTTTGTTCATTGTCGTCGTTCGAGGGAGAATTATTGCGGCTAGGCACTATAATCAGGTCATCAACCTCATCGGCTTCAAGCCTTTACAGCAGTTTTTACAGAATGGTAGCCAAAACAACGACTTGAGTTCTCGAACAGGCACAGGTAACGGTGGCGTGTAAGAACAAGGAGACGAGGATCTCATTAGTCGATGAACACTCGGCAGTATCGGGGGACTACCGGAAATTGGGTGTATCATAATAGTGCAAAAACGACAACATGTGTATCACTGCTCTAGGACCTACATAACGATCAACAAAGAGAACTCCAACTACTTGTCTAACGGCTGCCGAAGAAAGCTGAGAAATCATATGGTTTTGGTGCAGCGTCATCCAATTCTTCATCCTCGCCAATGTTTCCAGTTTTGAGTGCAACACTGCCAAAGGCGTTGGAAAGTTCATTCTCCTCTCTTTCATTGTTCCGTATCTCTTTGCGTGCATTCTTCTTTGCCTTTTTAATCGACTTCTTGATATCTTTGTTGAGTTGTATAGGTGCTTCATCAGGATTATCAGCAAATGTTTTCGCTGTAGATGTTCCAACTTTGCCTCCTCCTGGTACCGTACCATCCTCGAAGTTAACACGCTTAGGCTTGACCGAAGGAGCGGAAGTTACCAGGGTGGGCTCATGAACGTCACTCTTGCGTTTCTTGCCCTTAGACTTGGCTGAGATAATAGCACCCATATTGCTTGGGACATCTTCATTGTCATCGAGCTCAATATCCTCGGCTTTCTCTCCCATAAGCTTATATGCGAAAGCATCGCCTGACTCGATAGCTGCATCTTCGGTGGCCATACTTTCATTCATTCGAACAAAGCTGGAATCCTTAGATGTCTTGGCGCCTTCGAGTGCAATAGAGTCTGCTTCTTTGAAGAGTCCATCGAGATCGAATTCAGGTGCTAGCGCAGTTGCAATACTAGCGGAACCAACATCCGTGCTCGTAGTCATGACATTCGTAGTGGCGGCTTGGCCTCCTGCACCCTTAATACTTGAAGAAAGTGGTACAGCAGGCGGTAGAGTATAGTATGGTATACGGCCTGCATTCCAGTCTCTAATGATTGAGCGAGCTGTTCCGACAAGGTCTGGCACACCGCCCTTCTTGATGCGACCTCTTGACCTAGCAACTGCAATCATAAAGTCTTTGCTACCGTCAAAGGCAGGGATATTGTATAGCATCATAAGGTGCTCTTTCTTGCATTTCCGAAGAATAACTTCAACTATAAGAAGCAGACGGTTAACCTCATCCCGGTGCGGCGAAGTAAAGCCTTGCACTAACCTGACGCGATGGGGTCTTCGACTTGCTCGACTGGCACATAGTTGCGCAGGACTTTTTCAGGACCTTGGTCACCTCCTTCATAAACGACACCTGGGCAATCTAGAATCTTGAGACTGCCATCTAGAGAGACAATCTGTACTTCTTTCGTAAAGCCCGGCGTAGGTGCAACACCACAAGCTTTTGAGCGTTTGAGAGTATTGATCAAGCTAGATTTACCAACATTTGGGAATCCGATAACTCCAATATTCAGTGATCCTGCTCGAGAGTAGTTCTTCAAGAGTGTAAGAAGGGGTGCTGGAGAACTGGAAGAAGCGCCTTGGGAGACGTGAGAGTTGTGAGAAGATGAGAGGTTCTTGCGCTGCGATTGAGTGGATGATTTGAAAGGTAGGGTAGGGAAGGAAATGCGAAGGTATTTGAGCCAAGCTTCGACATTCTCTTTTGGTACGAGGTCTGGTTGAAGATACAAAATTAGTGGAAAGGGAAGACTTCATAGGATAGAGACGTACCGATCTTGTTCATGACCATAATCAACTTCTTTCCGTGCACCTGAATGACTTCCCGCTCAATCTTTCGACTCCGAGTACCTTCGGGATCACGGGCATCTAGAACCTGTACTATAATATCACTCTTGCTGATGACTTCTTTCAGACTCTTAGCATGCAGCTTCAAGCTTGATGACACGCCATTGGCGTCATCTGCCTCTTCGTCTTCGTCATCCTCGTCGAGAGAGTCATCTTCTTCGTTGTCGAGCGAGCCGTATGGATTGGCAGCATTGGCCAGCGCCACCAGGGATGGGTCGGGTAAACCTAGCGAAGCAGCTTGGTGAGCAGCTTTTTGTTTCTCGCGAGCGATGAGTCTTTCCTCATCGCGCTGTAACGGTGAAGAAGAGGATGCTTAGTGAACGGTGCTTCGAAAGTAACTTCAGCTAGCGGCATTCAAGCATACCTTGATTTTCAATTCAGCTGCATCTGCGAGAATCTGGTCTTTGAATGGGAACTTGCTAGGGATTCCAAGGTCCTTCTCCTTGTCTACAACGCACGGGAAGCAGTACAGTGCTGTTCAGCATGGCTTCCACAAGCACTCGCCACACAAGTGAACGACTACTCACTGGGATTTCTCCATGTCACGTCCTTCTTAGCAGCCTTCTTCTGCTTCCTCTTAGCCTCGGCGACTTTCTTCTTGATCTTCTCACGCTGTGTACCGTGAAGAAAGGCGTATCAGTCCAGCTGTCAGATGTAACAAAACCCTGCATGTATATCGGAAAATTCATCGATCATGCTGCCAGTAGACGCACCTGATGCGTGCCGACTCGGTTGGAGGTCTGGGGGAGACACGGGATGGATAGAACAGATGTCATTCAGTTTGTGCGAGTCGTCGCGATGCATGGAGCCGTGCTGACCTTCTTGCGGATCTTGGGCATGCTGGCTGAAATGTGCGGCTGATCGAGCAGAGAGCAAGCAGCGTCGTGCGACAAGGCAGAAGCGAGAGGTGCTCTTTTGCGATCCGACAAGTCGGGATAGTCTACAGAAGCCACTTCTAGCACTGCAAGATGCCTGTTCCCTGGGAGGTGAGCTTTGCGATGCCTCCTGCTACTACTGGCTGCCACAGCTGACCCATGGTGTGCCGTTCAAATAGGCGTTCATTCCATTCGGTGAGAGGCAAGCGATACTTATGTACGAGCAAAGGAAAGACTAACGTGGACATGCATGCGCATCAGGTCTTCTGACTGTAATGGTAAGTACGACAGAGTCCAACCTGCCAGCAGAGTGTTCTGACCGAGGCATATTCTCGCTTTCCAGTTCGCTGGCACCGGTACACTCTTCAGCTTGGCCAAGCGAATGACAAACGATGGCAAGGTATAGTGATGCTTAGCTGTCGATACTTTGAAGAATAGCTAAGACTGATTGACGTTCTTATCGCCTGAAAGCCGCCGCGTTGGGGTATCGACGACTGGGATGCTATGATGATGGAGCGAGACCGACGCTTGACAGGCAGCCTGCGAGGGCAACGGGTAAGCTTGAAGTTAGCATTGTCGTTGGGAAACAATGCAGTTAAGTTGACTATTCACTTTCAATCTATAGACGGACACTGTCGCACCAAAGACTTTCGCTAGTAATTCGGTATGGGGTACAGAGAAGATCTAGATAGACACAATGTTTCGCAGGTCTTTCAATACTACCTGTAACATCTGACTTCGGATAAGATGAAGTCAATTCATATAATCCTCGGTTGAAAGCAGCTTCGACCTTACCACTCGCGCATGTGATAGCGGCATCTGACGAAGAAGGCAGTCTTTGAGAATGCCTTTCAGCATTACATATCTATCCCGCAGATCGGACTGTCAAGGTAATGCGAGGGCATTGACTGACACGAATGTCGGCTTCGACCGTCTCGACTGATACCGAGACATGCGTGAGGCCTGGATGAGATAACTGCATGCAAGCGGCTTTGACTTTGCTCGCGTGCCGCGATTGAATGCTTCGACTGAGTTGTGTCCCATACTGGATGACAGTAATTTCGCCAAACAGTAAGTCTAATCGTGCAATCACAATTCACTCGTCCATAAGTGATAGCAGGCTATTAGCACAATGCGTGGAGCATAATAGTATAGTCCGAGTCCGTGGTTTGCTGTCTGTTCAGGGGCAAGTGTATCGCGAAAAGACAGGTATCGGAGATGACAAGTCAAAACTCGAAGAACGCCGTTTCCTCAGCGCTGATCTTCGGTAGAGGTTTGCGGGCAACGACGTGATTTGCGATAAGCTACATAAACCCCGCTTCGTATACCATCTTAATGTAACAGCAAGACTAAAGTTATAAATCGCAACAGTTTTCCCTTTCAGCATATAAGTCGGCAAGCTATAGCAGGTCCTTCAGAAGCGAGGGTCCTTGTTTTCCTTCTCCTCAGGGTATGGATTGTACTTGTCAGCCATACCTAATTCAATCTCCTGAATTTGCAGTGCCAATAGGCGAGAGTAGCATCTTGCCTGGAAGAAGTTACCAGCCTGTAGCCAGAATCCAGGGACACCACTATTTCTCCAGACTGTCTGAATTTCACCTTGCTTGTCGAAAGACCAGCAGGTGTGCATCTTGTTGGCCGTGTCTTCGCCGATGACTCGTCGAACAGTATCTCTCATCGATCCGTAACCAGTAGCTAATACGATAATATCGGCCTCTCTGAAGTCGCCATCGGCAAACTCGATGCCGTTCGGGTGAATCTTCTTGATCTCTTGACCCTGTTTGACTTTGATCTTACCGTCGGCAATCAATTGAGAGCAGCCGACGTCGAGGTAGTAACCGCCGCCATCTCGGAAGTATTTCATGAATAGACCAGAATTGTATCTGTTCAATTTGAACCCAACTTTTTCCAAGCCGTCGAGGATCGGCTTGTCCAGTTCTGCCACCTTCTTCGTGGATTCCAGATGGAATTCTCCGACAAGCTCGGTGGGTAAGGACGTGAAGAGGATATCGGCGTCATCAATCGGTGGTCCACCTTCTTGGTAGAAGCCATTGAGCCACGCAGGCAGACCATGTTTCGATGAGACCACGTAGGTACTTGATCTCTGAACAATAGTAGAATCGGCTCCGTGCTCGTAGAATTCTGCGATAATATCATGTCCAGAATTGCAGCAGCCAACTACTATAGCCTTCTTGCCTTTCCATCCTTCGGCACCCTTGTGCTTGGAAGAATGCATGATCGGTCCTTTGAAGGTGTCCATTCCCTCAAAGTTGGGCATGCGAGGTTCGCCAGAGAATCCAGTAGCCTATATTCAAGTGTCTTAGTAAGACCTAACTATCTCCAGATTTGCGGAGCTTACCAAAACGATGTGGTTGACCTGCATCTCGCGATCGGGATGACCTTTGTGAACGACGTTTACGGTCCACTTGCCGGTTTGCTCGTTGTACTTAGCACCTCCTTCGATAGTGGCTTCAGTCCAGACATTGAGTTCCATGGCCTCAGCATAGTGTTTGAACCAGCTCGCGAGCTTGTCCTTGGGTGCTGTTGCACAGTCATTATCAGATTAGGTCACGTGACGGATGTGACAGACCGGCGGCTAGACTTACTGAAGATAGGCCAGTGTGGAGCTGGAGCATTATTGTACAGTAGTCTGTCAGCAAAGCGCCTCGCACATCTAGACGAGGGAAGCTCACGATATGGGAGATAAGGGAAATGATCGGCAAAGACAGGGTCATGCAAGACGAGATTGTGATATCGGTTTGCCCAATTGTCACCAATATTGGGGTTCTTCTCGACGATCAAATTTGGAATTCCCAAAGCATTGAGGCGTGCAGCGATCATGAGACCATTCTGGCCACCGCCAATGATGAGTACGGTGGGGTCTGACTTTTCGAATTTGACCTTTTCCTTGCGCTGGACAGGAAATACCATCAGGATCAAGCGAACAGTTTATCCAGAGGCGACTCTTGACACTCACAAGCTCGAGCCAGTTCTTAGCATCGGGACCGGCTTCGTGAACTTCGGCACCATTCGGTCGTCGTTCGTAGGCATACTCTTCGTGGCCTTTGACTTCCCAAACGGTCTTTTAAAGATACACAATCAGTTAGTATTCAGAGACTTGTGCACTCGTATAGATGCGACATACTGTGAAGAAAGTGTACGCTCGCTTGAACTTGCCGTTCTCCTCCTTTAGTCGGATCAAACCTTTCCCACGAACCTTGTCGGTCTCGTATGTAAGGAAAGCCCTTGTTTCAGCAAGACGTCAGCATCTATCTTAATTTGACTCGAGCAAATCTCTGAGCTCACTGTGCCCATGTAAGGTTGTCGTTGACAGGAACGATACTTGCATCACCAGGTCGCGTAACTTTCAGGTTCTTAATGGGTGGCATGCCATGTTTCTCTAGACCAGCTTTGATATCTTTCTCTAGAAGTAGCAAAGACAGTCAGCTTCTTGTGTTCGTGTCAAGTCACTCCCGTCACAACTTTATCGTTAAACGTACTCTTGTAGGAGTTAAAGTCGAAAGTCAAGGTGAGCATATCGCGCCACCAGCCATCATCAACAAATAGTTCGGCGATGGCGGCTGCATCTCCCTTGTCCACTGCAGCTTGGAATTGGTTGCACCATTGATGTGCTGCCTTTGCGGCTTCCATAGGCTTGATAGATGGATCATCGAAGCCTGTTAAACACGTGAAACATGGGGTCCCCAGACATAGTGATGAAGTGCATCAGGAACTGGTGTCAGTCTGGAGCTATAAGAATGCAATGCAGCCAATGTCTGATGGGATCGCATAACGCACCTGGAGCGCTGATAGGCTCGTATGTTGGCTGAGGGATTCCGGTCTTGCCAGAAACGTCTGCCGCTGCCATGATTGTAAAAGAACTATTGAAGAGTGCGACTGGTCTAGATGTACCGGTATCGCCTTCGTTGTTGGGAGAAGAAAGAAGAGGTCGCTCTAGTTGCGATTCGCAATGCAGCTCGGTACCTGCTCGACCTCGGTATGTGGAGACGCTTAAAGACGTGGCGATTCTGCGAGACTAACTTATCGGCCGCGCAAAAGGGCGTACCGTGCATACACCGGCCGGAGTCTTTCTCGCAGGCTTGAGCAAAGAGACAACGTGAGACAGCAGCTCTACCGACCAATGATAGGTCGTACCCGCTATGCCAGCCCTGCAGAAGCTTATCTCAGGATGCCGCACTTCTTGCTTCGAGAGCTCCGGCGCCTATGAACATTTGGCGAGTTTAGCCAAAACCCCCGCGGCTCTCGGCTAGATTCGCTTTTTGGGGCGCCACATCCAATCCATGCGGGGTTCCCATCTGCGCGGTCTAGCATAAGCCTATGCAAACTGACGTGGTAGCATAGCCTTTTGTATGTAAGAATGAAGGTGTTCATATCCGCCGATGGACCGACCCATCACGCATATCCTGAACTAGGTCATGCTTGGCTATCTAGCTAGAAATTATTCAGTTTCCTGTGATAGCATGCTACGGCAGGTGTTCATAGAAAGATACATTAAAGACCGCATTCCCTATATACCCCTGGAGTATGCGATTCGTATAATGCGCTGCCTACCTAACAATTTAACCATTCTGCATATTTCCGCTCTAAAAACCTTGGGAACGGATCTGCATATTTAGGTAGATCAAGTAAGTACCATACAGTATCAAGTTAATCTAGGTTCGTACAGCATGGCACTCAGCCCAGAGCAATACATCATCCCAGAGCAATACATCATCTAACTTATTGCTAGTATCATCATTACGGTACCTACTGCCGTACTACTTCTAGCAGTCACAACAGTCGGTCAGTTTCCGATACTACTGGTTCACGATACGAAATCACCAATGATACAGTAATTAGACTACGGTAGGACCAGCCGACCTCCGTGCATAATAGTGCTGGGTGGGTGACCTCTACCGTCATTAATCTACAACAACAAACTAGGGGTTAGGACCATGACTTCAATTTGGCCAAACTCGCGCCTAGCAATAATAATCTGAGAAGGTGACTGTAGAGTTCCATCATGGTATCGAGTCGACCTGGTGCCTAGTTTGAATGGCGAGGCGTCCCTGCGATGACTGCGACATTGACAAGCTTGACAGGTACCGGTGATTGACACAGTCTGCATTTGTGGCAGCAATGGTTGGATTACTGCGCTTTGCTGTCGCTTGTCATGTCGGGCCCATCTGTCCCATGTCAGGAGGGTACGTACATGTATGATTGATGGACGGTACAGTACAATGGGATGCAAGACCGAAGCGTGAGCATTTGCTGCATACAGTCCGTCAGAGCCTTCACGATGGTAACGGTAGCTGCGCATCTTATCGACGGTGATGCCCAACGATAACAATAAAATGTTCCAGACCTAGCACTCTATTATTATCTAGCAGACAGGCTTAACGGAGGCCTTATGTACAATTGTGCTGAACGCGTAAATACGCAAATACGCCGTCAACACTACTTGTCGCTGTGCGGAGCGGAGAGAATAAAGCCGGTACCGGTGAGCGAAAGGTCTCGTGACCTGTGTGGACGTCCAAAGCTGGAGCCCCGGATCGCCGATTGACTTCCCCACACTATTCTGGTGCGGTATCAGATGAGCATTATGTACGTAAGACAAGTGCTGTAACAGCAAATACGTTATTTCTGGCTTAGCTACTTCAGCGCGGATCTGGATAGACAGTTGGCAAAAAAGCAAAAAAGCTGGACAAAGTCGGAAAACGTAAGTTCGCTAGGGCGAGTTTGGCGCCCAGAGGCAGGTGTCGCGCCTCGGATGCGTGTCAGTCTAGAGAATGTCAATCTCCATGCCGGGCGGCAGGAGGGTGAAGGGTTCTGTTCTAAACTGGCTGAGCTAGAAGGGCCCCTCACTCTCCTTGCTAAGAAAAAGAAGCGCGAAGTCCAGCGTTCCGAGAGATTAACGGGTCCGCCGTTCTCTTCTGCAAGCATCGCTCCCTCGCCTGATCTTCTTCCCCGCTGGAGCGCCTCCTTTGGACATCCACAGGGTGAGCGAAAGTCGCGCGAGGCGCCTCTCTTCTTCTCTCCCTCTCCTTTCGCATTAGTCGAGGATCTGATTTCTTCTGACTTCTTCTTTCTACTGCGCCCTTCTTATTCTTGTCGTCCCGCCTGACTAGATTTAGAACACGTGCATTTGAGCAGCATTCTTCCGGGATCTGAAAGCTCCGCTATAACCGAGAATGGCACATACAAACACAGCAAACAGCAATAGCAACCCCGCCATGCACCTTGAGCCAAAAGTCGCCCACCAGAACAATGGCGGCGGCTACGCCGATACCGAGCTGGGCCAACAGACTACCGCACATTCCGGTCAGAATCTCCTCCAGGGCGGACAGCCCATTGGCAGGCAGATTTCGATAACTCTCAGTCAGTCGAGATGCAGAAGGGATTCCGTTTGGTATACATCGAAACTTAACTAGTGCACCTTGCTCGATAGCCCCTGAGCAATTCGAACAGCTCTACCTTCAGCCTGGTGGTGTAGGAGGTAAAGGTGATCTTAGCAAGAGACTCGGTAATCCTACACGTGAGTATTCGGACCTAATAATCTACTGTGTCGAAAGCTCACGCTTGCTTTTCTGTTCTTCAGCTCTGTGAGAATCATCGTGATTAGTCTCTCTTGACTTGGGCTCTTCTGACATGCTTTGACTGGCCAGCGGTATTGCCGGTTTCTTACTCTCTCTTACACCTCTGTCGATTTACTTAATGAACTTTGGTGCTAGTGAGTATTAAATCAATAAGACTTGTAAGACGCGCGCTGATGGCAATGGGTTTCCAGCTACTGCTTCTTCTGCGAGTGCCATTTGCGGTGCCTTCTATGCTCTCGGTGGTGTCTGCATGATCCTCGCCGGAATCATGGAATGGGTACGTTTCCTTTGTGCATTCCAACCAATAAAAATGCTCATGTACAGTTCCTTCTTCTCGATCTCTTGTGTAGATCATTGGCAATACCTTCCCGTTCGTTGTCTTCACTACTTTCGGTGGATACTGGGTTGCCTTCGCCATTCTTCAAGATCCTTCTGTTGGGGTTGCGGCTGCGTATAGCGCTACAGGTACCAATGCAGTGGAAGGACAAGCAAATCCAGTTTTCGCGGAAGCTATTGCTGTATACCTTATTGTCTGGGGCGTTCTAGTGTTCATCTAGTAGGTGACACTGTTGAGGTGTCGAAGAATAGCTGACACTGATATTCGTCATGGCTTGTCTGCATCAGTCTACTTGGATCGTTAAGGACAAACGTCGTCTTCGTGATCCTCTTCACCACTCTCGATATCGGCTTCTTCCTACTCGCTGCAGGCTATTTCCGAATTGGCGAGGGACGCGACCCTCTAACTCTCTTAAAGGCGGGTGGCGCACTTCTTTTTGTCACTACTATCTGTGGATGGTGGATCATGCTAGCACTCACTCTTGGATCGACTGGAATGCCTTTCAATGTTCCTCTGGGCGATCTTTCAGGCTTCTTGTCCAGGAAGTAAAAGATTCTTCAGTTATTATGATAAAGACTCCATCAATTCAAGTTTACCTATTACCTTGGCGCAACAACCTCCTCCAGCAACTTCCCAATCTGCCCTAGGTAGCCTCTTACTTATAGATCTTTTTAGATCTAGATGCTTTATTACGTCTACATTACCGTATGACCATGTTCTTCGATTGCGAAATTAAAAAACGATGTATCTTTTGTTAGGGCCAGCAGTGGCGCATTAGGAAGGGAACGGATTGTGAAGCAAAGCTATAGTAATGCACTTTATGCTCTCAGCATGGAATAAATGTCTCCAAGAGTTCTGGATGCTTGTCTCTCATTTTGCTGTGAACAGTGAAATCGACTTCGGTACGTGTTGAGTGAAGTCAAGAAGTGTGGATGGCCACCATTTGGATTCGAATCCACAGCATGCTGCTGGGTCGATCTCGCACCAGTACCAGTCAGCATGGCGAGAGTGCCTGGCAAGGTCGCCAGCTTCGGGCGCTTCCTGACGTTTACGGGTCTCGTACTCTTGTTATTGTCTGCCTATCATCGCGGTCAGTCAATTGCCTGTCATGCTCAGGTATCGCAGCTGTGGGAGGTATCTGACTGAAAGAGTACTTATCCACTTGCAGCACTGGCTAAGGAGCCATTGGCCATTCTATCAGAGGTGTGCTACTCTGCTATATGAATTTGCTGTGCATAGCTGAGACGTCACCGTCTTCCAATATTGCATCAATGTCCAGGAAACACTGCAACTAGCTGGATCCTTCGTGCTTCTGAGCGTCGGCATTGCACTCACGGCTTCGCCTCTCAAGCCCATCACATGGCAGGCTGAGCTGCGGCGGCAGTAGGTCTACGGCAGCGACTTGCGCTGCTTCGTGATTATAAGTACTAAGTCTCTCTGTCCTTCTGCAGCACCATCGATCAGTCTGATTCAAATCTCGGGTTCGCGAACATCCATCACCGTGGAACACTTTTGCACAAGGAAGACTAGGAGCGACAACTAGACAACAACATGACCCATGGGTGTATACTATTCCAATGTAATGATGGTCGAAAGAAGTGAACGATTAAGGTATAGCAGTGTAGTATGTGAATGCGAAAGTTTGACTGCATTAGAAACGAAAGGATCATTCCCTTGCGAGCTTCTTGAGCTGGTATAGAGCACGAGGAACATATCAGACGTGCAAAGTAACTGAAGATGCCAGATGAGAAGCTCACAATCTCTCTATCTGCCTCCGACATGCCAGCATAGAGCTGCCGAGGTGGTATAAACTCCTCTAATCGAAGATTTGACGGTAAATCCGAGGAAGCTCCCTCCACTGGCCTAGCAGCAGCATCGATAGTTGCAGTGCCTTTATTCGTTGTCTTTACTGCTCTGTATTCAGGTTGTGGTAGTCGAATCTCGGATGCTGCTATCGACGAAGCTGGTACTGCTCGTATCCGCGAGAAAAGGTGCAGTGTCGTCCGCATCCTTGACGTCTGCTAGAGGGAGTATCGGAATACAATAGGCAGCTTAGCCATACGAAAGCAAGAGTCTGAATATGGCCATTGCCCACCTCTTGAATAATTGTGGTAGTGTCGGCTGAAAGCCAACCTTTACGAATGCTAAACTTTCCAAGTCACGCCTGTCTCATTCACACTATTCCATTTATGCGACAACAAAGACAAGGCGATGGACGAATGATATTACGATGGAGCGAGCACAGCTGCAGCCTTCACGCTCTGCACCTGATCTTACAGATCTGTTAGAAGCTCGCTCATTCGGGAGCCACAACAGGCTCAATGACACGTCTGACGATGATGCCGCTGCTCAAGATATAGAAGATGATGAAGACGGAAACGAGGATGACCTTAACGACGCCGACAGTCGGCATTGGAGAAGAAACCATCTTCCAACTCCGTCTCCAAGTCGCTCACCCACGCCGGAGGTTTCACGCAGCTTTGATGGAGACTATGGTGGTACTCGTGGCGGACATGCCCGCATGCAACGAGGCTTTGAAGTCGACGATGATGAAGACGCCTACGATGACCGATACCATGGCAATGTACTTGTCGATAGTCAAATAATTTCGGAAAGTGACGATCATACCCGACCGTCTAGAGAGGATTCTCTCAGTCCAGGACCCGGTACCTCTAACTCTGGTTCAAGGACACGCGGTCTCTCGAACGTAGGCACACGTTTCTTACCTGCGACATTATGGGACTACCTACGAGAGGAGCTGGGTGCTAGCGAACTGGACGGCTCGCAAGAAATGAAAGCTGAAAGAGTTACCAATTTCTTCGCTGTTCCAATGGCTGTTGAGCAGGTTCGTTCTAAACGTCTCTCTGTAGCAATAATGACGATATCCGACGCTTTTTCTAATCCTTTGTTTCATGAAGATCATCATCTTCGGCTATTTTGTCTGCTTGGATTCCTTTCTATATACTTTCACAATCCTACCCCTTCGATTTACAATAGGCCTCAAAAGATGGGTAGCAAGTTATTTCAAACCTGGCAAGCGGAGATCTCTACCGGTCTCTGCCAAATGTGATCTGGCAAAATTCTCTATCTTTCTCGTTACTTGCTTTACTTTGCACCATATCACCGATGCCAGCAAGATGTACCATTCTGTGCGAGGTCAGGAGGTGATCAAACTTTATGTCATATTCAATGTCCTCGAGGCGAGCAAAGCATTTACTTGCACTTGTGGTAGACTTTGCTTCTGCTGATACTAACTTCCCTCTGCTCTAGATCGCAGACCGTCTTTGTTGCTCATTTGGGCAAGATCTCCTGGATTCACTCTGCTCTCGCGCAACCTTGGGCCGCCGGGAAGATGGCTCTCAGCCTCGAATTCGACCAGCAGGTCTCTTCACAATGTGTGTTGTGTATACCAGTGAGTACACATGCTTTGCTCTGCTCTCGTAGCATAATTCTCTGAACCTAACGCATTTTTCTTGCTTTTCAAAGTCACACACACTCTTGTCTTGTTCTACAGTCTTGTATCCCTCAATGTAGCCATAAACTCATACGATAATGCCCTGTTGACACTACTCCTCTCGAACCAATTCGTTGAGATCAAAGGCTCCGTGTTCAAGAAATTCGAGAAAGAGAATCTGTTCCAGATGAGTTGTGCAGGTGAGTTCAGTTGTCCAATGTCCCTTCGGGCAGACATTCCAGCTGATGCAGTCTTCACGGACATTGTGCATTGTCAGATATTGTCGAACGCTTTCAGCTCAGCTTGATGCTTTGTGTGATCGCTTTACGTAACCTCATCGAGCTCAACGGGTCAACGTTCTCTTTACTTCCAACTTCCTTCATACCCGTCATGCCATCAATGACGATTCTGCAAAGCATATTCAGTCCTGTTCTTATTGTAATCTTGTCAGAGATGTTTGTCGACTGGTTAAAGCATGCCTTCATTACGAAGTTCAATCACAGTACGTCTTTCGATGGCAAGTTAGCAAGGTTTTGAACAGGTGTCTTACTGCCCTCTCTTTTCAGTCCGACCCGCCGTCTACGGCCGCTTTATCGATGTGCTCTGTAAGGACCTGGTGATGGGCAATCCCAGCTCGCCCTCTTCGGTACGTAGTTTCCCAAGCCAGCAGGAAATTTCGCTCACATCACATCCTTCTAGCCATTTGCGGATCAGTCTCCGGCACTAGCGAGACGCTTAGGCTTCGCAGCTTTACCGGTAGGGTGTCTCATCGTCCGCGTTATCTTCCAGACCATCGAGATGCTTGCAGATACATCACATATAGACGAATGCGCCCCTCCACGAAAGCTTGCGGTCGGTCGAGGCCTGCTCAGCTACTTGAGCATAGGTCCAGAAGGACAAGCACGTATCCTTAGCTGGCTGCTGTTCATCTTCATCGGAGCTATCCTATGGGCATGGTAGGGCAAATGATGAAGTTTACGAGAAGGCACCTAACTGGGCCTTCTTTTTTTGGGACACAGTCTCGTCATCATGAAGCTGTTGATAGGCATCAACTTGCGCGCATTCGCTTTGTCACGGTATGCAAGTATGGAAGAGCGAGCTGCGGAAGATCAGCGCAATGATAGATCACGGCCGCATATCGGCGTGGGCGCCAGCGAGATCGTAAGTGTGTGAAGACTCAGCGTTGCCGGCAACTCAGCTGACTCACGTCATTCGCTTGTCCTGCGCACTTCAGTTTCAAGATAGCGAGACTAAGCGTCTAATAGAGAAGAAGGAGTATGATTCTCCAGGTCGCTTTACAGGAAGGGTTGGCAATACAGGAGGCGGGCAGGGAGTTTCGATGGAAACGCTTTCTCGGTTTTCCATGATCAAGAGTAGGATATATTGAGGAGTGCAAACAGTGGGATCAAGACGGCCTTATCGCACGTGCCTTCACAGTCTATGTTGTTGTACGAAAAGCCTGGCCGAACCTGGCGCACGCCGATGTTATATCAGCGAGAAACGAACTTTCATACATGATCAGCTGCTATTCGACAATGTAACATGATCACGGTGGAGTTCTTCCGGCAATCTACAGTCTGCTCAGTCGCCGCCTTCAGTAGAAGAAGCGGTGGCAGGATGTTTCAGAGACGAACGACTTAAATTACGACTCCATCACAGCGAACAAAGAACAAGAGCTATGGGTACAGATCTAGGCTATGAGTGGTCATTTTCTTGTAAGGGAATCGACGAAGACCAACCGAAAACCAATCCTATCTGACGAGAGTCTTTGAGGTTGAAGGTACGGACAAGCCCGAAAGGTTTACCAATGAAGATGAGGCGAAAAGGAGGATATGCGATTGAGAGGATGTTTGGTAATACTCGCAGATTTGGTTGCCAAAGGGTCATTGAGTGTCCATATATTGATCGTACAGATTATTTAATGCTTCCATGTGATCCCGAGCACAAGCCCAAAGATCATCATCAACGGAAGACTGACTGCATGCCAGAGACGGCAGCGTCACGCATGACGTTTGCCTTGTGAGACGCTCGCCTGAGTGTGATCAAAAGTACGTGTTAAGGGTGATCGGAATCTTGGTCTTAATATTGCAGAGGGGAAAGAGAAGATAGAAAAGATGGAAAAGAAAAACTGAGAAAAAAGTGTATTGTCCATTTGAGTGCACCCGAAAAAAATAGAGAGATACAGATAAAAGAGCTTCATAAAGCCTTGTTCAACAATCCCAAATGATTCGAAGCAACCGTTTGATTGTTATTTTGTTTTTGGTTTTGCTATTGTTGTGTAGTTCAATAATCTGAATGCTTGTCGTCACTGGTAAAACGTTGCCCTCACATTCTCGTAGAAATGATTCTCGACCCCATAAGAAAGACAGAGAGAGGGAAACACACCAGCTTGTTTTCGTAGCGGAAGTAAGAATCGCTTCTTTGATCTGCATCTTGTGCCTACATTAAGCTTTCCTTTATATGAAACATTTTCCTCCCCCTTAATTGCATCCATTCTCATCAATACTATTCTTAGGCCAAATATCAGTAGGGAAAGTAGTAATATTAGGATTCGTATAGAGTTCAATATGCCTATTAATATAATCTGCAGTAGGATAATCTTCAGGATCACAAGTAATATCCGTTTTACCTTTTTCTTGCCAAACTCTAACATAATCAATTCTCAAAGTACCAGGGAATTCTAATCTATCAAATTGTAAAGATTGGAAAGCTGCTGATAATGCTAAATTTAAAACCATATACATAGGTTCTACTGAAATAAGTCTTTGTCCAACTTGAGTAACTGGATTAGGCGGGAAAGCACCAGCTTTCAAAGTCCAAGTAGGAACACCACCAATTGACCAAGTGATTTGAGAATCAGCACTTGATCCAGGAACATATTCGTAGCCGAAACTTTCATATCGTTCACCATCATAGCAATCTTCGTATCGAGAAACAGCCGAAGCAGACTCTTGATTGACAGCACCCTTCCACAAGTTGAGGTAAGTCTTTGTAGTATTGTAGATCTCCAATCCATTAGAAGAAGTATTATCCCAATTATAACCATCATCGAAAGGAGCAATCTGAATAGACTGCGAAGCGGTGCCATAACCTCTCCAATCGACTTGGGCTTCGTTGATATCGATTTCAGGTGCACCACGACCGACTCCAACATTTGGACCTGGGTGATCTTCACCTTTGCATGTGCATGCTGAAGCACGCTGACCTTGAAGATAAGAGAGTTGGCCGCCATACTCCTCTAGACCGGATGTACGGGCGGCAGTTGGAGTATTATTTGCAAAGATCTGGCCAGGAAGAGTACCAACATCACAGCTGTCGTAAGAATAAGCTAGAAAGGCAGAAAGTTTTCAAATCTCAGATGGACGAGTCAAAATAATTTCAGGGATTGTCATGGAAAAAGAGACTCACGCCACATTCCATCGTTTGTTGCACCGAACCCAGCACGTCCCAAATTGCCCATAGTCCAAGCACCAGGCCAGTATCCTGAAGCACGAGGATTACCAGGCATGGACATTGATACTTCGAAATAAGCACCGCCGTTAAAGCATAGCTTGTTCCATGTTTGTAGCATACCAGACATGAAGCTGAGGCCGTGAATGGGCTAATAGTTTGCGGAGGTTTTCGAGTCAGCTTGAGGCAAGAGAAGATACTTTGTAATAACGGCTCAAACTCACCTGCTCAGTCATGGTAATATCGAGATAGCCGTCACGAGTGGTAGGAACTGAAGGATCATACCACTCCATATCACGTGTTTGCCAGTAATGTAGATCAACAGCCTCCCACTGTACCCCAACAGATGAGGAAAGTCAGTTATTCTATCCTTCTGCAAATACTTTACGTTGGGAGAGAGAAAGTAACTCACGAAAGGATCATCACCAGGATAAAACGTTCTACCATCAGTATTGAATTCATCACTAAAAACAAGTTGATATTCTCTACCATTAAAACCAGTTCTAATAGAATTTTTGATCTCATCTGGTGTATCATTATCTATCAAACTTGGTAAATTTGGTATATCTGGTACTTGTCCTGATGAATTTGTATGTCCCATATTCCAACCCCAATTTGTGCCTTTATGTTGAACAAGGTCTGAAACGAAAGAAAATTGGATGGAATAGAACAGAACGCGCAGAAAATGAAGTTTAAAAAGTCAGGTCCAGTAGGTAGCTTGCACAAGGGGAATGAACAACTCACAAGTATGTATAGGCCAGCCCATAAAGAGAGCCAAAAAACCACCCAACAACAGACATATTCCCAAGGCGTTCAAAATACCACGTGTGGAAGTAGGAAAGTTCCACCATCTGTCCGAGCGTGCAGTCTGTAAAGTCCGCGGATCGTGCAGGAAGCTGTTTGATTTGTAGTAAAGCGAGGTAGGCGGTGCAGAGAGATAAAGGGGGTTGAAAAATGGACGAAAATAGCATGTGCAAGTACAAGATGGTGAAAAGAAATGGAAATGGTTGCATGTAACCAGTCAGTACAATACGTTTTAAATGAAATGAAAAAGGAGAAAATCACTTACTCATCTGCCTCTACATTCTTCTCATTCCAAAGCAATGAAGTATCTTCCATACTCTTTCCCGAAGCATACATCGAATCATGTCTGTTTGAAGTACCATCAAAGACAGCGGAATCTCTAAAAGAAGGAGATTCACTTGAACTAGCATCATTATGGTTCATATTGTTGTTCAAACCATATTCGGAAAATCTAGATCTTGAATTAGGAAATACGGGTGATGCTAGACCAGTTGTATTGCCAGCGTACATAGTTTGAGGTAGGTTATCTAATTCAACTTGAATGTTGTCATTATCTCCATTACCAAAAGGAGTATATGGACCTGGACCACTGCCTGATATGCTTCCTGCCATACTTTGACGATGGGAATGACCATTATTGTAATACGAAGACATGCGATTTTGCATTCCGGAATTGGCAGCTACAGCGGGACCACCTACACCAGCTGCAGCTGCCAAAGCAGCGAGATTACCAGTCGAGTATCTCGAGTAGTTTGCACCGACTTCGCCTCTTGCGATGGCAGCAGATGTGGTGTCTAAGCCCACTGTATTTCCAGCTTGACCCATGAAGGAATAGCTCGAGTTGCGGTTCGAGGGCGATAGGAAGGGTGTTGGAGTACCGCTGCCAGTGTTTGCGCCATTGCTATTGTATTGACCAGGCGAGGATGGCCCTGCTCCATACCCTCCAGACGGAGAGTGCTGGATGCCTCCTCCACCTGGGCTGTTGCTGTACTGGTCGATGGACGAGGAGCGCGGGATGTGAAAGGCTGATGGGTTGCCGCCAGACGAGGATGAGCTGGACGAGGCCGTGCCCGACGAGCCGTTCATGTTGCGCTGAGGATGGTATGCTCCCGAGGCAGCAGCTCCAGGGTGGTTTGCAGCAGCAGCTGGATGGGACGAGAATGGGGAAGCGCCGTTCTCGCTACTGGACGGAGGTGAATGGCCAGACATGGCTGATGGGAGTCGAGGTGTAGCGTGTTGGACGGGCACGCAGATGGTGCGAGTGTGTTCTGTTGCCTTTCACGGCGTGCTCGACTGCCCGACACGCCTACTGCTTGTCTTGTCTGCGGTGTTGCTTGGCTGTGCTGCCGCGAATCAAGTGCTTCGAGTTGGACGATGGATGGGCAGAGGATGCAGCTAGATCCACGAGGAGTACAGTTACAGTACGGCCTCTCCACCACCAGCTGCTTGTTGATCCCAGTCACTCGATGTCGACTGGCCGATATGTGCAGGGTCGACGAGAAATGCTCGAGTGCTCGGGGAGAATGAACGATCAAATCGCGCAGAGCAGAGACTCGGATCACAATATGATATGATATCGAATAATGGTGATGGATGGCTGAGTGTGGATGAGTGCAGTACCAAGCAGAGCAGCACTAAGCGATCCTGTCACGGCCCACACAAGCCGACTTTCCCATCCAGCCAAGCTGTTTGCCACCACCTTCAACATCCTCGCATATTAAGATTTCGATCATGTCCTGCATAGGCTTGCACACACCTTTTGCAGTTTGGACATGCAAAGTGTGCTTCTTCACTCTGGACACGATAACACGAGAGTATGCATTTCTTGTAACAAACGAAGATCATCAAAATACATACAATCACATACTCAAGCACGGAGAAGGAAGATCATGTCGTGATTCTCTATGATGCACATCGGCCATCAGGCTTCACTCGCACTGCCCATCTATGCATTTCACTAATCTATGACAAATGCCTCGCGTTCCGTTCGAGGGTCTATGGAGGTCGCTGCCGTTCTCCTTCCCCTTCTGAGTGCTTGTGTGCGGTCATATTCCGATATCAGCTTGTCGACTTCCCGCCAATAAGCAAGAGGGTTTCCTGACTTTACGGCACACTCAACAGCCCAACGATAGCGTCGTAGGCTAATGTCCATGGCTGCTTTTCGGATAGGTTCAAGCTTTCTCTTGATGCTATCGATAGTCCAGTTCCGGATAGGTTGCGGCAAGCCCTGTCGCTTCTTGATATGGTAGGCGATTTCAATTAAAACGTCTTGATAAACAATACGAGAGAATGCATACTTTGCAAGAGGATCTTTAACTAGCGCTTCGAATCTGGCGTACTCTTGCTCTTCTTGTCGTGCATACACCGCTTGAGCCATCTTGGCTTCTGGAGCTTCCGTCGTAGAATACCTGCGCTGTTCTCGTCTAAGCTCTCGTCGATGACGGTCCTGCCTGTACTGTTCTTCAAGAGCCTGTATGTACTTCTTTTCAAGATCGTTTAGCATACCTTGCACAAAGTCATTGGCTGTTATTCTAAGTCTACCATTTCTAAAGTTGTTCCAGTGTAAAGTCTTCGGAGTCTTGCTGGCTGACTGTCCTTGCATGATGAGGTTCAACTGGTATATAGTCAATGAGGTAGAGTAGGCACAAGTGGGCTACAATGATGTGAGTAGTCAAAAGCAAAGAAGGGATTGTCAAATCAAAAACCGTTCAAAAGCTCGGGTATGTCCAACACTACTACACAGCTTGGAAAAGGCAATCATCCGTTCTCTTGCTGTGCTGGGTCATGCAAGCTTTACTACATAATCGTCCAACGGACCATGCATTTCGCCTACAAGTTGTTGCAGTCAGGCTTCAGCGGAAACATAGTCTGACGAGCTTGCTAATTGAAGAAAAAGCATACAGGCAAGCGATCGCAATAGTGAATAGCCAAGAAGAAAGAAAAAAGAGGTAAATGGTACATGATACTACTGGAGTCTCAATGATCTATTTCTCTAACTTATGTTGCTATTTAGTGTTTTCCTGGTTTCTTAATCGCGCCTTTTGCACTAATTCTTCCTGGCGTAGGTTTTCCTGGCGAAGGTTTTTTCATCGGCGGTGTTGGCTTTCGTGATGTTGTCGTACTAGACTTTGAAGTGTGAGTAGACATTGATTGGAATAGCCCATGTCCATTGCCATGCTCGTTATGGCTATCGGTACTAGTTTTCGGTTGATGGGGCACAGAGTGTCCAGATGAAGTGCCAGGCTTCCGGTGATTCCCGGAAGGTTGCGATGTTGCGCTGCTCGAGGAAGATGTGCCATGGTGGGGGAAGGACTGTCGGAAGGCTGGAAGGGAGGCTTCCGTGATTGCTCGAAGCGCTGTGCGAATCTTTGTGACCGTGACTGTGATCGTGCCCGGCTTTAGGATCTTTGTGCCCTTGATCCTGTTTGTGCTGAGCTAGATCTCTAGCCCTCTTCTTTCTTTGTGCTTCGATAGCCTTTCGAAGGGCTTTGGCACCCAATTTTTCAAAAGCCTTCAATTGTTTTCTATCGATTCCGGTTTCCTGTGCTAAACGATCTAACATAGCACTATTAAGTTTCTGCTCAGTCGCTCGACCAGCTTCCGAAGCAGGCTCGTGCGTGGTTCCCTTAGTAGCATTTGTGCATGGCCATTTGCGTGGTGACTATCATGCCCAGGCTTAATTTGCATCTCATGCGATAAAGCCGATCCCATTTCTGCTGGTGCCCCCTCAGCTGAGCGTCTGAAAGAGATGGAAGTAGACTCCTTGGTTTACGCCGCACAATTGTTGATTGTTGCTTTAACTACTGAACCAGTAGAACACGTCAGGTCTCGCCAGCGAGATCTTAGTATTTAGTCTGATAGATTTCTACGAAGTTGGACTGGTAAGTAAGATATCGAAATAGCAGAGGAGACTTTGCATTTCGCGGCACCTGATTTGTCTCTCCATCTCCACTGTTTCGGGCGATGTCCTGACACAGCTTACTATCGCATCCGTCCCGTCCGCCACGTCTCCGACAATGCCATGATGACCTTTATTCACCGTAGCGCTATTCAAGCGATAGCAGTCTGTAAAATACGAGTAAAGAGCCGTCAAGAGCAGAATCATCTGACCGGGAGAAAAGAGTTTTCATTTTCAGGAGGAGCTCGTCGTCAAAACCGGTCACGCACATATAGCAATTAGTGAAAGTGCGGCAAATGACGAAATGTATTGGGCATATGAAAGAGGCTCTCAATCCGGAAAAAACGACAAGAAATTTACCTATATAAAGGCACTCGTTTGGCTAGATGCACATCGCCTGTCTTTTTGTCTTTAACCCAAATATAGCGCCCCTGGTTTTTGACATTGGCAGAAGAGTGCTTAGGAGGATGCCTTTCGCGATCAGTGGCATGGTGTATGTGAGTATTAGCATGTTGTGAAGAGCCATGTCGGCTCCTCTCGCCTGATCCCTCCGTGCGAACATGTCGGGACGGGCAGGCTTCACAGCCGCGAACTCGACATAGTCTGAAGGGTAAAGCATGTTCTACCTGACGTTGTACTGCCTTATTGAGCCAAGGCGGATTGTCTTGGGAGAAGCCGGCGCCCAGTGGCCTGTACTGTTCCGGGGCACCGTAAGCAGTGCTAACATACTCCTTAAGTCCACCCAGCTCGTCATCCCTGTGTTGCTTAAGGTAGGTCTCCTCCTGAGCACGCGTGCGAGCTTCCTCCTCAAGACGAGCGAGCTCCTTAATGGCTCTGCACACTTCTCCAATAACGTATTGCGGAGTTTGTCTTTCGAGCACTTTATCACGTATAATCTCCAGATCGGATTTGAGCATCCCTGTGAGGAGATATTCAGAGCGATGCGGAAATCGAAATTGATAGCCATCAGGCTCCTGCATGAACTTCTTGGTAAGGAAGCTCGCCTCCCAATGCACCCATGCATCTACATGCCCATACTTGGGAATCAGGTATGTACAGCCATATTTGTTCATTACCTCGAGCCCGGTGCGAGGGTCAAAGTCTGGCATGGCGGTACCTTTCTGTCACGCAGGATAGGTCTGCAGGCTTAGGATATAGGTGGCTTAGCAGGTCTGAGCTACTGCCCATAGATAATAACAGAGAGGCTCACACACAAAAGAGGATGGCGCTTGGGGTTTACGGAGGCGTATCCTACCACAGCCTGGACCGTCGAGAATTTGCAAATGTCCAGTCTACAGGTAAGTCCGACTGAAATGAATTGGATTGGAATGAAATTGAGCGTGAGCAGAGCTGTTGATATGAGTAAAGCGACACGCTCATCCTGCAGATGAGCCAGTGTCACCGCCTGGGTGGCAAACACAGCCGGAGCGGTCACACGAAGATTGACCACGTGAGTGTTTGACCATGCGTACAGATTTCACGCGTAAGATACGGTTATGAGAGTTGAGTGACTCAGAGCAATTTGCTGCCGCAGCGCCCTGATGTCACACCGAGCTGAATCGATTACGCGACAAGGCTTAATATACAGACCGCTACAGCTTAAGTGATTGAATACCTGTGATTTAGAAGAAATGAACAATTAGTAAAAAGGTGTGTTGTTCTTTGGGCGCGTTGCAGGCTGCAAAGGATAGTGCCTAGCGAAACTTACTTTGGACCACCTCCACCTTCTGGCACTGTCCACGTAATGTCATGCGTTGGCACTTTTATAGAGCAAGTCCTGAACAAGCAAGATGTTCATCGTCAACAGTCTTCCATTTGGGTGTTCTAGAGCTCAATGTATACTCACTTGCAATGAATGCAATTTTGCGAATTGATAACAAATTTGAAACCATCGGCATCTTCCTCACCACCATTATCTTTAACATTGACATATTCATAAACAGCGGCAGGACAAGCTTTACTTAATAATCCAGCATAAGGTATAGCATTTTCTTTAGTATGTCTAGCATAATCACCATCTTTAACAACTAAATGAACAGGTTGATTTTCAGTATGATTTGTACCTGTTCTAGCTACTGAAGTTAAGATATCAAAACTTAATTCTCCATCAGGTGAAGGATATTCGATTGGTTTAAAATTTTCTGCTTTTTTAGTCATTGAATAATCTTCTCCTGGATGATGAAATGTCCATGGTACTCGACCTTTTAAGAATAATGAATCAATACCGGAATAAGCTATTCCTCCCCACATTCCTAATGGATTATGGAAAGAAGGTCGTAAATTGCGGACTTCTTTCAACTCCTTCATGACCCATGAATTGTCAATGGCAGTCTGATATGATGATACGTTAAGTGGCGTTTCAGCACCTGCTTCAGCTTCGGGATTCTCTTGTATCGCTTGGAAGGCTGATTCGGCAGCTAACATTCCGCTCTTCATCGCTGTATGAGTGCCTTTGATCTTTGGTACGTTGAGGAATCCAGCACTGCATCCTATCAAAGCTCCACCTGGGAAGGTAAGCTTGGGTACGCTTTGGTAGCCACCCTCATTGAGAGCTCTTGCACCATATGCTATGCATTCGCCTCCTTTGAGGACATCAGCGAAGAAAGGATGGTGTTTCATGCGCTATGGGAATACAGTGCGTCAGTAACAAGACATGGGGTGGTTTTCAAAAAAGTATTATCGAACTAACCTGAAACTCCCTGAAAGGCGAGATGTATGGGTTCGCATAATCCAGTCCAATAACCAAACCAAGCGATACCATTCTGTCTTCCATATGATAAAGCCAAGATCCACCATATGTCGTTTTATCAAGTGGCCAACCAAGAGTATGTACAACTTTACCAGGTTGCCAATTTTCTTCAGGAATTCTCCAAACTTCTTTGATACCTAAACCATAAGTTTGAGGATCTTTACCTTCTCTTAGGTTGAACTTCTTTTGAGCTTGTAAAGATAAAGAACCATGTGCACCTTCAGCTAATAAAGTTACTTTAGCATGAAATTCCATTCCAGGTTCAAATTGTTCCTTTGGTTTATAATTTTTATCAAGACCAATTTCATTTGTTATAACACCTTTAATACCTGTACCATCTTCATTATATAATAATTGTGCTCCTGCAAAACCTGGATATATTTCTACTCCTAATTCTTCTGCTTGTTCTGATAACCATCGTGTTAGTTTTGAAAGTGAAATTATATAATTGCCTTTATTGTTCATTTGTGGTGGATGGGGCATTGGTATACTTCCTGTCGATGTGAGGTATCGCATTGTGTCGCTTGTTGCAGGTTGATTCAGAGGAGCACCCTTCTCCTTCCAGTCTGGTATGAGCTCGTTCAGAGCTCTTGGCTCTATGACTGCGCCTGAGAGGATGTGTGCGCCTGGAGTCGAGCAATATCATAAGCTCTACTTGTATACAGGCATTCAAGTCCTTTCTACTCACCAACCTCGCCTCCCTTCTCCAGGACTACCACCCTAAATTCTTCGTTCCCTGCCTCTTTCGCCAGCTGCATCAGACGTATCGCAGCCGACAGCCCTGCAGGACCGCCTCCAACAATACATACATCTACCTGATCACTGACGCGTTCTACCTTTGACAGGTCGAAAGCCTCTTCTTCTGTCGATGATGGAGGATCATCTGTATGAGTGGCGAGGTTGCGCCTGGCGGAGTTGGTGAAGGAGCGTCGGGGGACCACAAGTCTGGAGGTTGAAGCGACGGGAGAGGCTCGCTTGTCAAACAGGGGAGATGAGATGGTGCATGAGCTGGACGCAGTGCATGAAGCAGAGCTTGTCGACAGCAATGCTGCAGTTGTGTTTATCCGTTCTTGGAGCTTTACGAGCTGGTCCAGACGACCGCGTCGACTCAGCGATCTTGCGCCCTCAGCACCCCGGCGAAGCATGGCTGCGGTGGACCAGGAGCAGAGCAGGAGCGTACTTGTCGTAATTGGCAATGGGATGAAATAATATCAAGTAAGTCGAGAGAAAGAGAAGGCAGCCGGGATTCACACAAGCCGAGGCCACCGAGGGACGGCAATGGTCGACAGCCAATCGAGGTGTCGGTGTATGGAAGATGCAGGAGTGCAGTATAGTATGGAGTGGAGTGCAGTGTGATGTGGACTGATAGCATCGCAATATAAGCATGTAGTGCATGCCAGAGTGCGACTATGTTCCCTCAAGTTGCTGTCCAAGTCGCATGTCCTACGCCACCTGCTCTCTCGCCTCCAAGTGACACTTCTTGCTTCTCACTTCTGGCCATACACCCATTTGACAAGTACACTGCCCTCGACACACTCACTTCGACGAACACCACAATGGGCAACGGTGCCAAGGTCAGCTCGCACCAGCACTCCTCCATTGCTTGTGTCTGGTACTAACCCATGCTCGTCTCCGATTGTCCTTCCATCCCAAAAATTACTTCTGCATACACACAACAGGCTCAGCAAAAGCGTGAAAGAGGTGCAAAGGACGCCAAGAAGGAGCCAAGCTCGCAGTTGAAGCAGAATGAGAAGGCTATGAACAAGGTATGATAGAGCGGCCTGCTCTCAGTTTGCATGGCCGCACCCTAGCTGATCACGTTTTTCGTGAATGACAATTCTCCATTGATGTTGTGGCTGGCATTCACCGAGCAGAAGTGCAATGTGTGCATGTCCACTTTCCTGCAGACTACAAGCAAGAAGGTGAGCTCATTACCTGGCGTAGATTGCTATTCATTCCGACTCAAGAGCCATTGACTATCCAACAGGGCCTCGACGAGCATGCTCAGAACAAGCACAACAAGACTGGCACTGAATGCTTCGGCGCTGAAGTGTACAACGGCTCAAAGTAGATTGTGCAGTCTCCCTCCAGGATCAGGATCGAATGGTCAAGCAGGCTACTCCTACCTTTCGACTCCGCTACAAGAAGTGCAGTAATCGTTGTTGTCACAATACATCTATCACAAGTTTCCATGGCTAGATTTCAGTACATGCCAATTGAAATGCAGACTCCGTCTACTTTGAATCGTACGAATCATCTGTTATTCTTCTGCTTCAATCAAACCGGAATGGTGGTCGTGCGAGAATAAGCTACAGCTCAGATTATCAGTTACGGATCCCTCACATGACAATCGCAAACGTGCGCGACACGCCGTCTAGGAGACTTGCATTTGCATGCTAATGAATGCTACACTCGTTTTCTCTACACAGTCTTCTAGATGTCTCAAAGCAGTCTAGATTCTTCTTCTCCTTCTAGTCTTTGCTTATTTTCCGGTCTTCTCTTTAACAAAAGCATCAAATTCTTCTTTATAATCTTTATGCCATCTTGATAAAGCAGGTCTATTCTGAGCAACATCATTTGCACTCCATTCCATACGAGCTTTGTCGAGTGCTTCATTGACATCATTATCTGGGCAGATGATATCTAATGAGTAGGAACGAATAGGCAAGAATCAGTAACAAAGATATTTCCCCCTCATAGTCTTTGGAAAGAAAACAGATCAGTGATAACATACAGAAATCTCCTTTCTCTATGCGTGGTAGAGCATAATCGACAACTTGTTGTGGCCACCAAGCACCTTCTGGTTTCTCAGTCTTTCCAGAAGTATTGGTGAGCTAGTTTATGAATGAATAATTCAGCTTTCAGAAACTACTATATCTCGCACAGAGCATAGGGGGAAGCGTGTTCGTATAGCTCACTTTTGTGAATGTCCAACCTGGTACTAATAAATGAGCGGTTACTCTATCTCCAATTGCCTCTCTTAATTCATGAGCTACTTGCTCAGTAAATGCTTTAACACCAGCTTTAGAAACGTTATATGCTGGATTTCCAGGTGGACAGGTTATACCCTGTTTCGACCCTGTTATAATTACTAACCCTGGTTCATTGCTGTTAATGACTGATTCGGTAAAAGCATTACTGCCATTGATGACTCCCCAGAGATTGACATCTAGGATCTACAGAACAAAGTAAAGTAGAAGGAAACTTAGTCTCAAATCCATAACATAGTAAAGCCATAAATACCAATACTGACCTTCTTCCAAATGTCCATTTTACCATTTGAAGTAGAAGCACCAGTAGCAGAAGTACCAGCATTTAAACAAAGAACATTAACTTTACCAAATTTATTAATAACTTGTTTTGAAGCTTTTTTCATATCTTCAAAAGAGGAAACATCTGATTCTATAGCTAATATATCTGATTCTGGTAAATTTAATTTAGATACTGCTTCATTTAGAAATTCATTTGAATTATCTATTAATGCTAGTTTGAGCTTGTGTTGAGCGAATGTGGAGGCGAGAGCATAGCCTATTCCTCCGAAACCTGTAATTGTGTAGACATGTTAGTTAGCTTTACCTTCGAGATCATTTGGATGACTTCTCGTCGGAATCACCACGCTCGAAGTATCCAGTACTTACCAGCTCCAGTGATGACGGCGACATTGCCAGCTTTGATCGCAGGGTGCATACTGTATTTTTGAATAACTTATCTTGTGAATGTACGTTCTCTCCCAAGTCAGTTGCAAGGCAACGAGGAGAGCAATGCAGTGGTGAAGTCACCACGCAGGAACTGGTGGCGGTTCGACCATCATCATATCGCCGACAAAACTACCCGCGGACAGTCCCGCACTCAATCAGCTTTGCGTAGCTATGTTCAGAAACATTGTTTCAAACGATGGTCAAGCCATTAATCACAGAAAAAGAAACACTACGCTTGACAGAGCACTGGCAGACTGTCACTGAGATCACTGAGAAGAAACTATGATACTTTCTTTCGCTGAGCCTAATCTCAATCTTGATCGAAACGTCTTATGCTCTTTCCCTCCTACATTCACTGCTTTGCGTTTCTTGTCAATGAGACACCTCTAACAATTCAGACTTTACGTGCTTGCATGAAGACCATAACAAAACTGTTCATATCTCCCTCCCTTCTTACCAGCTTTCTCCAGCATTCCACTGAGCCTCTAGAGCTTCACCATAGATCTCGAAGAATTCAGGTGGATCAATTAGTGTGAATTCGCTTGAACCTGTAAGTAGAGCATAATCTAGTGAAAACTGTTTCACTTCGTCCTTTTCTAATTCCTTGCGCAGTTTGAACTCTTTCGGTAGTTGCAGGAGTTCATGAGATTGTAATATCTTCATTACGCTCGATAAAAAGTCTATAGAACGGGAAGTCTCAAATTTAAGCTTGCGGCATAGTCTGAATAAGGCTTGCATTCTTTCCATGGTTTCTTCGTCTTTGATGGCATTGTCGGTAGAAGCCACCTCTGAGCGAGTGTCGATTACGACACGCTCACTACTTCTGAGCAGTTCGATACGTTTGAGACCAGACCACGAGGCACCGAAATAAGTGAGCACATCCTTCTCATCTTCCGATGTCAAGCCTGACACTCGAAGATCCTGTGTCTCGTATAGAATATGTCGGCATAAATGTTCACAAGCGGCGGGAGATTGAAATCTGAGTCGTTCAAATGAAACTTTGGTAATTGGACTCAATACTGCAGCTGAAATTTCGGTTACTACACCCTTGATGAAAAGGTTCGTCAAGGAAAGTTCTGTAAGTGTCGGAACATTGTGAATAAAGTACGCGCGTTTCCACCAAGAACCATGATAATCATCTGCCAGCTTTCCATATATGTGAATGGACTGAATGGGATGGCATAAGTCTGGATTCTTGACAAGGTCATACATATGCTTTGATTGCAGTATGTCGGCCGGGATGGAAAGAGCGGTCAAATTTCTTTTGAACAGCGGGAGCATCTTGTTGAGTATTTCATTGGGTAGTTTCGTGTCATAATGGAGTTTATCGATGCTGATGTGAGCTTTTCTAAAGGTAGACAGAAACTTTCTGGCACCTTTTTCTGAACCGATGAAAACTGCAGTGCGATGCCTCTTGGCTAGGATCTGCCAATCTTTGCAGACTAAGGATAACTTGATGAAGGTTCGGTTGCTGATATAGGCTGTATCCCACCATCGACTGAGATCAGGATTCAGTCGACAATACAGGCACTCGAAGATTTTCTCGATGAGCTCGACAGGTAGTGACAGACGAGGCGCCTTTGTTTGGTCCTACATGCGTCGCGTGTCCAATGAAGATGAAGGTGAAGATATGGAAATGAGCAGTCAGGTTTCGAGGTTCATTACTGACTCTTGTAGGACGAGCCCACCTCTGTTGCTGGTGTTGTCATCGCTGCACCTGCAGGTACCACTGGCATGGAAGCGGGCGTCTGCTTCGACGGAGCAGCGTGTTGGCCTTTACCTCGTCGACGCGTCATGACGATATACTCGCGTTGCTTCCAAGTCGATGTACGATGGGTAGAGAGAAGAACAACCCTGTGTATGTCTCTTCGCAGATGGAAGATTGTCTTCCTGTCCCACACGAATGACTCAGGAGGATTCACAGGAAGGGAAAAATTTTGGTATGGAAAGGCCGGTGCGCCTGCTGCCAGTGACCCGATGCGGGTTGTGTGCAAACGTCTTTAAAATACCCCCAAAGCCGTTCTTTGAGAAGCCTTTCCTATGCATCCGAGTTGATTGCGATGGCAAGAATGCTCCATACTACGGCTTTCAGACAGCTGGGCATGGCATCGGCTGCCGAAGCTTGCAAACTCCCATGCATGTGTTTACAACACGAGTTCGGATCACACATCTGCACAGCTCCACTTGGTAAGCTGACAAGGTGCTTAGACGGCGTATCATTGTTCCACTGGTAACAACAACATGGTTCACATAAAGAATGTAATCCCCACAACCTGTCTATTTCCTCGGCTTGCGCACTTCATTGGGATTCCGTCGCCCATGTCCAATCTGTAGCAGGAGCAGAGTCAGGTAATGTATCTGCCTAAATAATTGAACTTGGCAATTTGTACTTACGATTGGCAAACCGTCCTTGCCTATCCGCACGCCAGGTGGTGCGCCCTTCCTTCCAGTAGCACCCATCAGCATATCAGGCGTCCAATCTGGGTCATCCCATCCTCCAAAGACACTTGATGCACCACCACTTTTACCCTCTCTAACAGCTTTTACTGCCACCCTTTCTTGTTTCTTCTTCAAATAATCAGCAGACCTGACACCTCTTTGATATTCCTTCTGATCTTCTCGAAGAATAATTTCCGCATTCTTGGTATTCTTCAATGCGTTACTCGATCCTGGTTTTGGTGTAGGTATGGAATATTGCGTCCCGCGTAGCTTGTATTGGAAATTCGATTTCAGGTGTAAAACGTATCCCTTCGGGTTTTCAGGCGATGGTGTAACGTATGTGATGGAGGTACGAATGAGGGAAGGGTTTCCGCAAGACGGGCAAAATTTACGTTCAGGGTCTTTACAGAGTCTATTCGAATGATAATCCGTTAGTCAAATTTTCATTCCGGCAGACTTGAGAAACGAGAGATTGCTCACTTGAAACATGCGTGGCACCGTAACACCCATGTCTTGACTTCTTTAATCTTCTGTCCGCCAACTCCAAAGACATTTAGTCCCATTTGAAGCGCTACATTCTGCATCGCGAAATCACCCGTGAGACAGGCGACTTTCAGGACCGTTTTTTGCTTTGTTTTCTTCTCGCCTTTTGGCAGTAACGCATCTGGATGATGTGCTGGTAAAGAGGGGAAAAGTCCCAGATCTCTGGATTTATGTAGAGTTACGTTGCCTGGGGTGATCCATTCCCCATCACCGTCAGATTCCTCATCCTCTCCTTCAGAACTGCCACGAGTGTTCGACGTTGTTGGCACATCTTCGAAATCTTCCTCGTTCGCATGTTCTAACTCTTCATTTTGGGAGTCCATAGGCTTTGTCGACGGACCTTGCTCTTCCAGAGCTGATGGTGGCAAAGTGGAAGTCGATGCTTCTGGTTGCCGTTCCTCGACGGACTCCTCCAGACTCAGTTTTTCAATGTGTGCTTCGCTCTCCTGAATCTTTTTGTCTGACTCGAGCTTTGCCAGTCTTTCCTTCTTCCTGTCCGCTCGCTCCTGCTCTTCAGGACTGAGTTTGCCAGGCGCAGGGCGTATCCTCCTCAGGCCATTCTGCTCGACTTCTAAAGCGTACGTTAATGCGAGGACTCTGATATCAGCTTCCGAGAGCACGGAGATATCTCCTGTAAGTTTTGCAAATGCCGTGACTGCAGTTTGGAATATAGCTTCTTCAGCATGTTACAAGGTGATCGCGCTTGATAATGCAGAAATACACACCTCTGGCCACAGAATCCGCTGACGGCGTCTTGACTTGCAGTCCGCCTGCCTGTTTCAAGTCAGTAGCGCTTTCTAGGCCCAGTACCTGCAGCGTGCTGTTGAAGAGCTCTCTGCTTGTCTTGTCTCGAATTTCAGCCACTACATCTGGCGTCGTAGTAAAATTGTCGGCAAGCCCTCGTAGAGCTGAAGCTGACGAGCTGGCTGCGGTGGACAGAAGAGGCGCGGCATCGAGCACCAAGTTCTCTATCTTAAAGTCACGCATCCTCAAAACAGACGGAGCTGCGGTTGGTGTCCTACAATAGTAAAGTACAGCAGGAAATGGCCACAAGAAGAATTTTGTAGCTGCTGAATTTAGGAGGCCGATCAGAGTTATGGAGAGTAGTAACCCAGAGATTAATCGTTGTGAATACCAGACTTTCCAAGGTATACATAGCGGTCAACTTCACAAGTGGTCAACACTTCCATTGCTTAGCGCTCTCAGCTGGCTAAGATTTACAAATTTGGTGCAGCTAGACTCAAAGTTCCGAGAATGAGGGAGTAACGCACTCTGTGGGAAAGCAACTCGACTGAATGAACGTGTATTTACTGTCTCAATTACCAAGACTCTTATTGCACCAAGGTATGCCCGCAATTGCAGGCTAGCAATCAGTGCATGCATCCACCAAAGGAGCGAATCTTCTGCCTTTCCATGGCAGCCTCCCTTTTCGTCATCCTGTCCGGAAGCGGATAGGATGAAGGATATGTGCCATTTGCCTAGAAGACAGAAAGTACTCAATGTACAGCAAGACGACCATACCTGCGGTGTTGAAGCTTACAATCGGTTCAAGAGTGCCATTCAGAACACCTTGCATGAACTGCTTGTAGTATTGCACAGCATGAAGCATTTCTCTCTTTGAGACCACTTCATGCATGGAGTGTGCCGTCGCGATGGACCCAACCCCGAGAAGGAACTTCAAGTTCTTTACCGTCCAGCCACCTAAATCAGTTCCATACGGCATAATCTTCTTCGGGAGCCAATCCTTGATGACATCGAATTTCAGAGGGTTCGATGATGCCGACTTCCTATACAAGTCAATGTACTGACTCTTTGGGACATTAGCCTTGATGATATCCCAGATCTGTTTAGATGGAACGCCCGTTCTTGCGTTGATTACAGCCACGGCTTTGTCGGGGACAGCGTTGGGGATGTTTCCGCCCATCAATGAAGATAACGAAATGGTCGTGTTGCCGTGGAAGGGATCAACAGGGAACTTTGTCTGAATACTAAGGAGTTTCGGAATGTAGTCGAATAGTTGGAGGATGGCATTGCGGCCGTACTGCGGTACGGAGGAATGCGAGGTGAGACCTGTTGAGTTCACCACCATGTTGATACTGCCCTTATGACCAGTGGCTTGGTAACTTTCGGTTGGCTCGCCAGTGATGATATACTTCGGAGTCCAGTCCAGGCTCTCAACAAAGGTTGCCATACCGTCCCCATATTCTTCTTCGCCAACATCGTAAAGAAGGCAAACATCACCTTCTTTCAGGACTCCCTCTTCCTTCAAAGCGAGATATGCCGTGATTTGTGAAGCGATGGAACCCTTCGCATCGTTCGCTCCACGACCGAAGACATCGGTATTGTTCTCAGAGGGTGGATAATACTACACATACCTGCTTAACTTCGTGTCGGACGCAGCTTGGAGAGCGGTACCAGCTTACAGGAGGCACAACATCGGTATGCGAGTTAACAATCATCTTGCACTGTCTGTTTGAGCCGATGTAAGCATACACGTTTTCGCGTCTGACGCTAGGACTGTGGCGTTTCCACAATCAGCTGCCGCCTCATTGCATTATTGGTTGATAGGCTTTCACGCACTCTAATGTAGGATTAACCACAGGCTGCAATTCAACGGTGAGGCCCTTGGAACGCAAGAAGTCGGCCAAGAAGTCGACCATTGGCGTTTCATCTGTTTATAGTATGTAAGCTGGCCAGATCTATACTTGCAGCAATGAACATGTGCTTACAGCCAGAAGTGGAGTTCTTCTCCAACATCTGTCTATGTAGTGAGAAAAGCGCCGGATTCTCGAGAGAAACATTGTAATTGTTGCGAGTACCGAGCGGGCTGGCCTGTACACACGATCTGCAGATTGCCGCGGTAGCTGCAGCTGTCCAAAGGAGTTTCATGTCTGACAACGGCAGATGGCAAACGAAATATGCTCCAAGTGAGATTCTGATAGAAGGAAGCAAGAGTGCTGGCTTCCAGTGGAGCGGACCGCCAGCAGGAGCTGCAAGGGAAACCAGAGGTTAGCAAAGTCCCGGCAAGCAGGTCTCGGCAGGAAACCGACCCACACCAATTAAATGCTACTAAAGTCGCTCAGACAGATGATTCGGCAACACCTATCGACTATCTGAACACACTTATTGCTAAATTTGAACCCGTCCTAATCACATGACTTGCGGAGATCGCGGCAATATACCTTGTGTGGCGAAGAGGCAAATGCCGTTCTTGCCATTCTCCACTGCCCAGTTTCCACCCCTAAAAGCCATGACGGCACTGATGTATTCACGACTCTGTGCTGAAGGATTATCCATCTCTGCAATAGCTGTGGCAGCGTCCACGCGGAGAAGACGGCTTTGGCGCAAGTGATGACACAAGGTGAACGAGCTGGAGCCTGGCACCTTACACCTATGCCTCACGCGCAGATAACGCAGCGAGTGCACTCTGCATGGTACAATGCAGCGCAGGTTGGACTTGTGTATCGACTTCAATGTCTCGGTCTGACCGCTCTAGCTTGGGGCGCTTGGCAGCTTACAGCATAGACTGACCTGTGATACTTGTGCCTTGTAGCGCATCCGCCATGCTTACGTGGCATTGTCGCTTAGGCTTCTTCAGGATAGCTGATTGAGCATGGCCGCCCAATCAAAACCCTAAAACCCTAGGGCAGCGAGACCAACGGTTCCATCGTGCAGAGCTCGACGATTTCTTCGCGCGCTCATGCGAATCAAGCCGCCTCATTTCCTCATACATATTGTTCTCAAATGAGAGGCAGAATCGGTCTGTTCAGCATATCTTGCTGCCACTTTGCATCTTCCGGATACTTGCGCTTGTGAGACTCGTCCATTTCGAATATGCCTCTCTCAGGATCTGCACGTGTGAAGGTCCAACCTAAGTTTTCATGCATGTTTATGAGGCGGTGGATCGTTTGTGAGTGCACGCTCCTCATGGGTATGACATTCACTTGCGCTATATAGCGGTCTGATCCATCGTCTGCTGAAATAGAGTAGAATGGCTGTTGTCTTCCTCCGTTATCAAGAGCATCTACATTGTTGCCTTGTATCCAGACCTCATCGGCGCTGCAGCGAGGATCCCATCGCTTGATGACACCGATGTACCCCCATCTTCGGTGACGAAATATTGTGCCAATATGGTAGAGAACCTCTTTATCGTCCTCTTTCCGCTCCTGAGCTCGCAGGCGAGGCTCGATAGGCTGTGCGTCCCGCTCCAGGATAGATCGCTGCGTCATACGGAGTCGGTCGGCCATGAGGAAGCCTTCAACCCCTTCGCGTTGTACAATGGGGATATAATCCCGCTCAATTGAGAACACGTCCATTGGAAATTGATAAAGAATGTTTGGCAAAGCATCGACCATAGGCTGTACGAACAGCAGAGCTGCAACTGCAGCATGTGCTGATCTGGAATTATCGTTGCTCCCGACGATTCCGCCTTCTTCTCTTGTAAGTGACTCGATGATGTTTCGCCCTACGCGTGTAATCACTTCGCTTGGTGAAGCAGAATGAAGGAAGTTTGCAGCTGATGTTTGCGGAATACCGATAAACGAGAGGCGGTTATTAATCTCCGTTGGCGAGAGCGGCTCTCCGTATTCGAAAACGTCTATGATGAAGGACTCGCAATCTTCGACTTCCATGTCCATCCAGCCTTCTATACGGGCCAGAATGCGGTTTGGAAAATTGATAATAGATGCCCGCAATCCCAGCCGGTGTGCGATGGCACAGAAAATACAGACAAGGGACATTGGAAGTGTCGTTGCACCGCTAAGAAGGGACTTCGTTTCAACAAAGCTCGAACACTAGAGATATTGGACTTACTTGTCTATAACAAGATTCAGGAAAGCGTTCTGCAACCGATGAAAGGTTTGTGGCGAACTTGGTCGAATTCCCTTCGCTGCGAGAGCCTGGCAGATAGCCTTACTAACTTCGCGTTGATCAGGACGGGTGTCCAGATATTCACGACCGAGCCTCTGTCTTGTAAAGTCTGCTAGTCTTTCAAACTTGTCCTCCATTTCGACTCTATCGGCGCCTCTGAAGCCACTGAAGGCACTGATGCAAGATACAGCTGCTTCACTGTTGGCCCGTTCGAACAGGAGACGATGCCACGTTTGAATTGATTCAGATCGTCTCAGTGCATCAAGGACTTCTCGCACCCAAAGCTTCTCTGCTAGTCGTTCGTGGAAGGGGTGATCTTGAGCAAGTTGCCGCTGATAATGCAGGAGTGCATCAAAGACCCCCATTTGCGCATCTTCCAAGATATATCTGGCTTCGGCATATCTTCCAATGGGTTCTCCAACCATTCTTGCAACGCATTGCAAGGCGGCGCGGTCTTGAATGTGCCGATGGCCATATGCAACTTTCCAGTCTGTACCTTCTCCATCCTCGCTGTCACGCAAGAGCAGCTCGAGAAACGTGGCTTGGTCGCGATGTCGTCTCCAGCGATGAATATACAGCTGACGCCAGAGTTGCTTGCCCGATGCTACGTTGTGGAACAGGCGGGAGCATCTACTGAATCGGCACAACTGCAGCGCAGTGTCAGTGTCAGCGGGGTCCAAGTAGCCGACCACCCGCGACAGCAGCTCTGGAGGGAGCTGCATGCTCGGACGCATATACGTTGCGTGCACGAGTCTCTATAGTCGGCAAGCTTCTAAGTTTGCGAAAGACAAGATGTTGACAATGCGATGGGATGCCGATCATCCGACTGTTGCCACTCTAAGATTCTCAATCAATCTATATACAATACAACAACAGCAAAGCGTGACTACTGCTTGAGCTACAGTTTAATTCGGATTATCTGAGCTACGTCTCACTAACTACTTCTGACGCTTGCTCTCCAAAAGCATTGTCGGGAATAGCGGTCTGCTCTTCGCTCAGAGCGCCAGCCAGCACAAATGTGTAGGGTCCAGGTTTCTTGTCTCTGGGATCTGACGTCTCGTATGCAACTGCATTGTTGGTGAGCAGAGGCGTGCACAATTAGTTGAAGCTTCAGCTGACACAAGGGATCACAAGCTGCACGAACCGATCAATTCGCAACGCGGACAGCGCTTCCGCCAAATCTTCTCTAAAGAGTCTTTGCCATCTTGTAGATGTCGCCGCAGATATACCGCTTCCTTATCACTGGTTGCGTTCAATTTGTAAACGTGCTTGGCCCCATATTGTTCGGAAGCAACATTGCGAAGGACGTATGATCTGTCTTCAGGCCGTCTGGCTAATTGCGTGAGCTGTACATTCCCTACGAGCTGGTACAGCATAACGAGAAGCATTAATTGGTTCTCATGGTCAGCCTTTGCATTGCCTGCTAGCTATTGCCGATACTCACCACATACTCTCCGCAAAGGCAGTAATATGTAGGTAGAGCCGTTGCAACGGTGCTACGTGATAAACGCAACATTAGAACCATTCAATGTGTAAATGGAGCCCTTGGCGACTTACACATCGCTTCTCGAGATATTGGTGCCTCGAAATTTACCAGAAGGAGGCATGTTGATCAGTTGCAGATGGTTGGAAATCAACCTGAGGAAGCTTGCATCTAATCCCTATTATTATGAGCGGCTGTGGCAAGATTGGTGTCTTATCACCAGATTTCACAGGAGGCGAAAGCTGCTGGTCTTTGCAATTCTACAAGTATATATGATGAGCAAGCATCCCTGATTTATTGGAGTCTTCCCCAAAACTTCCTTCATTACAAACGAGCTATGCTACACGATCAAGGCTATTCAGAAAGGTCACGTATGACTCTTACAACACCAACGCTTTGAGCTTCACAGGTTTCACTACATAAAGTTGTACCAAGGGTTTACTTGCGTAGTCGAAACATAGTCTTATACCTGGATAAGTCAAAGAAAATCAAGAACGTCAGGCTAATTCAACTTTCCGCAAATGTTGAATTGCAGGCGTACCATGGCTCCTGTTCACCAGCTTCTGCTCGCCGCAAGCCTTGCAAGAGGTTGTCGTAATGTTTAGGTGAGCTCGGTGGTTTGCGGACTTTGTCGCTTATGGGATACTAAGGCAAATATGGTTAGAGTGAGGATGGTGTAGAAGGATCAGGTCGTAAGAGAGTCTGGCTTACTTGGTGCAAAGCACGATTACTGAGCAGCCGATTGAGAGCAGAAATCATTGCTTGACCATCTTTGGCATCTTGTGTTCCAGCAGTCACCGATGTAGATGCCCACGCTGTTTTCGACTCCGCGATCTTTGCTATCGCTTCTCCGAATTGATGATTCGGGCGGATCTTGTCTTTAGGCCAGTCAGCAGCTATCTTGAGCAGTTGTTGCTTGACTGTGTGACTTGCAGCCATTGTGTGTGTTCGTGGTCTTGCAATTGCAATAGAGTTAAAGTGAACAGCGATAATCTTCGCAACTCCCACTCCAAGGCTTGTCCTTCGATCAACACAAATTTATGCAAACCCTCACACGCTCTGTGAGACGATACTCTACAGTGATGGCCAAGTTCGCCCAAAATGGGGCAGTGGGCACAGATAGCAAGATCCTGCCATGCGTATCTTCATCGATATCATTCATCGAGTCAACGTATGACGCTGTGCCACAAATTTCAGATGCAGCCACAGAGAGGAACCTCCGACAAGCAGCATCGTACATCAAGCAAGATAGACTGGTAGCCTTCCCTACTGAAACAGTTTATGGTCTAGCAGGATCCGCTCTGGCAGGTTCCCAAGCTATTCCGAAAATCTTTGCTACTAAAGGTCGGCCTTCGGATAATCCACTTATAGTACACATCGCTTCTCGAAGTCAGCTAGACGCGTTGATTGATCCCGCTTGGCGCGAGCGTCTTCCGATATGCTATCCTGTTCTTATGAACAAGTTTTGGCCTGGACCACTTACCCTCCTCTTCCCAACTATTCCTGGAGAGCAAGTTTCAGAAAAGGTTACATGCGGACTTAAGACCGTTGGCGTCCGAATGCCATCGCATCCTGTCGCCAGAGCACTCTTAGCCATTTCGAATACTCCCCTAGCTGCTCCCAGTGCCAACACCTCGGGTCGGCCATCTACAACGCAAGCTCGTCACGTGTCATCAGATCTGGCTGGGAAGGAAGAACCAGCTTGTATACTGGATGGAGGAGACTGTACAGTGGGAGTCGAAAGTACTGTAGTTAGTGCACTTCCAGCAGACGGCAACGAGACAAGGCAGGAAACGCTTCGCGTTCTCCGCTTGGGAGGCATTTCGCCAGAAGATCTGCAAACATGCCTCAATGAATCAGGATTGTCCGACAAGGTGGCTTTGGTAATGGAGACATATTCACCTTCAAAAGCTTCACCGGTGAACGGCATCAACGGTCACAGTAAACACGATGACTTCATTCCTTCAACGCCGGGGATGAAATATAAGCATTACTCTCCCGACGCCAAGGTAATACTGGTCAAGACAAGCACGAACAGCTCTACTGCCATTTCCATGGAGGATTTCATCTCGTCTCTCGATGGAAAGCATGTAGGCGTTCTCTACTTGGAAGGCTCTCCTCTCCAAACAGCTCTGCAAGGGCTTCTTCGCAGCGCCTCCTACAAGTCTCTGGGTCATCGTGGAAAATATGAAGAACAAGCTGCAAATCTTTTTTCAGGCTTAAGAGCGCTCGACGAAGAAGGAGTCGACACAATCATCGTGGAAACCGTTCAGGAGGAGGGCTTAGGCCGGACTGTCATGGAAAGGCTGCGCAAAGCGGCCGGCGGGACTGCGAAAGATCTTGAGATTGCCATTATCTGATTAGAGTCTGCCATCCATTACGCGACAATGTATACACCAAACCCCAAGTTCAAGGATCACGGCTAGCAATTGGCTGACATTACGCTCTGCGACAGTCCGCCCAAGTGCTGAGAAGGCAAGTGTGCGAAGGCACACTGGGCTAGTGAAGCTGAAGGCGTGGCTCGGGGTTTACGGGATATGGCGAAGGGAGAATCAATGCATTGCTGGACGATTCCGCCGACTATTTGCCATGAACCGAAGCGAGGCGTCACTCTCCATATCGACTCTTCCAACCGGCTTGGAGGGTGCTACCAATAGACAGGCTCGAGTCAAGGCAGACGTGAGCTCTTGAGCAACGTCCGAGCATGCTTTCCAGTAGTGCAAACAGTAGCTACGGCAATGTTTCACGAGGAAGTGATAAGCCTGTCATAAACTCTCCAAATCAATGGTCAATCTACAGTTTTAGATGACAGCACGACGATTAAGGAACTTTGTGAATACATCCAACCCCTAGGTGCCTGTGGTATTGCCAGATCCCAAGATGCAAAGTCTGGACTGCTTATTGGTGAAAATTCGAAGGACTCGTGCAAGTTTGTGAAGATAGTCTGAGCCCCCTTACTATCATCAAGGGCTGCAGGAAATTTCAGCTGGCTGTAGGAAAGCTTCAAGAGTTTGCCGTGCATATCGACAAAGGAGATGCAGAGTAGGTGTCGTCTTCGAACTTATCTCACTGCGTTCAGAGCCTCGCTGACGTTTCCATACCACCATAACAGCAAATTCCGTGTGTGCTCGCGTATGAAGTGTGCGTTAACAGCAATGCTATCAAAGCTCATTTACCATCAAAATCGCTTCCTCAATACAATGGCAGTCGATGCAGACTTGTCAATAGATCAAGACGACCTCAATGATCGGAATGAAGACGACCTCTGGCGGAGGTGTGCATCATCACCTTGTGCAAGGCGTCGCATTCAAGAAGACATTTGCGTATGCTGGTTTGGCACAGCAGCCTAGGGCGTTTGAGAACACAAGATGAGCTGCGTGTGAGCTACAGGTGAAGGTACAGAGAGACAATGCTGAATTTCAAATTGAGCAAGTGAAGGTAAGGCCGACATCCTTGAAACAAGTCCTTGAGACTGTTCGAGCTGACAAACTTTGTCGACCAGGTCGCCAATTCATTGTTGATGCAGAACGGAATGTAAGATCTTCTGCAACAAGCTTGAAGCTGTTGTTGCTCCAGAAGTCAAGGTCGTCCTCTTACGCCCGCCTGTTCGGGATTCAGCAATACTTTGTAAAGCTCTACGGGAGCAACAGAAGCCGCATGCTTGACAGAGTGGTGAGTATACGCCGCGTCGAGCTTTTCAATTCTGGAGCCGGAACGCTTTGTAGAGTTTATATAGCTTTGCATGATAGATTTACTTGTGGCAAGACCGCATTGCACTTCCATCGCACTAGCGCGCATTAACTGCACCTATCGTTCTTGTCATTATAATCTCGCCAAGTATTCACCAGCCTCGATTTCGATGCATGATACGTTGCTCGAGTGCATCAATATTGCGATGCATAGGATTCACCCTAAAGACTGACAGGGAAAGGTACATTCCAAGACTCCTGACCGAGCTGACGTGCTTCTGCCTGGTCCGGCACGTGGGTATCATTACCGACCTGGTGGGGATCGCAACTCGCACTAGCATTCTTCGCAATCGCAGCCCAAGGCTGCGCGATACGCATATCTCTGAAATTGCACCTTCTTGTCCTTCCTCTCTGCTCCACTAACTCCTCCCTGCATACTTCGCCCATTCACCGAAGTTACATCTCCCTAACACCTAGGTACCCCTGATGACCATGCCGCTCACCTCGGGTTACCCAGTCATGATCTTTGGTGAAAACATGGCTCCAGAAGAGCATCAAAGCGATGCATCGTTTGGTCTTCTGCCCTCAGCCGTGAAGAGTCTTCAAGATCTCAAGCCGATAATCCATTCACAACAGGACCTTACCATAAGGCAGAAAATCTGTTACTCGCTACTCATAAGTTTTCTCAAGCCGACACCCGCATCAATCAGGCAGACAGTGAGGGCTTTGCAACATCCAGAACACGCGCTTCCCAACCTCCGAGAAATGCCAATGATCAATGATCCAAGCTTTTGGGTAGAAATGCGCGTTACTAGCGCTGGAGGCTATCGATGCGCAAACCTTGTGATGCCAGCAGGTATGGGAGAGGCCGCTGCTGTCAAGAAACCCGATGGGGACTTCAACTTCCTCATAATAGGACAGGCTTTGACCCATCTTTATCAAAGTAGCTTGGAGAACTTGGCTCTAGACGACATGCGATGTGTCATTCCCCTTGCCGAAATCCGCGTTCGTGACATCGTCTCATACCGCAATACCAAACTTGGTTTGAAACAGGCCAATATTCAGAATGTGACAGTTCGCGGCGATAATGTTCAAGGCCCCAATAGACGGGAGGCCAGCCCGCAGCCCATACTGGCATTTTGTGCTGTTTGCATCAAGCTATCAGATAAGCATCGTCGTTGCGGCGGCTGCAAGGTAAGATCTCTCCGGATCTTGCATGTCAGCAGTCAAGCCTCACACTAAGAACTCCTTCGCTCACAGATTGCACATTACTGTTCGGCACAGTGTCAAAAGGACGACTGGTTGACTCATAAGCACGAGTGCAAAACTTTACAGGAGGAGCAGAAGGAATGGGTTGAGACGCTCCGTGTAGTCACGCGGGGCTGAAAGCTTGCACAGCATTTCCAAGATATATATGTATATATATATGGTCGTACTGCTATTCGAAACGAGACGACGACGTCGAGCTAGTCAACTGGATTGTTCATACTCTAGTCAATTCATTGTCATTGTAATTTGAGAGAATTGTAGTATCGCAGTAGAGCGAACAAACGCCATGTTTAGTTCTTGCGACAGTCAGCCAAAACATTGCCGAAATTTCGAAAGGGAGGCAGCGGGAGTATACGTGGCGTTCATGCATGCGCACATCTTGTGCTCAAGCTCGACAATACCACTCAATTGACAGCCTTCAGCCTTCAGCTTGCACTTCGGATACTGCAATTGATGACCATAGACCTGTCCTCTCCTTCTCTTCACCCTAAGAAGCCGCTCAATCTTTGCCTTTTGCTGCAGAACCCTTGCCAGAGGTCTTGCCAAATGTCGCGAATGAAAGCTGGCGCGAAATAAGAAGCGCCTGCCTCCTGACTTTGTAGATAGGCTTCAAACTTGATACCATTCTTGGGAGATTGCGAATCGTCTTGATTAACTATCTTTGGGTCTTATCTGATTCAGGAACGCAGATCGGAAAGGCTCGGCCTGTCTCCGACCGGCCGACCTGGGGCACCATTTCACGCGCTTTACAAAGTCGAAAACTTTTCAGCCCGCCCTTCCTGCTCTTCCCGGGTTGTAGAAACTCGGACGAGGCTGTGTCTCTTGCTTGCCTCTGCTCTTTCCACAGGTCCACCGCACACAAAGCCTATCCGTACGTCCAGTAAAACAGTCCTCTAATTGAACACTAGATCCCGTCGCAAGACCTCCAGACGCAATGGGCTTCTGGGAAGTGAGTGATTCATTCTCGTCATGTCATAACTACTCGGGGTAAAAGTTTCATGCTAAAGATGGCCTTCGCCGCGTGTCGACAGGACCTGGGCGATCTCTGTGGTGAAATAATTAGCGACATTGTCGAAACTAGCATTGAGATAGTCGAAGACGTTGTCGAAGCTAGCGTGGAAGTCGTCGAAGAAGTAGTCGAAACCGGACTGGAAGTTGCAGGCGAAGCTATCGTCCAGACCGCCATCTTCTACCAGGAGAACCAGGAAGTCATCAATGCTGGAGCCAATCTCGTCCTCGCTGTCGCCGGCATCCCCGTCCCTATTCCTACTTAACTACGGCCGTCCTCCCCAACGTCGTCTGTCCCTTCTGTCTCCCTGCGTCTTGTATGCGAAGATTCACTTTGCTGAGAACTACATGTACGTGAATCTAAATACGTTCTCAAGCAATTGCTAACGTGCGGCGAGAAATCCAACTCTTCGTCCGCTACAGTCAGACCAAGAGCTCCACTGTGGCACTCCTCTATCTGCGACGACCTAATGTGCTTGTGATCCGCATGAGAAGATCCGAAACCGACAAAGAAAGATCATCGATGTACTGTGCAATTGTACTTGAGATTGAACACTCTTAACTTTAGGAATGTATTCCGTTGATGTAGCTCTCTATGATATGGTATGTACCGATGTAATTGAATAGTCTCGAACCTGTCCAAGGGAATATTTGCCAGAGACTTGAAAAGCCGGCCTTCTTGAACGTTGCTCTTCTCGCCCAACTTGTTGAAGACATCCACAATGACCCGAGGTAACTACTTTGAATCTTCGTTAAGATACTTTTACTTCACCAGTCCAGATCTGCTTTATCAATCGCGGGCGACAAGGCATAAGGGTCTATACCTCTTGCAATCTTCCATACTCTAACTTCTTCCCGCCATAGGTCTTTGACGCAAGGATCGCAAGAAGATCCACAGCATTCCTAAGAGAGGCAAAACTTATCAGTATTTGCAACACCAAATACTGATTGAGAAGTTTGTGCTGAGAGCACTCACGCTTGGATCCGGTTCATCAGGAGGGTTTGGTTTCAGAGCTTTCTTAAGTATTTGTTTAGTTCTAAAAGGAGCTAATCTTTCCTGTTCCCCATAATCTTTCACTGCTTCTTTAATTGCTTCTTCATCTAGTGTCACGTCTTCCTCTTTATTTACTTCGGATACTGATGTTGTAGCTGCAGTAGCTGGGATTTCGGTTGCCTTTCCTAGATTGTCATTCTTCACCGATGAATCTACGTTCGAAGAAAGGCTTGAAGATGCCGCCTGATGATCTATACAGTCTCCATCGGTTGAACTGGCACTACTACTAGATGTAGCAGAGCTCGTATCGCGAATGCTCAATCCTAGAAGCGACTTGATCATGCCAGACATTTCGACGTAGGAGATACGATAATCCGGAGGAAGAACCACGCAACGGAGCTCTGGCAGTAAGAGTAGAGGTGTGAAAGAGTGTGTTCTTCTGCTGTGTAGCTGTGTTCAGGCAAAGGGCAGTTACTTGTACGCCTGCCAAAAGCTTGAGGCGCTTTGATCTGATTACTCCTCGAGCTCGTCCGGCCGAAAGAGTCGGAGTTTCTAGGAATGTCGCCACATCTGAAGTCAACAGTGCCAACAGTGCTCTAATTACCGATAACAAGGCAATTGAACAAGCTTGGATTCATGTCTGTCTATATAGGGATTTACTGGCGCAGGACTGATGATGATGCGGGTCTCAATGCAAATAATTCTATCCAATTCCTGAAGCTTTGCACGATTCAGTCACGGAAGTCGGTAGGTGAAGCTACGAAATCTGTCGGAACAGAATGTACACTACATGGCAATCCGATCTTTTTGTTTCGCATAGAGGACCTTATTGTAGCTATGTTTGGTCAACGCATGAGCTTCAAGCAACAAACGTGGGGTCTGGCAGATTAAATTTGGCTGGTAGGCAATCAGAGTAAAACGCGACTTTTTCACATGGCACATAAGACAGCTGAGAGCCCAACACAATTGTCGAGTATGTAGCAAAAACGGTCTGTGAATTTCGCAGTGAACTCCTAAGCGGACAAGGTTGGGGTTATCTCTAATCTCTCTCCATTACTTTGTCAAATGATATAGATATAGTATTTTTCCCTTACATCCTCTCTCCGACTGCTAAAAGAGGGAGGAGAGGGCAAAAACAACTAGGAGCGAAGAGGAGAGACGGAGGAGAACAAAGTGTATGGAGTCAAAACAGAGATTGAAGACACCCAGCTCGTTCGTCTCAAAGAGTTTCCCCAGTGAAAAAAGGGTAGTAGTAGTATTGTAATGTGTAAAAAAACCCCAGACTGGAGATGAGTTTTTTGACAGAGGAATCCCAATACAATGATTGCTTTTTTTGAGGTATTCCGCCCCGTTTAATTGGCCTTGAAACCTCTGGAAGCACGACGACCACGAGCCTTTTCGAACTTTCTGCCCTTTGATCGTACGTAAGGCTTCTTGTTCTGTAGAGATTGGAGTCAAGAAAAGAAGTGCATATGGTCAGCTATTCTGTTCTTCCGAAACATAGATGAGCTTCGAGCGAAAGAAGCAGGCAGGCAGCAGGAGCGTGCTGAGCAGAGTGAGCAGTAGGAGCACGCTGAGCAGAGTGAAAGTAGGGTCCGTGTACGAAGCATGAGGAATACGCCATGTCAACGATGCAGGTAGTTTCCCGATACCGTGCTCTCTGGCTTCCCCTGCTCTGACCAGCTGCCTGCTCTTCACTGCGTTTTTTCGCTCGCTAGTTGCAACAGCAAGTATACTCACGGTGTGAGGGCCGAGACCGAAGTGCTTGTAGACCTCTCTGGCCTTCTTGGGGCCACGTAGAAGGATGGTGTTCGAACCCTTTGGTGCTCTCAGGGCGAGCTGGTCAAGGGTGATGCACTCTCCACCGGCAGCTTCGATTCTAGCTTTTGCAGTTTGTGTGAATCTCAAAGCAGCGACTGAAAGCTTTTGGTCTAGAGACAAAAGACGCTTGTCATCTAGGACTGAGCCGACAACGACGACGGTGTTCTTGGATGGGTCGGCATTGCGGTGCTTGACCTCTCTTGAGATTCTGGATACGCTGATGGGAGGTCGGTTGGTCTTGCTCATGTACAGACGTCGGAGGATGACCTTGTTGAAGCGGGAGTCTGTTCGTCGGGCGAGGAAGCGGTAGAGCTGCAGATACAAAGCAGGGAGTCGAATGCATGTATCAGCATGCATATTCTAGCAGTCTATCCGTCCCTCAATCCACCCTCCCAGTCCTTCTGAAATGCGCTCGAATGGTTGATCCTCACCTTGACCAGCAGCAGAAGATAAGGATCTTCAGACTTCGGGGCTGATCTGTTGCCCTTCTTGACGTGGTGATGGACGATGTCGATACCCATTTTGGCGGTCTTGCTGGTCGTCCTTGGTGCGAGCTGTCGATGCGCCGCAACCTCGATACTGCAGCGACTGGCTATGCGCGATCGAGATTCGTGGCCGTATTCTCGCTGTGTTCTGCCTCTTCTGCCTGGCTTGAAGGTCTTGACGCTGGAAATTGCAGGAAATAATCAGAAAATGCAGAGAGAAGGAGATTGGAAAGCAGAGCAGAGGAAGGCTCGAAGAGAGTGAATTCTTCCACAAACTCGATTGCTTGAGGGTGGGCTTGACTGATCAGCATTCCATTCTCACAGTAAGCAGATTGATTGAAATGAAAAGCGTCCCATTACAAAACTTTATTACGGGGTCCTAACGCCGGTTAAAGAGCCGACTGATCGTTGTAGTCCAGTCTAACAATATACCCTGTCTCATCGTTAATACCATTACAACTCGCCTTATTCACCTGTAATAGCAGCGAGTCAACCAATCATCAGGCAGAAGTCGAGCACGCACTTTTGCCTTCTTCAAGCTTCCTCGCAAGCTCTGCTGCGTCCACCACCAACTGCTTCAGCAACCAGCTTGGGCATAACATACAAGCACAATGGCAGACCAAGAGTACGACAACGCTGCTGCCTCCCCTCCCCCAGCCAACAACAACGACAATGTCAACGGCAATGGCAACGGCAACATCGACGATGCTGCTGAGAGATCGCCAGTCGACAGACGAGGAGAGGACAGCATGATGGACAGGGAGAGAAGCCCTGCCTATGGTCGGGACGACAGGGATGCAAGAGACAACCGCGACGACAGGGAGAGAAGCCCTAGAAGACGCCCTCCCCCTCCTCCTCCTGGAAGAGACGTGAGCGGATGCATGGGCACTTGCATTGTTGAGATGCAGGCAGGCAGCTGACTGTGTATTTACTGTGTGACAGCGCGAAGCTCCCGTCTCAAACGTACTTGGATGCTTCGGTCTATCCATTAGAACTAGAGATATCGATCTTGAAGATGAGTTTAACAGATATGGTCACGTTGAAAAAGCTGTCATCGTCTATGACCAGCGAGTGAGTTTTAGACTGAAGCGCGATATCCTTACGACTCAGTGCTGATGTTTTGGTCTTTCTTGCTTGCTTCTTCGCCTCAGTCTGAGAGATCCCGTGGTTTCGGTTTCGTCACCATGAGAGACGAGGAAGAGGCTGCTCGCTGCATCGAAAAGCTGAACGGAATTGTAAGTCAATCTACGCTAAGCCACAAAATTTTTTCATCTACTGTCTTCATTACTAACACGCTTTTCATATCATCAGGAACTCCACGGCCGAAATATCCGAGTCGCCTACTCGCTCACCACCAAGCCACATCAATCCACTCCAGGTGAATACATGGGCTTCAAGACTGATCACCGCGATTCCCGTGGACCACCACCACCACGCCGCTATGATGACCGTGACAGACGAGGACCTCCAGGTGGATACGACCGATACGATGACCGTCGTCGTGGTGGATACGATGACCGACGAGGCGGATATGATGATCGTGACAGAGGTGGTTATAGAGGTGGCAGAGATAGAGACTATGACGATAGACGTGGTGGTTATTCTTCTGCTCCTAGAAGAGACTATGATGATAGAGATTATAGAAGAGATGATAGATACGCTTCAACTCAAGCTGCTCCTATGGCTGCTCCTGCTGCTTACGAAGATAGATACGCTTCAAGAAGGGATGATTCCCCTCCTAGACGAAGAGATGACAGGTGAAGTATATTCTTCTTGCCTTTTCCTCATCACCATACACCTTGAAAACAATATCTATACTCTCTCTCTCTCGACATTTGGGGTCATCTGGAGCCTATTTCCCCCTCTTTACCCTTCTAGATCACACATATGAAAAACAAATCGAACATGAAATACTGATTCTTAGGCCTCTCTTCGTCATGGACTACAGATCTCGATACTAAGAAAGACGACATCGTCCGCATTCCAAGGAGTGCTCAAAAACACCACGTCGGCTTACTTTAGATGTGAAAGCTACGTCTGTTCGACTTAGATGTAGTATGTTACCTCTTCCGGTTACAGGTTGAAGAAGGAAAGCATAAGAAAAACCATTTCAGATCTCAAGTTTGTTTGTCCTTTGTTTCCTCTAAACCAAAAAGAAAAGAAAACCTCCTCTGCCCCCTTCTGTTGAACGTTTTCCAAGGAATCTATGTATCTCCACTTCTATGCTGCAAAAATGCTACTCAAATTTTTCTATGCTACAAGTTTTCTGTCAAGCAGTACTGCTCCTTTCAAAAAGGTAGAAAGCGAGGATTCAAGCTTACATTCGCTCTATTGCTATATCAAGTTAATTGCCGCAAGTATTGCCTCAATGCGCACGCAATATACTAGACTTGGGCTGGTTGCCTACCTTTTGAAGTCAAGCAACTTGTTCTAGAATGATGGTAAGGATTACAGCAGCCCGCCTCGAACGACGCCTACTGCGCCAACCTATTCAATGCGACCTGGGCGCAACCTTAATATGTGTCAACGGAGGCAACAACGATGTCTTTCAACTGAACAGGCCGCGTGTCGAAGGTAACATCTAGGAATTCTGAATACCAACAAGTTGAGCTTGCATTAAACTTCGAATGGCTTCCAACCAAAGTCATGTAAAGTATGAAGTATTTGGATCACCCGGGAAGGTCGAAGTTGTCAAGTGGACAAGTCTGTAGAGCATCTGAACACTAAGAAGAATGTTGACAAGACCCGCTTCGCTAAAAAAAGAAATTTTGCCAACTCAATACATACAATGAATGACAATATGAAATGCAATTGTAACGTCATTGAAGAATGTTCAAGCTGAAGCTTCTATCACTTCTATAAAAAGCAATTGCTCAGATGAATCATCAATATTCATCAAATCTACAGCACTTTGCTTCTATTTTTCCAGCCTCCACCTCTCGATTGCGACATTGGCTCTAATGCGCTTCAACTTTCGAAACTGCAAAGTAAAATCTACATCTACATTGTGAGTCGGTAGTGCAAAGGTGAGTCAGACTTGTATCGCGTACGAAGAGTGTAGCTAGCAACCTGCTGGCACACGTCCAAGAAAATGGTCCGGAAGGTAAGTCGAGCCATGGCTTCATGAGGATCAAGCGGATGCTGTACAAAGTACGGGTACGGTTCAAGAAGCGAGTGAAGGGAGAGGTTGTATGCATTCGCTTTCCCCATCTCCATGCGTGCAATGCAATTTCCCATTTCCTACGAGAAACCTGCCGCGAAGACCAGAGACGGGCGATTGATCTATGCAGGCTATGCAACTACAGCTTTTCGAGTCCTGCTACGTCACCCTCACTGCTCTCAACGCCCCATGTCATGGCTGTCAACTATCTATTCGCAAGCTGTTCCTGGCGATCCTGATGCGCGAAGGACGATGATCGAAGGCGCTGAGGGCAACAAGCTGAGCATCAACAGGCTGTTGTACTGTTTGCTGGACACCTTCCCGACCTGACTGCTGGTAATTCTGCGGCCAAGAACTGGTAGCACGTTCTTGCTTAGTCGTATAGCGGAGCATCGGACCTGTCTACCATATATCCTTCACCGACAGTCTTGGAACTGGGACGACGGAGGCTCGGGATATCGAGCATTCATGACAAGTTCGATAGCCCGAAGGTAAAGCTACTTTCCTCTCATACAGTACCTTCTTTGTTTTGCTGACATCCGATGTTTTGTTCCTGACCTCTCGCATACATTGACAGGGTATTATTGCCTTGGACACCACTGGACAAAAGCGAGAACAAACTCAACTTGAAAAGTCAAATCTACATTTAAATAAAATAACACGCAATAGTCACAGAGAACGATGGCTTCATACTACCTTGATTCCCAGTTCATCTCCTCTTCCTCATCTCACACGCCACCCGAATGGCAACTACGTAACGTTTCGCCTGCTCCGACTGCCATGACACGACAAGGGACTCCTGCTCCGACTGTCACCCCGAAGAAACCATTCATGAGCAGGCTGTTTAGTCGCAAAACCTCTAAGCCTGCCCTCAAACGTACTTCTACCATCCAGACTATCGTAGATGCGAGAGACAGTATGTCACGTGCACCATCCAGGATGGAAACGCCTACTCCGTTCAAACAACGAAGCGCTTCTCCCTTTCCTGCTCGCGCTGGTGATCAGTACACCGACGACAGTCACCCGCCTCTACCTCGTATGCCTTCAGCCTGGACGCCGTCCGCCGCACCTCCGCAACAGGAAGATCAGTCGGGCCGCCAAGGAGCGCAAACTGCCATGTCTAATCGCACCACGGCAACTGTTACTAAGAAGCCAAAAACCAAAAGATCATTTTCAGCTATCACTAATCTTTTCAAGGCAGGTCCTGGTCCCTCGGAAAACCTCGAAGCACTTGGTTTGAACACAGCCAATCGAAGAGCCCGTCGCGGCACCTTGAAGAATACCTTCTCAACTCAGAAGCATGTTAAAGTGTCGAGCAGATCTTCTTCCTTTGGAACGCTACATGTACCTCATGCCGAACTTTCTGATGCGCACTATCTTTCTCGTCAGAGAGCATCTACTGTTATTTCACTTCCACCCCAGTCGCCTTCCCTTGCAATGCTGTTTGATGCGTCACAGGCAGAAGCTGGGAATACATTCGACGATAGTGTACATGCGTCTCCGATAACATATACTCCCTTCAGACACCAGCAACATGGAAGCGGCTCAAGTTCTGCCACTCAGGACAACAGCCATGCGGGCTTGCCTCGACAAACCAAATCTGGATTGACAAAGTCAAGATCAACACCAGATCTCTCTATTCAGATCAAGAAGGGCTCCATCCAGCCCTCCCCTACATTTCCACCTTCTCCGTTTGCTCGCAGTCTCACACGCACGACGGGCGCGAGAGCTTCTCCCGTCACATCTCGACATTCTATGGCACTTGACGCCAGGTCTCCTCCACTCACTCTTGGCATACCTTTATCGCCACTTCTTCCAAAATCACCGACCAGTATAAAACTGTCTTCTGGACTATCTATCATATCATCATCGCAACACAAAGTGCTTCCTACATCGCCTGCGCAGGAAAGGAGTTTCTCTCCAGCTCCATCTGCGTATTCTATGTCAACAGTCAGCAAGAGAGCAAATAAAACCTTTCTAGATCAAATATTGGATGTCGACTTGGGAGGATCGATGATGCCTTCTGATCTAGATCCTTGGTCATTCAATATCGATGACGATGGTAAAAACGATGAAAACATTCTCGCAGAAGCTCCTATCCCGCAGGTCATATCTGGCCTCAGCGTGAAAATGGCAAAGGAGCTCCGCCCTGATACCGCTGGCACTTTCGGTCGACCATACACTGGCAACCGCCCTATGACGGCTAACAGACCCACTACCGGCATATCTAGACCTGATACAGCTATTTCGGATCGACCTGATACTTCCACAAGCACTTTCTTGGGAACACATACTGCAAAGTACGTGCGAAAGCCGATGGCTCTAAGACTCGATGGAAGAATGAGAAGGATAAGTAACGCTTCGGCCAATAGTGAGGCTCTTGAGGAAGGCAGCCAGGAAGACGGAGGCTCAACTTCCACTGGACCACCTTCTAGCTCTCAACTATCGTTCAATCTGGAGAATCTGGACGCCTCCGCTTTAAGCCGCGCTAGTGTCAAAGAAGATAGCGGCTTTGATGATCATTTCGCTTCGAAACACCTTGACTCCTCTCTTTTGGGCGAGAAGAACAGGCCATTGTCGACGTCCGCTATGCCTGCAATGGTACACCACGAGATAGCAACAGGAAAGGCAGACTTCCGCCCCACTACTGCAGATACCACACATCTACCATTTGATCTGCCTGATTTGGACATCGCATTCGATCCCAAAGCTTCTCTTGGATCATTAGGCCGTCAGTCAAGCGTGTCGACGTTGTCGGACTTTGGAGTGACCCAGCCCCAAGCTTCGTTCGCGAGCCAGCTTCTGCCAGTTGGCTCGAATCGAGGTCAACGATTGTCCATGCCGAATGCAGTAACCGTGTTCGTTGATCAAGACGCTACGCCCAAGAAGCATGTTTCGGCCATCGCTCCGGCATGGGGAAAGGACTTATTGGCTGAGATCTACTCTACGGGCTCAGTCGGCGCTGCAAATTCTACCTCCTCCTCAGTTGCGTCAGGACAGATGGAGCGGAAAGCATTCGAAAACATGCAATCTTTAAGCAAAAGAGCGCAGAAGGCGTTAAATCTTAAGGAAATAGGTATACAGACCGAGCCCCCTACGCCAGCTATTGTCATGACTTTTGCCGATGCAGAGGTACCGCTTTACTCCCCTCACAGTGGGCGTTCTTCAGGAGCATCTAGACTCAGCTCTGAGCTTGCAGCTGCTGAAACAGCCCGCATCAACGATCCTCACGATCCATTTGGAGATTCGTATTTTCCGCCAGTCCATACGCTTCTACCTGGATCACCTTTTCCATCATCTCCTTCTTCTGCGACTACGGCGAACAGCGTCAGAGTATGCAACACTGAAACGGAGATTGTGAATAGACTATTAGAGCAGCTAGAGAAAGAGACTGTCAGAAGAGAAGCATTGGAATACTCCCTCGCTTCCCTGCGAGAATCGGCTGGAGCCGATCTTAGACGTTTAAATCAGAAGATGAAAGACCTTGTGGAAGAAAACAAAGCATTGCTTTTCAAGTTGGCTAGCTTGCAGCACAAAGTGCCAGCTGATCAGTGAAAAAAAGCAAGCACGAACGCTCCATTTAGGAATAGTGACACAATGGATTTCTCGCTAGCTTCAGTTTGCAATGCATGCTACATTCCTTTGCATTTTAGTCTGTGTAATGGCTAAACAAATTGGATCTTCCTTGTCTTATTGTCGCAAAATCTATACCTTGCTCTCTCGTGACTGAGCATCTTCTTTCATGCCTTTCTGAATCCAGGAAGCAGACTGCTTAGCGTGCTTTTCAGCTTCGGCAGAATATTTGCTTTCGAAATCAGGATCATTGCACATTTCAATCATCTTATTGTGAGTGGGAACGTGCTGCAAGAAAAGTCAAGCTTTAGTTGTTTGTTATTACGCATATTGAATTTTCTTGTAATAACCCACCAATCCCTTCTGAACAGCGGGACGTGCGAAAATACGATCCTGCCAGGCTTGTACGGACTTGGGCTTATCTTTCGCAAAGACGCCTGCCCAAGGGGAAAGGAGGACCTGCACGAGAAGACTTGAATAAGGTATAACACAGCAGATACGGATAGCTACATACCCATGGGAACGCCTTGATATCTCTGTATAGTCAAGAGGAAAGCATGAGTATCCACAGATTGATTTCAACGGATGACACTTACGCGATAGAGTATTTGCCACGGCCTTCTCCAACTAGGTAGTCCCTATCCTTGAGACGTCTGTCTAGAACGCCATAGAGTCGCTTAGTTTCGTTGATGTAGCGATCGATACCATATTGGAACTTCTCAGGTGCATATCTGTAGAAATGATTGGCTTGTCCTTGCATTGGGCCGATACCACCGTGTGCCTGTGAAGATGAAAGCATCTCAGCAATCTACCTATTGCTGTGATCAGCATGTAGACGATGCGCGAGCTTACGAAGAACATCCACTGAATGACCTCTGACTCGCGGTCTGATCTATAGGTCGGGCCAAGGCTTAGCATTGGGGTTTATCGGAGCTGATTGGTGTAATAGTGGCATGCTTACTGTCCTCGGAAGTGGAAATGACCTTCGGGATCATAATGGACTACTAAATACTGCAAGATGGCAGCAGTCTCAAAGACCGGGAAATCGTTCCTGTTGGGATCAACTATGGCAGGAATTCGGCCACTATTGCGGGAAAGAACCAATTTTTAATCAAAACACACAGACATAGTCTGCTTGGGCAAAAGGACGCACTTGGGATTGATCTTCAAGAACCATCTGTTAAGTTACAAAATCATGAGAATGAGATTATGAGAGATAGATTGCTCATTAACAAACTGCTTACTCTTCCTTCTGCTCGTTCTTGCTAAAGTCGATGGGAATGACTTCATAGTCAAAATCCGGGTAGACGGCTTTGAGCTCCTCGAGCAAGATAGACGCCATCTGGCCATTTGGTGTGCCTGCGAAACATCAAGAGTCATAGTGAGTTTCTGAGGGCTGTACAGATATGGATCGTGCTCTGCGATGCTCGAAATGCGGACAATCCAGCACGTGTTATGTGGAGAAACGGAAGACTTACCAGCGGCTGTGAAAAAATGTGAACTCAAGTCAGCTGAGGATATATCAAGTATCAGGGATTGCATTACGCTTACTGTATCTATGTTCATGCCAAGTTAAGGGCAAGGATATGGTATAAAGGCATCATCAGTCAGCAGTCGCGATATCGCCGCTCATCGTACAACGCGCACAGCTTGATGGGCTTGTTGGGCTTGACTGCTCCGGACGACATGATGGTAGCTTGAGAGTGTCAGTTGGATAGTACTCTATCAAGTCTGAAGTCAACATGCACACTGCGTTTGCAAAGCTTCTCGTCGATGTTGATCTTCGATCGCCCGCTTGGAACATCATGTACGAATGAGCGCATATTTTGTCTCGACCTCAACTATGAACCGATACATATAGGAGTGCCGATGCAAAGATAACCAGCCACTACAGTTTTACAGACATAACTGGGTCGTCGCTTCGGACGCTTTCAGGAACACTGCACAACTCGGATACGCTCAGAATGGTCCAGCCTCAGCACGTGTAGCAGTCCACTATATTCTGAAACCGAATTCGACTAGTAGTGTTAGATGATTCGGCCTCTATCTGATTCCTAATCCTACACCGCATGTCTCAGAGGTTGAGCAGAGAGAAGTATGTGAGTATGCTCTTAACAAGACGGCGAAGGAACTCGACAGATGTCTTGCCCGAGGCCGGCCGCTGTGGCCAGTACAATCACTGGACTTCGTAGTGAGTAGCTTCTAGCATCCCAGGATGATCGTGCATGCAGACTCTAGATACCTTGTATCTGCATGTGTAGCTGCTCTCTGCAGTCAACTGAATCGTGTGCCATATGTGCGTGGAAGAGAGGTGTACGATATGGTATTTAAAGACAAGTCAGGCTGATCGGCCGATTGGTGCTCGGCAAGCTGGACTGGCCTGAAGAATGGGCAGAGCGGAGACTCTTCTGACTTCTTCATAATTTCGTCGTTTCTGCTCTTCCTTGTATTCACCATCCCACGTCGACCTGAATGTCAGCCTTCCTGAGAGGCGCCGCAGCTGCTTCAGCGTCCACGGCAAGCCTGCGCACCTCCACCCGCAGGACTGCGTCATTCGCGAGGATGGCTTCGACGCTCAAGGTAGGTGGGGATGCCTCAGCGGGATGCTTGATAGCCATTATGTCGCCTCTTTGGATGTATGCTGATATTCATTTCCAATCCTTACTCGACTCCTATGGACCGGCCTCACCTTCATGATCGGCAATATGCCTGAACAGCTCAACAATCCAGCACTGTGGAAAGAGCAATGCTACATTGATGGCAAGTGGGAGAGTGGCAGCGAGACCTTCAAGGTGTACGGTGCGTGCAATGCGACTGCTTTGTCCTCTCTTGTGAAAAGAGCTTATCACTATCACCAACAGACCCAGCAACCGGCAAGGAGATTGGATCATGTCCCGAATATGGCGTAGAAGAGACTCGTCGAGCTATAGATGCAGCAAGTACAGCATTCAAAACATGGGGAAGCACAACAGGAAAAGAACGTTACGATGTTATGATGAAGCTTTTCAATCTCATGAAGGAGAATAGCGAGGATTTGGCTCAAATCTGTACACTTGAGAATGGTAAACCTTTAGCTGATTCAAAAGGAGAGATAACTTACTCTGCAAGTTTCATTGAGTGGTTCGCTGGAGAAGCTATTAAAGAAACTGGTGATATTATTCCCCATCCTATGAAGAATATTCGAAGTTTGGTTATCAAACAACCTATCGGTCCTTGTGGCATCATCACGTGAGTGTTGTGGTCGGCCTTACTGCAATATTGAAAGACTACTGATTTCCACTCGTATCCCCTCATGTCACATTCAGTCCTTGGAACTTCCCTGTAAGTGCTGATGGGTTAACGAAGAGATTGGCAAGCGCTAAGATGTTGCCCTGCAGTCCGCTATGGCAGGTCGCAAGCTCGCAGCAGCACTAGGAGCAGGATGTACAGTAGTTATGAAAGCGCCAGCAGAAACACCTTATAGTATGTTAGCAATGGTAGAATTATGTGAACAAGCAGGTATTCCAAAAGGAGTAGTAAACGTAATTACAACAGATCAAAATACAAAAGAAATTGGAAAAGAATTATGTGAAAATAAAAAATTAAAAAAATTAACTTTTACTGGTTCTACTCCTGTTGGAAAAATTTTAATGTCTCAATCTGCTAGTACTTTAAAGAAATTGAGTTTTGAATTGGGTGGAAATGCTCCTTTTATTGGTATGTCCCAGAAGTCTTCTTTTTATTGGAAGTTCACTGACTTGATGTGTTCTCACATCGTTGATTTGTTGGGATAAACAGTCTTCGAAGATGCTGATATCGAAGCTGCTATTGCTGGAGTTATCGCATGCAAGTTCCGTCAATCGGGTCAGACATGCGTATGCGCAAATAGGTAGGCAGGACTAGCTCTCAAAAAACGGCTGTACTCTCCTCTGATATATGTGTCCTTATCAGAATATACGTACATTCTTCTATTTACGACGAATTTGCATCACGTCTAGCTGAAAAGGTTGAAGCTTTCAAAGTTGGCAATCCATTCGATTCCGATACGACTCATGGACCGCTCATTCACTCTAAAGCTGTCGATAAAACCGATGCTCATGTAAAGGATGCAGTTGAAAAAGGTGCTAAAGTACTTGTTGGAGGGAAGAAATTGACGGATCTAGGAGAGAATTTCTATGCTCCTACAGTACTTACGGATGTGCAACATTGTGCCATCAATGAAGATGAGACATTCGGTAAGCCACCGTGACTCGGTCAATATTCAGTATACATGCCAGTGACTGAATTTCTCCTCTGAATTACCCTCCAGGCCCCGTTGCTGCATTATACAGGTTCGATAGCGAATCTGAAGTAATTGAACAAGCGAACGATACAGATGTTGGATTGGCGGGATACTTTTTCTCTCGGGATATTGGCAGAATTTGGAGAGTTGCAGAAGCTTTGGAAGTTGGAATGGTTGGCATCAAGTAGGTGTTTGAACTTGACTGGCTGTCGTCCGCGATGCTGACTTGTGTGCTCTTTCAATAGCACTGGTCTCATTTCGCAAGCTTCCATTCCATTTGGCGGTGTAAGTCGACTCTTTTTGCCTCGCTGGCTTGTGCGTGTTACCAGACTTAAACTGACCACCTCACATTTCGCCAGGTCAAGGAGAGCGGCTTCGGAAGAGAGGGATCCAAATATGGACTGTCAGATTATCAGGTAAGGCCCCTCCTTTGTCACTGCACTTTAAGAAGCTAGCTCAGCTTATTTCGCTTCATTCTTTACGTCTCCCTCCCTGCTTATTTCCAGATCATCAAATATCTTGCAATGGGCGGCCTAGAGAGGTGAAAAGATTCTGATAGCTGTATTCGTCCCTAATAATCGGCGTCCTGCGAGTGTAATCGCTTCTCCTCTGCGATCCTGTATGTAGCATATGTGCTTGTCGGACAGAGCATCGCGTCATCAATGTCACGTGCACGAAGTTCTACCAGAAAATGGGCAAGAGAGAAAGGTAGGAACGCCGTAGAGGCCAAGTGCCCTAGAGACTCCAGTGGTCTTACACAAGTCTACGACATCAACTGCTGGTGCTGAAGCCATTCTGAGCAGTCGAGGCTCAGGTGCAGGATCCCGTATAAAAAGTCGCCACATCTCTTTGGTGGCTCTTCTGCCTCAACCCAACTCAGTCAATCTGTACATCCCATCCTCAGCATGGCTGAGCCCTTCCTAGACAGTCTCGTCAACCACGTTGCACCTAAAGATAGATGTCTGTTCAGTCTCCCTCGATGACCAGGCTGCTCGAGTGTTTTCTGATGTTTGTTTTCACTGACCTGAACAACAGATCCGACTACATCCCAACATGCTGCAAAGAAAGGTGGGTCCCAGATGAATGTATATACACCGATCCAAAGTTGACAGAATGCTGCTATAGCCGCGCACAAGAACAGTTCTACGGCTGCTGTCGATGGTTTCGTCCGCATGAGACAGACGCCTGGTGAGGAGGTCAAAGCGTCAATCCAAGCACCAGGCACTTCTTCCAACAAGCTATCCCAGTTCAAGACACATGATTCCGGTAGATCCTATATTACAGGTCCCTCTGCAGTAGCTCATCAACACACTAATGGAAGAAGTACCAAGACAGCCGCTACTCCTCGTTCTCTCCCTGCTGGGGAAGTGCCAACCGCTAAAGTTTTTCGATACCATGAAGAAGCACCTTCCATTCACAGTGCTACGCTTGTTGGTAGTGAAGGTGCTGTTCACCGTCCAGTTGACCATCAACTGTCTGAGCGACACGTCCAGGAACCGGTTGACGATCTTGGAATGGCCGACTTTGATGATGTTCCGACGGATGCTCTACCTTTCTTCGACGAAGACATGCCCTCTGCCGCTCAAATCAGGGACATACAACGCTCTGACAAGCAGGATGACAGGTCTCTGGACAGTATGTAGAGATTCTTTCCGCTTTCATTCGTGCCCGTACCCCTCGTCACTTCCGGTGGTCGTCTTGCAGCGTCTTCTTTTCGGTCTTTACGGCACTGATACCTTTTCCTGTGATATCTTCACTTCCTCTTTCGGCACCCTTATCTACTATATGGTCACACCCATAACTCTCGGTTCGCCTAACGTATACACTTGTCTTATTCTCTTCCATCCTTCTATCTCGCTGCTTTCTATGATCCGGCTCATAGTGACGAAGAAGCGTAGTAGCGGGTCAACACTCTTCAGTCATGCGCAGCGACATGTAAAGAGAACGGCATCTGATCAATCCAAGTCCCCGATTCCGAATATCAATGCTTCATTCGGCATGAAACGATCTGCTTCTTTGTCTGCCAGTAGAAATGGTCAATATTCAAGATCGTCAAGTTCTATTGCATCTGTTCAATCAGTCTCTGCCAGTCCCCGCCCACGACATGGACATGGTTCCCTTCAGTACAAGACTCCCAATGAACCGCCTATTTGGACCGGTATGGTCAGAGAGCAAGAAATGAAAATGTCCTTCCCACCTGTATCTCAAATTACAAAGCATGCTCACTATCTTCCCGCTTCTCAGATCAGTAATGGAGCACGCGTACTTGCTGTCGAGACGCAACAGGACCTTGACGAGCATCCGAAAGAAGAGGGCTGGCGACACGCTCAAGACCATGAAATGCAGCAAGACGGTGAGCTCAACAACATACAAGTTGGAGAGCATGCTGCAGCTCCAAATAGCAAGGCTCTAGGAAGAGACGAGATCTACGACGCAGAAAGTGAGGAAGAAGACGATGGTATTGAGGACCTCGACAATGAAGAAGCTATTGCTCGATACGAGCAAAGTCGCAATCTGCACAGACAAACGTCCTACAATGAACGTGAAGTCGCATCAGGTACTCGACAGAGCACAAGTAAACGATCATCGACTGGTCTTTCGGCGGGTCGAGGTCATCAGCATCGTGACTCGTCAGCACCGAATGAGGGCAGCCGCGAGGGACACCGAGAGAGCACAAATACCGAAGGACCCTCACTAGCTATGAATCAGCCCGAAGAAGCCAATGAAATGAATGCGGATCAGATGCCTGTGGGAAATGGGTTCAACAGAGACATGGAAGAGGATGTGGAAAGATTACAGGAAGCGGTCGAGAAAAGACCTCACTGCTTGTGTAACACCTGCTTGATACCTTGCGGTGACAGTCAAGATATCTACCATACTCAGGTCAGTCTTGCACTAAAAATATGGCTGTACAGGGGGTACTTGTCGAATGCATTTCTGACGACACTGAGCTTTTCGGTAGACCTTGGAAGACTGGTACGAGGAAGGCAAAGGCTATATCGAAGAACTTCCGAAATTACTTAATGCTGTAATTGAGGTTATGAAGTATGCTTTATCAGATCGTACCATTCATTCACCAATACAATCAAGCGGAAAACTCATCCTTGTTTAATTATCTACACCTCTTTTAGATCTCGAGATATGGCTTCCAAAGCTTTGGGTGACAGATTCGAAGAACACAGATTAAGTGTCATAGCTAAACAAGATGAAAATGAAGCACAAAGAAATAAGATTAGAGCTTGGAAGGATGGAGCTTTTGGGAAGATTATGACGGTAAAGGCAGAAACACCACCTGCCTACGAGTCAAGTTCAAGTTTGAAAAAAACGCCCAAAGAAACAAAATAGCCTGCAGAGTGCAAGCCTGAAACAATGTTAGAATGGGAGTGCAATAATGACATGGGAATGCTGTTTTCCAATAAGTTGAGCGGTAGAAAATGAAAGCAAGGAAAGCCTTGATGCGTGAAGAGCAAGCGGATGTATCATAGGCATAGTGTACCACTAGGCGCATTGCTGAAGTCTCTCACTGCTGAGAGAATGTAAATAATGGAAGCTTGCTACTGCCTGCTGCTGGCTGACAGGAGGGTTGAAGACTGTGAAAATTCTGCACCCAGCCGCAGTGTGTTGTCTGTGGCGTTGCAGCGAGAGACGCTTGGATGTTATGGTGAAACAAGTCAGGCGGAAGTATGAGCTGAAAAGGGTACAAACGGGACTGGAAGAGAGTGCATAGCATGGCAGTGTGGCTTTAGGGCTGCAGAATAGACAGACCATGACGCTGCTGGCCCGCAGCCGTCCAAGTGCCTGTACATAAAAGCATCGAACAGCGAGTGAGTCAGGGTGGAGCGGTGGTGTGTATTTGTTCTGTAGGAGGATATCCAAGCAATGACAGGCCGTGCTGGTGATACACTTACACACTGTTCAAGTAGTTACAGATGCATCCTCTGCATGTCAGAGCTCCTCTGGCACTCACGGTTGAGTGATCATCTATCACGACCACAGCAGAGGCAGCTGCGACAGCCACTCTGCTTTGCTCCAGAAAGAAGTAATTTACAACAGGGATATAGGCAGTCACACTGCTGGGCGAAGAGCAGGGACGCACTGGGTGTGTGCTCGCTGTCCTCTTATCGGACCCTCGTCACTCCAAGTCAGCCACGAGTGGCAGCAGCAGAAGGCGCAGACAGCAGCGATAGTGAAGGGAGGACACGGTACACGACAGCCGCACACTGCAGACGTCTGTCTACCAGCAGCAACTGTCTGTCTCACTCTCATCAACCATGGCATCATCAAGCTCCACTGCGATCCACGCCGTCCCAGCTGTCACCGCTTCCACGCACCTGTCAGACCTCCACGGTGAAGACGTCGACAGCGACAGCATCATGACCGACGAGATTGAAGAGGACGACAGCAGAGCAGACCATATACCTGGCACCGGCACCATTGATCCTTCCACTCTGCTCTACGCCTCAACTTCAGGCTCCCCCGTCGCTTCCACATCGGGCACATCGGGCGTGAGTGCCACCTCCAAAGCTCCTCCAGCATCGTCTGTCTCAAGACATGCTTCTACCTCAAGTTCAACCAACGTACGGCCATCAGGGCCAGTTTGTGAATTCGGTGAAAGGTTGGGATATACCTACTTCTCAAAACCGGTACCTACAGCAGATGAACTCAATACAGCTCACAAACATACGGAGACCTTCTGGTTGACGGTAGATAATGATTTAACGTATCTCAGCTTCTTCAGAGATACTGGGCCGGTAAGCCAAAACGGCTCTCTCGGAATGTGTAATCACCTCGAGTATTTCACTGACTGAATCTGTGGTCATTATCAGCTCAATGTCGCGTGTTTATATCGATTCTGTCTGCACCTTCATGACCTACTCGAAGTGAGTTACCAGACCTTTCTTTTCAGCACCTTGCTCAGGACTGATTTCCCTTGACACCCATCAAGAACCCGACACTTCGCACCAAGCGTATAATTCTATTTTCATCCGATGAACCAGACAAGAAGGCGAATGCTGCGCTCCTGATGTCCTTGTACGCTGTAAGTACCAACGAATGTGCTAAGCAAGACATACACACGCTCACAGAGGCTCGTTTCCACCAGATGATCGTTCTTCGGTGGTCACCAGCCGACGCTCTCCATCCAGTAGCATGCCTGGAGCTACAGCCATTTAGAGACGCAGGGTACGCAAGAGCCGACTTTCATCTTTCATTACAAGACATAGTTTTTGGAACGCGGAAATCAATAGACAATAGGCTATTGAAATTGGATGAATTTAACTTGCAAGAATACGAATATTATGAAAAAGTTGAAAATGGAGATTGGAATTTTATTACTCCTCATTTCTTAGCTTTTGCTTCTCCTGTAGAAAATGGTTTCAATAATGAAGAATCTACAGCATCAAGTTCAAGCTCTGGTCATTTGTCACCTGGTGGTACTACCACTTCTTCCAGTATTCATGCTTCACCGAAAGGAAAGAGCGCGAGCGGTCCAACTGGGAAAATCAATAAAGCCTTTAGAAATGTATTGGATTATTTCGAAAAGAATAATGTCAAGATGGTCGTGAGGTTAAATAAGAAGTTATATGACGAGCGAAGGTTTACAGAGCGTGGAATGGAACATCGAGAAATGTATTTCGATGATGGTACTAATCCAACTATGGAAATGGTGCGGGATTTTATTGATCTTTCGGAAAGAGTAATCAGGAATGGAGGTGTAGTAGCTGTACATTGCAAAGCTGGACTTGGCAGAACAGGTACTCTTATTGGTGCATACCTCATTTACAAGTATGGGTTTACTGCAACGGAAGCAGTAGGATTTATGCGCCTCATGCGTCCTGGTACTTGTGTCGGTCCGCAACAGCATTACATGTATGAAAATCAAATGACTTGGGTTAAATGGGGTGCTATAGATCGTTATAAAGCGGAAAATCCAGCTGTTTTATTATCAGAAGTCGAAAGACCTATTACACCGCCTACGGATGATGAGAAGGAAGATCTTATCACTGTCAAAGACGCTTCGTTACCTCCCCCTCCTGGTAGACTAGCAACACCAAGAGCCGTAACTCCACTTCTCACACATCCTACAACCGTACCTGGTCAACCACGCAAGACACCAGGTGCGAAGACAAGGCATGCAGTAGCTGCCCCAGAAACTGTAGATGCACTACATGATGATGTTTTCGTTGATCAAATGGAAACTCAGGCTGCTCAAAAAAGAATGGCAAAAGCAAATAAAGAACGTGAAAGAACTGCTTCTGTTTCTGTAGCTTCTGTTGCTGGAAGTCATCATGGATCAACTAGAAATTCAAATTCTCCTAGAGGAGGAGGAATTGGAAGGGATGTTTCGGCTACTCCATCTGCTGCGGAGAGGGATGAAGAGATGCTTATGGATGATACTCAGTCCTCACATGCTTCGCCTAAATCGCATAAAGTTAGAACGGGTGATTTGTTACTAGTGACGGAAGATATAAAGCCTTCGAAAGAACAGCTTGATGATAGTTTACCTGTTACTACTATGGAAACTGGAACAAACTCATTCGAGGTTCCTTTATCAGTTACTACGATTGCAGCTACCAATGCCGCTCATAATCGAAGTAAGACACCGACAAGCTCACGTATCGCTAAACCTAGAGGTCAACAAAGACCTCTCACTACGATACATGATAACCGACAGCTGGATAAAATACCTCCTATCGAATTCAACGATGAAAATACAAATCATGCTGCTACTGTTACTGGAGCTGGCAATCCACCATCTAGAGCTCGAGGCAGATCAGCATCTGGCTCTGTCAACCCATATGGTAAAGGCTCAAAACGCAATATTGGATTGGGTTCATTATATGAAGAAGAGACGCGTGGAGGGAATATCTCATCGTCTTCTTCCTCATCTGAGAAGAAGTATTTCTTAAGGGCTACAAGGTCAAAAGAAGCACTCTCTAGTCAGATTTCACATGTTTCCGCTGCTAATGGTAGAGATAGTACAGCGACACCACCACCTCCAGCTACTTTGCCGTCATCATCGTCTAGGCAAATATATCCTACAAATGCCATTATTCACTCACAAGCTCCTAATTCACCTTCGAGATTGCCTCAACGAGTTGGAAAGAGGAAAGCAGCTGTAGCTAGTGCTGCTAGAACTGCTAATCATTTAGGTGTACCCCCTTCTCATCATCAGGAAACAATTGTAAAGGATACTACAGCGCCACGCCATCACACTTCAAGTTCGAATGCCCCTGTCTCTACCCGACCTGGTAGAAATACGAGAAGGCGAAGATCAGTTGAAGAGGCTTAGGAAGTCTCCAAGAAGTTTCGAAGAAACCCGATATTCTGGTTGGGTAATCGTCACTCGCTGAAAAATCACACTTCGCTTCTGCGGAGTGGACAGAGGCAGTCTCGCTTTCTCGTCTGTCCGTGATGGTTCTTTCACTCGACTCGTCGTTTATCAACGTTGGTCCGATATTCAAGCGCTGTTCAAGATGAATCTTAAATTAAAAATATAAACTCATGTAGCCATAGCCTCCTTTCATTTCGTCATTGCGGCCTTTCTTTCATTAGCGGATATTGTTTCTTCGGTGTTTAGATTACTAGCATTTGGTACAATTCGAAAATTAGTATTGTTGGCATCAGTTTTTGAGCAAGTATTGTTGAAATCGATTCATACGCTCTTCGACCTTATTTTCAGGACAATTCGTCTGTTGGTGGCGTGGTTTTGTTATAGCTATTTTGCAGCAAGCGATTGGTTTTTTTCTCGTGTTCACTCTGCGCACATTCCGGGAACAGTGCAATGCAATGTCATAATGAAATGTGAAAAACCATCACATCATGTCTTCTGACTTGTAGCTCTTAATACCGTTGAAACTTCGCATTCAACAGGCAATGCCTAAAACGTGCGTGGGGAAGCACATCAGCAAAGAAACGCGAGAGGAGATGGGGTTGCTTGTCTCGCATACAGCTTCTACGACAGAGAGTATCGATACAGGTTATCAATCGGTGCCTGTTCTACTCTGACTCTTCTGAGAAGCGCCTGCCTGCCTTCCATTCTTTCATGTAATTGTCCACTTTGCCTGTCACTTCGTCGACTGTCGCGGAACGACCGAAGGCATCTACAAATCCGCCATTTGGATCCATAAGATAGAAGCTGCGCGAAGTTATAAGATCACATTAGACCCAGCAGATTTCAGTAGTTCCGTTTAAATGAGGGAAACATACAAAATGGAATGGTCAACGAGGTAATCATCTGTTGCTTTCGCATCGGGTGGCGTAGAGAAATAGACTCTATATGTCTTGCAAGTCTTTTTAATGTCATCGTATGTCCCTGTCAAGCCAACGAGGGTAGGATGAAAATCACTGCAGTATGTCTTGATGGCTTGTACGCTATCTCGAGCTGGATCGCACGTAATGAAGACTGGTAGGATAGAATCCTTGCCGTGTTGAGCGACTGAAAGTCATCATTAGGGTCAGGGAGATGCAATTTTCTAGAGTTTGCTATGGAGACTTTGGCTTACGGATCTTATCAACTACCACTGTCATCTTGTCAAGTTCTTCAGGGCAAATATCGGGACAGTTTGTGAAGCCAAACTATCCAACAAATCGAACATAGGTCGGATTTAACAGGCTTTACTACAGCATTACGCACGAAAGTGAGGACTTACGTATACAAGGCTGAACTTTCCAAGCAGATCTTTCTCTGTAAATTCTTTGCCGTATTGAGTAGTCAGTTTGAAAGGACCACCAATTTTCGGTCGACCGACTTTCTGTGCCGCTGTTTCTTGGCCTAGATTAAACGGATATACAGGAACACCATCAGCTGAAACTGCAGAAGCTTTAAGTATGCCATACGCACGCTTCTTCTCTTGGATCTTCTTCTTCTCGTTCTGGAAGTATAGGTATAGACCGGTACCAGTGAGTAAGAAGACGGCAGCCGCTTGCCAGCTGAATGGCTGAATTACAACATTGTGTGATTATCAGCAGTAGAAAGATTATAGAACTCTCAGAGCAGCAACTCACCCCTCCTGTCCTCTGACGTTCAGTATAAAGCTTGGATGTTTCGGCAGTAGCTTTCGGAGCTGATGACGAGGTAGCAGGTGGTGTCGGTTTGCTGGATTCGGGCTCAGGTCTGCTCCATCGACTAGATGTTGCTAAGTTGCGCTGAATGGAAGGAAAAGCTTGTTTGTACGGGCCACTCCGCAGGACCTGTCGAGCGGCAGTTGACGAGAGCTGTCGGAGTGAGTAGTAAATTAGCAGTGTAGGCCAGTTGGATGGGATGAGCGGCCAACGACGAACCAGCTGCTGGCAGCGGCAGATAGTAGCTTGCATAGTGAGTGTGAGCGTGGATAGTCAGGTGAGCAGTTCAGTGTATTGAGATGGTCAAGCGGTGACCAAGCTTGCTCGAGGATTATCAGGTCTCGAATCTTGGTGATCGTGGCGAAACAGTGTGTATGCGATTCTTGGAGTTGGACATTCACGACATAGCATGGAAGAATAGATCGATAGATGAAAGTTAGCAGCCAGCAAGTACCATCTGAGCAGCATCCAAAGCTCAGTATGCTCCGACAGCCATTCGCGACTTTCCACTTGCCCCGATCACGTTTTCGTCCACACGACCTGACAGGCAAATTTTCCGAACAGTCGCATTCTGCCTCTGCAGCGTAACTACTTTGTGCTGCTGGCGGACATCCATCCAAGAGGAGACTCCATCGCTGTCAAAACAGACCTGAACAGCCAGCCTGCCCGCCATCATGGTCGGAATGACTGCTTCGGCGCCTGAATTCGTGCCATCGCGGCCATTGAAGGCCAGCAAAGCTGCTGCAAATGTGAATATGGGGAACAGCGACAACGAAGGTGAATCAGAAGCAGACAATACGAGTGTCGCAAGTATTTCAACAGCAGTAACTGCCAGCAGCACCCAAAGCCGACCAGTGAATAACCGCAAGAGACCTCTTGCCAATCCTTCAATGGTACCCCAAGCTCCTAGGATACCTAAAACTGCTGCTGAAAAGGAGTCTTCAAGAAGATTATACGTCGTTCTAAGTCAGGCCTGTCTGGAAACCTATCAGATTAGTAGTGGTGGTGCTTCTGGTGCTGCTAGACGCGATGGTCGCTTTGACTCGGGAGAAGCGAGATATACATTGCTGAATTGTGATGATCATGTGGGCTGGACATTATGAACTCTATACAGCATAAGACTACCCCAGTTCACCTAATTAGTCGCTTGTTTACTTGTTTACAGCAAGGAATCCTAAGCAAGATGCAAAGGGAAGTTGCTACTGCGAGACCCGACATTACGCACCAAGTAGGTTTTCTCGGGACATGAACGGATAGAGAGCACGCGGATCTATCGAAGATCTTACTGATGTTGGGTACAATTTCGCTAGTGCCTCCTCACTCTGCTCGACTCGCCCCTCAACAAGGCTGGCCTGTTGCAAGTATATATCCAGACTGCCAAGGGAGTCCTCATCGAAGTCAATCCATCTGTTCGCATTCCCCGAACTTTCAAGCGATTTGCAGGTCTTATGGGTGAGGAACATACATGCACTGTTTCACCTCTGATGAGCAATCGTACTGATACTGGCTCTTGTGCGCACTCCAGTCCAACTCCTACACAAACTTTCCATTCGCAGCGTGAATGGCTCCGATAAATTACTCAAAGTCATCAAAAATCCTATAACAGATCATTTACCAAGCAATTCATACAAGATTACATTCTCCTTTGATTCAACACCAGTCAAATTATCAAGCTATTTAGATAAAATACCTAAAGAACAGAATATTGTCGTTTTTATCGGCGCTATGGCTCATGGTGAAGATAATTTTGCAGATCATTTAGTGGATGATAAGATTGCTATTTCGCAATACTCTTTGAGTGCTTCGGTGGCATGTGGAAAGGTGGGTCCATATACTCTCACGAGGGGATTGGGTATAGCGACTGACGGAATACATCAGATCTGCTGTGCTTGCGAAGATATTTGGGATGTTCTATAAACCCCCATCAAAGTGGCTCAACGTTTCAAATTCAACAGTATTAACAGGTGTATCAACAAATGTCCGTTCAACCAACACAAATTGTCGTCTCTATCAGCTCGTACCCATTTTATTCCTCGCTTACTTTCGTTCCAGCTGTCTCACAATCCTGTCAACCAGGGTTCTTGAAGACATTCCTTCTGTGTAATATGTAGCTTGTTCCCTCTGTGTTTATCGGTCGTAACGATGATGCTTTGGCAGAAGTGAGGGTACTCTCTTGCAAAGATCCGTCACTTAGTCTCTTACCACGCGCGGGTGTGTCACTAGGACACGTGCAAGTACAAATATGGATGCAATGCATGTCACCAAGTCATGCCTGACTGGCAGATGTCTGCCATCCTTGGCATCCATTCTGATGATTCTGGAACGGGATACTTTGTATCTTCACTGAGCCGTTGACCACCACACTATATGTGCTCTTATTTCGTCTCTCTTGCCGCTCTCTTTCTCTCCGACCACGTCCACACCAGCAAGAACGCCAAAAACGATGCTGCATACGCGCCAGAAGGCTACACAGGCTGGCCGTTCATCTACATCACCATGGTCGACCCTCTGCACCGCTGGCTCGGTGCTACTGCTCACTCTCGCAACGCTCATCCTGCACGCGCCAGTCGTGGCATCCGCAGCGCCTACAAAGATTGATATGCACGCTGGCACGCAGCTCACGCCTGATACGTTTCAGGAAACAATACGAGATGGGATATGGTGCGTTGCTTCTCTCTCTCGCTCTCTTGATGAATATTGCTGGGGCTTGTTGCATTGAGCCATAACGTGGCTACCAATACTGAAATCGATTGACTTTCCTTTTTTCGTCTCATTTGACAGGCTTGTCGAGCATTATTCGCCGTTCTGTCATCATTGCAAAGCGTTTGTACCCACTTGGAAAGAGTGAGTGTCATTTTTCCCGCCTGGACTTCCCTTCTCTTCAGTTGCTGAATCTACTCACTTGTTTCGATCAGGCTCGTAGAGTCGCGAAAGCATCAAGAGGAATCGATAAACTTTCATTTCGGTCAAGTAGATTGCTCTGTATATGGAGGTGGGCGGCCCTTGTATTAACTCTTTTACAAAGTCAGCGAGTGACTGATTACATCACATTTGACCAAAAAAAGACCTTTGCGACAAGAACAATGTCAAAGGATACCCTTCTTTGTTCCTATATGAGAACGGTGAATACGTCGAAGCCTACAAAAAGGAACGCTCACTGGCAAGGATGAATAAATGGCTTGATGACCGTCTGCCGGATGAACCTCAGCAAGACCAAGTACCGCCACCCGCAGTCGGGGCAGGGTCGGAAGTCGATGATGACACTGCAGAAGACCCTGAACCCGCAAGAAACGCAGAGGATGAACTTCGAAAGACTACTGTCGAAGCGCAACGAACAGCAGCAAACAATGATAAAGAGCAATTGGCTATAGTCGGCGAAGGCGATCGTAACGCTGCCCCAACTACCGGAAATACTGGGGCAGCGGAAGCTCAAGCTACAGTCTTGGACGCAGAGAACGACAAAAATGCTATCGCAGGACATATGCGTATTTCAGATGATGCTGCTGCTACACCTCTATTGCGCGTCCAGCAACATCATAAGCGCATCACACCGAATCCTGAAGGACAAGTTCAGCATCTCAAAACACGCGAACTGGAAGCTCTTCTATCGCCAGAAAGCGCGCAAGGTCCTGTCTTTGTCAAGTATTATGCTCCTTGGTGCTCACACTGCAAGCGACTTGCTCCAGTCTGGAAGGAATTGGCACATGCCCTGAGAAACAGGGTCAATGTCGTTGAATTCAACTGTGATGCGTCAGATAACAAGGCCAAATGTCGGAAAGAAGGTATTACCGGCTACCCTACGTTGATCTTCTATCAAGGCGGCGAGAAAGCAGAGTACAATGGCGGGAGAAGCCTTTCGCAGATGGAGGCTTTTGCGAATAAAGCAGCTCTGGCGTAAGTCCGAGCCTGATACCTTCAAGAAGCTTCATGCTGATCATGCCTTATTCACAGTACTGGCCTGCGCGATATCAGTCCGTATGAATTGAAAGACATCGCAAACGAAGATGAAGTATTTTTCCTTTACCTGTATCCCGCAGATACGCCCGCCAGCGAACTAGACCTCGTCCAAACTGCAGCTAGCACTTTGATGGGTACCGCTCCTGTCTTCAAGTCTTCTTCGCCTGACTTGTTCGCTCAATTCGGCTTCTCACCATCACATCCTTCTCTACTAGTCTTCAAGGATCACGAACTCAACCCTGTCGATTCACTTAACTTCATAGAACCGCATTCGACTTCCACCTCATCCGATAAACAAGAAGCTAGACGCAAAGAAGCAGAGAGTGCGATATCTTCTTGGATACACGGCCGAAAACACCCTTTCTTGAATGAATTGACAGGTGTCAATTTCAAAGATTACATGGAAGGTGGTCAACTCCGTGCCGAGAGTTTCGTAGCTCTGGCTGCCCTTGATCCTAAAATACTAGGAGCGAACGCTATGCGAAAACATCAAGATGAGCTTCGTCAAACTGCAAAGGCTTGGAATGCAGCGATGAAAGTCGTCAATCCCAAAGCGAAACCCGTCAACTTTGTTTGGGTCGATGCAGATCAATGGGGCAAGCATCTACAGTCGTCATATGCAATTCGACCTAAACGACCTGAACCACTACTCATTATCGTCGATCCGATTTCGGACAGATTTTACCCTACCGACGTGAACAAACAATCTATACGCATCGACCAAGCACAGATCTTCTCTGCTCTAGAGAATCTATACGATGGAAGGTTGCCATACACGCGAAGCACAGGTTTAATGGAACGAGCGGCAAAATCAGTATTTGTTCGTTTGTCTTTCTTGGGTGATTTCATCGGCAGACGTCCTTTCTTATCCGTCGTCATTGGCGTCGTTATTTTCATGACTATGTTCGGAATGCTTATTTATTTCATGGACAATGAAGAACTTCGAAACCGTGGCAAGCCAGCTCACTCTGTACCACCACATCAACCGAAATTCATCCACAGTGAGAAAAGCTTGTATAGCCAGAGCTATAGCAATAACGGCGGTGTAAAGAAGGATTGATAGAAATGTAATGGTCGCGGTTTCTGGCGTTTGTATTTCTAGTGCATCACTTAGTGTGACATGATGGGTCGAATGAAACCGGAGCAATGTCGTCTACAGAACATGCGAGCAAGAGCAGCTTGAATACAGCTGAATTGTTGCTCGCGTTACAGAGTCTACAGTATACAACAGGCACGGATGAACTAAAAGTCCAGAGACGGCAAACACGTTGATGGGAGATCGGCTGTGCCAAAATAGCTACCATCTACCAAAACTTCCACCATAACAAGATGAGGAACATGAAACCCAGAACACCTACGGGTGCCCATTTGCGATATAGAGCTTGTAGATTGATATTACGCGCCGCTTTTCTGTATTTGAGGGATTCATCTCTGAGCGATGATGACATTGTTGACATGCCTGACAGACTCGCAAAATCAGTCTCGAACGAATTAAAATAGGGAATGCGAGCGCACGGTCTAAGGAGTCCCCTCTCCATAGTAGGTCTTCCATATTTTTAGTCATGATTCGCGTTACGTCCTGTAAATCCTCATTCAACTTGTCCATAGCGCCACCTTTTGCATTTGCCATCGTTCTAGGGGTGGATAAACGGGTTAATAGTGTGCACCAGGCTTGCTTAAAGATCATTTTTACTCACCTTGAGTCTTGATATAAGCGTTTCGTACGCTGTATGAAAGTGTCAAACTTGACAAACGCGTAGGGCCGTAGGGCTGGTTTGAATGCTTCCTCTATGGTTGGAGAAGCCAAAGCGATTAGCTTTTTAAGCGCCGTGGGTCTGGTTGCGCAAACTTCCTAACCTGCATAACTCCGCTCAAACTCCTTGCTCACTTCATCCAGATAAGAGAATGCTAGCTTCCTAGGATACGACTTGTCGGTGATCGTTAGATAGACGATTCCGTTCGAAATCACGTAATGTAGATTGCATTTGCCGGACTCTATCGAGCACTTGGGTTCTGATGAAGGTGTCAGGCGGCGGAATATAAGCTTCGCTTGTTGCTTGTATTCTGCTAGGTCTGTCTCGGTCTGATTGTATATAGTATCAGCAAGAGACGCTTGCTCGTGGGAGACCTGTTGGCATCTCGAGCGAATACTACATACCTGCTCATCGTCGACTGAAGCAGCCAGTGGAAGCCCTATGTTATCGTAACGTTGCCTTAGCCATTGGCTCTATGCATATCACGGCGTTCCTGCACGCTCGCAAGCTCACCGTCGCTTACGCGCGCAATCATCGTTGAACGCGGCATTCTGGAGTAGACTTGGTTGGATTTGAGTCTCCAGTCCAGTCGGAGCCAAGAAAGAGCGTTACAGAACTGGTGTTGTTGCAAAGGGTTTGCAAGCCAACGTGTCAATCATCTGTCCAGCTAGGATGATCGAAATATATGGGACACCAAGAAACGAATGTATGTATTGCCGATACTGCGGCCAAGCGAGACTATGCAGGCTACTATGGACAACAACAAGGACTACGACTTCACTGCTAATATCAACTACTTATAGTCCTCAAAGGCAAGGCCACCCTAATCACAGCAAAGCATACTATAGCATAAATAGGTTAGGTAAATAAGCATGATCTCAGCGGGCGGCGGTGCCATAGCCTGTCAAGACACTTGCATCCTCTCTCAAGATCCTCTCCGCGTGCTCTTCTGACAGGTAAGGCAGTAATACATCATCTTCGTCTTCCATATTCTGCAAAGGCAAGGCCTGTAAGGGCATCCTGGAAGCATTCTGCTTAGCCCTACTCTTCGATGGCGAAAGCGGACGTCCTGCTGCGTCTGCGTATCGTGAAGCCTTGACATCTCGATGCGATGCCGCCAGTGGAGGCTCAGGGGCCGGTCGAGGATGTGTGTAATCAGAGAACTTCCTGCCTTCTCCTGTATGCGGTCTGAGAGCAGGCAAGCCCAGGTCGGACGTGAGCTCAAATGTCGGCTGTCTGAAGGTGAGCTCTGGTATATGGTTGTAAGGTTTTACTACCTTCCTTTCTAGAGAGGAAGGGTAATGGGCGATAGACGGAGGCTTCGCGGGAGAAGGAAAATCCATAGCGCCATCAACAGCTAGTGGATTCGAATAGCTTCTTCGCATTTCTTCTTCAAGGCTGTCATTATCTTCCTGTAATTGCATTTGCGTGTAGAGATCTATGTCAAAACTACTGCCAACAGAACGTATGGATCTGCCCGTCATCGTGTTGTCTGACGATTGCCGCGTTCTCGTCTCAGCAGGCAGAGCTACTCGACTTGTTCGGACGGAAGTTCTTGCATGTTGATTGTGTTGTGGAAGATGGTGTACTGGAGTTGATAGACTCGATTGTCGATGATGAGAGCTGGCATAAGCTTGTGTCCTCTGCCGAGTTGGCGGCGCAGGCTCTTCACACGTAATGGCTTGTCCGAAAGAGGCTTGCAATTGGTTCTGAGTCTGGATCTTTGCCAGACTATGGCTTCGGACCACACTTGGACCTGTTGCATTGTCCCTGTTATTTGATCGGTCAAATTGAGGCTGAGATTTGGTACGGGAAAGGCCTCTGTGGTCTTCCGCAAGCTCCGCGGGAAGAATGACTTCTCTAGGAGAGGACGCACTTGCATTTTCTGCATTTGCAAATGCTTGTTTGGGCAGAGAAGTAGATCGTGAAGGGGGAAAAGGCGAAGAATCCATGTCCATGCTCCAGTCCGGTGGACGGTAGGATGAGAATGATGTAAGAGAGTCGGCAGTCGACATTGAAAGCCGACTATTATTCGATAGATTCGGCGTCAAAGATGTGCCGGTCGAGGCAGAAGTCCTGTCCTTTTCGCCTGTGAATCGCTTTTTTAGAACACTCTCTGCAAATGTTATGTGTTCCCATCAGTCAATGCAAACTTCACGAAAGGTGCATAAGTGTAATTACCTAGTATACTCTTCAGACCAGTCTCCTCGTCATCTCGGCGCTTCTTAGCCCCTTCCACAGGCAGTCCTACCTTCTTTAGTTTTGTATTCTTCATTTCACTCAGGAATTTCCCCATATCTGCCGGCATACCCACGGCTGCATTGACCAATGATGGCCTTTTCTTTGCACTCTCGGCTGCCTTTGTGCTGGCTTTGTGAGCTGCAAGCAGAGCCAGCGGTGTAGGCTTGAGAGATTTTGAAAGTCCTGCAAGATTCGTAGGAGGTGGCGGTGGAGGGGGAGGTGGAGCAGGTGGAGGTGCAGGCACTCTTGTAGAAGCCGAAAGACTATGAGATGAGGAAGCTTGTGACAGAAAAGACTGATCCGCGTGCAGACTGTCCGGTGGGGTAGGAGCGAAGTGAACGTGCCGGGACGTGAGGGCTGTCATTGCGGCAGCTTCTTCTTGTTTGCGTCTTGCTTCTTGCAACTCTCGCCTAAGTCTTTGTACTTCAGCTTCGAGCTCCTGTATGCGCTGACTCTCCCTTGCGTCTTTCAGAGCTTTTGTTCGCTCTTTCTCTGCATTCTCCAAGTCACGTGTTCTTCTTGCATTTTCTCTTTGCACTTGCCGTAACTGCCGGCTCTCCTGCTCACGCATCTCAGCGGCCCTCTCCTCGTTCATTCGAAGCTGCTCTTGTGCTTGTTGAGTTTCAAGATTAGCCAGGTCATCTGTTTGTTTGCGCCGTGATGCGTCCATTTGCAGCTGCAGGTGTTTAGCCTCTTGACGTTCGGCTCGCTTACGCGCTTCAGCTAGAGCTTCCGAGCGCCGTGCATTCTCCTTCTCTTGTTTCGCCGTCGCTTCTGATCTTTCTTGCTCTTCGCGTTCAGCGAGTTTCTGCTGCTTATAAGCGTCTTCGCGAAGTTGCTGAGCTTCCAACCGAGCGAGTGCATCTGCACGATCCTGTCTTCGCTTCTGCTCACGAGCCTCACGCTCTCTCGCTCTACGGTGATCTATGGCTCGCACTTCGGCTGCTCTGAGACGTGCTTCTTCTTCAGCTATCTGTCTAGCCACTGCTTGTCTAGCTTCCTCATCGTTGACGAAGGTGGCGGCTCGTTCACGCTTCCTTCGACGCCTTTCGATAGACTCCGAGACTGGCTGCTGTCGTTTCGAGTAAGGCGACGGCAATTGAGGTACTGGTTCTTCGATATAATAGCTTGAATAGGCATCGACAAGTTCGCGCGTTTCCTGTGAGCGTCGGTCACGCGTGATCGACGTAGACGGACTTGCGCTCGAGTCTTGCAGTCTGGACGTCGAGGCCTGCAGATTCGCAGCTGTGAGCGGTGCATAGTATTCTGAGAATAGCCGATGTCAGTGGCTTGTTCTGTGCTCGATGTCCCGTTCTGCCAGAACGTGTTGGCGAGACTTGTACATACCCTGGTTCGTGAAGCGCTTTGACGTGTGTTGACGAATCTCGTCGAGCTCCTTCTCGTACGCCTTGAGCTCAGCATACGTCGCTTCTTGCTGTTTAGGCTCGTGGGAACGCTTCAGCTTCTTCCGCGGAGGGTTCGCTGTCGTCGTCGCGGTCGTTTCTGCCGGATGTAAACACTGTATTTCGCCAGTGAGACGCTCAGCAGGGCTTGACTCGATAGACGATGAGAACAGGACGGAAGCTCACATCGCTTTTCCCGCTCAAGCCTTTCACGAACGAATCCAGCTCCGTCTTCAGGAAGCTGAACAGCCCTCCACCGCTGCCGTGCTGTGACCCGCTGGGCGCGAGGCTGCTCCCAGCTCTTCCTTCTTCCGACCTGCGTGCAGACCAACTCATCTTCGAGGCTGCTCCTGATGGCTGTATTTCACAGTCGTCGCACTCTCAATGTTGCTGTCCATGACCGCATGCAGTGCATCAGTCTCACTGTCCAGCCAGTCCTCAAGATAGCAAGACGGCAAGCCTGGCCCGCTGGCAGGTGGTGACAGGAATGAGGCAGGGTCCAGCAGACTTTCGGTCGCAACTATTGTCAGCATCTCTCAAAGACCTGCAGCAACAGGTGCAGAAAGCTTATCATGCATGAAGGTTGTCCAAGCTATCATAGCCACAACGGCAAGCATCAAGTTGTCTGGCTATCATGTTCATATTGCGAAAGAAGCATAAACAAGCTGTAATATGGGCCCTTTGTTATCTAGTCCTGGCTATCGCGAATGACGTGAATACGACCATCCACACCTTCTTCGACTCGTACACCACCTTCGTCATATGTTCTGGCAGGCCCTCTGCTGTCCGACCGCGGTATCTCCTGACGAAGTCTCCAGCGTCTGGCAGATGAAGTACTGCGTTGTCTACCCAGCTTGGCGAAGGCGGGCTCGTCATTACCCGAAGCTTGGGCATCTCCGGCCTCTGCAGCAGTGGCAGAACTTGAGGGCGGAGTGAAATCAGTCGCACCGCTGCTCTCGCCTCGTTCCATCATCTCAGGCTCGTTTCCAGCTCCATCGGCGTCTTGTTGCTCTCGGCGAGCCCGGGTATTTGTCAAGCCTTGCTTAAACTTATTTGATACCTGAGCGGGGGTTGACGTACCGCTGCGGTTCAAAGTGCTGTTTCGAGTGAGCGTTTTCGTCCTCCTGTATATCTTGGGTGTATCTGCGAAGCATGAGGAGAGTTCAGGCTACTGCTGGCCAAACATAACATGCAAAACCTACGTTTGAATATTGGTATGGTGATGCCGTGCACAACCACACTCGCTAGCACAATAAAGTAGACCTGGCGATAAGCAGACGGAGGTCGGTACAAGCTGTGGCGCAAGCAGCTTTTGCTGATTTCTTACCACTGGCACAATCAGCTCGCGAACAGCCGTCCTATCTTCTGGAACTCTTCGAAGACCGACTTGGGCGTAGTACACAGCCCCGACACCTGCAAACCGACGTGCTGAGCGACTTTGTGAAACAAGCTCGAGCTGCCAGCGCTCACCAATAGGGCCAAACCAGCCGGCAAACACGGCTGCAAGGCATACACACTCTCAGCCTATACTTTAACGAAGTCTGTTTGGAATGTCGCAAACCTTCTTGCCATGTGACGAGATCTGGTATGATCTTTCTCGATAACAGGACCCATGGAAGTCTTCTGAACAGCAATATGAGTATGGCTAGAACCACTAATCGCCAAGCTTCAAGGCCGATCTCGACGTTTCCAAAGTCTGACCAAGGTAGAATAGTGCCAATGTAGATAAAGATTCCAGTACTGAAAAGAACTCAGTGTCACCTGATGCCATCTAGGGTGAGGCTGGAGATGCAATGTCTTACTTCAACAGTGAATCGATGACATCTTGGAATGTCTGAAAGTGACAAGGCGAGTGAGTCTCTGAAGCTGATAGAGGAAGGCAAAGGGGGTCAACACCATATATACTCACCTCGTCCTCTGTACGTTCTAGAAACCAGCCGTCCCAGGTGAAAGCTTCGAAGGATGTCAGATCCCATACAAGGGGAACATGTTCGGAGGCTGCTGGACTTACCATTACCGACAATGAAACATGCAAGAATGTCGTCGCTCCCGAGCATGCCCGTAAGTCCGAGTGTCAAGAAAGTCAAGCCAACACCGATAGCCAGGAAGCTGTAGCACGCAAACAATCAACAGATCGCAAGTAGGCGTGCGAGCCGGGAGAACACTTACGATTCATGATCAATCATGTTATGCTGTTCAGCATATTTGACGCTCTTCATAGCTAGATATCCAATGATCGCGCCGATGGTCACCGACAGTACAATCTGATAGATCCAAACGTCCAATATCCACCATCCGATTTCAATGCCAATAGATCGGTTATCGTTGAATCGGTTCATAAGATAAATCGCCAGAAATATGAACGGAAAACCTAAGCCGTCATTTGCTCCTGCTTCGGCAGCGCTGCGCATTGAATGAAGTATCCGCGAAATAATCAGCTTGGAATCACAGCCTCTTCTGTGAGAACAGCAGTCATACATAATGTTTCGGACATGGGGAGGTATATATTTCTCCGCAAATCTTCCTTTCACCACCGAGTTTGCAAGTACTGGATCCGTGGGTGTAACGCATGCTGCGATACATAGCGATTCCAAGAAAGTAAGGCCAGGTATCAGAGCGTAGACGAAAGAGGCAGAGACGAGCCAGGCGATAGTCATGACCAGCAGAAGCAAGGTGGTGAGTGATTCCCACGCATTGGCTAAATATCGTCTGTATAGTAGGGGAAAAGAGCCAAATTTGAATAGTCCGTATGTCACTAGGCTGTTTTGAGAAGAAAGTGAAATATGTGGGACTTACTTTGGCAATGCTATGCCAGTGAAGAGAACCTGAATCCCGATAACTATCCTGGCCAGTTCGTACGTGATGCGATCTGTCACATGCACACTTCAGCTGTCTATATGAAGCTGTCGTGATCAATGAAACTCGAGAAATAACTCACCACGAAGCTCCTCATTCCCTTCTGTCCAGTCGAGCGGCAAGATCAATTTCCAGCCTATAGGACCTACAGCTACTCCTAGCATGAGTGCAATAAGTGCATCGCTGAGGTATAAACGTTCCTTGAGGGTGTAGCTTGCTAGAGCGATGACCGAAACGTAGAATCCGAACACCGCGAGAGTTCGGGACACATCGTCGACCTCTGTATACGAGAAGCCCGCAGAACCACTAGTAGACATGCTAGAATGCTGTACAGCTTGACTAGCTTTACGTAATTCTGTTGCTCTTGACTCGAATTCCAGCTGTGACAATGCTCATGTGCGCGAGATCTTTCCTGTTCAGACTGCTTCGGGAATGGAAGCTTTGAGCGGTCTCTGACGTCTGACGTCCGGCTAGGCTGGGGCGCTGGACTGCCTGGCAGTGACCGAGGTTGCTAGAGCCGCAGAGTATACAGATTGCTCTTATGAGTGCTTCAAGCCAACCTGGGCTAGTCTCTAAATCTGTTGCAAATTGTCAGAGGAAAACGATCGAGGAAGCAAGACCTGGGCACTGGTTGTTCCCATATACAATGATGCCTCAAGCATCGTCGCCTCCTGTCTGCTTTTTAGACTCATCATGATGGCCCTGCAAGCGGAAAGACATTATCGCTCCCGATACGAGAGGAAGCTGCTGGAGCGCACGTTGCAAGATTATCATTGCTTAAGAACTGATACCTCGAAGGACAGATATCCTAACCCATCTCTACCTAACAGACCCCAATTATTATCGTCTAATATGCTGAAATCTAAGAAGCAAAAAGCGCGCCGCGAGCTGCGCTTGTTCAAAAGTCGCCGTGATGCGGACCCATGTAAGGACCGCGACACAACGAATCAGAAGTGGTCTGATATAGTTTGTCTTCAGACTCAGGGCGACATGGTGATGACTCAGAAGTCCCAGAATCGTGCCCATCGGAGCCACTTATTGCTGGGCGTTTCCGGTTTGTGAGGAGGGGTGACGGTATCTTCACCTGTGATATCCTTGTTATCATAGGCATTTTGCTGGTTGCCTAGGTAGTAATTGGTCTGGAAGCAACCAGCGATAAGCGAGACAAAGGAAAGACCGAGAGCAGCGGCCCATAGAGGGTAGACTGTGGTTTCGTACGCCCTGATGGCGCCCTCTCGAACAGGGTCTTCGTAAGGTAAAGCCTTGATGACAGTAACTACCAGCGAAAAAGGAGAGTCAGCGGTTTACAGCTAGACAAGTTTGTAAAGCAGTGTTCAGAGCTCACTGGAAGCAAACATATCCATGACTTCGGTATCATTGACGTATGCAGGAACGAAATTGCGAAGATTGGTGGGCATAGCACCGGTCCAGACAGCGGAGGCGATAGCACTTCCGATACTGGCACCAATGTTGGTCCATAGTGACAGAAGCGCGATGACCAGTGCAACATCCTGGTGTGGGACTGAGCCCTGAGAAGAGACTTGAGAGCCGACGACGCTGAACGCGCCTCCCATACCAGTCAAGAGCTGTGCAATGGTGAGGCGAGCTAGGGAACGGACGCCACGCTTGTCGACCAATAGACCATAGCCAATGATCTTGATGGAAAGACCAGCAAGCTGGAGGAACTTGTATCGATGAGTGTAACGCATGATGAGACCAGCGACGACACCGAAAGAGCAGAGACCCATGGTTAGGACATTGTTCCAGTCTATCAGACAGAAGAGACTCAGCTAATAGACAGATGGAGTACAACATCACGATAACTTGACTTACAGTTCCAGTGAACAGTGTTGAGGTCAGTAACGACATAGACATAAGAAGACAAGTAAGTAAGGTTCATGTAACCAGCGACCATGTAAATGAAGTCGATCTATGGACAACACGAATGAAGCCGTGAGCGTGAGACACATCACCGCAAATACAGCATGATTACTCACAACGACTGCTGAGAGGAATGTTCTGTTCTTGAGGAGGCGGACAGGAGCGGTGGGGAATCTCGCCCATAGAGCTTCGTAAACGCAGTATGCAATAAGGCATAGGGCACCAACGACGAACATAGCAATGAGGGAAGGGTTCTTGTAGCCATTATCGGCGTTGACGGAAAGAGAGAAAGGAAGTAAAAGTAAAGCCCATCCAAAGCCGAGCAACAGGAGGCCGAATACATCCATCTCGAACCAGATTTTCCAGAGCTTCTCGACGACAGTAAGGTGAGGTTCTTCATCTTCTTGTTCCAACTCGTGATCCTGTGCTTCGGTCTTATTCAGGTCGTGAGGAGCCTCTTTGCTCTCCTGTGGTGTGAGATCATCACCACTCTCGCTGCCGTGCTTTGGTACGGTATTGGCAGCGGATGAACCATTGTTGGCCAAAGCGGGAACAGCACGAGCGAGAAGGCCGGCTTTTTTGGCTTTATTTTCATACCAGATGAGGACTAGAAGAGCAGGACCCATCACGACAGGTGTGATGATGGCGTACATGCCATATCTGTGCAGATGTTATTAGTACTCGTCAGGCTGAAACTTTTGCGATGAATCAAACTTACCCCCATCGCCCTGAATTGCAGAAGAAGCATGACGATCAGCATCCGAATACTCGCACCAAACGAAGAGCAAGGAGAAAGTACTCACAATCATGGTTGGTACCTAAAGCTGAAGCAATCTCCGAAGTATACCATGAAGTAGCAAGGTAGGGGGTGGATAGGATACCCTGAGCGAGACCTCTGTACTGAAGAGGGATGAGATCTGCGCAGAGGATACTATTGAGTAGTGTGATAGCAGCACCGCCAATGGCCACGAGAACTGATCCAATGATATAGGCAGCCAATGTGGGAGCGAATGCGATGAGGATGAAGCCGACTACATAGGCGGTGAGGCAGATGAGGTAGGTCCAGGATCGAGCGAAGACATCGGCGAATTTTGCAAGGACTACATTGTGTGATCACAAAGCGATGAGAGTTGTGTTTGAACGTTGAGATGTGATAGTAGGGATTAGAAAGTAAAGTAGAGTTGGAGAACCATGTCGAGCGGAGAAAATCGGGCGCGTGGGAAGAGCGATCAAATCAGCAAATCAGATAAGATCAGCCCGAATGGTAAAATGGCTCGTGCTTCAAAATTCGGCAGATGCTACAATCTGCACCTCCGAGACATGCAGCACATGCAAAGGATATCAATAAACAAATGACTTACAAGGAACAGACACAGCAGAGATGATTTGAGTGGCAATGTTGAGTGAGGCTAGACCGGAACTGTGCTGTTGGAAGTCGCTTGTGGCCCAGATAGAATATGCCCAGGTAGTACTTCCTTCCATAGAGTGCTGTGTACAAGAGAACATTGTCAGAAAGTGTCTAGTGTACTGAGGGATAGCTATGCTAGATATACAGCTGAGGCCTTGGCAGGCAGAGCGTGGAAAGAAGCGGAAGTCTCAGAAAGTACTTACAACCCAGTTGCAGACATACACTGCAATAGCGATACTCCAGAAGATCTTCTTGCCGCCTTTTCCTCTGATCAATCTAGCAAAAGCTTCGGCCCTTCTGACGCCGGTCTGCTTGTTGTTGCTTCCATCTTTCGCTGTGGAATCTGCCATGTTGGCACCCGAGAAGAACGAGGCCTTCATCTTGCCGGTGTCTTATCTGAGTGTACTTACTGGTGGAGAGGAGGAGGAAAAACAAGACTGGGTACGAATGCAACGTAGAACGGAAAAAAAAAAGGACAAGATGAGAAAGAAGAAGAAAGAGATGAAGCAGAAGCTGCGGAAAGGGATTCTTCAAGCGCAAACGGGCAAAGACGGACACCGGTGAACGCAAGTTGACAACTTTTCCCCCTTTCTTTTTAACATTTCTCTGCAATTTAACTTTGCCATACGTTTTGCTCTTTTTTCCTTCCATCTCGCTCTTTTTCTCTCCCCCGGTGCAGTGAATCCTGCGATTTTTGATCTCCCTTGCCGAGACCGGATCAGATTGGGCGCGGCGCGATCAACGGAGCATCCGCCAGGGCGCCATGGACTGAGTGGCAGGACCCACAGCATGCCCGGACACATCTGTGATATCTGCCGTTTACATATGGTAGCTTTGACCAATCATCAGAGTTCTCATGGCGCACCAGAGAAGGAAGCCTTTCCGGAACAAATTTTGCGCCAAACATGGAGTCAGGCTTTCATGCAGCGAGCGATTTGTTGCGTTCCAATACATGTCAAGGCTCAACACACAACACTCGTTATAAATATCTTATTCTGAGGGTACTCAAGCCAAAATGCCTAAAAGTAGCGGGAGATGTGCGTCTGCGTGCGAGGCGGGGACCTTTGCCTTTGACCGATGGATGAAGCGGAGGATTTCGATAGGATTTATCTGATCAGATAGATTTGATCACCGTAAAAACGTATCAGCTGAAAGGCAGAATCCGAGTTGCACCAGGAGATGTGAGCCTGCGGTCTTTGATGCACCACCTCGAACATTAGTCTGATCAATTGGAGTTGGAGCGTATACCTACAGCATTGTGTCATAGCATCATGCTGCCCACCACTATTTCGCTGCTAACGGTGCCCAAACCATCCTGGTCCTCCATCTCAGACAGGCCGTTCTGTACAAGCTCGGAATTGACAGAAGCGCAGAACACTTGTTCGTGGGTCTTGCAGAGCACTGGCGGGAGTGTCAGCTTTTAGACTGGTATGCTGTAATGCGCTGCAACAAGTTCCAGTATTCCAGTATTCCTGTGTCGACCGCCACCACTTTCCTTGCCTCGGTCTTCCCTCGAGCTGCCAAATGTTGCTCGCTGCCTGTCAGGTGTGGAAATTTTGCTGGCGATTGATCTGATCTTGGGGCGAGCCAAACAACTGATAAAACAGCAGGAGCGGACGAAGAGGAGGAGAAGGAGAAAGAAGATCAGACGGGCAGATTAGATGCGATTGTAGACATCAGACGCGAGCGATAGCTGATCAGAAGGGTAAGACTAGAAGCACATCGACCGGTGAGGAGCTTTCTCTGCATCAGCGCACGCATCCGCACTGCTGCCCCGGGCAACAGCACACCACGCTGGAGAGCCGCCATGCAGCGAAGCAGCACGAGCTTTTCGAGCAGGGGCAGCAACAGCAGCCGCAAGCTGGCTGTCATACTCAACAAGCAGATGTACTGACACCAGTTGTGCATGGCTCCACCTCTCCTGCATCGCTCTCATCCACCTCATGGCAGAGCAGCGCGGTCTATCCTCCGCCCAGCTGGTCGCAGCCCTTATTATTTTCTGGAGCACAATTGCAGTCATTCCAGCAGCCACATCCCATGCAAGGGTCGCACGAGCAGCAGCTCGCTGGCTTGGGCATGATAGACCCGTCAGCTTATCATGCTTACAGTGTCCTGCAAGCTGGCTCTGGCCCACCCATGCATGCAGTCTACTCGTCGAACACCGAAGCCATCCACTCGCCCAGCTCATGCATCGTCGCAACGCCGACAAGTCAAGTCTTTGCACCACACCCACTGGCGGGCAACACGGCCAACATGCTGCCTCCAGGCATGACGCTGCAGTCACTGCAGCAGCAGCAGCAACAACATCAACAGCATGTCCAGCAGCCATCCATGTCGCCGCTCTTCCAATCCATGCACCAGCTTCAACAGCAGCAGCAGCAGCATTCTCAGCAGCAACCACTGCAATACCAGCCAGAAGCCAGCACTAGCGGGAGTGTAGGCATAGGAGGGGCAGGCTATGTAGGAACTCCACTCGTCGAAAGCAGCGGACCTGCCTCTCCCGAAGAGCCCACTTCAGCCAGAGACAGGCGGGCGTCAAAAAAGGGCACAAAGCGTCCACGGCCGACCCTCAGCTGCACAGAGTGTGTACGCAGGAAGAGCAAGTGTGACAGGGTGCGTTAAACTTCACACAGTGTCTGTTGCGCTTCTATATGACCAGCTTTTCCTTGACTGCGACAAGAGAAGCCTGGAAGCTGATCACGATTGTGCCCATTCTTGGTTGTTGTCCGACTACATAGGTTATTCCATGCTCTACATGCATCAAGAGAGGTTCACCAGAAAAGTGCAGAGTAGATGATGAAGCCGATAGACCTTCACAACCCTTTGCACAAGCAAGAGAGCTTGAAGCAGTTAGAGATCGAGTTCAAAAACTGGAACAGTTAATATGCATGCTAGCGCCTGTTCAAGCTCGCGCATTAGGTCTAGATCCAAATGCAGATAGAAACGACAGTGAAAATGGAAGTGTTCCCCCTTTAGGTGCAGGATTTGGAGGTCCAAATTCAGCTAGTCCTACGACACTCAATTTTCCAAGTAATGCTGCAATAACGGGAAATGCATTGCTGAATTCGTCAGGAGGAGGCAACCCCTTCATGACTTTACAAGGGGCATCAAATGCATTGGCATCGACAAACAATAAGCGCAGCAAGAAGCCTGTGAAGCAACATACTCAGAACTCAGATAGCGAGCTTGATGAAGATGAGGAAGGTGAAGAAGGCAGAGAAGCCGAAAAGGCCGCTTTCGCTCTGGAAAGCATAGCAGTCGCGGGCAGACCATCTGCTGTGAGCTTTCGTTACTTTTCATGCGTTCTTACACGGTTCCGTGAAGGAGATAATATACTGAGCCGGCCTGCATTTCCTTGATCGTCTTGCGGCCTACAGCTCGACACGGAAATTGCAAACCTACCAATGACAAGTCAAGCAAGAGTCATGGAAAGTCAGTTGAGGCAGAGAGAAGTTGACTTCCTCATGTCCATGCTGCCAGACTGGACTCTATCGCGTTCCTTAGTTGATGCTTTCTTTGCGAAAGTATCATGGCAGAATCACGTGAGTTGGAAAACCGCTAAATTCGCTGGTCTGCTTCAGCGAGAAATTTCAACCAGTCACAAATTTTGCTGACATTACTTGTGGATTAGGTAATTCATGTACCTACTTTTGAGGCACAATATACAGGAATGAAGGAATTGGTGGATCAGCATCGGATATCCGAAATCGATCCAGCGTGGTTAAGCTTATATTTCATGGTGCGTCTGCGCTATCAAAGATAGCGAGTGATGCAGTACAACTAAAGCTTTCCATTCACTCTGCTTCCCTTTCATTGTTTGGCGTTCCCACCCGCGTTACAGGTCCTGGCATGCGGACTCTTTCACTCACCCAACCGACCAGACATGCCACCAGCCCATCAAGCGGAATATACGCATACTTGGGTGATAGGAGCTCAAAGAGCTCTACAACTTGCAGATTGGTCAGGCAAACCGAGCTTGACCTGTATACAATCGGTCGTCCTACTTCCCATCGTCTTGATGCATGCGGGCGGTATCAAGAGGCTAGCAAGTTGGATAGCAGCTGCCTTGAGAATGGCCCAATTATTGGATTTACATAAGCTAGACGACAATACCATCTCGAACGCTCTTGCTTCTGGCGGCAAGAACGCTGCAAGTAATACTGGATCTGTTGTGGGTCAGAACGGCAGAAGGTCAGCAGTTGGCAACTCCTTGACACCGGTCGAAAGAGAAATTGGCAAACGTGAGCTTCTTCGGCGTGTGAGTTTTAAGTTCGACTATTGAAATCTTGCCTTCCAGGTCTGTACTTTTCATTAACCCACGGTGAAGTCAACTTCGCGTCGAGATGGCTAGGTCTGGGTTCTAGCTCAGATGCACATAGTGAGTAATTTGTGCCTGTGAATTCGTTCCCATATCCCTAGGCCGACCACTCGTCTTTACATAGACCACGCAATCCCGACTCTCCTGAATGTTGACGATTCGGATCTACTGGCGAACCCACCTGTACCCAAGCCAATAGAAGTAGCAACCGCTTCCTCATTCCAAGTTATCCGCGCAAGAGTGAGCTCGGAACGAATTCAATAAATATACTTTGCCCGGTCCTAAGCTAATTTCTGCGTCGTAGATCACCATGCAAGATTTTAACGCTCGCTTGACAGGCAGTGACGCTCGGGCACACAAATACGAAACGGTCTTAGCATTCGATCAACGCACGAAAGAACTGTTAGATCAGCTTCCAGCGTACTTCAAATACGATCGTTCCGATGATGCAGAAATTAAGGCAGTTGTACAGCAAAGACCGTATATTGCCTACCAACGATGCGTTATACTGTACGGTCTGAATAATCGACTTCTTCGAGCTCATCGGCCTTTTATGTCTAGAGGATACCAAGACGCAAAATACGCTTACTCGACGGAAAGTTGTATCAAAGCCGCCAAAGTTATCATCGCTGCTCAACGAGCGTTGCGAGACATCTTCGACGCAGCAGATCGGGTAGGTTACATGCCTCTGAGGAGAGAACATGATCCCTCGAATGCGAACTAATGACTCTACTATTCGGGCGCAGATGTATAACTGCCTCCTGTACTGCTTCAGCAGTGCTGTAGTGCTGGTGTGTTCAGTCCTTGACTTCAATTGGTCTCAACGTCGCTAATTCAAATTCTGTACAACCTGTAGCTTGTCGACAACTTTCATCGCCTGGCAGCCAACAGCCCAATTAGCGATACCAGCGATATCGATGCACAAAGGCATGAAGCTCTGGACGTGCTACACATGCTGCGTCGCGAATCGAATATGAGTACCATAGCCGCATCAGGGGCGAAAGTGCTTGAAGGCTTGCTCAACGAAGAAGGTCAGCGTCGTATACAGATCGGACTGCCTCCTGCCGGAGAAGACTTCAGCCGAAACACTACACCGGATAATGAACATTCAAGCCTAAGAGAAGTAGTTGGGCGGATAGCAAGCGTTTCAAACCACTCTAAGCCTGTCATCAGCCCAAATGCAGATACGACGACGCCTACGGCCGGTACCAATGCCCTGTCGGATCCTCAGCACAATGCGTTCGCAGCTGCACCCACCCCGGTACAGCACCCAGAGCCCATCAAGCCGCCCTTGACCTTTACATTCTCGGCTTCTGCTGGTCAGCCAAGTAGCACAAATATGGGCAGTACGATGGATTCATCTCTCAGTATGCCTCCTACCCAGAGTTTCCTCGGGTCAGCTCTGGGAGATGGCATGTTAGGAGGCGATAATAGTGAAGACCTCTTGCGAAGTTTGGGATTCTTCGAGGTCACTGGCAACTCTCTTTCTTCAGTCGGACAAGGCATATCTTCTGATTTCAACAGCAATTTATTCGGCAGTGATAATACAATGGGCGGGGATCTAGGTTGGTTGGACGGACTGGGTGATTGGTAATTTGTAACGAGTTAGTGTAGATGTGGCAGTTTCATACGTTAACCTTGTTAATACGGTAGAAGTACTGCTCTCGTGAAGGCGTTCCTGACAAAGCAGTCGGAAATTTCTGACAGACAAGTCCACGCAATTCTCTCGCCATACCGTGCGCCTTTCTTGCAAAGATCACGATATTTCTACCCAAGTACTCACGTTTGCAAACCTTCCATTGCCTGAGCTACATGTATTTGAAGCAGGGTACATCTCGTTATGCCTATGATAGTGATGTTATACAGATGTAGAGCGTACAGAAAACGTTGAGAGGTATAAAGACGCTATGTTCAGCAGGCATATGAGTGATTGAGTCGGAACTCAGAAACGACGCAGGATCACAACCGCACTCAGAAACGACGCAGGATCACAACCGCATGGCTGATGCAGGCACAATTCAGTATAAAGCATGGCAGTACAAGGAGTGCGCGACCTACGCCTATGTTTCAGGCAATAATCGACTATTGCAGTCGGCTGATCTTGGCGAAGATGCGGAAAAGTGATACAATAAGAACGAGAACGTATAGTCTGCCAGTGAGTTGTAGTGTCAGCATGATTGTGTCTAAGAAGGCATCCGCATTGCCAGACACGCCGCTTACATAAGACCGACAAAGACCAGCGAGACCAACGCAGCTTGTCTATCGCAAAGCCTGTCTGCTAGCGTGCCATCCACATTTGCGTTTCCGACAGCAGTTTGACGGTACTGAGCATTTGGGGTATATGAAGTGCATCCAGCCGGGGATGTGAAGAGATCATCGAAAGCGAGGGAAAGCAGGCCCGACCAGAGACAGCTATATGGTGACATCATTGGTCAATCATCGAAATAAAGAAGCAGTGTAGTCAGGACACCTACATGAAAATGAGTTCTGTAAATGTGTAGAACATCTTCGATCGGACCTTCCAGACTCCGATGGGTGATCCAAAATATTCGGTCTAAAGTATGTTATCAGGTAAAGATCGTCAGCTTCCCACCTTCCAACATGCTCTGTATGAACTTACGTAGAGGTTGAAAAGAATGTGCAATATACTGAGAGGCGTGATAACTATGGCGAATATGGTACTGCTGCCCATGATCCCCATAACTCCGTTCTGCATCGAGATCTCGCGGATACTCTACGTTTTGACATTGTATCAGACCGGTGACTTTATTCGATTACAATGAAGTAGGCGGAACTTACGACAGCCACGCCCAGCAGAGCCGCAGTAAAAGCCAGATTGAACATTCTGAATGCCAATGGCGCAAAAGCGCTTCTAACAACCCATCTCCTGAATTGGAGTGTTCGTGTCTTGAATCTACTTTGTTCCTTCTGATTGCCCGAGCTTTCAAGAGTAGTCTGCCCTCCTAACCCGGGGAAATGCAAAGCTCCAGGAACATTGCTTTCTGGATCTGCACCAGCATTCGGTAGCCATGGACTATTCCAACCTGCCATTTGCGAATTATGCCGACTCATAGCATGCGTAGTCAGGTCGACTCCGTCCACTTGCTGATGATGCTGGACATCTCGTGCTCGATCCCAAGAAGACCGACGGCTGGAATGTCTCTGTGTGTCTCGAGTGCGGTTTGGTGGACGAGGTCTATGACCATGATGCACAGGGTGGCCATCTTCGTCGTAATCATCTCCAGAAGCTTGTCTCGATTGCGATCCTCGCCGCTTCTTCTTACGACCGAAGTAGCGATAATGATAATCCCCTGAAGACTCATCGGAATCGTAGTCCGATGCATCTTCTATTGGTTCTTGCTGCTGATGATGGCTACCAAAGAAGTGATGGTGGCTGCTGGGATCTGGGCGCGGTGAATGCTGCTGATTTGGGTCATTATCGGAACGTGCCATGTAGTCATCCAGCATTTTCCTGTATCTCGTGGGCAGGGTGAATGCCATCCATCGAGAAGCGTCATTCGAGACTTGTCTATGTGGTGCAGTTGGCCTGAATTGGTCATTTCCACCGGGGTTGGGATGTGTATCCAGTTCAGTCTTGGCATTGTGTCCCTCACCTGTATTCGGTTGATGGGACGATTGCTTTTCCTGGTTTAGGGCGCTGTTGTCATTAGCAGTAGGTGTGCTCTGGCTATCCTGGCCAGAAGTGCCATTGCGCAGATGCGCCTTCTCGTCGAGAGCTCCTTGAGTGGTTCCCGACAGCGTAGAGTTGTGTGATCGTGTAGTCCCAGTATCTGCAGTTCTCGCATGCAATGACGGCTGTATGCCAGGATGCCTGCCTGGCCGGTCTGCACCATCGGAGCCAGTAGCAGTGCCCGTCGTGTTGCTTCTGGGCCGTCTCTCAAAGTCCAGCTCGTCTCGTGCGGCGTAGGCTTCAATGACAGCAATCGCAATCACACACAGAAACAGTCAGCATGGCCATAGCACCAGCACGGCTTCACTCACGAGGCCGTGTGACGACAGTCCTCGTCATCCTGCTGCCCACGCTGACTCTGTCTCTTCTCGTAGGCCGTGTGTTTGACGATATCCCGCTCTCTGTGCGCTCAGCAGGTGCGCCTGCCGCACCAGAAGAACTCGCTCCACCGCTGTGGGCCGGTGAGCGGGCAGCTTCTGACCGCGCAGGGCCAGGACTGCCATACGAGGCTGGCGTGGGGTTGCCAACCTCGTCCCCAGCCATGATGTCGCTGCTCGACGTCAAGGCCGACAAGGTGCGCGCAAAGAAGAGAGCAGGCCGTCGCATGCTGTCTGGGAAGTATGTCGACGGACTCAGGAATGCACGAACGCCTGCAATGGAAGCAGACGTGCATTTACAGTTGGGCTACAGGAAGCCTTCTGCATTCCTAGAACAATACAACTCCGCTTGTTGCGTCTAATATGTCCGACATGACAAGTACCCTTATGCTGAAGGGTTCTTTGCCGAGGTGGCGCTTGGATGCTCGTTGGAGTTGCTGCATAAACAAGGGCCGTTCACTTGCCTCGAGTATTTGAACTTCTCTTGCTCTTCTTCGTGCTCTTCCTGAGTAGATGAGAGCTGCTCGAGAGCCGGCTCACAGCCGCTCTGCTAGGCATGTCTGAAGTAATGCAGTCCTCCCCAGTTAACTATGACTGCAACCAGTCCAGCAGGAATAAGCAAGGGAATCAGATACTTGTAGTACTCGTCATGCTTGACAGTATCGAGAATCTATATATCACAGAGGCGAAACAAGAGAAGCCGTCACACCTATGGCCGTCTTCCTGGCGAGTGATGCACCTACGATATAACCTGTGTCCGGCATCATCGGCGAGATAAGGATTGCATATACGCCGCATGCGAATAACAGTATTGATCCAAGGATCAGAGAGCTTCCAATATACAGTAGTTGGCGATCCGTTAACGGTGCCGGTCGAGTCGCCCTCTGCCTGTAGAGCACGCCTGGAGCTGCAGAGAACACGGCCGAGACCAAGAGTATGACCACCAATTGTCAGGACGTGCATGATCCGCAAACGAGTCGAGTAGACTGGACAACGTATCATTCGCGACGTACATGCAGATCGTACATCTTCAACGACTGGGGTTAGATGGACACCCTGCTGCATGATGGGGGCGAGGCATCAATGTAGCGTCTTGCATGCTGCTCTATTGGATGCTGGTAGGTAGTGATCTTCGGAGAAGCATCATGCATGCATCTTCCATTACTTGTTCTTGCCTTTGTAGTTGTTGGAAAAGCAACCTTGATCATCTTGAACATGCATCGATTAGGAGCAGCTACAGCCTGCTTCCTTCTCATCAACCCAAGCAACATCTAGTTGCTACATGTCAAGATACACGCGACTGAAGGCAAGACGAGAAGCTGGAAGGAGTAAAGAACACTCGAACAATTTTCAATATCCACTACGCTATTCAAGCAGAACGTGATCTGGTTATCTACTGTACCAGAGGTCACCTTTATCGTCGTCATTCATTGCAGCAATCCGCAGCTCTCGTTAATCAGCAATAGCAACACCAACGACACTTTAACGCAGAAGCCTGGTCAAATAGTGCAATTTGCATCGTCCATAGATGTATGGCCCTTACAATTCATCCTGTTTTGCAAGGACCAGAATACTGACCTTCACGACTATGCGGCGATGTAGTCGTTACATTTTCGTTGAGATACCATGCCGAAGAAGAAAGCCAGTGTAGGTCCTTGTGTTTCAATGCTAATCAATCACTTGGTCCTAACCGGATCTATTAGCTTAAAAACCCACAGCGAGGCTTCGCCACGACTTCAATCGTAAAGAAGAAGGAGCCTGAACCGGAAGCAACTGAAGCCGATACTCAGCAGGCTGAGAGTAGTACAACCGCAACACAAGATACCCCTCAGCACCTCCTAACCTCTACGTTAGATGGTCAAAATGGTTCCGGAACAAACTGGGATGATAGCGAAGAACAGAAAGAAGCCGAAGAGAAGCTAGCCTTTGCAGAAAGGGTAAAAGCAGCATCTGTGAAAGAGGCAGCTAGAGCTTTGAAGACATTGGAATATGAGAAGAGAATGTCTTCTTCATATCCTGAGTTTCGATGGGATGATCCACTTCACCTAGTAGGTCTTTATACTCCTTTAGCAAGTAGGTACACATTTCGCATCGCTAACACATCCATGGTCTTTCCAGAGAGACCAAATCATTGCACTAGCTTTGGAAGAAGAGAAGGATAAGCCATTAATGCCTGTAAAGGACAAGGATGATGAAGAGAAGCTCGTCACGAGAATTGCCACTATCTCGCTTGTCCTGAGGCGTCTAGGGTTCGACCCTGGGCAGGTCAATGAGTGCTTGAAGCAAGTCTCGGAATTGGATCTTGACGCCGCTATCGATTGGGTCAGACTGACTTTACCTACCTTATTTGGCATTACGCTGACGTGCTTCGTTTGACTTTCAAGATGTATTTACGCTACGAACCCGATTCGCGAAACATCGATACGCAAAGAGACTCATATCAAGCGTACGGTTCAGGATCTTGGACAGATGCGCAGATACCCCAAGCCAAACAACTGCAAGCTACCTCGAACAATGGGACTACACCGCCCGCTGCCGTGAATACGAAAGTGGCGGAAGCCGCCTCTCTACTACCGGCCGCTTCTTTGAACGGCTCGCCGTCTACTGCTGTTGAAGTTAGCAAGGTGTCACAGGCGTCGAAACGCTCTGAGGAATCAGGCAGTTCAAAAGTAGTGCTTGGCTCCTCCCTACTCGCCTACCGCGATCCAGATGCCGAATCGAGCGACGAGGACGAGCCTGTCAAGGACAATGCCGACCTATCCAATACGGGATTCGATGTAGACTACGATGACATGGATCCAACGAGTGCATACGTTGCTGCTAAACTCAGGTATACAACATTGGAGCGGAATTTAGGCCTGTCTAGCAAATCCAACAAGAAGGGTGCAAGAAGCAAGTCGAAAGGCAGCAAATCTGCCATGAATCCAGCTGAGGTTCGAGAGTATGAGAGTCTGGACGCTCGTCTGAAGGAGCGTACGTCGTTTGATTTCTATGTGGTCGGAATTACAATGCTCAGCTTTAAAACATCTGTCTTATTCCATTTTTGCTAGTTGAACGGGACTATCTTTTCAACAGAAGGGAAGCAGACGCAATCTTTTCTGTTGAGCGCGCCAAACTAGATAAAGAAGAACTAGCACAAAGGCTTGCTGGCAAAGCAGCAGAGCGTGCTGCTGCTGATGCAGCGAAGTCTGATAAAACTGCTACACCGTCCAAGCCAGTGTCTCGTTCCTCCTCTCCAACTCCAGACACTAGTAACAAGTCCACGGAAGATGCAGATGAGACAATGTTTGGTGGTTTGTTAGACGGCAGTGCTGCAGAGACCGACGGCGCAGCTTCCCCGCTGCTCGAGACAAACAGCAAAGGCGAGACAATCAAGATCCGTGATATGCCGCTACCCAAAAGCTATACTGGCAAGACACCGCGCAGTCTGCTTGACGACGCTCTGAGACGGCTCGACAAGAATGCGAAAGCTACTTACCGCTTGATCAGCAGTACCCGGGCGGCAAGAGCGGTAGTCTCCATTCGCTGGGAAGGCGGTCGTTTGCAGCAGTTCGGCATGGAGGACGAGGCATGTGAAAATCAAGATCAAGCCTACCACTACGCGGCAACCTTGGCTCTGTTCGCTCTCTCCTCCGACGGTAGCCTTCATCGTCTGCTGCCAGGACCCTATCGTGATCTTTGGGACGAATTGGAAGCGCGCAAAAGGCAAGCTCTAGCCTCTATTTACGAGCAGGAAATCGTCAAGTGCAAATATATTGCGTCCTACCGAGCGAGTCGAACCACGACGGAGGTGAGATGATAGGAGATGACCCTTCTTTTTCACGCTAACGCCTTGGTATGTGCAACAGCAATCACATCAAGAGATCGATGATCGTCGGGAAGCCACAAAATTGCCTGCAGAGCGTATAGCAAATACTTTTCATAGACGTGTTAACGAGGATGTCCTCAGGTCTGAATATGAATCGCGCATCTCGTCCTCTGCCTACCAAGCCATGCTGGTGAGCTTTCCCCGCCTGCAGAACATTGTCCGGCCTATGCTGACTGCCCTGTTCCTACACAGCCTGTCCGTCAGTCCTTACCCATCTACTCGTATCGTGAAGAGATTTTGTCTACGATTGAGCAGCACCAGGTCGTCGTTCTGTGTGGTGAAACGGGATGGTGGGTGACTCCGTCCTTTTACCCGCTATCAGAAGTTGACGAGGGCTGTACAGCGGTAAATCGACGCAAACACCGACCATGATTTTGGAACACGAGCTCGCTAGCGGCCGACATGCGAAAATCTTTTGCACAGAGCCTCGACGAATCTCTGCCATATCCCTAGCTCAAAGAGTCTCGCAAGAGTTGGGCGAGAGTCCTGGTGCGCTTGGTACGAACCGATCGCTTGTTGGTTACAACATCCGCCTGGAGAGCCGTGTTGCCAGCGCTACGCGTTTGATTTATGCTACTACTGTAGGTCAACCCGCGTGTAAGCTATGATTTTCCCTTTCTAAAGATCATTCATCGTAGGGAATCGTATTGCGCATGCTTGAAGGCGATACTGAGTTGCAGGAAGTCACGCATGTGATTATTGACGAGGTGGGTGTTGGCTGAAGTGAAAGCCTACATCAAGCAAAGCGACAGCATTCCTGACATATGACTCCAGGTTCATGAACGCAGTATCGATTCCGACTTCCTGCTCATCATTCTCAAATCGCTCCTAGCTCGCCGGAAAGATTTACGTGTCCTTCTGATGAGTGCAACGGTAGACGCCGAGAAGGTAGGGTCATCTCTCCCTGCTATGTTGGAAGTGGCCTCCTGACATTATACTGTGTCACAGGTCGCTGCATACATGGGTCCATCAACTCCAGTCATCCAAGTCCCTGGACGGACTTTTCCAGTCACGCCGTATTACTTGGAGGATGCGGTAGAGCTCAGCAACTATCGGTTGGAAATGGATTCGGACTCGCCATATGTTGATCGGCGCTCTCGTGAGTGCGCCATTCATAGTAAATTTGCAAAGCTAATACTTCCAGGCTCTAAGGCTCGCGCGTGAAATACCAAGATGACGCGCCACCAGAAGACGATGAGGAGGAGGATGAACACTCAGTGATACGAACCGGATACTCCAAACAGACTCAGTCCACCCTCAAGGCAATGAATGAGCATCTGATCAATTTCGACCTGCTCCTGGCACTACTCGAAACGATATGCTTTGGCAATCCGGAATTACAGCCATTTTCCCGGGCTATATTGGTCTTCCTGCCGTCGTTAGATACCATTCGCTCTCTTTGTGATCTTCTGGAAGGCCATTCAGCGTTTGGCGGGAACGACTTTCAGATTTTCCCACTCCATTCATCCATTTCCAATGAGCAGCAATCGCGGGTGTTCGAGGTGAGCTTCGACAGTTGCATGCTTTCAAGTGTCAGGCCTTGATCTCATTTATCCCTGGTTGCGCATAGATCCCCCCGCATGGTGTCCGGAAGATAGTTGTCTCCACCAATATCGCAGAGACAGGTGTAACCATTCCAGACATTACTGCCGTTATTGACTCTGGCAGACACAAGGAGATGCGTTTTGACGAAAAACGACAGATTTCCAAACTCGTGGAGTGCTGGATTGCTCGGTCGAATGCTCTACAGAGACGTGGTCGCGCTGGCCGAGTACAGGAAGGCATCTGCTTTCACATGTTTACGAAAGCTCGTCTGGACACTTCTTTGGCGGAACATCCCATACCAGAAATGCTTCGACTTTCTCTGCAAGACTTGGCTCTGCGCATTAAGATTCTGAAGTTCTCCGGATCAATCGAAGACGTACTGCAACGGGCGCTCGACCCACCATTGGTTGCCAACATCCAACGGGCAATCTCGAGTCTTATCGATATTAAGGCCCTGACAACGGCCGAAGACATTACGCCGTTAGGCAGACATCTCGTGAAACTTCCGTTGTGAGTACTGCTCACATGCAGAGAGTGCGTGCCGTACTGAACTTGTGTGTACAGAGACGTGTATACCGCCAAATTTTGCTTGTTGGCCACACTTTTCGGCTGCTTGGATGCCGCCCTGACGATTGCAGTAAGTAAGGCCTACAGCACTACATAGGCATAACTGTTGATGTACAGATATCATGCAGGCCACATTGAATTCCAAAAGCTTCTTCGTCACGCCTTTTGGGCGGGAAATGGAAGCAGACACCGTCAAACGGTCTTTCCGCCAGCCAGACGAACACAGTGATTTCCTGGTCATGTACCGTGCGTACTGCATGTGGAGATCGAACTGCGAGAACGGCACCTTCTACTCCTTTGCGCGTAAACACTTCCTATCGCATGTCGTGAGTCGACATACAATGATATCGAGTTGTCTCCAGCTGAAGGTGGCGGTTGGACAGACCTTAACTCAGATAGAGGAACTGAAGGCTCAGTACATGTCGAACCTCGTAGAAGCAGGTTTCATATCGCCCAAAAATATCACCGGCCGCTTCGCAAAAGGTCCGAGAGTTCGCTTTGTTCAGCTGGAGCCCAGCTTGAACCGGTATTCCGGGGATCCTGGTGTTATCATGGCATGTGTGGCAGCTGCCATGCATCCAAAACTTCTCTATCGAGATGCCGGGAATGTCTGGAAAACACTCACAAACAATGCTCCAGTTGCAATTCATCCCTCGAGCTCAAACTTCATGCATGGCCGGAGACCTGACCTTGGCAACGCTAGCTTTTTGACATACTTTAATATACAGCAGTCAAAGAAGCTCTATGTGTGGGAGAATGGCGTGGTGGACGAAAAGTCGGTCTTGCTACTTTGCGGGGATGTTGATGTCAAGGTAAGTCGGACCGGACAAACTTCTCTGAGCGAAGACTGTGACTCAACCATAAACAATACAGCATTATGCCTACTCCGCATCTCTGGACCGCAAGATCCGCCGACATGTTGAACGGAAGTCAGGACTAGCCATCGAACTTTTACGAAGTCACTTCAACGCGATTTGGCTGTCTAAATTGGACGCTCCATCGCGAGCTTGGACATCGAAGGACCTCCAATGGTTTCAGTTGCTCCTTCAGGCACTCTCGTCGAACGAGACTGAGCAACTGAAAGAACAGAAGAGAAAAGCGAAATCATCTGTAGCAATAAATGTCGTCAGGCCATAAAGCAAGGCCTGACCCTGTAGCATAGATACTGAATCAAGGAGGAGTCGACTGATCTGGCATCAGCCGCAGTTTCACACAACATCCATCGTTGGGACGCGCCATTCTAGCAGATCAGTCCAACCGAACTCCTCGAACTTTTTGGGCTGTGTGGTTTTCTTCCACCTAACACACATGGATCGGAAGCCTGTGCTTGTACAAAGCTCGGTCAAGTATGGTAGCCTTGTGCAGCGCGTTTGACAAGTTAAAGTTGAGGCATGCAGATTCGCCGAACCGATCGCGCCTGGTATGTCGAAACACGCGCAAATTGCCTGCAAAGCCCGATAATTGCGAAAATGTGAAGAGCAAAGTATAACGACGCGATGAGTCGGTGCGGCCAGACTGCGAGTCGTCAGTGAAGCTGAGAAAGTGCAGAGTATTCGGCTGCTCGCAGTAAGTGTAGGCAGAGCCGAACCGCTGCTGTTCTTCTTTCTTCAACCACAGCTTCAGTTAGTACGAAGACTTTATACGACACCTAACCATCTCTTCTTGGAAGAGCCTTCACGTTCACTTGAACACCCACTTTCTCTACGGTCGTCTACCTGGCCTTTTTCGTTTCAACTTCTTTGTCGCCAATTCGCCTATCTTTACCATACTCGCTTGAAAACCCAACCTAGCTTTACAAGGAATCTGGAAATCTCACAACGTCAAGCAATACAATAATCAGTCTTCACTCAGCCACCTCACTTCACTTCCATCAACATGTTTGGTTCAACAGCTATTTTCGCCGCTTTATCTCTCTGCATCTCCACCCTCGTCACAGCCGAACTCTGCCCGGTCTCCTCACTCGCCAAACGCCAGCTTGCGGATGCACCATACACTATCGACCAACAGAATCTTACCGCTGGACTCACCTGCATTGGTGGCATTGAGAATGTTAAGAGCCCGTTCCTGCTGGTACCCGGAAGTGAGTGGCGGTTTCTCTTTCCACCTGTACCTGCCCTGGTACCTGGATTTTTTTTAGGACGCGACTGATTTTGTCCTTTGACCTGCGTCTTCGTATTCCTAAACGACTCATAGCCGGCTACAACAGCAGCAGATCTTTCGAGCATGGCTACGTGAAACTCTTGGGAAAGGATGGCGGTCTCGGTTACGACGTGTGCTACGTGTCCCCACCCGTAAGACCAGTTTAGAAGAGGGCCGCTCTCTAATTCGACTAAATATCCTGCCTTGTTCTTGCAGCCTTACGCTCTCAATGATACGCAAACCAACGCCGAATACGTTGCCAACGCTATTGAGATTCTTCACTCTGGCTACTGCCGACCATTTCCTGTCCTCGGACTTGACCAAGGCGCGCTCATTTGTAGGCGAAACACGCGACTTTTGACTTGTCCAACACAACAGCACGCTGACCAAGATCTGATGCGCCTGCAGCTCAATGGGTTTTCACTTTCTGGCCATCTGCACGCAGAAAAGTATCTCACTTCTTCCCTCTCGGTGCCGATTTCCGCGGTACAACAGAAGGCAAGCACGTTCATCTTGCCAGTCGGTGAAGCGGTGCTCATCTTTTTCTTCATCATCCAGGAATTATGGCTACAGCAGCTCTCAAGAATGAAACTGCACCCGCCCTTCTACAACAACAGCCAACTTCTGAGTTCCTAGCTGCATTCGCTGCTAAAGGTGGCAACTATAACTGGCTACCCACGACTTCTATTTTCGATAGAAGCGACAAACTCGTTCAACCCGAAGTCAACAACACCATGGAAGGTTCCACGTCTTGGATTGGCGGCCTTAAGACTGGCAACATCTATATTCAAGAACACTGCCCAAATCTTACAGTTTCTCATGGCCAGCAATTATACAGTAACTTTACATACCAAGTCGTCAAGCTCGCCCTGGACTCGCCGACGCGCTTTGCAAACCCCGTTAACGTAGCAAGAGCCGTTGCAAACGGCCTCATTAGCTGTGTGCAAGATGATGTTGTAAGGCTAAATATATACGCGCGTTCAAATAGCACAAAGAGCTGACTTTGAATTGGTACAGGCACCACGCTTGACGCCATTAGATGTTGAGCATATCCAGAATGCAACATTGTCGTCTTTGTGAGTTTCTTCGAATGTCGCGCTAGTTTCAAGCCATTGCTTACGCTATCTCTTTCGTTTTCAGCGACCGAATCAATCACCCGGACGTCACTGTGTCAGTGGAGCCTGCTCTGCGCGAATATATCGAACGTTTCCCAGACAACCGTGTGCACGAGTGAAGAATATACTTCTCTCGAGAACACGGCTTTTTTGGCAATTCGGTGTTAGAAGTGAAGCTATAGAAAGGGGGGCTTTGTACAAACCCTCAGGTTGTACTGGCAGTTGAGCATTCCTGTTAGAGTCGGCGAACAATCCTACTGTATCCTTAGTGTCCTTATCATTACCAAGAGATTATCAATCTCCTCCCACACACCAATGCACCCACTTTCTTTTATTCCTATTTTTGGTACCGAGCAATGAAAACGACAACTTTACGTTTATGACTCGTGGCCCCTGACCGAAGAGTACGGGTACAACAACAGTGAAGACAGATTGAAATGTTGAACTGAATGACTTAGTCATGCGTTCACTAGCCAAGCTTGGTAGAGTTCGCTCCAGAAATGAATTTAGGTGGTCTCTTTGCTTTCTTTGCCTTTTCTTGAGCAGCCTCGTTCCGCTTCCATTCCGCTCTAGTCGCTTTATCTTGAGCTTCTTTCTCTTCTCTTGCAATATCAGCTTCCGTTTTATGCTTTTCTCTTTGTTTTTCCAAACGTTCTTTTAATGCAGCTAATTTTTGTTTACGAGTATCAGAATTTCCTCCTCCTCCCGCTGTTAATTCTACATTGATCTTTCGTTTTGCTGAAGATTTCGATGAAATGAACATACTTTGATGTAAATGTAAAGCTGATTGTACTGCAGCTGAAGTTTTGAACTCTACGAATGCACATCCTTTCGTCTTGGCAGCTATTGCAGGATTTTTGCTTGTTCCACCAGTTTTTGAGGTCAGTAGGCGTACAGTGGGTTTCTCGCCTGAAGTACGCAAACATTAGTATCGGTATCAGCAGTGTTATATTTGTATGGAAGTTTGCGCTCACCACAAGGCTCTTCGAAATGTGCTATGATATCTTCAACATCGACTTTGTAGGGCAGATTGCCTGTAGAACAAGTATTTAGAGTTGGCTTTATTAGGAGGCGATCAATAAGAGGCGACACCTACCAACAAAGACGATGTATCGTGTTTTACTGTCCGCGGATTTGGCCTTCTTCACCTTCTTCGGCGTTGTTGCAGGCTTGCTCTCTCCGTCTGCAGCAGCCACTTCGCCACCAGCATCTTCACGTTTGCGTTTCTTGCCAGCGGGCGCAGTTTTCGCTTTTGAGGAGGATGCAGAGGCAGAGGGGTCGTCTATGGGGCTGTAAGGCAGTCCGTCGTCAAGGGTCGCCTTCTTTGCCTGCTTGTCCTTCTTCTTCTCTAAGCTCTTTGCAAGTTTAGCAGCAGCAGCAGCCGAGCCGTCGTCGTCGAGCTCCTCAGCCTCGGGGAAGGCGCCAGGCTCGTCTTGAGCTTTTCCCTTGCCCTTGTCAGAGCGGGACCGATGCTTGAGGGCCTTCTGCTGCTTCTTCGTGAGCTTTGCCTCTGCCGCCATCTCGACTTGTAAATTTGGGCTGCAGACAGTTTGATCGGAGAGAGGCAGAGCAGCAGCATTGATGGCGCTGCAGGCTGACCGCAGGACAACTGCAGAGTGATATTGCACCGAATTCCGTCCACTTCTGAGCACGCAAGAACTGCACAGCATGGCTCTGAGGCGCTCGCTGGCCGCCCTGTCGCTGGGCTCCGGCAGCTCATTCACGACGGCCTGCTGCAGAGGTGAGCACCGGTGCTGAGAATCCAAGCATTGATGGCAGTGTACTCATTCTGCATCCGTCTGCATCTAACAGCTTCCACGAGCACGTCCCATGTGCTCGCATCCACATCAAGCAGCTCGCAACAAGCATCCTCCTTCCACTCGTCCGCCGTCGCCCACGAGAAGAAGAAGAAGATGGTTGCTCGTCTGAAGAAAAAAGCCAATCTAGCACGAAGGCACGAAGCGCAGGAACAGCTGCGTGCGACTGCGCCCGATACGATTCGTGGTTATGGTCCCAACAATCAGAATCTATGGTACGAAAGCGAACTCCGAAAGATACTTCTGTATCCTGAAGAAGTCTACGAAGGCAAGGCTGGCCTAAAAGGCATGTTGGCAAGTCTACCCAACCCTGAAGATGAAGTTCTTGGACCAAAGGGAATCAAGAGCGATGACATAGTTGCACCTACTTCCTCTGACTCTGATTCGTCGTCGTCACAAACCACCGCTGCATCCTCTTCTTCTACCCCACCGATATACTTCAATTTCGCAATGACACCCGAGGATGGAGATTTCCTCTTCAAGGCCTTACCAGAAGCAAACATAACACTCAAAACAGCTACAAGCCAGTCAAATCACCAAGCAGATATCATGCCTCAGGTTCAAAGCACAGAACAGCACAAAGCCGAAGCCACACGGCGAATATTGGACCTTGCAAATGCAAATGCCAGAGGTATCCGTTTCGAGAACACACGCAGGATAATCAGGAGATTCGGCCAAGGCGAGGGTTCTGGGCGATGTGAAGTACAAGGTAGGCATTATGCATCCGAGATCATGGCATTTTTGAGATTGAGGAGGTTCCTGACTTTGACTTTTCAGCCGCCCTCCTTACGATGCGCATACACAGCATGGCAGACCACCTGCAAAAAATGCCTCGCGACATTCACTCCAAACGCCATATCACGAGGCTTGTCATGAATCGTGCCAAGATCCTGAAATATCTAAAGGGTTACGACCTGCAACGGTATGTACAATGCCTGTCAGATATTGGTGTAGAACCCAGAGCAGTGGAAGGGGCAATTCAAGTCAAGTTGTAGATTCATTCAAATCAAATGATATATCACCAGTGATAAGTTGCATCAACGCCCCGCGTCGCAGCAGGGTTTTGCAGTTAACAACACGTCCAGCGTTCTATAGGGAAGCCCGTAGTGCAGTGACACTCTCTATAATCTCTTTCCTTTCTTCCTCGTCCATCTCTTCGTCATCCGCTTCTGCGATGTCTGCTTCGATATCGTCAAGGACTCGATTAAATACCTCGCCGCGAGTCGTTCCAAATACTGTGGCCAGCTTGTGAGCTCTTTTGAACTGTAGACGAACACTGTCCATCGAAGAACGAGGGGTTCCGCCCTCCACAGACGTAGAAGGACTGGCTCGCGAATGCGATCGTTGCGGTCGTCCAAAAGGATCGACCACATATGCGGACCCAACACTCGAATGCGCCGTCGCAGCAGACAATATGCTGTCTCGAGTCTTGCGAACCTTGGATCTGTCGTAACGCTGATTGAACAAGTCTGTTCCAGCAGGTGAACTGGCCCCACTCAGACCGAGCCGAATATGGAGGTCATTCGCTTGATGTAAAGCATGACTCGAGCCTGTATCCCTTGAAGAGCGACTATGATCACCGGTTGAGCGCGTTTCTGAGTCAAAACTTGGCTGTCTATCCGTGATGGACTTGTCTGCTTGAACACCTAGGAGTTCTTCGCTACCTTCTTCCTCGTGCTCCGGATCATCGGAATCGGCGGCAGCGTCTGCTCGATCCCGCCGTGCTTGCGAAGCGTGTCTCATCTCGAAAGCTGCGTTATCGACAAGGCTGCTGAGGCCGACTGCTGCATTCTCCACGTCTGAGGCGTCACTCTCTTGGGATAACACAACTCTAGCGAAATCTTCCACCAAATCAGGATCTTCACTTTCGGCGATAAAGCGAATTGAAGCTATGCGAGCACGTTGAAGTGACCCTCTAGAGACCTTCGACCTCACAGAGAGGTTGTCTGACGCAAAATCATCCTGCCTTGGTACCCATTTGTTCATTCTGGCGTAGAGCTGAGCCGGAGGTAAGGAGCCGAAAACCTGTAGGAAACCTGTTAGATCTATCTTGCCAACCAACTCTCGGGAAGACAAATTACGAACCTTTTCGAGCTTTCTGGCACGTCGAACGGCCAGTATGACAGGTTCAGCCGCTTTGCCTATATCTTCGCGACTGGGATCATCGAAAAATTGGCTGCCGCGTCCCATCAAACCGTGAGCAGCTCGACTATTGCTAAAAAGCGCCACACCAGGTGGACGCACATCTTCAGCATTTGAATCTGACGTCTGCGATATACGTCTCGAACGCTCATCCATCGACAAGCTTGCCGGATTTTCGGTGTCAATCTCGAGTCGGCGCCTATGAGATTGTCTCCAATCACTCTCATGATCGCTCAAGGGCACGTTGACACGCTTGGACTTCGTTAAGCGTCGGTGAAGCCTGCTCGAAGCTTTCGAAAACATAGGTACTCCACGTGTCGGTTTCAAGGGTTGTCCAATGACGCCCGCTACATCTTTTATAGCCGAAGCGGGGACTCGTTCACCTAGGAAAGCTTGGATCTTGAGGAGCTTCCGCCGACGTGCTTCCCGGGCGATATCCGCTTCTGTTCGAGGAGCCCTCTGGACTATTGCAATCGGGCTTGTGACTGAACCGTCATCACTGCTGACAAAGGAGGCGGCTATAGGTGATAGTTGTATAGTATCAATGCGATAGCCGGCAACGCTGTTACTGCGGGGCTTTGGGTATTGAGCAGATCCGAGGCTTTGTGATCTGGACAGTCGGCTACCTTGCTGTGAAGAATCTAGCGGAACGGATGCTGCCCGAGCCATAGTGACGGACGTGGTATTTCCATCCAGATATGAGACGGAGCTAGATCTACTGCTGTGGGATCTCAAAAGGTGTGCTCGAGGTGAGCCTGTCACAAGGGTCATACTTTAGCTATGAGAAAGCGCTAGACAGGACCTGGCTCGTTTATCGCGCTTACTCAAGGTATCTATATTGCGTGCCTCAGAACGTGAGACTTGGACGCCTCTATCGACACTCTCTTCCTGCACTTCTGTTCCCAAGATGGCCTTCAGCTTGCGACCTTTGCGAATCAGGTGTTGCTTCTCCCGAGCCGAAAGCTCATTAGAGGTTGAGGGCAGCCCCTTCGCAGCCGATGAGCTATTCAGTGGCTGCATTGAGTCATACCAGGGTCCAACCGCAGACAGGTTCGTAAAAGGCCGACTAGACTGTGGCGTATCCAGTAGACCAGACATAGGCAGCGCTTTTGTAGGGTGTTCAAGCAGGGTGTCGCCAAAAGTGCGACTCAGAGCTGGGAACCTTTCAAGAGCTTCGTTAACGTCATGACCAGGCCTAATGAGATGGCTTTGAGAGTTATAAGTTTCATAAGAATCGATGCGTGATAACGAGACGCCACCTCGCCATTCTGCATTCGATGAGGTCGTATCGAAAGACTGTCTCGCGTAAGCTCTGTTCTTGTTTGAGTCGTTGTCCCGATCTTGAATGTAGGTACCGTGTAATTTGAGGCTAGATAGATCGCTATCTGCGCTCCACGCTCGTCGATGAGGCGGTGACAATGGTTCACTAGAAGCAGACGATGTTCGCGTTCTAGCATGAACCATCTCTTGAGAGTCTGCTTCTGAAAGCCAGTTCTGATGGTTGAAGATGCGTCTTCTTGGTTCACTTGCCGTTGGAGAACGCGCTACCATGCGATTCTTCCTTGTACGAGGTTTCGACTGGCTCGAAGAAGCCAGGGGACCAGGTAAAGGCGACGTGCGACGCACTGTCTGAGAAGCTACTGTCTCCCCAAGAAGCCATTTCAGCTTGTCATCGCGCCTCAGCTCGGCTTGAAGAGCAGGAACTCCAGCCTGTTGTGCGTGTGCAACCGATGCGGTACTTGGAGAAGAAGGTATCCCCTCCCCCTCAACGACAGAAAAGCGCCTCGGATCGGGAAATAGTTCTCGAATCGCTAAGTCATCTCGTTCGTCTCGGGCATATGAAGTGACGCCGTCGTCTTTCCTCATTTGACCAAAGTCCTCTCCTAAGTAATGGTGAAGGAGACTCGATAGGGCCCATCGTTGCACACCGACATCAATAGGCAGGACTGAGCTCTTCCTCAGTACCGGACGAATCGGCGTCGAAGGTGACGAGGCACGACTGGCTTGAGATTCTGCTAATGCTCGTCGAAGGGTAGCTTGTAGCAATCTGTTCGGAGTCGGTAATGTACTGAAATCGATAGAAGTGTCAACCACAAGATGACTGTCGGCCTCCAACGCGTCATGATCAGGGTCACGTGCTTCATGAGGAGGACCGCTATCGAGCGAAGCAGAAGAAGAGGGAGCTTGCTTCATCAGAAGTTGACCGTCGCCATCCTTGGCTTGCTGAAGCCAGCGTAAGGCTTCTACACTAGCCAATCGTAAGCTTGTCTCCGCTTCTGTGTCTGGTAACCCGCCACCGTCTTGTGCATCCATCAGTTGAGCCAGCGAGGGAAGGATACTTCGTGGAATGTGAAAGAGGGACGGGCGTAGACTAGATGCGAGGGTCGTTGCTGTTGCATCGCTGACGGGGCAGATGTACTTTTAAATAGTTCAGGATCAATGAATAGTGTAGACAATGATGATCGGGACGTTTGCGTATAACAAAAGTAGGCGAACACTCAGCAAGTAGCAATGGTGTAGTGTTGACTAGTCTCACCATGGCACGCAGGTAGGCCATGAATTGCAGTACTACTTCTGACCTGTCATCTCGCTCGCGCATCGAGGCATCGATCATGCTTCGCAGAAATGCCAGAGTGTCGAGCAAGAACAGCACTACCGCAAGTGTTTCTTGGGCATTAGGGAGTCGCAATACCGTTTGTAGCACTGTCTTCCATTCATCCTCTGTTTCCCTGGCCGACTGCGGGACATCAGCGCCCGCCTGCTGTTCGCTCTTCGACTGCACAAAAGCGTTGTGTGTCGCCATTGTTCGCAGTCGATGGGTGCGCTGCTGGAGGACGGACGCGAACTTCCACTGCTCGAGCAGGCAGTCGTGCGAGTGTTGATGCAGTGAGTCAAGACCTAAACAGAGATGGGGACTTCGCTTTTAATTGAAGGTCGCCTGCGGGAAGTGGGAGTCCGTGTTTGTTTCAACGGCCGACGGGGCGACGCCGACAAGAAAGGTGCAAAGCGTGCACAAACATCGTGGCTTTCTATGTTCCTACGGCGTTCCCGTTGATTAGCATGATGTAGGTAGAGCAACGTGCTGGAAGAATGCAGTACGTGAATCATACGCTTCAAAAGACAATGTGACTGCTTGCCGGGATTGAAGGTCAAATATATGCCGATCATTAGCAAAGAGATACTTCCAGCTGGGCCCTTGAGAATGTGCTGTGAATGGCTTGCGATAATCTGCTATGCGTGTATATATGCAGAAACAATCTAATTACAAGTGCGCTTTAGCTACCGTTTACTCTTATTGACTGCTGACGATATAGGATACTTCCAAAAACACATATTCTTGCTATTGCTTCACAAACTCGTTATAAAGGTCTTCACCACAATCAAGGTAGTGTACGCTCCTCCAGCTGGTTCCTCCATAGCCGTGGGGATAATGTAATTCCTCTACTCCTGAGCACGCTTTCAAAAGTAGCCAGAGTTCTGAGAGCAGATTCCCATTGTTCCTGCGAAGCGTCTCCATCATCCCAAAAAGCATCGTCTGCACCTGTTAAATGCACACGCTTCAATCTTGGTAAGTATCCAGAAGCACGTAGAGCTTCTGCCAATGCTGCCAACAATTCGAGAGTGCTTGGGAAAAATGACAGGTGGACCAGCGGAGTTGGCAGACAAGAAAGATCTTGTTCTACGAAACCTGAATAACCCAGATCGAGGACTTGCAACACTTTAAATTTTGATAAAGCTTTAAGGTTCATTATGGAATCGTCTAATGCGATTGTGAGCTTTTCCAGCGAGGTATGCATTCGACTGGGCAGCAATGACAGTATATCACTTGATTCTTCTAGGTCTACCAGTTCTAGCTGACGGAGCTCGGTTTCTGCCGTTACTAATTCAATATACTTGACGAGCTGAGAGGATGCCAGTTCAAAGTGGTCTATATGCAGATGGCGCAGACTGGGCAGAGGATGAACTATACTTTGATCCAAAATGGCTGAATGGACGCCTTTTATGCGTAACGAGAGCAGATGCGGAAGACGCAATCTCAGACACGCAGGGGTATACAAGCTGTCGTGCTTAACGTCGACTTGTGTAAAGCGCATATTCAAGGTCCGTAAATGCGGCATGCTTTCTAGAACTTGCAGGAGCGCTTCTAACGGTAATGGTTCGTAGCCGTCACCACGGTGCTCAAAATCAACGGACAGATAAGACACATTGCGGCATGCACGGAGGATGTCGAGGACGATCTGTCCTGTAGAGATGTTTGCTGACCAGCAGATATGGAGGACCTGCACCAGTGGAGCTATTTCCTGCCTTCGGGGACTCTGCAGGACGGCATAGGCAAGCGACTTTACGGAGGCATGGGTGCCACCTGTTGCAAGGTGTACGATAGGAGAGATGTGCACATGTCGATAGAGGCTTCCCAGTGATTCGCGGTGAAAGCGTGTCGAGGTTCTGGCAAGAGCGGCCAGCGAGGCACTGTCGACCTGGAGTGCCGGGGGAGACGGGAATTCGTCGGCGTGCGGTCGAGGCACGGGCTTGGTGAAATGCTCGAGGAGCTGAGCGACGACTTCGCTGGGTAGACTGCCAAGGGACATCTGTTTCGACGGGCCTTCCTGCTTGTATCTGTGTTTTTCGGTGGCTTTTTCATAGACGGGGGGGATTTGCGTGACTGTCTTTCTCGATCATCGAAATACGAAGAGGATTACAGCCCTCGCCAGAGGATTAGCGGTATACGGGGTGCATGGGCGGTGCCTGACGGGTTGGCAGAGAGCAGACTTGCTTTGACGTGCGGGCTTGCAGGTTTGCTTTTGTTGTCGGCACCGCGGCAGCGCATTCATCAGCAAATTTCTGCTTCTGCAGGCGACTTTTTTTCCCCAGAAGGATTCCCAAAGTATATATGCGAGCCGACGATCCTTTGCCCGTCCTCCGCGTTGGCACCTCGCCAAGTACCGTGCCTGTTTACTCTCTCAAGTATGTAGTGTGCTGGTTACTACTACTATTAGTAGCGCTGCATGCGAAGGATTTGCAAGAAAATATCGCAGGCTGCATTCTAGTAGTTGGCTTAAGCTTCATGAGCTCAGAGTGTACATGTAGGTACAATCGTAGTGATGTCCAGCGAGCGAATAATGGCTCGCGATGGCAGGCATCATGCATGACCAGTGCTCGCGTGCTCCCAAATCCGGTGCACGGTAAATAATATTCAGTCGCCTCTGCCAAAATATTACCGTACGTATGATACCAAAATAATATCGCTCGCTCGGCGAGATCTGCGAGAGTGTCGCTCGAGTCTAGGTCGTCGCGGCGTCTGGCCATGGCGGAATATTGGCGCGCAGATCACTGGCGTTTCTGTGCAGGAAGTTAGACTCAATCTGATGGCTACCGTACCACCATATCACGGTAGGTCGAGGCGGGTGAAGAATAGCGCTGCTTTACTGATGGCCGCTGCTGCATTTACTGTACATTCGGAATAAATGAGTATCTGTAGGATACGATGTGTAGGCTATGTAGTCTAGTGTCTCCCCGATCAGCCGCGTAATAGGGTAGGAGAAGCGCCTCCGAATCTCCGAGATCCAGGATTGAGCGAGTAACTACAAACGAGAGATTACAAGTCACTGACTAACTTAGGTAGATGCCTGCATTAGTACCTTACTTGATATCTAGTACTAGTGCTGGTGCGTCTCGTAGCATGGAAAGTCTTGGCGACGGGATGCACGGAGGGTAAGAGTGTCCTTCTCACCCAAAGGGGCCCCGTGACGTTAAAAGATTGCTTTGCTATGCCACTACTTTGACGCGGTTGATGGAGGGCCTAGACGGGAAAAACGGAAAAGTCGCATAGCATTGCTCGGCATACAGGTTGGAACGGACGATATGTGCATGATACGGTGCACTTCGGTCGAGATACAGGTGGAAAAGGAAGGCGGTACATGGTGTACCTACGACTGACGTGGTACGCATTTGACGATGCAGGGGCTGGTTTGGTTACAATGACAGTTAAAGGCGACGCCCTTGCTGCAGACTTAATTTCTCGTTGGGATATCTTCGGCTTTGCGTGAGTTCTGTCATCTACAAATGTCAGTATGCATGTTTCAGAGCAATGCGGCAACAACCCACCCTCCACCCTCTTACGATGCTGATCACGAGTACCCCTGTTCAACATCTTTCTAGCGTTTCTACTAGCTCTGCCCAACACTGCTCTGGATTTCCCATATGCTTTCTTTGCAGATACCCTCGATGCTTTTTCAGCCAACTTGATGGGCCCTCCCACTTTTTTGCGTGCTGCAGCGTTGTAGTGCTTGATGACAGGCGTATACTTGACATCTATGTCTCGCAGGTATGCTCGAATATCCGAGTAGATGGAACCACCTTGTATGGCTGTGTGAGTGTGAGAAGCAGTATCTGCAGCATTCTGCCCCGATTTCCTCACTTCCTGCTTGAGGTACACATCAATGGTAGTTACGTACGGCGCTACGAGTCGCTTGCAGTGTTCCATCGTAGACAGCATCCATGACCATATTGCGCCATAGTCGACCGAATTCAGAGTGTCCACGGCTTGCTGGACGTACGGGAGCAGCACGCTGTCGAGCTGTTTGCAAAGATTGCCAAAGCTTAACTTTGACAAGGCACTAGCATCACCGAGAAAGAGATTTTCCTTTATCGATATATGGTTTTCGTCCTTTTCAAGACCATTACCTGTAAGCACCTCGCCTTGCTGAATAGATGGATATGACTCTGAAGATCCTCCAGCGTTTACCCGGCTAAAAGGCGCTCGGACCGCCTGACCTGCCAATACCGACTGCTGTCTTACGCGGTCAACAAAGTTTTGGCGGTCTAAAGCGTGGGCCATATTTTCTGGAAGCTTCCCCTTATCGCCTGCCTGTGCCCAATGCTTTCCAGTTCGTCTGCTGACCTGACTCTTCTTTGCCTGCTTGTGGCGAATACCTCTGTGCTGATGCTTCAGCGACGATTCGGACGAAGATCGAGAGTGCAACATAGAGAGACCCTTTTGAGCTTTCTTAGGTAGTTCTGAGAGTGCTTTGATAGTGCGATGCTCTAATGGGCTGATCTTACCATCGTTGGCTGGACCGATGATCGTTATAGGCTGTTCGACATTTAGAAGGTGACTATAATGGTGGCCTTGTTGACGAGAAGCTACAATATCTCGAAAATGATTGTGGTAGTCCCTAGCACGATGTTTACGACGCGCAGGAGGCACGACGTGCGTAGACAGACTGGCCAGACCAGAGCTAGCCCTAGAGATCAATGCCGAGACGCTCGAAGGTAGGGAGACCAACGCCACTTTTTTGGTATTGACTGTCGTAACAGCCGGCGTGCTGGTTGTTGCCTGCTGCATGCCGTTACTCGAAGTTGACTCCGCACCGGTAACGGCGGTTGGGTCGTGGCTGAGGTGATCCGTTTGCAAAGCTTCGTGGTTAGTAGTCACAGCCTCGCGGACCTGAAACTGAGTCGTCCCGGCCAAATGATCGTATGACTGTGATATGGAAGCCGTTAAAGCGCTAGCATTGAGGAAGAGCGCGCTTGTGTCGGTCGACAGCCATGGAGCTGTTTTGACGTGGAAGGCAGCCACACCCAGAAGCACTACCCCAAAGATACCAAAGGTCTGTTTGTTGAGCCATTTGGGACCGAGCCTCTGCCAGCTAGTCAGAAGTGATACGTTGTCGAGATGTTCGAAGTGTTTGAGTAGAACCTCGTTTGTATGTTTATCATCAGTGTGGCTAGGTGCGGGTGAGCACTCGCCTGATTCGTCCTGCAATCCGCCTCCAACAAATGGACTCTCAGCCTCGTCAACTTGAGAGTCGATAGTTGCTTGGTAGGAGGCTCCTAAGATCGTATGTGCCGAATCCTCTGGCGCCCAATCTGTCGAGTCTGTCTGGACAGACCTATCATATTTGTGGCGTATGCTCTCCCCTCGATTGTCAAGTACAGAGTAAGCCGAAAGATCCTGGTCCGTAAAGATTGCCTTTTCTTCTTCAATCTTCCTGTAAAGGGAGTTCAGGTTCAATCCGAAGAGGTTGTCTCCGTCGAACTGTGAAGGGGTTGGGTATGCTAGATCACGAGCACTGGTGCGGCGATTAAAGTGAGACGAAGAAGCGAAATTAGGCCTGCTGAGGCTGGCAGAGGGTGTCTTTTCGATATCCTTGGTCACTGAAGAAGACTTGGGAGATGACTGATCTTGCTCTGAATGCCGGGCACGTGAATCGAGATCAGCCGATGCTAACATGGAGTGGGTGATCTCGTCGAAGTCGCCATCAGAATACGCTTCAGCATCAGATTCTACGTTGTGACGTGAATGCTTGTCATCTTCGTCCGATATAGAAATGCCGGAATAGTCGGAGAGATTGTCCAGGTCGGACGTTGTGTCAGGGAGTGAGACAGTGTCGCTGCACACCGGCGAAGCAGGAGGCGAGTTCTGATGGCTCATCATTCGGCGGGGCATCTAATCATGTCCTCATGTTCAGCATGGGATAAACTGTGTTGGTGTGCGTTTCTCAGATAAACCCACCCTGGACAGACAGCCTGGTCAATCCGTCTCTCCTGTCCTGCGCGGTACGGCATGTATAGCCGGTCACTGGCGAGAGCTAATCCGTTCGGTGGCTGCGGCAGCGGAATCTGCGAGTGCGGAAACGCAGAGCGATAAGGAATATAGCCTCGTTTCTATCACTGTGTGTGATCTGTTGGTGATTGTATGCTGCCTGTGACTGGATTACCCCGATGTGCCGGTGGGCTGCAGGCTTGCCAAATCGACAGCGCGACCGAGCTCGTTTACACGACCGACCCGCTACTACCTGCTGCTGCCGACACAGAGCAGCGTAGCAGCGCTCTACTGGAGGGATGAGTGCACGTGAGATCCAGAATGTTGGAGATATAATGGGCTTGCGTGTCAGTTGCCAGCGTGTTTGTTGCCATCTAAGGTGTGCCATAAGTGCGGAGAGGCTCGTTGATAAGTCGATCGAGCCGGCAAAGCTAGAGGTCAAGAATTGGCAAAGCTTGCTCATGCGGGATACAGGTGCCCGACAAGACACAGACTGCTAAATGGCATCATCGCTTTTGGTTAGTAGACTTGACCTGCATCTTCCAGGTTGCCACCGGCCTTACTCTTTCGGTTGAGTCGCCACAGCCTAGAAAGCTACAGCGCAATACCTGCCAAGCAACATTATGAGTGCTGCCTCTAGTCATCGCATTCTAGACCTATACTCAGTTCCTCCCACTCCCGCAAACTCTTTTGTCGGTCTGCCATTGTAGCGGAGATCATATCGAAAGCTTGTTGCTACGAAATAAAGACCAGTCAGAGTCGCTTCACTACACGCCATAGGTGTTCAGCTTACACCCAGGGCAAATCGTGACGGCAAGTCGCCCTCCCGCGTCACAATCTCTATGATTCGTTTTGCTTGCTTTTGCGGATCGCCAGGCTCTTTACCTGAAGATGCTGCAAAGCGTTTTAAAGAGGCATCTACAGCAGGGTATAAGGCTGAGCCCGGTGTCATGTTCTTGCCGACCATTCCTGTCCGCAAAGATCCTGGCTGTGTAGTGTAGCAAACCAGGTCAGCCATTGAGTGACTAGTTTAATTCTGAACAAACATCTCACCTGGAAGCTGATGACCCTGACGTTGAACGGCAGAAGTTCTTTGTACAGTGCGTCGTAGAACACTGCGATATAGGGTTAGCCAAAGACACGAAGTCAGACACTTTCCCACATGCCTGTAGCGGCAGCTTTGCTGCCAGCGTAGGCAGAAAGCCCGGCCATAGCTATGTCAGCGTTTCGAGTAGAGACCTGACTTATAGTCCCGGTGCCACGCTCCCGAAAGTATGCTAGAAATGACTTTGTAACCTTGAGTGTTCCATAGAAATTCACATTCATGATGAACTCGTAGTCACTAATTGGCATTTCTTCAGTACTTGCAATACCACCTTGGCCAGCATTATTTATGAGTATATCGACTTTTCCACTTGATTGGGAGGCCCTTGATAAGCTATGATAATCGTCCGAGTACTATCATCGGTTACCTACTGTACTGCTATTGCCTTTTTGGCAAACTCAGTTATGGAAGCCTCTGATGAAGTCAAATCAAGCTCGAGTATGGTGGCGCCTAGCTTCTCTAGGTCGCGAATGGAATCTAGATTTCTGGCAGTGGCTATGACAAGCAACCCGGCCTTCAGGGCTTCCTCAACAAGATAGTGGCCTGCAGCCCAAGATGCAGCGCGGTCAGTGAGATACGCTTCCCGAAGAATCCGTGATCGACCCGACAGCAAGAGGACGAGGCTTACCAAAACCTGGAGCATTGGTTCCAGTTATAACGACCACCTGCTTATTGCTCATGGATCCTTGTGACGGCTGGCACCTCTGCAACGCAGGTCGCTGGCGGTGGATCAAGGTTGGTCAGAGGATGGCAAGCAGGTGCACTGCAACCGGCGCCAGATAGCCGATATTTCGGCACGTGCTGGACATTCTGATAGTTTTTTGGGGTATTCTCTCAAAATAATCTATTTGAACTACATTCATGTTCGAGAGTGTACTCTCTCAATATGTAGAACTGAACACTGCTACATAAACGTCTAAAAGCTGAAAGAAAGTCATTTGAGCGGGTTCAATGGACCATCGAAAGGCTTCTCCGTCTCTCCAAAACAGACACCATTTGTTTAGCACAGAAGGTACGACTGAGGGTCTTGCGGTTGATATCAGCATGGACATGGTAGCTCGCCTTCTCTGGACTAGACGGTACCGATATCGCCCTCTGTCTAGTAGGATTGCTTGCGGTGCTTCCAAGAATTGATGCTAATTGGGCCAGCCTGGTAGTTGGACTAGCTATTCTGGGTGGGCTAGCCCCGAGAACTTGGATGATAGGAGTAGAAGCTGCTCTGCCAACACCAAGGGATGGATCGCTTGTACAGTGACTCTCTGAATAAGCTGGTATAGTCTGATCTTCGCTCGTTACACCGTGTCGCTTTTGTGACCAAGCTCTAATCTGTTCCAGAGAAGGCAAGCTCCCTACAGACGCTGATCTTCTCGCTCGACCAGCCAGTGCCGCTTTAGAAGGTCGATTAAATGCTGATTGTGTTGAGGTCGCGGAAGAGCCAAGCAGACGAAGCTCGTCTGTAGTGTAACCAGTATGCGGCTGACCCGCGGGACCGGTCACGTGAAAGGGGGACGGAAGCGAGATTTCGACGACTGGGGGTGGGGGTTGTAAGTTGCTGCCTGTAGTCGAATAGATCCTCTAGTCAGCCCTTTACCAATTTGCCCGATCTCGCTATGTTACATTACCTGACAAGCCTCGTTGCCTGTAACTGCCTAAAGCAGCTTGTGAAGCGATGCTCAGCTTTGGACCTGCCAAAGAGATCGACTCAGGAGCAGGCAGCAACTCGCTGCTCAAACCAGGCTCCACGGGGCTATTAACAACTGACGCTACCATTCGCTCCATCTCTTCATCCAGTTCCGCATCAAGCAAGCTATTCGAAGGTGGTGAGACACTGCTAGCGACTAAGGTCACTTTAGCAAGCGGTGATGAATGAACATGTGCTGTCATCCTTGCAGGTACGCCTGAAACTGTTGCAGGATGAATGCTGCCCTGCAGAGTGTACATTTTGAAAGGTTCGGCGAGAGCAGACAAACTTTGCGAGTCAGTGGCCCTCCGAAGCTGGTGATGCATAGTACTTGAAGGCATTGTTTGTGTCGTGTTGGGTGAGCTAGAGTGTCATGCAGCTCTGCGAAAGCCCGAATGAAGTGAGCGTTCGGTGTAAAATGCCAGAAGGGCTGAGAGGCCCGTATCTACCGTGCTCGTATCCTACAGGCTCTGATTTACGTAATGAAAGACGTCGACGAGGTTAGTCTTGATCCAGCAAGTTGTATACTAATGCGCACTGTTAGATGGTCAGGTATGAAAATGGAAAGACACGAAAAGGTTGTGCTCCGTGCTAGAGTAACGTGACCTTTGTTCTGCGAGATGAGCCCATACAAAGTGTCACAAGAGCAGCTGTGTGATGCTAAATGAAAAGAGTAGCAGCTGCGTCGGAAGCCATACATCGACCCATCTTTTCGTTCTTTCGCATAAGTTATTCCTCTATTGCGGTGTATGGAGAAGTCTTGAGGACACATCCTTCGTTTCAAGATGCCACAGCGATGTCGAGGAAGTCTGAGTATCAGTAGAAGTATTCCGACTGCTGCCACTGCTGTCGAACGAGCGACAACTCGACTGGGTGTAGAGGTATCGATGTGGCAGAATGGACCTGATGAGCGGCAGTCCCAACAGGCCTAAGTCAGGGACGGCGTCTTGTGGAGGTCATTGCAGCACATGAGGTTGCTAACACAGTCAAACGAGTATCTGCCTGTGTCATAGAGTGAGTGAGCGCGCTCCAAGAAGCGAGCGAGTCCAGCTGGAAGCTCACGGTGCTTTTTGCCCTCGATCAAGCCAAACGCCGCTGCGCTTTTCCTCTGACTCTCTCTACTGTATTTACTATCAGAGGCAAGTCAGGCTGTCATGACGAAAACCATTCTTATCACTAGCATCGTGAGTCCCTGTGAACGTTCTGCAACTATGGCCTTCGCTGTCCGCATAACCGCCCCGCTCCGGCTGGACTGCATGACGGCTACCTCGCCAAAGCTATGCTCTCTTGACAGTCAAGCAATACACCAAGCTGACGAGCAATCCAGACAGGCTTCCTAGGCGCCCAGATCCTATCCGATGCAGTCCAACGGCAGTACAAGGTCAAAGCTACTGTTAGGGATACGAGGCGAGGAGAGGATAGTATCACGCAGTTTCCGAATGCAGACATTGAACTGTTTGAGGTGAAAGATCTCATTCATGGGGACCTCTCCGAGGCTCTCAAAGGAGTCGATGCAGTCCTACACGTAGCTTCGCCATACACGTTCAAGATTACTGAGTAAGTGGCGTCAAGGGTGGCCTGGAATGTGCTTATGCTGATATCCGCATCCTGCAGTCCAAAGAAAGATCTCTTGGATCCAGCGATTGAGGGGACACTGAATGTCCTACGTCAAGCTCAAGCTGCAGGCGTAACCAGGGTTATTGTTACTTCTTCTTTTGCGGCTATCAATAATTTCCAGCAGGGTGGTATCAGAAGGGACTATACCTACACAGAAAAGGACTGGAATCCTGCAACCTACGAAGAAGCGGCTGCCCCAGATGTGCAGGGTGCATACGCTTACTCTGCTTCGAAGAAGTGAGTTTCTTCAACTAGAGTGCTGGTGCAAAAACCCTCTCGCCTGACTCCAAATGCTGAGGGATTGTGTCTTTCCTGGTTGTCTTACCAGACTTGCAGAGAAAGCAGCTTGGGATTTTGCGAAAGAGCACCCTGAAATGCAGATCACCACACGTATGTAGGGAGCATTACGCATAAGCAGCACTGAGTTCGGGACGAGTCTGTCATATGCTAATGCCAACTGTTTACAGTGTGTCCACCCATGATCTATGGACCATCTCTACACAAGATTCCTTCGGAGGACGCGGTCAACACCTCGACTGGCAATATCTGGAACCTCATTAGCGGCAAGATTGCAGTTCTGCCAGATGATCGACTGCCATTGTTCTGCGACGCTCGTGATGTTTCTCTGGCTCATTTCAATGCTTTAGAACGTACACAAAGCATAGGTCACAGATACATCCTTTGTGGAGGTGCTTTTACTTGGGTTGAAGCCGTCGAGTTTCTCCGCAAGGAGCGACCTGAGTTGGCGGAAAAGCTACCAAAACAGAACCCCGATGCGACACCAATAGTCCACTTGGCAAAATTAAACACCAGTGCAGCGAAAAGTGACCTGGGTATTTCCAGCTTTATCGATTGGAAGCGTACATTACTAGACACAGTAGACGATCTTGTAAATAACCACTCCAAGAATTGGTAATGTCAAACAAGCAAGAACTCATGTACGAAGAAAAACCCTATTTGCATTCCAATGAGATGAACATGACTAAACGACTATGCGAAGCTTCTATGCTTTGACATCAGGCCCTCTATAACTGAACCTTCTAGATTCCTTAGTAATCGAACAAACGGAGACGTTCCCCAGACGACCAATACCAAGTCTGCGCAGACAAAGCTCGAGAATCAGTCGATTGTCGTACTTTATCAAGCGCCTAAAGACAGGTTTCACTCACCAGATCCCTCTCCTCAATTTCTCGCAGCGTGAATCCGTTGCCGTAATGGGCAAATCTGTTGTTGCTGTATGTATAATTGAAATCCTCCCAGCGTGGGTTAATGAGGGTGGAGAAGAAGTGGAGACGGCCACCTGGGTGGAGAGAGTCGAGAGGCCCGTCTGTGGTCCCGTTCTTAAACCAGGATGAGCATGTCGAGGCCCATGCAGTAGTCTTGAGCTGTTCAGCACTGTGCTCTGCAAGCTCTGCGACGACCTCCGGCTTGACTTCAATCGTCTTGATCGGCTCTGTCTGCAAGCGATGCAGGACTTGGATAGCATAGTCTGCGACGTGCTCGCTGGAACCCAAGAGAGCACCGTGGGCGGACGGTGAGCCCGGTCCCATAAGGTGGATATAATTGGGAAAGCCATCAACGAAGAGGGAGTGATAAGCTTTAGCACGAGGGTACCACTTGTCTCGCAAATCAACGTTATCCCGTCCAATGACAGGGAAGCGCGGACGGAACGAGATGTCGAAACCGGTAGCGCATATGACAGCATCCACTTCGTAATGATTGCCTTTGGCATCGTAAACACCAGTCTCGTCGACCCGGACGACTCCGGATGTGACGGCAGTGACATTGGGCTCTTGTCTGTTGTCGTGACCAATACGGTCAATAAATCGATATCATCACTGAAGTTTACAAGACACTTACAAAGCCTTCAAGAAACCTGGAGCAGGAGTCAAGCGACGGCACCCAACAGCAAAGTCGGGAATCAAGGCTTCCTGCAGATCGGGTCTACCTTCTAAAGCTTTGGTCATCTCTTGCTTGAAGACGGCGAAGATTTCCTTCTGCGCATCAGAGTCCTTTATTACGAATTTCCAGCGCTTGTTCAGCTCGAACTCGATAGCTTTCGTGCTACGGTGAAGAACAAATTATGTTTAGCCATTGAAGCAGCATACGAGTACGCTCCCTTACTATGCTCTTTGAGCTGTAGGATCATTCCTGAACTCATCCTTCTGCTCCTGAGTGTATTCGAAGTTCGAGCCGTCTGGACCAGCGTACTTGGCAGCAAAGGAAGGGGTAATCCAGGTTTTGGAGCGGACGAAGTGATAGATATGCTATGGCCCCAATACTGTTAGTCAGTATGTACGAAATACACAATTCCGGGATGTGCGTACCTCGGCATTTGGTTGGAGAGCGGGCAGGACTTGTACACCGGAACTGCCTACACCAATCAAGGCGATACGCTTGCCATCGAGGTTCACAGATCGGTCCCAAGCGGCAGTATGCAGCAGAGGTCCTTTGAAACTCTGTAGTCCGGGAATAGCAGGCCATTTCCATGCATTCAATAGACCTAATTATGCAGTAACCTAGTGTTAGCACTATTACCTGGGTGCTCGCGGAATCACACTAACCAGATCCGTTGACGAAGACATCGCACCAGTCCTCGAAGACATCGGCATCATTGCCATTGCGTCGGATTGTGATGATCCAGTGGCATGTTTCAGGGTTCCAACGAGCGCCCACGACTTCATGGCGGAGCTTGAAAAAGTCGCGGAGATTGTGGTCATCTACCACTTTTTCCATATAAGCTTGAATCTCGTCCGACGTGGAATAGCTATGGATGTTGAACGCTTAGTACACAGGAAGATTGTTGCAGGGATTGAAAATACCTCACTATTTAGGCCAGTCTGGGTATAAAGCCCAGGTGAATTGGTAAGTGTGACTTGGGATATCGCACGCGCAGCCGGGATATTTGTTTTCGAACCCTGGAGAATAGCAATGTACATCAGCATGAATTCTTGAATGCGGAGCTCAGATGACTGACAAGTTCCAGTCAAACCATTGTTCTTCTCATAACAGACTAAATCAATATCAGGGAGGTGAGATCGGGCTCTGTAGGCGAAGTTGATAGCTAGATAGACGACATCAAGTAGCCTATCAGCGCTGAAGAGTGAAACAAGAACTCGAAGCAGCTCCTAGACCTACCGGATGCACCACCTCCAAGGTAGATGACCTTCAGCGGGCGCTTCTGTCCCAGAGGCTGGTTTAGCATCTTGTAAGGTCCTGTCTTATCTTTTGGGCCAAACACCACATCGGAGCTGTTTGCTGGTTCATGAACGCGCTGCGCAGGGGTTGGGATATCTGTATGATAGCCGTTGACGTAGTTCTCAGGCTTAGCAGCGCCATTGACATGAGGCTTGTGTATCCCGTTGGCCTTCACTCCGTTGGTATTCGGAACGTGAGAAGGCAGAGCTTCTCCCGGAAAGGTTTTGGTGCCGTCCACTAAAGGTGCTTGGGCTACGGGAATGGCTGCAGTGACCATTGCGGATATAAACTGGGGAATAGGAAGGATGAATTGATGAGAACGAAGGCACAGGAGTACGCGAGAGTGCTTTGCGCCTCCTCTTCCCTTCCTCTAGCCTTGCCCGGTGTACAACCAGGCCGGAGTTGCTCTGAATGGTGGCAAACAAAACCCCGGGGCCTCCCTCATTAGCCCACCCCATGTTCAGGTGGATTGCAGGCAGGACGAAGGATTTGTGTCACAGCAGGCAGAGTGCTGCACAAGTCAACGGTCAACCACGCAATGACACCTTCAGCACTGGTAACATGTGCTTCGAACCGGGTTGCCTCAATATGCTCGACTTAGAGGGCTTGCTAGACTATCGCAGGACGTGTTTGTTTGAAGGCTCTCTGCACAGCTTGGAAAAAGCAAGTCTGCTTGTTTTCAAAGTGCCTACCTGTTTTGCCGTTGTAGTAGTATCAGCTGACGGTGGCTACTGTATCGAAGCACCATGCTTAGTACGGTATGCATCGTTAGCCATATCGTAACGAGCGCATTCATATTCAGCAACTCAATGCTTGAAAAGCGAACGAACACCTAGGTAGAGCTCCGCAGTATTCAACAGGAGCTGCCTATCCGTAAGTAATGTGTATCGTTAGCCCATGTAGATCTATGTCACATAAGAGCAGGGTTTCAACCTGCTCGACAATTCTGCAGGTAATGTACAGAACAGTCACAGTATGTATGTATTCCCATCTGGCTTATAGCATTTACTGTTGATCCCCTCCTATCGTCAAGCTTGGTGGTGGATGGACCCGGCCCTACCATCCAGGCTGTCAGCTGATTTGGTCTTGCGTTCGGTTTCCGTTTCGGTGTCTACTTGGTTCTGATTGACGGACCGATGGAGCTGATACATCTCAAAATATATACCAACATGAATTTCCTCCATTTCCCTTACCCGTTCTTTTCTCCACGCTTTCTGCCAAGGAAAAAGACCGAAAGCCAGTTAAACTCAACAGTAAAAGACCGGGAAGGAAGGGCCTCCATGTTTGTATTGCCAGCGGAGTGCTGTTTTAAGATGACAGACGAGTCGAGAAGGACAGCTGTAGGTGTACTGCTATAGCTTTCGTTCGCATACCCGTTGTACAGAAACACCATAGAATTTGCATTTTGCTGTCTGAGACGAAAGTGCTGGTGCCCATCCATATGAAGCACGAGGCGGAATGTAAAGCCGTTTGCCAGAGTCCGTGCTGTTGACTTCTTCTCATTGCGAGTTCCAGGAGCGCTGCTTGTGCTAGACGCGCACTTCATTATCATCAGCACGGCATGGTCCGGTCTGTCACATAGACACCAAGGTCTGGCTTGCTTTTCAACTCTTCTCGCTTCAAGTTTGAACGTTCATCTCGCCAAAGAAGCATGGACACGTCGATGGGGACCTTCCTGTTTGGCTCTCCCAGCAGTGAAGGAAGCAGCTCATCTGGATCAGCCGGCCACAGTCACGATGGCGGTGCTGCAGAGGTCGTCTTGACCCAGTCTGCCATGAATCTTGCAAACGGCGGAGCTGGTGGCAGCAAAGCTGGGCAACAGCAGAAGCCACCCAAGAGGAAGAAGGGAGAGAAAAGCACGACCATCCAGACAGCTTGTGTTTATTGTGAGTAGTCGTACTGACTATTTACCATTACTGCCTAGGAATCTCGACTGATTGCATTCGTTCTGCAGGTCGAGGCAGTGAGCCTTCTTATACCCAGCCTAATCGGCGCTTTCCCTGGTGATTGACGGAAGTGGCACACACAGGCAAGATGAAGTGCATTAGAAGCAGCGAGCTGGAGAGCTGCAAGCGCTGTCGAGCGGCCGGCATACAGTGCGAGACGAAAGCCCGACGATCTGGCAGGAAACCTGGTTCGGGGAGGTGAGCACTCATTAGTGGGCTCTGGCCTCGATTTGTGCATGTATTCATATTTCGGCACCAACTGACCAAATTCCTTGGAGCAGCAAAATAGCGAAGGCAGCTGCAATTGCAAAGCACAAGCCACCTTCAGGTGATATACGCGTCCATGCAAACGATCAGCCTGTGTCGCTATCGCAGCCAACTTTTTGGCAGTCTTCGAACAACAGCAACGGTGATAGCGGGCAAACTCGATTTCCAGAACATGCTACCCACATCAACATTCCTACACTTCCTACCACCGAGTCTGGAAAATCACAGGAGTCTCCATCCTATGCATCTCAGACTTCCTACCAGTCATTCAGCGATCAGGCGCAAGCATCAGGAGCGGTAGGGCTGGGCAATAGCGTTGCTTCTTCGATTTTCGCCAATCCGGCCTTGCCAAAGACTTTCCTCACATCACCTTCATCGAGTGATGCTGTCGCGTTGCTCAATCAGCCAATCGCCCCGACCCAGGCCCAGGCGTCATCATCCAACCTCAGCAATCAGTTTGACACCTCCGTTCAGGCGTCATCGATACAGCAGCTCCTCTCAAATAACGATGGTTCTGTATCACTGCATTTAAATGAGTCAAGCAAAGATCAGCCACAATCTTTTACGAGAGTAAGAGCAGTGTGCACTGTATTCTAAGTCTTCTTTTACTGAACTATGGTTTACATCGTAGTCCCCTCTCGCATTGCTAGCCGCAGCAGGAGCCGCAGACCGTATGTCACACCGTACATGGGCCAGGGTCCTAAGAGGCCTAAGAGGCGTACTGACGGTTCTATTTTCGTCATTCGCGTAGGACCGATCTATCAAAGTATGCGAGGGCAACCGGATCTTGTTCGACCCGGACCCCGTTCTCTTGTGGGCCATCTCGTCACGCACACCAACTATTTCAGCGATGCCAATGCTGGACAATTGCTGGACTATGATCACGAGAATGATCCAATATGGAGATGCATAGTCACCGAGGAGGAAGCCTGTGCTCTTCTTGATGTTTTCTTCAGACACTTGCAGCCCTTGGTAAGTCATTGCTACATCGAACGTCAGGTCGGAGGCAGACTGTACTGATGCTACGACGCCAGGTCGCACTCTTCGACGCTCGTTTGCATTCCTTTACCAACCTTAGAAGCAGATCCACTTTTCTGTTTACAGCCATGATGGCATCTGCTGCGAAGTATGCCAACGCCTCGATACAGTCGATCTGACAAGATGCTGACCGGAGATGCGCGCAGATTCGTACCAGGATACGCTGCTGCTGCACAACGCTTGGACGAGCATGCCAAGAAATTAGTGGCGAAGGTGATCCTTGACGGCAATGTATCCTTAGATACCGTTCAAGGCTTTTGCGCACTTTGTCCGTGGCTTGTGAGTGAACGAGACTGTTCACCTTTGATGTTGACGCCGGGAGATTGTGAAGTCTGATTGTCTCACAAATATCTACTCAGGATGCCGGAACACATGTAGCGTTGGATACAACCAGCACATATCTTTCAATGGCTTATGACAAGTTCAAGCGCATATCAAGCGACTTCAGCCAAAATACCCAGAGTGAGGGGTTGCTGATGCGCTCATACGAACGTACATACTTGACGCTGTTCAACTACGATCGAGGTTCCGCATTAGTCATGGGCGAGCCTCTCGGCTTTTCCATAGCGGAAAGGAAGGACTTAGTCGGGGCAATTTGGCAGTGGGCATCGCACCCCGACGCCATAGCGGAAGATTGGACTCTCGGGGCCATGGTTGCATTGAGACGCGACGTCGTAAGGTACTATGCCATGTCACGAATCCACCTATGCTGACTCCAATCATTTGATTCATGGCAGCCTGGAGTACTGTCAGCTGTCACGCGTCAAGGTCCCCTTCACTCAAATTTGTCCAGCAATCAGCCTAGTCCGCAGATTGTCCGAGTAGTCATCAGCGAATTTCTGTAAGGTCGTCCTATGCCATCCTTCGCTCCCCGTCTCACGAAAATTCGTCACAGTTCTTCTTGGCAGTCTCTGTGGATGCCGAAAGCCACGAACGCAGCCTATCTCTCGATTGTCGGGTGAGCCAGTTGCTTCGTCAATCACTACATGCTTGATTGACAAAATTTTCAGCTATCATACTACCCTTAGCATATTGATAACTACACTCAAGGAGCACGTCGGACAAGCCACGGAGACGGCGGTCCTGCAACAAGCATTGCTAGCTGCCCTACAAACCTTACAAGCATTCGTTGCTCCTGAACAGAGCGTTCTAACGTACTTGGTCAACAACACATTTGTTATGATCGCATATGCCGCAGCATTCGTTTTAAAAGTCCTCGTTCAATGGAGTGATGTAAGTGCTAGACACGAATAAAGCGAAAAGACGATGGCTCAGTCTGACTTCGCTTTCTTACCAGGTCGGATCCGCAGTTGAGACTTCCATCTACGTGCTCCTGTCTCAAGTCGAGCGGCGTCTATGCGAGCTAGGGAGCCATCCTCCGCATCGCTTAGGAAGATCACGGATCTATGGTCTTCAGCTTGGTCATGTTCTTCGAAACCAGCTCCAGACCCGCTTGCCGACTCGACACCCGACCCCAGATCCATCAGAAAATGTCATCCAGGGCCCGTCCGCTCCCGATCCCACCCTGACCATGCCGCCAGCGCGAACGAACGTTGGGTCCATATTCACCAACGAGCCATCGACAGGACTATCACCGTTCTTCAACGGCGAACTCCCAGGTTCAAACTTTGACGTAGCGCACATGTCTGTGGAAGAGATGGCCGAACTCCTCAAAACCGATTACTGGCTGCCTCTCGAATCGAACGACTTCTTCGATACCAGCAACTTCTTCAGCAACGTTATGGAGTATGCGCCCAATTAGACTACAGATTCATTACTGGAGTTTCGATGAAAGTCAAGGCACCGCAGGTGTATACGACAGTCGTTATAAAACTGCATTTCTGCAAATATGTAGCATATCCTAGCTATGGAACCTTTGCACAACCTGATTGTCTCCCCAAAATCCACTGAACGTTGCCCTCATCTATGACGTACACATTCAAAATTGTCACGGAGGTCAAACGATATAAGAGTTCTCTAGCTCGTGTTGTGCACAACGTATGCTTTCCGGTTAAGCTTATAGAGGGTACTGGAAAAGAAATCGCTTGTCAGCGGATGAATACGGAAAATACAGAAACACAGTGCTCTCACCCTGTACAATGGTGACATGTCACCCATCTCAGTAAGTTCTTCTTCGGTATACTTAGCTCTGATCTCCTCGATAGGAATCTTGTCTCGGTTACTGTTGATGTGGGCCAAAGCGAGGCGGAGACCAAGTGTAGTGACAAGACCGCAGAAGAATACAACTGCAATGGAAACACCGAAACCAGTATGATAGAAAGGCTTCTCCTTGACGAGGTAAATGTTGCTTCCGACAACACCACCGAATTGACCGATAGTGGGCACAATGGAGATGGCAATGCCTCTCTTGACTTCACCCTCGAAGATGTTCGCGACCCAGGCCATCATAGGTGGAGTTGCGGAGTAAAGACCTGCTGCAGTGAGGAAGATTCCGAACAATGTAACTCCAGTGAGATTGGCTCTTCCCGCAGTACCCATAACGATGCCAAAACCGACCAGCGCCAGCGCAAAAGCGGCGGCCATGACATATCCTCTCTGCTTGATTCTGTCTGCAACGAGGGCGAAAAGGACGCAGCAAAGGCATCCGAAGAGGTAAGGCGGTGCTGTCATTCCTTGAGCCCGAGCCGCGCTGTAGCCAAGATTATTGACAATGGTAGGCATTGTGAAGGAGAGACCGTAGACAGGGATGGATGTGCCGAAGAAAAGAAGACATCCGACGTATGCTTTCCAATCCTTGAGAGCTTGCATGACATACTTCCATTCGAAGTGACTGGTAGTTGGCGTGGGTCCGTTGGCATACTTCTGACGGTAGGTGAGATAGGTCTTTTCTTCCTCGGTCAACCATTTAGCCTTCAATGGCGTCTCGGAAATGTAGAACCAGGCAGACATGCCGATCAAAAGGGTGGCAAGGCCTGTCGACAGACCAAAACCCAGGTTAACAGATGCGTCTCGAAGAGGACAACAGTGGATCACATACCTTCAATTCCAAAGATCCACTAAGACAGGAAAGAGACGAAAGGCATTAGAACCGAAGCTGGCAGGCGGTAAAGATCAGTCCACTTACTCGCCATGCCCTATAGCCCAGCTTTCCATCCAAGTTGGCGATCGCGTAAGCGAGTAAACCTGTGATTGGGGTGTTCAATCAAACCTATTTAATGCACGAATAAGTGGACAGTCCTGTCTCACCTGCAAAAGCGCCCGAAGCCGAAGCACCTCCGTAGAAAATGGCTATACGTGTCTGCAACTCCCATCTAGAGTACCAGTACGACAGAACGTAGATGACACCCGGGAAGAGACCCGCCTCGAAGATACCAAGCATGAGTCGACAGGTGATAATGCCACCATAGTTGAATGAAAAGGCAGTGCACATCGTAACGAGACCAAAGCCTGTCATGATCATGGATACGAAGTTTCGAGGGCCAATTCTCTTGTTGAGGATTTGAGCGGGACTGCAAGAAGGACAGAGTCAGACGTCAGACTACACAGTAGATGAGGAAAAGAGACAGACGGTAGACGCACATCTCAAAAAGGGCATAAGTGAAAAAGAAAGATGTTAAAACCATATTGTATTGTCCTGGTGTAATATTCAAGTCTGCTTCAAGACCGAAGAGACGAGCATTTCCGACTGCAGAAAAGGCTTTGTCAGAAGGTTGTTCTTTCAAGTATGTCAAGAGGCATATCATGACGCACTATTGGATCTATCGATGTATCCAACAAGATAGATGAACTGTAGCGAGCGAGATTAGTTCCCGGCTTTTCTTCCGAGATGGGGGTTATACTGACAGCTAGTGGAATCGTCACGCGGATATCCATCCTTCTCAGAAGCTTCGACTTGGTCTTGCCCACGAAGACTTCATTCTCGAGTCTCAGGTATTCTTGGTACTCGGCAGAGTGTCCATTAGCCAAAGAGGACTCGGCTTTGCCTTCCACGAAAAGATTGGTATCCTTGTCTTCGGCAGTGAGCTGCGGCACAGGCTCGGGTACAGCAGCCATCGTCAAGGCACAGGTGTAACAGCTTCTCGAGTATGAAAGATGGTCAAGAAGAGAAGAGAAAAGAGTCGGGGACCCCAGACTCCATTGAAAGAACACACCCGGAGGAAGGTGCAGGAGAGGAGGGAAAGGGAAAAGAACCGGTGCCCTGCGGTATCAAACACCGAAGCAGTGGCGGGTGGGAATTTGCGGCATGCTTTTTACTCTGCCTTTTTGGGTTTATAATGCAACGAAATTTCGATTAAAGAGTAAAATGCCGGTACCTCCCTCTCTTCCCCGGATCTTTGACCCAGATGAACTTTTACCACTTTTGCAGTGGCCTTGGAACGGTTCACCGAGGCCCCCACATTCATTTGAACCGCCACACCTTGATTCCTTTCGAGGGTTTGACCAGAGGAAAAGGCCGACCTTCATTTTTGGTCTCCTTATAGTTACAAGACGACGGTGCAAATCCCAAAGGAAGGTTCCAGCTTTTGTGAGGAACATGATTTTTGTATGGTCCGAATACATCAGTACGAACAATGGCAAGCCGGGCCAGAATTTGACTGGAGCTTCTTGCGTTCGCCAAACTTCTCCGACCCAATACGTCAATACCTATCATTAACAACCTTCGCATCGCCCTAACAGCTCACACATAACACATCGCCGGCGAAATTGTACTCCGCCCCTCATGTGATGAGTGAGCTTAATCGACGGCACTCGAGCGCGTCACAAGGCCTCACATAGCTCGACTGAACCGGGTGTTGTCCAAGTGCCAGATCACAAAGGATACTACGAAGGAGAAGAGTGATCGTCAGATGGAATGATGCAACCCAGGCCTAGAGCAGCCGACTTCAACTCACTCTGATCAATGGGGACATGTCTCCCATCTCAGTCAGCTCCTCCTGGGTATACTTCGCTCGAACTTCCTCGACTGGTATGGCATCGCGTTTAGCATTGACACGGGCCAGTGCAATCCTCAACCCGACGGCAGCAATAAAGCCCAATGCGCAAAAGGTGAGAGACACTGCGAATCCCGTGCGATATTGGGGTTTCTCGCGGGTGAGGTAGATGTTGCTTCCGATGATACCACCGAGCTGACCAATCGTTGGAACGATAGAGATAGCAATGCCGCGCTTGACCTCGCCTTCGAAAATATTGGCGACCCAAGCCATCATTGGTGGAGTAGCCATGTATAGACCGCCGACGAGCAGGAAGATGCCAAATAATGTGACTCCAGTTATATCGGCTTTGCCCGCGGTTGGCATGACAATAGCGAAACCAACACAAGCAATTGCGAAGGAGAGCGCCACGAGGAGACCACGCTGCCTAATCTTGTCCGCGATGATGGATGCGAGGATTGTTACGATGCATCCGAACAGATACGGTGGTGCGCTCATGCCCTGTGCACGGGCTGCACTGAATCCAAGATTGTTGATGATGGTAGGTAGAGCGAAGTTTACACCATATGTGGGAACGGTGGTACCAAAGAAAAGGCAGCACCCAATATAGGCTTTCCAGTCCGTGAGGGCCTGTCGGACGTACTTCCACTCGAAGTGGCTGGAAGAGGGGATGGGGCCGGTACTATATCTCTGACGCAGTACGAGATAGGATCTCTCTTGCTCAGATAGCCATAGAGCATCCGCTGGAGCTTCAGATACGAAGAAATACGCGACAATTCCGACAAGGATGGTGGCAAGACCTATAGTCGGACAGGCAAAGTCAGTAAAAAGGAGTAGCGCAGCTAGAGATTGATGCGATCTCGAACCTTCAATACCAAAGATCCATCCTATAGAAGGAAGAAAACAGACCGTAAGTCTATGTTATCAAGTTATCAACGCGCCCAGCGCTAAAGCTCGGTCTACTTACTCCAAGCTCGATAACCCAGCTTGTGGTCCAGGTTTGCTATGGCATAGGCAAGAAGGCCTGTACGAAAAACGAAGCTGTAGCTTGTAGCAAAGGAAAGGAAACCGTGTATAGCTTACCCGCGAAGGCACCTGCTCCCGAAGCCCCTGCGTAGAAGATGGCTGAATGTGATGCATGATTAGCATCCGCAAAAAGGCTGCAGGACCCTGTGTAGCTCACAGATTCTTGTCTGCAGTTCCCAACGAGAGTACCAATATGACAGCATGTATATGACACCCGGAAACAATCCCGCTTCAAAGATACCAAGCATGAGTCGACAGGTGATAATGCCGCCAAAGTTGAAGGTGAAGGCGGTACAGAGTGTGACGACACCGAAAGCAGTCATGATGAGCGAGACAAATTTGCGTGGACCAATTCTTTTGTTAACGATCTGAGCAGGACTATAAAGCGACGGCTAATGGTCAGCACATGCTTTTGGTATCCGTTTAGCCGAGCAGAGAATGGAAATGCTGTAGCCTACATCTCGAAGAGGGCATAAGTAATGAAGAATGCAGTCAAGACCATATTGTATTGACCAGGGGTGATGTTGAGATCTTGCTCAAGGCCAAAAAGCCTGGCGTTTCCGACTGGAGGATTTTGGCAACAATACCACGTCAATCTACCTTATCGGCCCGTTGCGACATTATCCTGCTTCAGTACTCACTGTTAGATCTGTCAACATATCCGATGAGGTAGATGAACTGTATACGGTGAAGTTTTCAAGAGTCAAAGACTGTCTGACGGATAGATCGCCACCTTTCGATGAGAGGCCTCTCACCACTAGCGGAAGCACTACGCGGATATCGACCTTGCGCAACAACTTCTTTTTGGCCTTTCCGATATAAACTTCGTTTTCTAGTCGGAGGTATTCTCGATATTCTGCGGAATGTTCACTTGCTAAGGGACTGTCAGCTTTGCTCTCCAGGAAGAGTGTAGCATCTTTGTCCTCGGTGGCAGGTGAGTTGATAACATGAGGTTCAGCTGCCATCCTGTGCAGAGAAGCAATTTGAAGCTTTGATGAGGAAAACAGAGCTGAGAAGGAAAGCAGTGCATACATGCTTGTTGTGCAGAAGGCCGCCGCGACCAGGGGATAGGTATCACTTCCCCATGGGCCCCCACTTCACCTCCCCCGGTTGAGAGGCCGGGGAAGGGGCGATCGTTGAAAGCCTAAAAGAGGCAGCCCGGTATTGAAGGCAGACCAAGAATGCGCACGCGGGGGAATCTCAACAGTCAGCTGTTCTTCCCGGTCTTGTAGGTAGGTAGAGCCAAGACCCTCGCCCGGCGTAAGGGCCCAAGCAGCTAAGGTTTTTTCGAATTGCTGACTTCGGGTATAGCCTATTGCAGTCCTATACATACTATACCTTAGTGATAGCAGCGACAGCTTATAGTGACCCCGTGAACCTCTATAGTAAGATCCAAAGCTACTGTATCTTTAGGCGTTACAGTGTGCTTCACGTTGGCCCACCTGCAAATGGTGCAAATTGCCACGATGCCGGGTTCACGAAGTCTGACTAGGAGTAAGTAGTAGTTGCCTATTGCTCGTTCACAAACAAACCTGCGATACCAAAGCCTGTCCCGGCACACATACTCGTTACTATCACCCTAGCACCTGAACGCTTCGCTTCATTGAAAGCAGTTGCAATTTGCCTAGCGCCAGTAGCTCCTGTGTTTTAAGACACATCAGCTCGCCCATCGATGCAAGATTGGCTAGGTCGTGATTAGATGCACACGTACCAAGAGGGTGCCCCAAAGCAATCGCTCCCCCATTGGGATTGAGCTTTCTTTGGTCGAGCTTCAAGCTATCTACGCACATCAGGGCTTGGCCAGCGAAAGCCTCATTGATCTCGAAAAGATCCACATCCTCAATGTTTATGCCTGATCTCTTGAGAATCTTGGGGATTGCATAAGCTGGTCCAACACCCATGATCTATGGTCTAAAGTTAGTGTGGTTGTAGGCACATTGGCAACTCTGATAATACACACTCTTGGTGGAACACCTATCGTCGTGACCCCAACAACCTTGCCAATTATTGGAAGGCCTAGCGACTTGGCCACAGATCTACGAGCCAAGATGACCGCAGCAGCTCCATCTGTGAGTTGACTTGCATTCCCTGCATGCGTCGTGCCGTCTGCCTTAAAAGAAGGCTTCAATTTTGCAAGGCTCGCGGCCGTGGCTCCAGCTCGAATTCCATCATCCTGTGAAACTGTCTGTCCATTGACGGTGACCGGGATAATCTCGTCAACAAATTTTCCTTGCTTCTGTGCAGCTTCGGCTTTATTTTGAGAATGGGCGGCGAATTCATCTTGTCTTGCTCTGGGGATTTTATACCTGCAGGCGATGACCAACCGTCAAGAAGCAATTCATAGACACAGTGAAACCGGTAGCGACATCAGCTGTGGCTGGAAGCAGGTACAGGCCATAGTTCGCTATGTTTGGCCTTGTTCTGTAACCAGTCACAGCTCGTCGTGCTAGCCGTATAATGCGCTTCACGTACTCGTCAACGACATTTTCGTTTGTGATGCCCATGGGAAGGAGGCAGTCTTTGGCAGCTGCATTATCGAACAGGAAATAGTCATATATGCATTAGCGGCCGCCCTGTCATATCGAAGGTTGCGTCTTACCTGGATGCGTCTGTATCTCATTTCCAATCTCATGATCGAGGACGGCATTTGTATAATGCTTCGACATAGACTCTACGCCAGCACCGATGCCAATATCGATGTCTCCATTGCGAATTTGGTTTGCAATCGTCCACACGGCTTGAAGACTGCTACTGCATTGTCGATTGACGGACGAGACGCTACAACTCTCAGGCAATCCAGCATGCAGAGCAGCCATTCGAGAGAGCGTAGCGCCACCTCGAGGTGTGCGCACTGTGCCGACTTGCAGATCTTCCACAAGCTTAGGATCAAGATTGCATGAAGCGATAGCACCTTTGAGCACCGCTGAGAGTAGATCTTCAAAGTAGGCATCCTTGAGCCCACCCTTCTTCGCTTTGGTTAGAGGAGTCCTCTTTGCCGCCACTGGTGAATAGGATACGTTATTCGGTCAGTATAGGCTCAAGGACGGCGCGGATGCAAGCGAATGTGTATGCGACTTGGCGTTCTCATGTCTACACTGACCTATCACAACATCGTCATCGGACTGCTGAAGCAGAGCTTGCTTGCCAGATGGAGCAAGGTGTCCGGCTACTTGCTTGACCCGGTTGATAGGTGTCATCGAGAGATTAGGGAAGCAATGCGTATTGAGGAGAGGAGAACTTGTGAGTTATCGGAATGAGAGTGGACAGCCACAGTGCTTGCTTTGCTGTTTCTGTTAGTTTGCGAGCGAGCAAGACCGGCCGTTAAGTCTGATCTTGAGAGAGTTCGAGGTCCGGCGTTTTCCTGACGGAAGGTAGCAGCTTTGCCCGGTGGGCTGCTTCCATCAAGAAAACGAGTACTCTTCTGACGAGCAGAGGCGTCTTCTTTGCATCTATTCAGAGCAATCATGTCTAAACCACAGCTCGAGCTCTTCTGGCCAACAAGCGGACCCCGTCCACATGAGGTGAGCTAGTCTTCTCGACCTTGGAGGAATACCTAGGGCTGTAGCCACTCCATACTTGTACTAACTGGACACGCTCGACTTTGCCCCATCATCAGGATGAGGAGCCATTTGTCGATACCTTTAGGAAGTCCGTCAACAAGACACGCGGCTACCAGTTCAGTAACTACTGGGATTTGCACAGGTGGTCTTGCGAGAAGCCTGATGAGTTTTGGAGCGATGTAGGTAATCTTGAAACGGCTCAAGACGAAGACAGCGTGACGCTAATAGCTGCAACTGCATGCATTCCTGAAGGTATGGGACTACTGCGGCATCATAGGAGAGAAGGGTCAAGCAGTGAGTTTCTTTGTTATCACCTTCGCTGAGCGGACGTGATCGCGGTCAAGGTGCTTGCAGGCGGGGCGCAGACAGCTTACACGGGATACTACTTAGCCATGCTACGACAAGACAATACCCATCAACAAGCCTCAGTCATGGTTTCCAGGCGCCAAGTTCAAGTGTGTATTTCGTCTTTTTCGCATGGTACGGAGGTTAAACCGCGGTCACTGATGCATACCACACCATGCCCTTCGTATTCTACAGCGCGGCAGAGAATATGCTACTATCGCATCCGAACGCACGCTCCAAAACACGATATGCTGTAATCAGCACAGTCGAACCTGATAAAACTTCGGCAAACCCACGGGAACCTGTTGAACTTGGACGTCTCACATGGGAAGAGCTATATCAGGAAGTCGGTCGGTCAGCACAGGCAATGCGAGAGCTTGGTGTCAAGCCAAACGACTCGGTCGTAACCTTTGGTGCTAGCAATTGCGAGATGGTCATCGTCTACTTGGCTACTATGACCGGTGAGGCGAGGCTATTCAGTGGCTACTGTTACAAGCTGACAGATCTTCTCTCTGCGTCATGGCAGTTGGAGCTCTCTTTTCATCTACGCCTGCTGAGTTCGGGGCGCATGCCGTCATCGACAGATACTCACTGCTACAGCCTAAAATCCTCTTCACAATCGATTCGTATCGTTACGGCGGTAAAACGCATCAAGTAACGGAACGAGCTAAGACAGTGGTCAAGGCTCTTACAGATGCAGGCAAGCTGGATCATGTCGTGGTGATTGGTCATTTAGCCAAGGATAGAGAGCCAGCACCTTCATCCCTGTCTGGCTATGCCAGTGGCCCGTCAGTCCGAAGCTGGAGCAGTTTTATGAAGTTGGGCAACGATAGACCAGCTACCATACCTTTCTTCCGCACCGATTTCAATCACCCTATCTGGATTGTTTTCTCATCGGGAACTACTGGCAAGCCAAAATCGATTGTAAGCAAACGCTTCGAACTCGTTCCCTGGTGTCTAAACTGATGCGTCTTCGTGCAAACGGTAGCTTGGACCCGGTGGTGGCCTAATTCTGTCCCGAAAAATGACCAACAGATTCCACTTTGGTCTGGACCACAGAGACTTGATGCTCCAGTTCTCCACAGTAAGCTACAAATTTACGGTTCATCGAAACCATTGCTGACAACGGCACAGATGGGCTGGATTGTATACAACCTGTCAATCAACTTCCTTGCCACAGGCGGAACAGTGCTTTGCTACGATGGTTCGCCGTTCCATCCACCAGAGATCATGTGGCGCTTAGCGGAAAAGTATAAGTAGGCAGCATTTACACGAGGCTTCCGTCTGCTTTCACCTTACTGCGCAATTTCCTGACGCACCGATTAATTCAGGGCGGTTCAACTGGGAGTATCTCCCAGATACATTCAAAGTATAGCTAGAAGTGGTTTCGACCCTCGCAAGCATCATGATCTATCATCTTTAAAGCAAATGTCGTTAACGGGATCGCCGGTGACAAATGACGTATACGACTGGGTCGCTAAAGTGAGTGACCAGGGTACAATACGGCAGCCTCAGCTAACGCGCCGTTTACAACCAGCTGGGAGGGGTGTTTGTTTCGAACAACAGTGGAGGCACAGGTCAGTTATGAATGCTAACATGGCAGCCGTAATCGCGCTGAGCGTCCCTCATCTTCGCAGAAATTGGTGGTGCTCTCTTGCACAGCACACACTGCTTGCCTGCATACAAGGGTCAGCTACAGGTTCCTGCACTTGGTATAGATCTTGTCGCATATAACGAGCAAGGTGGGGGTCTTGCGCCGTTCTTATTGTGCAATGAGCTAACTTGCGCAATTTGCCATTGTCAGGCAAGCCTGTCAAAGATCAGGAGGGAACAATGGTAGTCCGCACCGCGTTTCCAAACATGCCTCTGGCATTCCTAGATGATCCAGAAGGCAAGCGGTATCAAGAAACATACTTTGTCGACTTCGATCATCCCGTCTTCAACATGGTGAGTCGCAATGTCGCTGGCCTGGTAAGCTGGGCTAATCGTTCTATCCTTGATGTAGAACGATAACATCTACCAAAGCAGTGAGAACGGTGGAATGTACGTGAGCGCGTTACTAAGGTCAAGGGTGTGTTAGTTGACATTCCCTGCAGTTGGCTACTGGGCCGGTCCGATGGGGTCTTGAATCCTAGTGGAGTCAGATTTGGTTCAGCAGAACTCTACTATATATTAGAAAAGGAATTCAAGCACGACGTAGTTGATTCACTGGCTGTCGGTCAGAAGCTGAAGAATGGAGACGAAAGGGTGATACTCTTCCTCGTCACACCCCAAGACAAGCCTTTAACGGCCGACCTCGTTAAGAAGATTCAAGATGCCATCGCGCAGAAACTTAGTAGACGACACGTTCCTGCTGTAATGGAAAGATGCCCTGGCGTGCCAGTCACACTGACCGGGAAGAAGCTTGAAAGCAGCGTAAAAAAGCTTGTGTAAGCGCTCATTGGCAAGCGCTCAACACGAGACTGTAGCTGACCGTGACTGTAACTCTGATAACAGCAATGGGACTCCCCGAGAGCGCATCAACAACACTGGAGTTCAAAATCCAGAGTTGTTTGACTTTTATGCGACATGGCACAAGGCTAATGTAGAAAGGCAGTCAAAGCTGTAGATACGCTCACTCAGGAGCAGCTGTGTCATTTTTCGCAAGGCACAGACTTCATACAATAGAAGGATTTCCGATAGTACTGACTTTCTTCAGCCAAATCGAGTCTTGAAGCTCTGTCCAAAAGCATGCCGTGTTGGTCAAGTGTCGCCGGAATGCGACAAACTATATGCTAAGTTGAAAACACTAATGTTCGACATACATGTTATACCGCGTTTGCTATACAACGACCTTCTCATCGGATAGCAGCGGCCCTCCTCCAAGCTGTATCGCAGCTCCGTGCCTTAGGCTTTGTATTATTCCTGGCAAGTTCGTCACACTGATAAACAGTCGCTGACACGCTAGCAAGCAAATTCAAGGAAAGCTTCCCGCTACATGATCGCCATCACGTTCGCTTTGATCCAAAACGATCAGCAAGGTACTATGCATACGTGTAGCTATACTTACGTGGAGATCCGACACCTCCTGATACATGCAATGGTGCGCTAGTCAGGAAGAAAGACCACCTTTTCTGCTCTTCACAAAGCTTGGAAAGCTCTTCGAGGTTCCACATTTCGCCAATTGGCATCCCCCATTGCGAGAGGAACCATTCATGTACTGTAGGAGGAGCCTTATCAGTCTTGCAGCTCCGAAATTATACCATGCTCCTTGATAAGTGATGCCTGGGACTCACAGCACCTCTCACCCTTTACGGGTGGCCATGCTTCAAAAGCAACCGTATCGCCTCCAACGGCAGCGAAATGTTTGTTCCAGAACCACTCAACAGCAGCAGGTGATGACTTGACACCAATGAATAATGCTTGCTCGAATGTGCCTTTTTTGCGCTCCGCTTCACTGGCTTGATTGTGCCAGGCTACAAAGCCAAATCTGACGAGCAGGATATCACCAGGTTTCAATTCAACGCCTTGATATTCAGCAACTTTTTCCAAGTCTTCGTGCGGTACTTCATTTCGTTCAATGGGATTTAGGTCTGGTGCGTCTGGGTTTGTCTCGCGGCGCCAACGGAGCCAGTCGAGTAGAACACCTCTTCCGGCAATTCCTCCGGCTTTGCACCAATGATCAATCCCGTTGTTCTCTTTGTTACCAGAGACGATTTCATCGTGTGTAGTGCCGTTGTAGTAGAGACCGGAGATTTCTGTGAAACGGGCAGTTCTGTCAACGAGGAAGGTACAGTCGACACCAATCCCCCGAACGCCACTTACGATGGGCAACGTGTCTGAAGCCATCCCACTGGCTTCCACACTGCACAGTCCCCGACGAATGAATCAATCCTCAACATCGGTTACATGGAGGTGTTGAGACTCACCTGCGTATTCAGGGATATCTAAGGGATATAGTCTAAGTAATTACAGTTATGAACTGTCAACGCAATGGGGCAACTCACTTCATCATCGCAGCCTATCCAACCCGTAGCAGGATTGGCCTTGCTTATGACAGTCTGTTCAAACTTCTTTCTGCGGAAACCAGGAAATTGAACATTGTCCATAGACCAGTCCAGCTGTACGCGTCTGCCAGTCTTTATCTCTTCGGCTGCTGCCTGCTTCACCCTCTCCGCGGTCAGAAGATTCAAGCCTGTACGCAACACATATAAGGACAGGCTTTCCAGTTGCGAATAGTTCGAATGTAGCCTAAGCAAATGCGCTCCGACCTACGTCCAAGCTGATCTCGCTGTGTCTTGTCCGGAGCATAGTAATTCCAGGCGCAGCCAGCTGCCTGACCTTCTACAGGAGGGAGCTCGTGGAAGTCGCAAAGATGCATGGTGCCTTGAGCAGTGTCGTCTTGACGAGGCTGCAGGTGTTCCCCGACAAGCCTTGTGCGCCGGTTCGATGCTTCCATTTCCTGTGAGCGTGCCGAAGATGCCGAGCTGCGGGGAGTGGGCAGAGACTGAGAAAGGCCGGCGTTTTCGAGCAGCGTGAATCCTCCGAATACGCCGGTCCAGTCCAGTGGGGTGTGCAGCAGGCCTCCGTTCGACTGATATACTCCACGCTTGGATCTGCAGCTCACTCTTGTGCCCACATCCACCATCCGCACAGGCAACATGGGCAAGCTCGATAACGAAGTCGCCATCGTCACCGGCGTAAGCTTTCCTGCCACTCTTTCTCTTCGATCATGCAAGATACAGTCGAGGCTGATTCGCATCTCTTCGATATGCCGGTATGGTTGACGGGTTCAGGGAGCCAGCGGACTCGGTGCTGGCATCGTCAAGAAGTTCGTCGCAGAGGGAGCTAAGGTGGGTCGGAGTTCTGGTCAGCATTTGCCGTGTGCTTCGCAAAGCAGACCGCCTGACCTTGGCGACACTCCCAGGTCATAATCTTGGACTTCAATATCAAACCGCTCGAGGGCAAGACACTACCAGAGGGTGTCAAAGTCGTCCAGGGCGATGTCTCCAATGCCGAGAGCTGGAAGGAAGCCCTCAAAGTAGCCATCGACACCTTCGGTAAATTGGGTATCGTGTGCAACAATGCAGGTATCTGCACAGACTCTACTGTAAGCTCTTCTGCAGCGCATGCGCAGTCGTTCATCCACACATGCATATTGAAGCTTTGACGTCCAGCCGATGCATGAAATGCCAATCTCCACACTTGATAAGCTGCTAGCGGTTAACCTCAAGGCAATCTTCGTTTCCGCACAAGTCATCTTCCCTTATTTCATGGAGAACAATATCCGAGGAGCAATGGTCAATACCATCAGGTGGGACTCCTTCAGCTTATGTGTACACAGAGCCATGCAGTAACTGATATGTCGCTGCCCTGCCCTTCAGTACGAGTGCGACGCGTCCTCGACCCGGGCTAGCTTTCTATGCGTGAGTCGCGCTCTCGCTGCATGTAACAATTCAAGCGAAGACGTCAGCTGCTGACTATGATCTCTTCCTTCAGAGCTTCAAAGGCTGGTGCCGAAGGTGCTACAAAGGCTCTAGCTATCGAATACGCAAAATATGGCATCAGAGTCTGCGGCGTCTCCCCCTCCATTGCCAATACTCAGATGGCTTTCAACCTCACCCAAGGCAAGAACAGTGAAGAAGCAGCGAAAGCTCTAGGTAGCACACTGCCGTTGGGTGTCATAGGCGAGCCAGAAGATATCGCCAACATGGTGGCGCAGCTGGCCTGCTCCGAGAGTCGTGTCGTTACTGGTATCGTTGTGGCTGTAGATAGTGGTCGCTGCATTTAGAACATAAATGTTTACGATATCAAGCAAAATGAATATACTGTCCTTTGCAATGACCTTGACGCTAGGCTACATTACTTCAGTGAATGAAATGTCCTTCACCTCTGTCCACCCGGAAATCCCGCTGTTAAGTGCGACAGACTGATACGAACTCAAGCAAGGACCAAACGGAGAGTCCGTGACATACTCGGCAACGAATGTAGAGTAGCAATTAAGAAGTACACCCATGCAGACGATGAAATAGTGTTTCCTTCGAAGAATCTACCCAATCCATCTACTTTAGGTAAGGGTCTTGCCTCCATCTACAACAAGAGCGTGGCCGATTATGTAGCTACTGTTCGGGTGTGACAAGAACAAAGCAGACCATGCAATCTCCTCTGGCTGAGCTGCCCGTTCTGCCGGTGTAGATCTCAACATCACCGAGAAGTCCTCCCCTGCGGCAATGCTAGATTTGTTCATTGGTGTCAAGACTACGCCGGGGCAGATGCAGTTGATCTATTTATTAGGTGAACGGGGGTCAGAATCAATAGTGAGCGCTATACCTTTGATGCATTTTGTCAAAGAGAACCTACCCTGATACCCTCTGCGGCATATGCTTGTGCATCACCACGGGTCATCGCTATGACTGCTGCTTTCGAAGCGGCATACTGTGTTGGCGTTGAGAATCAGCTTAAAGCTAGCAACAGCCACATTTAAACGACTCACTGGCACCAGATTCGGAGTGGGCTGTATTCCCGAAATGCTAGCGATATTCACTATCGAGCCCTTCTGACCATGCTGCGAAGCTTTTTGCCCGCGCATACGCTTGACAGCCTCACGCTGTACGATATAAAGACCTCTCGTGTTGACGCTGAAGACCTTGTCATAGTTGGCCATTTCGGTATCGTGCAGAAGAGCGCGAGGTCTTTGATTCAGACCAGCAGATTGAACGACATAGTCAAGTTGGCCGAAATGAGTAAATGCACCGTCAATGGCCTTGATGACCTGCTCTTCTTGTGAGACGTCGGTCGAGTAGATCTTGACCTCAACTTGCGAATTGATTGCTTGCAGAGATTTGTGGGTTTCTTCCAAACCGCTAGCGTTCATGTCGAGCAGCGCGAACTTCGCCACGCCACTCTTGCAAAATGCTATAGCGGAGGCTTGCCCGATTCCCGAGCCCGCGCCTGTAGCGAGGGTGTTAATAGGGTAATGCACCTGCATAGCAGCCACGCTAAACTTACCTGTGATGAGGGCCACGCCCGAGCTGCAGAGGATGAAAAAGGCAACCCATCACTATGTGCCGGCGTATCTGTCACTATGCGACAAGACTCACTTGAATCCAGAGAAGTCCATGCTTTGTAGACGGATATGACCAAGAGTACCTATTCGAACGGCACAGAAACAAGCTCGGTGCTCCGCCATCTTCTCCAGCGTCTCCATCGGGGATTGCTTTGAACTCCGGCCCCCCGGTCTTTTAGACGCCCTTTGCGAAAAGAGGGGTAGGCGGCGACTTGCGTTGCAGCGAGCAACCTTTGCTGTAGGTCGGGAGACAAGTGGTTGCGATAGAGAGTGATACAAAGCGTAATGATTGCGGACTTCAATAGATGTTGAAACTCCGCTAGGCTACAGGTAGGTCATCGGCACTTGAACATAGTGCGTTACTTCACAAAAGCAGGGAAAGGTATACATCTTGCATGGTGCACATTCTCAGTGCCTTATACTCCTCGACAGTGTGGCATCCATGCTAGCAGCGAGATCTCGATGCGTCTGGGTCAATTCTCGCAAGATTCGGCCTCGAAGTGCATCATCCTGCTTGCCGTCTTTCGTAAATATTGCCCCCTTCTCCAGCTCAGCAATAAGACCCTTCTTCGTGACAACGCCATTGACGGTCGCGACATTGCTCACATCGGGCGGCGGCACGTTCTCGAACGTGCTCTTGCTTCTTTGCATGGCACTTGTGCCCATGCTAGGTGCTGGCTGTGATCGAAGACGCAGCACTTCAGCTGTAAGCTTCGCAACGTCCTGCTCGGCAACCTGGCGCATCCTCTCTTCTTGTTGAAGTCGCTTTTGAGCTCTTTCAGCCTGCTCTTCCAGCTTCCGCATAGTCTTCTCGACTGCCCGTTCGTCTAGTCTTTCACGGTCGTTCTGCACTGCTAGGTCTTCCAGCTCAGCTTGCAAGCGGGTTTTTGTCTTCTCCAGGGTCCTGCTATACTGTGTCATTGAAGCAAGTCGGGCCTGAGTATCGGCTAACTGTTTATCGGTGTACCTCTTCGCTTCTTCTAAGACATGGACATGCTCGACAATGGTCTTATCTTGCATTGACACTGCCTTTTGCAATTCCAGCTCCTTCTGTTGCAGGTCTTTGTGTAGAGTACGGGTATACTGCTCGTGTTCAACAAGCTTGCCTCGCAGCATCTCCATCTCGTCGTTCAGAGCTCTCTCACTCTTCTCCAATCGCATTCGCTTGGCGATCTCATCTTCTAGACGGTCGCCTAAGCTGTCAGCTTGGGCTTGAAGGACATTGTACTTTCTTCCCGCTTGCAAAAGTTGATCTTCTAGAATCTGGAGCTTGCTCTGGGCGCTATTAGCCTGTTGATCGAGAGCATCTCTTTCAAACTGGACAGACCGCAGTTGCGCCTCTGATTCCTTGTGCTTTGCTTGTAGCGCCCTGAGTTCGCTTTCGTTGGCGCTGTGCGACTCGCGGGTGGCAGCTAGGCTACTTTCCGCTTGGAGTAAGCGCTGCGACTGAGCTTGACGCGCTGCCTCAGAGCTCGCAAGCGCTGCTTCACTCCGCGTTAGCTTTGTCTTCAGGCTGTCCAGCTAGAGGACTACCAATGTCAGACTCGCGTATCTGTCAGTCAGTACCAGGCCACTGACCTCTAATACGAGACTTTCAGTCTGTTTAGCATTTCTCCTAGCGGTCTCGATAAGTTCCGCATTGATGGATGTTACTTGCGCCCTTAAATCTGTGAGCTCGCTGTCTCGCAGAGCCGCCATCTCCTTCTGTTTGACATCTTCCGTGGACTTCGCCTCCATGACCTTGCGAAGCTGATCCAGCTCCTCCTGCAGCCTCTCACGGCTAGAACTTTGTCGCTGGAGACTTGCGGTTGCATCCCACAGATCCTTCTCGAGTGTCCTCGAATGTAGCTTAATTTCTGAGAGTTGTGCAGCAACTTTCTCATGTGCGGCTTGCGTTGTTCGAAGTTGGGACCGCAGAGTTTTCATCTCTTCTTCCCTTTGCTGACAAACAGTCTGAACCTCGGCCAGTTTGTAATTGAGATCAGCAAGCGCTTTTTCAGCTTGACGTTGGTCGGTCTCTAGAGTATCGGCTCGTGCGGATTGACTGTCCCGTTCCTTTATGATTGAAGACAATTTCCCTTGCATTTCCGATTGTGCTTGCTGTAAGCGCGCCATCGACCTTTTGTGGTCTTCATCCCGTTCAGCCAGATTGCGGGTCAGCTCCTTTACTTGAGCGAGTAAGGTGGCCTTGCTAGCGGAGAGGCTTGCAAGCTCAGCTGCTTTCTCTTCCAGTTCTTTGGCTCCCAACGTCTGATTCTGTTTGAGCGTCTCAAGAGCTGCTTCTAAAGACACCGCATGCTGACTGGCCTCTTGGAAGGCAGCTTGAAGCTCGTTGAAGCGGTCCTCTCCAGCTTGCTGCGCTGCCAGTGCCCTCTCCAGCTGGCCATCAAGCGTATCCAAATCCTCCTGCATACCATTGAGCTCTTCCTCTAGTTGCACCTCCCGTTCTTTGGAGCGAGCTAGCAGAGCGTCTTTGTCCAAGCTCAAGGCTCGCTCGCTGTCGAGGGCCTCCTGGACTCGTCTGCCTTCGCTCTCTAAAGATAGCTTGAGTTCCTCAAGCTTCTGCTTCTCTTGAACATCTCGCTCGGCTCGTTCTTTTGCGAGTAACAGCTCCGCTTCTTTGCGTTTCAGAGCCTCGTCTGTCCTTGTTGCAGCAAGTAATGGGCGCACTTTCGTATATAGCATCCACCAGGGCCAAGCTTTCAGTTCCAAGTAAATGCGGGCATTTCGTTGTATAGTCCGGACAGCGGCATCTCTGTTCAGCTGCTTGCGCGCTCGACGTTGACAAACGTATTTGCGACACGACGCCTGCAGGCGAGCAAATATGTCGTATAAGAGCTCGTCTCTTTGCTCTTCGAGTTCCGCAAGAACTCCGGCTTTAAAGAAGATTTTGCTTAGACCGATACGATAAGTACTTTTCTCCAGGTCAAGAGCTTCAGTCATTCGTTGACATGCTTCTCGCCCATCGATGTAGCCTTTAGGTATGATACCAGGTGTGAGTACTTCATAGCGCTGCCTGAATTCGACAAATGGCAGGCGATTTGGGTAACCCAGTCTTGCAATTCTGATGCCTTCTAGAACACCATTGCACCTCAATTGGTCTAGTACTAGTGGAACGTTAACTTGGCTAGGCTTCTTGTTTTCATTCGGTACTATGCACCGTACGAAATGAGGTTGCGTATCGCGTAGCTGGGCCATGAGAGTATTGAGTTGCTCTTTGTGTCGCTGTGCCACAGTTCTGAATGCGCCCTTCTTAGTCCGGCGAGGCGCTCGAGCAGTTCCACTGCTATCCGCTGTACCTCCAAGGGTTGGTTCGTCTTCCCTGTACTCTTCGAAAAGTGTAGCAATATAGGGTTCTGTAGAGCCGGCGAGAACAGAGGTTATGTTTGCGTTGAGTGGATCTCTATTCTTGTCTAACCAGCCATCTGTACGATACTCGACTTTGCCAGCGTAATGAGAAACAGTGAAGCCCATCGCAAAACGCGATTTGGTGTACTTTGACACCGGTGAAGCGGGAGAGCCATCATCGAGGATAGGCGAAGCCACCGACTGTCTGTTTTTCCTGTCGTGGAGCTGATGCAGTTTCTCTGTAAAAGTGGCATCGCTTGCTTTAGGCATGATGCACTCCTCGTCAAGACATGAGAGAATACCAATGGGCGATGTAGATTCGATGAGGTCGATTGTAGGTTGGAGATCCAAGCCAAAGTTGACAAATTGCCAGTCGATGTTTTCTCTGGCATACTCCTCTTGTTCGAGCACAAACATATGATGATTGAAGAATTGTTGTAACTTCTCGTTTGTATAGTTGATGCAAAGCTGCTCAAAGCCATTGGTCTCAAAGATTTCAAAGCCAGCAATGTCGAGTACTCCAATGAAAGTGCTCTTGGAAATGGGCCTGTCTAATGCCTTGTTGATTCGCTCAACCAGCGCCCCGAATGATTTTTCATAGATGGATTTGCATAGTGCGCCCATTTCATCCTCGACCTGCTTCTTTGTTCGTGCTTGCGTAACCCATTCTCGGCCAGCTCGGACGCGCGGTCGTAACAGAGATTTGGTAAAGTCAGCCACTGGCAGACCAAGGAGATGGCAGACCTTCTCTATAGCAGAATTATCACGTATATACGCTTGCTCGCTTCGATCGGAGGTGACAACTATATTGCCTATGTGGAGTATGGCTGCCAGAACTCTAAAAAGGTCAAACTGTTCGGCATCACTGAAGCCGACGACATTCAATGCATGCTGTGAAGTACATCGGCATCAGGTTGTGGCTGAATGTTGACACCTTGGTCAGAGGCCTACTCACCTGCAAGGCTCTCCATTCCGAATGATCGTCGACCCCTTCTATGCTGAGTCTCGAGCTTTTCAGATATAGATAATCCTCCGGTTCTCCCGAAAGTAACAGGTCTCTCTTCAAGTCCTTGCTGGCGCCCTTCAAGAGCTGGTAGAATACATGAAACGATCTCTCCTTTTCGCTTCTTGCCGTGACTCGTGACTTTTCCAGCAAGTACCAGTCTATCGTAGCGCCGGCAATAGCGCCAAGGGGTGTAAATTGTATGCGGACAAATTTACCAAATCGGGATGAGTTATTGTTCCGTACAGTCTGTGCGTTTCCAAATGCTTCAAGGATGGGATTTGCTTGAATGATCTGGTTCTCTAGCTCTCGTCCGGTATGTTGTGAGGAGGTGGATGCTCTATGGCCTTGATCGATATCGCTCAGGGAACCCGTAGAGCCCGACGGTGGTAGCGCGTGGCTTGCTTCTGCCGCAATAGCTGTGAGGTATTGTATGACCTTCTTGGTATTCTCAGTCTTTCCCGCTCCAGATTCACCGCTGCAATTGTAGGTGTACGACGTAAGTGCAATCAGCTCAGCGCGCAAGTAGTGAGGCCAGATTTCATGCGCACGCAAATTTCACTCACGTAATCAGGATAGACTGCCCTTCTCGCTCTCCCACCATGTTCTGCCATGCTCTCTCCGCGACCGCGAATACGTGAGGAGGGCATTCTTCTCGGCGTCGCCCCTTATATACTATGTGCAGCATGCTTGTCAGCCATGAAGCAAGGGGGATTGTCGCTTAGTGTGCAGACTCACAATCGACTGCATTCTGCCCATATATCGGAAGAGGACGATATGGATTGACTGCCACAAGAAAAGGTCCAGAGTAGGTCTGAGGAAAAGGAATTATGGCACGTGAGCTGGGAACGCTCATTCATCCCTAGTTGGCGCATCAAGGACAAGATGCGACTAAGCTGGACGCACATATATCATTTCCGACGTGTATCTCTCCCTCAAGTTATGCACCACACTTGCTTCGTTCAGATTTGTCAGGTCAGCAATATCCTCGACACGGTCGAACTGTTCCAAGCACGTGAGACGGTCAGTAAGGTGTAGACAGAGTGGAACTGGACAGTTGGGCGCACCTTGGGAGGATTCATCTTGGAGAGATCGTTGATAGAAACGGTGCGAGTCTGTAAAGCATGGTCCAGCGTTCGAGCAGGCCAGACAGGCGCAACGGTGGAATTGCCATCAACATCGAGCGACAGGGGTTCCAGATGGTCGTGAGGCTACGACAGCAGAGCAGCCAGAATGCCCTGTAGCACCCACCTTGTCGTCCACACAGGCTACTTGAGCCATCTCATCGGCCTCGCTGATGACCCAGCCTGCTATGTAGCCCAGCGCTGCGTCGGTCACCCATACCCATCGCTTGTTTGCCCATTCTGCCTGTGCGGCTGCATCCGCCAGGTTCTGTCCGGCCTTCCTGTACTTGTGAATGAGAGCGGGATGCAGTTCTTCAGCGATAGGCGTGGCTGTGCTGCTGCTGCTGCCGTGTCCTGCCCTGCTCATCGTTGGTAAACCGCCGCGTATCTGGGATGTTGTATTGTTGATGCCTCCAGAGTAGAGACGGCGATGGGACCGCGACCTCGACAGCGTGTCCATGGCGGTGCCTCCAGGAAGCCCAGAGGCTGTAGATGCGGACTGTCTGACTGGGCTGTTCCTGTCGCGTGTACAATTGGAGGATACTTGCGAATGATGTCCTATAGACCCGTCTCTCGCAAGAATGTCACGCGTACGGACGGGCGAAAGGCAATCGAAGTCTGGAAATGCAAGAGTAGCTTCCTCTTCGTCCATTTGGTGCACCTTAGATATGCTACGAGACCATGTCATCTGACAAGAGACATCTGCACCGCTACAATGCCCAGCCGGGCAGTCATCGGCCGACGAATCTCTCGGAACTGTCGATACTGTTGAAGCACCATCAATTCATCAGAGAGGATGCAGACGATGACATCGACGCAAGCAAGCTGTCATGGGAAGACAAGATAGCGCTCTCTTGGTACAACAAGCTGTTTCGAGAGTATGCAGTTTGTGATTTGACTCAATACAAGACAGGTGGAATCGCTCTACGGTGGCGGACAGAGGAAGAAGTTCTGCAACGAGCCGGAGAGGTGTGTCTGCACATCATGCCTCTGACAACATTACATTGCACAACCCTCAACTGATCTGCTGCCCATGGCTCCCAGCTAACTTGCGGCAACTTACATTGCAAATATCATCATCCTGTAGATTCGCCTGAGGACCGTGATGAAGACGATACTCGACCATTAGTGCCTCGCGAGCTTACCCCTTACCAGTTAAACTTCCAATACCAAGAGCAGGGCAGAACGAAGCAAGCCCTAGTGAAAGTGGTCCTCTGCCCAAGATGCGCAACAAAGCTGACATGGAAAAAGGACCAGGAGAAGCTTGCTCGAGGTGAAGTGGTAGGCGATATCAAGGGAAAGAAGAGAATGTCAGACGAAGACATTGATAGAATGCACAGAAACGAAGAGTATCCGAAGGAGGTGAGATCTCAACGTCAACGAAAAGACCGCAGTCAAAGTCCTAGAAGAGACACATCGAAAGAAACGAGTACCACTACGCGAGAGTCGAGAACAGGAAGTGAAAGGAACAGCAAACGAGAAAAGTCAAAGCAAGAGAGCTCTTCTACCCCAAAAGCACGGATACGAACGGTCATCACTTCTCTAATGGGCAAATACTACGATGCCATCCTCGATGGCAGTAAAACCTGGGAAGGTCGCACGAACGCGCCTCGATACGCAACGCTACGCCCTGACGATGAGTTCATATTTCATCATGCGGAAGATGCTTCAAAACCTGCCTTTACAGCTCGTATACTGGATGTACAGAAATTTGACAACTTTCGTGATATGCTGGATGGTCGCGTCCAGGACTTTTTGCCAGGAGTACAGGATTTGCGCGAAGGTGTCGAAGTTTACGAGGGTATACCTGGATATCGTGAACAGGTGAAAGAGCATGGTGCGGCTGCCTTTCGTATACGGGTCATTGATCGGGGTCACAAGACCCCGCAACGATAGCTGTATCAACATTTGAATGCATAGGCTTTTGTGGCATGATTTCCCGATCTTAATGATCTTTCGTGCAAGTCTCCCATGCCTTAATATCCAATCACTTGCTACAGATGGGCAATCAATGGCTGTGCCATCTCGTCTGAACGGACGTTCAGTCCAATTCGCTGCCGAATGGGAACACCTCTTGAGAGTCGGCGGAATTGCTCTGACTAGGTACGAAACCAAGGACTTTGAACACCTTTCCCATGCCATGGATCTTCACATTCTTATCTACAAGTCTTTGGGCTGCCTCTATGATGGCTTTTCTCCTCTCGTCGTCTCGAGCGTTCTGTACTAGCTTCTCGACTCTTAGCTGAAGACCTAAAGAAAGGAGAAAGGATCGCTGCGATAAGAGAGGTGGAACGAAGATGTCCGATCTCGAATTGGCAGGTGGAGATGTAAGAGCTTCGCTGATGCTTTCTGCCTTCTGACCAGGCCCCGTATAGCCAGATGTGAGCGAGTCGCGAAGAGCGCTGAAGTCGACATTGCTGGTCAAGTCGGCTGAGCCTGGCTCTTCAAGCGGGTCCACAAGCTTGTGGTCTTTGAAAGCCTATGACCGGTCACAAATGTCAGCTAACGATTTTCGTTCTTTCAAGAAAGGTTTGTCTGAAAAACTGACTCTGAAGCTATGGTTGAAGAACTTTTCATCTCCGTAATCGATGACCAGACCCGCACCGCAAGGCTTGACAAGCTTAGCCGCGGCAGCTCCGAGACCATACAGATCAGGGCAGACTTCCACTCGAGTACCTTGACTAAGACCCTTGAATCGTGCATCGTCCTCTCGCACAAGCAAGTTTGCTGCGAGGGTAGCAGATGGCGACACGACGAAACGTAGCTTTGGGGCAGCTTCGGGAGAGCTAGCTTTGTTCCCGTTTTGCCGAAGAGGTTGACCGGGTAAGAGGATTTTTGACGTGGCCTCCTGCGCTGTCTGAGGCTTTTCCAAATCTACGAAGACCTCCCTCCAACCTTCAGCCCGTTTCTCGAACATGTGTATCGGCAGAGCATCAAAGAACTCGTGAGCTGCTACCATAGTATACGTCGATTCGTCCGCGACTGGTACGTCTTCTATTCGTTCGTGCCAATGGACGTTTAAACCCTGTTGAATCCAGTGTGCTAGTTTCTCTTCTTGCAATTTCTTCATGTAAGGACTGTTCTCCACGAGGTGTACATCCGACAAAGTCCTGCCAAAAGCGCCCAAACTTTTGAAAGTCTGTCATGTGACGCAGTCAGCTCATATGGACACTCCACTGCGACAAATAAAACACACCCTTAGCATGTCGTCCATCAAGGTCCCTCTTCCAGGACCAAGCTCCACTATGCGAGACCGAGCTGGCATTCCTTGGACTTGCCATTGTGTGATATACCAGATAGCAAGAAGCTGAACCCATATGCGTTAGCTTGCAAGATACTGAGATGCCGAGCATGAGCACATACTTCACCGAAGACTTGACTGATCTCGGGACTTGTGATGAAATCGCCTTTCTTGCCTATAACGGCAGTATCTCCTTCTCTAGAAGAAGATCTTTCGGCCGACCTGGTGTAGTAGCCTAGTGTAGGATGTCCAAGGCAAAGACCAATATAGCGAGGCAGTGGCATAGGACCATGCGTCTGATGATAATAATGACCGTCTTAGTTTCTGTTTGAGCCTGTCTTATCAAACCTTCAACTACCTCACCTTGATATGATTTACGATAATACGCATAAGCTCGTTTGGCATTTCTGCCTTTTGGGGGTCATTAGGCGAAGCAGCTGACAGACTTGAAGCCTGTCGTTGTGTGTCAAATAAGCGACATCGCCCTTGTAAAACAGCTCGACTGTAGTATCCAGGTCTTTGCAAAGCTCTTGTTGCTGTCCGGAACGACGTGATCGGCTGCATTGGGCCAGACATGGCAGACTGCAGGCAGAGTCCTATGGGAGTTTTGCGTAGGAAACGAGCCCTCAGAGCAGAATGCGAGTGAACCGAAGCAGGAACGTTGCTTTTACGCCAACATCGACCAGGAAGTGATGATTTGGTTTGAACGCAATGAAGATGGGTATATGATACCCAGATCAGAGAAGTAAAGCAGCCGCCACACAGCATTCGATGCTACACCATAGCTCTGGCTGTCTACTGGATTTAGCGGACTAGGTGTTCCTTTCGACCACGTCCAAAGCAGAAGTCACCGTCTCGCCGAGCTATGAGCTGGTCCTGCCTTGTAACACGACTTTGTAGCATTCTACCTTCTAGACAATGAAGCTAAACTTGAGCTGCTGAATTAGCATACAACAAACTCGGCCAGCTGTTGAGGTGTCAAGACGCCCAACACTTTCCACATACTGACCGGATCAGTAGTCTAACATATCAAGGTCTTCACCGCCGCCACCAGCTGGAGGTCCATCTAAATCAGTATAGGCATGCAGTCTACCAGCTCTAGGGTCGATTTTTGCTCCTTTAGGCGGAGGAGGTGGAGGTCCACCGGGTATTGGACCACCTCCGTACTCTCTACGCTGTCTCTTGCCTCTTCCCCCATCCATACCATACCCTCCTTGTCGATCTCCAATCCTGTCTCCCAGAGGTCTACCATTTCCAGACATCGGGCCACCGTACATTCCTCCTGGTCCTCCTCCAAAGGCATTAAAGCCAGCTCCCATAGGCTGGAACATTGGATTGTAACCTCCAAAGTTGCCATAGGGCGCCATCATCCCATAGCCTGCATTGAAGGATGGGTTGAACATCTGGTTGAAGGCGCCGAATGTGCTCGCCATGCCTCCATTGCCATAGAAAGCCGCATTGCCTGGATGATTTGGATTCGTTGAGTACTGAGAAGCATCGCTGACTGGCGGCATCGGGTGCGCTGGGTCCAGGACGAAGTTGTTGAAGTATTTGACCTGAGGGTGTGTAAAGGATCAGTCAAGTTGGAAGCGGTTGACAGAAGAAGTACAGCCCGTCTCTCACCTCTTCAAGCTTATCTCCAACGATATCAGGATGCTTATTGAGTATATGCTTTTCAACGAAAGGAGCAGCCTTGAAGAGTTTCTTGCACTCTTTGCATCGGAACTTGCCTTCATCCTCGACCGTGATATGGGGTTTAGCGATTTTGCTCAATTCTCTGTAATGCACATATGAGATTTAGTTGAATCAGCCTACTAGCCTGGGACATGCTATTGATAGGCCAGCAGAAAAGCGAAACACATGCGACTTACTCTTGTGAATTCTCACCACCGTAATCCAAGATATCAATAGTCTCACGATCTGTAAGAAGTAATACCTTCTCATCGAAATTCTTAACCCATGCGACATCATTTTCCTTTCTATTCTTTCCAATAGTAAGAGAATTAACATTTCTTCTAATATGTTTAACGCATTTTCTCGTTAATTCCTCTTCAAAATCGTTTACTGTTGTGCAATAGTAGCAAGTATGGAAAACAGACCGAAGATATTGAATGTAAAGGTCTAAAGATCGTCTTTCATGTTGCTCTTTCTTTTCAATCTCCATGGCATCTGCTTGTTTTGCTTGGTCCTCACTCTCCTCTATCTTGGATTCAGTCTTGATCGATTCACTCAATTGTGTGAGACGTTTCTCGATAGCTTGGCTACCTCGTGTATCATTGTCTGCTTCAGCTTCCATGCGTGCTGCGATTTTCTTGACGTGATCTAAGGAATCACGAATGCGATCTTCAGAAGCCATGGCAGAAGGAGTTTGACGAAGACGCTGATATGTCGGCTTGTCAGCAAGGCTCATGTGTAGAGTGAAGTCGTTGATCTAGAAGGCAATCACGATCAGTCAGGATCACGGTGGGTCAGACTGATAACTATGCATACCTTTGACTCGCACAGCTTTTCAACAGCAGACTCCATATCTGAACCTTCTTTGAAGACGACCCAACCGATACGATGGAATTTCTTCGTAACGTTAGGTTCGCCTAAAGCGATGTAATCGAAGCCGTCGACTTGTTTACAGTGCTACGGTTGATGAAAAATTGCATGAAAAGCATCAGCGAAAGAAAATATACGGCGAAAAATGAGCACATCAGCGCCAACTTACAGCTTCAAGGTCGGCACGCGAGATTTCGGGAGATAGAGACTTAATGAGCAGAGTATGAGGATTGCCAGGAATCATGATACTATCTTCTTCCCCCTTGTTAGCTTCACTATCTTCAGCTGTACTACCTCTTCCATTTGCATCATCTTGTGAGTCTTGGACTTTCGCGACTTCATTGGCCGGTTTGTCAGTCTCTTCCGTCTTCATTATTTTACTATCCTCCTCTCCTTCGGTTATAGGTTGAGCATTAGAATCCTGCATAGTTGCGTCCCCTTTTCCCTTTACGTCTCCTTCCTCTGTTTTGACATCTGACTTGACCTCATTATCATCTTCTTCTTTCATAACGGTCTCTTTCGAATCCTCGCTAACATCAGGTAGTTTCACATCACTTTTGCTAGGTGAACGAGGTGCGAAAGCTAGAGTGAGAGTCAGTCATTAAAATCCAATAATTAGTTTGCGCGCCCACTTTAAGAGTATCGAGCGATGAGAAGTTTAAACTCACCTTTCCCATCAAATGATATCTCATCAAATTCACCATTTTCTAAAGCAGTTAAGAAAGCTTCTACTTTTCCTTCTCTACCTTTATCTCTTAATCTTTTTCTGTCATTGACTTCCTCTTCAGTAATACCATATTTTTCTTTACACCAACTCATATCTTTAACATCATCAAAGAACATACGATTATTCTTATGATAAAAATTAGATTTGTATTTTTTGTAAGATTCATTCAATTTATCTTTATCATCGAACAAACGTTGATCTTCTTCTCTCATGTAATCTCTGTAATATGCGAATGATGCGAGATAGGGTAGATCTTCTGGAGGTCTGAGTTGAGAGCGTCTGCAAAATACGAAAGGACATTTGTAAATGCGAGAAAAAGCGGGCGAACAGAATATTATCAGCATCTCGCGTAAGGCCTCGCCAAACCCGCAAAGACAGGCGACTGCACTTACGGCAAAGGAGGACCTCGTCGATCATAGCCTGATGCACCACCCATTGAGAAGTCATCTCGTCCGCCATATCGGTCTGTCCAGGTCAGAAGGTCAATTAGAGGAAAGTCTTCATGTCTCAGCACGGCTGTCCTGCGCAACTAGCACTATCAAGCTCTGGGACCATCAGCTCACCTGATCCTTGATCTCTCCGGTCCCTATACGATGGCGGTGATCTCTCCCTATTGTAGCTTGGAATGTAAGTATCACCCCCACCTCGTCCTACAGGTGAAGGCGAGCGTCTTCGTTTTCCTCTTCGATCACCTGAAGAGTAAGTGGGAAGCTTGTCAGTATAGAAGCGCTCGCAGGTGTGAGGGACGGATCACGAGCACACACCATCGTCTGGAGATCTACCACGTCTAGAATGGCCATAGAGGTCGTCTGCACCACCTGCTGGCGGATAGTCGTCGTGCCTAGGCGAAGGAACACGGGCATAGGGTTCTCTCCTCCATCCACTGTCCTCGTTGCCTGTTGCGCTCCTTGGAGGCGAGACAGCGTCGTAGCCAGACATGCTGCTTGTCCTTGAGACGTATCAGGGCTGCGTGTTTGCCAAATGTGCTTAATGCCTGCAGAAGAAAGGTGAATGCGAAGATAGGAAAAGCAGTGGCATTCATGCAGTGCGTAAACAGGCGAGGGACATGCGAGACCGGGGCACACAGTAAGAAGCAAGCGGTGAAGGAGCATCATGTATTAGACTGGACTGAATGCATAGACGGCATAAAGTAATGGCAGTGGCCTGCAGGTCGGACGCACCGAGTTGAGGACGAAGCAGCAGCGCGGAGTCTCTTTCTTGGTTGTGTGAATGCTCTTCCCGGTAGCTCGCTTGCAGGACGGCGTGCGGCAGACAGAGCGGGAGTGTGTATGTGCACTGCCTCCTGCGTACTGTGCTGGCCTGTGAAACCTGTCCGCTACTGCTGAACTTGAGTGCTCCGGTCTTCGTGGCTGCTGCTCGTGGGAGAGAAGCAGAGAAGCTGCAGTCGAATGGCGTGGCAAGACTCTAGACAGCGAGGCAGATTCACTAGTACTCAGGCAAGCGCAGTGACGGGCTTCTCTACTGGAGTGAGCCTTGCTGCAGTGCGTGGTCCATTCCATTCTTGCAAGAAGTGTCTTCGAGTTAACGTTGCCTGCTTGCTTTCCCGGCATCTGTCTGAGAGGGCGTCACTACTCGCCAGAAGATCCGCCTTCTTTCCTGCACTTTCGACTGGCTCTCTTGCTTCCTCTCCAACTACATGCACCCCACTGCGCTCATACAGAACATGAAGATTGCAATTACAGGTGCGTCCCTCCCTCCCTTTCTCTGTCTTCCCTGGTGTGCTTCACCTCCTCCTGCAACGTGCAGTCCAGCCGCATCGTGCAGAATCACCTTAAGGTCCCTTCTGCATCCAGACAATGCGACCTCGCCTTTACAGCAAAGCAGGATGCACTTGAAGACGATTAAACCTCAGCTATGACCACCATGCATCACTCTTCGCTTGCCTTCAGCGAGCGCACCATCAAGCTTGAAGCTGCCGTTGTTCACACGTGATCCAGGTCGACGATGACGCACCATGAGCTGAACCATCTTCTCTCCTGCTTTTGCTTTCAACCGTCCACCTTACAGGTGCTAGAGGTACGTACAGAGTAGGTCATCCACACGCCGTGTCTGCTTGCTAACCTTTGACTATCAGGAACCGTCGGGCGCGCTGTTGTCAAGCTATGCGCCGATCAAGGTCAGCAGTGAGCTGACGCCTATGGAGAGGCTTATACAGTCTACAAAGTGTCAGTCACTGAGAAAGAAACTCATGCTGACCTCATGTTCTTCTACTCATTCTTCTCAGCACTTTCCAAGTCAATAGGACTGATCAAGAGAGCGATGGAACACCCAACTCGGAAATGAGAACAGCCGATATCGCAAATGATTATGATGCGACTGTCAAAGCTTTTAGAGGTGCAGATGCCATCATTCATCTAGCTGCTATTCCAGACCCTGTAGATAAGGATGATTGGAAAGTGCACAAGTAGGTTCAGCTTATGCAAAAGTGGAATCCGCAAGATCATCCTCAAAAGACTCAATATCCAAGAATCCTTCAGCTAACTAAACCATCATACATTGCAGCAACAACGTCACTGCAGCTTTCAACGCATTTAGAGCTGCTGCAGAACTCAACATCAACAAGTTCTGCTATGCTAGTTCTGTCAATGCTATTGGCTTGGTTTATTCGAATCAGCCTCTGGAATTCGAGTATTTCCCGTGAGTGTGTCGGAAGTTACTTTTCATACCGAGAATTTTTCTTTCCTATGTCGCTAATTATAACGGCCTGTCCTGCTTAACGATCAGAATTGACGAGGTAAGATTCCGTTTGTTATGAAAAGGCCATTCTTTGAGTTGAGCTGACCATATTCTCCCCTTGATTGACGTAGGATTACCCAAAGAAGCCCACAGATCCCTATGCATTATCAAAGTGCGAAGCTGAATTACAAGCAGACGCCATGGTCCGCTGGTTCCCGTTCATGACAATCGCATCAATGCGAATTCACGAAGTAGCACCTCTAAAGCAAGTTCAAGATGAACACAAACAAGATCCTGAAGAGGCAGCTAGAAATCTTTGGGGATGGGTTAGCCCACAAGCTGTAGCTAGAGCTTGTTTGGCTTCTGTCGAAGGTGAAAAGTTTAAAGGTCATGAAGGTACGCTTTTTCATTCTTCTCAATGTAATGATTTCCAATTTCTCCGGGCTGAGTTCGTATTATTATTGCGTTTTACCCGCTTACCGAAATTCAAGTCTTCAACATTGTTGCTCCTACAACCACTCAAAGTACACCCAGTGAAGAATTAGCAAAGAAACATTTCCCAAATGCAAAAATTAAAGGTCTAAGTGGAAATCAAGGTTTCTGGTCTATCGACAAGACTGAACGAATTCTCGGATGGAAACATACTGAAACTGAATAAATCATGCATTTTCTCTCTTATTTACAAAGACGGTCGTAAAAACTCCTTGTGTAATATGAATATAAAATGCATAGTCATGATTTATCAAAAGAAATCCCTTGTAGCATTTCCAGAAGATGTGGCAAATACTTAAGCAATGCATCTTTCTTTCTCGCTCCGTTTGATTTTAGTGAAACTATTGTAAACCTAGGTTCGTAGAAGCTAGTTCCTGGAGTCCGGCGTCTGCATACTTCACTATGATGGGTGCTTCTAAATCTATTGGATCCAAAATTGTCTGCCGAGGTCGGCGTGCCGAAGTGTCTTGACTGATCGATTCCGGGATACAGAAGCAAGCGGCACGATGAAGTATCTCTTCGTCTTTTTCCCTCACGCTTCACCTCTGACAGGACTGTACTACCTACACATCGTCTGCACCGCGCCCACTAGCTGGCTATGTCAACAACGCTATCGTTATGAGCGTGCTGCTCCGACCATCAAGACTCGTGCGCCGCTGGATTTTGCCTCATATTGACGCGCTTTAGGAGTACGTTAGTGACTAAAATCCTGGACAGCTGGCATATCAAGTAGCAAAGAGCTGATTTGTTATGGACTTCTAGCAATCTTTGATTACATCTAATCTCGTCACAAGTGCGCATCGACCTGTCCGAAGAACTTCTGTCAAAACTTCCCTGTCAGTTGTGGCGGACGTGAGTCCCTCGGTAAAATGGCAGCTACCGGTATGGCGGCCGACGCAATAGCAGTAGAGGAGTCGGGAGAGACTCGCAATGCTCTATCTGGCCATTCTACAAGACACACGCCAGTGACGGAGAAGTCCCCAGTGAAGGAAAAGTCGCCGATCGAAGATAATGCTGCATCATCATCGCCGACAAGGCCAACAGCACCTGCAGTAGCAGCCTATTCTGTATTTACTAAATCACAAAGATGGGCAATCGTCCTTATGGCTGCTTCATCAGCTTTCTTCTCGCCTATTTCGGCTACAATTTTCTTGCCCGCTTTAACGGATATTGCGAATGACTTGAATGTCTCCATCAATGCTATCAATATTACTGTTACTGTATATATGGTATTTCAAGGACTGAGTCCTAGTGTATGGGGAGCGTAAGTGCATACTCCCATTAATCAGCGATTCTCTCTCAAACGTGACAAGTGTCTAATGTTTTGTGTCTTTCTTTCCTGTGCAGCATGGCAGACGTTTTGGGACGTAGACCTCTTTACCTAATCACTCTCGCTATTTACATATGTGCAAATATTGGACTGGCTCTCACAGAGGTTTACTGGCTACTTATGGTCTTGCGATGCGTACAAGCGACAGGGTCAGCTAGTATGATCGCTCTGTCGCAAGGTACTGTTGCAGATATAGCAAGCCCAAGTGAAAGAGGTGGCATGGTAGCTATCGCGAACTCTGGGGCCATGCTTGCGCCCGCCATTGGACCTGTGATTGGTTCACTGCTTGTAAGCCGGTCCTTCTGCATCGAGAATACTAGGTCTGATTAGCTCCTTGTGCACAGGGACAATATCTTGGCTGGCATGCAATCTTTTGGTTCTTGACAATATCTGCCAGTGTGTTATGGCTTGTATTATTCCTCTTCCTACCAGAAACATTGAGAAGCATAGTGGGAGACGGCTCAATAGAACCCAAAGGCATCAATAAACCATTCTACAATGTTATTACACATAAGAAGTATTCCGATCCTACTCCTGGACTCACCAAACCGCCCAAACGAAGTTGGAAGGATATTGATTGGTTAGCACCCGTTAGAGTCATCTTTTCTGAAAAAGACATTGCTCTAGTTTTACTGTTTGGAGCCGTCCTGTAAGTGAGGTTTCTGGATTGGCTGAATGTTTGCTCGATGACTGTTTTGCCCTCGGTATTGACAACAATCCACACACACTGCTTGTAGGTACAGTCTCACCTTTGGTGTTATCGTCACTCTCGCCTCCGACCTGAAGGACGTATACGGCTTAACAACATTGCAAGATGGTTTATGCTATATGGCATACGGAGGAGGCGCTGTTATCTCATCATTCGTAGCAAGGCCTATTATGGACAGAGATTTTGCGCGGGTAGCTGAAAAAGCCGCTAAGAATGCTCAGCCTGATGCAGAACATGCTGTAGGTGACTGGATGTTCTCAGGCATTGAACAGGATGCTGATCTGCTTTGAGTTCGTTCAGATCCCGCTTAACCGTGAAGACATACGGGATCTTACGTACTTTCCTATCGAGAAGGCACGGTTTCGCTCAGTTCGTGAGTGCTTTCTCTCTTATCCGTCTTGTGAACGACACTGACTAGTTGATTAACGTTTCACAGCCTTGACTGCTGCTATACTTGTCGGTGCAGCATTTGTATACGGCTGGTGCCTCGAATACCATGTGCATCTCGCGGTTCCGCTCGTTATGTCCTTCCTGGTTGGCTTCTCAGGCTTTATCATCATCACCAGCGTCAGCACCCTCATAGTGTAGGTCCTGCCTTTCTCACCATTGATATACCTGTCTCTGAGATCAACCTTGCTTCAGTGACTGCTTCCCCGACAAGGCGGCCTCCATCACTGCAAGCAACAATCTAGTCAGGTGTTGTGCTGGTGCAGCTTTGACTGGCTTTATTGGACCTCTTATCACGGCAATCAGTGCGGGTATGTAGACTGCAATTGCTATACTATCGGACTAGGGATACTGAATTTGAGTTGCTTACATAGGACCGGCATTCTCTCTACTTTCCGGCTTCACCGCTGTCTTTAGTGTAGTTACGCTATGTATAGAGAGAAAATACGGGATGCGCTGGAGACAGCAGCGAATTTTCAGGAATCAATAGACAAGCTCAATAGAACCCAGACACGCATGTATCATACGAAGTTTATCCTAGACCATGTCGTTGTTTCGACTATGCAGTATGCAACTTAGCGCTTTTCCACAGTGGCACTGCAATTCCGGAATGTTTATCATGCGCTATCGAAAGTTGGCTGACACCTGAGTCTCCCGACGAGACCACTGGATTTTGAACAGCATGCGACTTTGTACCTATCAAGCTGATGAGCTCGTCGAACAATGTCACCTGCCCATTGCCAAACATATTTGGTCGTCAAAGGATTCCGGCAGATCACGGCATGGTGGCGAAGGAAAAAACTTGGAATTGAGTCACGGGATCCGACGGTGGATAAGCATTTGAGATTTGATTTGCTGCTGAGGTTGCCTCTCTTCTTCCTCTAACCTACAACACACTTGCACAATGGCACCGTCAACATCGAGACAACCACTCTGGCTGCGCGCTGAGAAGAAGGAGTTCGAACGCCGCTCGGCGCTCACTCCGACGACCGCCCGCAAGCTCATCGAGGCAGGCTTCGACATCACAGTCGAGCGAGACGAGCAGAGAATATTCGACGACGAGGAGTTTGAGAAGTGCGTGTATCCACTCTGAGCATTGTACAGCGCCAGTGATCTAATGTCAAGATCCCCTCTCCCTTCCTGCATGCACTTTGCCATTGCATCACGCGCAGGGTCGGCTGCAAGCTTGTAGAAAACTGGACATGGCAGAGCGCCCCAGTCGATACTCCAATCATCGGCCTCAAAGAGCTACCAGTGGAAAAAACACCCATCAGACATACGCAAATCCAGTTCGCGCACTGCTACAAGCAACAAGGCGGCTGGGCCGAGGTCCTTGATCGCTTCATCCAAGGCCACGGTTTGCTGTATGATCTTGAATTCTTGCAAGATGAGAAGGGAAGACGAGTCGCAGCTTTTGGTTTCCACGCTGGATTTGCAGGAGCTGCTGTTGCATGCCTTGCACTCCATGCTCAAGTCATGTCGGATGGCAAGGACCGCTTGGGAGCTCTAGAGCCATACCCAAATGAGGGAGAGCTAGTCAACGAGGTCAAGAGCAAGTTCTCATCAGTGGAAGAAAAGCTCGGCCGACCTGTTCGAGTCCTCGTCATCGGTGCTTTAGGTCGATGCGGTCGTGGAGCTGTCAGCTTCTTCCAGAAGGCTGGTATCAAGGATGAAAACATTTTCCAATGGGATATGCGTGAGACTGAAAAAGGTGGACCTTTCCAAGAAATTATAGATGGTAAGGCATTTCACAAGTTCACTTCGTGCTAACATGCAGTTCCTTTCTTCTGCTCCGCTTCACATCTGTGTATGCCTCTCTGCATCCCATCAATGGTTTCTGCCCGGTCTTCTTCCCTTCCTTCGAAAAACCCTTGGCTGCTGCGCGCGTTTATTTCCATGACATGCCTACTCCATGTGTCTTGTCATGATGCCAACGCCGCCTGCCTTGTCAACAATCGCAAATTTTGGCAACGGTTACAAACATGATGTCTCCATTTCCTGGGACCTACGGTTCACCAAAATGGCGCTTATGTTGCATGCGGGAAATGCTCCAAATTTCTTCGTAATGTTTGGCAACTTGGTACGGCTCTGACCACGACCTGGACTGGGATCGTGCATGGAAATAAATGCGTTCGCAACTATGCTTTGGCTTTTCTTTGGAACGAATGGGAATTATCGGAATGAATCGATGGTTTTGCTTTGGGCTATGCTACGTCTTTGCTCGTTATGATGTATACATGTTGCTAACTGATAGGTGATGTTCTTTCAGTGGATATTTTCGTCAACTGCATCTATCTCTCGCACAAGATCCCTCATTTCGTCGACAAGGCTAGCATTCAGGCTGCCGGAGCTAAGCGAAACCTAGCTGTCATTGCCGATGTTTCATGCGATACTACAAACCCAAATAACCCCATCCCGCTCTACGACATTAATACCACATTCGACAAGCCTACTGTTGATGTTGACACTTCGTGAGTTTGGGCTCTGCTGAAACACGAAAACCTTCAGTCAACACCTTACTGAGTACTTATCTCTATGTTACAGATCATCTGGAGGTCCAGTCATGACTGTTGTCTCAATCGACCACCTTCCAACACTTTTACCTAGAGAAGCCTCCGAAGCGTTCTCCAACGATCTTCTGCCCACGCTACTTCAGCTGCCAGATCGCCAGAATGCACGAGTTTGGAAGGAGGCCGAAGACTTGTTCAACAAGAAGCGTGATGAGGCTATCGCTGAGCTCAAGAGCCGCGATAGTAGCTACAAGATCAACGGTGTCAATGGCACAAATGGCACAAACGGCACAAACGGTCATTAATCAATCCCCCATTTCAGCGTAGGATAGATACCATTTCATTAATACTCTAGTGCTGCAGTGCAATACAGACGTCTTGCAAGTTACGTTGACGGGTCCAGACTATCGTAATACAACATTAGACAAAGTCGGCATGTTTTGTTTGCCTGCAATCGTCATGAAACCTCCACCTTTCTCTTCTTTGCTGCCGCATCCTCTTGAGTTTCTGATATTGATGAGGACGTTGTTTCCCCTCCAGCACTTGACTTCGGTTCGTCCTTCTTTGCAACTGAACCGGCGACGGCCTGGTCGGCTGTTGAATCACTCGCCGAAGCGGCCTTGCTCTCTGCGGCTGGCGTGCTGCTCGAGAGCTTCCGTTTTGAAGGCTTATCCTCGCCTCCTGAACTCTTGCGTTTGATCGCACCTGCAAGCAAGCCTTTTTGACTTGTCTTCTTCTTAGGTGGTGGTAATGCTTTGCTGGTGCCTGTTGTGCTCGAGGATGTCGTTGTGGTGGGTGGCGAGCCTGATGTAGACGTCAAAGGAGGGGAAGCGGCGCTTGTGGGCTTGTCAGGTAAGGCGGTCTTGGCGTTTACGGCTCTGTAGTTGCATATCAGCGTCAAAAGCGTTACTGCGTTTCGAGAGAAGGCTGTACCTACTGTCTAAACTGAGCAAGCTCCTTGTCAATTTCAGCTTGTCTCTCTGCTTCTGCTGATCTCTTGTCGTCAAGCACCGAAGCTATGAATTGGGCCTCGTCATCTTCGAGGGTGTGCCTCCATTGATTACCTTAGGAAGGTCAGCTAGACTCCTTCCAGAGCTGTAGTATACTGTCTGGCCAAAAACGATCCAGGCCAGACGCCTTAATTGAGGAAGCTTACGGATTGAATGCTTTTCCTCGAACTCTGCTTGCTTCGCATCTTTTTGCTCTTTCAGCTTTTCGTACAAAGTTCTAGGATCATACTTCTCGGCTGGCGTCTCTAGCGGAGGAGCTTCCTGTGAATTGTGAATGGTACCGATTTAAACGCTGAGTTCAAGAGGCTGGAAAAGGCTTGCGAGAGCGTACCTGTCCTAATCTTGCGTAGGCTTTCTGCCATTCTGCATTGTCAGTCGTTTGCATCGTACGTCCCATAAACGTCAGCGTAGGTCTACTGCCAGTCACGTTTCGCGACCAGTGCTGGAAACCGCATGCATGGCTTGCCTTCTTTCCGACGTTCTTGTGCTTCCTTCAGCGAAGATTCTGACACGAAACGATTGCTCGTACTGCCGTCCATGCTTGAGTCGAGATCTATGTCACAATCCGCGTATTGCACAGAAGAAGAGCAGGAGAGTAGCTTTCTATCACGAGTAAGAACACGACCTGCAGCGAAGCACACGCAACAACACCCCAAAATCTAGTCCGCTTACCCAGCGTGGAACATGAAGAAGAAGGCAGTCGACGCTCAAGCTCTGCCTGCTGATTATGCTGGAATACCGAAGCTTGCATGCGACTCCGATCATCTTATGCCATGGACACCGGTGCTATCGACGGTTGTACCATTTCCTCTGGAAATCTTCTGGGAAGTATGTGAGGGAATGGTATTACACCCTGAATGGAACAGGTAAAGTCTATCCACTTTAGTCTATCGAAGCGCTTCGGATGGCTTAAATTGCCTTGGCAGTACTTCTATTCTACGATGCGATATATTAGAAGATATAGGGAACCCAGGCAAATCAGCTCCTCTTTTGGAGAGATATCACTGCAAAAGATCTATACGCAGGAAGCTCCTCCCTCGGAAATCGATAGATGGGCCACTAGTGCAAGACTGCCATTTTTACGAATCTTTCGAATGCAACGATGCCCTGTTAATAATGCTGCCGCAGCTTTCGGTGCGCACAGAGGAAGCTATACCATTCTATCATCCTCACGTCGCTGGCATCGCTTTTCGGTACCATCAAGCCAATTGTGCCGATGAGCCCGAACAGTGTTCTTTTACACTGCAGCTAGATTACCTTGCACTGGAAGCGCCGAATCTTGAGGCCAGACAACTTGGACAACCATACTGGGCAGAAGATAGCCGTACATACAGAACAGCATTACAGCTTCTGTCGCTCATAGCGAGACATGGAAAGTCGAGACTGGCAGAAGCAAGCTACGTGAAAAGAGTGCATCATGATACCATAGTCCCGAAAGTAATGTATCAAGACTTGTATGCTTCACTGAAGAGGAAATACACCTGGATATTGAAGGAGTGGAAAGAGGTTACTGACCCGGCTAAGCATGTCTTTGAGGTAAGCTCCGTGGCAAAACTTCTGTGGAGATGCGAATTGATACCGTTCGGCTTGTAGGATGTGGCTATTGCGACATTCCTCATTAGCCTATGGCAGTTGTTGTATCCGAGTTACAACGGGCATCCTCCTGGAGGTTTCGTTGACATCGGATGTGGAAATGGTCTTTTGTGAGCCGGTCACACCTCTATTTTGTCCACATTCTAGCCCACTAATGGTATGCGTATTTGGGTATCCGTACGCCAGAGTATACATTCTTCACAAAGAGGTGAGCATCACCCTTGCTTGACCGTCACATCTGTCGCAGCAGGCCATTGACGGTCATCTTCCTTTCTGTCAGGGCTTTGCAGGATATGGATTTGATATTCGAGCTCGCAAATCGTGGTCTCTATGGGGCTTGGATACGCCCTTGCATACGACGACGCTCTCCCCTCCAGAGATGTGTTTGCAGTCCGGCGAACCGCCTCCCTTCCCACCTGGTTCATTCCTGATCGGCAATCACGCTGATGAATTGACACCTTGGATCCCACTCCTCGCCAGCCTCGTGCCGGACTCGGCATTCTTTGACATGCCCTGCTGCCTTCACACCTTGACCGGGCGATTCACCCGAGGCGAATATAGTATAGACGAAGAAATGATCGCCTCGATGCCAAACATCGTGAAGGAAGACTTGGAGATATGTGAAAAGTCATCAAGTGATAATGGGGGACGTTATGCAGCTTATTTGAATTATATAGCTGAATTAACTTTAAAAGCTGGCTGGAGGGTAGAAAGAGAGGCTCTGAGGGTTCCAAGTACCAAGAATTGGGCATTTGTCGGTAGGAATAGAATCTGGAGTGAGAAAACCGAACTTCATCAGGAGAAAGAACAGAATATCAAGGCATGGATTCAAAATACAGCGATGGAGGAAATGAAAAATTGGAGGCCTCGCAGTGGCGAAGGAAAGGATCATTGACTGTAAGAATAAGAATAGCAACAACGAGAAGCATGACTAATAATAATAGAAGCAGTAGCACAGCGCCATGACCATAATAGCTGTAGGAAGTCGTTGAAAACATCGAATGGTACCAATGATTCGCCCAGTTTTATAGTTGGCTGCGTTTCTTCGATGTTCGCTGATAAGGTCTCAAGACCCATTCAATATCAGCTTCCGTCTGTTCAAGGGTACCTTGCTTGATCTCATATGCTAGAGAAAGAGGCAGATGAAAGAGCGATGAGAAGTCAGCTTCGTTGGAGTTCCGGAGCATTGGAAAATTCGCCGATGCTTACGTCTCATCTGAAATCTGGGACCAACTTCCGCCAATTCGACTTCTTTATGAGAATTTTTAACAAAAACATGATGTCTAAAACTAATAAAATCATTTTCATTTGCAAAAGTCATTACTCTTTTACTTTCTTCTCTTGGAACAGGAAATAAATATTTTAGGATATTTTGTACTCTTGAACCTAATTTACTTGAGAAACCTTCGAAAATTAAATGTGGATATTGTTCTGATACTGTACTTGTTGTGTGTGAGGTAATGTCGTGTCGTAATACTACATTGTGTAAGGTGAACATTGTCGTTGGACCATGTGGGAAATGTGAAATGACCATGGCATCTGAAAACGTGGATGAGGTAGAGCATCGTTAGCTGACTGTTTCTAGCTTTCGTGGAACATATTGTGCTGTCTTGTAAAGGCAAAACACTCACCAGGCTGCCCTCTGTGCTCATGTAGCACTATCAGATCTGTATAATCATTCGCACGACATGCTTCTGCCATTTCGCGCATGACGGTACTGCCGCGATTAATCCTTGTGGCATTTGGGAAGACGAGCCGCATTTCCTGAAGACAGGCAGCATTTGATACAAGGTAGAGTTGAAGTCAGTATTTACACATGCGAGGTAGATTGGCATAGGAGCCGTCGGAAGCACGAAGCCGTTGAAAGCACGAGCGCCACCGCGTTTCAAATATATCAGACCTACCTTTGCAAATTGAGCCAACCTGGAAGAAGGATCTCTAGCTGTAGTGAGTAGGATTTTAGGATCTTTCACACCAGCAGTGGCATATTCATCGTCCATATCAACCTCATCGGCTATATATACCGTAATTGCAATCAGTTTGAAATTCTTGATCCCGAAAGCCACACCAAGCAAAAGTGATCAATCTGTCCACTCACTTGCAGCTACAACCTGACGCTCTTTCCCTTTCGAAGCTCTAATAACGGCATCTTTAGCATCTCTGGATGCTTGTTTGCGATCTACAGTTGCTGCTTCTTTCGCTGCTTGCTCTTTCTTGTACAGGTATTCTCTGCGTAGTCGATTTTGACGGCGAAGCTGAGAGACGGCGAGATGGTAAGTGAGCATGCATAGGAGGGCGTGCGAGGACTGATTGACACACCATGACTACTGTCGTGTAGCCTAATACGTGACTGCTGTAGTGTATGGGTGGTACGTGTTGCAATGAGATGCATGGCTGTCTGTACATGCAGACGTGATCGAGACTGGCAGCGAGACTCGCAGCGGTACGACGGCCTTGCTGTAGATATCATCGACAGCAGCGGTGGTTGTGCTGATTGATTACCTTGCGCGAGCTGATACAGTGAACCATATGCAGCGCCTAGGCAGCTGTCCTGCGGGTCTACAAATGCTGCCAGGTGTCTGTGGCGGACGAGCCACCGCTTCTGGATTCCTCTAAGCACAAGTTCCTTCGCTCGCTATCGTACTTCCTGAAACACCGTCCTCACTTATGGCTATGGACATTTGCCTGCATCGGCATGTATCGCTGCTATGTCACCATCACAAGCCACATCCCGTAGAAATGTCTAGTCAGACTTGTCGTGCGCTCTTCAGTCAACTTCGTGGCTGTGAGCTCCAAGTGGCTACAGGTGAACGTGCGACTGTCCAATGTGCCGCCTTCGGTCTGTGTGTGCTGTTGGCTATTCGCACTACCGGAGCCAATAACTTACGCTGCAGCACCTTCTTCCTTCCCAGGCAATGAAGCGACACGTGCCCAGCTTGCAGCTTGGTGGATCTCAGCCATCAAGAAGACAGACGTGTGCCTTGTCTGCAATAATGCACACCGAGGCAGAGGCGGACCAGCAGTGGGTCACCACTAGCATACATTGCATCATACGGTAGCCTATACTCCACACTCGGCCATCTTTCGGAATCCCTGTCGTACATCCGCACGGCAACGAAGCGCGCAATCCGAAAATACATGTCAGGCTGCACTGCACTGTTTTTAGGGCGAGTTATCGGTTGGCTAAGCAGGGAAGGGAAGGAAGCCAGCAAACAAGCAGAAACTATCCTGCTCCTGCTCTTGATTCACTGCTTACACCCACTATACGTCGCTGTTTCCAATATACCCACCAAGTACCCGTTTGTCTCGGAAGATCACCCACTATTGTTTCACTGCCTGTCAAAGACTGCCGAACCGAAAGAACAGCACGGAAAACACAGTGGCGAAGGAAAAGCATCACATTATGGCGAAAGCAGCGTCGGAGCGGACGGTTAGAGTCAGTAAATGGACAGTCATCACTGCTCTGTGCTTGCTCTCGAGCTCTCTATCGCAAGTCACCGCCAGATGCTCGCACGACGTTGCAGAACGGGGGCTCGAACAGCACAAGCGCATAGTCGCCTGGAGAGAAAGCTTGGAATTGGAGAAGCGGCAGTCACCACCTCTAGACGAGGCGCAACAACGCACTATACTGGGTACGCTGAACATGCTCCTAATAGCTTTGCTGTTCCACTCCTTTGCATGCTTGCTTGCTCGAAGCTGGCTGTGTATGTTTTCCAAATTCTGACATCTCGGTCTTCTGCTTTCTCGGGCGTGCTATTTATAACTCTACACAACAAAATCTCGGTCAACTACATCCGCAATATCATTCATCAAACTGCATACATCTCTATCAATTAACATGCCCTCAAACGCGATTGTGCCTCCATTTGGGGATTCGCAGATCCAACACAAGAATGCGCATACTATTCATCGAGTCTAGTCAATAGTGTTATATCAAGCTATCCTGCTATTTGGGAGATTGCAACAATAGTTGAAGGAGACCAAGAAGCTACAGATGCTTATAAGAAAATTCTAAGCGATCCTAATTTCCCTAATCTACCTACTAAAGGTACACCAGCGGGCGATTTCTCTGGTGTCAATTATTCCGATGCGGATCCTGATTGTTGGTGAGTGATTGCAAGCGGGTGGCACAAAGATAGAAAGAGTCCTGGTTTCATGCTGACTCTTCGCTACTTTTGTATTGAATTGCTAGGTGGTCGTGGTCAAAGTGTGATACGCCTAAACATGCGAATCTTCCCTCTGATGTCAACACATGTCCGGAACCAAGTACATGGGGTCTCACGTTCGACGATGGTCCGAACTGTTAGTTCCTTCTGATCATCGCAAGTCTTGTCGATGTCCTGCTGAGTTTTCTTTCTTCTATCCTTCCACTGACTGTCATAAACGAAGGTACGCATAATGTGAGTCACGGAATGATTATCGCCACAGATACCAACCAGCGTACTGAACATCTTGATGAATGCCCAGGCTCTATACGACTACCTGCAGCAAAATGACTACACAGCTACCCTATTCTACATCGGCTCCAACGTGATAGATTGGCCTTTCCAAGCTCAACGAGGTCTAGCAGATGGGCATGAGGTACGTTTGTCCTTCTTGCTGAAATTGAATCTCATTGTTGACTATTCCATTTTTTGATCTTTAGATTGGGGTTCATACGTGGTCACACCGATACTCTACAGCTCTTACAAATGAACAATTCTTTGCTGAATTATGGTATTCTCGCAAGATCATCAAGACTGTTCTCGGTATTACTCCTACTACTTGGTAAAAAGGAAAGAGTTTCCCAAGCGAATTTCTTCGCTGACTTGTGCTACCTTTTCCTCAGGCGAGCCCCCTACGGTGATGTCGATGATAGAATCCGTTTCATCGCTCATTCCCTCGGCTTGACTACGGTACTCTGGGATCATGTACGCTCTGTTGCTCAAAAACAGGAGTCAGATGGTATCTTACTCAAGTATCAATGCTGATCAACATAACATTTCAGGATACCTTTGATTGGGAAATCCAAAATTCCGGCAATCCAAACGGTTTACCTACAGCTTCTGTCGTAGCTAACTACGATCAAATATATACTCAATCAGAACAAGGTCAATTCGCGTCTCACGGCGTCCTGGTACTGACACATGAGATTAATGGAGGTACCATGTGAGTGATTGTAGCTTTGCGCGCGTACTGTTGGTGTCAGCACAACTGGTAGCTAAAGTAGCACTGTGCTTTCTCATTTATAGGGACCTTGCGATATCACAATGTACGTCACATTTACTCTTTCCTGTTATATCGCTGACCTTTACTGTTTATAAACTATATGTACAGTGCCTCACATCGCATCTAACTTTAAGCATGTAGTGCCCGTAGCTACATGTCAAAACATTTCACATCCGTATGTTGAGCAAAATTATACCTTTCCGACTTTTGCGCAATGGATAAGCGGAACCACAAAGTCAAGCAATACTTCTAGTATTAGCTCTAATACTAGTAGTGCTACTTCTTCATCCTCAACAAGCCAATCGTCAAAAAGCACCATGATAAGAGGCCAAAGTAGTACGATGGGCAAGCAAAGCGGAAGTAAAACACCATCTGTTGCTGGAGCGAACAATGCTGCTGTAACTTCTGCACAACATACTGGAGGAGCTGGCAGAATCATGACAGCTGGCTTGACGAGTGTGACATTAATGATCGCTGTGTCAGTCATCATCTATTAGTTATGCGGTGGAACTCAATATCTTCATAGCAAACCAAGTTGAGTTATGCTACTCTTTGTACTAGATAGCATCTTTGGATTTCACGGACATTAGTATTCGCTTTCTTAGGTACTTCGTTTCCCGCTTTGTCCTTTCGATTGATACCTTTCGTGCACGCACCATCACTATAGACTAAAACGGACGTAATTCTGTTTCATTGCTGGAACATGTATTTTGGCGAAGCACAGGTTGTTCATTGCCGTAAGGCTATTCAAGTTGACCAAAGTGGTATGCCTTCTGCCCCTTCGCATAATGCCAAAGTGTTCCCTCTGCCTGGCGTCGCTGCATCATTCAAGCTGATTGAGCAGGAGCTGGCATGCTGCTTCAGAGAAGACAATTCTCAGACTACAAATAGTTGTCAGGCTTGGCATGACAAAGCTCATTCTTTCAATTGCAGGACCGATAACGGTGGGTATCGCTTGTTAAAGGCATGACTAGGGCGACATCCAAGTCCGAGAAGAATTTGTAATATAGGTGTAGAAAGTCAGACAGCTAGGTATCTGCTTCGTGTGTGATCATCTGTGGGTTAATGTCAATTGAGCTCATTATGTCTCTTTCGGTTTGCACAATGTCTTGTCTGCAGGCTCGTCAAACCAGCCATCCGAGTACGATTTAAGACACTATCGGTCAAATCGTCATTAGAGCACGTCTTTCACAGAGGCCCGCAAGCTTAACTTACTTTCTGGTCACTTGGACAGATGTAGTCAGCTATCTTTGGTACACCCTGCCCTGGAGTCGTAGTGGAGCCATCGGCACTATTCATACAAATCCACCAATGACTTCCCGATTCGTCACAATAAAGCTGAGTTTTGCCTCTTCAGAACGGAAAGAGCAGGGATGTATTAGTTGTGCGGAAAGCTGTGTTGTGTAGGCTATTCATTATGCCTACCCTGGAATGTTGCAGGTAGCGGGAGCACCTTGTGGAGGCATAATGCCATCGTGGCACTGGGCGCCCCAGCAGCTGGATTTGCGCTTGCTTACATCGATGGGAGTTTCTTTGTCGCAGAGACCTTCAAGATCCATGGGATTACCGGCACCCCATGGAGCCCAAGCGCCATCAACACTACAACCGATTATTCCCCAGTAGTCGCCTCTGCATTTGTTGTGTTCCTGACCGTGCTGTGTATCTGTAGAGCGGGTGTAAACATGGGAGAGCATCAGCATATTTATTCTCGCTCGCGCTCTGCAAACCGAAGCTACCTGGATCACACTCTGTTCCGATAAGCTGTTCCCATCCAGCCACCGTCATCAAAAGTGTGCTCGTAGTTGCAACTGTTAGAATGACATTATTGAGAATGTGCATATTGAAGATATGGCCTAATAAGAATGTTGTGTTGACAAACTTTGCTAGAGCTTGTTCCTGCCTGATATTGTTGGCGAGAGAGAGTGTAGCTGGACGAAATTTGAAGTGAAGATAGCTTATACGTCCGAAAAAAACCCTGGAATGGTGGGTAACCTCAAGCCCGTCATTCTAGTCTGAAGGCACTGCTTCGGATCTTGCCCAAACAATACCTTTTGAAGAGACAAGGAGTACCACCGTACCGGGTGAAAGCCTGGACAATATTAGCTTGCTATCCGACGTTAAGCAAGCGGGTATACTCCCGACAAGATTACGAATCGCAGAAATCTGTTTAAGACAGCCTGACAAGCGCTAGCGATGAAAATTGTTTTCTTTTGGTAGATCATTTTTCGGCGCGGAATATCGACCAAGATAGGTGCGACTTGGGAATTTCCGTGATCTAACGCTTTCTGAAAATTGGAAGAGCGTCAAGCCCCTACAGCAAGGTCATTCACTTTCGAACGTAACAAACTGCATCCTTGAGATGCTTATGAGCGCATTGCCAAATCGTAGAATCGAGATCTGCTGATGATCGTACCGCCAGGGCCCGGGTCTGAAGCCCTGCTAGTGTTTCTGTTATACAGCGTGTACTTTTTTCATCGAGATATGCTTCAAGGTATTGACCAGTTTCCTCGGTCTTTGACGGTATTCGGAGAAGAGGTAAAGAAGCGAGTCGAGGGCAGTAACGCGGGTCTTTCAGCCTTTGACAGATTGTGAGCATATCAAACGCCCATTTCCCAACAGGTGTGACACTTATATCCAAGGTAGCGAGATTGAGCATGTCATAACCTGGCAGGACGGGTGCATTTGATGGCGGCGCCGGCTGATGATAAGAAGCACGACATTCTTTCCTGATGTCGATGCGAAGTGTGCGTAGTTTCGGGCTTTGCAGGATTCCAAGCCGACCTTGCAAGGGATAAACTGAAGTGCACTCAATTTCGAGGTGTATCAACTGGGGACTTGGTTTGGACAGCGAAAGAAAGTGCGAGTTATCGATCGTGCTCGGTAATTTCCGTTGATATATACTTATTCGCTTTGTATTCGGAAACACTGTTGCTATATCGACATCACCCAGGACTTCGACGTCCTCTAGCACGACGTGGCTGCAGAAGAGTGGCTCAGCGGCATGACTTTCATTATGAATGAGCCGTATGCCATCGAGCACGAGTTCTTCGAGATTCGAGTTCCGGTGAAGATTCATCGATAGATAATCTAAAGGGGGAGCGCGACCACGTGCATATAAAGAGAGATGGTTGACTTGAGTAGCAATTGTCTGCAGAAAGTCCTTCAAGCCTGGATGGCTGTAGAAGCTGAGCTCGATGTTCAACGAGGTGATATTGGTGGCGCATGCAAGTGCGCAAGCCGGCAATTGCAGCTTCGGGAGTCCGTAGTAGGGAGGCTTCGCACTGTCCAGGCCATAGTCATCAAGGATGAGGTTCTTGCATCTCGACAGCCTCATGAATATTGGCTTGTGCGGCCGGACCTTGAAAAGAGCGTGCGCTGAAACCGTCACGGGCGGCAGAAAGCTGCCTGCAAGGCGGTACCATCTTCGGCAGACCAGTGAAGCGTTCTTGAAAAAGCAAATGGTCTCGACGCAATAGAGAGGGTTATGTAGATGGCACAGCGCTTCATCGGCACGCAACTGGAAGATCTGAAGTATGATTTCGTCTGGAAGAGTCGGCGCACGTCGCCTCGTGCGGTAGCGGTCGAGCGAAGTTGAGAGCACTGGCTCGAGTTCGAGAGAGTTGAAGACATCATGCATACGCTGAGTACTCAGTATCCACTTCATGTTATGCAATGTGCTGGAACAGAGAAGCACACCTGCAACGACTTCGCTCACGGTGCCTGACGCTGTAGGATCTGAGCGTCAGCTGCAGCCACCGTAAAGTCTCGCTTCTTTGCTTTCGCCGGCCCTGCGAGACAAACACATCAACACTCTTCATTGATGTAGCTACTGATTCAGCACACTCGCCAATTGTAGAGAATAAGATCGCAACTACATCATGATGTCAAGACTGCCCTCAAGCTGGTCTCGCGGATCACGGAAATAGTGAGGCAAGACTTTGGTGGACTTGCAAGCAGGGAGTGCGAAGATCAAAACCTGGAATGCACTCGTCAGGCGACTCGAAGTGACTCTGCGTGTCGAAATCAATTCGTCTCTTGTACAGCTGACCCACAATGCTAAGGACGGATTATCTGCTGTGGACAACCTGAAGAAGCGTCAAGGCCAAAACTGCCGGAAATCGTTCGAAGTGCAAAACATGCACAATTTTACTGTATATTACGAGTGTCCTTTACACTAGACGAAGGTATGAACAGAATGTTGTCTTTATTACTAACTATGTGATAGGATACAAGCCATTGCTTCCTGACGGTGATTGCGATTTTGCTGCAGTACTAGAGGTTGCGCCCGCAGCTCCTTTGTAGCCCAATCTATGTGCAAGCAGATCCAGGAGATCTCTACTTGCTTGTTCTCCAATTCCACCCACCCCATGAGTGAGAAGTTCCTTCTTCAGGTGCTCAGCCGCTTTGAGTGCTTCAGAGTCGATTTCTGAACATCGGCACGAACAATTCGGACCATGTGGCGCCAGAATAGTGACGCCTGCCTTGTCAGGATTACCACTTATGGTGTTCTCCAACTCGGCTACCCTCGCTTCCATTAAACCATTGATAAACTCCAACTCCTGAACGCGAGTACGTAGCCTGGCTGCTTCATCGGATCCGAAGTTTGGCGGTGGCAGAACAGCGCCTCCAGCAGCTTCGTCCATCATATTACGATGTGACATGGCGGTTCTAGCAGCTGAAGAATGTCGACTTGAGCTGGTATGCCCGGCAGATATCGATCTTGAAGAATTGGAGCTCGACAGTGCTTCACTAAGGGAAGGTAACGTAGGATGGGGAGAAGCGGAAGCCCTCAAATCTGAAATAGGTCTATGAGTCATTGCGTTTTTGACAATTCCATCATCAAGTTCAGCTGTAGGTATTGAAGAACGAGGGAAGCCACCCATATTTTGCGCATGTGCCATTTGAGATAGATGTGAGAATCGAGGTAGCTCAGGATATGGTGGAGCCCCTATCGATGATCCTTTTACTAATCGATCTGGAGAACGTGAATGAGAGCGTATTTGGGATGACGATCTTGAAGAGTCTCGCATTCGCAGCGCCCCAAGTTCATGAGCGACATGATCTCCAACTTGATGAGGAAGGTTATCGTCTTCACCAACTAGTCCGTCTCTCATCTTTCTGGTCGTCGATCTACCTCTCCTTTCGCTAGCTGATGCAGAATTATCAAAAGCAATACCAAAAGGAGGAGAGTGCGAGGTTGCATCTCTATGTGCTAAGCTTGAAGAAGCGGTACTTCTGAGACCCGGCAAGCCATCTAAGCCTTCTTGATCTTCAAGTGCCATGTACTCGTCCTCATCGAGCTCATCAATGGCCATACCATCCTCTCTAATTCTCCTAGGTTTGAGAGCAGGCATGGCAGCTTCCAACTCAGCGTCGTTTCCTTCCCATGGTAAGCTTGGGCCGTTCGGTGACTTTCGTGCACCTAGCAGTCCTGCTTGCGTACTTCCCTTCATAGGTATCTTGCCTTCGGAGCTCCAATACCGCTGCCACTGACCACCAGTCGCCGGGCCTATGTCACTGTTCTCATGCTGATCTTCTAACGAAGATTGAGAGTTTGGAGATCCCGGTCTCCTTTCTGCTCTTTTACCAAGGTTGAGCGACGAATTTAGATGATTAGGGGATGTTCGTGGACCAAGAACAGTCGAATTTGGAGCGCTTGAGTGACCAGTCATTGACGCAGCTCTGGAGCTTGATCTTTGGGTCAAATCATAAGGTCTATAAGAAGCATGATGAACATTCGCAGGTGATCGACCAACTGCAGATTCAGCGGAGGCAGTAGTCAAATCTTTGATGACCGGAGTAGTACTAGCGGATCCAGGCGCTGATTCAGCGCCTTTAGCCCCGGCTACCGTACCGTTCTTGGCAGCCTGTTGCTGCTGTTGAGCGGCAGATAATCTCTGTCCAGCAGCAGCGAACAATTGATCCAACCTAGCTTTCTGTTTCTCTCTATCTTCTTCCGACATACTGTCGAAACTCCTCAATCCACCTGGATAGCCAGCGCCTGTTGCAGTGCTGCCAGCTGTCCTAGCTGGATTAACACGATCCGTAGAAGCAGCGCGAGGGTACACAGTCGGTAGGCCAAACAACAGCCGAGTTGCACCAACAGGGGGATGAGGATGGATGGTAGGGGTAGTTGAAGCCGAAGAAGCAGTACCCAAAGGTGGAGTATTGTGTCTTGATCCGACCCGCGACGTGGAAGCAGATCTCATGTCAGAAGCGCCGGCACCGGGTTTGGATGCAGTACCAGTAGGAGAAGCTTGTCTGCTTCTCGAAGCTGAGTTTGCATCTCTACTATGGGTAGACGAAGAGGGTGGTCTCCAGCCTGTCAGATGAGCCATTCTGGCAGCTTCACTTTGGGCACCTCCATATGTGTTGCCTGCCAACCTGGGATCCGTCCTTGATACTACTAGAGGAGACCATTCTTTTTGCGGTGCACTGGCAGCAGCATTGGATGTAGAAGCATTTGAAGGAGAAGGTGCTTTGGCTTTAGCTAATTCTTTCTCCTTTTCCAACTTCTCTTTTTCAGCTTTCTCGCGTTCTGTAGCCAAATATGACTGTGAAGCTTGTAGTTGCCTTGCCCTATAAGCCGCCAAGAAACTTGAATGAGGATGTGGTTGATACGGTGGAATAGGAGGATTCAAATTAGCTTGTATTTGAGCTGCTGTAGGCGTTTTCGTTGCTTGTAATGATGAGTTGTTATTAGATGTTGAGGAAATAGGGGGATCATGTATTGAAGTACCAGTAGGAGAAACAGTAGCCGAAGAGGGAGCTGAGTTAGGTTGACTAGCGGTGTTTGCTCTACTATTACTAGCTGAATTTGCATTCGATATCGTAGCCAAATGAGCATGTGCTTGTTTTTGACGTTCTCTCTCTGCCATTCCGCTGAAATAGCTAGCTATGTTCCAAGGTATAGGTTGTGCATGACCTCCATGTGAGGTACTTGTGGGTGTAGACCTTCCATCTACGCTTACTGTTCTCCTACCTGCTGCCGAACCAGCACCTGCACCGCCAGCATTCGCAAGAGCAAAAGCAGCTGCTAGTTCTCTGGCTCTTGCTGATCCCCTTTCAGCGCTGTATGGAGAATTATGATGAGGATGGTTGGCCGGGAAGAAATTGTATGGGTGATGTGGATGGGTCGCATTTGGTGGTCGTCGTGAAGCAGCTACATTGTAAGCTGCTTGTTGAGCTTGTAGCTGAGCAGGCGTAAGTGGTATCGAATGTAGGGTAGATCTGTTATGCAAAACATCATTTGCTGTTCTAACTTTCTTCTGTGCATGTTCCGACCCTGGTGCAGCTGCTCCTTTTGAGGAGACTATACTCGAGTCACCAGCTCCTCCGTCTGTAGAAGCAGCTAATGACCTATTTCCAGTACCCAGAAAGGAAGCATCTTCGTCCTCTTCGTCTTCACCCTCCATTTCTTCTTCTCGGATGACAGAAGAGGCAGTAGAAGGAGCCAAGCTACCTTGTCTACTGGCTTTATTTGCGTTACTGCTACTCTTCTTGGCTTTGCTACCGGAAGAAGTCGTGGTTGCAGCGTTAGGTGTAGAAGCCCCAGATACATTGTTGCTGTTCAGTGCCGCTTCTTTCTCTTTGGCGCTCTTGCGGTCTCCTTTGGAACGATTGCGATGCTTTATGACATCGGTCTTCAAGCTGACCGGACGTGGTGTTCCTTTCATTTTCTGGTATAATGAGCAGGCGTTGCATAGCGTCTGGCCTTCCGGAGAGCGACGCCACAGCGATGTGGTCTGTCAGGGACACATCATTCGAAGTAGAAGATCGTTGGGAAGGATGTGGAGGTTTGAATCGATAGCAGGGCCAGCAAGTAGGTAGCACCAGTATTCCACAGCCATAGAAGAGTGATATGTGTGCCACACGGATAGTTCATTCAGAAGGCAATCGAAAAGAGTAATCCGACCCCAGAGCCAAGGTTGCAAAATCAGAGTCGGACATAGACAGCAGTCAGCAGGGGGAGTAGGAAGACAGGAAGAAGGGTTCATTGCGGGTCAGCGTTGACGACGCTATGGTGTTCGAATGTCAAAGATGGGCTCACCTGAGTCGAGCAATTCGCACATATCGGACCGGCAGCCTGAGAATCCTGCAGCGAAGCCTCGGCAGCAGCAGCGGATGCAGCTCCATGTGATGATGTGTCGGCAGATGCAGCTGGCTGTTCGGGGGAACTGTGGTGTGCAAGTGTGCAGTCAGTCAGATGTAGTTGCACGCTCATGCTTGCTGCTCCATCTCAATGGCTTGACATGTCCATCGCCTGCAGCTGCCCTCAGACCGACGCCTCCGATAGTGAAGCGATAATGGGCCAAATTGAAGGGAAGGGCGGCGAGCCAAAGAGAGCGACGTGATAGAGCGAAGGACTCACGCTGGCGTTGGCTGGGCAGCTGACTGTGCAGCAGCAGTGAGCATGGACGTGGATGCCTGCAGCAGTGTGGCTGCTGCTTCCTTGCCCTCCTTGTCCTCGTCCATCATGCTGCTGCTGCTGCCTGCCGATGCGTCGATAGCTGCAGCCTGCGTCTCGGTGCCGCCGTGGCCGCCTTCGAGCTCGTCGACTTCCTCCTCGTCCTTAGGCTCGACCTGCATGGCTGGACACTGCTCTTATCCACTCCCTTCCTGCTCCTCCGCCTGTCTATCTTGTCCGATAATTCCTTCAATGGGTGGGCTGAAGAGGAAGAGCGTGCGATAGTCGCCTTGGCCTGGATGGCCCGCCCGTATAATAAGCTCGCGCACACGGCAGCCGGAATTATTATTTCGATTTGATTGTTGCTTTTATATTAAATTTGTTATAGTCATAGTTGGCGATAATCATTAATAAGTTTCTTCTCTCGAATTTATCAATCGAAGTTGGTAATGCCTGGAAAACCCGCGGGCTACAAAGCCGTGAAAAGTGTACATGTGGCCGTCTCATACTCGGGACAAAGCATCGTTGGGCTAACAGTATGTACCGTATGTCGGAATAGCACCTAGCTAGTGATACCATGATGATCCCATTACTAGTAGTAGTGCAGACGAGGCTTCCTTCTCACGGCCGATATTCCCGTTTTTAGGCGAGAGTTACCTTCTCTTTTCTTTGCCTCAGATGTGATGCGGCTCCCGTACGATAAGCACGAGGTACATGAGTGCACAAGGGGGCGGCACACGTTTCAGATTTTCGAACCGGTCCAAAGACACTTTAGGGTGTGGGCTACCAGGTTGTCCAGTTTCTGCTACATATATACAGGACTAAGCTTTCAAAGTTACGAGACACTGGATTCAGAGCATCGCTTTTCTTTAGTGTTTCATCAAAGATTGTCTTGATTAAAAGCAAAGCACGAGGTTCATCTTCTGCCAATATCGATAGCTTAACGATATTTGGTGCTGTTCTTATATTTACATGCGCGCTTAAAACTGGGATTGTGTCAACTGTCCGCGCTGCTCTTTTACCTAGAATGTACCAAATGGTAAGTACCACCATAGCACTAATATTGGCATATATGACAGTCTGTAAGCCTAGTACATTTCTTAAACAGGTGTCATCTTGTAGTGGACTTGATCTGAATCAATATATGATAGTGGCTACGCTATCCCACATCCTTATCAAGCCAATCATTCATTTCCGAAGATCCGTTATCAGGGAGACACGAAGTGGGGCCCGCCTCGGGGTTTCCGCGGTACTTCAGCAAAATGCGCTGCGGAAGTAAATCCGGAGCTCCGCTCATCCCGAAATTTTCAGTTCTGACGACTGGAGGGTGGGCTCGCCCTCAAGCTGCGATCGCACATGATAGTGTATTCGGAGTTGACTTTCGCTTGATTAGGTTTAACTACTTGCTTGCTTTTCCGCATCGTTTCAGCTGAGCGACACACTTTACGCTTGAGCTATAATTTATCCTAAATCTTTTGGTTCAAGAAAGCTGCCAGATCTAGAGGTAGATCGGTACGAAGGCAATCTGGTCACTACTGCCGCGATGGCTGCTAATAAGCCTGACAATGCGAAGATACTGATTTATGACGGTGGAATGGTAAGTTTGTAACCTTGTCTCAACAGAGTTGGCTTTTCTAAGAATACCAAACTAATATCAAGACCACACAATAGGGAACGACCCTGGAGGACGACTTCGAAGCTGACATTTCTTCTGCTCTGTGGTCATCTTCCTTACTTCAAGATGAACGTAAAGGTCACCAAACCTTGAAAGCGTTACATTCTTCTTTCTTGACATCTGGAGCTAATTTGATACAATCATGCACGTATGTTTCGACATTCCTTCTAATTTCTCTCCTACGAGAATTGACGAATCACTCTGTCATTGAATCTCGCTGAAACGAAATAATGTACGACTATTGATCTTTCAAAATCCGTAAAATAGCTATCAATGCTCTTTCGAAGGCTTCAAAAAGCAAGGTTATTCCGAATCCGAAGCTATCAAGCTAATGCGTAAAGCAGTTTCACTAGCAGATGAAGCTATATCAACCTGTTCATCAGCAACAACCAAAGGCAAAGGGAAATCGAAAGAAGAACCGAAAGTTGTGCTCGCTTTATCTTGTTATGGTGCCATCCTTAGTCCAGGGCAGGAGTACAGTGGTCGATACCCACCACCTTTTGGACACCATGCGCACTCTCCTTCTCTGGCCTCTTCCGACGCAGATGTATCAACATTATCAGATTCTACCCACAAGCAAAACAGGCATAACCAGCATGAAGACAGCTGGGTAACAGAAGCGGAACAGAATCTTGAAGACTGGCACTTCAGGCGTCTACAGGTGTTTGCGTCAGACCCTGAGACGTGGAACAAGGTCTCTTACGTAGCTTTCGAAACATTACCTGTTTTGTACGAAGGCAGAGCCGTACGGAGAGCCATGACCCGCTTGCGGCAGTATATACAGCAACAGAATACACACGAGGAGCAAGCACATGGAAGCAATTTATTAAAGTGGCCTAAATGGTGGATCTCGTTCGTATTTCCGCATGGAGAACTACCACATTCGACAAGCTTAGAACATGGTGACGTGTCAGCTCGAAGTATAGCCAGGACCATCTTCAAGGAGGATATATACAAGTCAAGTGAAAGTGAAGAAGAGGTTGGATCACCTCTAGAAGTACCCGACGGCCTTGGGATTAATTGCACCAAAATGCGCTATCTGCCCGAAATCGTCACAGCATACACAGAGGCATTACAAGACATGCCTCGTTCGAAACAGGCGGAAAAGGAAAGAATTCTAGTGCTATATCCGGATGGAGGCCTAGTGTACGACCCTGTCACCAAAACATGGCACCAAGATGGCAATACCTTGGCTACTGATACGATGCGTGACAGTCAAGCAGCAACAGCAGATCCGGCTAAAGTCTGGGCTACTAGCCTGGCTCATATCGCTTCAAGTGCCTTAAATGATGAAGCAGGAGTCTGGGAGGCTGCCATCCTCGGCGGATGCTGCAAAGCTTCTCCGGCATACATATCAGAGTTATCGGAGAGGATCGCTGAGCTAAAGCGCTGAACGTTATGACAAGACAAGGATAGGCGAGATAGCATTACCAATCTGCGACTATTTGACAAGAGATATTGAAATGTACGCTCAATATACTACACTGAAGACGGATAAACCTTTGTGAATGAACGTCCTCGTGTCCTGTAATGAGCATACTTGGCTAAGTCGTTAAAGATATAGACAAGTGAAGGAATTCATCCCAGTCCGACCGGTTTCCCAGCTACTGAGACTTTTTTCCCGTCTTCGATATTGCCCAGATAGTGTGACGAGACATGTAGTCTCTTTTCTACACGTTGAATGCCATCCAAAACAGGCAAAGCCTCCTACACCAGACAAAGTTTGATAGACGGAAGTATGATCTTCTGAAAAGTCGAAGTCTGTCGAGTCGGGACCAAGTCTCGTCTCGTTTCCTCCCTGCTTTGTGGTCGGGCGGCTTTCAGGGCAGATTATGACGGAAAGCCAAGCCATAGGAGGCGTGAGGAGCTCTCCAAATGGCTTTCCCAATGTATACATCCGTTTACGAGACGTGTGAGATCGAATGCTCTTCTCCTAGGAAATAGCCGCGAGGTCGGAACCTAGGGTTCGAACCGAGCCCTCGATGGGGTGATTTCCCAAGTTTGGATTGTGAGGCTTTCGCACAAGCCAAATGTCGCTTCTCTCTATAATGAAGCCATAGCAAAGCTTATACTGCCTCGAAGGGCCTGGTGTGGTCCAGCTGTACTCTCTTCATGTGCAGTGAGTGCGTTACAGGGTAAATTGGCCGGACAGGAGAGCCGACGGCGGAAAGTGAACTCGATATATAGCGTCCAGATGTCATAATCAACAGTATGAGACCTTCTTAAGTGCTCCATTGTCCATTCGGGAAATTTGGGCCTGGAGGGCCAGTTGAAGACTGCGGTTCGAACGCGAAACAGTCACTACAGCTTGTCGGAATTCAGGAGCAGGCCGTCTTGTGAGCTGTAGTTGCGCTTGTAGCATTGGCAGTGGTGCTGTCGTTTGGGTAAAGCATGTTGGACGGAGTAGAAGGGCCATCTTCCTCGAAGTCCTGCAGGCCTTGTCCGGCGATTGCAGGTCAATCAGACTTCAATAGGCAAAAGCATCACTTGTGCAAGAACAAGCTTGGAGCACAGTCGAGGAGCATGAATGGTGGTGAAGAAAGAGCGGCCAAGAGGGTCAAGGTGGAGGTCGATGATGCCGCCTCTTCGTCGCCAGCTGCTTCCACAAGTACAGCAGTCGCATCAACGAGCACTGCAGGCGCACAGGCGAGCGTGAAGCAAGAGGCTGCAACTTCAACAAGCACAGCTGTCAATGGCTCCTCGAATGACAAAGACGGTGTAAAGAAGGAAGAACAGCAGGACTACGACGATGATTATGGCTTGTATGGGGATTATGCTTCCGCTGGTCAAGCAGTACCTCCATCTGGTGACTTATACCTGGATACCGTGAGTGCTCGAAGGTTCAAGTGACATACATTCACGGATATCCTGATCTCATTCCATGCTCGTGTAATACTCAGATCAACCGCAGCGTCCTGGATTTTGACTTCGAACGTCTTTGTTCAGTTTCGTTATCCAACATCAACATTTACGCTTGCCTCGTATGCGGCAAGTATTTCCAAGGGAGAGGCAAGAGCTCCCATGCGTACGCTCATTCCATCCATGATGATCATCACGTCTTCATCAATCTACAAACGTTGAAGGTAAGCTTATTCGGTGGAAGCTAGTATGCTTGTGCAAGCTCGTGATCGAGGGACTCCTGCGTGCATGAATGCTTTGTATCCTTGTGTTAGTTGTGCTGAATCTCCACCTTCGCTCTGCGCAGGTGTATGTTCTTCCCGACCTGTACGAAGTCAATGATCCATCCCTGCAAGACATCCGGTACCTTCTCGCTCCTACATTTACACCCAAGCTCCTGCGAGAGCTAGATGCCGGTACAATGACAGCCTACACACTCAACAAGCAACCCTACAAACCAGGCTATGTCGGTCTGAACAACATCAAAGCCAACTCTTACATGAACGTCGTCATCCAAGCCTTATTACATGTCCAACCACTTCGCGACTATTTCATCTTCCATTCGCAACCACATCCAACGAAACAGAAACCAACTTCAGCAACAGCGACAGCGCCGGCTATCAGTACGACAGGAGACTTCGACCATGATAACCGTTCTGAATTAGTCAAAAGGTTCGGTATGCTAGCCAGGAAATTTTGGAATCCTAAGAATTTCAAGAGTCAAGTATCGCCTCATGAGTTCCTGCAAGAAGTGACAGCGGCTAGTAACAAGAAGTTCAAGATTACAGAACAAGGTGATCCGGCGGACTTTCTTTCGTGGCTATTGAATGCGCTACATAGAGATTTAGGAGGCACGAGGAAGCCCAATTCTAGCATAATTTACTCTATTTTCCAAGGAGAGTTAAGAATGCAAGATCAACAGATTCAAGTAAAGTCAGGCGTCGAGAATGGGGAGGAAAGAACTTCTTTCAACTTGAATGCTGAGATTAAGACAACTCAATCACCTTTCCTTTTCTTGGCTATTGATCTTCCTCCCATTCGAGTATTCCAAGAATCGACAGAAAGCAATAACATCATCCCTCAAGTGCCTATTTCGGAAGTACTTGCCAAGTTCAACGGACATACGACACAAGAGAATGCAGGTCGATTACGCCAGTTCAAGCTTACGAAATTACCACCGTTTATTATCATGCATATCAAGCGTTTTACATCGAATAACTTCGTTGAGGAGAAGAATCCAACAATCGTGAATTTCCCTCTGAAAGGAGTGGATATGGCAGAGTGCAAGTCTATCGCTTCCTATTCACATGTCGCCAAAACTGACTTTGTCTCGATCACCACAGGCATAGACAATCCACCCGATGATCCATCATTTACGACAATGTACAACCTTGTAGCGAATATCACGCACGAATCGACAGCAGGAACAGCTCATGAAGATACAAAGTGGAAAGTGCATGTGCATACGCGGCAGCCACCTGGATCTAACGTAGAAGAGGATTGGTATCAGATTCAAGATCTGATTGTAGAGGAAATCAACAAGCAAATGGTGTTCTTGGGAGAGTCGTATATACAAGTGCGTCGTGTCCTTTAGCCCGGTCGATTCTTTCTCTCAATGAAGAGTCTTCTCGAAGCACTTTAACTAATCTAATCTTTCTTGCCTTGTCTCGCAGATATGGGAACGGCAACTACCGCCAGGAAAGATACACCATGATATCCGGATAGACGCATCATCAGCAAACCTGAAGCAAAAGACAACGAAAGCGCTGACAGCAGCGGCGAACCTGAAAAATCAAGCTGCAGAAGGTGCAGTGATTCAGACGCAAGCACCGCAAAAAGTTGGTACATTTGCCAAGAATTCCTTCAAACAACGGAGGGAACGGGGTGATAGTGGTATCGATATCTAATTATTGTTCGACTGTTGCAATGCCAATTCTTCGTCGGTCAACCTTGGCACCTCTTGTGTAGTAGGTCCTGTTACAAGGGCTTGTTCCAGAGGCCAATTGCTCTTGAACTGGCTGTCATATATCTCTCTCCAGGCCGTCTTTGTCCTCTCTGCCCTCTCTTCTTCAACGTTCTGTGTTCGGCACATTTCCATATAAGCTAACTCTTGAGCCCGAAATTGTGTTCCCTGACTAGTGAGAAGATTGCTTCCAAAGTTCCGGTACAGTAATTTGCCATCGCCCTCTTCAAGCCAGCTCGTGACCACATCGCCGTTCTGCCAGGCTCCAAGCTCCAAAAGAAAGCGATTTAAAGTGGTTTCTTCCTTGCGGAAGATGCTCCTATCATCGCGACCGAACTTAACGCGGTCGAAATCGAAGATGACAACGCGAGGATCAGTTCCCGCTTGCCTGTTCCAGACTATCCGCATGTTCCTGCATGCTATATCCTGATGTGCTACGCCCTCCGCATGTATACTGTTGTAGAGCGCAAAGATACACTTAAGCTGTCCAGAATATGACTTGGATGAGATCTCTTTGCTTGGCACGACTAAACGGAGAAGATGCAACGCACAATTTTCTGTATGTGAATGTCCCCAGTCCCTCGCTCTTCGGCCAGGTCCCAAATTAGCTCGTGTGGATCATAGCCAGCTACATATTCGGTCACATGCGCAAAGACAGGATTAGTGAGGGTATTGGGGGGAAATGTAAACTAAGAGTGGAAAGAGTTGCATGGTGTCAGCGAGCCGCTTCAACGTATACGATTGCACGAGGTCATACTCTGTAGAATCCGTAGCTTGTTGGAATACCATCGCCCTGCATATGCTTTAGTCGAGAGTATGCTGTGTTTTCCCGATACATGACAGTTCTAAGAAGAATCTTGCTCAGCACAGCTCATCGAAAGCGAATGAACCTGACATACTCGGGACCTGGAGTCTTCCGCCAAAGCGTTTCTGCCGTCCACTTGTGCGTAACGTAGTACTCCAAGTCTGGTTGCGCGCACAGGGTCGGGCTGAACAGTTTGAGAACGACGCGGATGGCCTGCCCTTGTCTATCTGACGTCTCGCACAGCCATACGGGACCGTTGATTGGGTGTGGCCTAAGCTGGCGGAGCAACCGCAGGGATTTCGTACCATCGCCTGGTGAGATCCCTGTTCCATCACGTGCCTCCAGGTCGTTCTGGCTCTCATACAAGCTGGGTCCCTGCCACTGCAAGACCAGGCCTCGATGAATCAGCATGTCGTTGGGTTCGCCATCCGACATGCTCGCCTTCGAGCCTTCCGAGTCGTTTCACGCAGCAGACGGACGTTGAAGGCCTGCTTTAGACCGACTCCGACTCGAGTGTCGGATATGGAGTATTGTGTTGCCGTGTCCAAGCACTTGAAGATGGTCGAGAGACAAGAAGCGCCTGTTCTTTGCAACATTCGATATTTAAGCGGTTCAGTCTGTCGTGCAAGCGCGTGCTATGGCAGCATGCAGCGAATGATGCGGCCGCGTACGACAAAGCCCGTGCCAGGTGCAACATCTGTTGTGCTTGTGCATTGGAAGAGTTTGTTCTGTCTCGACCACACAAGAATGCCCAAAGCTGCGGGTTGGAACACACGACAAAGCTGCACAGGGAATTGCTCATCCGCTTCAGAATGGTGAAGAACGACTGGCGATCACAGCTACTGAGGAGGAAGATCCAGTCAAAACACGCTTGTAGAAGTGGTGCTCTCGTTTCCATGCTCTTTCTAATATCCACATAAATCGCAATATCCTGGAATTCGATGCCGGACGGCTGTGTTCAGTTTCATTGTTCCACATTAACATTTAACGCCTGTCTCGTATGCGGCAAGTCCCTGTGCTGAATCTCTACCTTCATGACTTGCAGGTATATGTCTGTCGGACCTGTACGAAGTCAATGATCCGTCCTTGCAAAGGCAAGACACACAATGATATCCGGATAGACGCATCACCAGCATATCTCAAGCAAAAGACAACGAAAGCGCTGACAGCCGCGGCGAACCTGAAAAATCAAGCTGCAGAAGGCGCAGTGATAGAAAGGCAAGCAGCACAAAGAATTGGTACATCTGCTAAATATTCCTTCAAACAACGGAGGGAACGGGGTGATAGTGGTAGCGATATCTAGTCGTTGCATAATCCTCGTTGCGCAAAGTCACGCTTGATCACTCCATTGCTGAGTGCACGAACCTCCTGGCACGCTGTATTGCTCCGCAGAGCTGTCCCACTTGTGCCGGGCATCGTAGGCTTCTCTCCAAGCCTGGCGTGCTTCGGCATTCTCTGCTCGCGATAGGTCCCTCTGCACCACTTCCTCAGCTCGCCACTCTAATCCCTGATGCGTGAGAAGATTTTCACCGAAGCTCCGATACAGTTACTTGCCAGCACCTTCCTCGAGCCAGTCTGTGACCATGTCTCCACTCTGCCAAGCTCCGAGTTCCATAAGAAAGCGATTCAAAGCGGTTTCCTCTGTGAGAAAGATACTGCCGTCATCGCGGCCGAACTTTACACGGTCGAAATCGAATATGATGACCCGCGGTTCAGCCTGAAACTCTTCATCCCATACAATACGCATGTTTCTGCATGCTATATCTTGATGCGCCACATTTTCCTTGTGTCTTCTGGTGTAAAGTTCGAAAACGGCTTTGAGCTGTCAAGCGAGTGCGAGAATGTTGTTCTGTCAGGTGCGGCAGAGCTTCAGGAGATGTCGCTAAGCACAATTCTGTGAACGTCGTCTGCCGCATTCTTATCGACCAAATCCCACACGAGGTCGTGCGGATTATTGCCCTCTATATACTCAGTGATATGCGCCAGGACAGGATTTGGAAGGGTATCAGGTGGAAATGTGAACTGAAAGATGTTTGAACGGTTATTAGACGACAGTATAGCATCAGGAAACAGTAGATGCTCTCTCGTACTCGGTAAAAGCCGTAGCTTATCGGGATTCCGACTCCCTGCAAGTGCTTCAATCGAGAATACGCTGTGTTTTCGCGATACATGCCGGTTCTGTGGTCTCCCTGTCTCAGCAGAATCCGGCGCATGCGTCGAATTGACCTACTCAGGCCCGGGGAATTTTCGCCAAAGTATCTCTGGGGTCCAGCCGTGTGAAGCGTAATAACCCAAGTCTGGCTGGTCCCAGAGCGCTGGGCTGAATAGCTTGAGGACTACTCGAACTGGCTGCCCATCCCCATTTGACGTCTCACATAACCATACACGGCCATCGTCAAGCGATTCTGCACTAAGCTGGCGAAGGAGCTTGAGGGTCTTTGTACCATCACCAGGAGTGATGCCAGTGGTATCACGTGTATCCAGATCCTGTTGACTCTCGTACAGACTAGGCCCCTGCCACTGTAGAACTAGACCACGAGCTACGAGGATGCGATCTGAGTCATCATTGGTCGACATGGATGCGTCCCCACTCTCAATACGCTGAGTCTCTTGGAAAGCGCGAGTCGTGGCTCAGCTAGGCCTCCTGGCCAAAGAAGCTGAAGCGGGAGGACCAGTTGTCGTGAAGTCAAGTGATTGTCTGCATCCCAGTTCGTATCACCTTGACATGGGACTGAGTTGTGCTTTCGCGACCAACAAAGCCCGTTCGGACGTGTCGAACGCTTATGATGCATGGCCGCCGCCACCTGGCAAAGGGACCCGATGGAAGCGTCCAGGATGCAGCTCCGTCAAACTTGCCGAGTATTGTCCTAGCTTTACTACTCCGTTTGACTGCATGGCCGGTGTGAAGGGCGACTTCCACTGCTGCCAATCATATTCGGTCGCATGGCGTCGCGTTGGAAAGAAAGAGAAGGACAGGCCAATTCGGACACATTATGGCATGCCATCCGGATAGAAAGTATCATCAACAAATCTGAAGCAAAAGACAACGGGTCCTCCAGAAGGTGCAGTAACACAGACGCAGGCACCGCAAAAAGTTGCTACATCTGATAAAAAATACTTCAAACAACGGAGAGAAGTAATAGTGGTATCGATGTCAACTTGTAAGTCGGCACATGTACCTTTGCATGCAATACGGGACTTGACCAATATCAACACTTTCATTGTGCGTCGTACATTTCTCTCCACGCCTTGTCTGCCTCAGAATCCTCGTGACGTGATTGTTCTTCTTGGACCAATTCCTCAGTGCGCCGTTTCAGGCCTTCCGGTGTCAGAAGGCTTGCTCCAAAGTTCTGGTACAATAGCTTGCCTTCACCGTTCTCAATCCAGTCCGTTACGATATCTCCACTCTTCCATGCTCCAAGATCGAGCAGAAACTCATTCAGAGTAGCTAGTTCCTCGGAGAAAATGCCGTAAGTGTTGCGACCGAATTGCGCAAATTCGAAGTCGAAAACAACTATTCGAGTTGGCTTTAGACTGTATGCCTCGGTGAGCATGCACATGTTTCTACAGCCTATGTCCTGGTGTGCAACGCCTTCTGCGTGGATCTTTTCGTACATCTCGAACACAGCTTTTAGCTAGGCATTGAGGCTACGTTAGCATCCTGAATGTCGAAGCTGTGGTGAGTTGACGAACTATTTCGTGGATCTGGGCTTTGCCTGCCTCCTCTTCGTGTGCGAGATCCCATACGACCTCGTGTAGAGAGCGACCAGCAACATATTCCGAGACATGACCAATTACTGAGTCTTCAAGTAGAGTGCTTTCCGGGAATGTGAACTGCGAGCATACTTAGGTACTGTTGCTGAGTAGATGGGATAGTGAGATTCTGTTCTCTCACTCTGTAGAATCCGTAACTGCGTGGGATTTGGTTGCCTTGCATCTCCTTGAGTCGCATGTAGACCATTGCCTCTCGAAACATACTAGGTCTGTCCGATTTGAATCCGATAGTAAGTTCGGAGGCGAGATAGGGGAAGGTCTAGTTAAGATATTTACGCACTCTGGTCCTGGGGACCACCTCCACAGTTGCTCCGGCTCCAAGTTATTGTCGGCGTAGGCTCGCAGATCTGGCTTGGCATGAAGAGCTGCGCTGAAGATCTTGAGCACTACATCCACAGGTCTATCTTGACTGTCCGAGGTGCTGCAAAGCCATACACTTGAACGGTCCTTGTGTGGTCCAAGCGGCCGGATGATATGCAGCGTCTTGAAGCTGTCATTGTCGGGCATAATACCCTCTGCGTCGACTTGTGGTTTCTCGAACAACTGGGGGCCTTGCCATCGCAAATCGATGCCAGGAAGTATTCGTGGCTGTTGAGGAGGATAAGCTGGTGGTATACGTACGACTCCTGCGTGTTCCCGCATGTCTCTGTTTTGCCTTAAGCTTGTTCAAGCGTCAAGCGGTCTAACCGTACCTTCCAACTCCACGAGCAAAAAGGTCATGAAAATAGCAAGCGCATAGGCTTGAGCATACCCGGCAGTCTCACTGCAGAAGAGGACTGATGTCTGTAATGCAACCCAGTTGGACTAAGATCAACAAGCCATATTCGAGCGAGAGTCGTATCGCCGGGTAGCACGTGACTCGTCGCAGGCAAGAGTGCAGGAGTAGCAGGAGCACCCTGGTGTATCATATTGGTTTTTGTAGAGTAGGCCTCCAGACAGTCAAGCCCTTTCGGGAAACGTTCAAGGACTATGATGCATAAGCGCCTCCCGAGCCACCGCGCCCTCGCTGGAAGAGCAGAGCACTTTTGTCGACAAGCGTCCAGCTTCTTTGTCCTCCTGCTGACTGCAAAACTGAGCTGAGAGGTGACTCCCGCCGCTGCCAACCATGTTCCTATGGCTGCCTTCGCGTGTGTAAGGAAGTAAGGAAGAGAGAAAGCAATAGCAGTCTCGGGAGGCTGCGCGGCAATCCACCACGTCACAAAGCAAGATTTTTGCAGTAATACAGCTCAGCCATAACGAATCCTCGCTACTCTGATTGTCTCGAAGACGACTAGAAACACTTGTACAGCCAGCTCCTGAAGCCTTCTTATCAGCTGCCGAGCTGATCGTACCTGGGCGAATGATGTACACTGTCCCATGAGCTCTGCCGGCAGAGATCACAATTTCGGCAGGGCTTGCTGGGCCTGAGCCCCTTTTTCATGTCTTATCGTCCCAGCCGTTGACCAACAGGTCATTGTATTTCGCGGTCCATTCCTCGCGATACCGCTTCGCCTCATCTGTTTCCAAGTACAACTGCATCTGTAAACGCTCTTGTGCTTTAGCTTGACGGTAAGCTTCCCTCCCTTCTGGAGGTATGAGACCTATTCCAAATTCATCGAAGCGGACGTTTCCAGGTCCGGTGAGCCAGTCTGTTACTGTATCTTTGACTTCCCATGCACCGAGTTCGACCATAAACTCGGTCAAAGTGCTTTGCTCGCGACTATAAGAGGAGCCGTCCTGTCCAAAAGCGGCACGGTCAAAGTCGAGAATCACGACTCTGGGGTTGTCTGTCCTATCTGCATTCCAAACGATGCGCATATTCCGGCAGCCGACATCTTGATGTGCTACACCTTGCTCGTGAATTTTCTCATAAGTGTCGAAGATAGCTTGGAGCTGGGAAGACAGAGGGTGTCGTAAGGTTTAAAGAAATAGGCTTTTCATGAAAAGACTAACCATTCGATGGATATACTGCTTGCTCGGCTCGCCTTCGTCGAGCAGCGTGTGCACTAATTTATGGGGGTCGTGCGCGTCGATGTATTCGGTGACGTGGCCGACGACAGGACTGGGCAGCGTGCCATGCGGAAAAAAGAACCGCATCAAAGATCAATCACTGTCAGTCTAGCAGTGCGAGATCGATCACCCAGCTGAATACCTGCTTACATGGTAAAATCCAAAACTGTAAGGGATGTGTACGCCTTGAAGATGCTGGAGACGCGCGTAGGCCATGACCTCCCGATACATCGCAACCCTGATATGAGGACGTCAGCTCCTCTGGGACAATCGATCTCCCCATCCCGTCAGGCGCTGCACTCACTCTGGGCCTGGCGACCATTGCCACAGTTGTTCTACAGACTGGCCTTTGTCGACGTATTCTTGCAAAGAGGGCTTCTCATCCCACAGTGTTGGGCTGAATAACTTGAGGACGACTTGCACGACCTGCTCTGCGTGGTCAAGAGTCTCGCAAAGCCAGACAGACCCGTTTATCTGCCTGGGTCCAAGCTGACGCAGTAGCCGCAAACGTTTCGTGCGGTCGCCTGCTTGCATCCTAATTCGACGGTGACTGCTGCATTCTGGTGGTGTTCCATCTGCCACATCTTCAAGCTGTAGCTCAGATGCCGTGCATGCAACTTCAAAGAGATTGTAACCCCTCCAATGCAGGGTGAGACCTGGTCGAACAAAGATCCACGGCTCTGGCGGTGGAGGCGCAGTCATGGCGATTTACCTTGATGACAGGCTTGAAGACGCATGCGCAGCAGGTACAGGAGGTCATCCGAGTCTCCCAACAGCATTGAAACGTCTGTAGTGCAGTGTTGACCATGCAAAGAGCTGACAGCCAGTCCGTCTCTGCCGAGACGCCACAGCAGGAAATGTCACGTGCAGCCAACTAGGACTGAGTACATTGTCTTCATATGATAGCAGGAGCAGCCAGACATATCACGTTGGCTTTCAGTAGAGTGGACTTTTGACAGTCAAGCCCTCTCGACAACATTCAACGACTATGATGCATGAGCGCCTTCCGAGCAAATCTGGGACAGCAAAAGCAGAGCAGGCTTGTCGTATCAACGAGCCTCCAGCAATTGTGTAGCATCGACTACACCACCGATGACCGAGTGTAATGTTGACCATTGTCCAGGGCTGTCCTCTAGAAAGTCCCGGTGTTGGCAAAAAGGCAAAAGGCAAGGCACTATAATGTCGGTGCAAGGGCCCAGAGGCGCTTCGACTCGTGATTAAGCCAAAAGACCTTCACAAAGTTTTCCTAACTGGCGAGTTCAGTACCACAGACAACACACGCCATCACTCCATCCCGGAATCTAGATCCCCCAGCGTACCAGTCGATATTACTTCATACTCCTTAGGCGCTTGTTGCATTCCCGATGAAGCCTGCAAGCCAGCCTTCCATTCGGCATCCAGTCGCTTTCCCTCCTCAGACTCATTAAACAAGCGATTCTCCAATCTGCCCTGTTCCTTGACTTTGCGTCTCGCCTCTCTCATGTGCGGTGGGAGCAGGTCTATTGCGAATCCATCATACTGCACTGAGCCCGGCCCTTCCACCCAGTCAGTGATAACGTCGTCCGACCCCCAGACACCCAGCTCCGACAGAAAATCCTGTATCGTATCCTCTTCTGTGGCCACGTACCAGCCGTCCTGTCCGACCTCGGCTCGGTCGAAATCGAGAATGACAATTCGAGGTAAAGTCCGCCTCTCCGCATCCCAAACTACCCGCATATTCCTACAGGCGACGTCTTGATGCGCTACACCTTCCTTGTGTATTTTTGCGTAAATGTCGAAGACCGATGCTAGCTAAGCATTCGTAGGAGAAAGGAGAGCATCAGCTTCTCGCAGCCGTGCACAAGATTACTGATACTGGACGCACGATGCCATACACGAGGTTCCTGCTTATCTCTCCTTCTCTTAACAGCGTTTGAAACAAGAGATGTGGCTCATAAGCATCGACGTACTCAGTGACATGGCCAATGACAGGACCAGACAAGGTGGCTGGGGGAAACGTGAACTATTATTCAGAGGACTAGCGGTCAGCAGCAGGTGCGTGTCGCCGAAATGAAGTGTCTTACTCGATAAAATCCATAGCTGTAGGGGATGTGCACGCCTTGTAGATGCCTTAAACGCTCATGCGCCATAGTCTCCCGATAACAGGCTAATTCGCTAGACATGAGGTGCCTTTTGGGCATGCAGTTGTCAGCAGTTGTCAGCAATGCAGAAGTGTCAGAACAAAGGAGCGAACTTGTCCATACATGTATTCTGGCTCACTCTGCCTGGTATCTGGCATCGTATTCTGCAACGTTGACCACGCTCCATAGGGGTGTAAAGCGGAGCTGAATAGCTTGAGGACAACTTGCACGGGCTGTCCAGCTTTGTCTACGGTCTCGCAAAGCCAGACTGACCCATTGATCTGGCGAGATCCCAGCTGGCGTAACAGCCGGAGCTTTTTCGTCTGCTCGCCTGGTTGCATCTCAATCCGACGATAAGCACTGGATGTGATAGCTGTTGTATGACTCTCTTGCAGCGGCAGTTCACATGCCATAACTGCCCGGTCGTACAGACTATAGCCTCGCCAGTCCAAGGTTAGCCCTGCGCGGAGGTAAACTCGAGGTTCCATGGCCGTTGTTGCTTCTTGCGGCGCTCGATGCAGCCAACTTCATCTAGCAAAGCGCACCGACAATGTGCGTCCAAGTATCTCAAGTGATCCAGCACAAAACCTCATGATAGCGTATCGCTTCGAATGTGAGCCTGACATGCTGGACCCTGTCTGACATTCCGCCACCTTTTGATACCGTCACGCCACAAGTACAAGGCCTCCAGTCGTCGTGAAGTCAAGTGTTTGTCTGCATCCCAGTTCGATCTATCGCCTTGATACCTATGGGACTGAGTTGTGCTTCAGGCGATCATAAAAGCCTGTTCGGACATGTCGACCGCTTATAATGCATGGCCGCCACCTGACAAACGGGACCCAGGATGCCGCTCCGTCAGACTTGCCGACTATTGTCCCAGCTTTACTACTCCGTCTGACTTATGGCTGGTGTGAAGGGCGACTTTCACCGCTGCGAATTATATTCGTTTGCATGGCATCGCGTTGGAAAGAAAGAAAGGGACAGGCCAATCAGAGCCTTGTAGGGACGGCAATCCATCACATCTCGAAGCAAGCTTTTTGCAGGGTTTCAAGTGTGTGGCGGGAAGTGATGCCTGGTTCGACTCAGCCAGTATCAGGGATTGCTGCTATGACACTGACTCCATCTCACATGGAAGATAATGTTCTAGTATTACAATGATCCGCTGCCCTACGTGCGTTTCTTTCTAGCCAACAAGGCAGCTTCTCTAGCTTTCTGAGCTTCTACCGATATTCCAATTCCCTCAGGAGGTCGTTCTTTTACTCGTGTAGTTTGCCGAGTGGGCAGCTTGGAACCTGTTTGTATCCGAGCTTTGGCAGGTCTAGGTTTAGCGGCCATTACTCCATTCGACCGGACGCCATTCGTCTTTTTCCCGTTCACATCCCTACTATCTACAAAAGATCCTATCTTTGCAATCTTTTCTGGACTTTCTTGATCTGCCCATTGGTGCATATCGACTACGTCTTCGACCTGTCTTCGCTTGCCCAGTGCTTTAGAAGAGGGACGTTTAACAGCATCCTTTTTTGCGGATGTCGACCGCGGAGTAGCTTCTTCGTCTGCTGGCAGCTGTGCAAACTCTTCGATATGTTCACGGGGATACAGCTGCGCAGTTTCCGCATTGCTTCTGCCGTTCCTGCGCGTTTCGCGATCTGATCTTACAACAGGCAAGAACGGGTCATCTTCCTGGACAATCACAGAGTTCTTCGAAGCGCGATCGTTGGAGCCGAGGACTGGTGGACTTTCAACTTCATAGAACGCAGCTTGAGCTCGGTCCATGGCCTCTTGGAACGCAGCTAGGTCCTCTGCCGATCTTTCAGCAGGGTGAAGACGTGGTTGTACAGGTGGATAAATGCTCTCATCGGCTACCAGATGACCTGGCACATAGGGTGTTGCTACTTCTGAATATCTTGCCTTGCGGTTTGCACGTCGAGGCGTCTTGGAAGATGCGTTGCCTTGAGGCACTTGTAGCAAGGTTGTATCTTGGTCATTTGAAATTACAGCTTCTTCTTCCTTTCCGCTTGATGTCGTTGAAGTAGCCGCCTGCAAGGCGTCTTGCAGGTACCTGATACCTTTCGATATGGGAGTAAACGCTAAGCTGAAAACTTGTGCTATCTGCTCGGCGATAATAATGACTATATAGCAGACTACGTCAAGGACTTCGTTCAGCCAGGCGAAGAGCCAATCCAGGGAAGGTTCACGAGGCTTGAGGAATGGCAGCAGAAAGTGTGAATAGCCGATATCCCCAGCCTACATGCTGTGTGTCAGTACAGAATTTTCGCTCCATGATTGTCGACTCACAGATTTGTGGTAAGCTAGAAAGGCTATCACAGCTAAAGTCCGAAAACTCGAATAGAAAGGCAGCAACCATCCTACAGATTTGTCTACTATCTTCTCCAATGGTATGGAAATAGCCTATAGAAAGAGTCTCCTATGTCAGCTGATTATATCGCGTATAGAGTTGGGAGATTCGCGTTTGTTTTCCGCACATATACTAGCCAGGCTCGAAGCATGATCTTCATAGCTCGTTTCCGCTTGTTGGCAGCATACGCCGAATGTTTAGGTACAGTACCATCATTATTGGCATCACTACCTTTGTTTGCATTCCGTCGTTTCCGGGGTGGAGGTGCTGCTTTCAATGCTTTGAAGCTTTCATATGCCAGTACTATCTGACTGCAGATGCGCTTCCACAGTCAGCCTAGACTGGCATCACCGACGAGCATGGCGTGCCTTACCATAGCAGCTCGAGAGGGAGTATCATGTCATTGTATGCTGCAAGTGCATGCTGTTGTTGACTGTGATCCAGGCAGCGTGTGCATATAAAAGGCTTGTTCGAACACCTCGTCGATCGCCTTCTTAGAGGCGACTCTTTCTCTTCGTCCATCCAAGAGGCTAATCTGCCTTAAGTGCATGATACTCTGGTATCCAGCTCGACCATGACACGGCTGGATGAAGTCTATAATGGTATCAGCAGCCAGATTGGCACATCGCCTGACCAGCTCAAGGTGTGTCGACTGCATGCAGAACGTGCCACAGCATGATGCAATGCGAGTGGTCCACTGTCGGCCATGCTATCCAGAAAGCCAGTATCTGACATGTTAGGTTCACAGGTCATCAGCATGCTTCTGGCTTCAATACCGCTCGCTGCCGTCCTCCCACACTTACCGGCAAAGTCGAACCTGACGCACATCTATTCGATCATTCTCTCGTACATCTTCCATACTCAGATTCTCCATCTTAATTCTGGATTTCAACAGCTTGTAGGACAGAGCATCGGTACATGGGTAGCCGTTAAATACTGTCGCGCCACCGGGAAGTCAAAAGCATGGTTCTGGGCAATCTTCGTTGGCAATATGGCGGTCTTGACCATCAACCACCTTGCGAGATGGGCCATGAACATACCACTGGAAATCATTGAAATTACAGGATCCCAGATGGTCCTTGTTATGAAACTCACTCTTTTTGCTTGGAATGCCCATGACGGAGGAAGGCCACTCGTCGAGCTTGATAGAGTCCAAGCCAGAGACCGTCTTGAAGAGATCCCAGGGCTTCTCCCATTCTTGGGCTACTGGTGCGTTGCGAGGAATCTCGCCCTTGTCGGTCTCGAGCTCACTTCTCTCTCTAGCTTCTTCTTCCCTTCGGTTCTAGCAGGACCGAACTTCCCATATCAAGCCTACGCAGCTTACATTGACAGATCGCTATTCGCAACAGCTGAAAAAGAGGGTCGTCAAAATCTTCCGCGGGGCAGATGGCGTAAAGCTGGGAAGCGCATGGCCATAGCTGCGTTCTATTTGGCAGTCTATGCGCTGTATGGCAACGAATATAGCTACGCCCGTCTCTTGGAGCCTTCGTTTGCTCGCCACAGCTTTTTATACAAGTGAGCGGCGGTCCAGTGCACTGAAACCATCGTTAGTAATTACTAACAATTTTCCTTAGTCTTCTATTCGTCGAAGCTGCTGGATTTCTCTGCAGGACTAAATACTATGCTGTATGGTGTTTCTGGTACGAGCTATGCAGAATCTTTGCTCTTTCTGATCCATAGCGAGCTGATATATCACTACAGCGAAGCGGCCGTCATTGTGTCTGGACTGGGATGGGACCCCGAAGTGAAAAAGTACAATAGAGGCAGAAACGTAGAAATTCGGCACATCGAGTAGGTTTAATGCTATACAAGGCTCTCATATGTGATCATTGCTAATATACAACTTTGCAACAGATTTGCTCAATCTTACAAGACTTTGCTTGATGCTTGGAATTGCGGAACAAATTACTGGCTAAGAGAATGTGTCTACAAGCGTCTTGCGAAGAAGGGTAAGAAACCTGGTTTCAAGAGCACCATGGCGACTTTCACCACTAGCGCATTTTGGCACGGCATCAATCCGACATATTACATCAGTAAGTAGCCTCAACAAGATCATATCAGTGTTAAGGGCACTGACAGTAATGCCATTGTTTGCTACAGCATTTGTATTTGGCGGTTTCCTGCAGGGTCTCGGTCGGATATTGCGAAAGAATGTCCGACCTTTTGTTCTTCCGCCCGATTATCCGCTTCTAGATGAATCACGTAAAGCAGCAGCGGAAAAAACCACAATCAAGAGGATCTACGATATTCTCTCAATAATTGCAGTACATCTCACACTTAATTTCGCTATAATACCTTTCATCATTCTCGACCTTCGACTTTCCATGGAGGTGTGGCGAGTATTACACTATTATGGTATATTCTTAACTTTCATACCATTATTGGCCTTTAGATTTGGATTACAAGCGAAATGCAAAAATGCATTAAAAGTTAAAGCTCAAAAAGCTGGAGTTACAGAAGAAGCTGTGGAGAAAATGAGAATAGAAGCGAAGAGATTACATGAGAAAGGTGTCAATTTTGCACCTGATGCAGCCGGTGCCGCAGAAAAAGAATTGAAACAGTCGTAATAAAAGTTTGTTTATCGAAATCAAATGTTGTTTGACTATAGCTACAGAGTTTGAATGCGGAAAAATGAAAGCATTTGATGCAAGGAAATACCTTGTTACAAATCTATCGACCGTAGGAGAAGATCTTGACTGAAGCGCTAATGACTTTTTTGCAGAGGGCTTGCTGAAAAAGTTGTAAGCAGCCATGAACTTATAAGGACTAGAAGAACAGTGGAACTGACACAAGATGTGCAGGGTAAATAGACCGAAGACCGAATACAAGGTAGTGAAGCTTACTGAGCATCATCGACGAAATGAGCTTGCGGCAACGAGGGCAGCTATTGCGTGTTCGTAAGTGTTCCAGAATACATGGCGCGCAGAAGACATGACTAGAAGGGTCCAAGAATATCAGTGAGCATCGTTGACACGTCGGAGTACTGTTGACTCACCCGCAAAAAGTAGCAGTCACATCCGTGACATCTGTCAAAGGAGTGATACATATTGGACATATAGGCATGTCCTCCAACGAAATGCCGTCGTTTTGTGACTGGACTTGTTTTGATGTGTTTGGTAACGTAAGTGGTACAACCATATCGGCGGTGTGATAATTGGCAGGTAGTTGAGCAGCTTGATAATCTTGATAGCTGAACATGGCTTCTTCATGAATAGATGGTTCGCCTGTGAGGCAGGCTGCAGAATTCTCGTAATGCTGCGAATTGATAAATCCAAGTCAGATTACCGTAGTTGCGAGGCTTTAGAAGTAGCACAGATTCTTCTCATAAATCTGATTGAAAAACTTACAGTCTGTAATGCCTCGAAATTGACATATTCGATGCAGCAACTTCGGCAATAATAAGGATGCGCATGCACAGCAGCAGACTTGTGACTGTGCAAAGCGGTAATATCTGCAAAAACTTGACGACAAGGCTTGCAGGGGAACTTGGTCTGCTGCCGGCGCACAGAGGAGCCTGGCGTTCTGGAATTTGTTGACATTGTTTCATAAAGACTGCTCCGAGTATTTCTGGAAGATATAGCATCTTCCGATGGCACCCGAATCAGTGGAGGTGGGCCATTCTGAGTATCCTTCCCGGAAGTCGAATGCTCGGTAGATGAAATTGGTTCCTGGTGCCTGCGCGATTGCTGATAGTGTCTCTTGAAGTTACGGAAATTTTCGAACCATCTGGCACAAGTCAAGCAGCGGATGCCGCCTGTATCTGATGTTTCGTAGATATCACGTGGTATATCGGAATGAAGAATCTCATCCCAGGGGATTGGAACATTTGTCGGCTGTGTAATGACGGAGGAGTTTCTTGACGTACTTCTAATAGGTATGCCGTTCCTGTAGGACGTTTCGTCGATCTGATGAGACACAAGGTCTCCATTGCTTGTATGCGGGTTGACACTTCGACCTTGTCCAAGATTGGAGGCCGAAGGCACACTCGAAGCCTGTGAGACAGTGATGCCATGGGAATGCTCGAAATTCCGTCCCTTGTACGCTTGTAGCAGTTCCTGTGGAGGCACACTAGTCTCTTCCGAAGTGAAATATGCAGATTCATCTTCGGATTCATCTTCATCCACAGCGAAAGCTCTTGCAGGCAATCGGACCATAATCGACGAGGATCCAGCAGCAGATAGGGATGTACCTATCAGAAGATCTTCGGCAGAGCTATCTGCATCGTCATGCGTGGACTCTTTAGGTGAATATCCTTGGTCGGACAAAAGCGTGGGAGGAGCTTGTCTGTTCTCGCCTTTGGTATTGTCGGCCTTTGTCATATACATTACAGCATCAGAAGACAAAGACGAGGCCCGTCGCGGCTTCTGCTTTCGTTTGTTCCGCCCGGGTTTACTGAGGGAATCTGGTATGGTCTGGTCGTGTGGCGTAGCTACAAGGTAGGACGGTGAATGATGCCGTCGAAGCTGTTCACGAGCTATTGAAGGAATACCCAAGACATCAAGTTATCGCTCGTATACACAAGTGCGTGTGAAAGCATCACAAACGCCGTCCCTCACCTTCGCTTTGTAGCTCTTCGGGTCGATTGACGGGATGTCCAGCGTGCTTCGGCGAGTCATGGATGTGCTGTGAAGCGCGTGGAGCAGGCAGCGTTAATCGTAGTGAAGGTGGGTCACCAGTGTACGGCTATCAGACGCACCTGCTGCAAGCCCGTCTCGGTTTGAAAAGGTTCCTTGCAAGGAATGCAATAATAAGGTGAAGCTGGTGATAAGGAGGATCCAAGAGCCTGTCTGCTCTTGACTCCCGACATGCTCGGACTCTTCACATCGCTTTAATCCAGCGTCATCTTCGAGAACGGTGCATCAACATGACCAATGCTGCTCCTCGACAGGCGACTGCCGCGCTCCTCATGGCGTCGAGCAGAGAGCTTCTTCTTGTGCTTCATCGGAGAGAGCGATTGATCGGGCCGATATGCAATCTCTATGATACTCGATGCATTGATTGCTGCAAGGCTGGAGATGCACACTTGAGCATTCAGCAATGATTCTTAATCGAGCTGAGTTGATCCTAGGTCTTGTCTGGCACACGCGCAGCGTGTTCAACAGCCGAGCAGATGAGACTCGGCCCACCATGCCTGTGCTCTCAACCGTAACGGGGGAAAAGAGCGGTATGTTCCAGGGTATCATGTCCCTCAGATCCGTATACAGCGTAAGACAAGTCACGTAGAATGTCGATAACCCGGGTCGAGCCGGCAGATTTGGTATAACAAGTGTTCAGAGTATATCGATTTACTCTCATGCCAGTCCAAGCAGCCTCGACGTAGTAGCGTCGTATACACTGATCCCACAGCATGACTCATGAGATACCTCACTGGGGGCAAATGAACACTAGAGCCTAACGTAAGAGACGACTTCGTTAATCATACAGCAGTTCCGGCAGTTGCTAATGGCGCCCGCTTGAACAGTTACTGCATTAGCGGCGCTATTTTCACCCGGTGAAACTGTAGCGTGCTCAGCAACTCTCGTGATGACCGCGAGACGATGCTTGACAGCTTTTGCAATACGGGCAGGGTACACGAATTTAATGACACGCAGAAAACAAACCATTTAACAGCCTTTGCAATCTGACAGATTACTGTCTACACCTCACCAGCTGAGCAGCGGGGCCCCGCGTTGAGCCTGTGCGTCAAGCCTATACTGATATGAGTCCTGAACATGCATTCTAATCGTATCGATTCTGGCTCTTATCCCATCAGCTAATTCATGTTCTGTCGGTAGGTTCGGATTCGGCGCCTCCCGAACAAAACCTTCTGGTGTCCGTCTTATATTGCCTGTTGGTTTACCAAGGCTAGGCTTGATTGCCTTGAGGGTTTCAATGGATTGCTTTATATCGATGCCGACATCGCGATCTCTGGAATCGCTGCCAAGCCACATCGCGTAGTAACCGCACTTTTGCATATTTTCAAGGGCAATCAACAGCCTTTCACACTTAGCCAGGAGTGCTTCATGCGGATCGAGTGATGGGGCTACATGAATTTGCAAGGTACGGGCAGATGGCGCCCCTCTGCCCTGAACATCAGCCTGTATGCCGGGAAGATAGAAAACAGCAACAGCACGCTTACTGAGGCCTCAATTTCTGCAGAGCAGCACGAAATCGGGCCGTACTCGACTGGGTCTGGACAGCTTTCCCACCCCACAAGTTCGCAAATGGGTAGGTAGCGCGAGTTGGTATACCATGACGTATAGGTACGGAGCTAGGACCACTCTTGTTCGAGCCGATGGAGCTCATGGTCTCAGACGTAGCTCGTAGAATGAGTTCTCGTGCTTAGGTCTGCAGAGGCGTGCGTCTAATCTGAAGTGTACTTAGAAAGGTGGTATTGTTGGGTGACCGGGGAGCTAAGCAAAGCAAGGGTAGACTGATGCCGAGGACTTGGAATAGTGACCCACGTCTAGTACGAGTCAAGCGCGAGTAAGCCTGTCATCTCTTGAACCTGGCTGTGCATTTGTAGGGCTAGATCACCAACTGCATTGCCAAAGCAACAAATTTATCGTAACAGCAGATGTTGGCGATTTACCCTTCTTTGACAAGCTTGTACTGTCTGTGCTGAAGTAAACAGTAGCGAGGAATGGTGGACATGTACTGCATCGTGCAGAGACCTTTGTAACGTGGTTGACTAGCATGACTGACGGCATCTTCATTCAGACCGCCACAGCTCGGTCCGTTGCCGGAGGACGGGCGCGGATGTACATCGATCAGTGGACGTCCGCTCGCCCTGTAGTAGCAGACTCCACTGCCACGGTAAGTGCTAGAGACCAGTCGCTCTCCTGTCCCTGGTGTTTCAGCCACCAGACAGTCTCCAAAGCCATAGCAGCTACCCTCTCATCCTTCAGCTTCACCCAGGGTCCATATATTGCTCCCCTTTTCGGATGTTGAGACATGAAATACGGTGGTAGGTACGTGGCCATCTTCTCAAGAGTTGCTGTAGGCAATGCGCCAACGATAATTGCGTGTCGCATGTATAGCAGGATAAGGAAAGATATCGATTCATCCTTGGTCCCAATTTCCCAGAGAAATCGAGGAAGACCTGCGACGAAATCACTATGTAGAGAGCCGAAAATGAATTTTTTTATTCTTTGTCCGCATGGAAGTGCTTTAGCCGATGGATTAATGCCAGGCAGCTGAAAAAGGGAAACCATCAGTCAAACACCTCTCGAGGGCTGAAGTGAAGAGCCTACCATCAGCAAGCGCATAATAAACATGAAGGCCAGCTTCTTGACTCCCGAGGTGGCAGGCAATGCCAAAAAGTGCTCCACAACAGTCTCTAAGACATCCTGATCCTCCAGGCTGTGATCAGATGTCCATAGCAGTGACCAGACGGTTGGTAGTAGCTGCGCATACATTTGAGGCGTAACGGTTGTAGGTGTTGACAGTATTGAGGTGGACTGTGAAGCTGCCAGAAGGCTTCGCACATATCTCGACATCGCGATCTTCGCATTATTGACTTTAGTTTTAGAGACTCGATTCTTTTCCTTCGCCGAATGTTGGGCGGATGGTTGCTGGCCTTGCGAGCTTAGTCCAACAAGGGCGACAAGTTCGCAGAACGTAATGTTGAGATTTTGTAGCTTGGAAGATTCCGAACTCGATCTCTTTTGTAATTCATCGCTTCCAAAAGGGAAATATACTGCCATGTGGGCAATCAGCTTTTCCAAACCAGACATGATGACTGCATGCTGAATGCGTTTTGAGCTATGTAAGTTGCGAAGTAAGACGGATCTCCAAAGGTCTCGCGATATCTGTGTAACAGCAATAATGGTATTTGTGGCCGAGTCAAGAGCGGTCGAAGTCGACGGAGCGGCTGCAGCTTCAGGTGAAAAGGCTGTAGGGCCTGAATCAAGGAAAGCAGCGATGAGAATGGGTAACATGGTCCCTAGTAGCTGTTCTGGAGAAGATGGGAGGCCGTGATCGCTATCGACTGGCAGGTCCGCATAGCCGATATCGGCGAAAATGTCGGCAACACTTGTGAGTGCTGCTTGTTTCTCTTGCCGTAGAAGGTCTGTCGAAGCTATGGGCATACCGTGATCTTCAGGCGTATTGAGGCTCTTGCTTCTACCGTGCGGCTTTGGCACCACCTGTCCGACGAAGGACTGGTACGCCCGTTGTGTCGAGAATGCCTGAGCCATAAACCACGTCGGAACCTCCGGGAGTGCCTGCTCTTCTTGAAGCGAAGCTGCAAGCGGTCCCTCCGGTGCTGTGGAAAGGCGCACAAAGGTGGCTAAGGAAGAGAAGACTAGAGCCTTGGCCTGTTGTCGTGATGTGTTTAGCTATAAACGCTGAGCTTTGTAGGGCAGTTTACGTACAGTCGGAGACATATCCGTTTGAAGTCCATTAGCTGTCACACCACTTCGAATGTGCAGGAGAGAAAGGTAGCATTCGAGGACCTTGACTGGCAAGTCGTCAGCATTTTGTCTTTCTCTTCCCGAGCTTGAATCGCCATTCCATGGGAGAGCGATGCTTTCAGGGAAAACCTCAAGCATAATATCCAGAGCTCGAACAGCATCCATACGGATTTCTGGATAGATATGAGACATGGCAGAAGTTGCAAAGAAAAGTAGAACGGAATGATGCGGTTGTAAGACGATCTATAGGAATGATTAGGCTCAAGATGGCATACATCAATGTGGCAACAGTCACTCACCGGCGGCAGACTCGGCAGATACCAAGAGAGGTACGAGAGCAATGCTTTTCGGACAGATTGTTCTTCATCGCCTATCATGCGCGCTAAGAGAGGCATGAGGCTGCCAACTGAAGATTCGGCGAGATAGGGATGGGCAGAAAGCAACTCGCGAAGGCCAGAAAGGGCGTCTACGAGTTAGAAGACCAATGTCAGCAGCCAGTACAGAACAACATGTAATGCTTTACTGGTCAGTTACCTTTCCTCGTGCTCGCACTATAATGCTTGAGCTGAATTTGCAGATCTTCCAAAGTAAGATTTCGCTTTGTTGTCGGTACGCCAGCATTATCACGAGTGATAGACTGTTGCGTAAGAGCAATACCTGCGAGAAAGTTCAGAAAACGAGACGGCCTTCACCACTAATGAGAGTGAGCTTACTTCTACTCGAAAAGGATGTATCAGTAGCATTCGCAGACTTCAGTTTGCCTTTGCCGAGCTTGAAGTTTGCTTTCTATACGCAGCAAACACGCATGAACGCAGCTTGGCCTCAGCAGCAGCTTCTAGTGTATACAGATGGAAGGAGCTCACAGCAAAGTCCCTTGCCTTCTCTTTCTTCTTCTTCGACGCCGTCATGCTGCCTGGTTGCTATCTTGCCTCTGCTCGATCACGTCGTAGATTTGCAAGACTTTCAAGGATGAGTTACCGGTGACAGCAACAGCAGCAACGCCAGCTAGCACGTTATTTCTCCCTCAAGGAGAGTCGTCTGGCTATATAGAGCCCTCTTGCTGGTCGAAGGGATTTAGGCTGGGCAAGATGGACGAGAGCAAACCCCATTATGCAGCTTTGGCGGCGAGTCGCGATAACAGCAATGATGGCGGAAGGCCTTCATCGAGCGAAGCAAGCTTGGAAGATCTGGAAGCCACCGAGTCAATGTCCTTCTCTCACAGACCGGCTGGACATGCGCGTGCCATGTCATTCAGCAGTCTCCGCTTTGCCGCCATGCCAATTGCTCTGTCGGTGCAAACAGTGGATCCCATTGAGGCCCAGCGCGAAATCAAGCATCTCAGCCTGATAGGTGCCGTAGCTCTCACAGTAGGCTCCCAGGTCGGAGGTGGCATCTTCAGTGCGCCGGTATGCACCTCTGTCAAATGAATTGTTACTTTGCTATATTACTGAAACGCGCATCACGCTAGGGTATTGTTACAGCACATTGCGGCAGTGTCGGTGCATCATTGCTGGTATGGCTCGGATCAGGTCTGCTTGCATGGACTGGTGCCTCTTCCTATGCCGAACTGGTCAGTGTAATATCGCCCAGTCGCGTTGCATGCTGAACTTACCTACCTTTACACTATAGGGCGCTGCAATACCGATTAATGGGGGCTCTCAGGCTTACCTTCGGTATTCATATGGCCCAGTGGTCTCCTACCTCTACTGTTGGATGACTCTGGGCATTCTCAATCCAAGTTCTGCCGCCATCATCGCCATCGTCTATGGCGAATACATTTGTCGAATCATCTATCATACCGCTTTCGACGTATCCAGTGAAGAGAGTGCACAAGCTATCCCTCGAGTGATGGTCAAGCTTATGGCCATGCTGGCAGTTGGTGCCATTTCTGCGATGCATGCGCTTTCGCTGAAAGTAGGGACACGGTCGCAGATAGCTTTGACTATTGCGAAAATGGCAGCTCTTTTCGCCGTGGCTATCATGGGAATAGTGACGCTTGGGTTAGGCAAACAGAGCCCAAGTCTCACACATAACATATTCGAAGGTTCATCGCACTCGCCCGGTAGGTATGCCTTGGCCTTGTACACCGGCCTCTGGGCTTTTTCCGGCTGGGCCGAAGCCTGTGTCGTAGCTGGCGAAATGAACGAGGCCGAGAGGGATCTGCCTAAAGCCGTCCATATCTCTATGGGAATAACGACTTTGTTATACTTGATGGCCAACGCAGGTCAGTCAATGTTCTCGGTTTTCGGCATGTCAGGAAGGCACTGACTGTGCTCATGTCGCACTATTTTACGCAGCATATTTCATCGTTCTGCCGAAAAATCTGGTAGCGCACTCGAATACGGTCGGACTTGATTTCGGAAAACAGATATTCGGGCCCGTCGGCGGCGTTGTATTCGCTCTGATCGTTGCTGTTTCCTGCTTCGGCGCTTTGAACGGGTGCGTATCGGTGTGCTATCTGTTCTATCTTTCTTGCGCTTGCTGACCGTCAATTTAGGTCCCTTTTTACTTCTGCTCGACTCGTCTCTGTGTCAGCGAAAGAAGGCTACATACCAGAAATGTTTGCACGCTTGCACTTGACGCGGAAAACGCCGGCTCGAGCACTGGCCTTGCAAGCCGTAATTTCGTTTTTGTGAGGTTCAAACAGCATCGTTGACTCTTCGGAGTACTGACGAATGAAGGCACCATCAGCTATATCGCAGTCGGCGACTTTGCGTCACTCATCAATTTCGCTAGTATAGCGGCTTGGCTCTTCTACTTTTTGACTGTTCTTGGTTTGATCATCCTCAGGCAGAGGGAGCCTAACCTCTCTAGGTGAGCGCAGAGTCAGTAAACAGTGCACAACACTTCAGCTGAGTAAAACCGATCGTCATAGACCATACAAAACCTGGCTTATCACCCCCATTACTTTTTGTTGTGTTGCACTCTTTCTACTCTTCATGCCAATCTCTTCGGCTCCTCTCGCCGCACTGGCAGCCTTCGGCTTTATCGTGGCTGGATATCCTGTCTATCTCTTCACGCAAGTCCATCCACAACGGCGAACCATAGTTGGTGTGGAGCAGCCGGAACCTATGACTTGGAACGGTGAGTCTCGTCACACTTCTATGTTCAGGCAATCATTGAAGCTGATAGTGCCTGATAACCAGAGTCTCTGGCTTCGAGAATGCATCACTTTGTCGACTGTATAATCGCTCTGTTCCAGCGACACAAGGGGAACAAATCTACAGACGGTAATGCTTATGAAGCTGTAGAAGTGGAAGATCAAGATGGTGATTCAAGCGAGCGACGAGATAGTACACACAATGTACCAATGACAGAGATTCATAGATGAGATCGCCAACTCGAAGTATATAGAGCTTACACAAATGTAGCAATGCATCTGCCTAACGGCTTGACAGCTGCGGCACCACAGACTTGTACTGGCTCGTACGTGCGCGTCTGACCACATGAACGTCAATCTACCCGGCAGTAACACAGCATCGAAGAGTACCGACCGGATGCCATGTTGCTAGATAAACTCAACAAAGTCCTCGAATATTCTGTACATTACACGCACTATATGCTACATGGTCGTCTGCCGATATACAAGCTAATCTATTTTTGCATTCTTGGCCTTCGGCTGTACCTCTGTCGTGTCTGTCGTAAATGTATCTCGTGTGTGTAAGTCTACAGGATCTGTTGTCTCCTCTCCGTCGTGCCGCGAGGTCGACCCCGAATCTGAGAGCCAATCCCATCCGTTCGCCTCGCTCCCACCACCTACTTCGTACTGCCCATGTTCTGATCGCGAACTCTGGGAGGATTGTCTCCTGTGAGGAGGGACAATTCGCAATGGTATTGCACTAGAATTTTGTACATCCTTTCCCGGTGAATCAGCAGGACTGACGTTCTGCGCATACGGCTTGTTTGTCGGTCTCGGTGTTGTGCTGTAATCATCGTCTTCTGCATCAAAGCTTGACCATTCCTGCTGAAAGTCGACTTGCTGATTGCGAGATTGTTGGGATGAAATCGAATCCAGTCTCTTCAATTTACTATCCGGACGTACGCTACTTGAGGGTTCGTAATAACTGGGAAGTGGGGTGGCATCCCTTGCTCCAGGGTCTAGCTCATCATGCGTCGTGTCGTGCAGTAAGAAAGCTCTCCCTTCCTCTTCATCTCGACCCCTATAATGTCTATCCTCGCTATTTCGTCTACTATGTGTCGATTCAGGCCGTTCATCCATGAGGCTTTCCGAGAAGGGCGTCTTGGACTTGAGGATGGTATCTATGAGGAGGAACTGGAATGCATTCATTGCCAATGGAAAGATCATGAGTACGAACACGATCTTCGTATCCTCGCCAAGCCAGCTGAGCATCCAGTCCCCGATAGCTAGTACGGCGGGGATCCAGAAGAAGCCGAGAATAGCCAGCTTCATGACTACCAGAGATGCGAGGTACACCATAAGCTGCTTCCCCCACCACGAGAACTGAAAGCGAGGTTCTGAGGTGGGTTGAGAGTCTGATGCTGCTGGAGCCGGTTTCCTGCCATCCTCCAAGCTATCGTGATTGTTGCTTTGGTCCGCCTGGAAGATGATATCGTGATCTTCAGCATTCTCGGATGACGTTGACCCTCGCTGCTGTTTCTCATAGTATTGCCCGCTTCGATATCCTTTCAAATGCATGCGCTGAATGAGAACATAGGAGAATATCCGAAGTGTCGAATAAATGATGAGTACTCCAAGCGTGCAGTCGACGAATATGGAGAGAAAGTATGCTGTACATGCATCTCCTTTGGAAGCATGCGAGAAGAGGGTGGAAAAGACGACGTTTGTGAACTGAGTATTAGCACAGCGATATGTATGAAACGTGGCAATCTGATCAGCGGAAAGTCTTTCACTTCAGAAAGACGAGTACCGAGACAGCACTCACATGCAGGAAACCTTGACCTATGATCTGCTTGCCAATATCTGCTAGCCATACCGGCCATGGCCTGCGAGGGTTCTCTCTGGAACGCTTAACGACGAGAGATCCAAGTACAATCACCGCCATGATGGCTTGCACCAGTAAGCCGGTTTGGCCCAGAAGAGCACAACTTTCCTTGTCGACTGCGTGAAGGAAAGTCAGAGGGTGTAAGCTGTGACACTCTCTGACACAGCTGATCTCGCAATTCACCTGGCGGTATGGGCACACCAGAACTTGGCGGCTCTTCAGGAAACGAGTCCATCCTGCCTCGCCAGCTGCCAGCTGATTAGCAGCTCTGCGTGCAGCAATGCCAGCCTGATGCTGTTCGGATAACAATCCCGTATGTTCGCCTATACAATTGAAAGCAAGAGCGACAAAGCTTGACTTTCATGAAGACAATCGTCTCGATCACCGCCTGAAGCTGACCGGAGCACCAGCAAGCATTCACAAGCTTCATCAGCGACTTACTACTCGTCCACATACCGCTTTCTTCCCTCTCAACCCTCAGCTTCCGCTTCGCTCACACAGTCATGAGCTGGCTCAGAGGCGGCGGTGGAAGCGACAACAGCGCACGCAACCCTCCGGCTGGCGGGCTGCCTCCACGTCAAGGACAGTCGCCCGCTTTAGGTGCATCTGCAGGACGCAGCGGCTACTCTTCCGTGCCTCAGTATGGTTCCAGCAACAGCTCGCTACCGTCGTATGGCGGTGGTCCAGGCTCGCAGCACCAGCCAGCGCCTGCACTTCCCTCGCGCGCTCAGAGACCTCCAGAATACAACACCTCTGGCGCAATGGCCGGACAAATGCAATCAAGAGGAGGCGGCAGCGGTCAGTTCGAAGTCGTACCAACACCAGTAGACTCTCTCGTTCCACGCAATGTAAGCCCCGTGCCTTTCTGGAGATCTTAGCGAACAGTCCACATCGCGTTGCTGTCTCATGATAAGGCTCCCGGCACATGCTGTTCCACGTGAACTGACGTCTGTGGTGTTTCCTACTCTCATACATAATACACCTCATTCCACAGCGCCTCATCGTCTCTGAGAGAGATTTCCCTCCCGGCAGATCAGGTCAATATGTGCACCTCCGAACATCACGAGGCGACTTTCCGTGGTCTATAGAAGCACATCCACGCGTCAACCCAGGAACAGTAGCGCTAGGCAAAGACCATCGTCTATGGTGCTCCTTGCGCAATGCAGGGGACTTTGTGACCGTTGAGCCTTTGGATGTCAATGCTGAAACCGGTGGCAAGAGCTATCTTCAGACGCTCACGTTGGAGGTGAGCTAGGCTTCAGGTACCAGCAGAGACTAGAGAACGAAACTAAGCATCTCATACAGATTGGCTTCTACTTTGCAGAAAAGACAGGTCTCGACACCCCTTTCGAAGCAGAGGCTATTGAAGCATACTTGAAAGAAGTCAGTAAAGCCTTCGGTTCCCTTTTTGATTGATAGCCGTTAAAGTACATTCTTCCAGACACTCGATGGCAACTTGATGTGCATTGGACAACCTATCATCTTTAGCTTCAATAGCAAAATGATCAAAGGAACGGTCCGAAGTCTTTCCAATATCGACCTCTCTTACAGTGCAAAGCCGGGCTCCAAACCCGACACCTCAAACAAAGCTCCTACACATTTCGGTATTCTCATGTCAGAGACTGAAATCACATTCACCAAGACCGAAGGGTCACCTTTAAACCTGAAAGCAAGCAAGAAAAGAGCAGCAGCAAATGCAATTGTCAGGCCCGATTTCAATTTCAGCGATATGGGTATTGGAGGTCTAGATGATGAATTCCAAATTATGTTTAGACGAGCGTTCGCATCGCGTATCTTCCCACCTGGTCTCGTGGAACAGCTTGGTATCAACCATGTCAAAGGTATCTTGCTTTATGGACCACCGGGAACCGGTAAAACCCTTATGGCTAGACAAATTGGTAAAATGCTCAATGCGAGAGAACCAAAGATTGTCAATGGTCCGGAAGTACTTAATAAGTTTGTTGGACAGAGTGAGGAGAATATTCGAAAACTCTTCGCCGATGCAGAGAAGGAGGTAAAGTCAAGTCCTTTTGCGATGGCTAAGGAGCAAACTGACTCGATTTACGCCTACAGTACAAAGCAAAGGGGGATGAATCAGGCCTGCATATTATTATATTCGACGAGCTTGATGCTATCTGCAAACAGCGAGGAGCGACTGCGAGCTCATCAGGTGTCGGAGATACGGTAGTCAATCAGCTGCTCTCGAAGGTGAGGACAGAGGAGGTTCAACAAGCTTGCATATGCTGACGTCGTCGCGCTTGGATAGATGGACGGTGTCGACCAGTTGAACAATATCCTCATCATCGGTATGACGAATCGAAAAGATCTGATCGACGAAGCGCTGCTCCGTGCTGGCCGTCTTGAAGTACACGTCGAAATCTCTCTGCCAGATGAAGCTGGCCGTTTGCAAATCCTGAACATCCACACTACGTCTATGCGACAAGGAGGTCTAATGGATAGTGATGTAGATCTACAAGAGCTTGCAGCACAGACGAAGAATTTCTCAGGTGCAGAAATAAGAGGTCTAGTCAACAGCGCTTCTAGTTTCGCTTTCACTAGACACGTCAAGGTCGGCACTAGTGCTGGTATTGCGGACGATGTCAACCAGCTCAAAGTCAATCGATCGGATTTCCAGCATGCTTTGGAAGAAGTGAAGCCGCTGTTCGGTGTCGCTGAGGAGGAGCTGTCTCAAGTGGTACAGAATGGTATTATGCGCTTCTCACCTACCATCGATGTGAGTGTACGAAGTTTGCTTTCCTACGTTGGTTAGGGCGTACTAAGAAACTTCTTGTTGACGTAGGAAATTCTGAGCGAGGGAGAGCTGCTTGTTCGACAAGTCAAAGAATCAGAATACTCTCATCTCGTCAGTGTACTCATGCATGGTATACCAGGAAGTGGGAAAACAGCACTTGCAGCTACAATCGCGCAACGATCTGGTTTCCCCTTTATCAAACTTATTTCACCTGCAAATATGGTTGGATTCTCTGAATGGGAAAAGATTGCCTACATCAATAAAGTCTTCAATGATTCGTACAAGTCACCGATGAGCGTGGTGGTTGTCGACTCTATTGAGCGTTTGATCGGTAGGCGAACCTGGATCAAATGTCCAATAGCACGTCTGATATTTGGTCTCCTTCGTAGACTGGACGCCAATCGGTGCTAGATTCTCGAACAACGTTCTCCAGGCGTTAATGGTACTCATCAAAAAGCGTCCGCCCAAAGTGAGCCTTGAAGTCACGCATCGTTCGGTCATGCCGCAATGCTGACCCTCCCCTTCCTTCCCTGCAGAACCGCCGACTGCTTGTTATCGCTACAACTTCGAATCGGCCGATGCTAACCGAGATGGAGGTCACCTCGATATTCGATACTGAAATCCGGGTACCGCCAATCGATTCTATTGAGCAGATTATGGCAGTAGTGGAGGAGTCGAACCTCTTTAGCCCGTCGGATGCAGGATATAGGACGATTGAATCTACACTGCACAAGGCTGGCTTTGGACAAGAAGGAAGTGTCATGATTGGGGTTGACAGATTGCTCACGCTGGTAGATCGGTCCAGGCAGTTTGTGGAGGATCCAGGTAAGCTTATGCCTTCCATCAATTCGCTTGCGTACCATAACTGATTTCCTTGCACTATCAGCGCAAAAACTCACAAATGCACTCTTGGAGACTTTACGCTTGTGATGCATTTTACAGTATTAGAACTTGTTTGCAATCAATGTAGCAATAGGTGAGCTAGAGGAAGATGCTCTTCATACAGAGTTACAACGGCTGGCTGAGCACGGATGTGCAGGACGACATCACTTAGCACTGTGCACTTCTGTTATGACATTACACGAGAGGCTTGCGCATCCAGCATGCTTGCTTCAGCTGGTCTGGCAGCCAAAAGCAGGCGCGTCCTTCGCTGTCCGCCACTGCGTCACTCGCCAGATCACAGATCGCGATCTTGGCCGGAGTGGCGGCCTCCGAAAAGAGAGCAGTTGTGTCTTGACTTTCTCTGCGTATGCTGACCTGACAGGCACCAACACATTAACACACAACATATATCACGGAGACTGTCCATGGCCCCTTCGCAGCCTTCCATCCTCATCGCACTGCTCCGCAACGACCTGCGTGTAGCCGATCACGAGATATGGTATCAAGCGCACCAGGGCAATCTATCGTCAAGGATAACGCATGTCCTGCCGTGCTACGTGTTTGATGAGCGCCAGATTGAGCTTAAAGGTGTCAAGGGATACCAGAAAGCTGTAGGTCGTGAGGCTAGAACCAGAGTGGGCAAGTTCTGGAAGTGCAATGTTCATCGGACGAGGTGAGCTTGCCCGCACGTGATTTCGAAGGCTATCTATTCGACCTAACTTGATTCTCGTTTACTTCTGCAGATTCCTCCACGAATCGCTAGTAGACCTTCACGACAACCTGAAAACCCGAGGAAGTGGCTTGAAAGTCATGTACGGTCGCCCCGAAATTGCCATACCTGCTTTGGTCAAGGCTTATCAAGACAAAGGCCTGCGCGTTGAAGGAGTTTGGGTTGCCAAGGAAAATGCTTCCGAAGAAATACAAGTGGAAGAGAAGCTAGAAGCGGCTCTGAACAAGATCAATTCGTCTCTATACCTTACTGAAAACCGGAGAACGCTCGTCCTGCCTGGAGATCTGCCTTTCGATTCCGCCAGCAAAGACATGCCCGATGTCTACACTCACTTTCGAACGAAAGTTGAAGGGCTGGGCGATAACATGGTCAGACCGCCTTTACCAACACCTCACCAGTTTAAGCCTTTACCTGAAGATGTGGAAGTTGCGTCTACACCGGGCGCCCTGCTGGCAAGCGGTGACAGCGCATTGAACCAGGTTCTGCCTCAGCTCCTTGAGCCATTACGAGCCGAAGACGAGGAAAGGAGTCCGGACAAATCCGCCGTACCGTACAAGGGTGGCTCAACAGCTGGAGAAGCACGTCTGAAACACTTCACAGAGGGACCAAAAGCACCTTTGGCCACTTACAAGGAGACGAGGAACGGATTGCTAGGCATGGACTTCTCTTCAAAGTTCTCACCTTGGCTGGCCAACGGTACACTATCGCCAAGAACGATATATGAGGCAGTCGAGAGACATGAGGAGCAGTATGGGGCAAGCAAGAATACATACTGGATAAAGTGAGTTGGGCAAATCTTTCAGCGCATAGCGTGATGGACGCATCTAGACGTGATCTAGTCTGATAGACGCCTTGAACAGATTTGAGCTACTGTGGAGGGACTTCTTCTCTTTCCTCATCGAAAAACATGGCAACAAGTTTTTCCATTTATCTGGATTAGGTCTTGGACAACAAGAGCCACCAAGTGATTCCGGCAACCCAATGGCAGCGCCCGCACACGCCAAAGCGAAGAATGGTCGTAAGACCCTTGATGGGTACTGGCTCGAAAACGACTGGGATGAAGGCGAGAATAGTGACGTACAGAAGTGGTGCTATGGTAGGACAGGTGTACCTTTTATCGATGCGAATATGAGAGAACTGAAGGAGACTGGCTATATGAGCAATCGTGGGCGTCAAAATGTGGTGAGTTTCTTCACCAGGGATATGGGCCATCAAGATTGGCGACTAGGTGCAGAATGGTTCGAAAGCTATTTGCTTGATTATGACATCACATCAAATTGGGGTAACTGGCAGTACACTTCTGGCTGTGGAACAGATCCCCGCTCAGCCCGTCAATTTAACATTGTCAAACAAGGAAAAGATTACGATGCAAAGGCAGAGTACATATCACACTGGTTGCCCGAGCTGGCTGAAGTGGGACGAAAACACAATGTACCGGTCGAGCAACTGCATCATCCGTGGACGATACAAAGCATGAAATGTGACCTCGAAGCAAACGATAAGCTGAAGTGTTACACCAGCAAGAAGTATGAACAAAAATCATGGGCAAAGCATTATGCTCGAAAGAGTGACCATGGCAACAAGAATGGTATGCACGTTGGCAAGGTGAAAGGACATGGTAAAGGACCAGGAGGAGGTAAACAGAAAGAACAACAACAGGAGCAAAATAGACAATGTCAAGCTAATGGGGCATGAATCTCGTCACGTAGTACAAGCAACTTTATACCATGTTGTCGTCCTCACTACCCGTTGCAATAATTGCTTCAACTGCTAAAATGAGTCCTCTGGCATTTCGCCGTCGCTTAGATCTTTCCATCCTTCTGGCTCGCTTGCCCAGTCATCATCGCTTTGTTCCTCGTCTTCCCCACTTATCAATTTATGTAAGCCCAGCCCATCGTTTTGAGGTATTTCCGAGGTCCACTCAGGCTCGGTATTGTGCTTCAATTCTAGCTCGGCTTCTCGTTTTCGCTGCTCTTCCTCCTCGAGATCTTCGAGGCCTGTGATCTTTCGTTTGGTTTCCATTATATACGTAGGCTCATGCAATAGTTTGCGGTAAGTATCCTCGCGCTTCTTATGCAGTTTAGCTAATCTATTCTTGACAGGGGAAGCTTTCAAAGATAGCAAAGAAACTAGGTCTGGATCCAGAGATCCGTCCAATGGAACTGATGATGTTTCTCTTGCCGTCTGCGATAGCAATACCGGCGTTGTTGAACGATGGCGTGGTTTATACTCTTCATATTCGTCTGATAGGTCACGAGTCTCATAATCATCATCCTGCTGAGCTTCGAGCGCTTCGAAAACTTCCGCGTCATAAGCATCATCATACGGATCCGGTTCCTCCTCTTGCATGGATACGTCATGTCCGTTTCTTTGCAGTGGTGCAATCTCCTCCTTTTTTGGTCGTTTTGTCCGCTCAGAGGGTTCTATTATAGAATCTTCCGCTACTTTCATCGACGATTTCACCGTTTTCAGATTCTTCTCCTTTGCTTTCTGCTTGCCTTTCTCAACTGCCACCGGAGCTACATCTGCTTCTTCAATCTTATCAAAATCTTCAGATATAATTGGCACTATTGCAGTCGCAGCTATTGACCTTTTCTTGGCTTTTGATGGTCCCGGGATATACGGCTTCTTATCTGATTCTGCGCCGTCTGAAGTAGAACGCGCTAAAGGAGGTTTGGCTGAGAAGAAGGAGGTTATTGGTGTTGGTGCAAGACTCTTCTGACGTAATTTGCTTTCAGTCTTGCCGTTTGTGACATTTTGGCTAGCGGTATCTGAAGCTGTATTGCTAAAGAGATCAATATGTTGCCGTTGCTTTCCTTTGCCATTAATTTTCTGCGCTGCAGGTTTGACAGGCGATGGTGCGAGGAAGTCCTCGTCTTCTGCATGCCCATTGAGCAATTGTTGATTCCCTTGTTTATCTTGTTCAGCATCAACTTGCATGCCTAGTCCTCTTTCCTCGCCATTTTCAGCTAGCGTTGCGCTCCTTCGCTGCTCCACCTGTCGCCAGAAATCAGTCTTGGACGCATCGCTCCTCTTAGTGGGTAGTTGTATCGCAGAAGTCGAAGCTTGCGGGCCTGTACTCGAACCAGCCTGTGTATTGTAGCGTAGTTTGACGGGTGGCGAAACTGCGTCTCCGGCAAGCCATCGTTTAGCCTTCGTGCGAGGCGTATCTACCGTCGGCGGTAAGACGAAGCTCTTCCCTAGATTTACTGGGGCATTTGCTACAGCATTCTTCGCCTCTTCCTGTGCAGCGAGACCGCCCTTCTTGTTGGGTGATCCGGAGAAAGATCTCGATGCAGCTAAGGCGCGTAAACGAGACGGGGAAGGCGCGTATGCGAATTGAGTACTGCCATTGCCGTTGGCGGTGGGAGAGGGCCCGGCGCCATTTCCTGCATTACTCAGACTTGATCCATTCGCACGAGCTGCGCTTGACCTGCTGGGCGTCTTGAACGAGTCCTCCTGTTGATGGTGTTGCGCTGCAGCGCGTTTCGACGGTGTTACTGGAGGTGGTGCAGCTGTAGATGGAGCTGGCTTTGACGGGACAGACGTGGAAGCAGGCTTGTCTGCGCGCGCTTTGCTGTACAGACGGTACTTCTCAGCTGTCGACGAGATGGGTTGAGCGTCAATGTACGCGCTTCTTGCACTATACTGCAACTTCCTGCCTGACCTATCTCTGGAACTGCTTTGATATCCGACTTGGATGGCTCCCGCCCATTCTTGCGCTTAAACTCTCGCTCCCACGCCTTGAGCTCAGCCTTGACAGCTGTCAGGTCCATGCAGGTATAGTCGGCAGCTACTCTGCCGCTGTCCCCTATACTATAGTCCGCACTGGAACAGTCAAGGTCCGCCAGCACACCAGCTATCCTACGGCTTGATCGATCACCTCTTGCGGACTTACCCAGAGCTTCTTGCTTTTGGTTTCAGAGCTACGCATTTTCCAGCAAAGCGGAGCAGAGATGGGTTCTGCTCTTGAAGAACTTACCTGACATGGTTTTCAACGCCGTCCTGCCGGCGGAAGCAACTTTCGGTGGACGCTTCGATGTGTATATATACGATCTGATCATCGAGGCCGCTCTGGAGGAATGGACACCAGAGCTGCACATTTTCAAGAGCGCAAGGAGGATTGGTTTCGCTTCAAAGGACGTTCAAGCAGTTCGCTTCCTTTCTCGCTGTTGTCTGGTTAATCGAGAGTGGCTCAGTCTGGCTCAGCGCTTGCTGTATCGAGCAGTACACCTCGGTAAGTAACAGGCAGTGGGTGCCAATACCGGCCACGTAGTCATGCGAATGCTTCAGTGCAGACGACAAGTCATTGAAACTACGGACAACCCTGCAAAACCCGCGCCTTTCCTCTTTGATCCGGTATCTTTCGCTCAAATCCGATAGTCAATGCGGAGCTATAGGTCTTTCAGCGATAGGAGACATGCCTGACCTGCAAAGTCTCGTTGTGAGGGACACGATAGTTGGAGACACGCTCATCTCGCCTATGAAACTGCAGCCTCGTCCCTCACTAAGGCATCTCCTGTACGAAGGCGGGGATACCCATCAATTGGGCGAGCTCCTTACGTCCCTACCCAACCTAGTCAGTCTACACGTTGGGCGTTTTTCATATTCGCCTAGAAGATGTATCGGGCCACGTGCAGTTCCCATCACTTGCAGACTTCGCCAGGTTACGTTTCAGTCGGTCTATCACTATGATGCCAGTCTGTTCGACTGGCTATTCTCAAGTTCGAAGGATTCAATAGAGCACCTGACCATCGCCAACTATGGCAGCCTACTCAATGATTTAATTCCGCACCTCGGACAGGCTAGAAAGCTAGAACTCACTATCAAAAGGAATGTTTTCGGTGTCCCGGAAGATCCAGATCAGTATCAACTGGCTGCTATTCTACCGCGTTTTCCGAGACTGGGAGAGGTAAGTTATAGACTGCTTGATGAACCGGATGCAGCTGACTGTTTCCCTTCAGGTCTGCCTACATGTTGGTCAGGATTGGAGCGTAGATTGGCCTGATGCAAAGCACGCCTTGCTGCAGCACGAGTTCCCTCACGTGCATTTTCGCTATATCAAGGGCAGATTGGACTTTTTAGATTACATCGGTCAGTAGGCTTGATAAGCCATATGTAGCTTTACGAATCAATACAATGTAGTATATGTACAATCAACCTTTCAGTTGATAGGGTATCTGTGCCACACAGTATTTCCGATCATCCTTGCCGCTTGCAACGCTCAGCTTCTGTACCTTGCACCCGGTCGAGCACATTTATCGCAGCAGAGCGAGTACTCTCGAGTCCGTCGGTCAAGATGGCAGACGATACTGATGCAGCTGAGCGCGCTGCGAAGGCGGCGAGAGCGAAAGAGCGGGTGAGCCTTCGAGAAAGACGCGACTTTCTGCTGGCAGTTAGTCAAGCACCAGCTGTGTATGCTGAAATGCAATTCTGACGCCAATAGCTCAAGAAATTCCAAGCTAGAAAGAAAGCTGGAGGTGCTGCCACTCCAACAAACCAACCGTCTGCCACTGCTGCGAGTGGTGCTGGTTCCGCTACACCTACTTCCGAAGCAGCTCCGTTCGCTTCACCGAAAGTCGCGGCGTCTGAACTGGAAGCACCTTCTGCAGCTGATAGCAATGGCCTGAGCCTGCCTTCGAGTCCAACGATGGAGCCTACGCAGAGCATTGACGCTCTCACATCGTCCGCGGGCATGCGCAATGGAAACGGTACAGTCGTCGCAGATAGCCCTCCAAATGACAGCAATGCTCCAGCTACAAATGGACACAGTACCGGCCAGGATAACAGTCGCATAGTCCGCCCATCTAGTGCGCAAGCGGGCGATAAGCCAAGGTACACGCTAACGCACTACGAGGGAATCGCGTATTTTGACTGACCTGTGTTATTGTTCAGATCGGCTACTTCTTCGCCACGCCATGCACCACATTTGTCCGTAGTTCCACCCAATCTGTTCGATCCCCCCAAAGCTACAACATCCTCTCCTTCCTCGAACAAATCACCGCTGTCTGCTCACGCCGCAAAAGCGTCAATTGGCGTTATACCATCCGATCTCTTCGGTTCATCCTCTCGTGAAGCTGAGCTCGAAGCCTCGATAGCAAATCAGCAAGCTACTATTTCCCTTCTAGTGTCTGAGAAGAGCAATCTTACGGACCAAGTCAATGATCTGCATGTACAGCTTGAAAACGCTACACAGCAAGCAGAATCGCTTGATAGTCGCTTGAATGAAGCCGAGGTGCGAGCCAAGCAGGATCTGGATCAGATACAAAAGCAGCTGGATAAACGCGATAAAGAACTTGAGGGTGTCAAGCAGTCAAACTTAGATGCAGAGCAACGAGAGAATGCTCTGCGGACTGAGATAGCCGACCTCAAAAGGCAGGCTGAACTCTCCAATCACACCAATGAAGACTTGCGATCAGAGCTGCAAGAAGCCCAAGATAAAATCGAAGATTTGCAACAAAAAGTTGCAGCCAATGGTACTATCGCGGATTTGGAGCAAAAGCTCAAAGCCAAGAGCAAGCATGCGGACTCGATAGAGCTTGAGTTGTCTAAACTTCGGCAGCAACACACAAAGCTCAAGGCGGACTTGGAAAAATCGCAAAGCGACGTAAAGTCAGCTTCGAATCAGGCACAGGCTGCGCAGAAGGAGCATGAGGAGGCAAAGACAGCTCACACGGCTACGCTAGCTGAGCTAGAGACGCTCAAAGCCGAACACAAGAGTGCAGTTGACGCTGGAAACAAGCACAAAGCAGATCTCGACGCTGTGCAAGCCAAAGAAGACGAAGCCCGGCAGTCACTGAAGAAGGAGCAGGATGAACGAGCAGCATTGCAGAAAACGTTAGGTCGTGTGGAAGGCGAACTCGCTGAAGCTCGCAAGCAAGCTTCAGAGGCTACTTTACGGCGCGAGAGCTTACAAAAGGATAATGAAGAGTTAATGCGCGACCTAGACGAATTACGGACGAAACTGGTCACATTATCGAATGATAACGCTTCAAAAGGAGAGGAATTGACAACACTCAAACGCTCAATACGAGACAAAGAACAGGAGCTAACCAAGTCACAAGCATCGACATCCGAACAAAAGACGCGTATAGAGGAGCTGCAGAAAACGCTGAAATTGAAGGAGGACGAGCTAGCCAAGGCGGAAGAGAGGGCTGAGCGATCCGAGCGTGAGCAGGAGTATGTACAAGATGACGCAAAGGCAAGAGAGCAGGAGATTACGAATTTGCGACAGAAGCTTTCGCAAGCAGACGCAGATCTACAGAAACTCCGATCAAGCCACGACAAGCTTTCTACCGACCATACAGCTGATCAAAGTCGCCTGAAAGAAGCTGAAGAGCAGCTAGAGACAACTCGAGCAAGTCTCGAGACGACAAAGCAAGCTGCCGATAAGGAACAAGCGAGGCTGAATGAAGTCATTGAAGATCTCCGAGCTCAGTTGAGGACTGCTAGCGAAGCAGCCAGAACATCATCGGCCGCTATGAAAGAGCAGATTGCCAAGCTGGAAAGTGACCTCTCAAGTCAGAAATCTGAAGCTGAGAAGTCCATATCAGACTTGCGAGAAGAGCTCGCAAAGACCCAAGAGGACCTGAAGGCAGCACAAGACGAAAGGAAGTTACAAGTATCACGCGCCGAAGAAGAGGCACAACGGCTCCAGCAGCAAGCTAGCGAAGCCCAAAGTGCATCTGAGTCTGAAGCTGCTGAGCTTCGTAAGCAGATCGGAGACCTCGAAGAACAACTAAGGAGCGAGCAGGACGAATCTGCAAAGACCCTCCAGCAGCTCCGTTCAGATATGAAGGCGGCGCAAACCTTGCTGCGGGAGACTGAGACACATGCGAAGAGCAAAGAGAGCGACCTACAAAAGCAACTTGAGCTAGCTACAGTCGCGGCAGAAGCCGCTGCAAAGAAAGCAGCAGAGGAAGCTCGCATACTGCAGGAAACGATAGACAAACTCAACGATGACCATGCTGGGCAGGCTGAAAGTCGGAAAGAGGCCGAGGCTGCTTTACAGGCAGAAGTATCGCAGCTTCGTGAAGCAGCCAAAGCGGCCGAGACAAGTGCGGCTGAAGCACGAGCAGCACTTCAGGCCGAACTGGAAGCTTCTCAAGCGGCCTTGCTGGCTGCCAACACAGCCGGCGCCCAAGAAAGACAGAGGTTTGAGTCTACCATTCAATCTCTGCAGGATGACCTCAAATCAGGAGAGACACGTGCAGCGCAGAATGCGAAGAACTTACGGAAAGACACTGAGACTCTACAGCAGCAGCTGACTAAAGCAAGCGAGCGCCTAGTTGATCAAGAAGCAAAGTTGACCTCCGTTACGAATGATTTCGAGGAGAAACTCGCATCACAGGATGCAGCTCATAGCAAGAACACAAGCGAATTGGAGTTTGAGCTCAATCGGTTAAGGGAAACAGGCAAAGAACAGGCGCTTGCCAGTAAAGCCAGAGAAGAGAGTCTGGAGGAGCAGATCCAAGCTCTCAACCTTCAAGTTGAGGAGGCGGCAACTGTAGCAGCGAATGCGGAGATTGAACGTAAAGCAGAACTTAAGAAATGGGCTGATGCACTTGAAGAGGCTGAATCAAAACATAATGTGGCAACAAATAAGCTGCAAAAGCATATCGCGCAGCTAGAGAAGGCTGCTGACGACACAAAGTTGGCTGCTCAGGCATCGGAGAGCGATCTGCAAAAGCAGGTGGAACGGATGACGGAAGAGGCAAATCAAGCAGCGACGGCAGCCGGCGCTATTGAGGATGAGCTTCGTGCAGCATTGGAAAGGCTGAGAAAGGACAGTAGCGCGGCTGCCGAAACTGCTGCAGCAAATGCAGAGAAGCTGCAGCAAAACCTGAAGCACATGGAGGAAGAGCATACCAAAGCGACGACCGAACACCAATCTGGAAGGGAAAAACTACAGGCCCGTGTCGACGAGCTACTAGATCATCAAACGACCATAGCCGAGACCACTGAGCAGGACGTGCAACAACTGAAGGACCAGCTCCAGCAGCTTCAAGAAGAGCTCAATGGTGCACGAGGTCAGCTTACGGAAGAACAAGAAAAGGCTAAGGAGAACAGTCAAAAGCTTGAGGGTAGTCACGCGGAAATCGTAGCCTCGGCGAAGGAGAAAGAAGACGAGCTGCAGGCGGCTATCATACGCCTAAAAGAGGATCTCGAGGCGTTGACTGCGTCTTCTGGTAACAAGGCCAAAGAGTCAGAAAGCCAGATCGATGCATTGACTGCAGACCTGACAGCGCTTCAGAAGCAGCTCGCGGATCGCGAAGAACAACAGGCCCAACTCGATGCTGCAATGCATGAAACAAAGACAGCCTCTGAACATGCGTACAAGGAGGAGATTGCTTCGTGGCAAACCAAGTATCAAACCCTCGAGCGGCAAAACTTGGAGATTGCAGAGCGCCTGCGACAAATGGAAGAGGAACGAGAAAGTCTGATCAAAACACATAACGATGCTCTAGACACATCGGAAAGCGAGAGAATGGATGTATCACATCGGCTTACGGCTGCGCTTCACGAACATTCACAGCGCGTTGAAAAACTTCAGAGAGAACATCGGGCGGCCATCGAACAGATGAAAGCAGATTTCGAGGACGCTAGAACTGCAGAAAATACGTCAGGGCCTGCTCCTTTGTCTCAGGAGGCAGAACAACGATTGAAAGACGATCTTGAAGCTCTTAAAGAAGAGCAAGCATCTCTATTGTCAGCTCTGCACAAGGAACACAGTGAGAAGCTGGAAAGCCTGAAAAGCTCGCACTTCCGCGAATTGCAAAATGTTCGGAATCTAGCCAATCAATCAGGCAGTGAGCTCGCCTCCTTGAAACAGGCAGTAAAAAGCAAAGATGATCAAATTAAGTCGCTGAAGGGACAGGTCGACTCGATGTCCGAAGCGCTCAACAGCAGGCCGTATCCTCTGCCACCTGCTTCGCCTAACTTGGACCATGACCATCTCGATGCACTGGCTCAGAAACACGAGCTGGAGCTGTCTCGAGCGAGAGAGAAGGCTCGCAAGTACGAGCTCATGAGCCACGAGGCGCAAAAGAAAGCACATCAGCTGTCTAAAGACGTCATTGACCTTCAAGAGCAGATAGCAAAGCTGAATACTTTAGTTCTGCTTGAGCGGGACAAGGCAGCCAAGGCCATGGCAGAAGTCTTCGAGATGACGATGGCTACTCCTTTCGCTCAGGGCGTGAAAGAACAGCGCAACCCCGGAAACGAGGTCAATAAGAGGATACCTTTGCTCTCACCAGATGCTCTATCTCCTAGATCCTCGAATCCCCTTGATCTTCCTGAACCACCCTCTCGCCTGCCTCAGCTTTCGCCGTCTTTGCAGCCGATGCCACCTCGAAGGCCTTCGACCAGTGCTCGACGAGGGCATGGCCGTTCGGTCTCGCATGCACCGACAGTTCACGAGAATGTCCCAGCTGGCTCACGCTCGGATTTCCCATCCCCAATACGGCCAGTGTCTCCCTATGACCGCTCAGTTGCGCCTTCCTACCATGTGACCGAACCGACACCGGACTTGCAGAGTGACCTTCCTCAATTCAGTTCACCATTCCACAATCCATCTCCATTCGATGGCTATGCTCCCAAAATAGATGTTTCGCACAGTGATTCCATAGCTGCTTCAAAGATCTCGCCCAAAGCAAAACATGCTCGTCGCCAATCTTTGCAGATGTTACAGGTAAGTCTCATCCGTAACGTCTTACAGGACGCTGTGCCCGTACTAAGTGTAGATATATGACAATTCAGGCACGAATCGAGGACGAGCTGGGAGAAGATGTACTGCGTCCTCAGTCCTCTACAACTACATCTCTACAGTCTGCCCATCTACACTCGCACTACGGGTTGGATCCTGGCACCATTCATCGTTTATCCAAGCGAGCGTCAGTCGGCGATGAGCTTATCTGGTGCGCTCAATGCAAGGGCGACCTTATTATCATTTAGTATCAGTAGCAATCTTTTCTTAATCTAGCACCTGGTTTCGGTCAGTTCTTTCATTGTTGTAGCAATTCCTAGTTTGCAAGCCATTTTGCAGCATGCTGGATGTCGTCGTCGTCATTCTCTAATGTACAGATGGTATGCATGGCTTTGAGTCTATGCATTGTGTTTCTTGCAGGTACTAAGTCCTCCCTTTCTAACAGAAAAAGAGAGTGACCCTAAAATTTCGTTTGTCTAGCTGTTGAGCACCCGGGGTAACAGTGCTTGAGAAGTGTTTCACTCAGACCAGCAGCCGCTATGGCAGATGAAAGACCATCATTAGTTAGGATGAAATGGCGTCGACCGTGTGCATACTCACAATACGTGAGACGATGGCTTCGATTGCGCCGGGCAGGCTGAGCCAAGGCATGACCTTGATTCCCAAACGGGCGTTGTCTACCGGCTTCGGAGCTGGGAAATTGACTCAGCTTTATTATGTAGGTAAGATTCATTTCACATACGAGGATACTTAAGAATTTTGTCGACCAACTTGAGTCTTGCTTGTATGTTCTCCTTTCTCAGATCAATCCATACAAGCTTGTCCAAGGCAGTACGCAAGCTATGACGATTATGAATGGCTTAAGTTCAGCGAGAGTTTATCCGAGCAGAGATCAATCTTCGGCTCACCGTGCCCTGACGTCCTGTGTACGTTTCAAGTGTAGGTCTCGGTGTGCCAGATCCAGTGCTACCTCGCAAATTTTCAGTACATCCCAGTAGGTGATCCAGTAGATTTCTTCAGATTTTTGTCCTTCCACTTTCGAATGGATTTCTGCAAAAATCAAACTGACCACGGCACCTTGCTGATAAGGGGCAGTGTCCAAATCCGAGGTGTAATTAACTACATCAAGCGCTGCGAGCTTGATAGCAACAAGCTTATCTTCAACGCTGATGGTTGAAGAAACATGGACGAGCCTCCTTTCTCTCAAGCATTCAAACTCAGACCAGCTGTAGGTAATGTCGTTAGGGGAAGGGGGTCCGATAACAAATTTCAGAGGCGCATGATGATCTTCGTCCCTTTTCCAGTCATTTTCAAAGATAAGGTCGCCGGGTTTGTAGATACCTTCACCCTCAGCAGGTACAGGTCCAGGACTGCCAATCTTCTTTTTACCCGCACGAACACCTCTGGCGGTTTTCTTCTGCTGGGCCCCAATCGACCCTTGCGGAGAGTCCGCGACAGAAGTCGAACTCCCGGTGATAGTTGATGGCTCAGGGCTCTGCGGCGCAACAGAAATAGAGGCAAGTCTGCCAATCGCGCCAGAACTGCCACCATCGTCGTCCGCGCTGCCGACAGCGGGACTCAGTGAACCTACTGAGAGCTTTGCTTCAGGGCTCGGGCTCTTGTTCTTCTTTTTGGCTGTAGCCTTCTTCAGAGCGACTGGTGACGAGCTTCGAGATTTGTTGGTAGTTGAAGATGATGCTTTTGTAGGAGAATCTGCTCTAACGGCACGCTTAGCCATGTCAGTAAGCGTAAGTCGAGGGCTTGCAGAATCCCTCTTTGGCATCTTTGGCACTACTTCTGTCTTTTCAGAGTCTTTGAGATCAGGCTGCTCAATTGAAGCTTTGGACAATGGTTGTGTTGGTAAGGTCGAAGGACCGAGGCCAGAGCTAGTTTTCTTGTCGAGGGGTGAAGGGAGATCTTTCACAAAAGAAGCCAAATTGCCGGAACTTTGAGTTCTGATTCGACCTGCAGGAAAATTGGGGTAGGCTGCTGAGGATCTCTCTTTCGAGGAGGCGGCAGCTTGATCGCTTTCTGCAGGTGCATTCTTTGCATTTCGATTTCTGGAGATACCTGGCATTGAAGATTCCCGGAGAGCATTTTCAACCACCTTAATTCTATTCTCTAGAGTTTCACAATTCACAGCTGCCAGATGCCTTGTATCCAAATGAGTATTTGTATCGCTCGCAATGCTCTTCCAGTATCGTAAAGCATGATATAGCGTAGGAAGATCAATCTGTTCTACTAATTTCTGAGCGTCTTGCATCTCTGGTAGACTACCTGGACTTGTAGCAGAATAAGGGTTGTTCATATGAGTTGGAATCATGCTAGGTGTAGTGCCAGAGCGACTTGAGGCTCTTTTAAGAGCTGATCCATATGGACTGGTAAAAGAAGGCGATCTAGCTAAAGTAGTGCCAGCTCCGTAGTTCCAGCTCTGAACGACGCTCTGTCTTCGGCGATTACCGTTGTACGTCTCCGGAGGGAAATGGGCGCTCCGAAAAACGTTTGAGGGTCCATCTTGAGGATGAGGAAGGACATTTGGCTGTTGTGCATGATGAACGGGTATAGCACCATGGAACCTCTCGGCAGGATTGAGATCTAGCCGTGGAGCAGAAACTACAGGTGTCCCCCTACGATCGGGATAGTGCTCATTGTAATCTTGCTGATGAGCGGTACCCGAGCTCGAGATGCCCAGACCTGGATTTCGTGATGTACTAGTTTGATAGCCATAGTACGCAACCGGATGACCTTCAATAGGAAGGGGAGGTATGTGTACCCTGGTCACAGAAGGAGGTCGTGCAGAGGTAGGATAGATTTGCGAGGGTCTGTTGTGGTGCCATTCTTGCGGGAAGCTGTCCTGCTCTACGGGATCCTGCTGGCCGTAAGTTTGACCATTTACCTTACCTCTTGACAGCTCGCCAGCGTGCTCTTGGGTATTCTGGTTACTGTATTGTACTGCTCTTTGACGTGCGGCTGCGAATCTATCAGGAGTAGGAAGAAAAGGCTGATAAGGTAGAGGTAGCTGTGGCTGCTGATGCACAGGTGATAAATCATGCTGATGGAAATTGGTTCCGTCATAGGCATGGTGAAAATCGATAAAAGCTTGATGCTGAATAGCAGTACCAGGAGTCAATGACGTGGAAGGAGAAAGACGATGATGATTGCTGAAATCGATACTTCCGTATATCTCGTTGAAATGAGGGAGTGTCACGGGCGTCGCTGTGATAGCAGCGAGCAGTGTCGGTGGACAGTCGGGAAAAGCAAACGCCCAAAAAAATAGTTGAAAGAAGAGGAAGTCGTGTCATTGTTTTGCGAAGAAAGGCGCACGAATTCGGATGCAAGTACAGGAGCAGAGCAGAATGGAGAAAGAAAGGAGGCAAAGTATGTTGAAGCAGCAAGGAAAGCACGAGATACGTTTCCCCTCCCCACTCAAAGAAAGCGGACCTACCTTGTTCGATCTGTGAACCATCATCCCGGAGTTGTAAAGGCGGCAGTTCGAAAGCGGAAGCATCATTATCATCAACATTACCAGTTTGAGGAGTAGGGTAGATAGAAGCCTGGTGCTGAAAATCATCGATACGCGGACCACCTTGCTGTGACGCATTTCCATGGCGGAGTCCATCATGATTTTCTTCTTTGGTCAAGTCGGTGTCGAGAGGAGAACAAGGTTGTAGGGCAGGAGATTCAACAGTACCGAGTAGAACAGAAGCTCTTGTAATTGGATCGTTGGTCGGACTCTGCAGGCTGTCACCAGGATGAGGCTCGACCGTGTCGTCAGGCTGATTATCAGTTTTCAAACGTTTGGAAAGGTGAGTTTCGGATTTCAAACCATTGATTATAATGTTGTCTGTAGGGGATCCAGCGCGTTTCTTGGAATTCCCTGGCAAGTCGCAGGCTCTGGGGGGGTCTTCTGTAGTGCGGAAGGTGTTTACAACGCCACACACGTCGGAATACGGATGAAGAAAAGGTCAGAATAGGAGCTGAGCTCGAGTGAAGGATAAGATATACCCTGAGTAGAGAGCTGCTGTATGCCAGTGCTCTCCCGCTCGTTCGAGCCAGCCTTGTCGTCAGATTCCATCACTCGCGCCAAATTGTCGTGAGGGTGAGAGTGCAGGAAGCGAAAAAGTTCGAAGTACAAGTTGGAAGCGTTACAATCGACAAGCACTAGACTATCGCAACAATGCAAGCAAGTACAAGCAGCATGTTGCTGCGGCGAGCAGTTCAGCAGTCGTCGTCCATCCTGCCTCAATGCTGCGTGTGCGATCCATCCACTTCGACTTCTCAAGTCCACCCACATACCATCATTCGCCATGCAGCTTCAAAGTCAAAAGCAGCACCTCCAAAGAAGAAGAGTGCAGCCGGAGCCTTCAACAAGAAGGGAAAGAAGGGTCAGGCTGGCTTGGAAGCTGGCGGTGAGCGAGTGGAAGCGTTGAAGCAGGTATGGTGATTTCCACCGATCATCATCGGATTTTGTAGAGCCATTCTGACCAGCAGGGTCATGTTGTCACCCCATCAGCATCTCTATGGCAGCGATGCTACTGCGAGACGAGCACATGAGCTCGAACGATTGCAAGCGCTTAAGAAGGTCATTCCAGATGCTGAAGTACACGAAACGATCACTCGAGCATGGCAGCTGCATTTACGAAAGAAGAGAGAAGAAAGGTCGAGTGAGATGCAGGAGAGATACGACTGCATGATCAATGCACTGAACGAGCTAGAGAAGACAAGTCCATTCTTGTTCCAAGAAGCTACTCAGAAGCTCAAATTCAACACCGTCAAAGGAACAGCAGGCGAAGCTGGAAAGAAAGCAAGTGCAGAGGGCAGAATTCCTGGTTTGTTCCCTCGACAGATGCCAGTCTTGAGGCAATGACGCATCTTATGGCAAATAGTACAGCTACTTGAAAGCAATCATAGCCGTATGAGATACGTGTTTCTCCGACTCGCATTCTATGCCAAGTCAAGTCCGGCTTTCCTTGTCACTTGCCGCTGACCACGTGTGCTTTCGGCAAGCAAAGATACTGAATAGCTTCTCTTTTCCGCTTCCCGGTCTGCCCTCAAGCGAAAGGCGACTCGACTCTGCAGCAACTGATTGTGCGCTGTAGAGAATGGCTACTGCCAATGAAGCCAGCCAGACCATCGTCCTGTATGGTTTCCCCAAACAACCTGGCGTTCCTTCTGGCAGTGCATTTTGTCAAAAATTAGAAACTTACTTTCGTTTCAGTGGTGTACCATACATCGACATTGGAACATATCCTCAGAAAGGTCCGAAAGGAAAACTCCCTTACGTCCAATTACCTGATGGTACAATACTTGCGGATAGTCATTTTATAGTACGCCACTTCATCAAAGAAGATCTAGTAGAAGATCTTGATATAAAAGCTGGTCTGTCTGATTTGGAAAAGGCAGAAAGTATAGTTTGGAGAGGATATTGGGAGGATCACGTGGTAAGTCATCTGTTCTGCAGGTCAGCATTCCCTAACCTGCCGAATGAGTGGTTACTCATATCCAAAATTTGTATTTGATACTTCTCATTATCACAGTATCCCGCAGTAACGTACACGCGTTGGATGATCACCAAGAACTATCAGCAATTCATGGACGAACAACTTCCAGATTCGACATGGTTATACAAGAAATTTGGTGGCACAATGGCACATTACAGTATTGCATCATCCTTGAAAGCACATGGAGTAGGAAGGCACAGCCTAGAAGAAGTTGAACAATTAGTAAAACTGTCCTTTTCAGCTCTTGAAACTCGCTTGAAGAGTAATTGTAAACGTGGAAAATGGTTTTTTGGTGAAAAAGGACCTTCAGAAGTTGATGCTGCGATTTATGGCGTCTTGGCGACTGTAGCCATGTGAGTTAAGGAACATTCCTCAAACATTCGTACGGGACCATCATAATGACACTACGAACTGCAGAACACCCTCTACCCCCCTCGTCAATCGGTTAGTGGCTAATTCCCCAGTTCTAGCGCAATACATACTTGGTATTACGGAGGTTTACTTTCCAGAATACAAAACACTTGTGGAGGCTTTGCACGGTTATCAATTGTAGCATAGATCTTCTTTCATATCTACACCATAAGCCTCGTGCTACAAAGATGAGTCTTGCCTTGAAAGTTGGAGTGAGCTTTCTGTATCTATCCAATATAAACATGTGCCGCGTCGAACACTGCAGCCGTTCAGCGACATCATCCAGAGGCGTACATCTTTCTCATACGAGTTGTGTCGCAGGTACCGATAGGCTTTGGTCGAATATCGGATGTTGTAGGATTGGACTTGATTATCTTCGACTGTATCGGAATGTTCGCTTATGTCTCGTGCGAGGAAGGATGTGTCAGTCTGTTTGCATACTATCTGTGTGGAGCTTCATTGCTGCATTAACTTTGCTGATAATAACGTGTCAGGAAGAAGAGAAGCATGATCTCGTCCAGGTCTCGAGCTGCTTTCCTCACGCCGACACGAACAAGGCTTCGTCACCGACTGACCGACTCGACACTGATCCACAGCGAGGTCAACAGGATTCAAGATGGAGAGCTTGATAGCACTGGTAAGCCGCTCTATCTGGCACTGTTGCTGTCAGCATGGCCGTAGAGACCGGTGGTATGGTGTGTTAATGTCGATTATACCACGAACAGCGCGGAGAGGACTGGGTCATCGTGGCAGGCGACAGGAATCAAGCGAGGTCCATCGTGAAGATGAAGTCCGACGAAGACAAGATGCGTGTGGTCGGCAGTCATCAAGTCATCGCATTCAACGGTGAAGCAGGTCAGTCCAATATATCCCATCTTGAGTATGATCGACTACGAGGGTTGCGCAAGCTGATGATATGCATGTACATCACGATACAAACCATCTACGTTAAATACTGTTATTACAGGCGACACAACCAACTTTGCAGAATACGTTCAAGCGAATCTCAAACTGAATGCCATCCGAAACAACGTCCCTACTTCCACACCTGCTGCTGGAGCATGGATACGCAATCAACTAGCTACCTCTCTAAGATCACGCAAGCCTTATTCAGTGAATATTTTACTGGGAGGATACGATGTAGCTACCTCTTCACCTCATCTGTACTGGATTGACTATCTCGGAACAATCGGAGACGTACCTTACGCAGCTCATGGTTACGCGTCGTACTTCTGCCTGTCGACGTTGGACCGATTCCATGACCCTAAAGCTACCTGGGAAGAGGGTATTGAGGTTCTGAAGAAGTGTATCAAGGAACTACAGATGAGATTCATCATTGACATGTGAGTTAGCCGTTATGAACGCAAAATGCTCCGAAACTGACCTTTTAACACCATCACAGGGGAAGCTGGGGAGTACGCATCATTACGAAAGACGGAATCAAAGAGCAAATCATTTCGGCGGGCGATATTCCAGCTCCACATGGAGCGCGACCAATGGCCGATGTCCCGATGGAGTCGACGCCAATCCAGCCGATGCAGGTGTAGGATAATGCTGTCCTTTGATGATGAGCGATGCATGCATGTCTTGTAGCAGTCTAGAATTGCGTAGCCGAGGAGTTTGAAACGAAAGGCAAGCGTAATGTAACAACAAGGTCCCTAATCTCTTGACTTGATGATCAAACTGATGATATAGCTACAGAAGATGCGACGTTAATACTACAATGACAGAACTTGACCTATGAACACAATTTTCCACACATTCTACAGTAGTCATAAGATCGTTAACCAAGGCGGTACGATTGTCCAGTGTTAACCGAGTAGGACTACTACGTGATAATACAATCCTCCGTCTTGAAACCAAAAACTTCTTTCTCAACTTCTCTTTCAATTTTCTTCCAATCAAGTCTACATTGAACTAATTCCATGATATCTTCAATTCTAAGAGTACCTTTATATCTTTCTAAATCTCTTGCCATTAAACCTAAATCTTTAGGTGAATCAATTATAAAAACATTTGCTGCCATTTTTAATGCTGTAAAGTATGGATTTACAGCTGGTAATTTTAGGGAATTGATGAATGATGTGTAGAGGTTCAGATCAGCTATTACTTGGAAGCCCCCTGAAATAGATACGATGGATTTTTTGAGGTGTTTAAGAAGCATCCTATTGATGATCTTGGTTCAGTCAAGTGCACCTTTACGTATAGACTGGATCTAGCGGATGTACTCACCCATGAAGGCGCAGTCCAACTTCTTGATGGAATACCTCTAAAATAGCTTTATCCGTCGAACCTTTCAACATTTGACAATGACTCCTTAAACAATCCACAACCGCCTCCGCTGCTTTGGTAGGTCCTTCAATATCAATGACAGTATTCTGACCTTTTGCACTACCAACATTATTATTATTATTATTATCTTTTAATTCAGGACAAAAATCATAAACCTCTTGTTTAGATAATAAAATATATTCAGCTTGATTCATTAAGATATTTAGGCCAGCATTTAAACCAGAAGCTACACTTTCATCTAAATTATTTTCGAACTTCTTCTTCTCTCTAATAATACTAGATAGAAAATCATTTTTATCTACGTAAGGTTTCATTTCTCTATCAAAATAAACTTGTACCATTTGTAATATTGTGTCTCCTATATGTACTAATTCAAAAAATTGTACTAAAGGAGCAACGCTTTCGTCTACTGGATGATCCGCTGGTTTATATTTGCCCATCTCTTCGGTGGCTCTGCGAATTGCCAAGCAAGGAAAAGAAAGGAATCAAGATTTAGCTATTATAGATTTATGCTACCTTCGCTAGATATTTCGAGCGGAGTAGAGACTATATACTTACTTGGCGAAAGCCGGTGAGAGATGGTTGGCAGAGACCGTTTGACACAGAATGACGAAGATTTCCTCGATTACCCGCTTGACTTGTACTCCAACTTCTCCGGCTGATCAACGGCAAACGGTAAAGGAAGAGGAAGGATTGCGGGGTATCAGCTTCAATTCCTGGCTTGATTGTACAGGCACGGGTATATTAAATGAAGCAAAACTTACTATAGCCGGCAAAAGTTTGAACTCTTTTCAGACATTCTCTATCGGCCTGTATAAGTTGCATAGCCGTTTCGATACTAATAAGACTTTGGAAATTCTCTCCATGTAGCCCGGGGAAACTCTTCTGTTCCAAGCTTGAACTAGGTGTAGAAAGTGGAGGTGTTGATGTCCCAGTATTATTACTAGCGGTAGCAGTTATAGCTTTTGGTGTAGATGACCCATTATTGAGACTTGAAGTTGCAGCAGCAGAAGATGATGAAAAAGTACCCGTCATAGCATTAAAAGCCATAGTACCACCTTGAGTAATAGCATTAACACTTAGAGCAACAGTTTTGGGAACAATAGTAACGGGTAATAATAAAGCTTTTGTAAAACCAGCTAGTAAATTCTTTTTAGCCATTTGAGGATTTGAAGTATTTAAAAATGTTGGATCTCTATTTTTTCTTTCTTCTTGTAATTTTTTTTCCCACTCTATACATATTTCGTTTAAATATGTACGACACCATTCTGGTTCTTCTTTTAGATAATCTTTTGTATGTGGTCTAAACATTTCATATACTAATTTCGAAATTGATGATTCGGTCACTAATGACGATTTGGGTTCTATGCTTATGACTGTATCTATTAATCGTTGGCATTGACCGAAGGTTGCTGCTGTTGTGAGGAGGAAGAGCGGATTTGTGAGGTTGTGAGCTGCGCTGAGGAGGTTGACGATGTAGTCCGATATCTAACGTGTGGCAGGAATGAGAATAAATGCGTAATTTAAAGTCAGCAAAACATTCGAAGGGACTCAAAACGAAGAGATAGCCCGATGATTCCTAGACACGGATACCGGGCTATAAGCACCACTCACCACATCATTGGCAATCCTATCCGTAAAATAAATCAAAGCGTCTGAATCCTTGGGAAACACTCTAGCAATGATAGTACCTTCTTTTTGAACTACACCAATGACGTGATTCATGAAGGTATCCATAGCTGAGAAATCAATACCATCGACGAGTTGACCTGTTGAATCGAATGTCTTCCTGTAAAATGAGATGGCACAATTTGCGTCGAGTTGTCGCATTCATCACAGTCAGTAAAGAGGGACTGCTGGACGTTGCGAGATAGGAGGGGATTGAGAAGGAGAGAGCGGAGGAGGGACAAGTGGTAAGAGGTAGATGAATTTCGAAAAGATCATGATGGAGGAGCGTTGTACGCAGAATGGAAGAGGGGAGCGAGACCGCAGAAAAATGATAAAAGGAATGGGAAAGATGAACTCACGTTAAATTAGCTAAAGGATCCCAAGAATTATCATTAAATAATTCAATTCTATCTAAAAAAATCTGAATAATATCATTTTTTAAATTTAGAATAAAAGAAGGTAAAATAGTATCTCTAATATCAGAAACGATTCTATTTTTTAAGGATATTTCAAATTTGTTTAATAAATAACTTTTAAAATAATTTATAGAAGAATTCAAGTTCTTCTCTAATGTTTTTAATTTACTTATATATTGAGTAGGTGAAATTTCAATATTTGAGATTAATGTTTTGATGTTTCTTAATATATGTGCTTTTTTAAGATCTGAATTTTGATTTTGAGTAAATATTAATGATGATGTAGATTGATATTGTAATGAAACATAATATGGTATCAAATATTTATAATAAGCTATAAAGAGATCTCTTGATAGTGCAGGTGAATGATAGATTGTACTGGTATTGCTTGAAGAGTTTGAATTACCATTTACTATTTGGGTACTGTTCCTTCGTACTGCGCTAGACGAAGGAACGGAAGGAGTAGCATGGCCCATTCCAATATCTTCAACACCATCATCGAACATCATGAGCAGATCTTCGTCTTGCTGTTTTGCGTTAGAGGCGGCTCTTGAAGGTTGTAGAGGTTGTGAAGTCAAACTAACACTTGAGAAGATATCAGGAAGACCTGATTCTGAGGATGATGATGCGAATGCACTACTCCCGTTCGCTCCATGGGTATTATCCTGGCGCACTTCGGTTCCGAAGTCCACGAAGTCACCGAAACCATCATCGTCATCGTCTAGTATTGGCGTCTTTGCCGCTGCTGATGGTATTTGACTTGAAGAAGAGCTACTAGGCTGTAATGGGACTGCATTCGGCGCAGTTGAAGCAGAGGATAAGGATGTGGAAGTCCGCTTGCTCGAGCTAGTTTTCGGAGGACTTGTCTGCGCATGACCTGGCTTGCCATTTGAATGACTTGGCTTGCCATTGAGATGGATAGAAGAGGAAGAAGCCGACGTTGAAGAGGCTACAGCGAGCGAACCATCAATACTCTCCCTCTTCTTTCCTTCCCTCTTTTCCAATAATCTCTGAGCCTCAGGTGGAGAATCACCTTTCCAATCCAATATATCCAATTTCACTTTCCAGACTCTCTCATCATTAGAAAGAGCAGCCAATTTCCTGCATGAACAAGCTAAATTGACTATATCCGACAAACCTAAATGAACGAATATTTGAATATAAGCTTGTTCAGGTAGTTTACCAATTAGTTGACTGTTTATATTTGACCTTGACTGTAATGTAGAATGAATCGGACGTCCTGATCTGCCTAACAATTGCCGTTGTGGAACGAGAGCAGTCCATCGTTTGTTCTTCAGTTTCGATGCGTCCATGTTGGGTGAAGCGGAATGATGTATGCTACGCTACCCGTGCTGCATGTATTGATGGCTCCATGACGAGAGATGCGAATGGGTGGTAAGAAGGAAGAAGAAGAGCATCAATCCACATCAATTGAAGGTGACTGGTGGACACGCGTGGCAATATTCACACGAGCATTTCCGGCCAGACTTGCGGAGAGTGGTCAGTATGTACTGTAAACCGCAGAGTACTTATTACTGTACTGTGACCCTTCTGCCATGCTTGTGCTGTTTCCGTGAGTACAGTATCCATCAATGATTCGAAGCACGTGATGAGCATGGCAGCGTTAGGATAGCCGGCAAGTGGGTCCTGGTGGACTAGACGACTGTAGACGACTGGCTCATGCTATGGGTACACTGTTGTACTCACCACTGATGCGGATGCGTACAACGAGTGACGTCGGATGGTGGTCATACCCATCAGGCTCTACAAAGTGCCACTTCAATACCTTGTATACTTCTCTCCATCACACCAACTACATCTAATCCACCCCATCCAGCATGCAGTAGCGAGCAATGCGCACCTCGGCCAGCCCACGACGGCCCATCCCCCAGCGAGGACTCGGCCACTCTGCACTTGCTGCATCCAGCTACTCGCTCGTCGGCAGTCCAGCTCAGACGCGCGAGGCCTACCGCGACCTGCTCATATTCGAGGAGAGACTCAAGCAGAACAGCGCGAGACTGGCCAGTCAGAGAAGGAAGTATGAGGGTGTGTGCATGCCATCATCATCATGCTTGTTTAGTGTGCTGACGGTCATCCATGTCTTCTTCGCAACTCCGCTCTCCCTACTCCTCTGGATTCCCGTGAAATGGATGGATGGATCACCTCGATATATGGTCTACCTACCTATTCACACTCGACACTCCTTGCTATGCACACTGACCACATGCACTCCCACACCATCAACAGCCTTCCTCCTCTCCCTCATCCTCTCCATCGCAGTCCTCTCCTACCGCGTATTCATCACTCCCTCTCCATACACTCTGATCCAATTCCTCACTTCAGGGCTACTCCTCATTGGGATAGTAACACTCATCCTATTCTTCGCTACGGGTGTATATTCAGAGAAGATTGCTTATGCTTACAAGTGGGTCCTTTCGTTCTTTTTCATTTCGTCATCTGTTTACTCCGTGTCTGACAATGACACATCGCTACTACTACTACTCCTTCTATGTAGATTCGTACCTCAGGCGAATAGAGCATTGCGATACTTCAACATATACCTGAACACAAAGAAACCTCCTCGTAAATGGTCCTACAATCCATTCAGACTGTTCCGACAGAGCAATTCACCTTCTCCTACTTCTGCATCCTCCCCATCATCACCACTAGCACGCACTTCCTCAAACACATCGATCCGCTCTTCCCGCTCTTCAACAAGTACTTCTCCATCTTCACCACGGTCAAGATCACCATACAGTACCACATCAAGAGGAAATGCAATTCCTCTAGCTCCTCTACCACCCGCTTCTAATCCTCGAGGTGAATTGATCTTCTCGTCGAAAGTATCTCAACATTATAGAGATGGATATGAAAAGTATCGGTCTGATTGGGAAGAGAAGAGAAGGAATAAGAAGAAGAATATATCATCCTCTTCTACTGCTGTTGGTACTTCCGGTGCGGTGAAACAGGGGAAATCAAGCTGGTTTGGCTTGACTCTCTTCGGTCAAGGTTCTCCTCATTCAAGATCAAATACACCTATCTCATCGACTTCATCACTCGAAGAGGACGATAAAGTACATCTTCATTCAGAGAAATTGAATGAAAGGATTAAAGGAGAAAGTATATCATATGCTACTTCTCCTTCTTCACCTTCGGATGGTCTATCAGATGCTTCTTCCCCATCTATATTACAAGAACCATCATTCTCGAACAAGAGGACAAGAGGCAGAGATGCAAGAACAAGACCATTATTGAGATCTGGATCATCTTCTTCTGTCTCTTCTATTGCTTCTACTTCATCTTCTATCAATTCTAACGCTTCATCACCAATACCACCTCCTGCGTTTTCAAGACGTTCCTCTCCTCTAAGAAATCATACCTCTTCCACTGCAATAAATAATCCTAGATCATTATCTGATGAATTAGGATATGCTCCTTCTGCTTCTTCAAATGGTTCAAGTAGAGCTTCTACTCCTGATCTCATACGTGAAGACGATGATGAGAAGAATGCTATGTATTACCCTCGTTCTAATACAGCTAGAAGCTCATCCTCGTCTTCTACTTCTATTGCGTTATCTACTTCTTCAATTCAACCTTTCTTCACTGCAAGTACCAGAGATAAGAATTACTCGAGCGCTAGGACAGGAACAAGGAAGAATACTAGATCAGGAGAAAATAACAATGATGAGGATGAAGATGATGATGAATTACATAGTCCTCCTGATATGTCACCTGATTCAAGACTTGTCAATCTCCCTTCTGTATCACAAACTGGAACTGGAGGATCTCAGAAAACATTTATTACACGCGGACATCATCGAGCTAGTAGTTTTACTGAATTTCTGGAAGACCTAAAAGAGGAAGGGTTGGAGTAATATCAACATTTATAAGGTCTGTTGAATGAGTCTACGACGCATCGTATTTTCGTTTCATTCGTGCTATGTCAGTACGCATCAGTTCATAATGCCCTTACAAGAAATATAATAGATACCCTTACCGATTCACGATGCATCACACATTCGTCAAACCCTTTTTGTTTCAAGTACTTAAGAGGGATGTACATCACGCAGGCACGGGAGGAGAGGTAGCTAGAGCAAACTTCCTAGGTTGGCCTTTCCTTTCTCTGTTTCTGGTCTTTCCTTAGTAAAATTCAGTAAAAGCTGCTGATTGTTAGATTAACAGAAGATGTAACCCAGTCATCAATACATGGAAAGTAGTAGGGAAACCAATCAATTTTTTTTTAGTCGCCAAGGTTATATACAGCGTTATTGCTTATGTGTTGCAAGGTCTATTTGCGACAACCAAATACTGCTGAGTCATGTAGGACGATTTCTTCAAGAATGAAGGAAAAATTGTGATTTCGTCAAAAATTGCTGATCTGATCTCGATGGCGTTCTCTCTAACTACATGCTATCACTCGACTCGCTGCCAGAGAGAGAACGTTGCTGACTGTCAAAGATGCCTTCTTGCAGCAGTAGATGAAAGAGCCAGTTGATAGACCTTCAGTGGCGACGAAGGTCTCGGTGCGGACTTCAAAGAGGCAAAGAAGGAGTCAGATTCTGTCTGAGAAAATACTCCTCTCTCCAATATTTCCTCGCACTCACGCTTGTATCTGTAAGGGTCTCTGAAGACGATTCGGGCCAAAGGAGCACCGCGACCAGGGTCGTGGACGATCTCCTTGACTAGACTACGGACATAACCGTTTCGCTCGGCATAGTCGAGGTTTCTTAGGCATGCAGGAGCAACACGGTGCTTCTGGTGAGCTGTAGGTAGCCAAAACCATCCAACTTGTAAGCCGACTATCCACTACTAGTATCTTTGGCTTCTTCAAGTTCCGTTCCGAGACCTAGGTACTAGTAGCAGTCCACTAGCTACAGATATCACAAGTGATACTGGCCAGATCCCTCTTCCTAGGTCTCTCACAAGTAATCCTGATACTCTAAATAATGTTGACATACCCTGGAAAATGCTCCCGCTACGCATAAAAAATCACAGTCAGCTCTTTCAAAAGTTGACAAGGTTGACCAGATTCTATACGTACGATTTACGCTGATTCTTAATAACTCTGCCCATTCTGGGATTATTAACGATTTATATGATACAAGTTGCGAGTTGAGGATTGACATGGGAAGAGATTGTCGGCCAGGATCCCAAGGAGGGTCGGGAGATACGGCGAGCCCAATAAAACATAGCAAGTGAATCTGGGACGCCGAGATAGGACCAGGTAGAGCAAGAGAATAGCACAATCAGCGTCGTGTTTTTACAGGACTATATGCATCTCTCCATCCACAGCTTCGCAACAGGGTCGGGCAGCAACGGGCGGCATCTTCTGCATCGGACATTGCAGCTTCTCCTCCGATTCTTGACGTGCGTTATCCTGGTAACTGAATGAAAGGATTAAAGGAGAAAGTATATCATATTCCACTTCTCCTTCTTCACCTTCGGATGGTCTATCAGATGCTTCTTCTTCATCCATGGTACAAGAACAATAATTCTCGCACAAGAAGACTAGAGGTAGAGATGCAAGAACAAGACCATTATTGAGATCTGGATCATCATCTTCTGTTTCTTCTATGGCCTCTAGCTCTCCTTCTGTCAATTTAAATGCTTCTTCATCAGCAACGCCACCTCCTGCGTTTTCAAAACGTTCCTCCCCTTTAAGGAATCAAACCTCTTCCACCGCTGCAATGAATAATCCTATATCACTATCTGATGAAATTGAATATGCTCCTTCGGCTTCTTCATATGGGTCAAGTAGAGCTTCTACTCCTGATCTTATACGTGAAGATGATGATGAGAAGAATGCTGTTTATTGTCCTCGTGCTAATACAGCTAGAAATTCATCCTCGTCTTCTACTTCTATTGCATTATCTACTTCATCAAGTCAGCCTATACTCATCGCAAATACCAAAGACAAGAATCACTCTACTAGTAGCGCAAAGACAGGAGCAAGGAGGAACGCTAGATTAGGAGAAAATGAAAATGATGAGCAAGATGAAGATGAAGATGATGAATTACATAGTCCTCCCGATATGTCACCAAACTCCAGACTGGTCAACCTTCCTTCCGTACTACAGAATGGAAATGGAGGGGGCCAAAAAGCATTTATTACACGGGGACATCATCGAGCTAGTAGTTTTACTGAATTTCTGGAAGACCTAAAGGAGGAAGGTTTGGAGTAATAACCATCATTTGTACGATCTGTGACATATTTTCTAGGAAACATAGTATTTCGTTTCCATTTCAGTATGCATCAGTTCATAATGCCCTTACAAGAAATATAATAGATACCCTTACCGATTCACGATGCATCACTCATTCGTTAAACCCTTTTTGTTTCAAGTACTTAAGAGGGATGTACATCACGCAGGCACGGAAGGAGAGGTACGAGCTAGAGCAAACTTCCTAATTGGCCTTTAAGACTCAGAAAAATTTGTTGATTGTCACATTAATTGATGTAAACCAGTCATTAACATATGGAAAGTAGTAGGAAAAACCAAGTTGTATTCCTGATCAGTAAGATGCACAGAAAAGTACATTCGTTCGCCCGTGGCCCATAAGCAATCATTGGGCCGGCTTGTCATTTTTCGCCTAGGTCACTTGATTTGACCAGGCTTTGACCAGGATAAGCCAGACACAGCAAGCAAGCCAGATAGAGGGGTATAAGCTCCAGGAGCAAAGCCGTTGCAATGAAGAATACACTGCCTTCAAGGCAAGCCCTGTGAAAGCCAAATGGTTTTTCTAATGGTCTCTCGTTGCAAGTCAAGGTATGAAAGTAGGTACTAAAGGAAAGACGACCTGAAGGAAAACTAGCAAAGGAGGAAGAGGTGAGGGGTATGTTCTACAAGCCGAAAAGAATGAAAAAGTGGACTTTTTTTTTGCTTCCTTTGCTAGCGGTGAGATTTCCTACAGAGTTAAACACCAATTTCCCATTCTAGCCACCTTAACAAAGCTTCGAAGCGGCCATTGTGTTGTGTGTGGGTTGTGTTGTTCATGGACCCAAACTTGGAAATACGGTATTCCGGTGCGATGAATGACACAGCGAAACAGAGTCGTACTACACCAAGAGAGCCCAATGAACGGTAAAAAAGAGACGATTGTGAATCTCCTCCCAAATGATGAAGAGAGAATTCCTAATCTTGCAAAGTCTCCCTTTAATCCTTGACCTTGACGGAACCACGTAGCAGACCGGTTCTTCTGGCGGCGATGAGACCTGCTTTTTGACCGGAAACGGCGTGTCTTGAGATTGTAGAGGCTTTACCAATGTGTTGATGGTTACCACCACCCTGTTATGTAAAAAAGCCAACAGAGAAAGGCATGTTTGTCAGTACAGTACACAAAGCAGGTGAGGTTTTTTTCTTTGATAATACGCACATGAGGATGGTCGACGGGATTCATAGCAACACCACGAGTCTTAGGCCAGCAGTTTCTCTTGACCTTGAATTTATGGTAAGCTGCACCAGCCTTGAGTAAGGGCTTGTCAATTCTTCCACCACCAGCGACCATTCCAATAGTAGCACGAGCAGTTGACTTGACAATCTTCTTGCTTCCTGAAGGTAACTTCAGACGGGTAATACCACCATCGATATCGTGTCCGACAACGGTAGCATAGTTGCCTGATGCCTTGGCCAAGCAGCCTCTGTCACCTGGCTTCTCTTCAACGTTGCACACGATTGTTCCCTCTGGTAGAGCAGATAGAGGGAGAACGTTGCCGACTGTCAAAGAAGCCTTCTTGCCGCAGTAGATGAAAGAGCCAGTCGATAGACCTTCAGTGGCGACGAAGGTCTCGGTGCGGACTTTTAGGGATCAAACGAGTTAGGTTCCATAACGGGAATTACTACCCTATCTAATATGTCCTCGCACTCACGCTTGTATCTGTAAGGGTCTCTGAAGACAATTCGGGCCAAAGGAGCACCGCGACCAGGGTCGTGGACGATCTCCTTGACTAGACCACGGACATAACCGTTTCGCTCGGCAAAGTCGAGGTTTCTTAGGCGTGCAGGAGCAACACGGTGCTTCTGGTGAGCTGTAGGTAACCAAAACATCCAACTTGTAAGCCCTTTGTCACTCTTGGGCTTCTTCCGTTCCGAGACCTAGGTAGCAGTCCACTAGCTACAGATATCACAAATGATACTGGCCAGATCCCTCTTCCTAGGTCTCTCTCACAAGTAATCTTGATACTCTGAACAATGTTGACATACCCTGGAAAATGCTCCCGCTGCACAGAAAAAAGCCACAGTCAGCTCTTTCGAAGATTGACAAGGTTGAGCGAACCATATACGTACGATTTACGTTGATTGCGGATCACTCTGCCCATTTTTTCTTATTATTATTAACGATTTATATGATATAAGTTGCGAGTTGAGGATTGACATGGGAAGAGATTGTCGGCCAGGATCCCAAGGAGGATCGGGAGATACGGCGAGCCCAATGAAACATAGCAAGTGAATCGGATTCGAGAACGTTGACGTAGGACCATATGGAATAAGAGAACAGCACAATCAGCGTCGTGTTCTTACAGGTCTATATGCTTCTCTCCATCCACAGCTTCGCAACAGGGTCGGGCAGCAATGGGCGGCATCTTCTGCATTGGGTATGGCAGCTTCTCCGACGTCTCTTGACGTGCGTTATCCTCATATCCTCCATTGCCTGCCACCATTGCTGTCCACCGTTCCCTGCTCCCCTCGCTGCTGCCGTGGATGTGCGATGGTTTGTATTGCTGTTCGCTCTCACCTGCAATTGCACACAGAGTTGGATGATCGCAGGTCAGCAATGGATCCAGCAGCACCAACTGCCTGACGGGCAGGAGCGTGTCCCGTGGCAGAGTGTATGAACCAATACACACCTGATCTGACTGTGCTCGATGCGAGTTGGACGAGTGCGCTGTCGGGTCACTGCAGTCCGCCGACTTGGCTGTTTCTGTCGCCCTGCTGGCCTGCCTGCGCTGCGATCTCGCCACTCGCTCAGTGGCCACGCCAAAAGTTGGCCGGAAGATTTCTTCCAAAAAACTTGAAGGAAGGCTCAGTGGAAAAGCCTGCTTGCAACTCGCAATATTACTGGAAAATATGAATAAATTGTAAAGTGGACAGTAGCGGCTGATATGTTGCGATTTCTTGGAATTTACTGTCTTTAATAATCAACCTGGAGCGCGAGTCTCCATCGGTCGCTCATTCTGGTCGATTGCCCATCAGTCGTCTGAAGTCACTTCAGCCAATCACAGCCAACCTGGCAGGAATCTTCTTCACCATTTATGCCTTCGTACACGCTCGTGCATAGAGAGGCTGGCGATTGTTTTCAAGGCATTGAAAAGCGCAACTAGCCCCTATTGTTACACAATTCGCTCTGATTAAGTCTGTATTCCGGCATTAAGCGAGTGAAAACCCTTTCACTATAGCTACACGGGGGGAGAGTGTGCAATGTATTGAGAAAACGAAGAACGAAATAATGTAGCTTGAACCGATTATTACTTAGATGAAAGTTGGACAAACTGAAAACTCCCTACTGCAAGGAAACTACTTTAAACTCTTACTTTTGCAGACGAATTTTGGAGAAACGTAAAGAAAGATACGATTGTGATAGCCTTGCGAAAAATTTTGGGTATTAAATGAAAAGGTATATGAGAAAGTGGGAAAGATAGAACAGTACTTTCGATGTTTATAGTTGCCCCAATTAACCGCGATTGAAACTTATTACGAAGTGAAAACTGACTCTTTTACTCTTTGATGATGTAAGAAAGAGAGAACGACACTTGACTATGCCTATAAGTTGCCAGGACAGTAGGGTAGGTAAAGAAAGGAAGAAGAGCCAATTCCGGAACCGGGGCCAACTTCAGTCAAGGGGATTTTTGTAAAAAATCGATATAAATAAAGAAATCCAGAGAGGAAGGGATAGACATTGCGATATTTATTCTTGACCTCGACGGGGAGTATCATAGTGGACTGAACTCGCCAAAACGTGGCATCCGGGCGAGTCTCCTTTCTTCAGCTTGTGAAAGGTCTTCTTCTATCTCTCTAAAAGCATCTTGAAAACTACTAGGCAGTGTCGGAGATCTACTCGCATTAGATTGATTGTCAAATTCCGCTTCAAAGGGATGATGATGATTTTGAGTGGTTATTGTAGTGTGAAATGAGACTTCAGCACTCATTGTGATGGAAGATGGTATGACAGGGTTTGATGAAGTGAAACTATTTGCCTCTGGGGTATTCGGCAGATTCCCCTCATCTTCGTCTTCCTCTCTCTTGACAACCGGACTATTAGGCACCAAGTTTGACTTCGCATCGACAGTTTTGTCGGTATGTGATTCCGTAAGATCATTTGGTATGTCCTCCTCAAGCTCATCATGCTCTGCTTCAAGCAGTCTATCCTGTTCGGCAATTTGCGCGGTGGAAGGACTAGAGAGTCTATAATTTGCGCCTTGATCATCTATGTTTTGGTCGAGGAACGCTCCATTATTCAACATATTTTCTATCATACCACCTTCACCTTCGTCTTCTTGAACTGTGCCGGAGCGGACGGACGCATCCCTAACTTTCATGTTGACTAGATCTGTATCATTCTCAGCTGTTTCCTGAAGTGCTTCGTTGATTTCTTCTTTATTAACCTCGCTTAGCGCATCGTTCTTAGCGCTTCTTCCAGGTTTGGCTTGTGCTGCTTCCTCTTCTTCATCGCTCTCGTCGTCAGTAGAGATACATAGAACCTCATCATCTACCCCGCCTTCTTCGTCTGAGTCAGGCATCATGTACCTTCCTCCCCTTCTTGTATCACGGGTTAAGCCCTTGCCGTTCGCCTGTTCATTGATGTATATCAGGGGAGTACGGGCGTTGCAAGAAGGAAAGGAATAGATGCAGACATTCAGTGAGACCAGCACTTTTACACTGGATATTGAAGCTGGAAACTCACCTTCCTCCGAGGCACATTTCTATCCTCGTCACTGTCTTCCCACACGCTGACTTTCCCCGGATTCTCTAGAGCTAGGAAGGTCTCCAAGTTTGCACCAGCACCAAAGATCATCCTTTTCTTCTTGGATTTAGAGCCTCGTGCGGAAGCCATTCTTCTCTTCCTATTCGCGCTCGTAGAAAGGGATCTTCTACTTGCTAGTCGCAAGCGAGCAGCTCGCATTTCCTCATCCTCATCAGAATCTTCCTCAAAGAGAAAATCAGAAATCTCCGAATCTGTTGCAGGTGTCGAGTGCTTCGATGTTGACTCAAGAGCAGGCGTCGTAGTAAGCCTTGCCACGTTGGGCCTCAACGGACCAATCGGCTTGACAGCTCTTTCTGACCTCCGCACATCTTGTGACAGGATGCGAGAATCCCTAAGTCGAGCACGCTGTCTCTTGTTCGCGGACAAGCGAGGTTCGGAGCTCCCTTTGGCGTCTGCTCGGGACGTTTGCTTCAGCTCGGGAGAGTTGGGAGTCTGCGCTTCATCTTCTGATGACAGAGGTGTAAGAGTCTGTTACCCGATAATCAGCGGAATGTTTCGATAAGGAAATGCATCACAAAACACTGACAGATGAGAAGCTATATGACCGTTCGTGTCTCGAGCGGGCGTTAGAATCTATCAGTTCAGGCGTGGCCTCAACATGGGAGTCCGCTTGTGCAACCACCTCATTGCTTCCGGTGTCTTCCACAAAATTTTCGAGTGGTAAATTGTCGTCTAAAGGTGGCATGTCCTCGTCGAATGTGTTTCCGTGTACCATAGGCGCCTCTCGACCAGAAGTAGAGCTGTTATGCGAGTGATGGTTGCCCTCTATATGTGTCATCACGTCACCAGTTGCCAAAGAAAACGAACGTTCTGACTGTTCACCAAGTTGTGGTATGCGCAGTTCTGGAAAACCTTGCATTGTTTGCGAATGTGAGCTATTCTCCTCAGAACCCTGCATAAATACGTCGGTCTTCTCAACGTTTCTAGAGTGTGCTTCGGTAGACTCTGCGGGACCGTCTACCACGCCTGGAGCGAGACTTATACCCCTTTGTACATGCTCCCGGTCTACAGGCGCGTCCTTGACTGAAGTCGGATGCGCGCTCGAGCACCGTTGCGGGGTCTTCATAATTTGATCTGACGGAGATTGCAGCTGTTCGGAAGTAGAAATTGACGAAAACCCTTCCTGGAGGACCGATGTCTCTTCCGTGCTGACATCAGGAGGGAGCTGGTGTTCCGTATCACTGTGATGACTTGTCCGGGCTTCCGATCCACCCTCCTTGTCTGTCTTCGCCTTTCGGAACCATCGTCTCGTCCTTTCTGGACGTTTTGTTGGAATAGGCTTCGATTCACGCGCCACCTCCGCTTCAAGCTTCTTGACTAACTTCGCCTGTCCATATATGAGCCGTCAGGAAATGTCATCGTCCCCAACTCCTGTCCAGTCTTTTACCTACATTCATTGCATCGAGACATGCTTGGGTATGCTCCAGCTTTTGGACGTCGAAGTACCAACGTTGAACTGTTGAGTCATTACCTTTACGCCTGACCACTTTAGCCTCCCATGTGCATAAGAACTTGGACTGAATGCGGACACTCTCAGCCATGTTTCCACTATCGAGTAAGTATATCCCGCAGGAGACTTACTTTCAATCGGTTACGACATGTTATAGAGATGCTCATTTTGCTGTGGAGGCGCAGAGAGGTCAGTCCCGGAGTGAAATAAGGAACGGGGTTCAAGTAAGCCAGCTCACCTAGACTTCCTATCAAACTGGCTCATTTCGTGCTCCCATGAGCCTTCCAGACGATCATTGAACCACTCGTCGAGGCCTTTCGGAGTACGAAAGAAGGGCAGCTGAGGTTTTTCCGAAGTAGAATGACTGTCGAGAAGGGCCGTAAGAGGGCTGGATGAGGGCGGTCTTGCGACGGGAGATGAGACGTCGTGTGGAGCGATATTTGATAGTCCTTGTTCTATAGCAGTGTTTTCAACAATATCTTCGTTCGCGAAAGGAGTGATCAGAGGTCCTTCCGCAGGAGATATGTCGAGGTCCAGGAGTTCATCCATTTCGCAAGTAGAGGAAGGAACCATCCCATCCGCCCGATGAGCTGCTTGGCTTGCCAGAATATCTATTGCGTCTCTTTCCTCGTCGATCTTGATCGCTATATTGTCTGCTTCAGACAATAGCGGTTCCACTTGCATACCTCTTGACCCGTTCAGAGCATTGTCTGTAGCTGTCTCAGCATGTAAATCTGACTCAGCAGCATTCTCCGCCGTAGCAGGAGCAATCACGGTCGTCTGTCGAGCACTCGTCGGGCGCCTTCGTGATATACCGCTGGGCATACCCTTGAGGGTGGAAACGGGAATATCTCTAGCGGGGCTTAACACTGATCTTTCTGGCGAGGGGCTGTAAAAGTTATAGCGAAATGATGTATTAGCTCTGCGGTTTGAGAAAGGTGTTACATAACGAGCAGCTTACGACAAATCTTGCGAATGGCAGAAAACAGAGAGAGTCATCCTGGTGTCGGAGCATCTTGAAGGTTGGGCTGGGCCTTCAGTCAGCACAGTGGCCATGGAGACGGGGGAATGCTCATTGGAGTCATCTCTAATGTAGCGAGCGAGATGGAAGGAGGTCAGTGAATGCACAGAACCCACTCCTTGCGGGACTCCAAGATCAGGCTCACGGTCCGACAAATGGACCATGCGCGGTAGACATGGGACGTGGCCGTCCTCTGCGTATGGAGTGATGATCTTGTAGAGATGATGGTCCAGGCATACTGCTGTGTGTGTCAGATACCGTGGCAGTGTTCAGCTTCACACCGCGGTGATGTCGAAGATTCAACATCTCACTCATGTTCGACATTACAGCCATTATCGTCAGTCCGCCGTGGAACATCAGCAGGAGTAGGGTTATCCTATGGTGTACGATAGCAAACGTGAGCATGGAGACAGACATCGTATTTTCACTCTTCGGTTTGACATACTTCGCTGACGCTGTCATCCCTGTCATTCTGCGATGGCATAGCAGAGGTCTGCATAGCTTCCATTTGCCTCAGCAAGTCAAAGGAGGTCCATTCTTCCCACTGGGCTTCACTGATGTGCTGTGGTGAGAACGTTACAATGCGCCTAGATCAAGGATAAAGTAGTGATATGTGGAATTTGGGGTGTCAAACGGCCTGGAAAACAGCACGTGATGGAGAAGAACGTAGATTCACCAGCAGTTTTGTAGCGGAAGACAGACCGCCTCAATGTCCAGCAGGCAGTCCTTGAACTTGCAGGCCAGGCTGGGGATAGTCCATGATTCGCAAACCCATCTTCGAAGCTGGTCTTCACCATATCCAGAGCCGGAACGCAGGCCCAGCTTTGTGGCGTTGTGAACGGCCCAGCTGTTGACAGCATATTCGAGCTCGGCCAGACTTGAGTAGAGGGCGCCGACGAACAGCCCATCCCCTTGGTTACTCATGGCATGCGGTGTGTGTTGCGCAGGTGGTTGTCTAGATGTATCGCTGGTTTCAGGCCAGAACTGGAGGGCAGACTGCTAAGCGAGCACTGCAGACGAGAAGTGTGTCGAGGGTAGATGGTGCGACATGTCACGCTTATGATGATGTTTGTGGTATGAGCCTGCAAAGCAGCGCCCTTGTTTTGGCTATTTCATGATTGTTGTTGGTGGCTTTGGAGCAGAGGAAACGAGTGCCACCTTGCACTTGCTCGAATTGGAGCTCTGATAACACCCGAATAATGCGGAACAAATTGCTGGCACGTATCACTCCGGAAGCGAATAGAATGAGAGCCAAAACACCCAGTATCACGTCGCAACACATTCTGGAGCTTTCCTGCCATGTAACGCTGCAAATTAGCCTGCTCCATATTAATCAAACCATCTATATACATCAGAAAAAACATTTAGAAGTCCCATATCCAAGTAAAAACGAAGACAAGCGTCCTCCTGGGATATCCCATCCAGTGGCAGTGCCTCGTTGAGACTCCCTGCAAGAGCCCGCTCGGTGGCTTCTAGAGTCCTAAGAAAGTCCTGAGACGGACGTGGAAGGAGATCACGCAATCTTCGACCGAGTGGGCGGTCCACGCTAAACCCACCGGAAACTATAAATATGAACCATCAGTAAGACCGAACCAGATTGAAATTCTCAACTACTTACGAGGCCGAGGCCTGCTCTCTAGAACTATACCCGCGCTTCGTGAAAGAGGAACTTCCCCTCGAACAGAATTTGGAGAGAGCCCAGTTCTCTGCACGGGCGCTGCCTGGTGTGTATCAGGCTGGGACCCATCCAGAACATTCGTAAGAGTTTCCTGGACTCTTGAAGAGCCGGCCTCGATCAAATCAGCGGCTGCAAAGACTTTCGTCAGCTCGCTTAGATTTTTGCCGAAAATGAAAACACTCCTACCGAAGGTGACCCTCTTCCGCGGAGGTTCCATAACCTTCTCTTGCTGTTCAACGGGGATTTCCTCTTGGTCAAAGGTCCTAGCCCTCTTCCTCTTCCTTTTCCTTTTCAGCGCCGGGCGCCAGGCTGCTACCGAAACCACCGAAGAGCCGTGCCTGCATGCCTCTTCATCCTCATCTTCTAAGGCGTCATCCTCGCCTGTTCTCCCTTTACTAGGTGTCTTGTTGTTTTCTTTTGCAAGATTCTTCCTCGCCTGCGGCTGCAGGTTTTTCAGGCTGAGGCGCCCGCCTCGCAGGGTTTCCCGACGAAGTCCATCAAGAACCCTTCGGTAGCCCCTTTCGATGTCCTTTGGCGGTTCGATCAGCCATTTTGGAGGCCCTGGGAAGTCTCAAATCAACAGTCAGACCAAACTGCTGAATCACGAAAAACTTTACTTACGGTTGCAAGCCCCAATTGTGTTTTTCGTGGCGCGGTTCCCGTAGCAGCCAGCACATGCGCTTCCCGTTGCCGGCACGCAGAGCAGACCATGAGCTTTGCAGAAGGAGCACCTTTGCTGTCCTTCAATGGTCCCGCCATTTGCGAGACGGTAGTTCCTGCCCACCTTCGTGTAGTGGGGGCCTTCCAGCTGCTGCATGGCGAAACGTTTCGTCAGCAAGATTCCAACACATTTCGACACTGCGAGCCTCACCTTTCCGTCTTCGCCTTCTGCTTCCTTGTCGGTCTTCTCTATCTCCCTGTCCTCGTCTTCTTCATCGGACTCCGAGTCTTCCACGCGAGTTGTTTGACCGCGAATCCTTTCGTATTCGGGCCTCTGCAGCTCCGGCAGCTCGTGCTTGAGATCTTCCGGCCTCTCCTTGGCTGCCGGTTCTACATCCAGGCTCGGAGCATCCTCCTCCCTGCTCTCTCGATTCTTCGCTCTTCCTGATCCCCGCACATCTTGTGACAGGATGCGAGAATCACTAAGCTGTCTCTTGTTCGCGGACTTGCGAGGTTCGGAGCTTCCTCCGATGTCTACACGAAACTTTTGCTTCAACTCGGAAGAGTTGGGAGTCTGCGCTTCATCGTCCGATGACAGAGGTGTAAGAGTCTATCACTCAATAATCAGCGCAAAGTTTCGATAGGAAATGCACAAGAAAGCACTGACAGATGAGAAGCTGTATGATCGCTCGCGTTTCGAGCGAGCGTTAGAGTCTATCAGTTCAGGAATGGCCTCGTTATCGGAGTCCGCTTGTACGACTGCCTCATTGCTGATAATGTCTTCCGCAAGATGGTCGAGTGGTAAATTGTCATCTAAAGGGGGCATGTCCTCGTCGAATGTGTTTCCATGTACCATAGGCGCCTCTCGACCAGGGACGGAGCTGTCATGCGTATGACGGTTGCCCTCTATATGTATCGTCGCGTCACCAGTTGCTAGAGAACACGAACGGTTTAACTGTTCACCAGGTTGTGGTGTGCGGATGGAGTGACGATCTCGTAGAGATGATGGTCCAGGCATACTGCTGTGTGTGTCAGATACCGTGGCAGTGTTCAGCTTCACACCGCGGTGATGTCGAAGATTCAACATCTCACCCATGTTCGACATTACAGCCATTATCGTCAGTCCGCCGTGGAACACCAGCAGGAGTAGGGTTATCCTATGGTGGGCGATAGCGAACGTGAGCATGGAGACAGACATCATATTTACGATCTTCGGCTTGACCTACTTCGGTGACTGTGTCATTCCTGTCATTTTGCGATGGCGTAGCATAAGTTTGCATAGCTTGGATTTGCCTCAGCAAGTCAAAGGAGGTCCATTCTTCCCACTGAGCTTCACTGATGTGCTGTGGTGAGAACGTTACAATGCGCCTAGATCAAACATAAAGTAGTGATATGTAGAATTTAGGATGTCAAACAGCCTGGAAAACAGCACGTGATGGAGAAGAACGTAGATTTACCAGCAGTTTTGCAGCGGAAGACAGACAGCTTCGATGTCCAGCAGGCAGTCCTTGAACTTGCAGGCCAGACTAGGGATGGCCCATGATTCGCAAACCCATCTTCGAAGCTGATCTTCACCATATGCAGAGCCAGAACGCAGGCCCAGCTTTGTGGCGTTGTGAACGGCCCAGCTGTTTACAGCATATTCGAGCTCTGCCAGACTTGAGTAGAGGGCGCCGACGAACAGCCCATCCCCTTGGTTACTCATGGCATGCGGTGTGTGTTGTGCAGGCGGTTGTCTAGATGTATCGCTGGTTTCAGGCCAGACTGCTAAGCGAGCATGCAGACCTGGGGAGGGAGAAGGATGTCGAGGGTAGACGGTACGACATGTCACGCTTATGATGATGTTTGTGGTATGAGCCTGCAGAGCAGCGCCATACTTTCGGCTATATCATGATTGTTGTTGGTTGCTTTGGAACAGAAGAGACGAGGGTGAACGACTCCCACTCTGCTCGCTTCTTCGACTTTTGGCTCTGATACAACACCGAATAACGCGGAAGGAACTGCTGGAACGTCTTAAATCGTAAACGATCAGAATAAAAGCCAGAACAACCACTGTCATGTCGCAAGGTATCCTGGAGCTTCCTTGCCATGCAACGCTGCAAATTAGCCTGCTCCATCAAGTCTGCGCTTGGCCATTCTGAAGTCGCGTATCGGTCGTCAGGGTATAAGGCAAATCATGACCGGATGAGCTGCAATCACCCTGCCATCATGAGCACTGACACAGCTGCAATAGTAGCCGTACTGTGGTAGCCTTTGCGTACTTCCGCAGAAGGTAGCCAAATTGTATTTCGCTAGTATGGCACACAAGGCGTTCAATTATGAGCCGAGATAGGTCTATGCAAATAGGGCTCTTCTAAGTATTTTCGCTCCTCGTCACTCAGAGTCTTTCCATTCGCAGCTATAGCCTCCTTCAACCTCTGAACGCTCGAAAAGCCAACGATTGGTGAAGTAATTTGAGGTTGAAGCCACGCCAGAGCGACCTGGCTCATAGTCCAACCTTTTTTCCCTGCTATCTCTTCTACTCTTCCAATGATCTCTTTATCCGCTTCATGGTTATACTGGTTGCTTTCACCGGGAACGAACGACTTGGTCTGACCTTCAGATCGTTTGGTTGAACCTTGTGCGCTTAGTGGTTTCGCTAGAGCACCTGCGCTCAGCGGTCCCCAGGGTATAAGACCTATTCCTGCTTCTCTGCAGTATTTGTTCATTTCGCGCTCTTCCTCTCGATATAGCAGATTCTGTGTAGTTTGTCAATGTCAGTCTCCTCAAACCTGCAGCTCGGGACACCAGCTTACATATTGACTTTGCCTGATTTCAACACCTAGGTCAGCCTGGAATCGTAACATATCACTTCGGGTCACCTACATCGAAATGAACTTGGTCCATCCATGCTTATCGGCACACGCCTGCATATTTGCCAGCTGGTAGGCAAAGCAAGAGCTCATGCCAATATATCGGACCTGTAAGCATATTGGCCCACAGTGTCAGATCATATGCATCCTGCTGTAAGGGCTAACGTACTTTTCCACTCTTCACTAGATCATGTAGAGCTTCCATCGTCTCCTCGATTGGCGTATCGTAGTCGTAGCGGTGGCACTAGAATTCGGAGTTAAGTACCTACAGTCTGCAGATGTTACGGTACGTCACTCGAAGCCTACCTGTAGCAAGTCGATATAGTCTGTTTCCAGCCTCTCCAGAGACTGCCAACCAGCAATCTCAGCTAATACATACAACCAACGATAGGGAGGACGCACGTACAGCATTGACTTGATTAAAAATGGCTAGCCTGCTCAAGCCTCCTTTATTGGTATAGTTTGGATCTTGCTGATCTCTTATCTCGTCAGGGAAAATATCAGGTCTTTCTCCAACAGGATTAAAGCATTTTGTCATTATAACAAGCTTGTCTCGTGGAATAGAATATTTCTTGATAGCTTTTGCAAAGATTCGTTCACTTTCTCCATTTGAATAGATATTCGCATTATCCTGTAAAGCATCGTAAAAACAGTCTAGGCGAGTGCATTACAAGCCTGTTGTCGACCTATCTTACCCAAGTTGTAATGCCTGTCCACATTCCGCATGAGCTTTGCAACGAAGGGTGTGAGCAGACTAGTCGCACTCACCCAAATCATATGCCGCCTTCAAAAGGGGTAGAGCCTAAAAGATAGACTGGGTGAGCTTGATAAATGGTATGCATACGCTCAATACGTACTTCTTCTTCCTCGATACACCATGGTACCCATTTTTTGTCGCCGTAGGACATGCCACCGAGTATAGGCACACTGACTGCATACAGGCTATTGATTAGTCTCCACCATCCTTTTAGACGGGGAAAGGTACCTAAAGTATGCTAGTACCTCTCAGGCCGCTCTTGCCCAGCTGAACATATTTCACTTTTCCTTCCGTAATGGAAGCCATGGCGTTACAATGGGCGATTGAACCAGGGTCGAGACAGCCGGGGAACCCGTTAAAAGCTTGACTGTCTACCAGAAAAAATTCGAGGGCAAATGGTACGCAAGAAAAACGGCCAGAGCACAGCGTAACAACCAGCAGGCAGCGAATAATATGCGCGACTCTATGGCGACATCGTTCCATTTCTCGATCATCAACCGAACCGAGCAAATGCCGAAGTCACGTGACACACCGATCTCCGGTTATCTTGACTGTCCTCTTATCAGATATTCCAGCAGGTTACCCATAAGATAGAGCAAACTTGCCCATGCACGAACAGCTTGCATTGAAGTCAATCAGAACACAACCGACCACTGCACAGACCTCCTACATGTCGATCACCCTCTTTTTAAACTTTCTCTCGCGCATCCCCCTCACATCTCCGCCTCTTCTTCCTCTGCTGCCACCTCATCTCGCTTGTCTCTCTTCTCACCAATCCTTCACCACATCGCATACGGTACTGTCGCATTTACACCGCACTATCTTAACCAGACCACACCGCAGCCATGCCAAAGGGATACACCGTCAACAACTCCGGCACCAACAGCCAGGTAAGAAGGGCGTGTCATTTCGTTTCAGCATGCCCGTGCGCAGCTCGAAGGAACACAGAGCTGAAGACGTTTGTATACTGTCATCACAGGGCAATCACTACTGCTCTAGAGACTATGGCTCTTCCGCTTCTAATAGCAACTCTTATCACTACAGGTAGGCGGAGGACAGCCTTGAACACGCCAGTATACGTGTAGCGGAAGAGCTGATCTCTGCACGTTGTAACAGCAACAGCAACGGTTCATACTATTACACCAATCCTAATGGTTCTACCTGTATGACCTAAATCTCAGCACCGGGGTCTGACACATTCATCGGCTGATACATCAGTTTCCCCCTCCTCAGACTACAACAGCGGTAGTGGCTCGTCCACCTATACTAGCCCAAGCGGTAACACTTCGACCAGCTCTAGCTCAGGCAAGAAGTAGATTTGAGATACGACAAGCTATGATGCAAGTGAAGCAATGGAGCTGTCAATTTCTTCACTTTCTATGACATGTTAAATACAGATTTTGCCGTGTAGAAGCTTTGTCTACTTTGTAGCGAAGCTTGTTATTTCTGAAACACTCAAACATGCAAAGAATGTTACACTTTACTACAACTGAACTCTTCATTTGAGCAGTAGGTAAAATGCGATACACTATATAACGATTACTGCTTGCTGTGCTATGTTGATCCTCCAAAAAATCCCTGTCATCAACCGTATCTGAATATCGCTCCTCAGGGCCATGTGGCACCGGTAGACTGAAATAATGGGTCTATTCACATTCGACATCTCACTGATGCCTATGGATTCGGCAAGCTATCAACAGCCATAGAGTATGCCTCCGTCTCAGTCTCATTGTTACCCGATTGCGTAACGGGCTTGATTGTTGCGTGCGTGAGACTAGGTGAAATACCGGATGGTGGCGATGAACTGGACACCTGCGCTACAGGTCGATAGTGAGCGTCTGGAGACATTGATGATTGAGGTAGAGCTTCCGCATGATTCAACATGTCCATATATTGAAACAGTTGTTCAGGTTCACAAGCGGAGCCGCTGCCTTGATACCGTAGAACATCCTTGCTGTTTGTTGTATGATTTCTGAATAAGAAGCCGGACAACCTTGGTCCTGTAAAATGGAATGGGAAACACCGGTTCCGACTGTCAGAGAGGGTCGATGCTTTTTCAGACCAGATGCAACTCACGCAGTTCATCTGGTGCCCGATCGTCTTCTCCATCAGACTCGTAGACAGGATCCCTATCCTGCTCCATATCCCGTTTGAGCTTTTGCCATGCAACTTTAAAGCAAAGACACCATTGTAAGCGCCTTGTTAGACAAAGTATATACCCTACAGGGTGCTGGAGACTCACATTGAAGCTGAGTTTGCTCCCGTCTGGGTATTACCTGGTAGAATTGGTCCCATTGATACATAACTTTCAGAGTGGAAGAACAAACCACCATGCGTCAGCTTCGAAAGGACTACCTGGAATGAAGAACGATCTCGAGAGCTTACTTTCTGGTTCGGCTATTCCCTCGCTAGCAGGAACGAGCTTAGCCACGACATTCGCAGCTTCACCTTTCTTCTTCTTGAGAGCGTGCCTCCAAAGATCTGCGTGCGAGTAAGAAGGGGCATTTTCGTTTGAGATGGCAAGCTGAGGTGCTACAGCTGTAGGCGTCATGATGCCAGAAGTGACGGAGGCAGGTGGTGGAACCTCTATAGTAAGACCTGACTCGATTTTGACAGTAGGTACAGGTGTTATACTCTTTGATGCTTCAGCAGCCATAGTGATCGAGCTGGTTGCAGTCGGTGTAGCGTTTGGATCTAAAGCTGCTGCTGGATTGCGAGCTTTCTTTGCAGGCGTCCCAGAAGCACCACGCCCTTGTCGAGCAGATGAAGCTGCAGCCTTTTCAAGCAAAGCCGCTTTACCTTTCTTCTCTTCTGGGACTGGCGTACTTTCATCTCCTGTAGCTTAACAAAGCCAACACGTCAGCTGACATCCGACTGATAATTGAGTGTCAGGATCCAAGCTCACCTGGAGGCACCGAAGCAGCATTTGCGATCTCTTCCGCTTTGTATCGCTCGACAAATTCCTCTCTAGATCTCTGCATTTCCGCTCCGAACTGAACTTCCTCTTCTGTATCCACATTCTCCATCGTGCAATCTTCTCGAGTAAGATGTAATAACTGATCCGCAGGTAATTTCGTTTCTCCATTTGCAAAATCGGAAGCTACCAGTTCTGGCGTCTCCAGGAAGCGATGTACAAGGAAAAGGAAAGCCTGAGAACGCTGACTGGCCGGTATCGTATTCTTCGCGCTGCCCCGTGATGAAGCATCTGAATAAGCATCTGATAGAGCTGATTACGCACAAATGAGCACTCACTCGCCAGGATAGAACAAGTCTGGTAGGATGAAGCCTTCAGGAAAGTACTTCTGACTGATACGCTGCTCGAAAGAAGGGTTAGCATCGTATATACTCTATTATGTAAGCGGCCTCATTCACCGTCCATTCATTGTACAGCAGAAAGATGCAAGACACGACACATGCCGGAGGCTTCCAGCTGAGCACAGTCTGTAATGACAAAGAATGATCTCAGCACAAGAATGACTGTACACTTTGAGGCACGCTTACCGCCCTGCGAATAACTTCCGCTAGCGAGTCGGGCGGATTCCCCACATCAGAAGGCAGATGACACCCCTTCAATTGTGCTTTCATGCGAGGTGCATCTTGTAGGTTCTTCTTGCTGAAGTCGTCCATTTGCATAGAAGGTATGGGATGGTATGTCCGGAGAGCAGTCTTCATTTCAGGGTAGACTGGTGCCCGCAGACCGACATACTATGAGATGGCTTCTCTTAGTGAAAATGGAAGCGAACTCACACGCCAAGGTAGTATTAATCCTTCCAACATTGATCAAAAGACAAAGCTTTGCGAAATTGACAGCAAAAGCAGTACTTTCACTCATCTTGTCTTTTAGATTGCGATTTGCCTTATTTGAATTGGCGATACAATCAAGGTAGAGCTCCGCGAAAGACCATGTTCTGTCTGTAGGAAAGAGAGGGAGCGCCGTGTCTGGGTATGTCGGAGGCGTGAAGCGAGGCGAGACTGCAGTGAAGATGGCTTCCAGGGCGTCCCATTGTAGGTCTCGTCGGGTTAACGGTGATCCGTCCTGCGGTTTGAGAGGAGCCTGGACAGCATTGTCGAAGGGAAAGTATCAGCAAGACAAGTGTGTCACGCCATAGAGCTTGCAGGGCCCACATAGACAAGCCCGCCTGCTATTGTACCTGCGCCGCCACCACCTGCAGGCGCAGGTGAAGCTTCGCCGTGACTACTGTCGACATTCGCAGCATCCGCGAATGGCACGCCTGCGGCCTTGCGTTTCTTGGACGGACCTTTGGGCGGCATCAACGCTCATACATGGTCTGGTGGTGGTGTATGGCGGATATTCCATGTAAGTCCTGCAAAGCTGTAATATTGTTGGAGCAGGAGAGAAAGGCGACAGGCGACTTTGTTGAAACTCATACAAGTGAAGGTCCTACTTCGACAGCAAGTTAATATGAGCAAAGAAGCTATACCAGACGCACGCAAGTATCCAGCACACGAACATGCTCGCAAGGTCTTCACAGAGCTTCTAAAAGCTCCTAATGCCGACAAGACGATCACCATCTACCTGCAAGGCGAGAAGACGCTCTATCGACATGACACAGACAGGCGAGCATTGCCATGCCATTGATGATAACCGCATTCAAATTGACACTTGCTTGAATCATTGTAGAGAGCTGCCTTTTCGGTAGGCCGGCCATACCGGTCTTTCATGAATTGGCCACCAGCATCTGACGTAAACTACATTCTATGCCGCTAACATCCACCAGGCAGGAGAGCAATTTCTACTATTTGACAGGGTGTGACATACCTGGTTCGAGACTGCTAGCAACATGCAAACCCGACGCAGAAGACTTGGACATCGATTTGACCTTGTTCATTCCGGAAGTACGTAAGATCTAGCGTGAAAGGTTACACTACTTACATCCATTTCCAGGTAGACGAGCTCGATGTGATGTGGTCTGGGATGCCCCTACTTCCCCAGGAGGTGATTCAACAACTCGACCTGGACCATGTCTTTGACCTTTCGGAATTCGATAAAGTCCTCGCCAAGCTAGCTCCGTCTACAATCCACATTCTGCCAGAGTATAGCCTGCCTGAATCAGCACGCTCGTACAAAACAACAGACAAGCATCTTCTTATGGCTTGCCAAGAAGCCCGTCTGACCAAAACCGCCTACGAGATTGACCTAATTCAACAAGCAAACGAGATCTCCTCTAGGGCCCACGAAGGAGTAATGCGTTCACTCGGTTCTGGGAACCTCAGATCAGAATACGAAGCAACGGCTGTCTTCAACTATTATTGTGCAAGGCAAAACTCAAAGGGATTAGCATATGAAGTCATAGCAGCATCAGGGACAAATGCAGGAACCTTACATTACATCAAGAATCATCGTTCTTTCCCATCAAGTGATCATGCAGACTTACTGTTACTCGATGCAGGTTGCGAATGGAAGTACTATGCAGCTGATATATCGAGAACTTTTCCTGTTGGAAACGGAGGGAAATTCAGCAAAGAAGCGAAAGAGATTTATCAGCTTGTCGAGCAGATGCAAGATGCAGTCTATGTTCATCTAAGACCTGGGTGCGTATGGGAGGATATGCAACTGCTCATGCACAAGACATTAGCTGGAGGGCTCGTCAAACTTGGTATATTGAGGCGTGCAGCTGTAGCGAAATCCGAAAGTAAAGGCATCGAGGACGACGCTCAAGGCTTTAGAGACCAAGCTGAGCTCATTCACGACATCTTAGAAAGCGGCATCACAGCTGCTTTCTGCGGACATGGACTGGGTCATTCGCTAGGTCTGGATGTACACGATTCTGCCTTAGCGGCGCGTCCAGATGGGCCGAGCTCCCATCCACTTGCAAAATACTTGCGTTTCAGGCGAGTATTGGAAGAAGGGCATGGTAAGCTTCGCCACTGACCTCTGCTCAATCCGTTTCCGCACCTGTACTAAAGTTTCCTAAATTCATTAGTGGTAACCGTTGAACCGGGTTGCTATTTCAATCCTTTCCAATTAAAGCCTTTCATAGAGTCACCATACCTAGACAAAGAAGTCCTGGAGCGGTATATGTCAGTCGGCGGAGTTCGTATCGAGGATGAGTAAGTGCATCGACGTAGCACCATCACGAATAACATGAGCCTGGAGCTGATGAATATCCTCGATCAGTATTCTCATCACTAAAAATGGCTTCCACAACTTCACAAGCGTTCCCAGGAGTGTGGAAGAAATCGAGAGATTGTGTCAGATGAACGTTCCAATCGGGCAATAGATTTCGGTTTTATACTGATTCAGCAGGGGATTTGGCGAGGAGTATTTGTCCTAAAGGTGTCAGTGTATAGGCTGGTCGCATAGAAGAATTAGCTGAACGCAATTAAGCTTTTTGCTCCAACTTGGTAGAGAACGGTCATAAAACTGCTTTTCTTCATCGTGTCAATCGCTATCGGAATCACTACTGCTACTTGGCTCTGACTCTTCCGAATCGCTCGATGTATATTCCTCTTCATCATCTCCATCTTCGATCTTTTTGAAGGGCTGACCACGCATGGCCGCCATTTGTCCAGCAATAGTATCTTCATCTGGCTCCGATATATCATCTTCTGCATCTCCCTCTTCCTCATCTTCCTTAGGCTGCTTGACCTCCATCATCATATCCTTCTGCGCATCGGCTCCAACGTATGAGTCACTCTTGACATATGTCTGGAAGGTATACAAACCAGGCTGCGGTGGCGCTTGGAAGGTCAATTGCATCGTTCTGACCTTATTATAACCGAACTGATTGAATCGTGTCGGAGGTACAAAGACTCGTCCTAGTTTGTGGTCGCCCACAAAGACTGACCACGTGGGCATCCGTGTCGTCGGGAAACGAGGTGCATGAACAGGCACATCGGGTGTCTCTCCCATTGTACCGGCCTTCTTGCGACCTATAAGCTCATCGAGATCCTTCTCGTCGGCTTCTTCAACGGCAAGATCGTCTGTCTTGCCATTGATTTGAAGAGAAGGCGGTGGCGAATACGATGGGGGCGTGATGCGCACTTTCAGGTTGAGTTGGACGAAGGAACCCGGCGTGACAGCCTTCTCGCCAACAACTGCAGGAGTGGGGCGTTAGCTATGCTCTCTTTAAACGATCTTTTCGCATTCTGCTCACCTTGGAAGCGAGCATCGATGATCTCGAGAGTAGGCCAGTTCTCAGCAATTTTGACGGCATGTTCATACTCTTTCGGAGCTAGGTCTTTCAGGATCTCCTTTCGCTCCTTGTCAGACATCTTGACGAAAGCGGATATGCTAGTCACTCCCTTTTCAGCCAATGCATCTGCTTGCTCAACCGTAATATTCGGAATTTGAAGTAAAGGTGATAGTTTGGGGTGGAAAGCTTGAATGAGGTGCTGCTGTACGCTGAGGACTGTCAAATATGCGGATAGCCAGTTGTGTGCAAGGGAAATGTGCATCAAGGATGTGCAGAGAGCAATCGACTTTTCGACAACAGCCATTTGATCTTAGGCAATATAACGATATTTAGCAGGGATTTTACAGCTGAACGCGTGGAATACTCTCACCTCTCAGCAACGACCTATCCGAAATCGGCACGCGGAGCATGTGTGCGTAAAGCAGCAATGCCGCCTTTCCAGTATATGACTTCTTCGACCTGAGTGCGCTTTCAATGGAATTCGTATCGATCTGATGTTGTTTCATGGACTCAAAAACCTTATTCTGCAAAGCTGAAAACGCGCTTTCGTTTTTGAGGTTCCTGATGAGCGATCCTTTCGGGTTCTTAGCTGAGAACTCTGTGCTTGCACATAGGATTTCAACCGCACGTTCGAAATCTACGTCTTCCTTGAGTTCTTTGAAATATCCATCGGCAGTAACGGTCAAAGCACCGTCCTTTGTAATACGTCTTGATCCGTACCACCAGCTTCCGACGAACCAAGGTAAGAAAATACCGAATAATAGACCATATACACCGAGAACATAGCCATTGTTCTGAGTCTCAATCATCCATTTAGGTAATGCAATACCCATGGAGAACTCTTGCTTGCCATCGGGATGACCGTACTGCTCGTAATTCTGGCGGATCTGCTCGTCTGTAAGACTGCAAAGATGCCAAGGACAGTGAGAAGACGGATAGGAAGACCAGGGTATGGCACTTGTATCTCGCAACACTTACGCCTTGTATGCCTTGGTGAGCTCTACGAAGTGATTGTCGGCTTCTTCCTTTGTCTGGTTATCCGCCAAACGAAGCTTGTCCGGATGGCTGTCGTGTAGAAAGAAAGTCAGACGTCAAGATGGCTGTTCACATCGTCCGGATGTTGACATACAATTTCAAACTGAGCCTCCTGTAGAATTTCTTGATCTCTTTCTCTGTTGCGCCCTGAGGAGTTGCAGTAGGTTTTAGAAGAACTAACAAAAGGGGTCAGAAGAAGGCTTAGAGACCCACTGTACTGATTCCCAGAATCTTGTATGGGTCATAGAACGTGACTGGCGATTCGTACTGTAGAGCGCGCTGGAGAACAAACGCGAATGCCACCCATCCTAAGGCGAGTGCCACGTGTCTGCGAGATGGAGATGGCACAATCAGAACCTGCCAATGTATTTGCTTATCTATGATGTCTTAGAAGAGACATACGACTTTCTAATACCCCATGTGCGACTCCTGCTCTTGCGTACTGTTTCGTGCTTTGTATTCCAGCCAGCAACGGGTGCCTTGGCTTTTGAAGCGGCTGCATCTGGAGCACGAGAGGCCACATAACACCGGACAGCGAGTGAGGGGCGCTACATTCAGCTTCCTACAATGAGTACACCACATCGTCACACACCTTTGGGTCTCAGGGCGAAGTAGGTCCATGGCAGCAGAATAAAGGTGAGAAAGGTGATCAGGAAGAACTGGCGATGTGCAGGACGCGACGAAGGCCATCAGCGGGGATCATCTATGGATGGAAGTGCAAGCATGCGCTCACAAAGTACTGTCCCGTCTCATCGTAGCTGTAGCTCGCCATTGTGCGAGTGTGAGCTGCACTGTGGTGTCGGATCAAGAGAAAGAGCCGTGGTAGAAGAGACCGCGTGCTTCTTAACTTGCCGCCAACTCTGCACACAGCGCTTTTCAGTCCATCCAAGTCTGCATTCAGGTGACACACTCATTGTCCATCAGCCAGCTGTGCTGACCCACAGCTCGACCTGCAAGCTTCTGGCCTCCTGCTTGTCGCGCATTCTGCGCCACAAGCCACCATCTTGACATCTAGTAGGGCATACAAGGTACTGGAATCTAATCAAGAGAAGCACGGAGTTAACGCTCTACAGCAGCTCAAATAGTCTGCGAAGGCTTTCTTCCCCTAAACAGTTGTTTCTACGAGACCAACTTCGCCGAACCCCGCTTGCGCAGTAGAGTCTCTCAACACCCCTCACCACCATCATGCCCGGTGAAAACCTTCAATTGGCTATATCGGCAAATGCTGCCATCAAGTCACTTCTTCTGGATAGAGAGACGGCGGTCATGGAAAGGCTTCAAGAAGCTAGCCAGCATCTTTCGGAACTTATAGACAATCTGGAATCGGAATATTTGAAGTATGTCTCAGCCGCCACAGAAATCGCAACGCATAAAATGCCGGATACTGACTATCACGCTCCTCTCAGTCATTCGGGGAAATCGCCTCTTGTGAGTATGTTCTTAAGGAGCGTCATGTGCAAAGCTTACGAAGCACTCTCTCACGTCGCAGCCTGCTTCGCCCGGAAGTCAGGCTACTGGAAATCTCGGTCACTCAGAGCTTGTTCTTGCAGTAAGCGTGCAAACGTTATAAACCTGTAATCTTGCATTAAGCTTTGGCTTGCGCAACAGTCGCAGCGCGAGTACATGCAGAATACATTACAGTTGCTCAACAGGAAAGAAGAAGCTATGGAAAGAATGAGGGTCGAGCATAACAATATAATGAGGGTCAGCCAGTTTCCTTCTCAACGCTTAAAGATCGTCTCGGAAAGCTAAACTGCACGCTGTAACTATTTGAAATTCGCAGGAGTTGGTCACTTGTCATGAAGAAACAATCAGGCATATCACACAAGGTCGCGAGGAGACAAACAGGGTATGTTGTAACAGTCTCGACGGAGACACAATGACGGCACAAGTTCTAACTCTGTATGCCTCAATGTCATTGTGCAGGCTTTCTCGACGCAGCTCCTGCAGAATCTGGATCTGAACGGAAGCCCGAAAAGCTGATTAGATGACAATTCACCAAACCCAAAACCCATTTGAACCTATACGTAATCCATTGTAGCCTTACTTGTCAGAAGCGGTCGGTATTGTCCTGAAAGTTCCATATTATGACCTGCACTCCCTGGAAGCCCATCTTTCTGTCCGGAGAAGGTCCAAGCTCAGACCCTCTTTCTTCTTGCTTTTCTACCGATTGTCAGCCCTACGACGTCGAATGGGTCGAGAAATCTTCACGATGGTGTTCAAATTCAAGAGACTGCAAGTCTATCGAGTGTGATCTCGCGCTGTTATCTCCTCGACGCGTTACTTTCTAAACGCTGCATTTGACCATGGGCCGCACTCATTATTGTCGTCCCGCTAGCAAGCGACCGCCAACACGCAAGCAAACAGAAGAGGCCAGAGTGAATCAGCAAGATGTAGAGAGATGGAAGAGATATATCGATAATGTCCGAAAGACTGGCATACATTGGAGACATCAGTGAGTGCCTCAGCCACGTTTCCGACGCGTGTTGGCACTTCTTGCAGCACGCTTCCACCACTTCATGGCGAAGCAAAATGTCGACAGATCAATAGCTGACCTGTTTAAGCAGTGTTGAACGACTGGAACTCAAGTATCCCAACAACGTCTTCAACGTTTATACCGAGTTATCTGACAACGTCAAAGGCCATAAGGCCAAGAAGGCAGCTGAGAAAGGTCAGTACACGTGCGACATAACCAGGCTACATCATAGTGGAGTCCTGACGTCTAAATCCTTGTGAACTATATCAGCCAAAGCCGAAGCGAAGAAATTGAAGACTAAACCTCCCACTCCTTCCTCCACCTCGAATGATGGCAGTACGAGCTCATCAAGTAACGCATCTTCCAAATCTGGTCAAACTTTTCTAAGCACTGAAGTCACACAAGCTATGCTCGAAAAAGCCAGAGGTAGACCTCGTAAAACACCTAGAATGCCTTCCAAGCTGTCCCACAAACAGCCAACACATGAAAGGGCTACCTCGCGTCAAGCTTCTCAAGCCAACAATTTCAGCCTTTCTAAAGTGCCCTCGCCTGCTCATGATGACGCACTACTCGTTGCTACGAGCTTCGATAACGTCGATGTAAGTCTCAGGAACAACACTCTGCACCATTGAAGCTGACTTGCGGCACGTGGTATTCCGGCGCCTATAGCCTGCGACATGTGCCGATTTCTTTTCCTCTACACCTCCTCCGGCTCAAAAGGAAAAGAAACGACGAAATGTGGTTCTCTTTTCGGATGCCGAAAGCCCGAGCAAGCGTGTCAGACGATCCATATCAAGGCAAGTTACGACAGAGCCACTATCCATCACCAAACAAGCAATTAGAGGGACAGATCATTACGAGAACACGACTGTGGATGCTAGCGAGAAATATGGCGACACGAGCCTGGGTCATCATGCTGTCCAAGCTGCTTCTCGACTTTCTCGTGCTAACGCTAGCCGTGAAGATTTCAACGACATCGGAATTCCCGCTCAAGCTATGCCTTCGAATTCTCAGGTATCGATAGGTTCGGCTCTCGATGAACTTATGAATGAAGATGGTGCGGCTTGTAACGTCATCGCACTGGAAAAGCCTGTTCTCCCTATCAGCGTCACTTCAAGCACCAGTAGCACGCGGAAATCAGCTTCTCCGAAGGAACCCCAGCCAGCACTGCCATCAGGTGGTGGCAGAAAGACCAGCTCTAAGGGAATCTCCAGCCCACTGCGTTCTATCGTGGAGCCTGTACACCAACGAGTCAATGATAACAGTTTCTCTGAATCTATAGCTCCTTCAGCTGTTTCGACAACACAGTCTGCCTCGTTGGAGACATCTCAGACAGTCTCAAATGAAGCAAATAACAAAGTCTTAACGTCACAGACTGAGATTGATCCCGATATCGCTTCAATTATCAGAAAGCCAGGTGGAGTGGCAAGTTTCCTTAACAACCTAGCGCCTTCATTTCAGAGGGAACATATCATGCGACAAGGACACGAAGATGACGGATTAGGTGGTCAAGCTATACAGACCAACAATGCGGATGATTTGGCTTCCATAGAACCATTGGATGAACTGTTTGGGGACAATGTATATACACCTGCCGATGCTATCATATATCCAACCGTCCCCGAACCTGCCGACAACCTGGACACTTCGGAAACCGCTGGAAACGGAGTTCTGGCGGGCGCTGGTCGAAGTCTGAGTACAAGATGTGCTGAAGTTGACGCGCCGCTGGAAGGCGCTAACCAGCCCACGGCTATATGCCAGACTTATGCTGCTCGCTCATCATCGGCCGCACCTCAATTACAGGCACTCGCGATAGAGCAGGCAGGCATGCCTATTGCCTATGCATCTCATGCGACTCCCACAGATACGATGAGAAAAGCTCTTCAACCAATTGGTCCATATGTTCAGCACACCAAAGCAACCTCATCTCAGAACATTTCAGACAATTCAACTTTAAACAGCCTTGCCATCGCAAACCTGAAGATCAATCCGATATTCATCAAAGTCCTCTCGGACAATGCCTTCGTCAACATTTCTGATTTGGCGGAGGCCAGAATGAACAGAGACGATATTAGATTGTTGGTCGCGTCTATACAGGAAGAGCAGAAAATTAGCAAGTCGGAGACTATTGTTGCTATTTTGAGACTGGATGCCGCATTGCAGCGATTTCAGCAGCAGAAGCGTATGGCACATTAAAGCGCCATTGTAAGGGGTTCAATGTGGTAGAATAAGTATTACAGCACATGCATAAGTCAGCGAATGAGCACATGTAGCATACGTATTCCCAATTTGTCGATCAAAGAAGATGTTCCTCCACCAGAGATGGATATCCCGGCATTGTCTCTCCACCAGTGGCATCTCTGCTTCTGGCGAACAAGCAGACCAGGACGGCCATGTCGAACGAGGATCCAAAGCCTGGAGAGGTGCAGGAGCTCACAGGCGCGCCACTCAACACGTTCGCGTCCTTCCAGAACGAGGTGTGTCTGCCTCCATCTTCCTGGAGCCCCATAGCATGGCATAGCCGGCTATCAGATGCTGCCGAATGAATGAATGGCTGATCGGCGGTTGCTGTCCATCTTCCCGCCTGCAGATATATGGAACATTCAAGGACACGCCGTTCCCAGTGGCTTACGACAAGCTCGAGAAGGCAGCAAAGAAGAAGCTTCCCAGCGGCAACTTCAACTATGTCGCTGGCTCCGCAGGATCTGGCGAAGAGACGGCACGTGCCAATCGGGAAGCCTTCAACGACTATCATATCATCCCAGCAATGCTGAGAGATGTCAATGAGCGTGATCTGAGTGTCACTCTGTTTGGCGAAAAGCATGCTGCTCCGTTGTTGCTGGCCCCAGTCGGCGTGCAGGGTATCATGCATCCAGATGCCGAAGAAGCGACTGCTAGAGCTGCTGCAAATGTCGGCGTCGGTATGATCCTCAGTACAGCTGCTACAAGATCAATGGAGAAGGTTGCAGAAGCCAATGGGGATGGCCAGAGGTGGTATCAGCTATACTGGTCGGTCACACTCCGCATGATCAATCTATGGCATGACTGCTGAATGACGTTTTCCTGTGATACAGGCCTGTCTCTAAGGACTTTACACTATCTCTACTATCTCGGGCAAAGGCGTCAGGGTATACAGCACTCGTTGTCACTTTGGACACCTTCTCTCTAGGTTTCAGGCCACGTGATCTCGAGCAGGCCTATCTGCCCTTTTTGAAAGGCGAAGGCTGTCAGATGTATTTCTCAGACCCCGTCTTTATGAAGAAGCAGGGAGAAGATCATACTGCTACTAAGTGGAATGGTCCGGGAGAATCACCCGTTGGTGTTGAAGCTCAAAGTCGTGATGAAACACAGAAATATCGTCTTTTGGAGCTATCTCTAGCTGCTCTTGGAGAGACTAGTAGAGGTCACTTCTTCACGTGGGAAGATGTTGCTTTCTTGAGAGAGAACTGGGATGGGCCTTTGATTCTGAAAGGTATTCAGTCACCCGAGGATGCCGAAAAAGCTATAGATGCAGGCGTCAATGGCATAGTCGTTTCCAATCATGGCGGTCGTCAAGTGAATGGAGCTACAGCTTCCCTAAGAGCGCTTGACAGAATTACGCGATCAAAGAAGGTCAAGAACTCCGATCTTACGATCTTGTTCGACTCTGGTATCCGTTCAGGTGCTGATATGATCAAGGCCCTCGCTCGTGAGTAGCCAAAAGATCCATGTTCTGGATGAAACTGCTGATATGTTACCGTTCGACATCAGTCGGCGCTCATGCCTGTCTGCTAGGAAGACCTTTCATGTGGGGCTTAGCTCTCGGAGGAGAAGAAGGAGTTGAGCACGTACTCCGCTGCCTATTAGCAGACTTTGATATAACGATGGCTTTAAGTGGCAGGCGCACCATCAAAGACTTGGACAGATCAGTACTGCTATTCACCAAGGCATCAAAGCTTTGATATCGCTAGATTTACGGTTGAAATACATTTAGTTGAGTTGGGAATGTTAAACTTGCTGCAATCTGCCGTTTGACGCTTTCGTTTACCGTAATATCTGTTCGTCAATACCCAGTGTGTCGGGTAGGCGTCAGCCTAATCTAACCGAGTTGAAGATGAATCAAGTAGCTCGCATGCAGTGCAGACGTAAGATGACTGGGGAAGAAATTCTTGCTGAGTAGAGGTTCTCTCATTGCAACGGACATTGGAGGTTATGACCTGTCAGTGCCGCTGAAAGGAAAATAAAGGAAGTTGCTACGCCAAGCATCCTCCGCTTATATTCGAGCTTTGCATTGCTTTTCTCGACTACCACATGCGACAATCACCGCCTACTGTCTTCTTCTTCAATATTTCTCAGCCAAGCACCTGGGAGATCCCAAAGTCCATTAGCTTGTTATCTTGGAAGTCTGAAGTATTTCGTCTATCGAACAAAACTTACCAATTGCACCTAAATAGCCTTCATGCCGCAAGAAAAGCGCTCTCTTCGTTCCTTTACTCCAGAAACGAATAGCGTACGATAAAGTCGAGATAGTTGCCGAATGACCTCTAATAAAGCATCCTCCGAAATAGATTCGATCAAGATTATGTTTTTCAGCATTCATGTAGCTAATAAATGGGAGACAATCATCCAATCACGAATTAGTAACGTGTAAGGTACAATAGGCACGAGGATCTTTAGTCAGACGTACGCTATCTGTCCAATATTGTTGCTAACTGCATAGAGCAAACTTCTGGCAATATCTTCGGGATTGAATTTCTTCCCTCTTTGGCCTTTACGGAATACTTTGCCAAATGTAGACGCGATAGTTGACGATTTTAGGCCGATCTTGGAATAGTCAGAGCCGTCTAAAGGAGATTGTTAGGGGATGATATTCATTTTAGAATCGAAGGTATGAACTCGTTCACACACGTCCGACTCACATATATCACCGACTAGCATGTCAACATTGGAATTGTCGCCCTTTTCGGATAGTGCAAGCATCTCTATGGATACATAATCCCTTTAGCAACATGCAGTAACATGAAAAGGTGCGGAAAGTACCTACCATCGAACGTGTCTGCACCCGTCAGCAAGCTCAGGAGGCCCCATAGCGTACCTCCACCCAAGCTTGTCCCGCTAATACGTTCATACTTTCCATCGCCATCGACTTTGATAATAGAGACACCTGAGCCAATATTGACAAGCATGCAAGGGAATTGAGGGGTAGGATGTTCATCGAAGACCAGTGAATATTGAGGGGGATTGGGGGAAGGTCTAGGTAATTCATCTACTGAAAGAGGAGATTGAATCGTATTATCTGATCCATTTTGCTGTTCACCAGCAGCTCTGTTATTGTGTGTTAAGGAACACTTTTCTGAATTAGGATGAGAAATAGAATGTACTAATTGATCAGAATACCAGAATACTTCATGCGGAATCTCCATAAAGAAAGTCAAACCAGCAATTAGACATTCCATTTCTTCTTCTTTGCGTACTTCAACTCCTAAGTCTTTAGAGAGTTTATCATAGAATAAATGTGCCCCTCCACCTGTTGCCATTATCTTTACATGCTTGTCTTTGAATTCTTTCGATGGGATGTGGTGTGATGCTGCACTACTTTCTATGAGATAGTTGATGAATTCAATACACGAATCCATGTCTCCTGTTTCGAACTTGGTGAAGTTGAGATAGCCTCCACGGATGGGCTGTGTGCCATTAATGGCGTTCGGAGGTAAAGAAGTCGCCGGAGCTGTCGAGACAGATGGAGTGGCTCCTTCGCTATTCGATAGCGAGGGCGAGGAGGATGAGGAGGAGGAGGAAGAAGACGCAGAAGCAGCCGAGCGGCTGAGAGACGAAGAATGCGAGCTCGACTGGCGCTCAAAGTAGCTCTTTATGCTTGAAGACGAAGCAATGCTCTCCGGGCCGAGCACGCCGTTGGGGATTGGCGTCGTTCTTCCAGGCGACGCTGGCCTGGAGATGTTCGGGCTTCGGAATGGCATCTTCGAGGGGTTGTCAAAGTTGCCATTGCCATGCTGTTGCTGATGGTGATAGCCTTCTAATAGCAGCTCCCGACCCTTGCCTTTGCCGCCCGGCGTTGGAGGAGCGACTGCCGCTCTGGAGAAGTAGACGACTTTGGCGAGCGAGCCTCCGATGTCGATGGCGACGTGGGAGATCCACTCGGTGTGCTTGGGGAGGTAGATGTCGTGCGAGTCTCTGCTGCCAGGCCCATCCATCGGGTTGCTGCTGCTTCCGTTGCAGTTGTCGCCGTTGCTGTTGTGCTCATGGTGCGGATGCCCAAAGACGGCAGCTTCGACGCGCTGAGACTCTTCGCTGTCGCCGTCCGGATCCTCGACAATGAGGGCGCCCGACGTGTTCACATGCACCGCTGTGCGCGAGCTGGGGAGGTACTTGTCCTCCATCTATCGCATGTGCTGCTGGTTCGTGGTGCAGATGGAAGCCGTGCTGAGTGAGAAAGCACCTCGAAACACGGTCGTGCAAGCTTGACTCTGTTCCATATTTATATATGCATACACAGCAGGTATTCAGACTGGTCACTACCACCGCATCTCACCATGCCGTTCCCGCATGCTTCCACGTCCAATGCCTGTAACAATGCTGGCAGTGTCAGTGACGACGATGACAGCGATACTGGAGCAACAGCATTCAAGGAAGCACGAACACACGCCTACCACAGCAGCGACGACGATGATGACGCTGCATATCATTCAGATGATGACGAAGCCGAGGACTGGCACGACCCTTCAGAGCTGGCTGTGAGCTGACTATCATATCGCTGTCGATGTACATACATGACATCCATGCTCATGTTATGTTGCACGACAGGACCTGATCGAACAGGCTGCTAAATGCAAAGCAGAAGGCAACGCCCACTTCACTGCTCAGAGGAATGCTGCTGCCATAGAAGCATACAAAGAGGGAATCGCTATCTTGCCTGTCCACAAGCCAGCAACCACAAGCAAGTCTCGGAAGGATCCAAGTGGCAAGGGTAAAGGACGAGAAGAGTCAGAAGATAGTGATGACGAAGACTTAGGCAGCGCGAAGAAGACTAACGGTGACAGTGACAATCAGATAAGGGAGATTGTTGATGACGAAGATGAGAAGGCCTTCATTGAGCAAGGGAAGATTAGTGACGAAGAGAAGCAATTGATTGAACTGCGTGGTGCTCTATGGAACAACTTGGCAGCCACCCAACTGCGTTTGGTGAGATGCCGTCGTCTTAACTGAAAGGTCAACCTCATCTACATGCTAAGTTTACATATCTCCTCTTTGACAGTCCCTCTACAAGGAAGCCGCAGAGTCAGCAACGCAAGCACTAAAAGATTCACCTTCCAATATCAAAGCATTACAGAGAAGAGCAACTGCAAATGATAAACTAGATACATGGTCATCATTAACAACAGCATTAGAAGATTATAATCAATTAGCTAAACTTTCAGATACACCAAAAACTTCATTACCTAGTATTAGGCAAGCTCAAAGAACTATACCATCTCGTATAGAGCAAAGGAAAACGGATGAAACGAAAGAAATGATGGATAAACTTAAAGGTTTAGGTAACACTTTCTTAGGTAAGTCATCACTACCATCCAGGCATATTGATATTTAGGGGAAAAAGATTGTTTTGACTGTATTTGAATTCCTCACCCCTAACCTTTCCTCAACTTAACGATTAAATGCTTTTACAGGTAAATTCGGTATGAGTACTGATAATTTTCAATTTGTAAAAGATGAAAAAACTGGTGGATATAGTATGAACTTCGTTCAGAACCCCACATCAAAGTAAGATTGAACGAACCAGAATAGATCTCGTAAAATGCGGAGGGCCTTGAAATTACCACATCATGGCAAAAGAACGAAGTTGACCGAAAATTGACTTTTCTCAATGGCCATCTGAAATTTCCATGCAAGAGGAGCAATGTGGGCTGATGCGGTTCGCGAATAACCTGGATAAGTCGTTAGTACCCAAGTCTAACGGTGATTAACACGCTATTGGGAGCGACGGAAACCGCCTGCCTGATATAAGGGTGAGCAGACGTTGTGTACCAGTTCAGGCGAACAGCCATCCGGCCTTGCTGATTGTGTCTGCGATTCCCAACCAGCGTCGACGAGACTATCCGGAATGTACAGTCAAGCGAAAGGTGATGCTGGTCCTACGACTCATATAAGAATGTGCTTAACAAGGTGTGCTATGTTAGAAAACTGGTAACTTCGCAGCTTGAACTCATTAGCATCAATAATTACTCATCTGCAATTGCTTTTTTTCATTGGCAAGCAATCCTCTGCAATTATACTTTACATTTGGGTCATCCTATTCTTGATAACGTGACCAGACGCCTGACACTAAAGCTTAACGCGATGTATACCAACGAATATGAACCTACTCAGTGCCTATGTTACTAAGAATGTCAACTTACGGCTAAAAGCTTGTAGCTCCATAGTAGCTTTACCAATAATGAGCAGCGCTTGATCATCATGAGTCCAACTTATATATGAGCGACATCTGGCTTAACAGCATGTCCACTGATAATGCATTCAGTCACTATACTTTTGTTAATACCTGGTACATCAAGTAAAGATGCGTGCTATTGTACACCAGCTCTCACGATAATGTTCGTCGCCACTATAGTGACATCTCGCACTTGGACCAACTAAGATTGCTTGCACGCGGAAGTCGTCCCTCCATACAGGAGATCTTCAAGAAGAAGGAAAGGCCATTAAGCGTCTCCAATCACGCCTGCCTGTATTCCCTCGACTGCTCGATATCGGGAAAGCCCCCGCCACAACATCATCAACAATAAGGATGGCCACTCGAGGCAGAGGTGGACGCGGTGGCAGCCGAGTAGTCTCGGCGGTATCTAGCACGGCCAGCCCAGGTGATTCGAATGCACCAGTATGCCAGCATAACGAGCCTGCCGTCCTTCTGGAATGCAAGAATGGTCAGAACAGGTATGTTTCAAGCAGGATGTGGCGATCTTCTGCCTGCATGGTGCAATGCAGTGCATACGGTATGAATTAAGCACTGATGGCCATCCCATTCCCTTACTATGCTTCTGACTCTTCAGAGGTCGCTTCTTCTGGAAATGCAATCGCCCGATAGTGAGCGACAAGTGTCGCTTCTTCCGCTGGGATGATGGCGCGGACCCAAAGCAAGCTGCGAACGGCCCGTCAGCATCAGGCTCACAGAGCAGCAATGTATTCAAAGGGCAAGGACAGTCTCTCATGCAACCTCAGTCTTCAGCTTCGTCTTCCACCCAGCGTTCGACACCTGCGCCACCAGCGTCACCTGGCAAGAGGCGGCGTGTCGAGGACGAAGAAGCCACTCAGTATTCACAAGCCCATGAATACGCGGCCGATGAAGGTATATACTCCTCGCACCCTCTCAGACAGTCTCGCTCTGGACCAAGCTCATCTGGTATCCCGTTATCTCAGACTACCGTACTATCACAATCTCAAACAGTAGAAGACGCAATAAATGATAATTGGGATGAAGACATAGAAGATTTTGATGAGTTCGAAGCTGGTGGCTCAGGTAGAAAACCTAAGTTAGGTGAACCTACTACACCGAACAGACGCTTTACTTCTTTCGCTGGTCCACCTACTTCCCCTCTTAGTAAACATGCTGCTAAGTTACGTACCCCATCTACACCTCCAAAACAACTAGCGCCTGGATTGCCAGTCACGCCTGATACAGACTCGAATATCAAGACACGGTCTATCACACCACATGGTATCAGTAAATGGCAGCAAATACGGGATGATCCTTCTTCCCCATTTCATGCACGTGCGAATGCTCTTCTCAAGAACGAAACGGGCGGAGATACATCGCCTAAATCAGGCAGTACGGTCAGTCTACTTGCAAGAGATACTTCAGATCCTGCTGTATCATCATCAGAGCAGCTCAAAACATCTTCGTACGAAACGCCAGCCAAGACTTTGCTACCCACCGATACTACATCACCCTCTAAATCAGCGCGTCAAGCATCAGAGCATCTCAGCAAATTCTCTAACATGCTACTTAATGATTTAGAAACAATGGCGAAACAAAGTGAGAGTACAGAAAGACAGCTCAAAGCAATGAAACAGAAAGCTGCATATCACGAAAAGAGGGAAAAAGATGCTCAGGCTGAATTAGCTCAAATAAAGGAAAAGTTGAAGCTTGTCATGGCGGAGAATGAGCAGCTCAGGATGATGCAGCCGTAACTATAGAGCCCAAAAAGATTTGAATCAGCAAATTAGGTGGATGTACTTGGTAATCACAGTCATAATGTACATCGTTACTTCTGTATAATGTCATGAGTATATACTAGCATTTCAGGACTGGTGTTTCCCCTTCATTCACATGTAGCTGGTTGGGCACGCCGTTTTAATGTACAAACTGCCATGTATATCTCAAAGGCCTACATTGGGCGAGATCGTCCTGATCTCTGACAAGACCTTATTCCTTTCGATTTCTACGGCTCATTTGCTATCTAAACGCTTAGCTTCGTTGTCCACCTGCGGGAAGTTCCAAAGAATCGAGTCTCCAATCAGTCTCCATTCAACTGAGAAAGTAGAGCCATTGCGAATGCTCACCGCCGACATTACTCCCTTTAGAGCTTTCCAAGCTTCAACTGATAGAGCGATTCCTTTCTTGCCGGGTTTCTGCATTTCTGTGTTTTTATCCGTGTAGTACTCTCTTATATCTATGAGAGTCTTATCCTTGAACTGTCGTACTGTGACGCGTTTGTACTTATCGAGCTGTTGATACGTATAGACGGGAAATAAGCACGTGCTCTCCAAAGCCCCCGCTGGTATCGCAAAGCAGCATGAGATACACTGAAGATTGCTTACATCGGCATAGAAATCGCCTTCGTCGTTGCGTTTGAGCTTCGTATTCGACGAAGAAGCTGCATGTAGGCAATCGTTGATCCCAGTGTACCATCGTAGAACAACGCGATAGTGAAGATCGGTTTGATGTACATTGGACAAGAAGATATGCGTAAGCAGCCGAAGAACGATCAAGATGCCCGAGACAAGCATTCAATACCTGTAGGTTTGCTCTCGCCTTCCTCGTCGTCTTCATCCTTCACCTTGCGCTTCTGTGGTTGTTGACACGATGATCGCGTCAACCCAGATACCTGGAAACTGCACGATACAAGGAAGTGCGCACCTTTGCAGCGGGTTTATTATTCTCCTGCTTTGGTTTGCTATCCTTCGATGTAGGCTTAGCTTTTGCCTTGCTGTCCTTCTTGCTCTTCGCCTTCCGCTTTCTATCCTCGCTGCCGCTGTCGCTGAAGGCAGCTTCTTCCGAGCCTGACTCCTCCTCGAGGTCCTCGTCCGAGTCTGCGATGAAGTCGTCCTTCTTACTCTTCCTAGCCATGTTGGTGTTTACTTGTATTGGAGTAACAATTGCAATAAGTCGACTTCCAAGCCTGTTGGTGGCTGATTTCCAGTTCCTTTGCCGTCATCATCAGCAGTATTTGCAGGTGTTCCAGCTGTCAACCGAGGACATCGAGTGTGGAAGCTTCCAAGACCCGTACGAAGTGCAACATGGCCTCGGGCTCGCCTATCAAGAGCCTTGCACTCGCCCTCCAGCAGTCGCTCTCCCCAAATCCGCAGGAGCGCAGACAGGCAGAGCGTGCGCTGGACGACTTCAAGAGGCAGCCTGGATTCTCGCAGCTTGCTCTGCAGCTGGCTCAGTCGGACAAGTACGAAGATGGTACCCCTGCTCCTGCTCCCATCAAGCAGGCTGCCGCTCTGCTCTTCAAAAATTACATCCGCTATGGATGGGCAATGGTGTGTTTATTATGCTTTTCATGCACGCGCTTGGAGCGGAAAATATGGGAAGAATACACTGCAAAACGAAGGACAATATAATGTGATAGTCATTTGTGAGAGAAGACTGACTTGTTCGTATCACCGCCTTCCTCCAGGACGACGAAAATCCACCAGAGTTCCCTGTCCCAGAAGGCGATAGAGCAGCTCTCAAAGCTGGAATTGTCCAAGTGATGATCCAGCTCTCAAATTCGCCTAATCTGCAAGTCCAAGTCGGTGAAGCTATTGCCGTCATGGCAGAGTGGGACTTTCCTCTACAATGGGGTGACTTGGTCAATGTGTGTTGCACTGCTATCAACAACTTGTACACACTTCCAAGACATGGCTGATCGCTGGACATTATATCCACAGCAACTCGTCTCTAACTTTTCAACCGACAACTTTATCATCAACAATGCTGTCCTACAAACGGCCCACGCCATCTTCAGACGGTGAGTAGCTGTCATGCCCATCCCTCGGAATGCTATACTGACTAGCGCGCTATCTCGCAGGTGGCGTTCTCAATTCCGTTCCGACGAACTGTTCACAGAGATTAAATACGTCCTCGAGATCTTCTGCGAGCCTTACATGTCGTTGTTCAAGGTGAGTATGATGTTGCATACGCACAGCTTTGTTGCCTTGTTATCGCCAATCCTAAGCACTTGTTATATCTCCGCAGAGAACAGACGAACTTCTCAACTCACCTACCGCATCACCCTCTCCAGCAGATCCACAGACTCTTTCACGAACCCTCTTACTTCTTCTCCAGTTATTCTACGATCTCAACTCGCAAGATCTGCCCGAATTTTTCGAAGACAATATCGAACCATGCATGGCTTTACTGCACAAGTACCTCACATGGGAAAGACCGGAACTTGTTACTCTAGATGATGAAAATGATGAAGAAGGAGAGGCTGGTCCGTTGGAAAAAATCAGAGCTAGTATTTGCGAAATTGCGGAACTTTATACTCAGAGATACCTGGAGGTATTCTCTATGATGGAACAATTCGTTGAGACCACTTGGACTTTGGTGACGGGCTTGGGAAGCTCGACCAAGTACGATATTGTATGTGCAATTCCCTAAGAGAGAATCTTACGGATGGCACGGCGATCTGACAAACGCCTGCTTTTTTTAGCTCGTCAGCAAAGCAATGAGCTTCTTGTCCGTGTCAGTACGCATGCCAGGCAAGAAGCACATGTTCGAGGGTCCAGGCATTCTTGAGAGCTTCTGCGAGAGGATCATTCTGCCCAACATGGTCTTGAGAAGTGAGTGTCAAGCTTAGATCTTCCTACGACTTCCAGCTAATGCTTAGAATTCAATAGCATTCGAGGAGGAGATGTTCGAAGATGACGCTTTCGAATATGTGCGCAGAGATCTACTCGAGACAGCTGGAGGTAAGGGCTGCTTTTGCCTTTCTATGGATAAATCACTGATTTTCTTGAACTCGCAGCGGACGCCGAAACACGGCGGCAATCTGCATCTGACTTTACTAGAGCCCTCATGGAGCAGTTCGAATCACGAGTTACTGAGATTATCAGTCGCTATATTCAAGGCTATCTTGGCGAGTATGCTTCAAACCCTCAAGCGAAATGGAAATCGAAAGATACGGCTGTCTTCCTCCTTACTTCCATTGCTTCTCGCGGCTCAACTGCTCATCACGGCGTAACGAGCACGAACTCCCTCATCGACGTTGTCCAATTCTTCTCGGATCATGTCGTGCAAGATCTTCAACCTCCTTCGGCACAAGCTAATGGCGCCTCTGGTGCACCTCATCCTATTATCGTCGCGGACGCTATCAAGTTCTTGTATACTTTCAGAAGTCAGTTGACAAAGGAGCAATTGCTTTCAGTCATTCCGATGCTTAGCCCGCATCTACAAAGCGAATCATTCGTCATTCATACCTATGCTGCTATGACCATCGAAAGGATACTATTCATTAAACAAAACAACATGCTCATGTAAGTACAGTGCACTTCTTTAGGCGGATGGCTATGTGCTGATACCGCGGCTGTACAGCTTTACGCAAGCGGACATTAGGCCGTTCACAGAAGGCTTGCTGGTAGCTCTCTTCAACACGATAGAGCGCGGTAGTACCCCTGAGGAAATCGCCAAGAACGATCATCTTATGAAGTGTATGTCAAGTGCCTGATGTGGCCGCTTATAGATGTAGGTTTCTGACAAGCTTGGTTGCAGGTGTAATGCGAGTGATCATCACTGCTCGACAAGCTATGACTCCTATTTATGGTGTTGTCCTGGAGCATCTAACAAAAATTATGGGCGAAATCAGCAAGAACCCGAGCAATCCTAAATTCAACCATTATACCTTTGAGAGCATGTCCGCGCTTGTGCGCTTCGTCACTGCTGGCACGCCTGCTACCCTTCCTGAATTTGAAAATACACTCTTCCCTCCTTTCCAATTCATCCTAGCACAAGATGTAGCAGGTAAGTCGTTCTCATCCACACTTGTGCTGGAGACCGGGTTCATAGCTGAGATCCTGTGTGAAAACAGAATTCTCGCCATTCGTTTTCCAGATCCTCTCCCAACTTCTCGAACTACATACCGACGGTTTGCCCGATGCATACCAGGCCCTGCTGCAACCTATCCTGATGGCACCGCTATGGATGCAAAGAGGCAATATCCCCGCTTTGACCCGACTTTTGCGAGCCGTGCTCGAAAAGGGCCCGAATGCCATTGTGCAGGGCAACCACCTTCCTGCTATTCGCGATATCACCCGCTTCCTCCTCGACTCTAAAGCAAATGATGCGTATGGTGCTGATATTGTCGAAGCACTCTTCCAATACATTCCATCGTAGGTTACTTGAATAGATTGCAGTCAACTTGAGCTGACCGGCTATGCCAACAGCGAGGCTTTGGCACCTTTTGTCAAGGAAATTTTCGTTCTTCTATTCACCCGCTTGACTTCTGCCAAGTCGGATCGTTACATGCAAGCGTTTGTGCGCGCATTCTTCATGCCATTGGCAATTAGGAAACCAGGTCTCGGGCCTGACGAGCTATTTCAGCATGTGGAATCGTTACAAGCAGGGTATGATTCATCTCTGTCGCATGACACGGAGCTGTCCGGCTAATAGTCGCTGTATATAGCATCTTCTCCAAGATGTTGGAGCGTATTCTGCCCGAAGTACAGAAGACGCCAGTGAAAGACCGCAAGACTGTCCTGGTTGGATTGGCCGTGCTTCTTACAAAATCTCAGAACATGCTTCAGCAGCCGACGGTTAACGCGTGGTAAGGGACGATCTGATCAGACCGCCACTATACTTGCTAAGCTTCTTCTGCAGGCCGGCCGTCTTCGAAAGTTTTTTGAAGCTCTTGCTTCTACCGCGGGCGCTACCTCAATCAGGTGCTGACGGCGAGGAAGAAGTGACTGTCTTGGACCTTGAAGAAACGGGCTATCAAGCCTCTTTCTCCAAACTTGGAGCATCAGAACCACCCAAACGTGACCCTGTCGCAGACGTCGCTGATCCTGGTGTCTTCATGGCACGCTCGTTAGTAGAATGCAGTCAAGCGCATCCAGGTCAAGTAGGTCATTAGCAAGCCCTTGGTTTGTCGCATCTGACGGAATCCTTTACTCCAGATTCAGCCTATGGTACAAGCCGTGCCACAAGATCTTTCTTCGCATTTCATGACGATTCTTGCCAACGAAGGACTGTCATTGTCGTGAAGCATTGTCGTTACCGCAAACTGGCGCGCTCTTTAGAGTCTTGTTGTAACCATCATCTATGCTTGTCTGGCCAGCCCGATGCTTTGAGATCGGCGGTACAGAAATCCAAAAAAAGGCCTTTATGGCGCTCTATCAGCGATGGCAGCTTCCGTCATACTGACTGTTTGTGACGTGTCGCTCTTTCGACGAGCGCATAGTATTATGTTCGTGAGCGTTGACTCCAGTCGTAGGACAAGAAAGCTGCAAGCCCATCGTGAGACGTTAGTTGCGCGCAACTGGCGAGGCGATAAGCCGACCACAAATGTACGTGATGCGTCACGATTGCATTTCTGAATCACGTCTGCATTATCCAAGTAGTAACTTTAACAAGTAAGGGCGACTTGTTCATTTTGCAGGAACAAAGAACATTTGGGTATCTCAGGTAGAAGACCAACGAAACAGCATCCCGAGCGGAAACCGATGTCGCTCATCGAGACATACAATTACTCAACGAGTTTTTGAAGAGTTGCGAGTCGGTCATGCTGGGACTACTCGCATAGTTGGAAGTTGAGGCTTAAGCTTCTCCAGCATTGGCGGTTGTTGGAATACTTCCGCTTTGAGGTCTTCCACGACCACCACCTCGACCACCTCTGAACTCTCCTCTGTGGCCTTCACCACGACCACGTCCACCTCTGAAGCTTCCTCTTCGACCTTCCCCATCTCCGCGTTCGCCTCCGTGATGGCCTTCACCTCTGGGCTCGCGTCGTTGCCATTCACCAGAGTTTGCACCACCTCTGCCTCTTCCTCCACGACCACGTCCGCGACCTTCACCTCTGCCTCTGCCGCCTCGTCCTCCTCGGGTTTCTTGAATAAAGCCATCAGCATCTACAATGGGTCCAGACGTAACCTGCTGTTCTTGCGTGTCTGCGGGCAAGTCAGGAGTAGCAGTGAATGGGTTGGCTGGTTGGCTTTCGTCTACTTCATCTGCCCAGCTCTTTACTGGGTTGGGGGCCTGCGTGTGAGTGAAAGCATTGAATTTCATTTGCTTCTTACGATTGCATAGCATATGCAAATCTAGACTCACCTCTTCCCAACCACTGACATACTTCTTCGGCAGAGTTTCGGGACTGATTGTTGTAGGAGCAGGTATATTCTCCCAGTTATTTCCGTTGGCGGCAGACTCCGTCTTCTCGACAGCGGGCGTGTTGCCGAAGCCAGGTGTAGCAGCGTTGGAGCCAACTTCGTTGCTGACTGGATGCAGAGGGATGCCAGCGGTGGAGTGGGCTTGTTGGACACTGCCAGACTCGATCTCTGAAGCTTGCATGAAGTTCAAACCAGAGGCAGGAGCAGCAGTTTGGTCTCCGCTGACGTTGATAGCGGGAACTTCTGTACCTGCGGCAGATGAAGAGATTGGCTCGTCCGATGATGGCAATTCATGGCCCATCTCGGCAGGTCCAGCAGTAAGATCCAAAATCATCTGCTTGACATCGGCGAATGTGACACCCTCAATGACAGCTTTGGAGGATCCGCTGCGGAGGTTTTCAATCTGTGAGACAGCATCGTCTCCTGTTCCTACAAGAGGGCCATTTGCGAGATTCTGGAACAGCTCATGGACAGCGCGGTGCTGCTGAGCTGTAGCGTTGGCTACGACAGGAGGTACTGCGGTCTGACTGTATTGAGTCGATTGGCCTGGGTTAAATAGAGAGTATAGGTGGAGGAACTGTAGAAGAAGAGCGAGATCGTTCTGGTTGTGAAGCTGCGCATTATGTCAAAGAGAGGTCAGATTTTCAAGTATACAAAGTATACATGCAGGACTGGGATTTGGAGTACCTTTTCATCAGAGACTGCAGCAGCCACTCTGTGCTGAATCCTCTGCTCTTCTGCCTTCTTCTGTTTTTCTGCACGCTTAGCCTCATCTGCTTCTTCGGCCTGCAGACAAAGGAGAGGCATGAGGAAAATGTGAAGACTAGCAAGAAATGCATACCAAGCACTCACCTCGAATGCTTTCGAGATTTCGCCAAGCTCTCGCTGGATAGCTTCAAGTACAGGCTTTTGCTGGAGGGACTTCTTCTGATCTTCGTTGAGTGGGGTTGTCTGGGCTTCATAAGTTTGAAGTTTTTGCTGTTGTCGAGACGAGAGGTAATGATAATCAGATATTGATGCAATAAAAAGCAGCCTCTTTGCCATCATAAACACATCATCAAGGCCTGTTGGGGTCTCTGCTACATACAGCATCTCCCCCGCATGATGGCCGGCAATGTTAAACTCAAAGACTTACAATTTTCTTGTTATTGGTTTTAAGTCTCTTCTGAACATAGGCAGCAGCGCTGAACTTCTTGACATCAGCTTCCTCTTCTACAGGTGTTCCATTTAGTCCGGCAATGCGAGGTCTGCCGGACGCCTGAAGCTCTTTGGGCAGCTCCTCCCTGCTTGGAGCGGTCTCCAACGTGGCAGTAGCCAGTGCAGGATCCTTAGCATGAGCTACATCAGCAGCAGCTGACGAGGGTTTCTTGCCGCTCTTCTTTCGCTTGCTGGTCTTTGCAGGCTCATCTTTGCTGCCCAGGCCCGGGATGTAGCGCTTGACCTGTTCAATGACTGAGGGCTTGCTGGCAGCGGCGTTGTCTTTGGATGCAGTTGCTTCTTTTGGTACTGCTTGAGGCTTGCTCGTAGCTGCAGGTGTCTCGGTCGTTGTAGCTGCAGCTGCAGTGTTGCCTTGTTCGCTGGCTGGAGCTGGCGGTGACGGTGCAGCAGCTTGCTCTGACACTGCAGCTGTTGCGTGCGTGGGTGCTGTCTCGCTCATTGCGACGATGGAAGGGTACTGAGGTGTGTTCTGGAGGGATGTGCTTGCTGGAGTGTGTTGTGGTGCGGAATCAAGATAGAGGCGAGCTCGAAGGCTTGCATGACGATGCGACGGCAAATTGCAAAGTATTGTACGGCAAGGTCAAGACGCCTCAAAGAGGCGATAGATCATCTTGTTCTGCGTTCTGGATAGGCTGTGCGTTATTCGCTACATCTCATACAGTCTAACTCGACATCTATCTCGTCGCTATGGCGCATGACGAAATAGAAGGTAACGGAAAGGGTCTAGAAGGTTCAGACAGAACTCACGTTGGAAATGCAAAACTGATAGAGTAATGGCGCTTGCGCGAGATATTCAGTATGATACAGTCACTTTAAGCTATCATGCGAAAAGATGCAGAGTCCATAACCACATCAAGCTCTCAATTCGGCAGTCGATGCTATGGGAGCCGCATAATAGCTGCTCGCCGTGGTAGCGACTGTCCTTAGGCTTGGGGTCTTTCTTTTGTAGCTTGCATTGTCGGGTGTCATATCTCCACCTGCATTGAGGCCAGTTGGTACATGTACAGACGGTGCATGGTAGCTTCCGTCCTTCTGGCTGAGTATCGCGGCAGACCATTTACTACCTATTGAATCTGTACTCTCTCTTCTGGAAGGAGCTATAGCTCGAATACTTGCGTCCTCATTTGCCATTGTACGATAGCGATGTCCAGCCGTATCAACGATGGAAGGTGCCCCTCCTATGCTAGCAGCTCCCCCGCCTGCGATACCGTCTCTATACCTTGATGCAGCGGTATAGACTGAGGGCGCTCTTCCCCCAGTAGAAGAAGCCAATGTAAGCATAGAGGCGTTGTCTGGAGGTGGTGAAGAGGCGCGAGGGTTATTCCTTGGATCCGGTGCAGAGTGGCGCGGATAATGGTAGATACCTTCAGCGTCTTCCGTGGTCTCATCTTCTGCACGATCTGCATTGGTTTGATGTGTATACGAGCTGAGTCTTCCAGGCGAGCCTGGAGCACTGTACAGCTGAGCGGAAGAAATGGACGAAGGTGTGGCTGGCGGAAGTTTGGAGAACGTGATAGAAGCAGAAGACCGTATGATATTCGTCGAGTCTACGCGATGAGCTTCAGGCATCTGCAGATTATCGGGTCTAGCGTCTGTCGAATCCTCTTGTGTCCAGTCAAGATCCCTGGGTGTAGACTGCTGAGGAGCTTGACTACCAGTCTCACTCTCCTCCTCTGCTGCGCTCAAGGCAGGCGCAACGGCCAGGCCGGACACCGGACCTGTAAAGCTGTTCCTCAAAGGACTAGCTTTCGGTCCATGTCGGGCTGCTTGTAGCGGTCCAGGTTGTAGCGCATTTCCTGCCGGTAAATCGTTGGAAGATCGGATAGACCGAGGGGAAGAGGGTATAGTCCCTTCGGCACCATGCAAGCTTGTAGCTATTCTGTTAGCATTTGGATCATGCATATCAACCATTCCTAGACTTGAAGTACTATGAGCGGGTGCATCAATAGTAGCTTCAATAGCTTTACTCTTTTCCCTCTGTTTGTCAGATTGCAGTGTAAGAGATGGACCTAAAGAGCCATCTTTGCGAGGCTGATGGGAAGAATGTACAGAGTTCGGGGGTGATGACGATGTGTCTTGAAGATTTGGCGGCCCATTACTGGTAGGTGAAGAGACAGACGGCGCATTGCCAGCGGCGGCTCCTCCAGCCGAAGGAGCATTGATGCTAGTGCCATTCGCACCGAGTAGAGTTGGCTTAGTGGAAGCACTGGCTTTCGAATGACCGGTCCGGAATGATTTGAACGTCCTACTTGTAGGAGCGAGAGAGTGCAGACTGGTAGATCCAGTAAAAGAAGAAGATGCATCAATCGATGACGGAGTTATCGGTCGTATGGAAGCATCCGCATCAGCACCGTCAATCTCGTCATCCTCGTCTTCAGGGTTTTCGGCGCGATAACGCAGTGCATCTAGGTCACTATTACTCTCATCTTGTAACTTGTGCTGGTGTTCATCGCTCATATGCACTGGCATGGCACCCTTCAAACCGAAATAGTCGACTGGGTCGCTACTCTGAGTGGATACGGGCGGCAGACCAGCAGCAGGATGAACGTGCCCCACAGTGTCGTTACGCTGCTTGAGGTCGGCTGTTTGTGTTGTGCCCTGCAACATGTCTCTCGACGCTACTGCTTTGCCTTTGCTGTCTTTGGAGGCGGTGAGCTTGCTAGTATTGTGTGAAGCACTCTGCTTGGAAGCGCCATTGCGCGCCTCCGATAATGTATTCTTGCTGAACATAGCTTCAGATCTCGTATTGTTGCCCGCTTTGCCTTTCGTATTACTTGACGATGCTGCGTCCGCCTGTCCTCCTGCAGGCGATGAGCCTGCGTTCCCGGAGCCACTGACAGGCTATTGGCAAGTGCCCGGATGGATGAAGAACGCGTCAGTAGCTTGTTGCATAAAAGTGCGCAACTTTCGCTTCTTCTGTCTCACCTTTGAGCTCTTGCTGCCATGTCCTCCACTCAGCTTTGCCAGCAAGCTCTTGAGCTTGCTACCACCGCTGCGCCCTTTGCTGCCACTGTGAGCCATAGGCGACGATGCAGCACCGCTGCTTGTACTTGCATGTTGTGTGCGGGTATGCTCGCTGGAATCCATCGTCTGCACGTTGGTTGTGGAGAGAGTCAAGCCGTGTCAAGGCAGACCTGTCATCGCATGTCGCGCTGTCAATTTGGCACGTGCTCGGCCTCTGTACAGCAAGTGGACCCGGAAGTCCCAGTTTCAAAAGCTCAATATAACGTGAGTCGCCTATGACACTCAGTTCAATACCAGCATAGTAAGCGCTAACGATGCATACTCCCAGCAGGATTTTGTACTTAGACGAAATTCATCTCCGCGTTGTCCAGCGACAAATCCACATTAGCAATAATTACCCTAAATGACGCACTACCCGACACACAACATAAACACTCAGTACGCGTAAGGCATTATTATAACTCCGTCCAACCTGTGTCTCCACTATCCTGTCCCGCTACCAAACCCAATACCAGCACGATCAAGTTGGCGGACATGCTCATCGAGAAGCCTCTGTATAGTTGTGTAATACCAGTATAGAAGGGTAAAGCTTCCTGCTCCTTTTCTTCAGGTATCGCACCAGGCATATTCTGTACGATATTCTCTGCTGATAGGTTTGCATTGCTCGAAGAGCTATTCGTAGCTTGATTGCTTGGAGCCGTTCCTCTATAGCTTCCTCTCCTTGATGATCCATTCACATTCGATGCTGTTGATGTCCTTCGACTCATTGAGGGGCGTCGAGGTTTCTGTTCTACATTGTACTCGTGCAGCTTGCCTGTCTCTTCCGTCAAAATTCTGTAAACAGCTTCAACAACACCATAGTAAGGCGTAGGTCTCGTCTCTACGCATGTCTTGAAGGATTTCTTTCCGGATATATGTCCTTTGATTTGAGATCGAGTTTGTACTTGTAATCTCCTTCGAACGGTTTCAATAGGCAATGTAAAGAGAAGTGAAAAGGTAGATAAGGTGAATTCCGCTAATCCATAGATGATTGAATTGGAATCTGGCGTTATTCGAAGTTTACGCTCAATAAAGAGGGGAATACCAAGATGGAAGAAAGATCGGAATGCACTGTCGAGAACAGCTGGAACCCAAAGTGCCGAATGGAAGTAAATGTTCCGAAGACCACCTTCTTCCTCTTGAATCTGCTTTAGAGCATCCAATGGACCTGAGTATTTCTTGTGCCGAACTTGAGCAGACTGAGCCACAAGGCGTGTTCGAACGAGGTCTAGAGGTGATAAGAGATAGCTTGTAACGACATGCGAGACGATAGTGACTCCAAAGGCCTTGAGCGGAGAAGGAATGTGAACGAGAGGAAGGGTGATGAAGGGAGAATCTCGCAGTAGAGCAGCAGCAAGACACGAGTACATGAAAGGTTGGATAACAGAAGACAAGCTTTCCATAATAAGCGTAGTAAGCTGACCTTTCCACAAGCTCCACCATCCTTCACCTTTCCATCTTCCAATTGCCTTCATCATTTCCCACACGCCACCAGTGACAGTGAAAGGCAGAATCCATTCTGGTTTCGTCGCTGATTCAAATATCGATCTTCGTACAATATAGCCTGATGAATCCCTCACTGCCGTTACTGACAAGCTTGGTGCACCGAGTGGCGGTCGGAGTGTACGGCGATCTTCTTCTTGTTCACCAGGCGGCGAAGCGTGTCCTGATCCACCGCCGCCTCTATTTCTCCTGCTGCGTGAAGATGTGTACCCTCGTTGTCTTGTGCCTCTGCGTCGCTCTCCGCTTCGTTGGCTGTTGTTGTGAAGGTCGTGGAAGTAAGCCTGAGCATCGTCTTCATCTGAGAGCTCCTCGACATCGTATATGACCTCCTCTGGCGCTCCGTCCTCCTCATCATCTGACTCTTCATTCAATATCTGGACATCTGCTTTCGGTATCCATTGTATCTGTAGCAGAATCTTGCCTACTTCGAATGGCATGACACACGCCGTGGAGGCATACCCCAACACAGAGGCACTTGCCCAATATCGAATGAAGCCTGGGACAGAGCGTGGAACATCGCTGAACTCTGAATCGTCTATGAGGTCGTGAACCGCAGCGTAGCGCGATGGCAGTGCTATTCCAGACGAGATGCCGCCATTTGCTAATGTTGATGCTGATGATGATGCTGCCCCGGCGGCGGACGTGGCACCCGCCGAAATGGATGGCGCGCCGCTCAAGATGAAGTCTTCGGGGGATGGAGCGACATAGTACGGTCTGCTGCTGCTGGGGTGCCGCGACGCTCTGCTGCTGCTGTCCATGTCCGCTGGTGCCGGATCGGTGAAGGCACGAAGCCAACAGGCCGTCTGCAACAGGCAATCGAGGAAGATGCAAAGTGTCTTGCAACCTAGATCCAGATGGTAGCGTACCGCATGCGACAACCCCTTAAGTGACAACTCGAACACGGCCTATGTGTTGTGAGGCTCTGTCTTCGGAAGTACTTGATGTTGATTATCGACAACATAACAGCAGGACCAGGTACTAAACCCTTACAAGCTCACAACAATAACTAAAACTGATATATTCGTTCAACAAGTCAAGAACGAAAGGCCAAATGTGTAGCAGGAGTCTAGATCTTGTAAATAATCTCGTCACTGTAGAAGATCTCGTTCCTGTCTTGCATATCTTGTAGGATAGCGTCTGCTTCCCTGACGCCGAAGAGTTCCTCCACAGGCAGACCTTCATTCAGTTCCGGTAATAGTGCATCTCTGCTGAATGCTTCTTCGTCGGCGAATTTCTCCCGCATTGCAGTGGCAAGCCGCGTCTTGAACATGTTTGCACTATGCAACCAAATAATTTGTCAGTACTGATTTGTCTCGCTTCTACGTGAAGAGAGCAACACGTACCGGGCAGGATCAATGGGGCCGCTTGGGGCAGCTGGTGCAGGTCCTGCTGCAGCTCTTTCCTCTTCCTGCGTTTCATCGTCCATATCTGCATCTCCATCCCTTGTCGACGATGCCTGGGTAGGCTTAGCAGGGCTAGTGCCAGCATGTGTGGATCGTAAGGTAGTATTCATGCCAATGTCAGAATCGTCATTTGCAGTACCGGTTCCCGTTCCTGTCGCTATTGACGTTGCGACGGAACTAGCACGAGCCGAAGCGTCTCGTCGACCAGGCTTGGTTGCGCTAGCAGGCATAGGCATCCTCTTCTCTCCACCAGCTAACGCAGCTTCTTCCTCCTCATCAGTCTCATCTTCTTCATCCTCTTCTGTCTCGTCACCTTCGGTATCTGAGCCATCTGCTCGAGAGCCACTTCGAGCAGCTCCATTCAATCTCCGCTTCTTGCTCTTCGTCTTTCTCTTCGCTCGGTACACCTCTTTGAACAGTGCAAAGCGTAGAATTTCTTCCGCAGCTATCGCATCTCGCTCATCCACTGAAGTCGACAAACGGGCTTTGGCATGTGCAGTTGACAGACGAATCAAAGTTTCAAGTGTACGTGCGGTGAGAGGTGAAGTCTGCGGGTCGAGAGCAAAAGTCAGCTCAGAATCCACGGCTCGCGGACTCTTCTAAGCTCACCCTCTTTTGGTTACTAGCAAGATCGTCGTTTCTCAAGCTGGTATAAACGGAGACGATATAATCCGCCGCGTTCTTCGTCAACACAGGCTTGCACCTGTTCTTGGCATATTGGATGTACTTCTTGATGAATGCGATAGAGAGCACTTCCTTCCGTTTGTTGGCCCCTCTGCCTGAGCTTGTCGTTACGCCTCCGTGAAGAAGAGGATTGTACTTCTCGAAAACTTCGGTTTGCAATCTTGCAGCCGACCCTTCAGCGGCGTCCGCGCCTACTGTCAGATTTTGCTCGAGAACATCAACGGCCGGTGTGCCTTCCTCAACACCAGGTTGTAAATAGCGATGCATGCGGAGAACGTGTTCAGAGATCATTCGGTCGCGTTGTTCGTCCACATCATCTGTCACTACGAAAAGAAGATCGAAACGCGACAAGAGTGAATCCGGCAGGGCGATGTTGCGATGAGGGTCTTTGTGAACGTCGTACTGTATTAATCGATTAGCAAGCTACGAACGCGAACAAAACATAGGCGACTTACTTGTCCGTAGATAGGGTTGGCTGCTGCTACAACCGAGCATCTAGCATTCAAGGAAGTATGAATACCAGCCTTGGCGATGGTGACAGTCTGCTGCTCCATAACTTCGTGAATGGCCACTCTGTCTACATCAGACATCTTGTCAAACTCGTCAATGCAGACAACACCTCTATCTGCTAGAACCATAGCACCGGCTTCCAGGCGGCGCTCGCCTGTAGTGAAGAATCCAGTAAGCTCGAATAAGGAAGCTACATCAGATTGGTTTACCCACCTGTCTCCTTGTCTGTCGTAACCGCGGCTGTGAGACCGACACCAGACGAACCTCTGCCAGTTGTGGCAATAGCCAAAGGAGCTGTATTGAGAACGAAGCGAAGCATTTGACTCTTGGCGGTTGAAGGATCACCGACCATCAGAATATTGATGTCACCACGAATATGTGTACCATTTGTCAGATTCTTCTCCATTCCTCCGAGCAAAAGAAGTAGAACAGCCTGCTTAATATAGTCATGCCCGTATATAGAGGGAGCGAGTGATTGGGACAAAAGGTTGAAGACGTTCTTTCGTTTGCTAATCTTGTTGATGTTGCGAATATCGGTGTCTGTAATGACGGCTTGAGCGATACCCGCGCCTGCTTTCGAGGAGAGAAGGACGATATTATTCGATGTAATGAGTGTTCTGGGATGGGCAGTAGCTCGCGTTAGGATGACTAGCGCCCCGTCAACAGAAGTAAGTGAAAACTCACTTGAAGGACGCGCTACCGGAATTAGACTGTCCTCCTACGCTTCTGTAGATACCTACAATTTGGACTCTATCACCAGGCTTGCATTTGTCTACAAGATCATCGTCCATAACAATCTCAACGGAACGAGGCAATTGACCAGCAGGAGCTCGTTCAGGCATTTCTTGAATAGTTAATTTCTGATGATCCATATACGTTGACAGTCCGAATTCAGTTTCTAGGGGGTTACCCTCCGCGTCTTCTTTCGGGTATGTTGCTGAACTTGTTGTCGCGCCTGATGTACTTGAAGAAGCGAGCGCGTCTGTATATTGACGGGAATGGAAAAGCTTGGTATTAGGACACCAATGAATGGTCTTGACGATCTTTGGGCGAACTAGACTGCCTGATGACGAGAAAGAGGGAGAATACTAGCTTAGATTCGCAATCCACTGAATCTATAATGAATCGTTTTCAAGCCAGACTTACATCTTGTAACAATACCCTCGATAGAGATCATCTTTCCAAGCATAGCAGCGCGCAGTGTACGTGGGTTGACATGATGATCTCCAAAACTGCCTCTCAACCCAACGTAGAAAGCAGTATCCGTCAAATTGCCATCTCTAGCTGGATCTTGTACTGAAACGACAACTTCTTTCAAAGCATGGTCGAAAGCGGGTAGGTAGTCCAAAGGGCGTTTGAGTATACTGTATGTGAAGCAAGCGTTAGATTTCGTACACAACAGTGCACACATGCAAGTATAATTCCTGCTCCTGCTCACCCATCTGCTAGGTCTCGCTTGTAGTCGCGCAAGTGGTCGAGATTGACGATAAGTCTTCGCTCGCCTTGCCGAAGCATGCGCTTGATGGCGGCATTGTTATCGTCGAGGTCGAGGTATTCGACGAACTCTGCAATGTACACACAAGTTAGTACTTAACGCAATGCCTTAGCCGTCTCCTCTATCCTGACACACCTCTTGCTCGTTCTGTGGCACAAAGTCACGCCTGGTCAGCTATAGTCCGGATTCGACGGATAATACGGAAGGAGCAGCAGCGCACCTTTTATCTGGTCATCAGCCAGCACAGGCAATGGTGCATCGGCCATTGTGATATTGAGTCGATGAAGAGGTTATTGCAGCAGAAAGAGCAGTCTTCAACTCGGAGACGCGTCTAGAGCGCAAATGATCGAAGAAAGACGCGTAGATTGGGTGTATATTTGAACATTAACTGCTGTTTGTAGCATACAACACTGAGAGTAACCGTATTACTGGGAGCACCACGTCTATATAGATATCCAAGACTGGCTGACAAGGTCATCACCATCGCCTGTTCTTCAGATCGCTAGGTCGCTTGAAGAAGTACTGTTTCTTCTGCCTCTGGGTGCTCCTAAGACTCTTGACAAAAGGCTTCAAGCTGTTCCTTCTCTCGATATCTTTGTCCATATCAGGACTATAATGCCAGTCAGGCTCGACTTTCTTTCCAGCTGCATCTTTCAGACCCTCATTCTCTATCACTCCAAATGGCCCGCTTCTCAATGCCGTCAAAACACTAGGCCGCCATGCTTCTGTTGATCCATGTTCCAACAAGCAAGGTTGCGTTTCCAATAGAAGCTGGATACATTCGGTCGTTGTCAATGTTGCTCGGGGTTGGAAGACTATACCGGATGCTAAGATGCCGACTAGATCCAGAGAAAGCGTGTTGATAGCCTCTGCGACTTTGGCATACGTATCTTGTAATTGTGCTGTATAGGGTATAAATGAAGTCAGTCACCTAGGTCGAAGTTTCCCTCCGTCGACGATCAAGAAAGGCCTACCATTCTTCCTCCGTTCTATAGCTTCTTCATCTTCGCTTTCACTGCTATCCTCAGGCGGGTATCCATCATCGTCTTGATGAGCATAAGGTGATGGTGCAGGAGATGATCTGACTTCTGAGCTGAGTCTCGCTCTCTTTGCAGGCTGGTGTGAAGATTCTCTTGAAGCTTGACGCCTTCTTGATGCCGCTTGAGAAGCAGAAATAGCGAGCATGGGTGACGAAGGCGCTGATTCCAGCTTCACTGGTAGGCTTTGTTTGACGGGCTTTACATCATTTTTGACCACTTCCCGGGCCAATTCTTGATCCTCATCTTCTTCTTCATCTTCCTCGTCGTTCAAATCCATCTCTAGATCTAAACCTAGAGTTGCCTCCGATGTAGGAATTGGCGGTAGCTGTTCTGTCATTTCTCTCGTGTCCTGCTTTGTCACGTGCCGCGCTGGGGTTCCTTCGCAAATTGCTTTCACTACGAAATCCGTGTAGAATCCCAAAGTTACTGTCTCGCCGTTCGCGATTTCTACTTGCTTCTCTCCACATGGTATCTTGACACCTTCAAGCTGCATGCCATTTTGACCTAGCACATTGATAAGTAGCCGCAGACCGTCTTCTACCTTGCTTAAAGTAAGCGAGCAGTGATGCCTTGAAGCATGTTTCGCAGCTCTCGGTATCGTCACTAGCTTGATTGGCTCATATCGATCCCGTAGCTCACTACGTATGCTCACTTCTAGCTTTTTGAGCTTTCGTCCAATATGCACAGTCTGTCCGATCATGATGTTTATCGTCTGCGCAGAAGTCTCCAGATTGACATGTTCGATGTCGCATTCTTCAGAGGATGAATCCTGGCATGAGATCTTATCGTATAGATACGCATGTCGTGCTGCATCCCGTGGCGTTGCTGGAGGAGGCGAAGAAGCTACGCTTGACGCATCGCGTGCCGGTGAGCTTGTGAATGCAAAGCTTCGAGCAGAACGAGGCGGAGAGCTTGAAAGCATCGATGACAGAGCTGGCTTGTTATTATTACTTGCAGGAGATGATGAAACTGTGCATAGGAGCTTTCTCAGTCCTTGACTCGCTTCCAACTCTCGATTGCAACTCCTGTAATACTCACTGCTTTTGTGTCGAAGTTTCGCAGGAAGGCAGCGGTTGCCAATCTCCTGCAGCGGCTGTCGTGACGGCACCGAAGGCGTTCCCAGCATGTTGTACTTCGCCCTGTCTGCAGACTGTCAGATTCACTTGGAAGTTCAATGCCTTGCTGCCAGTATTTCGTAAAAGCATGTTCAAACAACAAATTTACAGACACGCTTGTTTACGCGAGTTTCTCGATCAGTAATTTTCAAGCACGTGCAGTAGATCAGGGAAAAGTTCTGACAAGAAAGCATAGAAGCCGAGATGGAAAGAAGAAAGATGCTATGATACAGTACAGTGCGAAGAGTGTAACAAGACCGTCCGACTTTAATGCTAAAGCACTGGTAGTCTGACTTCCAGCTATCTGTGATTGGTAGGACGACTGACGAGACACGAGATACATTGTTCTGGATTACGATTGATAACTTGTTCAAACTACCCCTCTACCCTTTCAGTCTATCCTTCCACTGCACTCACGCCGGCGTGTTGTGGGTGGCATTTTCTCGCCCGATAGTTAGACCATGCCAGACCATACGAGCCGAAATGGAGACGGACATGCCATCTATGAGACATTCTTCGCCGTGTTTTTGCTGAGCAGTTGTGCTTTCTCAATAGCAGCTTTCGAGTTATTGACCAAACCCTGCTTGTATTGTTTGATATCAATTCCAAGCTTGGTAAGGTTAACGATTTTCCTATCTTTAACTTCCCATAATTCCTCCGCGATAAGTGATAACAATCTGAAATCGTGTGATACGACAACTACACCACCTTCGAATTTCTTGATAGCTTGAGCGAGAGCGTCAATAGATTGCATGTCTAAGTGGTTAGTCGGCTCATCCAGAAGAAGGATATGAGGTAATTCCATAGACAGCTGTGCGAAGACGACTCTGTTCCGTAGACCATCGGAAAGTTGGTTGATTGGACTCGTCTGATGTGCTCCGGAAAGACCGAATCGTCCTAATTGCTGTCTCCAGAACTGAACGTCCTTGTCGGGGAATTTAGCCTTGTATAGGTTCTCAAAGTATTCAAGAGGTGACTTGTTGTAGGGCAGTTGGTCGGCAGAGTGCTGAGAGTATTTGGCTAGCTTCAAAGCAGGGTGTCGGTTGACATCACCACGGATTGGCATGAGCTGGCCAGTCATCAAGTTGAGGAGTGTAGACTTTCCAGTACCGTTAGCTCCTACGATGGCAATTCTCGAGTCCATGCTGGAAGGAAGGGAGCAAGCAATATCAGCAACTATGATTTGACTATAAGATGAGAGATACGGTCCTATCACTCACTCAACACCAAGCGATAGATCCTGGTAAAGAGCATCCTTGATATCTCCAGAGTACGAGAAAGCAACATCATTGAAAGCGATAATAGGAGGAGGTAGTTTTGTGACACTTTGGAAATCGAATGTAACAGGTCGAGGAGTGAGAACAGGTTGAATGAGACCGGCAGCCTCCATCTTGTCGATGATCTTCTGCTTGGATTTAGCTTGCTTTACCAGATTGGCATATGTACCAGCTGAGGCGATGAACTTCTTAATATGTTGGATTTCTGCAGAGCGGAAATAGACAATTAGCAAGATGGTACCGAGGCTTACTCCTCTTGACGGGGAATCAGTCAACTCACCATCATTCTGCTTCTGGTAAGCCTTCATTTGGTTGACTTCGTTGTCGCTCTTAGTTCTAACATAGGTAGAGTAGTTACCACCATAGTAGACCAATTTCTTATCAAGGGTAAGATCCATAATGTTTGTGCAGACGGTATCCATGAAATCCTGAGAGTGGGAAGTGATGACGAGAATATGATTATAAGTAGCGAGATAAGCTTCCAACCAGACTACAGCTTCTAAATCTAAGTGGTTGGTCGGCTCGTCCAGTAAAAGTAAGTGAGGTTTAACGAATAGAGCTCTAGCTAGAGCTACTCTCATTCTCCATCCACCGGACATGTCCTTTGTAGGCTTCTTCATCATAGCTTGGTCAAAGCCTAAACCATGTAAGATAGCTCCAGCTTTAGCTTCGAACGTATTTGGATCTAATTCTTCGAGTTCTTCATACTTGAGCTCAAGACCGACCTCGTCAACATCATCTGCCATTGACATGTCCTCAATCTCCTTCTCGAGACGAGCGACTTTTTCTTTGGCACTGTTGATGATAAAATCAAGAGCAGTGACCTCTGATGGATCAGCTTCTCCTGCAACAAGGTAGATCTAAGGGCGGGCAAGGCAATGAAAACGGATTAGCTTCCTCTGGGCTTGAAGCCTTGCGACTGAAAAACTTGCTTTCACTCACGTCGATGTGATCGGGAATTTCTACGTCTCGCTCAGCCAGCGACTTGAGGAAGGTGGTCTATATGCGAGGCAGGTACGCATTAATTAGTCACGATGAGAACTACATCTAAACTGCGTTCTCTTTGCTGATAACGCACCTTTCCTGAACCATTCTCTCCCAACAGACCATATCTCTGACCATAATTGAGAGCCAAACTCGCATTTTCGATGAGCAATCGTCCGTGGAAAGAGAGAGTGTACGAGTCGATGTGTACATCTCTAGATTTGGGATCAGATACGAGAACACCAGTAGTGGATCTGTCGACTGCAAGCTTTGTCTTTGCCATTGCGTCTTTCAAATCTTCTACACTTCCATTGGCGCTCAGAGAGGTCATAGGCGTGTTGGTGCCGGTGCCAACGGTAGATCCTCCATTTTCAGAAGTCTTGGTTGATGTTGTTGCGCTCTTCTTGGCGGCCTGGTTGATAGCGAGTGTGAAGATATGTCAGCCTACTGATTATCCAGGCTTGCTGGCAATTCACTTTAGTGCATGATGAAATCTCACCTTTTCTGCCATGCGCTTTTGCTTTGATGCTGAAATCAGAAGTACAAGCAGAGTCAGTAACTATGGCAAGCAGTAGTGAATGAATACACAAGCCCTACCTGATGGAGCCATTGTGATTTAGATAGCTATCAACGGATTATGCGATGAAATTTAGAATTGAGAGCCAATTGCCAACGCCTCGAACTGGAGTCTGGCGGCGTGTAAGCGGTTCGACGAAAGCGGCGAGTCCGAGCTGTGCGGAGTCTTGAGTGTGCTTCAGTGTTCAGTAGGAGGGCTGTACGGCGTGCTCCTCGTTATGAATCGTGTTAGTCCGCATCCAACTCTTCAATGCCGCACCTTGTCTACAATTTTCATCTCGCACTTTTGGCCACCACAGAATGATCGAAAAAGTTACAAGCTGGAGCAGTGCATCAAGCACAGAAGCCTGCACAGCTGCGTTCCATGCCATACTGACTGTTATTTCAGCGAGAGCAAAACATCTGCGACTCGCCTGCATGCTCCTGCAGCTGCTATCGCGGCGTCTGAGGGGACTGGGGCCGGTCCAAGCGCCCTCAGCTGCTGGACCTTCATCACTAGGACTGCCGACATGCATGCGCTGTAGAGTGCACAATGCCCTGTTACACACTTCGAATGCGACTCGATGGCGCACAAGACAGGAGAGAAGAGAAGCCCTGCATGGGAAAGATGATCAGTCCAGAGAGAGACGTTCGAGGCCTGCCGACTACGAAGATAGTGGAAGAAGGCATCATGCTAGAGCATCACCTTCTAGGCGGTCTAATACACAGACTTACCAATCAAGAGAGCATGAAAGACGACCTAGAGAAGGTGGGCTAATATTATATCACTGTTCGAATCACAGCTATTAATCCTCGCCTTATTAGAACGTCCTTCAGCAAATCCATACAAGAAACAGGTTCGGCCTGACCGGAGAGAAAGCCTCGGTGTTTTCACACAATCATCGAATGGTACAGGATCGTCATCTTATCCTCAAGGTATGAAGAATGACGAGCGCCTGAGAGTTGAATCGAGGGACAAATTCAACACTGCCTATGTATGTTGCCACTCGTTCAATTCATGAAGAACTTGCTAAACACTGACTTTTTCTTTCTGCAGAACCTAGCAAAGGAGCTTCCACCACTTACCGATGAAGACTACAAGCAAGTATACGAAGAGTTGCTAACTTACGATGCAGCGCCACCCTCGCCATCTGAACAATTAGCACTTGAATCTGGTAGATCACCAAGTACACCTCTATTAGGCTCCGCAAGCGACACGGCTAGGAATCGTATAGACGAACTGCTCGAAAGGTTAAATAGACGAGTTCCAGAAGGAGAGGCCCCACTTACACCTGTTAAAGGCAGAGAAGAAGAGGAAGAAACCCTACTTTCGAAACTTACAAAGATGAGGCAAACTGCAACATCAGAATCTCAGGGAGAATCGGGCAGTTTGTCAAGTATGCTAGAAAGTACACCAACGAAAGAAACGCGTTTGGCTACATCTACGCCAAGTACACAGACGGCCCAAATGGAGCAGAATGTCAACGTGCCCACAAACAGGCCTCACGCTCGGACGAGAGGAAGGATCTTCTATGCTATGTGTCGACTGTTACAACCATTCCCCGGAACTCCAGCAGAAAGATCAAAGCTTATCATTGGAGAACAACCACCTTATACTATCAAGCTTGATATAGCTACGAAACAAGAATGGGCCGCTTTAGTATTGGAAGCTGCTGATGATAGAAGCTTGACGGATGTCTTAACGACGTTCGAGTTGATGAAGGTGAGTAGCTGTTGGAAAGGATGTATTTCCCCCGATAATGACGATTCTTATACGCATTCATCGTATGCAGCGCGCAGGAGTCGCTTTGTCGGAAGATTTACTGGCGGCTGCTATTCGCCTGATCTCCAAAGATCAGAAGCTTGTACCTATTCTTTTGCAGTACTTTGAGCAGAGTGAGCAGGTTCATCACTATCCTATTATACGCAATTCGGGTGTATGCTGACTGTCTCTCCCCCCTTAGATAATATCGCAATTCCTCTCACCGCTCACCACGAGGTCGTCGTTGGCATTTTGCAAAACTCACCCGCAAGTGTTCCCACCACTAAGGCTGAACGGTATCTAAGGACACTCGAGCAGTATAATCGACCAGCACTGGCTAAGACATATGCAGCCGTCATCAAGCATATCTTCCAATTACGGCGCTTCACTGGTATTCGAGCGAAAGCATGGAACTTATATGGTCATATGAGATTAGTAGCACATCCTACACCAAGTGTTGAAGTTTTTGATGCAATGATTTATGGATGTTCTTTAGATGATAGAGTTTCACCAGAAAGAGCATTAGATTTATTTACAGAAATGATAGAATTAGGTATCAAACCATCTTATAACACATATTTAGGATTAATTAGAACTTGTGCAAAAGATAGAAATAAAGAATCACACTTCTATTTTGAAGCTTTAAGATTATTAAAAGAATTATTAGATAGAAATTTCAAACCTGAAAAAGATATTTTTAATTCTATACTTGAAGGTTCTAGAATTAGAGGTGATTTATTAAGAGCTAAATGGATCGTTTCTAATATGTTTCAACTAGCTTCTAGATCTTCAAATCCTAGAGAAAATCCAATTACTCCGGATTATAAGATTATTCAGAATTTATTCTTGACTGCTGCTACTTATCGACCGCCTAATATCAGCAAGAATGCAATGAATTTGAAGGAGATCGGTGATAGTCAGGAACCACAAGATGCTCAGAAAGATATTAAAGAGTCTACAAGCACAAGTAATTCGGAACCCAGTCTCCCAGCCCAAGCGGAAAGTGTGCCAGGACACTCCGAAACAGCCTTGGATTCGACAGAGAATGTACAAGCCTCGCATGCCAAGGAGTCCAAAACGACAGACTCTACCAAATCGAACGAAATACTGTATGTTCGCGGAGAGGGCGATGTGATACACCATGATGATCCAGTACAACATCCTCTATATCGACCCGACATACCTCAAACAACGCACCAACTTCTCGACGATCTCACGCAGCTTCTAGGAAGCATACTCGAAGCACATGATCTTCCAACTGGCATGCTCGATTCATACATGTCATCCACTAGCAGAATGTCGTCGCATGACAATGCAGGAACTACCAGCATCGTTTTCGGATCAAACAACGGCAATAGACGCTACTCTGCAGGATTGGATGAGGGCACACTCGAAGCTTTGCGGAATATACCAGTCAACAACGTTCTCTTTAATGCATACTTGACTCTGCTTACTGCGCATGGTCGTACGAATTTAGCTCTCTCCTTCTTCAAGAACGCCTTCCCAGCATACAACGTCCGGCCAACACATCAAACTTGGGAAACCCTTTTTGAAACCCTAGACTCTTCATCGAGACAGAAAGATAAAGCAGTTCGTACACAAATTCGTGCTGAGAAAGCAAGTAAAGCTAGAGAACTAATGAGTGAATGGGAGGAATGGTTGAAAGAAACTTTGAGGAGATCATCAGAAACTCCAATTTGGTTCGCTAGACATGTTGAGAGTATTTATGCACATGCGATGGGAGTACATGCAAGAGCACAAGAGCTAGATGAAGGTTTGAATATATTAGAAGAGTTTTATAATCGTTTTCCACCAGAAAAAATACGTCAAGCTGCAAAATTAAAAGAAATAAAAAATGCAGGACCTTCATATTTAATACAATTATCATCTCATTTATATCCTGAAACTATGGATATTTCATTCAATAATATTGATAATGATAAAATTCAAGATAAAGTGAATGAATTAACAGGAGGTAAAATAATTAGAAAACCATTAACAAAAAATCAAATCAATAATTATAATTTATTTGGAATACCACCTTTATTATCTTATCAAATGATTTATTCTTTATTTCATAGATTGATAGAAGAAGAAGAAAAAGAAAAAACTTCTTATATTATAAAAATCTTAAATGAATATAGAAATGCTTTAATTGATATTTTGAAAATTAGAGAAGAATTACAAAAAGAAGAGAAGAGCGCGAAAAGGGAAAGAGAAGCTAGAAGAGGTTTAATTGAGCAACCTGGTCGAGGTATACCGAACTCAACATTACCACGGACTTCGAAAGCTTTGTTGGAGTCCGACAAGTCGGAAGCGAGTGAAGGGTCGCCGGTTGAAGCACTTTCAGGCCCGGCCCAAGCATCATAGATACCAATTCACTAGTTGTAGTTCATTGTCGTCAGCTGCAAGTCATCGGGAAAGATTGTTTGTTGTTGCTAGTATTGTATCAGCAGAGCACGCTGCATCAGTCGTTAGCCAGCCTATATGGCGTGGTAAACCTCTTCAATATCATTCCGACTGTAAGCAACGGTGCTCGATGCTGCACCCCTTACAATGAGATAAAGAGTACTCTTGGTCCAAATGTTTTTGATTGATTCTCTGAGCGGCGTAATAATGTGATTGCATACATGCTGGAATTAGACGACGGGACTACAGAACCAACCACGTTGCAATGATTACTGAAGGGTGTATATCTATCCCGAGTTATTGTTACATGTTGAACTATGGACGAGATGGAAGCAAACGATACTCAAGTCAGCATCTGGTAATTTCCACAAGACCTTCGCCACCATTACCAAAACGATGGGCAAATTTCCGAAAAGCTTACCTGGACAGACGGCATGATGCTACAACAACGATGTAGGACAGCGAATAACATTCGAGCGAGTCTTGGTGGTATATACGGGAGGTTGGGCCAGGTGTTAGATTACGACCTAACTTGCTTATCGAGTAGATCTTTCGCTTCATTGATCTTTGAACTGAGATATGGCGAACCACCTCTATCTGGATGATTGGCAAGCATTACTCTGCGATGAGCGTCTTTGACTTTGTTCTTTGTGAGGTCTCGTTCTCTGTGGATGATGTATCGTATCAATATATATACTTCACTGTACTGTTGTATAGCATCCATTTACCTTAAACCCAGTATCTGACTGGCTTCTCGCTTGTCCATCCTCGCCTGGAATCCACCCATCACCCATTCCTGGCCATTGGGCGCTTTCCCGAATCGACTGCTTGGACCAGCAGGGCCAGTCTGGCCTGCTATCCTCTGCATCAACGGCGAGAGCTTTGCACCGTTCCTTGCTGCTGAGCGCAGTCCTGTCCGCATCGCTATTCCTGCGCCGAGCACTGCGGCTGTCCCTGCGATGATGCTTGCCATGCCTGGATGAGCGACTGGAGGAGGTGTATGTGCGAGATGTGTGTTGTTCTATGCGATGCTCTGCTTGAGGTAGTAGTCGTGCGAATGAACAAAAGAAGAGCTTCTTCGACATGAAATTCGTCGATTGCCTTCTTCTTGTACTGCTGCTGCCGTTCTTTCTTCGTGGCTCTTCCTGCAGTCGTCCATCTTCGCTCCACTTGCAAGCACACTCCACTACAAGCTACATACACGCAGATACACCTCTACTGTGCCCAATACACCTATCTGCCCGCCATCCCCGTCGCACCCGCTTGCCGGTCCAAAAAGTGCCAGCGGGCTGCAGGGCAGCAGTGTGCGACAAAGCAGCCAGTTGGTCAGACAGAAGTCGCACCAGATAGCTGCGAGACCGAGTGCATCTACTCTGTGCGTGATAGCTCTATCCATCCTATCACAACCCTCTTCTCTCCCTGTAAGCTTCACCTCCCTCTTGACTGCTTGCTCCACGTCAAATCAGCGACTAGGCGAAATATCATAAAATCCTCGTCAAGGCTGCTGCTTGCTTTCAATCGTTGCATGCACGACAGGATGACAGCATGACACAGAAGCATAGCATTGAAGCCCTACTAATACTATCTATCCATCTGCAGACTCCCTCCTCACTGCATTCCCATCATGAACGCGGAATCAGCAGCCTTCGTGCCCTCTAGAGGCAGACCGCTTTCTATAAACGAGACTACTCATATCGGCGTCGATGCTCCAAACCCGCAGGAAGACTCTGGCTCGCATACAAATTCCAATGCTCAAGGCAGCCGTATCCCAAGATCCACATCGGCACACAACTCGCCTCTAGTCGACACTGCTTCGGGCAAATTCGCTGGTCATTCGTCAACTACTTCTTCCTCCTCGCATGCTCGATCTTCCTCTTTGCCCGGCAATGGTGGTTCTTCGCATGCCGGCAGAGGCAGAGGTGGTGCATCGAGTCGTCAGTCTATAGTCCATCCTATTAGCTGTTCTCCTTCTTGCTGACAAGTTCTGATCTTCTGCTTTCTGACTAACGTAGGCGGACGAGGGTCTTCTACTAGAGGTAGAGGTGGTGCAAGAGGCGGTCATTCGAATACTTCCGACAGACCATCTACACAACAAAACAAGAAGCCAGCTGATGCACCTTCAAGACCGCCTGTCGCTTTGGACTCAGTGGATGAATTCCCTGCGCTAGGTGGAGGAGCATCTGCGCCAGCACCGTCGAAATCCTCATCTACTGAATCCCCCTCAACCGGTGCAGACAATGCTTCTTCGCCAACTTTAAGCAAGTCGTCACCGACTCTTTCACCCAGTCAGAGCATGAAGGGCCTCTCATTTGCTAGAGTTGTAGCCCCTGCTCCCCCTCCGTCTGCTCCCTCTTCAGCTCCAACACCACAATCATCACACACAAGCACAAACTCGCAATCAACCGCTTCTGCTGCTTCTACTCAACAGGAGAAGAAGAATCGTACCACTTCTGCTTCTTCTACTTCTGCTTCCTCACATTCTCCTTCCACTTCAAATCCAAGCAGCGTTTCAGAGCAAACACGAGCTACTTCACCTTCTACTTCCATGTCACCTGTTTTAGAGGAACAAACTGAAGCAAGTGTAAACAAAGGTACATCTCAGCAACCAACGACAGGAAAGAAAAAGAAGAAACGCTCAAGTAAAGATCAGCAGGGTCAAGGGCAGGGTGCGAATAATACTGGACTCAATCCAGTTGCTGGTGGTATCATCTCAGAGAATGCTTTTAACATGTACAATGGAGTATATGCAGAAGGAGGAGCCTACGAAAGAGATCCTTTCAATGTAGTCATACCTGATGATGCTGCTCAAAGACCTTATTTCGAAGGAGGCTCCCTTGATCCAACTCAGGCTTCAACTCAACAACAATCACCTCAACCTGGTTTAACACCAGTTCAAATAGCTTTCCTTGCTGCTAATGGATTCAATATCGAAGGAATGCCAAATGTACCTAATGATGCAGGTGCTGGTATGTCAATTGAAGCTTTGCAGGAATATTACAATATTCCACAACAATCAGGAATACCTCTAAGTGGTACTGAACATAATACTGCTTCTTCATCAAATTTGGGAAAGAGTACTTCTGGTGGGAAAAAAGAATCTAAGAAGAGTAAAAAAGAAAGAAATCAAGCTGGTCATCCATCCAATCATGCTTATTCACAACATCATTTAAATGGTCAAAATGGACCTTATGGAAGTTTTGATAATAATCAACAACAGTATCCATATTATGACCCTCAATACTATGATGAACAGCAACAACAGCAATATCCCCAATATCAACAAGATCCATCATTCGATCCTTCTGCATATCAGCAGCAACAAGGGGAACAATCTGAACAACAAAATCAACCAGCTCTACAAAGATCAAATGGTTCATTCCATTTCCATCCTGATGTTCCTAGTTTCCAACCTAGACATTTCAGTCCTGATGCTCAAGAATTTAAACCTAAATCACCATTATTACATGCAGATGCTCCTGTATTCGTTCCACCTACTTCCCATTCCTCCGAAAACAATCAAGAACAACATCCACAAATAACGAAGTCTAATGATAATGATAAAGCACCAAATGGCTTTGTTTCTGCTGTTGCTGCTAAAGAGTCTCAGGAGGAAACTCCTAAGCCTACACCGGAAGAATTGCCTGTTGAGGAGGAATCACAATCAAATCAGGAAGAAAGTAAGCAAGATAAGGAGGAAGATTCGGCTTCGTCTAGTGCAATTGAACAAGTTCAAGAACGAGTTGTTGAGGCCGTTGAGACGGTAAAAGAAACCGTTTCAAATATTACCTCTACCGAATCAGCGGAAGAAGGAACGAGCGAGTCTTCAGCTACTGGGCCAATAGAAGCCTCGACCGACAACGAAGCAGGCGTAGAGCAGTTAACACAAGAGCAAGCGCAATCACCACCGCATTCAACATTCTCTCTATTACCGCCTGTTACGGTCGAGGATGTGCTCGATAAAGCGCAATCATTGGCAGAGTCGGTCAAAGAAACAGCGCAGGATGCTGTCACTGCAGTCGAAGATACCGTTCAGTCCGTCGCGGAGACTGTCTCTGAGACTATCGCTCCTTCAGATGAGGTAGCAGAGGAAGAAAGAGACTCGGAAGAGCATGACACAAAGGACAACTTGGACGAGCTTGACATTCCAACTGAAGAAGAAGTCGCATCTTCGTCAGTCTCGGCCGATGCACCTACATCTGGAACAGTATCAGCAAATCTTGATGAGCTCGATATACCTGATGAGGAAGCTATAGACAAGCTGGAACAATCAAGGCACGCTAAAGAATCCTCAAGTACGAGTGCATCGGAATCTGTAGTTCCTGAACAATCTCAACATTCAATCTCACCTAGTGAAGTCGAACATCAGCTTGCAACATCAACGGAAGCGGAGGCTGGTATGCCAGCTTTACACGATGAGATTGAAGCCATAGCACAAACATCGTTCAGTGGATCGGCTGCCTCTCAATTTGAGCTCATTTCATCATCCGAAGATCAATGCTTCACAGGGCCGCAATCTGCATTTCAGGAGCAGTCCAAACCGGAACAAGCTACATTAGAAATCATCTCCACCTCCGAAGACATTTGTGACGTTGCTGCAGAAGGTGGCGCAGAAGCTGGAAGCTCGTCTAGTCCTTTGCAAATCATTTCGCAATCAGAAGATCAGTGCACAACGGAAGATGAGACTCGAGGTGCTCGATCTGCTACTCTGGATTCTTTGGCTTCGACGGAGTCCTCTTCTGTTCCGTTTGTGCGGTCGAGCGCACCATCTCCCGCTTCTAGACAGGAAGAGCTTTCAGCTGCTCCTGTTCTAGCAAAACCTGACGTTCCAGCCTTGTCGATCCCTTTACATACTCCACCTGTCGTCATTTCACCCTCTACACCCATCTCACCAGAAAGTGGTTCCCCTATTCGACCAAGCCAGCTTTCTTCACCTAAACCTCTATCCAAAACATGGCAATCTCAAAGGCCAGAACCTATTCGACAACCAAGTGAAGCTGAAAAGAGTGCTGCTATACGTCTAGTACAGGAGTTGAGATCTGAGCCATCTACACCAGTTATGGAAAGTGAAGATATGCTGGGCCGGACTTCAAGTGGTACTATCAATGCTTCCTCACCAGGAGGCGAATCTACAGAATCAGATACATTCAGATTCGATTTATCAGGAAGGTTTTCAGAATTGAATAGTTCAAAGAGGAAAAGAGGTAAAGCCGATGATGAAGACGATGAAGATCCAGATAAGAAAGAGAGAAAGGTTGATGATTCGGGTGAAGCTCCTTCCCTTACTATGAGCATTTTCTCCGGTTCTATACTTCCTCGAAAGCAATTCATAGTTTCTATCTTCGCAAGTCTTGGTATCAACCTTTTCCTGCCTTTCGTCAATGGTGTTATGCTCGGTAAGCTACGTCTTGGCAAAATTATCCATTCGGTGTTGCAGTTGCTGATCGCTTCACTTTCCTAGGCTTCGGCGAGATTTTCGCTAGAGACTGGCTTGGTCCTCTTTTCGGCTTTGGTCGTAACAGAAGCAATAGTAATGCCTCTAACCAATCTTTCTCTCAATCAAGTCTTGGAATTCGAGGAGCCGGCAATAAAAGGGGTGGCGCTCAAGATGTTCCTGGTCATGCAGCCGCCAAAACCGCTGTAGAAACCGTAACAGAAGAGATCGCTCAAGCTCCATCAAAATTGTAAATCACCTTATCGAGCCCTTCGAAAAAGCAACCTCTTTCCATTGTTTCACTCTATTCTTTCAGTGGTTCTTGCTATTTTAAGGGAAACTTGCAGTATTCCATCCGTTTTAAAGCACCTTTCAACTTTCGTTTACGTCCTATTCAATGATGAACATAGAAATATCCCAAACATCAACCCAAAATAAATCGTTCCTTTTCAGCAGTAATCTGGTTTCTTTCTTTTCCTTACACACCTGTTCCTCACCTTTTAAATATCAATACGCAATCAAAAACTGAAGATCGATTCAAAATCAGACGCATTTCATCTTTCAGAATGAATTTTTTCCTTCCTTACTCAGTCGCTTGGTTTCTCTCACTGCGATTTCATTTTGGGTCGAATTCCCCGTTGGATATATACAGTTTTTCTTTCCTTTCTGTTTTCACGCGCGAATGAAAAAATGTTACATTAGTAGGGAAGTAGGGAAGAATAAACGGCCCCTCGTTCTACGTTCATGGATTTTCTATAAAGTCTTGCAACTACCGTCATAGTTCGAAGAGTCAGAAAGAGATACTGTCCGTGCAGAAACCGGGTCAAGGCAGAATTGTATTCCATCCGAAACTGAGGGGATGAGAATACTGTATGATCGTGCAGGGTCGTTGACACTAACAAAGCTTAACTAGCATCTAACATAATCATATGGATCTAGGTCATATGGATCTAGGTACGGCCAAGGACTTTATGCGATTGAAAAAGCAAGCTTTCTTCCCTTCTATCGCTACCAAGACTCGGAACTATTGCAAAACTTGGCGATTGACCACATCAAAACATGAAGCTTTCTGTTGGAGTTTCTTTTAAGCGAGAAATCATTTGTTCGACCTCGCATCGCAATTCAGCGCAAATATAGTCAAGCGGTAGATCCGAGGCATCGTAGCTGAAAAGCCCAACAAGTCAGGTTACGAGCTGATATCTAAAGTAGTGCAATAGGAAAACGAAAGGACTGTGCCACTCACCCAAATGGCGCCTCTATTTCGCTGGCGATGCCCTGTGATGCAAAACTCGTCAGAAAGGAAGAAACACATTGACTTGGCGGTGACCATGCACCCACTTCTATACCCATGAGCGTGAAAGCGATTATGGTTACGGCTGAAATCAAGTTCCAGATTCAGGAGTGATCAGCAATAAGGCAGACCTCCTACCTTCGTCTGACGGATTTTGAAGACTCACCTGGTATCATTTTCCAGCTCATTGCTGATCGAAAAGAGAATACCGTCAAAGTCAAAATCAGCTAGCTATCATGGGTCTGTTATACGATTATCGTTGCTTACTTTCCACCAGTGTCAAAGGCAAGATGAACAAGTACAGAGTCACAGTCTGTTTGAGATGGACTCCGTAAATCGTAGGTAGAGGAAGAGTTAAAAGTCTTTCCATGGCGGTAAAGTCTTTCACGAGCTCAGAGACATGCTCGGTCATTGCGTTGGCGCTACGAACAAGTCCGACATCAGTTACTTAAGCTGAAAAACAGTTTTGAGCAATAAGAGACAACTTACCCTGCTACTCCCATACTTTCCATCAGTCCTTGTGATTTGCATTCTGTGGAAAAAACTCGTAAATCATTAGATACTGAGTACTCTGTCCCAATACTTAAGATAATGCCATGACTTACTCGACAGGTATAACTGTAATCGATGGGCAATGACCAAAGGTAATGGTAAACTAGGTCTTCCAAATAATTTATATTCAGCAACAGCATCATGATAAGCATGAGAAGCTTGAGCTAATAAAGGAGCTTGATCTGTAGCTGCTTCAACACCATTTGGTGAACCAATTGCTGATACTGTTGTATTCGCTATACTGAGTATACTTTGAATTGAAGCTGCACTTGCTTTATTCTTCAGGTGGGCACGACGACGACGTATCATCCCTGGTGCTGCCGAGCTTTTTGCACAAAGTAGGAGTGAGGTTATCAGTGAGATGAAAAAATAAGAAAAGGACATTTCTATCACGATTGTATAACATACTCCAATGCGCCATAGCTATATGACTTTCTTCTGAATTGGCTCAGAAAGCTCATAGGTAAAAGGGCAGTCAAGCTGGGAAGCAGAGAAAGATAACGAATCAGACATACATGCGTTACAAGAAGGTTTTGAGGGATTAACCTTCGAGTATAGGACGAAATACTCAGCACTCACTCGTCATAATTCTCATTATCATATTCCTCTCTAACATGATGTTTAGCAGCAACTACCATAGCGACTAACATTCTTAAAGCATTAACTTTTTCATCTTTTTCTTTACTAGTATAATTTTCAGATTGCCAAGGGATTTTAATACCTTCTTTATTAATTCTATCAGGATCATAAGAAGCTGAACCTATTTTTACCCATATCACTCTAGATAAGTTTCTAACACCAGTTGCCATATTTGAAAATAGTTGACGACCTTCTAACCATCTTGCGAATGCACTACTATTTCGGAAAACTAAAAGTAAACCGACGACTACACTGAGTAAAGGGAGCACATTGTTTGTGAGGTAGATGCCTGGCACTTTATATCTGTGTGGTCGGCGAAAGTAAGATTAGCTTGTGTTTTTCAGTGACGACGCGTATATATACAATCACGTGCATTGCATCGAGGACGGCTATCGCAGTCGCCCAGAGAGTGACGCCGAGGATGGGTTTCCAGATGCGACTGTGGGTGGGAGACAGAAGTGTGAGTGAGGGTGCTCTATATAATCTGCCTTGGATGTCCGCAGCGTATTATCCGCAGACACTCACGGGATGGTCGATGAGCCCAGACGGAAGACATCAGCATACCACGAGACCTGGGAGAGCCTTGCGCGACTCTCCTCTGTGTGACCACACGGAATATGTGTAATACATGCATCAGCGGTTTACCAGTGCTACAGATCTCGTAGTCTCTGCACCCACCTGCCTCTTCCTCCCTGACCAAGGCCTGCAATGCTGCAAACGGCGCCGAGAGGCCGTTGACGAGGGTGGCCATGGCGGCCAGACAGCAGGTGCGAGGTGTGCTATCGTATACTCTCTGTATACCTGCAAGCGAGAGCCACTGACACACCGTATACTATTCACACCCATCCATGGCCACCTTTGATATTGGATGGATGTCCTCGATCATCCAGCACTGAGGCTGGATACCGGAGTGCTTTGGCTCTTCTGCCTTTATGCACAGAATACCACTTCACACGCTGCTCATCGTCACGCGCGTCTATTCCATAGTGCTGGCAGGCCTGTCTATGATGTCCGCCAGCCGGTCAAGAGCTTGCACGCTTCTCTGTGGCCATGCCGAGCAGCTCAGGACGGCAGGAAGACGGTATTCTTCGAGCATACATGCAGCAGCAGCAGCAGCAGCAGGGATAGCGAGTATACCATCAGCAAGAGGATGTGCACTTCACCAGCATGCCCGAATAAGCAGCTTCCAATTACGCCCAAGGCAGCATGCACGCCTGCTTCACGCCCTGCAGAGGTCTGGAAAGATCCGGCAATCTTCAGATAGCATACTTCGAGCACCATCCCGCCAATTCACGACTCCATCATCAAGTAGAGTGGAAGCTCCATCGTCACTATCATCATCATCTCCTTCAGCATCCCCTCCACAAGGTCCGAAAGCTCTATATGCCCAAAAAGTGAAACAAGGTCTATTGAAAGAAGATCCTCGTCAATTGATCATCCTAGAAGATTTACAAGAAGCTTATGATGGGATTGTCAATTATAAACCTCCTCCTGTTCCTGAACCTTTAGAAGATGTGAAATCAGATTCTTCCTCTTCTTCTTCATCATCGTCTGGTGGCTTCTTTAGCCGTTTGTTCGGTGGTGGTGGCAGTAAAAGTAGTCCGCCACCAATACCTCCCATTCCGGAAGACGTTCCAAAATCTCTCTATCTCTTTGGTGACGTTGGTTGTGGAAAGAGTATGCTGATGGATTTAGTAAGCTCCCTAATCTCTCCCAAACCTCCTTCCGGTTGATAAGGTAGACTTGGACTAACATTCGGTCCTTCACTCCTCGCCCAAGCTATATGAATCCCTCCCAGAATCAATAGGAAAGCGAAGAGTACATTTTCATGCTTTTATGATTGATGTACATAAACGTTTACATAAAATGGCAGCAGATGCAGAAAGTACTGGAATTCAACAAAAAGGTGATGCTATTGTACCAGTAGCAAGAGAATTAGCAAAAAATGGTAGAGTATTATGTTTTGATGAATTTCAAGTCACCGATATTGCAGATGCTATGATATTAAGGAGACTCATGGAGAGCATGATTGGGTATGGTTTCGTTATCGTCATTACTTCCAAGTGAGTGGTACTGAAGAACAATTTAAATGAAGATTATCTTGCTTTTGAAACTGATTGAGCTGATTCTTTCATTCCATTCTTTTACTGTACCCACTATCCACGTTCAACCTTGCGAATAAATCAATAACATAGTCGAGCACCTCAAGATCTATATAAAAATGGTATTCAAAGAGCATCATTTATACCATGTATAAAATTAATAGAAAAACATTTTAAAATAAAAGATTTAGATTCTGAAATTGATTATAGAAAATTACCAAAAGCTTTATCTAAAGTTTATTATAATCCAATAAATGATGAAAATAGATTAGAATTTTCTAAAATTTTTGAAGGGTTTACAAATAATAGTAAAATTGTTTCTAATGAAATTTTAGAAGTTTGGGGTAGAAAATTAATCGTTCCTAAGAGTACTGGTTTATCAAAGAACCAAAGTAAAGATACTGCTAGTGTTGCTATGTTCACTTTTGAAGAATTATGTGGAGATCCTTTAAGTGCAGCGGATTATTTAGAAATAGTAAAGAATTTCGATACTGTCTTCATAACGGATATACCCAAGCTATCGCTTAGTGAGAAGGATAAGGTACGTATTCCCTTCTTCTTGTCATACGTTAAAAGTAAGTTTACCTGACACCTCATCTTTTCTTTGTTATATACGTTCTACCACCCTACAGGCCCGCCGCTTCATTACTTTTATAGATGCAGCATACGATAGTAAAACAAAATTACTTACACTTTCTAATGAACCAATAACCCAAATATTTAGTGATACACCATCTTCCAAAACCAATGAAAAGAAAAATGATAATGATGAAGGATATACAGCACATCAAAGGGCTATGATGGATGATCTTGGTCTTGATGCAAATACTATTGGTTCTTCAAGTATTTTTACTGGTGATGAAGAAATTTTCGCTTTTGCTAGAGCTGTTTCTAGATTATCGGAAATGGGCACTAGACAATGGGCTGAGAGAGTTAAAGGTGCTTGAGTTTTGCAGTTGAATGTCTCAGTCAAAATAGTGTGTTAAAGATAAGTGTATCGGTGAATTAGACTTGAAGTTTCAGTGATAGAAAAGGGTATCCTGCTAGAGGTGAATACTATTACATAGCAAAGAAACTATGAAGGAAATACCAACATCGTAATCGCCTGCGAGTGTCCATCTCTGAAGTATCCTAGCGCTGAGCAGGCCTTCGTCCAGACGAGCTGCATGATCTTGCCTCTTGTCAGACTGTCTGCTTGTCTGTAAGGGTGACGAACGCCTCTTGCAAGTGTCTGTTTTCTCATTTGTGATGCTCTCATTTGTGATGCGCGTGGTATACCCGAAACGCTGAAGCTTCTGCTAGCATTGGGAATGCGCTTTGACTGACAATGCTGTTCTTCACGAGAGAATATGCTGGAGACATAACGTCGTTCTTCGGAAGAGAGCTTCTTCGACAGCAAGCTAATCTGCCGCATGATTGAGTGTCTTGCATACGTTCGCAGCCATCAACATCTAGCGTCGCGTTGCTTCTTCGCCCAGGAGAATGTGTGACAGGTACCCTATGCAGCCTATTACTCTCGGCCATGGCAGATGTACGAAGAATTCATCGGTCTCATTACGCAGCTGGTAGTGATGGACCAGAGATAGTTGCTGTCATAATCGTAGAAGCATCTGTACTAGGCAATTCCCTTTCTCGCCATGTTTTCCAATGTTCCACTTGCATACGAGCAAGTTCCGCAACAACTTCATCAGTTTTTACTGCTTCTCTGAATGATTCACTTTCTATTATTAATTGAAGATGATGAAATGCTTGTGGATAATGTATGAATTTGGAATATTTAGCATCGCGAAAGTAGGATAGGTATTTGAGGTAGTTCAAGAATGGCTCCGAAGAGAGTATGGATTGCTGAGCGAGAGCTGCAAATGACAGATTCGAATCAGCAGCAGAATGTGACATAGATTGATCAGTATATCAAGCGCACTTTGCAGATAGAATGGATTCGCAAGGCATTGAATGAACTGTTGATCCCACAGCTTTCAGCATTCGTCGATCGAACAGCATCACCATCATTGCAGCGGGCGTACCTCGAGGTCCGTCTCGAGGCGTTGTCTGTTCGAAGACTTGTACGCATCAGATATCTCGCTCGTCATCGTATTGGCCTTCTGGGCGGTGATTGTTTCCAAGCAGAGCATGAATCGCATGCTGGACTGCAACTTGTCTTGTGCCTTACGATCGACAGCAACGCATCGGCATTGTTTAATTATTGCATTACAACCATCGAGTGTGACTTGAAACAGTCACAAAGACAAGTACTACCTCTTTTCCGTACAACAATTCATGCAAAGATTTCCGAAGTATTGTCTAATGAGATTCGACATGGGGGATATCTCGTCGAAAGAAGCATGTGCAAAGCGATGACATTTAAGAATTTCGATACGACGGTGGAAAATGGTGCAAATCCTGCTTATTCATCTCTGAGGAACGTACCAGTCATCTCGTGGATTCTCATTTGGCCTGTGGACAATGTACCTACCAGATTCTGAGCAAACCACATGCACTCATGCTCTGTCCGAGGTGGACAAATGCCTTGATTATAAGTCTGGCCCGTCTGATGACATCCTCGTACCCATTCTGGAGTTACTGGACCAAGGATATCGCACGAGCTGTCTTTCCCACCTCGTCAAAGGGTTAGAGCTTATAGCTTTCCCGCTGTCTCCTGTGGGAAGATTTGCACGTAGGAGAAGACCTTCGAAGACAGCGGATAATCGAAATTCACGATGGCTGGGAGCTTTCGGTACGTCAATGCGTCTGTAGCCTTCTCCACCAGCTCCAAAGTTGTCGAGTCCAATTCTTTCAACTCCTGCGGTGGTTCAAGAAGCACGCCGATAATCGGCATCGCTTGCAAACAGGGCAAAAATGAGGGAAAACAAAGCCGGCGGAGCAGCGCATGTGTCGCCGCCAGTATCTGATCTGGAAACAGCTCCGAGCGGTTTTGGTATGTCCAACTGAGCTCTTCCAATGACTGAGGCAGGCAATCTATGTCTTCCGGATTAAGTATTGAATCGGATATTTCCAGTGATTTCAAGGACGAATAATCTGTCATCAGAAATCTTGGTAGTACTTCTATATTTCTAAAGAGTCTTAGATGGGTCGTGGCCTTTCGGTAAGGTGCAGGTGAGTTCCGCCACTCGGACAATTCGACATAGACTATTTTCGTCAAGCTGAGGATAGTTTCTATCACGTCTGTTCTCCCCGAGAAGCACTCATTATCGATGAATAAGACTTCTAGACCCGGATGATTCTCTATTGCACTCAGCGGCAATTGCGCTTGTCGCATGTCCAGGCGAGTAATGGAGTGTGGAAGGCTGCACAATGTTGTGTCCGGAGCAGGTTGGCCTAAATAATAGAAATCTTGTCGACACATGCCGCTCATACCAAAGTAGGTAAGCTGGAGGTTGAAGGCGGTAGGCAAGACATTTACAGGCTCGGTCATATCGAAGCGCGGGTAAGGTTCTGTCTCCAGGACAGAAGCTTTGAGGCAGCCCAACAATCCCAGACAGGTAGCAAGGTAGACGGCGCCTTCCTGAAGATCATGCAACGAGACGTAGAGCGTGTCGACCCTGGACGCGAGGTCGGGCCTGGTCTGCAAGGTCTCGGCCAATATCTTGAGGTTACCAGACTTGCGTATCTCGACTCGTCGACATAACCTGTGCTGGGCACTTGTGCGGAATGTACGGCATACCAGGGAGAGTGAACGGAGCGTTGCAGTCTGTCGACGGGTCCGCAATGGGAGCTGTGGCTGGCCGTAGAGATGGACATCGGCCCAGCCAGCGGACGGATCTATCTCGTCGACACATGCCACGATCTTCTCGAAGACTTCGGCGGGGAGGTCGTTGATGGTGACCATCTTGGTACTCGGCGTGCACTTGATGGTATACGGTGTCTCGACTTGGTACAGAGGCAAGATGTACCTCGCTAGCAGCAGCCGAAAACTCTGCAAGCTCAACCAAACAATGACTATCAAAGCGCCACATTATGTACAGCATGAGCACACTGTCTTCGACATGGCATATTGACAGTCATGTCAGATTCTCACCTAGATCAAAACAGCTTGCTGGGTCGATGCCAAACAAGGATCATCGAGCGCGTTAGGAAGAATCAATTAAATTCAGGGTATTGGATCGAATAGCATAGAAGCTATAGCATAGAAGTTATAGCATAGAAGCACGTTACAATGACACCATTCCAACAAATCTTACAAAACAAGCCCGCCTGCGAAACCGATTCGACCTCGCCTCAATGCCAGCATACGATTGCCATCAACGTAAATCGGCATCGCAGAGAGCCATAGCATCGCGGTTTCGCTGACAATCGTGGTATAATTATCCTGTCGTATCAGTCGCCAGCGTTCCTTGTCCTCTCTCAGGATCAGCCTGTACAAGAAGAAGAACAGACGACGCCTCAGCCGACTCCTGGGACAATGATATCCTCATCTTCGTAAAAACTTACAATCCTGATGATCTTAACACCCGGTGTATTGGCATGTCCCTGCATCGCTTGAGGAGAGATGAGGATCATTTGCGTATTGTTGGCAGCGTGTCCAGCTTGGATCAACTGCAATCATAGTGCGCTCTTTTCAGCATGTTGCCACTCTCCTTCCAAAGCCAAGCATCTGCTCACCATATTCGTCGCTACCTTCCTATTGACGGGATCCATGAACACATCATACTCATCAAGACCTCGAATAGGGCAGCCAGCAGCTGACCACAACGCCAGGAGAAGACAGATAGTGGAGAAAGACTTTTCACCTCCTGACAAAGTAGAAGAGTCCTTGCTTCGTTGACTCTTTTTATTCTCGGGGTCATCATTAGGCTGAACCCGCAACTCGAGTCTATGTTCCTGGTGTCTGAAGCGCAAATCACCGGTATCTACAGATGTTAGAAGTCGTCAGTGTCGATACTTCCTAAAACGATCCTGTCACCATCACTTACAGCCTCGCTGGGCCAGATGCCGGATAAATTGAATGCGCGCCTTCGTTGCGATGTGCGTACGGAAGACCGTCCATCTGCTCATACGAATTTCGTACGCTTCAAGTATTTTCTTGAATGCACGTGAGAAATGCATCAGCCTGCGTTGGAAGCGCCATATATGGAGATGATACTCACTTCAGCGGTTGCTCTCAGATCCTTGACAAATTGGCGAGCTTCCTCGTAATCCGCCTTAGCCTTGACAAAGCGTTTATAAATCTCTTCGCTCGAACCACCAAATTCTAGTTCTCTTTCTCTTAGAGCTTTCTCCAATGATGTTATCCCCGCTTCAATCCTTTTGACAGATCTACCCTTCAACTCAATCTCGGTGCGTTTGCACATTGCATCGGCTTGATCCATGGCCTCTTGCAAGCGCTCTCCCCACGCTGCGACCTCGGCCTCTAACCGCTGTGCGACCGCCGTATGCTGGTCCTTCTTTGCTTTCCAGGCTTTCAGGTCGTGTTCCTTGTTGACCTGTACGGTGACCAAGCCTTCCATTGCATCCTGACGAGATCTTTTAATGTCCTCCGTCTGACGCAGAAGGGCTTTGATCTCTTCTTTGCGTTGTACAAATGGCCTGCACGCCTGTTCTAGCTCCCTCAAGTGGTTGTTAGATGTCTGCCCTTGGGCTTTGATGCTCTCAATCTCTTCAAGTGCCCCCTAAATACAGCCATTAGTTCCCTATCCTAATAAAGCCTCTGCACCAGGCGGAGAGCTGCTTGGACTGAACTGACCTGCTTTGCTTCTTCAATAGCTTGCACATCGCCCGGCTGGAAATCTTTGGCTTCCTCTTGTAGTCTACTCCGCTCCAACTCAAGACGACTAAGCTGTTTCGAGCTATTATTTGCTTCCGCCTGCAGGTGAGTACACATTAGGAATAGCGCTTTTGGCGAGCATTGAGTAACCTGCCTCGGCTTGTTTCTTCTGCTGAGTGTAGCTAGCGAGTAAATGGTCCAGTCGAGCCCTTTCATCATTTGCTCGACGAAGCCTTTCGTCTGCTTCTGCTCTAGCTGTGATCGCGCGTCTGTGTTGTGCTGCATTAGAAGGGATGAGCTCTGTACTGAATGTGAAAACGCACTGTTTGTCTGCCTCTATGTCCTTGCTGAGACGGGGAGGACCGCGATAAATTTGCAACGCTGTCATGCGTGAGCCACCGTAGCTAAAGAAGAGCTATCTTTCAGCTACAGCTGCGGCAAGTATGTGCGTTCGAGACTTACAGGCCACCAAGCGAGTACAGATCCAATGAATAGCACGCCTTGATGTGGGTCTTGACAGGATCGTTATAGCGCATAAGATCGTCACCTGTTCGACGTTCTCTTACGAGGACCGAAGCTTCCGGACTGGCCGTGACGATGAAGGCTTGTCGAACGTACTCATTGTCGAAAGTCAAAACGTTCAACATGGTCGTGTGTTGCTGGTCAGGCAGATTGCGTTGCAAATCGGCTTCAAACCTATCGTCCCATTTGTATGTTAGAACATTGTGTCGCCTGCACCAGAAATATAGCGTAAGCTGATCCAATCTCACTCCGTAAAGTGTAACCTGAAGATAGAGCTTCACTCACGCTCCCCTGAATCTCCTCAGTAGATCTAACAGCTTGAAACGATCTTCGTCATTGGAGACTAGGAAGGAGTTGAGCCTATCACCGCAGACAGACTCGCACACTTTGGCCCACTGGGGGTCCTTGAGCTTGATATAGTTACCGAGTGGTCCAATCTGCGTGTTTTTGCAGATTCAGCCCAGGCTTTCTCACTTCCATGACGTGAGAGACTTACAGGCTTCTGTTTCCAGCCTTTCTCTCGATCGATAGCCATAACGATGTTAGCGGCAAAGTTACCGAAGCGATTCAATGCGTTTTCTTGCGAGGCTTGCAAATTCCGAAGCGCGCTGTCGGCATGCTCGAGAGCCTGTCTAGCTGCCTGTTGCTCGCCTCTGACATTCTCGAACTTTTCGCGCTCTTCTTCAAACAGTCTGGTCATATCGTTAACCTTCGCCCGGAGTTCCTGTGTCTGAACGGCTAGCTGCTCTCTCTTCTGCTCGACCTCCGCAAGTCGAGCGCGAGACTGTAGCATCCTCTGCTTTAGGGGACCGTCTGCTCGACTCGCTTCTTCCATAAGTTCCTTATCGCGCTCGGCAATCTGGGCGCGAAGCTGTTGTATGTTTTCCTGCATCTCTCGTTGCTCCGCCTGAACACCGATGTTTCAGCTCCAGACCCGTAAACAAGACGAAAGCGCCACTCACTCGTGCTTCTTGCATTTGCGATGTGTAAACCCTGATTCGGTCAGTAACGTCTGAAAGCTCTTTGGTAAGCTTTTCCGTAACATCGTCTTCGGCATCTGCAGCTTGTGCTTCTTCCAATTTAGTTTTGGCAATTTGGAACTCCTCTTCGGCTGCTTTGACTCGTTTTTCAATCTTCTTCACCTTTTCTTTTTCTTCTTCGTGTTTGTCGACCGCTGCTGTTGTTTGCTATTCCGAAATGTATGCGTTAGTTAGTCTAAATTAATCAAGCTAAGAAGTTTCGACGAACCGCCTCAATTTCCTGTACGTGCGTCCATGCCAATTCGTTCTTCATCTTGACTATATTCTGTTCAACATTCTTAAAGTTTTCCATTTCTTTCCACTTGGTATGCGCTATCTTCATTTTGTCTTTCAGTTCCTCCAGTCTATCTTTCTTGGAATTGGCGATAGCCCGCAGAGCTTGAGTCTTGTGAAGCAGATCTTGGTATTCCTCAAGTAGCTGTTCGAGCTGTGTACCTTTGAGAAAGAACCGATATTTGTCTGTAGGTTTGCTTGAGTGGAGGAACAGCTTCGCCATATCTTGATGCAGAATCTAAGAGGTGTCGCATATGTCAGTCGCGTTGAAAATATTAGGCAAAACGGCAGAGAATGCTCACATTGACAGGGTTATCGACTTGGATCTGGAAATGGTCACAAATAGCAGATAGCTCGCCTCGAGTCGTTGCTATAGTCTTTCTCTCCCAATTGGCAATCTTGTAGCCGCCACCGCCGTCAGCTGAGGTTCGTCTGGTGATGTAGATAGTCTTCCCGTATACGGCGGGCTTGAATGCTTCCTCTCCCTTGTTTCGAAGCCCCAAAGTAACTTCGCATGAAGGAGCGCCAGTGCGGATGAAGCTGTTCTGGGACGTTCCGCGGTTCTGCGTCCGATACTTGAAAGTGAGTACATTGTCTATAGTATCATATATGAATCATGCTTACAGAAACCGAAGCCTTTGCGCCGAACGCGTAAGTAATAGCTGTCAAGATAACACTCTTGCCACCTGTTTTCAAGCGGTTAGAAGGATGCTTTAATGGGCATCGCGACAACATCAGACTTACTTCCGTTATGACCGATGATGAAGTTGATTTGCGGACTGAGCTTGACCTCCATGTGCTTGTGGCACATGAAATTCTTGAGGCTAAATGACCGAAGGTACTATGAGCTGAAAGCTCGAATATTGGTCTGAAGAAGTAGCCTTACACCACGGTGTCAACTACGCCAGCTTCAGCAACTTTCTGTAGAAGGATGAACAGCAGGCAGGGCATCAGAATCGAAACGCCGAAACTTGCCACTGGAGTGACACATCGTCCACTTACCCCCTTCTGAGAGTTCCTGCCGCTCATAGCCTTGTCTCGCACATCGTCTTCGTCACCATCAGATTCACTCTCCCCGTCTCCGTCTCGGTCTTCGCCCTCCTCATCATCAGAGTCATCCTCGCGCATGGAGACATCCGTATTGCCGTTTCGATTTGCTGCTTTGCGCGACGAAGCAGCTTGAGGAGCGGGAGTGGCCAGTTCGTCCACATGCTCCTCCTCCTCGTCTGAGTCTTCAGGACGAATTCTTGTCAGCTCAGATGCGGGGCTGGTATGTCCGTTGCTGTTCGTTGCTAGACGCGCTCTCTGCAAGCGTGAGACTGGAGCGTCAATATACACGCGAAGCGTCCCTTCACAGCACGAGGCGCGCACCTTTGCGGCAGATCCAGCATTGAGCTGACTGCTTGATGCCACGAGCACCTCTTTCTGCTCCTCTTCAGAATCGCTGTCTAGCCGTCTTTTCGAGTTGACCATGGCAATCGTTGTTTTGCTTCAAAGCGGCCCTCAGACCGGACGACTGCTGGAGGTCCAGCACGGTCAAGTTAGGACTTCTCCTCCTTCTTGTCTCGAGGTCTTCAGACGCTCGCGCTTTATGCAGGCGCAAGGCGTGTATGTTGGTAAGAATTCAAGCCCGACGAGTGGAGGTCCTGCGTGTGAGAGCCACTGCATTTCAATCTGGGCGGGCGAGCGGATGACTGAACGGAGCACGACAGCAGAGCAAGCAATCATTGCACGCAACTTTACAACTCCCTACTTCTGCATAGCCATACTAGTGTACACGATGTGGGCATCGAACGGAGACAGTCCTTGTTTGTTGTTATGCTACAGCTACTTGGTGGCGACTGCATTCCTCAATAAAGTGGTCGGTAGATGTAGTCCAAAGATGTGCAGGACGCTTTCATATAAATTCCACAGAAGAGGGGGATATATTTTAGATTATCTCGTCTAATCTTCCTCGCCCTCTTGTCGAAGCGCTTCATAGTGTGCATTCTCTTGCTTCTTACGCTCCCATAGTTTCCAGCCCAGTAAACCTATGCAGCTGGTACCGGCGACTCCGAGCAACACGACCTGTAAAGCATATTTAGTTTCTGACCTATCCAATACTAACGCACCCAAACTCACAAGCGCAATCCAGCCCCATCGCTGGAACCATCCAGGCTCATATGGTTCCAAAACAGCATCAATCAGCAAGATCCCGCCGCCAAAAGTCATCTTCGTGCTTCTCTTAACCATGTATTGCGTATGTGCTCCTCCGTCTTGAATATCTCGTCCATCTCCTTTCTCGTCGCCGTCACCATTTTTATCGGTAAAACGAGGAGTGTTCCGACCAAAGCCAAGTATTCTTGCTGCATCATGTTTTCCGTCCGTTCCCCTCGCATTTTTAATACCTACCAGCCAGTCACTTTCTCCTGATTTTCTGAAAGCGAGGTCTCCATATTTTGAGGGGCCACCTTCTGATTTGCTTAGGAGACTCGGGAAGCTCCTATTGTCTTCCAGTATAATAGGTTTGCCATCTGATGGGAATTGCGTGGGATCTGACAGCGAACCTTTACTTGGCGGAGGAGACGGTATGATGTGCTGCTGTACAAGTGCAGTAAGGTAGGGAATGTCATTTAGATAAGAAGTCAAATTGATATGGGTGAAGGCTTTGTCCGTCGGAACTAGGATAGTATAGCTTTCTCTCTGGAAGAAACGCTTTCTTATCCTATCTTTGTCTTTCTTGTTGAGATTGACAAAGGGCGAGCTGTTCCAGAACTCGTTCGGTGCTGGATGACCCTCCGCGACCCAGGACATGTTCACCTGCTTGAGCAGATCCAGAAACGTACTTGCTTTAGCACCTCGCATGAGCTTGTCGCTTGTGATGTTGATGGTCGGAGGCAGTTCTACTTGATCCATGACATGCATGACTCCAGTCGACGTGAGCAAGTCCCCTTCGTTAATGCGCGCATCTCGATTATCGCCGTTAGCGGGAAATCCACCAATCCTGGGACCGCGTACCCTGACGTGAGCTGGTTTCTTTGACTGCTCAATGAAAATGTCTGAACCTTCAAGTGTTGGGTAGTGCATGCTATCGTAAGGTACGTCATCCAGATAGACGATTCCCTTGATTGCATGGTACTGGATGAGCTGACCAAGCTCTTGACGGGCAGTCGGCAGAAGGAAATAATTCATAGCGAGTCCAAGGTACTCAAATGCTGAGTTCGTTGGGGCTAAGAAAGTTGTGGCTGGAGCCTTGTTGAGCTTCTTATCTAGCTCAGAAGCATACACCGAAGCCACAAAGGTGGACAAGCCTTTATCGAGAGCGGTACTGACCAGACTGGAAGGCGGCTCGAGTATCCTAGAAACGAGATAAATTATAGATCCACCTGCTTCAATCGGTTCTGAAATCACGCTAGCGCTTCCAAAGCCAATGTCACCATCTGCTGTCTTCTTCGATGTGACAGACACAGGAATACGTTGGTGAGCGCCTCCAAGCTCCTCTGTCTGAAGCATAGTTTTCAGTAGAGTGCCATCCTTGAGTTGCTTTTTTGTCCATCTTCCTTCGAGTATGTGATATTGAAGGGTTTCCTTCATTTCCTTACTGCCCGCTGGAGGCAGAGTCTGCCAAGGTTGACTTTCATAGCGCTCGAGTATATCATCTCTGGTCGCGAGGATGGTGTACGAAGCATTGTTACTTGGACTATGTGGCGAGCTTTGAAGCAGGTAGGACAGCTCCGCGGTCCGGAACAAGGAGACGAAGCGCGTAGCGTTTAGAGCTAGGAGATATTTCTCTGGTGTGAGTGCCAAAGATCCATATGGCAGCAAGAGTGTGTCGACAACATGCATAACACCATTGCTAGCGAGTATGTTTGGCGTCAGGACGGAAGATCCGTTTACGGTTGCTTGACCATTTTCGCCAGTAGCCACAGTCACGGAGTCGCCGGACAACAGACCAACTGCAAATGTACACATTTAGTCCATAGCTGTAAGTCAGCCTTGAGAAATCACTCACCATTCTTTCGGGCTATTAGTCGATCCATGTACCCGACTTTGTGGCGGAGTCCGCCGTCAAAAGTCGATTCATGGTTCATAGCAATCTGTAAGATATCGTCTGCTGCAAAGCCAGACGTGAGATACTTCCACTCCAGAGGATCTAGTACATCGAAAGCCTCGTCTCTTGGAGCGAAGAGAGTGAGATGCTGCCTTTCCGTAAGATTGTTCCAGAGCTCATCAGTGAGCAGGCTGGCTAATCGCGATAGGCTAGGACCGTCATATGGCTTTTGCTCTTTCTTTAACTCTCCTATATCTCCCTTCTTTATCTCTCTTGCTCTGATCTGATGAGCTAGTGACTTGGGAGGTCGAAGAATAGAGTCGATGACTACAAGCTTGCCATTGCGAGCAATTCCGCCGCGAGACGGTATGATGGCAGCACCACCTTCGCCAAACTCATTCACCCCTACACGAAAGATTGGTCCAGCTTGATCATCTTGCTGAGTTCGGAAGCGGCTCGACGATGTCTTGCCATCCACTGCTATAGCTAGCTTCTGCCCTTCGCCACCGAGTAGGGTATCCTCCGGCTCTGGATAAGGCACATGACCAGGCCTTCCGTGATCTTCATGCTTGGTCGGAAACAGAAGAGTTGTCTCGTAAGAGGCCACTGGTGATGTATAGCCACTCTGTCCCTCGTCATTCGGTGAAGCTGGGTCTGGCGGTGTCCAGCTATAATTTAGCATGTGGTAGAACAGTCGTTCTCTCAGACGATAGTTGAGGTTATCATGAGGGTCTGAGTCTTCTTCTTGGATATGCCAGTCAGCGTTGCTGTCTTCCGGTAGCAAGTCCAGCATCCAGGATTCCGAGCTGACGGCATCGTTTGTGGGGGCGAACAGTGTCGCGTTCTCCAGCTTGTTGAGCGTAGGGATCAGCCGGGCGTGTTGGAGCAGGCGTATGAAGAGTGAGAGCTCTCCATCGGCGGACAAGAGGTCCACCAGTGTGGTCGAGGTGGTGTCGTCTGTTCCTGCTGTCTTGCTACTCGTCTCACTGGAAGCCAGCTGAGGCGCCGCCATCGGCAGCTGGACGGCACTGGCTGCCAGCGGAGCCAGAAGAGCTGCACATAGCCCGACAGTGAGCATCTTGGTAGCTCTATCCAGTCTCGCACTCGTCTTGCTGCTGTCACTGACGAACCGCCGTCGTGCTCGTTTGTGCCAGCTGATCGGTGATCACCTCGGTAGCAGCTTTGTACTGCAAGAACCACAAGCAAGGCTTGATGCAAGCACAATTTGTCTGATTATCGGATGAGGCTGAACAGCGTGCTGAGACAGAAACGCTCGTCCGTTGTTGTCTATGGCATCGGCAATCACCAGTTTCCGAACACCAAGCATAGCGTATGTCTGAGACAATGCTGAACAAGATCGACATGGCTAACAGTACATCCCACTTTCATGGATAATGTGACATCTGAAAATGAACTCGCTATTGACTGCCACACCTATGTTCAGCTCGGGCAGGTGCTGGTGGAAGCTCTAGCAGCTAGAGCCGCCCTCGCAGCTGGTCTAAATGGACCGCCAAATTTCACCTGGGATAAAGCGCTTCATGCATGGACGTACAGCCTTGTCGTGGCTTTGACCGGCCTCCAAATTGGACAATACGACTCTCGTATGACTTTCATGAAGGTATGGAAAACTTCGTCTAGTCTTCCAGATCTTGTTTTAATATGCCCCGTCTCGTCAAACAGAGCAAATACCCTATGAACCTTAGCGGACAATCAGCTGTACAACTGTTCAAGCGGGAGTCTGAGCGGCAAGCGCTACAAAACAATTTGTTCTTCGTCGTACATGACGAGCTATCCATCCCTTCCTGCTCCTACAATTTCAAGCTCGGCGGATCGGCGAAGGGACACAACGGACTTCGCGACCTCTCAGCCCGCTTGAAGCCAGCTGAATTTCACCGTATACGAATAGGAATAGGTCGTCCCGATGGTGATAGCGACAAAAAGCGCACTTCAAACGTATCCATAGCAGATTGGTGTTTAAGTCCCAGTACGAGGGCTGAAATGGAACTTTGTACTGATCCAAGAGGAAAGCTAGCTGAAGCAGCTTGGGAATATATTGAACAACAACGTCTACAAGCGCTTATGCCGTCGTGATCGTCGTGATCGTCGTCTGGTCATTACCATTACTACTGCTGCCGTAATCCGCCGAGCCGTTCAATCTTGGTCCGGAACCCTCTGTCAGATTCAATTGACTAGTCAACGCTGGCCTCAATCGCTCCAAGGTAGCCTCGTCCATCAAGCCAGAGCATCGTCGAGCCAGTTCAGTCGATGGGGCATCCGAACCACTCGCTGAAGTCGTATCGACCTCAGGTACGCTCTCCTTCGCTCTCTCCAAGAACTTCAAGGCAGGAAGTGCCAATGATTCAATCCTGAATGAGTTTGGCGGGACTAGCATTCTATGCGTCCGTCCCACAACGTTACCTCCGCCATTCGCCGTGGTGTTTTCGCCATTGGGCAAGCCGAAACTATGATTGAATGCGATAGAAGTGTTGCTCAAACCGATGCCAGCTGCATGGCCTTCCGCAAGAGACGACACCAAGCCTGGCACTGATGACTTCAAAGCCTTGTTGAGAGAATCTTCAAAAGGCCGAATTCGTCGAGACGTTGTCTTGGAATCTGAATCTCCGAATTTGAAGAGGGCTTTCCGAGGATCTCGAACAACGCGACCGAGCCGTAGCACATCATTGATAGATGCGGTGGTTGATCGTGAGGCCATACCTGCGTTTTCTTCGTCAATCAGATAATCGTGTAGGAGAGCCTGCACCTGTATATAAATCTCTAATCTTAGCTTCACACCCATCTAAGGATGCCGATACATCCACTTACCTCAAATTGGATCGGCCGCCACACATCGCTGAGTGTGAATAGCAGACCACCAGTTTTCGACACTAGTGCAGCATCTCTGAAATTGTTGCTTTTGACTATCCGTTGTACTACTTCATGGAATACCCTGAAGCCTTGTAATACAGCATCAAGTTTACTGAATAAAGTCCAGAAGAAATCGAGAAGAATTTCGGTGTTGACTTCTTTAAGCTTTGATGTGCTGGACGCATCATCTGAGGTTGTTGATCCAGATGGCACAGAGGATCTGGCAAGGAGGGAGTATGCAGTACTGCTCTGCGACGAGAAAGCGCCGTTGAGCATGAAACTGGAGGATTGTCCGTAAGTGGCCATAAGATGAGGGTCTCGGCGGATAGAATCGTTTCTGCGAATTTGGACACTCGTGGCTGTCAACCTCATGCTGCACACGTACCCAAGTCGTCATGACGCACCTCTCATCGACTTCAGCAGCTGTGCTCTCTACCAGGTTATATATCTCCAGTGGGTTCCGTTGTAAAACGCTGTCGATTGCAAAGCCGAGTTTGCCAAGATACGCCAGGGATTCCAATATACTTTCGATGTAAGCGAACGAGTCTTGTTCAGGACTTCCTTTCTTTTCCTTTGAATCCACGAGCCCATTGACCTTCGGTCCTTTACTTAAGCCTTGCGTGTTCCCCGAGTTGCTATGTATAGACGCAAGGGAGCCACTCCGTGTTATGGTTCCTGAGGGAGCTGCATCATTCGTTTGTTCACTGGTAGTATTCACTACCAAGGGGTCTGACATCACGTTATCATCTATGGCTTCATCTATGTTACGCGTGAAAGGTGGCCGTTGAGCGAGTCGAGCAAGATAAGCCCCCAACCTGGTTGGTCGACGCTTTTTTGACGCTTCAGACTCAACTAGCAAGTCCGTACCATCGGTGTCGAATATAGAGCGTGATGTATGCTCAACGTATACAGTCGGTACTTAGGGGACAGGGCAAAACATTTCAATGGTCGATCTTAGCAAAACGGCGTCGTAAACTTACAATCCGTCTGTTGTGGTGTATGCGCTTTCCAGCGAGATTCGGTATATAGTGATTTCAAATATAGGTGACTATGCAGTTCCTCTGTCAGATATTCCAGCATAAGCTAATACAAGAGCCACATTAGATTGGATCTGATTGAGGTTGGTAATAGTTTGAGAAACCTACCGCTTCTTGTGAAGCAAAATATGACCGCAGATCTGCAGTCGCTGTCACTTCCAGCATTTCTGTCCGATTGATCATCTTCAGACTTCGCATGAGCAACGATGCAGCCGGCAGGAACTGTTTGTCGCTCAGCAGATTCTCCAACCGATCTGGAATAGTCCGTAAGGTTTCTATGTTCATAAGAATGCGCTCCATCTCCGCTAATTCTGTTCGTCTCGCTTCTAGAACCGCCAGATCTGTCCGACGTTTACCCAGTGTTTCTCGTACTTCCTCGAGGACCTTCCGCAGTTCTGTAGTATTCTTCTGTGCGTGGGTCAGATTAAGTATCAGACCATTGTATGACGAAGCCGATGCGTCGAAGGCTCTGTAGTGCGTTTGAATAGATGATTTGAGGGATTGCGACAAGGCGTGTTTTGTCGCTAGGAACGAGTCTAAGCGTCTGCTTGATCCTTCTTCATTGACTAATGATAAAGCCAATGTTACAGGATCGAAATTGTCTTCTTCATCTGGCTCGCCATTGTCATCTTCTGGAGCAGGTGGCAATAGTTCGGGCCAGTCATTTGCAACTTGAGCAAGTACTCTCTCCATTTCCCGAAACGCTGGAGTAGATGGAAGACCTTGCTGAGGCTGCATTGTAGCTCTGAAGCGGGCGGATTCTCCCTGGACTCCAACGGCACCTCGTCTCGTTCTTGCATTGTTTGCAACATGGACGGCGTCTTTAGCAGAGGAAGCGTTGCTTGCGTTTGTTCCTGACCTATCTCTGCTTCCCTTTGCAGCCTGGCCTCTGGCTTTTGATGATTGACCAGCCGATGAGAAAGCGGCGATAGCCTTCTCCAATACCGGTGAATGATCACTGTCTTTACGAGCTTTCGAGGTTGACGCAGTCGGCACTATCAGAGGTTCTCCACCGAAGAAATCTGCCTCGTCTGCATCTGGAGATGCTGATCTGAAAGAAAGACTGCTTCCAGGTCGAAAGCCGCTGCTTGCAGCTTCACGCTCTCGCTCTTCCCGCTGGATTGCCTGTGCCAGCCTTGCAGCTCGTCCACCGGGCGCGTTCTTATCGTCGGCCCGCCCAGAAGGTCTTGCATGGTCGCGGGACGATGACTGAGCTTGCTGCGTTGCGCTAGATCCAGGCCCGGCATCAAGTCCACCAGAGTCGCGACCTGGTCTTCGTACACTTCTGGCTGGCCTTGCTGGCATGGCTGCAGGAGAAGCACGACCGCCATCTGGGCCCAGACTGTAGCCCTGCTGCCACTGGCCAGCCATGACGGGAGTCCCTCAAGTTCTCGACACTGCTCCGCTTGCCGTTCGCAATTGTATATCCAGTGCTTCCAAAGCCAAGTTGTCGCCATCTAACATGCACGTTGTCAACAGCTGCCGGAGGATGATCGAGCTACAGAAAGCTGTTATGCAGACATGTCCGTCACTTGCTTCACCACACAGCAGACCTTGCACAAATTGGACAGTCTGACCATGCAGGCTACAGCGTCTGGCAGCCGCTCTATGAGCCGCGCTGCTCAAGCAAGCTGCACGGCATGCGCTAGAGCTGCAAGAGTTCAAGCTCGCCGACATAACCTCGAAAGCAGAAGACTGCATGCACAAATCCGTAAGTCCCATAGATAGTTTACTTTAAATTGAAACACATTCATCTCAACTATTTCGCTCCACAGGATCTATGTCCTCAGCTCCCCTGCCTGCTCCTCTGCGGCATCCTTCAGATGGATCGACGACATCTCCGACTGGATCCTTCTCAGCTACCCTTCCACCGTCCATGGCAAAAGGCTATGGCCAGCCTCTACCCTCTACGCATCCGCATTTACTGAAACCTGGAGAGCTCACGGAAGGTATCACTTTCGCGGAATATGAAAGCCGGCGCAAACGACTCATGGAGAGTCTGCCTGATAAAAGTATAGTTGTTCTGGCAGGGGGTCGCCTGCAATACTCAAGTCAAAGCATATTGTGGGCACAGACTCTTTAAGTGGTGTCTAATACAGCTCTAATCATCGCTCTTCATCTGTAGCTACAAATTCCGTCAAATATCAGACTTCTTCTACCTCACTGGGTGGCTAGAACAGGATGCAGCCATCATACTAGGTGACTAGCGAAACCCAGGTACCCTTCAAGTAACAAGTCTGACATTGTTTCGCTTTTTAGAGAAATCACCTACCAATCCAAAAGGCTACCATATGACCTTCTTCTGTCGTTCACGCGATGCAGATCAGGAATTATGGGAAGGCGCTCGTAACGGACCAAATGGTGCAGTCGACATCTTCGGAGCCGATATTGTATGTTCAATGGAGTTTTTAGTATTCATTTGGTATTTTGTACTAAAGCCTTCCGTACAGGCTATGGACATCGCTCATTTCACTTCACACCTGAAGACACTGTTAACGCAGACCAATACTGATGGGCCTATCTATGTTGACGTACCGGGGTCAACTACAGTCGGAACCCGCAGTGGAGGACCGAGGGGGAGCAGGACGGCCAAATCCATTGTGAACTTCCTATCTGGAGGGACATCGGGTACTCGGAGGTCATCTCTAGATCTAGCCTTAACAAGCAAGAAGAGTGATTATGACCAAGTAGTCTCACTATTGAATAGCTCAGGAGGCAGGACAGTCCACAGTCTGAAGGAGGAACTTGAAAAGATGAGGATAATTAAAAGTGAGGCGGAAATCGCGCTCATGCACAAAGCAGCAGAGATTAGCTCGAATGCGCATGCCAAGGTCAGTCAGTGCATCAATTTCCGTACGAAGCTTGTTGAACCTGATCTTCGATTCCCTAGGTGATGAAACGCGCTGCGCCGGGGATAGGCGAACATGAGTTGGTAGCTGAATTCGAATATCACTGCGCATTAGCGGGTTCAGCGAGGCCGGCGTACCTCCCCGTCTGCGCAAGTGGTCCCAATACGATGTACCTTCACTATACTTCTAATTCACAAACACTCGATGAGAAGTCTCTAGTCCTTATCGATGCAGGTTGTGAATACGGCGGATACGCATCCGATATAACGCGAACCTTTCCCGTGTCAGGCAAATTCACCGAACCAGAAAAAGATCTTTACAATGTCGTCTTGCGAAGTCTCAAGTCATCAGTCAAACTATGCTCGGAGGAACAAGATATCAATCTCTACGACTTGCATGATCATAGTAGGAAAATCCTGCTCGAGGAGTTCAAGCAGATTGGTATGGATTTCACGGAGAATGATCAACTTTTCGGACGGATATACCCACATTTTGTAGGCCATCCTCTTGGATTGGATCTTCATGATTGTCCTTCCTTCCAAAGGAGTACAAGACTGGAAGCTGGAAACATTGTGACTGTTGAACCTGGCATCTTGTAAGTGGAGTTCTCCTAAAGCTGACCTATCAAGCTTCGCAATCATCTCACTTGATGAATCCTCCTCTGCCGCAGCATGCCTGAACATCCTACTATACCAAAACACTATCAGAACATTGCTATCCGTCTTGAAGACGAGGTATTGGTCACAAAGGAGCATCCGATAGTCTTGTCTGCTAACGCGCCTATAGAAATAGTGGATGTCGAGACATGTTGTCAAGGTCTCCTAGATTACCAACCCTAGCAGTATAGAGTTGAAGAGCACAGTCGCCTCCTAGCATAACCTATGCACGTCTTATCTCGAAAAGCTTGGTACACCGGGGACTCGACAATCCTCTCGTCGCACTAACTATGAACACGTGTTGCTTGCCTACCTCTACTTTGACTATCTTCCGACCGATGCGAATCCGCATAGAGTGACAAAATGGGCGCCCCAGCAAGTCAGCAGCCTCTGTTTGCGGATATGGACAGAGCGAAAGACCTGGTAGATGCAAAAGCGGCAGAGTGAGATTGGCTACATGACTTCAGCATATCACCTCACTGTAGCTGATCGACAACATTACGAACGCTGCACTGCACATGAAGACTGGACAGCAAGCTGATACAGCCAGCTTCCGCTGCGTTCAAGAAAGCCTGTGTAGAGTATCCTTTAGCTACCGTGAGCTTCTAGCCCAATCCCTTTACCCATCTCTGGTGATATATCATGCTGATCCAGATCCATCCCACTTTCATGTTTTATCGCGATGCATTGCGCTTTGTATAGCTATTCTGCACATCGTTCGCGATCCTCTCTATCTTCCCGCTTTTAGCATTTGTAGGCTTTGCTATATGCGCTGGATCTATCATACTCGCTACAAGTCTCGTGTTCCTCGTGGGCTGGCTGGCCGTCATCATCGGATCGGGAGGTGAGACGTTCCTTGCATGAACAGGAACACAGGAAGTTTCTTACATTCTTGCTTGTGCAAAGCCGTCGTATTGGCAGCTGTCCTCTCTATTACGATTGGTATCAGCTTGGCCATCACTGCCTTCGCTGCTTCCGCGGCTATAACATACAAGCTTGTAAAGCACGTCAAAGAAACCTCTTCGATTAGAGATGGCATAGCTGTAAGGTGGCTCCACCGTTCTCGATTCTATCATCATTGACTTGTGTATTGGTGTTCCATTTTCGCCTCTCTGCATACAGCTAACTGTTGCGGACATCAAGGACTACATCAACAACAGTCAGTCCGTAGAATCAAGTAAAGATGTAAACGGCTACAGGATCTCAACACTCCCTATGCCGGATGTCAAAAACGTAAACGGCAGCCCAAGCAATCACACCAGATCATCTTCCATAAAGTCGGAGCGCGACTGGTGATACAGGACAAAAGTACGGGGCAGTACCAAAAAGTGCAGTGAAACGAGGGTAGGAAAAACATGCGATTCTACAGATTGAACGAAACTTTTCATGCAAAGAATTATCTACTGGCTAGTTCTCGAATCTGGAGAACTTGCTTGTCCGAGAGGGAGGCTTTCTGAAGAGTCTCCACAACATGACCGATGTAGCAGCCGACAAGGCATACCTGTACAGCAGAAGTGAAGTAGGTGTACGTAGTAGTCAGGAGCAGTGCCCAATGCTTTGCCATGCGTATTGTCCCGTACGCACCATGTGACTGCGTAGGTCGCATGCATGTTTCGCAGCTCGATGGTGGGTGCTCGTCCTAGTGGAATGCCGTGATTCACCATCTGTTTCATCTGACCAGCGTTGCCCTCTGCGTACATTAATAAATATGGCCATTAAAGCTTGAAGACAGAAACAAGAAGCTGGAGGAGAGCTGAACCGTACCGAAAATCTGGTCGACCAGGACAGGCTGAGTATGTGCTGCAGTCGCCATTTGGTCGATGTCCGCGAATTGGAATTCGCCTGTCTCTGGCTTGTTCGGTGGACTGAACATGTTGCGAGCCTCTTGTGATCTTAACATTCCAACAATGTGCTGGGTGCCTTGAATCTGCATTCGAAAACTATCAATGACCTAGCCAAACGCATGACATATCTCTGTCGCCCGTCTTACAAGTGACTCTGGTCTTGAAGCTTGGTTCTTCTTGTCGACGGACACATGGCCTCGGTTGACTAGAATAGTGCTTTCTGGCACACCTTCTTCACGGACGAGCGGTGTAATTACCTGGTACCCCAATACACCATCTCTTGTCCGTGGACCGAGAAGCAACTCTCTCGAATGGTCGAAATGGCCAGTGAGCTCGACTTTTCGGTATGCGAACTGCGGCAGACCACAGCGGTTAGCCTTTGCTGTTGGAATCGTTGCACACAATGGGCTTCTTCACCTCTGGTATCACAGATGTGCTGGATGTTCGGTGACAAGCTGAATCAGTGGCGGCATACTCCGACAATGCGATCTCCAAACCCACTCCACCATGTTCGGAAGATGCAGAGGTTCCCTAGACAGCTTCTCGTCCAGCTCCTCTATCAGGTTCAGCTTCCACTGCAGTCGCTTGACCTGCCATGTCCCCAGAGCAAAAGTCACGATCGGCTTTGTAGAAGAAGTCAAGTACAAATGGCACAGATCAGCTTATAGTTAGGTCCTGCTTAATGGACGATGAGCATCAATAATGCACCTACAATCAAAGTCAGAACGAGTGTCGTCCCCGTCACATCATATCGAGAGCGACTGGCTCCGCTCTCACTCTCGCTCGAAAAGTTACGTTGTGCCGTGCCTCGAATTTGGGAAGGTCGGCATCGCCATGATCCCTGTTGCAGGGCCGTTAATCGTAGAGAACGCGAAGAACTGGCAAACAAGCCTGGCTGGAAGATAGACGGCACTCGAGGAACCATGTTGACGGTGGTGGTGCAAGATGCGCGAGATGCTGATCACCCCATGTCTACCGTATGTTGGTCCATGTTGGTCCATCCACACAGCCGCACGATATAGAGTTATGGGGACGAGGCAGCAAGAAGGGTCTTCAGTGTCCAACAGGCATGCCCTTGCTGAGGCCTGACTCGCTTCCTATTTCGCCATAACAGCCTTGTTGCTACCGCTGCCGTGGCCAACCCGATCACGAAGGTGCGAAGGTCGACCACAACCACGCACTTCCAGTAGCCTTTCGCCAACTTCATGGCACTTCTAAGCTGCTGATCTTGCTGACAGAGCTCGGAGCATCGTTGGTCGAGCATCAGCTGCTCGGCCGCAACTCCGCTGCCATCTCTCACGTGCGACTGTCGGAGCTGGGCAACTTCCAAATCCGGCCATCGCTATCGCTCAATATCGCCAAAAGCAGGGAGAGCAGCTGCTGCAATACCTGAAGCTTTGAAGAGTCTAGATTGCAATCATAGAGCCACGAGGCAACTATCGCTGCATGGTCTCACACAGTAATAGCTTGCGGCTCTCCCGCAGCTATCCGAATATGGGCAATGCATTGCGAAATCAATGGGTCGATTGGCTGATATCCGTTCGCATTTGTGCGTCAGTAGGCTGCCAGGACGATTAATGAGGACGGAATAGAGCGCATTAGTATCAGAACGCTAACAGCCTTTCCTGATCCTGGCAAGTTAAATGAAAAGGCCCTTAATTGTTGGCAGCTGTTTATTGCAAGATCGAATTACCTCCGAGGTGTGGTGGTCCTGCTTTGACGTTTTCCCTCGGCAAGTCATGAAGTTTGAATTGAAGAACCCAAAACCTAAGCGCCGCAAATATACTCAGCTCTCATCGTACAATGAGGGGATCCGCCCATCGCATCTCCCGAGTTCTGCTTTTTCAATTTTCAGCCTGCTTATTGCCTGAGAGGCTCCCATTTGCACGCTGTCCCGCTTCTCTCATCGGCTGCCTCTTGTCTTCCTCCTCTTCCTTTCCGCTTCAACAGATCTTCTTCTTCGTACAGCTCCCGCGTATCTGTGTACACCCGCTCTCTTGAACCACATCCATTACCACCAGTCCCACCTCTTATCTGTCGGTGGCGCATTCTCTTTGTCCACGCTCACTTGAAGCCCAGATACAAGACGGAGAACAAGAAATCGAGAGCTAAGAGAGCACTCAAACGATACCATCTACCTCTTGAAGGTGAAGATGAAGTTCGACACTGGACGCCGACGTTCTTCCGCGGGATTCGTCTTCGCTCTGGGAGCTGCAGCTCTCGCCACTGCTCCGACTGCTGTCACCGCCGCTCCGGCTGTCGCTTCTCTCTTCGAAGGCTATTCCTTCGGTCGAAGGGGATCGGAATCATCCATACCAGCTCCACAGGCCGATGCTGCCCCTCATGAGCAGCCCGTTCGTCAGGCTCTGCGCAGAGCTTCGGCTTTCGCATCTACCACACCCTCCGAAAACGATCATGCTTCAAGCGCTAAACTGTTTCCGAAGAGAAGCATGGCGCGCGTCCTACATGCCCGTCAAGGTGGATGTTTAGACTCGTCGGCGAACGAAGACGACATCAATACTCTTCTTTGGGACGGCGGGGCGAATGTCAAGGTCGCTCTTTGCCCCGGAGCGGTCATCACCCTCACTGGAGCAATCTCCTTCAGCAGCCCGAATCAGGAGATCTACACCGTGGGATATCCAACCGATGACACCCGTGCTAAGCTTGTTGTCGGTGGTGAATAGTAGGTTAAAGTCTATCGCTCGTCTACCTTCCTGCTTCCCTTCGATGTTCGGCTGATCACGTGACATTCTTCTTTATCTGATCATCATTACAGTCAAGAAGTGGCAATCTGGAACAATTGCGACCAGTGCACTCATACTGCTATCCGAAACATTCAAGTTGATGGCTCCAGGCAGACATTGGGAAGATACGGCAACTCAGGCTTAATAGAAATGGGCGGCAATGCCAAATACCAGGTTGTTGATGGATGCAACATCTCCAACCCTCGCGGCTGGACTGCTATACACGTTGCAGGTAAGGAATCAGTCAATAACCCATTGACTCGGTGGCTTTACTAATCTAGTCTTTTATTCCTTTGGCCCCTTTCACAGAGGGCTATCAAGATTCATGCAGTAATCAGTTCATTACAAACAATGAGATTGGCCCGTGCGGTACAGCACCCAACACTGCTAAGCAATTCCGAGTAGTGATGACACAGCTCCGAGAGTTCATGGCCACACCCAAGCGTCTTTTGAAGAAAAGACAAGTGTCCGCTCCAGGTCAATGGGCAGACGGTATCTCCTTGGCTTGCCGCAACAGTACAGTTACTGGTAATACCATAACCGGAGCTACTGAGTGAGTACATATCCGGAGATTTGGATTGTTTAAATGTCCAAATACTGGCAATGAAATGATGCTGATCTACTGTTCGGTTACAGTGGTGGAATAGTCTTGTTTGGCGCTCCTGGCTCCACCATAACTGGCAACACGTAAGACTGAAGAATTTTGAAGATACATTCAATATCCAGACTAATCATTGCTTTCCAGTATTATCGCTAAAGGAAATACTTTGTTAGGTGGTATTAATCTCGTGGATCATGGTCCATTCAACGGAGATTACTCGGGAACTGTAGTGTCCGGCAACACCATCGTGGCAGACGATGCTATGATCAAAGTTGGAATCGCTGTTGGCCTGCTCGCTTGGGGTGATTACAACAGTTCAGACTATCGCACGACCGGTGGTATCATTACAAACAACAACTTCGTTGCAAACGGCAATGGAACAGGTTACTTTGGCTATGGAACGTGAGTGTGAAATGATTCTTGAGCGCCACACTTGCTCATCCGTGACTTTGTTCTCCAGCGCTGTCGGCGGTAACGATGGAGCTGTTGTCAGTGGCAACAATTACGACGAGGCTCTATTTGGCGGTACTACATCCTATGCCTGCCAAAATGGAAAGACACCGACACCTCAAGCATCCATCTGGGATCCTTATACAACATCAGGCGGCTCTTACCAGCCCGGTGTAACAAATCTTGTGGATTTCAACTTTTTGATTGTAAGACGAATGCGAAGTTCTTGTTGTCTACATGATTAGTGCTGATCTTCTTCAAACATCAACAGTGCACCATGCCCTGCCAATACGATTCCAGCTGCGGCGCAAATATGACCTTGACCAAAAATGTTGCATCAGTCAACACAACCGCTAGCACGACATCTTGGTCTACGAGCACTGTGCCTGGCACTGTGGCTCGCACGCCTTCTACGACAACCTTGAGCACTCTCATCGCTTCTTCGACAATTTTGAACGGTACAACTTCCACCGGTGTATCAACTACTGGCCGGAACACAACTACTGGAGGGATTTCGACAACCGGTCGAAGCACTACCGGCGGGACTACATCCACGCGGCTGACAGGAACAACGACTACCGGTGTGTCAACAGGTCGTACATCGACAACGTCTGGCACTGCTCTATCGTCGACCGCTTTAGCATCTCCCGCTGTTCCGTCCGGCACGTCAACAGGCTCTTTTCCTGGAACTTCTGCAGCAGCCTCAGGTAGTGGTACGACTACCGGCACAAGCATTACCTCCACCAGCAAAGCATCGACCACCAGTACCAAGCCCAGCACTACCACTAGCAGTCGAGTGACATCGACAACTACGAGCAAGGCAACCAGCACCTCGACGACTTCGAGAGCTACTACTACTGTAAAAACGTCAACAACCGCAAAGACGACAACTACCAGTACTAAGCCGTCTACCTCCACCTCAACCAAACCACCAACGACATCGGCATCAACATCTACATCCGTAGGTCTAGCTCTCGGACGAGGTAATGGCGTAGTCTTACTTCCTGTTACATCTACCACAAAGACTACAGCCAAGACCACTTCGACAGCGAAGACGACTTCCTCCAGTAAAGCAGCCTCCACCACTCTGAAGACGACCTCGTCTACAACATCAAGGTCCACTTCCACAACCAAGCCGGCCACAACGACAACCAATAAGACTTCTAGCAGCTCGAAAACTACGTCGACCTCAAAGTCTACTTCGACCACCGCTAAAGCGACCAGTACAACTAAGTCAACTGGTGTATTTGCTTCCACCAGTACAAAAGCAAATTTAGCTGCAACGACAACAGCTTCGCTGGCGAAAACACGAGGTGGTCGAAAGAGATCGTTAGATGTAGGTGAGACGGTAGCCAGGCCGGTGCAGCGTCCCCGCAAAGCAGCCTGGGAAGAAGTCGAGGAGATTGAGGAACAGTTGCGGATGTACAGCCAATCTCTCCTTCGCTCGCGATCACAGAGCGCCCTGGATGAGGTTGCTCGACTTGAACACAAGCTCATGGTTTACCGTGATTGGATTCTTCCTGGTGCAGTCCGAACACCCACACCCAAGCGCAACTTGATTGATAGTGAAGGTATTGATAAGCGTGATACCCTTGCAGACGATACGTACTGGTCGTGATTAGTGTCAGATGTCAGTTCGTGAACTTTTTGTGCGCAGTACAGACGTCGTTATACGTGCCCTTCGATTTTCTTGTGTGCTGTACACTTTATCATCATAATTATAGATTGATAATTCTCCCCTATTTACTTGATACTTGTAAAGTAGCCTTGCGGTGCGTTCTGAGCAGTCCAAGAGAAAGCTCCAAGGCAAGCAATACACGTCAAATGGCAAAAGCCATAACTTCAGACTTTAAATTGCAAATTGATTTCGCATTCGGTTTCTCTACTTTACAACAAACCTTCAGCAAGGAAGCATTGGAAACGAGAGAAAATGCTGAGAACAGGGTGAACAAACAGACAAAGGATCGACTGGCGGGTCGTGCGCTTTACAGAGACTCAACCAGGCATTTGAGAAACCTGTATGACCTTTCCTGTAAGGCAAGTACTAGAGTGACGTCTGAGCTATGATCAAACAACCGATGCGCCCGCTAGCTAGGCATTTTGGGAGGTTGGCATGACTTTCTCGTTTCGTCGGGGCTTTTCGACTTGGTTACGGTTCTTATGCCATGTCTTTCCTCCACGGACAGAATGCTGAGGTCGATGATAATTTCGCAGAGCGAATTCTAGCGGAGGAGAAAATCCTTCTTTCTGTTCTAGCATTCGCTGAGCGTTTTTCCATCTTACGCTAGTTGGCTTGTGGAAGCGAGCTTGACGAAGTTGAGCTTGAGTGTATCGGTAGGCATGTTCTACTTCTTCGAGTGTGCTGCGATCCAGAACGTAGTCAATAACTTCTGCATCTCCAGTTCGAGTGGCGAGCATGACTAGCGAGGTAGCCGGATCTTCGGGGTTGACGGGCTCATAGACTTTCATGTTGGTTAGAATTTTTTCACCTTTGTGGCTGTACGGCGGGAAAGCATCGAAGAAGTAGTCAAGCATCTTCTTATCTCCATTTTCGAGAGCTCGATGGAATGGTTTAAAGCCGTTCGCATCACATTCGTCTGCTCGAGCACCTGCTCGTAGTACTTCATTTGTGACTGTTACGTAATCTATGTGGCTATGATAACCGTGTCCTACCTTTGTCACACAGCCATGCAACGAGCTCAGGGTCAGAAGCCTGAACAGCGAGATGTAGAAGAGTGGTTTCTTGCATTGCTCTAGTAGAATTCTGCTTTTCAATGACGAGGTCAGAAAGCTTTTCCCAGCCGGTGACCTGCACATTTTTGTCGCTAATGAGCTTCTTCACAGTCTCGCACGCAGTATAATACTCTTCATCATTATGTACTTTCGCGCAAGCGGTCAATTGATCGAAGACGGCTGAGCGATCAGCTTGAGCAGCAGAGAGTTTCTCTTGTATAACTTTTTTAGCCAAAGCGGCTTTGTTCTGTGCAGCAGCTCGTTTCTTAGCATTCTTCTCAGCTCGTCTAGCTGCAGCTTCTTGTTTTTCTGCAGCAGCAGTGATTGACAGGAAGAAGAGGTGCAACCGGTAATCAGTTTACGGAGTTTCCGCGGACTTTCCAACCGAAAATCGATCTGCTTGCACTGGTACGTCTACTCACCTTGTTCTCTTGCTAATCGAGCAGCTTCTTTTCTCTCCTTTGCTTCAACTTGTCTCCTCTCTTGAGCAAGCTTTTGCTCTGCCAGAAGGAGTTTCACACGGAGTTTTCTTTCTCTATCGGACTCAACGCGTTTCTTTCCGCCCGCTAGCTGACTCTGCAATTCATGCTTGCGGAAAAGCTCGATATCCTCAGGTTTGATGGCCTCGATAGGCAATGACCAGTCTGAAAATCTGTCAAGAGCCGAAAAATCTTAGTAATCATGCTTCCCAACTCGATTTTCCGGCTCAACCATATGTGCCTACCTTCGAACAGGAAAGTTGATAGGGTGACGGCAAGCGCCGTGATCACTGCTACAAACGTGGCCTTTGAACTCGGAAGCGCTTCTTCCAAGTTCATTGGCCGGGGTTTCTGGTGCCCATTCACTACTGTTATCCTGCTCCTCCGTCCCTTCTTCGTCTTCCTCATCAGTATAACTGCGGCTGTCACTGTTTAGAGAAATAAGGCGAATGTACCGATATGCTCAGCCAGGATGGATATCCGGAAGAAGGGAGCGACGATTAGCCTACTCGATTTCCGACACCGTTCTGTCGTCGTCGTCGTCGTCTTCGTCATGCTCGAAATCGTCATCGCCCTCACAAGACGAACCTCCGCTGGCGTAGCCATGCGAGTTATTCTCCTCCACTGCCGCTGCATGCTGTGAACCGATAAAGTTGAAGATATGAAACAGCTCAAACAGAATGTGGAAGTCAGGATCATCGAGATCCACCTCGTCTTGGCCTTTGACGTGCTTGCAGATGGCTTCGTAGGCGGCCGAAACTGCCTTGAACTTCTCGCCTTGGTCGTCGTTGTTCTTGTCTGGGTGGTGAAGCAGGGCGAGCTTTCGATACGCGGCTTTGACGACCTGCAGGTCATCGCTGGGACTGAAGAGCCACAACACAGTCGTATTCAAAGGGTACTCGTGTGCTAGAGATTGAATCCAACGACTCACCTGACCTCGAGCAGGGCGTACGCCTCTTTCAGCTGTCCTGACAGTGCCATTTTCAGGAGTTCGAGGACGGAGTCGAGCGAACTCGACGGGCTCGGAGGTGTCCTGGAGGTAGGAGTGTATGGCCGGATGTAAGTAGTTCGACTGTGTCTGTGCTGTTGATACGTGTGTGGATGTGCAGAGGGAGCACTCCAAGGCAGACAAGGCACGTGTAAACACTCTCACGACGCAGGTGGCAAAATACTTCAGAAAGCAGGGCGTAACTTTGGAGGTAGAGAGCAACGGAGTCAAAGACGCCTGGAGAGCTGCCTTTCACACTGTTCTATTACACGGAAACAGGTACACCGTGGTCGGCGGAATAAGTCCCGGTGTTGCGGTGCTGAACAGAGTACAGAATAACATGCTGGAATACACGATGTGACACATTGTAAGCTTTAAGCTTAAGCAATGTCTAGAAGAGGCTTGAGCTTCTTCGCTATGAGCATCCAGTCGTCCTTCTCGACCTGCTCCTTAAAGTGCTCCTTCAATGTATCTATGCTTTGCCGTGTGATCAGGGAAACAAGCTCGTCGTGTTCTGCAATAGCAAGAAAAAGCAAAAACGAAAATCAGGGAGACGCTCTCTCGACATGAAAAGGGCATTGTTGCAGCATGCACGTACCGGTGAAATGCCTTCCGAACAATTTCGCACTCTCATAGACAGCGTGCTCAATCTTGACGGCCACACCGGCTCCCACTTGGGATCTCTTGACAACATCCATTGCCTTGTGGTTGATTTCCAGAGAAGTACTGCGATCCACAGAACCAAAATCAGTACACCCAATCCCCGGTATGCAAAGACAGCATCCTAAAACTCACACTTTGCCCAGCTTGATGATCGTCTTCTTCTTGGTCTCTGGATCCACCTTGACCACAGCCAAGGGAGTGCCCACACGTAATGTTGCTCCTTCAATGATCTGTCGTTGCCATTGCATGTCAGCCTTGAAATTGGCAATTTTCTTGCTTGTAGACACTCACATCACAACCGAGAATGATAGGATCACGCTTGGCGAAACACTTCAGAATCTTCAATCGGCATGGCCATACTGCAGTGGGCGCGGCGTCTTTCCGCTTAGCTTCCAAAACAGCGGCATTATGTTTGGTGAAGTCATCGAAGAGATGGTAGATGATATCGGCTTTAAAGATCTTAATGTTGTTCTCCTCAGCCAATCGCTCTGCGTCCTTATCTACAGGAACGTCAAACGCCAGAATAACAGCTAATTCGGGTGCCTTATCCAACATTGCCGCTGCACGCGTGACATCCTTCTTGTGAACAGGACCGATATTAATATTCGACACTGGGATCTTGCTCTGCTTCAAGAACTCGAGAAGGGCTTCTAGAGAACCAAGAGTGGATGCTTGCACATAGACACCCCGTCCACTCTTATCCACTGACGAAGCTAAACTCTGTAGATCCTCCATGACTGCCTCTTTCAAGTCTTCTTCGTCATCGTCAGGACCGATGACTAGCAAGCGTGATCCTGCGATAGCCTTCTCGAGATCGGGTGCAACAATCTTGATACCCATAGCAGCCTTGATCATTGGGTGATGAACATATTGACCCTAGCAGAATGAAAGTCTAGGTCAGCTTTGAATTATCTTAAGCTAATCATGGCTGATACAACTCACCTTGACTCGCAATTCCTTCAATGGTTGTGGCGTGAGCAGTGCTCGGACTTGCGTTACAATGGGTCCGTTCAGACCACACACCACAATTCTGTCACCCTCGTGCAGCACGCCGTTGATGAGGACGACATCGAGTGTCGTACCAAGACCTTCGACTACCTTGACCTCAAGCACAGTACATTCGAGCTCGGTAATATACATAAGCTGGCTGCTCATGCGCTCTTGTGTGAGTTTCGTAATAAGCATGAGCATGTCTGGGATACCCTCGCCAGTATGTGCCGAGGTGGGTACGAGTGACACGTTCTTTGCGTAGTTGTTGTTCTCGTAATATGGAACAGCATTGAGACCTTGCTCAGCAAATGCAATGACTGCTTCCTGTAGACGACGCTCGAATTCATTCTTCACGGCTTTGCTCTGCTTAGCAAGTGAGTCTTGGAAGGCACCATCAGGTGTCGCTTGCCAGCCATACAATCTATCAATCTACATTGTTGAATTGTCAGCTTATATGCTTCGCTAGAGGAAAGTCTGCAGCCTACCTTGTTCAGCGCAACGATGAAAGGAGTCTTGCCAGTTCTGAGGAGACGAATAGACTCCAATGTTTGGGGCTCCAGTCCGTGCATAATATCAACGACGAGAATGGCAATGTTACAAAGTGATGAACCACGAGTCCGTAAATTTGTGAAAGACTCGTGCCCGGGAGTATCGATAACCAGCAGACCGGGTAGCTTGAATTCTTTGATATTTGCGTCGCCCAAGGGGGCAGTTTTAGCTTGAATGACTTCCTTCGGGAAGTAAGTAGCACCGATCTGCTGGGTAATACCACCAGCTTCTCCTTCCTGCACATTGGTCTGCCGGATCTTGTCCAACAGCTTAGTCTTTCCCGTATCGACGTGTCCTAAAATACAGCAAATAGGGCTGCGCAAATCATCTTTTGAGCCAGCCGCGATAGCCTCTTCACGCTTTTGCTGTCGACGAGCAGCTGCCTCGGCTTTACGCTGTGCAGCTTGACGTTTAGCAGCGGATATACGTTCTTCTTCCGAGTCACTGTCATCCTCAGAGTCGTCATCGGAGTCGTCTTCGTCCGAATCACTCTCTTCCGAATCACTGTCTTCGTCTTCGTCTTCACTCTCGTCTTCCTCATCCTCGGACTCTTCTTTAACTTGTTCCTTAGCCTTCTTTCCGTTTGTAACGGCAGGTGTAGAGGTAGCTGGAACTTTCGATGCTGGCCGAGCGGTTTCAGGCGTCGTACCCTTGTGCTGGGGTTTCTTAACCTCCTCTATCTTCTTAGTACCCGAAGCAGTCGCTTTTGGAGCAGTCGCTGACGAGGGCTGCTTCGGGACAGGCTTTGCGTCCTCTTGCTCCGACACACTCTCTGCATCCCAGTCGTCGAGCTCTTCTTCGGCTTGCTCGGGAGATTGTGCGGCAGGCTTGGCTTCAGTGTCGCTTTGGGCATCCCAGTCTTCCTGCACCTCACTTGGCTCGTGCTCCTCCGTCCTGGTTGGGTCTTTGGCGATTGATGTGTCCTCCAACGCCGGAGGATCCGAAGCAGCTGGAGGTGTAGCTGTGCCTGAGGCGATAATCTCGGGCACTGCTAGGCCTCCGGTACCCGCTTTCTTAGCTTGAGGCTTCTTTTTGCCGTAGCTTGGCTTCTTCGATTTAGTCGTTGCTGCCGGCTCTCCATCTGCTTCTAACCCTTCAACCTTGATCTGACCGCTAGCAATCATGGCATCTCTGCGTGCCTTGGCAGCTGCCGCTTCAGCTTTTTGCTTGGCTGTCATGTATTTGCCCTCCTTCTTGAGCTGCTCAACCTTGGCCTTTTCTTTCTCCTTCTTGCGTTTCTTCTCTTCCTCCTTTTGGCGTTCGATTTCTGCCAGACGAGCTTCCTCTTCTTCAATCTGCCGCCGGTGCTCTTCCTCGCGTCGACGAGCTTCTTCTTGCTCAGCCTTTTGCTTTGCCATCGCTGCCTGTAAAGCTGCAATGTGAGCGGGCACCTTTTTGCCAGGCGCTGGTTTGGCAGCCGCTGCTTGTTCCTCGGGCTTTGCAGCGGCCTTCTTCTTTTTCTTCTTATTTTTAGAAGCTGCTGTGCCTCCTTCCTCTCCTTCTTCACCATCTTCACCCTCGTCGGCTTGTTCCAGATTGCTGGTTCGCGGTGCTCCAGGTACTTTGTCTTCACTGGTCTCTGGAAGGGCAGCGCCACCAGATGCAGCCTTCTTCGCAGCAGCTTGAGCCTTCTTCTTAGCCTGCAGTAATGACACGAATAGTGGTGAGCAAGGCTATAAACAAGAGCGAAGACTGCATGCTCACCTTTTCCTTTTCCTTCTTCAAGCGTTCCTTTTCTTTCTTGGAGAGCACTCCCTTGCTTTCTCCCTCGCCCTCATCATGCGCAGCTCCACCATTGCCGGCTTGCACGGGTGTGGCAGCCTGTGGAGGTGTCTGCACACTCTTTGTTACTGCTTCGCCCTCATGCGGCGATTGCTTTGGTGTCTCCGATGAATCCTGTTGTTTGATAGACAAGCTCTTGATTTGCTCATTCAGGAAGTCATCGTCGTCGTCGATACCAGGCTGGCCTTGCGTCTTGCCCTTTTTGCCTTTCTTGCCCTTGGCTTTTGGCTTTACGGGCCCAAACTCCTCGTCCATAAGCTCCTCGGCCGTCATCTGTACAGGCGCTTTGCTGGAGTTGACTTCATCCAAAGCTGCATCGCCGTTCAAGCCAGTGTCTTCGCCGTCATCATCATCAACCGCTCCTCTCTTTGCCTTCTTCTTGTCCTTCTTGGCCTTTTTCTTATTCTCGCTCGAGCGGATTGCAGCCATCAAACCGCCTCCATCATCTTCGTCGTCGTCGGCTGGATCGTCGTCTACAAACGAGGAGAAGTTGGCAAAGCGGGATGCAGAGCCGGAAGCCTTATGAGGAATATCTTCGTCATCTTCATCGTTGTCTGCAGCAGTGCTGACTACAGGAGTTGCCGGGGATGCTGGCTCGTCGTCAGACCTGCATAGCGGTAGAGCGCAATCCGGTTTTTTTTGGCATAGTCAGTTCAAGACCGCCGGGGTAGTGAAAGCCAAGAACACTACAGAAACAGCACTCACCAGTCGCCTGCCTGCTTCTTTCCCTTCTTCTTGTCCTTTTTCGCCATGCTTTCCTTGCAAGGTGTGTTGGGGAGAGCAGAATGTTCTTGCTGCCCAGGGTAGTGCAGTGTCGTAGCGAACGCCGGGTGGCAAATCGATGTACAGAAGCAATGCGAAACCTGTTTTCCCTGACAAGTCAGTATATGTCACCTCCAGTTTGGCTTCTTGTTGTAGGTCTATTGGCTCGAGATCCTGATTTCGCTTCTCACTGTCCTTGGCCACAAGCCGGGGCGCCGAATGCTATCTACACAAAAGCAGCATAAACATGGATTTGCTATTATATACACTTTTGTATCTTAACGTGACTGTCCCGCTCTCGAATCTTACAGGAACAAATGTATCAAATCATTGTGAAACCCCCTGACGAATGCGTTCTGGAACCTATTTGTACAAGGATCAAAACATGCTAGCGCGTAACTTTGCGGATGCCTGGCAGGCCAAGCTGTGAAACGCAAAGAGGCCTGTCAGCTCAAATCGTGGACCTCACTACATGAACGGGCCACTTACTCCCAGTCCAAAGTTACCGCGAGTCGGTGTTTTCCGAGCAGGATGCTCGTGGCCCTGTTCGCGTGGTGCTGTAGGTTCCTCTCCAAATTCAATCGCTTGCATATGTTTCATCATCTTGGAAAGGTCAGAGTCTGCACTCAGTCGAAAGTTCGCTTTGGCCGGATTGGCTTTTAACGGTTTGCCATATCTGCCGGATGAAGGGACAAGACTTGGTATCGCTGAGGCCGGTGTTACAGGAGCCGAAGTTGTATGGCCTTCGCCTCGACCCTCATGCCCTAGGAATACGCCGGTAGAATTACCGCCCATTTCGGGCGTTCGTTGAGAGTAGTAATCTGCCGCAGTTGACGAGGCCGGGTCCCCTAGAACAGGAAGAGACATAGAGGACGCCATCCCGTTTTGAGCCATAACCCGAGGACTTACTCCTGCACTGGTGCTCTGCGTAGTGCTGCTATCGTTGCGTGTGAGCGGAGGAGTCGATTCTGCGCGATCTTCATCGTCCACTACGAATTGAGGCGGGTAAGAGGGCATGAAAGATGGCAATCGAAGTGGCCTTGGGGGTGGTGAAGGGAGAGACGTGTGCGTTGGTGGACTAGGGTACTCGCCGCCAGAGAAGTGAGGCGTGCTGCTGCCTGAGGATGATACCGCAGGTAGAGGTACTGAACACACGTTCTGGAGATTTGGGGACAACGTGTCTTGTGACCGCGCTGTAGCAGCCAAACTCGCTAACGAGGATTTCCTTGGTATTCTAGCGGTTTGGGAAAATGGTGGATTGGGCTTTTGGAGAATGGATACGGGATTGTCTGCTTGATGGGGAGTGCTTGGGGAGGCAGGCAGGGAGATCTCTGTCGCGGCTTCTTAGGGAGGCAATTCCGTCAGTCCAAGTTCTCAACCAATGAACAATGAGCTTGCTCACTGTGTACCGAGTCATTCGCGGCCTGAGATCCATCCTTCTGCCACCATTTGAAGCCTTTAAGCCCTGGTAAAGGTGATTTTGCAGGTTCTTTCGAAGGCTCGGGACTACTGCTTTCTTTGCCATTGAGGGGCAAAGATGGAGCAGCCTGCTCCTTTTGACTGCTTTTGCCCGACCAGCCTTTTAGCTTTAGTCCGGCTGTAAATTTGCTTGACATGCCTTGTTTGCCCGTGGGAGTGTTCGGCTGATCGTCTCCCTGCGCTTCAGGGGCGAAGGTAACTCGCTGTTGCGGTGAGCCGGCAATGCTCGGGGCATCATAGGGTATCGCAGTAGATGCTAGCGAGTCAGCTCCAGGAGAAGTCACTTGTCGCGCAGGGTCCGAGGAGGTTGTAGGCGTTCCCATATTGGGTAAAGGGGTGTCGTCCGCCAAAACAATGTGCTCCCCGCGCTCCAAGGCCACTCCAGGACTACTTGGGACAGACCTGTCCGTACGAATTTTAAGTGGCAATGGCGGTGCCATGTAGCCTGAGCTATGACTATCTAATGATTTCGACGATGATGACGTTGCTAAAGCTGTATTTTCTTGTATACCAGAATCGTTAAGATTGCTGGATTGCTCGGAGAGCTCGTTGCCCTGGACCTGCGAACCCTGCTCCGATGGCCTTTGAATTCTGCCGTCATCAGAGGGTGTAGCTCTCGGTGTGTCCGACGCTACCTGTTCGAGCAGCGAGTCTTTGTCGTATCCGGGCAGAGACCCTAGCGCTCCACTCTGTCCAAGGAGAGCCGCTAAGCTTGCGCCACCCTCCTTTGAGAAAAGCCGACACGTCAGTTCATCAGGGATGTAGATTTGAACGCACAATAGGCTTACAGTATCATCCCGCAGACTTGACTTTAGAGCTCGTGGCGATAGTTCAGCCAGAGCGCGTTCAATTTCATCCAGATTATCCATCATCTCGACACTGCTTGACCTGCTTCTGACGCTCTGCGCGTACAGACTTGCGAGAGACGCTCTACTTGGTGGCAGGTGATGAAGTTGCGACAGTAACTGTGGCAATTGCTCGGTAGGCGCACTCGCTCCGCTATCCCATTCCCTATCTTGTGCCGCATCACTATTGCCCCGCGAACGAAGGTGTCCCATTGCAGACAGTTGGTCGGCCCAATCAAGTGGGAGACGAGCGTCTCTGTTGGTCACTTTGGGCGGTGCCGTCAAGGTTTCATCAAGCTCAGACAGAGATGGCTGGCTTGACAGGGAGGTGAGCGACTTTGCTGACATCGAGGCGGGCACCGTTGAGAGGCTTAAGTTGGAATCCGATTCGGGTAGCGCAATCATTGCAGGGTCCACAGTTGTAGTTGATCTTGGCGAGGACGATGTCATGGACAAGGCTGTTGAGGCGCGGGAGGCAGCTCGAGAAGGAGGGACCTCCGGGTTAACGCGCACGGCATCGGTAGTTGTATCGTCATCAGGTACTAACTGGCTGGCTTTCGATGATCGTGCCGATGATTCTCCCAAGTTGATGGGCGACGAAAGACCGAAGTGGGCAGGGACCGTACTGGCTTTGAGCATTTCTGATACTTCTTTGACATCATCCTCAGGCGGGCCGACGGGTGAGTTCAAGGCATCGCGTGCTTCATCATCAAATTCGAAAGGATCGAGAGAGGAAGAGGCGGAAGGAGGGATAGGACGGCTATGTAGCATGGAAGTGCTCGAAATGCCGAGACCGAGAGCAGTCTGGATGACCTCCTCGGATGGCGAGTCCGTCGCGATATCGTCTTGACATTCGTGCGAATACTTGATTTGTGCCCAAGTATTGGCATCGTTCGGAAAGACATCTTTCAGAGGGTCGCCTTTGGTGTAGTCCAGTTCACCATTGGTATGATTGACTACAGAAGGAGTATCCGCGTCTTCGCTTGTCGCATAATGTGACGCATCTTCTCCAACTTCCGAAGTTGCAGCACTGTGCGACGCGCTTGCACTGCCTTCTTCGCATAAAAGCGACTTGCTCTGTACGGGCGATGCATGTCTCGACTGTCCAAGGCTTCGCGGGGATTCGTGGGCGCCATCGTCATCGGCAAGAGCTTGGTACCCATGCTGATCAAGGCTCACAGCACCTGAAGACGAAGAGGGTGAGTGGGACGGTGAGGAAGTGCTGGATGACAAGTGTGACACTCTTTTAGTATCAACATCGGCAGGCTTTGCACTTTCGAACCCGCTCTCATCGGAAGGAAGCGAGATTGTTGAAGTAAGGTGAGGCGCGACCGCAGAAGAGACTTCGGACTGGCGCCTGCTTTGGGAGTCGCCATCTTCGGAGTAGGTAGGGTGTCTGAAAGGTATCGTTGACACCTCAACTGCCGCAACTTCATTGTCTGTGTCGAGCTCCGACGTTTGGCTAGTATTGCTGGGAGCGGATGCATCACTGTTCAGGCGAGTATGGGTTCTTGCAGACCTGGCAGGTGAAGGAGAGAGAGTAGGCGATCGCTTGGCAAAGGTGGAAGACGTTCTCACGCGTGGCGTGGCATTCATCGCTTCGATATTAGCTTCATGTCCGAAGCTACTGCTACTTGATCGTTCACTTGCAGGCTGAAGAGACTCGTCGAAAGATTTGGACAGATCGGATTGCCAGCCGGCGATATCTTGACTGCTCCTTTGCGATGCGGAGACCTGTACAGGGGACAGCATCGAAAACTGGGAGGCGATGGAAGACCGCTTGCTGTCATCAACGGTAGATGATGCTGCTGGAGCACGAGAGTCGGCGTTTTCAAGATTGAATGTATACTCGGGCTGGGCACCTCCTAGTATCGGCTGCTGTGTCTCCAATTTTTCCAACATGCCGCCTGCTGGAAGGTTTGCAGAGTTTGCTGGACTGGCCGAGGACATGATGCTGTCCCTGTCAGATGACTGTGCACGAGGATCCTGTAATGGCAGGACAACGTCCGCTCCACCAGCCGCGTCCAGGTGAGGAGTTCGCTGTTTCGGGGACGGTTGTTGCAGTTCGACCGAGTCCGCCGCTGCCGCCGAGCCTGGTTTTACTGAGTTTTGTGACTCAAGCTGCGAGATAAGGTGTCGGTCGCGAAGTATGCTCTGCGAGTGTGATGGCTGATGACCCGACAGAAGCGATCCTGATTCGATTCTATGTTGTGCTTGTAAAGGCGACGAGCTGCCTGATGAATCCGCAGTCGCACTCTGCACCCAGACGTCGAACCATTTGCCTGCACCCCTCCGATTATCGATATCGAACTCTATTTTGCCGACTACCACAGCTTCGCCATAGAGCGGACCTTCTGCGCTTGTATTGCTTTGCGAATAGGATCGATTTGAGCGAACCGAATGACGAGACGAACTTGGGCGATTCACAGAAGACGATGGTCTCCGCGACTGAGTTCGAGCAAGGTTCCTCGGTCGACCCCGCGAAGCAGACGAGTGGGGTCTGGCGGGAGGCGAGGACGGGATGGACTCAGTCAGGCGGTGATTGTGCGAAGTATTGGCTGATTTCGTTTGGCGCATGGAGAGGGAAGCTGGTGAGAAAACGTGGCTGGTGTTGCTCGAGACGATGCTGTGATGGCCGAGTAAATCTTCAGAAGCCAAAGCAGAGCTGTTATCAGCGAGTGAGGACGCGTCTGACTGGGGTTCACCTGGAGAGCTTGGCCGGATGACACCTGTCTGGTGAAGAGTTGAAGATTCCTGTGGACCATACTGTCGTTGCGAAGCTTTCATAGAGGGTGGTAGAGGCGGCATATCAGGAATTGATGCATTCTGCTGTTCTATCGGATATTCCTCAAAGTAGGGCTCTTCCTCCTCGGATAGCGAATTGTCATAGTCGTCTTGTGGAGGCGTAAACAGTTGCCCCCAAAGCAGCTGCCAAGCTTCATCTCCAATCCTGGGGCCTCCAACCAGAGCATTGCTGAGGGAGCTTGGCTGTCCTTGACTGAGCTCGACCAGATACAGCGCAAGGCCACCGGTGGATGGTAAACCATATTCTCGAGCGATCGCCGCCATTTGACCAGCAAGCGTTGGATGGAGTGGTACGAGAGTACCTCGGCTGCCAGGGAAGGAAAATGATACGCATGTAAGGTTTATGCGACGCGGTCAGTCGGTATTCCGAGTGCACCATCCAGAAGTAGTATTCCATGCTGCTTACCGAAACTTGCTCGGCGGTCCGTAGCCGCTGCAAAAGGTCGACGTTCGTGGGTGCGGCGGATCATGGGGAAGGTGTTCTGGAGGTAATACTGTGACTAGATACCTCGAAGAATGTGCAAAGTGTTGTACTTGATGCCGCTGGCCGACGTATGACCTTGAAATACGCGTGTTAGACGATGTGCCGCTCCGCGCGAAGCTGGTGGTGGTGTTGTGCATTGCCGGATCCTGTGATGACAGCGACGAAGGGCCAGCGACCGGTCCTCCACTTGGTGCCATGAAGCGTTTGGTGCCAGCTGCATTCGCCATGGTTCTTCACTCCTCTTGCAAGATTGACTGTTCTGCCTGATGATCTTTGGCTGAAACTCGGTGGACCCAGCTTGACGATTTGTTTGACGAGGCTTTGCGTGTTCTCCGCCGTCATGCAGTGCGTGTACGAAATCTCTAACTCTCTTCTGTATGCACTATATTTGCTACTTCTTCCTATGCGCGCGACTACGATGCTGGATCACGCAATTGGAATATTGCTCGACTTGCTGCTCCAAGACGGATACTGCTGGTACTGCCTGACAGAGAACTGCAAGACGTATGCACAAAGATACGAAGTACTGCTGCTGCCGTGTCTCTACCTGAACAGCGAGCGGGCCAGAAGAATGATGTCGATGACTGTCCAAGGGCCTTTACTACCAAGTCTTGCTGAGTTGTATTTACGCGCGAAAAAAAAAGTCGCGTTTTCAAGTCTGCCAAAAGCGGGCAGATCTGCGCAGGTTCTGCAGTAGGTGAAGGAGCGATGATCTATCTGTGACGCTCCAGTCCACTTGAGGTCTGCCCTAGTTGTCAGGAAGACGACTGCTGCCCTTCCAAACCGTCCTTGTTTACACTTGTCTTACTTTTTACGGTACCGCGCGCCCGCATACACCCTACAGTACCTGAGTCTACTTCGTACTTGAAAACTACACATGAACCTCAAAGAAAAGCTTAAATACTAGCCACCTTGAAGCAAGTCTGCCCCAAGGTCACTCTGGAGATGGTTGGCCGCATGCCTTTCACGATCAGGCGTAGGTGTGCTTTGCATGTCGCTGTCGCTGTCCAACTTGGCAGCTCCGACTCGGACGAACCTGCATGAAATCAGCCTCGAGCGCATCAGAGCTGTCAAACTCGAGGTTAGTATCAGCACCGGCATTCGCCGATAGCTACAAGGTTGCAAGCTGGAAAAAATTGCGTGAGCTGTACGTACGCTCGTGTCATACCGTAATGCGCGGCTACCGTAGTAGCGACTCATCATTACTCATGAGCATCTGCAGCTGCTGTACAGGTGAAGAATCGGCAACAAAACTTCTCCTGGGCCGCTGCATTATACTTTTCCCCGACAGATTCTCTGGTATGCTTGAGGTAGATCAGGTCGATCCGATCCCGACGCGTCATGCGAAAACAAAACAGAAGATCTACGACGCGTCTACCTCTCTTTACTGCCGGTAGAATGATACAGAAAGGTAGCTCTTCGATATCATTATCTTGCGGCATACCTGAACTTCCTACTGAAAGACGTTGACGGGTTTAACTGATCTGACGCTGTCACCGCGTACCGAATTACTTACGGACTGTCGTGAGCACGCATGAACGGCCTGAGGCTGGACACACAATGGCAAAGATGGCCAATAAAGTGGTATGTAGCCAGTAGGCATCAAGACGATCTGCAGCAACACCTTCAGAAGGTCTGTTCCGCGGTCAGAAGCAATAGCAGCAAGTGTGAACATGCATTCTGTCTCTCCGCATCCCTTACACTGTGACGGTGCAGAGATGATCGCCTGGCTTTCATGAGTTCTGTCAGACTAGTAGCTTTGTTTTATACATGGCAATGGCTTGACTAAAACTGCCTAAACTCCTGACTTTCGAATGCCCCTCCAAGATTCCGCAGAGTCAGATCTCTCCTCTCCTTTCTGACCTGAATACGGTCAAGAACCGGTTGATTACGATGACGGCAGCCTTAGCAGATTGACTGGACTGTACTACTATGCCAAAAGCTGGGGTGAAGGACACCACAATTCACAAAGAACATGCATATGCATGCGTTAGGTGGATGGACAATGTCTGAGCCTTCTGCCCACTTTATCGCTCGTAGGAATCTCCTTTGTGTTGAGCATATCGTTCCTTTCAAGAGGTTCTGCAAAGGGACGCACTGTAGATGACAGGTTTAGTACTGATAAAGACCGAGGTTTGTACTTCCATCAGCTCACAGGTATAAGGCGGACTGACATATCAAGTTTCGACAGGCGCACCTCAGGATGCCGATTGACTTATATACCTACAAGCAGGGCTGCCGCTCTACGCCCAAGTTGCGGCGAAATCAATCTAAACAAAAGTATTGCAATAACCCGTCCATCGACTCATTCACTTCATTGCGGCCGAACTCCCCTGGTCTGCACAGTCTGTTAAGCTCTCCAACCAGCCCAGAAGCACGGAGTCCAAGTTCACTATCGTTGGAACGGTATGAGCTGCCAAGTCCTGCGTATACACGTTATCCAGCTGGTCACTCCCGTCATGCATCCCTAGACGCGATAATGTCACCTTTGGAGCCTGTTGTAGTCAATCCATTCCAGCCCATGCAGTCTGACTTTGGCGACCGCGAAGAAGAGGATAGTCGCCAGTCTTCTGATCCCTTTCGCTCTGCAGGTCCAAATGGACACAATCATCGTCATAAATCCACATCCGAAGTCGTGTCAGCTGTAGATGGAAACTCGAACGCAGCAAGGCATGTGAAGTCCATGTGTCTCCTTCCGAACCAGGTGGCAGTCATCAAAGATGCGATGCACGAGTCGAACGTTACGCAAATATATGACTGGCAAGGCAATGAAATCAGCTATAGATTCGGAGGCACTTTCAGTCATTTTAAGCTGGAGTACGAGCTAGATGAACCATCGGTTGAGGGCCAGTCGAGCCAAGGAGGGCGCTGGAAAATGCTAAAGAAATGGAGAAAAGGACTCAAGGATGCCGTAAAGACTAAATTCAATGAAGCCAAACGCTACGACGTCGAAACATGGCGGCGAAAGTTGTAATATAGCTTGTCCGTGAGACTCAAATTTTGCCCGCTTTGCATCGCTATCGTCGGATATTCGAAGTCAGATCATGGTCGCGGATAGCCCTTTGCACATTGTCCTCGGAAGGTTCGCGGTCTCTGTTGTTGCAACCTGCATCTGTGAAGTGCGACCGCTAGCACTGATACTGATGAGCAGTAGTAGAGGTGGTAGTGACACAAGCACTCGTGGACTCTTCCATCACGCAAGGCCAAACACCCAATCGAGCAACAAGCATGGTCAAAGAGCTTCCCTCTGAGATCCTGCAGTGCATATTCGAGTACGTTGCAGAGGCAGGCCACCTCCAGGCCCACCTCGCTCCTTTAGACCACACCAACTATCTTGATGGACTGCCCGAACAGCAGACACTTGTCGCAGCTGCGCAAGTTTGTAGGCAGTGGACGCGACCTGCCGAACGTTCCCTCTACAAGCATATCTTGATATGCGACCCTGACAAATCTTCGAGCCTACTGCGAAAGCTTCAATGGTACCGAGTGCTTGCGAATGGTGTCGAAAGCCTGCGCTTCCTCTGCCTCAACCCCCTCAGCCGATCCGCTCAGATAAACATAAAATTGCTGTTCCGCACGACACCAAAGCTTCGCAACTATAGCATATATACGACACGCCTTCCACACATCTTTTATAAGGATATCGTTCCTTCGAACGAATACAGCCCAAGACTTGAACGTCTAGAGGTTAACATACATGAAGATTTGCAGGACGATGATATCGATGAAGCCTACAGTCCTACCTCGCCCCTACCGCAGACTCTGAAAACACTAGCATTACGAGGAGTACATCTTCACAGAATGAAGCGCTTCAGACTGCCTCGTCTTGAATACCTGGCACTCGATTACAACGCACAAGAAAGCCATAACCCAGGAAGCTTTGATCAATGCAAACGGCTTAAGCACCTGGTACTGAACAATCCCGACCGTCTTGGAGGCGGCACCTTGTTAAGGCAACTGGGACACCAGCTGGAAGTTCTAGAGCTTAATTATGATGATCAGACTAAACAAGATGTCTTGCCGATTGAGCATCATACCATGAAGCCGCTCACAAACCTCATTTCTTTTTCTTTGAGGGGCGATTTCTTCGAGTCTGAAGTCCGTCACATCCCTCAATCTATCAGATGTCTCTCCTGGCGAGGTGCAACCGATGCTGAGGCAATAAATGCATTCCTTCAGCAACTATGTGACCCAGACTTCCTGCCTAACCTCACCGAATTCCCCAGTATATACATGCCAGAGGAGGCCAGATATCGCTATCCATCCGTGCGGAAGGTGAACATGAAGAAGGCAACGAACGCTCTCCTTGCGAGAGGCTTGAAGCCATTCCATCGTGAAGAGACGAGTCTATGGAACGAGAAACTGATCTTTCCTCGTCAAAAGGTTGGAACACTCGAAGCAGACCAGCACTAAGATCATTCTCTCGTTGCGCAACCGACTATTTCACGCACATCTCTTGTGTGCAGCCCACGTCCCTGACAATTTCCGCCACAGGAGAAAGGTGGAATGGGAATGCAAGAGGAAAGAGAGGACTGGACATGAAGCCTTGCTACGTCCCAGAGTTTGATATAGACGTACGTTGCGGTAATTACTGCTGTTCTTGCTCTACATGACATAATCAACGAATTTGGTAAAATGCCCGTGGACTCAGTCATCCATGTCTCTCCGCACCACCAAAGGACAAGGCAATCGACAGCGGGCGCCCGTCTGCATCCTGGCGATATGGAACAGGACAGTAGACAAGAAGTTGTCAGTTAGAAGATGTCCAACCGACCTACCGATTCTTCTACACGGATTGACGGCGGTCCGGACTGTCCTGTACTGCCTGAAGCCATCGCGAGCGAGTCATTCTCTGGGAATACAGCATATACAAGGCGGACTGGATCACGAACATATACGCTGGAAACACTCGAGCATGCCCCGCCCGCACAAGCTGGCCCAAACTGCCCTTCCCAACCCAACGCGCTCGAGAACGGCACCTTTGCTCGCCGAACTGGGTGCAATGGCGTCGCCAATGCTACCGCCGGTAAAGTTACGCTGAGGAGCAACGGAGAACCTTCAGATGGGTACTCCACGCCGTCTGGGCCCGCAAAGGATGGACACTACGATGCTCAGCATTGGCCTGGACCCATCCGAGACAAGAAAACCAATATCCTTTTTCCGATAGATCCAGATATTGTTCCCAAGTACGGGGCTCTTGGTGTCCGCGCTCTTCTTTTTACACCAAGCTGGTTCAGTATCAATATGTAAGCACATAGGTCTCCGGCGCAGCGGTGCCAGCACTGAAATGTACGACGTTGAAGGGGTACAGGAGTCGTCTCGATCCTCCTTCACAATCTACCATATCAGTTCAGGGGTCTTGAAACAATTTCTGTGATCATCTGGATATACAACATAGTCCTTTTCGCCATATTTCTGGCTTTGTCGGTTGCTCGATACACTATTTGGCCGAAAGTGTTCAAGCTCATGATCCTGCACAGTAGCCAAGCTTTCTTCCTTGGTACCTTTCCAAGTGAGCCTCCTCTTCATTCCATGCACTTAGAGATCAAGTAGACCCTGAAAGATTCTCTCCAGTGGGTTTCGCAACCATTGTAAACATGGTCGTCCTGGTCGGAGTCCCTAACTTCGGTCGAGGCTTTGCTACTCTAGGTTGGGTGCTGTGGTGGATAGACGCGGCAGTCTCCCTTCTGTGCTCGATAGGTGTTCCGTACGCTATGTTCAATTACCATCAACAATCGCTGGAAGAGATGTCGGGAGTCTGGTTCCTGCCAATAATTTCCACAATCGTATCTTCTGCTACCGGTGGACTAGTCGCTGAGTACTTGGCACCTGCTCATGCGCGTCTCACCATTATATGCTGCTATATTCTGTGGGGAATCGGTGAGCAACGCATTACCATGATAGCGAAGGCAAGTAGCCGGCGTCCTGCGATAAGTGGCACCTGCACCCAGCGCCGCCATACAATGAGCTGGGAGGTGCTCAATATCGACGGAAGCCGTTCGTGACAAGGAGACTGACCTGCGTGTTTCAATGCCGTAGGTTTCCCACTCTCCCTGTGTCTGATGGCGATCTACTTTCAACGTCTAGCGGTTCACCACCTGCCCCCACGAGCCGTCATAGTATCGGTGTTTCTTCCTTTGGGTCCTTGCGGACAAGGAGGTTACGCCCTCATGCAATTTTCAAGGGTCATCCGACAACTGGCGTATAACACAGATGTCGGCCTCGGCAATGGGGCACAGTTTGATAGACAGACACAGAGAGTCTTCGCAGATGCCATCTTTGCGGGATCCATACCTATAGTCCTCGTCATTTGGGGTTTAGGGATGTTTTGGTTCATCATTGCCGTTGCCTCGGTAACAAAGATTGGCTTTTCCGAAGGCAGCTTTCCCTTTAATATGGGCTGGTGGGGGTGAGTTGTTTCGTGCTCAGCAGTTGTCTTGCGTCAAGTGGCGCTCGTACTGAGCACTGTAAATTTGCAATTCAGATTTACGTTCCCAATTGGCGTCTTTGCAATCTCCACAACCACGCTCGGTAGTGAGCTTGATTCGACAGCATTCAAAGTTCTTGGAACTATCTTCACCGTAATAGTGCTGTTGCTATGGATCGGGTTAACTATCGAAACATGGCGGCGAGCTCTCACAGGCAAGATGTATGTACAGTGGCAGCCGCAGCTGTTTGAGCCAACGTGAACTAAGCTAATAGTTTCAAAAGGTTTGTTTCGCCATGTTTAGGAGAGATTGGCAAGAGCGTAGCTGCCGCTGAAAGAATAGCAAAACAGTACAAAGAGGCGAAACGAGAAGCTAAAGCGGAAACAGCAAATCACCATGTTTGATGTGTAATATCCATGGTTGCAATGGATCGAAGACGGCGAGGATGAACTCGAAGCGGAGCGAGCTTGAACAAGTCTATTTACAAGCTAATCCTGACATTCTGAAGACTGACTTGATGAGGATTAACTCGACAGATGAGCGAATACCGGAACCTGCAAAGGACGCAACAATGGAAGTCAATCAGGCTCGTAGGAGGACACCTGTATTGACCTAAGCTGCGTGATGACGAAGCAGTGAAGAATATCAATACAGCGCACAGAGGGGGACCTATTCGAATCTACAACGCGCGGAATCTATAATTTGCATAGCTCATCCCGGGCTCTACGACACTTATGCCAATCGGTTCAACATCGGCTTTACCCGCTGCACCAGCAGCTACTAATAGTGGAGTGAAGTGTTCAACAGTCGGATGGGATCGTTTGAACTCGGGCAACGATTCCAAATCCAGCAAAGCTTTTTTCCTGTCGACGGGATCTTCAATAGTGACGGCCTTTCGAAGAGCGGTGTCGAATGTCTTGGACTCGGCGAGAACCTTAGCAGTTGCTGCTTCTCGTGCTTCTTCGCTAGAAGAATAGATTTCCCCGATTGATTCGAAGCTGTGCACCGCCATTCCTGATCCTACGATGAGATAGCCCTGAGATCTGGATGACCGCCTCACTTTAGCACAGGTCACTATAGCGCAAATGCAAGACTTGTATCGCACCTCAAAGCAGAAAGCGTTTCGCCAAGTGCGATTTGCTGTTCCAGATTGGAACCGTGGTATGTAGAGACGAGTATAATTGGCACGTCGAGTGGCTGCTCTTCGGGGAACAACAGCTTGAATGGTACCCTATCGGTCGGAGTTAATGAGTGAGTTTATGGCATCGTGAGTAAGGATGCGAAAGGGAAGCAAAAGGCGCACTCACCAAACGCCATGGTCTATGCCTCTTTCTACGCGCTTAGTCCGAATACCAGCCGCTTTAATGTGTTTCCAGACATTTTGCGCGAGTTCCGGAGCGTCGGTGTGCTGCCAGTCGTACTTGTAGACATGAGGATGCGAGTCGTGGAAGTCGTTGACATAGTCATGCTGTTTTGTGGTAAATAACGGGACCATCAGAGATGCCTTGCCGCCACCTAGCGATTGGGAAGATCTGCACGTACCAAGATTGGCGTTCCTTCCTTTACATTGACTATAAGTCCGAGGACGAGGCAGGACAGGGAGTTCCTCAGCATATGCCGTAAAGCGACTGAAGCACACATTTCAGACGAGCAAACTCACCCTCTATGACGTTTGGACCATGAATTTCGCCTGCCTCAAAGTGGCCCGAGAAGACCACAATCGCTTTTGGGCGTGGCTGAAGAGCCCGGATCTCGTCGCCAATCAGGCGCAGATTATCCTGAACAACCTTGTTGTTGGGATCATCACGGAACAGCAAGCCCACGCCTGCATGTCCCAAGTAGTAGACCGGTAGCGGCTTCTCAGGCTGAACGATCGAGGGCATGGTGTACGAGAACGAATTGCCAGCAGTACAGTGTCAAGACAAGATACAGAGAACCAGCCGAGCAGCCTTAACAGTTGTACAAGAGTACAAGTTATCGACACCTTTGCGCGCCTGTAGCCGTCGAATGGCGAACAAATGGCGTGCTCGGCCGACATGGACTCGTCGTATCCCCTCTACCACACACTCTTTCGCAGGCTCTTATCCCAACGGCGCACGGCAATGCCGATATCGCGGATGAATGCGGCCACCAGAAAAGACTGAGAGCGATCTTCGTATTTAATTATAGTTCCGCTCTGTGGTTTCGGTGCTGATGAATCCCATAAATCCCGTCAATTGCGTGACCAAGGCGTGCTCACACACTATCGTGGCTCACTCCATCCCGGCTTGTAGGCAACTCAGCCCAACAAACGCTGGGATAAATGATATACCTATGAGCGTATATTCCGCTTGCAGCTGCATGGTCGAAGTTTTCCGGATGCCTGTGCAAACCGTCAGTCGTGATAATGGCGAGCTATGGCAGAACCAGGCCTGTCGAAGTTCGTTGATTATGGTGCTGCATCCTCGATGCAAACGTGCCAGTCCTTTTGATCTTGTTTAGAACTCGAAGAACTGTCTAAGCCTTACCCTCCCCTGTCAATCATGGCGCCGGTCCTCACCACTGCCGCTGCCATCCCTCTTCCAGCAACGGGTCCTCTGCCTGTATCTTCAGTTGACGCGGAAAGCCCACCAGAAAGTGTCAAGGATATCTACACACCCGTTGAAGAGAAGGTCGACGTCGAAACACCAAGCGAGGGCTTCCTTCAAGCTTACATTGACAAGAATGGCGAAAAAGTCCTCGTTACCTGGACTCATGCTGAGCAGAGGAGAGTTGTCAGGAAAGCCGACTTTCTCTTTCTTCCCATCTTTACCGTGAGCCAGCTTTACTTCGTTGCTCGTGTGTTTGGGCGATCTAATGATTGACGCCTGGCGGTAGATTCTCTTTTTCTGGTTCGGTCTCGACAGATCTAACATATCGGGCGTTCTTACTACAAGCTTCTTGAAAGATACTCATATGACACGGGATCAAGCCAACAACGGAACTTCCCTTCTTTGGCTGGGTATCGTGCTTCTTGAGATCCCTTCAAATGTAAGCCTTCCGCTCACTCTTTGGGGGTCTTCATCCGGTCTTGTAGACTAATGCCGTGTTTCCACATCCTGAAACCACAGGTCGTATTACATCGCATTGGAGCCCACTGGTGGATTCCGGTACAGGTCCTCCTCTGGGGTTTGGCTGAGGTACTCCACTCGCAAATTAAAGGTGTCGGGGGCTATTACACCGCCCGACTATTCCTTGGCTGTACGTGCAGCGTATTCATTGGTCCGGGCGATATGGTCATAAAAGAACGGCGCACCTGATTCTTCTATGTCCACAGTGTTGGAGAGTGGCTTCCTTCCTGGCTCGCTCTATACACTTTCCAGATGGTACTCGAAGAGTGAACTGGCTAAGAGAAGCGTAATATTCTTCTACGGAAACTCGATTTCTGCCGCTTTCGGGTCTTTGTTATATGCTGGGTGTCTTAAACTCGATAACCATCTAGGTGTTAAAGCGTGGCAATGGTGAGCTTCATCACGAAGATAACCAGACTCTTCTTTTCCTGACTTCGTCATACATTAGGATATTCATCATCTGCGGTGTTTCCACGATCAGTAGGTTTTCAGCCGGGCGTAGTCTGTGCAACCCTTAACGTCTCTTTGCCTTGTAGCTGCTGGCCTGCTTGCGCTTCTCCTCATTCCACCCTCTCCGAGGCAGACAGGCGGTCTCTTGCGCGGCAAAGGCTGGCTGTCCGAAAGAGAGGCCGACATCTTCTTGGCCAGATTGACTCTCGATGATCCTCTACAAGGCCACGCCTCGACCATGAAGATTGCATGGGCAGACATGTGGGTTGAAACATCACGTTTCCGTTCCATCCAAGCGTACTGAATAATTCTTCAACAATACAGCAAAGGTGTACTGACAGACTGGAGACTATGGCCGCATCTAGTCATCTGCTTAAGCGGTCTTCAAGCTACGGCCTCCCTAGGTACCTGGGGTGCAACAATCATAAAGTCTCTTGGCTTCACAGCTATTAAAGCCAATCTGCTCAATGTCCCCCCCTCTGTCATTGCTATGATCCTCACACTGCCGGTGGCGGCTTTGGTTGACAGATACAAAAAATATGGCTACGCTGTCATCCTGTCTTCAGCTTGGGCTGTTGCTGGATTGGTTGCGCTATATGTGAGTCGGTTATTTGCTAGATTATCAGAGTCAGCGTTGCTGATGGCCTCTGCAGAATCTGCCTATTCTTTCGGAGACGTCATGGTCTTTCTATGCCGCCTATGTCTTCACTCTATCTGCTCCGTAAGCTCTAATTTCCAAGAATCCCCCACCCAATACTGAACGATTTTTACTCGCTCAGTGCATGGCAGCCAATTCATGTTACATGGGTGTCGTTAAATGCCAAGACTCCTCAGCGAAGAGCCATCAGCTATGCTGTTTACAGTAAGCACTAATACTACATCTGCGCCCGCACAGCCAGCTTAGTTGAGCCTTGTTATCGCACAGTGGGCTGCTCCAACCTAGGAAGCACATATGGAGCTCAGGTCTTCCGTGCTGTAGGTTTTCTTTTGAAGCATAGAGACTGTCCATTTTACATACAGCCACTGACTCAGAAACGCACGCCTACAGAAAGATGCGCCTCAATATCGGACTGCTTTCGCAGCCTGTATTGCACTCGCAGCAGTCTGGCTTTCATCCGTGATTCTGCACACTGTGCAGTACGTCTGGTCGAACAAGAGAATCGAAAAGGCTCGAGCTCAAACAAATGTGGAAGAATGGAAGAATCCTGAGTTTTCCGAAAACCCCGAGAAGCTTGTCCGAGATGACAAGGCTCTGAAGTTTGTTAAGTACTTCTGGTAGAGAAACAGTAGTTTAAATACCTTTGGTGGTTGAAAAGTTTGTTATAGATTTCTGGTAGATAAAGCATACGTTGTCCCTTCAGAGCTTCTTGTCGTCCATGCTTGGAATCTACAGTGCGGTGTATGTGTGAGATTGCTGGTTCTTGCAGCTGCTTCTTGCCAGAACAGATCATTATGGTGTTCCGAGCACATTTGCAGCTAGGCTGGCGAGGTCATCCTCGGGCGGAGAAAAGTTGTGGGACTGCCGGCAAGATCCGCTTCGCTGTCGAAACCCAACTTCGACTGCACGCTGACAAGGCGTCAGTTAACGCGCTTGTCAGGAGTCGACCGACCGTAGGCAATGAAACAGCAAAGTGGATATGTGCCGCATCGCCTCGAGCCCACGCACATGATCAAGTCAGGCTTACTTCATGATGCCCGAAGACTGATGTACAGACGAACAGTAAACAAGATGCAAAGGAGAAGCAGTGAGCATGACAGCTAAAATCTCTGCACGCAGTTTCTGCGCGCTACATTGCCCAAGGGCGATTGGTATATTGCAGGACAAGCTTTAGCATTGTTAGCTCGACTATTTTAGGAAAACCGCTTTCTGGTTCCCTTGCAGCTGTTGAAAGGCGGTTCGTTGTATTGACCAGTTTCATCGCACTACAAGGAGCCACAAGGTCAATGCAATCACTAAGCGAAGCGCGACCAAAGATATCGCCTTCATCACTTACGCCCTGATTACAGTATTCCACCTTGACCCAGGTCTTGGTGCCAAGTTTGTCGCACCACCAGTTGTGCTGTTTGTTGGGATCTCACTTGTACACGATACTGCCGATGAGAATATGAGGCAAATTAGTTACATCTCTGCAGAGTAGCTACTTAGAGTATTGCTTACTCGAATCTTGTAGTTCCGTCTTGATCAATGAGATGCGCATATTCTTGCAGGTACCATGAACAATCCTAGCCATGCTCTTCGTTATCCCAACCTTTTGGAGGAATGCCAGCCTGGCATTCGGTATCCTGCCACTTCCTACCAATGATTGGAGATCTGCCATCCTTCCCCGGTATAAAGTGGAAGTGCTCTACGCAGCGAGTGTTGCTTCCACAGCGAGGGAATTCTGGGCGAGTATCCTCTTGCCATATTCCATCCACACAAAGGAGGCGAGTTTGCTCATCGAAGTCACAGCCTCGCATCTCGTTCATTACTCCTTTGGTTTGGTCGCCCTTATTCATTGGCCTAATGAGTGAGGTTATCAGCCAGATGAAATCCATCTTTGACCAGTACTCACATGTCGTATTTCTCACCAGTTTTACGAGGCCATCCGGCCTGGACTGAAGTCATAAGGTATGTAAGCGTCAAGCCGAAAGGCACAAGTTGTCTCATTGAAATTGTCATCATGTCGGTTGTTGAGCCGTGTGCAAATTCTAGCCGGAGAATCTGTTCTGTGTATGTTTGAATGTTGCTATTGCAGATTGGAACAGATGCAAAGACAACCTCTTCAAATCTGCCCTACCACTAATGTTCTACCTCTGTACTACATTGCCATGGAACAACAGCGACCGCATGCCAGGCTGGCTTCCATTTCTTTCGGCGTTCGTATGTTGCGCTCGCATGGAGATGTCGATGTCTGGGAGTGTACCTTAGGAGGCCATCCGGTCGATGCGCCAGACAAGACTCGTATCCGTGCGGACCAATCCCAGGAAGTTGGCCTTGAAGCATCTCAGCAGGTCATATGACAAATTCGGAGGATTCGGGTTCAATCGATAGCCTAGCAAAGCATCGGAGTAAGTGGACATGCGGACGGCACGGTCGATGTCATATGGTTTTGGGCAAGCCAGGCTGTGCAACGCCGGTGCAGCATTGTGGCATAAGTTGTTCAGCTTCACAACAGTACGAAACTGTTGGTACGTGGTAGACTTGAGCAGCACAGCCATTCGACAGCGGATACTAGATACTAGATCAGAGCTTCTTGCGGTGTTCAGCTTAGAGGTCAGAGTGCATGTACTAGGTCTCTCTTGCTGCCGGACAGACTGTCATGATATATCGTACCACTGCTTGTTCTTTCCTGCGGGTTGTGAGCCTGTCTGCCTGTGTAACACTCCGGCGATGTTTGTACGAGCGGAAGAAAAGAAAGCGAGTAGTATCCTACATATGCTGGGTGTTGACTCACGGCACGATCGCTTGCCTTATCTCTTCTTCCAACCACTCCTCTAAGTCTTTCTCGAGAATGGCCCCCAAAGCAAGCACAAGCTCTGACAAGGTCAGTTAGTCCTTCCATCCAGGCTTCTGCTTCAAACATGTATACCAAGCGTGGCGAAGGTGCCGTGATCGAAACCGTAGGCACAAGATATCGCCCAGCCTAGTGTCTGCTCAAAGCCTCGTCTTCCATGACCTGGCTCTGTGCCGCGGTGCAATCTAGACTGCTCGTGCATGTCTTCGTGCAGGACTAGCCAAAGCCAATGCGAAACGGTACCATGACGGTGGCGATGATGCCAGTGGGAGACATTATCGCAGTCTCGAAGTCCTCCTCATCTACATCCAAGGCATCTCCCTCTGCTAAATCAGACATGTTGAGTTCTGCTAACGTATCGGCTTCCTTTCAATTTAAAAGCTGTCGGTCCCGGCATTCTTAAAGTTACTTACCACAGGAGGAGTTGGTCTTTCGACATCAGAAGCTATGAATGCAGCTTCAGCTCTCATCAAAGCTGGTTACAACAAAGCAAACGTTACGAATCCTTTCGTTGGTATTTCAGAACCGGCTTTAGTAGCAGCTGGAGTTCTGGATCCTGAAACGAGGAAACAGATAATAGCATGGGGAAGATCAGGAAGGAGTAGAACCGTCAGCGGTAACTCAAATGGAAGTTCTTCAAGTACTGCACCTGGAAAGAAAAGAAAGGCAAAAGGTAGTGACTTGGACAAGCCTTTGCCTGTGAAAGCGGAAGAGAAGGAAGCGATAAGCTTGGAATTTGACGAGGTCATGGAGGATTATGTAAGTACACCTTCCAGCATTCAGGCTGATGTTGACGAAATTATCATTTCAGCTACTGCAAGATAGAAGCTTGGTCATCAATAGAGCCCCGGTAATGACAGCTTGGGCCACTGTCGTTGCTGAAAGATTAGGCTTTTCGCGACAAGAGGCACTTAGTATAGGTGATTTCCTGTCTTACATTCGGTTCTATATAGCTAGAATAGTCTTGCTGACAGTCCCGCAGCCCATACATATACCAACATGAACGCCACTTCGAAAGGCGTCTCATTAGGGATATATTCGCCTGAGAAAGGCAAAGAGCGCACGACAGTTGGCCCATCCCAGCCGTGAGTACCAGATATGAAGCCTTCGTCACCCGGTTGTACACTACCCAAATGCTTTGCATCCTTGCAGCTACGTCGAACTCATGGGTCGCAAAGTGCCGGTCCTTGCATTACAAACTGGAGAGTGGCGCGGGATAGCTAACGGGGCAATAGCTGAACCAGAGCAAGCATTTGGATACGTGAGCTGCACCCTCGTCCTTTTTGTGTGTTTTGCAACGTCTCATTGCGCGCCTCTCAGATACAACGGTCATTTCGGCAACATATGTCGGCTGCCATAGGGGCGTTCAAGCTGCTCGCAGATACTATAGAGCCAGACGAGCTGAACAAGGTGCGTCAGCTGGGATTCATACGAGACGTCAGTGCAGTGATTCTAACATCTAGACCGTTTCCAGCTAGGTTTCAACCTATACGCGGAGTTTCGGCCAGAGGTCCATGGCTGGGGAGAAAGAGGCCAACTGAATCTTGGAAAGATTCTGAATCTTCGGCGAAAGTCAGATGGTACCATCACAGAAGCCGTCAAAGCTGAAGCTGATGTCGAGGCTGAAGAGACAGGAGACCCAGTAGTGTCAGTCGAAGGAGAAATTACATCGGCGGACACTACGACCCGTCAGATATTGGAAACCGAGCCAGGTTCTAACGCAGCGGAGTTGTTTGTGAAGGCAGAAGAGAACTTAGACGAGAGTGATCATTCATCACTCGCATCGAAGATTGATAAACAAGGTGAAAAGAGAAAGATGTCACAATCGCCATCTCCTGTCAATAAACGAGCCAAAGCGGAGCCAGAAGTAGACGAATGGGATGATGGAGGGATAGCAGATGACGATTTGGCTGGATTGTAGGATACTGGTACAGAATGAGCGAAAGACAATTGTACATTTCGCAAGGTATCATATCATAATTTGCTTTGACGCGCGCTTCTTCGATCAACTACGGTCCGAAGTTCGAAAATTCTTGCCGGCACTTTAGACGGATCATCATGTCGATATAGAAATAAGCAGAGTGAAGAGTTGCCTGTAGCGATCTTATCCTACGACACACACTCGACCATCCTCAGCGTCAAAAAGGCATTCTGGCCTGCTGTCCGCCTGCTGGACACGGCAGCTTCACCAGCCACCACCATGGCAGCCGCGACATTTTCGCCTAGAGCAGGCGTGAAGACGGTCAAGAGAAGCAAGAGCAGCGACAGTCTGCCGAGGCATGACGACAGGGAGGCTGCACATGCTCAGCAGCGCATCAGCGAGATGTTCGCAGCCAAAACTGCTGATGCTGCCAGCAAACGTCGCGGTGCCGATCACGGTGCTGCTGAAGACGACGAAGATGGCGACGACAGCGACAGAGGCGAAGGCACCTCATCGAACAGAGCTTCCATCATGGCGAAACTCGCCTCTGCAGGCGCAACGGGGCATATGACAATCGCGTCGCTGCTCAAGGAGCCGCTCGTGTTCGTCCAGGCGAAGCATGCCGACGAGGCGAGCCAGAAATTGCCTTATGAGCCTTTGACCGCTGGGCCTGCCGTTGGGACGCCTCAGGTGAGCTTCTGTTGGTCGCACATGCCACTCCCGACACTGCCATGAGCCCGCTTCTCAATGGCATCCTGCTGCCGCGTCTCTCGAGACAGCATTTGCTGACCGAAACTCCATCTTGATAATCTTTCACGTGCCTGTCACTCCTAGGCGAACGGAAAGGGCAAAGGACCGGCTGTAGCTAATGGAGAACACGAGAGCACCGAGAACAGCTTCTCGTCGTCTGCGAGTACATTGAAAGCGACTTCAACGCAATCAAACGGCTCCGCATCCACTAGCTCGACCGATGCTACCTCTGTACAATCGGTTCCTCTCCCTACTTCCTGGCCTCAGAAATTCCCGAATGGACCGGGCTATCATAATATGGGCAATACATGCTTCCTCAACTCTGTCCTCCAGTCACTCACACATACTGCACCACTGGTAGCTTGCTTGATGGGCGATTCGTACCACAATCCCCGTACCTGTAAGCAGGTTTCCAGCTTCGATGGCCCATGGGCGTATTGACTATGATATTGACCAAATGTACCGTGTACCGTATACTACAGGCAAACTAACGGTCAATAACAAGTTCTGTCTGCTCTGTGCGATGCAACGACACGTGCGTGCGTGTTTTAAGAAGGACAGACCTAGTGCAATGGCTCCCTCGAACATTGTGAACAGATTATCAGGTAGGTTTAGGCGTTTGAGGGAGACCTTCTGCTGAACAATGCAAAGATGCTGATCACGTCGACCTGTTTTCTGTAGCTTTTGCCAAGGGCATGCGAGTGGGAAGACAGGAAGACGCCCACGAATTCCTCAGATTCTTTCTGGACGGCATGCAACAGAGTGCAGCAGTCAACATGATACCAGTGGCAAAGACTGAAGCGCAAAAGGAGAAGACTTTCTTAGCTAGAATATTTGGTGGAAGGTTAAGATCTAGAGTGACATGTAGCGTTTGCAAAGGGAATAGCGATACCTTTGATAGCTTCATGGACCTTTCTCTGGATGTAGCAAATGCTTCTTCTGTCAAAGAAGCTCTGCAGGCTTTCATAAAAGTGGACTTGCTTCAAGGTGCCAACAAGTACAAATGTGAAAAGTGAGTTGAATAGACTGTTCCAAGACGTTTTTGGTAGCTCATTATTCTGACACTCCTGTTTGCTTTCTACCTTGACCTCCCCGTAGATGTAAGAAATTGGTTGCTGCGAAGAAGCAATTCACGATCGACAAAGCACCACAAATACTTCACATCCACCTCAAACGCTTCACACCGACTGGTCGTAAGATCGTTGGGCATATCAGCTATCCCGAACAACTATCGCTCACTCCTTATATGAGCGAAGAATCAGAAGACGTGAGTACTCGTCAATGCATTCTCCCGCTCAGCGAAGTGGTCAGAGCTGACACAATGCGTATCGCTTCATAGAAACCTACCTATCGTCTGTATGCTGTGGTATGCCATTCTGGACATGGCCCGCACTCAGGTCATTATTTCGCAAACGTACGCGCGGGTAATGGGAAATGGTTTGTTATGAACGATTCCTCTACGCACGAAGTTCCGGCATCTGGTGCATGTAATCAGCGTAATGCCTATCTACTCTTTTATGAGCGCACAAACCGGCTTGATGAGGCAGTAGGCAGAGTTAAAGTCCCTGCTCCAATGCCTAATGGAGTTGGACAGACTGTGACATCGGGCAATCCTACTTTTACCGGAAAGAGGAAGGAACGAGAGGAAGATGATAACGAGGCCGACACCAGTCAGTCATTCCCGCAGCAGAAGATCAAAACCAATAGTCAAATAAATGGGGTCGAGGCTGGACGAAAGTCACCAATGTCGAGCCCGAACGGCGTCAAAAAACACAGCTCTCCAGCATGGGCTGGCTTCTCACAGCTCAATGGTATGCCTCATACGCCGCCCTCATCGCCACCTCCCAAGTCGAGTTTAATGTCACTTGGTCCACGACCTGCTTCGGTATTACAACAGCAACAACTGCAACGTAAGAGCAGTTCGAGCTACCCTCCTTTGGCTACAAAGCAGTTTTTCGGAAACAATAAAGATGGTCGTAAAGAAAGGCACAAGAATAGGCCGAAGCTAGTTACTAGTATGGTCGGCCGCCCTCGTTAAATTGTCGATAATGGCCGGTAGCTTTCACAACAGCCGTCTCGTTAGATGCATTATCCATTCTTTCTTCATTTGCATGCATGCATTCGCGTCGTTTGTATAGTATCGTGCAACATGTAGACCACTGTGTCGATAAACCACCGATTTCCGTCGTGACTGCTACCTGATCTCAATGCATATGGCACCTTGCCCAACATGACAACCACGACAGATGATTTCGAATAACATCTGAACTGAACGAGGTATCTCGAAAATCGATGCTGACCGGTCACATTTTCTCCTTTAGATACCCAGCAATGTCGGCGTAGACCTCTCTGACTTCAGGCTGTTGACAGTCAGCTGCTAGCTTTTGTACAGCCGTCAAATCTTCGTATTTCTCGCCTTTGAGAGTCTCGCAAATCGTTTGGCAGGCTTCTTGTGTAGCTTCTGAAAGCTTAGCATTGCTAAAGAAAGAGCATTCTGTGATAAGACCATGATGTGACGTGATACTGACGGTCTTCGATGATTGAATGAAGATTTGAAATCAGCCACAAAGCGATGTTCATGAATGAAGGTACACCTACAATGGCACCCCACGCAAAGTGTCCCTCAATTTGCATGGTAAATTCTGGCGTTTGACCCCATTGCCACTCCCAACTTTGTAATTCAGCATAATTATTCTTGACAAATTCGTTCTTTTGTAGTTCATCTTCATTTACCAATTGTATATGTTTTTGACCTCCGTATACATGAATGAATTGGTCTGCTACCGCATCAAAGAATGATTGATGATCTAGAAAAGAATCCCATTCTCGTAGATTTTTGACTGGTGATGGCACTGATTCTACACCTTTTGAAACCATACCTGACGCCTTTGGCATGATTATAGATGTATCAGTCCCTGCTCTTTGTGGGTGCTTATGGGGAGAGAGACATAGAGTTTGTAGGAGTAGCTGACCTTTGCATTCGACAAAACGCCCTTGAGATCTTGCAGCTTTGCATCAATAAGCATAGTTCCGTGATGGTAGGCTCTAGCGTTTACAAGCTTGAAGGCTGAGCCTGAAACGTATGATCATGATGAGGTAATGTCAGGATTGAAGTTCAAGCTCATTTAAGAAGACCTTTGTAATGAGACACTCATCTTAAACCCATCAATGCATATATCATTCCTGTCATTAACATATGTGTTAACATCTAGATTGTTGAGAGCATCCGAAACTAGTAGTGCATTCGTTCGTCTTTCAAATTGAGTTCTTGGCATGAATACGCAATAGTTTGAATTTCCAAGATCCTAGTAGTCGACCAAACAGGGGCGACAAGTGTGGCATTGTCAGTAAGCGACTTTCTCAATTTTTGGCTAGCATAACATACATGATATACTGTTCCTCCACCACTTCTTCGACGTACGAAGGGTATATTCAGTTCTCTTAACAAGCGGAGGTTGATTTCCTTCCATGGATTCTGTCGGTTTTACCGTGTCGAGCACCTTGAGTTAAATGCGGACATGAGAAGCAAAGAAGAGTGTTCTTACTTGGTTTCTGCCTATAATCACGGAAGGCGAGTTTCTATATACGAAGAGAATGATCTGGGAAGCAGGTGTTTTGCGGAATATCCTGTGCATCGATGACCGGACTCAGATCCCATATCTTGCAGCATTCCTTTCTAGGGGATATACCCACCAATCCTCATAAGCCAAGTTAAACCAGGGGTTTGTCGATGTAGAATGGTAGATAGCGGTCTAATATGCACAGAATGCGGTGATCGAAGAAACGGGTCCAGGACAGGTCAGACTTGCTCGTTCAGCATCACAGCGCCAGAGCATTGACGAGGCACACGTCTTGCTTAGCTGTAGAGTAAAGCCTGTGATCCAGCTGTACGCGCCATGCTGCTCGTCGAGGCGCAGCATGCAGCAGGCGGATCATCCACGCCGAAGCTGTCGGTTCGAGTTGTCAGTGAGGGAGAGGACGAGGAGCGAGGACATGGATGCAAACAGCGAGGACGATGGAACGGAGGGTAAACAAGTGATACATTGCACTAACAGCTGACACGGGAAAACTCCATCTAGGCAGTAAAGCTCAAGGCTATTCCAACATCTAATCTTTAATATCCAGCTGCATTGGGAGCAGTATCACCCTCCCTCTTCAAAGCCAGCAATACTTCCTTCATCCTAGATAGATCCTTAGTACCTCTTGCGACTGTTTTACTCCTGCTATCCTGCAATTCAATCAAATCTGCAATTCTTTCCCATGTAGTACCTTTGGCAAGTGCATCATCTCTAGCTTGAATAAAAACAGCTTCATCTTCTTTATTTTGTGAAATTTGTTTTTCCTTCTTTTGATTATAGTTGGCATAGAAATCATCTATTGCTCTTTCTGCTTTTGATATAATCTCTTCTTTACGTTTCGATGAAGCTTCATCGCGTTTAGCTATTTCCTCGGCTTGCTTCTCGCGCCACGCTCTGTGTAGATAGGAAGTATGACAGGGTTCAGCAAAGATAGTAGCTAGACAGCAATGCAAGCTTAAGGGCCTCATCATACCTGATTGCTTCAGACTCTGGTTCCGCTGGCGCCGGTGTTGATGGGTAGGACTGCTGAGCTGCTGGCTGCGATGGCGCGTCTCCATAGCCGTTCTACGCGATGGAGGTACAAGGAAGCGTCAAGAACACCTTGTCCTGATGAAGGCTGACCATGTCGACCTACCTGATGCTGTGGGTGTTGCTGGTTCACAGCAGGGTAGACCTGCAAGTCAGGATACTGCGTCTGAAACTTGTTGATGTCTGCATGGAGCATAGCATCATCGTGCTCGTCGTCGTCGTCTTCGACTTTGGCGCTGACAGAGGTAGCAGAAGTAGGCGCAGGCGGATCTCTCTCGAAGGACGACATAAAGTCATTGCTAGGTCTTGAAGCTGATACAGCTGGCGGGCTCTTGAGGATGTCGTCGCTGTCTCCTCCATCCAGCGATGGGAACGAGGTCCGAGGCTTCTCATCAAAGTCGCCGGAACTTGGGATGTTCGTAGGCGTGGGTCCAAACTCGTCGCCTAGCAGTTCACGCTCTCGTGCTAGAAAGTCGCCCTGTGCTCCTCCTGCAGGCGCGCTGAAGTCGTCGAAGTCGTCGAGCTGCAGTTGCGTGCATGAGTGGATGGATGGATGGAAGTATGGGCGCGCGGTCAACCTGTCAGCGTGTGCGAGCAGTAGCAGCAGCATAGCAGATGCTCTCCACTCACAGCCGGGAACTCGCTCATCGTGCACCCTGTCGCTGCTGATGCTGTTGGTGCGAGAACAGCGTGCAGCCCGCGTCAATATGGCTTGTCATTGCATGTGATCAGGTGGTGATATCGGTATCGATGATGGGCAATTGCTATGAGCAGGCGGGTATCCTTAGTGACATGGGCACTGAGTAAATTCACATCCGTTGGCATACATCGCGTAAAACGTCAGTGTCAGGCTTTTGGTCACGTTGTCAGGAATAGGATGACCTGAATGTAAAGTATAATTGCAGAGGAGTGCTTGCAAGTGCAAAATGTAATTGCAGATGAGTAATTGTTGATGCTAATGAGTTCCAGCTGCAAAACTACCAGGTTTTTAACATAGCACATCTTGTTAAGCACATTCTCATATGACTAAACTTCTGGTGCACGACTCTAGCATGGCCCTTCGTTCTGTTTCTACACCATATGCCTATGCGACGAAGACGAGTCGTGCCTTGAGGACTGGAATGAACCGCATGTATCGCACAACAACAGCTCCCACCATTCGTTCCAACCGGGAAAAGTGCGGGTGGCGAATAGCCGACAGATCCTTTTTAGACTGCTCAAGCAGAGTCCGAAGGCCGCAGGCCTGTCGGCCTTCGGATCCTGCGAGCGGTCAGACCAAGAATAAGCCGACCATCCAGGACGGCTCTGAAACACGAGGACATGTTTCAGAGCCGTCCTCCCTCAAGGCAAATTTCTGATTCCGGGTTTTTTACGGAGTATATGTCAGGAGTGAGTCGTGGATGACATTTGGAATCGCAGCTTGGTGAAGACTATATTTCAACTCTGTCGAGGTATGCAGGCATGTCAGCAGCGGTCGTTACCAAACTAGGGGTAGACCGGAGGGGAATGTCACCGACACTGAGCAAGACTATGAGGCGTGACGACCGATCCTGTGCCACTGATGCCTGAAAGAATATGTACGGGGGACACCGTCGATATCGGCTATGTGTCCTCGCTGTCACAAAACATGAGTAAGTCAGTAGGGAGTCTTACCAAAAGGGTAAAGAGAAACGTGGCAACGTACCGACATTGAGCTAGACATGCAGCATAATGATAACGAATGATGTTGTGCCGATGTAGATAGTCCTTGCTGAACAGAGTATGTCGGGAGGACGACGTCGTATTGACCATATGTTTTCTCTGTCGATAGTGAAAAGCAAGTCAGCAGAGATTATTACCAGACTAGAAGCTTGTCAGAAAGGAACGCACCGAACACTGAGTAAGATTCTGTAGCGTGCCGACTTATGGTGTGCCAATATAGACATCTAATGCTTGAGAGAGCATGTACGAGGGTCACCTTCGATATCGGCTATGTGTCCTCGCTGTCACAAAACATGAGCAAGTCAGTAGGGAGTCTTACCAAAAGGGTAAAGAGGAACGTGGCGACGTACCGACATTGAGCTAGACATGCAGCGTCATGACAACGATTGATGCTGTACCAACGTAGATGTCGCTATCCCTTGCTTGACGGAGTCTGTCGGGAGGATGACGTTGATATCGGCTTATGGTCACTCTGTCAGAAGAGTCAAAAATAGAAGCATGTCAGCAGAGAGCGTTACCAAAGCCTGAAAGCATCCAATAGGAGCATAGCATACCGCACTGAGGAAGACATAGGGTGATGAGTGACGTTGTGTCAATCTAGACGCCCTTGTTTGACGGATATGTATAAAGGAGGACGTCGATGTCGGTCATGGAAGACGTTGATATGGCTATGGGTTCGCTCTGTTAAACGATAGAGGCATGTCAGCAGGGATCGATACCGCAAGCTACAACCTTGTCAGAAAGGAACGTTACTGACATTGAGCAGCACAAGTAGCTTGGCTATAAGATTGATAATGTGTCGTGTTCATGTCCGATGCTTAACAGATTGAGCTCAAAGGAGGATGTAACGTTGAACCTGTCAACAGAGCTATGTATTAGTGATGAGACCCTGTCAAGCATGGGTAGGGCACAAGACTCACTGATATTGTTGTATGATTGACAAGACAGACGTCGACGATGGATAGGTGTGTGTGCTACGAGATGGTCCCTTTGTTACGATGAATCGACCTGTATGTGGGTGCGGGTAGGATAGAGGGTAGATGTCAGAGGGATAGATGTTGGAGGGGTAGTGGAGTGTAGAGAGGATGGAGGGTAGAGAGGGCATAGGGTAGGGAGGGTTGAGGATAGATGCATGCATGATAGGTGAACAGTGGGGAGAGACGATAGACGGTAGAGAGCATGAGGACAGACGGGAGAGGGTGGAGGATCGAAGACAGGCGGTGAAGAGGACAAAGGAGGAGGAGTCAGGATGGAGATGCAGCGTCAGTGAAGAGCGACGAGAGGATAGGATGTGTATATGGGAACACAAGCACACGACTTACCTTTGAGATGCCAAAGGACGACAGTGCCAACTCATGACTCTTGCGTGGTAGTAGTATGTGTTGAGCAAAGAGAGTCACGAGGGTAGAGGTAGTGTAGTTGTAGTGTAGATAAGAGTGTGTGAAAGTGATTTGTGTGAGGAGTGAGTGAATGAAAAAGAAGAGAAGAGAGAAGCAAATCCCAGATTCTCCTCGCTTTTATACCCTGGCCGCCAGGCTCCGTCTCGGGGCAAGAGGCAGCTGGATTCCAGCCAATGGCGTGCATCTTGCATGACCGAGTCACACAGCTCGGCTAAGGCGTCAGCAGACCTACAATCGTCCTCTTGGCTAGGCTCCTAGCCGAGAAGCTTGTCCAACAGCCGGCCATAAGACACCGCAGGATCCCGTGGGGTCCATGTACAGCATGAACATGCTGAGAGAGGCAGCGAGGGCGTGCGTTGGAGTGTATCATTAGGACGGAGCATCAACCAGTATCCTGCCTTGTGCATCCACGGTGCTCTCTTCGCTCGTGCAGGAGGCGCTACGTTATCCAATATACGGTAGACATGGGTCGAATCGAGCATCGCAGCCGTTCAGCGACAAAGGCGAGGTCCACTTTATTGAACACCCACAGTCACCGAGAAACAGATCTTGTGTTTGGTTCATTGCGACGGTCTAGCCAACCGTTGGAGTCCATGGTGGCGTTCGACCCGGAGCACCTCCTCTTGCCTTCCAGTGGCTCCGAGGGGACAGCGCGTGCAGTAGGCTGCGATGGGCAAATTGGTGGTGCTGAAGAGTATTGAGAACGCATTCGACGAACATGGAGAGCGATAGTCGAATCGAGTACATCAGAGCACTGCTTGTGAGCTTGTATTGCATGTTCGAGTGCGCTTGCTTCACGTACGTACGGCAGGATGCCTTACATCGTCGCCACCTTCGTCAAGCCTTGTTCAGCTGCAGCATCCATGACTACCACCGCGTGCCGCCCTCTCGTACATCCTCTAGGCGTTGCTGAACCAGCGTCCCTCTTTCCTGACTGTGCATACCGGACAGTCTCGTTGACGCTTGCTGTTGGGAATCGCAGATAGAATCAGCAAGGACGAATGGCTCTTTGCCTGAACTCTCACACAACGTCTACTAACCTTAATGTCTGGTATGCGACTTCCGTCCCTCCCAATAGAGCATTATTCGTCATCAGATTTGGTTACCGACGCAGTCTCCACATTCTATGTATCGGCCTCCAGTTCAACATTCAGATCAACCCACACTTCTCCTCTTGCATCGAGCATTTGAAGCTTGTTCAGGCAATCCGTTGCATCGACACCAGCATTATCGCACAGCTGTCTTGGGGAACTTCATGAACTCTTCCAAAAGGCGCCACGATAGCCCGTACCTTGCCATTGCGTTGCTAGATCACCGATGAGTAGCCGTGACGGGACAACCTTGACTACTGCAGCTGCGATAGCTTCAAGATTGTTGTAGATGATCCTGTATTCGCATCAACGATAGATTTATAGTCCCGTCGGTTCGCATTGTCAGCTCTGAATTAAGCAAGTGCTGAGTTCGGGTGATGGGCTTACCTCCACTTGCTCGATGCCATCTTCAGCATTATCTCCTTCCGCTTTCAGCGCCGGCTCGACCTCGAACAGCAGATCTTAGTCGTCTTGTAAGTCTTGAGGTGTTCTGAAATCCAGCATACACGAATGCCTTTCTGTATGCGACGCATTGTACAAGGTAGAAAGCTTGCACACCTCCGATGTTAGGCGCATGAATCTCCCGAAACTCAGGATGTTCGACAAGGACCGCTCAAGCAGTGCTGCGGTCCGGCTTGCACCAATCCCAACGCAACCGAAGTTTGGTCCCTGCAAAAACAAGGCATCGAGACATCTAGACCATGCATCGAGATGGCTGCTATCCTGTCGTTAGAGCCCATGCTCCATGCATTGCCCTCGATCCCAGCAGGTGTTGAAAAACAGAGCCAGGACGAACTAGTCGACAGTGCAAGCTCTTCGGACCAGCAGAGTCTGGCAGCCCGTCTTCAGCGACTATGGCAGGAGCGGGGAGACTTCTCGAAGCTTTCTGTTGAAAAGCTGCAGTCGGAAAGTGAGCAAGAACAACAAGAAGCTATAGACGATGAAGAATTGAAGAAGACCAGATCCGATCAAGGTGGTGATAATGGGCCGGATGGTGAGGTGGAACAGAAGGAAGCAGCAGAGGAGGAGTCGATGACTCAAGAGCAGCTGTGGGATCTCAAGCTGGGTATCCTACAAGGCCTCGAGTGCGTTGGAGCGCCCAGCACTGTCCCGCCCGCCTGGCACAATAATGACACTGACTAGCATGCTTTCGGTAACAGCCTCGCTCGAAGCGATATAACGTCTGCCCTAGACCTGCTACAACTGTTACTCAATCCACTCAATGCCCTGTCCCCCGCTGTGCCCGAGGAAGCACTGGCTCTGCCGTCGGGCAGCATGTCTTCAACCTTGCTGCATACACCCCTCCCACAACCAGCCGAAGGTATACACATCCGAAATACAGCTTTGGCATTGGCGACGAAGAGCAAGGCTGTAGATACAGCCAGCGACTTGCTCAGAAATGCTTCCAAAAGGCTTGACAGAACGACGAGCAAATCCCAATCCGAATGGACCGACCTTTTACGACTGAAACGAAGTGCTCAATGGAAAATCGAGGCCAGACCTGCTCAAGTGCCTCCTCATGCTGCTCCCTCCTTAGCACCTTTCCTCCCCAACATACCAATTGAGAAAATGGCAAGGGATCTATGCATATTCTGTGGTATAGAGGAATCCGGCTACAGATGGAGACAGGCAGGACTCGTTCGCTTGAACAACAATTTATCGGCTGAGAAAGGCAAGAGTAAGGAGAAACTCAGTATACCAGAACGGCTTGAAGGCAGGAGACGTATGTGCATGAAGGTCAGCTTTTTGGGCCTGACGCAAGAAGAGTCGAAGTATCGGCCGACCGTGGAAGCGCCGCATGAGGATGATATGCACTCTGCATTGATGCAAGTGCAAGAGGAATTGTTTGAAGAGGAGATCTTCGCTGAGGTGATTGAACATAACAGCACCATCATTATCGGACTGAGCTTACGCTGTCTACCCCTCATTGTCTGTTTGCAGCTAATACGAGAAGCTCGAGATCAGCCGCACGGTATCATTGCTACACGCAATTCTCTGGAGATTCGCCAAGAAGACGCCTTCAAGCTGACCATCAACATGGAAGATATTGAAGATTTGAGGCCAACGGACAATGCATCAAACAGCTCGTCACCATCAGTTACAGATACCTTCGCGCATTTGCTCCTTCTAGTGGCACGGTTGCAGATGATTCAGATTTATAGGAGAAGACGCCAAGCAAAAGCAACTTCAACCAGCGACGCAAGCTCAACCGGGTCCTCAGTCAATATCAGCAATGCTCTACGGCAGCTTGTCCTCTACTATCGGCATTCATCGAAACTCTCAGAATTGCTAACGAACTGTGTCCAGGCTTTGCGCCGCAGCAGAATCTTTGGTGACGATGTTGATCTGGACTTTGTCCGCTGTCTGAATAGTCCGGATACTATCTTGAGGTCTGCGATGTCAGGATCGCTTAACCTGCAAGGCTGTGCCTGTCTCAGTATGGCTTCACAAACGCTCAATCTTACCTTCAGTGGCCCTTCGTCTATCGTCGTTCACCTGCCAACACGAAACCTGCCAATAAGGAATATAGAAGATTTCGTTGCTATCCTCAAGCGTATTATACAAGCCGCTATCCTGAAAGAACTGGAAATTCTGCTGCGATCCATCATTTCAGAAGGGCCGGATACTGCTCATTGGGAGGTGTTACCTACTCCTAAAGCCGTAGGGAAACGTACACCAGCTCTTGCACGAAAGAGAGCCAAAGATGCAGTGGAAGAAGCCGAAGTGGAAGCATTCATCTCGATACTTCCTTCTGTGGCGATTGAGATGAGCACCGCTTTCGAAGTCAAAATTACGCTACAAGCGCAGGTTTCAGCGCGAGGAAGCCAGTCTGTTAATCGAAAAACTATACTCGAATACTCGTCCACAGGTCAACTCGGTCAAGACGGTACTGAGCTCCACGAATGGCTCCGCAATTCCATTGGCCAGCTATAGTAATGGCTGCAAATTGTTACACCTACGATACAAGTCTAGACAGCTTTCTACTTTGCACTTCGCATGTTCTATAACATTTGAGGGCTAGTAAACGAATCAATGCATGCCGTAAATGCCGAGCATTCGCCACAGCAAAATGCCGCCTCAATGCCGCCTATTGCCGAGAGTGGGACCCACCTTTGTAGATTGAGGCTGCGAACGAGTGCTCTTCAACATCCGCTTTTCGTCTTTCCTCTGCTTCCGTCTTTTCGCTCCACATCTTCAAATCTACTCTATCCCTTGCCGTGGTTGTCCCCAGTCCTCCTTCGCCGCAGAACCTCAAGGTCATGTCGACCGCTTTCACACAAGCCGACCGCGATCTTGCCGCTCAAGCTCCGCCTATCAGTTTTAAGCGATTACATCCTACTTTTGCAGCTGAGGCTTCGGGCGTGGACTTTGGTAACGTGACTCCTGCTGTTGTAGCAGCTATCAAGCTTGCTCTGGCCGAAGTGAGTAGTTTCGTGTTACGCAAGGCGCTGCTCGAAGTCCCAAGAACTGACAATCGACCTGCACCGTCCTGCAGCATGGGTTGGTTGCTTGCACTGTCTTTAGAATGTATACTTCATTCTCATGATATCCGAAAACACCTAGAGTCCTCGTCTTCCGCCAGACTGGCTTGACCGACAAGGAACATGTTGAGATGTCAAGGTTATTTGGCCCATTAGACGATGTAAGCCGACGATATTTGAGTTTCTTACACCAACTGACAAGTCTACAGGTTACTCCTTACATTACAGGCCTTGGACAGGTCAATAGACTAGCTTATGACGAATTGTTCGACGTCTCAAACATTAACCCAGACGGAACCCTTACGCAGCCTGGATCGAAAAGAGATATCCTGGCCCGATGTAATATCAACTTCCATGTCGACTCTGCCTTCAATCCCCGTCGAGCTGGCTATTCCCTTCTCTTGGCTCATGAACTGCCCCCTCCTGGCACTGGAGGCGATACAGAGGTATGGTACACCATTAGCTGGTCGGACTGCAAAAATACATGTCCTTCTACACGCTTGCTGGGTGTCGGAAGCTTTCATTTCCGGGATGCTGATACGAAGACAATGACAGTTTGCAGACTCACGACAAGCCTATGCCGACCTTGATCAAGCCACAAAGGACGAGATACAGGACTGGATAGTCAACAACAGTCAATTTCAATGTCGAAGGAAAGCAAGCCACAATCATCCTATGCTGATGGTCCCTGAGGTGAGTTTGTCCGTGCATGTCCGAGTGGCTTTCATCTCACATGCTCTCCGTGCAGTATGACCCGAAGAACAACCGATTCGGGCAGCATCGTCTTGTGCAGCTGCATGAACCTTCAGGAAGGATGGTGAGCATTAATGCCAGTCACAAAAAAGCCCAGCGCTGATGAACTTTTTCAGAACATGTATATCGCCGCGCATGCTTACAGTGTCGTAGGGATGGACGAAGAAAAGTCGCAGAGACGCCTTCAGGAATTACTCGAGTGGGCGGCCCAGGACAAGTACAAGATAGCTTTGAGCTGGCATAATCCGGGCGATCTCATGATCTGGGACAATACTTGCGTCATGCACCGAGCGACGGTATGCCATGACTCTTCCAACGGAATGCTCGATTACCTGACAAGGTCTTTGCAGGGAGGCTCGTTTGAGGGTAAATATCGGCGCGACTGCCGAAGATCAACTGTGCACGATACAAGTACTCAAGCATGGGGTCTCAATGAGGTTGGTGCGACGTGGCGAAGTGGACTGCCATAGTCTGTTAGTCTCAAATTACAACCCGGCTGTACTTGACCCTTGGCCGGAGTAGGTATGTAGTAGGCTACGCATATGAACGGGATGTAGCATGAAGCAGCAAGGGTATGATCAGACACGCTTTGGCAGCTGCTGTAAAGTACAAAGTATGTATGCTCAGGCTTATCGTTTGATCGGGTAATTGAAGGGCAATCCGGCACTGAGCGGTGATTTCAAGTCGAGCAACAATAAGTGTTATCCGCGAGTTTCTCAATCTTTGCATCACGCCAAACGTTCGAAGATGATGCTCACCGAAACTGAGATAAAGCCGCTGTCTGGTACCCAACTGACACAGTACCTCGAATACGTAGGCTTCTCGCCCGTTGGCATGAACCGGTCACCTTACGCATATACGAGTCACTCCACGACGAGCTCGATCATCAAGCCGAATCTCGCCAACCTCACTCGTTTGATGCAGAGACACCTTTGCACGATACCTTTCAGCAACACCTTCGTTCACTGTGAGCAATTCCTCGCAGGCTGTTGGGTCGTGTTTGATTGACGAGAGTGAGGATTGTGCCATTCAGACGCAAGTCACGTGCCGGCCGTTGATCCCGACAGCCTGTTTCAACGTTTAGTTGTGGACAAGCAACCGTGCTACTGTTTTGGACAGAATGTCCTCTTCATGTCAGTGCTTCGAAGGTTGGGCTACACCGTATATGCAGGTCTTGCACGATCCAATTTCGCTCCTCCGACGTCTGGTGGATACATTGTTCGTAGACCACCTTCTTGGCGAAAACATCTGCAATGTGGATGGATGATCCTCAGTTCTGACTTCGCAAAGTGCAGCCAGGACCTATAACGCACATTGTGCTCTTTGTATCTCTTCCCCAGATCGATGTTTCCGACTTGTGGCGTGAGTGAGATCTCGTAGTGGACAGATGCAGCACTCCGAACTAACGTTTCCTAAAAGTGGTCGACGTTGGGTTCGGCGGCGTGAATATCCTACAAGTACGCTTTCGTTGTTGTCGCACGCTTTCGTTTGGCTAGTGATTGAAGGTGAACACACAGCCAATTCGCATACCTCAAGAAGGCGAAGATCCAAGCATCTGGTCTGGCACCGGACCTGAAAACTACCGCATAGTCACCGGAATTCTACCTTGCGCTCGAAGTCATGCCGCTCGGGTCCGATATATCTTAGAAAATCAGACTGGAGTGCCGCACATTGCAGGCGAGTCACTGAAAGGGGAAGGCGTGCAGAATGGATCGGGTGAGACCTAATCTTCCCCACTGCTCCATTGATTCACTTCTCAAATTGTGGTCGGTCGTCGGTTGAAATCAAAGGTCTCGAATGGAAAGTCCAGTATTCATTCGATCTAGAAGAGCATTTCCTGCACGACATGAATGCACTCCATTGGGGTACTTGTCTTGCGCCAAATGGGCCTCAGGCGTTTCGCGGTACGTTCCGAGATTTGTACAAATGCTGGTAAGTACGGCTTTCAAACCCCTTCTGACGCCATTTTAATTATCATCAAAGTCATCGCCGTCAAGCTGGAAGAAGTGCTACCAAATGCCGAAGATACTGATCGTGATAAATTTGCACGTATTATCTTGGCAGATAACACTGTGAAGAGGCGGTATCAAGGTAAGACCGTACGCCTCGCACAGTTCTCCTCTGAGGATGAGCGGATCGCTGGGCATTTGAAGTATTTTGGTATCAGCATACCAGAAGGAGATTCGATAATCAAGAACAAGCCACTGTATCTAGGTTGAATAGCACTAATGTACAATCGATACGCGAGCACAGGTTCTTCTATAGCACTCGTTCACGCAGATCTGACACCGAGAAAATTGGCTATGCTCGTCTGGCAGATCTCTTCGCGAGAGGTTGTTAAGGCTTCATGACGAAGCCAGCTATACTTTTGGGAGTGATGGGCATTCCGTTTGAACCTCACTGCTCAGTTTGTATCTACTTCGCTATTTGGACTGTATCAAGGGATGTGCAGACTTGCAGGGCCTATCATAGCTTTCGTGGGGCCTTCATGAATAGCGCATAAAAAGCGTTCGAGTTGCCATGTCCAGAATATGATAATGCCATTTCCAGAATATGACAACCAAGCGCGGAGCTCCTCATCTATGGCAACAACTCGCTTCCACGCATAGCTTTGCACAGCTCGATCACGTTCAATACTAGATATACAACACGTACTCACGTCTACCGTTCTAGTCGAGACTGAAGTGGTTTTAACCGCATTCTACGTATCATTTCTTCTATCTCTGGATTGGTAGGCGCTACAGGCTGCTGCTCATTTTCACCGTCACCTGCTTTGTTAGCGTTGTCTTCAGTTTCAAGAGCCGCTTTCCAGCTTTCCAGTTCCTCAAGTTCAACATCTAGCGCTTTAGCAACGTTGGAGATGTATGCAAGATCGCTTGCCAGTTGAGCCTCGCCATGTTTGCTAATGTATCGAATCGAAGGCAGTGCTTCCTTCACCAGGTGATTCAGCACTGAGCGAGTCAGAGAAGACAACCAGGTTGAGATGACAATCTCTGTACTGAGTGGTTCGTTTTGCTGAGCTTGGGCATTTGCAGCAGCAGGGCTGGACATAGAATAGCTCGAGTGATGTGATAGGCTTGGCGAGACCCGATTCGAATGACTACCATTAGCGCTGAGCGGTTCTGCCAATTTCGACGGCAAGAATTCATTGCCGACTATGCTCATCCTGTGCCCGTGTCGGTTCATGACATGCTGAGGGCTCGGCAGGGGCGCATTTCCGATACCAACGCCAGCAATTTGACTATGTTCTTTCCGCAGGTGTCTGACCGTTTCCGCATCCAGCCCCGGTAGGGTATCCAGCGAGAAGCCCAGCGCATCATCCTCTGCATAGACTTCGAACAGCCCAGGAAGGTTGAACAGCCCCTCTCCGACATGTGTTATCGTTTCAGAGGGCGACAAGGAGAAAGTAGGAATGTTCAGATCGAAAGCTGCTCCCCGACTGTCTTGCCGAGTATCTGAAGCTTGACTCCATACGGACATCGATGGGTACTTTTCGAGCGCTTGAATAAGCGGTGCGAGAATGGTGTTGTGTAGGAATAGCTGAGACGCCCTCGTTAAGTCTATACTGGCGGTCCGAGCCTTATGAAAGATGGTGGGCGCAGCCGCTTGCTGCGGATGTTGATGATGTTGATCCACGCTGTCTAGTAGGCTGTTCAGAGCTGCCGAGTTGAGTGTCGACTGCCACAGTAGGACGAGTGCGCCTTTGCTGGTCCCCGGTACGACTTGCGCTAGCGGGTCTATGCGAGCTTCTTTCATCAAGCTAGCCACATCAACGAGTCGTGCTGTGACCTTCGCTTCTAAAGCCCCAATGCGGTTCCATATCGTACGACTCGCGTCCAATAGACGCAAGGCCAGCTGAAAGGTCGCCCAATCTTCCTGGGAATATTCTATTGTAGCATCGATTTTCGAGGCTGCGACTGCTGATATCCTGCGCCGCGTTCGCATGTCCATAGCTCGACTAATCGTATCTCTCTCCTTATTTAGAAACGTCTTCAAGATCATATCGACTGCTTCAACGTATGCGGCAGCACCATAGCCATGCGTCAGGGCCATACAGCGCCCCATCGCTTCTTCAGCTAAAACAAAAATGCTTAAGCTTTGATCCAGTAAAGTCTTCGCTACATTCTTTCGTCCACTAGACGCACTGCCGTCATTATCATTATCATCCGCTAAAGACGCCGAGCTGAGAAGGAAAGCCGTAGCGTCTTGTCCTGACGTTAAGCGTGCGACTTGACTATTCAGGAGACGCGCTTCGAGATCCGCATATTCAGCCTGCCAGTCAAGAAACGGCTCAAAAAGTGCAGTTTCCCAAGCAGGAACAGGTTCGGACGCCTCGGCTATGGACATGCGATGATGGGGTGATCCGGCACCGTTCGCATGTGGGGGTCCGAGGCCGAAAGCAGCCAAACCACCTCGACTAGATCGTCTCGAGATAGACATGGCTTTGCTCTGCCGCCGGAGGCGTTTGAGAGCACTGTTCGGCGGTACTCCAGGAGTTGGCGGACCTGCTTCGGAAGAAACAGACCCTCGGTGAGGTGTGGAGGGTGAAGGAATAGCTGATGCTGGTGTTGGAGGCGCCAGTGTAGCACCTAGGCGCGAGAATATTCGATCAGCAGCGATAGCAAATTCTTCTGTACTATGGTATATTTTGATCAATTCTAAGAGAAGTTGCGGACCATGCGAGTTTGAGAGGTCGGATATACGCTGTGGCAGTGATGGGACGAGGCTGTCAATTGTACTTTGTAAAAAGGAAGAGAGGGTATCGAGTGGATCTGGGAAAATTGCAGGTATTTGTAATCTCTCGTCGTTCAGGGTATTTTGTAGGCGAGCATAGAAATTGGGTAGATATGTTGCGAACGATACAGGAGGAGCTGGTGAGGCAGGGCGTGATGCAACGGCTGTTATTTCCAAGCTAGAGACTGTTGGACAATCGGTAAGATTTGCGTGTTGCCAGTCGTTGACAAGGTGCGACCTGCGAGACCCGAAGTAATAGTTCCGGAACTCGGTTTCGCGTTGTATCTGTCCGAAAATGGCATAGTAGCTCTTGCAGGTATTGACATCACGGGCGTTGATGGCAGTGACAAGACTTGCGGAAAGTCCAGCTTCAAGTCCGTTCTGAAGCGAGACCATAAGGGAGCGGCGTTGCTCGTATTCTGGACTATTCTGAAAGACAACCATGCTCTTGTTCGCTTCTGCTAAGCGTTCTGCAGCCTTTGCGTAACTCTGTTCTTGGACTAGAGCAGTCACTTCGCTTTCCAATGTAGACCAAGCTTCTGCTTCTCGGAGCACATCCCGAGCTGCTTCCATGCGTGTCTTTATAGTATCCAGGACCTTCAATCGCCGCAATACTTGCGAGGTCTCACTTTGAGCAGTAGCTTCGATACTGCGTTTTCGTATACTATCCAAGGTGAACCGTAATAGAACAACATTCTCCCTCATGAGTTGCAAGTCGAATGTCAGGCGCGGTACCGTTCTTGAGACTTCGTCGATAGCGCGCTCTACTTGAGCGGATGTGTCTTGACAAGCATGCTCGAGGGTGCCGAGAAGTCTAGCTAGCTTGATGTCCAGCTCAGGAAGCGGCATGTGATGTCCAGGATCATCAATGAAGCTGCTGCTAGTATCGGCGTTGCGGCTCTCGCTGAGCAGAAGGTCGTTGATCAAAGCTGCCTCATCTTCGAAGTCTGCAAGAGCAGCGACATCTAGAGCCTCATTGCTGCCGCCCACCTCGGATGCGAATGTGATAGAAGGCTCTTCAGGCAAGCTTATCGATACATCGCCGTCCATTTTAGAGAGCTGTATACAATGGAAACTGGTAAGTCTCGCTATCGCGCACATGACCAGCATGGACACAATTCACACTCAGCTCGTCGGCGAGCAATCAACCGAGCGACCGCCTTCTACGTGGACGTGTGCATCCTACGACTGCTCTTAGTAGAGCGTGTCCAGTATAGGTTTGGTTTGATCTTGTGTTAGTGGATACGGAAGCAACTCGCAGCAATCAGCCACGCGACGGCTTTCCGTCTGCTCGAATGGTTGTCGACAAGATCAACATTCGATAAAAAGCTGTTTCTGACTTGATTATATCTGCAACATGTACAACACTTCTCCAGCAAAGAGACTATCGGCCTACAAAGCAGCACCTCGGACCTTTGCGCCTAGCGCGCCGCAGTGTCCACGATGTGACAAGGTGAGTGGGACAGGCGGGTCGACGAGTTGGCTTGAGGAAGTCTGAAGACAAGCGTTACTGATGACTACCATCTCACAGTCTGTCTATGCAGCTGAACAGGTTCTCGGTCCTGGCGGGAGAGTGAGCTGCCGTTCACCAAGGCTGCAAGCTGGAATGACGCAGCAGGCCAGCGAGACTCTGCGGGAAACACAATACTCATGATTTTCCTATGTCACATGTGGTACTTCAACAGGAATACCACAAAGGCTGCTTGACATGCATCGTGTGCAAGAAGACGGTCCAGCCAGGCGGGTTTCAAGAGCATGAAGGCGATGTGAGTGGCGGCAGGGAAACAACAGAGGACACACGCTCGCAATCCGACAGGAACTGACTCAGTGCTGCACTCACAGCCGTACTGCAAGCATTGCTATGCGAAACAACATGGTCCCAAAGGTAGGGCAGAGACCTGTTCAACGCTTCTTTGACCGGTCCATTGTGGCTGAATCGAAGCATGTAATGATGTCTATTCAGGACTCGGATACGGGGGAGCAATGACAGGCGACTATGTTGATCCGGTACTCAGTCGGTCTCCATACTCATCACCTTCTCGAAACGGGACCATTGGAAGCTACAGGAGCAGTGGAGCTTTCAATGACCCTACACAACGTTATGGCAACCACGACTCCCCTGTGAAAGATAGTAATGCAAGTCCAGCATCACCCAGGACGTCCTCTCTTTCGCGAACGAGTATCGAGCCACCTATCGGAATGTATCGCTCTTCGAGATTACAAGATATAGAAGATGGTATGAACGCGGAGGATAGCAGTAACCAGTCCGAGCAGAGCACTCGACGGATAAATGCGCATCAACAAGCGGAAGCTCCAGAGTTTGACGACGACGCTCCACAAGCAGGTTCCTCTGCGTCATCTACCAAACCTCGACCACTGTCCTCAGCTTCAACTTCCTTCCGAGGTTCACCATTGAAACATTCCTTGCCGACGGACTTACCGCCTCCATCGCCAACATCGAGACGTCCTATTAGTCCCACATCATCAATAGGAACATCAGCTACAGCGTCCTCGGGACCAAGTACAGACAATGTCGGAGTGGGATTCAAGTCGAACTTAGGGCTTCTGAATAGCTCAGGTCCGGATTTATGTCGAAGATGTCAGAAGGCAGTTTACTTCGCAGAACAAGTGATGGCTGGCGGACATAAGTGGGTGAAATGGACCTCCTGGAATATGTTGTTTGATTGCTGACATGATATAATTTGGCGTATCTCTAGGTGGCACAAGCGTTGCCTTCGATGTGTGAATTGTAACAAAGCCCTCGACTCCCACCTCCAAGAGAAAGACAATTTGCCGTAAGCCGACTTGCTCAGTGTGATCTACACGCTTCCGAGGACATAACTGATACCTAACATTGCATCCAGATATTGCAAGCGATGCTACGATGATCAGTGGGGCTTGAAGAGCCAAGGATTTGTCCTAGTGGGTTGAACCCTACTGCTTGCTTGCCGTATCATCTCTGATACGTCAATGACCCACAGCGACCTGGCCTACATTGATGACCTGATCGCGGGTGTTTACACGATATTTGTTTCCTGTATGCCTATAGTGTCGTTGTCTCTAGTTTGTCGCATCCGTAAAAAGATAGCTTTTCTCCAATGTACTCTCGAGACTTGAAGCTGGAGTGGTCCCGATACAATACATAAGCGCTATCGTATGTATTTGTCTTGAATCGAGAGAGATTGACCGGTATATGGACTTGCGTAGCGGCTTGTATTGCTCGTTGCAAATCATATTTGAGGTTGATACAGGGCTTTTTGAGATTGCATCTGAAGACGAGTAATGTCAGACAATGGCCAACTCATGCGTAGTCTTCTTCTTCCCAGACAGACTTACTCTTTATATATACGGCCATTTTTAGTCCTCATTCTCGTCCTCCTCGTCACTGTCTCCCTCTTCTCCTGCACCAGCGATAACAGCAGCTGCTTTCTTTGCTTTTCTGCGTTCTTCAGCTTCTTTAGCTACTCTAGCTTCTTTAGGTTTTTCTAATTCTCCAATTTCATCTTTCCATTGAGTTAATGTTGTATTAGTCTCGTTTCTTGCTTCATTCAATGCTTCGCTTAGACTTGTGAGATCTGATACTGGGATTTCAACGCTGCGCTTTGGGTCAAGCGTGCTGGGAGCAGCATCTGATGGCATTGAGATGGAATAGGAGATGGTAATGGCCCGCTTAGTTGCAACTGAGCTGCCATTCTGTTGTGCCATAGTTAACGTAGCGGACAGCGAGAAAGTGTAGAATTGCAATATGTTGGTTGATCACCGACACTTGTAATACGAATTTCGCAGCATGTGACCCCAGGAAGGAACGTAGTGGCGACAAAAAGACAAGTGAGCCATGCAATCCTTCTCACTGTTATCCTTCACAACCAATCATTGGAAATTCAACATTGTCAAGTGCGAAAAAGCGAAAACTTTTCTATTAGAAAAAGCGGAAGCCTGCGGTCTAGTATACTAGGTCTCGAAGCCGTCTGTGACTAGATAATGTATATACAATGACAAGAAGAAATGGAACTAGAACAAGGAAATCAATCATAGATTAATGAAGCGCGACACGTATAAATAGCACCGATTGCACTCCTATCAAAACAGTGCTGGAATCTGAGAATTTTAGTAGATAGCAGGAAGAGGGAGGAAGTCAGGTTTGACTGGCGCATGAATGGATAGCACCAAGGTTACCCTCCTCAGAAATTCATTGAATACCACGAGAAGCTTCTTGATGACTGAGCTGGCCGTGTCTAACCATCAATCGGGCTAACACTCTTTGTAAGATACTGTATGAACCTAAATAGTCAGTATCTCCATAACCTAATAAAGCTACAAGCAAAGTGATGCCCAGGACATACCTTATTCATACTGAACATCGTCATCTTTTCGACACCGAATATCTCTTTGAAGAGATCATCATTTATGATGCTAGGGGAGCAATATTTGGTCAGAAGCAAGTTTCAGACTTGCCATAAAGCTATCGATGTTTAAACGTACTCCGACCTTTTATTCGGATCTTGCAATTCATGTTCTCGGATATACTCCCATAGGCGCTTGACGATCTTTGGCCGTGACATCTGCTCGAACAGACGGAAAACCAAGTAGAATATGATAGAAAGGGTCGAGGCGTCAGCTCATATAAATCACGTGACCGTAGACTGATCTCCGCTTGACTGGATACTGCCTGTCACGGTTGTGCACCTGTCACTCACCGTTGGCACGCCGCACACTTTCTGTAACGATTCGCTCAGTGCCAACTCCTTGTTGTATCCACCACCCGTTCCATTCCCACCTCCACCTGTTTTCCGCTTCTTCTTCTTCGGGACATCACTGGCACTGTCACCATTATCATCTGAACGGCCATCATGTCCTTCCTCGCCATCGAGGTCGCTATCATCGATGTACGCTTTACTTCTGTATTTTCCAGAAGATGATGAAGCAGCCCCGCCTTTCGAGCTAGAGGATTTCCCACGTTTCACTTTCTTGGTTGTCCGTGAGGCACCACCTCTAGTTGCTCTACCGCCTCCCATATTATTGAATTCTTCCTGTAGTTTGCGTGCATATTCTTCGTCTGTCAATGCGGTCGTAGCTATACTTAATGGTACGTTGGGCGATGAAGCTGGGAACGCCGAGGATGCCGCCGAAGCTACTTTCTTCTTCTGCGGTGATTGCTTGGGTTGTTGTTGCTGGCGACGAGGCTCAGCTTCGCTTTCTGAGCCAGAAGCATCGTCTTCTTCCTCCGATGCATCGCTCTCTTCGGGCTGTTGCTGTTTCTGTCGGTCTCGTTGCTTGCTGCTACTGCTGGTGCTGCTCTCGGCGACACCTCCGCCTGCGGCTTGAGCAGGACGGTGATTACTGCCACTGTTTCCATTTTGGGCGCCCGCACTGCCGGCGTGCTGCTCGGACTTGACTACCACCTGGCCTGTGCTATCTACTGCGGTACCATTGCTTGCTCTGGATGGCTGTTCTGATTGCGACGGCGTCGCTCCTGCCGGCGCTGTGGCTCCTGCGGCAGTTGCAATGCGGTTGAATGCGTCGATGATGAGCGCGTCTATGGCCTGGAGGAACGGACAAGTAAGGTCAGTCTAGCCAGTCGGCAGCACGTATACAGCGCGATAGCATCACCTCTTTGTTCTCCTTGATGACACTCGCTCCAAACGACTCGGCAAGCACCTTTCGGACCTTCTTGCTGGATATGGTGGCCAGGTCGACGTCGGGCGCCGTCAGGATGCGGCGGATGTGCTCTGTGATGGCCTTCGTGTCCATGGCTGCGTGGAGTAGTTGTGCTACCTGTGCATCACCTGCTCGCAGCTGGATGTCGCAAAGTCAAGTGCACATCGCCGGACTTTACACGACTCTGGCACAAGGCAATCGAGAATTATCCAAGACTTGATACATCTCTGCTCTTCCGCTTCTAATCTACCACCAACTGGTCATCGCAAAGCTCACTGCTTGCTTTTATATCACCCGCCAGCATGCCCTCCACGGCGCGTCTCCTGCTCTGCGTGGGCGGGATCTATGCCTCGTTCCTCTCGTGGGCTCTCGTGCAAGAGCGTCTGTCCACAACACCCTACTATGCCGGACAAGAGCTGCATGAGGCGCCTAAATACTTCAGACACGTCATATTCTTGAATACCGTCCAGTCTACCTTCTCTGCCTGTGCCGCATTGCTCTATATCGCTTACAGGAAAAAAGCAGGCACGTCGTGGCGAGATACCTTGGGCATGATGACTACGGTATGTCCTGGACAGCTCAAAGCAGTCGCAGTGTCTTTAAACCATACAGACGGATATTCACTGATATTCGATTTCAGTCATCACAACCGAACAGATCTACCGCTATACTCGTGCGATGCTTTCAGTGCGCCTTAATGGCCTCTATCGGTTCGCCCTTCGGCTACGCTTCCTTACGGTATATCGACTATCCAACTCAGATCCTCGGCAAATCATGCAAGCTGGTCCCAGTGATGCTCATGAACATTATCTTGTATCGCCGGAAGTTCGCACTACACAAGTACCTTGTAGTCTCGACCGTCACAGCTGGCATATCGCTTTTCATGCTGTGTGCACCTGATCATGGCAGTAAATCCGGTAAAGGAGCAGCTAGCAATAGTTTATTCGGCATTGGACTACTCCTCGTCAACTTACTCATTGACGGAGCTATCAACTCTACTCAAGACGAAGTATTCGTAAAATATAAAGTTACAGGAACTCAAATGATGTTTTTCATGAATACATTCGCGACGCTTATCACGCTTTCTACTATGCTTCTCCCTCTACCCACCATACCAGTTCTCAATCCTACATCATCAAAAGGCCATTCGGAGCTATCAAACGCCTTGACTTTCATTCACAGTCATCCAAAAGTACTTCGCGACATTCTATTATTCAGTATAGCAGGAGCTACAGGACAACTTTTTATTTTTGATACATTAGAAAATTTTGGTTCTCTTACTTTAGTAACAATTACAGTTACTCGTAAACTTTTTACAATGCTTTTATCATTAATCGTTTTCAATCATCATTTAGCATTTGGTCAATGGATAGGAGTAATTACAGTATTTGCCGGAATAGGTATTGAAGCTTATGTAAAGAGACAAGAGACATTAGAGAAAAAGAGACAGAAATTACTCAAAGCGCTGAAAGATGGTGATTTGCCTGCAGGGAAAGGGCAGAATGGATCATCCTTACAGGCATCAGGCGTTCAGAATGGAAGTATCAGTGGGTCAGTGACACCAGTACGCATGAAAGATATATAGAATGTATTCGTTTATCGTAGAAAGCGGTAGAGGGTACTTGTTTATCGTAGAAAGCGGTAGAGGGTAGCGTGTCATTCCAAGCAAAAGGAATCCAAGTGAGGCTTTGCGAGATGGAACGTATCAAGAGGTCGCTCTACGAGACGACAACTTGCCAATAGAGTCGCGAATGAGCCGCCTTATAACGTCGTAGTCGCATTAAAAGAACAGTAGACCGTTTCGGAATGTACTTCTTTGCTCTGAATCGCCAGATCTACTCACAGAGCCCCCGAAAACATTGCAGCATACGAACATTCGGAAACTAGCAGACAATGCAAGGCTAGAAGGAGACTTCAGGAAACAGGCATGAGGCTAAGCTAGGCATACTACATGAGCTGCGATAAGCAGGATTTAATGGGTTACATAGCAATCATTGATGTATACAGGCGGAAAATCTTGACTGAGTCGGTTCGGTTTAAAGAGAAGAAGACACTTTGAAAGGAAGTGCCGCAGCTTTGCATTTGTGTGTAAACTTGTTAATCTGTCATTCCTTTTGAATGTGTTGCACAATCTGTTTCGTAAAAAAGAAATTGATGGAGATGGATAAAATGATAGGTATTGCTATTTGCAGAATTCGTAAAAGAAGCCGCATGACTTTCCTTCGTAGAAATTCGTGATGGTTTCGTCCAATTGATGAATATAGGCGATGACCTAGGCTACGACCGGTTTACGAATCTTGACGGTAATTGGCTTGCATGATAGTATCGCGTCTAGGGCGTGCAGTCCTCGAGAGTCCGTCTTCAGTCATGTCGAAACCAATTTGGGGTTCATCTTCCGTGTTAAGGTCCATATCGACACTATGACTTCTCTGTCTAGCATCAGCAGCGTCATCTTGCTGCGAATCCATTATGGAATCCTGAGCCGATGCACCTGATCTGACGATAGTTTCTGACAGCGAGGCCGCTGGTTGAGCAGAAGACGTAGGTCCTCTTGTAGGAGTGAAAGGTCGAGTTGCTGATCTACCAGCTTGTGGATTAGCTAAATTGGCGGGTGAAGCAGCTTGGAAGGTGATATGAGGCCCTCTAATTTGTGTAGTTGGCTCGTTCCCCGACATTTGGCTCAACCAAGCAGAATCGTATGTGCCATTTGTACGATTTTGCAGGGACTGATGGTATGGCTCATGAGCGAAAGATGCTGCTTGAGGGGAACGCCCGGCATTTGCATAAGAGGCGTGTGAAGATGCAGCCAGAGCAGGAACTGAAGCAGGCCCAGGAGGCGATGTACTGGATGAAGTACTGCCGGTACCATCGTCTAAGAGTTCTCCAACCCTGCCTGTCATTCTGTGATTTGTTCGATAGTAAGGCGGAGGTGCGAATGTGCTTCCTTGTACAGACGTATTCTGACTAGGACCATTTTGTTGCATGTCTACCATCGCCAATGTTCGTCCTTGCTGTTGCCGCGATGACTGTCCGTGTGAAGATGGGCCATGTCTGTGACTGTGTGTATGAGCATGATGAAGTGATCTACGAGGGGTAATACCCAAACCACCAGCAGTTGTAAGACCATCTTCATCCGCTTCATCATCTCCATTATCCTCTTCATCTTCGTCTACATCCTCATCTACCTCGTCACCAGCATCACCAGCATCGACACCTTGTCCTTGCGCTTGAAGGGGCATCTGACTGATAACAGCATGTCCAGCAGCATGTTGGAACAGATGTGGATAAGTAGGAAGGTGTTGATTATTGTGATTCAGTTGTTGATGTTGCATTTGATTGCCCAATTGCAATTGTGCGAATTGATGATGATGTAACTGAAGCTGCTGGTGAGTATGTAGATTCCCTTGCAGTTGCTGCTGTAGTAAAGCTTGAGGCAACAAGGAACTGTGTAAAGCGCTGCCACCATGATGTAATTCCGATTGTTGAAGGGACATCAAATGTTTTCTAAGCTCATGAACCCCTTTACCTGAATAGACGCAAAACGTGCTACGTTGATGTGGATTGAAGTCTTTAGGTGGTGGTCGGCAGAAATGTTGTAAGTCTGCACGACGAAAAGCAGGTACTCCAGTGAGTGAAAGATGATTTAAGCGATTGAGCCTTGATAGAAGGAATTGAACGGCTGAGACTGAGACATGCTCGCAGTAGGATAGGTGAATTCGTTCCAGCGTCGTTCGTTCAGCTAGCGCAAAGATCGCTTGATCTGTCAAGTTCGAAACCTGTGGGCAAGGTGAGTTACCATCATCTATTTTATTCTGTTGTTTTCTCCTTGGACTTACTCGAACTAGACCGATCCTCTTCAATCTAGGCAGATTTGCAGCCAGCTCGAAAACACTCAAGTCTGTCAAGTTGGGACAACAAGCCAGGTCGATGTATCTTAATCGAGTACAAGCTCTAGCTAACGTAGTGACGGCTTTGTCGGTAATGCTATGGATAGGTGAGAGTGGAAGTAAAAGGCCAATTCAGTAAATCAGCGCTCTGTCTACCGAAAGCATAAAGAGGAGGTAGTAATGACTTACTTCGAAACATGACCTAAATGAAGGAAGTGAATATGTTTACCCAATTTACAAATACTAAAAACGCTTTCATCGGTTAAATTTGAGCATTTAGCAAGTACTAGATTTCTAACATGAGGCATAGTAGCTACTATACCAGCCATCGCTACATCATTTAAATTAGTCATACCAGTTAAATCCATATATCTAACATGATCAAATAATCTTGATGATAATAATGTTGTATTTGGAGGTAAGATCTGGAAGGATGATGCAGCTGTAGAATTATTGCTACTGCCGCCCTCTTGATGATGAGATTTATGTGATAAATTTGCAAGTTTGGAATTGAGTGGTTTCAAACCTATTAAAGCAGGATCATCAGATCCTTTGATGTAGACTAATTTTCCATCCCTTTGAGGGAATCCATCTCCTGTGATTTGAGTGCAGTTGTTAAGAGAGAGTTCACGCAGATGGGAAGAGTTTCGGAAGAGTGCCCAAAGTGTACGATCTGTTATGCTCGTACAGGCGTATAGATCGACTTCAAGGAGTAGAGGGCAGGATAGGACCAGTGCAATGACTGCATCGTCCGTAAGGGTGTCCAAGTTCCTTAATTTGACCTGTATGCATTGTGGAATTAATACAAGCCTTTCCTTGAGAAAGAGAATGTACGACAACTCACCCTCCTCAACAAAGGACACCCCTTAGCAACCGCTTTAACACCATCATCTGTAACCAACTTACATCCCGATAAATTTAAACCTTGTAATCTTTTACAATTTTTAGCTGCCATTACAATAGATTGATTAGTAATTTTAGAACAATCACTTAAATCTAAAGCAACTAAATTTTTACAATTAATCAAAATTGTTAATAAAGAATTATCAGTAATTTCTAAACATCCTGCTAATGTTAATCTTTCTAATCTATTACATATCTTTAATCTAATTAATAATGTATCTGACATTTTATCTGCTAATTGACTAAAATTTAATCTTTTTATGAAATTAGAGTATTGAAATGTCGTTGTTGTTGGCGAAGCTGATAATGATGGTGATAGAGAGGATGGTGAAGATGATGATTGCTGTTGTGGCTGTTGTTGTTTTGATAAGACTACCAACATCTTAATAAGAGGACCAACATGAGGAAATAAAGGTTTATTCCATAATAATTCCACACCACATTGACACCAACTCTTACAAACTTGAAGTGAAGAAACCAAATCTTCTGTAGAACGAACATTTCTTAAAATCTTGAGTAAAATTTCATGTGGTAAGAAAGCTGCATTTGCACCTGATGGTGCATGTACTTGAGAACGATAGGTAGCTAAGGAATCTGATGTTCCTCCAGCTCCTGCTGCGTCTGCTTCACTGTCTGATCCAGTCAGACTCATGTTCCTTTGTCGTGGAGTGGGAGGATGATTTGCAAGCTGATGATGGCGATAATTAGGCTCATCTTCCATGTTGTTCGAGGTATGCGAGGTTGAATGAGACGGGGGCATGCTCTCTTCCTGACTTTTGCCATTAAGAGCTTTGTTACTACTACCTTCTCCCATGGTACCAAAAGGCCAGAAATTATTGCCGACAGCTTTTGGTGTGGCTAGAGCAGGATACAATACTCTAGGTCTGTCATCATCTTCAGTATCTTCAGCTCTATCTTCATCATCATACATTTCATCCTCTGTAGATTGAGCACTATCTGTAATTGAAGAACCCATTTTAGCTGATCCTGTTCCCAGTGTCAAAGAGTGGTGGTGTTGATGGTGATGATGGCGTCTTCTACTTGATATGGTAGTATTGCTGTTGTGACTGCTAGTACCGCTTGTACTAGCATGGGCGTTTGAAGCAGTGGATAAAGAGGTGTGGTAGGCGCCACCACTGCCCGAAGGGCCATTGGAAGTGGAAAGGAGGGCGGAGTTCGAAACAAAAGCTCCAGCAGCGTGATGCAGCTGGAGATCATCAACGCTGTCACTCTGATTGTTGATGGCGGCATCGCTCTCATCCAGCGCAGAGAGCGACTCTCCAGACGTGGATCCGGGTGAAGAGGGCGTCGTGACCCGGCTGTCCATGGCGAGTGGGAGTTGCTGGTCTTCAACGGGAGACAGGTTGTGGCCTTCCAGTGATGATGGTGATGGTGTGGCCATGTAATAGCTGCTGTATTTATGGCCCTGCTTGCTGTTGCTCGTCACTGTCGATGCAATAAGCCTTGTTTGCACGCCCTGAATGGATGGCTGCAGTACGAGTGGCTATGGATGGGTTGCCGGTGTAGTCCAGGCAGTGGAGCAGTCTCTATACTACCCAGTATGGCTAGCCTGAGATGCTTGCTGCGTAATATGATGTGATGTTCCAATTGCAAGGTGGATGTGTTCGTCGTCGTCGTTGTACTGGAGTGCGACCTGCTCTTCTTCAGGACTGAATGGATGAATGCACGGCTTGCTTCTCTCCCACCCACTTCTACTCTTCTACTCTTCTACTCCCACTCTGCCCACAGTTGCTTGCTATACACACTCTGGTCAGTCAGCAGCAGGCCAACGTCGTCCATCCATCCATCAACTCCCTGCACCCAAGTCCGTCGCATCCATCGTGCAAGCCCACCCTCAACAGCGCATACATAGCAGTGGCATATGGTGCATGAGCAGCATATAGCGTGCGCACAGTAATACCACCATGGCAAGGAAGCATATTCACGATGGTACTACAGTTGCTCCGTCTCAAGGTGCGACCTGTCTGTCTTGCTGGAAGGCCTGCAGCTTTCATCCTTGAGAGCAGGATAGCGATGCTGATAATGCTGAATATCGCACATAACCACAACAGAGCAAGGACAAAACAACGTAGCAGCTAGCAGCACTGTCAACAACGACAAGAATGCTCATAGTGTATGTGTTCATCTGCATGTACTGAGTGGTATGACTTTGTGACTGATTCCTACCTGCTTTTCCATCCTAACAATTCCAAAGAACGCTACTATTGAAAACGTGACTTCTGGTCAAGGTGAGACGGAGTGACGACCCTCCTGGTTATTGTATATAACATCACTGACAGCCCTGCCTACCTCCTCCACTCCGATGTACTGTAACACTCTTGTCACCACTACATTAATTCGGTCACCAGCAGGTACAAATTCAGCAGCTTCAACCACAGAAAAGTCAAAGAAGAGGAAACGTAAAGAAGGAGAGCCAGAGACTGTTCAAGAAGGTAATAACGAAGCTGAAGGACAAGACACTTCTACCATTCTGAAAGAGAAGAAAAAGAAAAAGTCTAAAAAGAATAAGGATGCAGGTGGTGCCACTGATACACAGACGGCTAGTACCGAAGAGAGCGTTGCAAATGGTAATGCTGATGGACTTCAGCAGAATGCTCAAGGAACAGAAGAAGAATCATCTACAAGGAAAAAGGGCAAGAAGAGCAAGAAAGATAAATCCAGAGCTAATGAACAAGCGAATGATGTCTCTGGTGAAGTAGAAGAAGGTTCATCGTCAATGCAAATAGATACAGATCTACCTACAACTGTAACGAGTACTACTGCTGAAAATGGAGGTGAAATAGATGCAGAAGGCAAGAAGAAGAAGAAGAAAAAGAGAAAGGATAAGGATGGTAATTCAAATGAAGAAGATGATGCCGAAAAGAAGAGACGAAAGAAAGAGAAGAAAGAAAAGAAAGCTGCGGCTATCGCTGCTGCTGAGGCTTCTACTTCTACTTCTGTTCCAGCATATCAGAATTCACTTCAATCTGGTACTGCGTCTACACGAAGACGAGCTTCCGCATCTCCGTCACCACTTCCTGAAATCAGAGTTCCTCCTTCGCAATCTACTATACCATCTGGCCAATCTACGAATGTTCAAGTCAGATCACCAGATTTCGAAAATATAGATCCTGCATTATGGAGTGCACCCGCACAGCAAACTGCTTCAGGAGCAGTACGAGGAGGAAGTACACCAGGATTCGCTACTAGTATTCTCCCAAGAGATCCATCAATGCCTCCTTCTGGTTCTTCAGCTCCAATCGCACCACCTCGCTCATCTGCTGCACCAAGAGGAGAATCTATAACTCCTTCTACTGTACCACCTGATGATGGTACGGCGTCTACAGCTCCTAGGAAGAGGGGCAGACCTAAGAAGGTAGTTTCAGAAGCTGGAATCATACCTTCTTCAATTTTATCTACTTCGAATGCTACGCAAGCTATTGCTCCTGCTCCTGTTGCATCAACTGCAAATGCGGGCAGATCTTCTATTGCACCTAGTGCTCGACCTCCTACCGCCTCATCTATCACCCCCAGTCTCGCCCCTCCGTCGACTTCTTCCTCTCCTCGTCGACCTGCGACAGGTCTACCGCCATCAACATCAGCATCAGCACCAGCACCAGCATCGTCTTCAGCAAGGCAACAAACACAAACACAAGCACAAAGGCTACCATTACCTAATGCGCCGCAATCAACAGCTTCATTTCCACATTTATTAGCTGGCGTAAATCCAAATACAGCTGCTAGAGCTGCTATGAACCCTAATTTCGTTCCTGCAACTCTACCAGAAGGCATTACACCTCTTCAACCTTCGGAAAATACTCTTGAACATCAGGAAATGTTGGCTGAAAAATGGTTGAGCACCAAAGATATGGCTGAACTCATTGAGAAGAAGGGTGAGTCTTTTGTATGATTGGGCTTTAATAGCCACGAGCATATAGGAGAAGTAGGGCAACCCACTGACAAAACATATGTTGTTGTCCTTGGTTGTCTTCCAGGCTTGAAAGTTCGTACTGGCAAATTCTCAAAAGCTGAAGATGCAGCTCTTAAGCTTTGCATCGAGAATTATCGACAACAACAAGGTTTAACTGAAGAACAAATTGATGGAATTATTTTTGCTAAAGGAAGAAATACAAGAGCTGATTATGGTGATTTCTGGACTATAATTACAAGATCAATTCCAGATAGAGCATTAATGTCAGTTTATCATCATACAAAAAGATTAATGCAAGTTGAAGCAAGAAAAGGACCTTGGACAGAAGAAGAAGATGAAAAATTGAAACAAGCTTATAAACAATTTGGACCTAAATGGATAAAAATTTCTACTATAGTAGGTAGATGGGAAAATGATTGTAGAGATAGATGGAGATCATATACTGGACCGAATGAAAAAATTTTAAAAGGAAAATGGAGTAAAGAAGAAGAAGATAAATTAAGAGATATAATTAAAGAATTAAAATATGAAATTTATAAATTTAAAAAAGAAAATGAAAAATTAAATGGTCAACCTATTGAAGATGAACCTCCTGGTGGTTCTGATATGTTTTGGTCTAAAGTTGCTAGTAAAATGAAAACTAGATCTAGACATCAATGTAGAATTAAATGGAATGATAATATGAGAAATAGATTACTTACTTCAGATGGAAAGCCTATTAGGTGGTCTAAGAGGGATACTTTTATTCTTATCATGAAGTGAGTTTCCATCTTACCGAGAGCGTGACAGCTTCTTGACAGCGGACACAACTGACAATCTTCTTACTTGCTTTTTTCAGGCTTGACTCACTCCAATTAGTAGACGAAGATGATATAGCATGGAAATTACTGCCAGATTCGCATTGGAATTGGTGGTCACCACATGTTTTACATAAAAGATGGGGATCTATGAAAGCCAGAGCTAAAAGACATCTAAAAAATGAAGAAGCAAGTTATAAGGAGATTATAACATGGTTAAAGAAAGAACAAGATTCTATACCTAGGAAAGAAGTTAAAGCTTTTATGGCTAAAAGACCTGGTGAAGGTGATGATGAAGATGAAAATGCCGGTGATGAGGATAATGAAAATGGTGGTGATGATGACAATGGTGGGGATGATGAAGATGGTGATGGAGAAGATGTAGATGATGCACCACCTCGACAGCAGCGAAAGCAACAGACTGGAAGTGTTTCAGCGGCTGCTAGTAAAGATATCGCTAGTAGTGCAGCATCTGCAGCTGATACTTCATCAGTGGCAAGGGCAAAGAAGAAAGGTGCAAATGGGAAAGATCAGAGTCAATTCCGTACGAATGAGTTTATCAATTCTTCTGATGAGGAGGATTAGAAATAGTAGAATCTTGAGGTTGTTTGGTTATAGGTCTTGATGGCTCCATGTTGAACAAGTAGCTATAGGGATTTGGGCTAAGGAGCAGTTTTGCTTGCGGAAGACTAGCTGAAAGTCACGCAGTTCGTACAAGTCATATCCTTGGTTAGTAGTAGATTGATGTATGACCACTTAACTTATGCAATGCATGCTGTATGCCGTGTCAGCTTGACGGGCATGATTCGCCACCATTACACACGTGCTGTCCGTCTTGAGGTTCGGCTGCAAGTCCCTATGCTGTTGTTCACTCTACACTAATACTACAAAGCGCAATTCAAAATGGCAATGTCTGCAAATGCACGAGTCACATGGAGGGCTGCCGTCATGGCTGCTATCTCGAACATACTGGCTCAAAGCATGACGCTCAAGTCGCAGGTAGGCTCGTCGCAGTTTCGGCTACTTTACACGGCTAACATGGTCGACCGTCGATGATGCCCTGACCACAGTCCAAGTATCTGTGGACTGATCCTTCAGCTTTCAACTATAAGAAATTTGGATATTTCGTTCTCTATGCGCTTATCGCAACACCGTGAGCCTCACAGCATGATCGACGTGGAGAACACCTCTCCGTCTATACACTGCTGACCACCTTCTGCAGGCCTAATTTTGAATGGCAGATGTGGTTAGAAAAAGCTTTCCCAGGTATAATAGCTGTGCCGAAGCACAATATAAACGCTAAGACGACAGGCAAAGTCGGGGAAGGACCTTCTTTAGCAGATAACAAAATGAGCAAAAAGAATGTCCTAGTCAAGTTCTTAGCTGATCAAATTATAGGAGGAACTATTAACTCGATAGCTTTCATTGCTTTCTTTGCTTTTATTGATGGGAGAAACATCAATTCTGCTGTCAGGGCGGAATTCTGGCCTATGCGGGTGGCGTCTTTGAAGCTTTGGCCAGCAGTAGGTGTATGGTCTGTGAAGGCGTAGTGTCTCTATGCTGACATAGCTGAATGGTTGCTCTCAGGTGTCTTTGCTGAACTATACTCTCATTCCTGCTGAGCATAGAATCAAGTGAGCTTCCCGCGCACCCACAAAGCTAATATGTAGCAGAGGTTGAGCAGCTCTTTGACCATGACTTTCTCAGCTTTGCAAATCTGATAGGCATAGGTTGGGGCATCTATCTCAGCTTGCTTTCTTTGTAGATATACGACTGTTACTGCAATTGTACTGTCTGGACGATATTGATGAGAAAGCGATGATGACGGGCGTCTGATGCTGAAGGTTACAGGCGGGTGTGTGTTCATCCTGCTGCACAACTTACCAGCATTCCTCAAGAATCCTGCCGACTATCTGAATTGAGATCTTCTCATGACATTCCTTCTAACCCTGCGTCTACCATGACCCACTCCAGCGTTCAAATTCTCGCCATATTCAAGATATGGTACCTTTTTCCACTCAACTCCTGCGAGTCCACTATCGTCCACGGTCCCATCCGCGATGTAATCTACCATCATCACAGTCGGTATTTCGATATCTCCTTTTGTGATTGCGTCGACCGTCTCCAGTTGCGCTGGTGGAACAGGCGTAAGAATCTGCATAGTTGAAGATGCGGTATCAATGGCGCGAATGATGCCTAGCCCTATACATCGACTTGTATTTTGCTGATGACCTCGCTCGTACGCTTTGCGTAGATTGTCTTCGGCCCCTGTACCTTCTACGTTCTCCACCACTTGCGTTTCGTCTTCTTGGTTTAGGTCCTCTTCCCGCAACACAACGATACTGACATCCAACGCTTTCAATATATCAGGGAAGTCTATACTTTCACTGACTGCACACTTGATAGATTTGAAAGTGGAAAAGGGTACAGCATACGGCGGTCTTGCGAGTAAAGAAGTTGAAAAGTCCCATACTGGGGTATTTGTTGTAGATATCAAGGATGAAGGAATCAAATGAAAGTATGATACGAGTTGAAGTACGCGTAGATCTGATGCATTGATTCTGGGCGGCCCGTTTTCCGGCATAATGTACGGTTGCATGGGTATGACTACCGTATCTGCAGCTGGGTCGACGACAGCGACACTTGCACCATCGGCTGCAAGTACATTGGCGACTGATGAAGGGTGTACTCCTCCATCAAAGTCGAAGCATTTGCTAGGTCTCGTCATTCGATGTATGTCGAGCAGTAGATCAGCTCCTAGGCCTTTGTACCAGCCTTGCGTATTGATGACCAGCGGTATTGAATTGCCTTCAACATCCGTCAATGTGGAGTAATGATGCATGAGATCTGATATAGCCCATAGGTAGAATGATGGGTCGTTTTTAGGCGTTGCGCTTCCTAAGTAATGCATTCGGGAGGGTGTATGACTGAGATGAGTGAAAGAAGGTCCTGCAAATCGAATGGAGAATTTTAGCCGAAAGAACGATATTATGAAAACGATGGGTTGGATAAAGTACTGATAACCTACCAAGGATAGGAGTCCTGATTATAGACAAACTGAGACAACCTGATGGCGTAAATTCAGGCTGTCCAAGATCACAATCCAAGTAGGCTATTGTCGAGAATCTGTTGCGAGTTGTGTCAAGATCTGAATTCAAATGTAGCGGAGACGGACGTACTTGGAGAGTAAGGTGTTGACCAACAGTTTGGAGAAGGTGCTCTTTCCAACACCCTTCGGACCTTGCACAATATACGTCAAACCCCCTTCGCCATCATTGCTGGATGAAGCTGATGTGACTGTCTCAAGCGCTTCCATCCAGTTATGCGGAACAATAGTAGCGCAATGATCTCTTTCAGGCTCAAGTAAGATCTTGTATGTATCTTTGCTTTCTTCAGATGCCGAGGACCAGCGATTTGGGGTCTGCCACATACCACCAGAAGGTATGGGCATACCCGCTAGCCTGCACACCGTTTCGATACTTTCAATTCCTGATTGTATACTTTGCAGTGCAACGACTATCGGTTGTTTTAGCCTTGCAGACGCGCCGTCTTCAACATTGTGTGTTTCTGCTTGTCTTGACGTGGATGAGCGGACTGCTCGAATGACAGGCAAAGCATGGGTTGATGGTGACATGATCGTTATGGGGTCCGAAGAGGCAGAAATAACCGCACAATCGATGATGACCGTGCCTCTCATCACTTTCAAGCTGCAGCATCCGCGAATGACGATGGTCTTGAGAGAGATAACATGGGTTCAGCTGTGGCTAGAGAACCCAACCGCAAAGCAACCCACCTCTCCCGGGTATAAACCAAGCAGCTGTTCACTTGCACTGTCTTGAGCGATGGATCTTATGTGATTATCTTCACCCGGCTTCCATGTCGAGGCGCACGCGGGGTCAACGAAGAAGCTGCAAAAACAGGATTCAATCAGTTTCCATTATTTGCACGTGCATTGGAAAAAAAGCTGCAACTGACTTGGTAGCATTTTCCGCTCTCCTTCTACGGCGAGAGGGCTTTCTCACATAGTTTAAAGACTCTGCTCGTGATAAATCACCAGCTTGCATGTCTTCGCCTTCACTGGCCATGACCGACGCTTCTGTATCATCGCCGACAGGTGAGGGTGCTGTCGAAGAATCCAGAGAGGCAGCACCCCCTAGAAAGTACCGCTTTGGCGATTTGTCATAGATCTTCAGGCCTGGATAAGGTTCTTTCGAAGTACTAGCTATCGGCTCTGCATCTTCATCGTCTTCTTCGTCCCCAGCCTGATCATCACTATCTTCCAAAACTTCCGAGTTTTGGCTTTGATTGTCGGCATTAGTATCAACAAGTGGATCAGTTTGAACAGCAGCCTTCTCCAGCTCCATTTGCTGCCCTCTTGCTTGTTCCTGCTCAGCTGCCAGTCTCCGTCGAGCCACTGCACTCAGCGGTGGTGCTGCCACTTTGCTCGTTGTGCTTGCTGCCACCTTCCTCTTCTTCTTGCTATCACCGACGACGACCACATCGCGCCCTTCAGGCTCGCCAGCAGCTGCCACTGCACTTGCAGCAGGCGAGACTGCCTTGCTCCGCCGCTTCCTCGTAGCTGCCGCTGCCATCGATATCGCACTCTGATTGATGGCTTGCTAAAGGTGAAGAAGAGAGCGAGCTCGCTGGTTGTCCCTACGGCGGCAACTCCAGGGCGAAACGGCTGGTGGAGTAGCTGCAGCCATCGACTATCCAGTATTCGCCAGCAAGACGCCAGTAGAAGCTGCTGGTCGACAGCTGTCCAGCCTCTGCTACCATCACACTCTGTCAAACCAGAGTGGCAAGTTCACGGGTGTGGAGCAGCACTCGAACTTCGAAGGGTACCCCTCGACACTCCACTCGAGGTTTCACGTCTAGCCAGGCTATAGACGCCCTCCTTGGCAGCCACTCTGTTTTCGCCTTGTTGGCGGCAATCCCTTAAGTCAAGTGTCGCTTAACGATGCCACCATCAACATCCTCCAGCGCAAGCCTCGCTTTATCTCGCAGAAATGGACGACCGAGCAAACCAGCTCAGCAAGTCATTGAGATAGATGACTCGTCAGACGACGAGGCGGTAGCCCCTGTCTATGCTGCACGCCCGTCCACATCATCCACTGGGCGCTCTCGGCCCTCTTCAAGCAGCACTACGACCGGAACAAGCAGCAATACAGGGTCATCTAACGCGCTCAGAAGATCTGCTCTGACCGGTGCAATCATCCCAAAGAGGAGAGAGCAAGCTTTCATGGATGACTCTGCAACTGAAGACACCTCAGACGATACAGCCACACGATCGGCGGGTTCTCGTCCCAGCAGACAGGCAGGAAGTAATGGGCGTTTGGGTCTCTACGACAATTCCAACAGTAAGTGGTCACGCTCTCAACTATACGGTATGCTTCTGACTGTTAGTGTTGGTCTAGATGGCGAAGGCTCTTCTAGTGGTGGGCTCGCAGCTTCCAGGTCTCGTACATCTATTGCCTCGACCACAGCCGGCGCGAGCAGTAAGTCCAAGTACAAAAGACGAGAGCCTTCAACATCTGCCACAGAAGATAGTTCGGGAGATGAAGCTCCCCTGGTTGCGAGTTCGGCTCGCCGCGTTACTCGACCAGCCTCAGCTGAAACGGACAACACTCAACATCATTCGGCAGCAAGTAATTCGCGTGGAGGAAGCAGCAGTGTCAATGCTTTCGGACAACCTACACGACCCAGTCGTCGAGTCATGCCGGATCCATCTATGGCGCCTACCTCAGACTCAGATTCTGATGCATCAGTGGCAAGTGTCGCTTCAACTGCACGCCCCTCGGCGGTCCGAGCTAAGACAAAAGCAACGGCAAGCAAGCGTGCTACAGAACCTGAGGTTACCGTAACTACAACACGGAGATCTCGGAACGCTGCAACTGCGGCCATGGCGGGGCCTTCAACCCGGACAAGAATCACGAGAGGCTCCTCCGTCAGCGGTGCTAGCACCAGTAATGCCAACAATGTCACATCGTCGTCAGGGCCAGCGCAGTCTCGAGCGTCAACCAAGGGCAAAGGTCGTGCCTTGAGATCTTCGACAGAGCCTGTCAATGTCAGGAAAGCCTCGCGCAAGAGCTATGAGCACAATTCTCCAAGACAGCCAGCCGGGGAGTCATATAATTCTTTCATCGAAGAACTTCAAAGTAGTACAGCGGTATCTCCGGGATTCGCTATCATTGGCAGCATTAGCAAGACGAACGACGGTGCAACCTCGAAAATCGCTACGAAGATTGTCATCAAGCCTACTGATTTGTCAGAGGATCTGGAATGTGCTATATGCTCCGAAATCATGGTCAGCCCTGTCAATCTCGTTTGCGGACATACTTTCTGTGATGCTTGTGTTGGACCTTGGCTCGACTCCAACAAGGTGTGTATCCTTATTTTTTATAGTCTCCCAGTCTCCTACTTGTAGTTTGGCTCAAGGTCTGATCGCTACGCGCCTACAGGAATGTCCTACGTGCCGAACGAAGATGGACACAAAACCTGTTAGAAGCTACTTTGCCGACCGAATTATCAAGAAATATGTAAGTTGCAGCCTGACCAGGAGGCAGGTAGCTCTTGGCTGAGTTTAGTCCTTGTTTGCAGCTCGAATCAGTTTACGCTTCCCTAGAAGCTGAAGGCAAGCATAAAGAAGCCAAGGCCGCCCGCGAAGAGCGGGCTCAAGCAGAGAAGGAAGCCGAACAAGCAAGAATGCAAGCTGCTGCAGAGAAGACCAGGCGCGAAGCTGCCACAGCCGCTGTTATTGCTGCTGCTGCTCGTGGTGCGCAAGCCGGAGCACCTCCGCCTTGGCGATTCGGGCTCGTAGGACAAAATCAAGCAGGACCTGCAGTAGCAGCACCCGCTGGTGGTAGAGGTGGAGGTGGGGGACGAGGAGCTCGAGCCGCCAGAAATCACGTAGAAGCTGCCGCTGCCGCTGCTCACAACGCTGCTTTGGCACCAGCGCCAGCACAGCCACCAGCGGCAGCTGCTGCTGGAAATCTTGCAGGCCACTTTGGTAACTTACTACAGCAGAGAAATGGAGGACTGCACGTCGATCCAGCCATTCTGCAACAGACGGCGAACGAAATGGGCGTTCCAGTACACCAACTCTTCAACATGATGTTCCAAGGATAAAATGATCATGGAGATTTACGGTTTCAGGCGCCTGCATTTCTCACCTTTCCATTTCTCACCTTTCCTTCATGTCGACGATGGCGGGCGGAAATTTCGGAACCACTGATCCCTCCCCAAGATCCCTGCATACTCAGACGACAATCTTTACTACGCTAAATGCTTTACCTGTTGTCACTTTTCCCTCTACAAGCAGCCCCGCCCTTTTATCCGCTTTCTGTTTATCTGCCTGTGTTAGAGTTGTTAGTGTCCAAGACTCTCTTCAGTAGTTTCAGTGAATTTCTATATTGGCAGTTTTTGTTGTAACGTTGTTGTTGGTTGTACAACGGCTCCGATGCAATGCGATGCCCTAATGCTCTTCTGGCAAAAAGAGAATACCCCAAATAATGACATGACTGCTCCCACAACAACTGTCTCAATGCTTTTAGGAAACGGGCAGACTCTTAAAGACAGACTCAAGTCACGGTCTTGGGTTTAGCAGATCCACTTTTGAAAAGATCCAAGAAAGATGCTTTCGAAAGATTGGTTACTGAAAAGTGAATGTTAGGACCTACGTCGGCACTTAGGTCTGGGCAGAAAAGATTGCTCACAAGCTTCCTGACGACCCCTACTTCCGAGCATATTCGATGCTCTCGTAACTGGTAGTAGACCAGCAGTGCTTCCCATCGCCGATGGAGCTGGACTTGCATCTTTGATAGCTCTTGCGGATGACTGAGTCTCTGCAGCTTTGATGGCTGCCACTCCAGATTTTGTCGCGGACTCTTCCGTATACTGGGCAGCCTTGATCGCATTGAATAACCTGACAACACCCCTCTGTGCCAATCTACGTAATTCCTTTTCCTTGTCCGCTCCTCCAATTGCATACTCGACTTTGTCATCTGTAACGTCTACGCTACTCCATTCCGAAAAGGGTACATTTGGGCGAGCCTTCCATCCTGCTATCACATCTTTCACATGACCACGTTCTTCTCGTTCATGCTTTTGAGCTTGTAATGCATTACGAGCTCGCCTCTCGAGTGCCTCAGCCGACGCTGGGGGATGTAAAGGTCGTAAAGCTTTTGTGGGCTGAGGCGCAGAAATGAGGGATGAAAGCATGGAGCCGAAAGCCTGGGTGGGAAGGGCGCGTTTTCGTTCTGAGTGGACATATGATTAGCACTTCACAGGTAATCAATGCATTGCCAGTGCCCTCACTTTTCTTCTTGCCTGCTTGGGCATCCTCGTTCGCTTGCAAGATATCTTCGTAGTCGTCTTCCTCGTCGTCTTCACCGGACACGGAACCCTCGGAGATGCCAGACAGATCGTCCTCGTTTTCATCATCACTGCCATCGTGCGCATCATCGTCATCCGTATCTTCGCTATCGTCTGCATTCTCTTCAGCGATATCAGCCTCTTGAGCGTGATCGAGGCGTTCGCTACTCGGTCCAGCAACTGGGCCGTCGACCTGCTCAGAGCGCCGCCTGGCAGCTGTGTCCAGCCTTGCCTTCTTCGTCTTTGCATGCATCGACGTGCTCATGCTGACTTGCTGTCGTGTAGTGCAAAGCAGATCTGGCAAAGCGCGGCAGTCTGGAATTTTTGCGCCTGACTATACTTGGTGGCGACGAGAGAAGAGCTTGGACATTCGAAGAAGTCACGCACTGCTTCCCTCAACTGACTAATGGCATCTACAAGCGAATAACCAAGAACTGACATGACACCAAGGCTGCTGGCTGTCCGGTCTGTTCGGAGCCTCGCTGGCGGGATCCGCTACTCGTCGCGAGGTATCGCAACCGAAGTGCAGCATGCATCTACTTCCACAAGCATAGTGGACGATGCACCTGGGCCTTCGAGGTCAACCTCAAAAGTCAGAAGGACGAAGTTGAAAGACGTGATCCCACATGACCCAAGAAGAGCTTCTTTGCGCGGAAAGGTTGGCTTCGGTTTATCTGTACCATCCACAAAGTCCGCAGTTCTGGCAGATAAAGCTTCTAAACACAGAAAGAAGGATGGGCCCGTTCGATCCAAAGATGTTAAACCGCGAGTTCGGACCGAAAATCCTTTCGTCCTGGCGCCCAGACTAGTCGAGATCTATCGGAAGCATGGGCCAGAGAAAGCACTGACGGAATTAGCAACCTCAAAGCGTGAAGCTCGTACAGTACCAGTGCATAACATATTGATAAAGTTGCTTCTGAAAGATGGATGGATCGACACAGCCTACAAAGTTTGGATGGATGTGAGTCCAGGAACTGCAATTTTCTGAGAAAAAGGTATGTATCTGATGCACTGGTGTGTCACAGATGAAACGGATGGGACTGGTGCCTACGCCGATGTCGTATACCATCTTTTTCTCCGGTGTCGACTTCAACAAGCCCTTGTCTCGCGATGCTAAGGAGAGAATCAATACAATTTGGAAGCAATGGCAATCATATTGTGAAAAAGCAGCAGACCCCAATGATTCCATGCACGAATTGGCTCAAACTCCAGAGTATCGAATCTCCAGTATACCCACGAACGCTTATCTCGCAAGCTTTCCAAAGGTTGGCAGCGATATCTCAAGATTATCGGAACTTGTAGATTCTCTATCGTCCTCGCCCAGCTTTGTGCCCACCGCGCATACATTTTCAGTCATATTTCGCAGCGTCAGCACATCCCTGTCTTCTTCCACGCAAACCGACCAAACGGAACATGCTACTCGATGTTATGAGCTCTGTCGAAAAGCTTGGGACTTTATGTACGACTCTTGGCAGAGCAATGGGTTACAGCTAGATGCATTGGCTCTCTCTGCTGCCGTGACTGCCTACAGAGAGATCTTCAAGGCTGCACCTTTCTTGTTCTCACAAGAACTCAAACAAAGGCTCCTCGACCAGCTTGAAGCCTTAATTGGTCTACAACGCACGGAAAGTACAGCCGAAGACATGCCAACTGTTCACGCGAAAGCCCCGAAAAAAATGGACAGTACTGTAATTTACGATGCGATGGTACTCGCTAGTGCATTTGAAGGCCGCTACTCCGGGCATATCTTGGATTGGTTTACAACGTTAAGACAGCACGAACCAACCTTGCTTGACGCTAGAGTTTGCGAGATGTACATGAAAGCAGCTCCCAGATCGGCACTCGGTGAGCGAAATGACCCACGAATTTGCGAGCAGGGAACGTCACTGACCACATTGACGTCTGCAGAAACCCTAGTCTACATGCTTCGAAGTCCATCAACTGCCATGCGACCGTCCCTTTCGACATATACGACAGCTATATCTCTCAGCCCATTCATTGATCAAGTGAGAATCATTGCGCATATGAGCGGGCGAAGCGAAATTCTCGAAGCCTCAGAAGCACCGTTGCTGCAGACGAAGATGGAGACATTCGACCAGGAAAGAGCACTGTCCAAGCGAGCGCTCGAGAAAGGATATCACACAAAGCATATACAACCAGACAACAAGATCATGGCGATTCTGCTACAAACAGCCCTAGACTTGCAAGATTGGCGCCGGATAGACCGTGCTGTCAAGATCGCAACGATTTTCAGCGCCAATGGGGTAGTCAACGGTACAACGACTGCTTCTGAGCCAATGAAAGCAGTTAAATATGCTCTGCGTTTGAGTGAGAACATGGCGGAGGCCTGCGACAAGCTCTTAACGAACCCCGCTGTACCAGAAGCTCGCAAGGAGGAGCTTCGAAGCATGCAAAAGCAACAAGTGACCAGGCGCAGGCCCAGATTGAGTACCTCGAGCTGGAGCAGATAGGCACACAAGTCATAAACGAGTATTTTTAAGAATGCAGTTACCGATTATTATCGGCCTTTTGGATACGTATGTCGTTGTACAAGACGCGAAACTACTGCCACTTAAGTTACTGCTTTGTACTACCTGTTTGCGAAATCTTAGGCACTCAAGTGCCTTCTTCTTGCGCGAGTCTACGCATTATCTGCTGCCCAGACGGCTTCAGCAATTTCTGCTTCCGGCGCGTGCTTACCCGTCCACAGTCTGAATTGATGATAACCTTGTTGCAACAAGATTTCCAGACCTCCGATGAACAGCCATCCTTTCTCTTCCGCCATCGATGATAAAGGCGTAACTCTTGGCTTGTAAGAAAGATCTACTAGCACACCTGCAGGCTTAGCTGCCAAAACCACTTCGGGTATGAAAGTCTTGCCTGTTGCAGCCTCGATTTTCAGTGTAGTCGTGTGCTGAGCGGGAATAGTGTTGACCACGATTCGTGGCAGGCCGAGCGGATAATCGTCTAACGATGTCAATGGAACTAGATTGAAATTCCTTGGGAAGGTATCGATGAGCTTGACAATATTTGCCGGAGTGCGGTTGAAGATGTAGATGACTTTGACGCCGATGTTATGGAGCGCATAGATTGCGGCTCGCGAAGTACCACCTGCTCCGAGTATGAGACCGGTCAGGGGTCCATGGTCTGCTGTGACTAGCTCCGTGTCAATTGAAGCGTCTGCTTGTGCCAAAGTCTTGCTGGTCAGATCGCGGATAGCCAACCAATCTGTGTTGTCTCCGTGGAAGACACGTTGGCCAGTAGAGGGATCAATCTTCGGTATGATGGTATTGACAGCGCCAATCGCTTTCGCATGGTCTGAAATGTGCTGTAGAAGAGGAATTATGGGAATCTTCATGGGCATGGTCACAGAGGCACCGCCGAAAGAAGGCGCGTTCATCCGCTCAATCACTCCGTCATTAACTTCGGCACAATCATATGTATCATAGAAGTGAGGTAAGCCCAGAGTCTTGAATCCCGTATTGTGGATAATCGGGGAGCGAGAATGTGAGACTGGAGACCCGAAGATATGGAAAGTCTTGCGCGGCAAAGCTCCTAGTAGATGCAGGCCTTGCTGAATTTGAGCGTAAGATAGTTGACCTGGAGCAGCCACACCGGGCAACAAAGGATGTGTTACAGGCGTCAAGATAGGATTGAGGATCCGACCAAGCTGGCCCTCAGCGCGCCTGCAAGTAGATATATGTGAGCTTTAGTTCACTCTCGTTGGCAAAGCACCTCGCTCACATTGGTATCGTCATGAGAGGGATGTCTTTCGGCATCTTATCTCTAAAGGCCATCATCTTGTAATTGTCGCTTATATCAAGGGCAGTCAGGCAAATCTTCACAATATCGCCATGCTGTCTAGCCAGATCATATATGCGTTGTATATCATCGCTGTCCCATTTGAGTGCTCCTGTCCACTCGTGGTATGAAGCAATGATCTTGGTGTATCCTTTGGACCCTACGAGCCCTCTAGTTTTCGTCTTGTTCCATCCGCATTCCACATCCACAAACTCGCAGCCTAATCTGATTCCAAGTTGCAACAGCTCGAACATGGCGTCTTCAGCGTTGTCAGGGAACATGCCTCCTTGTCCATGTGTGCGGACGGTGAAGACGATTGGAAGGTCTGTAGTCTCCCGAAGCTGGGATAGCTGCTTAGCAACGTAGGATTGCGAAGGGATAGCGGGCGAAGTGACCTTCTCGCCGGTCTCTGACAGCAGATCCACTCGCAGTTCGATGGCATCGGCACCAGCTGTTATGCGAGGCATGACTGGTAGTGCAGGCGACAGGTCAGGGAAGGTGAGAGCGAGGAAGGCGGTCCTATCGTGTATCAGGTCGAAAGGTAGATTGTTCTGTCCAGTGATGAATCTGAAGAAGCGCGCAGTATCTCTTTCGCTGCCGGCTCTCCTCTCGAGCACGTCGCTAGTAATGTGCGATGAAGTATGCCCGTTATGTCCGCGATACTTGAACATTACATGCCCAGCAATGTGAGTGATTATCTCGTAGCTAGAGCATTGCTCATAGAACGGTTTACGTCTAGCATAGATGCTCTCGAGCGGTTCACCCAGAGACGGTCTAGTCTTCTCGCTTTCGAGATAGTCGACAATTTCTTCGATATCACGAATGACGTTCACGACAGGGCCCTTTTCCCGCATCCATTGGAGCAGGAGCTCTCGTGCCTCTGGTGTCTCGACTACGCCTCCGCCAAGCGAAATGACATGTCCAGTAGGTTTGCTTTCAAGCAGATCCTTCAGCAGAGCCAGTTCCTCCACTCTGAAAGCGGGCCATCCATTTTGATTGACGAATTCACCCAGAGGCTGGCGGAGCTTGTGAGAGAGTGCTTCATCGGCATCGATGAGGACACGGTCGAGAGCCTTCGCCGCGATTCTTCCCATATGCGATTTGCCCGCTCCCCTCATGCCTGTGATGAGAATTGTAGAGTCGGGAGCGTACTTGATGAGCGGTACACCAAGCTTATGGTGCTCTTGGACTATTTCCTGCTCCTTGCTAACGTGCTGAAGCTGAATACCTTTGATGGCGACTCCAAGCTTGTTCGTAAGGTCATCCCACCACGAAGGCCATGTTTTCTCTACACATCTCTTTTCGTCTAAGATTGCTCCTGGCCCACCTGGCACACTTGCAAGCACGCTGAAAGCCATAGCTACACGATGGTCGTCATAGCAATGTATACGAGGGACATCCCTGACTAGGCCGTCCAGAGCTCGACCGAAGATCTCGATACCGTCTTCTAGCTCTCTCGCTTCCACGTGGAACTTCTTGAGCTCATCGACCATAGCTTTGATTCGGTTACATTCCTTGACTCGTTGATTCGCAATGCCAGTGATTCGAGTGGAATGGTTAGGTTGATCCGGCATTCGTTTGCGCGAGGCGAGGGGATTGAGTGAAGCGACAGCCGCTAAGCACGAAGCAGTTAGAAAAGCGTCTGTCATGACTTCCATATCAACTGTTCCAAGAGCTCGAAGATGGCCGGGTGCAGGTCCTGAGACAGTTGTAGTGGTAGCCGTTTGAACGACCTTGCAGCCCATGGGCTCAAGAACTTCTTTTGCGAATCTAGCGTCACCTTGCAAGGAGCTTGAGCCAATGTTCGAGATTGTGCATGTCGTGCCTGTGATAGCTGCGATAGCTAGAGGATAGGTGGCACTGCTCGCATCCGATTCCACATCGTAAGATTCGGGATTTGTGTAGACGCCCTTTGGGATACGATAGACGTTTCCAGGTTTGCCAGTCGCTTCATCGTTATATCTCTCCACTTCTATGCCGAAGGATTGCATCATCGCGATAGTCATGTCGATATAAGGTTGTGATATGACAACTCCGCCTGTGAGCTCTAGCACTACTTCTTGCTGGGCATAAGGTGCGGAAAGTAGGATGGAAGAGACATACTGTGATGAGATCGAAGCTGCAAGTTGAATTTTGCCACCGGCAAAGCCAGCAGAAGGAATAGACAGAGGTAAACAACCTTCATTCTCGATGTATGCGATGTCACTACCGTTTGCTCTGAGTGCAGTCACAAGAGGGCCAATTGGTCGCTCTTTCATCCGTGCATTGCCCGTTATGACAGTCTTTGATGGACTATCGGAGGATGATGGTTGTGTGAGGGTGCAAACGGTTGTCAAGAATCGCGCAGCAGTTCCAGCATTTCCGAGGTAGATCTCCTTGCTATCCTGAGGTGGATTGAGCCTGCCACCACCGCCCTTAACGACCAAGGTCTCGCCATTATCTTCCCATGTAAATTCAGCTCCGTTCATAGCTTTTAAAGCATTCATCATAACTTGCGTATCGTCGGAGTGTAGAAGATTTCTGATTCTGCAGTCACCTTTCGCTAATGCTGCTAGAACAAGGGCTCTATTCGATATCGACTTGCTTCCTGGCGTGGACATCGTCACGTCTGCCTTGAGTTGCGACTGATCCGGTAAGACTTGGATTGAAGGGGCGATAATACGCTCAATCACAGCATCATCTACCGTTGTTGCTTTTTCTTCATAGCATTTGCCAATAGAAGCAAGTAGGACGATCTTTTTCTGAGTTCCCGAGTTCTTCTTGTCAACTCGCATGACATCCATCAGTGTATCGAGCTGTAATTTATCACTCTTTGGTGACTTCCGAATACGCTTGTCGGACACTGTCGTTGGTAGACCGTAGGAAGCGATGCATTTGGTCAATCTAGCGACTGCTGCATTTGACAGAACTCCCAGCGAGCGAGCTACCTCAGCTTCTAGTACCATTCCGACCGCTACACATTCTCCATGTAGTATATCAGGGGTAAGGACAGCTTCAAGAGCATGTCCTATTGTATGTCCGAAATTGACCAGATTTCGCAAACCAGTTTCCTTCTCGTCAACTGTGACAATGTGCGATTTGACTGCGATACTGCCTTTGATGACTCGCAGGAGTAGCTTTTGAGCATCGGTGCGTGTCGACAGAGAACGACCTGTACTTTCAGTGTCTGAAGCTTGTTGACCATGTAGCACGGCTGAACGGATAGCTTCTACTCCTTGTTCCAACACAACGAATTCATCCTCTGACCAGATGGCGGCCGTCTTCACTACTTCTGCCATACCGTTAATGAATTCTCTTTCAGGCAGTGTGGATAAGAAAGCTGCATCTATGAAGATGTAGGCAGGTTGATAGAAGGCTCCGATGAGGTTCTTGCCAAGAGGTGTGTCTACAGCGGTCTGATGGAACGGCAAACTACGTCAGCTGCGATACATCTTCGACGCAACAAGCGCAGTAAACCCACCTTTCCTCCGACTGCACTATCCACCATGGCAAGCAGGGTTGTCGGAATCTGGCAGTATCTAACGCCGCGCATAAAAGTGGCGGCAGTGAAGCCAGTCAGATCTCCTACTACACCACCGCCTAGAGCGAGGATAACGGTATCTCTCGTGCATCTTTGCCTAAGCAGGAAGTCTTCAATCTCTTCTTTTGCCAATCTTGACTTGCTCTGTTCGCCTGGCGACACCTGGTAGGATAGGAATCTCGCTGAGGTGTTGTTGGATTTGAAGGCTTCTGTAAAGGTAGACTGGAAGGTATCCAGATGCAGTTTCGCAAGCGTGGTATCCGTTACGAGGACGTAGGTGGAGGAAGGAAGGGTGGGCAGGACAGTCTCGACGATGTATGGGATCAGATGGAATCCCACCCGAATACTGTCCTTGCCCAGGATAGAGACCTTTTCTATATCGGCGGACGCCGCCATGCTGCTGGAGGTGTAGCCTAACAGGCTGCGGTTGCGTTGAGGGCTTTCAGTATAGGCTTGTCAACCACAGCAACTCCACTTATCCTCCTGAATATAATTCTGTATGGACCGCTTCCATCCAATGCAGCCTTCGACATTTTTCAAGTCACTCGTTGCATATCCGGAGAAAACTGCGGGCGAGTGCAAGTGGCGGGCGTGACTGGAGAGAAACGCACAATACTGCCTAAAGGGCTGAATAGATGGAGTGTAGACGCTGTTAAAAAGACGATGACCTGCTCTGTGCACCTCCTGCTGCTTTACGCTCTGCAATGGCTCACCCGCTGTTGCGACTTTCTCGATCACGTCGTTATCCCCAAGCTTTCCAACTCGGTTTACGCGACTCTCTGGCAGCTGACAACTCGTTAAACGTTACCTTGTTCACTTCCGCTGGAGAGAAGGCACACTCGCTATGCGCATACCGTATCGCGCTCTGCCGCTGCCGCTCGTGCTGCTGCTGTCTGTCCAGCTGCTCGGAGTTTCAGCCAGGCTCGAGGAGGGCGACTCGGAGCTGCCATCCTCGCAGCTCCTAACCCGCGCAGACACCTATCTCGCTACTGGACGTGGCTCTGACGCATTAGAGCTGTATGACATCGTCGCTGGCAGGGACAAGTCATCCTACGTGAGTTATATGGTTCAGCGCAACTGTTCCTTTGTCGACGTGGCGGCGCAGACAGGCAATCCAGTTCTGGCACTTTCGAAGGAATGGTCTTTGCTGATGGCTGTATCCAACACGCTACACAGCTTAACTTTTACAAGCGTGGAACTGCTCATCTAGCCCTTGGGCATATCAAGAAGGCTCTTGATGATTTTGAGGCTGTTCTGGCATTGACCGAATTCGACCAGGTACGTGTCATACGGACTCAGTCCGGTTTGGCCGTTGGCCGGCATGCAGCCCTTCTGAACTTTCGAATACTATACTTCACAGGCACGTCTCCAAGTTGCCCGCATACAAACCCGCCTCGGGAATTATGTCGCCGCGGAAGAGTCTGTCAAAACCTACCTTTCTCGAAACAAGCAGGACCCTACAGCTTTAGAACTGCAGAAACAGATCGCCAAAGCAGCATTGGCCCAAAAGAAAGCAGAGCGCGCTAAGCAAAGGAAGAGTTGGGAACAATGCATCGAGGCTGCAGCGGAGGCTATTCAGATTGCCAATGCCAATCTGGATTTGCTGGAGCTGCGGGCGAACTGTAATGCAAGGTTGGACAGAGTGGAAGAGGCTGTTGGGGACTTGAGGTATGTCTCTTCGAATCATGCTCAGCTCCGCACTCTCTTTTCTGACGTCTTGTACCGCTCTACCTACAGCCGTGCAGTCTCATTATCGCCGAATACACCCCATCTGCTCACCGAGCTCACCCTTCTTCAGGCACTGTACCTCGACAGTGGCAGTTCATCTCTCACTCCAATCAAGCAGTGTCTGCATTTCGACCCCGACTCAAAGGCGTGCAAGAAACTCTTCAGGGTGCTGAAGTCCTTGGAAAAGGATTTGAGCAAAACCAGAAATTATATCGAAGCTTCGACCTGGAGATTGGCGTTAAAAATCCTTGATCCCAAGTCTACACCTGACGGCACCGAGAAATCTCTCATTGATAGAGTGAAAGACCTGCTAGAGGAGTACAGCCGAGATCCTGCAGCAACGGAGAAGACGAGTGAAGGGCTCAAATTCGACCTACCTACGCAAAAAGCGTCTCACCTTCTTACGACTCTCTACGCGTGGACTTGCAAAGCCTATACTAATCTACCATCAACACGTCTAGCCAAGCCATTCTGCACTGAATTACTCGCCAGAGATCCAGACCATGTCGATGGAATTGTAGGAATGGCTGAAGCAAGTCTGAAAGATGAAGACTACGAAGAAGCAGCTCGTCTATTCAACAAGGCATTTGAGAACAGTGGACAAACCGATCGTGCGATATTGGAAAAGCTACAAAAAGCTCAGAGATTGTTGAAACAGTCTAAAGCTAAGGATTACTACAAAGTGTTGGACGTTACACGCGATGCGGATCCCAAGACGATAAAGAAAGCCTATAGACGGGCGACTCTGAAAGCGCATCCGGATAAAGGAGGTTCAGAAGCAGCTATGGCGGCAGTCAACGAAGCTTATGAAGTATTGTCGAACCCTGAGCTGAAAGCAAGATTCGATAACGGAGATGATCCTAATGATCCTACCTCTGGACAAGGTGGGGGCCCCGGTGGCCAAGGAGGATTCCATCCGTTTTATGGTTCACCTAGAGGAGGGCATGCAAGCGGAGGAGAGCAATTCTTCAATCAGTTTTTCCAAGGTCAAGGTGGATTCGGTGGATCACAGAACTACAAGCAAAGCTTCAAGTTTCACTTTGGCTAACATTGGACGCAATTGCGCGGACCTTGCTTTTCTGTTAGCCCGTCGAGTCATGTAGCAGCATCCATCGATTAGTAGTCACAATGTATCATTCCTATTCTCGGAGCAGCACGCCTGTGGGCATCCCGGCTTTTCGTTCGGATGGTTCACGGCTCTGCGTGAGCTATTCATACACCTTGGCTTTGATTGTTGTCAACTTTCACAGCCAAACACACGAGCATTGAGGGTTCGAGTGTCATCCAGTCTGCAGGCTGATATAGTGTGAAGCGAAATTCTCCTAGCAAGGTCGTATACTAGCTGGCGCGAATGCACCTATTGCCCTCACAGGCGCAAATGACACTTGAGGGTCCGCCAGCAAAGTTGCAACTTTGCCGCGACTGTACATGTGTGAGGTTTGTCGATCTAACCTCATGCAGAACGTCACGGTACTGCCATTGCTACGCGGTAAGATGGCATCGATAGCAAACTTGGCAATGACAGTTGAATGAAGGCGAACATGTCAGACCAAGCCCATGCTTCTTGAACGTCATACGTTCCAACGATACCATTGTGATTTACTGCAAGAACGATACGGTATGTGCTCGATACGTTGTCAGTGGTATATCTTCCTCGACTGGTGCAGAGTCTTAGTAGCGACACCTATTCGCCGAGTCGATCAGGATACCTTCAATGTAGTCGCATTGTGCACTAGAAACGGTAGGTCCTATCCCTTTGCAATGCGACTGTCAATTATACCTACAGCTCAGAAGACTGCGCAATATTTTGATTTTCCTTGATTTACTAGTATTGTGCTTCGTAGGACTGTATGTGAATAACCTGCTTGACAAGACTAATAGCTGTGAGGTGGGCTGTGGATTACAGCTCGTCCAGTATAGGTATCTTCGGATAGGAAAAACGACGTCATATTGCGCGAAGCCGACGGATACCTTTGCTCAGAAGTGAAGAACAATGGCCATGTTATTCAAAAGTCTTGAACAAAGTCCTGCGCGGTAGCCGACTATGAGGACGGGCAATCTGCACATTTATTTAGGCACCTGTGCCTTCGTGTGATACAAGCTTAGAGTTCTCGCGCAACCAGCCGTGACCAAGCCGAACCAGTGGCAACAGAGCAAGAACCTGTGGAGGAAAATTTTGATGGTCCCTCTTTTTTTGTCTCCATCCTGACGTACTGTTCATTAGGCGAATTACAATCGACAATCGGACATGCCTGTTTCAGGCAAATACTCTGGTCCTGTCAGCTTTGAATTTTTCATCGCTCGATCGTTTCCTCTTGCGGCACTTTGACCAATAAAACTGTAGAATTGAGCACTTTTTGTGATCTTGGTTGGCCCGGGAAGTCGGTCTTGTAGTCCAAAACACCTAAACATCGGCAGGTCCGAAGTTTTAGGCCGGGTTAAAACCATTTCACTGCTCACAAGACACCGACCAAGCCATATAAATTATTATTCCCGGGGAAGAAAGACACCCGAACCAGAGAAAGCTGTTTTCTGAACGGGTAGGAAGGACTTTCAAGTTTTCCTACACTTCGCTTGCCTTCGTTTATATAGCCTTCACAATCACTGTTTTCCTTGTGTCTTCTACCCTTCGCCAGACTATTTCGCTTGTTCCAGAAGTTCAGGCCAGCTTCATCCAAGAATCATGGCCGACCTAGCGGCTTCTAAGGAGAACCCACTGGCGGGTGTAGCCAGTCCATCCAAAGCTCGCGTTAGCAGCAATTTTGACGACGAGAAGCAACATGTTATGACAACTGTCGAGCACATGCATAATCACAGACGTCTCACGTCTCGACAGATTCAGCTTTTGGCCATTGCAGGAACCATCGGTACGTCCTTTTTGAGAGCAACTTTCGACACGATCGCTTTTTCCCCGGCATCTGTAGGCTGACTTCCGTTGCAACATGCATTTCATAACGAACAGGAGCTGCTTTATTCGTTGGTATTGGCTCTTCACTGGCAAATGGAGGACCTTTGAGCTTGCTGCTCGGTTTCATCTTCTGGTGCATCAACATTTGGTGTGTGGCGCAATGCCAGGTCGAAATGGTTACGTTACTTCCTCTCGATGGATCCTTCATTCGTTTCGCTGGGCGTTTCGTTGACGAGTCCTGGGGAATGGCAGCGGGATATAACTGTACGTCTCATCTATTGTCTAGCATCATCACGTGACGTGCTCCTGTTGTCCTGTTATGTCTCTGATGTGGACAATCCTTCTATCACCCCACGCTTTCTCTCCCCGTCAAAATGTTATGATGTCTTGGCTCGGCCGCCACTTAATACGATAGATGCTTTCTTCCAAGCTGCACTAGCGTGCTTCGATATCACAATATTCACGACAGTCGTCGGCTACTGGAAGACTCTCAATCCTGCTATTTTGACCAGCGTCCTCATCGTACTATATTTATGCCTTAACATTTGGAATGTGGTGCGTATAACCAAAAAATCCGCCAACCGAAAATTGCAAAGGCTAACATCACAATATTCAGTCATGGTTCGGAGAGATGGAGTTCTGGCTTGCTCTTGGCAAAGTTCTTCTGGTCTTCATGCTCATGTTCTACACCTTCATCGTCATGCTTGGTGGCAATCCTCAGGGTGACCGTTTTGGCTTCAGGTGAGCATCTATGAACCACTTCCCAGAAAGCACTGGATACGCTAAGTCGTTGTGCAACCTGCAGATATTGGAAAGATCCAGGTGCCATGAACGAGTACATCAATGTCGGAGATCTCGGACGCTTTCAAGGCTTTTTGGCATGCATTATCGGTGCCGCTTTCGTCATTGCTGGTCCCGAGTACATTTCCATGTGCGCCGGTGAAGCAAAGAACCCACGCAAGTCTATGCCTAAAGCTTTCAACTCCATCACCTACCGCCTGGTCGTGTTCTTCATCATCGGGGCTCTTTCTGTTGGAATCGTCTGCCCATATACAAGCGATCAGCTTCTCGGCAATGCTGGAGCATACGCTGCTGCATCTCCTTACATCATTTCAATGGAGATCCTGAGAGTTCGAATCTTCCCCAGTATCGTCAATGCCCTCATCTTGACCAGCATCCTGTCCGCTGCCAATGGTTACGTTTTCAGTGAGTCTTTATTGTACTTACCTAGAGTCTGTTCATGTTTTGACATGCCTATCCTTTCCTAGCAACCTCGCGATCTCTGTTGTCACTCGCTATGGCTGGTCAAGCCCCTCGTTTCCTCATCCGACTCAACCGAAATGGCGTTCCATACGTTTGTGTGCTCATCGCCTCTGCTGTTACCTGCTTGTCATATCTGTCCGTTTCTGCCGGAACCGCCAAGGTTATTACCTGGTGGGTCAGTCTTGTGACTGCATCGCAACTATTGAACTGGATTGTAAGTCAAAGCTGTGTCGAGACTCGTCCATGACGGTAAGCTTTACTGACTGTAAACTAACTGTTGATGCAGTTCATGGCTACCACCTGGCTCCGCTTTAATAATGCCATGAAAGCACAAGGCCTCAAGCGAGAGGAATTTCTACCATACCGTTCATGGGCTCAGCCATACGCAGCATGGTTTGCCCTCATTATCTCGACTACTATTCTAATTCTTTCCGGTTATACACTATTCTATCCTGGCCGCTGGAGCACTGTTGACTTCATCTTCCAATGTGAGTCTACAGAGCTTCGGAACAAGCACAGAACCGTGGCTGATTGCTGCATGCCTTACAGACGGTATGGTGTTTATCTGCATTGCTATCGTCCTTTTCTGGAAAGTCTTCAAGCGGACGAAATTCCTGAGAGGACATGAAGTCGATTTGACTAGCGATCTGCAGGATATCAATGATTACACCGAGGAGGTAAGGCTTCTTTTCTCGGGTACAGCATGGACGTATACTTACCTAATTTCTGGTCATCAGTGTCGCGAACGAGAAGCCGCTATTCCACAGACCTTCTGGACCAAGCTCGGAGACAAGGTTTTCTAAACGTCCTGAATCATTGTCTCAATGCAAGAGCTTGTAGTCAATCAGGCGCCCCAAGGTTCAGAGACTCTGTCAGAAGCCATGCTTTCTGAATAGATATCAGGGCCTCAGTTTGGAGTTCTATCAGATCAGCCAAATGGACCGGCGTTACGGTTGTTCAATGTACTGTAACATAGACAGTCTCGTGTATCCAGCCTTACTGTTTTCCCAATAGATGTGTGGACTATTGTACTATCAATATGGGGAGCAGATCAGTGTCACCTTGACGAGACCAGCGAGCACCTACAGATGACCTCCGGACCCCTGGCAAGTTTATACAGTCGGGCGGCGCAAGGTTCGACGAGAGATGGAGCTACTATCTGTATTTACAGGGTATGTAGGCCAAAGACCGTCTCTAGCTCAGGTTTCCTGTTGGTCCTCCTCGATCAGTCGTGCGAACACTCACTACAACAGCACGCACTCCTCTGCTCACGGGTATATACAGTCAATTCTCAATTGAATTCTTGCACAGAGCATCAGCCACCATGCTCAGCCCACTATCACTGCTCCTGTTAGCGAGCGCGTCCGTAACGCAGGCATCGTTCAGCAACACCTTCAGCTTGCTGGCGTGGAGCGATGATGCACAGGCGAACCTCGAATCTTTCCGACCCTTTGGCTCGAAAGGCTCACAAGATTACCAGCTGTCTTTAGCACAAGCGCAAGGTGAAGAATGCATACCTGCTCTCATCGTCTCGGCACCATCCTTTTCCCACGACGACCTGGGACTTCTACCCTCAAGTTCGAGCATCAGGCAAGGATGGACCAACGCGCAGACTCAGCTGCATCTCCCGTACCTTGGGAAGCCATCAGCTGCTAACCTCAAGATGCTGATTGACCGTAGATTGGGCACATGTGATGCTAGTCAGACTATCTTTAAGCAAGTGAAGCCTGTCAGCGCGAGCGGGATGGACGAGAAAGTGAAATGGATGCGCGAACTAGGTGAGCTCGTGCAGAACATCGACAGAACTTCATGAGACCTTGAGGACTCACTGTCAGTTGGGGCCTATTCTAGATACTCTTGTCGAAAGAAACCTTGACAAGCTTCCGGATGGTCACATCATTATTCTATCCTCTGTACCTGACCTTGGCCTGCATTATCGTCAGAAGCGACAGATTTCCGATGTCGAGTGGGAGCAACTTATTGAAGAAGCGAATGACCAAGAGACATCCGACTTAGGTGTTGATGACCCTGCCGCCCTCGATGGACCATCTTCTACACCATCGCGACCACTTTCAGTTTTCGAGCAAGACGGCAGCAGGAACGCGACAGTTGACCCAAATCTCGGATTGCTATACAAATACTCCTTCACCACACCACCTCTCATCTTTGCAGCACTTATTACTCTCCTGCTCCTCATTCCTACTATACTCTTTGCTATCAACGCAATATCATCAATCGAGCTGCTAAAGGGTTTAGAAACGGGCAAGATGCTGGGTGGACAGCTCGGCGAGTCGAAGAAGGATCAATAGATAATTCACAGGGAGTCTCATTGAGATGCCACCTAGGTTGCCATGACAAAAAAATCGCTTCGCATTGTACATTAAAATGAACGCATATACCGCATTCCTGTATTTCTAGGCAGCATTCAGAAGTATGCCTGCTGCTGGAACCTGCTTCCTATGTCCCAGATGGTCCTGTACTGAAAAACCACTGTCTTCTCGTCATCCTCGACAACCCACAGGTTGCGTACAGCGCTATCCGCGCATTGTGACCAGAAGACTACAGTGGCCCAAGACTTTGGTGGCGGAAACGGTTCATGCTATCTTCCTGGAGCACCAAGTGCCAGCAAAGGCATCGCTGTCATTAGAACAGCATGTTATAGCGAATCCAAGCGAAATCCTTAGTCACCGACAGCAGGTTGCTTCGCGTGGTACGCCTCGTCAAGCATGGCAGCTTCAGCGGGGTAAGACTACATCAGCTTATGGGTGCAAAGCAGCAGATTATGGCTGCAAACGCATCTTTCTTACGTTGGATACCTTTAAATAGCTGCGTAAGCTTTCCTGTAGCTCCGCTCACTATTACAAGCCCAGCTAGCCTGTCACGAACAGTTCCGACAAGCTTTATAACGCGCCAAGGCAAACGACTTCGTCTGGACAATGCAGACTTCAAAGCGGTTGGGCCAAATGTATACTGGTTAGGACTAGACGAGAACATCAACAACACAATTTCGTATCCTACGCCAGGCAGGGTTCTCGTGAGCAGCACAAGCAATTGCTCTCGAGGTTGATCGAAAGACTGACATATATGTTCTACTATGTATCAAGGAAATTATGGCAACTGCCGCTGCGATGGGAGCTACATCCATACGAAGTCATACTTTAGGGAACTCTGTTGGACATCCACTGTCTATCAGCCCGTCTTTAGGCGTTTATAACGAAGAAGCGCTCAGAGTAGTGGATTTCGCTATCTACGCTGCCTCAACTTATGGTATCCGCCTGATCATACCTCTGGTTGACCAGTGGGCGTACTATCACGGCGGTGAGGCATATGAACAACTTTGTTGAATTCTAGAAGCGGCCTGACCTTGGAAATCAAGGAAAATCAACTTTTCTTCAGTTTCGTAATATCGCCACTTCGGATGACACCGCGTTTTATACCAATGCCGATGTGGTCTCGGACTTCAAGCAATATGTTGGCACAATCATCAATAGAACAAACACATATACTAACGTAAGTCCTAGCTTTTATCAGTGTGAGCCAATCTACCAGCACTTGCAGGGGGAATGGGCGTGTATTGTGTTAAGACGAGTCGACTTACCAAAGGATGCACGCCCGATCCTCCTGCAAGCTGCGCGATTGGAGTGCGATTTAATGGCCTGCTTGGCGAGACCTTCTGGTGAATTAGCTGACTCTAAGGACAGGTTTCGTATGCGAATGACCCAACAATCATGTGCTGGGAAACAGGCAACGAACTCAAGGGTGCACCAACTTCGTGGACGTCTGATATATCAAGATACATCAAAGCGCTGGCTCCCAATCAGCTAGTCATGGATGGCTCGTATGGTCCGCAAAAGGATGCCCTAGATTTGCCCACTGTGGATATGTAGTAAGTGCATGCCACGAAAACGAGTTCATGATTTCCCCAATTCATGCTCGTTTCCTGCACAGCTCAAACCACTATTATCCACTCGACAGGCAGAAGCTTAAGTGGGACGTCAAAACAGTTGGTGCTGCAAATAAAGCATATTACATCGGTGAATACGACTGGACGGACAAGTATAGCAAATACGGCTTGTTAGGGTGTTTGATCCCTCTCATTTTCGTTATTATTGCATTCTGTCTACCTGGACGTTGGTTCCCTTGGACATTCTATTTACCGAAATGGCTCTCGTGTATGGGCGAGAGGACGAAAAAGTCGTCAAATTCAAATAATTCTGCTTACTCTCAGATTCACGAAGATCCAAGTCAGATGGGCTTGAGCAGTATCGATCCAGCCAAGCTGGAAGGAGAATATCCACCCCCTCTGCTCGCCAATGATATGTCAAAGTATTCAGGTCGTCGGAAAGTGATTATACGCAAATGGATGTTTGCCCTCTCATTCCTCCTTCTTGTGCCATTCGCGGCTTGGATAGCTTTGGAGGTTGGGCCGATAACATTGAATCGGTTCCATAAGATGGTCGAAGAGAGGGATGTTGCTGGCAGTGCATATTGGTCCCTCTTTGGCAGAGATGACAGCTGCTGTCAGTGGGTGGAGCATGTAAGTTTTCAGTAGCTCTACTGATTAACGTGTCTTGTATAAGTTGCTGATTCATCTTGATACCTCAGAATGATGGCTTCACTCTGCATTATAGGCGACAAAGCAACGTCGACAGAAGTCAACAACTCGCGCAACATGCATATCGCATGTCTGGCGTAACACCGCCCTTCAACATAAACAGTAAGGGAGATCTTCCTGTGATTGGGTGCTCAGCAGCCAGTTCAAACAGTACCGCATAGAGTTACATAACGGTACGTTGTACCGATACCTGTCAAGCTTGCAAGGGAGGACTAAATGTTGTATTTAGATCAACCTCGTAGCTTATCTCATGGACGTTGGTGATAGTTGCTATTTGTTAGGCAGTATTCGCATGTATCTTTTAACAATGAAATGGTGGGTGCGGCGCCACATAGCCTAAGACAGCCGCATGACCATAGACGACCACACGACTTGGGGCAGTGAGATAGCTGGCACCGCGTGTACACCGCAGCAGAAGTATGATAGTGTGTCTTATCCTCATCGGCCAGCCGAAGTGTGTTTGATCAGTCTTCCGCAACAATTCCTGCATATGTTTACACGCGCGTCTTTCGCTCTTCTCAACCATCACGCATTCACCTTGGAACAGGGCACTGAGGAAGGAAGCGCTGCAGTAGAGCCTGCGTGCACCTGCTGCTCGCGATGAGCGAGTCCATCTCCAGAAGCACGAGCAACGGGTCGACAAGCTCGTCGCTGTCCATCCTCCTCAATCGCGACAATGCGCCTGCACATGGCAATGGAAGCAGCAGCGGCATCAGCGACGACGACGAGGCACCATTCGTCGCCAGCAAGCACAGACCAAGCACAGCAGGAGCAGCTGATGAATCTTCCAGACGCGCAAGCAGTGTGGTCTCCTTGTCGTCCTCGTCCCTCACGGATCCAGATGACCTAGAAGTGACTGCAGGCTCATCGTTCGCGAACGCATCAAGGGCCAAGAGCACTGTCAGCATCACGTCGCATGCTGATACCAGTAAAGCTGAAAGCGAAGAGGAGGAAGAAGAGGACGATGACATTGTGGAAGTCAATGAAGATGGGAGCGAGAAGTCGCTGCTCAGGATAAAGAAGCTACTTAGCCATCCACCTAAAGAGCCCAAGAACCGCTGGGAGACTGCCGTGAGTATGATGAATGACGCCGTGCGCTCTTTGTATTGAAAAGCTCTGATCCCCTGATCACTCGATACGCAGTACGTCTACGCTTTCATTGAACGCTTCACGAGCATACAAAAAGACTCTCCGTATGCTCCACAAACAATATTCGAGTTCGAGATGGCACTGGAAGCGGGTGGTGTACCTCAAATGCCCGAGGATGTGGATGACTTATGGATACCCTCCCTCGAACCTGTTTTTAAAGACTTTATTGAGCGAGTTAGGCGGCAGGATAGAGCAACTGGCGGGACAGGCGGCATTAAAGGTGGTTGGCAAGCTTGGATACCCTGGTGGATCGGCGAGCAGCGCGCATTGCAATTACCGGATTTTCAGGCGTTTGCTTGGCTCGAGGCGATCCGGGCGATGCGGGACAAGGATGACAAGAATGCAATCTATAAGCTTGACTGGGAGAAGAAGGTGTGTCGATTTCAGAAACATGCCGTGGCTTAGTTTCGGACGCTAATGAGACGTGATTGTTCTAGGTCATGATTCTCAAAGCCTTGGTAGACTATCAAATCTGTCTGTGCGAAGACATCAAGACAGTCATCAATGACAGCTATGGCTATGTCAGCTCGTACAAGCCACAACCCAAGACAAAAGAAGAGAAAGAGCAAAGGGCTAGAGAGAAAGCTGAAGCTAAAGAGGAAGCTAGAGCTGAAGCTACTGCGGCAGTTGCTGCTGCGATAGCCGCTATCTCTGCTAGAGATCACTCGAGTAGCACGTTGACCAAAGATAAGGGGAAAGAGAAAGAAAAAATTCCTGCGGAGCCAAACAATCCACTTGTTATTCGGCCTATTGGATCTGATACATTGAAACAAGTATGGTATCATATCGATGGTAAGTAGGCACTTTTCTACAGACGTAATTGTGGCAGGCATCGCTGATATGCATAGGATTGATATAGATTCCCCTCGTCTCTACGTCAATAGCGATCCCTACAGTCACAAACCGTCATTTGTGGCAGTGTCGGACACACCAAAGGAGATCCATGAGATGCTGTCAGGCCTAGCAGTACCACCGAAGCAGTCCGTCAAATTGGGTGGGCCATTCGCGAAAGCTGCAGATGGCAAGAAGTCCAAGCAGAAGAAAAAGAAAGGGCGGGCATTGTTGTTGGAGAATGAAGAGAAATTACATGCATATATCAGAGATATAGTCCTCCCATCACTAGAATCGTCAGATTCACCTTACTTCGAACGCAAGGCTAAATTCGAAAACCGACGAACTAATATGATCAAGAAAGTCCAACGTGAAGCGCGAATGGAAACTTTGGCTGCACAACGTACAGTAGATGCAGGATATGGTAGCTTGCGCTCATCGACGAGATTGAGAAGAGGAGCTAAAGTTACTAATGGGTATGATGAGAGTGCTAAAGATATGGAAATCGAAGCTGCTATTCGAGAATCTGAGCGGAATGCTAGAAAGAGACGGAAGAGACGGGGTTCTGACGACGGCGATGATGATAGCGACGGTGAATATGATGATAGAATGGATTTGGACAATTCTCGCGGTCAGTCGGACGAGGAGCATTTCGATGACGATGAGGACGACGAGATGCATGGAAACAGTAGTCGGCGGTCAAGAAGGGCAGCTCGGAATGGATCAACGAAGAGTCGTGCTGTTGCGGTGCCTGGAGAAAGGAAAAGCTCACGGCAGCATACACAGCCAGCGAATTACTATGAGCCACTACCTTCGTTAGATGGTCCTTCAGCATCAGCGTCAGCTTCCACGTCTCGCAAAGCATCAGTGGTACGTGGAGACCTGGATGATTTCGACCTAGGTGAGCTAGAGGAGGAAGAGGAAGCGCCTTTCGGAGGACTGGAAGAAGTCTGGACTATGGGTAGATATAGAGGCTATTACAGACCTGATGGTACATTTATCAAAGCTCAGAAAGGTGATATACCTCTTTACAAACTGGCAAAGATGGGCCTTCCTCTACCTCCTCTAAGTGGACCTATTCCGGGCCCTTCATCACCTTCCAATGATGCGACCTCTACGAATGTCAAACATGCAGGCTCCTCGTCGACCCTCAAAAGCATGGCGGAAAGAATCGCAGCTATTAATGGTGAAGATAAGACAAGTCAACAAAAGAGTGGGGCTGTTCAAAATAACGGCAATGATAATCACAACGGCAACGCGTCTATAGAGGACATATCTATGCCTGGAAGTGCGGTACCTACGCTCATCACAGAGACGGAAGACAGAGAGACAGACGACAGTAACTTGCTAGCGGATGGAATGGACGAAGACAATGACGATGATGCCGAATCAGATATCGTCACGGTTGCTACTCGACCGAAAGCTGCCACTACGACGACCACTTCGAGTGGTAGTCATGTCAGTCCAGCTACACTGTCCGGCGATAATCAAAAGGGGCAGAACTTAGCGAAGGCAGGCTCGCGTGATACATCCCATATACAAGTTATTGTGTAAAGATCCGATACTCAGACGTCATAACTGCAACCGTTTGCTGTGTTGTCAAGTTAGGGAAGCTTGTTGCAATAAGTAGGCCCTACAAGAGAGGCAATCCTCGCGCGCGAAATACGTGATCCGGCAGGCTGTGTGCGTGGTAGGATGCAAGGTCTGTCGAGTCTGCTTGCACGCATTCATAGTATGCTTGCCCAGGAGACACGCATGTGCCATTACTATTTGCCACCATCATCTAGCAATGTCACCATGATCAAGCTGCGCAACTCTGGCTTTGTGTTCCATCCAACTCGTTTGCACCATACAAGAGTTGGTTACCTATTATCACACAGCACACACACATCAATCATGGTCAGTCTGTGTCGCAGCTCGCACGCTGAAGCTGCCTCTCCACTATCTACCAGCTATCGAGGTCATGACGCTGAACATGGTCTGGTTCACAGGAAGGCTTCATCAACGCAGCAAAGTCCGCATACTCGGACTACCAGGACAGCCAGAAGCAAGGCACCGGTGGTCACGGCCAGCAGAATGCAGGCAACAACCAGGCTGTGAGTTGCTCTGCTGATACTGCTGCGACAACAGACTCGCTGACGTCGGGCATTTGCACGTAACAAGGGTGGTGACTTTGGCATAACCGGTGGATCCAGATTCAATCAGCCGTAAGTTTCACTTCATTATGGCTTTGAACAGACAGTCGTAGCGTGCACCCTACGATGAGCTACTCTGGTCGCGTCGACGTCTTGCTTCCTGCCGAGCATGATCACCTATCGGAAGCACGAGACTCAGATACCCTTCGCAAAGCCCACGGAGTTGGAAACCACCCCCAAGGGTTCCCCATAGCATGTAACTGACAGTGCTGTGTCGTTTCCAATTCCCAGTGCTTCGGCCCAAAATGCAGGTGGTCTCGACCTTGACGGTGATGGGATCATCGACACCGCCGCCAGTGATGCCGGCAACTCCGGTGACAGAGGCCTCTTCGGACAAGCTCTTCAGTTCTTGAACAGCAACAAACCAAGCGCGAATGACGACGTCGACGAGGAGCGCGTTACGAGTGCTCATCAGCAAGCTTACGGGTGAGTGTGCGGTAGCAACACTCAGAAGCACGTGTTTGCTTTGTATGCCCCTCACAACGGAGTTTGACACATTATCTGTCCCTGTGGCCTCGTAGACAAGGCAATGCCAGCAACCTAGATGCAAACAGTATGGGATCCGCTGCTGCTCTGCAAGCTTTGAAGCGCTTCACCGGCGGCCAGCAAAGCCCTGCTTCAAGCGGTGGTCAGTCCGCCTTGGTAAGGGACCAAGTTTTTACCGCAAATACTGCTTGATGTCAAGCTGACCTTGAGTGGATAATTCAGATCGGCATGGCAATGTCTGAGGCTTCAAAGTATGTCTATTGCCAAGCTTGAGAAAGTGACATACTGACTCATTGTTCGCTGTCTTCTAGACTCTTTGACAACTCCGGCGGCGCAGCGAATGGAAACAAGCAGGATGTAGTCAATTCTGCTGTTCAAACAATCATGAAGTTTGTCTTGAAGAGCCAACTCTCTGGAGCTATGGGCACTGGTGGAGGTGCTGCTGGCGGAAGCGGAGGTGGCTTGGGCAACCTTATGAGCATGGCCTCGAAGTAAGTTGTCGTTCTGGTAGCCGGAATACAATGATACCTTACTGAAGCTTTCAACGTGTCATCTCTCACCTTTAGATTCATGTAGAGAGCCGAGTTAACAAGCAGAATATATCGTCAGTCAGCTTACGCTACGGACTGTGTATTCAATCGAGATGTGTAGCATGCATGGAGTTGCAATGAAATACCGGTGTCTACGATGTTATGCTATTCTCAGAATTCACATATTCTATATTGCCCAACAGAACGTCTCAATGCTTACGTACTAATCGATACATTGTCTCTCAAAGGTGGGGCCTAGGCATACAATACTAAGTCAGGAATTCGAGCCGCATAATCTGTGTTTCTATGATTGGCGTTGTGGTGATGGTTCTGTTAGAAGAATCAAAAAGCTTCTTGGGTAGTCTGCAGGATCGATCCAGGATTAAAGCATCTCAAAGATTAGAAACTCTGCATTCTTCGGACCGGTGCTCTCGAAAGCTAGGGGTTTCTCAAGCTTGCCAGTAATGAAGACGCTATCGCCCTCATCTAGTTCAACTGATTCGTTCTCAGAGTAGATTTTGAGTTTTGCGCCTCCTTCAATAGGTTTGTCTCTCGGTTTTCTGTATCCACTTCTCATGATGTTATGGACTAGAGTCTTTGTAGTACCAGCGGTAGATTCATGTTCAATCTTACTTGAAGGAGTTAGGATAGAAGCTGATACTCTGAAATGAGCATGTACAGGAATAGGACCTTTTGCTTCTCTTTCATCAATAACACCTTCATCCTCAGGAGGAGCTACAATTTTAACTATTTTATTTGTCTTTTCTTCATCGGTAAAATGTCTTCCGTAATAATTAGGTTTTAGTCCTGATGTATACGGTTTTGCCCATATTTGCAAGAAATGAACTTCTTTATCATCTCGAGCGTTAAATTCGGAATGAGTTACTCCTGTTCCCGTAGATGTCATTTGGATGTCTCCTCTCTTCATCACTTCGACACTTCCGAGAGAATCTCGGTCTGTAGAGACATATCAGTATAGCTCCTCAATGCGACAATATCTCAAAAACTCACGTTTAAGTTCACCATCTACAATGTAGGAAAAGATCTCGAATTCCCGGTGAGGATGTGTACCGAAACCTTCGGCACCAGCTACTCTATCTTCATTGATTACGCCTGTAAGCAGTACAAGTGTCAGCGAACGAAGACAGTGACATCCCTTCGAGAGAACTCACGAAGAGATCCAAAGCTTTGCATATCAGGATTAAAGTAGCTCGCGAAAGAAAAGTGATGATAAGTCTTCAGCCAGCCATGGTCTGCATGACCTCTATCGCTAGACTTGTGTACTTTCAGCTGTACCGGAGCCATATCTGTCAAGCAATATCAGCATAAGAATCGGAGAATTTGATAAATTGAAGATGCTTACTTGGTGCTCTCTTAAAGCTTGATGTGATTGTTGAGGGTATGGCTTTCTCGATCTTTTGCTGGGTTGCGGGGCGACTGCCTGCTCGCTGTATGACTTTTGAAAATATACCAGCCAGGATAGCTAAGAATCCGACTATGACAGCCTTGTTGATGAACTTAATGATGTCTTACAGTTGTTTATCGAAAAAAATGAAAGGAGAGAAAGGTGAATCTGTTTTATGCACGCTTTAAATACTCGAACCTTGACACACGTGAGAAGATGATTCCTTAATTTGGAAAAGCTGACTTTGACAAGGTAATCTTCCCACACATCAGTGTAAGCGGACTATATTGCTGATGAAGCGTTTCTAGAAGGTGCGTGATGCTTCTAGTCTATACCATTATTGGTATCTCAAGCTGCTTTGTCACTCTCAGGAAGCTGAGCGAAAGCAGGGAGACTCAACGCAGCCAAGCACGTGCATAAGATCGGCATCGGATTGCTAGCACACTCGCAAACAGGATACAGCACACGAAGGTAACAAGGTACAGGGATCAATGTGCATCCGGAACATATCATTAGATGTAGTTGCATTGCCCTGCGTCCTCTAGACCATCAACAGCAGGCAACCCTGATGGTACCTGTCTTATCTATGCAGATGCAGAAACTGAGAACTTGCCAGCAGCCTCGTCGAAAAGCGCCTCCTTAGCTGCCAAATCCTCTAACAAAGGGTGTTGTGGTGCTACAGAGCGAAGAGTGCTGTGAGGAGTACGGAAGGGTTTCAGCTTAAGTCACATGACAACGTCCGAAGCGAAACCGAACGGAACAAGCCGAAGAACTTACTCCATGTACTGACTATGTGTAGCAGCAGGCTTTCCTGATAATAGTGCGATAGCTGCAGAATTCGCAAGCGATGTCGCGTGGTTTGGATCCTGATAATGATGATGCTGTGTTAGGGCGGATACTGTGAAATGATGATAGGCATGCATATGCAGATTTACCGTCTGTAAAGCTTCCGTAAGCGGTGCTTCAGCTTCAGGCCACCTATGTAGAGCAGCTTGAGCTACAGCTTTCCCGTTCAATATAACTGGATTGTTCGCGCTTGGCAATTGCGACATTTCATCGTAGCAGTAGAAGGCAGTTTGGTAGCCGCCATCATCTTCACCACCTTGCTTCAAGCCAATCCAAGCTTCACATAACTGAATGATTAACGAATCTTCTGCCCAGATCTTGGCCGCACTGTATGTCTGCTTCGCTAGGTCTAGGCGGTCCATTGATAGATATAGTTGGACCAGAAGTGCGACGCTGGAAAGACCAAGCGGGACAGCATCAGCCTCCGCACAATTAACCATATAGTAGCAGTCATGTTAATTACCACTCCTGATCTTCTGCTTTAGCTCCAGCTGTGAGAACTTCAATTGCCTGCTGTCTGTAGTCTTCTTGGTTCGCTAGGACGGTTCCAGCGACAGCACGCGTCGTTCCATCGACATCTTCGCCCAATTCTTCGAGAAGCTCGAATGCCTCATCTGCAGCAGCACCTCCATCATCTCCTGCTTTCACAGAGTCTGCTAGCAGCTTGACTGCTTTTGCTGCTGGAGTGTCTATCGAGCTTGCTATACTTGTCGCTTGGTCGTATTGCCCTAATGCGATGTGAGAGCGGGCGGCATAGAGCTTGAGGGAGGGCGATGCATCGCTGATTGAGCTGATGGTGCTGATGCACGCTGAGTACGAGCCTGCAATTATTCGCCAGAAACAGTACTTAGTCGTGGAACTCCCCATGCATTCAGTCCAGCTGTGTGCGACCACGCTAAGACAACCTGGTCGAAACATTTCCGACTCACCCTGCGTGAACAGCTGGCGTGCATGGAACGCAGAATCGCTTTCCAGAGACATGATTGCGATGAAGATGTGGGTATGTAGGCAGACCACAGTACTGCTTCACCCTGCTGGCAAAGCGCGTTCCCCGATCACGCAGCCGGAGTCGAGCTGCACAAGGATGCAGTGCATGCGATACAGGATAAGCCAGGCTCGTGTAGCGTTAAAGAGTTCGGCTCTCCCTTGCAGAACTACTACTCAAGCATCATGTCTCGCACAGACCAGACTGCTACTCTGGACTTCTTTCGCCACTTCGAGCGTTCATGCAGCCAGCTCGCTATCATGAAAATGACTGTTCGGCATTCGACAACCATTTGCTACCGTATCACAGCTGCTTATGAGCTCATTCAAGAAGCGTGTCCCTGCTTCTGGCGGGCCGACGACAGCTGCTCCACCTCCAGGGACCCGAGTGAGCGCATACAACGGCTCAGTGCTGCTTTCGACGGGTGTAGCAAGTGTCGACGACGTGCTCGGTGGAGGGTGTCCATTGGGATCCATACTGCTCGTCGAGGAAGACCAAGATACGAGCTATGCGAAGCTCTTGCTTAAGTACTGGATAGCCCAAGGTCTATGCTGTCCTAATCAGCAGGTAATCCTCGCAAGTAGTGGACTCGATCAAGCTCCAGAGGAAATTATATCAAAGCTCCCTTATTCCGATGATGCTCCTGCCGAGTCTGCTTCTAGTCCTAATGAATCTGGCTCTGCTCAATCTTCCTCGCATGCGAGTACAAGTGGGACATCTGGTGCGAATACAGATGATGAAGATGAAAATCTGCCTGGATCATCCGGTGGCAGTATGAAGATTGCTTTTCGCTATGAAGGCATGAAGAAGTTCGAGACCTCCGTCAGATCCACCTCGTCTGTCGGAGATGCTTCGGCGCCAGTATACTGCTCAGTCTATGATCTGACCAAGACGCTTCACGTTGGCGATTCTGCCAAAAACCGGATAACCACTGTCAACGTTGAAGATCAAGATGATGCTTACAGTCGTACGCTAGAAGCGATAAGACAGGGCGTACAAGCCTGCACTAAGCCGCAGTAAGCGTCTCTTATATGAACTGGGGCGCAGCACACCCATTGGCTGATGCCGCCCTGAATAGATCTGCCGCGCGCATAGCAATACAGTCCATAGGCTCGCCAGCCTGGGCCGACTTTGATTCTACTGTACGAAAAGGCTACTTTCCAACCATCTGAACCAGCTCAGCTGAAAGTCACTCTGCAGGCTATATATAAGTTTCTTCTTTCTTTACGGACACTGCTGCGCCAGCAAGGGACGAATGCCGCTGCCATGGTGACCTTACCCGGCTATTTTATTCGGCGGCTGAAAGATGGAGCTGCCCATTTAAGACGTCTCGAGTGGTTGTGTGATAGCGTCATTGAGCTCGAAAGTTTCGCAGGTCAGTCATCTCGGATAAACAAGTATAATGCGTTATTCACAGCTAAAGTCCCACTTCACTTCTGCAGGCTCTATGGCCCTGCAAAGTGTTTTCCCAGCATACTCCGGCTTCCTCCATATTCATCGTCTTCCAACTCCTAATTCACTTTTACCACCATCAGCGAAATTATCCGTTCTTCGTGGATTAGCGCCAGGCTCTAATTCTACAAGCTCGGGTGCAGGCGGAATGGACAATAACCTAGGCTTCAAGCTGAAAAGGCGGCGTGGACTGGTAATTGAGACCCTGCATCTAGATGAAGGTGGTGGAACAAGTGAAAGAAGGACAGCACCTTCTGAGACGCAGATAGAGATCAACAAGGCACCACAACCATCAGCTTTGCCACACCCTCCAAATCAAACACGACATACCCAAACTGCGGGCGAAGTAGAAATTGAGGCGAAACAAGCACCGACGAAGAAGAAACTGGAAAGGAGGAAAATTAGGTTCGATGATGATCCGAATGAGAACCCGACTGGCATATTAAATACGAAAACAGCCAAACCAGCATCTTCTAGCACATTCAAATCGAGTTTACGGACGGATAAACCTGAACTGTACGATTTCTAGTAAATTGCAATGATCACATAGGTTTGCCTAGGGGTACTCGCGTAGTCGAGTCAGCTCTACAGTATTAAGTGAATCACTGGGTATCTTTATCGAAAGTATAGCTGTCTTCTCCCCTGGAGACAGCACGCTGCCAGCCTTCTCTCTTTCTCAGGCGTCTGATCCAGTCCTTGATGGTGGGGTAACTGTCATCCGCCCACTTTGCACCTAATCCTCTAGCTAGAACGAACTGAGCAGAGAAAGCAACCATAATATCTGCTAGAGTAAGATTATCACCGAAAATATAGCCTGACTTGTTATTTTGCAATGTTTCTTCGAGGTATTTTAGATCATTGTGAACCATAACGCTGAGGTTTTCTTCATACTTTGGTAGGTATTCTTTCGCCTCTTCAGGCAAGTTCCAGCGTGCATAAGTGATTGGCTATGAATGAGAAGGAGCGATAAGCAAGCTTCTATCCATGATAATTTTGTTCAAATAGCTTACTATAGCATGCATCAATATCGCTCCTTCCGCCCACCCCATCCAGCTGCGAACAATAGCAGCTTCGACAGCAGAGCCACCTCCGAAGTATTGTTCTTTTTGCTCGGTTGTAGCATGTTCGCTAACTATATAATCGCAAATAGCGCTAGATTCCATGAGGGTCGTTTTACCATCTTCTAAAACTAGCATGGGAGCTTTTCCCATACCATGCTGAGACTTGAAGTTGGCAGGAGCTCTTCTGTTCTCTCTTTTGCCGTATACTAGATCATAAGGTATACCAAGCTCCTCTACCAGCCAAACACATCGAAAGCTTCGAGAGTCCTGGAATAGCCCGGTAGGAAAGAAAGCAGTCGCGCGTCCGCGGGGTCAGTTCTTGCAAATCCCGGCTCACTCGCTTGGAAGGCAAGCCATAGACTCACCTGAAGATGCCAGAGCTGTAGCGGTGCCATGATGGCCTAATGAATGAGAACTACTTGGTAGATACGAGACAAAGCTCCTCAATGGTTTCCTGTTCACCATGCTAATCGCGGTGCTCCGCGACCGTCCGCGGCGCTTGGCCGAGGGCAACACTTGCTGTCAAGTGTAATGATCGGTGGTGGCAAGAACTACATGCAATACCGGTCATAGTGAGACAAATGCAGTCTATAGTATGCTGCCCAGAGAGAGAACTTGCTATCTATCTACAAAATGATAACGCGACAATCCCTAGTGTTTCAAGCCTAAACCAGGTCTGCCATGCACTTTGGCAGCATGCAGAAGCAGGGCGATTGTGCCTTCTTCAATAGCGTCCTTGAATCCAAAGAGAAGGGCTTGTGCTAATACCGCCTTGAAAATATGAGCTTGCATACCCTAGAACGGCGAATGGATGTCAGCTATCAAATAACTACCTCGAGTATGCGCAGAATTCTATGTTCGCACCTGATATAATCCTTTGAAACCCTTTTCCCTATAAATCTTAGCAAGGATATCGAGGGCGCCAGTCGGTCTCTTCGACTTCTCCACGGTGTAGCCTTCATCTCCATTCTCTTCAGCCTCCTTGAATTTAGCTTGCAAACGGACTTTGGCGAGAATGTATGGGAAGGTGATCTGCAGACATGATCAGCTTCAATCCTATCGCTATCTTCTCGATATCAAGACATACAATGGTAGCAATAGTCTTGGATAATGCACCTAGCACGAAAGCTTTCCGAGGTGTCATTTTGCTATCTCCAAGGATGAATGGCTTGAGTCGCTCGAATGAGCCGTATGTGAGGGCGGGGTTCTAGACAGAGAGATTCGTCTCTTCAGCTTTGTGTAAAGCTGCGCTTCTGATGGAATGGACACTCACCACAGTCAGTACCAAGCTGGCTTTAAGGCCAGTCCACAGGCCAGCGACACCTTCTTCCCTAATGATCTCCATCGTTGTGGCGAGGAGAGATTGAGACTTGTCATCTAGCTGTTGTCGCGTTGCCACGACAGAGACCGGGATAGTAAAGACCTGTCCCAGTGCGCCAGCAAGTGCTCCAAGGATGAGCTCGGCACTGTAATTTCAGATAATTTGCAGAAAGTCCGTCTCCATCAGTGTTGACCCCACTGTGTGAAGAGTGGCAGAAAAGTGGGACCCACGCTGTGCTGAGAGTGACAGCGGAGGCGACGACGCCTGGAAAGAGTCTCTGCACGTAAGCTCCTCGGACTACGGTATACCAGTAGAAGTAGGCACTGCGTGCGATGTGAAATGGTTATCAGCTTCTAAAGCTTCTTCATAGGCGGGCCATGTATTAGCCGATCAAGGCGTTGGGCAACATACAACTGCATCGAGAAGGTGTTGAGCATGGAAGCGGCTGTCAAAGGCGCACTTGATGAGCAGTAACCGGTTTGTACAGCTGTGAGATACTTGCTTACAGTAACCACGGTAGAAGCCAGCAATTCCCTGTTCCAGCAGATGTGTAATTTCAGCCTTTATCATGCTCAGCGGCTCCACCCTCACTTGCGGATTCTGGAGCTCCGAGAAAACCAGTAGCAGTACTTACACCCTCTCGCCAGACATGTCTGATGACATCCCGCACTCTGACCTTCTGAGCACTCGTCAGCTTGCGAGGTGCTCCGCTGCGCTTGACTTGCGGACTAGGAAGCTCTCTTGCATCCTGGAGCTTCTTTGCGTCGCTCTCTGCTTGCACCCGAGTCTTGACGCTGGAGGACGTGGAAATGAGCGGTGTACTCGGTCGGACTTCATTGTGAGCTAGACTAAAACCTACGTATCTAATGGATATCTGCATGGAGGCTTCAGCTTTGCCTGTTCTCTCTTCCTACACCTCGCTCGCCTTCTCAGACTCACACAATCGAGTTGGCAAGGACACCACCCAGCGCACCAGAGACCGCTGAGCCGAACGGCGAGAGTTGAGGTGTGGACATGATCGCTGAATTGATCCACCTGTCGGCTAGCTCTGCTGCACTTCTTGTGTTTGCTGTCGGCTGAAGCGGATCAAGGAAGATCTCACGTTGAACCTCGCTTTTATCATTCGAAAACGCCGGCGGTCGGTCCTGCCGAGGTGCCGGAGATGTGGGCAGAATGAACAAGTTCAAAGACGTTGCACTTCAATCAGCTCGCGCCAGAACAATACATTCTGGCTGTCAACAGCCTCGCAAGTCGTTCTCTCGGTCCGCCTGCATTGCTATAGCGTCCGGCTACTTGGGATCCACCTCAGTATGTACTGTAATCCACCATACAACGACAGAATTGCATTCCGAGGAAATATTACTGCACTCACTCCACCGTTCAGTACAAACTGCGCTATAGTCAAAGGCTCAAATACTTGTCTACCACCTGTCTAGCAAGATCAGGAGCTCCTCTCGTGAAATATATGCCTGACAAATTATAAGCTGCTTCTCGACTTAAGTCAAGCTCTTTCGATGGAACGTTTGCATCGATCTTATCCGCATTCAATAGTTTGTTCTGTTCGTCGACCATCTCAAGGACTTTCTCGTAATGCTTGACCGCCAAGTCTAGGATACCTGTTGGGGTTCGGTAGTATACCTCAGTACTTGTCAACTAAAGCATGTCGAGACTCAAGGCTATCTCAATCATTGTAACTTACCCAACTGATGGAACACCCTAGCAACATTATACTGTACTTCCTGCTGATTTGTGGCATTCTTGCGGTACCCGTCCAGGAAAGCGACAGCTTGGGCAAGCTGGTAATGCCTATTGTCGGTCTGCCTCTGCATGGCTCGATGAGTGTAGGCCAAAGCTAGTGAAAAGCAAATAAGGGGATCGTTCGGGTACACCTCGTAAGCTCGCAAGTAGTAAACTGAAGAAGGAAGGGATGGTCAGCTTTGACATTCCTCTGCGAGTGTGAAATCTGCAATGCTCACCTATCGCAGGTTGATAGCTCTTTCCACATGCCATGATATGCCCGTAAAGCATCAAAAAATGAGGATTGATTTTCGTTGGTTTGAATTCGGCACCCGTCATATGCATGGTAGACGCGTCTGCCTCGTCCCCCGATTCATCCTTATCCTCTGGTCCATCAGCACCATCACCCGATAGAACCTTTTGATCGATGATCTTGATCCTGCGTGCGATACCCAATATTCATTAGAGCGCGGAATTATTAGAGTCAATCTCGGTTGGGAAACCTACATTCTCAACAAGTACTTCTGAAGATTGTTGTTCAGGAAAACGTCAAGTGCAAGCAAGCCGGAATGGCAGACCGCTTGGTGCAAGCGAAGCGGTTCGCTCTCCATCCTCCGTAATGCGATGATCTTGCGGATATCCTCCAATGCGCCTTCATAATCCTCGCAATACAGTGCGCAAGCTGGAAATTGACATAAGCCATGCTCAAGCAGGCGGAAGAACGACTAAAACTCACAAACGAGACCGAATAGTAGAAATTGATTCCTGTGACCATCTTGTCTCATCATACTGGAAGTTAGCATGTGTCTGAGTACTTCTTGGGCTTCTTCACGATCATCTATGCATGTAAGCATTACAGCATACTGTGTTGGAACAGCAAGAGTCTTAGTCGCCTTTCAGGCTTCACAAGGCACCGTTCACGTACTCGAACAGCTAACAGAGCCCAGTCATCAAAGCTGACTCCTCTGTAAGCATCTTGCTCGATGTTCATATCTTGTTCTTCAAGATAGCCAGTTTCATCATCATTAAGCGAAGCCTGCAGCCGTTCAGCTATGCCTGCAGCTTGTTCATCCACATTTGGCTCATCGAGAGACTGTTCAGTACCATTCTGCTTTCTCTTGTACCCTCGTCTTCGCGAGCCCAAATACCTCTTTTTGCCATCAGATGGAAACAGTGCTTTTGTAGTACGAAAGCTGTCCATGAGATACGAAGCTGAGTCCAGCCACTCCAGCTGCAGCTGCTCCGGGACGCCGGCTGTAGGAGAGTCTATCTCCAGCTCCATCGTCTTATCTAACTCTTGAAGTTTCATAAGCGTCGTATCGAAGGCTTCTTGCGCAGCGCGCTCTTCTTCGAGTCGCTCCTCTTGGGTCATCGTTCTCCTGCGGACAGCGTTGTGAAGCCTTCTCCGCGCGGCAGACTTTCGTTTCTTACGACTTTGTGACAATAGGATTCCACGTTCGTCCTGTTCGTCACCACCGCTAGCACCAAACTCACTTCCCGACTCTTCGCTCTGGTCGATATCGGTGTTTCTGACTGCACGCCTGGTAGCAATGACTGTGTATGGGCGTTGTGCAAGGGGACGCTCGAACATCAGAATCCAAAACTGTGCCTCACCCGGGGAAACGCACCTTCGTTGACCAGCTGCAATGCCTCCTCGCGCATGTCCAGCCGCTCATAAATCTCAGCCAGAGCTAAGCGAGAATCTAGGTCGTCGGGCACATTCTGTATAACTAAGTAAGCCATAAGATCCAAGTAAGCTTGCGTTCCCTATTGACGACGACATTGTGCTTGCATAGAACTCACCAGCTTGGTAGCTCTCAGCTGCCTCTTGCAGGAAGTCGAGGTTTCTTTGACATTGTGCTATCTTCACCCAAACGGCTGCTACATTCGTCTAGAGGCGTATATTCTCAGTACAAGGCAGCCCCCAATGCCTGTTAATACCTACTTCTTCGTTCTCCGCCATTTCTTTGTAGACTTCACACGCTTGTTCCCAAAGACCTTTGTCAAAGTAAGCATCCGCAATTTCGCCATAGATGTCAGGAATATCGACGATGTCTTGTTGGCGTATGATGTCGAAGTGAATCTATCCAAAACAAGGCCGTTAGTCTGTATTCTCCCTCGGAGTATGATGTTTAGCTGTCAGTACCTTCGCTTCTTTTGTCCTGCCCTCATAGAGCCGTGCAAGTCCCAAACGCAGACGAAGTCCCGTACTAAGCGGGTGAACGGGTGCTTCCTCACACCACCGTTGTGGATGGTTTGCCCAGCCGTCTCGCCACTTTCGCTCCATGTCATATTCTCTATCATCGCCGAAACTGCTCCAACTTGGCCCTTCTTGTATTCGACCTTGAAGCCATCTTACTCCTTCGACGATTATTTTCCCAGCTTCTCTGTACCTTTTTAAAGATCTCAAGAAATCGGCGAAGAGTTCAAAGTCTATATACGACCATCCTTGAAGCTCTTCTGCACTAGGCGAAGGAACTGGATAGACCGAGCGGAAATGGTCATATGCAGCTTGATAAAGCTGGACAGCTTTCGGAACTTCATTGAGTTCGTAGTACAGCGGCCCCAGTTCTCGAAGTATTAATGGGTTGTGAGGTTGCAATTTGAGCAGTTTCGAAAACCATGTTGTGGCTTGGCGTGTCTTTCCAGTTTCTCGTAAAAGTGAAGCCCTATCCCAGATAGCCTCCACGTCGGTCCTGTCGGTTCGAACAGCCTCTCCGAAGCAGTACGCAGCTTGCTCCAAAAGACCCAACTCTCGACTTTGTGCTCCTAATTCTTTCCAGGTTTCAGCTTTGCTCTTCGTGAGATGAGCCACCACAATTCGCAGTTGGATTGCCTTGTCCATATTGCCCAGTTCCTCTTGTATGGACGACAGTGTATACCAAGCAGCTTTAGTGGCAGGTTCTATCCGAATGACCTCGTTAAGAATATCGATGGCTTCCTTCTGTTTGCCTTGTACATATGCTAGATTAGCGCTTCCAAGCATATTGCGTACTTCGGGTGAGGGTTCCATGTCTCCAACAGCAACTCTTCCTCGTGCCTTCTTCCGTGGCCGACCTGTAACGGTCCGCTCGTCAAGCTCAAGGTCATCTAACTCTTCTTCCATGTTGCGGTCCCATTCCTGCCCTAAAAATCCACGACTCGTGGCAGTTGTCGGCGCGCTTGACGTCGAGGTGTCGCGTATAGCATTGATTAACCGGCTGAAAGAATATAATGTGAGTCTGGCTGCAATGTGTGTTCGCGATAAATGCGACTTACCCTAATTCGCCACCCTAGCATGTCGGTCACATACAAATACCTGTCAGTCGAACGAATACATACACGCCATTTGAGCTGATCTACCCACAGTTCTCTGACTACGAGCAGCTCTTCCAAAGGGTGCGCCAGCGTAGTCAGTTTCCACATCGGTGTCCGCATATTGTGCTGCATGACTTGGGTGAAGTCCAGGCGGTAGGGGAGGCAGAAGATCTCCTCCAGATGACGATAGTAGTGGTGGAGGCATGGGAGGAAGAGCTGGTAACGCAAGCATATCCGATGGTCTCGGAGCCTCTCTCGCCTTGCCTTTGCCTTTGTCGCGTGCTGGATTTCCAGCTGGGCCCAAGCTGCCGTCTTCGCTTCGCTCTTGACTGTCCGCGGAGGAGCTATCATCGCTGTCATCTTCACTACTACTGTCTCCGTCCTCATCCTCATCTTCGTCATCATCTTCATCGCTGCTACCGCTACTGCTCAGCAACGGCACCCGCGTTGTGGTCTTTGCAGCTTCATGCTGCTGAAGCAGACTTGGCACATCTCGCACCCTTCCTGTCGAGGAGGTGGATGGCCCAGCAACGCCAAAGAGCGCTGGATCAATAGCAAAGTCCATCTTTAACTTGGACTGAAGTACTTTTGTATCATGCTTGAGTAGAAAGTCGGCAACAGCGATGATCCATGTTTCCAGTCGTGATCGGATGGACCAGTCCTCCGGCGATTCCATTATATCGTACATGTACTGTTTCAGGAATGTTTGAGTGTATTATGCTCATAGCGATGCATTGGTATGATACTCTCAATTGGACATTTGAAATGGCCTATCATATCAATAGCATGTGGATATGGTCACGTGGTTCCACTAGCATGTCTGCAAGCTAAAAGGTGAAATTTATAGACGGATTATCGGAGAGCCTTCACGACGAAAGCGGCTAGACAGCGTCGCACCCTCATCAGATTCCATGGCATCAGGCAGGCACAACTTCTTCGCATTTGCGAGAATCTCATAGATCATAAGCTTGTGTCAGGAGTTCGTTGCGAACAGGCAAAAGAAGCGGTTGCTGCATTCGTGTATTGGCAGCACAAGAAGAGATGTTCTTTCAAGCATACTATGACAGTACAGTAATCAGTGCAAAGACCATGTAGCACAAGGTAGAGACAGGGGTTTCGCGAGGAAGTCGACATGCATGGGAACGCGGAGACTTGTGATACTTTTGTCAAATCCGAACCAGCTGCTTATCGTCTTCGGGGCTTGATAGAAATAGCCCTTTTGGGCTCCTTTTTGTTTTCACTACGTCTACAGTCGGCATGGATGGTGACAGTCACTAGCGCATTGTGGTCGAAACACTGGTCATCTTCGACGAACCAGTACGTTGCCTTATAATGGTGTTCCTGTCCGGAGTTTCGGCAGGTCACGCTATTGATATATCTAGAACCTCGTTTAACCGAACTCGTGACTATGCCGTTCAAAAAGGTACGATATCCACCTTGAAGCCCGGTACTCGATGTTTCTGTGGCTGAACGGCGGTTGCTAGTCGAAGGCCCTGGTGTTGGCGGGGGAATTACTGACCGAGGTGTGTTCGATGGTAATGGATAGAGGGTGGTATTTGGTCCTGCTGAGTTCGTTGCGGAAATCGACCCAAGCGGCCTCCACGCGGCGCTATGCCCATAATTGGGATAGGTAACAACTGGGGGGGCACCTAATGTCAAAACGCGGTTAACAGCAGTCGAAGGTCCTGCTGTTGGCGTGGGAATTCTTGACGGAGTTGTGTTCGATGGTAAGGCGGGGGTGTTTGGTCTTGGTATCGTAGATCCAGATTGACCGCTCGAAATCTGACTCAACGAGACTGCTAAGTTCTTTGGGAGAATCGACCAAACCGGCACAGGATGGGTCGTGAGTTCGCTACGCCCGTAATTAGGATAGGTAATTAGGGCAACTTCTGCACCAATTGGAAAGTACTCAGTTGTCGAGCCGAAGTAGTACCAATAGTAGTACCCAGAGTGAAGAAAGGCAATCTCTCTTCTCACTGCGACGAGTACCCTGCTGGAGTCGGCGTTATTGACGACAGAACCATAGATGAAATCGGTCACTGGTGATCCATTTGCGTTTGTTTGGGGTGAGGCTTGGCTTAAATGGACGGGAGCCAAATTGTTCGCCCAGCCCTCATTGACCTGAAAGTAGAATCTCCGGCCTACCATGGGCACTGGTGGAAGTGCTCGGTAGTGCTCCTTTGCTGCGTTCCAGGCATCTGAGCTTATATAGAAAGTATAGTTAGGTTGTCCGGCTGTGCTTTGCAACGCAAGTTCGCCAACAACTCGAGTTCCATAATACGAGCGCGTCTGCTGGACCACGCAGCCTTCGTAATATGGTCCAGACATACTGTCAGACGTACCACGTACCGGCAAGGAATGTGTGAGAGCAAAGCCAACCTGAAGGAAAGCCCTGCCACACCGACTATCTCTGTAGCGCGAGCCTGACTATCAGCCACAGGGGCTGTGTCAAATGCTCTGCCCGTCCGTGATTTTGTCACACTGAAAAGTTGTTGGACTGTACAACAGTCGGTGTGGCGCTTTTGCAACTATAATACCGTGTCTGTTCCTAGCTCGTTTATCACTGCACGCGAGTAGAGCTCGATGAATCCAATGCGGATCTACCAGGATTGAGTCACCTGTAGAGGAAGTGGAGGACGTCCCTGGGGCAATGCATCGCCTCAAGCGGTGGATGTAGCTAATGCGGTGTATCCTGTGTGCATTGGAGAGGTGTCGCCAGCTTAGTCGTTGTCGCAAATGAGAAACAACATACTTTTACTTACTGAAATGGCAAATCGAAGTAAAGTCTATTAGTCGACTTTGTCAGTCAATAGCGAATACGCCCATCATCAATGGCCAGGTATTCCCTTCTTTTGCGCAACCCGGTAAACGTGTCTGTTCTTACTGTGTCAGTCTTGAGGAGCAGAGCAGGCAAACGAGTTGAAGAGCCAATGCTTATTAGACGTCGGGCCATTGGTCCATTGCCTCGTAGTAGTTGCACGGTACTATGCTAGATGCTTCAGGTTGGAATGACTTTGCAGTGTCTGGTTTTGGCAAAACGAGAAGAAGTTGGAGCCAGAGCCTGACTGCTCCACTTGACTGATCGATGTGACTGGCCTGAAATATGAAGGCGGGGAATCTGAGATGTCGTATACAATATGATAGAGGTCGCATTTCCAACTGTAGGCTGCATCAGTTCGCAAAAAGGTGCAACACACTAGTACTGCAAAGAAACGAAGAACAGACCCTGAATGTCACGTGGTTTTGCAGTCCATGTTCAGCTGAGAAGCAACAACTTCAGAGCAATCACGAAGGAAGAAAGATGTTCAGACGACGCCGATAAAAGATGAATACGAAAGGGCTACAGGGACAAATTAGACTCCTTCCTTTTTTTTTTTTCGATAAGTGGCCATATCTGCCGAATCATTAACAAGTAACTCATTTCTTTTTCCCTAGACAGCAGCAGTGATACTCTGGTTCTCCATTGCAGTCATACATCGGCTGTCAGATCCAATGTCGATTTCTCCAACGTTAATCACGAAACTAACGCATTGTCTTGGTACCTAGTAGGATGAAATATTTGCAACGTACATAGGTAGCCCAGCCGCGGTTGGGGGAGTATGATTATCTGGGACAGTGACTTTAACCCTCTGACCGATAGTGAAATGTCCATTCGTCGGAGCCCAGTAGTAGTGGTATCCTGTTTGCGTCTCCCACGAGCCCGGATTGTCGTTGCCTGGCGCGACCCTGACGTATACAGCTGTGAAGACATGAACGTCTAGAATGTCAGTGGCCTCACTCGCCAAGTTCAGAGACCGCAAGCTTGTAGACGGAGTTTGCGGTCTTGGAGATGTCTGTGACCTAGCTGCCGCACGGCTAGGGGCTCTACTACACCTTTCCTCCATAAGCCGAGCCTGTTACGGTGTTGCTGTAATGCCTGGAGTGGGGGCCGCTGACCTCCCTCGGGCGTGAGGAGCTTATAAGACAGCAGAAGCACTAGAGGAGGCAGAGGCGTTCTGAGATGCCTTCGCTCCGCACCATGTAGCCAGGGACGAACTCCCCCTAGACCGAGAACAACTAGACCGATAATTTCCCTGATCTGCTACGACATTGCTGTTGCCGGTTGAAAACCGCTGATGGATTGCCGGTAGGCTGAGCCAGATTGTTCCGCGTGCATCATTTTATGCTACCGATGGAGGTTCTTCTGGAGCCATATATGTGATCCAATGACTGTTTTCTTCGACATCGGAACGGACCCACTCGCCGTCACGCGGGACATAGTCAGGATATTCTTGTCGGAAGCGCTGCCACACTGTAGTCGGAATAAAATGTCCGTTCTGATTGTCTGCATTAAACCACGTCATGAAGTAAAATAATCGTAGCCGTCCACAGAACCACAGAGGCTGGTCGGGGTGTATAGATACCATTCTACCAGTACGAATAGTAATACTGTACCGGCAGCCATTATGAACAGCATGTTGGCCCTATTAAGCTCGAGAAGCGTCCAACACACCCTGATGAACAGTGTAGAGGCGACTATTTGCCAGGCGGAGAGTCCAGGGATAGCAGTGAGCCGCTGTAGGATGGGTGATACTTGCGTACTGCCTGCCGAGTGTGCCATAGCTACGACTTTGTGGGCTGGAATAGTTATGAGAAGGATTTGAAAGACATACAGAGACAAGAGAGACCTGTTGGAGTCAGTTCCGTCTACCCATCCCGTGAGCTGTCAGCCGCAGACACTCTCAGTCGTCAAGGCTGTACGGTATCAGGTCGACTATTGAAGAGCTTCACCAGGCAGGTCTGTAGATTCAGGTCAAGCAGGCAATGTCACAGTAGGTCTGAGGCTTCTAGCGAGCACTTCAAACTGTCCTAGATCTCCAAAGTCAGCTCGAAGGATGGGCGAGTCGTGTGCGCCTTCACGGCGTGTAATCGAATGGAGATCCATGACCAGAGCTGGGGAGGGAGAGGGAGGGCTCCCTGCCTTCCAGACCATTCCGCTTCTTCTTGCAGAACTAGGCGATGTACACGAGTGATGTCTGTAGCCAGTCTTGGGCTTCTTCAAGCTTGGCTGACCAAAGGCAAGAAGCAGAGACGCAGAGATGAAGCTTGTCCTTCTTCCACCGACTGATCGATATCGATGTGATAGGAAGACGAGGAGCAGAAGCTCGTGGGATATCGCACACGACGAAGCTTGGGTTGCTGACTCCACGTGGCCGCGTGGCGCTGCCTGTGCTGTCGCTCTCAGACACCAAAGCCGTGCAAACGGCGTCACACGTGTCACAGGCGTCAAACCAGACGGCTAGACAACTCTGTAACAAAGGCAAGAAGACACCCACAGCTGGACGCAGGAAAGGAAAACGAGGGCTGTCAGGTCTCGTCTATGACAACTTCAAGCAGGTGTGGATGCACCATGGACAAGCCAGAGATCCTCGGAATCGTCTTCCAGCAGGTGAGCCGGGTCCGCTATCAGATCAAACAAGCCATCCATCCGCTCACTGATCCGCTTGATGCCTGGAAACACAACCAACAGCTTCCACTGCGCACTCTGCTGGCATGCACCCTCGTATCGCGGCAATGGCATACCACTGCACATGCTCTCATCCAGCGCTACCAGCTCGCCGACTTTGAAGATCAGCTCGAGACTCTTCGCTGCTTCACTCTGAACAAGTGCGTGTTACAGCATCGCTGTCGATCATCGAGTGGACTGACTCATAATGCTGCTTATACTATATTATCATCCCTCCTCCCCCGTCTGGACGTACTGCCTGCGTGTCGTGCATGCGTCTTGTCTGTCGCTGTCCGCCTTGTTTTTTTTCCCACGCTGTCAAATACCCGGTTCTCTTCCTCGATTTGACAACCCTTTGTCGGGCAGATCTACAACCGCTCCTGGCAAATCATTCTTCCATTCTCTTCCTCTTCTGTCCAACCTGGTATCTCTGACCGTATCTCCCGATGCCCTCATAGCTTCAGATGAAATCAACAGGCGCACTCTTCAGCACGATCCTACTCAACTTTGCCTGGCTGGACTGCTACCAAAGCTCGACAGGCTACAGCACCTTTATATACATGGTCAGGATCTCAGATATAGATTGAATGGCAGAGAAGGCAAACCACAGCTAGGCGGGGTAAGCTGGTTTGGGTCATCTCTTCTTTGTATTCCTGCCAAGAAAGCTGAATCTTTCCCTCTACTCGTCTCAGACGGACAATGCCCTCCTGGCTCTTGCTGCTTCTCGACGCTCGAAAGGTCTACCAGGCCTCCATACCTTGTCTATCATCTCATCTCCTGATTTGACAGATGAAGGTCTTGCTGTCTATCTAAGCACAACAAATTTCGATGCGAAAGACGAAGCACCTGGAAGCACTTCATATCAAGGACAATACGCTCTCGGTCAATCCTTAGTATCCCTAACTCTCGTCAACACTCCACGTCTTACCGTTCGATCCTTACTGGCCCTAGAACAGCACTGCCAGCATCTCATCTCTCTAGATTTGCGGAATACAGATGGCTTCTTTGAAGATTCCGTACAGCAGCAACAGGTGGATATAGAGGATCCACCCTGGTCTAAAGACATATTCCACCGATTTATCGAGAACAACACCGCTTTACATACTTTTACCTTCTCTTCTGGGCTTTCCACTTTACCTTTTGATCTATTCTCGAGTTTCAACAAGCCACAAAGCGCTCTTCAGAATCTCTTTATTTACTCAAGTAAAGCCATCAGATCACAACATCTTACATACTTTCCTTCTATCCATCGTCTTACTATCTCTGGTTGCTTGGCACTGGCAGATGATCTGCCCTTTGAGTACATGCCTAGGTTGCAAGAAATCAGCTTCTTAGGGAGAGGGTTGTCACTTTCATCTCTCTGGAAACTTTTCCAGCATGAGACTATCAGGAAGATGACACTCGATGTAGCTGGATCGGCGTACGAATCATGCATCTGTTCCGAAAACAGCGCTGCAATCAATACGAACTCCACAATCTCAGATCAGACTGCCGCAAAACCACACAACGAGATTATGGAGAGATTCCCCTTCCCAGCTCCACTCGACAATTTCAAGAAACACAACATACTTTCATCTACAATACCTTCTTGGGCAGTGGCTTTTTTCTTAGCTTCAAGTCCGGTATCTCTCGAATCGATCTCTTTACATGGTGCTATTGTACCTACTTGCTGCTCGATAAGAAGCTCGCAACCCACTCCCTCTCTCACGGATGTCAACCAAATCCCAACACGTCTTCATGCAGGCTACCCGTTCACGTATAGCAGCATGTTGCGATCTTCCATTCTAAGCATTCCCTTCATTCAAGCGGTATTGAGTGTTCTACCTCGAATATCAACGAAAGCATTCATTGCCATTTACAGAGGCCGTAAAGATTCTCTTTCGACGGATGTTCGGCTCGAAGAAAGGAATATTGGAAGAATGAACGACTCGGCTACGGCTGCGTTGACGAGTCTTTCCTTCCAAAGTTTGCGAGATTTAGTAGTCGGAACATCTACCCAATCTCCACCTCCTAGATTGGAAGACGGATCTTCTGGAGACATTCTTCGAGAAGAAATGAAGATGGATGTACTGCCGGAAGCAGTTGAAGCAGATGACTCTGACCTGTCGGATTCTGAGGCGCATCGTCAATACAATGCCAGCTCTGCAAATGAGATAGCACCTGTCAGACAAGATCGTAGACGACATAGAGCTCAATCAATTTCTGGTATGCCAAGTAGGAAAGCTAAAGTCGCTCGTAAGGCTTTACAGCGCAGTGCTTCTGAATTCATGTTAGGCCGTCATAACAAAGCAGCTACATGCAGTAGGCAGGAAACAAGACAAGCAAAGCAGAGCGGAAACAGTGCACTCTGCAGTACAAGGACCGTCAAGCCGTTAGAAGCCCTGTCCGGTACAGTATCATCTGTCGGACTCCCCGGCACACTGGGCTCCAGTGATATTGAGGGGTCGTCTACCACTTCCGCACAGCAAGTGGCAGACGCTAAGCATGCTGCTCTAGTCAGATTACTGGCTGTTTCGAGTGTGCACGACTCGACTCCGCCACCTACTTTCTCACACTTTGGAAATGTAGGAACTTCCAGATTAAACCCTCAACAGGCGGAATGGCTACATGTCGCTACCGGAGGCCGTATCATTCGACTTGAGCTGTGATCAACAGGTGGTGCATCGTGGATTCGAGGATCCGGACCGCACTGGGTCCCCTACTACCTAAGCTCGTTCCGGCAATCAGTCAAGATCCAACAAATGCACCAAATATCGTCAAGTCCACAACTTGACAAATCATCTATCTACATTCTATTTTCGTTTTATTTCGACGCTGCAGCGGGAAAAATTACCTGATTGTTCAGCCGGCAAACTGAAGTCTGCCTCTTCTCTTTCTTCTTTCTCTCGTAACTAAACCAGCTGTATAGAACGGCATGTAGCATAGACTTTTCAAACTTACATTTACATACAAATTTAATGGGGATGCTTAATATGGGAGAGGTTAAGCCTTCGCTAGATCGGCAAGCTTTCTGACGTAAATTCCTCCACTAAGACATCCATTTACTCCTCTTCCGAAACCACAACACTTTGAAGCATATGAATAACTACGGACAAGCTCCTTCTGGTGGCTAAATTCTACATCCGTCTGCTTGATGGAAGGCTATTAGAGTAGCATTTACAGTTCTAACAGAGATCTAAAGAGACTTTAACCCGCCCTTCAGGTGGCGAACCATTAAGAAAAACAGAAGTTTCAAGCTTTTTCACCACTCTTAAAGAGTACCTTCGGTTTCGGCTGCTTCAGGTTCGTCAACCCATTCGTTTTCTTCTTCAACAATCTTGTAGTTGTCCTGCTTGGCGGCATTGGTGAAGCCAGGAACAGCACTTGGATTAGTTCCATTGCTGCTCGATTCGGAAGAGGTAGAGGAAGAAATGGACAGCTGGGTAGACCATAGTAACCGGCATCAGCTGCAAGTTTCCTTCTTCCAACTGATTGCGATCTAGCTAGTTAGATCCCAGAGTGATTATCCACCTACCTTTCTCATAGACTTCTCCCTTTCAGGTGAGGAAATAGGCGGCAGATGACCCTCTTCAATGAGGACTCTAGCATCATGGATTTCATCTCGAGTAGAACCCCATGATCCTTTACCTCCGTATCCCTCCTTCTTTACCTTGATAGGCGAGGTCTTTACTGCACCTGCGGAATTGGTATAGCTGTGGTGGGGAGTCTGCGGATGTTTCCATTTCCAGGTCAGCCGAGAATCGATAGACGGAGACGGTGCAGACAGGAAACTATTCAAGATATTGGATAGGCCGGACAACCACTTACTTCTTTCTGTGAGTTCAACGCCTGATGTCAGCTTGTTCCTCAGTTTGCGATGCCAGCTGGCTTACCGTCTTGTGAAAGGACCTGGTCATAGTTCAAACACGAGGGTTGATCCACAGGATTAGTGGACTGGGGGAAGAGAAAAGCTCGATATGCGTGGCACGTGCTGCTGCTTGCTACAGTGCGTTGTAGAGCAGTTGTACTGACACGAGCGGGAGAATGTGAAAGTCAAAGCCCCTCCTATTCGCGTCAAGTTCTCCATCTTGTCAGAATAGCCTTGCAAGATCGTTCCTTTCAAGACTCGTCGGCACGCACCAAATAAACTTGCCGGTGAAGCTTCTGCTGTGCAGCTGGAAACGCGGGGCTCCAGGTTTGGCAATAGGCGCTAGGTGATCGACCATTCCACAAGGGTGTATATTTACCAGGGACAGCATATGATGGTAGTTTGCGAGGCGAAGATTTGTTGCTGTGCTGTGTACAACTGCTCCTGTGTCATAACATCAATAACGCTATAATAGCAAGACCGTTAGAAATGGTGGCAACTCCCATCCAGCAAAGCCACTCAGTTTACAGGAAGGATAGCTGCGTACATATGGCTTGAGTCGTCGACTAGCTCACTCCGTCCTTGCTCAGAAGCGTGAATGCTGCATCATAACGATAAGTCTCAGCTCCTCGGATAGGAAAGCGCGATCGAGAAAGGGCGGCCATTCGCAGTCTGCACGATACCCGCTTATCTGCAGACCGTCCAGTCTTTCCGGGCAAGTCAGTATACGAAGCAAGTCACAAGTCAGACCATGGGAGCATCACAGTCATCTGCCGCCGCCCCTGCTGCTGCTCGCCGTGCTCCGGCGACGGCGCCGCTGTCAGAGAAACAGGCACACGCACTGGAATCGACAATGGCGAGAATGTCCATGAATACAGAAGGAGAGCAGGATAAGCGAAGTGCATCCGCACAGCTCACTATGGAGGACGTTCAAGCATGGCATGAGGCCTATGAAAGGGACCCTTCCAAAGCTGTCATCGGTACATTACTCAGGTGAGTCTAATTGTTCGTCGGTTCGAGGATCGCCGGCCGGCAAATGAGACTGAAACACGCCTTCGTAAACTTGTAGCAAGCAGGATCTATTGCAGAACCTCACACAGAGACAAGCTGAGGTGGCCGATACCCAAGTCTTCAATCTGAAGTTGAGTAGCGAGGTTACGCCAGTCACGAACCAGAAGAGCAGGTGAGTAGACACCATATTAGGTGGTCTTAATCGCTCTGTGGCAGGAATACCTTACGTATCTCCTTTCCTTCTATCTTAGTGGTCGATGTTGGTTATTCGCTACTACAAACTGTGCAAGACTGGCCTTCGCGAAGAAGCATGACCTTCAAGAATTCCAGTTCTCACAATCTTACCTCTTCTTCTGGGACAAGCTGGAGAAAGGTAGGTTAAATGGTTTATACGATAGCTCTAGCTCAACGTGAGCACGCCTCTGATCGTAACTTGTCTCTCATTTCAGCCAACTTCTACCTTGAGAACATGATTGACCTAGTCAATGAAGACCTCGACTCACGCATCGTTCAATATCTCAACCAGTCGCCAGAGAACGGTTAGTATCAGATTGCATAAGGGAAGCTGTTTAGCTAGAAGCAATCTGATGATTGATACTTTCGTTTTTAACAGATGGTGGGCAATGGGACATGGCTGTCAATTTGCTCGAAAAGTATGGTCTCGTTCCGCAAGCTCTATACCCGGAATCATGGCATTCTAGCAACTCCGGCAAGCTGGACAAGCTAATTACTTCAAAGCTTCGGGAATACTCCCTAGAGCTCCGTGAAATATATAAGACCCGACTGTCATTGCTGCAGCAACAACCTTCCATCTCTCATCTTGGTCAGGAAGAGGTCACTGAATTGGCTTTGAGGGCCTGCAGATCACGGAAGACGGCTCAAATGGGCGAGATATATACCATCCTGGCGATGATGTGCGGCGTACCACCTAAAGCGGATGAGAAGCTCTCTTTCGAGTTCTACGATAAGAATCAGAAATACCAATGTCTTAAAGCTACACCTAAAGAACTCTACAAATCCATTGAAAGCAGTTTCAAAGCTTCAGAATGTATTTCCCTTATCAACGATCCCAGAAATGAGACTAGCAAGCTTTATACGGTTCAGAGGCTAGGCAACGTATGGGGCGCTAGACCAGTATTGTACGTCAATACGGAAAGCGAGGCCTTAGAGAAGACGGTCGTCAAGATGCTCAAGGCAGATGTCCCTGTCTGGTGAGTTCAGCATCTTTTCCCAACTCAGTACATAAGCTGACGTTTGATATTTCTCACATATCCTGTAGGTTTGGATGCGACGTCGGTCAGTTCTCGAACAGCGGGCTGGGTATTATGGACACTGGTCTTTTCGACTACAAAGGTACCTTTGGCACCAATCTAGGCATGTCGAAAGCGCAACGCCTTCAGACAGGAGAATCCGCTATGACGCATGCCATGGGTATGTCAGACAGCTGAGCATAGACATGAAGGCATTCGAAGCGCTGACGTACTTGTAATCCATCAGTCATTGTTGCTGCTCACCTGGACGCAACCGGCAAACCCGTCAGGTATAGGGTGGAGAATAGCTGGTCCGATACGGCAGGTAGCAAAGGTAAGCGCATAGGTCTAATACCATACCAAAGTAGCTAACTCGAAGCTTTGGTGCCCATCATCTAGGATACTTCGTCTGCACATCTGAATGGTTCAAGGAATACGTCTACCAGATTGTAGTCCCCAAGAAGCTTGCTCCACCCGAGTTGGTCAGAGTATTTGACAGTGATACGCCTATTGAGTTGCCTGCTTGGGTAAGTCCTATCGTAAGATCAGAATGATCGCAACTTCACTGACGAACGCCGTAAACTGTGCAGGATCCGATGGGCTCGCTGGCTTAAGTGTACGATATAGAGACAAAGTCATCGAGACTCGATTGTCAGGATCTGTGGGGACTTGCATCTTGTACCGGGGTCGTACATGACATCCAGGCAATAAGCACGATACTTTTACTGAAGAGACAATGAAAGCGAGAAAGACTTGAGCATGATGACAAACTAACAACTATGAAGACGCAGGCTACGAAGGTCGAATAGGAGGATATCTTTGCAAGCTGATGTACAAATCTTTCATAGCGAGCGCTCTCAATAACAAGTCACATCCTATATTTGTTGGGCAGAAAAAGAGCGTAGGCACAACTCAGACCGACCGGACTGCAAGCTTGCGAGACCTACAGTACTTGAGTATAACGCTCGAACTCACATAGCCGGCAGATATTCGACTGGCTTGTGGAGCCCGGCGGTGTGCCTGGGCGTCTCAAAGCATGGAAAGAGATAATGGGGCGAGGCAGCTAGAGGCCAAATCTGCTCTGTCCTGAGGCTTAAGTATCATTAATTGCTGATTCCCAATTGGGCTTTATCACTTTCGAATGCATTCAGCGCATCTCGCATATGCACTCTGAGGACATAAGCCTTTTGGGAAAGGCGCTGAGATGACTCTGACTGATCCCCAGGCACCACATTGTTCAGTTGGCGCCTCACGGGATCGGACTGCGTAAGAAGTCTCTCGAATTTTCGTATGTGGGTCCAAGTGCGGCATGCATTGCTCAGCGATAGCTTTTGGTTCTTGCCAGCTATTCTGAGCTTTGTGAGGGCCTGTTCCAATTCTACTACATAAGTTGCCAACGGACAAAGAGGCTGGTCAGAGCTTGAACTAGATCTTGCGTACACGGCACCCTGCCTGGAAGGCGGCTGTCTCGAGCTTTCCGTTCGAAGATTGCTCATGCCTGCGGGGCAGTGGCCGGTTGGTCTTGAGAACAGGAAAACGTTTGAAGTACAGAAGGCGTCTCTGCTGAATCGGATACTACTGTACTTCAGAAAAGATAGTCTGCCAAGTTTTGGTAGAGAGATAGGAACGGGAGAAAACTTTAAAGGCTGCATATCATGCCAGTCTGACAATTGACGACTACGGGCCTAAAGACAGCAGCGTTCAGTAAGATATCTTGTTCCTCTGTATGTTTGTCTTACACGTTCAAGCTGTGCTGACTGTGCTATGGGGAGTCGGATTGCGCAACGTTTCGATGTCACACGAAGATGCAGAGGGCCTGTAGGTGATACTTACATAGGGATTTCTATATATTCTTTGTGAGATTATCATACAATACAAGGTCATCAATCTCCGATACGGCGACTTGGGCAAATTCTCTAGCTTCCATATACAGCCAGATCTGCAAGAGGGAACAAAGTATGTCAGTCAGCGTTAATTCTAAGAATGATAGCCCAACCTCACCTTTAGCATCGGGAAAAGAGAGCCACTCTCTACCCCTTCCTTCAGATTAGCGCTTGTTCCTACTTGTTTCCCGAGTTGTCGCAAAATAGGTAAGGCGCCCTTGAAGAGATCCATATCGGGATCCAACTGTCTTCCAATACCTTCGAGTAACAGGATAGACAAGACAGTATTGATGAAATCACCTTCTAATCTAACATGATGCGTTCTAACAGCTTGTAAAACTTCCGACAATATATCCGAGATCTTAATCTGTGCTAGAGAGAACGTCCTAGATTTGACAGATAGAACGAGATGTTGTATTTTCAAAGCAAATGTTTCATCATCCACTACTAATTCTGGAGATTTGCATCTTTCAACCATTAATCTGCCTGCTTTATAGCCATCGAACTCAGCAACAGCACGGAAGAGCTCGATGAAATTCCTTCTGTTCTCATCATCTAGCTCTGTAACGAGACCAGTATCGAGGAAAACAATCTCAGGTTGAAACCCTTCTTCTTCTAATTTGTTTAGTTCAGCATGCCATAGTTTACGATCATGCGAGACGTCTCGGAGACGTTGTGAGATATCGTGATTCTGGCTCTCATCACGCGAGGCTTGATCCGGTTCTGCATTATCAACGAAGCGAGACCAGAGTGACTTGATGATAGATCGGGTGGAGGGCTTGTAGAATTTCACCATGATGTTGCCCGGATGAAGATCGGCATGTACGAAGTTATCAAGTAAGAGCATTTCCTGGAATTGATGACAGAAGTCAGCACTATCGGCTGCAGCGAGGATGGACGAATTTAGGTCAAGTTGGGATCAACTTACTAGGAATGCATCAAGACCGAGACTGGCGATTCTATAGTCATACGGACCCCCTCCCTCTCTCAGGAAAGCTTTCAAAGGCACAGCATCTTCGTACTCCTCGACGAGTACTCTCTGACTGGTATAATCCATCAAAGGTCTCGGGAAGCTGACCACGGTACGATGTCTAAAGTTCTCCTCGAACCGCAAGAGGTTATCCGCTTCATGCGTTAGATCAAGTTGACTTTTCATCATATTACCGAATACTTCAACTTCTTGGGGGAATGAAAGCCATTCCATTCCTGGGAAAGCATTCAGTATTCGAGCGAAGAATCCCATAATCTTTAAATCTCGATTTATGATTTTCTCAACGTGTGGATGCAGGACTTTAATCGCTACGGAAGTATGAGGGGTATTATCTCGTTCGACTTTCTGCTGTGAGCCAGATAGAGGAATAATGCTGGTTTTGGCGTCCGCTTTGGGACCCAAGTAGTCGAGAGGGACCAGATCCGGATTGAGAACACCTTTATATGCCTGCCAGGAAGGATAATGTACTCAACTCAAGCGTCCATAGGAACGCTTAATGAGTTTCCCCACCTGTGCAATCGCCCCAATACCCATCGGCTTCGGGTCGAACTCTATGAAGATCTCATCGAATGGCTTCTTGAAGGCTTTCTCGAGTACCCTCTTTGTATACCTCAGTGAATGCGCTTTGCCATTCGAATGCAAGCGCGCAAACATATCACAAAGCTCGTCGGGAAAGAGATCTCTGCGCGAGCCTGCCCATTGAGCGAGCTGTCGATTCAGGTGGATGAGATGCACGTGATATCATCGTCAGTGTGCGTTTACGAGTGAGATCACCCAAGCAGGCTAGATTCGAAGGCTGCTCACCTTGATGAAAGTGGGGCCAGCCCGTTCCATCTGACGAACCAGGAAGCTGTACCACCATCTCGTCGTTGCCCGTTCCTGGTACTTGCGCTTCTTCTTCGCTGCTGATGGAGATGACTTGTCGTTGCTCAATTCGAGAGCGAGCAGAGGAGCAGTCACAATGACAGGTATGAAGAGCATAGCAAGGTATAGGAAGCGCCGAGCTGTGCCCAATGGCTCTATGATATATCGATGGATCGACGTCAGGAAGCGATCCCACAGCGAGAGCTGTTCGCCCTCTTCGAGCAGCGATGCCTTCTCGTTGAGCGTGAGATCCTTGGCGTGTTCGTAGAAGTCCTGTGCCTGCTCTGACAGTGTAGCAGCAGTATGCGCATGCTCGCTGTCGTCCAGCTTGATCTTCGACAGCGACAGCGGGATGAGCAGCCATAGCGGCCGTCGTGGTGGCAGCGGTGACCCCGAAGATGACGACGAATGGCGGCTTCGACTTCCACCACCATTCCTGCCGCCGTTGCTCCATCGTGCTCGAGGTGCTATATGGGCATTGCTCATGCTTCCGTCCTGCCATGCTCCTGCACTCCTCCTGCTCCTCGTTGACGTGTGCAGCTCATGCTGGTGATGATGCTGCCAGTGGTGACGCGCTTGATGGCGGACAGCAGCTCGAAGCAGCGACCGCGAGCAGGAAAGCGAGCTCGACGGGATGGGCACACTCTCGGATATCCGCAAGAAGCGCAGACCTATGCTGGCACTGCTCATCGCGACCGTCTGGCTGCAATTGCCGCAGAGTTGAGCGTCGAAGCTGACAAGTCGGCGAGAAAGGCTGAAGAAGGTGGAATGCAGGAAGCAGCTGAAGCAGCACCGGATAAGCACGTACAGTATGAGGCTTTTACTTAAGTCTATAGTCTGCTCCAAGAACTCTGCCAGACGGTTTGAAGCAGTGGCCGTTCATGCCGATACATCCATTATCTCGTCTATACTGGGACTGGTTCTACAGGGAGGCTTGGGATCCAAGAAGGTCATGCATGTTCCATAAAGCAGGACGAATGCATCTGAAGACAAGGCTTTACAACTAATCCACGAGAGAGCTTTGTCCCCCAACCTCCAAAGAGACGCCACTTTTGCTGTCAGACGACAACGTGAACGGCAGTCGACAAGTACCCTGTCTTCTTGAATACTGCTATTCACATACCTTCTCTCTGCTCAATTCTGACTTGATCCCGACTCTAGTGCTTGAAATGGGCTACACTACTTGCTTTTCAGGCCAGTTCGACCTGGACAGGCCTCTGGATGACAAGACATACCAGCTTCTCGTCGGTCTGTCCGAAACAAGACGTGTCGAACGTGCCTTCAGACAGGAACAAGGTTATGGTATAGATGGTGAATTCTACATTGAACAAGGAGATGATCATGGAATCCTCATCGATGATAACAAACCACCTCGTACACAGCCTGGTCTGTGGTGCGGTTGGGAACCCACCGAGGACCGCTTGCATATTCGATGGAATAAAGGTGTGCGATAGATTATCGACTCTTCACCTCTTTCTTTTGCTAAAATGTCGCTGAACTATATAAATACAGTCGAAAAATTCTATTCCTACGTCGAGTGGCTCGTCTACATTGTCAACAAAGTCCTTAAGCCTGCCGGTTACAAGCTCACCGGCACTGTAGATTGGCAAGGAGAAGACAATGATGACATCGGCATTATCACAGTCACCGAAGAAGGCAACGTCAAAAGCCAAAACATATTCATGGCTCCCAAGTGGAAGGTGTGGACTGAACTAGATATCATACCAGAGTTACGCGACTGCTTCCAATGCAGATACAGCGAATTAAACATTCCCAACTGCGCCTGTAAGTCTTGGACAAGTCTGTATTACACCATCACAGCGAACCTGACTCTTGCCCTTTTCCCAACGTAAAAACGTTGAAAACAACAGTCTGCGCCCTTGTGCGAAAGAAGCATGATGCAGTCGATGATTATTACTACGGAAGAATAGACTCCTTCGATAAAGAACTATGGCAGGAACTCAGACGAAAGTGAGCATTCCACCCGCTTTCATTTTTGCTACCAGGCTCGGCCATTTACTGATCAAAACCTATAGCCATGTTCTTTAAGAGACGAGCTTCCCGAGACTATCACGGTTCATGATTGAGTACGCACCGAGCACAGATGTATCCGTTGTTCTGAGCCGAACGTGCTGGCTATGATATCAATCCTTCCAATGTGCTTCTTGCCCACCGCCGGCCGTGTTGTTGCATGACCGTGGTGCTTGCCTGACCAACTATTGCCTTCGTTATTCCACTCGCACAGCCCTTCAACGGTTTGCGCAGTCCAGAACGTACATGAAGGAGGCGTTGTCCTACATGCTTGAAATATTGGCGGCCCGCTTATTGTCCTTGAAACGTAGCCTTGGAAGCCAGCTTCCTGCGTGATACGCCGTAGACCGCACTATATCATGCGACTAATCCTTCTATGATAGAACGCCATCGAAGACCACATTCAAAAGCCAAAACCGTTTATGTCTCTTCAAGCGAAGGAGTAAGATTCTTTACCATCCTTCTTGCACATGACTTTAGCATCTTGAGTTCCGACAATTCGCTGTAATTTAAGGAAATCATATTTGCTAAAAATAGTTTGACAGGAGACTTCTTCTGCGTCAAGGACGTCTTCTACAGTCTCAGTGATTGTATTGCCTTTAGTGACTGGTCTTTCTCTCTTCAAAAATGGATACTGCAAGTATTCGGCATAGAAATCCGCATGCTCTGGAGGAGCGTAAAACATGATCGTTTGTGCACCTCTGATTTTGTATCTTCGGAAGAAATGGAATCGTTCGGTAACAACTAAGTAGGGTTTTGTGCCTTTGAAGAAAGCTGTACGGGCTCTTGAGATTTCGCTATTCGATGAGTACCTAAAACAAAAGAAAGAGATTAGAACGACAGGCAAGAGCAAACAAGCGTTTGCGAGCTCACTCGGATAAGACGGCATAATCGAAGTCGCTTAGCTGCTTGAGGTGCGCATTGACCCTCACGAAGTCGAAATACGAAGGTATGAATATCAAAGTATGCGATGAAGCGACAGCTGACTTTCTCAAAGCCGGAAGTGCCTGCATCGAAAATTGCATCAGCTACCAAGCTAGAGTTTCCAAAAAAAAGCTGGAATCTGGGCTGACCTTCTTCGTAAAATATTCAAATCGCGCGTCATCCTCCCCTTGAGCGCTTTCCGATTCAAAGCGCAAAAAGGTTTGCTTGACTCCAGGCAAGATCCGATCAAGGACACCTTCATATGTCTGTTCCGTTCTCACTTTGCCGGCCACGTTTGTAAGTTGCTTGTTGAAAAGGTGACGAAGCTCCGGAAATTCATAACGAGATAAGAGGATTGTTTGACGTAGAAAAGCTGCTTGGCCATCGAGATACCAAGGTTTGACTCGCGCGAAATCACAGCCATGCGCTTCCTTCGGAATCTTGTTCAGATGATCAAAGATGAACTAGTTTATCAGGAGATTAGCGGAGACTCGTCTGCTTCACGCACAAAGAGGAACTTACTTGAACGTGTTCCCAATTCTGCATCTGCATTACATCCATCTGGTCGGCTACGACTATTTCGATGGAGGACAAGAAGTCGGCACTCCTAAAAGCAGTATCAGCAGATGCTTTAAGCAGTTGCGAAGTCGTTACTCACTTCTGATTCTCGATGCTTGTACGGAGACCCAGAGGACTAGCAATAATGAGGTCACTCTGGTAGAACTCGGAATATAGTTTGATACTCTTCCTCGTGACTTTCATACCGACTCTGAATGTATCGTCGATGTTGCCTTTGAACGTCTCCCTATGATCTCGAGGGTACTTTGACATGCCATCAGCATCTTTCTCATCCTTTGCCAGTTTATCCGTAACTCCCTCTGGCAAGCTGAAATCGGTCATAAACCTTGTTTTGTTTTCGACTTGCGTTGCCAGGGAGAAATGCATGAGATGTTGTATCCATGGAAGGGCAGAATTGCGCATTGGCAGTAAAATAAGGGCTTTCGGTCGCGTATAGCCCTGATCTCTAGTCTCTCGGTCGATATTATCGGGGTTACTAGCTAGAGCTTCATTATTTTTCAGAACGCGCTGGCGGGTCTTCGCGATATGGTTCATGATATGTAACGAAGACATAGCTCGAATATCATCTAAACTATCGTAATCTGTACGAGCATGGAGAACATCCTGATAACTTGAAAGGATCTGTAGTAATTCGGAAGGCAATTCTGACCTTGAATCTTCGAGGTAATCGTCGAGTTTCTCCTTGAAACGGGGATTCATCTGCAGAAGAGTACCATATCAGCGATGCCTATGATCTGCGAAAGAGTGCGACTGACTACAGGAGCATTCGTAGAATCTTCCTTCTTCCATGATGGCAAGTCGAGTCTTGCCTGCACAAGCTGTCCTAGGGCTGGGCGAGAGATCTTTGCGGTTGCCCACTTGGAACTCTCAGCTGCTTCAAGTGATACTGGAGTGATGAGCTTGTTCTCAGTCGCAAAGTGTCTCTTGAAAGAATCTGCTGAAGCTAAAACACCGAAGCAATGTATATCAATCAGATCTTTTCCTCGATCACCCTCACTATACATACACAACTCACCATTTTCATCTTCATCATCATCCTGCTCATCTTGGGCAGTCGTTAGCCGTTCAGCCTTCTCCTCCTCGTCTGCATTTACTTGTTCATCGACTTCAACGAGGCCATTTGCCCGCTTGTCGCCCTGCTTGTCTGCTTCGCTCGCAGCGGCTTTGCTTTTCTTTGCACGACGCGCAATTTCGTGCCAATCCTCACCAGTTTTGCGCTTCGAGGCATTGCGCGCACTAGCGACGTTCAGCAGGGTGATAAGCTTGACTTTTGCTTTATCGACATCGGAGACATTCATATTTGTGATATACGAAATGGGTGGTATGGAACCACGTCTAGCGAGGCAATATAGACTTGGGCAGTCCAGACCCCGCCCAATGTGGCAAAATATAGCTTCAGGCGACTCGAGTAAATCATGTGTATGCGGGATGCAGGGAATTGCACTACAATTACACTCAGAATGTGTGCTCGGTCGAGTCGGCGCCCATGGCTGAGGTAGCACTCGAGCCCGCAGAGACACTTTGCAAGATTCTGTCTACATAGGACGCTCCAGACCATTTCTGATGGGTGAGAACGTCTGTTCCTACTTCCTTCTCTCGCTTCTGGATCAGGTTCACATATGCTAGCATGCCTTCGGTCTTGTATCGTTGAGCAAGCTCGGCTATACGATTCAGTGAACATTGGTTAGGGGTATACTCTTTTCAATAAGCAGGTTTCAGAGACTTACCAGTAACCATGGCACCGCTATGTAGGCCAGCTAAACTGATAAGCTGTAAGACGAAACCTTCTTTGCCTAGATTCCAGATAAAGTTCTTTAGATCCTGATCTGTGAAGCCATGACCTCCCCAGTTGAAAGAGGGCGAAAGATTGTATACAAGCCATCTGCAGGTAGTAGAAGAGCCTGTTACTCCACCTCCCACTTTTTTCGAAGATGGTGTCACACTCACTTTCCGGGATATTTCTCCCTAATCTCGCGCGCGAAGCCAGTTGCCTGCTTAAGGTCAGGTGACTTCGTCTCAAGCCACAGCATGTCGGCGTAGGGCGAGAAAGCCAAGACACGCTTCATAGCAGCTTCGACACCTCCTTTGTAGTGATAGTAGCCTTCACGTGTTCGCGATAGATCCCAGCTCCATTCGACATCTTTGCCAATTATCGCTCGAGCGGCTGCTCTGCATTGGCGATTCGAGAGGCCGCGACCAAGTACGCCTGCCTGATATGTCTGGAAGGCGCTATCCGGATCTTTGATATGCTCCTGCTTCCTGATGGTGTTCTCGACGGCTGTAGCGAAGATGTCAACATGCATGTGAGTCGTGATATGAACAGGTGAGAGCTAACCTTGATCGAATGTTACCAATTTATGCTTCTCTGTGAAAGCCTTTTCGAGAGCATCAATTTCAGGGCCGGTTGCTCCCTGCGCTTCCGCAGCCGCTATCTGTTCCGCCAATGGAATAACGTCCTCTCCCTCGTGCTCTACTCCAAGAATGAACTCATGATCCCTCGTGTCAATGACCGAGCTAATTAATTTAGCACTTTCTGCATCGGTTCTTGCTATAAGTAGGGTTTCCAAACCCATGATGTCCCATTGCATGCGAGCTGCAATCAAACGGGAGACATGCTCGCTAAACGGAACAAGGACTTTGCCTGCTTGATGACCGCATTTCTTGCCGCCATGAAGCTGATCTTCAAAGTGGACAGCTGACGCTCCAGCTTCGCCAAACTGTTTAGCAAGCTTCATGACTGTTGAAAGACCGCCGTGTCTGTCGTATCAAGCTGATCAGCCTATTTGTTCAACCGGACCTAAGAGGCAGCACTGCTTACCCGGTGTCACCATCACAAACAATAGGACGCAAATAGTCGATATACTCCATCTTCTCTCGCTCAGCTGGAGACTTGCTCATGCGTTCATCGTAATGCTTGCGGTCGTGATGGAGCTGAGCTTTGAACATCCGCTGAACCTGGTTAGGCACGGTAGTGTAAGGGTAGTCCGCCAGATCGGGACCAACATCGTTGTTTGCAGTTGTGAGTACACTACTGCATGCCCAGCCGGAGACATACAGGACTTCCTGATGCTTTGCCATCTGGGTCATCTGTACAGGGTCAATTGCTCCCATAGTGTGTACTGGTCTTCCGGCTTCAGCAGCCTCTGTGAGTAATGCATATAGCTTCTTGGCTTGGATGTTAACTGGATTGAGGGAATCCACGGGCATTGTACCTCTTTTCGAAGCCACCGCCGCTGCATTGTAAGGGCGTTTAATATCCTTGAAGCGGGGGGAAGCCCACCATTCATCTATTTGCTTGCAGCGAGCTTCAAAATCTGCTTGCTCTTCTGCTGCACTAGGAGGTTGCAGTCGAAAGGGTGGTGAAGAAGCAGTCTTCTCGGCTCTTGCTGGTACAGACATTGACATACTTCGGATTCCGGCAGGAAGAGAAGCTAGGCGGACTTGACATTGACACGCCAGCGACCGTGGAGGGGCTCTCAGCCGTCTCAGAGCAGTACTGCGAAGCATGAGAAAGTGCAGCGTTGCAGTGTTGGCGAGAGCAGAGCAGAGCTTGGAGATTCTATTCCACGCTGGATCAGCAGTCTTGACCCGGCCCGCATTGCCGAGGCCAGGAAAGCCGGCTTGCCTCTCTGACCGGTACCATACGATGCTGGAGTGGCCAGTTCAGCAACATCAGCAGCATGGCAGTACGTGACCGATAGTATGACAAAGAAACGCTCGAACGAGCGTCCAGCTCTCAATGACGGTCCTGCAGCAGCCGACGAGAGTCGCGAAAACGTGATCGGTCAGTGACAGCAAGCAGAGGTCAGCTTCGTGCAGCACTGATTTGCGCAAGAATGAACGCAGCACGCTTACTACAGGGCCGTGAACCGGGAAGCTCTGTGTCTGCTAGTCAAGGCCTCCCCGGCCGCCCCATCATACAAGATGCGTCTGAACAACCGACAAGGCCCAAGTTTGACATGCCTGACCTGTCAGGTTCAGCGTGTGAGCGCAACAGCCGCAAGCGAAACGGGGAGATAGCTGATAGTACCCTACAGCTTTGCTTGCAAGGGTTCAGAGCTTTCTACCACAGCTCCAACAAGCCAATATATCGTTACCTGCCGATCATGCTGGGGGTAGTGCATTCGAACTAATAGAAGAGAATTCAGACGATGATGAAAGTGACGACTCAGAAAGCGATGCTATCGAGAGCATGCAGCAAGAAGATTCAGACGGCAATAGCGAGGGTGATGAGGCCGTTGAGGCACAACCACAGATTGTAATGGTACGCTACCTGCGATTGCCTGTGGCGTCCCTTTTCCTGGTAGGCTAACTGTTCCTCATTCTACCTATTCTACGCATAACAATGGCGGCAGAATCTTGCTCTTGGAGTATTAGAGGAGAAGAAGGACGGCGGGGCTGAAGCAGATACCAACTCTGAGGAAGATTCGTCGGATGAGGATACTTCAGAAGAGCAGGCGGGCAACGATACAGATATAAAGAAGACAAGCAACGAGAAAAGTCGTAGTGGCGGAGGAGAGCGTGTTCCTCGCCTAGCGATGCCGAATGCAGCGAAGCAAAGGAAAAAGGCCGGCAAACCTTTAATACAGGAAATGTCGTGATTAGCTAGCTTCTAAAGAAATCTGAGAGCCAGTCAAGAAGTGCTTGTTGTTGTTCTACTAGAAACTCGGCTGGGTATGCAAGTCAATCTTCTTAGCTTTGCAACAGCATCTTTGGCTATGCAGCAGCACCTACTAGAAGCAGGACCTTTGCCACCATGCTGCTTGCTCCTCCGCACCAATTCTATCAAACAAACAAATGCACCGGCGGAAGCCTCAATCAGGCAAAGCTAAGAAAGAGCACCTTAAAGCTAAACGAGCTGGGAAGCGCGAAGATGGCCCCCATGTGTTGTCCGCGATACCATCAGACAAAACATCATTCCAATTAGCAAAACGTCATGCAGCTGGAAGAGGGGCAGGTACAGTTCTGCCAGATGATAGGCAACGCGCAGAGACTAGACGAGCCGCTCGTACTGCTCTTGAAAGTAGATTTATTAAGCTGCCTCAGGCTTATGTGGATCATTATCGTTCCGTACTTGCAAAAAGGCCGTTCACGAGGCCGATCGACCAGAGTACGGCTCGCATGATAGAAGGTATACTGACTGGTTGAAACTGGCCTCTGACTTGACTCGGAAACATACTGATCCTCTTCCTCGCTTGCTCCAGAGGATCTGAACATCAAGACCTCAGAAGGTAGCGATACTTGTCTGCTCTGCCCTAAACGGCCAAAATGGAAGTACTACATGACGAAGAAAGAAGTGGAAAAGGTAAGATTCCGATATCTCCTGACGAACCTGTCGTCGCAATCTGTTACTAAGATACCGGGTGAAGAATGAATCTGTCATGTTCGAGAAATGGCTTTCAAGCACAGAATCTCAACTACACGAGCAAGAATCAAAGACCGAATTCCAAGTCATGGGATACTTCGAACGTAATTTGGACGTATGGAGACAGTTATGGCGTGTCAGTGAAGTGTCAGAAATACTTCTTGTACTTCTGGATGTTCGATGTCCACTACTACATTTACCTACCTCGCTGCAAGATTACGTCTCTACGCTGAAACCACGCAAGAAATGTATATTGATTCTTACAAAGGTGGATCTGGTACCTAAAGCTCTAGCCGATGCGTGGAAAGCATACTTTGAAAAGCGATACAACTACGATGTGGTCATGGTGGAATCCTACAAGGAGCATACGCGAGGCGAGAATACGCAGGGTGTGTAGGAAAGCCACCACAAGCAATCCATCACTCGTGTCAGACTGACGTGCTTTATACCTTTGGCACAACAGGAACTCGCAAACGCTTTGACCCAGGAGCATCAATGGAAGTCCGCAAATCTCTCGTTGCAGCGCTCAAAAAAGCGCATAAAGAGTTTTGTACACCTCCGGAAATGATGAAAGAAGAGAACAAAGCACGATGGAGACCACGAGTACGCACTGATATTGAATGGGATAGCCTTCTCAACACTCCTGAAGATGAAGACATGCGAAGAGCAGAGATCAGAACTCGAGGAGATGTCTCAATGAAACATCCTATTCTATCTCAGGCTGCCAGTTTAGCTTCTTCAATTGAAGAATTGAGCAAGGCTGAAGCGAAGAAATTGAGAAGACTTCAAAGACAAGAGGACTTGGATAATAAGAGTCGCCAGCAGAAGGTCAGGACGGCCAAAGAAACGGAGGAGGATAGTCACGCTGATGAAGAGGAATCGGGGAACGATGATTCGAATGCAGATGAAGACGATGAAGCTGAAGCCGAGGACGCAAAGCATTACGAACAGCCTCCGTACCTATCAATCGGCTTGATAGGTCAACCCAAGTACGTCTATCCTTGCCCCTGTTAGCATCACTTGCTGATCATCTTGGTAATCAGTGTCGGTAAATCATCGTTGCTCAATGCATTATTAGGGCGAAAAGTGGTTCGCGCTTCTCGCACTCCAGGAAAAACAAAGTCCCTTCAGACTATATACTGGAGTAAAGACGTTAGATTGGTAGATTGTCCAGGTCTAGTATTCCCTTCATATGTCGGTATGGAGAAACAGGTGATGGCTGGAGTGATACCTATTCAGAATGTAAGTCTACCTGAATCTCTCTCTCTTCCACAGCCTCTCTGCCATCCCGAAATGACGAAACTAATGCCGAAATGCCCCGGGCAAAAGGTCGAAGCTGTTATTCACGAACTAGGAGAGAGGATGCCGCTTGAAAGGATACTAGATCTGAAGATGCCGGAGGAGCTCGTTGACGAGCGGCAGGGTGTAGTTTGGTCCACTGACACACTGCTAGCCACTTTCGCACTAGACAGAGGTATGATCCCAACCTTTCATTCTACAGTGGGAAATATATATAGTCTTCTGACACAGTCAACGTACTTTTCAGGCTTTCTGACGGCAAAAGCAGCTCGACCAGACGTCTACCGATCAGGCTCAATGCTCATTCGAGCTTTCCATGCCTCTCAAATAGCATGGGCATTCAGGCCAACTATAGAAGAGGTGCCGGATATTCATCAAGAAGGTATATGGTTACCTGATTTTCAAGCGGGAAAAGCGGGAGATATTGGTTCTACTGCGTCTAATTTGACAGGGCAGGAGATGACAGATGCTGGTGAGACAACGGGGTTTGAGGAAGTGACTAGCGAGGAGGAAAGCGAGGTAACAGAGGATGAGACTGATAATGAAGAGGGATCTGAAGAGAATGGAGAGAAAGTCTCCAATCTAGATACGGTGCCGAGCGCAACGTCCGCCCATGGGAGAAGCGCGTTTGCGTTGCTGGCGCTAGACGATGATGGGGATGGAGAGGAGGGCAGTCCGAGTAGTTGATGGAAAAGCTTATCAAGAAGAGAGAATACACAACCGTGACCAGCACTGTTGTCGCAGCCACTGTCTTCAGCCTTTGAAAGTCGCGTTGTTTGGCTGGGCGTCGGTGGCAAAAGTCACGTGACTGGCTCTTTTTTCCTTGCGCGTGCGTGGAGTGCAACTGCTGATGACAGAAAGGATAGCAGGGCATGAGGAGGTGCGAGAGCATTGTAGTGGATCCTGTATTTGCTTAGTCTGCTCATGGATGTCTTGTATTCATGGTAGAGTCTCCCGACTGGCACAACAATGTAGAGGAGTGCCAAATTTATTTGTCACTGTAGCGTACAAAGTGTCATGCCTTTGGACCAATTCTCTTCCACTTCAAAAGGGAGGGAAAATATCAAAAGCAAGAGAAAGACACTTGCACATGCTCTGACTAGCGTAGCTGCTGGCTGATAGACAGACTCGGCACTCTTCTCGTTCGATGGTGTCATGCTGGCAGTCTGACGAGTCCGTCGAGTTTGCTGTGCTCGGCGTAGTCGTAGGAGGACAGGAAAGAAGACTCGGGGTGGGTGAGTACATGGATATGGGATGCAGGCTGATTCTGCATGCTAATACTCAAACTTGCTCCTTGATGCAGTATCATGGCTACTGCATTCCGAGGACCTCTCACCTCGCCTGCGTGCATACAAGCTGGACACGGCCTCATCACCGAGAACCGCTTTCTCGAGCTGCACGAATATGAGCCATCGATAGAGAGGAAGAGTTACAGCAAGAATAGTCTGCTAAGCAGGATTGATCTCCACGAATACTCGTCTGTCACCACTGGCGACATTCAGCAAGGCCTGCAGTGGGAGATTGTCCTGTCTTGCACATCTCCGCTTACTACCAGGCCGAACAACGCCAGCAAGATTGGAAGCAACCTGGCAAAGCTGAGAAGAAAGTCGTCTGTTGGTGGTGCAAAAGCAGTGGACAGGTTCTCCCAGAGTGGTGCGTCGACCGATCCTGATGCTGCTGCTACTTCGTCTACACCCTCACCTTCTTCTTCTTCTTCCAAGTCTGCAGCTTGGCTCAAGTCCAAGCTCCGATCAAAATCCATATCCGCAAGTGCTGCCTCTTTAGCTCTATCTTCTTCCACTTCATCTACAACTCTGCCGCATCAGCAACCCCTTCCCTCCAATGCGAGTGTGCTCCTAGCAAGAAATTCAGCAGTCTCTCCCGTCCCTACATCACCGAATGACACGCCACAACGTAGACCGACTAGTGCGGAAAACATGTCGGGCAGTAAAACAGGAACAAAAGGCTTATCTCCCTTAGTCTTGTACACTATCAGCCGAGACCTACAGCTTCAGTGGATCGATGCATTGTCAGCAGCAATCGCAGCGGGCTCCATGAGTACAAAAGCCTCGATAGAAAGCATGACTACATCGTCTTCCCTTCCTTCGCTAGCCGTACAGGCGTCTCCATCGATAACACGAATGTCATCGGAGTTGGCTGGCTATGCTTTCCCCCGTCGTCCTTCTCCTTCGCCTCTTCGAATGACTGCTGCGACAAATCAAGCAATTCTGAGATCACAAAGTGCAGCTACCAGTCCTACTACTTCATTCCTGGAAATAGGACCTTCGTCCTCGTCGAGATCATCAACACCATGCTCATCGAAGCACTCGAAGGATTGCGATGCCGATTCTCCACGTACTGCTATGCCTAGTCCCAGTGCTGTTGCCAGCAGACGAATGTCGGCGAATGCAAATCCACTTCTTCCGCAATGGCTGAGCGACGTGCGGAGAAATAGCAGTGGAAGTCTCAACTTTAATGATGCTCGAACTACCTCTTTTAATGATAGAAGCTCAAGTCATGCTTCTTCGTCACCATCGCCGACGAACAGTAGGATGCCAACGCCCATACATCTGGAAAGACCTACTATGCGACAGTCGAAAAGCTCGAGCTTTTTAAATCTAGATCCTAGACGGGATCGTCCAGCTCATTCTCCTCCTGTGGGCTATGTCAATGGAGCTTTCCCTGACAGGGGTATCAAGATTTCCATACATCTCGATGAAGAAGCAGAACACGAGTCTGAACACAGATATTCTTCTAGAGGGCTCAGCGCTTCTCAACCTGCTCGAGAGCGAAGGTCGTCAGCTAGAACATATGGTTCTCATGATGACCGCCCATCTACCCCGCCTATCTATATCAGCTCGGCAGTGTCCTCGTCTATCGCCGCACTTAACAGTCGCGGATCATATGGCGATGTCAACCTTGAAGCACTGGACAGCCGCCTGTTAAGCGCATCGCAGCATAGCAACCATCTTCGTCCAAGTCCATCATCCACCTCCTTATCGTCTAATGCAGCTTCATCCCTCTGTGGAGGTGGTGAATCAGTCTCATCAGTCGCTCAAAGCGCAGATCCACCTACCCCTAATCCTCCATACATTGAAAATTTGGGTACTCCTCAATCTTGTGAACTTACTCCTACTTGTTTACCAGAAGGGAGTAGTAAGACTAAATTACAAGGTTATTTTGGTGTCCCGCAAGAAATCATTAATGGTCAGCAGGACTTGCTAGTTCAATCACCTTCGATGGAGGAAGAGGTAAAATCTGCAAAACTGAGGGAGCTTAATAAAGTTGAAAAGGAATTCAGCCCAAAATTACCGTTACATGCACGACTGGGAGCAGTGTTCTCGAGCAATAATTCATCCATTTCACGCTCGACTGTCGTTTCGTCCAATCCTCCCATGAGCTATCCTGAGGAGAAGGATAGGGACTCTATCAGATCGACTACCTCAAGTATCTCAATGTCGAATTCATCCTGCAATAACTCGAGACAGTCGGTTACTTCACCTATCTCAAGTCATATTGACAGTACCTCTACAAGCCGGAAATCGTCATATGATAGACCATCAAGTAATAAACCTGATATTGGAAGACATATCATTGATCCTGCAGAACTACGACGTTTGATGCAGGAACGCTTGGATAGTTCTACTTCCTCTTCATCATCGAGTCACATTAGGAATGGACGCCGCTCAGCTGGAGGTCCGGGTATGAAGAAATCAGCTTCCATGCAGGCTGCTCTCGATTCGTATGCTCGCTCACCCATCATGAAGGATGATCTCTCTGCATCTACAAGTACATCTCCCGATTCGCTCGAATATCGAAAATATACCTTTGGCAAGGCCCACCCCGCTCAAGCACCTTCTGCATCCTATTCGCCTATCAAAGAGGGCTCTAAAACTATTTTAACGCCACATCCAGTTCATCAACTGCCTGTACAATCCAGAATGCCTCGAAGCGAATCAGCAAACAGTGTAGACGTGCAAGCTCTGTTCGCTGCGCTGCCACCACCCAAAAGACGCTCTGCTGGACCAGTCAGACCTTCATCAGCTGGTGGTAGTATGCCCACCTTGCAAGAGACTGCTTCACATCCAATGGCTATTTAGCTGAAACGATGGCCTCGTCAATCATATACATCAGCCTATACACCTTCGTGAGGAAACACTATTCCCTAGAAATCTCTATTTGATCTGTGACCAGCTTGCCAAGTTATATGTCTGTAGAATCGGGTTTCCGAACGCAACCTAATACTATTGAATCACTTTTCGCCTTCTTTAATACGCACTACTATTACGCATCTCTATCTCCGTCGTCAGCATCTATTCGTTTCAAGTCGTTCGCGAGCGATTTTCTCAATAATCATCTCACATCTTGTAGCAATAGAGAAAATAAAATAGGAGCCCATTCCATTGCCAAACAAGCTATACCTACTTTTACACTTGACAACACTTCCAATATTCTGATATACTTATATTGTTACATGACAAGGTTGAAAACATTTTTTCTTTGGTTCCACGGACTACGTCCCACGCGCCGTCATTCGCGCTGTGCTCTCTAAGAAGCTATCGTCGTCCTCGTCATCAGCCAGCAAGAAAGGCTGGTTTACTCCAGCATCTCTACCACTTCCTTGCAAAGGTGTTCCACTCCTGCTTGTACTGCGTGAACCACCTTGCGCTTGCTTGGCTCGAATAGCAGAAAGATCACCTCCCGCTGCTCTTCTGTCCTCTAGCTCTGCTTCTTCATCGTCAAGATCAAAATCAAGTGAATATCCTGCTTCTTGCGCAGCTGCTAGATCTATCGCTGGTACACGAGTGAAGATGGAACGGCCAGATCTGCGCAGTACAATTGCTAGACGTGAGAACTGAAGAAAGGGATCCAAATACAGAGGCGATCAACTTCCGTACTAATGCAGCAGAGATGGAGCGTTTAACCTACCTGTATGATGTTTCGCGCGACTAGAAGGAAAGTATCGAACACTTCTTCCCCTTTAGCGGAGCATCCAGAAAAAAAGATGACAATGACGGTCACCACGCAAAAGCCGGTGAGGATCTATAAGATTTTAATGGCACTTCATCAGCTTCACGAGTCATTGGCTTGAGGCGACTACAAGTATGCGCACCAAATCGATAATATTGTAGAAGGATGACCAGAATTTCTGTTTTGGACAATCGCAACTTCAGCTGATATGCTGCGGAAAGTGGAGATAGGAATACTCACCTTGCCAAAAGCTACGAAGCGAATGGCGACTTCGATACTGAAAGGTCATACTTTTCAGAGGGATGCCTATTGATAAGTTTGGTAGCAGACCCACATCATAGCCATGTTGATCACCAGTTCCAAGAGATAGAAAGCAAGAGTGGGACAATCGCTGACCAAGCTCAAGATGACTGTAGTGAGGGAGAGTATCGCCAGAGATAGGTAAAGCCAGATGTAGAAAGATCTAAGAGGAGCATGCAAGCAGGCTTCAGATAATTGTCTGCCACTGACTAGTTCTTACGGTCGTCACCTAGCCTTACGAGAATACGAATCTGTTTGCAAGCCCAGACAAGACTTCTTTCCGCGACAGGTAGTGCTGTGAATGTATTGGGCTGGAGGGGTAGTCGAATTCAGTTCGTTGTTCCTGCCAATCTCGATGTATTGTAACTGAATCATGCAGCTTGACGTGCCGGCTTACCCGATATTTAGGCCATTGCTGCTGCAGACATGCGACGAGATCAGCGAATCGCATGACGACCGCGTACGAGGATGTGCACTCACCCCAATGGCTCGCTCATTGTGCCTGTTTGCTGCTATCGCACTTGGAGTCAGTCAAAGCAGTGCAGGACTGTCCAGTCTCGATTGCCTTTCGAGGTGGCTCTGTGTTTCGAGAGCAAAGATCAAGCATGCAGTTGGATAGACACCCACTCCTACGACACACAGGACATGCAATAGTCTGACTCGTATCCATCTGGCCATCCACGCTCCAGTCAAGCATGTCGCAGCAGTCACGCCGGAGCTCGACGCAGAATGCAGAAGCAGGCCCATCTACGTCGCGTCGACAGTCGCGGGCGATAACAACAGGCGATTCAGACGAGGAAAGCCATCCCCGACAGGCGAAGAGCACAAGCAACGGTAAACGCAGAGTAGCAAAAGTAGACGAAGAAGAGGATGCAGCCCCTGAAGACGACGAGGAGGACGATGAGTTCGGCGAACTTGCTCAGCCACTGGTTATGCCACAAATCGATGAAGCCTTCCTCAATCAGCCATTGAAGAAAGATGAAGCGGCTTTGAAACTGAACAATCTCATCAAAGAATGGAAAGATGTCGAGAGAAGAGTCCAGGGATACCTTGAACTTCTGGCAAGCTCGGCTGGAGAACTGCAAGAGACACTGGTCGATACCGACGGCGATGACCAGGATGCTTTAGAGGTAGATTGCAATCATGTCGTTGCCAACACTGTCAGCTATACTAAATGTGATTCATTATCAGGAACTGGATCTAGCCGACCGTGATTTCCGAAGGATGTTGGACAAGATGTACGAAATCCGCCTAAGGAAAGAGTCTCTTGCGGAACTTCGTGTACTGCTAGGGGACGGCAGAGCACACGTGAGTACAATGCCATTGGCCTTTTCGTCCGCATCCGAGACCATGCTAAAGGTATTACGTGTCGGTATTATTGCAGCCAAACGCGCTGAAAGAGATGGAAGCCTCGGTCCGAGAACAGCTGACACAGTACAAAGCTCAAACATCCCGGCAGAAATATATGACAAGCGAGCCATACATCGACTTCCGCACTGTGCTTTGGGTCAGTCTTCATTTCATCTCATGCCACCACCGGAAGGTATGTGCTGTAACTGACTGTCGAAGCTTTGTTCGAACAGGAATCGAAAGATACTGGACAAGGAATACCTAATATCAAGACGTTTATAGACCGAGAAGAAGGGGATCCTGAATCAGACGATGAGGATATTGAGGTTCAGGCTGTCGCTCAGAACTACAAAGATCCCATTACTTTTGGGTGGCTTGAGAAGCCGGTCAGAAGGTAAGTATAACGACATGCTTTCCTTTGGGACGATCATTGAGGCTTACCGTTATCTCGGACTTTCAGCAACGCGTGCAAGCATGTCTACTCACGAGCTAGTATAACAGCCCACATCAGGCAATCACCTAATAGAACGAGCGGACCCTGTCCCGTGGCAGGCTGCAACAAGACTATCATCCTTAGTGAACTAAAAGATGATCCACAGCTGGAAAGACGTGTACAGCAGCAGCAGAGGAGGCAGGCTGCACAACAAGATCGTGCAGGCGATGGCTATCAGGCTATCGATGATGAGGAGGATAGCGATGAGGATGATGTGAATGTAAGAAGGGTGAAATAGCGAGAAGAGTGATTGATCCATGAAGAAGTGTGGTTCAGTATCAGTAGCATCGGTGTAGATTGCTTTTGTTGCAGGGGTAATTGACAGGTGGCAACTTTCAATACAAATAATAATGATGCTGCCGTTTAAGAGCTAGCTGTGAATTGACTGCACGCCAACAATGACATGACACACGAGCGGTGGGCAGCCAACAGCCCATACAGCCGCATAGACAGCATCATCGACCCGCGCATTGCTCCACCAAAGCTGCTGCCAGCTCTTCTCGTCTGCTCTGCCGTCGTGGTCATTGTCGTGATCGCAAGGATACTTAGAAGCGACACCATGCAAGGCATCGGACAGCTCGCCATAGAGCGAGTGAACAAGGCCTTTAGAGCGAGCAACAGTATTCAACTGCATGACTTGAATGGTACGCAACTTGGCAAAGGAAAGGGAAAAGCGGTGGATAATTCAGAAGACGAAATTGATGCAGAAGGCCGTAGTGATCTCACCTATCCAGGCCTGGTGAACACATCCACAACATGCTACCTCAATTCGACACTTCAATCGCTTGCTTCATGTCCAAGCTTTGTATCATACCTCACAAGTCTGGTAAATTCAAGCGACATTCACCTGGAGCTTGTGAACTCATTATTGTTGATGCTGCAAGCCCTGAATACACCCTCTAAATATGGTCGAACGCTACGCACGACTGAAATATTACATAGTCTCATGAATTCAACCTCTTCAAATAATGCATCGAGGAATAGAAGGAGGATCATGCAAGGTTCAGGACAGCAAGATGCACAGGAATTCTTTGTGATTCTAGCTGAAACGGTTGAAGAAGAGAAGAAAGTCCTTCTTGGAAAACTTGCTTCGAAAAGGGAGGATCACTTAGGTTTCAGAGAGCTACTTCTTCCTACGGAAGTCCTGGATAGTCTCACGCGCATTGTAAGGAGGAGCAGCTTCGTGCTGATAAGCGGATTACTGATTTAGCAGTTACAGGGTCGCGATGATACGTTGAAGAACCCTTTTGAAGCTTTGATGGCGCATAGAACAGTCTGTGTCATATGTGGCTATGGTAGGTCTAGCTTTTAGCTTGATTCAGAGCCCTTGTCTGATGTCTCTCTACCTTAAGCGGAAGCCATTCGCCATACTCCAACCGATAATCTAACGCTGAACGTGCCTATGCAGGTAAGAGAAGGAGCCCGACTATTTCTATATCCCTCATTCATTAGACTAATGGTTTGGGTTGCAGCGCGAGTGTCATCTTGAGGATTTGCTGGGGGAGTACACAAAGCTTGAAACAATCGCAGAATTCGGCTGTCGATGCTGTACGATTCTTGGGACACGCAATCGCCTACAAGATCAACTAACATCGCGAAAGACAAGCGATAGCAAGATGACAGTTTCGCGAAAAAAGCGCATACGAGAATTACAAAAGACATTAGCAAAGCTCGAAGAGGTAATCGATCTAGGCGATTTCGAGGCGGATTTAACCGAACTCTCTGCCAAGCTGGATAGAGCGATAGGTACAGCTACGAAACAAGTCATGTTCGCTGCACCTCCTAAACTTCTAGTATTGCATCTATCAAGATCGTCTTTCTATGAGGGGACATTCGGCTACTCGCAAAAGAATAATTGCATAGTTAGATTTCCCGAGCAATTGGATATGGATCCGTTCACTACTTCTTTCACCCTGAACATGGAACCGGGTAAACCTCTTTCTCTACCAAGATATAACGAACAAGATCCAGACAAGTCGAACGGTAATGCTGGAAATGATGTGTCAACTGCACAAAGCTTGAAGGCTATGATTGAGAAAAGGGAACCAGTATTCGGCTATGCTCTATGCGCGATTGTTGTTCACATCGGAAGTCATTCCTCGGGTCACTATCTGACTTATCGACGTCGACCGCGGCACCCCTCCCGTGGCTTATCGGACGATTGGTTCCGTATCTCAGACGAAGATGTAGAACCTGCCAGTATTCGGGAAGTGATGTCTCGAAATCCTTTCCTGCTCTTCTATGAGCGGACGAATGTACCCTCGAATGCTAGCGCGTAGTAATGGATAATTCCCAACTCCTGAACACTTCGGAGCCATTCATACTCGCACTGCTTTCTGCATTTAATTTATTGATCTACGGGATAGTAGGAAAGCGAGGTATGGATCGACTATTGACTGTATAGACCCTTTTTCTTGCAATATTTGACAATGTCGTCAAGCACCAAACTTTTGAGCGTTTCCTCGGAGTCTTCTGCATCTGGCGATGCCAGCTGCTTTAACGCATTCCTTATTTTTGTTGAACTGATCCCTACCGTTCCTTCAACGTCGACAACCTTCAGCTTTCCCATCTCCATATACTTAGCAACTTCTGGCCTGGCAAAGAAAGTTTCTTCTTGCTGATCTGCAACATCTTTTTGAGCGACATTCTCCACTGGACGCTTCGCGCAAATGACCTGGCAATTGTCCTGAATGAAGAACTTTTCTAAGACCTTGTGCATGTTTGCTTCCGAATCGCCGTAGTATTTGGACATGAACAATCTGGTAACCGTATCGAATCCAATGAAGAAGATGAGAGTGTACTCTTGGCCAGGGGGGTGATCTGGACTAGCTTGCAAGTAGGCTTGTATTATCGGCGCCTTCTCCGCAAATGTAGCTGCGGCAAGACTTCCTACCGCAATGTTTGCGAAGTCTTCAGGAGCTTCAGCTTGCATGCGTTTCGCCATTATCTCCATCATTGCTGTTCGGTCCTCAAACGAGGAATCACCAGGGCCAGGCACCTTGTCGACATTTTTTGATGATAGCAGAAGGAGATGCGCGTCGAAAGCATGAGGTGTATAGCTTGCTATGGCGTAGTGCGCTTTAGAAGGTGGATTGAAGGATGAGTCCAGGATAGCTATCCGAAGCGGGTTCGGCGTTGACCATGACGATGGCTTCTCTGGGAACGGCCATCTCGAGCTGGAAGCCCAGGAAAGCAGAAGAGGAGGTGTACTCATGGTATAGAGTCGTCGTGAGTTGCATGTGTTGACTACTGCTGCCCTGAATGATAAGGAGGCCAAGCTGCATGCCCTTGAAATGCAAAACTTCGGCAATGCGTGATCGACGAAGGCGCCGCATGCCAGCGCAACAGCCTCAATGGCGCCAGCGCGTTTCGTGTCCCGAGTCTGAGGCCGGCTCCACGAATCCTCTAAAGGTCCATTCTTCGCCATCCTTGTTTGTGCTCTTCTGGAAGCGCATGCCATGTCCGTCCGCCACTCTGATCTCGAAGGCGAGGATGCCGTGGGGCAGCCAAAAGAGGTTGCGCCAGGTGTGCGAGTCCCAGATGCGGTCGAAGCACTTCTCTGCAAGGCGGTTCTTGGCTGCGTTTGTGCCTGTTGACGTGCCCCACCAGCCGCTGCTGTCTCTGTGACTGTGCTTTGTGAACGCTTTGCCGCCGACATGCATAGGCGTGCTCTGATTGTCGGGCTTGGGAGGCAGAGCAGTGAAGAGTTTCCAGCATGTCGCCTTGTCCCGCACATCATCTCTGCCTAGTGCTGATCCAGCCGTGACTGCTAATCCTTGCAGAATATGGTATTGTAGCACGTCTTGAGCAACTTGCACGTGCTGTACTGGAGAAGCATTACCCAGATCTGCAATAGCTTGACGGAGACGCTGTCTCTCAGGCTCGGCGTACTCCAGCTCTACCATTCCTTTGCAATGTGGGGTGTCTATCATCGAGCATGCTTGCTGTTGCCGCGTCTTCCGGTGAAGTCGCTGCCGGGTTACAAGAAGACAACCAGCACTGCTTCAAGGCTCTCTTTTAAAGCAATTTGGACAATCAGCAATGCGGCGGTGACAAGAAGATGGCAGGATACTCTGGCGACTACTCGCAGTCTGCGAACGCTGGCAGGTCCACACCGGGTAAAGCTGGGTCTCTAGCGGTTCCTTCAGCTAGACCTGCCGGCTCGAGGAAAGGTAGTCATGCTAGCGGAGTCTCTGTAGATCTCACGGACAATGATGGGTATCATGGACAACAAGGGATGGGAGAGCAGGATGCAGATGTGCCATTGGAGCTAGATACCTTCCAAGCTCCCGACTTCAATGTTGGCAGGCTCGTTAGCAGCTTGACCGATAGCCTGATCACTGCAAGCAAGCAAGGTGGAGGAGGTGAGCGCAAAGTAGAGCACGCACGACTGCCTCGTTGTTCCTGAAATGTTGCTCCCATGCAGCATTCGATGCAATACCCTTCATAAGCGCGCTCGAGCAGGCTGTGGACGAACTGATTCCGCTTCGTAAGGATGTGGCACAACAGACACAGCGGGCAGAGAAGCACGTCGAGGCAGCGGAAAGGCAGTACTCAACAAAAGTCAAAGAACTGAGAGACAATTTTAATGTGAGAAAATGCACATCGGGAGGGCTGACAACGAAACTTACCCGCTTGTGTGATCAGGCCGTCAACAACGGCTTTCAGAACTTGGAAACTCGCATAACAGAAGTTGGGAGAACTACGGTTCGAGTTGGTGCGCCCACGGAGTCTCGCTTGTACTTTCTATTTGAAGTGCTAGGCTGAACCTTGTCCTATAGGTGACGAGCTTGAAACATTAGACCGCTTGAGAACTAGAGCATCGGAAGCGCGCGACATCATAACGTATTATTACGATTTTGCCAAGGGCAATCTGGCCAGGTGAGACAGATTTATCGTAGCTCTTAGATTATGTCGTTTACCGTACCTTTTCCCAGTCTCGAAGCTTTGCGAAAGGAGGGCCGTGTTGGCAGGACGAAACTTGCAGGCATTTTAAGACGACTGGCAAGTGTGGCTCGGGAAATAGAGGATGTCGAGGATGGGGAATCTGTAAGCTATAATACATCTCGTCATATCCTATCGTCAAAGACACTAAAATCCCATGCAGACGCGAGATGCTATTGACAAATATTGCGAGAAGTTCGAAACGGACATGCTCAAGCATTTCGACCGATACTACCAAAGAGGTGACCCGACAATGATGGCCGTAGGTTCGGGATTTTTCATCCGGCTAAATCCATGCTGATGTGAACTATCTGGGTACAGCATTGCGCGCGGGTTCTGTTGGATTTCAATGGCGGGCAGTCGTGTGTACAGGTCTACGTGAACCAGCACGATTTCTTTATCAGCCGCGATCGCGTCACAGAGTCTGGGGCCATCACGGCGAGCCCGATGTACGTTCGAGAGCTCCTACTCGAAAAGATAGTAGCTAACGCCTTACTTCAACAGCTGGGATAGCTTGCCAGATCCTGATGCTCCTGCACCACATTCCGAACCCAGCCTGACGGCATTGTACGATGAGATCAAGGTTACTGTGAATCAAGAAGGAAAGATCATTACAGCAGTTTTCCCAACGCCCTCTATTGTCATGCAAAGCTTCCTCCAACGTATCTTCGCTCAAGTCATACAAGCCCAAATCGAGCAAATCATAGAAACAACAGCTTCTTCATCCACACTGGCGTTTTTGCGCGTCATCTACTTGGCTCGGTCTTCTACACACGCTTTAGTCGAAGACATAAAGGCCCTTGATTTTTTCAAGTCCGCATCGAGCGGGCCTGCTGGCTCGAATGCCTCCGCTGATCAGCAAGCATTGTCGGGAGTCTCCGTCCTTTCCGGCAACCCCACTACCCTGGGTACCAATACAGCAACAAGTACCCTCATCCTAGATTTGGCATTAGCGGAACTTTTCTCTCCGTATCTCGATAAGTATATCGACAGGGAGCAAAAGAGCTTGACAGAGCTGTATGCGGGCTGTCTCGTCAAATTTACACGGTGGCATCGCTTACACTCGAAAACGAAACCCTCTGGCAGCAATATGTTTGATCGGATGGTGGACAAGATTACGACTGCCGCGCAAAACGCTAATGTCAGTGATAAAGCCTCTTCTGCTGCTACAGCTATGCAGAACGAGGGTGCTCGCGGACTGAAACAGCTCATGAAATTGAGCGGTATCAACACGAGTGAAAAGCGAAGAGAGAGTGGAGAAGCATCAAGTCCGAACGTCAAGTCACCACCGGGTGGTGGCTTGCGGGACAGTAGTAATGGCAACACGTCTGCTGGCGATGAGCTTCTCAACCTTACGGATGAAGACGGTCAAGTACACCTGGGGACAGCAGAAAGAATGCTTAGATGGCATGCGGAAGCTGTCGGGCGAATGCTCGAGCTGTCATCACCTGCAGAAGCACCCAAGAACGCCTTCGCACTACTTCGCGTGTTGGGAGATAGCTTTGGTCAGGGATACCTAGAAACCGCACTAGATACGGCTGTCTCACTCGTCACAGCGTGGGATGGCAAGACACAGCCACCGATAGAGTGTTTGAATGTTATACGCGCAGTGGACCTGGCAGTACAACTCTGGCAACGCTATGTATCAACCGCCGTTCTACCTTTGGCTGGAAGCTCGCTTGCCATAAGGAGGGAAATGTCAGCATATAACGCAGGAAGCATGACACGTATAGAGAACCGAATAAACGAGCTCGAGCAGAGAACGACGGAAGGTGAGGCGAAATAGCGTTCTAGTCTATTTGACAGAAACGAACTTTACTGATTTCCATTAACCGTTCCAGCTATAACAAGTTGGCTCTCAACTTTGCTTTCAAGGCAGAAAAAGATGGATTTCAAACCAAAAGCCGATGCAAACTTGTTCGAGTCTGAGAGGACGGAGCCCTGTGCCGCTTGCTGCAACTTTATCCTCCGCGTTAGAGAAGTGGTAGTGGCGAGCGTTTCTGGGAAGAATCAAGAAGGATTCTTGACTGATATTGGCATCATCTTCCATGGGTACGTTTTGTGTCACACGCTTCATATCTTTCATGCATTAGTGTAGAGTGATAAGTCTGATCACTCTTTTTCACAGTCTTCTACTGGAGCATTTCAAGAAGTTTCCTGTTGGCGATCTGGGTACTATACTGCTCACCAAAGACCTGGCAGCATATCAAGATGCAATGTCGAGTTTCTCTCTACCAATAATAACGGAACGTTTCGAAATGTTAAGACAATTAGGGAAACTGTTCGAAGTGCAAGTGGAAGTATTAGGATCCTTCTTGGATGCAGAGAATCTACGCAAAGTCGACAGGAAATTGCTAAAACCATACATTCAGCTACGAGCTGATTACGACAAATACCCAAAGAAAACATTTGATCAAGTTTTTGGGGACGAGAAAGTAGCAAAAAAGTGAAGTATCACTCAGAGCTTAGTATAGTGTTTTGACTTGACTTGTAAGAACGGTATCGTTGACACGTGCAGTCGAGGTTGTGGCGTACTTGACTGTCTATTGTAGTGAATGTAGCGAATAGAGATAGCATTATTCACGATGACGATACAGAGAAGTGAAAGGTGTGAACTGTTCGACCCGAGTTTTCGATATATAACGTGCATATGGGTACTGCACCCGATCAGCCCATCCTACTGTGGCCGTGTTGATGGTTGAGAGCTCTGCATTTGGCCCACCGCACCCGAAAGCAGAGCGACTACAGGCTACTGTAGACGTCGCTCGCTATGTCAGCCATCTCATCACATACGCCTACGGGCGCTTCTTCCCTCGCGTCATCCTCGAATGCTGTGGCGGCTCTCAATTCACCGCGTCTGGAAGACAGCTCGAGCAGGATGGACACCAGGGAATCGTCAGCAGAGGTGGAGCAAGCAGCGAAGCCCCAGGAGAAGAGAGGCTGGTTCTGGACACAGTTCATGACACGAACCGGTCAGTCGTCGGGATGCTGCGTCCACTGGACAGCAAGCGCAAATACTGACGTCTTTGGCCATGATGCAGGGTTGTTCGCGCCGCTTGCGCCGGAAGACAGTCTAGAAGCTGTAGCAGGTATGTCGCAGCTGATCCGACTGAACCACTCCTCCGCTCGTCCAGCTAAATGGCATTGATTTCTGGTCTTTCAGAACGCGCAAAGCAAGAGCAGGAAAGACGGCGGCAGGAAAAGCTTGAAAGCGTACATCGTTGGCGACCCAGTCAAGACAACAACACATCCCCACAGAAGCAAAAAGCAGCATCGTCTGGACAGCCGACGCGTCCCTCGATGATGAAGCGGCTCTCGAGCGCAGTAGAGCTGAAATGGTGGAGTGGCACACCACCGGAAGCCGAAGAAGTAGAAGAAGAAGAAGATCTGCAGAAGCTGAAGAGGAACAGAGGCATTTCTCAAAGCAGCATGAGTCGCAGTCATGATATTCCAGAAGACGACAGCAATGGGGATATACAGCTCCGTTGAAAGCAGTATTTCTTTCACCACTTTTCGCAATACTCGTTCGCATAGTAATTTTCGCACACTTTTCGCAGCGTCTGTTCATAGTCTCTTGTAGTGTTTAGTCAATACACTGTATAGTACTCAATCACGCGGAATTCGTTAATGCACTCCACCGTGATAATGTATAAGTTAGTGATGCGCGCGATCGAGTAGATCCACCTTGTATACGAACCAAGCGCCTTCAGAACCTGTCTGCTATGATTAGCATCGACTAGCAGCTATGGACGCGGCAACATCAAGTGCTTCTTCCCACCTGTTGTATATCCTGAACCATCAACTGGTCACAGACGAGCTCGCTGCTTTCCCTCGGAATGCAAGTTCAGTCCTGGATATAGTCGACAATGCTCGATTGATTGTAGAGGCAGACAAGGAAGCTCAAACCGACGAGAAAGCACAGAGTGCAATTCACAGGTGCGGGTATTCATCAGTGTATGTGTAGGCTTGCTTAGTGCTGACCATCGCATTCTAGATGGAACCTCCGCATAACTTCATTGACTGGTTCGAAAATTGCTGCTGCACAAGCTTTTGGGTTCCAGTTAGCCCTGCAGACGGCCAATCAATCCGAGCACTTGTTCCTACAAAATGCAAGAGCCTGGTTCAATGCAGCCTTCCTCATTGTTTCCGTAAGCCCTCTAATTGGTATAGTACTCCTGCCAGCTCATGAAGCTGAAAGATGTGTTCGATCATCCATACTCTGTACAGCGCAAGAATCCAGCTTCTTTGGATAGCTTTCTAAGCGCCTCAGAGTTCCTTCTCTATTCTTTCGAGAAGGCAAGATATCTTCCCGAATTTGCGCGTGAAGTTGCAAATGCCGGTGCTGTCAGGAAATTTGGGGAAGGCCTGCTTAACTATGCTGGTACCGAAAGCTGTGACATCGAGGTGGGCCAAAGCATTTTGCAAAGGCTCTTGCCGTGCACGTCAATCTAATCACCATTATTTGCAGACCCGTGTCGCAGCATTAGACATCCTAAACGACCTCATTATTTTGTCGGCTTCTCCGCTACGACCGCTATCACAAAACATTCAAAATCTAGCTGTCGGGCTTTTATGTGCATGGTCCAACGACGATAACCTCGTCGTAGCTTCAAGATCCGCCGCTCGTCTCTTGGGTTGCGTCTATATTGTTGCTGGCAAAGCTCAAGCTGGACAAAGCTGGCGGCGGACCGTTGAGAGCATTTGTGGTAGTATACACATTCTGCTGCACACCTTGGCTTCCACAACGATAGAGGGTCAGTATGGGTTGCAACGACTGGACTGTAGATGTGCCGCTGACTTCCCAAACTTCATCAAAAGAACAAGGCTTGGTAGCATCGTTACCTCCACTTGAGATGCCGCCTATTGCAAGCACCTCAGCCTCCCACGGCCCGAACGGGCAGGCTGATGTCCTACAAGTCACCCTGAAACGCTTGCAAGTCCTCATCGACGTCCTCATATTGATGCTGTCGTAAGTCCTAACAGCTAGCATAGTTATCTGCCGGGAGACGCTGATGGTTATTATAGGAATCCCACGGAGCGCGCTGTCCCTATTCCCATCGCAACGCTCGTCAAGCTGTGCCAACGTCTGTTGAACCTCACAGTCTATTCGCCTCTCAAAGACCGCCACGACACATCCTTGAGATTGGCACAGGTAGCTTTGCTGCCTAGTCTACACTCTCAAGCTTGCCGCCTACTGGCGCAGCTTGTCACGAGGTATATCTCAGGCTTTACGTGTAAATTAAACACGCGCTGATCCAATCGTTGCAGTGTCGGAGTTCATCTTACCAGCGAGGCTACCCAGCTGCTCACGCTTTTGTCATTCGTGGAGGGATCGTATCCTGCAGGCTCGTAAGCTAAGACGAAAGAGTTTGCACGAGACCTTCACTCATATGTAACCATTTCCTGCGATCTCACGATCTCACAGGGCCATTCGAGTCAGCTTTTTTGCTGTCGCCTCGCTTATAATTGAGCACGTACCCGTGCACCCCGATGACGCTGCAAGGCCTATTACAAAGATCGTGCAGTCCATTCTGCGAGATGCAGCATCTCTGATTGATCCGGAGGAAGGCCGCAAGAGCATAATGACAAATCAAGATAGCAAATCCAGTCAAAAAACTGATAATCGTAAAGCCAAACGTGCAAGGCTCTTCGAATCTGATCAAGTTATGTCTGGTAGAAGGCGAACAAGCCTGGCGGAAGCGCAACTGATTAGCCATTCCCTGTCATGTAAGCGTACTCCTGACTTATCGCTTGTCCTGAGTTGTTATGCTAACAAGACCTCATCAATGCAGCACTGCATCGCATCATACTGCATGGAGCCTGGCTGTTCCCGGCTTCTCTGCTGAATCAAACCCTTCGCCTACTTCTAGCATACGGTCTTTCTGCACAATTCCTCAATGCACTGCCAGATTATTCACCAAATGCGCTCCTTAGTGAAGGCCTTTCACTTTGTCCTGAAATTCGCGTTCAGATACTCCGCTGCCTTCTGGCTTCCCTTCAGACGATTGGCAGGGAAGCGCATGGCATGCTTGAACTATCGCTCGTTGTGTTCCAAAACAGCCTGACTGCGCCGATCATAAGCGAAGACGGACAACGGATTTGCTCACAAGCTCTGGGCATGGTAGATAACCTTCTTCGACCGATAGTACCGCCGCTTGTCAAGAGTATGGCATTGAGGCAGGCCACGCGTGACCTTACTGGCGGGTCCATCCTAGGCAAGGAAGCAGACTATGTGGAGCAGACACTCGAGCGATCCGTTCATCTAGATCTACACGAAGCGGAGGCTATTCAGTCGGCCCGTAACATGGCCGAAACAGATGCACGCCAGCAGGATTCGGCCAGTGAAGCTCAATCTCGTCAACAGGACTCTCACGTTGTGCAACCTGTAGCCTGGCCATCGTCTGCAGCACCATCGGCTCAAGAGGTGAACATGACGTCTTTCGGGCTACTGAAATCGCACGAGAGCTTCAATAGCCCACCAAGTGTGTCGACATCTGCAAACAGTACATCGAGTCTAGCAAACGAGACCTCAACAACAACTTTGAAGCGCCCGCATACAGGCTCATCTGAGGCAGCCTCGAGCGCCGCGCCGAAGCAAGCATCAGCAGCGGTCACCTTTGCCCAAAATTCTGTCGCTGGGCTTGAGGTGGAAGATGACGAAGAGGAGCCTGCACTCGTTGCCGGAGGAGGGAGACAGGCCGAACTTGCTGCCGTGAAGTGGGATGCAGAAGATTCGGACACCTCGGATGATGACGCGCCCATGCCGAAAATCTACATGACCGATGATGAAGACGACTAGAAACCATGTGACCGTTATTTTATTCACTCTCTCAAGCAATGTAAACAGTCCAATCTGTCTTCAGTGTGGACGTGGAGCTGGCAGTAGTCGGCAGCAAGTCAAGAATGTGAAATTGATTCTATGGTACCCCATCGCTGCATTGGCGCTATGGCTATACACAAAACTTTTTTGCTTGACTGAGAGAGCGTGTATTTGTTGCTATTTGTTTCCCTTGTCCTCCTGCGTTAGTGTCGGGTCTCATGTCTACTTGTGCAATTGCGCAACTACCTCATCACTTTGCCAGAAATCGCATCTCTCGATTTGGGGACGATTCGCAATTTCCATTTGCGAACCAGTTGGTGCGTAGTCAGCAGCATTGGATTCGAATTGGAAGCGAGTCACGAAGCGAAGCTGATGTTCTTCTCCAGCTGCTCCGTAGGGTAGCCAGGGTTTGGCGGACTTCAAACGGTGCGTGTTAGGACTGAGACAGGACATTAGTATCGGGCACACGGCCGTAAGCTGCCATTCTTCCTTACTCGAGCGTCTTGATGAAGCTGCCAATGAAGGCTCGCCATTCTAGGGCGACCGGTATTTCGAAGTCTGTCATCACGGAGGTTGCATTCTGTACAGCAGGTTGTCAGAAGTAACCTCGACTATAGCAACAAAAGTTCGTACCTGCAGGTATGAATTGTCGGCGGAATGTAGGACCGGAGCCAAAGGATACGGTGCGTTCAAGTCATACTTCGTAGCGACGGCTGTAAGAACCTTAAGTGACCTTGAAGTTGATTAGGGCTAGCGGAAGAACTTACTTGGTGCTTCGAAGCGACTTGCCCAGACCTTGTTCCACCCAAGCCTTTGGTAAGCGTCTCCCAAGAGACGGAAGGTGCAATGGTATCCATTTTCGCCAGCTGCCGAAATGGCAGCCCTGTCATTGTTGACCCAGAAATTGCCTTGGCCAGTGCTAGAAGAATGTTAGCGAAGGAGACTGTCAACAGAGACACGAGATGACATACAAATCTGCAAACGTATCGTTGACTGGATACAAAGTGGCTGCCTTCTCGGCCTGGCCTTGAGTCAGACCCAGACTAGCGAAATAGGCGGGATCTTGGACTGGTCCTTCAGCAAAAGCATTGCCTTCATGAGTAACAGACCCGACAATAATAGGCACGCGGGCAACTTTTCCGGAGCGGAAAAGGTTGGTCGTGGTATCCGTGAGAGTGTAGCCATCGATGGTAGCAGTGTAGCCTCCATAGAGCGAAACACTGCAGCAGTAACCGTCAGATGTGGCGCGAAACATCTTTCTCATAGAAAGGACTTACCCCTGCTCATCTGCTGCAGCTGTCACTGCTAGAGCAGCATCGACGAATTCGTCGGGAGTCGCAGCTCGGAAGCATTCAAGCTGAGACTGTCCACTTGAGCAGCCAAGCTGTTCAGCCAGAGCAGCTTCTCGGGGCTTCGTATAACAGCATCAGTCACGGCAACTTCTCATCGCTTTCCTGATGACTCACCTTGTGTTCTTCGAATGTTCGGGAGTCGGCTTGACCGGACGAACGAGGCACAGCGGCCCGGAAAGGAACATCCTGCAGAATACTTTAGTAAGGCGACCAGTCAGTAAGCAGATTTGAGCGTACCTTTCCATCGAAGAGAGCTAGCTGTGAGAGGACAGCCTGTGACGAATACATTCAGCCATCGCAACAGCAAGTCCAGGTCCGGAGCATATCTCACTTGAGCGCCACCACTCTGTCCCCTAAATCAGTCACAAGTCGACGAGTCAGCACCGCTAGCTGGCATCAACTTCAATCGCAAATCCGAGCCTACATGATGGTAATCTTGTCTCCGTCACCGCCAAACTTGTGAATATACTTCTTAACCCAGGCATAGGCAGCTCGCTGATCTAGGAAAGCAGCATTGCCGTGTTCACCTTCATCCAGAAGTTCAGTGCTGGCAAGGAAGCCGAAAGCGCCGAGTCTGATGGTTTTAAAAAGGGTCTCAGAGGTCATTTCGGTCTGTCAGGACTTTTGATGGTTCTAGTACATACCGGTATCCCATGTTTACAGCAATAAAGCCTTGATCTTGCGAAACCCAGTCGGAGAAATCATTGTTCGGAGCGGCCGAAAACTGCAAGCCTCCACCATGGGTGTAGCTGAAAGAGAATGTCAAACGCTGACGAGTGAGTGTCAATATCTGAAGATTGCCTTACACCATGACCGGTAGTTTGTCTCCTTCTTTGGCCGAGACGGGCTTCCAAACCCATAGCTTCAGCTGATATTCGACAGATCTTATTAGACTGACAGCCGGAAGTGTCGGAATGAAATGTTGCGTACGCAATCTTCTTGCCCTGGGCCCGCTCGAGCTCCCACGATGTTGGCAGGGCTTCTAGTGAACTGCACACATCGCTGTAGATTAGAAGCCAGCTATCAGTCAGTATTTCCGTTTGTGACCGCATATAACATTGATTCACTACACCTACTAGGGCATCAACAGTAACATCTTGTATTTCTGATGACTGTTTTGCCAGTGGTCTGCAACATTCGGAGTATCAGCGCGATGAAATAGATTTCAGACACGGTAGATTTGATATACCTTGGTGCTTTGAAACGTAATTCGCCTACTGGAGGAGCAGCGTATGGAATTCCTTTCCAGCTCTCTACCTTTCCATCGTTCTAAGATAGGAGATCATCAATCTTGATTAAGCCTTGTATCACAGACCTCAAGGTTGCCATTCGGCGATCTTACTTGTAGTACACCACGATATTTGCCTCCACTGCCTAGATCTACGATAGGGCCTGTAAAGCGATTCGGTCAGTCCGGTCTGGTATCGGGCACCCCACATTAGCAGAGTAGACCTACCTTTGCCATCGTTATTTCTAGTCGTCAATGTATTGTCTACCACTAGTAAGGGACTTGCGAGCGTAAGTGTAGTGGAGGTGGCAAGAGCTACCAAAGTAGCTGATAGCAGCTTCATTTTGCGGCTTTGCTATTCTTGATGATGGTGGGGTGAGATGCGGAGTCTGGTCTGGAGAAAAAGAAGGAAAAGCCAGCGTCCAATCTGAGGATAGAATATAAGCCCGGTTAGTATTCATAGGACGACCCGAAAGGGCCCCCACCAACCGTCTCTCTTGGCGGCTATGAACATTCTTCCACCTCTAAAGACAGTCAATGCGGCAAGTAGATGCCGAATGTTCGGCTGTATGCTTCGCGTAGATACGATGAGCACCTGCAATGTATACGGTTGCCCGATTTTGACGCTAGAGGGGATAGTGTATATGTACGGTACATACTAGCTGTCAAAGATTGATCGGCAGGAAGAAGGGATCTTCCTCTTCTTATACCTCGGTTGCCGTCGCTTTTCCGGTCATTGCGCTAGCTGGAAAGCGCTCTCGTCAGCCACTAAGTTGCATATGCAATGGAGACGCAAAGTCAGTCTTGTATGTGTCTTGGTTGGCCCGAAATACGACCTGGAAGAACAGAAAGTCTGCAATGGCATGCGCCGACATAGAGGCCATATTGCCGGTCAAGATACTGAAACGATCGGCCTTTTTACCAGACAATGTCCGGGCTTTGCGAGCTCTTGCACTCAACATGGATGAGGTTATAGGTACCGTACGGGTATCATCTGGATTGCGACATTGAACGACGGGGTAAATGGTAAAGATGCGTATGTGGAACAACAGATCTGAAGCTCTCTCAGGGTGGAAGATCGTTTGACAGACTTATAGGTTACCTGTGTTTCAGAAAGTCAAGAGAAGAGTAGTGCAGTCAGTTGAGCTATACTTGGAAGCAGAGGTCATGAGCTGATCTTCGCAGGAGTGTAGTCTGCCCCCGGAGCTCTCTTCCTCTCTCCGCATCTCGCGCAACCAGCCCTACAAAGTCCTGCCTACAGGGCTGCAAGGGTGCTCGATGCGAACGAGCTTGCGATTTAAGGACTCACACGACATATAATAAGCATCCTCTCCATCAGCATAATAGCTCTTTTCAATGTCCTTGGTTGTGAAACCGAGTGTATCCCTGTACAATCCCAATGCAGCACGATTACTCTTTCTGACGTGAAGTGAGATGTATTGCGCTTTGTATGTTTCCTTCATGGCTCGTTGTGATTGGAGCATGAGCTTGTTTGCTATTCCTAATCGACGATATGAGCGTAGCACGCTGATGGATGTTACGTGGCCATGGGGTGGTAGGGAGGTGTCCTCGTCCCTAAGAGGAGGAAGAGAGGAGAGGCAGCGAGAATGAGCATTCTTAGAGGGAGAATGGATAGCTGTGATGAAACTCACATCTTTGCTAGGATGTATCCCACGATCTTACCATCTTCTTCAGCTACATATGACAGCTGCGGCCATGTGAGTGCATGATAAAGGTCTGGCGGTGGTACCGTATGAAAGGTTGTGAAAAGCGCAGAACAGCGACATCAGCAGACCAGCTTGGAGAATGGCCAAGTGGAAGTCCAGCATACAATACTTCATGTTGTAGTTCTCTGGCAGGTTCATTACGTTCGCATGCTGCATGTAAATAAGGTCTTCCACCTGTAGGTTTGCATAGCCAGGCAATATCAGTCCTCTATTGCTTCAATCAGGCTTCAGCTACAGCTAAGACAGCAGGCGCACCGTAGCCCTCCGTATGTTCATGATGAACGACGAGATATCAGATAATCGAGTAATGTGGATGATGATGATAGTCAGTGTTCCGGATTACCGCTGTCCTCGAGGCGCACGTTCGTGCAGGAGTGATCGGGGCAAGCTGGAGCAGCCTGCTTTCCACACTGCCAAAGGTTCGCCCTTGTATCACATATACATCACTGCGACAGAGCACTTCTCAGCATTTGGCAGGCGAGACTCGACGGGCCGTCGCTGCTGCTGCTGCCTTTGTCGTCAGTCAGGCGTCGCAGTCTTCAGGCGTTCCATCCAAGGCAAGGGAGGACCGTCATCAAGCAGCATCGGGCATAGAGGTAGGCACACTCTGCATTTGTTGTAACCATGTACAGATACACTGACCACCACGTCTATCGCAGTGTATCTCCAGCCTCGTCTGCTCCATCCTCGCCCACGTCTAGTCCTGGTTCTGGAGGCCTCCCGTCATCCTTGTCGAGCAGCAAGACCCTTTCCTACTACAATCCCTATCGCACTCCCATCCCTACTCGTCCCTCTTCACCTATTCTAACTCCAAACCTCAACAAGACATCGTCCAACATGTCTACCCAACCTCTGCTTCAACGCTCTAGCAACAGCAAACGCATAGCTCTGCCTGTCAGGTGAGATTGATTACCGCGTTGATCGGAGAAAAGTGACACACTCGTAGAGGCACAGCAGCTGATTGTGTATTGTACGGCATTGGACCTGTCCGTTATCATTCGCAGAGTCGAACCAAAAGTCTTCTTCGCCAACGAGTGAGTCTTGTTTGCTTTGTGACGTCGATACGGTCGCACAAGCCATAGTGGGGAGGTTCCTCCTTTCAATTGCACCTATATAACCTTCTAGATGGGCCATCAATCTTACTCATAAACTGACACTTCAATCCCTCCTTTAGACGTACTTTCTTGTCATGGCTGAACTTTACGGTCGTGCTGGCGGGGTTATCCATTGGTCTCCTCAATTTCGGGGACAAAGTAGGAAAGATCTCTGCTGGAATGTTCACACTGGTTAGCATGGCCGTTATGATTTACGCTCTCATCACTTATCATTGGCGTGCGAATGCGATACGAAAGAGGGGTAGTGGTCCTTATGATGATAGACTTGGTCCTACCTGTTTATGCATTTCTTTACTAGGTAAGCATAGAATATATCTCCAGGGGCCTGTTGGACTCGCATAAACTGATAACACTTTCTACGACCCCTTGTTTTATAGCTGCTGTTATTGTTAACTTTGTCTTGCGGTTTATCGAGTAAGGCTCGCACATTGCGAGAGAAGCGAGCAAGCCCAAGAGAAAAGACATATAGAATACACGTTACTCAAACCAGACGATAAGTCGTAGAAATGAAGTGTCACAGACAGACATTAATGTGGCCTATGAGACCCTTCAAGACTATCTCTTCAGTGCATATATACATACCAAGCTATTTCAAGCTAGTCCCGCATGTCCAACCAGATCGACTTCCCTTGACTTTCCATATCCTTGTTGTATTCGCATCTATGGGAGATCCTTTGCAATGCATTGCCATATTGGCGAAGACTTCAACTGACTATTGAGATACCTACAAGTAATGGCCTTCTATAACTGACTTAAATGATAATGACGTGGCAACAAGAATGAGCTTCTTTGTCTGCATATGGCTGGATCGGTTTTAATTTCCCAAGGTCAGCTTCGGACCTGTCCGAACTGGTACATGGTACTACTATCTGCATCGTCGGTTCGTATGTAAAGGAGGTCAGACTTGTCGGTATTGACTCGAGCCAATCCCGGTGATAGCACTAGTACAAGCGACCCCAGGCTGATTCCGCTGTCGAGGCCCTGCGGTACATGGTGCCTACATGCGAAGCAATTCTCCTTTATATGCCGTACGTTCCCGTAGCCCATGCGAACCATTTGTTTATGATCTTGCTTGCGCCTTGGAAGAGAGCCTGCCGTGCTTGCTGCATGACGGATCTCCCTCACCTCTTGCTTACACGAGTCCTGAGGCATGCGTGCAGGGTCAGGGATATCTAGTCTGAGTGGCAACTGACCTGGGAATGGAAGGCTGGACAAACACAAATACCGTATGATACGATGATAGTCTGCTCAGAGAAGGATATCCTACCTTGTGCTATCTCCAATCAGTCGGACCTTCCTTACATCGCTTATCGTCAGTCAGCCCGCTGGTCCTGTTCAACGATTTGACCTGGGCAAACAAGCAGCACGCAGGAGGGAGGCGTAGGAGGACAAAGAGCACACAGCCAGCTATCAAGACCAGCCCTTCTACTCGGAAGCACAAGGTCTATCTTCCAGCTTTCAGCCAATTCAATCAGACAACTGGCAGCCTTGTGAGCACTGTGCAAGCATGCCTCGTTCAAGAGCAAGCAGTCGGAGGAGCTGTCAAAACGCCACAGCCAGTCACCGGAGCAGCCGTGCTTTCAAGGTGGTGCTCGGACTGCTCGCACTGGCAGCACCAGCAGCGGTTTCAGCACAGCGGAGCAACTCATGGAACATCACAGGTGTGACAGGTGTATCCGCCCAACAGCTCTTCCGCGGTGCAGGCAACAAGGTGAGGCTTTCTGTCGGAGCTGTCATGTTTATTGTGGCACGTGCCGCAATAGACTTGATCGGACAAGCAAGAAAATCACGGCGGCATGCGACAAGCTGCTGCTTGCGGGAGTCAACACATGGCAGTCATTCCCTCGTCATGGTGTCGCAGAGCTGACTGTGCGATCACTGATATGGTGCCCCGCAGGTCTACATCCTCGATAAAGTCGAGAACAATCCAGCTCGGGTGAACGGCCATCCTGGTGAGTACCATCCAGCAGTGAGGTGTTTTGCGGAAGAGATCACTCATCCTTGCTTTTACACTTTTACAGCATGGGCGACAGAGTACGATACAGCTACAAACACATACAGGGCTCAAGATGTCGTCACGAATACTTTCTGCGCAGGTAAGCCGACTCTCGAATTCGGTATCGCAGCTATGATAGAGCCTGCAAATGAATGCTGATGGGGATCAACAATGCTTCCAAATGCAGGCGGCAACCTTCTTGCTAATGGCACTTGGGCAGTCTTTGGAGGCAACAAAGCAGTGGGCTATGGTGGTTAGTCTGATGGAAGATCTATGATCCGCTCCCATTATGCTGGTGCGCTGACCGCATGCCTTGTCGGCAATCCTGCGATGTCGAAAACACAGGTCGAGAGGTAGCACAAGGTCAAGGACCCTATCAAGACTATGCAGGAGGAACAGCAATTCGCCTCTTCAACCCTTGTACAGATGGCACATGTCAATGGACAGCCTCCAACGCTGCGAGGATGCAGTCGGAAAGATGGTATCCAACGGTGGAAACATTGCAGGACGGATCCTTGATTATCGTGAGTACCGGCCTGACGAATAGTGAATATCGAGAAGGTCATCTCTGACTATGGCTTGTTACTATCGTGAAGATTGGTGGTATGAGAGATGGTGGCTACGTCAATGCTCGTCCCTACGATAATCCTACTATCGAATATTTCCCTACGAAAGGCCCACAGGTCGGCTTAAACATCCTCGCAGATAGTCTGCCCTGCAACTTGTGAGCCATCACCACGCTGAACAGCAATGCCTTTTTGAACAAGTCTGACACGGGCTGGATCACCACAGATATCCGCTCACCTGGCTTCTACCCTCTGGCAATCTCCTCATTCAATCCAACTTAAAAGCTGAAATATTCGATTGGCAAAATAGTGTAGAACATGCATTACCGGATATGCCTCATGCAGTCAGAGTATATCCTGCTTCAGCAGCTACTGCGATGCTTCCTTTAACACCTGCAAATAACTGGACTGCTACAATACTTTTCTGTGGTGGAACGGACCTACAACCAAATCAATGGATGACAAGCCCCAACTGGAACATAGTTTCTTTTGATACTGAGCGGTCTTGCGTCTCTATCACACCTGATGTTTCTCCCAGGTGGAAAGAGGAGGGTGAGTTAACGCCTTGGGCATAAATTCTTGATCCGTTTAAAACGGTGCTGATTTATACTGAATTATATCCAGACGATATGCCGGAAGGACGCACAATGGGTCAGTTTGTACTACTGCCTAATGGCAAGCTCTTTCATACGAATGGAATGAACAAGGGTACAGCGGGATACGGAAACATGAGCTGGTGAGCGATAGTCCAATTCTGCTGCACGATACGCTAAACGTTGCTGAACCGTATTTGCTTCACTGCAGGGCCGTTGGACAATCTTACGCGGATGATCCAATGATGCAACCATCGTACTACGATCCATCGAGCGATTCAGGTCAGAGATGGCAACGACCTTCGGATATGGGCCCGATGCAAGTCGTACGAGGCTACCACTCTACGGCGACTCTAATGGCAGATGGATCTATCTTTGTTGCTGGCTCCAACCCTAACTTCGATTATATCCCATATCGAGGCTTTGTAGACGAAAATGGATTGAGATATACGTATCCAACCGAATACCGCGTGGAAATGTTCTACCCTGAATATTACGACAAACCAAGACCAAGACCTCGTGGACTACCTTCGACACTATCATATGGTGGACCGTCATTTGATATCTCGCTTAGTGCATCCGACCTTAGCAATAACGCAACCCTCATTGATACTGCTCAAGTCGTTGTCATGAGAACTGGCTATTCCACACACGCAATGAACATGGGCATGCGTATGGTTCAACTCAATTCCACTTGGACCCTGCACAATAATGGCAGCGGCACTATACATTCACAGCAAATGCCTCCCAATCCTTCAATCATGGCGCCAGGACCTGCTTTACTCTTTGTGGTAGTAAACGGAGTGCCTTCAATCGGCGTAGATATTATGGTCGGAACTGGAGAAGTCGGTCCACAACCTATACTTTCAGTCGGTTCTCTGAGAGGTACAGCAACACAATCAGGAGCTAGCATCAGTTCAAACGCAAATGGTATTTCGGTTAACGGCGAAGCTGTAGCTGCTAGCTCGGCGGAATCTTCGATGACAATAACGAACTTGAGCCTGACTATGGCGCTGACGCTTGTCGTGGCGAGTATTGTAGCTTCGCTGTAACAAAGCCTCTTTCGATGGAGGAGCCGCAAGTAAGGGTAACGGGGGATGTGGGAAATATGGACTGGGTATAAGAGGGGATCAAGGGCAGAATGGACAGCTATTTCGAGATTCTCCACATATCAATCTGTCGTTTCTGTATCGCAATAAGTGTTCGTAAGGTAACTCTCAGCCTACAATGCAAAACAGACCAGTACGAGTATGTTCGCAACCATCGCAGAGAGATGCGGCTCGATCGTGCTGCTGGCTTGGCTTATGGTCGCTTCCGGAATGCAGGCAGAGGCTTGTAGTACACCACCTCACTGTTCCATGCGAGAAAGCCGCCAAGAGGCCTCATGCTCGCTTGCACATGACCAGTATCGAGGGCGTCCAGTCGGAGCCTCTCAAAGTCACCTACAAACACCTACTCGAGCGACAGAGTCATAACCCAAAGTGAGCTTAGAGCAGCCACGACAGCACTACGACCCGATAAGAGAACAATCCTGACTGAACGTCTGCCTACCCTAGAAACCCTCTTCGGTGCATTGCACATTGCGATATAGACTCAGCTTATGCGTGAGACGGCTAGGCGATACTCTACTCGATCATCCAGTACTCGTGATCTGACATATGTATTCGCCTGATCGTTTTCTGCAGCCAATTCCAAGCGGTTCGTTTAGGACTACCACCTGAAGCGCCCGTAGCTTGCAATCAATGGGATCACCTGCTCGGTACGCACCTTGACTTGCGGTATTATAACTTGGTGGCGTATCGCGATACTGACATCGGATAATCTGCATATAGCTGTCAACTATGCTGCAAGAAGCAAAGGCGTGAAGCCTTTCATGCGTATCTGGGAGGTGTGTACAAGCATGAAATATGCACTGAGCAATTCAACCTGATGCATTTTACCTTGTCAGGCTAAGGAGGTCTGCCCCGAACTTGTCTGCCCACAGTACGAAACGCCAAATGAAATGATATCCATACGACATCTAGCTAATCTACCACCCGTATGTTATATCTTCCTGTTTTCTACAGTGTAGCCACTTATCGGATTGGTGAATCTGAAGCCAAGTTCCATGAGGATGCCCATGCATCTACGCACAAGGTGATGATCATCTCTCTCTCATTTGTTTGATCTAGTCGCTAATGATTCATCCTTGCAGGTCTCCTTAGAGCCTTTCCGACGAGAGTCTCGCAAGATCATGCAGGTCTTCAGTCAATTCTGTCCCGATGTTGGTAAGCGACCTGCCTGAATCTCGCGTTAGCTAGCAAGTTATAGAGTCTCACTCGCATGCCCCTCAGAGAAAGCATCCATTGATGAGGCATACCTGGATCTGACAGAGACTGTCAGGCTTAAGATTCTGGAACATAATCCCCACCTTCGTATTCTGCCTAAAGGTGCTTCCCTCACCGATCCTCCACCTGATCCACCCGACATCACATGGGGACCACTAGAACTAGCTGTTTCGGAAGAGGAGTTGGCAGCGTCTCATCAAAAAGACATGAGAAGTGCGGAAGCGAAGCGTACAATAAAGTGGCGCAACTATGCATTGCACCTTACTTCGAGAATTATGCGAGAATGTCGGAAGGAGGTTAGGGAACAGCTTGGGTATACGTGTTCTGCTGGAATAGCTAGTACCAAGGTATGTCAAAGGCCCAGTATGCCTTTATTGGCCCGATAGCTAATTCCTGGACTTCCGCATCAGTTCTTGGCGAAAATTTGTAGCAGCCATCGAAAACCCAATGGTCAGGTAAACCTCTTTATTGGTGATTACGGTCATCGGGCACCTAATACTTACAACGCTTCCCTGCTTGTAGACTGTATTACTTGATGACGCCATGTCTATCTTTCTGCAACCTCTGCTCATCAAGAAGGTGCCTACTTTGAAGAGAAAATTTGGGAAGGAAGTTTCGGAAACTTTTCACGCAGAGACACTCGGCGACCTCTGGTTAGTCTCATCTGATCCCATCAGGCACAATAACACGGACGATCCTGTTTAAACAGCTTTTCTGTTTCGCCAGGACCTTCGACATCAAGGAACTGCAAGCAAAGCTCGGGAATAAGCAAGGTTATTGGCTATATAATGCTATTCGGGGCAAGGATGTTGGCGAAGGTGAGTACTTGGTGATTAGATGAAAGCTGCGATGTGCCTCGAACAGCGATCCCCCTTCGTACAGTCGTCGTTAGGCTACATACGAAGTCAATGACCTCGCGGAAGGATTTTTTGCCTCCTCTCAAGACTATACCTGATATAGTGGGTTTAGTCGAATCTCATATTTAAACTGATACCGCTGCTTACGAAGAGGCCGATGAAATCACTTTATCAACCTGCAGGACAAAGCCCTGGAGATCGTTGCAGTAGACCTTTTCGCTAGACTAACAGAGGCCAGAGCAGAATCGCCGACAGTATGGGTGAGTTTTACTTTCTATCTTCAGAGAAACCAAGCCATCTGACTGCAGATTGACTCATCGGAAATCCTAATGCGGTTGCATCGGCAGCCGAAAACACTAGTCTTTGGTGCCCGGTTGGAAAATGATTACCGCTCGCCTAGTTACCACCACCAGGCACCAATAGCTTTCTCGGCGCATCAGCTCAGCGTGGAGAGAATATGTGCACAGGCGAGGGTGTTAGCTCGAGCCTTCTTCGCTTCATTAGCTTCGAATCAGCCCTCATCAGCAAGTTCTTCGTCATCAAGTTTGGGAACTATCACGAACGTCTCGCTCGGATTCCAGGGGATAGAAGCTTCTCAAATGGGTCAGCAAGGTATTCAAGCCTTTATGGGAACTACTCCTGGATCAGAACAGAAGCAAAAATCTCCTTTCAAGGTCAAGCAGAAGCCGAAGCGCACGATGGAAGGTAATAGCAAGGGCGTTATCGATCTTACAAGTCAAGACGATTGCATTATTATACTCTCTTCCGACAGCGAAAGTGAGGTTGAAGAACCATAAACGGGATCGGTTACGGCATCGCCGGGATTCACAACAGACAACAGCCTCTACCTACCAACACTTTGTGTATTCTTGTACGCCATTTCGGCAGAGTATGTATGACAAAGAGTACTCGTGAATATTGAAATGACGCCAGAGTCATCCTGTTTCGGCTGTCCGCTTCCAGGGATATGTTCCGTGCGTCGAGAGGTGCGAGCCAACGGATCCAATGTTCATGCCCGCTGCAATATTCCTATTATATGTTTTCTTGCAGTTCGAGCACTGCCCGGGCCGCCGAGGCCGGTGACATTGCCCCTGGGTCTCTAGGAAGTGCCCTTGCTCATGCTATCGCATGGAGCGATACCACTACGGCATTTCTTTAGACGATCCTGCGCGTATTGTTGTTTTGGTTGATGAGGTAGCTTGGAGCGGCCTTGTCGAAGATCCACTGGTTCGGAAATTAAAAATTTGATGAGGAGTCGCTTCATTGACGACAGCAAATCTGACCGGCAGATTGAGCAACCTCAGACGCTTGGTCAGCTCCTTGAGTCCAGATGCAGCGTAGGCAGCAATGTGTTTCCTGCTTTTGCATGCTGACTCCCTTTCCAGACCGCATCCGTCTCCAATCACCATGAGCAAGGGCGAGTCCTTGCAATCCCTTTCCCATATATACCATGTCACGAAAATGTGTGAAGAATTTATCGTGGAAACTCTTGACCCTCTGCATCCTGCGAAAGCCGGCGTTGCAGTATGGTCTACTTGATTCCCATGAAGCTTGGCATAAATTCAACAGTTTCTCGATAGTTGGGTTCGGGTCTCTTTTTGCATCCGCGTACAGGCTCGCAGTCGCAATTGGGAAGACCTCCCTTAGCCTTTGCTTGGCACGGACTGTCGAGCGAGTGACTTCGTGCAATGCGTGTGGTTTGACCATGGATGTTTTCGATCTGTTGTGACCAGATTTTTCATCGTCCAGGCTGCCTGCGAGGAAGCTATCACTTTTACCGGGATCGTTTAGATGGATGGCTTGGGATACAACTTCGCCCAAATCCACGCCTGCCATCATTAGGTGACCGTCCCCACATGTTCTCTCCGCAGCCCGCTCGACGAGGCCTTCTCTATACTCAGGTGCGGACGTGTTATCTAAGACAGCGATGTCTTTAGGAAAAGCTTGTGTCGTAGCGGCTCTTGGAAGTTTCTTATTGAATTCAGTTGATGTACTAGACAAATAGGTCTGAATGTAATGCCCTGAGGAAAGGATGTCCGTCCCAGCATCGCCATTTCTTGGGAAAGCTCGACCTCGGTGCATTATCTGGAGATGTTGCACAGTCGCGAAGGATTGCTTGGTATGCTCCTGTTTCGAGCACTTACGAGCTTGACCGACAGGACCCGCTGGCTCAATCTGCGCAACCGGCTGCCGCTTCCGTTTCTTCAACCCTTGGTTCAGTCTATGCTGTATTGCAGGGTGCAGCACTTTCCCGAAGAGAGCTTTGCAGTCCCTCAAATGCTGCAACATCTTGTCTCGCCCCCATTTCGACAACGGTCTGCCGACCATGCACTGAATGAGACGATCGGTTTGCATCGCTTCGTGCTCGTTACCTGCGCCTGTCGTTTCGTGCTAGTACTGTTGGCGAAAGCATTTGTAGTCTTAGACGCTATACCTAGTATGTATACGTGAATATATTTCACAATATCTACATACCCAGTCTTAGACTTTTGGTGGTTTAAGGTTGGTAGTGATACTTTATTTTTGATTTAGAAAATCTTAAATCGTAAATTAGAAAATAGTAGAACGGGCTCTGCCTTTAGCGATGCCTTGTGTTGATTTGTAAATTAGAAGAGTAGTAGAACGGGCTCGCTCAAAGCGTAGCCATATAGGTGGGGAGCCTTTGAGGGCATGGTGGGGAGGGGGGGGGGGGGGTGGAGTTGAGTTTTTAGTTGAGAAAGAAAAAGAAGAGACAAGGAGCAGTCTCGAAATTAGGGCTGCTTTTATGCCCTGAATTTGGAAGGCTGGAAGATATGTCTTCCAGATCCGACTTCCACTATCAGTCAGCGTATTGAATGTTTTTCCGTTAGTGTGAAATCCGTTTCTGCTTCTAATGGATTTTTGGATAAATTAGAGAAGGGAAGCTTTTTTAAGAAAGAGCCATATGCTACATCTTGACATTGGTAGTCAGTCTGAGGATAATAAAAGCTTGAAGTCCAGTGAGAGCAGGATTCCTTGTACTATACCTCCAAGAGACGAGAGCTACAAGATGATGAATGGATACCAGAATAAGAGTACAGTACAGGATCTTGAGCGAGACTCTGAGCTCAAGAAGGAAAGGACAGCATTGACTTGATGATGAATTAGCCCATTAGTATCGTGAATGCGCAGACTTGTCCAAATTAGAAAAGCAAGAAAGGTGAAGAGTGAGTCTGAAAGAGGAGAAGGAGAAGACGATGCGATGAGGCAGCTCACATGCCTCGGTGAAAACTTGACAACTTGCCGATCGGCAATCAAAATGGTGGCGAGACGCGACTGTCCTTTTTGTGTGACGAGGTGCGCGACTGCAGAGAGAGAGAGAGAGAACGACTTGCAGGCGAGCAGGCAATAGAGAACAGTGTATACTGTAGTTAGCCTTCTCTGGAAGAGAAAGTGCACACAAACACTGCTTCCTGCTGTTGCTTCCGCTCAGCCCTGCCCATTATTGTTATGACACGGTCTCGGATTTGTAAACAGCGCGATTTGCCTGCCGAAGAGAGAAAGCGGTGCAGATTCTGTTGAGTGTATAAGTATGGGATATACATAGGAATTCGGCAACGTACATAGCACTAATAACAGATTCACAACAGTAACAAGGACAACAATAATAGCCAACTCGCTCACTTAACCTACATTCATTTCTCTCAATCATTCGCCACCATCTCTGGCCCACCCTCACGCTGCATCTCAGCCACCCTCGGCGTGCGACTCACCCCATTCCTCGCCTCTCTGCTCTCTTCTTCTGCATACACAAACACAGCACAGCACAGCAGCGCACCCCGAGTCGGTGCAGTGCGTGTGTCCTTCTCGGAGCAGCGTGCACAGTGGGTGGTTGTGCTCTGACTCGCTGCTCACTTCTAGCTCAGGCTGACCGCGATTTCCAATCCACACCACCTCTCTCACCGCGCGATTTGCCATACCGTTACTCAGTCAGTCCTGCAACTGGGCCTGAAGAACAACAACCACAACAACGACACTCTCTTTGAACCATCTACTACTCATCTACTTTCATTCTCATCTCTAATCTCGTAGTAATCCAGCAACAATGGCGCGCGGTCAACGCTCCCGCCCTCAACTGGCCAGAGCTGCAAAAGCAGCAGCCGCCGCCTCTTTGTTAGCAAGCGCAGGACTAGCATCAGCACAGAACACATCAACATCTGGTGGTGGTAGCAATGCTCTTGCTTCTGTCAATGCCACTGCAAAAGCAAACTCGTGGGCTGTCGTAGGCGCGCCCCAAGTTTCGGCTCAGCAATTGTTTAGAGGGCAGGGCAACAAGGTGGGTGGACAAGTTTAGATTGGAGGCTATTACTCTGTGATTGAACGTGCACTTTGTGCATACTGCAGGTCTACATTCTTGACAAAGTCGAAAACAACCCTCTGCAAATCAATGGCCATCCTGGTAAGTCTGCTTGTTCGCATCATCCTGTCCTGCAAGCAAGCCGCAAGGTGGCACTAGGGACATGCATCCTCCGAGACGGGTGGACAGCAGCCCCGGTCCGGCATGCTGGCGACATCTATGCACCTCTCTTGCTTGCTTGCATGCTCCTCATGCATGTTGTGTGCACCAGTTGTCAACCTCAATTGCTGACTTTCCTCCTCGCTCCCCTCCTTCCTCCCCGCGCGGCTTTTCCCTCTTTTCAGCCTGGGCAGTCGAGTACGATACATCCACAAACACATGGCGGACGCAAGAAGTAGCCAGTGAGTACTTTATACATTGATCGCTGCGTATATTTGAGGTTGGTACTGATTTTGATTTGACTTCTTCTTCTCTTACTAGCCAACACTTTCTGCGCTGGTGGCAATACCCTTGGAAATGGTACCGTCCTCATTTCAGGAGGTAACAAGGCCGTCACATACGGAGGTGCGCTTTATGATCAACTTTTGATGAAGGAATGATATTATCTTTTGCTGACGATGAATGCTTGCATATCCATACAGGCCGAGATGGTGTTCCAGGCGCAGCACCATACGAAAACTACAATGGTGGAACTGCATTACGTCTCTTTGATCCTTGCACAGATGAAACATGCGAGTACACTACCCCTGCTCAGTCAACGATGCAGTCGGAGAGGTGGTATCCTACCTTGGAGACACTGCAGGACGGTTCGATCATCATCGTGAGCAATCACAGTCCATCTCCAGCTAAAGCAGCTTGCCTGAGTAAAATTGACTGATTGCGGTAATTTATTTTGCTCCGCACTCAGATCGGAGGAATGAGAGATGGTGGATACGTCAATACTGAATATGCTGACAACCCAACTATCGAATACTTCCCTTCAAAGGGCAGTCAAATTGGCCTTAATATTCTTGCTGAAACACTGCCTTGCAACTTGTGAGCGTATTATTACTTGCTTATTGTCCATTCCTTCTGGCTGACTCCCCTTTTTCTTCCACTAGATACGCCCTAACATGGCTTCTCCCCTCTGGCAATCTCCTCATTCAATCTAACCTAAAAGCCGAAATCTTTGACTGGCAAAACAACATCGAACAACCTCTACCTGATATCCCACATTCCGTTCGAGTCTACCCTGCTTCAGGAGCAACTGCAATGCTACCTCTAACACCAGCGAACAACTGGACTGCTACCATTCTATTCTGCGGTGGTACCGATCTGCAACCCAATCAATGGATGACGAACCCTAACTGGAACGTTGCTGCTTATCCAGCAGATGATACTTGCGTCTCTATCACACCTGATGTTTCGAGTGAATGGGTTGAAGAGGACTCGATGTTTGAAGGTAGAAGCATGGGTCAGTTTATCATCCTTCCTGATGGACGATTATTCCATTTGAACGGTATTGCTACCGGTACAGCTGGGTGAGTGAATCTCTTTCATGGACGACCGGCCGTCTTTTTGGGTGTTGGTGTTAATCTTCTTGTTGCTTGCTTGCAGATACGGCAACACAAGTTGGGCTATTGGACAGTCATACGGTGACAACCCTCTCATGACTGCTGCATACTACGACTCCTCGGCACCCAAAGGATCAAGATGGCAACGACCTGCCAGTCTACCTGAGATGACTGTTCAGCGTCTATACCACTCCTCTGCTACCCTCATGGCTGATGGATCCATCTTCAATGCTGGTTCCAACCCTAATGCCGATTACATCCCATACTCTGGCTACACTGATCAACGCGGTATCAACTATCCTTACCCTACCGAATACCGAGTTGAGACCTTCTATCCCGACTATTATGACAAGTCTCGACCTCAACCTCAGGGATTGCCTACAACACTCTCATATGGAGGCGATTATTTCAACATCACTCTTACGGCTGAGGATCTCAACAATAATGCTTCTGCTATCGATTCAGTCAAGGTCGTCGTCATGCGGACTGGATACTCTACACATGCTATGAATATGGGGATGAGAATGGTTCAACTGAACTCAACTTGGACTTTGAACTCTGATGGCTCTGGAGTCATTCACTCTGCTCAAATGCCACCTAATCCATCGATCATGGCACCTGGACCTGCTCTTCTATACGTTACTGTCAATGGAGTACCTTCAGTTGGTCTGGATATCATGGTTGGAAATGGTAGAATGGGTACTCAACCTGTTCAAGATGTTCAAGCTATGCCTGGTACCATTGCGCAATCTGGTGCTAGGATCACTTCGAACTCAAAAGGAGTTACTGTTGATGGAAGCAATAAATCATCGGGCAGCAATTCTGCTTCAAATGATACCGGCGCTGCCTCTTCTAGATCTAGTACTTCATCAACGTTCAAGATGACTGCTACGCTCGGGTTAGTGGCAGTCTTCGCTGGCTTGATGCTGTAAGAGTAGCGCGACATCAATTATTCCAGTCAAAGCTCCCCTCGCAATCCGTTTCGCGTCTCAAATCAAAAGCATAGATGTATTTGTTTCTTTTCCCACCACGCGGGTTCTCTTGTAATGGACACTCAAGATTCAACCTCCCGCTCTCTCACTTATCGGAAAAAGTGGTTTTCATCTCTTGTTACACAAGAGCAGAATGTCCTTTTTTCTTCTACTTCATCATACTTTTGTAGATCAGAAAAGCAAGCGCATTGTGATTATCCCACTTTATACGCTGGTTTTTCTTCGTGATTACCCCCCATCAATCATCATTTGAGTAGCTTGGTTTTACAGAAGATGTTTCCCTCTTTCCCGTCTCTCTTCTGATTTTCTACGTTCTCTTTTTTTCCCATTCGTTTTCTGAGACATATATGCAATTCAAAGTAGTTCTAATTCTCATTCTCAAGGATACCAGCTCGCCCCGGTTTGACTCATTCTTTCGCTTAGTACTTTCATGACTTGTCTTCAAACTGTGGTGGCCATGCCCCCAAAGCCGATCGCAGGACATGTCTTCCTGGTGCTTCACTTGCTGTCAATCGTCCTGAACGCCAACTGGAGTAAGTTGCTTAAGAATGGCTTCTTCGGGCAAGAGGTTTGCGGCCTCGAACACTCGCAATATCTGGTGAGTACTGTCGCCGTTCATGGTGCCCGATTGCCTTTTTTCTCGGTGCATGCAGTAGCTGACGCATTGCGTACTCTATCGGTGAAATGACTGCAATACTACATCCGGCGATACTGTAAATAGTATCGTTGGACATGTAGATCATGGAAAATCATCTTATGCGGATTCTTTACTCGCTGCGAACAATATTATATCAGCTCGTATGGCTGGTAAAATGAGATATTTGGATTCAAGAGAAGATGAACAGGAAAGAGGTATTACTATGGAGAGTAGTGCAGTATCTCTAAGTTATCGTACTTTGCGTAGAAGTCCTGAAGGTATGTCAAGCTTTCGATCTAATTGGAGGCTTCCGCTTGCTCCTGCACAATCTGGTGGTAGCTGAAAGTGGCATTTGCTGGTCATTTGGAATCTAGGTGGCGAACCCATACCTGAAGATTATATGATCAATCTCATTGATACACCTGGTCATGTTGACTTTTCAAGTGAAGTATCCACAGCTTCAAGACTTTGTGATGGTGCCCTTGTCATGGTCGATGCTGTTGAGGGCGTCTGTACTCAGGTAAGAATTCAATCTTCCATTTTCTTGCAGGAGCGAGTTCAATCATGAGCTAAATGTGTGTTGTGTGTACGACTATAGACAATCACCGTTCTCAAACAAGCATGGATGGAACGCTTGAAACCTATTTTGGTCATTAACAAGCTCGACCGGATTATCACTGAACTTCGACTAGCACCCATTGAAGCGCATCATCATCTCACTCAACTTGTAGAACAAGTTAATGCAGTCATGGGAAGCTTTCATGCCAGTGAACGTATGGAAGATGATTTGCGATGGAGAGAAGAACGAGCTAGACGATTAGCGCAAAAGAAAGAGAGAATACAGGATGCAGCAGCTGGGCAAGCGAACGTAGATGCTGAAGCTTCCACATCAAATGGTGCTTCAGCCCAGAATGACGCAGAAGACGAAGAAGAATACGAAGAGAGAGACGATGAAGATTTGTACTTCGCACCTGAACAAGGTAACGTTATCTTTGCGAGTGCTATAGATGGATGGGCCTTCCGAATAAGCCAGTTCGCACAAATACATGCGAAGAGGTTAGGAATTAAAGAAACAAACTTGAGAAAAGTGCTTTGGGGTGATTTCTATCTGGATCCGAAAACGAAGAGAGTGCTTAGTCGAAAACATGTGGGGAAAAGAAGCTTGAAACCTATGTTTGTGCAATTTGTATTAGAAAACTTATGGGCAGTATACGACAGCGTGATTCTCAATCAGTAAGCTTTCCAAGGATGGCTCTTTTTTTTCTTTTTTTATGCTGACGACGCATATAGCAACATGGACAAGATCACCAAGATTATCGGAGCACTAGGCGTGAAGATCCGGCCACAGGAATTGAAGACGAAGGAGCATCGAACGTTATTGACTGCTATATTGTCGCAATGGCTACCGTTAGCCCCAGCTACATTCCGAGCAGTCGTTGAAGTCATCCCGCAACCCTCACAAGCTCAAGCTGTCCGGATACCTAAGATGCTTCACCCTGAGTTATTGCATTCTCAACTCGACGTTAAACCCGAAAACAAGCTTGAAGAAGACATGTACTACGGAAGGGCGGGAGATGAAGCATATATAGTTGCTTATGTTAGTAAGATGTTCGCAGTACCTGCGAAATCTTTACCGCAAAATCAGAAGAAGGCTATGACAGCTGAGGAAATGCGACAGCGAGGTAGAGCGAGTCGAGAAGCTGCAGCTGCATTAGCTGCCACAGGAGCTGTTGTCGCGGAGCAAGCTCAGCCTTTGCAGTCTAATGGAGAAGCGATAACACCACAAGAAGAGAAGCAAGAGCAGCCTGAAGTGGATGAAAATGCCGAGGTCTTATTGGGCTTCTCTCGCCTATACTCCGGTACTTTACGGGCAGGTCAGACTGTTTACGCGATCCTGCCGAAGTACAATACCGCTCTCGGGCCTACACATCCTCGCAACAGCAAATTTATATCCGCTGTCAAGGTCGAGTACCTGTATATGATGATGGGCAGAGACCTGGTCATGGTGAATGAGGTGCCATCTGGCAATGTTTTCGCTGTATCCGGACTCGAAGGCAAAATCCTCAGGAATGGTACACTATGTGGCATCGGAGCAACAGACATTGCTTCGGATCTAAGTCAAGCCACGGAACATCGCGACTGTTTTGTCAATCTTGCTGGGTTGAATCTAACAGTGAGTCATCTGCGGTTTCGTCAGCTTGGTGTACAGTATGCTGATGTGTTGTCTAGTCTGCACCTATCGTGCGAGTCGCCTTAGAACCTCGTGATCCCTGTGAGCTCCTCTGTCATGCTTCTTCTTTCGAAGTGCGTCCTGACTGACACGTCTGATGACAGCGGAAATGCCAAAATTGGTCGAAGGTCTACGGCTACTGAACCAGGCAGATTCCTGTGTGGAAACCCTAGTGCAAGAAACGGGAGAGCATGTCATTCTGACAGCAGGCGAGTTGCATCTCGAGCGATGTCTGAGAGATTTGCGCGAACGCTTTGCGAAGATAGAGATTCAAGCCTCACCGCCTATCGTTCCTTTCCGAGAAACAGCAGTTCAAGTTCCTGATATGCCACCGCCTAAAACGAAAGACGCGCCACGAGGTACCATGAATGGAAGTGTGCTCAATGGCGTTGTCACCTTCACAGTTCGAGCCCGCCCTCTCCCTGCTGAAGTGACCAAGTTCCTCATTAACAATATGGACACAGTTAGGCGGGTGGTGCAGCATGAACGCGAACTCACGTCCGGAGGGGATACGTCGGCACCGGGTATAGAGGATGTCACCGCAGAATCTGCTTCTGCAGCTCAACAAGGAGATGCCGGAGCATCAATTGCGCAAATGAATCCTGCAGAGTTCTGGAAGAAGCTAGATGCTCTATTTGCGAAAGCTGGCAAGGACTGGACAGACGTGAGCAGTAGAATTTGGTCATTTGGACCTAGGAGAATTGGACCAAACATACTCGTGGATCACTTGCCGGGCGTAACAAGATCGTACGTGACTTTGTGGTTGCTGTACTGCGCGTTTCTTGCAGGTGGCTGAGAGGTACTATCCTGCAGACTACAAAATCGCTCACAAATTTCGAAGACATCCAAAGGTACGACACCAGCCCGGACAAGCTCTCCTTCGCTGGAAGACCAAATGCAGAAATTAGACATACCAGAGGACCTAGACGAGAAGGATGGAGGAGTCGTCACAAGAATCAGTATCCGATCCTTTGACGAAAGTATTGATACCGCTTTTCAGCTGAGCACGCTGCGAGGCCCACTATGTAATGAGCCCGTGCAAGGTATGGCCTACTTCGTAGAGAAGATTGAAGTTGACGAGACGGGAGAAAATGCAGAGCTCCGTGAGTTGATTGACAGTGTTAGATACCCGTTCAGACTTCCATCTGACCTGTCTCGATAGTACACACACGCTTCTCACAAGTTACTGGCAGTTTAATTGCTTCAGCGCAAGAAGCTTTCCGGCAAGGACTACTAGACTGGTCACCTCGTTTGCTACTTGCAATGTACTCCTGTGATATCCAAGCATCGACAGATGTATTAGGGAAAGTCTATGGAGTAGTAGCACGACGAAGGGGTAGAATAGTATCGGAAGAAATGAAAGAAGGAACATCATTTTTCACAATAAGTGCATTATTACCAGTAATAGAAAGTTTCAATTTTGCAAATGAAATTAGAACAAAAACATCAGGAGCAGCAAGTCCACAATTAGTTTTTCATGGTTATGAATTATTAGATTTAGATCCTTTTTGGGTACCTACTACTGAAGAAGAATTAGAAGATTTAGGTGAAAAATCTGATAGAGAAAATATTGCTAGAAGATACATGGATGGTGTGAGGAAGAGGAAAGGATTATTTGTTGAGAAGAAGGTCGTTGAACATGCTGAGAAGCAGAGAACTCTAAAGAGATAAGGAGTGACGCATTGGCATTCCGACTAGAGTAGTTGTATCATGTTGTTGTGCTTGTATCAAGAGCTCTGTCAATACGGCTTTTGGCCTCTCGCTGCACAACCCAATTTCGCCACCTGGGACCAACATTGAGCTTTTCGGCCTTTTGTAGTACAGCCTGTGGCTCTCGCTATATCTCTGCTGCATAATCGTAATCTCATGGCTGACTGCATTATACGTTGATGACGGAGACAGTTCGACAATTCCTATTGTATACATACAATGTGGGGAGAATGATCTAAATGAGTTAAAGAAAAAGTAGAAAGATGCGCAATTTCAGAAAGTCCAGAGCTGCGTTTACTTATTTCGCAGCACTTCCACTGCTGATGTATGTCAAGTGCATTGTCAAAGCAGGAATAAGAGCGGAGAAAGCTAAGAGGAAAAGAGAGACTGTCGTGACTTTGCACTACCGCAGGATCGCCACTGAAAGTTAGAAAAGAAGATGGGCAAATTCTTGACGCTCCTGACAAATGTAGACTGTTGAATCTGCTCCGTGTCGCGTGTTCATCCAATATCATGACACTGGTGTCCTAGCAAACTAGATCATGAAGGTCTTTCTTCAACACACGACACAGACTTTCTTGCTCTTCTTTGGTGGCGCTGCTGGTTGTAAAACTGCACGAATAGCTTCATCGAATACTGATTTCAAATTCTTCTGCGTGAGTGCTGAGCATTCAAGATACCTTTGTGGATTTAAGAAAGATAATTCAGGCTTTGTTAGCATACTTTCCCTGGAAGCAGGAAACTTAAAAACGACGTACTGCCTTGCTCCAATTTCCTTTTTTACTTTCAAGCCCTCCTCATATTCAATAGGAGCCATCCGGCGCTCTCTCAGACGTTCCCTCTGTTCTTCGTCATTCCGTAAATCGAGTTTTGTGCCGACTAGAATGATTGGGATATTGGGTGCGTGATGTTGAATTTCAGGCCACCACTGCGACACAAACGCAATAAGTTAGATTAGATTCACTCAGATTAGCCAGTCTGCTTGGATGTAACTAGCCAAGCTGAATGCTCTGGCTCTCGAGTGCTGATCGTCCATCCTGTCCTTCCAACTCACCTTTGTCTTTACGTTCTCGAATGAAGGAGGGCTGACTAGACTGAAGCAAATGAGGAAGACATCTGTTTGAGGGTATGAGAGTGGTCTTAGACGGTCGTAATCTTCTTGACCAGCTGTATCCCAAAGGCCTAAATTGATAGGCTTGCCATCGACCATGACATTGGCAGAGTAGTTGTCGAAAACGGTGGGTACGTATTCACCCTGTATGGACGAACACCATAGTATCGTGATTGAGTATAGATTCACTTGCATCATACCGCTGCCATTCTAAATACTCACGGGAAAAGCATTCTGCGCGTTTTGAAGGAATCGAGAGACACGAATCAATTCACACACGAACACGGGTGGAATCCACGCGATCAGCCTTCAAGGGTTGTCGGCAGGGAGATGCACAGCAACTCACGGTGGTGTAGCTTATGAGAAGGCATGTCTGCAGTAGGACGAGGAGCGTCAGTGTCTGCCATGTCGCGAGGGAGTCCAATCCAGTCCAGTCCAGTCTAGTCTGCTGTAGGCGTAGAACCCTCCATCGCATCGATAACCCACCTTACCGACAGCACCGTCGCCGACGACGACGCACTTGATGGCCTGCATAATGGAGCTTGACGGTTTCCTAAGCTGTGACTGCTCCTGCTGTATTTCCCCTCTATCTAATCAGCGACTTCACCGCTCGCGCGAGGAATATCTTGATCTCGTCCGGCGCGCGTGCACACAGTTGTGCTGGCGTGCGAGTGTTCGAGCGAGTGCCGTGCGCCTGGCTGAGTGTCGCTGGCAGTGCTGGCTGGCACACGAGAAGCAGACAGTCTCTGCACTTGCGATGTCTGCTGTCGACTGGCTGGATGGATGGAGTGCAAGGTGGGAGGCTGCAAAGCGGCGCGTGTGCTGCTGCAGTTGCAGCGAGGTGGCATTGCGGTCTGCATGTGGGAAGCAGCGCAGGGATGGACGAGCAGTGGAGTGCATCCATTGCACCAGTCACCTCATCACTCTACTTAGTCCAAGCCTCACTATCGCAGCACGACTGTAGCATCATCATTCACTGTTTTGCCACCATTATAGTGAACCTGAAGCTTGAGGCTTCTTTGCAAATGGTCATCTTCCTGCTCTCTACCGTGTTATCATCAAACATCACCAAACTAATGTCACACACAGGTCTGCTTATATGAATGGTCAAGCATGCGAACGCTGCCAGCGTTAGCCCGACCATAATGAGCCTTGGAGACCGGGACAGGATGAACTTATGCACCATAGAAGAGAACATCCCATATCACTAGCTACACCCGAGGTATAACTGACACACATACAAAATGACTGGAAAACCCTGCCGCCATGCTTCTCTCTGTCTGGATTGGCACTGTGAATGGCATCGTCCTTTGATTGGAACTGGATATTCCCTTACAATGATTGCAGCTCGGCTAGGCCCCACTGACTATGTCGTACAAGAGTACCGGAATTCCTGCAGCAGAAGCTTCGAATACTAAACTAACATTGCTCTGCTCTGTTCCATATCTGTGCTAACCAACAAGATCGACATGGCTCCACTATCATCCAGTCTCGCTGCTTTCATTGAAGATATCAGAACAAGATGGGGTGTCCCCGGTATTTCAGTATCTCTAGTCAATGGTCAATCTCACGGTTTTGGTACTCCGACAAGTGGACCCATGACTCCAGATACAGTGACGTTCATAGCTTCAAACACCAAGCTCTTCACTTGCGTAGCAATTGGTATCCTGGTCGAACAAGGCAAACTTACTTTCGATAGCAAGATCAAAGATCTTACCCTTGATTTCAAGCTTGAGAATGAGCATACTACGAAGCATGTTACGATTGCTGATGCTTTGAGTCATTCTACTGGGTGCGCAAGGTAAGCAATCGACTCTCAGTTCGCCTTTATTTGATGATACCACACACGCTGATTTGCATGACCCAATTCTACCATTGCATTTTCATTTGTATATATAGCTGTAACATGATATACGCTTACCAAAACAATGACTCTCACAAGGACATTCTCGACAATATATGCGCTACTCGATGCAACAAGGAACTCAAACAGAGTTTCGCATACGATAATAGATGGTTCAGCGTTGCTGCATATATTATCGAGCAGCTCTCTGGTCAGACATACTCCGACTTTATCAAGACACACATACTTGTTCCACTCAAGATGACCCGTTCCACTTTCAGCAGCAAAGAAGCTGAGCCTAATGCAGCTACACCAACCATCACATTGGACGATGGTAGAACAATGCAAGATCTTCCATTCTGGTATCATAAAGTCCAACCTGGAAATGCTTGGGAAGGCCCAGCTGGTCTATTCTCTACAACCTCAGACCTGGTTAAATGGATAGGATATCTCATGAGAACCTTGAAACACGAAAATCAGCCAGAAGATCCTAAGATTATTTCATCAAAGACTTTAAAAGAAGTGATAAGACCAAGAAATATTACCTCAAAGCAGATGTGGTTCACAAACGTGGAGAGAGGCGAACCTGCTCATCCTGAGTTTTCTGCGCCTCTGTACGGTTTAGGGGTCGAGCGATACCATTTCCAGTCAGTCTCTAGTTATCACAATCTTCAGCTGGTACATTTCATGCTAAAGAACGTCTGCTGAGCACATATAATCTCTCCCAACCATCACCCAGCGGTATCGACGTAGCTGCGCACGATGGTTCTATCATGGGCTATGCATCAGTCACGCTATGGACTCCGAATAGAGATTTTGGTATAGTCGCTTTAGCAAATCAAGTTCACCGCGGTAATGCAATTCTCAGTATTATCGCTTTGCGAGCGTTCGAGGCACATTTCGGCATTAAGCATGTTGATTGGGAAGCTCGGTAGGCGGTATTACTATGCATTGTAGTGAAGCGAGTCTTAACGCTTCAGTTGAATGCTTCCAGAACTCTCGCTCAGCCAGAGTTGTCGTCTACTGGCCCTGCAAAACTTCCGAAGATGGTATCTCGTAACAACCAAACCTTCACAGTATCAGATCTGCGTGGCACTTATTCAGCCAAAGGCTATCCAAATCTCCACATTCTTGGCGTTAAAGACAACGAGGGGATTCCAACTCGAGTACTTGAACTACGTGACCATTTCTTGCAGTCTCAAGCTAAAATCTTTGGTAGAGTAGCTGGTGAAATAGAGACTGTAGCTTTTTGGAACTCTACTGAAATGCTTGGAGATGATATTGCAAGTCTTCACCATGTTGGAGAAAATGTATTTTATGGTGAATGGATGCAATTGTTTGAAGCGTACAAAGGTGCTGAAGCTGTTTTAGCTTTGAAAAGCGTAAGTCTTTGTTACTTTGTTCCTACATGGCTGTGTGAGTTTTTGCTCCACAAAGCAGAAGTGGCTGAAAGAATCGTTTCGCTCCCTTTTATGATACCTCTGTTTCGCATTGAGGGCGTCTAGTCTATATCCAAAGCTTCGGGCCCGCTATTTTATGCCTATACTGATGCAGACGGTACATTGCATTTGGAGTTCAAGGCAATTTGGGCCCACGAAGTGCCGAAAATTGGTCTGGGAGAAGGTGATTTCACCTTCACAAGAGTGCAGACGTTCTGAATACGTAGTTTGCTTGATACTCATGCATAAAGAAGCTCGGTGATTCATGCAGTAGCCCGTTAAATGTAGGGTACATTCTTAGCTTTGTCGACATAGGGAAGTGCGAGGACGGTGCATTATGCACTGGAGTCGCGTAGAACCAGAGAGTCGCTGCATACAATAAGTATATTTGCTGTGTGACATTGTGCTATCTATTCGAATATCCATAATGTCTAGCTCATATATACATGTAGGCGGGCAGTCCAGACAGATCTTGGAAACCAGATAGCTTCCATGCGATCCATCAACAGCACCGGAAACGCTGTAACAACCGTAGAGTATGTCGCAGCATCGCCAGCAGGATCCTCGCCTTGTGTGATTCGATGTGCTCGTGAAAACCAGCCTAACATTTTTGCTGGAATGGATCAAGAACACTTTCGAATGGTATGAACATTCCAAAGCGGATCTCAGCACGGCAAAGTGTACTGCCAGAGTCTGGCTGGAGAATCATACGCCTTGACGCTGCGTGGCTGATGGACTCGCTGCATTCTCCAGCCAGACCCAGCGAGGCACGAGTGTTGATGGGAGCAAAAGCTGCGAAAGGTCAAGCGTGCAGCAAAGTCGCCCGGCCTGTTGACTTCCGACCAACACAAGCAACAGAAGAGCAGCGCATGCTGAAAGTGCAGCTGAGACACTGGCAGAGCACACAAGAGATCCGTCACTGCAAGTCTCCCTGGTCTCGTCATGGGCCGCCTGACCTCGGCCGGCGTTGACGATGTCCTTACATCAAAGATGCGGAAGCTCCTGTTAGTCATGTCAATCAGCAAGCAGAGCCTATATGCAGCATGCGAACGGCAGCGTGACCAGCATAACTGGCGTGTATACCTCTTGCTGACCTGCTTGTTGTGCTCATTCATCCCTCATCGTATCCGGCATGCTGTTTGCGATACCACCGCGCCACCAAATGCACAACTCGGAACACCAATCAACCTGGCTATCCGTAACCGTGCGCATCACAGCGAACGAGCATTCGAATCTCCCTATGAATCAAAAGGCAAAGGGCCTGTCATGTCGTATGAAAAGTTTGTGCAGCTCTTAGACACAGAAGACCCTGTCGCACAGAGCGCGATCGATTACATTGTACACGACGTCTTCAAGCGTGCTCGAAGCAGGAAGCAAGCGATAGAAGAGGCTCGTCAGTACCATCAGCCTACATACTCTTCTGTCGCAGCTGCTGCGGCCGCACGCCGTGATCAGTCTGGCGAGCAGACGCAGCGGACATGGCACGGAGAGGTGCCCTCCCTCTCCCAGCGACTACATGGATGGCGCTACTTGAACGCAGATGATCCTGACCGTCAGCAGCGGGACCAGCAAGCACAGCGGCCCACGCCATCACATGACAACGCAGACGAATACGATGCAATTATTGCGGACGCTCAGCGACAAGTCGCAAGCCCTCTACCCATGCCTGGCCTCGGAAGCACCCAGCAGGACTCGCGCAGTTATCATCTGGACCCGCTCTTCGATAGTTTGGATTGGCCAGATCTCAACTCGAGTGCTGCATATGGGCATGAAGAAAGCAATGGATGGTCTGATTCGGAGAGCGAACCGGAAAACACTATTGAGAGCTCCGTGCAAGCAGTTGAGCGTGCCTTGGCAGCTGTGCGGACACAAAGAGATACTTCACGAACAAACCTTACTAGATTATCCACAATAAGTGCTGCATCACGTGTACCCACAACGTCTGCATCTCGGCTCCGTATATTGCAACGCCTCGAACAGCGTCGTAGGAATCTGATGGACCGGGCTGAACAGGAGCGTAGCAGCACAAACAATAATCGACCTTATCCTAGCTATTTCAGCACCTCTTTTTCTCGCACGGCAACAAATAACATCAACAGTGATCCACCAGTCCAGAACGATTCGTCAATCCCAATAATTGTGGGCGGTGATTTCTCAGAACTGCCTTCTAGCTCAGGCGAAGCTCGACAGGAAAGTAATGAAACCATCCGAGCCAATTATGGTCCGCTTCAACGAAACAATTCTATCAGACGTTCAGGCTTCCACGCCAACAGAGCTCAGCAGTCGTCTCCTCCCAATGTAACTGCGGCCGCAAACGCGGCGCATGCTCTTCTGCCTCGCTCGACAAGCCGCCCCGTCAGCACACTACAACCCCGTTCACCTCTCAGCATTTCACGATCCATCAACGAACCCTCCGATACTTATTTCTCAAACCGTGAACTGCGCGCCCATAGACAGCAGCTTGATACCTTGTTTGGTCGACAGGGAAGTGAAGTAGCTTCAGAGCAAGAAGCATCTTCTCAATCTCGAGAGGCAGACTCCTTCGAAGATTTCTCGCGTACTTCACGCCTGGCTTCTAGACTGGCAAGAGAGGGTGAAAGTGCAGAACAAGCGACATCAGAGGGAAGCGGACAAGCGGCGTCAACCTCTGCAAGCGTCGAATTGCCTAGGTTCTTATTGTCACCAAGCTCAGACCCCATGTTAGGTGCAACGCCCATCGATGGCGATGCGGTCAACGAGCTGCTGGGCTCGTCGAGTAGCGTTGCTGGCCTTGGATCGATGTCGGCCGGTACGAGTGCGTCACGAGTGCCGTACGTAGCTTCGGATGGCAGACGAAATATTATTCCACCTCGTGCTCCAATACTCTCGAGACGCTCATTCCCATTGGATAGTACACCACCGCCGCCCGCATTTGACAGCTCAGCCAACGCAGCAAATACACCTACAGCTGCTTCGAGTCCTGCTTCGGGTGGTCAGCAGCCTCAGCGCTCGAATAGCGTGCCCGCCCGGGGTCAGATTTATAGACGGGAGGAGATTCTGTCGTTGGCGCAATTCTTGAATGAAGACAGTACGCAGACGCCCCGTAACGACAGTTGAGGTATTGGTATTCCCCTTGTAGCCTTAATGTCTCACATAGCAAGCTTAGGTTGTTGTTTAAGTGTATTGTCAGTATATCGTTTTCTGCGCAAGGATCTGACTGCAAGCATCACAGTCTCTTGCTTGCAAACACTATGCTTCTGCATGATTTGACTGAGCTTGCAATGCTAGATTCCTCTTCCTGGCCTGGCTGTCTTGCGACAGCTCTAGCCTGCAAGAACGCCCAGATGCTGATTCTGAAGAGAAGCATCCGTAAAACAAGGTCGATTGCAGCGCAGAATGGGCAACCTATAAGACTACAATGGTAGATGGCGTGTACTTCTTGGTATTGTAGACAGACTGGCCGGCCTGCCGAAGATGAGGAGTCAAGCAGCTGCAATCAGCCAATGCCGCATAGGAGGAAAGCATGGCGCTCCAGAGCTTGGCGGAGCGTGACGGGAGAATGTCATTAGGCTTACCTCCCATCCTTCAACATCCTTCATGATCTCCTTCTCCCTCGCCAGTGCTGCTTGCGAGCGTCTGTATACGTCCCGGTCGTTTTCAGCCATGATGAGCGGTGTGAGGTGGATCCTCGACCACGCCTTTTCTCGTTGCAGCTCTCTGCCATGTCCGAGAAACGACACACAGTCAGAATCATCCTGGTACTGGAAGGAGAGTATAGCCCACCTTCGTTCTAGATTGCCCTGTCCCAATCTCCAGAAACCGAAGGCGCAGATTGCAAAGATGCCTCCAAAAACGACGGCTCCTCCAGGCCCTCGGACAGGCAGGTTGCGTCTATATCGGATTTGCTCGAAGCCTCCTGCAGGTGGGAGGTCCTGGCCATACGGCGGCGTGCTCTGAGCCTTGGACATTGCTGCGTCCTATGTATAGTGGTCAACGCAGACTGAAGCCTGGATTGCAGCTCCGAGGTTCAGCACGGTACGCCCTGCAGGCGGCGATCGAGAAAGTCGAGGTCGCAAGTTCATGTACATGTCCGAAGGCACTTTCTTGGTGATGCATCGTTATATTACTGTGTGTCGCTCTTGCATACGCCCAAAATCTATCTATAACAACATGAGGATGCTCAAGTCGGTACTTATCAAGATATGTGGCTAAATTACAACTTGTGATCATTATATACTGGATGCTGGTGCGTGGTCGTCGTTATGTTGTATATGGCTTTGTAGAGTTGATACTAGGTCACATATGGTGGTCGTGTATTCTCGTAGCAGCTCTGGTTGCGTGTATTATACCCAGATCAAGGCTACGAAGCGTTACCATTTACTAGCCTTTCCTGATCAAGAAGCATTATAACAGCTTGCTCGCTAGGACCCTGGAAGGCGTTAGATCCATCTTGAAATTTGTACACTCGCTTTACGACAGGCTTGAGCTGTCCTGCCTCAGCTATTTCCCGGAGCCGAATTAATGCAGCACGTGCATCGGCATCCACGCTTGGGAACCAGTACATGATATTTTTCTGCCAGAAAAGCGCACGTTAGAGACTATTTGTAGCTGTGCTACAAAGTGAATTGCGCTCACTCTATCTCGGTTTTTGAAAAGTGCTTTCAGCGATTTACGCCAGTTTGCTTTCGCAGTAGGCATAGACAAAGCATCTCCAACGGTTGTGACTATTACGGAGCAAATGCAAGTGTCAGCTACATGACAAGACCATATCGATGAGGACATCACATACCGAAGTACCCATCATCGTGCAGGATGCGCTTCGAAGCATCATACAGCTTGCGTCCTCCGATAGTATCGAGCACGGCGTCATAAGTGGAGTCCCTCAAGCTCTGCAAAGCCGCAATCGGGTCGCCGCAAAGTGTCTCCGATGCTCCCAATTGTCTCAAGATTGAGTCACCGTCCGAGAAATCTGCAGGGTAGTGTCCAATCATCCAGAGATCCCCTGCGGGACGTAGGCTCTGGCCGAGTTGCAAGGCCAAAGCACCGACTCCTTCATGTGCGTTCAGAATGATCAGCTTCGATCCGCGTGGCAGAGTCGAGCATAGTTCATCCATCGCTTGGAATGCCGATATGCCAGACAAGGCCACCGCAGCTATTTGTTCCAAGCTGAGTACTCCGTTGGGCGCTTGCGATATCATTCCTCGTTGAACGGTGACGTACTCAGCGAGCGCACCGGACTGGACATTTAATCATCTTCAGCTGACATACCCTTCTTAGCAATTATAATCATTAGTCCCTCACCTTTCGCAAATCCGCCAATCCATACACGAAGTCGCCTCGTTTGACTTTCTTAGGATCGACGTCGTCACCGCACTCTAGTACTTTACCGACGAAGGCTCGACCAGGTACAAAGCCATAACCCTGTCCTCTCGTGTGCAGAATCTCGACCTTTGCGCGGTCCCAAAAATCGATTGCACAAGCGAAAACTTGGACTAGGCACTCATCGCCTCTAACTTTATGAGGTACAGGCGTGAGGTTAGAGTAGGTGATAGTAGCCGAAGAGCCAAGTTTTCCATTTAGATGATCAGGTAATTTTGGATTCTGCCGAAGGGTTTTCTGGGTATTGTTACGCCAGAATGAGCGACCCAGGGTTTGAGTTGCATTGGAAGTAAGCGTCAAAGCACGCATCGTTGAATTCGACGTCGGAAGTATAATCTTGCCCCCTGTCAAATTTGACATTGAGAACGGTTTGACTTCCATCTTCGTATTGAGTCGCTGGGTTGAAGGCACGGTCATGACGGACATGCCTCCTTGCGATCTAGCACTTATAGAACCAGCATCAGAGGTAGGTGGCGCAGAGTGTGGCATGTCGTTGGGAATAGAGGTATTACTAATGTTGCGTCCTTGCGAGACATATATGCCTGATAAGTCATCTGGTCCTGAGCCTACTCGCTGGCGGTTGTCGATAGCAGTCATTATATTTGGCATGTCTGGTGTAGCTTGCATGTCTCTGGAGACTCGACGACGCAGACTGCTTTGTTGTTGTAGTGCAGAAGCTTGATATGCACCAGCACGAGAAGGATAATGGAAAGGAGCATTCGAACTGTCTCCGCTTGCTCTGCTTGATATGCTATGCGTTCTTGAAGGAGGTAGGCTTGTATTTAACGCAGCTCTCTCCACCGCAGCGGCTTCTTCCGGCAACAACTGCTTTTGCGCGTCACCATTCATTGTTGGGTGAGAGGGTGAGATACCATCTTTCACGGAGGCTGTAGGTGTGGGTACCGAGTATGAAGATCCCGTCGAGGCAGTCTCGATGTTGATATTGTGTACGGGTACACTATTCTGTTGAGGATGTGGACCAGAAGGGAACGGAATGGCGGATTGATGCATCTCCGAGCCTGGAACTACATTCATGACCTGTCCATCAACAACAATCGATCGTCGATTTGGATCATACAGAACATTTGACTCTTTAGAATTATCTGACTCTGTTCGGACCAGATAGACTCTCGGTGGAATCGAGGTCGCGCTTTCTTTACTGACGGCGGAAGTAGGTGTTGCAACTCCACTAGCGGTGGGCGTGGGGGCAACGCTCGTCGTGATTGATGGTGTGGGTGTTCGCTTCTGAATCGGCGAGAGCAGGGCAAAGTAATTTTGGCCATTGTTATTATCCCAGTGTGCCTGATTCGTGCTTCCATTTTCCATACGCAACGCCAGCTGTACATCAGCACCATTTGTGCCGGGAGGTAGGGACCACGAGAAATGATATCGCCGTAGCTCGCGAGACTCTGTTCCGACCGAAGACATGACTGGAGTGGCCACAACTTCTTCGTAATTTGCCCAGTTATTCCAAGTTAAGCGGGCAAAGACCATAGCAAGGTCATGCAGAGCCAGAACAAGTGCAGTGCCTTGCAAGGAGCGGGAGACCAAATGGGGATCAAACGTCGATAAGGCAGAAAGTGATTCGAGCCTAACAGGCGGTCCATTGCCTATTGTAGGTACCGGCACGGCACCAGCAATGATGATAGTGTCTGTCTGCTTTAATGGTCCAGCAGCGATTATCGGAGGCAGTGACCCCTGGGACTGAACGCCATTCGTGGTGGGTTCTGTTGACTTCGTCTGTATTGGCGGGATCTGTTTCTGTTTAGGAGTGTCAACACCATCCTGAGATGTCGGCCATGGACCTGACATAGGATGATCCTCTGCAGTTGGTGTGTCGGGAGGAGTACTGGGTGGCGTAGCGAATTCTGAAGCGGGAGTCTGCACAAGCTCTTCTCGGGTAGGTTCGGTCTCTGTCTCAAAAGCAGCAGTTCGAGGGACAGTCTGAGCGGGTGCTTGCGTTGCTGGCTGAGTGGCTGCGGGTACCGACGTGAAGCTTGGAAACATTATAGGATTAGATGCTGGCTGTGTAGGCGAAGGCTGGGATACTGGCTGTTGTGTCTTTTTGCTCAGCCGAGTGACTTCTTCTGTTCCTGAAACGCCAGAATCCTCTTCGTCTGCTTCTTGTACAACCTCCATTACTCTTTCGAGCAAACCTGCCTTTGCCAATGCCTCCACGACCTGCTCGGGTGTGCGCTGCGGGAGTATGGCTCATTATCAGCTCGCGAAGTCTACGAAGTGGTGCACGTGCTCGAAATACTCACCTTCTTCTTCGAAGGAGAAGCAGGTGGCGTCGGCATGTTCATCAAGTTATTTTTCAACGTATTTGAATGCAGATCCAGAGCTTTGGTCTTTCCACCCTTCGCAGCAGAGGACGTCGAAGTTGTCGATCTTGTACTCTTCTTACTGCCAGTCGAAGAGACGGAGCCGGATCTTTTCAACTCGACAGGCCTCGCTGATCCATTCAAGCCGTCCGTAGTCGTCGAACCGCTGGCAACCGGGTCGAGCCCAGATTTGAGTCGCTGCTTTTGAGAATGTCGAGAGTGTACCTTTGTCCTCAAGGCAAAAGAAGCTTCGGAGTTTGAAGGCGAGGAATCTTTTGACGATATTGAGCTGGCCTTTCCATCTTTTGGTATGTCCAGATGATTTGTGCCTATAGCCTGAGCTGCAGATGGTCCAGCCTGGTCATCGGTCGGAGACGGTTGCATGGTGTAACGCCTCGAAGGTTGAGGGTCCCTATCTAGCAATTTCTTCGGACTACCAAGTGTGCTTTTACGCTGTACTATAGCCGTGGCTGGAGTACTCGTGGAAGTGACAGTGCCGGATGCTTCTGATCTTCGCACTAAGCCTGGTCCTCCTAGATTATTATGCCACAAGCCCAACGAGTTGGCTTGCTGAGCGGACTGAGTGACTTTTTCCGATTTACTACCTCTTCTTACGGATAGGCGCCTGCTCATAGATATGGTACTTCCTGCGTCGGAACCACCATCTATGGACGAGGTGGCTGAAAAGGTTCGGTTGCGCTTGGAGCGCCCATATCCTCCTATATCAGACATGATTTCGAGGTTATCCCGCTCATTGAACAGAGCAGGGTTGAGATCTCCAAAAGTGACGCTTCTTCGTTTGTCTCCTCCTGCAGGCGAGTACCTGTCGCTTTGGATATTCGCTGAATTGGACGCTTTGAGCCTGGATGATGATGAGGCACCATAGGACATTCCGACATCCGAAGCAGCGTATGATCTCGGAGTGCTCTTCAGCGCTGACAAGCTAGAGTATCTTCTCCTGCCTCCACTGGCGCTTCCGAAGCCGGTGTCATCATCATGGTCCGCTGCTCTCGCTCCTCCAGGCCGATTGCTGGTCCCGCTTTCGCCAGAGCGGAAAGAGAGGACGGAAGCATTGTCGGCGACACTTCCTCCTGCATCGCTGAGCCCGCTGAGGTAGCTCCTTGAAGGTCTCTTGCCTAGCTTTTGCGAGAGAGATGGTTTCGGCATCGTTTGTGCCCTGTGGCTGGCTCTCTGTGGCCTGCCTCCCGCGGCTGACTAGAAGCTTGCTGCCACCAGGACCAGCAGCGAAGTAGGCAGCAGTCTGCCTCTGCTACGTCCACTTGAACGTCAATGGTGCAGCTGATATGCCCACAGCGTATCCCTTGATGTGCGTGGTGGGAGAGCGCAATAGGTGGAAGTCATCGACAGCATTTCAACGTGAGAAAGCGATCGAGGAATAGGCGAAACGTGACGAAACTCATGAGTGCATGTCGACTTTTGGATGTACATCAACACATTCGCATTGCACTTGCATGGTTGTTGTTCCGGTGTAGCCGCATGACCCGTCAAGCTCCCTAGTCCAGCCGCGAAGGAAGGAACATGCAGGTCGACAGCGACGATGATCTTGCTCTCATCAGCACGCCCACGTCGGCAGCATCTGCATCCACTTCTACATCAACAGCAAACAGGGAAAATCCACGTCTAGCTGTTTTAGTATTCGTGCATGGATTCAAAGGCGATGACAAGACGTTCGGCGACTATCCAAGTCGCTTGCAGCACAGTATAGCGTCGACATTTGGACCTGAATCCGATGTGCATGCCTGGGTATACCCAGCATTCGAGACTCGAGGAGAGCTTGGACAATGCGTGCACAAATTTGGTGAATGGTTGACTACCAAGGTGGCTGAATTGGAGATGGAGACTGCGGCCAAGTCTCTTGATGGAAAGAAAGAGCTTGCAAGAGTAGTCCTCATAGGGCATAGTATGGGTGGAATCGTAGTAGCCGACTTTGCAAGATCTATAGCTAGAAGAAGAGAAGACAGTATACCTAAGAGACCAGATGAGATATGGCCAAAGATAGTCGGTGTTTTGGCATATGATACGCCTTGTGAGCCACTTACTATTCTAGCACTATCACCACCTAGTACTCACATGAAAGTATTCCTTTTAGACTTAGGTGTACATCCAGGCACTTTCAAGAACTCGGCAACTGATGCCTGGGGATACGTACAGCAAGCACAAGCAGTAGCTTCCTCAGTAGGGGTAGGCTGGGCATTCCTAAACAGTAACAAAGCAAACACAGCGAAAGTTGGATCAAGTACCGCATCGTCTTCAGCTCGAAGTACAGCGTCAAATGCTAGCTCTTCTTCTGCCAGTTCAAAAGCAAAAGGAAAGCAGAAAGCCGCAAATCAGGACGAGAATTCTGATCTTACGGATCAACTCGCTAAAGCTGGTAAAGCTGCAACTAGCAATATGGCCAGCGCAGGTACTGCTTGGCAGAAATACGGTTATGCAGCGGCAGGTGCAGCAGCGTGAGTAATCTTTCGCCTCTTACACATATTAGTATGCTAAGACTGAGATGCTCATTGCAGATTCGCCGCTGCCGCTGGAACAGCTTGGTATGGACGGCAAAAGATAGTCGATACCGCTCAAAACAGTCAGTTATGGGTGACATCACATCTGGAGTTCGTCGGTGTACTCTTCAAGACTTCAGACCTGAGAGAACGCCTAGAAGAATTGCTTGATCTAGATGAAAATAACGTTCAGTTCTATTGGTAGGTTGTCACAACCGTCTTATATCCAACCTTCTTTGGATACGGCTGACTCAGCTACCTTCAGCTTTTATACCCAGCTAGAAGGTGCAGACAGAACCTTTATTGTTTTGCCCACTTTAGCAAGTCTTCCTGATTCATATATCAGAGCACAAAAGCGTTTCAGTGCAAGCAGGAACTTAAAAGCCAAAAATGAAATAGAAGCGTATGTCTCTTTCCTGTTATTTTCTTCTTTCACGCCTCCGTCTGATGTATTACGATTCTTGATCGCAGCCATACTGCCATGTTTGACCCTGATTACGATGCAGTGTATATATTAGGTCAAGAATCTGCCCTAATGATTGTCAGGTGGATGCGCAGTGATGGGAGGAAGAAATGAAAACTTAGATAAATAATTAAGCAATCGAAAGAAGTATCAGCGGTAACAGAGCGTCATTGCGAAATCTCCGGTTGTGAAGTTGGAAGTCTGCGCAAGGTTTATAGCTACATTTCTCACGTGGAAGCACATAATGTAAATAGATTGTTAGAAGTCTGTCGATAGCTTCTAGTAGTGTTGCCGCTACTACTGTGATCCTTTGATTGGATTGCCTGTTCTTGATTCCATTGGCGCGAGCGTCAGGACAGCCGCTGCGACTCTGCGGCCCTCCTCGGCCAGCAAATTGAAAGTCGAACAGGCATTGCGCTGAGGTAGCAAGATCAACGAGTACACGTCAATCACTTCGTGGACAACCATTGCTTAGTGTAGCGATACTGACTGAATCCATCACATCAAGCTGTATACCAAGGGAATTGAGGTATGGCCGAAGAAAAGCAGGTGGCGGTAGTGTATGTCTTCCAGTCCCAAAGAGAAGTATGTCTAGTGGAGGCAATAAGTAAAATCAGTATCCGTAATTCTAGATAGCTCGTGAACCAATATAAACGTATGTCGCACCTGGTTTTGGCGAGGTGAATTCGAATATCTGAAACATTTCTTTATTCCATCCTTTCCAGTCAAAAGAAGCAGGCGGTGTATCCCACATCAAAGCAACTCCATTGTGGAAAACAGCATTACATGGGAGTATGATTCCATCTGTCAATTTGAAACTTGTTTCCGAACATGAATCTACCATGACCGGTGGTCTTTCGGCATCATCGAAAATGTTGCGAAAGCTATGAAAGAGAGCTGAGATTAGAGAAGCCTGTATATGAAAAGAATCGACTCGATCTCTAAAGCTCACTCATCGTATACGCTTTGCCTGGCTGTGGCCGTTGAGAATGAAGCATTGGAGAGAGTTGGATGCCACCGCGATCTTCCAGCATTCAAGGTGCTCGTGCTTGTACTAGCGATGCAGCTTCTAACGGCTGGACCAGGGGCACTTGGCAGCCATGCAGCTCTTAGACTGCTCCTCAACGGCTGCAGGGCTCTACGTTGTGCCATGATTGCTTATGGTGTCAGAAAGACAAGCGTAGACAGAACGCAATCGAGAAAGCGTTCGTTGGTGAAGTGGCTAAGTCTGAAGTCTTAGGATTAGCTAGTTACGAGCTTCTACTCCTGTTGTAATCTACATTTCGCTTGACTTCCTGATTGGCTTCGCCTGCAATTTGACTCTCGATAATGTTGGATCTCATCAACCTGAGAGTGAGATACATTGCATGATGTTCAGACAAGACTACAACATCAAGGTAATGCCGGAACAAAAATGGCAGACACAATCATCCGCTTCTTGTGATGGGATGATACGAAAAGAATGCTAAGTGAATGAACGAAAATTGGTACTGATGATATGGATGCGACTTAAAAAACCTAAGACCGCGAGAATAGTAGATTACTGTTACGTCTCGGAGAAACGCTCATAGCTTCGAATGACTGTGAGAATGAATTGTCTTCTTCACCACTGAGCCGTGCTGGATCCAGCATGCCTCCAATAGTGACAGCCCCGGACGGATACGAAGGCTTGAGTGATTCCATAATAGCATCGCTATCCATACTGCTAGCTTGCATGCTTGAATCATCACCATCCTCCTCTCCTTCACGTGTACTATTGCCAGCTTCGGTCGATGTATCATCGTCATCCTCTTCATCTCCAGCTTCTTCCTCCTCCTCCTCATCGGATTCATCATCATCGAAACCGCCTCCATCCCAGTCTCGATAGATACCCTGAATGTAAGGAGCCGACAAAGGTAGCTTATAAGGATCAAATGGGAAATGTGAATCAATCTGTGCTTCGCGAAGTGTATCTTGTACGATACTCTGCTCATTTATAGCTTGCTGAGAGGATTGACTTGCTGTGCGTGATGGAGGAGCTGGAGGGATTCCATATGGCCTTTCCATTGTCGGAGTGACGACTGATTGGGAAGAATCCGAATTGACAGTGTTCATGATATTGCGGGACCGTGACTGTCTCTTATTCTGCTCTATGATCGAGTGGCAGTACATAAAGTCGGTTTTGTGTGCCATTCTAGCGAACTGGGAGACGACAGTCTGCGCACACATCTGCAGAAGATGATGAAAAATTAGCATCTATTTAAATGTCGTATCGGGGTGAAACGAGACACGACTTCTGACGACTAACCTTGAGCGGGTTGAGGGGGCTATTGACAGCCATTTTCAAACTTTCAAGCTCCAACATCCACCTTCTCTTCGCAGGTACACCTTCTAAGAATTCAATTTCCTCCTCAGCTTCATCCAAGAAATCTCTCCATCTAAAGCAAAAGATATAGAAAGCAGCTTGTGCAACAGCATAAAAAACTATACTGCTCTTTACAAGTCTATCTGCTTCAGGTCCAGAAATAGGTCCAGCTTGAGTTGCAAAGCGTACTTGTTCTAATTCCGAATCGAGACATTGACAGAGTAATGACATTACTTGTCTTGATGTGTTGCCATCTATATGACTGCTACGACTGATGAAACTTGCAACGTAACCAGCGGCAGCTACGCGAGTGACAGTAGGTGTTTCTTCATCGTTCACGACTCGTCCAAGAAGAGTACCAGTGAGTTCATCTGCAAAATCCGGTGATAAAGATGCATACCAAAAGAGGATGAATTGTGTATGACGCGTTTGAAAAGTACGTAATATTTTCTCTTCAAAAGCAGAGAGTAGAACTCGATAAACGACATTCTGCAACACTGCATGATTATGAGAAGTGAGATAATCGGCTGTATCATTCTCTTCAGGTTCTGCTTGAGGTGAATCTAATGCAAAAGGTATAGGTGTGCCAGGTAGAGTACGTTGAGATGCGCTTTTCATTATACCAGGTCTAGTACTGAACAATGAGGATTTCGACCTCATTCGTTCCAGAAACTTGAACATGACAAGTAGAATGGCATCCAATTTAGCTGCCATTTCTTTCAGTCTCTTGATGACTTTCGATGAAAGAACCTTATCTTCCTTGCCATTGCTACCTTCGCGTCCCGCATCAAGAGGGCTAGCTTCTTCGTCATCGTCACTATCTCCGTCATCTGAAGAAATATCATCCGGATTCATCGACCCATCTTCATCGTCGGAATCGCTATCCGAATCATCATCGTCTCCTACAACCCTATCGAAAGGATTCTCCAAGCTGAATCCAAATACCTCCTCATCCAAAACTCCCTCGTCATCTTCCAAATCATCGATATCGACTTGAATTTCTACATCAATCTGCAGAGCTCGCACGATAACAGCTGTGAGTACGTTTTCACCTAATTGTGGGCAGTACTCGACTATGCGAAGAGCATTGGAAATGAAAACTACTTGAGAATTGCGACTTTCTCTCTTGTGTGGGAAGTATTTGTTCAAGATCGGCCAAAGTGCCGAAGGTAAGGTGGGAATAAGATAAATGAGAGAGCTGAGAAGAGTGTGTAGTCGTTCATATGTCTGTCTGCGAGTAATTGTGTCGGGGTTTGCCGATTCTGCTGCATAGGCTGCGCTTTGTTCTGTTTAATATGGAGGAATGAGTGAGAATCACGGTTAACTGGTGCATAATACTAAGATTGCGCGATTGCGCTTACGAAATCGGAAACCTTTGACTATTTTCTCTATTGTCATCTGCACGAACTCAGACCGCGAAGTGAGTAAAGCTCGTACGAATCGCATATGTGAATTGACGAAAGCCTCGTCCATTGCAGTCCAAGGCAGAGAAAGGACTGAATCGACAAGCAAGGAATGTGAGCGGTCGAGTTGAGCGACAACATGTGTCAAAGCTTCAATGAGTGACTTGATATTGGTTGTGCCATTCTTGGGAGTTGAGGACGAGGAAGTGGAAGAGCTTGCGCTGGCAGGCGATGACTGTGCTTTGAATTGCGCGACCAGCTCATTGTATGGATCTGGTCGTCCCTGGAGATGCGCAGAAGAACGGTCTCAGCGTATTCCACTGAAACCAAGCGAAGAGAAAGAGAAGTCGCACTCTGTTCTTTTCCTGCAGAGCATTGTCGACAAATGCAAGGTATATACCACGCTTGAAGCCATTCGAGCTGCTCGACTTTCCAGGCGTGTCTGGAAGCACCATGGCCGACGCAGGAGCGGCGAACCCACCCATCGCGGCGGAGGCCTGGGACAGCTTGCTCTTCTTCATGCCGACGATAGGTCTGTCGCCCTGATGCCTGGCTGCTTGCTGGTGGTGCATGCGTTTCTTTCCAGCAGTGGCGGCAAAGTGCTGGTGGTAGCTGGACGGGGTGAGGCTGCGGCCCGGGGAGCCGCTGTTCCCGCTGGCAGGTCCGGCAGGGCTCACCATGACATTCCAGGTGAGTGGCAGCTGCAGGGAGTGTCCACAGCTGCAATGCCTGGACAGAGAGCGAAAGAGTAAAAAGCTGACAGGTGCAAGAAAAAACTGCCTCTGAACAGCTCGATCGGCTTTCTTCTGTTCCACGACGACTTGGACTGCAAGAGCTGACACACGAATCGAGTCAGCGCTGTAAGAGCCCGTCCTGCAGCTGATTGGCCTCTGTGGATGGCCTTGACACGCCCTACAGCTGTGTGACTGCTCTCCTGCCTGCTGCTGGATCTGGTAGTCTGAAGCTCAGCGTTGATGGGCCCCGCCTTATGAACAACACAACGGTCGAGTGAACGCCCTGCTAGACTGTGCAGACTGCTTCAGATTGTTGAGCCTACCGACGTGATACTCCCTCGCCATGTCAGCCTCTCCTCCCTTTTCCGCTTCTGCTCTGGTGCACGAGTTCCAGTCTTTCCACATTGATCCGGACATGGTAGCCATCAGCTCTCCGACTTGTTTGTCCACCCCATCTCACGATACGACACCTGAATTGTACGGTTCCCGCAGCAACTCCCTATCGAACACTTTCGACAGCCTCATCGACTTCACAGGTCCTGTCTCTACCCCTGCATCGCACGCTTAGGGAGCTCCATCTTCAGGCGGTAGAGAACAGGAACCCCATTCCATTCATGCCCGGCCCAAGCCTCCAGTAAGACGCTTCTTCGATTTTAAGAGCGATGCATCCACTACATCAGTGAGTCTCCAACCATCTAGTCCATCTTTACTTGCTCATCTTCCGTGAAAGTATTGACTGCTTCCGCCATCCAGCCCTTCGGCACTGGCAGATTGGCTGAAAAGCGCCAACGACATGGAAGCTATACTGGAGTATCTCAAGCTTCTTATCGAACGAACTCTTTATTGATTGATGCTGATAGCGAGGATGAGGATGTTGTCAATGGAGGGGCAGTGGCGCATGGTTCTGGACATGCGTATCTCGGAAACCACCGAGTCAGTAAATCACCTTCAAACCATTTCCAAACACCATCTTGGACTAGCTCATATCAGGTCAAAGAAGTCAAAGAACGCTTCAAGTATACAGACACAGAAGGAAATGATCTTTGGGCATACGTCAAAACCGTTTACAACAATGACGGCCGTCAAGTTTTTATCCTGAACGAGGATGGATCAGGTACAGAGGTATCCTTAAATCCTCTTCCAGGACAATGCATCTATAAGCGTGAAGATTATCTCGACATCACAAAGTATTGGAGAGATCACCATGTCCCTGATTATTCTATTGAAAGATCTAAACCGGTCGTACTTCGAGATGCCTACGTTCCTGAGTACTCAAGGCTATCCGCTCGAGCTCAAGCATGGAGAGGCTTCACTAAGCCAAGAGCGAGCCTAGCTAGTCGTGTCACTTTCCCGATCAGCACACACAATCAACCTCTGTCTTCATACAAGAACCAGACAGGCAGTAGTAGAAAACATCACGCTGGAAATGGAAATGGGAGAAGCTTTCACAAGTATAGAAACAGACGACGAAGAAGACAGAATTACAATAAGCGAACTAAGATCAATTTGGCTACTTTAGTACCGCACCCGGTAGAACAAACTGAAAAACATTTCAGAGGCAAGGATGCCAAGAAACCTGATGACCATCTCCATTTGGAGAACTTACATGCTGTAATTGTCGAGAATTTACCCGACTCTTTGACCAATGCTTACGTAAAAGTGAGTACGCGTCTCAGATGATCATAAGAGCTTTATTATGCTGACTTTCCATCTTTCTTAAGTCACTCTTGCAAGGCTATGGCGAGATTTTGGCTGTACGCAAGCTGCCAGTCTCTACCGCTAATGGTGTTGTTCTAGTTATTACTCCATGCGCGGATACAGCTGCCACGATGGTGAATGCATTGCAGTCAGTTCTTTCGAAAGGAAGGTTGCTAGATCACCTGAAAGCTCATTTGCTGACTTTCGCTTTTGAACGGTTTTAGCGGAGTGATCTTCAATGGACAGACATTACATTGTTCCAGATTCACCAAGATACCACAAGATGCATTGCAACAAATTGTGAAAGACGCAAAAGAAGGAGGAGAAGAGAACACTGTGCAAGAGTGGTAGAAGTGGAAATCCTAATGCGTCTCATTCGATTGCGAAGCGAGCGTACCTGTAATTCACTCGTCCGAGCTGAATTATCACTTTAAGTAGCCTCTTATCTCCATGTTTGAGATAGACTAGCTATGCCGACAACGTTGTCACTGCTTTCTACATCATCCGCCCTCGAGCTTACATTTCCCTGTGGTGGCGATGATTGTTGTTACCCGGCGTAATCATTCAGTCTCCCTTCAACTCTCACCAGCTATGAGATCTGTTTTTTGAAACAGCTTTATTTTAGCCAAACACTTGCCTGTCTGTAGATATGTTTGATTGATCGCCTGAATGGGAGGGATACTTTGGTCGCAGTCTGAGCTGTCACTTGTGTTCACTTGAATCCCATCACAGCTTAGAGAAAGTCTGCTCTCGAGTGACCATATACTTGGACTACGCAATACTGCCCTAGTTACCTCTATACGACAAGAGCGAGAACGCAAATACAAGCATGTCTGCTATACGAAAAGGCAAAGCAAGAGCGGATGTTGATCGTGCGAACCCAGCAGGGAAAGACTCACAACGTGAAGACCTCAGCCAGCAAGTCAAGCGCTCTGGCAAGAATGGCAAGACTGAACAACCATTGTACCGGATCCACAGTCAAGTTGCCAATCAAGCCGGGCCATCCTCCAGCTCACGCCGACAGGTTTTTTCGCCACCTTCAGACAGCAATTCTGAAGACGAAGATGAAGCCGACGAGGATGAGGAGGACGACTTGCAAGATTCCGAATTGCAGCATGAAAGTGAAGACGAGTTTGAGCAGTATAGGAGTGGCACTGCACCCAGTTATGCTCAGTATGTAGGCGACAGCGAAATGGAGGATGATAGCGGCGAGTCGGACAGTGAAGATGAAGATGGCGCTCACAGTGAGAACGAAGGAGAAGGCTCTGGGAACGATTCTGATGATGGTCAAAATTACTTGAAGAATGTACAGGCGGGTATGTTGTTATCGTCTCACAAGTTACCTTGTCATGCACTGACATTGTGGCTTCCCAGACCTACAGCAGATTCCACTAGAGACCCTCATCAAAGCTCAGAAGAAGCTTAACAAACTATCCAAGGCACCAAATAACAAGAAGCAAAATCTAGCTACGGAAGCAGGATCAAATCAGGAAGCAAAGCCTTCCAATACGCGGCGAGGCCGTACAGAGTCTCGGCGAGGCGTGATACCAGATCTGCCAAAGGTCTCCCAGAAAGAAGCGAAAAGCAAATTAGCACCTCCTAAAGCTAGAGAGAATAAACATGCGTAGGTGTCATGCCTATACGCGCCCTCGCGCCTTTCCATCACGCCTGCTGACCCCTCTTTCCGGTTGTGAATACTTTTTCGCGCGCTAGTCCTACTGAAATGACTTCCAAACGAGCCGTTCCTCGATTTAGACAGGTTGTGGAAGTGACAAAAGATGTAAGTATATCTGGCCTTTCAAGATTTGCGACCTCTTACACCGACTCTTTATTAAACCATGTGCAGACTCGCCGCGATCCTCGCTTCGATGCCTTATCAGGCGAACTAGATGACAACAGATTCCGAACATCCTATTCCTTCATAGACGAAGCTCGCAAAGAAGAAATCAAATCACTGAGATTTGCATTGTCAGCAGCTAAGAAACGTAAAGGAGCAGTAGACATGGAGGAGCTGGACGCTATGTCTGCTCAGTTACAGAAGTTACAGAGTAAACAAGCTGAAGTTGAAAGACAACGTCGTCAAGCCAATGTCATGTCAGAGTGGAAACACAACGAAAAGGAGAAACGTCAACGTGGAAAGAGTGAATTCTATCTGAAGAGGGGTAAGGCCATCCATACTGCTCCCTTCATCGGATCCTGCGCTGACCCAGCTCGCATATATTACAGGCGAGAAAAAGAAGATGGTCGAGTCAAAGAGAATGGAAGAGATCTCACAGGATAAGCGGAGACTACGCAAGGTGCTTAAGCGAAAGGATCAGACAGAGAAGAGAAAGAGTATCAAGACTGCGCCTCCTCGTCGGCAAGTCTAGGCCCAGTCTGTTCGAGGGCTCTAAACAGATTGAGCAACCTAGTTTGCGACCGCTTTGGTCACGCATACATGCTTGTATTGCCGCAACAACTATATTCGCTTTAGACAGCTACTATGCTATTCGGGATCGCCCCCCTACACTGGGTAAACGCTTCTGCTGTCGACCCGAGCTACCCTGTAGCGGAGGACTAATGGGTCGATTGCTAAGTGAGGATGCTTTGTTCGTAGCTTTGCCACTGGGTGCACGACTACTTCCAGATGATGGCCCTCCTTCGACTTTCCGCCTTACTGTTCCCGCATTGGAGGGTCTTACGGTCATGGATAACGGCATGGAAGCCGTCGAATGGCTGTCAGAATCGTTCGTATGCGACCGCCGTGCTCTTTCGTGCTTCATCTGTACTTGTCGGAAGTGCGTGAGCAAATCCTGCCATCGAATATCATCGGTGCGCCGGATAGTAGATCTGGTAGGAATGCCAGCTGTACTTGGCTGGCTCGAGCTGAATTAGGCAAGCGGGTCAGCGCGGCGGAACCGCGATAAGCAAGCCATGTATTGGCTCACCTGCGTGGCGCAACATGCAGGAAGCCGAGGGGCGTCACAGCATTCAGCCTGTTCCGCAGTGTGACAAACGCGCTGCTTTGCGGCAGAAACATCAAAAGCCCATAAAGGCATTTGAAGAGATAAGGATTCTTATCCGGCTCGAGTAGTTGTAGTCGGAGGGCTGCACACTATGTCTCAGACCTGGGAGCGAGTATGCGTAGCATAACTCACAAGTGAATACAGGCGACTCTAAAAGCTGTACAAGCTTATCGAGTTGTATCAACAAGGACACGGAGACTTCTAGATCGGCACTAGAACATATGCGTCAACAGCACGTTGGTTGAGGAATGATACATTACTCACAATATCTGAAGCAGATTCGCGGCGTGCTCATATGCTTGTGCAAGGAGACACAAGGAGAAAGCTGCTACGGCATTGTGACACCATGAGCGATATAGATCTGAAAACAAGTTTTGACCATCCTTCGTTTCGAGATTTTTTAGTCGTTTTCGAAACTCAGATAGCTCCGGCGATGTTATCATAATGGTGTGCAGGTTTTGGACCATGATACTTGCAAACTCGAGGTCTTCATCCTTGACGAGAAGGTCCGCAAAAGTCCTGTATATCCGCTCCGTGTTCAAGCTTGAGCACAATTGGCGAATGATCAAGCTTCCACGGGTTTCCAGCAGTTTTCTGTCAGTGCTAAAAATTTGCAAGAGATTGCTCATGAAGACGGGGAAGTAGGAGTCCTCGTCGGCACTAGACGATATCTGGGCCAATAACTGGAGGTTGGCTTTGATGACTTCTTCGGCGGGATCTGAAAGCATTTTGAGGAGCACAGGGAATGTCTCGTGCATACTCAAGATCTAGAAAGGACACATGCTATCAGGAGCGAGCGCAGTATTACTCAAAATTAGTCTCACCTTTCGTGGCGCCTTTTGATGCAACATAGACAGCCACTGGAAGGCTGCAATCCTGGTCTCCTCGCTGTCATTCAAGAGACACTCGAGCAGTACGCCGACTGTCATTTGATAGTCGAAAGGGTCAGGTTCGCCGTTCTCCAAGAAGCGCCCCTGCGTTGACTCTGGACTGTCATAGCCAAGATTGCCTGAATGATTCATCTCATTGATCATCTCGTCCAAATTGGTAGATACTATAGGGCGATCAGGTGGAGCTTTACCTGAGGAGGCACTGGATGTCATTGGCGCAGAGGTCGATGGGAACGGCACAGGAGTACCCGGTCCGGAAGGTCCAGATGCTGATGGTTTCGGAATAGTAGAAGCAGAAGCCCGACGGTTGTGCTTTGACGTTTCTGGCATAGGTTCGGGTTCTCGTGAAGGGAGGATAGGTTGTTGTGGTGCCGGCAGCTGCTGCACCACGCGAAACAGATGAAAGTTTGTTTGCTTAGCAATCTGACTGATTGCTGGAAAGTGGTGCGCCAAAGACGGAAGGACCAGGCGTATTAGTCTTGGAGTGAAGGTGATAGTGGTGTCCTTAGCAAAGACGAGGAATTCGTTGATCCATCTCAGACAGGTCGCTTGTATCTCCTCGTCTCCCCTTTCCAGATGCTGCAATAGTATTTCTACGATTGCTGCATAGTCAATCTTGACACCTTGCCCAGGTACCCAACGCCCCGTTCCTTCACCTTCAGCATCTTCATCTGACGGCTCATCCTCTTCTGAATCGGCTCGCGAATATCTTTCCTCATGATCTTCCACGTTCACAGCTTCCAGATCGGCGGCAGGATTGCTGCTTTCTGCTATATCGCTGAGCCCTTTGCGCTCGCGATCTTTGTTTGCTGGAGATACTATCGGAGAGCTGATGTTGACAGGCTGGTCTCCCGTGCGTCTGGGACTTTGCCTCCTAGATGGCGGCTTAGCGTCCGATATACTTGTTTTCTCGAGGTCCGTCGTCAATGACATATCACCCGGCTCTATGCTCTTGCGGCGGCTGCCTTTGCTCCTTGATCTTGAAGCCTCTTGACGGGCCAAGCGTTTCTCTCGCCTTGCTGCACGAGCGTCTCTCTTCACTCGATCCACCTCGGCGGCCTCCTGTATTTCCTTCAAAAAGTCGGCCAGCACGTGCATTGTCGCATTACGGATGTCTTCGGTCGGATCTTGCAGGAACTTGAGTAAACCATCAAGAAAGTAAGGAAGATAGGATACGAGTTCTAGTTCCGGCACCGAGTCCAATACTGTGAGCCATGTAACCAAGTACGTTCGAGTAAAGGGATTGATGACGTGTATCCTCTCGGCAAGCAGAGGGATGAATCTTGCCAGGGAGAAGGCTTTTCTCCTGTTGTTGCCTGAGCGTTGCGAACGTTCATTGTGATTATGTGACCCGGTCTGAGCGGAATAACTGTCTTGCTGCGAATCATGACTATCCAATAAGTGTTCGTCATCTTCATAGTATGCGGGCTGAGCTGATACATATGTTGACGCTTGCTCCACCACTATATCCTTGACTTGCCGGTCAAGCAATTCGCCACCGTTCTTGACAGACTGATCCACGTCGGCAGCGAGCTGTAGGGACAAAGGCTGAGTTGTAAGCGGGGCCTACATGCACAAGGAAGTACCAAGGCTGCCTACCTTGCTCATTGCATCGAAAAGATCGTTGAAATAGACAAGTATTTCCCCCTTTGCGACCTGTGTAGTACAGTATGGTACGGCTTCAGTCGCGCGTCCGGACATACGGATAGGCACACTGTCAAGCAAGATACCTTTGCGACATTGTACATTGCTTCACAAGCATAGTATCGTATCCGTTGATCTGGGTCCGAGAATGCGGCCAGTATAGGAGGGGCAATCATCCCTAGGTACGGCGCGATGTTCTGATGGCCCAGCGAGATACTGAGAGCGATACAGATAGTCAGGTTGCGTATTCGGACTAGGGCAGCATCCCCACCTGGCGCCTGCAAGACCCATTATACCTCCATTGCGATGCGCGGCATGGTGGCTAGGTGAACTGGCCAGATTGACCAGCTGCTGGATGATGGCTCTGATCTTGGTCGAGTCGCCATGGACTAGACATTCGCGTATGGATCTGTGCAAGATACTGAGCGCTGTTCATTTCCATCTGCCATCGAACAGCACCATACCTCTCTACTTCCAGCGCCGCAGCCTTGCGCTTCTCGTAGCCCTTGTCCAGCAGACCCGCAGGCAGCTTGACGCCGTCCATGGCGCAGGGCCAGGTGACTGCACGCGCAGCTCACAGGCTCTGGTATAAGGTGCAATGCAGGCTGTAAGGTGGATGGTTGACTTATGGACACAAGGGCAGCTCATGCTCGAGGAGTTACTAGCCGCGACGTGATCGTGAATACGCAAATAAGCACAGGCTTCAATAAGGACGAGGTCAGTTCATAGCATGTCTGTATGAGCCATTCGCGCAACCCTCTGATAGCCTTGTCTCTGCAGACTGCGTCTAACACTTATTGTAGCTCGCTTCCAGTTAACATGGTCGCCTATACACTAACGCAATGAACGCAATAGTCCCAATCCGAGAGCATACCAGTTCGAGATCTTATAGATATGTCAGAAGACAAATGCTGTCATGCGTCCTCAGCTCCCTAATCCTAATGTGAAACAAATTACAGCTCATAAGTCCATTTCATCACCTCTTACACCTCTTTTTTTGAATGTTCGGACGAGTGTCACCACCCTCACAAGAAGCCCTAGTACAGCTTGTAACGCAGCAATATTATTCTTACAAAGAAGCTGACCCTCATTTTCAACGACCACGAATCCTCGGTCTTACGGCTTCTCTAGTCTTCTATCCTAGGTAAGCAGATCAGACGATTGCTGCACTCGAAGCAAGCTTAGTTCCATCGTTATCACAGCCCGAGAAGCTGCCACAAAAACTCTTGTTTTATGTGGCCTATAGAAAGACCTGCATTCTACTCGTTAGATCATGATCTGCTCTTTCAGACAGATTTTGACATCATGCTCGAAGAATCGGTGATTTGGGAATATACCACTGAAGATGCCCTCAGAAACACAATAGTGACTGTCAGGTCCGTAAGTCCCTTGCCTATGGCACTGAGGAGAGCTCAAAGCTAAAGGAATGAATGGCCGTACAGACACAAGGCTGTTCGGCGTGCAAAACCTATATGAGGACTCAAATTGAATGCCGCTTAAATATTTGGCGATGACGTGTCTTCGAGATGAGCGCACTTCTGCGACTAATGTTGAAGGGCAGGATTTGCAGAATCACGCTGAGCGGCCCTCATCATGCTCAAGGAATCCAGGAAGGCATCAGACCAAGAGCAAGCGAGAGAACTGATTTTGCAAGTCTGTGGAGGTCCGATTTCCGTTATGCTCAACAGACCAATCGGTGAAACAGTCTTCGATGAAGAAGGAAGATTTCCTGGTGTAAAATCAGAAGAAGAAATTGCATGGACAGATACTATCAATTCTGTGAGGTCACATGTTCCAATTCAACCCTGAGAGTCTCCATATGAAGACATTATGCATACAACAACATTGCTGACTGAGAGACTAACGCGAGGCGAGTGACAAACTATTGCGGCTCTACGATCTCCTGTGGTCCTCCCCCAACGGGATCGCCCACGCCTGAACAGTGGCGAGGATATCAAGTGTGGCATGGTGAAAGGAAAGTGCAGTAATTGGTTATGCAAAGTGATAAGCAGTCATTAGCAACGATATGTGAGCAGGAGTATGACAATCCGTTGCTGTGCTTACCAAGTATCGTCCGGGTCTGTTCAGCTTCCGCACCCTGTAGTTCTGGTACCATGTTCGTATCATATTCCCGTTGTTCAGCCTCCACTTGCATGTTACCGCCATCATCACCCTCTCCTGGAGCTGCTGCGTCGATTGTAGGCTCTGTAGTCGTCTCCGTTACGGCTATCGGCAGGTTCGGCGCATCTATCTGGGTTTCATGCCCTTCTGCCACCTGCGCTTGAGTAGCAAGAGGTGAGGTTATCAGAGGTGCTGTTGAGTTACTAGGCGCTTGTAGTGATATTTCTCCCGTTGGTGTTCCGGTTTCGGGTGGTAGAAGATCCATACCAGGTTTGATAGCTATAAGAGGTGTTTCTGAGCCAGAGGTATTTATGGCAGGTGTGTTCACAGCAGGCGTATTGACAGCAGACGGCGTAAGATTCCCTGCAGTTGGACCTGCAGCTTGTAAGAAACTATTTGCTCCATCGACTGAAGCTGTAAGTTGTTCCTCTGTGACCTGATCATCCTCGTCGGCACCTTCTTCTAGCCACTTTACCCATTTTGTGACACGGATATTTGAGTTGCCTAATGAAGTATCAAAAGTTTCGTTAGCTTGATGTCCAGGCTTGTCAGAGTTTCCATGCTACAGTGACCAATTCGCTGGACTTGACAAGACGTCGGATTTGGGGAGGGGACTAACCAAGCTTCACAGGCTCTTTCCGCCATCTTGCAACAGGTGCAAGAAGGACACGCTGATTAGCTCGCAGTGTGGCTTGCGACGTGAAGCGGCCTGTGTTGAAGTAAGTTTGCTTTAGGTATATTGATAAAGCCTTATTGCCGGCAGGACATTCTCACCTAGCTCGCGTGCGTTGTGTCGGTTGGCAGCAGCTGCTCGTGACTAGAGTATCGCAAGAGGGGGAGATGGCTGAAAATTAGCGCTCATTCGGACGCACGCATAAGTGTAATGCAACTTACCATCTTTCCTATATCTTCACGAGGCCATGCACTTATTTTGATCAAATTGACATGAAGCAAGGCTTAACAGACATCTGTTCGTCCTCAAGGCTTCACTGGACACCGACTGATCTTGGATCCAACAATCATTCAGAATACAGTCGTGGAGATGGCAGAAGTACAGCAAGCTGAAGCTTCAACATCGAGTGCGCCCATACTGTTCAAGAAACGCAGTAAGAACACCTCTTCTTCGTCTCACCGTCGAGTAGCCACAGACAGTCCAGCACCGCAACCATCTTCTGCGGATGGAGCTGCAGCTTCAGCAGACGGGACGCCTCAGTAAGTGGTTGCGACTCATCCACTCTCGTCGCTGCACAAGCCAGACGGAAGTCTGTCTATCAGGCGCCTGTTGTACAAGACTGACACACCCGATCATTTCTACTTGTCTTTGTACAGACCTGAAGCGAGTACTACCGAACAAGATGATGAGGATTTAGAAGGTACAGCAAGCAATTTAGCTGAATTAATAGCTTTACGTAAATTGCGTCAGTCTACAAGGAAAGAAGGAATAGATCTTGAAAAGCTCAACTCTGTAAATCGTGATAAGAAACGCAAGAAGAAGAAAGCTGAAGATCCGTTAGACTCTTATGGCTTACAACAGAAGGGTGGACTTGCTGCTAAAGAAGAAAGGTAAGTCATTCCTCAGCTTATCGACTTCATTGTGATTCGCAAATTGTTAAAGTGTCTCTCTTCTGCCGACTATAGTGATGATGAAAACGAAGGAGATGCAATCACGCGGAAGATCATGAAGACCGATAATTTCACACATCAGACGGGTATCGTCGATGTAGACAAGCATATGATGGCCTATATTGAACGCGAATTGAAGAAACGACGAGGTCAAGAAGCAGGAGCCGATTTTGATGCAGATAAAGAACTAGCAGCTTTAGATCCACGAGATGAATTATTCAAAGTAGCTGAAAAATATCGTATAGAATCAAAAGTAGAAGAAGAAGAAGGAAATGTAGCAACATCATCAGCAATGCTTACGAGTATACCAGAAGTAGATTTAGGTATAGATAGTAGATTAAAAAATATAGAAGCAACAGAAAATGCAAAAAGAAGATTAATGGATGCGAGAGAAAAAAGATTAGCAGGTCAAACAGAACATGATAATTATCATGATTCAACTTATGCTGGTTTAAGGTATTTTAGACATTCTAAAGGTAATCAAACTGATTTTGATGCTTTAAGAGCTGCAAAAATAGAAGCTGGTATTGAAGATGATAGTGAAGAAGAGGAATATGAAAAAGATATGAAACAATATTTTGATGCTGAAGAAAAGAAAAAGAGACAACAACAAACTCGTCAACCTAGGGAATATGCTACCGATGATGTTGTAGCGGAGAGATGGAAGCGTTCTAGCGCAAATAACCCTCGTGGCAGAGGTAGAGGCAAGCGGTAGTATGAAGCATCATGCAGCGGCGCGCCCTTGTCTTGTCACATTTGGCTGCTCTGTCCGCATAATGTAGCAATAGTGTACCAAGTTTTAACTGGCAGTGTAGCTCTGGCATGCAGAGCGTAGTATCGGAAAAGAACGTGATTGAGCAGAGGCATGTAAATACAGAATGCTCCCTAATGGTTGAAAACATACAGCAACCGCTTCGAGAATTGATTACAATACACTTGCGAGCAGCTTTTGCGATACGCATACTTGAACGAGTCTATGTATGCTAAGACCGGCAACGTGGGTACCTAGCGATTCTCCTTATTTCCTGCCTATATTTCCTATTTCCCATTTCCGTGATCTTCCCCATTTTCCTGCGTATGTGAAATACTTGCAGGATAGGAAATCTCCTCCGAATATACGTTAAGCTTATCGGTATAGATGATCCGAATGTAAGTTGGCAGCTAATTCAGCTTCTAATCTATCTCCATTTGCGAGTAGCTTTTCCTTGTTATATAGAAGTTCTTCACGAGTCTCGGTTGTGTATTCCAAGTTTTGGGCTGCAGAGATGATGAAATCAGAATCAGTATCGTCATGAACTCATGCTGTCTGGAACCATTGTGCCTTCTGCTCACATTCGACGATAGCATCAACGGGGCAGGCCTCCTGGCAGAAACCGCAGTAGATGCACTTTGTCATATCGACTGGAAGGATGAAGCGGGATGATGAGCATCAATGAACACGCAAGTGAGAGCAATGCATAGTCATGCGAGTGACTTACGATCATATCTCGTTGTTCGTCTGCCACCATCGGCTCTTGTTTCAGACTCGATGGTAATCGCCTGAGCAGGGCAAATAGCCTCGCAAAGCTTGCAAGCGATACATCTCTCTTCACCGGTTGCGTATCTTCTCAAAGCATGCTCTCCTCTGAATCGTGGTGACAGTGGTCCCTTTTCGAATGGGTACATGATGGTGCTGTTTGCAGGTCGATGAGGGTGGCGGACGAATGAACAAGCGTCCGTTAGTGGCTGTTTTGTGCAAGTGAAATTGAGAGAGAGAAAGAGAAACGAGGAAGCTTACAAGGGAGGACGGAAGAAGTTCTCTAGGCTGTATAGCAAGACGATGCAGATGCACAGTTGCTCAGAAATGCGATCTCGACTAACCCTCGCATAATTGGAAAAGTACACTCACACCACCCACATGCCTCTCAGGATCTCTGAGAAGAAGAACAGGCGGGAAGCCTTGTCGAGAGCAGAGGGGCCCTTTGAGTAATCAGGATAGTCGTGCTGGATAGCCCAGTCTTCGGTGAGTGCCTGCGACGGCGCAATGACTCCCACTCGTCCTCCGACGAGACTTGCAGGCGATGCCTGAGCAGCCTTCTGCGAGCTGCCGTACAGCGACTGCGAGGTCGTCGAGAGTCGCTCGACATCCCCGCCTGCAGTGCCCTTGTGCTGCTCGAGTGCTCTCGAGGTCGACGAGAATGCGCGTGTGGCTCTGGAGGTGGATGCGAGCATGGGCAGGATCCTCGATGGAATCATGGCTGCTGATGCGGATGATGGCCCTGCTGCAGTGGTGAAGGCAGCGCGGAGCATGAAGCTGGCGGCAGCAGCGGGAGTGCGGGCGAGAGGACTCATGGCTGGACGATAGCTGACTTGAGGATTGGAAGATCCAGAGTCGAGCTGCTTGATAGAGGGAGAAGGAGAGTCGAGCGAAAGAAAGAAGCGGCCAACTTGCAATCCAATCAGCCTGGCTGCTTTGTGTAACTGTGGCCAACTCTGCTTTTCGACGACTCGAGTGAATCAGCGCATCGACTGCACCATGAGCACGTCTAGCAAGCCTGCTGCCCCATCATCGCGTCCTTCCGATGCCGGTGAGTCCTGTCCTGCTTATTGCTGCAGTGATGATGGTTGCATACTAGCCCGATTGACTTTCTGGACATTCAACCACGCATCCAGCATTGACGCAAGAATACAACAGGAGGAGGACTGAACTGTCAGAGAGTAGGTCCATCCATCGTTGTCAATTCACTTCGGATAGCTTACTCCGTCCTCGCCAGTCATCAACAAGGTCTCGGAACTCGAAAGAGACGCCGACGAGCATACGTGAGCGGGCCTGTAACGACGCTCTACGTACAAGAGACAGTTCACTCATAATGGTCTACTTGAACTTCTTTCAGTCTCGTGCTGGAAACACTTCGCCAAGTGAATGCAGACGATCCAGATAGGAAATGCTTCCGAATGGTAGGAGGGATCCTAGTTCAGAAGACAGTCAAGGACATCTATCCACAGCTTCAAACGAACTATAAGGGAGTAAGGCATTGCTTCTACTCGCTCTTCTTGAGTGCAGGGGTTTAGCTAAAGGAACTATCTCAACAGGTACAGAATGTCATTGAACAACTGAGCGTGACATACAAGAAACGTGAACAAGGTATGTCCAGAATATTTTTTGAAACCAGTAGAGAGGTTTATGGATGGCTGACTGCTATTCCTACAGAATTCGAGGAATTCCAAAAGAAGAACAATATCGTCGTGCAAAGGGCGCCATAACTATGAATTTTCGCTTGTCAGTTCAGTTTTCAAAGAAAAAGCAAGCAGTATTTTAGAAGTAATCGTTAGGCAATTCACACAAGTAGTATCAGTCACCATCTCGTACCTGGAAGAGCTAATGCCATCGGACGAGACTGTGCCGTAGTCAAAGCTAGACTAATGTTGTATGGGGGTAAAACAGGGTTGACTTCTTTGTCATTCATCTGAAGTAAACTAGGCTACAAGCAAACAGCACAATGAACAAGCGTGGCAGTACTCTACAACCACAAGCACTACTTTCAATCGCTTCGGGTATTTCTTCTTTCGTATTCTTATCGTAAAGTAGTTCTTCACCTCATCAAATCTAGAGAATTGGAAAAAGAGTGCCCAATCTCAGAAAGCGCCAGCTAAGAAACTAGCAGCTTTTCGAGCATCAGCTCTTTTTCTTTCATCCACTATATTATGCTGTTGTTGTTGATGTGATGAAGCAGGTCTATAACCAGGTTGTGCTGTTCTACCAGGCAAAAAGACGGACTGTGTCATATTTCCATTAACTTGTGAATGAAGCTGATTTTGCAACGGAGGTTGAGATTGTTGATTTGTATTATTCGTATATGCTGATCTGTCTGATTGATGCGAATAAGGCGCAGATGAATGTGGAATGTGTTGTACGGTCGAAGAACTCGATGCAAGAGGTCCACCTGGAGATAGCGGATCGATACCACTCGAAGGAGAATGCGTGATAGATGCTGTTCGTTGTAGACGCGACGGTGATTGAGGGGTTTGGCGCAATGGGGCGGACGTAATACCCTGTTGCTGATTGGAAATGAACATAGATTGCGACATATTGTTCGATGAAGTCCCTGTTCTTTGGTTAATTTCCTCATGCGACCGTTGTAGCGGCTGACCTGACGAATGTGAAGCAGATTGCAACTGTGTAGCAGCTTGCTGAGATGCTTTAGGTGATGTCGGAGTCTGCGCTTGCTCGTGAGACGAAGTAGAAGGCACAGGCGCGTTTGACGCAGCCGAATTATTTGCAGTAGGGGCACAACCTATGCTAGCTTGTTTTTGGTGTTGATACTGACGAGCTTGAGCAAATTGCGCTCTCTGACGTTCTTCCCGTTCTCTTTGAGCTTGCATTTCTGCTTGAATTGCTGCTTGAGTAGCCATAAACTTTGAGTGTGCTCCACCAGTTGTATCGATTGTGGATGCTGATAAATTCGTATGTTGAGATATAGACGGAGACATGGTTTGCGCTATTGGTCCTGGCACACTATGTGCGGCAGATGTAGGTACAGCAGGCATACCTGCTCCAGATGGACCTGCTGCGGGTTGATCGGACTTAGTTTGATGATAATACACTACGCTCTGGTCGACTGTTCCTCTTTCAGGTATTCTCGCAATCTTGGCATGGATGGCATCGTAAACCTGAAGTTTCCTATTCTCATAAGCAAGCATAGTTCTGGCTTGTCCAAGTGCTATACTAAGCATATCATCATTCATAGTCCTCAAATGAGTTTGAAGTGCAGGTCGTAGATTACGTGAAATAGCTTCAACTTTATTTTGAAGGTTTTGTTCATGTTTCGCTGCATCTTCAAGATCATCTAGAGCTTCATTAACTCTTTCAGGTTTGATATTTCCACTTGCTTTCAATTTCTCAATTGTACGTCGTTTACTTATTGTACTTTTTATACTATTTCGTAATTCGTCAATATTGTATTGTCGTTGTAAAAGAGCATCTTTTGCGGATCTAGCTTCCACCATTTCGTAAGCTAGTGAATCACCTAATACTAGAGCTGTCGCATTCGTTTGCCCTGTCTCCAGTTGAGCGATGTGCGTCATTGCCTCTGCTAAACCTTTCATGCCTTCCGATAGGGGTGGGTGTGACTCGCCCGTAGAAAATGACGAAAGCGCAGTTGCTAGTTCGGCATAGGATGAAGCACACGCTGTTTGATGCTTGAGTACCTTCTCCAGAGTCTTGCATGTATCAGATAAAGCGCCTTCCAATGCAGCAGAGTGTACTTTGGAAGTGACAAGAAAGTCTGGCTCGCCATCTTCACCTAGAAGCGGTTTTGAAGAAGAACGAGAAAGGAATCCTCCTGATCCCGCTTTCAGCTTCTTTGCTTTCGTAAGTGGCGTGTACTGCAGACGGCGCTGGCTTAGCACGCGCACCTGTAAAATAGATGCATAATGTACTTACCCCAAAGTCGGCCTCGATGAAGCTTCTTAGCTCGTCATCCAAGATCACTGATCTGTCCCTTGTTATTCTGTCCATAAATTTCTGAAAGACACCTTTCAAGAAGCGGTCTTCCTCCTCTTCGCTGGTGGCAGATGTTTGCGATAGCGGAAGGGCCGGTAAAATGGTCTCTGGATGATTCGCAGATAGAGCACCATGAAGAAGTAGGAACTCATTGTAGGTTCGCTCAAAGATTGGGGATTGGCGTCGGTGATACGTGGGTATATTCGTCTGTGCATCCATCTTGATGCCTAGCTCCTTCTTTGCGCGATCAACGCCAGTCACTCGGATGCGCAAGTATGGAGGTACCTTGGCTGCTTGTTGTTGGTGCTGAGTACCGGGATGTCCTTGTCCATTCTGATTCGAGGCATACTGAGATGAAAGAATAGGTCGCGTCGGACTCTCAGCCACCGGCGACCTGGGTATTCCAGGACTGTGAAGCGGACGAGCAGGTCCGCTCATGCTGCCAACGGGTGGAGGCACAGGCACAGGACTAGGGACCGGAGCTTCAAGGTTATTCGTATACTGGCGCTGCTGCTGCGAACCTCCAGCTGGTCTAGAAGCTGACTCTGGAGATGACGCCCATGCATTAGGGCTTGTTGGGGAGAAGGGGCCTGTAGACGGGCCTGCTTGTTGGCGCGGCTCTTGCTGATGAGATGATGTTTCATACTGATTGAGATTGCTCTGCTGCCACTGGATAGGCGAGACTGGCCTCTGAAGCTGTCCAGGCAGAGGTGGTCGCGGTGCAAGCGGGCTTTGGGATCGCACTATCGAGGTATACTGTTGATTCGCGCCGTTTGGGAACTGCTCGACGCCGCTGCTTTGACTTGAGATTGACGGATCATAGTGTATGCTGTTGCTGCCGACCGCTGCTCGTGCTCCAGTCCCTCCCGGACTCGTACGTGTCGGGCGCACATAAGGTGGTGGCCTGGAAGATATGCGTGACTTTGACGGTGTCGCTGGCGCACTGCTGCTGGAGCCCTCGCCGTTCCCAAGCAGCACCGACAGCGGGTCCGACATTGCTGCTGTATGTACTTGGTTGACGTACAGCTGGTGAGCAGAAGCAGGTATACGAGTCGCTTTCGTAGATGGTTCAGCACATGCGTGATCGGAGGCGCTCTGGAGGTGTACAATATGCAGCTTTCCGCCTTGCCTCCCGAGCGATAGCTGGGCAGTGCTTTATACACACTCACCTGTAGCTATGCTTCAGCCCCGGATAGCAAGACCATGCCGCCTTCGCTTTCTGCCCCAGCTATTGGAATACGCCCATCCACGAACATGCAACAATGCAGCTCGTCGACTACACACACGACCATCTAATGCAGTCATTGGGCAGACCGCGGTGCCCGTCGATGAAGACGGTATACCACTGGAGGCCCCGTATAGCATCAACACATTCTTGTCAAATCTGCCCGCGCCGAGCATTTCCGACGAGCAATTCGTTCACTTGCACAAACTATCTGCTTTGATACCTCCTTCGCCTGGAACGAAAGAGTTCGCTATGAAGAAGCATGCGTTAGAAGACATGGTCAGACTTGTGGAAGGTGTTCGTCCTAATGAAACAGACCAGAAGGTGCAAAAGCTAGATCATATACCGGATGGACGAATCTGGCCTGAAGATGATGGCATCCATCTAGACTGGGAGAAAATAATGCATCCTACCAAATCAGCAAAGAACTCTCCCTCAGAAAGAAAGCAGGAAGATAACGGTAAAGATCTACTTCAACTTGCAACAAAGCAGGTAGCTGGGTATTACGTCGTCAAGAAGCGGCAAGCGGCAGACATTGAATGAAGAAAAGCTATTTCAAGTGGTCCGCAAACTATTATAGACGGTCCATGTATGACGTAGAGTAGCCTGTTGCCCACCTGGGAACCCTATCTACTGCACACCCACCTCCGGCAGATGCTGTCAATTTGGTATATGCCATTGATTCGGCTGTTCTGGCTGACACAGGTGAGTTTCGATGGTTGTATCAAGTCTCATGGAACACTTCTTCTTTCTGGCGGAATCTAATAAATGCTCCTGACTAGACTGCTTCCTAAATAGTCACCATTTCGTCACAACGTCAAGCCACTCAGCTGTGAACAGCAACCAGACTTGCGCTCTCAAGCTAGCTTAAACTACGCCAGCGCTTCCCTGGGCAAGCCATCGCTACTCCCGCAAAAACACTTGGCGCAGCCTTGTCAAGGCATACTTGTTATACAGAAGCTAATTGAAGTCGTCGCAAGTGGCAACTGAGTTAGCCTCCAGACAAGCGCGTCCTTAAATGCAGAGCTCAGTCTGGTGGTAGTGCAGTAGACGTACAGATCCAGCTGTAGAGGCCAGATAGCGATGTGCTTAGAGGGTGGACTTGTGAAACGTTATTGCAAAAGCAGAAACAATAGCTTCGACAACTTTTGCTCGTACAAATGTAGACCGGCATACTCAAGAGAGCACACAGAGGCTCAGAGGACCAACGTCTCGCTGTTACTTCAGCGAAGAGGGCTTCCAGCCGTATTTGTCGTCTCCAGCATTGGCAGAGGCAGTCGGAGGGGCACCATCAATCGTAGGAAAGAGACGGGAACCGCTCGACAGGACTTGGGACAGTCGAGAAGGCGTCTACTTCACGACAATGGCGTCCACAATGGTTTATTCTTAGTCGCAAGACGTCGAAAAGCTTTCCGTCTGTGCAGTCCGAAGTGCCGAAAAGCCCACGGTGAAACAACAAAATATCCCAAAGGCTTGTTGGCAGCGCCAGTCAGCCTTTTCCAAGCAGACGGCAGCTCCCTGGCAGAAACGCAAGTGCCAGATTCAATACAGGATGTCAATATGAACAGTGTATCGAGTGCTGTTGATGCAATTTTCAAGCCTGCACAGCTGCGCTGCCCCCCCCCCCCCCCTCTTCCCTCTTTTCTTTTTTTCCTCTTTACTAATTGTTCGAAACGTACTTGTTGTGAATTGATTGAGTTTGGCAACACGCGACCTTATCGACTAGTTTAGTCCGTGCAACAGTGGTATAGGGCAAAGCATTCTCATTGATAAAATACTGTAACAATACAACTGAGCGTGCGTGTCTGAATCGTCAGGGCGGACAATCTAGAAAACAAGAGATTTCTGGTTCATGGCATTTTACTTGATGTTACCGACGCTGTTGGTTAGTAGAGTCTCCCTCGTCGAGGAGAGTTGGGCGCAGATGGCCTAGGGTTGCCAGTGTCGTCAATCGTGCGAGGAGACGTTGCAGATCCTGGAATCGTAGGATGTAGTTGAGGGGCGGCTCTCCTAGTACGCTTCATCACCCTGTAACGTAAATTCGGCACGCCTGATGTTCCTGCCGGATGCCCGTGAATTTGTCCCCGAGTTTGTGGCGTGGCCATCGATGTGTTCGATCCATGGGGGCCTTGCCGAGGAGCTGGTGGTAGCGACTGCGGAGACTCTTGCAGCATCCAGGCTTCAGTGCTTCGGATACGATTTGGGCGGTTGAAGGCCCGTTGAATTGCAGTTCGCCGGCCAGCTACCGTGCGCGCGATACGGTCTGCGAGGCGGGTGCACATGGTTTTTTAGGTATGCACTCGGTTGTCAGTGTTATTGGGTAGAGTGCACTTGTAAAACCTTTACTAGTTTCACAACCTTTGGAATGAGTCCAAATATCCGTCTCCGAGTTCATTTCAGAGAAAAAATGCCTGATGGTGGGAAAACCGTTAGGATTGACTGGGCAAGAAATAATAGACCCACACTCTGCGCACTGGCAGTGACTTGCGCATCTCCTCCTTGAACTTACGCCGAACAATACCAGCGCTGTTCAGCACTGTGCCAGAAGTCTTCACACATCAGCTTGTGCTGGAGGATCTGGAGTCCAGTGGTGCTCGTTCCGTCGAAATGAAAAACTGTCCCACTATGTAAGAAGGTAATATTGTCAGCTAGCTGCAATTTTAAGCGCGTTGGCCTATCAGCGATACGGACCAGGTCTGGCATGGTTGTACGGGATCAGGACACCCATCCTCCATCAGTATAGCCCGAATCAGACCAGACGCTGACACCGCAGGTTTGAGCATGTTCCTCATAGTGTGAGAGTGCATGGTGATACTTGATGTGCGCTGAAGCTTCTGATAATGGACACTGGAACACTCTCTGCGCGGCACCGTTAGTGCTGTGATGACCTGTTCACCAGAATACTAACCTACCAGTTCGTCTGGGTTGTTGCAGTAATGATCTGTGATGAAAAGAGGCAAGCGGATGGAGTGGGTGAAAATCTAGCTGCAAGGTCTATCTTTTGCTTACCAGGGCTGTTTCGGGACCGACCGAGAGCTGTGCAAAAACAGCTGTGCATATTCGTCACCACGGAAATAGTCACCTGGTACTGCTGGATGAGAGCGAGGCCCGAGCTGCAAGTAGACTTCTGGTATTGAAGGGTTCCGGGTCCTTCAACTACAACGGCGATAGAAGTGCCAACAGCAGGAAGCGGACCTCGTGCTCAGGCGTGACCATCGGTAGCTGGTGGAGTTACGAAACAAAGATCCTCTGCCGACTGTCTTTCCAAACTGAACAATTGGTGGCTCCAGGAAGGAGAGTGCACTTAGGCCATACCTTGCAGCCCTGTAGGCTCCTGACCGCCAACCAATAGCTGAATCACAGTAAGAGTGCTTAGCAGATGTGAAAGAGGTCGATGCGCCCGCGGGTCAGCTTCGAAGTCTGATGACCATGCTCAGTAGTTGTTTGCCGAGTCCGCAACTTCGGAATGAGATCTTTAGAGGATGCTGATGAGGAAAGTTGCAATGTTCACCTATGGAGGGGGTTAGCAGTTTGCTGACAGCCCGATTTTCCCAGGACTTCGGTTATGGGGGCGATACTTTGCAGCATATGTTTTGAACCTCGCAGCAGAGCGACTGAAACCACAAGCAGAGCGTTAATCCCACTGTTTCTTGCATGTGAGCTGTAGATGCCGACTTGTGCAGCCGTGCCGCTAGCTTCGGTCGGACGAGACGCATCGAAAGTGACACAAACGAAACCTGTCAAAGTCGTTGACGCTCACCAAGTGGCTGCTTTTCTTTCCACAACCCAACGACCGGCAAGCTCACCCAAAGTCAACTGGAGCGGCTCACAGGAGCACGCAGGGGGTCAGAGGGCCAACGCCTCGCTGCTCCTTCAGCGAAGAGTCGTCTCCAGCATTGGCAGAGGCAGTTGAAGGGCCACCATCAATCGTAGGAACGAGACGGGAACCGCTCGACAGGACTTGGGACAGTCGAGAAGGCGTCTACTTCACGACAATGGCGTCCACAATGGCTTGTTGTTAGTCGCAAGACGTCGAAAAGCTTTCCGTCTGTGCAGTCCGAATCGCCGAAAAGCCCACGGCGAAACAAACAGGGCACCCAAAGGCTTGCTGGTAGCGCCAGTCAGCCTTTTCAAAGCAGGCGGCAGCTCCTGGCAGGATACAAGTGCCAGACACAATGCAGGACGTCAACATGAACGGTGCAGACGAGTCGCTTGGCAGTCTGGTGGAGCTCGACTCCATTCTTGCGACGTCGCCCTCCACTGCACCCGTCACAGCCGAGTCGACGGCGCCAACGCAAGCGGCAGCTTCAGCAGCTTGCTCATCAACTATGAACGTTACGTCCGCCTCGGACAACGGCCACTGTGCAACAGTCTCCTCGGCTGCTAGTCCGCTCCCGCTGGCCATCCCGCGGTTCCTGCAGCAGCTCTTTGCGCAAGAGGAGCAACACCGTCGTTCCGCTGGACTGCGTACACAGCAGGGAGACGTCAGGACGGCAGCAGAGAGCTGCGATATGGAATCTATACCCACACCTGGGGCTACTACGAGTGCTCTCCCCGCTGGATTGTGCATCAGCTCACCCGCACCGAGCGAGTCAGTCACGCAAATGCCGGGTCTCGCATACTCAGCAAGCAGTGCTGCCTCTTCAGACACTTCAAGCTTTCCTGCTGACGTCGCAGACGCCGAGAGTACTCGCTCTGCTAGTTCTGCTACATCCTCTTACATGTCCACTGTCATGGGCAGCCAACGCAAAGCCTCCGCTCCAGCTTTCAATCAGACGCCGCCCTTCGTATATCACGCTCGTCCGCCTGGATCGCAGTACGACTATGCCTCTTCGGCTTCAAGCACAGCCGGAGACGATACCTGTGCATTACAATCAGAAGCAGGCTCATTGGCAAGCAGATCTACTAGCCCTGCTACAAAGCCTGTAGGCAATTATGCACATGGTGGTCAGAAGTACACCTACTCCTCCCCGTCAATCTCGCCATTCTTTCATCATCAGAACGGCGGTCTATACCAACATTCGAGTCATGTACATCACAGCCATCAGTATAACGCAGCGAATCAGCACCATAACCTAAGTCTCCATCCCCTCAAGCTACCTCCTCCATCTTTAGACCTGCCAGATTCGAGTCAGACTCCCTCGTCGAGCACAACTCCCTTATGCGAGGTGTCTTCCGCTTTCAATGGCTTCGTTCACCCCATCTCGCCGCCGAGCTGGACTATAGGCACAGCTAGCACTAGTCAAACTACCACACCTGGCGTAGTGTCGCCGAACTCGGGGATAACGTCCGGACGGGGCCAACGATCCCGTCAGCAGCACTATTCGCCTCTCCATCCTTTTCATCAACAGGGGTTCTTATCACCTCACAGAACTCGAAGTCTCCATACGTCCCTTAATATCTTAGGTCCCGATTTACTTGACGCAGCATCGCAAGATGGGAGCTTGTTGCGTCCACCTGAAAATTTCGCTATGGTATGCCCTGGTGTATACAGGTCTTCATTCCCCTCAAGCAAAAATTTCGACTTTTTGAGGACTCTGGGTCTGAAGACCGTCTTGACGCTTGTGCAAGAAGAGGAATACCCGCAAAGCAATCGCGATTTCTTTAAAAAGGAGAAAATTCGCTTTTTGCAAATCGGTATTCCTGGAAATAAGGTAAGATAGAACTGGACTTTGAGAGTTTCTCGATGGTTTGAACAATGACTGATAGCACCGGATCATGATAGGAACCTTTTGTTACGATTCCAGATGAGAAAATTCGTCGAGCGCTATCAGTTGTGCTTGATAAGCGGAATCATCCTCTACTTATTCACTGCAATAAAGGAAAACATCGTACAGGCTGTCTTGTCGGTTGTCTGCGGAAAATGCAATGTTGGTCTAGTACATCCATCTTCGAAGAATATCGAAGATTTTCTTTTCCAAAATCTCGAGCTATGGATCAGCTATTCATTGAGCTTTTCCAACCTGTAAGTGCTCTAACACGTAGCATGCAACTTTTAATAAACCACACAGCTAAAACTGACACGCCTTTTCTTGCAGGATTGGACATGTGTCGAGACAGTGCACCTGCCAGCATGGTGTCAGGGTGAAGATGCAGGGTTATCGGGACGAAAGTCTATCACCGCAACCGCCGCAGCCGTAACAGAGGCTAAAACAGTCAAAGTCACATCAGCAACACCGCCTACCGTGGCCGAAAGTAAAGCTGCAGACGCTGTATCGGAAGAGCGGTGACATTGACTGGCAGGATCCTCGCTCGTTCTCCGAACTTGTGTTCTCCTGCCTCATTTTCGTGCTTGCAATTGGCATTTGCAGACTTATTCAACTAAATGGCAGTAACTTACTAGATCTCGAGATACTACATCAGTGCGAAGGTTCTCCTATCGATTTCATAGCAGTTACCGAACCTGAATGTTGTTGTACCCATTTAAAATTGCTCTTACCCTTGACCCACCTCATCCAGTCAGCCAGTAATCACACAGTAGTGTTGCACAATGTGCATTCTACCAATCACTTCCGCCATGTCTCGCCATCGCCAGTAGTTTGCTATAAGCTCTTCTCATCGATTAGCAATCAGATGCTAACTTGCGTGCAAGATGTGCAATTGCCGCGAAGGCTTATGCATGGGAGTGTTCTGTCTTACAAGCCCTCAATCTGATTTGTTCGTATGACTAGTTCCCATCGACCTAGGGAATCGCCCTCTTCTATTCCAGGCAGGCGGACAAACGCAAAGCTACCAAGCTCCTGCTGATCCATCACCCTGTAGGGTTCCTCCTTGATAGCATGCTCAAGCGTTAAGTCCTTGGCTACGGCCTTCACCTGTGTTGGATGCAGTGTAATGTGATGCGTGATGTTAAGCTTCGCTGAGACCGACTTGAGAGGCTGGTGCTCGTCAAACTCGGGTCCAGAAGGTAGAGTGCCGTCGGGCGCAGGTACAAAAGGTCCAGGGTACGGTCTGGTGAGATGTTGTCGATAGAAAGGGGAATTGTTGTTTGGGTGCCGGTCACCTTGACTGGGAAAAGCCCAGTTCGTTAGGATGGTAACAACTCCTAGTTTCTGTCTGACAGCATTAAGTGCTTGCAAAACATGTGACATCGGATTACTGCGGCTGAGATTTTTCTTGCCTGAACTAGCTTGCTGTTCAATCTGATATCGGTCTTGCCAATAAAAGGCGGAAATGTTGTCAATGAGCAGGAAGGCCAATTCTGACTGGCAATTTTTCATGACATAATCGGGTAAACGAAGGAGTGTTGCAGCTAAGGAAGCTGAAAAAGAGGGCCTAAAGATGTGAACGCGTTTCAAGGCCCGCATGGTTTCTTCATGCAGATCTTCTGCCGTCGCTTCCGCCGAATATAAGGATGGAATGGTGGCTGCGTGCTCTTGCACTCTTCTCACTAAGTGCGAGTGGACCAAGTGATAAGTCCGTTGGATGTCGAAACGGCCATCACAGTCGATGACAGCAACGCACTTCTCTCGACCGCCGATAGCTATCTTTTCAGGACGTGGAGGACGTGAGCTTCCACGCACAGATAGTGAGACTTGCCATTCCCGAGGAAGACATGTAGTCATAGCGAAGAATTGAAGGCACTGAGTCTTGCCCGATGCAGCCGGACCTTGTATCTCAATAACGTTTCCTCGGTTGAGCGTGCTGGCTTCGGTAGCATGGGGGTCATAGTTGGCCAGTATTGCATCCAATGGAGCAAAATATGTACTACCAGGGGGACTGGTGTGGTATCTGACTTCCGAAAGAAACTGTATGTAGAGGATTCAGCATAACACGCCTCGGTCTCGCCCATTCAGCAAGCGAGAGCACTCACGCCAAGCGCGCTTCCGCTGCCTATGCCCTCTAAAAGATTTCTTGCGGCCATGAACAGGACAGCCTACAGGCAGAACTTCGGATGTGTTTTGCTTTGCGGGGTTGTGCGATTGTATGGCCACCAGTACCCATATATAGTGGACAGTCAGCCACAGTGTACCTTCTACAGGTCAACTCTACACCCATACGCGGATATCATGGTGAGATCACCTCATGCCTGATCACCGAGTACCGTGGACAGTCACTGATGCTCCTGCTAGCCAAAAGCTACTCGACGAAGTCTTCCAAAGCACGAGGCTGCTGTGCCCGTTGCAAAGGCAATCGATGAAGATGAAGACCTCGATATGGATATGGCTGCTGAAAATGACCTAGTCGAAGAGCAAGGAGGCCTTGATAGCGCACTAGATAAGGTGGGCCGTTTGCGATGCGGGATCTTGTCCACTTGTAATCCCTTAGACTGAAGTCGGTCAATACAGATGCAAGAAGGTGCAGAAACAGCCACTGCAACTTCAGCAGGTCAGCACAGCAAGAAAACTAAACAGAGGAACAAACGTGCAGCTCTCATGCAAAGTCAGTACGAGAAGCCTCTGACACTACATGCTCTCCAAGTTGTTAACGTTTAGCCTCCGCCTGGAATGATTTTCCAAATTTACAGAACTTATAGAGAGCAGCATACCAGTCTCGCCTTACTCAAAGTCGCACAACAGGCGGCTGAAACGCAAGCAAAAACAAAGTATGGGGCTAGATTCGATGACCGCTGCTCTAGACGACGCAGTCCCAGACTTTTCGTCGATGATGATGCCCAGCACAAGTTCCGCCACAACTACACAACCTGCATCAAGCAGCCTCTCAGCACCTCCACAGAGCTTTTTGGCCAAGCGGACCAAGGCAGAGAACAAGCAACTGACTCAGAAGGCAAAGACAGCTTCAAACAAGATAGGAGAGGATACAGTACATAAGAGTATGTCTGCGCGTCGGCGCCAGAAAATGCTGTGAGTCGAGGCGATCTCACACAAGTTGTAGGCCTTGATAAAGCGGCTGGCTGACTTCTCTGGGTAATTCTGCAGCAACGAAGAACGCAACCGCTTGCCCGCGATCCTTGCGCACAAGTCATTTTCAGCCAATCCTTTCGAGACCATCCGCCTGCATGCACAGAATACAATCGTTCCCCTAGAAAAGTCACGCAAGCCAGAGTGATGCTTTCAATGTTGTCCCAGCTTGCATTGGCTACCGTTACGTATGTCGTTGTACAAAACTCAACACCTAGCAATTATCATGTCGTCACGAGCACATTCCCAACCCGTGTGAAAGTCCTGAACATCCTCATGTATTACTGGTTGTTGAGGCCGCACTGTTTCTCTTATTCTGAAAATCAGCCTCGCCGTCCGCTTGCAAGCTTGGACTTCCTCCGCTCCAGGTTGAGGTCGAAGGCGACTCCTTGCTATACGATAGTCCGAGTCCTATACTTGTAGGTCGTGCTCGCGAGACAATTGCTTCGTTTCCTTCGGTGATTAGGGGAGAACTAGGGACCACGCCGGCTGCGAAACTCGCCGATGGCCTTTTTCGATGACCCCTTATCTTGACACTCTCAGTACCTGGGCCATCACTAGACTTGTCGCTGAGCTCGGAGCTCCGGTTACTACTTTCAGCTCGCACGTCGCGCTGCCCGTAGACGTCTGCTTCCTTGGCAGGTAGGGCAGGCGGTAATGGAGAACTTGCATAGCTTCCGCTCGATACCCTTTGACCGGGTGAGCGGTTCGCTCCTATCTTGACTGAACCTGGCGAACCACCCTGAGTAGCAGGACTTGATGATGTTTCGATGCCTAACAAGCGCATTTCACTTTGCAGCTGAAGCATTCAATATGAAAGATTCAGTCACCTGATGGGAAAGTCCACCGCGGCTCTCACTCACTCTAGCTCTTGTCCTGCGGTCGTCTTCGTCTTCTTCTGCCGGTGCAGTCTTTTGAGCTGGTCCGCCTGTGAGCTTCATGGGTTTCAAACCAGGCGCAGGGGCAGAGGTTGCAGTCGCGACAGGCGCACTACCCGAGGCAGCAGCTTGTGAAGTATCAGTGCTAGAGCTTTTGAACAAACTTGAACCGAACCAATCCATTGAAAATCTGTTCTTCTTCTTGTTATCTGCTGTGCCGGCGGCAAGACTGGTCGGCGACAATGGGGCCGCAGATGACGGAACACCCGACGATGAAGGTGTGCGCATGGGAGGCACTTTCGCTGGCAGAGTGTTCGTTAGAAGACTTCCCGTCTTGGCAGGCGTGGGAGGTGGAGGCGTTTGAGCGGTTGTTGTAGGTGTTGAACCTGGTTTAGGGTCCCTCTCGACGGACAAGACTTTTTCGAAGCCTTCAATACCAATGATCTTCTCGAGTATCTTGCTTACGTACGTTGAGAGCTATGCGGATCAAATACCAAGTCATCAGCATCGAGAACGTATCTTTAACGCAATGCACTCTGCCATTGATGGCTTACCCCCTTATTCTCTTGACGCAGAAGCTTGACCTCCTTCTTTAAACCTTCAACATCGTTGGGCATTGGCTCAGCATCTCCAATAGTCGCTGAAGACTGGTTTGCTTTGCGTCTGGCAGCAGCATCTCTATCTTTCCTCCGTTGGGCCTTCTCCTCAGCTTTCTTATGCTCTTCCTCCTCTTCCCTTCGTGCTCTATCTAATTCAGCCTCTAAATCCAGACCGCCACTCCCACCTAATGCCATAATACTCTGCCGCTTCTTCGCTGTACGCTTGATGCGATTCGGTGTTACATTCGCAGCAACAGCTCCTGTAGACAGGTTTCCATCTCCAAGACTCTCGAATACTTCAGGTTCATCATCGTCTGATAATGATGCATCTTCTTCCTCATCTAACCTATCGAGCGAGCTAGGAGGCCTGCTACCTGTCGTGCTGCTACCTTCTCGAAGACTCGACGTATGAAGACTGCTTGCATGCCCAGAATCCGAGAAGACATTCAGACCAGCTATCATTCTTTCACTGAGTAGAACTTCATAATTTTCGTTTTGTTCTTGAAGATCGCTATTGACTCTCTGTACCTCTTCCAACTCATTTTGAAGACGTATTACCTCATCATGTAATACCGATTGTTCTGATGAAAGCTCAGCTACGCGTGTATGAAGCATCTGTAGCTCTTCCAGTGTAGTCTCTGGTATTTGGAACGTTGGTGATGCGGGGACAAGATGCGAGGGTGTTGGAGATAATATCAAGCTCTTTGAGGAATCTAAGCCTTTCTCAATTTGACTATCCATGTTTGGAGTTGTAGGTGATTTGGTATGCTGTTTTGCTAAGAGTGCTTGATGGTCCTCGTTGAGTCGAGTAATTTGGTCGTAGAGGCTGTGTTCAATTTCATTCCATTTCGCTTGCTCGCTGTCGAACAGCTGGATCTGATCAGTAGTAAGTGAAAGGAGTCCTTTTGTCAGTGTATGAAGCTTGTACTATGTCCTTGTAAAATAATTGCCAGTCGTTCGCACCTGATCGTTCAATCGCTTCTGTAATTCTCGGCTGGTTTTCTCAGCTTCTCGCAATGACACTTTCGTGTTCTCTAGCGTATCCATTTGCTCAGATAGCTCTCTTTCCAGACGTTCACTCGAAGCATAGGAGTCCTGCAGCTTGCTTTCTTGGACAGCTTGCGATTTCAGCAGGTCCGCGCGTGTCTCTGACAATGTGGCGTGTTCTGTGGAGAGAGTCGAGAGCCTTGTCTCGACCTGCAGGTTCAAAGGAAAAGTAGCAATCAGTCGAAGTCAGGAGGTCAAACTTCCTCTAACGACGCACCTCCTCCTTGTCTTGCCTCTCTCTGACGACCAGCGCTACCAATTGCTCGCGCGTCAGTCTGGATAGCTCGTCTGGCGTAATCGCTTCCGTCGCATCTAGATCTTCAGCTATATTTGCTGGTTCGCTAGAAGTATCTTGCAGCATGACTGAAGCACCGCTGCTGCTGCTGGACAGGCCATTGCGTGACATGCTGGCACTGCTTGCTGCTGTCCTTCCTGCTCCTTCACCTCCTGCAGACAACCGTCTCGAAGGTGTCGTTGTACTACTGCCTGCAGCCCTCGCACTGCCAGACATGCCTCTCTTTCTGGCCATGCTGGCCTGTCGGGCGATAGTAGCAGCCTTTGTCGCACTCGCAGGGCTGGTATTACTGCTGGATGTGCCAGTTGAGCCCACCTCGATGCTGCTCCTGCTGTTGCTGACGCTGTTGATGCTGCCCTTGGAGCCACGGCTTCGCGTGTGCCCGCTGGAACTGGCCATGGTGTGTGTGCGACTCGTATTACAGTGAGTGTGTCACCGCATTGAGAGCTTTCGGTAGAACTGCAGCTGACCAGGTGCTTGGTAGGTCAGATAGCCTTTCCGGGGCCTTGTCCTCGTAGAGAGGAATGAATGGTGCATCAGAGCACGTATGCGTCTACAAAAGCACAGCAACGAACGACAATCACACGGATCCTCTCAGCTACGATTGATCTACACCTACGAATACAAGACATCGGATAGTGTGCTTGCATGCATGCAGTCTGCTGTTCCATTGCGTTTACAGGGGATACATCCTCAGGCAACCAATTTGTGCACGTGCCTCGTTTACGCGTAGACTGACAACAAAGGTAGCTAGCGACTCGAGGAGCAAAGTCACACCTGTTTAGGATTGACCGACAGGCTGATGCACTGCGCTCAGATGGTCACAAGCAGCTTGAGAGGCTTCATTCTACTATCGAATCCGACTGCCTGACCAGCAGTCGATTCCGAGAAACACGTGACCTCTCAGCCTCCGAAGACCATGTCTGATGGTGCGCTGCTCCGAAACGTAGATTCTCCAGTGCTGAGCTGGTGGTAATCTACTCTCACCGTACTGGAAGTCTTAAGTCACTCATGCTGGCCTGACTTATCTGGCCTTTAATGCCGGAGTTGGCCGTATCAGATTGACCGCTACAGGTGAGTTAACAGGCTGCCTCCATATCTTAGCAGGAGACTTCTGTTCACCTCTTCATCTGAGCGCGACACCGGTGAGTGTGACGAGCTTCATGGACATTCCATTCTTTTAGTAGATTGATATGGTAATACGCCCAGGCTTTTCTGATAACGCAGGGAGACCCACTTCGCGACTCGAGAGACACCGATCACCTTCTCGTTTTCACCTCCCTTATCGCTCTATCTTCTACGCTAGCGAAAGCGAGGCTGACGGGAGTGTTGCATTCATAGCTTCTCAGCCCTGCTCATCGGATAGAACCGTTTCGCACCCGTGATAGATAGAGAGAGATACTTCAAATAGAAAGATCTTTCCGAAAGCTTATCTATCTCTTCTTGGCTCCCTTTTTTCGCCCTTCTGCAGGTCCATCTCTCTTTTCTGCTACCTTCAGCAGTGCACCATTCCTTCACCTCATCATCTCAGCCCAGGCATCATTTCAAGGATCACTTGTTCAACCTTCCTCCATACCCTCAATTCGATAAATGGGTGTCAAGACGAAGAAAGTCATCCAGTTTTTAGAGGCGCCAAATCCTAGAGGTCTAGATGACAAGCAGCTCTTCATTGAAAATGAAGATTTGAAACCTGTAGAAGCAGGAAGGCGATTATGGAAAGCTCGTAATTTTGCAACTTTCTGGATTGCAGATGGCTTGTGAGACTGTTCTTCGTGCATTATATAGAGTATCCAATTTCTAAAGCAGACTATGTCTTCCTTCCTTTCTACCTTTCCATGCCCATATAGCAATCTGTGAGGGTTGATCGAGCTGAAAATTGCGGCAGTACCACCCAAGCTTTGCTAATGCCATTCATAGCAATACATGGTACATCGCTTCTGCGATGGTAAGCTTACACACTTGTCTGTCCTTTAAGCCTAACGTTCTATACTGAAATATTATATTTTGCCTTCAGCTGCCTGCCCTCAGCTGGTGGCAAGCGTGGATCTGTGGGGATAATTAGCTCAAGTTTATTGACTATCCCCAAGCTCTGACATACTTTTATCGATTTTCTGTCATCAGGTGTTTGGATTGGCTATACCTTTACTGGTTTCTTTGTAGCGATGGGCGCCCGTCCCGGCGGTGTCTACCATATAGGTAATTCTATTTCGCGCACTAAACTGTTTAGAGCGGACGCTTAAGCTACTATCTGTCTTCCAAAAACTGTCTAACAGGCTTTCCGGTATTTGCAAGAGGCAGTTTTGGTATTCTCGGCTCACTATGGCCCGTCTTCAACAGAGCAGCTATGGCTTGGTGAGCAATCTACTTCCTATACTTTATGGGCGAGGCAGAACACGCGCAGAAGAAGGCAGATGCCTTGCGGAATTGCATGTGTGCTCACCTTGCTTATCGTCGCCGCCTTCATCATTGTGGAGCGACGCCAAGCAAGATGAGGCTGTGTGCAATTGAATGCAGGGCATCTGCCTGCTAGAGTCGATGTTCCTCCTTCGCGACCGGTCAATACTGTCTCTTTCGATCTAACGAGTATCTTTTTGTTCAGCATCTGGACAGGTGTTCAATCGTGGATTGGTGGGCAATGCGTAGTCTTGCTACTCCGCTCACTAGCCCCGAGCTATAACAATCTGCACAACTCTATGCCTGCTTCAAGCGGAACAACAACGAAAGACTTCCTCGGCTTCTTCCTCTTCATTCTGATGCATATACCCTGCGTCTGGCTTCCAGTCGAGAAAGTCCGACATTTCTTCACTGTCAAGGCGATTGTAGCGCCTATTGCAGGTAAGCCGATCTGCCGCTTGTGCATAAAAGAGCGAGGCTGAAAGATCTTGCATCATCTAGGTATCTCGTACATGGCATGGGTCATCCATAGGGCTCATGGCATAGGACCAATTATTCATCAGCCAGCACAAAGCAGTGGGAGTGCTCTGGGATGGCATATGGTCGATGGTATCATGTCAAGTATCGCAAATTTCGCTACCCTGATCTGCAACGCTTCCGACTTCTCTCGATTCGCACACAAGCCAAGCAATGCGGTAGTCCCTCAAATCGTCGCTATCCCAATGACCTTCGGTCTGGTCTCGTTTGTCGGTATCATCGTCGCCAGTTCCTCACAAGCTATCTATGGAGAGGCTTTCTGGGACCCTTTGACTATGCTTAGCAAGATGTTGGAAGAAGATCCTTATAACAGTGGTACTCGTGCTGGAGTCTTCTTTATCTCAGCTTCTTTCATCATTGCACAACTTGGAACAAACATAGCTGCAAACAGTGAGTCCTACACCGACCCGCGTATTTCGATACTGGCTCTGATACCCGGACATCAGCTATTTCTGCGGGATCAGATTTGACAGCTCTGTTGCCTCGTTTCATAACCATTCGCCGCGGTGGATACGTAGCTGTCATTGTGGTACGTTCGATGCGGCTTCTTGTCTTTCTTTTTGGCGCATACTGACTCGTCACACCTTTACACAGGCATTCGCGTGAGTTTCAAGCAAGGCACAATGCGTTTGTTGTCTGGCGTCTAGCAAGGTTTGACCATTGCATAAGCACTTTTATGCTTTGCTCAATTCTTGCTGGATAGTCGGTTAACAAACGCATTGTAGTTAGATGAGCCTTCTTTTGAGAGCTTCATTGCTTTGCATGTTCACGGCAGAGCTTCTTTCATCACGTAGCTGACTGTCTATTATATCACAGCATGTGCCCTTGGAATCTCCTGAAATCGAGCAACAACTTCACCACCTATCTGGCGTCCTACAGCGTCTTCTTATCCGCTATCATTGGCGTACTCTTCTGCGACTATTATCTAGTTCGTCGGGGAAAATTCGTCGTCCCGGAGCTGTATACTCTGTCGAGCTCTGGGTTCGCTCACTACTGGAAGGGTATCCACTGGAGGGCATATGTCGCGTGGGTGTCTCTCAGAATACCAGTCCTGCAGGCATGACATGCTAAAATGTATCCTTACTGCTATCAGATACATCTGTGGAATCATTCCGAATGCTCCTGGCTTCGGTGCAGCAGTTGGAGCAAGCGACGTAGCTCTGGCGGCGAAGCGAATCTATCAGCTCAATTTCTTCGTCGGATTCATCGTATCTTTCGGTATCTACTACATCCTATGCCGGTTCGTAGGAAATGTTCCTGGAATGGAGCGTGAAGGATGGCATGAGGATCTACATTACGAGCCTGAAGATGAGAACAGTGAAGTAGGAAGTCCTGATATCGTGCGGTCTTCAAGTAGCGACAAAGATTTGGGCTCGGATCTCACAAAGATGGCTTAGTGAGCTGATTGTCTACCATTTTCGTAATATGTAATTTTTGTAAGATTTTGCCAAGGGAAGGCAAATCATGATATGACAGGCACCGTTAATTAGACAAGGAGGGAACATAAAACATAGAAATGCAACTCTGTACATGATCCGTATGGCTGCAAGCACTTGCTTTAGCTAAGGCTACAAATGTGTCGGACTGATTCAAACTATTTCAGAAATTGAAGTCTTCGTAATGTAACCGCTTATCGGGCAACCAGCTCATAAGAGTATTCCGTAATGGCGTAGAAGTGCATAGATACCAATGTTCTACTTGTGAACTTTCATCCAAATCCTGCTGAAGTAGTCTCCGATTATGTACCTTACTACCTTTGCTCTTCAGGGTACTAACCGCCTGTTCGAATGCTGATTTAACGTCCGCTTCCAGTGAGTCACTATTCGTGAAAAACAAGCGACTCGAAATGGCCAGATGCGGACTGGAAGTGAAAAAGTCCAGCGCAAGGTTATAGTCACTAGCTCGGAGAGTCCAATACAAGTCGATCTGCTTTGGGTCGAGGGCTGGGCCTGCACTCATGAGGGGAGTAATTCCAACACCGCCGGCCACGTAGGCGCTGTTTCCGACACTTGTATCGACCTTGAAATCGCCACCAAAGCCTTTAATCCCAGCTTCAGTCTTTTTAAACTGATACTTTCCGGCTTGAAAGAGGAAGTCTGTCACTCTACCAACTTTACGTATTGTAATGTCAAATTCGGATGCCGGCTGGGCTATAGAGGGCGTTGATGAGACTGTGAATGTTCGAACTAGATCGTCATTCAGACTAGTAGGATCGCTATCCCGCATATGGCTATAGCCTGATGAGAGCTCATCGTTGAAGTCTAAAGCAACCCATTGCCCTGGAGTATAAAGTGCTTTTGTCTGAGGCGTATCTTCGGAGAAAGTGAATGTGAACCTCGCTATGGTTGGTGTGATAAGCTTGTGACGCAGAAGTCGAACAGTCGTCTGATTCTTGTTGACTTCACCACTTGGTATCTGATGTTTCAGCTCCGTCGCCAATTTACGCACAGTAGGATTATAAGGTGAAGGTTGCAGAGCTTGAGCCCGTACAAACAGGCCCTGCTTGACCAATCTTGCAGCTTGTACCGTCAAGCAGACAGCTAAATTGGACCTCGGTAACAATGCACCTGCCTTATCAGCAACGAGCAGCTCGACTGTACCAGAAACATAAAGCACATCTCCAGTTTCAAAATTCGGTATGACTAGTCCGGCCCTGGGATCATCGAAGAACCGGCCAAGAGTTTGATAGAGTCTGTTGCCGCTATATTCAGGCCAAACGAGTTTGTATGGCTCTCCTTCAGCTTTTGGAATAACAGCTCGTACGAAACCTTTCGGACCACCTCGATGATTCGTGCTCATATCCTTATCGCCACTCGCCGACGACACAAAGAAAAGATCTGCTTCTTCAATGAGCGCTAAGGCATCTTCTGATAAGTGTGGACCATCTGATTCTTGACTTGGTATTGAGAAAGTCGGAGTAAAATGCTTGCTATTCAGGTACTTAGGACAATTCTAGTATATTCCAGCAGTAAAAGATCAGTATTTGCACCGGTTATCAAGTCCCTTAGCAATCTAGTGTGGCTTACACCCAAACTTTGCTCAATATTGATAATAAGCTGAAGCTCAGCTGTTTCTCTGTCGTTAATTTCAGTTTGTCCAGTAGCGCCCGCTATAGCTCTTCCGAACAGTTTAACTCTACGTCTCGTTTCCAGATCTATAGCAAGAGCACCAATCATCTTACCCCTTAAATCTTGACCCATACCATTTTGACCCATCAGAGCTTGAACAACTGGATCATATTCATTATCTACGGGTACTTTCAAAGCTATAACATTTTCCATTTGAGGTATACCTCTTGCGAAACCAGGATCAGATCCCCATATTGTAGTCCATACTTTACCATCTTTTGGATCAACAGTACCTACTGCTAATATTGGTGAACGTGATAATAATATAGCCGCACCTCCACTTAGCATCGGTACTGTTGGATTGTCCATATAGGGTACCTTCATTAACTCTTGTACTTTTCGCTCGCCGTCGCTCCACTTCATTTCTTCAAATACAACCGCTGCCATGATGGATCACAGTGGTTGACTTATGTGAGCGGTCTTTCTGTTGATTTTGATAAATCCTCCGTATGTGTGGTAATATCGTTCGGTGCTGCCAGATCTAGAATGCCAAGACACCGATGCCTCTACTTCATATTGTGCGTTTGAAGATGGGCTGTCAAACCTTAGCTATCATCTCGTGAAGAGCGGTCATAGGAAGATATGCGATGAAGCAGAACCACTAGTTGGGCTTGTTGAAAGCTGTAGATTGTGTCCAAGGGCTCCACAGTCCCCCGCTTACACAGCTTCGATCATCCGCCTCGGCTCGGTTGCACCTAGAAGCCAGGTATATGTAACGAACATCCGTAGCTGCGACTTTTCTGTTTATTATTCAAAATACCACCTGACAGGAATAACACACCTTTTATACCATCCTACGGACCTCTATACAAGCCAGCAGGCTATTTCTGCTACTTGCATTGAAGGCCTAGCTAGCGCAAAGGCGGGCTCTCTTCATCAGGTTTCGGGGAAATCAATAGTTTGGAAAGAATGTCCATACCATTCCAGCATATTTTTCGCTATTTTACACGAAGTCCTATTTGTACATTTACCCTGAATCTGTTGCAACTTCAACGAACAATGACTGACACTGTGGCTTCTCAAAAGAAGTAACAATGATCGCCTAGTATCAGCGCAAGAATCGCTAAACTTTTGACAAAGTCTTGCTATATTGTGAATTAATTAAGCCAAGACAGCCAACGAAGCCATCAATAGTCCCATTAAGCCAGCCACAGTCGAGATTTGCGTTCCAAGCGAAGCAGCACCGGTATTATTGTTGGTTGAAGAGACTGACCCAGTTCTTTGTGCAGAACCAGCTGATGAACTTGATGATTTAGATCCTGAGCCTGATGAAGAACCGGAAGAAGAAGATCCGGGTGCAGCGACTGTTGTTCCATTACCCATTGGTATTGCTGTATATTGTACGCCATTCAGATTTGCAGCTACTTCAAAGACGCTTCCATCTTTGACGTCGTACTGTTAATCCAGTATGCATATGCATCAGCTTGATGTCACTTACTCAAGGCAATCCAGTCATTAAACGAGATCATGGCACTCACGAAATCGACAAGCATAAAAGTAGGATATTGACCATGTTGAGCAGCACATTCAACAGCGTTTTGACCTAATGACGAAGAACCAGAAACTGCATTTGTAGATTCTAGATTTTCAGTATCTGGAATAGGGATAACTGAGCCAAAGAATGTGAGATTCTTGTCGAGGTAGTCTGTGAAATGCGACAAATATCATCAGTACCAAGCAACTAAGTCTAAAGTCGCAAATATTGATTGCAACGTTTAAGCGGGGACTTACGATTCATCATGTACATTGGAGTTTCAGCTGTTCCTCTATCGATATTGCAAGGGAAAGACGCGTCCGTCTGACTGTATGGATTTTCCCAGAAATGAGTGACTAATGATAAAACATCGTCAGTAATCCTTCATCTCGCTTTCATAGCCCAATCCAGGAAGAATAGGATTGGTCAAGAATCAAGATTATTTTTGATGATTACTCACAATGATCCAAGATATAATTCACGCTAGAGTAATCTGCATTGTAATCCATAAAACTGATTACTCTCTTTCCGGAAGAAATGAGTTCTTGTAATGTAGGCCAAGCATTGTATGCTACTGGTGTCGAAGTCGGAACATAGGACATTGAATCAAGTCCAACAGCAGCGTATGCTTCTCCCCATTGAGCTACGGGGCTGTTGTGACCGGAATATTTTTCAGTAAATGTGCTCGTAACTTGGTGTCAGGTGAATCTTATCCGAGGTCACGTGTGACCTGAACACTCTCGCGAAAAGCGAGGAGCCTGAATATGAAAAGCAACTCACATATTATCCTGATTAACCCAAAGAATAGTAATAACTTCATTCGGATTCTCATCTAACCAAGTTCTAACTTTTCCCAAGTAATCAGTCACCGGACCAGCATCTAACAATAAGCAAGAAGAATGGCATAGATGGAGTGAATTGTCTTGAGTGTGACCTTGATTTTGTAATAATCTGACGCCATTGTTCAATTGAGTGGTGACATCGTAGTTCTGGTTGGCTGCTAATGAACCCGCTTGAACACTGTAGGAATTGTGCGCTCCAATATAGGTGACCTGTGTTCATTGGACGTCGAATTGGGTCAGACTGATTAGACTGGCTGCTGAGTTCGCCGCTCGGATGGACTATCACACTCACATTGCTGTATTGGCGCGAGCACTAGATTGCAAGGACGAAGAGAAATACATCAGCCTCAGCTCACACACTACCTTACTGTCAACCAAGAGCTCGTGCTTCGCGCCACCCAGTGTTTGAGCGAACAAGCCACAGCCTCCAGCACGACACTGAGGTAGATGGAGTGGACTCACTAGCTCAGCGTGACCATTGCAGTTAGATTGCGCGTACGAAGTAGTCGATAGAAGGAGTACAGAAGCAGTAGCCAGCAGTGTGCTCCTCAGTAAGCTATTCATGGCTGGCTGTCTTTGCAGTGTGTTTTGTAGGCGTTTGTGTTTTGGAGGCCTCTTCGTATGAAGTAGAGTAAGGGAGTGTGTATGTAGTGGAAGAGGGTCACTGAGTATGCTACGAATGCACTAGTTCCAGGCTGTCCAGCAGTCCAGAAGTGGTGGTAATGTTCTGATTAGTATGTCCGAAAGCAAGTCCTTAAGCAAATGCCTGCTGCGACGACCCTCGTGCACGCGACACTGAATGGCAAAGAGCGAGGTAGACAACAAAAGGCAAGATAGCAAGTTCGATGTTCATCTGTACAACAGTGTGTCTGTTCCTACCGTCTCGCCCAACCTCGACAATCTCGTCAGTTTTGTGCCACACTTATTCCCATCGCATCGCAAAGTCGCGTATCCCCTCGTCGTCAACAAGCTCTCAGGTGGCGATACATTAGGTAAAAGTGAAATCGTACATCTCACACGTACAGCACGATATACTAAAGGTCAGAATAGCCTTCATAGCTCATAGCGACATTCGCTAACATGTCAGCCACTGTCAAACGCTGTTTAGCGGGAAAGTGTGATAACATTTTGAATGAAAAGTGACTCCATTGCATCAATATCTTTCGAAGGAACAATCAAATAACGGCATTCATTTCTCTTTCTCTTCTCATACTATTCTCCCTTTTGAAAGACTGCAAAAAACAGAAAATACTTCCCAAGCGTAAAGAATTCTTGACTTACTTCTTCAGGAATAGAAAAAAACGGGAGCCAAGCTCGATGACGAGGTATCATGGTAAAACTGTTTCGAAAAAGAGTCTTTCCATATAAAGGAAGAGGAGAAGGGGAAAGCCACAGCAGACAAGAAGATTTCAAGAGGTATAATCACTAAACCCATGTTTCCCCCGAAAACGCAGGGGGTCCGGTCTAAACTTGATGATATTCATACGACACCGGGTACAGAAGGGGAGTACTAAGGAATGGAAGCAATGACTTCGTGGGATCTTCAAGTGAGGTCGTACGTAGACTTGAGGTGAGCAACATGCCCATTCGGCTCTTTTGAGGGGAAAAGGAATTGATGGTACAGTTGTTTGTAAAGAAAAAAAAGGGTAGCACGACATGTGATTATGAGTGAACGTGCTACCGTTGACTGAATGAAGGATATATCAAGGAAATAATCGTTATAACTTCGCATGAGCTTGAATCAAGCTGAGTAGAAACGATGGAAAGGGAGTATGGTGGTTCGAGGATGGGAATTTGGAAAAGGTCTAGTGTTCAAGTTGTGATGTATTTGACGACATTCTTGTGTGTTCTGCATGATGAAGCCATACTTCGTCAAGGGTAACGTTTGGTAAATGCGCAGGTAACCCGTTTCGAGTTCGGTGAGGAGTTATGCGTATTGTGGATTCATGTATTCCTTTCTACCAAGTCCAGACCTGTAGAAAGCATCGTAGAGAGACATCGTCAGTAAATCTATATATCACATCTCCCTTGTAACAAGTTCCAATAATCTTTAAAATGAGAGAGAAAGTAAAGGGTTACTACTCACTTTTAAAGTAGAATCCCAAGAACCAGTACAAAGCGCCATTCCATCACTACTAACACCCAAACAAGAAACTCTATTTTCATGACCTGAAAGTACGCCAACTCTTTCTCCTTTTAAAGTATCCCAAACATTACAATTAAAATCATCATAGCCAGCGAATAATAATCTACCAGAAGCAGAGAATGCAACTGATGTTATACCACATAAAACATTATCATGTGTGTATTGATTTAATTCCCTATCTGCTCGTAAATCGAAAAGACGGCATGATGCATCGTCTGAACCAGATGCGAAGGCGTCGCCTGAAGGGAAGAATCTATAAAATATCCCACAAACGAAGAAGAAAAAGAGCAGATAACCGCAAATAGTCAGCATTGTACCAAGCCCATACAAGCGGATGCTCCTCAAAACCGGAAAAAAATAATGGGTGTGAACGCACTGTACAGCATTGATATCCGACTCATGACCAATAAAAGTCTGTACTGCTTTTCCTGTCCTTATATCCCATACTTTGGCAGTAGCATCGCAAGCGCCCGAAACGAAGATATTTTGATTTGATCCGAGGGAGAGACTGGGTGTTTGTATTGAAGGATTGGAGGTAAAAGTTATAGAGAGGAGAGGAAGACGTGAATGGAGAATGGATAGAGAGAGAGGTGAAGGAAGCGATTAAGACAGAAAAGTGAAAGAAGAGAGAAACGTCGTAGATAGATAAGCGGGGAAGAAGAAAAAGAAAGCAAAGCATAGTCAGCTTTCAGAAAAGTAATCTCTCCGGTTAAAAGAACTCACCTCATCACATCACCAGTATGATCATTAAATTCAATAACTCTCATACCAGCATCAATGTCCCAAAGCATACAAGTCATATCACCGGAAGAAGTTAAAATTTGTCTATCATTTAAAAATCTACAGCAAGACAAATAACCAGTGTGAGCCGATAATTCTCTTGCTACTTTGATTGTATTTCCACCATTAGAAGCTCCGTTGGCACCATTTGAAGTATTAGGATTAGGAATAGATTGACCACCTGATCTTAGATTATAGATAGAACAAATATTATCCAAACCACCACAAGCAACAAAATTACCAGAAGGAGCAAAAGCACAAGTCATAACCCAACTACTCCTTAGAGGAATAGCATGAACTTTATTTGAAGTATAGGCATCCCAAATAATTAGTTTACCATCTTGAGAAGCTGATACTAGGTGCCTTTTGTCTTGTGCCCAATGCATTGCATAAATTTTAGCTAAATGTCCTTTCAGGGTTTTACGTGTTCTCATTGATACTCTTGGTAGTGGTTCTATTTCATTTGCCATGATGCGTACTGTTTGTGGAGGTCATCGTGTGGTGGCACACGACATGGGGTATAAGGGATGGACAGGGGAGACGGACGAATGTCAGTGACGGCTCTCTGAATGGATGAAGCGATGCGTCCATGTGCTCTCTCCAGCTTGAACATGCTGTGCTGCATGAATGCTTGGCCTGTTCCTCGTACTATTTGCCAGCGCACAGACACGCACGAGAAGGCACAGGTGGGCAGACGAGCAAGCGCAGGAGGAGTCAGGACAGACAGCCGCGAACTCACAACTAGTATCAGCGAGTTGTTCTCTCTTGGCTCTAATCTTCTCCTTGAGGACTTCAGCTTCCCTCCTCGCCGCAGCAATCTGTTGCAGTTGCATTGTAGGATGGATGGGATATGGCGATTATTGTTGGTAGCAGGCAGGGCAGACAACAAGTGGAGAGCGGGCAATGCAGGTCGCAAGAACACAAGAGTCAGCTTGCAAGGTGCACAGCACACAGTAGATGGCAACGCACCTTCTCCTGTATCTCAGTCGACGCCATGGTGGACGATGCTTATTGAGTGAAGAGAGACGGCCTCTGTCTGTTCTGTCCCGTCGGGTCCTCCAGGCCGGGGTGGAGTGAGGTGGGTTGCGCTAGAGGTTGGATGGATGGATGCGAGGTGGATGGGTGAGCCTGTACCGTGAGGATAGTCTCGATGTTGATGATGCTTGCTGTGCTAGTCACTCCCTCTTGCCTGCTCCCTCTCCCTCTCGACTGCCTGCCTGTCTGCACGTGTGGCTCGCTCTGCCTGCCCCGGTCAATTGCAGCAATGGATGGATGGATGGATGAACGAATGGCTTCGCGACTCTCTCGCTCGCAGTTGTGTCACTAAGCACGCGTCTGGTGCACCTGACTCTGGCTAATCAGTGCGAGTGACTTGGCGGACAGTTAGTTGTCTCTGTCGAGAAGTCAAAGTCCAGGCCGCTCCATCCAGCCAGAGACAGCAGAGGCGAGTTGTGCGGCGATCGATCGGCTGCTCTGACTACTAGATGCCTTCTAATCTCATCAGCAGTATGCAACCTGCTTTGCTATCACCTTGTAACAGAATGGTATACACACACAGTAGGAAAGGTACTCGATAATACAATCATTCAGTGAGCCAGGTAACAAAGAAGGGTGATGATGGGATACTACGAGAAAAGGGCAGATAGGTGAAGAGGTAAAGAGGGATCGTAAAGATAGGAAGCCAGCTACGACACTGCAAGATCAATGATAATCCTCGCTTTGAAGCTGCTTCCAACTCTCTCTCTCTTTTCTAATCGCCCTCGCCTCCCTTCTACCTTCGTAAGTCCCCCTACAAACTCAAAGTTGAAGGTCCAGGAATGGTATTCTCAGGCCATGAAAGCGAAGGTAGTCCCTTTTGTAAATCTCTATTAGCTAAATCACCTCCAAATTTAACTGGTCCATTCGCTTTATTAAATGCTCGGATTCGTTCAATTACTTCTGGACGGAAACGTTGTAGGAGTCCTTGAATGGGCCAGGCTGCTGCATCGCCAAGGGCGCAGATGGTGTCTGTCATCGTCGATGGACAATAACAATTACATCAACAACGTATTTCACTACCTTGAAGCATTTGAACAAGCACTCACGGCCTTCAATCTGTCGCGTAAGCTCGTATAGCATATCGACTTCACGTTCAGCAGCGCGTCCTTCGACCTGATGAAAAGAAGCAATACTATTCAGCACAGTATAAAGCTACCATCCGATAGACAAAGCCATATCTCACCATTCTGTCCATCATATTCATCATCCATGTCGTTCCCTCTCTGCATGGTGTGCCTACAACAGAGACAAGGGAAAGCAAAATATTGTTCAGCAATGTAATCTACGAATGACGTGATGTGTCTTCCGGGTAGTCAATGTCCAGAAGTATATTGAAACACCCACATTGACCACATGACTCGTGAGCGTAGAATTTGGAGAATCGAGCGATAGCTTGAACGATATCTGTAGATTTATCCATCACGATAACAGCTCCAGTTCCTAGACCACTTCCGAGATCCTTCAACGAGTCGAAGTCCATTCTGAGGAATGTTGTTGATTAAAGAATTATATCATGATAGTCAGCGAGGAACATATACGATGTTAAGCCAAATAAGGTGTAGAAGTGTTCTAATAACTCACAAAGCAGTCTCGCATTCTTCCTTGTTTAAAACAGGAACAGAAGAACCACCAGGAACTATACCCAATAAATTATCCCAACCACCTCTAACACCACCACAATGTTTTTCAATTAATTCTTTTAAAGGTATAGACATTTCATCTTCGACTACGCAAGGTTTGTTAACATGACCAGAAATACAGAATAATTTTGTACCTGAATTTCTATCCCTACCAAAAGCATCAAACCAAGCTGCTCCTCTTCTAATGATTGTAGGTGCTACTGCAACAGTTTCAACATTTGCTACTGTTGTAGGTCTTCCAAATAATCCTACATCAGCAGGGAAAGGTGGTTTTAGACGTGGTTTTCCTTGTTTTCCTTCTATTGATTCTATTAATGCTGTTTCTTCTCCGCAAATGTATGCTCCTGCTCCTCTGTGTACGTAGACGTCGAAATCATAGCCGGAATTACAGGCGTTCTTGCCTAGGAAACCAGCCTTGTAGGCCTCGTCAATGGCGACTTGGAGATGGTTGGCTTCTTGGTAGAACTCTCCTCGAATGTAGATGTAGGCTGAGAAATGGCGAGGGAGAAGTGCGTGTAAGTATGTTGGTCTGACTGGAGTCCAGACTGACCAGTCGGAGCAAGGCCAATCGAGACTTTGGGAGAGGATGCGCAACTCACCAGCCGTAGCCTGCATAGCACGACCAGCAACGAGACAGCCCTCAATGAGTTTATGAGGATCACCTCTCATAATCTCTCTATCTTTGCAAGTACCAGGTTCACCCTCATCCGCATTAACGACTAGATATCTACCATCTTTCATTCCTTCTTCTGCACCTGGTTTATTCATAAAAGACCATTTGAGACCAGATGGGAAACCAGCTCCTCCTCTTCCTCTTAGACCTGATGCTTTGATTTGTGAAATAATCCAATCGTGTCCTTTATCCATGATATCCTTCGTTCGGTGCCAGTCACCTCGAGACTAGGATTGCGCGGAAAACCAAAGATCGAGGATGAGACCGTTAGCCTGCTGCCTTTCTAATGGCCTAGATAATTGATGCAAGATCTCACCTGAGCACCCTTAAGCTTCCAGTCATGGACGAGATAGGCCTGTCGGTGTGTGTATTGAGGGTATAGGCATACCACAAGCAAGACAGAATCGAAATGCATCAGAATCTGGCTGGGTTCGGATTGACAACCTAACAAGCACTTGACCCACATTACTGAATATCCTATCCTGATCTCTCAAACCACCATACTGTCTCTTCTTAGGCTGAGGCGCGTCCTGCACTTCCGCAAGCTTGCTCGAGCTGCTCGATGCGAATGACCTTCTTGTTGCGATCCCAGCTGCTGTTACTGGAACTGAGGATCGGACTCGAGCAAGCGAGCGTGCTGCCGTCCGTGATGTGGATGGAAGTGTTCGCTGCAGCATGGTTGGTGGTATTTAACGCTGCTTGATCTCCCCCCAGCTGGTTTGGATGGATAGTAAGAGAGCTTGAGATCTCGCTTTCCCAGTCTGGCTGCTGCTTGTGGCGTCTCTCTACGGCCAATCGGGCCATGTCGATACACGGGCAGCCTGGGATATGTTCAATCTCAATTCTGCAATGACTTCAATAATTGGGTCTTCTCACTACTTTATCTATGCAAAAATGATCCGGAGCAACAGAGCACGCAAAAAATTTCCGCCTTATTCTCCCAAAAAACGGCATGCATGTTCGATGAAGACCCTCTGATATCCCTCCTTCCGCTAAGCAAGCAATTCGAACAATTGTCAAAGAAGAGACTTGTCTGCCACAGTTTTAGCAAGCCTTTGGCGTCTGCTGTTCCTGCAAAATAGCAAATCCGCTCGCCAGCTAACCGTCCCGCCAGTGCGGCGGACAGTAGCCAGCTAGACTGAGCAGTACCTTTGTCAGCTCAATGGGCACTGCAGACTGGCCCTGCATGTCCCCGTTGGAAGTTCGGCCTCAACCAGGACATGTTGTGAAAGACTGTGTCGCTGCCTAACATCACGGTACGCCGAATTGGTCACGAGTGTTCCAAGGAGGCGTTGGCTCGCATTGGAGGCAAGCCGCCTAGCCTTCCATAAAAGAGCCTCTTTTCCCGAGCAGCGTTCCTCTCTCTGTCTCTTCCGCTTCACTCAGCTTTCCCTGCACCCTGTTTCATCTCAAGGCCGCTATCTGTGGACATTAGTTCTGACCATCTGAGCAAGACTCATCAGATAGATTACTGACTTTTCCCCCGACGGGCTTGCTGACTACTTCAAGGTCATTGTGTACCATTCTATAGCTCCGAAACGCCATCGGTGTCCACCTAGTCAACATCTGACCCGAGGAAAGATGTTCTCTCGAAGCAAGCTCTGCATACTGACTATGCTCACCGCCTCTGTCCTTGGTGCTCCACTCAGTTCCAGTTCCAACATAGAAGCACGACACAACCTGGCCAAGCGTGGGAGAAGCTGAAAGCTTGCTTAACTAAGCATGTAGAGGTTATACCCGATACCAACCCAACTGCATGCGGATGGGGAGGCTCAGAGATCGCGACCTTTGAGCTGCCTTACATTTCGACTCCAGAAGCTATTTTCAGAGCAGGTTTCACAGGTACAAACCCTTATGCAAATCCAATCTGCGGTAGAAAGGTTTATATCCCCAATTTGAATCAGCCTGGAAAAACACTCACTGGAATGGTCATGGAGAGTAAGCCTATAATTAGCTTTTGGGGGAACCCATTCTGTGGGAGCATGATAATCGCTTAGTATCCCCTTTTCTTTTTTCCTTGCTCATCAGTGAATCGGCAGACGGCGCACTTTCAGAGTTGCATAGATCCCATTGGTGTCGAGCGAGGACCGGCATCCGTTGACGTTGGCGCAACTGGTTTGGCAGCCCTCGGATTCCAAGACAATTCTCTCGATGCATTAGAATACGAAATCGACTGGGATTCTCCGCAGGTCGTCGAGCCTGTCGTCTAAATTGCTGGCTAAGAGAGCAAAATCGACATCGCAACTTCATTACCTTGCACCCATAACCATTTAGACAATGTTTCTCGTGTCACAAATAACCTGCCTTTTAGCTTTGTTGTAGCGCTGGTCCGCAAACATGAGATGTTGCTTGGCTTCACAGCTTCATTGATTCAACAAATGTGATCTCTGGCACTCTCACAAGCTCGAGTGGGTTGCGATAAACTCGTTACGCATTGGCTTTCTCCCCGCAAGTACCGTTTTGAAAAGCGAACATGCATGACAGATCTCGCTGGCCTGGCTTTCGCCGAAATTTGGGGTATGCCTTCTGTCGTGTGAACGCAAGAGAAAGATACTGGTAGATAGTGTTAAGCTATATATACGCAATTGTAGCCCTGCTAATATGTGTAGCAATCTTGCCTCCAGTCTGAGTCAGCTTATCAATTCGCATTTGTCAGCTTTCCAAATTAGAAAATCGTTTTCGCACGCTGCAGACTTGCTTCCCTCTTGGCACTACTAGATGTTCGCAAACTCTCGCTCTTTCTTTTACTTCTGTTCAATTCTCACAACCATACTGTGTGCTTACTATTGGCAATCTTTGTCGTCCACACTGTTTCTTCAATCAAAAGGTCTTACTGCCTGGAAAGTGGCAACGCAAGTTAAGCCTAACATCACGACATATACAACAGTGCACACAGCACATCGAGTTGCACACAGCACCATGTCCAATACTAAGGTATCCAGAAAGCTGGCCAAGCCTCCTGTTCTAGCTGTTGAGCAGCAGGAAGGTGTCGGAGCTACAGTGCGGCGATCGATAGGTGGACATGGACTTCGAAATTGGACACCCTTCTTGAGTGAGTTGACGTCTGTTAAGTGGCAGCCTGCACCTGGCTGACGGGTTTCTAAAGTGCTCGACCATTTTAAGGTCGGTAAAGGAGCAGGCTTTCCTGGTAAGTTGTCCTATTCGAAGGATGCATGCTCCATCATTGACACTTGTAAACAACAGACCATCCACATCGAGGCCAAGCAACCATTACTTTGATGCAAAAAGGCTACTTCAGACATGAAGATTCAAAGGGTCATTCTGGATTCATCGGTCCCGGCGATGTACAGTGGATGCAAGCTGGCAAAGGCATAGTTCACGCAGAAATGCCCGTACATGAAGAAGGAATGCCAGATCCCGAGGGTCTACAATTATGGGTCGATCTACCCAAAGCTCACAAGATGGACGAGCCTGATTACCAAGAGCTGCCGGCGGACAAGATTCCCGTGGCTAATCCGACTGAAAACATCTCGATACGCGTTATCAGCGGAGTGGCGCAAGGAAACGAAGAGCAGGGACAGGTAGAGAGTCCTATACGTCCAGTTGGAGGATGTCATTATTATGAGATCAAAATGAGCAAGAGTGGTGACAGTCTTTTCCAAGCTATTCCATCTGGGTGGAATGCCTTCATTTATACTCTGTCCGGAGGCATTTATCTCGGTCCATCTGGAAGTATGGTAACTCCACTCAAAGCTTTCAACACTCTTATTCTATCATCAAAGGCAGATCAGAATGGTGTTCTCATCGAAAGCGCTTCGGACGATGTGCATTTTGTCCTCATTGCTGGCGAACCCTTAGATCAGCCTATAGTGCAATATGGACCTTTCGTAGTTACAAGCCAGGATGAAGTCTATCAAGCATTCGAAGATTATCAAAAAGGCAAGAATGGTTTTGAAGGCGCTCAAGAATGGGCAAGTGAAATAGGCGGCCGGAAAATCAAAGGCTCCGCATAAGTCAGTTTCTTAAATATGTCTATTTATTTTACAGCTGTACCATAGCTTCATTACTCATTTTATCATCATTTTATCATGTCGTCTGTAAAACACACACTGCAATAATGCTTGGAAGGCTTTCTGCCATGCATATAGCGGGCCTCTAGCTAGGTCGTTTCGCATCATTTGCCACCAAAGTAAGCTTCTTCACGCAAAGCTTTGAATCTCTGCGGGACGGCCGCAATGCCTTGCATACATTCATGTTGGGAGGTAGTGTTACTTAGCATCGCTATATACCTCATAGGACCAGGTTGTCACGGCCAAGGTCGTGGAGTGTTCGTCGATCACCGCTTGTTGACGCGTAAATCTTCTCTTCTCACATCTCTATACTCTGCAGTAACATCAAGATGGACACAGAGGACGAAGCTGATCGAGACAGAAAGGCATCGCCCAGTACGTCTGAGCAGCCAAGTCCGCCTGCCGCAACCAAGCGCGAACTGTCGTCAGAGGACGAAGAAACACCTGCACCACCCGAAACAGAGCGACCGCCCGGAGTCAAAAGGCGCCGCTTCTTTGCACAAGAAGTTGATGATGATGAGGAACGAGAACATGAACCATATGATGTCAAGGAAGAACAGTTAAAGTCAGCTAATACTAACGGCAAAGTCGATAAGGGCAAAGGTCGGGCTCCTGAGCCGGAAGTAGTAGAGATTCTGGACGACACAGATGACGACTTAGACATTATCGAAGCTGGACCATCCACACAGAAAGCTACGAAAACTCGTCCAACGTATGTGGCACGAGACGGCAAGGATTTCAAGGGTCAGAAATACTTTGGTAGTAAGTCTGCCGATCGCTAACCTACACGGAAACGATTGTACTTGGTGTCTGACGCCTACATGCGGTTTGTGAATCAGCGTTCAACGCAAAGGCATATGCTACTGCATCATCCAAGAACACGAGCAAAGACATCTTCAAGCAATCGCTCAATGTCAAAATAGAGAGGCCAGTCGTTTCAGCCATTACACAGAAAAAGCTTGCCAATTCATCGGTCAGCGCTAGAGAGAAAGCAGAAGATGCCATAGTCAGACTTCGTAATTCGCAAGATCGCGAAATCGGTCGAATAGTACAAAAGGATGCAGAGTCAGTCAAGGAATCTAGCGAATGCTGAAGCCAAAGTTGATGAGCTAACCTGTTCTGCTTTCTAGCTGGATGGCAAAAGCGATGGATCTGAGACTGGCAAGATTCGAAGCGAAGGTTGTAGACCCGCCCAAGGAACTCTCAACTGGTCAGTAAACCCTGCTGAGAGCTTGAATCGACACTTGTGAGCTGACGGGAAAGCAACAGGTCTCACGGAATTTAGCCTTTCCATCAAAGCCTACGTCTACAGAGACGCCTTCATCAGTCATCAAGCTGCGGCTGTGACGACTGCGAAAGATGCAGAAGGAAATGCATCTGTTCAGAAGGATAAAGAAAAGGCCAAGAAGGCAAAAGCCGCAGGCAAGGCGACATTCATTGTAGATGAGGCCGTAGATACTGAGTTGGAGTATATGTTGCCCCGGAGAAAGATAGCTATCAAGAAGCTTCTGAGCAAAGTTGGTATGAAGCCGGTCGTGAGAGGCGAAGCCGTACAAAGGATCAAGAAACAAAATGGTATTCTAGACTTCCAGAAAGAGAAGAAGTCTAAGAGAGCCGGCAAGAAGGATAAAACGCAATCGTCTGTAAAGTCTACAACGGATTTGAAAGGCAAAGGGAAAGCCAAAGTGGAGGAACCTGAGGAGGAGGGTAGCGAGCTCGCCAAGAACGAAGTCGAAGGCGTTCTGGCGAAAGCCAGTCGCGCTCATCTGGATCTACCTGAAATGGACCCTCCGCCCCATTTCAGCTTGCAGCTCCGCTCTTACCAGAAGCAGGCGCTAAGGTTGGCGATTCACAATCATGCGATGCACGCTGCGAGTCGCGAGGCTAAGCCCTTCGCACTTCATTTTGTTTCGCAGGTGGATGTGCGACAAGGAACGGGGAGTGGAAGATGAAGAGGATCAACATCACATCCATCCTTTGTGGGCGGAGTGAGTCATGCATCAACTACCGCAGGCCGTGACGAGCGCAGCACTGACTTCCCGTGGTCAGATATGCTTTCCCAATCCCTGATGGCGTTATACAGCTGGACGAGGAGAAGATCACTGCTACACAGGACGATCCATTCTTTTATAACGAGTTCTGTGAGCCTATTGAGAATGAGCTCGACCTTGGCAAGATCACTGAAATACGTTTTTCTAGCTGGCGAGCTGTCCCTGTCGTTCCCCAGGGGTGGGTCGAAAGTGCCTGGTGGCATTTTAGCCGATGGTGGGCACATTTACGCTGTTACTCCTTTAAGACATTGTTTTAAAGGGCTGAACAATTTCCGCAGAGATGGGCCTTGGCAAGACCATTATGATAGCAGCTCTGATACATACGAACTACCTGACGAAACCCTCAACGCGCGAAAGCTCAAAAATGGCTTCAGATGATTCTGAAGACCGATCTTCAGAGGACGAGCTTCAACAAAGCGACTCCGATGACCTGGAAAATCCTAAACATGGAAATGCCTTCAAAACGAAACGACAAGCACTTTCGGCGCAGAATGGGACAAACGGTGTCAGTGCTGGAAATGCGAAAAGAGCAAGCGGACGTAAAGCTGCTACGCTTGTTGTTGCGCCGACCAGTCTGCTTACGCAGTGGAAGGATGAGCTTCGAAGAACGTCAAAAGACCGGCTCTCGGTCCTGGTTTACAATGATCAGAAGGACATTAGCCACCTGGCCGACGAACTCGACGGAGGTGTGGATGTGGTCATCGTTAGTTACGGAAAAATGGGGATCGAGTATGAGAGATATGCTAGTGAAGCGACCGGGAGCCTGGCACGCAGGCCGAAGAGTGGTATCTTCGCCATTGATTGGTATCGCATTATACTTGATGAAGTAAGAAGAGCCTCGCTCGACTTCATGCATCTCCAGCTGACTAGTGATTCTCACATACTTACTAGGCGCATAATATCAAATCTCGTAGCACAAGGGCCGCAAAAGCCTGTTACGCCCTACACGGCCAGCGTCGGTGGTGCTTGAGCGGAACCCCAATTGTCAACAGACTAGAGGATTTGTACTCGCTCTTACACTTTCTACGAGCTGAGTGAGCACCGCATACCACCGAAAATGCAGCACATCTACTGACATGTCAAACGCGTGCAAGACCTTACGGCACATGGGCCTTCTTCAAGGCCTTTGTCACTATACCTTTTCAGAACAAAGACAGCTCTGCTGGTGGTATTGTGTTAGAAATTATGCGCAGCTTGCTTCTACGGCGCGAGAAGAGCATGAAGGATAAGGCAGGCAATCCCATTGTTCCCTTGCCCGAGAAAAAGTTCATTACGGTGGGAGGACTGCCCTGCGTCTGATACAGTCGCTGCTAGCATACTGACAACCCCCTTGATGTCATTAGCACGAGTTATCTCTATCACACGAGGAGCAGCGCATCTATGATACGGTGCGGGCTGTTTTGCAGATGACCTTGTTCCTGTTCGCGTGCTAATGAGCTGACTATGTTTTGTTACGCAAACCAGGTTCGGGCTGACGCCAAGAAAAGATATCGCGTGTATGCAGACAGCGGAACCGTTAAGAACAACACAATTGCTATCTTGGCTCTTATCACGAGATTGCGTCAAGCATGTCTGCACCCGGCTCTACTACTCAAGGCGGGCTCGAAAGAGGCTGATCCATCAAGCCTGGCTGTACGAAAAATGGTTGCCAAATGGGTCGCACAGGGCGGGAAAAAGGCCGACGCTGAGGAAGTCTTTGCTGATCTGAACGAAAGCGATGAGCAGCTACAGCCCCAATGTATGATCTGTGGCGATGTGAGCAAGACTACGTTGCGCTTCTCTGTGCCTCACCCTGCTGACACAGATTTCGCCTGCAGACCTGTGAAGACACAGTTTTCCTTCCTTGCGAGCACAGTGCTTGTAAGCAGTGTATTCTCAGCTATCTCACGCAGGAACACGATGGATCCGTGAGTGCGTTTATCTCGACATCCAAAGATTGCGCTAATTCGTTACCACAGGCTATTTGTCCGGCGTGTGGCGAGGGTGACCTCTACACTACAAGCGATCTCTATCAAGCTGTTAAGCAAGCAGAGAACCATACCATCACCAAACAAGAGGAGATCATCGATTTGAGTGACGACTCCGGGTCTGAATCAGATGCGAAGCCCTCTGATACTGGCAAGCCGCTATTCAGGGCTCGCACGCGATCTAGGTGAGCTGAAGTTGTTGGCTAAGCCAACATGTTAGGCTTAGCATTCCTGCAGCTCCGCTTCTTCTAGCACCTCAGCAGCACCAAGTCGCAAGTCTTCCGCTTCGCGCTCATCGTCTGTCGACGCGGACGGTGGAGCGATCACATCCAAAAACTGGCTGAAGAAAGCCGATTTCGTCTCGAGCACCAAAATTGAAGCGCTCATACAGCGTTTATTAGAAGCTAAAGAGGAAGAGTAAGTAGCCATAAACTGGACCTCCCGCACCGCATCGCTTTGCGCAACCCATTAACATTGCACTACGCAGACCGAAATTTCATGCAGTGGTATTTTCACAATTCACGAGCTTCCTGGATCTTATCGAAGAAGGCCTGAGGGCAGCGAAACTTCGATCCGTACGTCTTGATGGCAGCATGACTCGGAAAGAGCGTGAGGCGTCTGTGCGGCAATTTCACGACAAAACGAGGCATTGCGTCTTTGTCATCTCGCTGAAGGCCGGTGGTACTGGTCTCAATCTAGTAAGTCGCTCTTACGCAGTGTTTCGAAACCATTATAAGGCTGACCGCTTCCGCCTAGACTCTCGCAAACCGCATATATTTGCTTGATTTCTGGTGGAACAGAGCAATTGAAGATCAAGCCATAGATCGAGTTCACCGATTCGGCCAAGAGCGAGAGGTATGTATGTTCTCATGTTTTCATAAAAGACTTGCATGGCTGAACCCTGTCTCTCAGGTCTTCGTTCATCGCTTCCTTATCAAACAGTCGGTGGAAGTGGGTATGCGAAAACTGCAGAATAAGAAAACTAAGGTCATCGACGCGTCATTAGGTGGAGGAGACAACGTTACCATGCAGGAGCAGTTCGATGCCATCTTCGAAGACGATTATAATTTTAGCATCACTTCCTGAAGACGATGTCTCTCAGCATGTGCCTTTGCAATGTAAACTCGGCAAGCTGCTTTGCAGGAGATTCGCGCGTGCTTATCGCAAAATCTGAGATGCTACTCGACTTAGGAGGTGCTCCCTGCCTATGCTACATTTTTCGGCGTCCGCCTGTTGTTCGGGTTTTAACTCACTACCTGGTAGCAAGTGTTTGCTCAAAAATCAAAGGAGGCCATGTCGAATTCAGGAGGTGGTGCTTTGACTTCCTTCAAGACTTTCTTCAGACCTTCGCGATGGGCTGCGTCTAGGACCTGAGTCGCAGGCAGAGCGTCCGGTGCCGGTGAGACACTTCGAGACGGTACTGCGCTGGGAATATCCATAATGATGGTGCTATCGAAGCAAGTCAGCCGTTTCCCGCACTCAATAAACCAGCACTCTGTGCTCACCTCCGTCTTTTTGGTTGAAACAGAGATGACCTGCGTCTACGATGTTGACCAGGTCTAACCTCTTTGCCTTCCTGGCTAACAACACTGTGATTGTTCGTTGAGTGTGCTTTGTCACTCGCTAGAGCAAGTAGTTGCAACTTCGCGGAGGTGAACTGCCACTTGCACACCAGGTCTAGAGCTAGAGCATGGCAGCCTTTGCAGACGATGTTGGCGATAAGCATTGCGCATCCTACTCATGAAGACTGCCACTCTTACCCATTCTACAGTAAGCTTCCGAGATATGTGTAATGAACTGCAATGGAAATGAGATCTAGGCTTGAAAGCGGCTTGTTAGCGCTCGGCTCACCTGAGTTTCGCGGATGGGAAGAATTGCCCAAGAACCCCGAATAGTCTGCATAGACCAGTCCCGTAGATCGCTGTAAAGGAGGACCAAGCTAGGATCTTCTTGCCCAGGTGTACCGATTTCCTTGATATTCGGATTGTTGACACTGGAGCGGAGTTCTGCGAAAGGCGTCTAAGGTATCGTGAATGAGCGTGCGCACTGATAGGTGGGCATCTTGGACAACATACCACAATGACACGAATTGCTAGATCGCGTCTCTTCAGCATCCAGAAAGCCCAGCTTGCCAGTCGGCGATAACCTTTCGCGAACGCCATCGGAAGGATGTGTTCATTCAGTAAGCTCTTAAAATGGGGTCCCTCGTCTCCTTCATAGACACGAGCTATCATGACGGCCAGCTGCCAATCATCTAGTTGCTTCAAGCATACCCCCAGACAGTCCTTCAGACTGTCGCCGAGCAGAAAGAATGCTGCAGCATAGTCTGGAAGTGGGAGCACAAGAACCTGTCAGGCTGGGCGACTATAGACTTCGCTTGCTGACTCACGGAAGCGATGCTTGCTCATGAGCGCATACGCATTCTTTATGGATGCTGAGCGCCATCGGGGTTCCTCGAAATCGTTCATTAGGAATTTCATCATGACTCCTCTTTCCTTGTGAAACGTTGCCTGACGCCAGAGCCCTTGTACTAGCCTCTTCTTCCGTAAAGCAAAGTAATATAGAGAACAGGTGGTTGGATCTCGCGCTTCGTCTTTCGTAAACTCATTCCGGGCGATCTTCTCCAGTTGTGTAACCTTAACAACACAACACGTTGAGTAACACCGTTACTTTGGTAATGTATACAGGAAACTCACCAGCGACTCGCTAGATCTCAGCCATAGAGGTAAACAGAACTGTTTTGCATCGTCCCAAAGCATAGGCTTGCCACACACTTCGTCGCAAGCCGATAGTAGTATTTCTTGACTTTCGCTGTGGAAAGCCCAAAGGACATCGCGCCATCTCATTTGGGGTAGCCTATTGGCGGATGAGTCACCGGAAGTCGCAATGGTGCTGCTCGGGGAAGGTGGTCTGGTGGGCGGTGGCGAGCGACTTCTGTGACTGATTGCGAAGCTTTTCAACGAGAGCAAGAACCGCATTCCATTGTTATCCAAAGCGCGACGTTGCGAGTCGACTTGCATGTTTGTCTCGATGACAACCGTCAAGTGGGCTATTTCGGACCTGCTCAAACCAGTCATGCCATCCTTGTTGAGGTACGACAGCAACTCCGTGGCCTCCTCTTGCGTTAGAATTGAGGTCTCCCCAGAGCTAGCACAAGCCAACATGAGCTTGTCTTTGCATAGAAGAAGAAATTTTGACCTACATGGAAGTCCTTCTGGAAAATACATTGTCATTGGCTGATTCGATAGATGCCTACTCGAAAATGTTTCCTATGAGCTAGTTGCGTAAAATGTTTATGGGGGTGGGAAGACTGACCGGGGCAGATGAGTGTCTCCAGGACATATAGTCTTCACAAGGAAGTCGTGTATAGTGGCAGAAAGTGCTGCGTTCCTGCTGATCTCGATACATACGGTAGAGTCGTCTCAAGACTTTATTCACCAAGGTACTTTTGCCTGACGAGCGAAAGTTCAACAGGTCAGTCTGAAAGCCAAATTTACGCTAGGATGCAATGCGGTTACTTACCACTGAGAAGACACTGTACTAGGAGCTGCGGGTGATAGTCCGGAAGAGCGTTATTGGCCTCGTGAACGCTAGTAAATATGTCAACAAAACCTTGAGGCTGGGCTTTGATGTAGGTACGAGAGTACAGATGTAATTGATTGCTGAGAGCCACAACGACCGATCCACCAAAGGCCATGGAAGCCCCCGCCAGAGTGAAGGGAGAATTTCGCAGATTTGATGTTGCTATAGGTGACCACATACTATTTTCTTGGTAGTAGTCCAACCTTCGCTGAGCAATAATCATAAACCGCGCTTTAAAGGTGACCAATAGTAGTGGCAAGCCATCAGGAGTATTCCAGAACGTAAGGCTTTGTGGAAGGTCTTCGAGCCTAAATAACATATCAACACATTAGGCTGTGACTTGTCTGTGTAAGGGCTGAATGGGTGTGCTCACTGAAGTGACATAGAGTATTCGAGGCCTGTCGTAAACAACGAGGATTGCGTATTGATTATGCGTAGCTGTGGTATACCAGCCGATGTTCCAACGCACGCAATGAAATTCGTAGTTGAGCAAGCGAGGAGGCTGAGATCCGACACTTGGGATGGGAAGCTGTTTAGATCACGGTAAGAGGCTTTGTCGTGTTCAAGAATGAGACTTCCTAGGCGAATATTGTCCTCCGAGTCCGTGAATGCCACTCTAGCAGCGCTGCTAGCGGTTTGAGGGGTAACGACGACCCGTATGGCTGGCGCCGCCAGTTTCGACCAGCAAACGAGTTCGGCGGCAGTATCTTCGATACGCCAAACAAATATAGCGCTTGAAGAATCAATGGCTACCAGGAATAGGGCACCCGCGTTCGAGTTGTCGAAGTTCAAAGACAGTATATCGGTAGATACAGGGAATTGGGGAAGTATGATATCCTCTTCAATCAACCTCTTTTTCTGGAGTGCTAGAACAATAACGCTATCCGTCCTTACGATAACAGCCTTCTTGCCGTCGGCTGATACTGCGGCTTTGGTCGGGGAGAACTTCTTTGCAGGCTTGTAGATCGCCAAACCATGCATCAAAGCGGTACGGTCGTGAACCCTTCGTGCTTGCCAGATGATGGTCTCCCCACCTGTTCCGACCGTCATAAGTAAAGATGAGTCTTCTGCAGGTATCAGTATTTGGATGTCTTGCATATGCCTGATGCTAGCATGCTTCCAAGGTTGCAGAGTAGCAGATTCGCTTTGAATGGGGTTGTTTAGTCGCAAGAGACCCAGGACAGACGAGCACGAGAGGCCCAAAATGGAAGAGCGCGCCTCACTGCTGGATATAGATGGGTATTTGAGCGTGGATAACTGCTGACGACTTAGGCGAATCTGGTCATATCGCCTAGTTGTGTACTGGCCTCCGTGGATTGAAGAGCTTGTGAGATGCTGCTCAGCGCACACACCGTGAGCCCGCACAATGTCTCTGCACAAATAAACTGCTTACCTGTATGTTATGTAGCACGACGGAACCGTCCGCCAGGAAGGATAGCAAATCTCCTGCGCCCGCTAAGGCGAGCCAAAGGTTAGCCACAGGCATTGAAGTACTGTTGCGTGCTTCTATAGTGATCCAGAGCACAAAGAAGTGCGGCTCATCGGGGAAGGACTTCCATATGCGAACCGTACCATCTTCACTCTCGGTAGACAGGGTAGTAACGACGCTGCCGTCGACGCCTGCACCAAGCCATTCCATCTTCCGGACACGACGTGGATGCCAGGGAGAGCATATTGATTGTATGCATTTACTTTCCTTCGTCTCGAGAATGCGCGAAACATCTGCGGCATTTGAATCATGTGTCCGCGAAGCGACGTACTGCGCACAAGGCGACAAGCGGAGCTCGACAATCTCCAGAGCTTTGCTATCTCCCCTATGCGCGATCAGATACGGCCTAGCTGAATGCAATCGAGCAAAACTCACTCTTCTGTGCATCTCCTTGTCCATAGCGGTAATCCTGAAGCGTGGTCCAGGCCATATACCGTTATGGAAGACCCTCCTGTGACAAGTGTATCTACAAGTGCACAAGTCAGTCACAGACCGATACATTTAGATCATAGCATATGGAATCGAAGTACCTCCTATAAGATCTAAGCATTGTATAGCAAAGCCTGTTGAGACTGCAGAATGGACCTTGTATGCTCCGTCCGAGGCCCTGTGCCACACGGCGACATGATCTTTAAAAGCGGCAGCAATCTAGCCAGCAAGCAGCAATTAGCCAGAGCTGCAAAATAGACACCTCTTCTTACTCTTTGAGTAGTATCGTCTACCGCTACAGCCTGTATGAAGCCGTCGAGGTGCGCAGTATTGGGAAAGGCATCCGAGAAGACCAAGGTTGATCGGAGATGTAGATCCGCATCAACCAGGTCCACATGTGTGCTTGATGCGATAGCCTGTAATTGTTGAATACGTCAGGCAGTTTGGAGTCTGCTTCTCAGAGGGAGGCTCACGAAAGCTATACTGCTGCCCTCAGTGTGCCGGATTGCAGCTATGCTATGACGGCCTGGGTTCGGCTTGCCAACTGCAATATGCGACTGTGTCACACGCAGAGATGGCAGCGCATCTTGGCGCATACTCCTGCCACCTCTGTACGCAGTGGTGACCTTTCTTGGTTCTCCGAAGCTGGCCTCGCCGATAGATTCCACCCAAAACAGCAGTTCGCGCAGAAGCGACGTAGACTGAATCTGGGCCACTTCGGGTTGGCAATGCTCCAACATCAGGTCCGAAAGTGCAGAAAGATCAGCATCGAGAGGGGTTGCATTGTTGAATACGCCTAGTTCTCTGCTGGTGAACGCCCGGTATGATGAAAATTGCCTGGGATAATCTTCGGAGGTCATGCTACTGGATGGCTAAGAGAATACATCTTCTACAGCTAGAATGAAGATAATCATGACGCTACAAGCTCGATGTCTCTCAAAATGCAGTATACGCTGCATCACCGGATACTGTTGTTCTCATGACGGGAAGAAGATAAACTGCTGCTAGTTATTTACGATTCAACCTATCTCACAGTGGGGCTGGCATGGGGGGCAGCATTAGCTCTTCTCCTACATTGCCGAGAATGCCTTTCTCAGCTTTCAGCATTTTCAGTGCCTGTCTATACCTGTCGCGCTCCATTCGTGTTTTGCGGATCTCATCAGCCGCGCTCTCAAGCTGCCAAGTAGCAAGACGTCAGAATATTTATAGCATAACACTTCCGCACCGCGGAGGAGGCTTCGACCTACAACGTGGCTTTTAGTCGCTCGCTGGACGTCGGCGGGAAGCAGAGATCTTAAATCCTGAAAAGCAGAAGAAAGTGCATTGCGTCGCTTCCTTTCCGACTGCAAACGGGTGTTTCGGACTTGCGTAGGCCTTGCGATCCCAGGTCCTCTGATGTCGGCGAATTCCTGTTGGTTGGAGGGCAAACAAATCTAAGCATTGATAACGGATGAAACATGGGCAGGGAGACTGAAAAAAAAACGCACAGACTCGTCTCCTTCGTCTATCTGGCCAACACCTTTCGCCTTCCTTGCGCGCTTCCTGGTAGTGACATCGCGACGCGATTCCGCATACTCAGATTCATCCCCTGAACCAGGGGCATCCATGTTATCATCTTCATCTTCGTCAACACCTCCATCTTCGTCTTCTTGGATTTCGGGCTTGACGGCGGACGTGGAAGCCTCGTCAGACGAAGCTCGCAAGCCAAGCGACATGGTTTTCGAGGCGATGTTGGAGTCGATTGACCCTCTCTTGCTATGAAAGGCTGGACCTGCTGCTCTAAAATGATATGATGCGGTTGGTCTGTGATAGGGCCGGCCATCATGACGGGGCATATGAGGTTTGGCAAAGTCCGGCAGGCTGCCTGCTGACTGATATCCAGAATGTGGTGATCCAGGACTCATGAGGGATTGAGAAGAGGAGGAGAACCAGGGAGATTCGTAAATGGAAGACTCTGCCGCTGAGTCATATTTGGCTGAGTGGACGTCGCTGTCTTGTCGCTGTCGAACGCCTGGTTGTGCTATGAAGCTCGCTGGAAGGGTGTGGTGACTTCCAAAGGAGGACATGCTAAAGGACTGGTAGGTCGCTGACGTTGGTCGCGGCTTGCAGTAGCTGCTAGGAGTAGCGAAGGTGGTTGATGCTACTGGAGGAGGGAGCATAAGAGGTGCAGGGGAGCCAGTCGCGTTTTCGATGTTTGATGTTGTACAATCTTGGCCTGGATAAGCGAGTGCGGGATCGCCTGCTGTTACTTCGTCGAAGGCTGACATATTCAAGAACTGGAAGGGGTCAAGCTCGGACTCGTTGCTATCGGCGTCTTGATACAGATTCCCTGGGTGAAGACAAGGCACGCATAGATTAGCGAGCCAATCTACGAAGGAACGAGTGTGTCGGAGGATCGCGAAGGGTGTTACCCAAAGGTGCGAGGTCACTTTTCATGTGCACATTCGGCGCACGAAGTGTCCAACACACCTCTACCTTTCCGCAGTTGTGTCTGACAGACGCTGGTAGTCGCTAGCATTTGGCTTCCCGCTGGCGCTTCCACGTCAACGTCAAGCAGCAACTGCCACGCACGACAGGGCTTCGAGGCCCGCCCTTTGATTGAGGTAACAGGGGATAATCTTGCAGAGAAGAAGATGCCAAATGCGTGGCTCTTATAGTTGGGCCTTACTTGAGATCTGGCACGCTTCATTATTGTCCATGTTAAGAGGCGCTTGGACCGCCACTGGAGTAACTTTGAAGAATGGCGTGCGTATCTTGAGATGGTCTGCAAAGAAATGTAAAGAGCCACACGCAGTGAAGGAAGCAAAGAAGAGAAGCAGAGCAGGTATGCTGGTCATGAACTGCGCGTCCGACCGGAGAACGATGGCAAAGTGGCTAGCTGGCCACCCTAGGCCTGACTCGATGGCGCGCTTTGTACGTTAATGCCATACACCGCACAAAAGCACGGCTCCAAATGAACACCACCTTTCTTGAAATTTTGTATACAAATCGGGCTGACCCGAGCTAGCTGAGTGGAGCATCAGAATATCAAAGCTTGCATGGCGCGAGAACAAGCTTCCGGAGCTGTAAAACCTCGGTTGACGTCCGATAACGTCAACATTCGCGTTCAACCGTAAAACCAAAGGGAACTCAAGATTAGACGCGTTTAGTCTGTCTCGGTCGACACATGCTTTGTTTCGTGGAACGTTGATCTGCCTGTGTCTAACGCATTCATATCATTAAGCAAAGCCAAGTACTATAGAATGCATATATTCGTTACTTGTTCGTGGCCGGAATCCGGACGCAAAAATTGTAATCTCGACATAAAGATCCCTCGCAGAGTCGACAAATACAGCAGAAGTCGACAGATGTCTTTAGGCGTAACCATACGGACTCACTGGCAGCATCGCAACGGACATGGAGGAGAATTGGCAGAACCCATAAGTCAGCTTAGGGATGTCATGCGAATGTCTAACAGTTCGGTGCGTCTGACGCAGTTGGTCAAACACTGGAGCATGTAGAGCTTCACTTACAGCTCTCTCGACGAATAAGGGAGTAAGCGTGCTTGATCCGAGCTAGCACTCTCCAGTCCAGGAACCAAGCATAGCAAAGCAGGATAAAGTCAATCAAAAGGCAGAAGACAAAAGTGAGATAGGTTTGATGAACTCCAATATCGCAGAACTTTTCTGGTAGTAGTGTTCCCGTGACTGTTTCGTTCGTAAACGTCATGCCTTCATCGATTATTGTCTGGTTCCATTGTTGTCCTCCGTTGTCACACTCCCACTGAATACGGTCGTCTCGGTAGTTCATTTGGAACATCTGTAGAATAGGGAGGAATATACAATACATTGACGTGAGTAAGAGCATCAAGAAATTCACCGGGAGGCGAGCCGCGAGACTCGCATGCGCTATAATCAACTTACCATGAAAGCTGCTCGAACAGCAGCCACAATGACGATGATTGGTAGTAGGACGAAAGCTACGCGTATCACGCTGAAGGAGCTCTGTAAACGGCCATGATAGGATGACAACAGTTTGTTAATGATTAATGATTGTCACTCCAGGGAGGGTCTCACCAGTTCGTCACGGGGACTCATGACTACCGACCGGTCCACTCACCCTAGAGAAGCCGATGATTGCTATGATCATGACAGCAGCGATGGCGATTGCGATACCTCCGTAGATTTGTCTGAAGAGTAAGTGATGTAGGTAAGCATGACGAATCACTGCTTTGATGGGGAATGCCTTGTACTGACGGTTCGTAAGCCTGCATGAATTACAGCGAGGGTGCCTTCAGCCACGATGGAAATGTGGGCAGCAGTAGAGCTACTCACAACAAAGTAGAAGAGAGACCCATAGTAGAAGAGGAAGATACCGCCAGCAATCCTGCGGTCGAAGTTAGTTCAGCTTTGCGCTCCTCGAGAGGGTGGTGCGCGTCCACAGGCGCCACTAACTGATACAGCGCTATGAGAACCAGGAGAGCGAGACCACCAGATCGAAGCGGGAAGAGCAGCAGGCAGTTGTCGCACCACATTGTATAGGATGCGCGTCTACGTGTATTGTTAGGTGTGCGGGCTGCAGCACACGTCTTCAAAGGCAGAACAGGAGCTTCACCGTCGCCTCCACCGAGGTTGGAGGATGCACTGCTTCCTGTCGGAGTGCACGTCTGTGTGCGATAGAAGGTGTATCTCTCGTAAGATGTACGGTCCTCCCCAGTCAGCAAGTGCAGAGTAGCAGCAAAACAGAGAGCGGGACGGCTGCATCGTGTCCCGCTCGCATCATTCCTGCCCTAGTCGAGGTCCAGCGGGCGAGGCGAACAGGGGTTCTTGTTGGGTTGCAGGTCTGGGCGACAAAGAAGGGAGGCTTCCAGGGTCATGTTCAGTCCCAAGGGTCTGCCATTGTGATCTCTCTTCGTATACAGCCACGTGTAGCCATGTTGTGGGCGTACATCCACAAGTGCAGAAACAAAGAAGCAAGCCTGGCTGGCATTTGGCTTCATAGCACCTGAGCGAGTGGCAAAAAACTAGGTCAGAACGAAGGGCTCTTTCAGATGGAGCTGCACCTTGTTCATTGTCGGATAGCCCGGTAGTGCCTAATCTACAATGCTCCTTCGAGGGAGACATATTCACTGTTCTACAGCTGCTACAGAAACACTGCCTGCATAACGATAGACTACCAGCAATCCTGCTTCAACAGAACTATGTATACAGTACTAGTATTCCCACATTTTCGTATCCTGTCGAAGACGATGTACAGCGTTTACGAAGGCCTTCCGCGCATCGCCCAATCAGCTCTCATACACTGTGACATTTGGCCACATTTTCTCCTGGAATCGCAGGACCTGTTCTTGTATTCTTGTCTGTAGGGTTATATTGGTCGTGGTGACATGGTCGTTCAAAGCCATGAATGCAGCTTTGTCTTCTGACCAGCGCCAGAGTAGCCAGCCTATCCAGCCCGGATCATCATTCAACTCATTGAATGCCGTTGGTGTTTCGCCTAGCATGATGGATAAGTTTTACGTCAGCCCGAAGTGTTTGTCAAGCGGTCTCAACCTCGATGCGACTCACCATAAGAGAAGGTATAGCGCTGTATTAAGCGCACTGCAAAATCCCGCCTGTTCCATCCTTTCGGCACGACTTTCTTGATGGCAAATTCCGTATCCTGCCATTGCTTGTTCCAGCCTCCAATGACAGCTAATTCCTGTCTTGTATCAAGACGACTGGGGCTTGTATGGTCATTCTTTTCCGGTAAGAAAGCTTCAAACCCTTTCTCCCCACTCCGTGACAATAGAGCAGCAATTAAGCAATCGCCGCATTTGATCTTGTCGAAAGCGACGCGTCTAAGCAGTTCATCGGGTTTCAGCGTTGTTTGCCCATCCGTCTGATCGTCATTATCGAAGAAACCAGATCTCCCAAAGCATTCATCGATATTGATTGTGCAGAAATCGGGTTTGGTGCCATCGTAAGTTGGGAAAATATGATTTCCTTCTTCTCCGGACACGTATGGATAGCCATTTGTTGCAGTCCAGTACAGGCGCGTTTCATTGGGAGCAGTGATACCAGCGCTCTGAATCACCTCCTTATGGGCTTCGTCGTTCCATGCCCTCTTTGGCGTTTGGAAGCGTAATGATTGACCGTCCCGCTGACCACCTAGATCAGCTAACATCTTCCTTCGCTCGGAAAGGCTGTATGAATTTGAAGCGTCCACATCGCTCTTAGCTATGATGAAGGACCAAAGTGTGGCTTCACGTTGTTTTTCGATTGTATGATACATAACGAGTAGAGGTAGCCAGACTTCTGCCCCTCTTCCTCGGAATCGCACTCCTGCGGTCTAGAGAACCGTGCACCATGATTAGGAAAGCCTGGTAGTGGACATTGCAAAACAAAAGAATTACATACCTCTTTGAGCTCTTCTGCCCATGTGCTAGCTACTTCATCCATCATCGCAGCAGGCAAAGTGGCAGCAATATGTTCTGGATAATTCCTGTCTCTTCTGCCAAACCGGTCATCAATGAGTTTCATAGTATTAGGCAGGACTCTGGCATTCCCTTCTCCATCGATAGCCATGACGTCTTCGAAGCTCAGAGCTCCAGTAATCCATGAAAATGGATATATCCTAAATATCGGTCCAAGAATCCTAGTTGAGATATCGGAGGCGTTCAACGGTCTGCCTATATAATTGTCGTTATTCATATATAGGACTGTTTCAGACGGTGATGGCAGATTGTATAGTTGACTTTCTATTGAATGACTGTTGAAAGTTGGTAATACTGAATGTTTCCATTGTAAAGTAGCTTCTGTATCTGAAGACTGTGAGTCGAATTGATCCCAGTGTGACAGAACCTCAAGTCTTGAGTGATTATTGCTGTTTCCGGATGGACTGAGCTTCGTGCTCTCGTAATTAAGCCAGTCTGGCGTTTGTGCGACACGGCAACCCAACTGGGTACTGAATGAATCCAAACTGTCTAGACCTTCAGGTTTGGGAGGAGGTAATGAGGGTAATGATGTAGCCAGTAACGTCATCTTTTTGACAAAAGGCAGATTCTGAACCACTGATCGTATAGAATAACGAATCTCATCGAAAGAACGAAAGAGCTTGGCACCAGTGCCGTTGTCTTCTTGTCCCTCCGTCTCATTCGCATAAGCAGCTTTCCATTTCAGCCAATGTTCAGTTGGCTCCACAAATGACCAAGCGACGTCAATTTCGCTATCTCCAATGATGGAGTCTTGACCGTCGGCCACCTTCAAGTCTTCACATAAAATGCCCTGTGATATCCAAAGATCTGCACACGCTTGTGATGTCCGTTGTTGAAAGTCCAATGGCCGTAGAGCAAGATGCCTTTGATGAGCAGGAAGCCGGTCATTTGATGGGTATACTGTGGGATGCTGATACCATCCTACTTCCTTCCATGGTATTGATTCGCAAGTATTTGCCAATGCTGCGAGGAAGAGTGGACGGTGTGCAGTACTTTGTCTGTATGCCAAGCTCAACGCTGCAAGTATGGCAGCGAGGGTCAGACCTAAGGTAGCAACCTTTCCTTTATAATTTGACCAAGCCTCTTTCCATTTGCCATCTTCATTCTCCAGGTCGCCACCAGAAAGCTTGGGCCACCAGGAATCTTGTTCGGCATCTTTACTCAAGTCGTAAGATATGCCCGAGCTTGAGGTACGCGTGATAGTGAGAGGAAGACGAGAGTATGTCGTATCATCGCTGCTGCCTCTGATTGCATTGTACGCGCTTGCAATCGCCCTTGCGGCTGTATTGACAAACGCCGGCATTCACTGCAAGTAGTGAGGGACGATCGGTAGGTGTGGTAGACCAATGCAAGGAGCGTGGTAGAAAGTAGACATATGTCGGCACAGCAGAGAGGCGTTCTTGATGTCTACAAATCACAGTTCTGCTTTGGCAGCTCTCTTGAAGTTATTCACAGCCTTCAACAGGCGCCAAGCAGAAACGCACAAAGTCTGAAAGGAATGCCGGCGAAATTGACCGAGAAAGAATTCTTTTAAAGAAGATTTGGCACGTAGAGACGGGTTCCTAGATGAGTATATCATGAGAAGGCATCAGTTCATTGTTCTGCAAACGGTTTCGCATGGTTGCAGGAAGGCTGGGAAAGCCCACACAAGCACAGAACAATCTTTCCGTGCATGCGGCCTTATCGGGCGTGCGGCTCTTGTTCAGTTCGGCTCTGTGTATAGGAGGTACTTACTGAGACAGAGCAAGGCTTGTCGAAAATGGCCAAGCGGGGAAGACAAGCTTCTTCACTGCTGGTCTACCTGACCAGGCATCAATGACTTCCAGAGTCTTGGGAGTGCCTCTTGCTTTGCCCGGACTTGCTTGATGCTGCTGATGATCCCGATTGCTCTGAGAAATGCGAGAACTTGCGGTACGTATGTAATCTTTGACTGATCTGATAACAAGCACAGATGCACTTAGTACTGAAGAACGAATGAGACCGACGAGCAGCAAAAGCCTTTTTGGAAAGCGTTAAGGGTGTTTGAAAGTGTTGATGCAGATCCAAGGCATCTCATCGGCTTTAAAACCTTGCTTCTGCATCTTGGAATCTGCACACCATTTTCCTCGATTTGACTTTTCCGCCCAAATTGTGCGTGCCGAAGGAAACTGCGCATGCTTCTTGCCAAGAACGAAAGCAAGCTGGGGTTGTATAAATAGCCACGGCGTAGCCACGGCACTCATCCGCGTAAATATGGTCCTTATTAGGCTTGTCTACAGAGTACCCAGAGGTGCTTCAGACAGACATGCAGTATGGATGTGCCATACCGGTACACCAAGTGGTACTCGTCTTGCCGAGCCTTGAATCCGGTGCCTTGGCCACAAAAAAGTGTTTGTGCAGAAAGTGTGCGGGCAGACGATCTTTACTTCTCAGTATCCTGTGCTGTCAAGCCACAGATGTCACGAAACGAGTTAGCTTGCGCGATGCAGTAGTACCGTAGAGGCTACACCACGGGTCTATTACCGCAGCCAGCATTTTCTACTGTGTCGATTGTGCGGTGTCGATATACCATGACTTGGCCTCACAAGGCGTCGAAATTGTTATATTGCTTCGATCACCCCTCATGAGGTGTATCGAAGCCCAGCGGCTCTCACCTTGCGCACGACACGGTGGTTTATGCGACATGAGCTGTCTAGGCTGCTCGCATTATCCTAATCTGCTGATATCAATCAATGTCAGATTCCTCGGTACCCGCGATGGAGCAGATTCTTGTCGACATGATCAAGGATTATCAGGGTGCGAAGACATGAAAGCGTGATACTGACTAGGCCTCTGGAGACTGACAGTGCACATCTTGCGAAGGCAGAAATGAATCCCAGTCATGTTGAAGAACTTCGTCATGCTCCCACCGCTTTGGAATTCTCCCGCTTTGTGCAGCGAAACCGACCTGTGATTTTCCGAGGACTAGGCTTCGATCTGCAAATACCAGCAATGCAGAGGTGGACCGAAGATTACTTGAAGGAGAAGCTTGGTGATTCTCAAGTCAAGATTGCTGCTACGCCAGAAGGGTGAGCTCCGCTCTTTGGTTCCACTCGCCAGGATATTGACATACTTTTCGACCGACTGAACAGGAATGCGGACTCCCTTGTCAATGGTACTTTTGTTGAGCCTGCTTGTGCGTCTGCGAAAACTTGAGTGAACTGAATGTACTTGTCCGACTGACGTCCCTGTTGTCAGACATGACAATGAGCATGAAAGCCTTTCTGGACCGACTGCACATGAAGCTCGATAACGAAGTTCTATACTTGCAATCTCAAAACAACAACCTTCACGACGAGCTACAAGTACTCCTTCAAGACGCCACGGCTGACCTTCCTTTTGCAACCGAAGCATTCGATGCAAGCCCTGATGTCGCTAACGTCTGGATCGGAGATGATAGAAGTATTACCAGTGTTCACAAAGGTCAGCATAAGCACGTATATCAGGGACTAGCCTGAAGACGGTTTAGCTGACTGCTTGAACGTTTGCAGATCCGTACGAGAATCTTTATCTAGTGGTTCACGGTACAAAGACATTCCATCTGTTGCCGCCCACCGAATTTTTCTGCCTGCATGGTAAGTACACGGTCACACTTTCCTGTATCTATTCCCTGATAATTATGCCTCAGAGGATGTCTATAACATCGGTCAATACATACAAGGTGCAGATGGCAAATGGAGTATAGAGGAACAGGAAGGTCAAATACCTTGGATACCAGTCGATCCAGCATGTCCTATCGATTTGAAGGAATACCCGCGCTTCAAGCATGCACAAGTACTCACCGTAACCTTACAACGAGGTGATGTCCTGTACCTGCCAGCGCTGTGGTTCCATCGGGTCAGTCAAACGGCTTCGAAAGATCCGCAAGCACCGCTAGCAGTCGCCATTAACGTAGGTTTCGATCTTCCGGTGGTAGAGTCAAAGCTGATTCGGCGCACTTGCGATCCTAAAGTGGTGGTACGATCTGGCTTACGACTCTCCGACTTGGTCTCTCGCAAACGTGGTGCGCAAGATGACTCTGGCTTTGGATGGGCGCGTCGAAACAGAGCCAGAGACAAGCTAGCTCGCTTCCACTATCATAGCCTCTGACGCTCCTTAGAGGATGTCGCCGGCAGTGTACAGACCAGAAGGAGGCTTCATGCGTGTCATGCCATGGGAACATCACAGCAGAAGCTAATCTACCACGTCCACCATTTCTACGCCAGACAATGCGGATAAGCAGGAGGACGACAAGCATTCTGTACAGCAATCCACAAGTAGTTGACTGCCATACTATGTGTGGACTCCATGAAGCACCAGAAGAGCCTAGAAGAGCGTCTGGCATTGTAGGCTATCTAGACTACTACACAACGGTGCCCTTAGGCTCTCTTGACGGAATCTTACCAACCAAGTGTACGAGTTTAGACAGATGAGGAGACCCATGTAGCACTAGTACCACGCTTAGTGATTACAGCTTAATCAAGCCAATGACAATCCCCCAAACTTGTCAGATTGTTGCCTGTCTCGCGCATGACCACATTGCCATGCTTGTTATTTGGTGGCGTGGACGCTTTGACCACGAGCATTTCGACGCAAGCGTGCAGCTTGCATCAGCAACAACGCAGACAGCATGGGCAACTCGCCCGTAGCTGGCGACAAGCGCAAGCGTACACAACTCACACTGCACTCGCTGCCGCAGGAGGTGGTCCTGTCTATCGTCGAATGGACTGCTCAGATAGCACTGGAAGACCAGCTCGAGCAAGAGCGACTGGAACATGACCGGCATCATGAACAGCACCACCATCATGACCATCACCATGTCCCTGGACCTCTAGGGCATGATGGCCCGCCTCCAGGCCCTGGCCTCTTCGCCGGTCTCTTTGGTGGTGGGGGCTTCCCCGATGAAAATGCAAATGCAGACGCGCCTGGAGATCCACAAGGCATAGGCGACGTGCCATTTATGCAGAACTTGTTCGGGATGTTTGGAAACGGTGGCTTACCTGTCAATCTACCAGCTGTTGTACCTCCGCCGCCTCCTGTTATTGTGCCTGCGGCGGTGCCGCCAGTGGCATCCAATACACAAAACAATCAGGACGCAGATGACACCGACGATGAAATGCCGCGTAAGGATTTCCATGCATAATTCGACCCTTGATATGATCCATGGCTGACGCATCCAAATCTGCTCAGCACTCGAAACCATGGGTACGAGTCCAGCACTCCAGCCAACAGCTTCGACATCCACCAGTACGTCAGCCCCAGCCGACACAACTGAAAGTGGTAACAGCAACGCCTCAACAGGTGAGCTATGGTCGCATCTGACTTGCGTGAGACATGTCATAACTTTGTCTGCCCAGGTTCTACGTTGATAGGCGGTGGAGTAGGACAGCCGACAACAGCTTCAGGTTCAAGCTCAAACGCAGTTACAGTACAAGACGACGCCGATGATGACGACGAGATGCCGCCGCTAGAGCCAAGCTACCTGGGAAACCCCTCCACATCCTTGGGTCTGGCGCCAGTGACACCAGCGACCCCCGACATTGGACCTATCTTCTGGCCAGCAAACGACAATCCTGCTCCACCGTTTACACCGATGTCTGGTGGCATCGACACTCCACTTCCATCAGCACCTCTAAGTGGTGCTTTGGCCGGCGAATTGCAAGAAATGCAGCAAAGTACAAGCATCTACACGACTGAAGAGCTGGACGAAATGCCGGATATGGAGTCCTCCTCAGGGTCTCCAGTTGTTCAGCTGACTACGAACCTTGCAGTTAATCACGAGTCGGTGAGTGCAGCGCACACAGCTCTTTCTCCTTTTGCTCGGTTGACACGCATGTCGCCCAGGACTGGAGCACGGAGGAGGAAGGCGAGGGTGAGGAGGAAGATCAGGCAGACGAAGAGGACGAAGATGATGAAGATGATGAGGAGGAAGCTGAAAATGACGACTTTACCGATGAAGGACATGGTAGCATGCCCCACAGCGCAAGCAGTCCGACTCATTCTTCACCTCCAGTGTCCTATGAAGATGGCTTACCATCCTGCCCGTATCTGCCTTTGGCGCTCGTGAGCCGATCTTTTCTTAACGCAGCTAGAACTCTGCTTTATGGACGCCATGTCCATCTCGTCGACGTTTATCAAGCGCACCTCTTTCTGCGGACACTCACCTCTCCGCAAGTCAGCGTATACGATGATGAGCCCGATGCGGATGACGAGGACGCTCGACAGCAACACATGCTTAGCTATCTAGTGCGAGATCTCACATTCGACATTCGCAACTTGGTTTCTCTTGGTAGAGGAGGCGGTAATTTGTTCATTGGAATCATTGAGAAATGCTCCCGACTCGAACGTATCACATACAGTACCGATTTCATGCGAAGTGCACAGAAGCCTTTAGAGAAGGCATTATCTGGATGTTCGAATATGCGCTGTGTGCACCTTCGAGGTGGAGACGTACCAGCCAAAGATCTTGTCTGGGAAATGCGAAACTTGGCCGTTTTGCTCAATAAGTGGCCCAAGCTCGATAACCTTCAAGTGTTGTGGCTTAAACACAGCATCAATGGCCCACTTCTGCCTGCTCCCAAGATACAACTCAAGAGGCTCAGCTTGGCTTATCCAGACATCACTGATTCGGATCTAGCCTACCTTCTGAAAGGGTCTAAAGGGACATTAAAGCAACTCGATCTGCACAAACCTACTTCGAAGCTCACAAGAGCAGGGGTAGCTAGAATCTTGATTGAACATGGTCCAACTTTGACGTCATTACAGCTCGACATCACTTCGACATGGCATCCAACAACAACGATAGCTCCTCCTGCCGAAGCTTCCAATGTAACAGAAGACAGAGCAGCCAAATGTAAATACCTAATGGACGGACTCATTGGACACTTGAAAGTACTTTCTGAACTTAAACTCTCTGGTAGTCTCGCCAGTACAATCCTGCTTGCAAGGCTTCCGAAAACTATCACGGTGCTAGCTTTTCAAGATAATCTAGGTATGGATATGGCAAAGGTGCTCGCACTATTTAAAAAGAAGGTTGGTTTCGGAAGCGTTTTGCTTGCGTGCGAGATTGCTTTTATGGGAAAGATACTGACTCTCTTTAATACGTGCTTGCAAACTGTATCGTACTTCCCTTTTGACATGACAGAAAATCGCTACGAATGGCAAGAGCAAAAAATCAATACCGATAGTTGCTCCGAAACTGCGATGTTTCACATTCTCAAGAAGCGATGGAGCTATGTTGACCGAAACGATGATGCAAAACTTTGAGAAGGTTGGAAAGCAAAGGAAAGCTTGTGTTCATTGGCACTATTACCAACCTATGGGTGAGTGTTATATGTCGTTCAGAAACACGAGATGGATAGCGCTGACGATGTTGTGCACCCTTCATTTCCAGCTGTGTGGAGGCCAGACGGTACACCACCTCATGGTGCCGCTTTGGGAATGATGGGTGGATTCCTAGGAATGGCAGCTATGGCAGCAGGAGGCATGCCTTTTCCTCCTGATTTTGGTTTTGATGGATTTGATTTTCCGATGCCAATGGCACCACCTATACCACCTCCTGTATTTTGAGGTCAGCAAATTACTTTCTACGCGCGAAAGAAGAATTATATCATTTTCAAAGCTTCGATGGTGAATAAGCCAGTCCTTCCTGATAAGCATTTGATGTCCTGCTCGTTGTAGCCAGATGAATCCAATAACTGTTTTGCAAACTTCACAAGAGGCTCGTGTCAGATAATGCTGATGCGCCTTTTAAAGCTAGTGACCCGTCGTTATCTTCTGACCGACGATAACGAACCACTAGCTGATAACAACCGTCACACATAGCTTGTCTGGGGAAAATTCACCTTACGCAGAGCTTACAATAAAAAGGATGTTGCACATCATTTGCTTCTTAGCTTATTGTAGAGACGCCTAAGAGTCAGGAATATAGCAGTGGCTACACGACAAAAAGCCATAGTGCACGAAAGCTCCTTGTTCTTTCTTCTTTCTGATCGAGAACGTCTCTCGGCAAGACAGAAGATATCACACCTGTATCTGCTCCATTCTTACGCGAGTGCAATGCAAACGTCGCGGATGTTCTGCTTGCACAATTGTTCAGAACCCCACAGCGTCCCAGCTGCTGTCCAGAAACCAAACCGTCTTGAAAGCTATCCGACAGGGCTGTCGAGTGCCCCGAAGTGGTTTATGCCGGACAGCGAGGGACATGCTCTGCTCGCTGGCAGAGCTACGAGAAATGCGATCCATCCCGCCTCGGGATCACCCAAGAAGATCTGCATTCTCTGTCTGACAGCTCCGGTTTCGTATCCTGGACCTGCCCTTGTCTTTGTCTTGTATCCTGACAGGTCGTCAGGACCTCGGCAAGCACGGCATTGGCGGCATGCGACTTGCTGCTGCGTTTCATCGATCCATCCGTCAGTCTTGTCGTCCTTGACTGCACTCTGAACTCGCTGCTCTCCTCTCTTCTGCTTGCTTCTTCACCTGCTGGAGACTCACGTCCATATCGAAGATAGCGCACAGGGGCATCCTTCTAACAGCTTTTCAGCCCGATTGACCTCACCAGGATGCTATTCACGAATACCCTCTACATCTGCGCTCTCGTTGCCGTGCTATGTGTGCGCTCTGGCCTGGCTCAAGATGCGGCTGCTGCTGCCGCAATGGGCCTTCTTCCCTGCACCGCGGACATCCAGTGCAGAACCTTCCCTGCTAAAGCCACTTGCGCACCTATGTAGGTTGAATGTCCTGATAGCCTCCACAGGACATTTCAAAAGCAGTTCGTGTAGCTAACACTCATACTTCCCCAACGTATCCTCAGTGGCTTCTGCACTGACGCAGGCTCAAGTATGTCCTTCGGCTCCCGTGTACCAATTCTCTGACAGACTAATGTGACATATGCCTGCGAACAGGATGCAAATACGATCCAGCATGCTGGGACTTCTGCGGAACAGATGGCATCTGTGGTGGCGTGGGTGCAGTCTGTAATACGGTTCATCACGATAACTATGTTGGCTACAAGGTAAGTAAACCTAACTACCCGATGTTCGATAATACTTAATAGCAAGACTTATGTGCTTAATCTGATCTGTCATCGCTTCTCGTCCGCTCATGCAGTGCAATACCCCCCTGACTTGCCTTGGCACTTTTACCGAGAATGGAGCATTCACAGGCGTCTGCGGACCCGCTCCTCCCTGAGTCTCACATGAACGGCCTTTGAAAATGGAACCCATATGCGTCCAAGCTGCGAAGTATGGTTTGCAGTCCTTCTTGTCAGCGATTTTCGACCTATAACGATATCGATTCCTGAATTCCGCTACGATCCCAATATTATGCTTTTGTGCGAAAAAGTTTGAGTTGTTTCGTTGAAGTTGATGATGGCAGAAAGCCACCAAATTCAGGGGAGATAAGATAGTTATCCAAGTTTTATCGGTAGTGTATGTATTAGTCAATACGTAAATATCACAGGTCTTACCAAGTCACTCAGTACAGTACACTGACCGACTATCTCGTTTGCGTAAACGTCGTCTCATACAACAAGAATGTATGATTGCTTATTGACAGTATTTCTACACCGCAGCGGGAGGTTCAATCTCCAGATCGCTCTCTTCATCTTCTTGATTTGCTACATTAGATACAAATTGATTCGCTACATGTTTATGATTGCTAATTTCTTGCTTTGTATGTCGAGGGAGGCCACTTTCAGAACCCGAGTCTTGAAATCCAGAATCCTGTTTCGAAGTTTCGCCTTTGGAGTGTCTTTTTATTGGTCGGAATCCATCATCATCATCGTCATCACTACTAGATTGATGCATCTCGCTATGTTTTGGCGATCTAGACGCGGGTTTGTGTACATTTGAATGCTTCTTGCCTACGTGCGGACCAAGCTTGGGTTCATACGATTCAGGTTTATCGAGTGCTTGTATAGCTTCAATCTATACAAGTCAACAAATCAGATTAGCTCTATTCCACGCTCCAACTACGATGGATGTTTTGGATCGTGGAGCTCCTAAAGCTTCATCATGAGCAACGGGCTCACCTTTCTCTGTTGCTGTTTTGCATCCATCAATGCCGGCATAGCAGTAGGATCAAACCCAATTTTTCTCAATGAATCAACACCAAACACTCTTCTTTTCTTATTCCTTCCTTCATGTTCTGTATTATCCAATTCTGAATCCTCTTCACCATCCATACCAGATGGAGAAGCATCCATATTTTTTCCACCTCTTGTGTTTATTTTCCTATTCGCTCCTAAATAATGTGCACCAACTGATTTACCTCCTTCAATAGCTAATAAATGTTCAACACTTTGTTTTTCACGTTTCTTTTTCTTAGCTAGTTCTCTTGGATCCAATTGTTTCTTTTCTGCACTATCATATGGTCTAGTTGCTGGATCTGTTCTGTATGCTCCATTCGCTGATGATCTCGAAACTCCTGCTGCAGTAATGTAACCGCCTGTATTCCTGCTTCCCAAGCCTCGAGCACCACCAGGAGGTCCAGTACTGACAACATAAGTTTTAGCTCCTTCTTGTACACTCGTATTATTACGTGGTAATAGACCAATTTTATTTATTGGATCATAAGGTGCGGAATAACTAGTACCACCACTGAACATTTTACCAGAATGATGATGATTTGATGTTGGATTATGTTTCTTTGATGAAGGGTTCAAAGAGGAAATATCACCTGATATATGAGTAGTTTGCATACCACCCGTACCAGAGAGAAGTTCTGCTCTTCCTGCTCTTCGCCGATTCACAGCTTGAGCGATATGATAGTCGCATACATTGTCAATTCGACTGTGTTTGACCACATGTGTATCAGGAATTGGGTTGCGAGGGTTGTAATGTCAGTCAGTAGCTTCTTCGGAGATAATATGATCTTAAAAAGAGGAATTCAAGCTAGGAAACTCACGTATCACACCAACTTGCACATAGATTACCATCCTTCTTCTTAGCTTGACAAGAACCAAGATCTTTAGCTTTTCCAATGACAATAACACTATCTGCTGATTCAGGGGTAAGAGAAAGTATGTTTGCATTTGATGAGTTCTGCATGTATGGGTTCTATTCTCAATCGTTCGATGAGAAAAGATAAAAAGTGAAGATAACAAAAAAGAGTACATTAGCATGCGATGTATGGATTTGTGGGATAATGTGAAGTAAAGTAGACAAGGAGAAACGCCAAGGAAAAGAGAAGAAAGAGATGGGGAGTATAAAGTCTCTGTGTACGGTTGATATAACTCACCTGCCAAGGTTTCATGATCCTCGGATTCAAGATAGCAACGACAGTACCGTTCAATTCTTTCCAAAATTTTTCAAAAGCACCTCCTGAACCACCTTTATATTCTTTTCTATCAAATCTATCACCTTCTTCATCTTCATCATCGTTATCACCATTATCACTCCCATCACCACCATTATTATTAGTACTATTATCTGATTTAGCCTTTTTTCTAGCTAATTTTTGTTCTCCTTTAGTTCTATTAACTAAAATTCTTTTACCTGTTTTTTTATTATAAACAGTTTCAATTTCTTCTTCATTTTCATTTATTGATTTTGATTTTCTTCTTAAATCAGGATCAGATTCAAATAGCTTCAATGAGAGAATACCAGTTCCTGAAGATGCATTATCCTTTTTACCTAAATCTATTAACTTAAATGTTATATATCTTCTTGTACGTTGTTCATAACGTCCTTCCATTTTCTCTGACTTTCCTTTACTTGATTCCCCTTTTTTCTTGTTATTACTGTCTAATGATATTCCTTCACCACCATCAGAACCTTCAAAAGCTTCTTTCAATTCATCATCACTTTTTATCATTTCTTCAAAAAGACTATCATCAAAAGGTTCATTTTTTAAACCTCCTTGTCCTCCATTGTCACTACTGAATTTCGCTCTAGCTTTTTCTCTAGCTAATTGTTTAGCTTTCTCCTTTTTTTCATCTTGCATTTTCTTTCTCCATTCTAATTGTTTTAAAGCTGCATTCTGTCCAGTATTATGACTGTTGTTATTACTACCAGTATATTTTATTTCAGATTTTTCAGCTAATACTCCAATTACTATCCAATCACCTTCTACTGGTACTTCATATTCTAAACCTCCTTTTGAAGGTCTTACTATTGAATATAGAATATCATGCGGTAGATAAAATCGATCTGACAAATGTTCTTGCAGCTCTGAATGTGGTAGAATGCGTTTACTGTACGTCATTCAGGCAAAGCGAGCACAAAAGTTTGATGGGAATGGTCAGCAAAAAGGTATATTATACGACTGTACTCTTCCACAATACCATCAATAAGTAACACTGCTGCTACTCACCTCAAACGAATCTTACTATTAGGCTCAACACTTTCGAACCCAGGATCCGATTCAAGAACTTTGAACCTTCTAGGACCAGGTCTAAGTCTATGAACAAGTGTTAAATCATCATTTCTTTCATTTCCAATTGGTTTATAAGGTATATCTTGATACGCATTTTCATCATCATCATCATCATCTTCATTGCCATTCTCCTCGAATTCATTATTTCTCGAATTGTCTTCTTCTTCGAAAGAGTAATAACCATTGTCACCGTCATTCTCTTTTGTATTTGAAGTAGTAGTATTTGAAGTGGAAGTACGAGACTGCCATGAGTGACGCGTAGCTGGTTCTGTTTCTTCCTGATATCGTGAGCGATAATCTCCATTGGATCTGTCTATTGATTTTCCCTTATAATGCCCGCGACTATGGGAAGATGATCCAGTACGAGCAGAGACAGCAGAGGCGTATTGTGTCTCTTTATATCTACTACTACTGGACCCTTTGTATCCCGCATTATATGAAGGAATAGGCTGAGTTGAGGTAGAAGCCTGATTTGTAGTACGTTTAGGGGGAGGAGCAGGATCGTGGAATGCAGTTGATCTGTGAGTTGCTATACCCCTTCTACCTTCTGCGTCCTTGAGAGATTTCCGAGCTAGATGGCTCGCATCGAGTAATGAGGAAGGTGCTATAGTAGCATCGCGTAGTATAGTGCAAGACAAGAAATATGGGTATAGAAATATGGGTATAGGAGAGGATTTTGTTCAGCATTCGATTCAGCGTGATATTACATTCAAGAGAGGAAGTATTGCCTACCTAGCTTGTGCTTAGGAGCAAGCCTTTGGGCCACTTCGTTATCGAGCATATCCGCCAGATTGTTATTTCCATTCTTGCGTGAAGCGACTGGGTGGACTGAGCGAGAGGCAGAGGGATCCTTGTTGAGTCTAGGAAGGCTGTACATATCACCATCATATTTGCGTTTGCTGCTCGCCTTCGCTTGTAGTGGATTCATGAGTGCTAGAAGACCGTCGCATTCAGCACATACACCAAAAACACAAGCTGTAAAGAATGGAGTAGGACACACCCTCTCTTGCGCTACTGCTGGCTCTGCTGCTCTTCTTCTTGGGAGACGGACTAGCAGGAACTAGCAGACTGCCATCATGCATACTGCTCATCGTCGTTTCACCCATTCTCGCTCGTCTCTTCTCGAGCACCTCGAGCCTGTCGCGCTCTTCCGCCATGCGCTTCTCGCGACGGAGTTTCTCGAAGTCTGCTTCTATCTCTGCAGTTGAGCGTATTGCCGTGCTCATGGTGAGTGATGTGGGATGCTAAGCATGCATCCGATTCAAGATGGGCAAGCAATTTATCGTATGTGCTGATTTCCCTCTTTACAATACAGTATTCTCGGACGCGCTTGAATTTGGAGACTGGCTGCGAGCGCGATCGGCTGAGGTAAGCCTGATCACTCTCTGCTTAGTCAGCTTGCCACGTCTACCTATTGTTACAATCAGGACATCGGCATTCTGATACAAAGTAGTATACAGAGATGCATAGTACTAGGATGTATGATACTCTTCATACAAATGCCCTGTGTATGATGGCTGCACGTGATCAGGCGATGACAGTCATGACGATCAGGTGTGCGCTTGCATGACGTGGACTTTTCGAGAGAGAAAGAAAGAAAGTGCAGAGTGAATACGAAGTGAAGCACTCTTGTCTCTGCACCACGTCGTCACTTCATACAGTGTATATCGCAGTATACACCACCATGAAGCTGTGGAACAAGAACAACAAGCACACCCTCGTCCTCATCGCCGTCCTCGTTGGATTGGCTGGGGTCTCGCAGGCTGCTCTCTTTCAGCGGAATGGTGAGCATGGTCCTAGTCTATGAAAGACTACGCTGCACTGCATGCTAACTCACTCCTGCATCTCTCTCTCTGCCAGTCCCTGCATGGCACAACTGGGACAACTCGCAGCTCGAGAGATGGCTCACCGACCACAAGGTCCCAAATCCAGGTGCGTAAACTGCATTGCATGATGTTTGATGTGGAGAGAGGGCGACAAGACTGACAATGACTTAATAGGCCGCCTCTCGACTGAGCAGCTCAGAGATCTAGTGCAGGCTAACTACGACAAGGCTTATGATACCTGGTGAGTGGTTGCTCTGCTCTCTCTAGCTTAGGCCTCGACAGAGCCTCGCTGACATGCTCACAACGTCATCCAATCCAATCCAATGATTCATTGTCCCTCAATTCCACGGAACACCTCTACTGATGCGACACACTCATTCTACAATGCTCATATACACGAAACTCCCATGCATTGCGTCTTATTCCCGCCTCTCCAATGCACCCTCCCGCATCTCCACCTATTCATCCATCCTGCTTCTATGAACGTCACCCAGGACCGAGTCCGACATCTCGTCATGGATGCAGAAGAACGCTCATATCCCCACCCCTACTCCAAACACTAGAGACAAGGCTATTGGAGTCATCAAACGCACTTATGACAATGCCTATTACGACTGGGAGCATTCTGATCTCCACGACTGGCTGGTGGTAGGTCGACATACTCTCTTGAATGGAGCACAAAGAACTGTCCATGCTGACGTGATGGGGGTTATAGGACCACGGCATCGTACCCAAGCCTAAATCGACTCGTGAAGAACTCGTTGACCAAGTCAATTCAGCATGGGGCACCGCAAACTCCTACTTAGGAGCTGGTTCCAACCAAGCTCAAAAAGCATTCAACCAAGCCTCACGAGACGCTTCTTCTACATACAAGTACTATGCCGATAAATTCAATAGAGCAGGTCATCAAGCAGCACATGTTGCATCAGGTCATTCAGGAAAAGGTCGTTTCCCACCTTCAAAAGCAATAGTAGATACATGGACAGATTCTGAATTACGTGAATTTTTACTCAAGAATAACATTATTTCACCTTCATCAAAAACGGAAGAATTGAGAATTTTAGCTACTAAAAAATTAGATGAATTGGCTCATTTGACTGCTTCTACTAAGGATAAAACAGTAGATAATGTTGTGGATGCTGCTCATTATGCCGTTTATGATGCTCCTAAAATTGCTTATGATTATGCTGCTCAAGCTTTGGATGGTGAGTTTGAGCTCTCACTCCTCTTTTAATATCACTGCTGATGCATGCGTCACACGCCCACAGACACCAAAGACTACGTATGGTCGACTTGGAATGAAGGTCAATTACGCCACTACCTTGAAGAAAAGGGTATCGTAGATACTCCTGCTCAAGCTCAGAAAAACGACCTCATCTCTGCTGTCAAAAAAGCCTATACTGATACAGCCGATAACGTTTACGATACTTGGTCTGATTCTTACCTTGTAAGTCAGCCTTCTCTGTCAACTGTCGACAAATACTACCCGATGGCAAGCTTAAATTCACACTAACAAACCATCTTGTCTTGTTTACGCTGCTTTCTAGAAACGATGGCTCGTACAACATGGCGTTGGACACACTAAACAAGCCAAGACACGTAATGACCTACTCGATCTAATGGCCAAAAACTACTATTCGGCTCGTGACACCACTTGGAACTCATGGTCTGATTCTCAACTACGAAACTGGGCTATCTCACGTGGTCTAATCGATTCAAAGGCTAAAGCTACTAGGAAAGAGTCAGTACATTCCTCTTTTTGTTAGCTTTACAGAGCTGATCCGTAAGCTTACCTGCTTTTTCGTCACTCTTCTTTTGCTTGCGGCGTTTTTTTTTTTTCGTCCGAAGCAGTCTCACCAAGATTCTAGAAGATAACTACTACTCTCTACGTGACAACGCCTATCAGACTTGGGATGATAATACCATTAGAAACTGGCTAGAAAAGAAGGGCTATGTTAAGACTCCTGCCCAGGCTAAGCGTGATGAGTAAGTTCGCTTCCTTTATTTCAATATGCCGCCCAGATCATACGTACTAAATACCCATGACTTCTTCACCCCTATCAGCCTTCTCGCCACCATGAAGAATTACTGGTACACAGCCAATGACAGAGTCTGGGATACTTGGTCCGATGCTCAAGCTCGTGCTTACCTCGTCAAGAACAAGGTTATCTCCGAAGCTGACGCAGCTGGATATAAGCGCGACAGACTTGAAAAACTTCTCGAAGAAAACTGGAACAAACTACCTGATAACGTTGAATCTGCATGGAAGAATACTGAAATGAGAGAATGGCTAGTCAAGCATGGTTATTTGAAATCTGATGCGGAACTCAAAGCCGACGATGTTAAAACTCTATTCTCAAAACACTACTCGAACACTTCTTCCAAGACATGGGACTATCTCTCGTGGACTGATAATCGTATGAGAGGATGGTTAAGAGATCATGGTGTTAATGTCCCTATGAATTCCAAGCGATCTGAACTCATTCAACTTATGAAGGATAACTATATCTCCTCTCAATCTGGTCTTACTGGTCTACTCAGCAATGTTCAAGATTGGATCGGTACCGGTACTCATATTGCAGAAGATAAAGTTCGTGAAGCACTTGAAATCCTTAAAGGTGCAGTTGGAGTTGGATCTTCTGCTTTTGGTGGATATGGTGAAGAAGCTGGTTTAAAAGGAAAATACGTTTATAATGAAGCTGCTCTTTCCGGTGAAAATCTTCTTTCAACTGCTTCAGCTTCAGCTTCTTCAGTTTATCATTCTCAAGTTACACCTGCTGCTTCTAGAGCTTCAAAAAGCTTAACTGCTTTCGCTGCTGGAGTTACTGATCCAAAAAGCATCTCAAGCTTGGCTTCAGTAGCTTCTCACTCGGCTGTATCTGCTGCTTCTGTAGCTTCCGTATCGGCTTCGAAGTCCGCTGCTAGCGCTAGTGCTTCGGCTTCTTCTGCTTTATCGGTTGCTTCCAAGGTGAGTCTTTCAGCTTCTTGCTTTAGACTGGCGACCTCATCAATATTGATATGCTAATTTTTTGGTATGATTTCGCAGAGCGCTCTATCCGCTGCCTCCGTCGCTTCCAAGTCTGCTTACTCTGCTCTCTCGTCATTGAGCAAGTCTGCCGAATCCGCCGCTTCTTCAGCCAGCGTCAGCGCTCAACATTCCCTCAGCTCTGCATCCAAATCTGCAGTCTCAAGTCTATCCTCGCTCTCCAAATCAGCTTCATCAGCTGGCTACGACCCATCTTCGGCCTCTTCAATGTCCTCTGCAGCTTCCAAGACCGCCATGGCTTCATTGTCTTCGGCATCTCACAGTGCCAGTCTCAGTGCCAAGAGCGCTTCTTCCTCACTCTCTTCGTACCTCTCTTCACTATCTCACTCTGCTCAGTCGACCGCTAGTGCGGCTTCAGTCTCCGCTACCAAACTAGCTAGCTCTTTGTCATCTTCTGCTTCTTCACTCGCTTCAAAAGCATCTCATGATGCTTCTCTACTCGCTTATACTGGTTCAAAGTCAGCTTCAAGTTTAGCTAGCTCAATCTCATCTGCTGCAAGCGCCAACGCTTCTTCTCTATCCAAATCTAGCCATTCCGCCGCTTTGGAAAAGTCAAAGAGTGTTTCTCACGCTAGCGTTGAAGCTTCAAAATCTATCGCTTCTGCTTCTAAGGCTGCCAGCAAATCCATTCATGATGCTAGTGTTTCCGCAAGCAAGAGCGTCGCTAGCGCCAGCAAGAGCGTGAAGGCTGAACTTTAAGTTGAATTAGTGATCCAAAGAAAGCAAGAGATTAATGGAGATGGAGGAGCAAGTTGAATGCAGACTCTACCCGTAGTGAATCACTCTGGAAGGATTATATATTCAAGAAAGTTTTACCCCTGATGATATCGATATTTGTCATTCATACAACGAGTTCTCGAGTACTCCTCCTTTGTTCCCTCTAAACTCGCACACTCTAAGTTTTCTAATAGAAAGGCTGAATGGAAATGATGAATCGAAAAAACTACTGTATCTAGTTGATGACAGCGATAGGTTATGAATGTTTTGAAAGAATTGAAACAAGAAAATGCAATGCGAAACAGTCTTCTCATAAATGGTTGATTGATTTGCTTCGTTGTTCATTGCTGATGCGATTAGATGGATTAATGCTGCATACTACTGTTTGACGGCTTCTTTTCTGAGCTAAAGCGATGGACAGAGCCTGTCAGAGCCGTACTTCCAGCTGAACAGCACGCACTCACCTGTCATTGTAGGTGGTACATAGCTTGGTGAGTCCGTGAACGCGTAGGGAATTGTCTTGTATGGCCGGAAGATCAGTCGCGTATTGCGTGATGCGCACTTATCGTCGTGCATTTCGTCTAGCGTTATTGTTTCTATTTCTTCCTGCCTGAGCGAGCCTCTTCTTCTGTTCAGGTGTCAAATGTGACATATTTGCTCTAGCTCGAATCTGTTTAGGTCTCTTAGGTTCCCTGTACATCTTTGGAGTATCGTCGAATAGATAATCGGATAATTTGGCAAACATGCTTCCGTTCTCGGGAATCCAGCCGTGCTTGTGATGATAGACGTGTACGGCATGTCGGTCATATACTTGATAATGACTCATTGCGACAGGTCGTGGACCAGGTGTTAGTTTGCAGAGTACTTCTACTTTCTTGGCTGGAGTGAAAGTGGCGATGACCTTCTCGGTGAAGCGGGCTGCGAATGGGACCTGTTTGAAAGAGAGCATGGTGTATAGTCACAGGATATAACCTTCAAGAAACTGTATGATTGATGGGCGAAAGGCTGAGAGGACTATGTGACTGCGGTTAGAGAGACGAAAGAAGAAGAAAGCGAGAGGGAGACACATCAAAACGGTCGTACTCAGCAGCAAAGGAATGAGCAGAAGGAAGAATGGGCGTAGAAAGGAGCAGTCGTGGCACTTGTTCTCCTGGCTCTTGTGGTAGGGAGGGAATGTCTTCCTTTCCGAATAGCAAGCAAGGTACAGTCGACAGTTCCAGCGTTCTTTATGCAATAGCCCAAGAATGCCATCGAGCAGCAATGTGGCTTTGCAGTCCGGAGCATCAGAGATTCACAATCTTGCAGCATTTGCGTAGCTGGAAGACCGGCGCTGCGGCCTGTCCTGTGCAACGAGTGGGCCGTCGTTGGCGAAAGAAGAACCTTCGCATGCACTACTCGTTGGGCGAGAACACCGAATTCGCCACCACGGCCCACATATGAGGGCACGTCGACAAGGCAAGTAACAAAGCAGGCAGATCCAACGCAGTGAACGGTGACAGGAGCGAAGTTCTGTCGCCCGCCAGAAAGGTTCCCTTGTGTTGCATTCATCCAGCATCAAATGTCTATGTCGTCAAAATATGTATGCAATCTAGAGGAGGGTCTGTAGTACCTCGACAACCTTTTCGCCGATCTCCTGTGTTGAAGCGCTACCACCTAGATCTCTTGTCCACAAGCCATGTCCTCCAGTGCTCTTGTCATCAAGAACCTGTCTGACTGCATCCTCGACAGCTTTCGCCTCCTTTTCCATAGCGAAAGTATACCTCAACATCATAGCGACTGATAGAATTGTTCCCACTGGATTGGCGATACCTTGTCCTGCAATATCGGGCGCTGAGCCGTGAATTGGCTCATAAACTCCCGGTAAGCGGACCTTGCCGTCGGGCAGACCAGCGAGAGAGGCTGAAGGAAGGACTCCTAGAGAGCCGGGGATAATGGAGGTCTCGTCGGATAAGATATCTCCGAACAAGTTGTCGGCTGAAGCGCGAAAGCATCGGGGTCAGATATGAGCAATGGCCATGGTCAGAGTACACGCGACATACTCAGTAGAATACCGTTCATTTTGCGTGGGTTGGCAGCAATGATCATAGCAGCCGAGTCAACAAGGTGATGATCCAGTTTGATATTGGCAAATTCATTCTTGAAGATATCTGTGACTGTCGCTCTCCACAGTCTGCTTGTAGCTAGAACATTTGCCTTGTCGATAGAATGCACAGCTAGAGGTGGATTCGACACTGATGCCATTTGACCGGCAAGTCTTGCTATGCGCTCAATTTCTGAACGTTTGTAGCTACAGATATCAATTGCAGGTTCATCTGAACCCTCTACTGCTTCTGTCCTGTCGCCAAAGTAGATTCCAGAAACAAGCTCTCTGAATACGATGATTTCCGTTCCTTTGACGATCTCCTCTGTATGCAAGGCAAATCAGAAATACAATCTGGAATCAGTAAGAGGTTGGATAGAGGTAGTAGTCTTGTATTACCCTTGATTGGAGACTTCTGGACCAGCGAATCCGATGGGAAAAGAGCAGGTCGAATATTGGCGTACAGGTCGAGTTCTTTGCGGAGTCGCAGTATACCCTGTTCAGGCCGAACCTTGCCTACTCCCCACTTTGGTCCGCCAACAGCACCTATACGGGCAAACATCAGCCTGTGTCCTGCCCTGCAGCTTGCAGATCCTCCGAAAGCTTCGACGCATACCGAGGATAATGGCATCACTCTTCTTGCATGCTTCAAGCGTCGAGTCCGGCAGCGGGTTGCCATGGTTGTCGATGGCGATTCCACCAAAGTCGTGCTCTTGGATGTTGAACTGAACGCCTGATGACTTGCTGGCTACAGTCTGCAGCACCTTCACTGCTTCAGCAGTCACTTCAGGGCCTGCAGGTCGATAAAGTGAGTGGTTGATCGCACAGTGTGTATTCGCGATGTGCGGTAGCTTTGCTGGAAGTACTCACCGATACCGTCACCAGCCAGCACGACGACATTGTATGACTTGCTCATGGCTGCAATCCAAGGTGTTGTATGAATGATAAAAGATAAGCTGCGGATGCTCGTTGTATCGCGGCGTAGGTCTACATACAGCCGGGTGATCGGGCGGGCGAGAGCACCTCGCTGTCGGAGGACCCACAGTATTACTTTATCGCGGTATGGCACTTTCTGCAGCACAAGTCACAACTTCCACCTCAATGTGGGACCGACATGATGCAGTAGAATCTAACGTGGATTCGAAACATCTTTTGCAAACTCCTGTGAATACAAGCTTTGTAGGAGCCGAACTATCCTACAACAACATGATACAACAACATGAACGGATTTGCTAAATTGCTGAAGTATGTAGATAAGTCGAAATGTGTATATACCGACGTTCTTCAAGCGGTGTTCTAACAATGGATAGACGCTTCAAACAGCTCAGAAGCCCTCCTTTGCCAGTTCCTCTGCAATGGCAAGGTAGAATGAGACCGGCTTGAAACGAATGGCTTTCCCAGTCAACTCGGCAAACGCGAAACGCATTCTTCCGACCCATCCGACCTGTGGAATGTCCGAAGGGCAGTAGTCAGTGTTGGACGCTCACTTCCTCGCTTCCTCGTTGCAAGGAGATTCCATACCAAGTCCAAGTGATTGACATTCTCCAGCGTTGCCTATCAGGAAATGTCGTTACATTGGGTCAGCGCACGCTTATTTCTATATCTTAACATCTACTCGTACCTTATAGTTTCCCCACATGGCAGACTCGACTGATACAAGACCATCGTTCTCGCCTTCTTTTTCGAAAATAATCGACCACGGCAAACGGAAGACACTGGTCAATCGCATATCACAGTATCAGCCTATAAGAAAGCTTCGTCCGATATGCCATAGACAGATGAATCGACTCACTCCACAATGGATGGTCTAAACTTAGCTCCATAGCTATAATATGTGACCGACGGATCATCAGGAGTCTCTTCGTTGAACTTGGCCATTTTCGATCTAGTCAAAGCATCGAATGCTCTGCCTCCGCCTGGCATCTGTAACGCCTCCATCATAGTCAGTAGTGAAGGCAAATTGCGCCGTCCGAGTATGTCCTCCTACAACAGGCAAGCGCATATTAGCAATAGTTTAGCGCAAACTCATTGATGCATAACCTCACCAACAGGTAATCCGCGAAAGCCGAACCTTTGTGGGGTGTAGCTATCGTAGTTAGGGTCTTGACAGTAAAGGCTTCCGGTTGCAAGTGCGTAATAAGGTATCGGGCATCTAGACCACCCATTGAATGTCCAATAAGGTTGACCTCTCGACCCGGGAACCGCTCGATGATCTGTTCGCATATAGCTTTCGCCCTTGTTTCGATGTCTGTTGGCTGCAGTCAGTTGAGGCCTACTGCGGATAATGAAAGAACCGTACGTACTTCCGGATGCTGGAGATGCGGTCATTAGGACCTCGACGCCGAGCTCTTCTAGAGCTTCCCTTACGCCCCGCCAGTATTGAATCTGGAAAGCCGGTAGGTTTGACGGTCCCAACACACTAAAGCCAAACAGACCGTGTAGGAAGACCATCGGCAATTGTGGTTTCTCGTACTTGTCCTAGTAGACAGCCTCAAGTCAGCAGAACTCCTAAGGCATATACAGACTGCTTTATACCTTTATACGGGCCCAATCCGGCTCGTCAGATGCAGTCTGATCGTCTTCATCCATGTATTTCTTGTTTTCATCTTCCCCGACATTACCTCCCATGATTCTAGCTAAAGCATCGGGCATGAAAGCACTAGCTGGTGGAGCCTTGAAAGTAGGCAAAGCTGGAGTTTTGAAGGATGGCATTGCGGGTGCTTGGAAGTTAGGCATCGATGGCAAACTCGGCATGCTAGGGAAAGCGAAGCGTGATACAGTAGACGTAAAAGGAGGTGCAGCGACTTCCTCGTGCAAGTGTTCGCGTACAGGGCCTTTGCCTGCAACTAGGGAAAGCAGGCCAGCACCAAAATAGTCGTTCCTTCGCTCACACTCATCCTCGCGCATGGAAGCAGGGGAAGTTGCAAGATGAGCCGCAGCCATTGGAGAAGCCGGCATGGATGTAGAAGGTAGGAAGACATGCTCGGACTGGCTTGCTTGTCTTCGTTGTTCTTGGACTGTCTGCCGAAGCCACGCGAAGGGATCTGCATCACCTAGCTCGTTCAGGGAGCCTACGGATAGCGATCTCTGTCGCTGAAGCTGTATGCGACTGCTTGAGCGGCGTCGACTGGGTGCGAGTGCTAGATTAACAGGTCTGGTGAGCGTGCTTGCTGTGCCATACAGGAATGGATTGTCTATCCGCGTTGACGCTGGTGGTGATCGGGCAGACGAGGTCGTTATCGGCATGAGTGAAGACTGCATCGCTTCGGACAACTCATTCTCGATGCCTTTGCGCTGTTCGTGGGTGCGTGAATGCGCATGAGGCTTGATGTGCGCTTTCTCCGGTCGCTGTGGCCTTGCCGTATCTTGGACATCATCATGCTCTCTGGCACTGGCCGACTGAGGACTGCTCATCAAGGCCCGTCTTGAAAGTATGTGCAGGCTGCAACGCCCGGCTGAGCAGGCTGGCCGGAGCAGCAGTCGCATTCACCACATGGGATTCAGCACTGGGACAAAAAGGGCGCGGTAGGTGCAGAATCGACCTGCTTGTCTGGCAAAGGTAACATGACCTTCTTGAAGACGTCGACGGTAAGGCAACAGTACCTCTCTGTTCATTTGCGTCCAGGTGGTTCCATTGCGAATCTATCACTGACGAATTTGCTCGACATAGTCAGTATGACTCAACTCGAATAGCAGGCCCGTCAATCAAGGCTCTCATTTTGAACGCTGTTGAACTCTGCTTTCAAAAGTATATGACAATATCAAGGCCAAAACAAAGACAAAATACGCACGTGTTGGCACGAAGGTTCATTGTGGTGCCACTGGCTCACACTGTACTGGTAACCACCCTTCTCCGAACACGATTACCGCAGCTTTGTCGCCAGAGTCGTCCGAAAACAGCTTGCGTTCGATGGTGGGAACGCGCCATTTCCTGCAAAAGCTCTTGCACCACTGTCCCCACGGCTCAGACTGAATCTCAGCTTGTGGAAAGCAGAGGGAAACTACCGGCAAGCTCCCTGACACATATACATGATCTTGCTGGAACTTGATAGTGATATTCCATTTTCCGCCTGCCCGATCAGCTCGACTACCTCTCGTCTTGCTGGTTGTCGTCTTGCTGGTTCTCGTCTTGCTGGTCCACGTGAACATCATATTTTTTTGGCATCTCTTTCTCGACACCCTGCGGCATCTGTGCAACGCGTTCGCAGCGAGTTGTCTCTTGCATGTTGGACGCGGAAAGCGAAGACAACCATTTTTTATCCTCCCATTTTTTCCCGCCGAATGTAAATGCCCGCTCTGCAAATTTGAAGCATACTAAACGCTGATTCGGGAAAAGCCGGTTTTTGGGCAGCGTACGAGGCCACTCATTGGTGGTAAAAGGTGTGAAACCGAATGATCCAATAGGTTTCACGCTGTAGATATCGTTTAGAGTTACCATTTTTTCTTCATGGAACCTGGCATCGACAGCACGACGTCCGTTTTATTAGTCTATCTATCGATAGCAATTGCAAGCAATTTAAATGCTAAGTGAAGCTTACCGCTTCCGCATGATTGCTTCGAAAAGCTCTGCTTCGGAGCTTGCCCAAGTAGCCTTCACCCTTTTAAGCTGTTGTGGATAGGTGCTTTCGACTTTGGAGCGAAACCTTCCGAACTTAATTTGCGTGTCTGTTCGATGCATTTCAACCTGTTTCAGAAGCAAAACGCCGGCCGAGAACAGCTGTCCACGAAACGTACCTGTTTGCCAGGTCCATGCTTTAGGTGGTGGTTCGCTCGCCGGACGAGGCGGCAGGAATTTAGCAGCAAAAGTTGCGGTTGTCGCGAGAGTAGCAGGTGGAAAAGTAGTGGGTCCCCTTGCCCCAGTATAATAATGCGTATCTGGCTTGGTGGGCTGAGGACCCATAGAAGATTTTCTTCTTGGGCTTTGCCCGTCTTCCACGGGTCCGCCGTATCTAATCGTTCGTGGCAGCATTGCATTAGTACCCATAAACCTCCTGACATCAAGGCGCCCAAGATGTGAACTCACTGGTGCGGAAGCAGTGTGTGTGACTTTGAAGGCTTTGCCATATCGCTTGAAACGATACATGGGCCAGCGAATCCGGGGTGGTTTGGTTGGAATTCAGGAGCTGCACCATTTAACTTAAACGTCGTCTGCCCCTTGGGGGCAAGGCCCGGTGTTGGAGGGTTGGAGGCATTTGTGCTTGGGCGGGAATTTTCTGCGAGCGTACCGTCGAGTCTTCTTTGCACAGGCTATGAATATCGCAGAAGTTAGGCTCAGTTCAAAATGCAGATGCTTCGAACCTACGCTGTATTTGCGCGGCCTGCAAGTCTGCAAGTGTCAACGAGACAGATGGCGTATATGATCCGCTTTCAGGTGAACAGCAGACACAGGTCAGATTGCATCTTAAAATCAGTCAGAAGGTGAGATGACCCTTTATTTACTGCTTCACGGGCCGTTGAAAGTGTCACACGGAACCGATAGATACGTATCGCACGGGACCTTCTAGCGTCCGGGAAATACACCAACGAGGCTCATTAGCGAGTACATAGCATCTTCAATAGTAACGAGACCTTACGATACCTTGTGAGCGTAAGCGGAGTATCTTCAACCAGGGGATGGCGGTCGGACGAGAGCTGTGATAAAGAGAGTCAAGAGGAAACAGCAGGAGATGGCCTGGCTTTTATACCCAACTTCTGGGCGGTGAACTTGTAGGTATGCTGTACATGCAGTGCATGGTCAGATTGTAATACAGTCTGACTGTTTTCCATCATGCGGACATGAGCCGGAGCGCTAATCGTCGGTTGTCCAGTCTTGCAACGAAAACCAGTACGATACGAGCAGGCAAGCATTGCGCCAGACTCAGGCAGACTGTGAGAGTGTTCGACTGTTTGCATCTTCGACTGGAAGAAGAACCGGTGTTCAGTCTTGATACTCAGTTGCTTTTCATAATGATCGAGATCATTGCACACTGCATCGCTTCGACTATCTCTCTTTACAACTAACGATTTCCACTGATTACTCAATTATCCGAGTATCATAAGGTATTCCTCAGGACCCGATTCTGCCTGTGTACCGCATAGTCTGCCGGTTTCCTCGTCACAAGCAGCATGGCCGGATTGGACGCCACTTCTGATAGAGGGTCATGCACCTCACAGTCAATAACTCGGAGCAAGCAGATCTTTAGCCCGCCCCCTAACGAAGCTTGGTACTACAAAATCAAGACTCCTGCACTACACCATGAATCAGCGTTTCAGTGCGTTTGGGGATGCATTGGCTTGCCGAAACTAACCTCCCTTTACTAACGTTTCCGCTATGCTGCGCTCCTGGTAACTTAGTACAACGTTTGTACAGCCCTGGCTACCGCCAAAAGATCCTACACATGGACGATACGACCTGCCCTACAGCCCGCGGGAAGACGAGATACGCCAGAACACGCAACTTTACAATGCTTGGAACGGCAAGGTTCACATGAAAGGGTCCGAAAGGGACTGGATAGCTTACCAGGTAATAGAGCAGGCATACCCGCTTCGAGTCTGGTTATCTCAGCTGAATAGTGAACGGCAGGTCTGGGAGCCGAAAGAGAAGAGTGTAAACGCAGATCTCGTTTTTTGTCATGGGGTAAATTGACATATATGCCCTGATATACACAGTTGTCGGTGCTCATGAAGCTGAATTCATCCGCAGATTAACGACTACGGAGGCAAGTTCAGCGAGCATGCCAAGGATTTTCTGACTGCAGGATACCGAATCAGTCAGTGTCTTGTAATTAGGCTGGAAGAAGGCTGAGCTGAGTTGACGATATCGACTAGTCATTCCGGATTTGCCTTCACATGGACGATCCACTGGTCTCCATAGCTACGTGACGAGTGTATGTGTGTCCTGATTACGATTTCTTGACAGACCAGCTCACGTGTCAACCGACCAGATGGAAAGCCTCGCCGAGGCAGTGGATGCCGTCATTTGCGAAGTGGCCTTGAAAGACGAAGAACACGGCAAGACAGCCGAAGAAGTCGACAGCCGTAAACGGTTCATAGCGGGCGCATCAATGGGTACAATAATCTGTTTAGCCTACTTGAGTATGCTCACGCTAATGTATTTCTTTTCCATTGACTCAGGTGGATTCACAGCCCTCCTGTATACCATGTGAGCTGTGAAGCCAGCGACCAATTCAAACTCCTCAGACTGATGCATTATCTGAAGACAATATCCTCCAGCACCTGTATCTGAAGCAGCGGCTACAGCAGGCATCCGAAATCCGCTCAATGGTTTGAGAAGACCCAAAATTCACGGAGCTATGCTTCTGTGTCCCATGCTCGAGATCGCTCCCGTAGACCACATGTATTGAAGATCCTACCAAAACAGACACTGACCAACTCCTACTCCAGGAATCACGCCCCTCGTGGCTTGTTGAGCATTTCGCACGTGGAATTGCGAGTTTTGCAGGTCGTTTCCCATTAGCAGAAGCCAACAGAGGCAAGAACACAGATAGACCCGCATTGGAGCAAGAATGTAAGGAACGACCGTATCTTTGCGAGCTTTGAGCTTCCTTTCTCAGAGGTTGACCTCCCTGCCTGCCCTCTGCTCTTCACAGTCGAGCTTGACCCACAAACATATAATGGAAAGCTGCGGATAGCTACAGGTCTGGCTATTCTAAAAGGCATTGAAATGGTCAACACTCGTTTGCACGAAGTTAATTTACCATTCAAGGTATTTCACGGGACAGGAGATCGCGTCACGAATCCAAGGTGAGTTGTCTGGCTTTGTTATTCCGTTTGCCTCCCTTGACCCGGCGTCATCATACGATTTATAGAGGGAGTCAGCGCCTTTTCGACCAATGTACGAGCAAGGACAAGGAAATTCAGCTATACGAAGGCTATGAGCATGTAATGCTCACGAAAGGGATTGACGAAGCCGACGACGCGCCACGTCAAAGAGTTCTGAATGATATGCTAGAATGGCTCAACAAGCACCTATAGAGCATTGTTTCAGTTTCCACAATAGAAACCTGTTTCTTTTAGCAATACCCAACAAGATTTGCTTAGCAAATGCGCAATATAGATCAGTGATACTCCCTGATGAGTTGTGAACAGGCTCTACTCCAGTCCAGCTAATTGTCTGCTAAGTTCCGGGTAAACCAGATTCACGTATTGTTGTAAATGTTTTGCTGTACCAGCTCTGCATCTATACTGATTGCTGATTGACCGAGCTCGTTGTACTGGATACAGCACAAGGGTACATATAGGGAAATCTTACGCCAAGCCGGCAACTCTCATGGCTTTCAGCATAGTAGCGCCAATCTTCGCCGGTGAGTCGCAAACAAAAGCACCGGCCTTTTCAAGTGCAGCTACCTTATCCTCAGCTTTGCCCTTTCCACCGGAGATAATGGCGCCTGCGTGACCCATTCTTCGTCCAGGTGGAGCCGTGCGACCAGCAATGAAGCCAACGACGGGCTTGGGGTTGGCTCGCGTCTTGTTGTATTGTTCTAGGTAGGCGGCAGCTTCTTCCTCCATTGTACCACCGATTTCACCGATGATGACAATACCTGAAAGAACAACATTTAGCCGGCAAGTAAGGAGACACTCATTGAGCCGCAGCGTCATCTCACCTTGAGTTTCATCGTCCTCCATGAAGGCTTTGATGACATCGATATGTTGTGTACCAGGGAAAGGATCACCACCGATACCGACGCAAAGAGTCTGACCGAGTCCAACTCTAGTAGTTTGATCGACAGCTTCGTATGTCAATGTACCAGATCTAGAGACGACACCAATTTTACCTGGAGAAAAGATTCTAGCAGGCATAATACCGATCTTGCAACCACCTCCATGTTCTGGTCTCATAATACCAGGGCAGTTTGGTCCAATCATTCTAGATTTGCTTTGTGATCTCAATGCTTGTGCGATGCGGACTTCGTCTTGTTGTGGGATACCTTCGGTGATTGTGACGATCAGAGGGATTTCATTCTCGATAGCCTCCAAGACGGCTGCAGCGGCGAATGGTGGTGGCACGTAGATAACGGATGCGTCTGGCTTCTCGTGCTTGACGGCCTGTAGTATACCGAGAAGACTGCAGTCAGCACATTTGCCGGTTTCAGACGCAATGTTGATCTGTTGAGCTAGCCTTTCCGAACCCTAGTGGATATGCTGAAGGTCGGTACAGTCTGAGCTTTCCTGTCACGCACCTCGGCGACTGTTCCATAGATTGGGAATCCAAGATGGGTGGTGCCAGCCTTCTTAGGGTTTGTACCGCCAACAACCTGCACAGTTAAGGAAAGCCACACTTCTGAGCTGTGTATACTTTAATGAAGCAGGATGAAAGAGCTTACTTTCGTGCCATACTCCAAAGCTTCTTTCAGGTGGAAAGTTGCCTGTAAGCGTAGGAGACAGGAAGCATAATGTCAGCGTTAGGCCTCTCATTCGAGTATGGCTGTGTCTGTGTGTCGGGTCTGGTGGTTTGGGTCTGGTGGTGTCTTTCTCGAAGCGGGTCTGGGTTTGGGCCTGAAGAAGGCCGGAAACTTGCAGCAGCCGGGATGACACGCACGCCGACGGTGTGGTAACGAGATGACGGTGCAGTTCAGACGAATGATGAGGCTTACGGTGTGACCTGTTGCTCCCTGTGCGATGACCCGAGTTGCCTTATTGATGTTGATATTGCCTATCGTGTCTTCGTAGCCCTGGCTCGCTCGCGACGAGGAGAAAGCGCGAGTAGCATTGACTGGTGCATTGCGCAGCCTTAGAGCTGTCCTTGATGCTGCAAGCATGTTGTTCGTTCGTACTCGTGCCGTGAGTGTTGAATGCGAACAAACTCAAGCTGCAAGCGAGCCCGCATGAAGTAAAGGCCGGACGCAATCGGACACAGCACCAGGAAGAAACGACTGCATCGTTATTGCAGTAAGAACAAGCAGACTACATGTGCTCCATACTTAGTAGCGACTGACCATCTCATGACTGCCCAAACTGAAACAAAAAGATAACTTCTACCGAACCCAATGATTGTCGTGACTTTCTACTGCTATCAACTTCGTCTCCAATGGCCAAGTGGCGGAATGACTGTTTCCTTCCATATTCTGCTTGATTGTGATGGTAGTCTGCACATTACTGGCGTCGTCTACAGACTGCTCTTCATCGCTCCCACCACAGCTCTCGTCCATGCTCAGTTCCGGTGTGCTTGGCGTGCGAATGTGCTGCATAAGGATGCAGTATCAGTATCGGAATATGGCTCTGTTTCTGCTGAGAAGAAAGCGTGACATACACACCTCGTCCTCGTCTGTCTTCTCATCTTGCTTCTCTTCCAGATTGAGCTTCAGTGACCCGGTACTCCGACCAGTGACCTGTTCACCATCCTCGTCTAACGTCCCACGCGACGGATACTCTTCTGTATTTCGCGGAATTGCATGCATATCCTCGTAATCCTCCTCATCCAGGCTCGTAAAGAAAGCAAAGAATGGTTTAATGATCTTCTGCATTATCCTTCTCGCGCCTTGCAGTTCTTCATCCATGGCATAGAACAGCAGGATTGCTTTGATGACCGTCCACCTCGTCGACGAGCCGGCTATCTGAGTCGCCAGTGTCATGTCTCGCGGTAAACTCGTTGTGTATGTCACTGTCGTATTGCTCTTCCTCCTTGCAGACGAGAATAACCGCAGTATACGCTCTCCTAACACCCTAGGCAGCCTATCCAACGCGTTCTGTAATGCTTCTCTCCGCTGTGAGCTTGTAGACACGTTACAGCGCGTCGCCTCCAGAAATCGGACGAAGGTATAGACTGTCCAGTAGCTGAGCCATTGCTGTATGCTTTTTCGATATGCAGGGGTACTTGATGCACAAGCAGGCGTCAGGACCAGACATCTCAGAGACTTGTAGAAGGGAATGAGTTCGAATACGATGTGTCGGTTTGTCGAAGGCAGCCATGACAGCAGGAACAGCGAGGTGAGTAGCGGAGTCGACAAGCGGGACACCAGGAGTCTGTACAGCCGCAGCAGAGGTGCTCTCTTGCGTGTCTTGCGGTGTGGTCTACCTTGCAGTGTCGATGCTGCTTCTCCTGCTTGACTGTCCATGTTACATGTATGCAGTTGATCGAGACACAAGAAGAGCACAAGGTCGATAGAGGCGGATTGACTGCTCTCTGACTGCCACGACAATCGGAACATTCGCAGCACACTTTCAAGACCGCCAGTCCTGTCACAACCATGTCGACCACCGAACTCCTGGATCTCCTGCGCCGTCTACCGCCTCACCGGATCGAGCACAACCTAAGCACGCTTGTCGACGTCCTGGGCGGGCCATCAAACGAGACAGCAGACGAGCTGCTGAGCTCTGTAGACCAGCCATTGAAGGTCTTACGTGATTCATCGGGCAAAGACTTCCTAGCGTGCGACTTCAACAGGGATAGCTTGTCGGAGGATGAGGTGGACCCTGATGACGCGAGTGCAGGCAGTGGAGATGCATACAGGTAGGCTTGAACCTTCCGAAGGCACGAGAGTGCATTACTGATTTATTTGGAACCTGTCATATATATCTGTTATAGATCGCCATGGACGAATGAATACGTCCCTCGGCTGCCAGACGGTACTAAACCCTCTAACCGTCTCCGCGTGTTAGAAGAAGCAGCAAACGAGGCCTTTTCAGTTTATCGCGAGATGTATTATGAAGGAACAGGTATATCATCTGTATACCTATGGGACTTGGAAGATCCAAACTCTTCAGCTGCACTACAAGGAAGTGGTTCGTTCGCTGGTGTAGTCCTGCTCAAGAAGACGGCGAGTGGCACTACGAACAAAAGCGGTGAAGGTTCATGGGATTCTATCCATGTTTTCGAGGTGAACGAGAGAAGCAGGACCGGAAATTACAAGCTGACAAGTACTGTGAGTTTTCACGAGTTGACCGACTTGAATATAAGCTGTACAAATAGGAGTCGAAATATTAAAGAATGCAGGCTAATGCTTGCATGTACACTCAGATCATGCTATACATGACAAAATCAGAAGCAGAGAGATTAGGCAATCTAGAACTAGGCGGTAGCATGACAAGACAAATTGAACAATCAATGCCATTAGAAGCTTTACTATCAAGTTTATCATCTTCAAATTCCAATACAGCACCACCAGCTAATCCAGGACATATAAGTAACCTAGGTAAATTAATAGAAGAACAAGAGTTAAAGATGAGAAATTTGTTACAGGAAGTTTATTTTGCAAAGACTAGAGATGTTGTCAATGATTTGAGAAGTATTAGAGGTGCTAATGAGGAGAACAGAAGGAAAGGTCTCCAAGGTGAATTGGTGGGCCTGCTCAGAAATAGAGCGTAGTAGAAGCAAGTTTGAAGTTCGCAGACAGTCTTAGTTGTAGCTCACTCGTAGATCACTGTGCCGGCAATAGGTTTATTGCTTGTTTTCGTTGTACAACAACATTGGCTCTAATAAGATACCACCAGCCCTTCACTGCGCTACGAGCTGAGCTTACACTGAAGCCTCCGCTAATGGATTAGCATGCATGATGACCTCTAACGTCTTGATCTCCTCCTTGGGCCTATTTTTCGCATCTACTGGAACACGCTCCATTGCATCGAGCGTTGTATCCTGCCCGTCTATCACTCGACCAAAGATTGTGTATTTACTATCTAGATGTGCTTGTTTGGAATATGTAATGAAGAATTGTGACCTATATTGAACATGCGTTAGCGACTACATTGGTTGAACTGCTAATGTGACATACTTGTTGGTATTCGGCCCTGAATTGGCCATGGCTACAACACCTCTTTGATTGAACTGCACCATAGCACGTCAGTGAGGTCATCTCTAGCAGTTTCCAAAGTTTTAGAGCTCACTCTCAGCGTCGAGCGGATCTCATCATTGAATGGCTCTCCCCATATGGATTGACCGCCTTTACCAGTTCCAGTAGGATCTCCAGTCTGCGTGCATTATTGCACGTTGATCCGTCAGCGTTAAAGCTATGGAAGATAATGTGACAACTTTGCTAACCTGTATCATGAAATTTTTGATATTACGATGCCATTTCGTTCCAGTATACTGCCCTGATGCACATAGGGCAAGGAAGTTCTGATAGAAAGGCATGTCCAATTGAGACCGAAAGCTCGATACGACGGAAGTGAGTCAGACACACCTCGGCTGTCTTTGGTGTTGCTTCACAGAAGACTTCTATCTGTTGAACATGTCAAACATGTCTCAATACATGCAGGAAAGCTTGCTGTTGCTTCTCATGAATCACCTTTAGATCCCCATGTGTCGTCTTGAAAGTTACAGACTGCAAGACAGCAACAACAGCAGCAGCGAAACAAAAGTCAGCGTAGGGTACAGAGTGTGATCTGTGCAGCCCACCTACCATGCTTTAGAGGAAGTATCGCCGATTGACAGGCAGAAGGAGAGAAGCTGCTGCCGACTTGCTTCTCATGCAATGTCAAATTCTCGATCATCCTCTTTCAGACAGACTTCATTCCAAGCAGGCTTCACCTCGACCTCATCACACTCAGCTTCCGACGCTGAGCTGTGTGCTGTTGCGTGCTCAAGATGGCCACGACAATGAGCCCAATCGATGCGCTCAATGCGTTTGGTGAGCTTTCCTGTCTAATTGCCAGTTTACGCGTTTCTATAAGCGCGACATTGTTTATTGACGATGCTGCTTGTCCACATCAATGTCCTTCCCGTATACAGGCAGAAGTCCGCAGAGAGTTTCACCCGTCAAGCAAGAGTTCGACTTGGAAGAGGATGAAGATTTCATGCTTGGTCCTATGAAGCCATTTTCGTCTCCTTCCCGCGCTGGGCAGCAACGCGCGCAGACTGAAGTAGAGGCGGCTGCGGAGTTGGAAGACGACCTGCCAGTCTATGCAGGACATGACGAAGATACTCCTCCACCGGCTATACGAGATAAAGATACCCCTCCACCGCCAGGCAGAGACGAGACTCCTCCTTATCCTGGAACGCGAGATGAAACTCCGCCATTTCAACCTACTGACCCAGAAGCAACACCTCCCTTCAAGCAGCCCTCTCCATCTAGACGGGCCATGTTGACGCAACAGGTCGACTCGGATATGCTGAGTGAAGAAGATCTGGAAGAGGATCCTTCATTTTTGCTACCCTATGCGTCAAATCGGCAGGAAAAGGCAGGCCAGTTGACAATCAATGAATCACGGGAAGTCCTAGTTGGGTACGAACACCCTAACACAGATGATGAACTTGAAGAGGATCCTTCTTTCTTTCAAAGTGGCCCTTCTGCTGGTCCCTCGTCAATTCCACCATCTTCACCGCCAGTGTTTAGTTCGCCACCCTCGCGTCATGCAGACGAAGACAATCAGCAATATTCTCCGCTTGCCGACTCGCCAGCACCTGTTCCAGGTAGACGACTTGATGTGTCGAACGTAAATCTTGGTCGTCATGTGTCGAGAGTCCGAGATGCGAAAGGAACTACCTTCAGCGGCAAGATCATCAGATTCAAGCGCCAGAAAGGCCATGGAGTTATCGGGGAAGTCGTCGCCTCATCATCCACAGCATCCACATCGGGCACTTCATCATCTGAGCTTGGTAAATTGGCCATGACAATGCTTGAAAAGCCAATCCACGTCTTGATGGACAACATCGAGCGGGAAAAAGCATTGAAAGCATCTGCGGAGCGTGAAGAAACAATACATAACAACCTAGTAGAAGCTTATGGCAACAAAAAGCAGAAAGGAAAAGCTAAACAAGGTGAAACATGGACTGATAGGTATAAGCCTAGGAAATTTACCGAATTGCTCGGTGACGAACGTACGCATCGTCAAGCTATGTCTTGGCTTAAGGAATGGGATTCTTGTGTTTTCAAAACTCAAAGTACGGCTTCTATAGCTCGTAAGAAACAGCTTAAGAGGGCTAGAGAAAGCGCAAATGCTGCTCTTGGAGGCTTCAACAGCAATAATGCAATAGAATCTGAAGATCCGCTTGGAAGACCGAAAGATAAAATCTTGCTACTTACTGGACCTCCTGGATTAGGCAAGACAACCCTAGCTCATGTGATTGCATCCCAAGCTGGATATAGAGTATCAGAAATCAATGCATCGGATGATAGATCAGCCAAGATCGTTCACGACCGAATTCGACAATCTCTAGAGTCTACCACTATCACCTCTCTTGGAAGCTTGAGCAGTTCAAAACCTACCTGTCTCATTATTGATGAAATTGATGGGGCTGCGGGAGGTGATGCTGGTTTTATCAAGACACTAGTCAAACTCGTCATGGATGGAAGCAGGATACCTTATGCTTCCAAGTTTGCTGCCAATCCTAACGGAAAAGGAAAGAAGAAAGAGGCTATGCCGCTTCAAAGGCCTATCATATGCATCTGTAACGATCTGTACGTACCGGCATTGCGACCTTTGAGAGCTATAGCGCGGATTGTCAGATTCCAACCGCCTACAACCGGTATGCTGGTCAAGCGATTGAAGGATATCTGCGAAGGCGAGAAATTGAAGAGCGACCACAAGAGCTTGACCACGCTAGTGGAAGTGGCAGAAGGCGACATGAGAAGCTGTCTCAACACTTTACAGGTACGTTTCAATGAAAGCTACAAGCAACTACGCCAAGCTGACAGCGCCGCTCCCGGTAACAGATTGTCCGCGCCCAAAGCTCGACCCTAGATGTCAAGGCTATCAAGTCTACGGCACTGGGCCTGAAAGATACGCAAACTTCCGTATCCGCTGTCTGGGATAAACTATTCAAGATACCGGCCAAAAAGAGGCAAAAAGGAATTGAAGACCATACAAGTGGAAAATATATCACGCCTCTCGTCAAAGACATCATCACATGTGGAGAGTATGACAGATTAGCACAAAGTGAGCCTGGTATAGCTTTTGATGCTTTTGGGTGTTGCGGCTGATCATTTCTTTTCGAACATAAGCGTGCTTTGAGAACTATCTTAAGGGCAAGACACCTGCAGATGAGTTGCGAGCTTGCTCACGGGCTCTAGATTGGCTACAATTCTACGATAGTCTCGATGCGAGGTTGCGTCGAGATCGTGATTACGACATAATGCCGTATATACCTTATGCTTTCGTCCCGTGGAACCCCATCTTTGCGGCCGTTTCGAATAAGACACCAGACTGGCCTCGTGTGGACTTTGAGGTGCGTCGTCTATAGCGCACATAGTCTTTTTGTGCTGACACTACGAATTTACGGAATTTAGATGCGTTCGAAACGGTCGGCTCATCAGGAGATCGCTGATATGCTATCGAAGTCTCTGCCAATGCATATAAAGAGCCTCTTCAGCGCCCACAGTATCGTTGCCGAGCTGGCACCTCTGCTTATGCGGATAGTCACGCCCGATCTGAAACCGGTACGTATTGGTAAAGAAGATCAATGACTATGATTTGCATTGATGTCTTTTCCTCTGTAGGTCAATCAACAATTGGTCAAGAGCGAAGATAGGTTGGCCCTGAAGAAGCTCATTCGAGCAATGTTGGATCTTGGTATTAGCTATGTACAAGATCGCAATGAAGAAGGACAGGTTGTGTATAAGCTGGAACCCCCTCTAGATGTATTTGCTAGCTTCGAAGGCAAGCGTGCTGCCGATCTTCCAGCTGCACGATTCAATCTCCGTCAGCTTATATCGAAGGAGCTAGAAGCTGAAATCGTCAGACGTGCTGGCGGATCAGATGGAGAAGCTGCCAGAGGATCGAAGAACATGGGTGATATCATGAAGGCCTACAAAAGGTGAGTCTGTTGTATTGTCACCTGAAAGTATCCTTCTGAAGTGTCTCTGTATACCATAGCACAAAAGGAGGGGAAGCGGTCGCTGAAACAAAGTCAGCCACAATAGCTGTCGACTTTTTCGGTCGGCCAATCAAAGCCATCGTGCCCGAGCTGCCGAATCCAAGTAATGAGAACACGGAGGTCGTGCTACCACCAAAGAAACGTATTAAAGTCTTCTATAAATATCATGAAGGTCAGTAGAGTTGCGCGACATCGATTGGTGCACACCCTGACGCGTTTCCTTCTGCATCCAGGTTTCTCCAATGCTGTACGCACGAACGTGAAGGTGACCGAACTCTTCCGATAGCAGCAGATAGTATCTAGCAGTCGCATTTTCCCATTGTTGTGGTATTAACCTCAAGTGTATCATCGTTCTGACTGGAAGGCAAGTCATTCTGCCGCTACGATATCAACGCCTTAACAATAAGCTCTTCCCATGGTAACATCGCATCCTTATCCGTTGGCATTTCATCTGTCTTCTCTCTGTTCCTCAGCTCTTGTATACCCTCCTCTATCACTGACCAAGGTATTACTCCATGCAGTGGCTCCTTTGTATCCTCTCCGTCTACTGTAGACGCTGCTGAGGGATCCAGCGCAAACGGACCTTGTCTAGTTCGCACGAGCTCGACAACATGGGCGGCGCTGTCCACGGCTAAGGCAATGTCATGCACGATAGACCGCACATACGTTCCAGACGAGACTGTCATTTTAAGTTCGAAAACCGGCGGTCTTTCTGCTACGGCGGCAATTAATTTGATCAGCTCGAAAGGCTTCGAAAACACACGGGCTTCACTCACCATTCTCTTTGTGCTGATCTTGAGTGTTGCCTTGTTCTTCTGTAGTCGATGTACTTGTCGAGGCCTGTGGCACCGTCTCCGAAGTGGCATCTTCCGCATCTGCATCACTGGCACGAACAGCCTCGTTCTTGACTAAAGACTCGAGCTTGTTCATCGTATCCTTTTCTTCTTGCGAAAGTTCTGTCTTTGCACCAGTCCAATTATGCTCTTCACCGCTCTTGAACCCTGTGAGTTCTAGGTTGTAAATTGTACAATTCCGCGCTTCTATCGGTTTCGGTAAAGGTATGTTCTGTCTTGCATATTCGTATAATGGCTTACCATCCATTTTGAGGGCGGAGTAGCTAATTGCGGAGTCAAGGCACTCAGACCGTGTATGTCGAGGCCCTGTAACGACACTCACATAGGCGGCAGTTGCTTAATTTCGCCCCTGAAACGGTCAAGCACGGATTCGATCTTTTCTTTGGTAACGTGGGCGAAAGGCGCCGACCTGACACGCTTTCCTTCTGAGTCATACGAGTCAGTGGAACTACCCAGAAGGCCAACGACAGTGTATTCCTGCATGCTCAGGGTCAACCCAATATTCACCGTCTAAGGTGGCGAACAGTCTTACTTTTGTGCCATGTAGAAAGGCGCCAAGCTTCTTTGTACCGTCATTGATGCCCAGAACTAAGATCTTACATTAGTATAATGCATCACCCATAACGCGTAATTCAGTTCACCTAGTACTCCACTGGCCAGCGGATCTAGGGTACCCCCTTGTCCGAGCTTGACTTTGCCCGCTCTTCCGCGTCTCTTGTACTTTCGTGCTCTATGGTGACCTTGCTTTTCTTGGTCCAAGAACAGTTCAGAGCTAGCCAATAGCTCGTTCACGGAATTCAAAAGTTTCATAGTGATTGCCCCAGACGGCTTATGGATTCCCAGCAAGCCAGAAAGCGGCAGCGTTTTGCCGGTGACTGTTCAAGCGGCATATCAGCTTTTGTCTGAATTTCTCTGGTTTCGTGTCCGCTCAAACCGACCCTTAGGCATGATTTTAGCAAAAGCAGTTTGGTATTGCACAATAGCAAAGGATACAGTTTGTGTTATCCTCTAATGGTCTACAACTTTGATCGAGTTTTTTTCGGCTACAAATCTCCCACGAAACACAACTTCGCAACTTTTCTTTCCCCTCAAACCTACAGTCATTTCTGAGCCCTGCTGAACGAAGTGTGACTGATAGTCACTGCTATTCGTTGATGGGCTTTTTCCGTTTCCCGGTGGCTCGACTCCCGGTCCAATAGCTTACACGCGAGGTGTTAAAACACTCTTTTTGGCTTTAACGACCTGAGCTTGATGGTCGGCATCTTTCCAATCTGGTTCTGCCCAGTGAACTTCATTCCATACGGTCTCGGATGCATCATCGCTCTCGTGGTAGTGATAAATGTGAGGATCGACTTGTGTAGTCAATCGAATTGTGATGTCCGTACTGCTGCAAGATGAATCTGAGGAATCGGGTGTTGAGATGGTTTGGCCCGTCAAGTTCGGCATACCAGCTGCAAACTGCATCTTCTGGATGTGAGCCTTGTTCTTAGCGAGCTTGACTTCTTGCTCTAGGCCGGCGATGCGCTTCTTATAGCTGTCGAGATGGAAGGAGGCACGTAAGATCTTCTGTCACAGACAGCTAACTTTCTTCAAACTCACTGGGAAACCTTCTTCTCTGCAATTTTGTTAATCCTTTTCGTCTCCGCAATCAGAGTATCCTTTGCGACGGTGGCTTCCAATTTGGCGATCTTAGCGTGAATTGGGGCGCAGTACAATCTCTGGTGTTTCTGGACATCTTCCAATTTGCCATAGAAGCGGCACCCAGAGGAACTATAGGCGCAAGTGTGATATCTACAATCTTTGCTGTTATGCTTTTCGGTTTCGTTCACTCGGTGGACAACTTCGCACAGCTTTCCATCCTGGACCAGCTTACTCAATCAGCTTGACTCGATGGCATATGACTGTAAAGACGCTGATTGACTTACCCAAGTACGTTTACGCTTGCAGGCTGTATCACGAAATGCGCACAAAGACTGGTGTGACTGGATCTTCGCCGGTAAATCGGCTATTTTGCACCCACGCGCTTGATGACAGCATTTCTCGATGCGATGTTCACACTGCAAATAATGAAGCATCAGTTTCAGAGAAGATGCGTCGTGGAATTGCTTACTGACCTTTTGCTTTTCATGTGACCGTAAGTCGATACATTTTCCAATCCACTGACATCCTTCCGCGCTTTCTGAAATCATAGGCGTGCTCAGATACCTCCGAAAAGCGGTGAAATTGGCTTAAACTGTCTTACTGGTGCACCGGACTTCCAGGTCCTTAATTAACCTTGGAGTCACGATGGAATCACGGTCCTCAGCAGGGTAGACTATGCAGCAATTGACCTGGAATCTCGAAGCCTAGCTTACCTTTCTATGGCGGGGTGCTTTGCGTACAACAAGTCACCCCGGACGACACCTGAGCAGAGGTAGCACTTGCCAGGCGACGAGACAGGATCAATGCAAGTAGAACAGAGTATGTGGCCTTGCCCACTGGAGCCACAGTGAGTCACTTCGGTTGATTTCGGCGTAAAGCGATTCCGAAAGCTCACCACATAACGCGGAGAGCGCTTGTTGCGACTTCAGGGATTTCCTTGCAAACCATACACTGTAGCACAAAGCAAGCAAGCCTCAGAAGGAAACCTTTTCGCTGGTAGCAAGGGACGGTAAGGGGTTACTTGATAGTGGACAGCAACATCTGCGAGGGTGAACAGCTGGGAGCAGAAAAGGCTTGTTGTCAGATGATAGATCATGTTTCATGAAGCAGTAGTTCTTCGACTTCTTGCTGACCTCGACTTCAATTCCCATGTTGTTTCTTGTTTTGACGCTCGCGCCGCCACGCCTGCAGTATGGGCGAGTATCGAGCGCGGTGCAGGAGCAGGGGCACCACTACGGCGTCATGAACAGGCTACAGCTAAGCGTAATGTGAGTGGGTGAGTGTTATGAAGAGCTGACGTCGAGGTCTGCCTCCTGCAGCGGTGTGATGGCTGCAAACGAATGTGGGAGAGCGAACTGTCGAACTTCGCGAATGGATGGAAGGAAGGAAACCTGCGGAGGGGGAATTTGCAACCAGAAGTGGTGAGACCAATGTGCAAGATACTGACCTGAGTCGCTCAGAAGAATGTCTCAGGCTAGAGATGCTTACGTGATTATTTTCTTACTCGCACCGCTGCACATCCAAGTCGGTTCGGTATTTAATTGGGTGAACCACCTGCATGAAGGTGACGGTGAATCAAACAATATCACCAACTCATAGAATTTGCGTAACCGTCAAAAAGTCCATATGCTACATTTGACAACGCTCGGATAGATTATCGCTGTCGACTTCATATCTCGTAAAACAATGGTTTGGGCCCTTCGCCACCTTTGCATTATTGCATCGTCATTGAATTCCACCTTCATCCTTCAGGAGATAACACAGCTACCTCCAGCTCTCTCTACTCCGTCATGCCCACCTCGCATAGCGAATGAAGCCCTTCGAGCAGCTCTAAGTGTGAAAGGATATCCGTATGATCCAGAAGGGCTTCCCACCTCCCGTACAAGCTTGGCTGTACGAAGGGAACGAGCTGCACCTTCAGCGTCATCTACTTGCTGCCATGTCCAGAATGAATGTACCACGCTGAAAAAGACCGAAGAGAAGAATCAGCATATAGTAGGCGGTGGCAAGACTGACTTCAACGCACACTTTGCTTTCATCACACTCTGCTAGACCTCTACCACGGCCATCAGGCTCGATGTACCCGAAGTGACGTGAAGCATAGTCTCTAACGCCTCTTCTGGTACGGGTCACGTTCGATTGTTCTAAAATGAGCAGCCTTTCAGTACCGGGTATCAGTCTGGGCGTAGGTAATGCATGCCGACACACCTTTCACTGCCTGCCGTGTGACGCTCCGGCAATCCACTATAACCATTTCTGCACCTTGCATACGATTCCTTCTGACATGGCTTGTAAAAGTCTTGATGAACTGATCTGATACATTGAAGCAATTGGAAGCTTCTATATTGCGCAAATTCGGACACCCTTTAATCAGCTTCACCAGAGCAGCTTCTGAAAGTTCCGGTATATTTGTGACATTCAGGTGTTCAAGCATTGACGGTGGACCACGATGACGCTTGGATGGTGTCAGAGCTGTGAGAACGCGGTCACTAAGATTCATGGCATCCTCCAAATCGATTTTGCGCAGGTGAGGACAAGTCTCGATAAGCTTGACCAGGCCTCCATCGCGTACATTTCCACCGATACTAGCCATTTCCAAATATTCCAATTCAGGAACCTTGCCAACAAGGTTGAGACAAGCTTGATCAGTCAATCGTGGACACCCTGATAGTCGAAGACCTTTCAACCTTGTAGCACCGTCTTCCTTCGTCGGCCAGCGAGCGAAGGCTTCATCGTTCACATAGCGCGAATAGCCCACATCCAGATACGACAGCTTTGGGAACTGGGTGAGGAGATTTCCAACTACCCTAGCATCCATACTTGGTAATTTTGCAGCATACAGTTCCTCCAATTCAGGTTGACTCATTTCGAGAAGTGCACCAGCAAGAAGATTTCGGCAGAGCGATACATCGAGAGTTTTCAAGCAAGAAATCGTCGATGAGAGAACATCGCAGCAGGTCGAGCTGATCACTGCTATGAGACCGCGTACATTCAAGTGAGCGAGAGAGGGAGAGACAGCGAGGAGGAAATGCAGCGACTTCGTAGAAATACCACTGCAGCCTAAAGCGGTGAAGAAATGGTAAGGGATCATTTAGTCGATACCTACCTTTTTCAAGCATTAGCAAGAATCAAACCCACCAGATAAGTCAATATATGTCAAGCTTGTCACTCCCGACAGTGAGATGCAAGATTCCGTGATGTCTTCTAGATCAGCGTCTTGGAGTTGAGAGAAGCCGCGTAGATCCAGCCTACGCAGGAACGAGCCAGCACGAGAGGCAAGTCTCACGAGACCAGGCGCGGTAAAGGTATCACAGCCTAGAGTCTTGGCAATGTAGACATTCTGCCAGAGTTGTCCATCGAAGACCAAGTCTCGCCATTCCCTACATACTCGGCTCATCTTGACCAGTTCGCGGAGACCAGCTCGTTCACCGATCCAGCGATTTTCAGCTGCACGCGCAGCCGTCCAGGTGCGACTTTGCATAATTTGCCTCTCTTCCTCGGCTGCGGCCTGCACAACCAAGCTAAATACTTTCAACCTCACCTCACGTGGTAGCAGGGCGTCGAAAAGGTTCTGTGGCAGGGCGTCTTCGAAGATCTCGTACGTTGCTGAGTTGACCAGATCGTCTGCACTTCCCCAGTTTACGATTCTATCGAGCGCCGGCTGATATACCGAAGCATTGCAAGAAGAAGGTTGAGATAGCGGAGTCGTAGACAAAGGCCCGGTGAAATAGTTGAACTCGACGCCTCGTCCACTGAGTACAATGCTGCTCGGGCGCGAGCGAAACAGGTGCACTCGATCAGTTGACTCTGAAGGCGTAAGGGGTGGACTTGAGGGAGCAGATCGAGCGAAGCGATCTTGTAGTCTTGATAAAGCTCTTCGACGAGGCGGTATGCCACTAGGTGTGGAAGGTGTCGAGCTATCAGATAGAGCAGGAGTAGAAGTCTCTTCTGTGGCACCCCTTCTTTCCAAGCGGGGCCGGGCAAACGGGATTTTGGACAGTGAGGATGCTCGCTCGCGTCCTCTCAGGAAGAGTTTCTTGGAAAGTTTAGTCCTTAAAGGCGGCCTTACAAGGCTTTCTTCAACATCGTTAATTTCCAAAGCCCTATTGTCAGATGATTGTGCGTGCAGAAAGGCTTGCATCGAAGGGCCCCTCTCAGCAGGGACTGCATCGTGGATCTCAGCAGGTGTCGGCGGAGTTGCCGGGGAGGAGACAATGTAGTCTGCCCGAAGCAGTCGTGTATGATCTGGTGAAAGTGTGAGCGGTGACTGCAGGATACCCAAGGGTATTTGTGGTTCAGTATTTGCTGCACTGAGCGGTGCCGACCGCCGGAATGCCTCAGCCTCGGCTAGAAGACTCTCTGCTTCCTGCTCCTGAAGAGTGTTGAGTCTGGCAAACGACTCGAGCGTGTTTGAAGCACTTGTGCTTGCTCTACGTCGGCCATATGAGGATTTGCCATTGATATGCAGCGATCGGCTGCTCGAAGGTGAGCTTGAAAAGGCTGAAGTCGCTGGCGAAGTGGAGAAGCTGCAGCCGGCGTCGCTTGAGGAGGTCCAGCTGAAGCCACTGTCACCAGCATCGTCACCCGCCGAGCTTGCACTGCTGTCGTAGGTGACAGTCGTAGACTGCCGTAGAGGCGTCGTTGGGATGACAGTGCAGGATGCCATCGCCGCTCTTTATGCGCGATGTGCGCTGTTTGACAGTGCGCAGTCAGCGTAGCAGGACAGTCTGCAGCTGGAGGTGAAGCATCGTCAGTACAGAGGCTGCAATGGCATATCTGCTTGCATGCATTTGCTCACCCCCGGGTGCCGCCGCTGTTCAGGACTGTTGCGCGCTACCTTATCGTCCGGACGTAGATCGCCGCAGGTATACGCTTGAAGGCAGGATACAGGATGTTAGGCACAGAGCGAAGGCAGATTTGATGATTGTACAGATGGGGTCGTGATAGAGATACAAAAAGGCGTCAGGGTTGGTTGGAAGAAGTTGTCGGGAGAATAACCCTGCAATGCGAATGTGCCGACTATCGAGGCAACAGCCGCCTGGCCGCCGGAAGTTCAAAGTCTGTGACTGACAGTCAGAACTTGACCAATTAGAGTCAGACACTGCATCTGGCGTAGTAGCCGGGTGCTTGAGATACCCGGTAACTGCAATCTTCAAGGCGACGTATGCAAGGTTTGTTGCTGAGGGCCCGGATACATGGAATCGGTAATCACGGCCCTGCTAGAGCTGAAAACACTGCTGGAAGAGATCTATGTTACATCGAGTTTTTGCGGTAAGAGGGAGGTTATGCACTACAAGTCTAATAGATCCGCATCTGGCAAGAGAAAAAGCTGGTATCCCAAACGGTGTTGGCAGTCACATAAGGTATATATGCCCAAAGCCCCAAGCTACACCTCCAATAACGACAGTAACGACCAGAAAAAAATTGGGATAACGAGGTTGTCATTTTGCGTTGAAACCGCTTCTAGAACGCCTGCAGCAATAGTAGCTATGAGATACTTTGAGATCTAGACAAAAAAGCAGCACAATCAGCTCTGCCCAGGAATAGAATGCTTTGCCGCCAAATGCTTATGCTTACCGAAAACGGTTCGACCAATCCTGTGACCATCAGCAGAAGAGCTGACCCGAAGACAGACAGGACGAATGCAGCAGTACCGAGGATGGTTTTGTGCGAGTAAGGCCATTTTGTCGTTCCGAGCCTTCTGCCAAGCACCGAGGCGAAAGCATCTCCAATACCGACAGACAGCACACCAGTAAAGTTTTTGATGCCATGTCCTTCGAGCCATAATCCGCCTGCACAACCAGTGAGTAGATAGAAATGACTCAATATGACGGGACCAGCATCTTTGGAGTCGACGAACTCGTTGAAGAAGATGTGTATAGGTGCTCCGACTGGATAGACTGCAAAGTAGCGAGCATACTCTGCAAAAGTGAAGATTGCAAATGCCGCGGAGAATGCTAGTGATGTAAAAGCGGGCTAAAGGGAAGAGGAAAGGTCAGCAATGATTAGAACGCTTCTCTGACCAGGCGTGTTGTTGGCGAGTATGTAAGAAATGCTCACATCGATAATTATTGCCGGAATGAACATCAGTACAGCCAAAGCATGGAAGAATTTCCTTCTGAGATCCAATGCGACGTGCATTCGTCTGTCTTCTCGTAACTCGCTGATGCCTGCAACTGTCAATGCAGCGTTCTTCACGGGATTGCTGCAATTCTCAGCGGTTTTCACTAGATTTCGAGTTTTGGCCAATCTTATGCGTCTTGCACGAACGATTCGAGTCTGCCATCCTCCTACTGCGGCAGTCACAATTCCAAGCCAGTAAAGCGACAGGGCGATTCTCCGCCATCGTTTCCACCCTGAATATTCTCCATGCATACCTTCTACGCCGTCTCCACCGAGAATGCTAAAGCGAGCAGGCCAAGCCCAAGCCGTCCACAGGTTACCACCGAGGGACCAGCCCGCCCATCCTCCGAAAGGCACCAGAACGACGAAGATCAGGCCGAGGCCGACACCAAGTGCGGCAAGCTTTCGATTGCGTCCGCGCTCTTCAGGTCTTCGCAGTCGATGCGATGGCATTTGAGCAAACTGTCGCGAGAGCACAAGGAGAGGTGAAAGCAGGAAGCCCGTAAGAAAGGCTCCGGGTATCATTACGTGCTGGTATGGTACTAGTGGTGTAGGCATGCGAAACGTTGGCGGTATGCCGCCTCTTTTCGTGTAAGTAAGCTACAATGAAAACATAGTGTTAGTCACGTTCCTTAGAGGAAGACGCCCGGAAGAACGCACTCGAGTGAGAGAAAGACGCCAGAACTCCAGTGCTAAGGATATACCAGACCCTGTTGCCAGACTCAGTTCACCCAGTGTGAAGCCACGTCGAACAAGTCGAGAAATGGTATAGAGTGACATTTGGTAGATGAAGGACGAGATGGCCGCTTCTGCTGGCGAGATATATGGTGAAGCTAAAGAAAGCTTTATCAGATGATGTCAGTCTTAGCGCTATAGTGATGCCAGCTTACCCCAAGCAAATGCATCGTTCAATGCAAGTAGAGTCCATAAGAATAGACTGATCGTTCCTGAAACGATAAGCGATCCTAGTAATCGCTTTGTATTGTCTTTTGAGACTTTTTCAACGGATAAGAAGGTGCGCGACAAGACAATGTTGAGAATAAGCACGAAGCTGTTAATACTTGTTGAGAGGAGGAGGGATATTCTCGCTACAATAACCGTACGGTATACTGCCCCGATGTCTGGCACAGTGGCTGTTGCGGGTGGTATCTTGCCAGCGGCTTGCCAGACATCCATAAGAGGCCGAACCGAGCCAAGATAGCCCATCCCTTCTTCACCACGGGAGACTGCATCCCATAAGAAACCAGCAGCAAGGAGGACCGGTACCGTTGCGCCCGCCGCGAAGCCATCGTCTACTGTTGCAGGTGTTCGATAGCCTCTTTCGTCGGTGAACGGGAACATGTAGTTGGACTGCCAGGATTTGCGACGGAAAAGTGCTGTGCATGGTATTGCTACAACCAGCATAATCAAAGGACTGAGTGGTATGGGGGTGAGACGCTGTAGTTCTGCATTGAGCGGCGTCCGTAGCTTAGCCATTCTGTATGCCGTGAGAATTAAGGAGCCAGTCAAGATGGCGACTTCGAGGAGCAAGTCCGTTCGAAAGGGTATCTTGCTCTGACAAGCGATAATACTTGCCGGAGAAGCTGGTGTTGTAGGCGTTGGAGAGCGATTTTGGCTGTTGGATAAGGCTGCAATGTCTTGTGCCAAAGCGCCTTTCGAAGGAGAAGCTCGCCTACGAGAGGCGAGACTTGTTCCGTTGACATTAGGAGTCAATGATCTCGGTCTTCTAGGTGAGTTTGTTATAGTATCTTGAACTCGCGGAATAGGAGATCTTCGTGATTTGGTCAATGCTTGTTCCCACTGATCCCACGCAGCTCGTCCAAAGTGCTGCGAAGGTTCCTGTACGCGTCGCTGAACCAGCAGCTCTCTTCTGATTCCTCCATTTCCAACAAGCTGCGCAGAGCTACCTCCATCTGCTGAAGGAGAGTCATCGATGGTGTCCGGTGATTCCAGACCCTTCAATGCATCCTGCAGTTCGGTTGCGCTATCTTCGGAACTCGAAGCGTCTCCATACTCGTCATTGTTAGAAGCATCCCTCTCGGACTCGTTGGACCCGAAATAGGCACCCTTTTCTGTTCCAGGTGTTTCGTAGTTGTACCGTACAGGCGGCGTAGGCTGCTTCGTGTTTGCTGTTCCAGCTGGTAATGATGGTGTTAGGTCCGGGCTGCGTTGTCGAACGTGAGACTGTTGCGGACCATGAGCAGGCGTAAACGGCTTCAAGCGTGTTCGCTCCGGCGATGGTTCAGGCGATGAACGGTTACTGGAATGCGAATGCTGCAGCTTCGGTCTTGCTCGTCTCTTGTAGCCTGTGGGAGTTGTCGAAGAGCGCGGCTCACGCTGTCCCTGTTCATCAGCGGCAGCATTACCGCCGCCGACTGCACTGCTGGCGGCTGCAGCAGTGGCCGTCGCAACACTGCTCAGGCCAGCCCACATGTGTCTGCATCGTCTGCTTTCTGCCTTGTATCTCGAGCAAGTAAAGTCGCGAAGAAGTATATCGTACATCCGACAAAACGATTATGACAAAGACCGAAGATTGATCGACGCGAGCCGACACGTGCACGTCGAACATGCTCAAGAAGTTCATATCGAAGACCATTGCATTCTAAATCACCAACAACTACTGTCACAAATTTGCGGAAGTCCCTTTCCACGTAAAAGCTAGGAAACAACATCCACATGCCGATGCCATCACAAAGCCTACGAGGAACAGGGCTGAATTGGGTCAAAAGGGGAAGAACATGTAGTACATGCTCAATTGTCCATTAAGAAACGTCTGCCCAAGAGAGGAAGAGCCAGTATCTAATTCGGCGACGTTAAGCTCCAGCTTGACAGACCAACGCTTGAAGGAGTCTTGTAATCAGAAGTAGACAAGCCGTCCCATTGAGGGTTAAAGAGGACTTCGAGTGTTGTATCTCCAGATGGAATATCGATAGCAAGTACAGAAACGCCAGGGTTAGGCAAGTCGTAGCCACCCGGTCCAAGAGGTGGGGCATCGGCTGTTCTGTTCGGAGCCAAAGTCTGGAAACTTAGGCCAGGGGCAGTATCGAGAATGGAAGCTGTCAAGCTCTTGTCGCCGAGAGAGAGAGTTGCAACTCTGTTGTTGTCCGAATAGCTGATGGTAGCATTTGTATGCATGCGCCATTGACCGGCGTTTTGGGCACCAGCAATTTCATCGCGGAGAAGAACTTGTCGACGCTGATTGTAGACTCGGATACCACGTCGGACAGTATTGCTGCGGAAGAAAGGACACGTCAGTAAACTTGTGATGCGTATATTACGCATCTGGCTTACACGTTGCTGTAGGATCCGCTCAGGTCGGTCCACATGAAAGCAGCAGAGTCAGAGGCGGGAGTGAAGTCAAGTGAAGTCTGACGGTCGCCAGTGGAGGCATAGGTAGTAGGTGGTGCATGTCCGACGAGCTGATTCTGACCATTGAAGGAAAGAGTGTTCTGTCCTTCAGTCATGCAGCGGTAGTAGGTCCATCTTTCAGAGTCTTGAGCTTCAGAGCCGAAATAGCCAGGAGCAAGGTAGTCATTTTGGCATAGTTCACCAGCCCATCGCTCGCCAAGTGCTTCAATGACGAAAGTACCAGCATCGAGATTGCCGTGCTATTTAATAGCAAGAACAATGGGTCAGAAGCTGTATTTCTCGCCGATTGCGCAATGATCAAGAGAGTAAAACTCACAGTCTGATGGCCTGTAGCATTACCGGCTTTGATAGCAGTGTATAAGCCATTGCCGTCGGTCCACGAGGATCGGAAGGAAGCCCAAGCATCGCGAGAGTCAGGGAAGTTACGGTCCAAAGGCAGGTTGTACCACCAGTCGCCTTGAACATTGCTATTGTACCAGAACATGGATAGAGGGTCTGCTGCGTCTTCCCGATCTCTCTGGTACAGGGAGTACATTGGGACTGTGAAGATTAAATGGAGTCAGTCAAAACCCGCAAAGGCTTGCATGGAACAGCAGAACTCACTATCAAAGTGGTCACCATACAGCAGAAGAGCATTGGCAGTTGCCTGATACTTGTTCGGACCGCAATCACCCCAGTTGAACTTCTCAACGAAGCCAGTACCATAAATATGGAACATTCCAGTCAAGTTGAAAGCAGGATTGGCAGAAAGAATACCTTGATCCGATCCAGTAGCAGTTTCAACGGCAGAGACCATTTGAGAAAGAGCTTGATTACCAAAGTACCAGTAGTCTGAAGTTTCTGACCATGTTCCATCAGGCATTACTCCGAAAACACCATTTTCTTTCACATTGGCAATGGTATTGGATAGAAGCTGTTGTGAAATGCCCGTGGGGTCTTCATTGGCTACTGCTAGAGCACCTAGAGTCAGACCGCCATTGCAGACGTTGTTCCAGCTGCAGAAGCGATCAATCAGTGTGAATGCCAGATACGAGAGGCTCTCAACAAAACGCATACTCACTTTCCGTTGGTAGTCTGCCACCAGCCGTAGCCAGTCTCCTGAGTATATGAGTTGAGGCCATATCTTAGACCGAGATTGATGATAGACCACATAATGGCATTTCGTCGTTCTTCGGTCCAGGCATCGAACATCCAGTCGTAGGAGTAAGCGAAAGCAGCGGTGAACTCGGCAACGTCACTGTGAGAATGAAATGACAACGAAGACTTAGTATGTCAGGCATGAAAAGGTCATGTCAAGGGCATTGCTACAGTGACCTACAGGAAATGCGAAGGATTCCATCGGGTATTGCCATCTCCGAAAGATTGGGACGAATTGCCAGAGGCGACGAGCAGTTCCTGCCAAGTTCTTTCAACCCATTGTGAGTCATTGGTCCTTCTCCATGCATATGCCCAGTGTTTTGTTCGCAATTGGAGTTCTCTCGCAACATCAAGCACTCCAGAGCCGCTCAAGCCTCCATCCGGTGTGTATTGGACGGGATCCATAGCAGCGTAGCGGGTGGCATTGGCCATAATAGTCTCATCCCAGGAACGTAGATAGGCATCAGCCTGGATCTGTGATGGCAAACATGACCAGCGAGAGCTATCGGCCATGAGGAGGGGATGATCTGTTCGGATCTGCATGCCAGACGAGCCAGTATTGTATTGTGGCGTCGAAGCTGGGCATGATGCAGCGACCGAGGCAGTCGCAGTAGGAGCAGCGGCGGCTGCGGTGGAAGAGTAGATGGGGTTGCCATTGGCTGTAGAGCGGGCACAGAAGAGCAGAGACAGAGTACATATGTCAGCATATTCTGCCAGTAACCCGCGATCGGACTATGGAGAAAATCAAGGCCAAGCAAGTGGATCACGGCGAGACAAGAGGACACTCACCATCGCTTGAGGCAGCGGCAGGAGCAGCAGCAGCATTGTCAGAGATACCGCTGGATGACTTGCTGTCGTTGTTGTTGCTCTTTGACGCTGCAACACCACCTCCGACACCACCAGCAATGGCTGTGCAACCGGAATCACACGACAGGTGTTCAGCCAAAGGCGCGTTCAAAGCAGGACACACACAGAGTAGGACAGCAGCGACATACCTGCAACAAGCAGCACTGGAACACCAATCTTGACCCATTTGCTCTGGTACCACTTCTTGGAGGACATGGGGTAGTTCTTTTCAGGTGGGTATGCGAAGCCCGAGCTGTTCAAGGCTGCAGAACTCGAAGCTGCGCCCGGCTGGTCGACAGAGTAGTAGTCGCCCCCTGCGCCCCTCGAGTCGAAGGGATACTGGTGGGAATGAGACATCTCGAGAGGTGAGATGCCTTCGCTTTGCTGTTTTGAGCTCGCTTGGGCGGATTGAGACACGCGCTGTGGCCCTCTGTGTCCTCTGTGCCCTCGAAAGCTGGGCAGAGAAGGGAGTGACGGGGAAAAGAAAAGACCGTGAGAAAGCCAGATGCGACTGCTGCACTCAGAGCAGTCAGTGCAGAACAGCAACGAGTCGTCGTCCACTCAACCTTGCTCGAGCTTGTTTTGCTTGTCCATCCTGCATTGCTCAACTCAGCAGGGAAAGGAATGTGGCGAAGCGCGCGAGACAACACGCCACAAGGTTCAGTTTAGAATGTGAGTGAAGTCGGGGACGCTTGATACGGCAGGTCGGGCAGGGCAGTGCAGTCTATCTTTCGTGTGTTCGTGGAGGTTTCTCTAGCATGTTCAGTCCAACGCTTCTCAGATCTTCGTACAGTGTTGGCTGTCTTCATGGTTTAGAATCTCGATCACCATAACATAAAAGAACGCGTTTAGCTAAGTTTCGAAACATAGAGTGAAAAGAAGAAAAGCAGCAGCCATCGCTGCGAGTCGTGTACTGTAGCATGGACGGTGCGAAGCTCGCTCTTGACCAGCACGGGTAGTCTGCTGGGCTGAACGCCGCCTGGGTAATAAACGTCAGTACGGCTAGTCTGGCCATTGCGGCATATATCTTCAGGTTCAGGTGAGAAAAGAACTGCCACTATGCTGCAGAAGACGGCTGAGAAACCTGGAGCCGTCCACCTGTATCTTCACAGAAAAAGATTTGTATTGTCCATTCAGGAAGAAGCTTGAAAAAGTCAACGACCTATAGGGTATTGGTTAATAACGACATTCGTGGAAGGAGGTAAATTCGTCTATCGATGTAGTCTTGCTTTACTGCTGCTGCAAGGCATACGTGGTGTGCCTTGCCCTCTTAACTATGCGAAGTCGTGCTCCATGATGACAGAGGTACGCTCGAAGGTGTCTTATAGTCTGACGCAGAGAGTCCGGACCATTGAGGGTTGAAAAGTACTTCTAGTGTAGTATCGCCAGCAGGGAAATTGATAGCTAGGACCGAAACACCAGGGTTTGGTAGGTCATATCCTTCTGTCAATTGAGGTGCATTGGCTGTTCTGTTTGCAGGTAAAGTGACGAATGTTACATCGGGTGCAGAGTCTAGAATTATTGCTTGAAGTGTTTCGCCGCCTAAGCTAAGAGTTGCTGTTCGGCTATCTGAAGAATAAGAGATTGAAGCATTCGTCTGCATGCGCCATTGACCTGCTGCATCGGCACCGACAACTTCATCTTGAAGCAGAACCTGTCGACGCTCATTGTATACTCGGATACCTCGCTTGACGGAGGTGCTAGAATAGAGAACAATGCCTTTAGCCTAATGCCCCTCCTGCAACAAGCTCTCATCAGTGATATCAACTCACGCATGGTTGCTGTAGACTGTGCTCATATCGGTCCACATGAAGGCAGCAGAACTCGAAGGGACAGTATAGTCGAGCGAAGACTGCTGTTCTCCAGTAGAGCCGTAGGTGGTAGGAGGAGCCTTATCGACAAGCTGATTTTGACCTCCAATCGTAAGAGTGTTCTGTCCTTCCGTCATGTCACGGTAGTAAGTCCATCGAACTGCATCTTGAGCTTCAGAAGAGAAATACTCCGGTGCTAGATAATCGTTCTGGCATAGTTCTCCAGCCCATCGCTGACCAAGAGCTTCAAGGACGAAATCACCGGTGTCGAGATCTCCGTGCTATAGTATGACCGCTTGTAATTTAGCTGCATTCAAAAAGAATGTTAAAAAGCGCGCGACTTACTGTCTGGTGACCTGTCAAATTTCCAGCCTTCATAGCGACATATAGACCGTTTGCATCAGTCCATGAAGATCGCATGGACACCCAAGCGTCGGCCTCATAAGGGAAGTGATGGTCAAGAGCAAGATTATACCACCAGTCTCCTGTGGTGTCTGCGTTATACCACAGAAGAGCAAGAGGCTCTGGAGCATCTGGTCTGTCTCTTTGATAGAGAGAGTACATCGGAACTGTGGATGCTTGCGTTAGTGCATGTTCACTACGTTCCGGATGGCGATTAGCTCACTATTGAATTGATCTCCGAATAAGATAAGACCATTGGCAGTAGCGGTATACTTGTTCGGACCGCAATCACCGTAGTTGAATTTCTGTACGAAACCAGTTCCGTACATATGGAACAGACCAGTCAAGTTATAGCTTGGGTTTGCGTCTAGAAGACCTTGATCTGAGCCAGTGGCGGTGATGAGACCGGAGACCATCTGTGAGAATCCAGTAGTACCGAAATACCAGTAATCAGAAGTTTCCGTCCACGTGCCATCTGGTTGAACGGCAGTTGCTCCATTGAGCTTAACATTCGCGATTGTGTTAGACAATAGTTGTTGTGCTGTTCCTGTTGGGTCCTCAGTGGCTACGGCGAGTGCACCCAAGGTCAAACCGCCATTGCAGACGTTGTTCCAGTTACCATTAGTTGTCTGCCACCAACTGTAGCCTGATGATTGGTCTGTGTATGAGTTGAGACCATAGTTGAGACCGAGATTAATGATAGACCACATGATAGCTGTGCGTTGCTCTTCCGTCCAAGCATCGTACATCCAGTCGTAGGAGTAAGCGAAAGCGAGAGTGAACTCGGCAAGATCGCTATTGAAAACCCTCAAGAATCAGTATGCGTCAGAAGAAAGAGGGTATACGTGAATTTCTCTTACAGGAAATGAGAAGGATTCCATCGGGTATTGCCATCTCCGAAAGATTGTGTGGAATTGCCAGATGCTACCTGCAGTTCCTGCCATGTACGGGTGACCCAAGTCGAGTCATTGGTCATACGCCAAGCATAGGCCCAATGCTTTGTTCTGAGCTGAAGCTCTCTCGCGACATCAAGTACACCTGATCCGCTCAAACCACCATCTGGGGTGTACTGAACTGGATCCATAGCTGCATATCGCGTAGCATTGGCGATAATCGTCTCGTTCCAGGCTCTAAGGTAAGCATCGCTTTGAATCTGTGCAGGTAAGCAGTTCCATTTCGCCTCATCGGCAAAGAGTCTTGGATGGTCTGTTCGGATTTGAATTCCTGATGATCCTGTGGTATATTGCGGGTTGCTGGAAGAGCATGTGGCGGAGGCTGATCCAGTAACTTTGGGAGCGGAAGCTGAAGCAGTGGAGCTATAGACTGGATTACCATTGGCTGCAATTTTTTTCGCATTTTCAACAGGATTAGAAACGAAATTGAAAGTGAAAAGAGGTCGTATCGGTCAGTCACCACTAGACCAAGTGCCCCTATTTTCGCAACCGACCTCTAGTCGGCTACTTACGATCAACAGAAGAAGCAGCAGCAGCATTGGCAGCATTGTTACTGATGCCTCTATCACTCGATGTTGAGCTGTTTGAATGTTTTGATCCTTCAACGCCTCCAACAACACCAGCGATGATGGCTGTGCATGGAAAGAAACGCATCCCAAAATTAGCATGCAAGTAACCGATATTTTGTAGGAGGTGAAGTGACACTTGACAAGCAGGTAGCCATTGCAAGTGGATATGATATGCAAGACAGCAAGCGAACTCACCAACGATTAGCAACACTGGAATGCCAATTTTGGCCCATGGGCTTTTGTACCAAGGTTGCGAGGAAGTCGCCTTGTAACCTTGCATGGTAGAGGGGTAGCCTGCGCCTCCAGCGTTGTAGGCTTGCTGACCAGCTTGACCTCTATTCATGTCGTTCATGGAATAGTAATCTGGTCCACTACCCGAATCATACGATCTCGAGTAATTGTGCGACATCGTGTCGATGTGCTTCGTTGGAGGGCTCTACCGTAGAAGTTTGCTCGTCCCCAGTACGAATAGTCTAAGTCGGGTGTTGAATGAGCGTAGTGCGTATGCCTGCTTGTAGACAATTGAGGAGAAAAACAAGCCAGTCCAGATAACAAGCTTGGGAATCGTTGAAAGGAAAGGGCATAAGCCCAGGAAGACGCGACTGAATAAATGAGAACTCGTCAACAAACGCTCGTTTACTATTTCGGTCTGCTGCGGGCATTCGAAATCGGATTTATTCTTGTAACATTCACCGCGCGCAATAATGCAATCTAAAATGGTGGCGAAACGCGGGTACGGAAATAGTTTCGGCTTCGGCAGATCTTCAGGGTGGTCTCACGATATAACACGTCTGCACGACAGCGATACGGTTTCTGCATCCTTGGTATGCTCTGCACAACCGTAGAAACGAAGAACTCCCAGACATCGCAATACGTTGGGTGAAAAACGGCTTGACTGACGTTCACCGGTATCGGAAAAGAGCAAAGGCATCATATTATCGTTTCATACATTTGCGACTGGTTCAGACCTACATGAGCTTACACTGCTAAGTTACTTCCCACCTGCTACATGGCTATTGTTCTATTTCCCTCACAGAACTTCTCCCCCTCTCTCATATCTAATACCCACGTCCAGCGTACTGCTGTTGGTGCTGCTGTTGCTGCTGTTGTTGTTGCTGTTGCTGAAGAGCCTGCTGTTGTGCTTGCATATGAGCACGCTCATCATACTGCTGAGCCGACGCGTTCTGACTCATTGTTGACTGACTAGAGGTGAAATAAGGATGCTGCAATGCTTCATCGCAGGATAGACGGCGAGAAGGATCGAATTGAAGCAACTTCTCAAGCAAGTCAGCAGCGAGCGGAGCGATCTTAGGGTAAAGCGTTCCGAAAGGAATCTTGGGTGTCCGAGGGAATGGTTTAAGCTGGATTTCGGGCTGTCGACAGAACGAAGCGGAGTCAGCAACGCGGTGAGATTGAACAAGAAAGCCGAAAGAAGTTGGACTTACGCTCTCTTGCACGATTCTTCGTAATGTCTGCTCATCTGGAGTTCCCAAGATGCGCAGGATTTGGTTGAGCTGATCATTGTTGTCTCTCCCTCTGAACAAAGGTACACCAGACAGCATCTCCGCCATGATACATCCACAACTCCACACATCAATACTTGTAGAGTATGTTCTTGAGCCCATGAGGACATCAGGTGCACGATACCAGAGCGTTACTACCTCATTTGAGAAGGTATTGACAGGAATACCAAAAGCTCTTGCGAGACCAAAATCAGCTAGCTTTAATTCTCCACGTTTATTGATGAGAAGGTTCTGAGGTTTTAAATCGCGATGTAGGACTCGGTTTTCATGGCAGAAGGCGGTACCCATGAGTAATTGCCACATGAATGAGCGAACGATGGGTGGTTCTAGAACGCCTCGGTCACCGTATGAATCCATGTACTTCTTCAAGTCTAGGTCCATGTATTCGAAAACTAGAACTAGCTTGTTCTCGGTGTGAATAACATCGTAGAGACGGACAATGTTGGGATGCTAGTGAACGCCACGCGTAGCAAGGGGAAGAAATTGGAAGGTCCAGGTCAATATCCGGAAATGAGGAATACACAGCTCGTTGAAAGCTGTAAGGATTGTACACACCTTTAACTCCTTCATCAAGCTGATCTCTCGAATAGCCGTAGACGGTGTGCCCTCTTCCGAGTCGAGATGGATCTCCTTTAGCGCCACGACTTCATTTGTGCTTCTCGAGCGACCCTGTAGCAAAAGAGTTAGCGTCTGTTCTAGTTCATTATAGCGATGTGAGGCATGGTGAAGCTATGAGCAGCAAGGTGTGCTTGCCGTGTAACACATAGGCCCTTGCCTGGCTGTTCCGTCATGCCCAAATGCCAACGATCAACGCACCTTGTGTACTGTGGCATATGTACCCTCTCCCAGCTTCTCAAGCACGATATACGGCGTGTTGGACATGGTTTAAGCTTGCTAGTATCGTGCCAGTCTGTTCTGCTTGTTCTGAGGTGTTGGACTGCTAAAGGACTGTAACAGTCACACACAACTGTCCTTGCCAGGCACCAAGTGGAGAATGCTGTTGGTTGGACCCGAAGGAGTGGTGTGACTGGGAGGTAAGCTTGGTACTCTATTAGTGGGTAGTGAGTGGAATGAAAGTGCAACGTGCGCAGGTGCAATGCAGAAGTGGAAAGAAAGAGTGTCAGCTTCGTCCAGCCTTCCAGGGCAATAATCTCGATCACGTCGTCCAACGAGGCGTTCTGTCGTATAGGCAGGATCAGCAGAATGACAACGCATGTTCGGCACGTGTGACACTCGAACAGGTGTGCTTGAGACCCGGTCAATGTGCAGGAGTGCACGTCTGACCCGGCGGGCAGTAGTCGGCGTCGGTGCGTTGAAACTCGGCTGTATCGGGCGGACTGGACGGCTATGTTGCATACGATGTTGACGAAGCTTGCAAGCATCGAGAGTCTTTCGGGGAGACTGGCTCTTTTGTCCCTGTAGCCTTCAGAGCATCTCTATTCTGTTCACAGCTGGCCTGGAATAACGCCCAAGCTTTGCCATGGCACTTACACACCACATTTCCACTTCCATCCAGATCAACGCTCCACACGAGGTAGTTCGCGCCACGGTAAGCTTCCCATGCCATTGTTGTAGTACAAATGTATGGATTCGATGAAAATTTCGGCCGATGTTGTCCACACAAGATGCTCGACTTTCCCAGCTACCCTCAGTGGGCACACACACCCATCCGTAACGTCGAAGTCGTGGATGCTAAACCCTCCTCGACAAGCCATGCGGATGGTCCTCCCGTTGGCACCAAGCTCAAAATTGTCTTGAAGGGCATGACTTTCAGTCCCATTGTCGTGGTAAGTGTGTCCTTCGCTATTGCTCTATCACATCATAAGCTTTGTAGGTATCGCGTGCTGTGAAAAAAAGAAGTGTTGGTCACGTGCGCGTGAAGAGGATCATCCAACACGGTTACGCTCTTGCTTTTGCTTGTCTTGTACAGCAAATGCTCATCTTACTGTTTCGTTTTCCCTCTTCGGCAGTCCAACACGCCCACAGACTTTGCCTGGCTAGGCCAATTTATCATTCCCAAGGTCCTCTTTGGGGCAAGCATTCATTCGTGTTTAAACCTATCGACGGCAACAAGACCGAGGTGATACAATCCGAGGAGTTTGTAAGTGTCTTATGCACACTTATGAAGTATGGCTCTTGGGGGCCAGAGACTTTGAAAGGCTTTGAGAGCTTTAATCAAGAGTTGAAGCAGCGATGTGAAGCCAAAGCACGTGGAGAGACCGTCGAGGTGGTTTCGTGAAAGCAGGACCTTTCATCCCCAGAAAAAGCCAAGAGAGAAATTGTAGAGTATTAGGGATGCACATATGTTGTCATTATCGCCTACTGAGAATCAGTCCAGCCTGAAGTCTTCACTACCTAGTCGCCGATCACTCATGACTTCTTCGACCGACAGCTTCTGTTCTCCTCTTGCTTGTGCTTATCACACACTTCGTAGGTACCTGTATCTCGTCATGGTTCCGTTAAAGGGCTACCGGTATAGCAACACACATGAACTACATCGGCCGTGAAGCGAGTATAGCGGGAGCAGCAGACAGGATGTCCTCTCCAAGTCTTCGTGCTGCCATGCATCCAAGCGATGAAGCACTGCTATTTACTCCTGCCATCCAGGATTGCCTTACCCATCAACACAAGCGCACGGACACCGTGCGAACATCTGAATCTCCTCACTTTGGTCGTTCGACAACCGCTAGTCCAGATCTGCAGCGCTCAAAGACCTCGACAACACCGATGGATCTAAGCGAGCATCGGACAAGTATGGAAGGCGATGTTGGCTGGAAGCAATGCTCAAGCAGGCTCACCTCTCGACCACATCATTTTTCAGTCCTGTCGTATAGTGTGTGTGCTGCTGCCCTTTCCTGCTTCTAACATACCGTACTTTGTAGCCTTCTCTCGGTCATCGCATCAGGCAATCACAAGTCTGGTGAAACAAGGTGCGGCGGACACTCGGAGCAGCCAGAACGCCCCAGCTGAGTTTTCGCGCAGTATTAAATCCTCGACACGCAACCATCAAGACAACAGTCAATCTGGAGGATCTTCCTCCTTCGGCCGCGGAGGGCGCCAGCTTCCCCCGCTGGAGCTCTGCACGTGCCTCTAGCAACAGCGCCTCTTCATCATCAAGCACTACAACAATAAGACAGCCTGCTTCCCGACATCTCTGGAACAGCTTCTCGAGTCCATTTACTGCCGCTCAAACGTCCCTCAGCAGAGCACCGAGCACTCTGCGCAGCTCGCTGAGCTCATTGTGGACAGAGCAAGAACCCCCAGTTGGCTCGAGCAACTTGACTGCACGACAGATTCGTCGCGCTTCGTACGACGTCTCTGCGCTGATACATCAGAACACATTGACAGGAGGAGAAGCGCAGGACACCTGGCGCTCATCGCAAACAAGTCCACGACTCCTACAGCCTCAAGCTCTGAAGCACGAAGCAGCTCGGACCGCTCGCAATCAACGTCGACGCTCTTATGCTGGCTCAACGAGCACGACAGCAAGACACTCAGTGACTTTCGCGCCTCTACCTGTGTCGATACCGCCAGAGCTTTCGTTAGCGAGAAGTGCGCCTTCGTCATCTACCATGTCTAGACTGTTTGGCGACAATGTCAGGCGGCCTGCTGGTGCAGGCGGGAGCAGCAAGCCCTTCAATGCTGGTTCTACCACATCTTCGAAAAGCTCAATGCCCCGTTCCAAAACCACAGAGACGACGCCTATACCAGCCTCGTCGGCTTCGCTGGCTTCACGCCTACCAACAATAGCGAAGTTACCTCGCTCGATAGGCTCAAGCTCTGGGCTAGTATCTGAAAGCTCATGGGGCTCTTTGGGAAGTGACTTGCTCTCCACTGCACCTTCGAGCATTCTATCGTCATCACCTAGATCCACCTCACTCAGCAAGAAAGCATCGTCTTTCTCGCCTAAACGTCCACAGACCGCACCTGCTAGATCTAGCGACAAGGTGCCTACCTTTGCTTCGGCAGGTTTTCGGTCTGAGAAGACTACCGACAAATCTCAATATGGCTTATCGCATGTGGTTGTAGCCGAACAAACTTCTCAGGCATCAGTCGGTCCGTCAATGCGACACCATCTACCATATCAGCCGATTCTGTCAAAGGCGTCGGCGACGGACCAACCAGGAGCTTGGGCGACTGATTATGACCCCTTCGCCCCATCAAATCAGATCGACTCTGTATCGAAGAGCAGAGAAGCCCCTATTCCTATAGAGAAGGGCATATCAACGAGTCTATCACCTCATATCTTAGCGAGCAGAAGTAACCTCGCACCAAGACGCTCAACCGAATCTGGTGCTTCTGAACAGTCTAAATCGCTTCATGACTCAAGACCTTCCATTGAACAGGGTTCAAATGCCAGTTCGCACAATAAACATGACACTCTTCGACACCCTGAAGCTGTCTTCGGTCTTCCATACGGACAGAAAAGCACTATCTTCACACAACCTGATCGCTTATCTGTTTCATCTTCTGGTCCCGGATATCAGCCTGGGGGTAGGAAGAGTACAGACTGGTCTTTCTTCACCAGGAGGAACTGGTCTTCACCTGTTAGTCATCCTTTCCCTTCGAATGAAATTCCTTATATGTATGGCTATGATGGCACTACATTGGATTATCAATACATACGCTATCAGGCCGCCAAGCAAGCAGGTTGTATGCTTCCTTGGTCCAGCGTCGACTCGTTTCAGGCTTTCAAGCCTGGTAAAGCACTTGATATCGGTTGCGGCATTACAGCATCTTGGATAGGTATGTGTATCTTCCATAACGCGTGACGTTGTCCCAATCTGAACAGACTGCCCTCTTTACACTCAGTTGAAGCCGCGGCGACTTGGACGGAGACGCATTTCGTCGGTAAGTCAGCGTTTTGCAGTGTATACCAGCAGTTTCCGACCTATGATTGGCGTTCTCTTTCGCAGGCATGGATATTGCTCCAGTCCTAGTACCACCATCACGATTCTCTTCTTCAATCGCATCACGCATAAACTTCATTCAAGCCAACTTTCTTGAATCTTGGCCTTTCGAAGATGAAACTTTTGATTTCGTCAGAATAGCTTTTGTTGGGGCTGCTGTACCTGAACATCTCTGGCAGCATATTTTTGACGAAGCGACCCGGGTCCTCGGTAAGAAGGGCTGGCTACAATGTATTGATGAAGTGTCCGTCATCTCAGCACCCATTCCTGCTGCAAAGCTTGCTACCAACAAGGTAGAGAATCACGATGTGTCCGCGAGAACGGCTTTGGGAGAAGGAAATACTTCTGTCATCATAAGTGACGGGGAATCGCGCACTGCCTTGCAAGCCAAAGTGACAGCTTTCGAAAGAGCTTTGAACTCTAGTAAGTCCATTCTCAGCCTACGGCTTTCTTTTTTTGCTACTTTCATCTGACCTGCTATAAAGTGGAACAGTCAGCACAAGAACGCATGCTCTCGCTCTATCCTACTTCTATCTATCCCGCAGCTATGCTTTTAACCTGCAAAGACACTGTCACTCAAGGTCCCATTAGACTCGGACTCGGGTTTGATACCCTTGACCCATCCTCGGTCGCTGGGACGCCAGGAAAAGATGAAGTCAACGCTAGGGTCTTGGATAGGGTCTTGGTCGACGCCACAGCCTGCGCTCTACAAGGGTGGGCAGGTGAGTTTGGACTGGAAGCTTATTTCAGCTTTTATTGATTTCGCTTATTCTGTTACGGCTAGACATCTGCTGCAATAGTCCCGCAGTCGCAACCGGATTGGGGAATAGTTTGCGGGCACAGGCGGAACTTGAGAAATGGTCGGTCTCCCCGATGGTAGTCTCAGGCTATAACGTTACTGACCTGTGTCCTAATCACCCAGCTGGCGGAGTTTAACAGGTACCATCAAGAGTAGAGCCGATATTAGCAACCTGCTATCGGAGCGCTTTGGATGGACCTGCAAAACGGATGAACAGATTGAAAAGTTTCTAGAGCAACAAGTCATAGCAGTTGAAGCTGAAAGACAACTGCTTCTTAATACTCAATCTGAAGGTAGGTAATTCCATCCCCACGCTATCGAGGCTATGTGTACTCTCGCACAGTCTTTCTGATGGCTGATTGCCGTTCCAGCGATTGCAGATGAGTACAAAATGGCAGAAGTAGACAGAGCACTCAGAGAAGTGAAACTGGACCTTGCCTCTACGCGGCGACGGTTAGGGAGAGCGAACGAAGGACGACCAGAGTGGTTCTCTGCTCAGGAATTATCCACTATGAAAGCAGGAACTGAGATCTTGGCGAAGACCGGTAGAAAAGCTTGTTAGGTAAACGTACTGGCGACTGTGTCTATTATCACACCGATGCTTGTCTCTGATATGCGCATGTAACACAGTATCCGGGATTTATTGCATGGGAATAAGTGCTTCTACTGGATCTGTTATACTTGGTAGCACTAAAGTCTACAGAACACGCATCTAAGCGTACTTGCAAGCGTACCATAGACATATCTGACTATTCTTGAGCGTGTGAATCTTGATACTATTGATAGTCTCGCAAAGCCCTTACTTCCAAAGCAGTGACTGTGTGAGATGAATGTACCTACGCTTTTGCTGGGCTCAAAGGTATGGTTTAGGTGATAACAACGACGACAGTCTTAGTGTATGATGATTTTAGATAGTTATGTACATTCTGCTTTTAGCGTAAAGCTAGCTAACAGAGCATAGAATATAAATGGTTGAACGTATGGGTTAGATAGATCGGATCTTGTTTTCTTGTTAGTACAGTTTTTCTTTGCAATCGCCGCTTTTGCGTTTTTTTTTTTTGTTTTGCGCTTCACTTAGCGATCTTGAAATATAGATAAGTCTGCATCAACATACTGTATGCATCGATTTGTGTGTACAAATCGGCCATTAAGGTGCGTTCCGCTTAGCCATAACATATGCGTGTAGGCCAAGTCGTTCTATGGTGAGGGTCTGGCAACATCAGCCTAGCCTGATAATATGATCCCTGCCGTGACATACCAAGCATATCAATGTGAGATAACCCAGTCGCATCGATGACTAACTTGAAGCCGTCAGCATACACCGCCTGCAAGGGGAAAAAGAAGGAAGTCGTAGATCAGCATGCAGACAACTTCCAGTAGCACCATGCTGCTACAAACGAAACCTACTTCAATCTTGTTTGACTCCCGATGGTCTCGGATCCTGGCAATCACACGAAGAGCCTGTCCGTTATTGCCCGTCAAGCCATTTGTAGGTGACAAGTTTCCATTTCCAACAATTGCGGTCGAGACTGTTGACTCGGTGCTGTTGCATCTGGGTATTTTGGCACTTCCAGCTTTTGGTTGTGGTCTCGTCTTTTGGGTTGCTGCATCGCTACTGCCGCTTGAAGCGATAGTAGAATTGATCTGAGTAATAGCTTGACTATCAGAAGAGATTGATTTTAAAGTACCTAAATCGACACTAGATCTTTTCTTGAATCTCTCCAGTCTCATCAATAATTTTTTACATTCTTGGCCGGAAACTGTAGATGGGTTGTAGGACACAGCGATATGATCTATGTATACCGTATGAGAGGAAGTCAGAGGTGTGGCTGGGGATGTTGGTGAATCTGTTCTTGCATTTGATATAGTGGAGGGAAGTAAGAGAGTTCCAAAAGAAGAAGACTGTTTCAGAATACATGCGACATCTTCGACTTCTGGTGGGGTATATGAGTAAATTGAAGAAGTATCATCAAAGTAGGCTTGTAATGTATGTTGACCTAAAGGCGATCTCGGTGATTTTGGAGAGGCTAGCGCCCCTCCTCCAGTAACTGGCTTGATATTGGGAACGGAAGCAGGTACACTTCGCAAGGAGAGACTGGAAGGTATCTTCCTAGGTGTCGACGAAATATCGGACGAAAGTCCGGTTGCATTGTCTTTGGCTGTGATACTTCGCAAGGCGGACGAGCTCTTCAAGCAAGTATTGATAGTATTTGAGCGACTTCGCTTTGTAGGAGATGGTGAGGTACGCAAGTTCTGCGTAGGTTGCCTGAGAACTGAAGCTTTGTCACCAGTCCAACCTTGTGACGCCTCTATGCTGCTGACATTCCACGAGTTCGGGTAGCTCACTGCTCGAAGAAGAGGTGAAGGTAGGCGAGATGCAACAGGCAGAGGAGGGGATATAGGTGTAGTAGGAGAGTCGCACGACGAAGGTGAAGATAAGGAAGATGTCGATAATATCTCTTGAGCGTCGTCATTGTTGCTACCCCATGAAGGTATCAAACTAGTCATGATCATCGATTTGAGATTGGGTCTTCTTGGTGTAGTCATGTTCGACTGACAAGGAGATGGTGACCCTTTCGCAGAGGAATAAGGGAGAACAAGTTCGTTGAGAATAGATGCGGAGCCAGATCTAGATCTCGTTGCGAGATCTCCCTTTTCGCAAGTCGCGAAGTCAAGAGCAGGCTCGCTGTTGTTCATCGAAGTTGCCGTACATTCAAGTTTTGCGACGTTTGTGTCGATCCGGCCCGTTCGGCATTGTCCGTCGTGACGGGACGGTGGCCAAGGCACGCGGGGGGACAATGCAGAAGAAAAGCAGGTGCCCCACGTATTTCGATGTACAAAGGCAGCGGACAAGCGTAGAGATCGAGCGATACGCGATGAGCGATAGATCCAGCCATAAGGCGCAATCCAGGTTCCAGATTGTCATTGTAGGACATGCCGAGAACAAGGTTTGTGGAAACGGCCAAGGCAAGATGAACATGTTTGCGGAAGTGATCCGATGGCCGAAGATGAGCATGTCGAACATGACCGTTGCCGAGATACGGTAGTGAAGATCACAAAAGTATGATTCAGCCCAACGATGCCGTGAAAGAAAAGAAACAAAATAGAATCGCAACCTTCGGTCAGCTTTGTTTGGTTTCTTTTCGGCACAATGACTCATGCTTGCCGGAAGGGTGATAAGTGAAGAACAAGGAAGTGGAGGGGAGCGGGAGGAGATAAGGAGTAGCGTGGCGGAGATAGACCTTACACGGCACGGCTATTGACGTATTGCCGCACTTTTCGACGTGTATGGCTGCACCACCGCGGTAGTATAGCGAACGCCAGAGCAGGGGACGAGGGTGGGAGAGTATGTATGCAGTGTACAAAAAGAATAAAACTTACGCTATAGTAGCCTTGCCTATTGATTGGCGTCTCCTATTCGATGCAGTACTCGACAGTGACAAAGCAGTCAAAGCCGAAGTGGAGCACGACCTTTTCACTCTGGTAGTGAAGGACTGGATACTCGAAGGGTTCTCCTTGCCGTAAGTTGGAGATGGTATGACTGTTGATGAGCCAGGCGTACTGCCATCCGATGCTCTTCTCAGCATTGACGGGGGCAGCAGTAGATTCGTAGCAGGTGCGATTTTGTCTTCATAGGGAGGAGAAACAGGGGGAGAAGATGAAGCGCCCTTCAGGAAGAAGGAGAGCGACCTCGTACTTGAATGTCTGCGATGTGTTGATGGCTTCAGTGTTGACTGACCTGTTCTGTCTTCTTCCAGTGGCGATGTAGGCGCCATTCTCACGTGTCATCCAGTCGGAGGTGTCGTGCTAGTTGTGTTCTTTCTGACTCGTTTTAACAGGATTGCAAGACTGAAGCTAAAGACACTACTAGTAGGAATAGGATGCCAGCGCAGATTCTCTTTTGTTGTAATCTTGCAGTATGACACGTCGCTCGCTCGTACCCTGCTTGCCCGAAAGAAGGTGGCGAAAAATATTGATGCAAAGGTCCGAAGCCCCGACGAGCAGGCAGAAGACAAGAGCTAGAGACGTGTTCCGAGAAGCAGCATGACTTGATGTGGGAGAGTGATCATGCTCTGTCCGCCAGACTGGGGTGCGACTTGCGTCAGTTCTATCGCAGCTGAGCAGCAGCAGTGGCTTCTTACCTACAGCAGCCAGGTGCGAGCTGTCGACGATAGTGTCCAGCAGAGCGAAGGTGGTGACTGCGGCGAGAGGGGCGGTGTGGTATGCTGAGTAGTACCAGTGCGACTAGATGGCGCAGTCTGTATTGTGTGTCCGTCCGTCTGCACTGTCACCCGTCTCCAAGTCACTTTGCAGCAGGCCTTGAGGTGGGGATGGCCATTCGCAGCAGCTGTCGAGATCTGCAAGAGACGAAAAGATAGGAAGAGAGATGGGTTGGTAGCAGGAATCCACACAGCTCGCAAGCAAAGCCAGTCAGAGACAGCTTATCCTGCACGCAGTGATACGGTAGCATCGCTGCTTTCTATCTCTGCTTTCTTGCTTTCAAAAGGACCGAGCCGGCAACGAGGCACGAAGCACGAAGCACTTTTAGCGAGAGAGTTCGGCACGACGGCGGAGATCCATTAGAGCGATCTGCGTGCTCCTGACAACTTTGTCCTGCTCTCCTTGTTAGACTGCCCGAGTTTGTCGGACAGTGGCTGCATGCGACTTCACTTTGTTCATTCAGCTGGGCTTGAGCGAGCGCGGCGGTGTCTGCGGGATGTGCATTGAAGTATGACTGTTCATGGGCTACAGTAGAAGGCACACTTGCACGCCGTTGTGCCATCATTTGCTTCAAAGGTGGAATGCAGAGATGCAAAGCAATTCCCATGCAGTCCTGCGTGACTGATCGAAAGAAGCCGAGCGGCTACCAGACGGACGTGCAATCATCCAAGCTTCTGACTCTCACCGCATCATACAGCAGTTCATTCAGTGATAAGGGATCCCGCTCATCACAAATCATCCAACATGGACCCACACACGCCCAAAGTGTGCATCCCCTACCTCGCAAGGGCGAAAGAGCTGGCCACAAAGGACCCCGTCATTGCTTACTGGTGTGAGTCGAGGTGAAGCTATGACTGCAAGGGAACGGATGAATAAATTGGCATGCTCATTGTTCTGACGCCACCTTCATCCCACTGTGATATCTCACTGCCTTTGCTCGATATCATGCTGCCTTTCACCTGGATATGTGTCGTCCGATCACCATTTCGTATCTCCATGGACAATGGCTTCTACTGACATTATGACTGGCTACTACGGCATGACTACGCTACATATATCCATTCTGCCCCTGTTGTACGGTGCCATCCCCTATGATCACTCACAGGCAAGTTCATGGCGGCCAAAGTCGCACTGGACCAGCTGGATAGTCTAGACGATGCTGGCAAAGCAGCTTTGGAGGATGTGATGGGCGATTTAGAGCAGGTGGGTTACAGCTTCGTCACTCATTTGGGCCGTTACATCTGATCATTACATTGATACTTTTCATTTCATATAACCCTCTTTACCTCTTGATTCTCGAACACGTGCCCAATGTAACACTACTTGAACTGAACATCGTCTATGCACCTATCATCCTCCAAACAGAGCAAATCAGCACTATCGACAAACGAACTAGTCACAGACGACACCGCCGGATCGGCCTACATCTACAACTTCGCATCTCGGGTATTTGATAGGGCAGATGCCGTAGACCGCGCTGGGAAAGCTACGAGGTAAGCAAAGGCTCTGCTTTCTTACACATCGAATGCACATCATCAGTTCGTTCCTAGGAGACTTCCGCATGCCTGACCCCTTCAGTCGATGAGCAAGGACTGACAGTCTCGTCTCTCCCCTCGAATTCGCAGAGCGACAGCGAAAGAGTTCCTCGCTGCTTCCAACTTTTTCGAGATCTTAAGTATATTCGGACCGCTAGAAACGGATGTAAGTAGCTAGTAGCTTGCTGTCTGAAGCTGTTAAGAGCGTATCCCTCTATGTTCTTGTTCTTATCCTTATGGGCAGATGACTGATCTGGCTGGTTCCCTTTTTCATGCATGCTCACAGGTCAATGAGAAGATTACGTATGCGAAATGGAAAGCTTCTTCAATAGCTAAAGCATTTAGAGAGGGGAGGACTCCTACTCCAGGACCTGCCAATGCGCCACCTGTAGCAGGACCATCCTCTCCATTGATTCCGTCTGCACCAATCGACGGCGATACGCAGCATGCCAATGATTCTTCAGAAGACGTATCAAGGCAGCTATTAGGGGGATCCAGTCATCAGGCCTCCTCATCGGACTATACGTCGGACAAGGACGATGCAAACTTAGACTCAAGATTCACATTACCGCCCCCACCTAATGATAATCCGGGATCACCACCTAGATCATTACCTTCCGTCCCGCATATACCTACTTCTCCTTCATTGTCGTCTAGAAATGGACAACATCCATCAGCTCCTCCGGACATTCCAGATTTCTCCTCGTTCACAGATGACAATATTCCCTCCACCGCATCAGCCTCAACCTCCAAAGCCGTACCTTCCCAAACCCCAAGTCAGCCGTCTGCACCAACTACACGCTCAAGTGTGTATGCACCTGTACCTCCTCGACCTTCTGCTCCCCCAGCACCATCTGCACCTGTACAAGATTCGTGGCAGCCGGAGCCTACAAGCATTGACCCGATGGTCATCAGCGCAGCTCAGAAACACGCGAAGTGGGCTATTAGTGCATTGAACTATGAGGATTTGGAGACTGCCAAGCTGGAACTGAGAAAAGCTTTATCCTTGATTGGTGGATAGGCATATGAGGAGGGATGTGACGGGAAAATGGGGGATTAATAGAGTTTCAGTCAGGCGACGTTACGAGTCTGTTGTATCAGTAGTAGGCACATGATACATGCAAGTACCCTCAGGACTCGTTATGTCAATGTTTTCCTGGCACATCGCCAAATCACACTTTCATTGCCTCTGATCTACATTCCTCGGTTCTTCTACCCTTGTTGCCGGATCATTCATGAGTAATGACCTTTCTAACCCTTCTAAATCTTCGAATTTACTACCTGCTTTACGTAAGTTATATATTATCTTAGTACCTTCAATAGCTAAAGGCACATTACTAGGTAATTTGCCACCTTTCATAGCTTTTTCACCAAAAGCATCTGAATTTTTAGGATGATACCATTTCTTTTGACTACTTAAAGGTCCTAATAATCTTAATTTATTAAAATCAACTAAAGGAGCTTTAAAAATTGAGGGAATCAATTCTGATGCTGATGTTGTAAATTGTACTTTACATTGTTGATAAGGTGTTGTTGGATGACCATTTCTTTGTAGTTTGATAGTAGGGATTTGTATTGATGCATTAGAAGAAGAAGAGGAAGGAGCTATCAATGTTATCTTCTTGAGGATTCGAGTAGGCCAGTAAATGCAGTATGCTCCAATACCTAGACCTATCGTTGCGAAACATCCTGCCGCTCCCCAACGTTTCCATGCAGGCCAGCCTTCTATGCGCGGAGCACTGTTGAGTTAGAGAGCGGATAGCGCGAACAGTCAGTATAGCCGGAAGCAGAATGCAGGTAACCCAAATGGCAATTGAAACAGTTACTGTGCTCAAGCAGTATACTCCTGAAAGCTCGCCACTTACTCCGGATCTGCAGGTTGCTTCGGCTCACGGCGCACGATGTCAGCACCATTCAAGCACTATTGTAAAGTCGTAACAATCAGCTCCTTTTCCCCTCAATCATCAATATTCTTCGGGGGGACCTACAAAAATACAGAACATCAAGCCGAAACCAAGCAGCAATCGAGCGTCTGCGACTTTCTCATTCGGTCCCATTTCATAGATGACTTTCTCATTCACGTATTTCTCGGCAACTGAAGCGTCATTTGCAAGACTACTGCTAGCAATGCTGCTACTGCTGTTGCTGCTGGATGTATTGCCTGTACTTGTTGCAGGACTAGCTCGATCAGCTTTTTTGATGCCTGGAGACGACGAGGATGATGGTTTGGCTGCTTTCTTGCTTGAACCTCTGGCTGATTTAGAAGCATAGCGCACTATCATTTGCCGGAATAGTAAGTGAGCAGCAGCATCTGGCCGACTCCGTAATGTAGCGGATAGCATTGTTGCAAGCCTTGTGTGTAGCAGCAGAGGTAAGGTTTAGAAGGAAGAGCGTGCGACATGTCTATACGCCTTAGCCACCGCAAAGAACAGATCCGAGGAAGCGCAATTAGGGTGCCGTCGGCGACAGAGTAGTCAGTATCGGATGATAATTATTAGATTGTCACATGTTATGTATCTATACAGGTAAGGTGCGAGGTATACAAGAGGATATATAGCCCAGGCTGCAGGAGCCTTCCATTCAAGTGAGGTTGGTCAAACCTTAGCTAAATCGGATTAGATCTCGGCCCTGGCAGGTACAAGAACTGTCAGTGATACACCGGAATAGCATATCAAGAAGTCCTAAGGCTTACCAAACGTGAGCACGAGGCCTGTCATATGCACTGGGCGTGTCTGGCGCTTCAGCAGAATCTCCAAAGGGATCGTCATCCAGCAGTGAACCACGATTAGCCTCTTCTTCTTGCACGAAGTCCTTCCATGCTCTGTTGCCGCCTGTGCTAGTCGATGGCTGTCTTGAATACTCCTCCTCATCGGATGATCTACAGTCACGACTAGCAGGTCAGCTGGAACAACTGCATAGGGGTGGGTTTGGTACTTACGTGTAATCCGAGTACTCGGATAAGCTACCGTGGTCGAAGTTATCTCTCGTCTCGACAGCATGTTTAGGATCCATGGGCTGAGGCAAGTTCTGACCAAAATTGATACCCTGCAAGTCCGAATAAATGCCAGGAGTAGGCAATCCTTGAGCAGCTCTAGCCTGGTTGTTCCTATAGATTTCCGTACGTTGTCGATCACGTAGCTTGTCAAGTTCTCCAAACGATTGGATAGATGTATTGTTGAGTCTGACTTTAGCTAGATTGGCTGCCATTCTGTCTGCCTCCTCTGGATCACGAGCTGGCGCGCCGGACGTAGCTGCAGCTGCGTCGGCAGCTGCAGGATTTTGCGCAGCTGCTCTGGACGCCTGTATGCCCTCGTCATCGTCCGAATCCTCGTCTGCCGGCTTCGTGAGCATTCGGTCATATAGGCGCAAAGCGGCTATGATCTGATCACTATGTAGTTCAAGGTTGTCAGCGCCGCGATTGTGCATAGTGGCACTTTGCCTCCCCTTACTTGCTTGAGATGAGCATACCAATATACTCCCCTTCCTTATCAACCTCACAGAGGTGAATATATCGAACGATGAGTTTTCGTGCCTCTTTGAGCTTAAAAAGCTGATCTTGGACTTGTGTATTACTGGCTACAGACTCTTGCTCTCGATTGACACGTTGCAAGGCATTCACGAGACCATTCGCGTACATTGAGGCTGTAGCAACAGCTTGCGAGATCTTTGGCTTTTCCTGTGACAAGCAAATACACGTAAGGGTCAGCATGTGGTCATACCGGAAGATTCACTTCGTAATGTGGTTCTGAAGAGCATTGGCCTTACAGCTTCGAAATTGAACGGAGCTCTTTTCGCAGTAGTCTGCTTTGTCGAGGTAGTAGTAGTATCTCCAACGGACCAGAAGCTGTGTTTCTTCTTTTCTGCCTTCTTGCGTTCATATTCTCTTCTTTCCTCCTCTCTAGCATCGGCTCGAGCTCTTTCTTCTCCTCTAAGCTTCTCAGCCTGTTCCTTAGCACGCTCGTTAGCTGCTTGCAATTCCTTCATCTTTCGTCTCTTCTCCCGTAATTGCGCTGCATGCTGGTCTTCTTCGCTCTGAAGTCTCGCTGCCATCTTTTCATCTAAGCGCAGCTGTTGCTCTTTATCTAGACGTTCTCGTTCTTTCGCGTAGGCTATCTTGGCGCGCTCGTCCTCTTCCTGTTGGCACTCCGTAGGATCAGCACTGTCGAGATTACAAGAGGAAACGAGATTGAGCTTCTGTTAACTCACACCTCGTGCTCCGCCGACTTCGTCCCACCACTGAGCATATACCTTCATGGACCTATCATCTTTGAATTGTTGATGGAAGCCCTTGAGAGTACTCATGAGGTGTTTCTTAACAGTGGGGTCGGTTTGGGGGTCGCCTGCCAAGATCTACAGGGCATTCCCGATTTAAGTATCATAACATATCGAGAACGACACCAGACAGACTACGACATACCTTCATGCGCTCTACGAACGTCGGATCGGGGAAGTTTCCTGGAGATAGAGGATTAAGGTTAGCACAAGTCAGGCTAGCTTCAATACACCGAGACAAGAGCCATACTTTGGAAGTTCGTCCGCTCTCCGCAGTTTTCGACTAAACATTTGATGATCTGATGGGGGCAGTATGTATGGTCAGTGATCAGCGTCATCAGAAATCCCGGTGCTCTTGCCGAGGTACGTCGTCGATAGGCAGCCGACTGATCGGCGGATCAGGCAGCGCAACGTGTGGACTTACAAAGATAGCTCTAAGCTGCATGTGGGTATTGCCGTATTTGAGCTTCTTGCGCAGCATGCGAGCTGCTTCGCTTGGGCTACAGACGAGCATGAGGATGCCTCAATCAGCCAGAGCTGGCAAGTCTGGGCATCGAATGGCCCGCTCACCCTGTAGCTTGGAGGTTGATGGAGTCGACCAGTTCCGGGATGCCCTCATATTCTGTGACCTTGTACGAGCTCGAGCACAGTCGCTCGATCCAGTCAGTGACGGCTGTGCGTATGTTGAAACTGGTCAGTATACTCTTGTTCCGAACTGCATGATATCACACAGCTGCATTCGCTCGTGCAAGCAGCGAGCGTCCCGCACGCCCAGCAACTCACCGGTGTTCGGCTTGTAGCTCGCCTGGAAGTGCTGGGCAGCCTGCACAGCCGTCTGAAGGAAAGCCATCTGTGCGAGTGAGTGGAGAGTGAGTCTGCTGAAGAAAGGCTGCTGCAGGTCTTCCACCAGGAGCAGAGAAGCGATGTTCAGCCAGCTTGACGTCCACTACAGGCTGCTGATCGAGAAAGTCACCTCGAGGACGGGAAACAGTCACGAGAAGTATGTTTGCTATTGCGAAAGGACAAGCCAGCATTGACATGTAGTACCGACTTCATGCTCGTCTACCGGTTCAAGCAGAAACGTTGCCGACGGAAGCTCCACCTCTACAGGCATTTGAGAGAGTCGAGCAGCAATCTTGATTTCCCCGGTAAATCGGAGGCAATATACGAAGTGTAGTTACAGATGAACCGGTTGTCACAACAACTTTCATCTTGCTAGCATTTCTCTGGAAGGCGAATGCTAAGTGTGTGGACGATGTTACCTTGACTACAGCTAGAGATACAGTGAAGCACAGCTAAGAAAAGAATTCCGTACGTCAGCACACTTCGGACAATAGAAGACGAATCTCAGGCATGAGCAGTACTCACAAAACAATGTCACGCTTGATACACGCCTGACACGCTTCCATCTTCTGATAGAGAGCGGCATCACCTATCACTCTGGCTGCATCCCTGACTTCTCTGCAAGTCTCGTCAAGTCGCGTTATGCTTCTGACTATTGTACCTTCCTGTACGTCTGTCAATAGTGCAATCTCGTTGAAAGGCTGTTTTGAGCGGAAAGGGTGCTGCATAAGCATCTCGTCTTCAATCTGTTGAAAGTCCCTGCTCACTCTTCCCTTGGCCCATTCGTATACCACTTCGCACAAGCCAAAGTTGAGGTTGTTCGATTCTGAACCACTCTCAGCGATATCAGCCCTTCTAGCCGTCTGTATCGCCGTCACTCGATCTGCCAGCTGCATCATCTTTTCTCGGCCCTGTTTATTGATAAGTTAATACAGGCAAGCAATAAGATTCAAGTCTGTCTCACCTCTTCCAGCCTAGGCGTAAGTTGTGGCTCCACTTCAGAACGTCGTTCCTGGAATACGAAAGCAGACAGCAAAGCCACGGCTTCTTCCGGCTCATAAGCTGATAAAAAGTTGTCCAAGATGAGCTCCGTGAGAATGAGCTCGTGCCCAGTATTGATCTACGTTCCACAGTCATCAGTCTGAATTGAAGGGTGGTTTGCTGGTATTACTTACTTCACATGCTACTCTCCCTTTGAGCAAGACTGTCGATTTATCATCGATGAACTCCAGATCTTGCAGTACAGCTATACGCTGCTCATAGTCTGGCAAGAGCTCTAAGTTCTGCTCAGAGATAGACATTCGTAATCTATCACATATCGGGTGCGCGATCAGCGAGGCAAGCCCAATTCAGTCATACAATAAAGTGCTTACGATGCGACCCTATCTTCAAGAACACGATAGCCATGAATCATGCGGTACTGAGGAATGTCGCGTTAGTGTAGGCAACCTCTACCCGTACTGGTTTGCCATCAGATAGCGCACCTGTTCATCGAAGTTCTCAATGCTCGCAATGTCGATCTGCTCTCGTTCGGATATGACTTTGCGTCTTTCCTGCAGTAACTCCCTAAATTCGATGCCTCGCAGCTTCCCAACGTCGACTTCTTGCTTTAGAGGGTTTGATCTGAGTGTCTCCACAATGTTCACTGCTTCTTGACGGACTGTATCTGCCAGGCTACTTGGATCCTGAGCGGCTTGATTGTAGTCCAACTGCGCAATTCAATGCCCTTTTTAACCATGGCCTTGTGAAATATAAAACAGCATTGTGGCTTACCTTCTGTAAACTATTAGTTACCAGAGCTACATTGGATAGTGCGATAACAGCAGTAGTGGTAGTCGGTATGCCGGAATAAGCGGGCAACGAAGGAAGCCACGCTGGCGCTTCGCTCCCGGGATTCACTGTACAGATGAATCAGATCAGCAATTCCATTTAGAGGCAGGACGTCAGGGCGCGTTCGTACACTGTGACTTGATCTTCGAATCGCTTGGCAGGTAGATCAGTACCACGAAAGCACGCTGTTGCTCGTTGAAGCTTCCTGCTACCGAGATACTGGGTGCGCCACGGAGAATGACCGCAAGATGGCCGGGATGAGTCTGTTTGACGTACATACGATCAGCTTTCAGCATTTTCTGAAATGACAACCGACTCTTACGCCCTCCCCTAGTACTAACACACGGCCAGGAATGAAAATCCTGCTTGAAATCGACGAATTTGCAAGGCTTGATAAGAAAGACTCGTTGATCTGCGTCAGGCGTAATGTGAGGTCGTAATACTTCCGGAGTCTTTCCAATTGTTCGCCTTCTCCAAGCTTAGGTAGAGCGGCCAATTCTTTTTCGCCCTAAGCAAAACACAGCCGTTCGTCAGTAAGGGCTTCGCGTCAAGACAACATGCTTCAACTGACCTCGAGAATCCGCTTCTGATGTTCAGGTAGGACCCTTTGTGATGCATTTTCAGAAAAACTCCTTTTAATCATTTCTTCGACCCTGAGGGCTTCCACACGCAGAAGATTGAGGATCATAGTATACGTCAAGCGGAATTGAGAGCTAAGTTTAGTTGGTTGTCCGAGTATCATCGTATGTAGCGTCGAGACCTGGTGAAATAGCGAGCTGTTTAGACGACACATGCTAATTTCAATATGGAACTTGACACGATATGCACTCACGTCAGGGGGCTCATGCTCGTTGCAGATGATGATTACAACACCCGTCGTATCGAGCCCACGACGACCGGCACGTCCAGACATCTGCGTATACTCGCCTGCGAGTAGATCTCGGAAATTCCGACCATCGTGCTTCCGAGTGCCCGAAAAGACTACTGTCCTAGCGGGCATATTGACACCCATCGCGAATGTCTCCGTTGCAAACAAGACTTTGACCAGACCACGAGAGAATAAGAGCTCGACCATCTGGGTGAATAATATGGATCAGCATTGCTAACGGACCTAAGAAGGATTTCTAGTCAAGACTGACCTCTTTGACGATAGGTAGAAGACCGCCATGATGGACGCCAATGCCCCTTGATAGCAATTGCCGCATCTTGAGTATTTGCGGTAGCTTCTTGTCCGAGCCCTTTAACCTTGTAATGCTCCTTTCAATCACTATATGTACTTCACTCTTTTCCTTTGCCGTGCAGAGATCGGTATTCGTAAGTGTATCTGCATACTCTTCACACTTTTTCTTTGAAAAGGCGAACACGACGACGGGAAGCAGCTCTCTCTTGCGCAATTCTGATATCTAAATGGTGATGTCAGCTGAATGATCAACGTCCGGCAGCGGGAGGTTCCATCATTGACTCACAAGATGAACCCAAAGCTGTCTGTCTATCGTACCGCCTGCCCGCATCCCACCTTTGAGCGGAGTAAATGTACCAGCGCCCCGTACAGCAGCATTAGCAACAGCAGGTGTGCCACGACCTCGACCAGCTTGTGCGCCGCCACGTCCTTGTCCACCTCGCCCTCCAGCTTGCTGTTGTCCTCCTCTCCCGCGCGCAGCTTTATCGCCCTGTCGTACCAGTGGACCGAGACCAGCAGCTTCTCGCTCTTTTTCCTGTTTACGTTTGAGTGCTTCTCCAGCGTCTTTGTAGCCTTGATTGAGGAACTGTCCTCGTGAATCGACAATCTTGAAAATCTCCTTACCGGCATACAAGTGGTGCTCCAGAGGTACAGGTCGCTTTGGCGTGCTTATGACGTAGATGTCTTTCTTTTTCGTTCTACCGACCCAATCTGCAAACTCTTTGGTATTTGGCACAGTAGCGGACAGCAGGATGATACCTATATGATCCGGCAGCATGATGATAACTTCTTCCCATACGACACCCCGCTGTGATAGACGCTTAGCAAGATGACCGCTATGATAGTTGCAATATGCACCTACCTCCAAATCGTTGACGTAGTGCACTTCGTCGAAGATCACCCACTCGACATCCCTGATCAGATCAGCGCCCTTGTACAGCATACTACGCAAGATTTCGGTTGTCATGATCAGGCAGCTTGCTTCCGGATTAATTTGCACATCTCCTGTGAGGATACCAACGTTTTCAGGACCGAAGGTTTCCTTGAAGTCTCGATATTTTTGATTAGACAATGCCTTGATAGGAGAAGTATAGATGGCTCTGAATATAAGTGAAGTCAGTTCTGCCGCGCTACCTTAATCGCGAAACGGGCGCCCACCTCGTCATGTGCCGTGCTGCAAGCGCTATAGCGTACTCTGCCACTACAGTCTTGCCTGCACTTGTGTGAGCTGCAACGAAAACACTTTCTCCAAGCTCTAAGTGATATACAGCTTCTTTCTGAAACGTATCAAGCTCGAACGGATACTCTCTGGCCATATCTGGCACCAGTTCCCTGAAATTGACAAGCTCATTGTTCACATCTACGACATGGGCCCATTCCTTCTTGGCGATGGCGGGCCGTCTTCTTGTGCTTGTCGATGCTGGCATTTGTAGGCGATGATTCGGCAGAAGCTTCTCCACCTCGGGGTCTAAGCCCTTATGACTCTTGCTTCGTCGCTCGACTGCATTACTCGTTGAAGCAGTTGGCCTATACAGAGGCTCTACCCTGACTTGCTGCTCTGAGTTCAGCAACTCATCATCGTTTGCCGTGCTATCGAAGTCTAAACCTCGCTCAAAGCCTGGAGGTATAGTCCGAATACCGCCTCTGCCGAGAGCATTGCTTTTTTCCAAACCTTCAACTATCTCTTCGAGGGCAGCTTCGGTCTCTTCAGCCCTCTCTTGGATGGCTTCACCGTCCAGACCACCAGGCGCAAAGGGAAAAGCACCGCTTCGGCCACGAACAAAGCTCTTCGTGTCATAAGGATTCGGGTCTCTCGCCATCGAAGTCGAGCCAAGTGCAGACCGATACGCTGAAGCTATGCGATTCACCTGAATGAGCAGAAAGAGGCTGGTATCAGGGTATACGTCTCTCATGTATCTCTCTACACACAGGCGCACTTACTTCTTGATGTCCAGTAATGCGGCCTCGTAGACCCGCAGAGTGAAACTCCAAAGTTGTCGTTGGCTTGGCTGGCTCGGAGAAGTATAGCTTCTCGGTGTCTAGTGGTATTGTCCATTGTCTGGCGTTGCGATATAAGCACTTTCGGTATGTACAATCGAAACAGGACATGATGCGATGCTTGACCGCGCAAACCTACTTTTGCCAGTCTCTCAGCCAGTGCTCCGGCAGTCGATTCGAGGGCGTTAGGAACCGTTCCTCCAGTTCTTTCTTGATTCCCTCAGCTGCGGCCGCACTGTCTTTACTTGATTCCGATGGTCCAGCGTGTCCATTCATATGCTGTGACATAGTCGATCGCTCTTCTTGCTGCCAGCAGCTGCGACTACACAGGAACTTGATGCAAGTCTCAATGAGCAGTCATGAAGTGAGACGACAACTGCTTGTATCGATAAAGTGCGACCCTTTGCTCTGCGGTCTTGCGAATATCGGCTGAGAAGCAACAAAGAGCTGATCATCGAAGTTGGAACTTTTGCAGTTGCACCTGACTTCGGTTGCCTCCGCTGTCTAGCCAGCGCACCAACATCTTACAGGCAGCAGTACAGCTAATGCAGTCGCATGCAGACTACCTCACGTCCCTCTGACGAGGATGAACCCGACAAGATACCGCTAGACCGCTTGGATGCAGGACCTGCGGGTGTCTCACTGTATAGGGCCCTCGATCATCATTATGCAGACACTGGCAGCGTTTCGAAGCTCTACAGGCTCCGTGTAGCCTGCCTGCTTGTGTTCTCGGCGGTTTTTTGCTGGTCTGTCTATACATCCTTTATGCACAATGATCCCTGGGAGACTAGCAAGTGCCGTATGGCATATATGAGCCCTGGCTACCTTCGCCTTGACGGATTGAACGCGTCGCACAGCAGAATGGCAGGCAAATATTCACTGTGGCTGTATCGTGAGCAAGGATGGGATCTGTCTAACAAGGTGAGCCTGTCACCTTCTTTTGGAAGGGGCTATGTCTCATATTGGTCGTTCCTCTTCCGCAGCCCCACGGCGTACCAGTTCTATTTGCCCCAGGCAACGCAGGATCCTATCGCCAAGTCCGCAGCCTCGCAGCTGCAGCTGCAAGACAATACTACTCGAGTCCGGGTAGACCTGATGAGCGTCGTCTTTCCGTTGGCCAACAGGAGCTGGACTTTTTCGCAGGCAAGTGTATGTGGTATTCCCTTGAACTTTGAGGGCTGACATAGAATGTATTCAGCCGATTTCAATGAGGACTTTTCAGCATTTCACGCAGGAACCTTAAAAGAACAAGCAGAATATTTAGCCGACTGCATCAAATACATTCGCGCTCTGTACAGCGATCAAGGAGATGCAGCACCGAGCGCCGTGATTGTCATAGCTCACTCGATGGGCGGAATTGCAGCAAGATATATGTTCTTACAAGAAGGGTTTGAATTCGAAAGTGTGAAAACACTCATCACGCTCAGTACTCCGCACACGATCCCGCCGGCGACTTTTGATAGAGGCGTCGAGCGCATATACCACCACATCAATACCTTTTGGCAAGAGTCGCACAAATCAGTGTATAGTCCTCTCAATGATACTCTATCCGTTTCTCTCGCAGGCGGAATAGCCGATACGATGATTTCCTCGGACTATGCAGACATGTCAAGTTTAGTGCCCCGCTCGCACGGTTTCAGCGTCATCACAACTTCCGTCCCCACCTTGTTCAGCCCAGTTGACCATCTAGCTATGATGTGGTGCGACCAGCTTCGTCAGCAGATCATCTCTGCTTTATTGGAAAGTACAGACCTGCATCGAGTAGATCGCACCAGAAGACTCGATGAACGATTGGCTATCTTCCAAAGCCATCTTTTGACGGGAGCCGAACTCATTCCGAGCACGGTCGCGCCGCTTACAGCAGCGACTTTGGACCGTTCGAATTACGAATACGTCAACGCAAGTCTCTCGCTTTCAAAGGAGATGGTGGTGAATGACAGCCTCTATCGTTTCGACCTCGCCGGGAAGGAAGGCCGACGAGCACAGGTTACTATCGCTGGACATGGCGTCACGGTCAAATATTATGCTTGCGAAGGCCCAGATCAGCAATCCACGTGTCACTTGGTGGAGCAGCCGCAGCTGGTCAATATACCTTCGGACAATATCGATCCGCAAAGTCCGGTTCAACGAACCGGTCTGCCAATATTTTTCTCGGATGTTGAAATGCCAGCATCAGCTGCATACTGCTTGCTGCAAATAAGCAAGACATCTGGAAGCCTTGTGCAAGCACATACTCAGGCTCCTTTTGTCGAAATAGGCACATCTCTTCTTAGTGAGTTGTCGATTCATACAGAAGAGCAATGTCATGTTCTTCTGACATCGTCCCATTTAGACATGTACCTCTTTGGCTGGAAATATGATACTAGGCGTATGCCTGCTGTACCGAGTGGATTTGCCTGGCTATTCACCCGCCTGGATAATCCTCTTATGGTCTACTCCCTTAGCGTGACCGCGGATGAGAGTAAGCAAAGCTCGCAGCTCATTACCTCCGTATACATCTGACCTCTAAATTCTTGGTAGAATGCTCACAAATTATGCCTGTAGTGCGGGTGTCATCGGGAGGTGCTTTTGAAAGCCACTTCTTCGCCGGAAACGTCAAACAGGCTGGCATACATTTGCACTCTGGCGCGCCATATCTGCCCTCTATATCCGGCTCATCAAGCGGCATAATGCTTCAGGTCTGGCACGATCCATCGTGTCCATTGGAAGTTGAATTTTCCGTCAACCGCAAAGCAAGCCTCGGCACTGTTGTGACCCGGTACCGATCAGTCGTAGCAAGCTGGCCAATTCTCATACTTCTGGGAGTGATGCGTCACTTGCTTGTGCCGTCCAGAGTTTCAAGCGAAGTGGCCCACAGCAAAACCTTCGATAGCAGCCTGCAAGCCTTCCTTATAAGCGAAAGTCGATGGTGGATGACTGTGGTCGTTCTCGTTGGTGGTATGCAAGTTCTGCTTCTTCATTTGGAAGTAATGCCTGCAGCCTTTGCAAGTGTCCTTCTGGGTACACGACATGTGCTCCTGCTTTTTCTGGTCCCTGCTCTACTCGCAGTCGTGATGAGTGCTGTGCTTCTATCGAATATCATGCTCGGTATTACGATCTCACTGTTCTCAAGAGCTTTCTCGGCGACTTTTATGGCGTCAGTGTTCAGAAAGGAGTGGGTCGGCGCGAGCTCTCGAGCCTCGACTTTGTATATTGATAACGCTTTAATTATCTCCCAGGCCAGAGCGTTCGCGGTCCAGACTTCTGGGCTTCGCGTTTCTCAGTCTCTTCGTGCTGCTTTTCGCGCCGCACCAATTTGCCATCCTGTCTCTGTTCCTCATGCAATTCTTAACAACGGTACGCACAAGGAGTCGTCCTGTAAGTTTTGGCATTTACAAGTCCTGATCCTTTAGCTGACTTTACGTCCAGTCACAAGCAGAAAGATCTACTAGCGAAACGAACTATGCCGTTCTGGCGATATTGCTATGGCTTCTGCCTCAAAACGGAGCTATCCTGGTAGTATGGCTCCGGAATCTGCAGGCGGGGTGGTGGAGACCATTTCCTTCGGATCACAATGTGTTTGCAATTCTGGGGCCAATGCTGTTGGTCGAGCATCTGAGCAGTGGAAAAGCTTTGCGCCTGCCATCCAACAAGTGAGTAATCCGTGTCCTAACTTCACGACAAACACTGACAACGTGTCCTCTAGATGGGTCATTTACATGACTGACCACGTCTTGACGTTTGCCATGTTATTCATTCTACTGTGGGGCAGTCGATACGTTTTCGTTGTGGGCGAGACAGTCAATCTGCTCTTCATAGGCCTGGCAATTCTGCAGTACGATTCTATTCGAAAGTTTCTGTAGCCATAGACAGATGCTATTACTATACGCAAGGCCCAATCAATCGTTCAGTAGCAATGGCCACCGGCTCAGTATAAAGGCCGACCGCCGATCGCTACGACCAGGGAGCCCCAGACCTGTTGCTCATCTCTTCTTAACAGACATTTATTGTAAGTGGATAAGTTGGTTCTGCGGTACTATGGCACCTCGCAAGACATACATTATTGGCGTTGGCAAGACAAAGTACGAGAAGCCTCGTAACCGCATTGGCTACGAAGAGCTCGGCCTGCAAGCAGCAACAAAAGCATTGCTGGATGCTGGCATCAAGTGAGGCTGTCAATTCATTGCTATGGCTGAGACCAGACTAATATACGCCATCCAGCTACGATGATATTCAGCAGGCCTATGTTGGCTGTAAGCTGCAAGTCCTGTGCACAAGCACACGTGCGATGCTGACTATAGTTTGTAGACGTCTATGGAGATTCTACTTGCGGCCAACGAGCTCTTTACGCTTTGGGAATGACACAGATTCCGATAGTAGGTGGATATGCACACGATTTGTGCTCATCCAGCTGACAGCAGCCTCAGGTCAACGTAAACAAGTGAATGCTCCGAGCGTCCACGCATATCCCCACTGAAACTGACAGGAGATCTCCCAGCAACTGCTCTACAGGTTCTAGGTAGGTCTTGTTCCGCACATCTTGAAGCCCTTTTGTAGCTGAAGCAATCTTCCGGTCGGTTCGCCCTGCTGTTCAGTGCCCTCTACCTGGCGAGTCAAATGGTCGAATCTGGTGCTTGCGAATGCACGATGGCGCTCGGGTTCGAGAAAATGGCCGCTGGATCACTCTCTGCCGCTTTCAATGACCGTACTAATCCCCTTGACAAGACTCTTGAAGTCGTAGGGGAGATAGGCAGTAGCTCGCACGGACCCTTTGCCGCCCGAGTTTTCGGCTCAGGTGGCGAAGAATACTGTAAACGGTACGGTGCAACGTGGGAGGACATTGCTGCAATCGCTGCCAAAGTGGGCTCAATCTTGGCTACAGTTATAACGAAAGCTTATGAATGGTTTCCAGAACCACCAACATTCGGTCAACAACCCATATTCCCAATTCCAGAACGCAATGACCGTAGAGGAAGTTCTAGCAGAAAAGAAAGTTGCCGGCAATGTAAGCTCGCACGATGACCATGTCTTGCCACACAAGCTAATCCTGTCTACCTCTCCAAAGATGACCCGAGCTATGTGCTGTCCAACATCGTAGGCATCTCACGCGCCGGCAAGCTTTGTCGGCGGAATCTAACAACCATACTGTCTGATAGCGATGGCGGGGCATGTGCTATCGTAGCGAGCGAAGCTTTCGTCAAAGCGCACAAGCTCGAGAACCAAGCCGTTGAAATGTAGGTACCAGCAAAGCTCATCTCTCAGTCGACCGTTGAAGCTGATATCTGTATTTAGCGCATCCCTAGCTATGACTACTGATTCTCCTAAACTCTTCAGCAAGAGTGCCATTGAGCTCACAGGGGCTGACATGACAAGAAGGGCAGCACAGAAAGCTTATCGGACAGCTGGGATCAACCCGCAGGACCCACGTCTACGCGTCGTGGAGTGTCATGACTGTTTCGCGCCAAACGAAGTAAGCAGGTCCAAATTCCTGAATAGTGAGGTTGAGGCTTTCGGCTGACCGTGATTTCAAGTTGCTCCTATACGATTCACTTGGCCTGGCCGAACCTGGCAAGGCTCATGAGCTTGTCAGACGAAATGACAACACGTATGGCGGACGCTATCTAATCAATCCAAGTGGCGGGTAAGATTATTGTTTTGCGCGACATAGGAGTTCATGGATTCCTAATTGTGAGTGTAATGATTGCATTAACAGGTTGGAGAGCAAAGGCCATCCACTCGGTGCTACTGGATTAGGCAATGTATTCTACCTAACGATGCAGCTTCGCGGCTGGGCGGGACCGATGCAAGCTACAGAAATTGCTCCAAAGGCAAGTAACAGAGCGGGCGGACAAGGAAACAATAAAACCGTTCCTACAATCGATGATCCGCACGCATTGCTACACAACTTAGGCCTCGGTGAGTAGACAAGCCGAACTCCCAGTTTGCCGTTTCCATCGGCCACCGGTCGAACTCCGTGATAAGGAAATGGAAATTCGGCAAGCGAAGGTGAAATTGCTGATGGAAACAACTATTTTCGGCCATTCTAGGAGGATCCTGCGTCGTCGGTATTTTCCGTCGACCTGCATTCTACGATGCGTCTGGCGCTGAGGAAGATGGTCGTACGAGGTGAGCGGCCTTCGGTGCAATCGGAATTTTCCGGCCACGCATGTAAACAGGAGCAATACTAATTTGACAGCAAAATTTGCAGACTGGGCTACAACCATGGTTGCGAGTGTCGTGAGGTTACAAAGGCAGACGTCGACAAAGTCAAGTCCAAGAGTGCTTTCTCCACTTTCGCGGCTGCGCATCTGTAAGATGATTTTATTTTGTTCCGAGATTGGTAATTCTACAATGCGAAAAACAAGGAGCTATGACATGCAACAACCATCACGACATAACGACTGTAACGACTAAGCGACCCTACTGACCCAGACTGCTTGCGATGTACAAATGCGACTGATGCGAAAACGACTTGCTGCTACTCTGCACTGATTATTAAATGTATAGCTCACTTCTCAGGGGAGAAGCACCGAGAGTGCCTCGACATGTTCCGAATGACAGGTGGGTTGCGCGATCCTTGAGTGGATATCTGATCTTGCGTTCTCTCATCATGACGTTCTCAAGTGTGTAGATCAGATAGAAGCTTGGGTTGACGGTTGTTCGTAAGCGAGCCTCTACGACAGGGCAGAGTTCAACAGCTTGTGGATGTGGCGATGGCGGGCATGCAAGTGAGTCGCATTCGCAGTCTGCAAGACGTTTGGAACGGCGCAGGCGAGATGATCTGGACTTCAAGTGTGTCTCATCTTCATCAGAAGACGACGAGGATGTAGGTGGACTCGACGATGGGACTTGCTTGCGACGCGAAGACCGAGCCGAAGGCCTGTAGTTGGTAGGCGGGCATACGGTAGCAGAAGGCGGCGCAGCTCTGCGCGACTTGGATGTGGAGGTGGAGGAGGAAGATTTTGAGCGGCGAGAGCTTTCTCTGTGAGACCTCGAAGGCGTAGCTTCACGATGGAATACATGTTCGTTCCAGCATTCTTCTGCCTCGCTGTCGCCGTCGCATGCTAAGCAAGCAGGAGTGCTGTTGGCTGCTCGATCAGCGGCTGCGGCTTCCGGGTGCAGCTCATCCATGTCTTCGAAGAAGATGGAAAAGCTGGAAGATGATGATGAGGATGAGGATGCCGAGCTGCTATCGTAGTCCGGCTCGAGTGCTGACCAGCTTGCTTGCTCCTCTTTGCTTGCTGTGGTGAGACTCAAGTCCATGCCTAAAGAGCCGTCTCTGACAAGCACTGGCTGGGCGCGACTTGCTTTCAAACGACGTGCGAGGATGGTAGACATGGAGGAGCGGAGAGTAATATGCTGGGCAACTGTAGTAGGAGATATGAATGTCAGACACTGGTCCTGAATACACTGAATCTGTCTAAGCTGCTGTGCGTTGTCCCACTTACCACAAGAGAGATGCGCCGGTGTTTTTCGCTCCAAAAGCGTGCGCTGTGATTCAGCTGGCTTCCGAAACGAGCGGACCGATAGAAGAGATCCGGTTCAAGAGGGTACGAAACAGGTTGATGTACGGTAGATGATGGTATGCGGAAGAGTGCGAGGAGAGCTGACAAGAAGAAGAAAGAAAGAGAGAGAGATGGGGGTCCCACTTCAACGGCTGGCCTGATATGGATTCATGCACAGCAGCGATACATCCGAGCGTGCTCTTACTGGTCTGGGCTTCCGAGGCTTCCGGGTAACTTTGCCGGCCTCTTGTCGCAGTTTAATAATGACCGCCGCCCCGCCTGGGCTGTGGTTCACCCCGTCATATCATATGGTAAATATCGCACCTTGTCCCTCCGGGAAAACTAAAACCAGGCTGCCGGCTATGCTGCATATCATGACTGCTTGTCGTATCATATGGGGAACCGGAGGTCGGACGGGTCCAACCCGCGCCCAGCCGACCGGTGATGCACGTGTCAAAATTCTACCGAGAATCACTTCCCCAGGAATGCACTCCGGGGGCTGGATTTTGACCGCGCGGAGGATTGGCAGAGCTGTCCAACCTTGTGGTAGCAAAAGGACCCAGCCCTTTTCGGACGTCTCTTCGCAACTTTGTTGCTTCTGTTGCAACTTGTAATCAGATACGCTATCATAGGTACAGGTTTACAGCGGTCAGGCGGTGACTACTTGTGCAGAACAAAGCAACAATGAAAGCAAACCGAAAAGAGACGACGTACTGTTCGGCGACACATTAACATTAACAAAGTGAATAATACGGTAATAATGCATGTACCGTCCGGATTTATGACGACACGGTATGCACGACACACAAGGTGCTGGAACATACGGTACCGGTAGCGATACGATTCTATCTGAAGGAGCCTGGCCTATCCAGTACAACAAATCATACGCTGGCGTAACGTCCTGCACCGGTGCAGGTATACGGTACCGTATGACCCAATTGAGCCCTCTAATAAGCTGGACGCCACATCACTGCTTTGCATCCCTCTCGCTGCGAAGAGCTTGTCAATGTCTGATTATAAATGCCCGAAGCTGGTCATATCACTGTATGGTACCGGTATTGCAAAGGTATACGGTAGCTAAACACTGATGTGAATACTACTGTACAGTCTACGGTACGGCGTTGCTCTAGGTATACTGTACCGGTAGTCATGGAGTCATTCTTTTCGCGTCCCTAGTCAAGACTTGACGTCGCTCTTGGCCAGAGCATGTCCGATACCCCTAATACAATACTGTCTTGCTTTATCAATTATGGTGAGGCTCTACAATTCTCCGAACAACCGAAATTCAAGACGGTTTGCATGCGAACCTTTATATACATACATACGGTACGCACAAGTAAAGTCCTCTTTTGGCGAGAGTACGGTACAATATACGGCCAGTTTGTAGCAGCATCCAGTCAGCGAATCTTACTTGTTTGAGAAAGTGGCAAATTCAGCTTCGCCTGAAGGACAACGTGCCGAAAGTCTGGGCCATGCCTCGGCTAAAAGCCAAAAGTCCGGAGCGTTCCCCGTGTGGCCCCGGATTTTCCAGACCCGTCGCAACGTATGGCCTAGAGGTGTTCTATACTTTGCATTGCACATGGTAAGTCACTATCGGTAACACCTGCGGGCCTTTCAGCCAGCTGTGTACCGGTACGGTATACATACTGCTAAGGTCGTTTGAACCTGTTTCCTCTGTCTATGTTCGAACAAAGACGCTCTTCGCGCTGTGCATGCTAACTATCGGCCTGTATGATACAGCGCACCAAGCTATCTTCCCTCACTAAATTAGCACTCAAGATAAGATGAGCCATTTTCCCGCATTTGTGCTTTTCCGAAGTGATCGTCGTCGAAGGTGTCGAAAGACAGTGCCATCGTCGAACTACTGCAGGGATGCCTAGCCTTGAGATGAGAGGTAATTAATGCTACCGTTCCTAGGACATGGAGCCTTGCTACCCTACTCTACGTGTTATGACAGTCTGGAACCATACGCCCCGAGGCGAAGACTTCACGTTCCTTGCCAGACTTCGGTTGGAATTCCGTTCTCCCTGGCGTAGGTAGAATATCCAGGTAGGCCTGTGAAGATCGAGCTTGAGAGCTGTACGTACGCGCTCGCGAGACATCGGGATGTGAAAAGCTTTGAGGCTGGACATTCAGCTTTTCAGAATCATAGGGATGCGACTAATACAGTCTTCGGTGTTCATGCAAGACTTAGTCCTGTCTTGAATGCTCCCGATGTCGCCCGTCAACTTTGTAATACCTCTATTGAGAACGTGAGGACGTAGGTACCTATTTCAATAACTATCCAAAGATACCTTTACAATCCCCAACGCACACGATGTGGGGCTTATAAGTTACACGGATACATGGTTGAGAAAGGATTCCTGTTTGCTTATGCTAAACAGCATGATACAGATATCAACTGAGCTTGCGCTTAGCTCCTATAGCTACACAAGGCTAATACCACTTAAAAAGGACCTAATGCTGACAAAGGGATGAAGGAACATAGATGAATCCTTCTCTTGTAAGCTACTTCTTCCCATTGATAATATCATACTCCTGCTTGATATACTTTTCAAAATCGCTTGAATCATGGCCACTGATGCAATGCTTCCAAGAACCGTCATGGATACAGACCAGTTTGTCGTTAATGATAATTGAGCAAGATTTCTTTATATTCAATGTTTCGGCCTCTTTGACTGGATGAATGACAGAGGAAATCAAGTCAGCTCCTTTGGCTATCTTTGAAAGGTCTCAACGAGAGGTGCAGTCTGATGGCCACGCAGAGCCGAACTTGGCATATGCCTATAGGTCAACTTACCACTGTTACGAAGCAATTTAGCACCTCTCGAACCAGTATAGCAAGCTGAAAACTCCGCATCCCAATCTTTCCCAATGACTTTGGCACATTGCTTAGCGAGCGAAAGATCGCCAACACGCTTCAAATCTTGAAAGTTCTGGCATTGAATGAAATTCCACCAATCGCGTTGCGATGTTTTCGAGCTGTCTCGGACGCAGAGCTGTTGAACATTACCGTCGCACTCTTGTGAGCCGTGCATACTGTTAAAGATGTCCAGAAAGTTGCGTTAGCTTGGCATCCATCGAAGGACGACCAAATGCAGTCCATGAGAGGCAGTGCATAATCACGGAATACTCTAACAGTGTCATTCCTGCTGTGTATGCCTCACGAACAGATGAACACTTACCACTCGACGCCATAAGGTCTGCTACTAGAGTTTAGGTGGCCAATGTAGACAGTCTTCAAATCCACCAAGTCGCTGACCTGCCCGAGGGTCTTGTCGAAGACGGATTCGCAGATCTACATCGCACACTATATCAGCATGATTGCTTGTGTCACAGCATGGACTGCGCCCACTTCGGCATCCGGGCACCTGGGAGCATTGTTAACGTCAGCAATGTGCAGATCTCCAGCAACAGCGCTTCGTGGGCGGAGTTACTCACTTTGACATAACGCCTAGCACTACAGGCACAAGCTTCGGATAGCCCCCATCATTATCATCGCCGTCTCCATGCTTGGGTTCCTTCTTGTCGCCTTTCTTCTTGTCTTGATCCAGATTGTCATCCTCGTCGTGATACGAGACCTGCTGGAGATCTCCCGCTTCCTGTTGGATTGTGAGAGCCTTGAAGCGTTGGTGGAACCCACCAGACTCCCCATGCAGGGCCTCTATGAGCTCATTGTAGTGCTGGAGAGCATCGAGATCTTCTTGCGCAACCTCAGGCGGAATGAGCAGTCCTTGGGCTATAGTGCCTGCTAGCAAGGCCAGGACAGCCAGGCAGCTTAGACGACGAAGTGAGCTGTCGAAGTGCATGTTGAACGAGTCTGACAAGTGCAGAATGGCTACACGGTATCCAGACCCAGCTGTTGGAGAGAAGCGAACACGGCACTGGATTTGCCACACCCTGCATAAGCAGCTGTCTTGAATGGCACAGTTGTCCATCTTGCCTGCACTCCATCTTGCACATCTGCATCGATGGAAGTATAGACAGCACAGTCAGCTAGGACAGAGAGAACTCCTCCCACAGCACCACCGTCAGCCTCGCAGGCCATGTCGGCCCTGCTGTACACGTCGCCTCGCTCCTCACCGTCTCCAGCAGGGGAGCCGTTCACCCATCCACATCAGCACACTACAATGGCACGACATCAAGTAGCGTTTGGGCAGTCCCATCACCACCATCAACAGCAGTCATTCTCTGGCAGCCCATTCGGAGGTCACTCCTACCCCTCGTCCTCGTCGTCGTTGTCCAGCAACCCTCAGCAGTCTGGTAACGGGGTCAGTTCGTTTGGCTTTGGATTCGCATCAGGGACGTCCACATCAGCAAGCGGATCATCTTATGCCGGACTACCATCAACATCATCAACCTCACCTTTCAAGCTACCTTCCAATGCCGTCATGACAGCTCCCGGATCCTCCATGACCTCCCCGAATCGTCGAAGGCGACGTCGCTCAGACTCGCCAGATGAGCGAGACATGGAGGGATTGCAGCAACATCAGCAGAGTAGCAGTAAAGATGATGGGCACAACAACGAGTCTACCGCTTTTGGTAAGCGTGTCCGAAGAGAGTTGAGGCCGATGAAAAGCATGGGGACTCTGGCTATGCAGGCCTCAGCTTCGTCAGCTCAGAGTCCGCAAAGCAACAGCAACAGCAGTAATGACTTTGACGTTGGCAAGGCTTTAGGTGGGTACAATGAGCTGGCTACAAATTTGAAATCTAGACTGACAATCTGTCCTTGCAGCCTCGCTTTCCAAGCCTGCCCTCCTCTCCATCCTAACTTCGCTCCTCGCCACGCAGCCGACACTCAAGCCAGCAGTCCTTGCTCTTCTCCCGGCACCATCGCTCGAGTCATTCACGTCGACTTTGAATGCAGCAGAAAAGAAAGTACTAGATGCTCTTCCCGTGGGGCGGAACTTGCGAGACGAATATATCTGGTCTCGCGTACGAGCTCCTGTAGAAGAGTATGTTGCAGAAGCGAGACTGGCTTTAACACAGTTCTGTCCCTCTGCTTCGCAAGCATCAGAACAAGACTCTAATGTCCAACAACAACATCCAGCTACTATTTTCGCATTTCTTTTCACCCTCACGCTTTCCATACGCAAACTTGAAGTGGTACTTCCCCGCGCACCGCTTCCATTTGGCTCGACCAACAATCTTAATAATGGATCGGGTGCCAATTCCCCTACCAGCGCCAGCATCAACAATCCTTCGTCTCTGAACCAAAACGACCCTCTTATCTGCTTCCTGCCAGCTCTCATCAACCAATGGCACGTTCTCGTTACCAAGCTCAGCAATCTAGTCAACCAGAATGGTCGCGTATTGTCAGCGGAAATGGTCAGGACATGGTTCAAGCAGCTCGATTCACTAGTAGATGTCAACTTATCTGGCATACAGACTACATCAAATAATTCCGCTGCAGTCGACAACGATGCAAGCTCGGTCGGGAGAAAAGCTACTGAGGCTGTCAGGGAACGATTTGTTAGAGAATTAGGATGGCTGATAGGCATCAGGACACCAGCATTCTCGACTTTACAGACACAACAAGGAAGTCAAGGCGGCATACAAGCAGTTGCAAATCAGTTTATGGATTCAAGAATGATGATGACGGAGAATGACGAATCGGATGATGAGTTATGAAGTGCTTGAAAGACCGAACGTTCCTAAGTATAAGTATCAGTATATCTGATTGTATCATAAGCATATTCAATGAGAGATTTTTGTCATATCAATTCTTCTTCGTTATTACCCGCAATGCTAGCTATGTTAGAACTCTACGACTTTCCATTTGTACGTTACTGCGCCGGTACTCTAAAATATAGTTCGAATGTCAGTGTTCACTACTGATAGTGCCCTGCACAAAGCAATACGATAGCCTCGACTGAGGTTCCTGTACAGGGTCTGAAATTTCAATCGCTCACGAAGGTCTTCAGCTGACTCTTTCATCTCCCCATGATGTTGCCACGCTTCTCAGTCAAACTTCAATTCGTTACAAACTGGTCACTACAGCCTAACTATTGTATTTACATCCCCTGTGCTATTCTATCCTGTTCTTCCTCCCAAAGCATTTGATGTGCATAGCTTCTAGCCATAGTCCAAACTCCTTTCCGCCTCTTCTCGACACCGAGAATTGAATCTCTAATCTCGCCTAATCTATCTCTATATTCGAGCGTATCAGACAAGAATTTTGTTAATTCCTGAGTACATAAATGTACCGCTTCCTGCTGTTCGGCTGGAGTAAGTTTGCGGTATTCTGGGTAGGTAGAGACGGGTGTATTTGCAGGCGAGCGCGATTGTTGTCCTGAAGGTGTCGCGGAAGTACCTTCTGCTGCACTTGTCGATGCCGATGTTGAAGCTTCAGGCTGGTGTGGCGGTTGTCGTCCGGGTGGATTACGATAGACAAAGCGCGGCGTCCCGTTGGGTAACAGTATATCGATCCACTGATAGCCGCCAGGGACAGGCGCATTGGGTTGTCCTGGAACAGAATTTGGGGCTCCGGGTGGAATACCAACGAGCACGTCTTTCGGGGTGACGAATAGAGAGGACACGTAAGGTGCAGGGTTGGCGATTCTCTGTAATGATGCGGGTAGCCGCGTGGCCGGATTATGAGAGGAGACGCTGCCTTCTCCTTCGCCCATAGCGGTATCAGCCATGGATTCGTTGTCCTCATCTTGAGCTACAACAGAGAAAGGTGAGTTACGTCTGGATGCAGTGACGCTTTCCCCGGTAGTTGGTTCTACAGTAGCAGCGGGAGCCGCAGTTTCGACGTTCGTGCTTGTGCCCGTAGCTCCTGAATCGACTTTATCATGCACAGCTTCGTTTGTAATCATGGCTTGCTCGGCTGTTTTCGCTTCTTCAGCCGGCAGTGACTTGTCGGGAGCCGGCAGACCTTTCAATGATGCTTCTAGCTTGACAGCTTCAGTACCATTGACAACTGGCATCTCAGCGGCGTTGACACGTGCATGCTTCTCGTCCTCTTGCATCTCTCCAGCAGTCTCGGCTGCAGCTACTGTAGCTGTTCCAACACCGGCATCCACAGCTGCACCGTTGACTATAGGGGTCGTTGCGTCTACCGGGGTATGTGTTCCATTTGCGCTACCCTTGTCCACTTCCATTGATGCTGTTCTTCTCCGCTTGTTGGGATTGCCGTCTTCACCCTCCTTTCCTCCATTGTCATCGTCTACATCCATTCCTCCGGCCGAGTCAGTTCGACCTTTGTCTTCTGCATCCTTGCCATGAAGGTAGTCTGCTTCTGCTTCGTTAGCAGCTTTCACTTCTGCTTCTATCTCCCGTTCTGCCTCCTCGACTGCTTTGTCTTTCAAGTCTGGCTGGATGACCGGTTCGTTGTCGTTGCTGAAGGGCAAACCAACTGTTCCGTCCAGACCAGCTACTGTTGTTCCTCGTAACACATCGACTACACGCGTCAACGCTTTCAAAAGTGGTAGATCACGTTCAATCAGATCTGTAGGATGCAATGCTAGCTTTTCGAGGACATTGTTCCGTGGGGAGAATGTTCGGGTAACGAGTGGTGACATGACTAGCTCTATTGGATTTTGAGGAGGTGCAGGTAGATAGGCTCTCACAGGCGCAGAAGTGTGATTTGAGGTTGATCCAGAGGTCGAAGCTAGACCGGTATAAGAGGAGTAGACCTTTTTTCTCTTTCGAGGAGACAGAGCAGAAGGTGAAGTTGGCGAGTTAGGACCAGGCAAGAATGAATATGCAGGTGCTTCTCTATCAGGTCTTGCAGCTGCTGTTGAAGATGAAGGTACAAAAGTGAGATTAGGGGTGATCGGATAGACGTCTTTACCGCCCGGAAGACCAGCTTGAGGCCTCTTGACTTCATCAGCTAGGAGGGTGTCTGTACCGTCCATTGTGGGTTTGGCCAAGCTGGATGCCAATTTGAGAGAGTTCCTGCTGTTTCCTTCCAAGAGCTCGCGGTTCTCCCAACCTCCTAGCCGGCCTTTGCGGACAAACCTCGCGCCTGGAGCTAGCTTGTGACCTCGATTTGTCAGAGGTGGACACATTGTTGCATTTGTCCAGTCGCTGTCCTCTGCTTCATCGCTGCCGTAGAAGCCAGCATCGTCGCCTGTGTCCCAGTGGTTGTAGTGGGCTAACAGAGCGCTGTCGTGTGAAGGGAGAGAGAGCAGCAGATATTCTTCCTTCTTGGACCGATGATGGGGTACTCCTGGCTGGTGGTTTTGAGTTTGGTGGTTCTGTTGTCCGTGTTGGTGGGTATGTTGCTGTTGTTGTTGTTGCTGTACCTTTGGTGTGTTGGAATTGCTCGAACTGCTTGATGCAGCTCTTGCCGATGGTCCGCCGGCCTGGGGGTTGCTGCCGCTGCTGATGGTAGGGGCTCCAGCAGCTGCTTGAGCTGCAAGCTTTGCGTCTACAGACATGTTGTTGGGCGTAGTAGAGGATACTCCAGCTGCACCTTGCCTGTTCATGACCAGTCCTACAGAGTGAGGAACAGCGGCAATATCCGATCAGGCATTGCTGCAGGACTGCATACTGTGAGTTGGGCAGTTGGGAAGACGCACCTGCAGCAGGCGAGATTACGGGCCACACCCTCTGTGATGCTGACCTAAACCGCCTGTCCAGACGCTTGTTTCTCTTATGTATGCTCCAGTTGACGCCTGTCAAAGACGCCCTCACGCTCTGCACGCGCACAAGGTGGGAGACGATCGGGATGGAAAGTCCTTCATATTATATAGACGAAGTGACTGCACAGCGTTTCATACTGGGCAGAGTGTCTCCTCAGATGGGCTACAGGTCCATGTAGCCTTCATCTTCATTCTCCCTGCCATCCGAGGTAAAGCCGTCATCAGCCACACTCGCCCATCATGCATGCAGCAACAGAATCTTTGTGCTTCGTTTCCTCTTCACATTATTGCTAATACTGCTGTACCATTAATCGCCCAAGACTCTGAAGTATACATACATCAAACTACCCTCCATCAGGTCCACTCTGTTCCCATAGCGTTTCTAGCCATTCCTCGCCTGAAGACTCCAATGTATCGATGGACCGTGTCATTATAGAGTCTCTCCTTCTCGAGCAGCTCACTTTATCCCCGTCACCTTGGAAGCCAGCATCATCTCAGCCTGCTTATCTCACAGTCACAGTCTATACTGATACCTCGAAAGCTGGCGCAACAGACGACCTCAACTTCTCCGTTTCATACTCCGACCTAGCCAAATTATTGCGGAATCACTTCACAAAAGCGACTTATCCGAAACACGTTTTCACCGCTCATTCTTTAGCTGAAAAGGCTGCGCAGCTCATACTCTTCCATTACGACCCGCCTCTGCCTGGCGAACAGGATTCAGTTGAAGTACGCGTGACTCTCCCAGACGCTCTTCTACACGGTGGCAAGCTACACGCCCACGTGAAGCGAAGTAGACAGGATTATCCTGTCACTCAGTCTGCATACACACCAGCTTCCTCTGAATCTATAGCTGTCAAAGCCGAAAGCCATCACTCTCGTCAGGACTCTATCTCTATTTCCGAATTCACTATCTCTACTATTCTTGGCCTGAGAGATCACGAACGCCTGCAAGAGCAGCCATTAATAGTTGACATTCAAACCTGGCCTAATTACGAAGGCATACTTCCCGAAAGCAACATGGCGTGGTGTGCTCGAACCCTGACAGAGACAGTCTGGAATGTAAGGCAATGTATCTCCGACAAAATTGTGAGAAATTAGGCTGATATCATTCGTCACAGAATGTCCGGTCGAATCACCCTCTTCTGCTGGAGAAATTCTGCCCTGATATAGCGGCAGATGTCATCACAGTCTGCAAAGTCCCGAAGGTCCGGGTGAGACTGGACAAGCCGAGGGCCGTAATGTGGACGAGCACAACAGCTGTTGAAGTCACACGGCATCGATCTTTCTTTCCTCAAATATCATCCCAATCCACGTCCCGATACTTCTCAACATCAGCTCCTGTCTCAGAACCTAGCGCTCTATCCCATTTATCGGCCTCAAATGCCCCTTCCACTTCCAACACTACCTTACCTCATACTGCATACATCGCAATAGGATCGAATGTGGGCAACAGGGCAGCGCATATAAACAAAGCTCTGAAATTGCTAGATGATCCCAGACGACTGTATGCTGCCACTCCATCCGCTTCACCAATACTTCGAGCCACAGACTCGAGGAATCTTGCTCATGAACGCTTTGCGAAACTGCAAGATACAAGTTTGTTATATGAAAGTGAGCCAATGTATGTTATCGAACAAGATCGCTTCCTCAACGGAGTTTGTAAAGTACGTCGACCTGCCCTTATTGGCTTTGGTGAAACTCGCCGTAGACGCTGATTTATATGATATTACCAAATCAGATCAAAACCTCTCTTTCGCCAGTTCAGCTCTTGGGTTTTCTAAAGTCGATAGAGAAGCATATAGGTCGAAGAAAGACCATCGAAAAAGGTCCCAGGGAGATTGATCTCGACCTCCTATTATACGACGATATTGTCCTACGCAATGATGAAGTCGATCTTACTGTCCCGCACCCATTGATTGCGGAACGAGAATTCGTACTAAGACCATTGAATGAGTGAGCAAACATCTCTTTCGGCGCGAGACTTTGACCATCAGACTAAAATGGGCCTCTCACATCAGCATTGCACCACAATTGAGGCATCCAGTGCGAAACGAGACCGTGGCTACTTTGCTCCAAGCACTCAATGCAGAGCCATCCCAACTCCGACAAGTGACACCGATAGCTTCTACTTCCGCAATGCTACCTCTGTCGCTGGACTCTCGTACTCTGATCATGTCAATATTGAACATCACGCCTGATTCATTCTCCGACGGCGGTCGACATTTCTCTGTATCAGACGCAGTGGAGGCCGCCCAGCACCAGGTTGCAGCTGGTGCAGACGTACTGGACGTAGGTGGAGTTAGTACTCGACCAGGTTCGGTGCATGTGACCGAAGAGGAAGAATTACATCGAGTGATACCAGTGATTCAGGCGATACGGGAAGCTGGCATTTCTACGCCAATCAGTGTGGATACATATCGTGCCTCGGTCGCTAGGCAAAGTATAGAGGCAGGTGCAGACATCATAAACGACATCTCAGGAGGTCTGAAAGATCCTGCAATGCTTGAAACGGTCGCCGAACTCGACGTACCTTTTGTACTTATGCATATGAGAGGAGAACCGGAAGAAGTCAATCAGCCAAGGCATCAGAAATATGAGGGTGGAGATGTTGTGTCTGGCGTTCGGTCAGAACTCGCTCAAGCTGTCAGGAAAGCGCTAGAAGCTGGCATCAAAAGATGGAATATTATTCTTGATCCCGGTGTTGGATTTTCCAAGAATGCGCAGGGTAACCTTCAATTACTTAGGGATCTTCCGGCTGTAACAGGCAGGCAATTGCTTCCCACAAGATCCCCTTTACTTCTGCAAGGTACCAAGGAACAAGGCAAGGAGAGAGATGCAGGCGATGCGGATTCGGCTCTGTTATGTAGATTCCCAGTCCTAGTGGGCATATCTCGCAAAGGCTTTCTTGGCAAGATTACGGGACAGGCGGTTCCTACCAAACGGGAATACGCCAATTCTGCAGTCCATGCCTTGGCAATTGCTAATGGTGCCAATATCATCCGGGTACACGATGTAGCTGCAGCACAAGACGCCGCCAAAGTTGCGGATGCTATCTATGGCCGGCAATGAAAGGCCTTCTTCTGAAATATATACTTGGTAGAAGTCCTGTTGTTATCATTATTCCTGTTCGAGATACTGGTTACTTCGAGTGTTCCAGAGCTCGTGCCCACAAAGCCATAATAGCAGACCAATATCTCTTCGCATCTACACGTCCATGTGAGACATGCGGACTGTTGTCGTACACCTCGGTGGTCACCTGGAGGCCTGCTGCTTTTGCACTTGCTATGTTGCGCTCCACGTCTTCACTCTTGATGATGGTATCGGACTTCGAATAAATGTACAGGCGCTCGGCATCTGAGATTGGAGCTTCAGTAATCAGCGATTAGTAATGCGTCATTGAAAAGCTTCATTCCTACTATTAGGGAACAAAGTCGAGTCTACTAGCTCTTTGTGCAGGCGGTCGATGGGCGAGGGCTTCCTGAGAAGCGCGCCAATGGCTTTGAGAGCAAGCCAAGAAAAGGTGATTGGAATGTATGTAAGCCACTTGAGCAGTCTTGATCTTATTGGTGCAGTGAAAGCGCTTAAAAGAGGTCTCAAAGCATTACCACCTGGGGCAGAATCAATAACGATACTATTAGCAGGGAAGGTATGGTTTATTGATGGACCAGGAGCCGTTTGTCGCTGACGACGAGCTCGCAGGAGTTTGGCGATCTCGGTCATCTGAACAGAACCTCCATTGGAGAATGTGTGAAGGTGAAGCGTCTTCTTCTCGGTCGAGGTATCCCGCTTTGTGATTTCTTGCGAATCTAGATACTCTATGGCGGGCTGTACGCTAGCATGTTTCTTCTCGGCATTCGACCAGAAAAAATCTGCAAAAGCTTGTCAGAGATTGAGGCTCTACTGATACTTTACTATGCACGTACTGCTATGGCTCTTCACTACGAGGACCTTCGCTGTCGGTACTAAACGCCTGTACTGGTCGGCATACTTGCGGATGTGTCGGATCTCAGCGTCCATCCAACCGAAGACCACGACCACCTAGAAAAAGCAAGATTCAGTTAACTTGTATGTCACACACTGACTTGGAGCTCACATTGGGATGCTTTGGATCATGCTTCACAGATTGTTGACTTTCCAGTAGAAAGACATCTTCACCCAGTTTCACCAGGTGATCGGCCTCCTCGGCCTTGACGGCAGTAGCAGCGGCGGAGGCTGAGCTCATAGAGCGATGTCTGCTGATGTCCAGAGTTGTCGTTAACAGTCCGGTGTAATTCCGGAACTCTTGACACGATCTTGTTGATCCGGCTGTCGGGTATCGCACGAAGGCGGCAGGAATTCTTGGAAGCAGAAGAGAACACGAAAGAGTGTGATACTGAGGAAAACTTGAACGCAAGGAGCGAGTAATCATTCACGCTGACTGCATGTCTTTAACTGAGCAGCTCTCACGATTTGACTTGGTCGTAAGGAGAGATGTTCGGCTTCGTAGCCGGTCTGCTGTACAAGACATAGTGTTCATACAGTGAACTTCGTACATATGACTTGGATTGCTTCTGTTGCTGGTGAATAGTATTGGAAGGATGCTACTGAGTGTAAAGCTACAGACGACGTGATTATATACAACGGGCAACTTGAGTGGATCAAAGCGTATCAACACATGCAATAAATGACCAACGAATCATACCGATTATAGCACGGCGGTTAATGAAGTCCGGTTGGCGTTCTCTCATGTCAATACCATATCTATTGCCGATGCCACGGCGTCTCATCCTTGACGAGGTTTTCTATCATCCCCAAGCAGGAGCAGACGAGGGGACTTTGTGAAGCCAATGTCGCGTTTCGAGCCTGAGGTAGAGATGATCAGTCTGACTGCAAAGCAGTTCTTTCTGTGAAGATCTTGATGACACTCACCAGGAGGAATTCGATACTGGTTCTAAGAACCCTGGCACCCTCTTGATCTCCGGCATCCTCTTTGAACCGCATTGCTCTAATGAGCGTCCGGTTACAGACCATCCAGGAATAATTGATTTGAGTATAATACATTGAGATTGTATCTTTTGAGTGTGCGTATACCGAATGGGTGATCGAAAGTATCTGATTAGCGGCAGCCATCGATCCGGCGTAGAAACCTTCGTCTTGACCATCATAAATGAAAGGTTCGTACAGTAAAAGTATGGCAGTACAAGGTATGATATGAGCATTGAGCAGATTTGAATCGAGTTTACCACTTGGTAAAGTCTGGAGGTGATATCTTGCCTTATCGGGAAAATTTTGCTGAAAGTTTGCTATCGTTTCTGTGAGGGCTACGAAAGCGGGTGATGTTCTGACTAGCTTCTTGGCTTCGAGGTTAATGACTGAGTCTGGGGCAGTGGAACGCTGAAGGAAATCCACAACTCGGCGGAGAAGCACCATTGCTTTAATTGACAGATGCAGGGAAATCATAGGTGAATCCAAATGCGAGGTAAAGAAAATTTGCGAATGGGGATCGAGGGAAGGTTGATTCAAGACGACATCGAGAGGTGTAGTATCGGACGGCCATACGGGAAGGAGAGTAGTAATGTCTTGAAGGTCAATAGCCATCGCCCAACCACTGCATGCACCCATCCATACGTCACTCGCAAACGCCATCCACATTGTCGTTGATCGGTAAAATACTTCGTAATCATCCGAAGGTGGGGAGAGATACGTAGGTTTCCTCAAGAAATGCCCGGGTGTTGTGCCCATTCTTGTTGATGGCAGGGCGGAATGATTTTGAACATGATTTAGCCCCGTAGCGGGCAAACCTCGACAGGACATCCCAACCAATTGCCAGACATCTATAAATTGCTCCGCAGCGAAAGAATATATAACTAGCAGAATAGCAGCTCTGAGATCATCAAGAACGTGAGAGGCGTTGAAAGTCTGTAGATGTTTCTTCGCCTGTCGAAAATGATACTTCGAAGCGGAAGGAGCGTCTTGCCAATACCCTTTCGCTTCCGGTGGCAACTGCAGCGTTGTCGCACCTAACGCACACAGAGCGTGTAGAAGCGCAATGGATGGGAAACGTGGATCTGTAGGTGGCAGTGCCAAGGAGCGGAAGACTGAATCGGCAGGCAGAACGAATAGAGTGTCGGAAATCATGGCAAGAGCGGTGCCTGCTAGTGCTTTGACAATCTCAATTTGCGGCAGATCGGCGGGCCACTGCGACCAGAGCTAGCGTACGCGCAGATGCAAAGAATACGTCATCAGTGCTTAGCCATGTGTGCTACAGATTTCTCTCTGGGGCCTACCAAATTTCCAGGCCCAAAAGGGGACTGAGGTTGTGACACCGGGGGTGTCATATTCAGATAACCGGGAATTGCTCCCATATTCCATTTTGGATCTTGATAATGTCCGAGCGATGACTTGGTAAAGTAGGAAGTATTGGACTGTTGCTGTTGTTGCTGCTGCTGTTGATTCCCGGACGAAGCTAGATATGATCCGTCTTGATTGGTACTACCTCGACTTGCGTTACTTGCAGGGGAAGAAGGAAATCCTCCGAAGCCGGTCGCAGCAGAAGTTGAAGAAGGTGGTGTAGGTAGTCCATTAGAGGAGAATGGCGAGATGCTGTTTGTTGTGGTTCCTTGCCGACTTGTACTATTTGTTTTAGATCCACCACTTCCTGCACCAGTGGTAATTTCTACGGATGAAGCATTTGAGCTCGCAGCTGCACTCTCCAAACCAGCAGCCGTATTTTGCAGTGCAAGCGGTAGAGAATCTTGCACTTGGAAATGAACATGAGGAGCTTGACGTGCGGTACTGTCTGAAGATCCTGCATGATTGTTTCCACCTAGGATTGAATGTGCAGATCCTTGTGAAGGCTGGGAGGAGGTTTCCATGTTCGCAGCTTGCAGCTTAGCTTCCAGTTCGGCCACACGTGCTAGCAAGGCTTCGACCTCCACTGAATTGTGATCTCGCTTGGTAGTCTTTCTCTTCCCTGCTATCTTGTTACTTGTACTGGAACTTACTCCATCAGCGCAGTTTTGGTCGCCCATGAAATTGGTGTTGTATGCAAGTGTTCCATAGGATGGATCATAGGAATGGTATGACGAGGCGTCTGATGCAATAAGCGGATTCAAAGAGGGCAAGGGTAAAGGTGGAAGATTTGACGCGACCGCGTTTTGATCATCTTCTTGCTTGACTTTGGCTTCACTTTTCGAGCCGTCTTCTGGCTTCACACTGCCACCCCATTCGCACTGGGGCTCTTCTTGATACAGTTTTGCCGAGTTTAGACACGGTGTGCACACTGGATGGATACCTGAGAACACAAGAAAGTGGGTGCAAAGGGCGTTGTCGAGGATGTCGAAGGTACCGTGTGGCGAATTAGCAGTTCCAAGCAATGCCAACGGAGCAAGCACGAGAAGCAGTCAGCGGTCAAGCACCTCTGAGCTCCTACTCTGAAGTATTGGTTGACTCACCATCGCACTTTCTCTTCTTGCGACGGCAGGCCAGACATGCCTGCGAGCAGGAAGATTATCCAGCCAGAAAAAGGATGGTCTCAGGTCATCATCCAGCTTCCTCACTGTGTGGCCACCTACATTGTTGCGGTGGAGCGGAGGCCTCCGTGAGCCAGAAGCCGAGCCAGAAGCCGAGCTCTGTCGCTTGTGCTGCTTTGTTTCGGAGCGCTCTTGCACTTGCTGCTGCTCCTGCTGCTGCTCTTGCCTGCTTTCATCGCTGCCTTTCTGAGGCATGATGATCTATCTGATCACCTCTGACAGCGACAGGCCGGCTATGCGGGCAACCCTCGACAGGTGGAAGCTACACCGTGAGACGGGATTCGCAATCGTATGCAGCTCTGGACGGTGCAGCCTTCCTGGGTGCGCTTCCTGCATGTATGTCTGTCTGGCAGCTGCCTCGATTGCACCGGAACCAACCTGCGAACTGAACTTAATCTTGATACAAGAACGATCATCATCCTTGCATCGACAACCCACTCGAACATCAAGCAGAGCGGTGGTGGCATCTGGTCGCGCAGTGTTGAGCATGCCTTGCGAGGGTTGCTCACGGGCAGACGCAGAAGGATAGCCTGGAAGCCTGGTGCGAAGGTGCACTAGAGGTCTCGGTCCAGTCGCCAGATCCTCTACATTAACTACCTGTCAGAAGTGCAGAGTTGTGGGAGGAGTAGAGTGCAGAGATACGATGGACGGTCCAGTCGAAGAGTACTGGGTTGACGAAGAGGGCAACCAGCATCGTTTCGACGATATTGACGATGAAGATCGCGCAGAAGCAGAGACTGGAGCAGCGTACCACCAAGCACAAGGCGCCGCTAGTAGCAGCAGCACGACTGCCAGCAAGCAGCCCAACGGAACGGCTGCTAGTTCTAGAAAGAGGAAGATTACACGGATCAGACCGCTGAGAAGCTGCCTGAGCTGCAACCGGTGAGTGGCATGAAAAGCTATGTGTAACGCAAGACCAGTCATACATCAAGGTGCAGCCAGGCCTGCATACCTTGTGCAAGATCCGGCTGCAGATGACCATCGGGGAATGGAGTGACAGTCGCTCCCTGTCGTCCATCATCATTCATATAATCTACAGTAATTCAATCGTCTCCGCCGTCGAAAGCCCGAGCAGTCTGCTGCGAGGACCGACTCGCCCGGCATACAAGAGAGCCAAGATCAGATGGAGAGACAGCTGCACTCCCGGTCCCGCACAAGTATGCAAGTTGCTCAGTTGCTGACAACTTCCTTATCACCCCTCCAGCCGCAAAATCAAGTGCGACAGAGAGGTCCCATGTGGCCCCTGCTCGAAGAGAGGCGAGGGCGACGCTTGTTCCCTTGTAGCTGGCTTGAGTGCTGCTCATCTGTGAGTGGACTACTGCGTACTGTTGCCTTACGACTTTGCTGAATGTGGATGCTGGTTTTCTAATTTCGACATTCCTGGCCTCTCGAATCCTCTGTCTATGTGCTTCAACCCGGTCGCCTACCAATACGACTGATATATTGTCCATACACGGAACTGCTACAATGTTACATCCTGTCACAGTACCAATGCTGCCATAGCGGAGCGACTGGCCCAATTGGAAGCTCGCGTGGAAGACCTCGAAGCTGCAGCTTCTTCACCGTCCCCTGGCTCGGCTGAAGTAGCCGGAAATGTCGTCCAAGGTAGCACCGCCAAGCGTTCTAGAGTAGCACTCCCGGACAACAAGTCATCTCCCACGTTCCAAGCCGAAAGGTCTTCCAGCCGACCTGACACTTCAGTGCTCCCCCAAGATTCCGCCACTTCCAGTGAATCGAGACCCGGGTATACCGGAAAGTTGATAGCGAATGCAGCCGAGACTACTTACAATGATGCATTACTTGATCAAACGAGAGGAAGACATCCGCAAGAGCGTCCTGCCTCGGAAGTATTGAAGGTCAACGAAGAGTTCATTGCTGCCAATTGCGAGACGGAAGAAGCTGCTCTTGCGTTAGAGAGCCTTTGCAGGACCAACAGTGGGGATGTGTCCGAGCGTAGTGATGTTACTGCTGCAGGTCTGAAGAGCGCGGGGGGATCTTTCTCTTTGAACAGTACTGCTGTTCCTCAAGTCGGTCAGGAACGCTCAGGAGCAGCTTCTTCGATGTCAATGGGTATTATTCTCAATCCACCTTTAGCAGAAAACAGCACAATACCTCGCACAGTCACCATGTCAGCTGCTGAGAGGAAATATCGATCTACCATTCTTATAGATCCGACAAGTGGTGGAATGACAGGGCATAGATTACAAAGAAGTCTAGATACACGACTAAGAATATTCACTTCACCTAATTTCCCAAATAAAGCGCTTTGTGATCATATCGTATGGAGCTATTTTAGACATTTAGACCCACTTTGGCATGTTCATATTGGTTGGCTATTCGATGATGAGTACCGGGAGTTCTGGAAACTTAGGAACGATGGTAGACACCTTGAAGTGGATCCTGCTTGGGCTGCTCTATTTTTGATGACGCTTGCATTAGGTGAGTGAAACCAGAAATGAAAAGTCTTCTCCTCTTGGTCACTACGATGGGTTCGCTGATTCTTCCGACCTTTCATACCTAGGATTACAAGTTACCGAACTCCCTCTTCCACATCGTTTTCTTCCGCATCCCTCGGCGACTTCGGCGGACGTCCTAAATCTCGCCGACTCATACATATGTGATGTAGAAGAATTGCTCAACTCCGTAAATTGGACACGCACACCACAACTGCGTGTACTGCAAACTCTCGCTCTTTTCAGCGCTTTCCAAACGTTGCACAGCGTTCGCGATCCTACTACTTTTACAATCAACGGAGCAGCTGTTAGAATAGCTCAAGCACTAGGTATACATGATCTCGGAAGTCTAGAAAGTCCCAAAGCTCTATCCGCCATGCTCGATGACGATATTGCTATACCTACTGGAAATCAGCCTCTTAAAGATCATTTTGCCAGAATGCTTTGGCATACTCTTGTGGTTCTAGAACTGGTTCACATCACGCGTGCTGGTATACGCGTACCACTGTCCTTTAGTCCCTATACGACAGAACTACCTAGCAACATTGACGACTCAGACCTACAACGTCTTCCTCCCTCGGCCACAGGTAAGGAGTCCAGCCTTTTTCCTTGGAGACCTTCAAATTATGAACTGACTATCGTACTGCAGTAGGGAGCGTTAAAGCGAAACCTTTTTGGCAATTGACTAGTGTATCTTCGCTTCACCTGAGATCACTTTTCGCGAAGAATGATAAGATATTGCTCGATCTGCCAGCTGACATGAAGGCTACAGACAAGTATACCCATGTGATGGCAATTGATGCCGAGCTACGCAAATGGACTTCTGTAGGTATTGTGTATCCATGCCATGCCTTGTTGAACTCGCCCGGCTAACGGCCAGACTGTTTGACATTAGATTACGCTTGGTGAACGAACTCCTCAGCAAGACTACTTAGCCTATAAACTCAGCCAGTGGCAACATTGGTCACTGATGGCTGATGTACATGGCGCGATCATCCACGCGCACCGTCCCTATATGGTAAGAGTCTTACTTCCCATCACGTAATTGCTTCTAACGAGTAGTCCTTACTAGACGAGAGGTTATTCCGACCCACGATTCAGCTTTAGTACGAAAACATGCTTGGAATCCGCGAAAGTCCTTTGCGAAAGCTGGCAATACCTTCGAGACTACCTAACCGATCAAAGGTTCTGGTGGTCATCAATGCGCTATCTGAGTGCCGCTTTGGTTATTTTCATTGATTTGTTCATCGCAATGGATAATGATTGTCCTGAAGAAATACTTGCACAAAAGAGAAGTGACATACCGCTCATTTGTGAGATTCTGCAAGAGAGGATGAGTTCGGTTCATTCTACGACTAGCAAGTTTGCTACTGCTGCTTTCGGAGTTGTAAGCAATTTACTGGAGGCGGAGAAAGCGAAGAAAGCTACAATGGTTTCTAGGCGGAATAGTACTGATGGTAAAGCTGTTGGAGAGGTGGAGCCTGTTGGAAGGGTTCTCAAGAGAATTGCTGAAAATATGTCGAGCGGGGCAAGCATCAAAGCAGAAGACAGCCATTTGAGCGCAGCGTCAACCTATTCGACACAGACACAGTCTTCCTTGGCAGCCGGGACCTCTGCAGCTAGTGGGTCGGCTCAGCGGCCTACGGATCAAGCAAGCTTCCCACAATCCTCGTCCGCGAAACGAAGCATAGATTTGCGTCGCGCTTCCGTTCCAATTACAGACTCTGGTCGATATGTCAAGATGCCGAAGCTCTCCCCAGCGCAGCAGCCTAATGGGCATCAAGGGGTGCCAGAAACAGCCAGCAGTGACCCTCATCTGAATCTGAACAGCGCCTCGTCGTCTTCGACTCTACACATGCCGAGCTTAGCCTCTGGCTCATCAAGCAGTACACCCAGCTTCGCTGTTGATGGTGATACGTCTTCATCTCGGCAGGAGTCATTCAATTCAACAATTGCGGGATCGTATCCTTGGGTACCACCTGATACTCAAAACGCCAACTACACCTATTTGAACAATGGCAATTTCGTCACAGTGACTCCGCTGCAGCAAACATTAGCGCAAGGATATCAGCAACAACTTCAAGCTACACCTATCAGTTGGGATACGTCAACACTCTTTCATCCTGATCCCTCTGTTTTGCTTCATTCGATGGGTTTCCCAGCTGCGCGACCTGAAACAGTACTAGCGTATGCGCCATCTGATCAACCAGGACAGGGACCCGCTCCCCCTGATCAAGGTCTGCAATATGTCACGCAGGCTCAAACAAACACTGTTCAAACTTCCTGGTATAGCAGTTCTGGGGAGCAGTTTTGAAGTGAAGCTATGGCAGAGCCTGTCGTACTAAAACTTAGTAAAGGAATTATATGTAGCTGTCACATAGTAGGTTTTCGGGTTCGTGAGTGGGAGGAGGGCATTATGCTTGCTTCATGAGTTTAACAGTTCAGAGCATACAATCTGCTCAGGCAATTGGGTAATATGGCATCGACATGATGTAAATAGTCTATCTTTCATACACGGATCATCTAGAGGAAACGTCTCATCTAGACAGAATATGTCTCATCTACGCAAGAATATTTCTGATACTGCTACACTAAAGTGGACGCCGCTAAGCATAGCTAGCTTGTGTTTATGTAAGTTACACCTTTTGAGAGCTGCCAAAGGTATCTTTTACAAACCTTCTAAATGCACTCAACATGGTCTCCCTAACAGCATCTTGTTCAGCTTCTGTTCTACACTTTGATCCTGATTTGACGCCTTGAGTTGCGCTAGTGAGCCTTACGGCACCTGGTCCTTCTAATGCTCTTTTCTCTAATTCCGCTTTGAGTAATGAAGCACATTCTTTATAACAAGCAGATAATTCCAATTCTACAGTTGTAACAGAAGCTCTAGCAGAAGGAGGAGCAACTACATTATATTTTCTAATAACATCATTTATATTTTTTATTGAAATATCATGATAATTTCTCTCTCTTTTTTCCCATTCAGGATCTCTATAGTTTCCTGATTCAGCTATTATACTTGGTGTTAAAGGCTGTAAGGAAAGCATTCTTGTAGCACGTCTTAACCAAGCTTGTCTTAATCTTAGACGAAAGGCATTTTGAACTTCTCGCATTTCTTGTTGTAATTCAACAAAAGGTGGTGCTGCTTCTTGACGTTTTACGATTCGATTCATAAGAAACTCACTTCGGTCGATGTAGGGCTATATTTGAATGTCGATGTAGAGTCAGATGTCAGCTTCCAGAGAAATTCGAAATGCTATACTAACAGAAGTGATGGGACCTACATTATTATCGCTCGGATCACGCTCCATGGGCTTACCATGTCCTTTCAAGTTTCGAAAAATACCTTGTTGCCTTGCAAGTTCTATCCTTTCTTCGATGACTGAATTCCACGCTTTAACAGATGTTGGAGCCGGTCTGTATCCTTCCGCTGTAGTGCGATGCTTATTGTAAGCTCCTTTGCCACTTTTCGAGCCAGCTGCAATTCTAGCTTTTGCAGTTTCAGGTGATCCAGTACGATAGTCTAAGCTTGCATCTCTAGCTCTGAATACTCTAGCTGCTACTTCTCCTTTGGGTACTCTGCCTGTAGATGAGATAGAAGGAGCTTGAGTAATGACACCCGATTTGATTGCAGGACCACCATCTGTGCTCGTTGGAGCACGAAAGGTAATCTCCCATGGGTATCTAGGAGGATCTCCAGGCATCCACTTGTAATCCGGATGAGATTGATCCGTTATTCTGTTTGCAAGTTCTTCCTCTGAGAGTTGTGGCGTTACAGGCATATATCTCGCCACCACGGGTTGGGATGAAGGTTCCTGTATCTTGCGCTTGTGTCCGGGGACTCGCAGCGGTTTATACTTGTCCATGAGCATGCGTAGCACTGTATCCTCGATGGATTCATCGCCAGTCCACGGTACGTCCTTCCGCTGACTTTCGAAAGCCCGTGAAGAGATGCTTGAAGAGGGTGAAAAGTCGGCTTCTTCTATGCGCGCACGAGCGAGCAGGTGTGCAGCTGCAGATGATTGTGGTCCGGTGTTGCTTGTTGTGCTGCTGGTACTGCTGCTTTCGCCTCCACCTGACAATCGATCTACATTGCTGCTGCTTGTGTGCTGATACCGGCAGCTGCAGTGGTGGCCGCGTAAAGCAGCATTGAAGGCAAGCTTGCTTGTAGAAGCAGCAGCGGGAAAGGCGTGTCGAGATGTGATGCTTGCCATGTGCACTTGACGGATGTGCATCCACGAGTTGAGTCGGCGAACGGTGTTGTGGAACGGAAAAGGCCACATGTGTGACTTTGTCGATTGACTTCCTGGACAATCCATTCTACAATGGACGATCTACATTTCTTCTTCCTGCTTATCATATTCAAATACATGTCGTCAAGGCATACAACGAGAATGCATCCATCAAATACTCTGCCACAGCTGCAACACGCCATGCAGACCTTCCAAGCAGCCCTGTCCAACTCATCTAACCGGTCGAGGACATACAGCCTGGTAGACAGCGAAGGACATTGGGACATCCTCACGACGCGGTGAAGCGTGCAGCAGCTAGTCATCGTCGACTCGATATACACCTTCATTGAAACACCTGACGTTGCGCACTTCGTGTTAGACGCAACGTCACCTTGCACAGCTGCCTCGGGTCACACGCATTTGCCAGCACAGCACGTACAAAGCACAGCACGTACAGAGCACAGCACGTACAGAGCACAGCACGTACAAGGCACTGCCCTGCCGCTCGCGCTTGTTTTCCCCCCTCCCTCTTTGGCTTAACTTTTCTGTCTTTTCCTCTCCCTCTCTCTTTCTCTCTCACTCGACCTTTCTCTCTCCTTTGCTCACATTACTATTTCCCTTATCCGCCGCGATCTGGGTGCTCCTCACTTCGACGCAGAAAAGACAGCCTCAGGCAATCACGCAGTATGCCTTTTACCCGTAAACGACGCCCAGGCGAACCCCCGACAGTCTGGGTAAAGCCTACGTCGAAACCTAAAGGACAGCGAACTCCTGCCAGTAGCACCACACCAGCCAGTCTAACCCCCGAGGCAAAGAGGCTTGTACAGTTAAATGAGGAGATAGTGAGACTCGAGAGCGAATGTGCTGAATATAACCAAAGGCACCAGAAGATGATGAACGAGCTACAAATGCTAAAAGGAGGACTAGGCAAGCCGTCGGTACAAGCAGAGGCGGGCGCATATAGTCCTCGAGCGTCGATCGAACGTACAAGGGGATCGGGTACATTGTCCCAGCCTCCTTCCCTTTCATCATTGCGCAGTGCATCATTTTCATCGCGCAGTACATCATCTGTTGAAGTGCTGAACCAAACGAAAAGGCAGGAGGCAGGTTCTTGGTATGCTCCCGAAGCCAACCCTGGAGCTACACCATCCAGTAGGACATCCGCATCCAGTCGTAGTGAAATGACTGGTTCTTCAGGCCAATACAACCAACATCATCCTACACGTAAGCAGCCCCCAAAGATACTAGCATGGCTTGCGGGCTCCCCACGTACCGGTAGGCGAAGATAGAAAGTCTTTCTAGCAAAACGGACCGCGACCCTCCGCCTTTCGGCTCCTTCGCTGAAGAAATGTACCCAAAAGAGGGTTGAATGGGTTCAAGTGCTAATGTCGGTTTTCCGCTGTCGTGAATCTAGCCTCTTAAGACAGATTGCTTACGTTGTACAAAATGTTTTTACGGAACGTTTACCAGGTTTGCTCAAACATCTCCACCCTTTCTTCTATCTTAACGTGTATCTGTACCTTCAACCAAAGACATTGTGTATTTCGCATTTAACTGTCTGTCTATTTTACTTGCAATTTTACTCCGCTTCCGTAAAGGCTCTCCAAACCTGTACAGCAGGAATGGCACCAGTCCAAGTAGCACTGCTATGGCACCCAAAGTCGAGCTCGCTAAGGCGTAGCTCATGCTTTGATTCGTTCCATTGGGTCTTGGAAAATGTTCGTACATAGGTTCGGCGAAAAGGACAAATGATCCGACGCCAAGATTGCGAAAGAGACTTTGACAAGCTAAGGCTGACGAGGCGTATGTCTCATAAACATCTGCCAGATAGCTGAAGACTGTCATATATGGTGGGAAAGTCGAAGCACCAACTATGGCCAAACCGATACAAGGCGCTATCCAATGAATGTCGGGGCGTCCCGTCCAGGCAAATCTGAGAAGTTGATATGCATCAGTCGTTTATGCAATGCGCGTTCGTCACGGGACTCAACGTACAGAAACATGCCAGCGGGTAGTAGTGCGCCCCCAACCATCGCGTGATATAATCTGCTTTCTGGCTTGACTCGCTGGCCTTTTGCGGCTGCAGCCTGAAAGTCCTTTCTATACAGGTGTTCTTGATGTATCGTAGCTACGAAACCGACTAAAGCGCCAATGAAGAGTGATACGAAAGCTAAGCTTTGGGAGCTTTTCTTGAAAGAAGGGTATTGGGCAAAGACGATAGGCACCGATTCAAGAAGCAGGAAAACTAGACCCCAGAGAAATCCAAGCCATAGACTGAAAGCCTGAACAACAGGTTCGTGCGTTAGCATGTCTGTTTGAGCGAGCAAAATCGAGGTCAGCATTTTCTAAATCAACTGCTCTGTTCTTCACTTGAGGGAGCACAAAACTTACATATGGGGCGCACTAAACTAACGCGCACAAGAGCTATCCAGCTTTGCTCTCGTTCTTCCTGTCCAAGCGATCTATGCACCTTTCCAGTTTCTTTCTGCAATCTTCTGGCACGGTGGAAAAGGATTGTATTGCCTCTTGTCTCGGGCAAAAAGGGGATGTGTGAAACAACCAATGCTAATGATATGATGAGCTGTATCCAGCCAATCCATTGCCAGCCTAAATTGGACACGATAATAGTACCCAACCAGACGGAGATTGCGATGACAAAGAAGATAAGGAGTGAAAAGCAGGCCATGATCCAACCCCGCGTACGAGCTTCGTAGATGTCGGCCAGAGTTCCAGCAACGAGAGTGTTTCTGCGAAGAAAAGCATGTTAGGGAGACTTAAGGGTGGAGAAAGCCAATGGCTGGATATCGTACCCTACTGCACCGGCGAGACCTGCTATTGTACGGCACACAAGTAGACATGCAAGGTTGCGAGGCCAGATTTGAGCGAAGAAGCTGTCAGAATGAGGGGAGGTCATGTATCAACATCAAAGGAGATATAGGCAGTTTCGTGAGAGTTAGGTACTTACGTTAAACCGTATATCAGGCCAGTAATAGGATAAAACCAACGTCGTCCATATACTCTGTGGAAAGTATTCAGTGTAAGTATAGAAAGTGAAATCTGTGCGGTAATCCGCCTACTCGGAGAAGGGTGCTTGTATTAGAGGTGCGAATCCGACGGCCCAAACGAAAACGCTGATGCCTAAGCGTAACTCAAGTGGACTAGCATGTATGACATCGGCGAGAGGCTCGGTCTGAGCAGAGTACAAGCCTATACTGAGGCCCGTCATCTGCATTAGAGAATAATTGAGTCAGTCTTGACACACATTTTACGGTCTCGAAACCTCCTCATCGCCACTGACCAGAGCATACGTTAAAACCAAGACCGCTATTCGTATTTTCTTCAGTCGTGGCCATTGGTATGGGTTTTCGGGGTCATAAGGTTGCTTAAAAGTCACAATGATAGGCTCTTCTACTGGACCGGTGTTGGTGGCTAAAGGCTGGTCGACGGCTTCTTGAAGAGGTATATCGACTGGAGAGACGAGCTCGGGCTTTTCTCCATCTTTCAATGGTGTTGAAGGATTGAATGAGGCATGTCGTACAGGTGTGCTTACTGCCGTAGGGCCTTCAAGGCGAGCTTCTTCATCGAGATCAGCTTTAACCCTATCTGCTTCGACCCGCGGAAAAGTGGGCGGCATCTCCTGCTACAGCCTGGGGTTGTTCTATGTATACCGGCACCGTCACCGTCGCCCTCCTGGGAAAAGGGTTAAACAGGAACGGGACGGGAGCATAAGACAGTCAATGTAACGTGTGGATTCGTAAGCCAGAAGTCAAGATGGAGCTCCGCTGATTGATACATCGAGCAGTCAGTTGGCGCGCTTTGTGCCGAGGCCACTTGCCGATTATTGAGCTTCGGCATCGGTCTGAGTGATCAGCCAGCCTTCACAACGGCAATCTACGGTCAGGATAGGACCCCTCTGAACCGCTGCAGGTTGGTGTAATGAGCATAGGAACCAGTGGCTTTGTTGAATCTTGGAAACGGCGCTATGCGCCTGCATGCCATACTTTGCAGCTTATACCCTGCCATGACTGTCCCTGGTGGCAAATATGTATGCTGCAGGCAATCATTCGGCTTTGCTTCGCGACAGGCATATCCAGTAATCTGTAAGGGTTAAGCCGATTTGTGTAGTGTTTCGTAGGTCGAGCCCACTAATATCGGACTGTTGTCTCGTAATAGGGAAAGAAGTCTTGTTTAACAGACAGAAATCGAAATTATCATTCAGCAAGCCAAGTCAATCACAGTAAACGCTCAATGGACTTCCCTTTCAACGGTAGATCTGTTCTCCATATAGCGCACAAGAGGCTCAAACAAGCAATACAAAAGTTTGACGTGCTATGAAACACAGCAATACATGTCTCCGCAATTACTGTCTGTCTGGGTTTCGGGACGACCGTCATGGCCGTCTTTGATGTATAGCTGGAGACATTGCTATGGGAGTGTCTACTACATCTCCTGATCCAAGCATACGCGAGTCAGGCAATAGCACTGGCGCCGGGAGTGAATGAAAGTCTTTGACTGCTTGACTCAGGCGGGACATCTGTGCGTGAGAGTCGGCGGTAGTCAGCATCATTGAAGGAATTGGTATGTCTACTAGTACTGGATGCACTAAGCTTGCTAGTTTATGACCTAGCTACTAAGACTGGGGAGCTCTACTAAGTCAATGCACGGTCCTTGCCGCATACCGGCCATGTACGCAAGAAGAACATTCAAATTTGACTTAGTAGACTCCCCAGTTTCGGCGCCTGGGCGGTCTCGAAGCTTTGCAGGGTTGTAGGAATAAAGTATCCCACTAGAGGTGCACTTACCTTCTCCATGATGACATCCACCCCTTTCGCTCTTTCCTGGAATCCAGCAGCGAGCTCATCATATGCATGAGCAGCACTGCGTTCGCTAGCTGAGCCTGTTTGACCGTGCTTGTGTCTCTCAGGCTGAGGTTTCGTGCTTCCACTTTGACGTTCCTCCCCTTTCGAATTAGGAGATTTGGTAGGAGATGCCGGACTGTCTAGTGGATCCTTGCCACTTGCTGATGTAGCTGGACCAGTATGACCATCATAGTCATGTAAGTTTTCAAGCTTAGCATGTTCTCGGGTGATTTCATCCTTTTGAACAAATGATATTCGACAGTGTCAATAAACATCGCGCTCCTGACTTGAGGTTCGCTCATATTATTTACCTGTAGGTTCTGTATCACCTCGAGCTGTGCGAAGATCGCATCCGAAGCATTCTTGCTGGCAGTCTGAGCGCTCTCTTTGCCGGGATAAGCCGAGTTCTTAGTATCCAATGGTGTCAAGTCAGGTCGTCTCGTCTTGGAATCTGGGTCATGCGGTTGTTCTTGCTTGTGCTCGTCATCTGTATTCACTGCCGTAGCTGCAGCAGCTGCGTTTCTCACAGAGGCTTGGATGCGCAGGTCACGCTGATTCGGCGCGAGTGTACTGGGCATGTTGTAGCCTGCCGAAGAGACTGAAGTGCTACTTGTCCTGTCATCGCTGTCGCTATTGTTTACCATTCTCTTGCTGAATGCGTCCAGTTGTGGCGGAAGCAGGCAGCAGCAATGGAGAGAGATCAATCGGTCATGCAAATGAGGCTCTTCTTTGTTGCAACATCGAACGCATACTTCAGCAGGCAGCAAACATGCTACGGCACAGCACAGGCAGATTGCTACAGTCATCGTCAAGGCCTCTAGTCAACAACAATGCTTACTTGGCCGCCAGATCATTCACCAGCTCCGCTTCAAGGCTCGAAAACTTCGGAGAGGGAAACAAGGATCTCTTCGACAAGCAGGTCGTCAAAGGCAAGAAGCTTACGATTGTAGACTTCCATGCAGCTTGGTGTCCTCCCTGCAAAGCGTACGTTTGAGTAGCTTTTATTCCAGCCTCCGCGCTCTGTCCATTTCCTAAGCCTGCCTTCTCCGTTACAGGCTGGACCCGGTCCTTTCGAGAGTGATGAATGCCGAAGAGGAAGCCGACTATATGAAGATTGACACCGATGCAGAGCAAGAGATAGCCGCTAAGTATAAGGTGTGTCTACCCGTATAGCACCATCCTCCCCTCCATCTCACAAGTGCAAGCCATTCGTACTGGAAGTATCTTGCCGTCATGCAAGCAAATCACTATCGTCAAACTACTACAAACCGCTTGAAAAGATGAACACGCAATTCTTTTTATTCTACTTGAGATATCTGCATTCACCAGTCCACCTTTTCCAAGCCTAAGATCTTTATGGGTCGAAGGCGAGGAAAGGGAGATTGGTTGAAAGTGTTGATGAGCTATTGTTTCTTAAATACCTGAATCAAGCTTGTTTACAAAATCTTCCTGCCTCCACCCTCCTCTTTATCTATCCCTTTAGTTTCACCCCTATGCCGGCATCATCTGCGCAGTGACTGAAATATTCTGGCCTCTTCTTCCGATTTTATTATAGGTCACTGCTCTACCTACAGTCATAGCTTTCAAACACGGGAAGGAGGTTAGTCTTCTTAGTTCATCGAACTTGTTCCACATATGCCCTACATGGCTGACTTCGGTTTTGGGTCCGACTTGGCTAGTTGAGCCGTTTCGTCGGCTTGGTGAACGAAGAAGCAGTCAAAAATTTCGTTGCAAATGCAAAGGATCATTGAGACCCGCGATATTTACGGAGATCAGTGCGAGCTCTTTGACAATTGTCAAGCAGTGAATGTGTCGTTTTGTATCATCAACAGTTTCGGCCCAGGCCATACACAACCACAAATACAAAAACAACAAAGGAAAATGAGATGTATCCCGAATAACGAGGTGGAGAACCTAGTGATAGCGCTGTAGCAGCATCGTGTAATTGTACGAGATATAGTGTCGCACTGCCTTTAATGCGCCGTGTCCGATTATGCAAGGCAACAACCAACTACTCTGCGTGTTAACGCATGCGCAGTGTTCGCAACAACGCGCATTTGACGGACTCGTGGAGAACTAAAATTGCGCTTTTCGCTTGCGGCCAGTGAACCTGAAAATAGGAGAATGCGCAAGAAATAGTCAGATGTGAAGCCGAAGACTACATAAGAGTGAAGATTTGATCAGGTCGAGTGAATAGAACTCACTTTGAATCATTAGGAACACCTTCTTTCCCTCTTTGCCTATATAAATTCTTTTTCCTTAAAATCCATTCTTTACTTGTTGCGTCTTTCTTTCCTTTTCTTCTATTATTAGCTTTATCTACTCTTTTCCTTTTATTTTCATAAGCTATTTGTTGATTATCGCCTTCTTCAGTACCATATGCAGCTGGTAATTGCATTTGTTGTGATTTTGATGAAGATGATGATGAAGAAGGAGAAGGACCAGTCATTAAACAAAGATAAAATTTCTTTGCTTTTTTAGAATTTGGATAATCAACAACTAAACCACCTGTAAAACCAGCTTTTGTTGCATTACTCATTATAAGATTAATTTGATCATCTGATTCAGGATAAAATTGAAAAACTGCTCTTGATCCTCTTGATAATGATGCGAATAATGTATTGAAAAATAATGAAAGTCTTTGTGGTGGTGAATTGGATTGTTTATCTGCATTGCATAGCCATTGAATGACGGAGACGCTTAATGACGATAAGAGAGCAGTAAAGTAAGTCGTGTGTGGGGTAACAGAAGAGATGTCAATACTGAGCATGTTGACACTCTCTCGATGCGCATCTGGACCGAAACCCACCTGATAGCCCCATCAAACACACCAGGCCTGAATCCAAAACCTTGCCCTATATCTTGAAGAAACAGATCACCTTCGACTTCATTCTCCAGTGCTACTTCCAGCATAGAAGGGGCAATGTCGCACCCAACCCAGATATGTCCAGCTTCAGTTAGTAGTTCACCTGATAGACCTGAACCGCATCCTATATCGAGCAGGAGAGCTGGTATGGGTGTTTCGGGATCATCGGGATAGGTAGGCAGGTTGAGTAGCTCCAGACAGCGGGTTGTCATTTCCGCTTGAATGTTCTGTATGCGTGAGCTGTAGAAGTAGATCATTATAGAGGGTGGCGTTAGTCGGCCATAACGAGACATAATGATAGAACCAGATCAGCATGGTAGAAGCGAGCCAACCTAAGTGAGAGGGCCCCACGCACTTTCCCGTATACTTTGACGCTTCGGTGTCGCCATAGAACTGCATGCACATAGAGGAATAGGCCGATCACGTCCAGAGTAGGGTTTTCTTTAGGTGTCAGCATCTTGCGTACAACAGCAGCAGCAGCGGGGACAGCGAGACGCACCACCTCGGGAGGCGCGAGATGTTCGGGTCTCGACATGGCTGAAGAGTGTGAGCTGACTAGTCGCCATACTGCAGACGAACGTGCGAGAGTGCTCTTTTCTATGTAAGACCGCGCGATCGAGAAACGCACAAGAGAAGCAGACAGACAGGAAAGTGGGAGCGAGACAGAGCTGCTTGGAAGCGCACCAACTGCGAGCTCTGCATGTTGTTGACAACCATCCTCGCTGCTCGCTGCATACCTCCACTTACAATGAAGCCCTCCTCGACGCGCCCTGCAAAATGCCACTCCCTCATCGCCGACACTGATCTGTGCATTTGGATGTGGTGGATGACCAAAGCCGCGATAGTGCTGGAAAACCTGATGCGACGATGCTGCACGATAACGCGGCTTATCTCGCACTGCCGAGTCCACGCTGATCCATGCAGGAGTACAACGACTGACTGCATACTCGTTAAGCGATAGCGTGCCCGCAGTTTCTAGGTCTCTATACACGTGCTATACTGCACTCTCAGCTTCAAATTTGGAGACATTGGCAGACAGGCAAGACAAGGATCAGGTCAAGCAGCCTCACGTTCTTCATGCAAAGCATCAGCAACTACCGTCGCCATCCAAGAATGCGATTCCTAGGTCGGCAGAATGGGACATTCGCATTCCCTTCGACGCCTTTCGTCCTGGCTTCTGTAGTGCTCTCTATCGTCCTATGCGCATCTTTGTTCCAGCATGAAGCTGTCGCTGGACTAGGTGGAGAAGTCGCTCAGAAGGCTAGAGAGTCATATGAAGGTGTGAAATCAAGGATTCACTTGGCCAGTCCTGCTTCTCCGAACGACGCTGCCTATCTAGAACCTGAGTGGATGTTCGCAAAGGACATTTCGATAGTCTATACTGTGAGGGCGACTCCACAACAGACACTAAGACGATGCATTACTGAAGAACAAGAGTCCGCTTTTTCTGCAGTGGGTGAATGGCAGTGACCCTGCGCATCTTGCGCTCAAGAAGGAGCATACCGAGGTTATGGACGGAGAACGCGATAGGTGGGCTAGCTTTTAGCGTACCTTGAGCAAGTACTTCGATATGGACTCACACTGCTCTCATTTGCAATGTGAAAACAGAGACAATGACGACCTCAGGCATTCGCTCCGCGCATTGACCAAGTTCTTACCGTGGCACACAGGAACCATCTACCTCGTCACCCCAGGACAAACGCCAAGCTGGCTGGATACAAGTAGCACAAGGTAAGTATAGGATTTCGAGCAGCTCTTGATGAAGTCTACTAGCTAATCATGCCCTCGAACTGGTATGGACCTTCAAATGAACAGATTAAAAGTCATTAATCAAGATGATCTACTTGACCCATCAGAATTACCAACATTCAACTCAAATTGTTTAGAATCAACATTTCATAAAATACCAAATTTAACAGAAAGATTTATAGTTTTAAATGATGATTATTTTTTTGGTAAATTAGTACACCCTTCTCATTTTTTTACTACTCCAGATAAAACAACAAATGAATATGGAATAAAAATGTTTTTAGAACCTTGGAGTTATGGTGTCGCTGCTAATTGGGGTGGTGATGATCAATGGCCTAGAAGTGTTAGAAATACTGCTAAAGTCGTTAATGAAGTTTATGAGGAAATCTTTACTGAAAGGACTAGAATCACAGGTGAGTACAGGCATTCTCCTTTCATACAGACTGTATATATAGAGCATGAAATGAGCTGATAATCAATCCTGATATGACCATCATTGTAACAGAACATGCACCTTTTGTTTTTGATAAAAGAGCATTCGAAGGAATACACCATCGTTTTAATGTGCATCTACGTCGAAATTGCAGACATAAAACAAGAGCACCAGACGACGTTATTCCTCCTTTCTTACATCATCAATATATTATACAAGAAGGTAGTCGATGTTGTGGAATAAAGTGAGTCAGAACGGACTTGCCCTTATCAGGAGATTTACGTAGTGTATCTCAGAACTGCTTGACGCTAACTGATTTTAATACTTCTCCCTGTCGCGCGTGGCCCCGGGTACCACTATGGGTTCTTTTTCGTCGCACAGATATGAAATAGTATCAGGAAAATCAAAATTTTTCGAATGGACACAAGATTTACAACGTAATGAAAAAGAATTTAATAGAATTATAAAAGAACTAAAACCTAATTTTTTCAATATTAATGACAAAATGGGTATCGGCAGTTCTAATCAAGATAAGATTAAAAAAGCACAAAAGCAATTAAAAGAAATGATGGAAGATTGGTTACCTGATCCTTCGGAATTTGAAATTTGATTAGCGATGAAGTTATCTTTTTGGTTTTAGATGCTCAGTTTTTACCATGCTGTTGCCGGGTCTTTAATATATTAGCAGTTTTACGCAGTGTACGTCCGTCGAAACGAGGCAGTAATGTTTTCCAATGATTTACTTCGCGATAGCACTCTTACATGTCTCGTTGCAGAGTCGACGCGAACCGTAGCCAATCAGAAGCCTTTTTTGTGCGGTTCACTTTTGAGACATTCTTCGCTAGGCGAATGTCGCCTGTTGTGTTCAGATGCGAGCGATATAGCGTTAGTGGTAAGACTTTCATGTAACGCACTGATTCAAGAGTTTGGCCACCTGGAAAGTGTCCGGTAAACTGCTCTGTGAGAAAACGTTACATTGCTCATTTAATTGCTTGAAAAGAATAGCCGGTGCTTAGATATACGATATTCATGGCTATATATTCTACCTTTTCTCCTGTTTGACGGGAGAACTTGAGAAGTAGAAATATGTATATATATAGAAAGAGATAATTAAAAGCGTTGCGAAGTAAAAGATAATAGTCCGTAATGAAAGATGTAAAAAGCTATGAGGTTCGTGAAACTGACCCAAACACCGCGCGGTACTGCGTGTTCGGTAGCTATTTATTGATTATGCCCTGAAGTCTCTCTGCCAGATATTGGAAGAATTAGAAGAGCTTGACGAGGCGTCGAGCGGCTGTAGTAGTGCTGTTACCGCTACTGCTGCCACCGCTCAACTGCTGACCCCAGTAGCTAACAGCGGCGGAGATGATCTGGGAGAGGGTAGCCAAACCGGCAGGCTGGTCGTTGAAGCATCCGAGGATGAAGTACTGTTGACATTAGGCGTCAGAAATGAATGTGCGAATGAATGATATACCAGATGATATTGTCCTTACCTGAACTTGTGTTTCGTTGGAGGTGCTATTTCTGTAGACAGTCAAGTCCTCGAAAGCATCGTACAGAACGGTTCCATTACCAAGTTCAACTGGCTCAGAGCCAAGGAAAGAGAATTGTTGATGGAGAGTTCCGTCGGATGAAGTGCTGTTCAAAGTGACGTTGAAAGCATAGGTGATGTTTCCAACGTTGAAAGTAACTTCAGATCCAGATACATTGGTAGCAGTTGGCCTGGATAGAAATCTACATCAGCTGCCGAATCACTTTATAGGAAAGTCTATGAAATGGATGTTTTGCAACATACTGCGAGTTGCTCAAGTCGTTGAAGAAAGTTCTAGCCTGAGTGAGAGAGGCATCTCCAAGCGATGCGATGCTGATACCATAGGTGAGAAGACCTTGAGTGCAGGTGAAGTTTCCAGAAGCAGATGAGGTACCGTTACTCGCAGCTGATGTTGCGGTAGTAGAGGGCGTTCCGGCAGCGGCTGTGACACTATTTGGAACAGAAGTCAGTGACACCACGGTTTCAGTTTAACGAGGCTCAAGCAATATATAAGAATAGACAAACACCGACGTGACGGATCCAGTAGAGGAAACCAATGAAGATCCGGATGCAGCTGACGATGAAGCGGCCGAAGAAGCAGCACTTGTGGAGGATGCTCCTCCACCTCCGACAGCACCGCCACCAGCAGCAGATGCAGAAGAAGCGGCGGCTTGATCAACGCAAGAGTCCGAAGTGCCGGGCTGAACAACTACAGGAGATCCATAATTGACGGCACCGGTACCATCACGAACTTGAAGCGTGATATTGGTTCCGGCTGGCAGACTGACTGTCCAGGTATATGTCCCTATTGTGGCGGAAAAGGAAGGTGGAGAAGTCAGATCAGCCATGTTTACGTTGAAGCACGCATGTATGGTAAAGCGCAAGACTCTTACCCGCTGCTGATTGGTCTGGCAACTGGAGAATTGGATTTGCTGCGGCTTGACCAGCTGGAAGTACCGAGAGGAAGTAGGGCGCCTGGTATTACACAATTCGTCAGCGGTCAGATCATACCGGAAGGTCGGTGAAATGAAACTAAAGATACTCACGGTACCACCTCCAAAGCTCAACAGAGTAGGTTGGCATCTGATGGACGGTAGAAAATGAAAAAGGAGAGCACGGTCAATACATTGCGGGTTCCAGCATGCTGCTAACGTCGTTGGCTAAGGCTGGTGGCGAAACGAACGAGCATGCATGATGACGAGGGAGGGGAAGCTTACTGGACTATGGAAGCAGGTGTGTTGATGAACTGTGGATAAGAAGCAAAGGTCTTAATTCTGTGTCCAGGAGCGGAAAGTGCAGTCTCAAATGCTCACCAAAGTGCCTTGAGCCAAAGCAACCTTGACTAAAGCAGCAAGAGCTGCGGCATTCGCGAAGAACTTCATTTTAAGAGTATGAAGAGACTTATATGCAGGACCTGAAAGTGCTGAAGAAGAAAGAAGATCTTGGTTGGAGAGAGAAGGAAAGAAGGTCAGACCAAGTTCTGTGAATTGAGACCGACTTCTGTCAGATCAGATCACACCACACCGAAAGCAAAATGAACGATGACAGCGATTTGATCTCTTTCGTGTAAATTGCCGCCAATCGAGGGAAATTAGCCCGTCCGACCAAACAAGACGGTACAAGCGCCCAGTCTCCGGCGCGCAGAGCTTTCCTAGCTTGCGCAGGCCCCCTGAACCTGCAAAGCTGCCATGACTTGCCTCTCGTACGCAGCATATGGAGGGGAAAAAGTCTCTGGCTAACTCCGGAATTGGTGGCGATCTTCTCTCCGGCTAGATTTCACTCAGCATATATGCGCGATCTGAGACATCTTCCACCTGATTATCGCACAATAGCCTTCGGTTTCGCTCTTCTTCACCGTAGCGTAGGAAGCATAAATCGTAGAGTCTGCGAAGCATGCACAGCCTCACGATAACGAAGGCTGCTGCGAGGCCTGTCACGCGGCGTGGCTACTCAAAGTGAACGTTAAAGAGAATGTCGGTGGGCTCCGCGCTAATCTGATGCCTGTGTCTACGCTTGTCGAGGAAATACAGCAAAGTTCTGTTATAACAAGCTTCCAATATCAGTACTAGTACTTCCAAAGCTTATCGCTTGCTGGGATTGCCCCGAAGTGGCAGACAGACGCTCGAAGCTTGATCCCCCATTGCGATTGTCGTGATTTCATTGTTGCCGTATCAGGTTTCCATAGTCACGCGTGGAATTTGACGAATGAATCACTGTCGAGTAGTCTTGGAAGTACGAAACCCACCAAGCGATCCAAGACAACCCAAGGCAGGGCATGACTTTGAACCTTAACACAAGATACCAGATTCGGACAACAGACATCAGTTAGCATGAGAGACTGATAGACGGGTCCATACAGTATACTGTACTCGTGCTGTAGTATCGTCTCGATGGTCCAGGCCTGTGGTAGCTCTTGCACAATTTACTCACGTGCACGACGGATACGAGCAGACTCGCGCGTAAAGAGGCTGACAGGCCGAAAGGATCCTGAGTACCAACTAGTCTGCTGAGAGTCCCCTATCAACATTGTACGAGGCATAGACATTGTGAGTCTGCTTGCCTCGCTTGTGCAGCTTGTGCCTCAAGCGAGACTGGGCACCACGGATTCTCCTACTTATCGTTACGTTCTAATGAGAGTAGGCGTTCAGTACACCATTCAACAAGACGAGAGCGGTGCTTGTAGCGCCTGTATGCTCGTGTGATGTGAACGTTAATGACTTTGTGTCCTGTGTATATGCACAGATCTGCGCATGAGGTAGCACCTGGTAGCATTGACTGGGTTGCAGCGACACGTCCGGAGTTCCTGTCTGCTCAGCAGGAGACCAACAATCTCGGCGAGATGTGCCATCTCAGGACGTAGGTTAGCTATGCAAGTGGCTCACTGTTAAGTTGAGAGCTTTCGGCAGGCCTGTGACTTTCTCGATCATGCTGCAGCATGCATCCATCACACCGAGACAGCTTCTCCCCCATGTAACGACAGTGATACCACTCCAATTTATCCACCATCAAGATATGTCTCGCTGTCTCTGTTAAGGTTATCCAGGAAAGGTGTCTCGGCGGGGATTCCAGCAGGGCAAGCGGAGCTTGACGCCTAAACAAGATGGCATACCCACAGCGTCCGCCTCCTCGAACGCGGTCATCAACTGCCTTGTCGTCTTCAAGCGCTTCATCGTCGCTTCCTGGTTCTCCAGGCCCGTCTGTGTCCCTCAGGGATGCACGGAGTACTACACCCAGCCTTTCTACGCGAAACTCTCCAAGACCCGGCTACTTGACAGCGCGCACAATGAGCACAATGAGCATGACAAGCAGTGCAAGCAATGCAGGGCCTTCGACCTCAAAGACAGCAGCTCGACCTGGCCATGCTCGAGATCGGTCAACTAGCAACTTCTCGGTTGCGACTTCTTCAGCAAGCACGCGCACAGCTGCGCACCACAATCGTCGGCAGCAGACCCTGATGGGCGGCAATCCGAATAGCAAGCTCAGCCGCTCTCATTTGGCAAGTTACAATTCCGCAACAGCTATAGATCGCAATGCTCCAGGCATGATGAGTCCTCCCATTCCCGACATCCTGATCAATGGAGCAGAACGGCCTGAAGATGTGGATATAGGTTCCATAGGCCGGCTGCCTTCTTTGAGTGCTGCAAGTCCAGTGCGAAGTTCTCCAGAGGCAACTTCAATAGGAGTCGATGGCTTGTTTGCCAAGTTTGGCGTGAAGGAAGTCAGGAGCATCGCTCAGAGAGGGAGAGCTAAAGCCGAATCGAAGCGCGAAGAATTGCGGACCATGGTCGGTGAAAGATACAGAGATCTTCTTGGAGCTGCGGATAGCATCGTGCGAATGAGGAGAAGCTCTTCCGTCTTACTGGATCGTTTGGCGAAAGCTAGGCAGGAATGCGACCGGGAGGTCATGCTTTCAAAAGCTGTGGAAGAAGGTGTGTTATGCTTCAATTCCTCATCTGGCTCGCGCAGAACTTGGCTCGCGCAGAACTTACAGGCTGACAACTATTCACTTAGATATGACTCGCTCGCACATGCTGTCCCGGGCAGCCACGCCCCTCGTCAATGGACATACGCCCTATAGCGTAGCAACGCTGGTCAAGCTACTTTTGGACTGTCCGGAGCATATTTGGCGTTGCATCGAAAGGCAAGACTATCTCTCAGCAGCACGACTAGATAGTATTGGCCGTGCAGTGTACCGCGAGCTAGTCAATGCAGGAAAACGCAAGGCTACGCCGAAACCCAGAAGGAGATCAGCTGCATCGGAAGAGGACGATGAGGATAGTGGTGGATATGATAGTGATGAGGAAGATGACGAAACGGGCGACCTTCTCGCAGCTTTCCCCTTGGTGGAGCAACAATTCGATACTCTCGATGGTTTGGCCCCTCAGATCTCAAGCAGGGCAACTTCGCATTTGCGATCCTGGGATCTAAGCGTTTCAGTATGTTTGTTCCAGACAGACGAATACTCACCTGCAATCACTGATGTATGCTCTTTTCCCGCCCTCCAGAATGTTGCGGAGGCATTGGCGACTTTACTCATGCTGGATCGTATATCTGTCGCCGATGGTCTTGATCTCTTGCTGGAACAGCGCAGCAAGAGCCTCTCAGCGCTGCTGCTAGACTCAGCCTCACCTAAGGCCACTTCTCTGCGCCGGCCAAGTACGATGATGATCGTTCCAACTCCAACAGCAATGCCAGTTTCGCGCACGGCTTCTCAAGCGGGTGAAGGTAAAGCTATACGCGAAGCAGTTCACCGTACGACAGATGCGCTTTCACTCATTCTCGCAACACATGAACACGTCATGCAATGTTTTACGAAGACTACGGCGAACGAAGAACCGCGGCTGCTACATCTTCTACGCCTTGTCCAGCAAAGCACAACGGCATCAGCCGAATCTCCAAATACTACTCTATCAATGGTACAGGCTCAAGCGAGCAGCTCTAAAACACATTCCGATTCTCTTCAGCCGATTATAGCAACTTTGCCGAATGCTCATCTTTTCCTCCGTTACCTCCCCGAACAGATCCTTACCTTTACTCCATATATCGACATTGACTCAGCGGAAAGCGAAGCAAGTGCTGAACATGTGCGCGAAAAGCTTGCGAATTGGTTTGAGAATGCTTTGCAAGTCTTTGAGACTGGCGTCGGTAGGCTCTTCAACGCGGTCACATCAGCATCTCAACTTGCAGACGCGCGCAGGACTATACTCGAATCTATCGCAAAACGGGTCAATCATAGTGACGAGCTGCTGCAAGAACGATCTGAATGCATAAAAGGAGCGCTCGATGCGGCTCTTGGTCTACGCTACACCGACATCTACACCAAGAAGCTCGATAATATAGCACATAAAGTGCCCGAAGCGCTGGATGCTGCACTTCGCGCACTCGAAACATCCCCAGAAGATTTACACCCCAATGTCTTCCTGTTCTCGGCTTCTCTACCCTTCCCGACCCTGTCAATTTTCTCAGGCGCATCGTCGAATGCGATAGCCGTGTCCAGCTTAGGCAAAATGACGACAATCGACCCATTCACTCTCTTCAAGCAGGCTATTGAGATCAGAGTGTTAGGCCGATCGCCAGTACTATGTAACTGTTTGGAGCAGGTTGAGACATTGGCCTTGGAATTGAAGACAGATATGCTCGCCTGGCTAGACACTAGGGGAGACCCATCAACCAGAGATTTCTATATCGCTGCTGCCAAGCAGAGTATATCCACTATAGAGGAAACTCTTCGAGATACGCTTAGCAAGCAAGAGCAGAACGCGAGCCAGCTCTTCATAGGTTCAATTGCCGCACACCTAGCCATGGACAGCACATTTGTACAGGCACTGCTGCTCTTGCCGGATAATCAAGGTAAGTGTACCGCTTTTTCGCGGTCACGCGAATTCAGGAGCTAACGCTGCTGTTATTGTACGCTACTCAGACCTTCCAGACGGCGATAAAGCCAATCTACTTCGAGTCGAGGAGTCTTCAAAGCGTCAGTGGCGGCAAAGCAGCGTTAAGAAATCAGTAGATTACCTCCGGACTGCTTTGCTTGACCAACTCGACTTCCCTCTGCCTGAAAACTGTGAGTATTTACTGAAAAATGGGCACATTCGCATAATTGACCGCTCCTCGAACAGCTTCACGCCCAGCAGGATGTGTCTTCGACGCACTCGGACTACTCGTGGACGCTGCGAATGAACTCGGCATACACCGTATTCATGCTGTTCCGAGCGGCGTGCGGGAGCTACTGGAGGACTTTGAGCAAGCACTGCTGTCCACTGTCTTTGACGAAGATTTTGTAAAGCAAGTAAACGCTGTCAGCAAGGCTCAGCGTCCAGCGATAGTCCGTCGAATACAAGCCGACATTGCTCTGTTAAGAGAAGCCATTGCCGCCGGATTAGGCCAATCAAAAGAGAATACTACAGAACAATGGGAAAGTATCAATAGATCCTTAATAGAGGTGCGTCCATCATCAATAAGATAGCGCATTAGGTAGTGCTGACGATGTTTTGATAGATATCCGTTGACAGAAACGATAAACAAGACCGAAAGAGCAGGGACGTCTTCTTGCGTACCCAGAATCTATTGGGGCCTCTGCTGTCGGCTTCGAACCATCGCTTCCGATTAGACACGGAAGAGACCGGTTCCTTGTTATTGCCGTTCGGTACTCCACCACCTACCAATGCATCGGAAGGTATGCTGGATGTGGCGAAACCGGGTCCCAGACTCGCCTTATTACCTGTAAACGCTCCGGCAACCTAGTATTAGAGCATGATCTACTTGTTCAGCATAGACAGCATGCAAAATGCATTTGGGAGCAACTGTCAGGTTCCTGTCGCCTTGCCGTAAACCATTGCTCCGATCATCCTTGCTCACCTCGCGTACAGTGTTTATTGTCAAGTTGCATCTTTACAGCTTCAAGACTGACACGGCGACTGGTGGTCGAGGGCGCGGGCATGTCTGTGCCATATTTTCACGGTAGACGGTTGTATCGGGACGATAGCAAGAAAGCAGCCAGCCCGTCGCAGTGCGGTAGCGCTGGCGGACGCAAGCTAGATAGTGGATCAAGCAAGACACAGGTGCGGAGGGCAGCGATCTATTCTACAGTCAGTGCTGGGCAAGGTTTCTGTACTGACTAGCAATGTCGCTCACACAGTGGCTTAGCGCAAAGCCGAAAAGCTCGACCACTTCACATACGAATCATGCACGATTCACCCAAGAGAAGCTCATCTTCCCAGGTGAAGCAGGCAGTGGGATAGCTACACCAAAAGAGGCCACTAGAGGATCAAGGCAAGCTGGAAGTGCATCAAATATACAAAAAGGGCGCCCATCCATCGGCACCCTGGACTCGTTCCTCCGTCCTCGCAACGCATCCACACCTTCACAGTCGAAAAGCAGCAACCGTGCCAGGACGACAGCGAGCAAGGGCAAGGCTGCACTGGCATTTGCTCCCGCCTCGGACAGCCACAAGAACAAGGAAGTAGTCGTGCATGTAGTCGAAGACGAGTCGCAAGTCGAGTTTCTGGGCTGCAACAGTTTCTCCAGTCCGAATAAGCAACAACAACGCCACAATAATACCGACGCGACTACTACTTCATCCTCAGACGCGGAGCCAGGTCGTTGTTCGAACAGGTCAGAATGTCTGCCGGCAAAGGAAGAAGCCATACCGCAACCAGAAAAGCAGATCGTGCAGAAGCCTTCGGCACCGCTTGCTTTGCCTCCAATGCCTCTTCCCATGCCTCAGTTTCTACGAAGCATGTTCGGTTTCGGAGAATTGCCACCACCACCTAAGACGGAAGAGCCGACAAACAAGAGGAAAAGAAAACGTGCAGTAGTCGAAAGCTCGTCACCAGTAAAGTCAACAACTTTAGCAGGACCCTCCTCTCCGGCTTTCTCATCAAGATCAGACTCCGTCGACCCTATGGATCTGAATGCAGGTTTTCTGGCAGAGGAAACAGAACATCCTCCCCGGACATTACATGTGTTAAAATCGCCAGACAATGTAAAATGCGTAGATAGAGTAGTTGGACACGGAGACCGTATTGCATGGGGCACACAAGACGAAAGTGAATATAGACGCCTCAATAGGACCGAAAGCGAGCGCTTAATCGATGAGCAACTCGTTGTCCGTTGGGCCCCTCGAGAAGCTCCACCAGCGACACAAGAACGTACCGATTATATGGATAGATTTAGGTCAGAAAGCTACTCACCTGTGCAGTACACTGCCACGGAGGGACAAATGAATGAGTTCCGAAGGCGTATGGGACTGAGTCCGATACAAAGATTGCCCTCACAAGGGAAGCACCATACAAGTCCAAGTCACAAATCTCAGACTAGGGTATTGCCGATGATGGAGCTAGACGAAGAAGCTACCCAAATCTCGTTTCCGCCATCGCAGCATCGATCTACGGAGGAAAGCTTCGATGAGAGCGCGACGCAGCAGTCGACCTGTTCGAGTCCGTTATCGGAAGCAGTTCTAGGAGCTATCAAAATCGACAGAAAAGCGGATGACTCCGGGTTCGTAAGTTCTTCACCGAGGTCGAAGAAGGAAGTCTCTAGTCCAGCCGGCGATATAGGTCTCAGAGACGCATTATCGAAAGCCAAAATAGGAGCAAGCGACAGCGGCTTGTTGTCCTCGCCTCCAGTTCTACATACATCTCTCCTTAGCAATGATCCGAAGGATGATTTTCCAGCCAAAATCGACAGCCTCGCTGTACACACTGGCCTGAAAGAGTCTTTACGTGGCCGCTCAGCTTCATTCAGCGAGAGCGAGGAAGGCTCAGACTTTGATGAGGCTACCGTAGTTAGTAAACCTCGAGAAAGGCGCATACTAGCGCTTGCCACGCAAGAAACGCAAGATGTGGAGACTCAATTCATCCGTATACAGGAAACCCAGCTTGTGTTGTGCTCACAAGAGGAGTCGTCCGAGCTTGACTTGGACATCGATATGACTGCAGAAGCTCCGACTGTCGAGACCGAGACTGTGAAAGGCGCACATGGAGCCACATGTGGGAAGCGTGTGTCTACCGTGACCAGGCAAATTGATGCCGCATGGTTTCCACAGATACTGCAATCTGCTACTGAAGCATCTTCTGCAAAAGCAAATCAGCAAGAACAAAGCTTCTTGACGGACTTCTTCGGCAGGAAACCTGGTGGACCGGCTGCTAAAGCGGCAGCTGAGAGGGAGGCGCGTGAGAAGGAGTTCGTCAATGCTATCGTTAAGGAGCGTAGGGAGAGTAGGCAGAGTAAGCCTATCCTCGAAGCTCTAGTCGAGGGAGAAGATGATGACATCGAGGCAGTCTTGGACAACGATGACCAAGAACCTGAGACCACGGAGCTTGACAATGTTGCAGAGGTAGAGGATTCGGAAACAGAAGAAATGATGATGGAACTTGAAAGCCAGACGAAAATGGATGTGAAGCTGCCGTGTGAGGGATGGGTATTGGGTCAGAAGAGACACAAAACGCCAACACCGGTCAAGCAGTATCGTTACCGCCAGTTTTGAGCAGAGGTAGAACGCCGCAAGGATAGGCTCGATGTATCATAGAAAGGACTGCAACATGCTTTGCTGTGAGAGTGATTGAATGGCAGTTAAGCGCACTTGATCTTTGTTGCTGTCGCTGTCTGCGATCATCTTCCAGACGCCTCTGTGGCTGACTTGCATGGTTGCGGCGCTTCTCTTGCTTTTGAACTACATATCATCGCTTGGACTGCCTGAAGGAGAAGCAGCAGTACAGAACAAGACGCAGCACAGGCTCACGCCGGCGTCATGTCCAAAAAGCGGGCAGGCAGCGTATCGCGGCCTGGGACACCTGCCAACGATGTCGACTCTGGCAGCGAGGACGATTTCAAGCCTCAACAAGCGGGCAACAAGGGCAAGCAGGCAATGCAGGGTAGCAAGAGTGGGACTAGTGCTGGTCCTGCGGGGTCTGGTGCTGCAAATGGAGCGCCAGCTGCTGCAGACGATGATATGAATACGCTGGACGATGCAGTGGGGTATGCAGGTGTGGATCTGAATGTGAGTTAGCGGACCCGAGATGAGTGATGTCTATACATTGCTGATGGGGAGAGAATGCTACTTGTGCATTAACAGGCTGAAGAGGAAGCGATACGAGCGTCGAATTACCGTGCTCAGCAGCAGCAGCAACAGCAACAGAACCGAGCAAGAGTGCGGCCGAGACTCATTCTAGACGAGCAAGCTTTGAAGGATGTAGTGCTGCGGATAGGTGAGTAGTGTCTTTTGGATCTTCCATACTTTTTTCTGGGAAAAGCCACGACTGATGCTTTTTGACCGGATCTGCAGCTGCATCATATCATCTTAAGAATCTCGAATCCGACAGCTTGCCTCTCATCGGTCTGGCAGTGCAAATGCGCATGCGAGCATTGCTAGAACGCATGATAGAAGCCAAAGAATATCGTACACAAGCTCACCATCTTCGACCACCGCCAATGTACGAGCCGACATCAGAGAACGATACGGCGGCACCCATGTGGGATGCAGTGATCTACGATGATGTGGAAAAGATACTATCGACCTTTGACCGGGTTGAGAGGGAAGAAGAAAGACAAGCGCGTAAAGATAGATTAGCGAGGGATCAAGCGGAACAGGAAGAGCGGGAACGTCTGGAACGTATGGCTCAAGATGGCGATGGGGACGCATCAACGTCTATGGCTGGAGGAGACATAACGATGGCGGGAGATAGCAGTATAGGCACACCAGGGTCATTACCTGGCACGCCAAGAGGATCAGGACCAGGTAATGCAGACGGAAGTAAACCACCAAAGGAAAAGAAACGTAAAAAAGAGACTCCAATGCAAACCGCTAAAAACATGTCTGAAGACGTACGGAAACGACTCTCAGATCAAACTGCTTCGAGGAAATTAGGAGGAAAGAAGTTTTCATGGCTTAATGCTGGTACTGGTGGTTCATCAAGTGGTTTGGATTCACCTCTAAACAAGAAAAATTTACCTAGACCGAAATTCCCTCCTTTACCTCCTTCGAGCTTATCGATATCAACATCAGCCAATGCTTTAGCGACTCCACCTATCTTACCTCCGCTGCCTGGTGCAGTAGGATTAGACGGGACAACAGACATGACGGGACCAGGTGCCGCTTTTGGAAGATTGACTGGTATTCCTGCAGCGCCCGAAGCGAGTAGAGCAGGACCACAAAGTGAAGATCCAGCGAATCGCCTTATTACGATACGTGATGCGCTGTTTGTGATGGAGACGGAACGAGGTAAAGGAGCAGGTCAAGGTTCCGGAACGCGGCCGATGACACGAGCATACATGGGTAGAACTTAGTATCATCGATGTGGACTTGGATCAAACCAGAATTTCGAAACTCGTTACTTGGGAAACGACATGCCCACAATGCTAATAATTGAAACAACAACAGCATACAATTTGGCTAAGTAATTGTATTCCTATCTGTGTGGGTCACCAGCCCTTCTCTCCAATGTATCATTTTAGACGTTTCACTTTCTTCCAATCTGGATTTCGTGAATAATCCAACATCAGCATGGCAGTCTATGCTACCTACTTCATGCGAGACTTTACTCCAGCTTAAGTGGAAGCCTTGTCGCTAGTCTAACACCGGACGCTTGACTCGGAGGTCATGTGGAGCTTGAAAGTTCACTAGTTCACGGAAGAGGCGCAATGTCTGTCTTGAGCACTATGGAGGGAAGTGTTAGGGTTAGGATACAAGCGCATGGAGCATATCACATGGATCATCAGCTGCTTACCTCTCTTCGATTTATCTCTTGGCGTAGGGGCTAATAATGACAAACTATGAGCATCTAACCCGCGCTGAACGACTGTTAGAGGAACTCACCGTGCACATTTTCTGTCATGTAGAACCTCCTCAACAACATAATGGCTTCTTCTCTTCGATAGCCACCATATGCTTCCAGTGCTTCCGAGTATATAAGGTTGGGACTTTACACAGGCGGAGGACTTCAGTTTTTTGTTTAAATGTCACAGAATTGCATTTGTTCCTCACTTATCGTGTATAGCTAGCACACCTCCACAACCTCCGAATCTGTCATTCGCACATCCATAATAGACTTTTTTGATGCCGACTTGTCTCAATGCGGAGCTACACATAAGGCAAGGTTCTACTGTAACGTATAATATCACATCATTAAGCGGTTTGAATTCGATGCTAGCGTTTCTTGTTGCGTTAGGTAAGATGTGGGAGAGTGCGTCGAGTTCGGCATGTAGACTGGCCTATAACGTTTCAGGAAACACGCAATTCGAGCAGATAAAGTAGTCAACACGTCAGCTGGAACGTGACTGAAATGCCAGAATAAGCACTGACATTACGCGTCTCATTCGTTCTGTTTCGCCCTTTTGCAATTACTTTGCCATCTCTTACGAAAACGCATCCTACCGGTATCTCCAAAGCGGCTGCTGCTTCTTCGGCCTGTACAATGGTAAATCGAATGAGACAGGGTCAGCAAGCCGAATGTTCTACCTTGTGTCAGTTGTATTGGCGCACCATTTCAATAGCTTGATCTATAAAAGCTAGATCTTCAGGGAGCTGTTGCTCGAGAGGTATCATGATTGGCGGCATCTTTACGGCCTAGAGACCGTTCGATATGTCTCCAGGATACGCTGATATAGATATCTTGATTGCAGATTCGGATTAGACGTATTGGCTGATTGTAGCTTTCTTCCACTTGTGGCGTAGTAGTTCTGAAGCTTGAAGCAGCATGGACGCGTCAAAAAGCTTCGGGGCTTGTTGCCTGCAGGAAGAGGTGCTGAGTTCCTGCGTAGTAAATCCAGCATGCAGCGTCAGGGCAGCATCGTGAACTTGTTGGTTTCGAGGTGTAGTACGTAGAAAGCAAAAGATCGACGAAAGCCGGTGGTCTGCGGGCTACTTAATTAATTCTATTTGAGGGTTACTTATGACACACTGTCGCTTCTTGTGCAGACCAATTAGCATTACAGCTGTGACTTGACACAGAGCACGCTTCAGCTGCTGCTCATCCACATAACTTATCGCACAGCAAGCTCTCCGGTCCATCTCCTCCATCCGCGCTCATTTCATCAGCAAACGCCAACGTCAAGCAGAGCGGTCTTTCTTGCTCACGGCGACTACTGCACACTGCAGAGCTAGAGCAGGACCGCACAGGATTCGTTGGGAGGAGAGACCGCATACAGAGGGCACTCAAAACAGCAGCCTGCCTCTTCAAGCCTTGCTGGTCGGGTCGGTCCTGCCTTGAAGATCACCTCAGCTCGCTGGTGGAGCTCGGGAACAGCTTGCAGGGCAGCAAGAAGCACGGGGAAAGGACAGCACGCATTCCAGACGACCCGCCTACATTCGCTGGTGCACTCTGCAGATTCCCTCAAATCGTCTCGAGCATCCTTCAGGCCGGGCTACCTTGCTCGCTCGCTCCCGTCCAGCCCCCGTCGATACTGCGTGAAGCAGGCTGTCTCGCAGACACTCGCTGATTGATACCAGCAGCAGCAGCAGCCCTGCAGAGTCATTCACGCTGGACCAACCTCGCAGCAATGAGCAGACCTCGTCATCGTCGTCGCCCCCCGCTCCTGGTGAGTTGGACTCGTCTCCTCGTCCGATCTTCTTCGTTAGCTTGTGAATGTAGAAAGTCCCAGGGCTGATTACATCCTGTTGCAGTCTCAAGAATGAGTCACGACAGCAGAGATTCACATTCATTATCGCCCTCCATGACCGAGCAGTCACCCCAAGACTCGCCCAGCGTGCTCGGACGGCTCTTCCATCCTTTCCGACCATCCCTCAAGCGGAGAAACACTGCTAATCAACTCAACACGCTGTCGCAAAGCACTACGACTTCCTCTTCCTCTCTGGCATCCTCTTCAAGAGCTAGATCTAGACGCTCCAACTCTTCTCCACCTCGCCCTCCTTCCGTCAGATCAGCCAGCGGTAGCCAGAGGTCTACAGGAGTTTCGCCTGCTCTCAATACCGCACTCGGGAGCAGCGCAAACGGTAGTAGTGCCAACACTGGTGCCGATTCTACGTTATCAGGAGGTCCTCCCGACTCAGCGTCCATACTACCGTCGTCGCGGCCATCGGTGGACGAGAGCATCAATTCGAGATATTCTCCCAGCGGTTCATTCACTCAAGACCAGTACAACGTTTCGGAAACCGGTTCGAGGCATACACCTAGGCAAGGTTCTTCTCCTCTCGCTTCACCTCATCAATCGCAGCCCAACGTTTCTCGAAACATGTCCTCGTCAAGTTTACTCTCACCTCCTCAAGACACCTCATCAAGTAGTCGACCTGGCATGGGAAGGCGCCAATCTAGCAGTAGACGATTAGCAACGGCTTTATCACGACCTTTCTTCAGGCGGTCAAGTAGTCAAAAAAGTAGCATGCCTACTGTCGCAGCAACAGCTGGATCTTCAAGGATACAACCTTTGAGTTCTTCCAACTTGGCATCGACCTCTACATCCCCAGCAGCAACAGAAAGTTCAAGTTCTTCAGGCGGCGGGTATCTCTCGCAACAAAGGCCAGCGACAGCATCTACCGCTTCAGGACCTCCCTCACCTGCGGCCGGTCGACCACTCTCCTCTGGAGGCGGAAGAAGGCAATTCACAATCAGCTCAAATACGACCAGGTCAGCGTCCAGCTCACATGCTGGTACGGCAACAACACCTTTGGCAGCTGTTGATACATCCCATCATGCATTCCCATCCCCATTCTTTGCACAATCTACTCCTACTACCTCGCACATATCGAATCCATTCGCTCCTCCGATAGACTGTATACCCGTACTCACCTCCGCTCTCTCGCAACCAATCACCTCAACTCTTCTGCAACTCGTGCCTCTATCGCTTATGTCACCATATTCAGTACCTCATCCTCTATGTAGCCCTCACGCACTGGGTTCACTGCCCAGCGCGAGTTCTGTCTCAATAGCAAGCTCTGCAATATCAGAAGCTCCAACTGCCTCTTCAATACATCCCTCTTCAGCATCCGTTATCAGCTCTCCTTCATCATCCAGTAATGCCCTTGTGTCGAATGAGCAGCTTGCTGCTTCTTCACTCAGCATTCCTACAACTGCATTAGCGACTATATGGCGACAAGCGAAAGCTTCCGAATGGGTGGCTCAACATGGCGATGCTCTCAATGCTATCATACACAATCGCACCAACCCAATGACGCCTCGTGCTGTTACTACACCACAAAATGTTGGCCCACTAGGCTCGCAAGCTACCTCAAATTCACCTCTGGGTACTAATGCCGCTGCGGCAACAGCACCAGCAGGGGTTGCTGATCCCGACAGTTCGTCAATTCTTCCTGTATTCGACTTTTCTGCTCTGCTACAATCTATATTGGATTCACTGGCTACCACTTCGTCAGAAAAGGGTATAGATATAGTTTACTTCCATGGTTCACGTCACCAATATTATCCCAAAACTACACGCACCTCGGTGTCAAGTGGGAACGGAAGTACATCAGATGATGCGGAGGAAGTGCAAGAAGCTTTTGTGCGTGCAGATGAGAGAGGTCTAGGAGTCGCTATACTGGTCATGCTCCGGCAAATTATGGCTGATCTGCCATCAGGTACTACTTTAGAAGTTGGCTTGTCTATAGCATTGACGGTACCGCCGGCAAAGCAAGCTGGTAAGAAGAACGGTCAGGATTTGTCTAATCTTGAGCCTGATTCGGATGATGAGGAGGAAGAAGGCCCTTCAAGGCTTGGCACATACATGCTCACTATTGAGTTAACGACCAGTCGATCGGCACACATCTCCACAAGCTCGCAGCCTGGTTCTACCCCTTCCTCTGAGCTTGGTCCAATTGCACAAGCGAACGAAAGCTTGAAGATCGACCCAATTATCTGTTCAGCTCTCTTCCAATACCTACACCTGTCTTTCATGACTTTACCGAAGAAGGATGATCGCCAGGAATACAAGATTACATGCGCTTTGCCTCAAGCGCGGAAACCATCAAGACCAAATCCGAATTTTGACTCAACGTCAAGGCGAAGAAAGTCTATAGATCAGAGTCGGCAGCCATCAGTGAGTGATACACTTTACGGTTTATGGGCAAGTATCGTGAATGTTCGTAGCTAAACTTGATTTGTGCTCTTCTTTGCAGCTCTTTGAGCTACTACGCTTTGCAGACAACTCTTTGCGCGGAAAGAAGGTTGCATTGCATGCTCTAGAGCATAGTACATTTGCGCATCATTTATCTCATCATCTCGCAAATTGGGGTCTAGAGGTAACGCATGTCTCTATAGCATCTGAAGATGATGCAGAAAGTACCACAGCACGCGTGCCGCCTGGGCCTGGTCACCTTGGTCGCTACGATTCTGGCTTTGGAGGCAGCGATGGGCCCAGTCCACCCCAGTTTGCTGCTACCCCTGCTGCCCTCCCCATAAACGACCCTATGGCTTCGGGATTCGTCCATCATCGCTCCGATGCTTCGACCAGCACAGCTACGTCCCCTCCAGTAGATCCGACCCTGAATTTCATCATCATAGACGACGACGTTGCATCGTTGCGAAGGCAAATCTTGGCAATCAAGGCGAATGCGCCAACTTTACAGCTGCAAAATGCTCTCCTTGCAAAAAGACCGCAGCTCCAATCCCGAAGAACTAGATCGACGCAAGCAGTCCAACGCGCCGTGCATACGCCAGTATCTATCATTCACTTTACTAGCTTATCACACTACAGGCAGATAAAGGAAATTGTTCATGCTACTTTGCGGACGGCAAGTCCAATGTTCGCTCTTCCAGAGGTGCTCGTCGTTCCCAAACCAGCCGGTCCAAGGAGATTGCTCAACACTTTGTACAATGCTGTCCGACGTCCCATCATAGATCCTCACTTCCTGCCTATAGCAACGTCTCCGTCTTCGCCTGGAGGTCAATACTTCTTCAGCGGTAGTCGACCCAGCCCGGCACCTTCGAATCAGAATGAATTCGACGCAGCCGCAGCAGCCGAGCTTTCTCGGCAGCGCAATGAGCAAAGCTTATCAGCTGCTGTTTCTCAAGTATCTGGACCTCGCACACCACCGGTGCCAGGCCAGATCTCCAACCCACCTTCACCTGCTTCCCCAGACGCCATGGAATATTTCTCGAAGTCAGCCAGCGAGCTAGGTTCAAGTGCCAGTCAGGGCATTATTATACAAAGTCCAGATGGCAGACCTACTGGACTATTCTTCCAACCTCGAGCTGCAAGTCTTGCTGAAAAGGCGGAGTCTTTGCGCATGTCTCGCAATGGCGAGTCAGACTCTTCCTCGGACAAGGAGAATGCTAGAGCATCTTCAAACACCTCGTCTACTCGTGCTCCAAAGCTGTCCCCTGCGCTCGGCCAGCTTCAAACGCTTACCAAGTCGAACGGAGCCGAGCTTCCATCCATCGTAATTCCAGAGAATATGGATTTCACAAGCTCGCGCTCCTTCTCGATCACTCCAGCGCAGACAAGTCCTCGTCCTACACCAATCGCACACCTCTCTCAAAGAAGCAGTGACTCTGGGCGTAGTGTCAGTGCCAGTGAACCTGCCATAATTGGCAAGCCGCAACGAAGTCTTTCGGGAGGTCAAGCCAGCGAAGACCCTAATTCTTCCAACGATTCACTAGATAAGCAGGTGGAACAGTCTAAAGGTGACCCAGCTTCGAAGTCTCCTCGTCAACCTATCGTTACTTCGCCTTCTGTCAAATCGCCTGCATCTCCTCCTTTAGATAGACCCGAGAGACAACCTGCCTTAAGTCCAATAAATACCAATAAGCTGACTCCAGCAGATTCGCTCGATTTGAAAACGCCAATCTCCCGTGACTCTGGAGATACAGTTCAGACGCCACCTGTTGCACCCTTGCGAGCCAAATCCGAACGCAAATCGAGTGGCAGGGTGAAGAAAACCCCTCGTCCGCCTTCTGGAACGCTTGTACCCCCCATCAATGTCTTGATCGTCGAAGGTATGTCCGTTCTGAATCCATATATAGTGATTCTATGCTAACTACTTGTGCAGATAATCCTATCAATCAAATCATTCTATCGACATTCTTGAAGAGGAAAGGTATCAAATACAGCGTTGCCAACAACGGTCAGGAAGCTGTCGACCAATGGAAGGCTGGTGATTTCCATCTCGTACTTATGGATATTCAGCTACCCGTCAAGGACGGTATCGAGGCCACCCAAGAAATTCGAGCCATGGAGAGGGCGAACAGCATGCAATTCGCAATGACACCTGCATCCGAAAGCAGCAACCCCATATCAGCACCTTCGTCTAGCGTATCATCACCTTATGAATTGCCAGTTATCATTGTGGCCTTAACAGCCTCAAACCTTCAAAGCGATCGAGTCAATGCTTTAGCTGCTGGCTGTAATGACTTTTTAACGAAACCTGTCTCGTTACAATGGCTCAACCAGAAACTTGTAGAATGGGGTTCCATGGCTTACCTATCTGGCTTCTCGAGCAAGCGTCGGTCAACAGTTTCGAGCCCTCGAGAGGACTTAAGGAGATCAAAGTCAATTGGCTCACAAGCGGCTCAGTTAGTCTCAAAGTTAGATGCCGAGAAGAGCAAAGTGGATACCATTCCAGAGGAAGGTATTCCCGCTGCACCGAGCGCTGTGGGCGGTGATGAGACACCGCGCAGCACACAAGAACAAGAAGGCTCGACTACTGCTTGATAGCACAGGCTCGCTACCACTTCTCCTTTCATTGTAACCACTTTCTACATTTCACACAATATCTAGATTAGATTGTTCCCTGCTGTTTTACCCTTACCATTTTTCGTGCCCCCGTCAATTTGAGAGTCATACCGAGATTGCATCTTAGCAGTACTACACAATATAAGCATTTTTTAGCAATATAACCTCTAGCATACACGACCTTAGGTTGCATTACATTTACTTTGTATTACAACAACATTGATTGAATTGATCTGGATTCTGATCTGACCATGCTCAAACTGACTATTGCTTTTGACATCACACTCGACTTGCACCGGCAAGTCATGATATTTTCCTGAAAGATATAAAGGTTGTTCGATTCGCTATCAATTTCTTGAGAGTTAGCTTAGCTCACGGGGAAAGCTGGGCAGTTGAATGGCTTACCCTCGCCGTCCTGGATCTCGGTGTCTAGGACATCCAGACCATAAACCTCGGCACACATCAAGGAGGCTACAGCTAGACTAGAGGGTTCTTGTGAAGCCATCTTTGCTGCTAAGGCTGTCGAATCGGTTGCTTCCGTAGTGGCATCTGGATACCGCTGCGCGAGGTAGCGCTTACACTGACCGAGACCCTATCGAGAGGATGTAAAGACTTTTGGCCTACTTGAACCATGAAATTAACGACTTGCCTGCTCATGACTATATATCTTCTTCACTGGTAGTGAACTTGAATTTCTAGCGCGTAGTAAAGCATGTCCGATATCAAGCTGAGTTTTACCCAGTCTTTCGACGTTGAATTCGGTCAAACAGTCATGTGTCTCCCTGACTGGACCATTTGTGGAATTCTCGATAGGGCATACACCGCGTGAAGACAATCCTTGACCTACGGCTTCGAACACGGCTGGAGAATATATGCATATTTTGAGTCCGACATATCGGGATAAGAATTAGCTAAACCATTACCTCTGATGGTCTGTTCGAGCTTGATGACTGCATTGTCGCCAAAGAGCTGCTTTGCTGCCTGTTATAAACGCATTTTCAAGCAGCCATGGGTACCAGTTCCGTGCAGATAAGTCCGATCACGCCCGTTTGTAGAACAGTCAGAAAAGTGAGAAGCTTCGAGACAGAAGCGTGAGAAGCACACACCTGATGGGAGTAGGTGCCAGCAGGACCAAGGGTGGACACAATCAGCTGTGAGCCATCCTGCGAGCTGTTGTCTGCTGTCATCGACAAGAAAGTCGCAAGTGGCGTGCGCGCGAGTCGGAGGAAAGCAGAAGACTTGGACATTCTTGTATTCGCATTTGATGGCTGCAGGTTGGGAGTGCTTCAACCATTCTCACATCGCATATTCGCAAGCATGTCGTCGTTCGGCACGCTCTACAAGTGGGTGCATCGTCGTTGCTGGGATGGACGGTAGTGTCCTCAATGACAGTTTTCGCCGATGCTGTTTCAACAGAGTCACGACGTATGGCGAGTCGCACTGCCAGAGCGTGGGATGCATTGTCGAGGGGTGAGCGATGCCAGATTTATCATAGAGGCTGATACTAAGTCATTTCTGCCTGTCTAGAGTTCCACCTGTATGGCTTGCTGCTCTCTCCAACCGGTGTCATGCAAAATGGCCACAATCTGACTTGGATTATTGCTGATGTACAGGGACTCCGACTGACCAACGAAGACGTTCAAGTTCAACTATCAAGAAGGCGACCGGGACAGAGCAATCTGACAACGCCGGTAAGCTGCATCAAAAAGTTTTACTAGTACATCCATGCTTGTGCTCAAGCGTAATTGTAACTTCAGCGTGATGAAGCCGATGCGGTCAACATTCAGTCCGGAACAGAATTCGGTGTGACTCTAGGAACACCCATAGGCCTTCGTGTGCAGAATAAAGATCAGAGACCACACGACTATACCGAGACAGATCTCTTCCCAAGACCTTCACATGCAGATTGGACCTACCTGCTCAAATATGGCTTGAAAGCTAGCAGCGGTGGCGGTCGAAGTAGTGCAAGAGAGACAATTGGTAAGCAGCTTTGATATCTCTGTGCTCCTCGGAAGTTGGTCTGACCTTAATCTCCCGCCCTGTAGGCCGAGTCGCAGCCGGAGCTATTGCTGAAAAATACCTTAAGGACGCACTTGGCGTAGAATTCGTTGCGTTTGTCTCTTCTGTGGGCAAAGTGCACATCCCTTCATCAGTAGCCGAAACGTCGGCATCAGCCTTGAATGATGATGACAACGACGATTCCGCGGAGCTCATGTCTGAAGAATACCTAAACTTGCTTAATACTGTCACTCGAGAACAAGTTGACGCAAGTCAAGTGCGGTGTCCCGATGAAAAAACGACAGATCGAATGGTCAAGCGTATAATGCGTGCGAAGGAGAACAATGACTCGATAGGCGGATCAGTGACGTGTGTGATTCGAAACGTGCCAACAGGTCTAGGAGAGCCTGTTTTCGATAAGTTGGAAGCAAAATTGGCTCATGCTATGCTGAGCATACCTGCTACGAAAGGCTTCGAAATCGGTTCTGGATTCAAAGGATCTGAAGTCGCTGGATCACAGCATAATGATCCCTTCGTATTAAAGGAAAATGGCGAGCTCGGCACAATCACAAATAGATCTGGTGGTATCCAAGGCGGAATCTCGAACGGTGAAAATGTCTACTTTAAGTAAGCCTGGGGCGAATAGGTCCACGGTACCTACCGTAGCGTTGTCCTTACTGATAACATTCTGCTATCTAGGGTTGCCTTCAAATCACCTGCCACCATCAGTCAAGCCCAATCGACTGCCAAGTACAATGGCGAAGCTGGCACACTAGAAGCGCGAGGTCGTCACGACCCCTGTGTAGTTGCTCGAGCTGTACCTATTGTCGAAGCTATGGCCGCACTCGTCATCATGGAGTAAGTGACGATTATTAAGCTTTATCGCTTGATCATGCCTCTAAACCCTTATTACCTTTGATCAGTGCTGTCCTCATCCAAAATGCACGCAAGACTGCTGCATCTCTGCTGCCGCCTCTGACACATCTGCCACCTACTATGGCTTTGCCGAGCAAGCAAAAGTTGGAAGAAGCATTGCCAACGGAGAAAGAAGTCAGGGAGAATGGCGTCTAGTTCAAGCTTGATCCCTTTTAAGATACCCCAGTTAGTCAGAGCAGTCACCTTCGCGGTGTAATGCTACTAGCTACAGCCCAGCTTCCATATTCGACTTCCAGCATGATCTGACTACGTAATATGACAACAATTGGCATGTATGTCTATGTTGAACAGAAGCTAACCACGATGTACGATAATGCCTGTCCCCTATTCTACTTGTGCAACTTGCATCTGCTCCACCTCTCGCTCCTTTTCGCTAGGTGTTATCGGTACATGCCGACTATTAACATTAGCGAGGTACTGGAGAGACACAGAGTGTCCGTTTTTTTAGCTTTCTTCTACATGCATAACAGCCCTCGAGACTTACTAAGGTCCAGAAGAGACCAACTGTGTTGATGAATGGCGGACGGGCATATAGCGGCAGTATTGCCATATTGATGATCTGAGCTGGAGCGAAGAACATGTATTGATTCTTGATCAAAGTCGGGAAGTTCTGCAGGGGATTCACTTGTGTAAGTCTGGTATTGATAGGGATCCGAGGCACTCACCGTCCGCCATCGGTGATATATCTCGTCCCGTGGTCTGCCTTCCATTGTGCCTATACATGTGAAGTACATGAAGGATGCAAACGGCATGAAGGTAACCATATCTAGACACATGACTTCAGCCGATGATTCTGACATAGCGAAACCAGCTGTATAAAACTAGACACTCACCGACTCCAGTACGGACAAAGGCAGCTAAAAGAGGAATCATTTCACGGGGTTAGCAGGTCGTCTTGCATCGCAAGGATAGTGTGTATCGAATCTTACTTGTCCATATCGATTTCAGCTGAATCTTGTTGAGGACAAAAAACATTCTATTGGCCATGGGAGCGAAGATACACGAGCCTTTGGATAAAGTTATCAGAGGCAGCCGTGTGATTCTTACTAGTAACATGCTCACTGTAGAACGTTTGTCTAGCCGTCCGCGCCCACTTTTGATAGGTCGGCGAGCTACTCGTTAGACGTGTATGCGGCTTGAGGCAACTCGATGTAGACTCACGTTATAGTCTTCCTTATCCTCTAGGACTCTTTGTGAGACACTGTCAGCTGTGAATCCGATGAATCCACCTAGTTCAGTGTAATGTATGTAGCCAGAGTGAGTATACTGTGCACGTGCAGGGCTATTATTGTACAATCGCCCCACCGGTCGCCATTTGTGTCGGTAGAGTCCGCCTATATAGTCATATCAGCACAATGCAGCCAACATAAGCTTCATTCAACGTACTCTCTTAAAAGCCGAAGATAGCCTCGCCACAGAAACGCCATCGTAGTCGAGACTATCTGCGCAGTAAGTGGCCTCTTCTAAAGCTTTTAGGTGGGTGCAGTTTCAGAATGTCTTCATTCAATTTGACGTATTATTATAATGAAGAGTCTATAGGATGTCAGACAACAGATCCTCTTAGCTTCCCCTTATTAGATGTTTGTATCCGGTCGAAAGGGAAGAAACGATCACACTCTTGGAGGCGCGTCGGCTTGCCGCAGGTTCCCTCAGGACTGTGGCGGTAAACCAATGATGCCTTAACCAGTGACCAACTTCCTTCATTGGAGCCTCATTTCTACTTTGCTGACTCAAAGAAGACTAACTCTGGAGCATCCAATCGTTGAGTCAATCTGACTTGAATTCGAAATGGAAAGCTATATTCTGCCGGCTACATATCCTGCTGAACTAGCCGAAAACTCGTTCGCATTGTTCATAGATATGAAGGATGCTGCGTCATTAAGGCAAAGACTTATTAATGCTTCTACTATGGAAGGCCAAGATGGTATTGACGAGCGAAAGCGAGTCGATTTTGCGTTTCTAGACGGGAGAATGGTACGCCAATCATTTTGGCTCGGCATAGCACCAGCCAACCTGAGTAAAATGCTTTGAAACAATTCGCCAAGCTGATAAATGTGTGATTGTGTCTCGTAGATCGCATCGAGGGATCAGCTACTGGCTGCTGCTCATCAGTCCATTTTGGCAGCGTCTCAGGGAGAGCTACAGACCCAAACAGTTCATTCGGAGATTATCAGCAATTTGAACCCGACGAGTAACGTAAGTCAAGCCTTTTGTTCAAAAGGTTTCCAATCTGGCAGAGATAGCTGGATTGTAAGCCTGCAGTTCTGAATTCGTTCCTGACCCAGTATCAGTTTGACTATAATTTGTTGTTCTACGCAAAATCAAAGTCAATCTGATACTGGGATCAGACGGGTTTCAGGCCTGTAGCAATCAAACCTGTGACTATCGTGCTAAACTCAATGGGCGAGATTGTGAGGGTGTCCGACCAGGCTGATTTAATCATTTGGCTGTACACCAAAATTCGGCTCTACAGGTCGCTGAAGGTTTGCGAAGGTTTGGCATATCAGCAAAATCAACATCTGCTATACTTGTCAGAATAGGACCGAAGCTTTCTTTTACAGAGAAGAAAGCGTTACAGGATGAAATGCAATATTTGACAGGTGGTAAACCTGGTTCTTTGGATGACTTGGCCAAGACTGCCGATTTGGCGGCGTTGAAAAAGGTAAGAGTGTACTTTTGTGTGTTTATAACTCATGCTGATGCTGATTTGTATCAACATAATGTAGTTGTATAAGCTGGAGAGCAACGTGGACTTGACGCCGAAGCTGCTGGCAAGTCTGACAGCTGCGAACAAGACTGTGGGAGTCTTCTAGGGGTGACTTCATAGATTTGTGCATCTTGTCAAACGGGAGGAGATTAACGCCTTGGATGCACTGCAAGCCCTGCCAAAGCCCAAAGCTGCCTTTCTTAACAGCATGCAAAATGTTGTCTGTAGACTAGCCTTTGCATCCAATCAGAACATGTACTCATCAAAGCTTTGCGAGCATGACTGAAACGAGCAAAACACCATCTCTCATGCATCTACGAGTTCAATCTACCCTCTAGCTTCAGGTACATGCCCACTGCCCCCCTCTATCTATTTTATTTGATTTTACAATCCTTCCTGCATGTTCCTGCCTCGAACTTTCACCTCTCCAATTTTCTTCCATTCTTCGATCTCTCGCTCAGCTGACGGCCAGAGTGGCGGCGGCCCCCTATTTTCCTCAGGCGGGCAGAACGACCGCGCAAAACTCGATCGCCTCCAATCCAGCAGGCGAATCCATCACAAAGTCGGCGGACGCAGCTTGGAGCGAAGACCACCGACACACGCAACGATGGCAGAACAGGCGAGTTTGGAGGAGCGTATGGACGTGGATGAAGTGCTGATGGACCGCATTCTATAGACGGAAAAGGCTTTTCAAAAGCAACAGGTCTTCCAGTCCGCCAAGGTCACAAAGGCCGTCAAGGGCGAGGCAAAGGACAAGCGATGGTACAAGGATGTCGGTCTAGGATTCAAGACTCCTCGTGAGGCTATCGAGGGAACATACATCGACAAGAAGTGCCCCTTCACCGGAAACGTGTCCATCAGAGGCAGAATCCTGACTGGCGTCGTCCAGAAGACAAAGATGACCCGAACAATCATCATCCGACGAGACTAGTTAGTGGGACATTCCTTTCGGATTGCCTGTGTGCAAGAATCTCTCTGTGCTGTGACTGCATCAAGAGGTGGAGCATGCTGTCTGCTTGGGGTGGAAGTGCTGTTCGGGTTGCTGCAGCAAGTCGATGGATTGCTGTCCATGGGGGAGCAATCCATGCCAAATCTGCGCTACAGAGGGCAACAGTAGAGAAACCGGGAACACTTGAACAGCACGGTTAGCAAACGAAACAGAGAGGGAGAGCAGCAGACAGCAGACCAGTCAGACGCAGCACAGAGAGTTCTCCTCACAGGCATTTTGGCAGATTTCCAGCACTGCATACTGACATTGCCCTTCTCTACAGCCTCCACTACATCCCCAAATACAATAGATACGAGAAGAGACACAAGAACCTAGCAGCACACTGCTCACCTGCTTTCCGCGTCGAGGCTGGTGATATCGTTACCGTCGGACAATGCAGACCTTTGACAAAGACTGTCAGATTCAACGTCCTCCGTGTTACCAAGCGCAAGCCAGCTGGCTCCAAGCAATTGTGCGTTGATTTCGCTTTGAAGGCGTGTAGTATGAGTGACGAACAACACGATGCTGACTTGACTATCTCTACTATTTTCCGTCTACAGCCAAAAGTTCTAAGCTATCCAAAACTAGGCTTTTAGGGAGCTCTTCGTAGCCTTGTATTCTCATCATGGATCCGGTCTACACAGGAAACGCCTGCATGATGTCTGTCTACCATTTGTAGTCTTGCCGAGCTAGATGGGAATGCAATGTTACTTCGTTTGCTTTTCTGCTATTCGCATGTCCACTCCATATGCTCTTGTCTAGTGGGCGTTGGCTTCTAGAGTGACGCGTTGACAAGAACCTGCAGGTTCAGATACATGCCGTTAAAAAGAGAACGCTTGCAGCTATCTCTGCTCACCTTCATGTTGCTGCAAATAACGTCCTGCTTTGATGATTTTGATTCCCATGTCACCGATCACCATCTGCTTGGAGACCCTATCACATCCGCATCAAGTTGTTCCTAGAACCAGCTGATTCCTCAAATTCAAAGTTGGCAATCAAACAATGTATCGACGTCCTCCGTAGCTGTTCCACCGGACAAGGTCTGCTTGCGACATCGTTGAATCATGCCGGCCAGCAGCCATCATGGCCATTCCAGCAGCATCAGCAGCTCGCCCCAGGCAGCCGCGTTGCCTAACCATGTGAGTAAACAAAGTGCAAGTATGGCGACTGCTGCAACAGTAGAGGCAGCATGGATGGCCCCAATGTTGACGATGAGCTGCTGTTACAGCAACTGGGCGAGCTTATTGGTCGAGGTGCATTCGGCGCAGTCTACAAGTGAGTGTGTATTCAGACGCACACCTTGTCTGCTAGGAGCTGGATGATCGCTGAAAACCTGCGATGTGGGAATGACACATTACTACAGGGCCCTCAACTGGCAGACTGGAGAAACAGTAGCCGTCAAACAGATAGCGCTCGGTAATATACCTCCTTCTGAACTGCCGGAAATTATGGTGAGTCGACGCTCTCAGAGTGGCTCAGCACTCACATCTAGAACACGTGCCTGATAATGTTTGACCTTGCTTTGACACTGTGATTCAGTCGGAGATAGACCTGCTCAAGAATCTAGATCGTGGGCCTTCAATATTGGAAAGAAGCGTGTGGACAATCTGAGCTGAACCTCCTTCATGTTCAGATCCAAATGTGGTGCAATATCGAGGTTTCGTCAAAACTGGTGATTTCCTCTGGATCGTTCTGTGAGCAATGCTTACACCAAGATTTGATTTAAATCATTTACTTAATCGATGTCTTTGTTCCTCCTTTTTATAGAGAGTACTGTGAGAACGGTTCCTTGACTGCAATTTGCAAGAAATTTGGCAAATTCCCAGAAGGTCTATGTCAAATCTATATCTGCCAAGTCCTTGAAGGTCTTCTTTACCTTCACGATCAAGGTGTTATCCATCGTGACATCAAAGGTTCCAACATCTTAGCAACAAAAGAAGGAAGTATTAAACTTGCTGATTTTGGAGTTGCAACACGAGTAGGAGGGCATGATCGTAGTGTCGTAGGATCCCCATACTGGATGGCTCCAGAAGTAGTCGAGCAAAGCGGCGCAACGACAGCATCTGATATTTGGTCTGTCGGATGTGTTGTTATCGAACTTCTGGAAGGTCAACCACCCTATCATGAGCTTGAGCCAATGCCTGCTCTTTTTCGAATAGTAAATGATGATTGTCCACCTTTACCTGATAGTGCTTCTCCAGTGGTTAGAGATTTCCTACTTCAATGCTTTCAAAAGGATAGTAACCTCAGAATCTCTGCTCGAAAGCTTTTGAAACATCCTTGGATGGTAGCAGCACGAAAACAGCTAGATCAAACGAAATTGAGATTGTCAAGTTCTAGTCCATCTAATTTGAATCTGCTTGGGGCTTCTAGAAGGAATTTCAGTGCCTACGATGAAACTGTGCAACGAGTACAAGCGTGGAACAAAGTACTAGACAAGCAGCAACCACCCCGATCAGCGCAAACGGTCTTTGCGAGGTCGCCTGCAAGTAGAGCCAGCGAAGACGTTGCTAGCGCTTTACATCAAGCCACAGATCTACTCAAAGCTCCAGTTGGCAGGATAGGCAAAACAGTGGCTGAAGAGCTGACTAGACAGCCTGCTAGTCCTGTCAGAACAGCTCGGAATGGATTGTCGTCTGAACCACAGATCTTGAAAAACTTAGCTGGATCCAATGAGGACAAGGAGAATGACAACTGGGACAGTGATTTCTTGGATGATATACCTGCCGAGAAGAAATCGACCACAGACGCTAAATTTGAGAAGGGACCTGCAGAGGAGCGGAGCGGCGTGCCAGATAATACAGCCACTATCAGACCGGCCTCCATGTCACCGTTAGGTGTAAGGGCCTCGAGGGCGAAGCACATGTCCACGGTAGTAGAGGACTGGTCTGACCTTGTTCCAGAAGAGGAAGTAAAACCATTCGCAGGGAGATTATCCGACATGAGAGTGAGTGTATACTCTTTTAAGGACCTTGATCAGCCGTCTAATGTCATATTTCGGAATTTCAGAAGTCGAGCGAATCCCAGAAGCGTATACTGCATCCCCGAGACTTGTCCAGTGGTACGCGAAAGGCAGTCAAGACTGTTACATCTTCTCGAGATGCTACTGTCCGTGCTTCGCCGGTGCCCAAAGCTGGTCCTTCAGAGGTATCCTCTAGCTTCGCTCACAAACAAAGAAGGTCCCGCCCGCGGACACCGCTTAGCGAACCTGCATTCGAGCAATACAGTGAATCCGAAAATGAAGATTACTCAGATGCGTTCGATGACGGAGCTATTTCACGAGGTCGCGGTAATCAAAGATTGGAGCTGACGAAGAAACTGTCTAGCAAATCATGGGTAAGTTTGATGCGTTCCTGCTGTCAGGGAAGTAATGTCATCTTATTGAGGTCTGTCCCACTTCTGCAGCTGGGAGATGATGATCTGGACGAAGAAGATCCATTCGCCGAAGTCGAACAAAATATTGAAATTGAAGAAAGTAGCGATAGTCTTGAAGCGAACGTTCATAGGGACAAAATCGCCCGCATGTGCTCTTTCGTCAATGACCTCCTTGATGGCATGAGTGCTGAAGCTGATGAACTCGCCATTCGCGATGGGTGTATTTACCTCGTATGTTATGCACGGTGAAGTAGAGGTGAAAGACAGCTGAATGACCCTGAAAACATAGATCGACATCTTTGATCAAGCGCCGGAAGTTAAGCTCCATTTCATCAAGTCTCATGGACTACTTACTATTGTGGAATCGCTTCAGAACGTCAGATCCAGGGAAGTGATAGGATTGGAATTACGCATTGTGAACCTGGTGTGTCTGGCATACATTTCAAGCGCCATCGTACCTTTGCTGAACCTTTTTTCCGTAGCTTATTGCGGAAAACCAGGCTTGGTTAGAGAAAATATGCGTAAGTTTTCTTTTCGTAATCTTCTTGAACCTGTATTGACCATACCTACCCATTCTTGATAGCTCATTGGTGGATGCCCGGTTATCATGAAGTTTTCTCATAGCCGATACTCGCGGGATATTCGGCTGGAAGCAGCCTTGTTCATTGGAGCAATGTGTCGAACGTCTCTATTGACGTTGCAAATGTTTATCAGCTGCAGAGTAAGTCTGGCGCATACCAAATATGCATCGTAAAAGGTGCTCACTGCGCTGTCGTGTTCTGGGGTGTAGGGTTTGAGAACTCTCATCGACATGATGGACGAAAATTATCGAGATCAGAAGGACCTCGTATGGATGGCCGTTGATGGTATCTGCCGAGTCTTCGACATGCAAGGTACAACGCCTCGGAACGACTTTTGTCGAATCTGCGCAAAAGAGGGATTGCTAGATCCACTATCCAGTGCACTGCTTGCTGTAGCCGATGACGCTGATGAGCTGGCACAGAGTGCTATGAACAAGATCGTGCACATCTTACTACTCTTTTCACAAAGTGACCTGAAGGTCAAAATGGAGCTCGCACAACGGCCTATAGCTCTACGTAAGGCATTCTCCCAATTGGATCGTTTATGATGCCTACTGAGTCACTTCTGACATGTCTGTGTAGGCCTCGTCCGCTCCTTGTCCGTTGTACCGCAAGGATCGCTACCGATGATGCTGAAGACCATCAAGAATATCACTATGGCGCCCGCTGCCTTGGAAATTCTGCAGAATGCCAATGCTATCGAATCACTCGTCAAGATCATGACCGCCTATCTAGACGTGACGGTAAGTTCGCCGAGCAGATCGATCTGTTCCGTTCTCGCTCACCTGCCTTCTGGCTCTTTGACTTGTCTTTACCAGGAGATCTGTAATCCGCTCGTTAACGCCCTCTACAACCTCTGCCGCCTGAGCAAGAGTCGACAGGAAGAGGCTGCGATGTCAGGAGCAATCCCGGCTCTTCAAAGCCTGATAAATGCCAATTCGCCCCTCAAGCAATTTGCGTTACCTATCATATGTGACTTTGCACATGCCAGCAAGACTTGTCGGAAAGTTCTATGGCACCACAACATCTTTCCTTTATACGTCAGTTTGTTGAGAGATTCATTCTGGAACTTGTCTGCACTCGAAGCTATTCTTGCTTGGATGCAAGACGAAACTTCTAGAGTGGAAGACGCCCTGCTTCAAGATGTATCGGTCGAAGCTCTCCTAAACGCCTTCTCCAGTGCTAAGTCGACAAGCTTGGAGAACTTTTTGGAGCCGCTCCTGAAGGTACGTCTTCCAAAGTTCAATCTGTCCAACTGCGCCTGACACCTTCCACTTTTTTTCCCCTTCTTGGCACCAGATACTCCGAATGTCATCGAGCCTCTCTAACAAGCTTTCTAGCCATACAAGCCTCTTTCGTCGTTTGTTAGAACGACTCTCTTTGCATCCTAAAGCAGTTGTTCGCTTAAATTTGCTCAGGCTCGTCAAGACACTATTCGAAGCATCACCCGCACCCTCGAAATTCAGTAAACAACCCAACCTCGTATCTACAATCAATCGTTTAGTCGAAGATGATCCATCACTACTGGTCAAGGATCTCGCAAGGGGCTTATTGAAAGATCTCTCCGATGCTGAAAAGCGCTTGAAAAGCAATCGTCTGATAGGAAATACTATATCTCCGTCACCTTCCCTTCCTGCGGGGTCTTTGCAGAGAATCGGTAGAACATGGAGCGAATCAGCAATGAGTCAAATCTTGTCAAATACCTCGGCTTCTTCCGCGCGGTATAAGCTCAAGGCTCGACCCAATTCGCCGAGTCTGCAGTCGCCAGCGTCGTCTGCGGCTGCTTCGATGAGCGTTCCGACTCCGGATGCAGCAATCACCACGCCTGTCTCGGGGAGTGGGATGCTTCCTGCATCATCAAGACGCATCAGTATCAGAGCGAAAGCTAGTCCGCCCCCACGTTAAGGTATGCTGCCTAGAGGCAAGTCGCCCTTCAACCGCTACAGAAAGCCTCTAGTCTGTTGAGACCGCCATCGCTGGCTCGTATTGCAAGAGTAGTCTAGAATGTTCTGTATCGGTCCAATTGTTGTTGTGTCACTTGTCTTTCCAAAGCCCGTTCTGCGCATACTGTACTTATCCATAACTGCGTAACTTCATACTAGCTAGCGGTACCTATTTTGCCAATCACTGCTCCAAGGCGGACTCCTTGCGCGCTGAATTTTTTGTTACTGACGCTTAAACTCTCTCCTTTTCTTCATGCAGGAGGTAAGCACGAGGTTTCGACAGATTCGGGAAAGTGACGGCTTGAGGTATCGCGTATCTCCACCATTCCCACTCTGCCAATGGAGGGAAGACATCGGCGAAGCCTCTTTCCAGCCTGCAGATGAGTTGGACGTGAGCGGTCTATCCAGCATACTCAAGATACATTGTATCTTCCTTACCAACATTCCGTCAAGACTAGACCCGAAATGAGCAGGAATGACCAGGTCCACACCCGGCCAAACATGCCACCAACTTTCCGCCCAGTGAGCTCTTGGAATATACTCTCCAGCACGACAGCTAGGGGTTGCAACATGAAGAAGGTCATGGAGCGATACGCAGCATCTCGAGGAAGCCATGGCGAGATGTCATTAACTGGGAAGTTCAATAACAATTACAACAGGAAGTTAGCTCATCGCGTACTCCGTCGTGCTTACTATACTGTTACAGATGAGATTCCACTCACTGTGTTCATGAATGAAGCCACTAAGAAAGAATGCCCCGGTAGCAGCGCAGATAGATGTCGCGACTTGAGATTTGAATCCCAATGTATGGGCTAACTTGATCAAAGGTCTACCTCCAACAGCCACGAGGGGCCTTCTAAATAAAGGATGCCATCTCTTGCCCCAAAGCTCAGTGACTGAGTCCGCCATCCATGGTCTGATGGACGGTTTCGGCCAAGCTTCAATTCTAAAAGGGTCAGGACGGATATAGCTGAATAACCCATCAGGTGATTCAGGAATGATAGCTCGCCAGAAGGCAGTGAACGCATAGGCTGCGAGTGTGAGGTATGTAAATTGGAGTTCGATTGAACCACCGATGGCCAACCCAAGTGCAGCAACACGGGAGAGACGAGCTAGAAGCGCAATTGGGAAGGCCAGAAGGTGGGAACCCACGCCTGCTTCGCGGTAGAATTGAAGATATGCATAAGGTATAACGGTCAGGAGATGAAAGATGAGCATACGCTTCATCAATGAAGGCAAGAGATTGTGAATAGGATGTCTAGCTGGTATTTGTTCTCCTTTGAGGCCCCACGACCAACCGATGCCTCGCCTGCGTTTTGGTAGGATGGAAGAGTTCGTGGAAGACGGACAGAGTACGAATGGCAGCTCTCAGCAGTTGATGCTCGACACTAACCAGGAGGAAAATAGAATGAAAGCTCATTTGTGCTCACATGGAGAGCATGCAACGCCACGCCAGCCACATGATTTCAGTCACGTTTTTGCCATACTGCTGACCTGGATCTTCGCTTTTGAGAAGTGGTGGAGCAACCCCGTTTGTATCAGCTGCATTCGAGTCTGTGTCACGTTTTCGTCTTCTCTGACGACTATAAGCCCAGTCGTATCCCATCCAAGCGAATTCCATCTCGTCGCACAGTGCATATTCGATGCTTTTGATGACGCCCAAATACTTGCTGACCTGCGTTCCGACGTTGAGGTGCATGAGCTCTCTTGCTGGCTTGAAGTACGAGTATTCAGGATGGCTGTAGCACATCCATATGCCATAGATGCACAGTGGGAGAATCGCAACTCGTATGTGCGACAACTTGTGAGTGTCGATTGTACTTGGAGGCACAAAGAGCAGGCAGCATTGGAGCCATTGGATTAGCGTAGGGATGAGAGTGAGCGCGGAGGGCGCCGACCAGGTTGCAATAGGCGCACTCATGCTGCAGCTTGACGTCCAGTCGTGACAGAAGGCTGCGGCGAATCTGTCTCATGCCCCACCTGCACTCGCCTTGTTGCTGACTGGCCTTTGTTAGACGGGGGACACGCTGCTGACTAAAGGAAGTATGGCCGATCTAACAGCATTCCTCTTTCGCTTTTGCCTCTCTGTTCTTCCATCAAAGCTCCAACCCGGCGCGACCTCAAATTAAGCTGGTCGTGTAGCCCAAGTAATCCAGCAACACGACCCGATCAATGTACAAAGTGGCCGTATACGTAGTGATCTAGTCGCCGACAGCGTATGAACAGTCCCGCACTTCATCATGCCTTTTGCACAGCTAGAGATGCTTAAGCTGATGTAGTCGCGTGCTTGTAAGGTCAGGAACTACAAAAGAAAGCGGGAGATACCATCTCGGCCATTTCCAATCTTCAATAGGAGGTTGATTATCGACGATTCCTCTATCGACCCTGTTTCATATCATAATATTGTTTTGAAGGAGATTCAATAAGTATTTTGGCATTTTTGCTTTTACTCTCGATGAAAGTAGTAAGGCAAAACTCACCAGCATTCAGTCATAAGTAAACCCGTAGAAAGCAAAAAACTCCAACACCAAATTCTTTCGAAGATTTTGGATGTTTTGCTTTGAGGTCCTCCTAATAATAAAGTCATTACTGACCTTTCCAATATCAAACCGAATGCTTGTAGCGTGAAGAATATGAAGACTGTATAATGTGGATCTCGAGGGAGCCATGGAGTCGCTTCATTGACTGATCCACGAAATGATAGCACAAGCAGTAATGATCAGCTTGCTTTTGAAGTGCTCGGACAATCTGTGAGAATATGATGCAACTCACAACATTCATGCAATACACCACTCGTCATAAAAGCTCCTAACGTACCAAAACCTACTTTGACACTTTTATTAATCTTCTTAAAACCCAGTTTCTCCGGTATTGAAGATGATGGTCTAGCACCAACCACAACGAATATCCTTCTAAATAAAGAATGCCATCTCTTACCCCAAAAATCAGTTAATGAATTTGAAAATATTGGTTTATTAGATAATCTAGGCCATGCTTTTCTATTAAATTTATCAGGTCTGAAGATTGCTAAAGGACCAGTAGACGGTAGTAATGTTCTAAGTGAAGAAGTAAGGAAATAAACTGCTAATGTCAGTAATGAATAGCCACATTCTAATGTTGTATATACCACTAAACCGAAAACTGCAACTTGTAACAAACGACTTGATGTATCTATGATTGCATTGTGCTGAGGTAGCGACGGAAAATAAGTCCGAAGTACTTCATTGTGTGAGGAAGAGTATTGACAATGATAAACTACGAAGGATACTGCAAGGATAGTAAGGAGGTGAGACCAGATGATCCGGAAGAACAAAGAGAGTACGAAATGATCGGCTGGATGACAAGCTGGGATGGAAGAGCCTTTGATGCCCCATTGCCAGCCTATCCCGCGGCTATATCCAATAAGCGAGAGGTTACGAAAGGGAAGTGAAAAGAACAGGGAAGGACATTAGTCAATTTGTGGAAAGGCGATGTGCGATCTTTGCCGATCCTCAAGCTACTCACAGACTGCACAGATTCAGCCAGCCCAGCAATATAGGATTGCGTTTCTCCATAGACGCAGGATTTGATGTGATTGCTCCTTCATCCTCGGACGTCTTGATTCCCCTCAGTTTATCGGCCTTGCTTTTGTCTACATCGCTCTCAAAGCTGTGCGTCATCTCTTTCCCTCGATTCGATGGCTTATCGTTTTTACCGCGATGGTTGTCTAAGTACGCTTTCTCATACCCTATCCATTCATACTCCTGTCTATCAGCTACAGCGAATTCTATAGATCTCATGCATGCCCAGAACTTGGAGAGTTGAATGACGGTATTGAGGTGGACAAAATCTCGTAGGGGATGGAAGAAGGATCCTTCGGGAAGTGAGCACGAGTGCCATATCGCGTGGAGGGATAGGGGCAGAAGAGCGAGGCGGAATGTAGATGAGGAGGAGAGGGAGTAGAAGCTGGATGAAGGATGTATGAACACGAGTGTGGATTGTAGTGTTAGTACTATCGGCGGTACCAGCAGGCATGTCGATGGGTATGTCCAGGTTGTAGATTCACCAAAACGACTTGAAGCATTGGAAGCATATTCTTGATGAGGGGACAGCATAGACAGGCAGCTCGATATCTCCGATGGCCAATTATGGGATTAACGATCTGGAGCGATATGAAGCGGTTCCAAAGTGTATAAAAAGACTTGCCTTTGCACGTGGAATCCGCTCTGGCACGTGACTCCTGTCGCGTATTTTGACGTGCGGTGCTGTATACACGTCGTCGCAAACAGGTGACTTGGAACATCAAGTGTATCGTTGTATGGACGAGCAAAGGTATGGCAAACAAAAGCATGTCACAGTAGTATCAGATGTGATGGCAGTGAGCGAGATGGCCAGCCATTCCTGCAGCAAGTGCAAACCTGCATGAATCCTTGCCACAGACAACTGCACAGTTGTACGAGTGGCCTCTCCCGACTGAAATTGTATTGCTGCTCTTCTCTCCCTCTCTCCACCATTCCCTCGTACACGCTGTGAGTCTGCATACAGTATATGGTGTCATATATTGCATCTACTGAGCTTATGCATGCCCGCTCCTTGTTCTCACCACGGCCCCATCCGTTTTGTCCTTGTTCTCGCTGGTGACCTTGGACGAATACTCTTACCTTTACAGTTTTCCATCCTTCCCATCTAGACACTCTACATCTACTCAGCTCTATCCTACGACACATACTTCGGCTGGCCCGTAGTCTCCTCGTACTCTTCACACCCATCCTCGTAAGTGTCGTCTCTGAACGTCCTCGTCCAGCCAGCCATTTCATGCACGAATGTCCGACAATCATGCAGGCTGGCTATCGAGGACCATCCTGCAGCACTCCTGGCTGACTACAGCTCAAGTATATCCAGAGATATCCTATACACACCTCCATCAACTCTTCGCAGCCATGCATTTCAGCGTCGCCCTCGCAGCAAGCATCCTGTCAGCCTTGTCTGTCGCATCTGCCAAGCACAGCGTGCCACCTGCATCACTTGACAAAAGAGCAGGATCAGCCAAATTAAGCAATCTCCTCGATGAACACAACGCAGACAACTTCTTCGATGAATCAAATCACGACACTCCTCGTCATGCTCGTCCCGTCTTCCAGTCTGCGGCCTCCTCGCACAAGGTCAAGAAGCACCATTCTAAACGCCACTCGAAACGAGGCACGTGCATCAAGAAGCCTTCTTCTTCGGGTGATTCAGGATCGTCATGGTCTACTCTGGCACTGTCCAGACCATCTCCTACTTCATCGTCTAGCTCATCCTCATCAGCTTCGCAGCCCAAAGAGACGAGCAGTGGCAGCAAAGACGATGATTCCAGCAAAGACGACAAAGGCAACGGCAATGACAGTACCGTCTCACCCATCACATCAGGCAAAGACGCACTAGGAGGAGCAGGTCTTTTCTCTTTCGTCGATTCTAAATGCGGTAAATCAGGTGCTACTCAGGATGTAACTAAAACATCTGGCCCCAATGGTGCTATGGATTGGCTCAATTGTGGTATCAATGGAGCTGGATGGACTCCTCCTGATGTCAAAATGAAGGACATCCTTGTCATGAGCCTGGATGAAGCTTTGGAGGAGGAAAACTCACCTTTCAAAGCTTGCCAGCCATACTTGGAAATGTATGTCATTATTCTTATACAAGCTAAAGGCTCTCGCGCTGTTAACTGACCTATATTTTCGTTCTGTTTAGCTTCGACAAGTATGCCGCAGAGTACGACATTCCAGCTATCGTGATCGCCTCAATCGCAATGCAAGAATCAACCTGCAACAAAGATGCATCAGGAGATAACGGTGGAGCACATGGTTTAATGCAGATCACATCTGATAAATGTACATCAGGCATATCATGCTCTGATCCTGATTATAACGTTAAGACCGGCACCAAATACTTAAGAGACAGGCTTGATGCCAATGATGGAAATATTTTAAAAGCCTTAGGTCAATATAATGGTTGGTATGAAGGTTTAACAGTTGCTAAAGCTACGGCTATAAAAGGCTCTTGCTGCGAATGCCAGAATAACATCAATTATCATATGCAAATGTTGAATGGTGAGTTTTCCCCATTGAGGCAGAGAGTTCTAAGGTGTTTAACAAGGTCAGCTTGAGACGGAGATGGCTGACTTGATCTTGATGTGCGTTAACCAGGTTGGCTACTCAACAAGAATGGCTACGACTACGGTGACTGGGTCATGGGCTGTTAAGCACATTCGTCAGTTTCGGGGACTCGATGAAGCCAAGTTTTCACGATCGACAGCAACGATTATCCAATACTTGACTCCAGAACGAATGCATTTACGATTGAATACTAGCCTAAATCCATCGTAACTGGCATATCCTGAACAAGAGGCAAACTGCGATACCCATAGTATTCTTTCTATCTAACTTTCAAGCCTATCCAAGTATTTTCTATCTTCTCCTTTATTTCGTACGGGATGATTCCAAGAATCTCTTACTTTCATTTCTTTTATGCTATTTTATCCATGGCTGTTCACTCTTTCCAAGCATGGGAGAGTGGACACTATACTACGATATCTAGCCACGTTCATTTTTAAACTTTTTTTCTTATACCAAGAAGAAGATTCCTTCAAAGGTAGTCCTATGGATATCACTATAGGGAAGCTTCTCTCTCTGCATGTTTACAGCTGGTCTTGTATAACATGTCTACTGCATAAACTGCACTTTTTTCCTTTCCTTTTCTTAAGCTTTGTCAATAGCTTTCACTTTCATTTTATTCTTTCTTTTGACGATTTCTCTTTCTCCTCTAAAACCGTTTTACGAATCATACTATGCTGCAATACATTTCACATTTCTGAGGCATCTACTCTCATACTTCTGATTGCGATATGCATTGCTTAGTCTCGATAGGTTGTTAGGATGTGCCGTACCCTACTAAAGCACGTGCCTGAGTATGGGCTTTTCTCGCGTATTCCCAGGGCTTTAAGGCTTGACTCCCATCTAGCATACACACCACGCAAGGCGAGCTGCACTATTGCTGCATACCATACAGTGACAGTGTACTCGCTTGAAAAGCTCGCAGTGCTGCTTCTTGCGCAAACATAGCCAGCATGGCACCGTACGACGGCGAAGATCCATACACCTCAGCGGCGAACAACATCTTTGACGATGACCTGCGTGATCCGCTGTCGAGCTTCACCACGCCAGACAAGATCTCGCCCTTCTTCCACGACATCGAAGACACGGAGCCCGACGTGCGGCCTCTGGTGTTGCCCTCTGGGACGTACACTGTTCTTCCCGCGATAGAGAGGTGCGATAATGCACGACTGCCTCAAGGTCCGTTCGGGCCATTCTGGCACCAGAGAGCTAGAGAAGAGCGCAGAGCTCTGAAAGCCGAGAGGGAGAGACTGGAGGCTTTGAATGGCCAAGATGAGGATGAGCATACTGCTGCTCTACTAGCTACGCTGTCAGTGCATGAGAAAGACGCAGATGAGGAACTCGTGCCGTTCTTTGTGCATGAAGGCGACAAGAAGCCAGTTGGTTTCCTAAGACCATCTATAGTGCAGGCTTTGCTGAAGGATAATGAAACGGTTGTTCAGAAGTTCAAGATGGAACCTTGCTGGAAGGTCTTGTCCTACACTCCTCGAGCGGCGGCGTCGGCAGCCTCTTCTTCCACACCTGCAAACGATGCAGAAAGCAGCAAGGAGCAAGAGGGAGAATACATATGGGCAATATGCATAAACACATGGTTAAATGAAGAAGGTAAAGAAGGAAGAACAGAACATTTCGATAGACTAGTGAGAGGATGGCATCAATCTAATCAATTCAATGATGAACTAAAAGGTTGGAGAGAAGAACTATATCCTGTCTATGGACCTGAATTATCCCCTGAAGATAAATCCTTTAACCCTCTACCTGGTGCCAATCATGTCTTTGATATTGAAAGAGCTGCTTGCTCGCTATTCGGTTTCGCTACTTTTGGCGTACATATGACGGGTGGGTTAGGCTAGCAAACTTGGAATCAAGCGACCTTGGCCCATATATACGTGAAAGCTAACGTCCTTTCTAATTGGTACTGCAGCCTATGTTCGCACAGAGGATGAACAATACAAAATTTGGGTGCCTAAGCGAGCAGCGACAAAAGCTACCTGGCCTGGCTACCTCGACAATTCAGTTGCGGGTGGAATTACAACTGGAGACAGTCCATTAGAGACCCTTATAAGAGAGTGTGGTAAGGGTTGTCGTCTTTATCTGCTTGCGCATCACAGAGCTAGGCGTGCTGACTGACGCGTGAATTGCCTGTATGATCGCAGCCGAAGAAGCTAATCTACCACCCACCTTCGTTCGAAAACGCGCCAGACCCGTCGGCGTTATATCTTACATCTACCGAAACAAATATGGTTGGCTTCAACCTGAGGTGGAATATCTATATGATTTACAGATGCCACCACCAGTTGAACCGGCAAAGGAAATGGCAAAAACAGCAGTTACCGAAGACTTGGCGGTGACAGCTAATGAAGTAGATACAGTGTCAACACCGACGGAAGACAGCGCGAAGAAAGTACAAAAGGACCAAATACCAGACAGGAATGAAAAAGGAGAACCATGCATCTTGAGACCAAATGACGGAGAAGCCGAAAGTTTCTCACTCATGAAAACGGATGAAGTGCTTGAAAATATCATTAAGAATAAATTCAAAGCCAATTGTGCTCTGGTACTCATCGATTTCTTCTTGAGGTGCGTCAGGCTTAACATTCCAAACAATGAGCGGGAGCCTGTTTGGCTGACAATTGAAACCAACTCTTTAGACATGGGCTGATTACAGCAGAAACCGATGCGAAATATCTTGAAATTAGTCAAAGGCTTAAAGGAAGCTTGTATCCATTGCCAGGACCCGCTTGACTTAAGCGCCTGTAACATAACGAGAGAGCATTGAAGATATTGTGTAGCTTTAGTGGGGTATGTCCGCAGAGTATAAGCTTGGGGAGATTTCATTTTAACCGTAGGTGAAACGTGACAAGGCCGATAATTTCTGCCTCCAAGTGCATGCGAGATCAAGGCTAGTCGTACAACAACAGAATGCAAGTATCTTTGTACAGATAACGACTGAGACTGGAGGAATTGCTGACATCACGTCAATAATACTCTAATTCGAGCTGCAGGAGGAGGTAAACCGAGTCAGAAGTCATCAGAGTTATTACAATGCCTGGCATTGAACACTGTACTTCCACTCACAAAGAGGTACCCATTCTTCTTTGGATTGATTAGATTGAGTCCGACAGGGTTATAGACTGTTCTATTGGCTTCTCCCAAAGCCCTTTCAAACCTTACGATCTCCTTGGTGTACGAAGAGCTCTGTCAGAAGGCACAAACCACTATTTGTGATGGTAGCTTATCTATAAACTTACCTTGTCGTAATGACTGGAAAGAAGCCATGTCGACAGGTATAACGAGAGTACTGCGATGACATTGTCAAATATTGCTCTGTACGGATCGAATGCAGATGCAAGGATTGCGTTAAGTTCGTTCATAACTTTCAGATGCTGCGTAGCCGTAATCTATGGAGCATAATGCACGTCACTGAATGTCTGAAGTTTGGCTGGCAGTGTGAAGGCCACTCACCCTTCCTTCTAGCTCCAAAGGAAAGCCAGACCAAAATTGACAAATCTCCCCAGAACTATAATCTCTATCCAGTCTTATGATCTCTCTCGGTTGGTGGACACCTATTATACCGACAGGTGGAGTACCAAAGATCTGCATATTCTGTTTACCTCCTGATATTTTATCGAAAGAGCCGTTCTTTGGGGTATCTCCATTGACTCCATTGCTACTACCATATTCACCTAACTCTGACCGCCCCTTCAGCCCAGCGTTCATTGCGTTGGGGTAAGCGCGGTCGAGCGAACTAGAGTTCAGTATCCCAGGATGACTGACCGCAAGTCTGTCCTGCCGTGCATTGCTATTGTCGAAGGATGATTGACCACTACTATTGTACGAAACGGCGCCACTCGAGGAGGGGTCCAGGTTGGCTTGGTGAGGCAGCAATTGAGGATGTGTCGAGGGCACGAGTGAGGATCTGGACATTGAGGACAGCACAGGTGGATACTGAATGTCTGTGGTAGCTTCAACATTGGTCTTCTGAACACCTTGGACTGCTCATGGCGTCCGTGCATCAGCTGAACAAGATGACACGCTCTTGGCTATCGTTGCAGCAGACACTCCTCTTGATAGAGCAGCACTATCGCCATCGTCCGTGTCTATGGGCGGCCTCACGCTGGAGTCTGAAGTGTTGCCGATGTCCAAGAATGATCCAAGTGGACGACCTGAATTGAACAGCTTGCTGGACACGCTCGCCTCGAGGTCTTGATGAGGCTGGCCAGAGCCGTCCAGAGCAGCACTGGCCATAATGGCCCAGTCTCCAGAGTCACCACCAGTAACGCACGATGCAGCGTTAACTATCGCGTGAAATGTGCCATGTGTACAGAAAAGAGGTAGGCACGTGAACTTGATTTACAAAAAAGACGGAATTGCCGATCAAGGCACAAGTGAAAGAAAAGCAGTCGATACGCAGCAGCAGGAGACAGATCAGTCCACGTCGGATGTACAAGTCAGCTTCCATTTGCAGGAATGTCTTTAGAATGAGGGTACTGAAACTCTTTTCATTGCGTCTAATCTTTTGCTTGTTTCGTGTGGGCCATCCTAACTTTAGGACATACAATGTCACGCTACTTTCACACAGCGGTAGTGACATCCTTGAATACTAATTGTTCTGAATATTGCAGTAAGGAAGTCTATTGCGTCTCGATACGATTTAATGCCGTAGGTGAATAAAAGTATGTCCGTCCGCCTTCTAACTCGCCTAATCGTCTTGCACAAGAGCAAGAATCATACGGTATAGGTAGTAGAAGAAGCAAATGAGGTAGAAGCTGATGGACGAGCATATCAGTTCAATGCTCGTCAACAAAAGGAGTGGCTTGCCTTGACTTACCCTAACTTGAAGAAGCATTCCTTCTTATGATGACCAAGGGTTCTGAAGATCTCCGTAGCATCATACATATGTTGCTTCGTCATGACCTTGTTGACGTTATATGCTACTAATGGAGCGTTCAAGAGCAGAGGAATGAATTGGAACGAGAAGAGGAAGAGGGATGTCAAGAATGCATGGAAGATCATTTCTGGCAGGACGAACTGGGAAAAGATACAAAAGTCAGTAGGATAATACCATATTGAGCGGAAGCTAGCAGCGGAATGAAACATACGGTGTTGAGCTTGTTGCAGAGGTCGATAGGGTTCAAGTAGTCCTATAAGCACGGAAACCCACGTTAGTTGATAGCCCGATGCTGCCTTTATTACGCTTCGCCAGATCCCAGGTGCAATTAGCAGCACTAGCAGCACCAGCATCGTTTGAGTTATCGAGGCCATATGCGTGATCCTCTGCTATCTTCTCAACTGACGCATGCCCTGTCGTAAGTGACGCGACATGTTCAGTCGTCATAAAGTAGTTATCTCGGCTGCTATGCCTATCGGACTGATTGCCCAGTAGCAAAGAGGTCGAGCAAGTCTCCCTTCCGCTGGCTGAGAAGGCCGTTGTCATGCAGGTGCATCCTTGACTGAGGTGACTGTCCCTCTATGAAGGAAAGCCACCTTCATCAAAATTGCTCCTGCATGACAAAGGCTTTACAGGCTGCCATATTCCATATCTCATCGAGAGATCTCCACAGGTTCACGCCATTGAACTGAGAAATCTCCTGTCGGCCGTTCTTCTATATTCAGCCGAGTATGGCATTCTTGACTCAATGATCTGATCTTCATCGGCTTCTCCCATTCTGTGTCGACTCTCGCGATGATGAAGCGTATTGAGCCCGCTTTTACGAATGTAGGATCTGTGCTGCTGCGCTGCTGTGCTGCCATACCGGCCCGGTGGTCCATGGACCGAAAAGAGAGAGACTTACACATTCTAAGTCGCTGAACATGATAATGAAGAAGACACTTGTGAACAGTAGGACGGCCGAAGCTATCACCGAGAACAAGTATAACCTGTATGTTCATATTACGTATGGAGTAAGGTTGTAAGGTGTCAGAATAGAAGACCTTGTCCGGCGGGGAGCTGTTGGGTCCATTGACGCCGAAGTCGAAAGATCAGGTGGAGGGAGAGCGATGGAACACGTACCATGCTTCGCCGGACATGATGGCTGATGGCAGTAGGCTTGAGAGTAGGTTAAAGTGTCCTGTGTGATGCTAGCTTGTTGTCAAGGTCGTATAGCAATTCGCTGGTGTTCTATCAGTCGTTCCTGCCTGCTGGCGGGTCTGCTGGACACGAGGCACGTCAGCATGGATGTCGCGGGAGATGAGCTCCTGCTGATGGCATTCTGACCTGAGAATGCTTGACTATGTCGTGCTTGCTGTCCTGTGATGCAGTCTTGCGTTGCTGGCGGTTGGTTTGCAGCAGAACAGAAGCGAAAGACGAGCAGGCGAAACAGACGACGACGAGAGAGCGGTGATCTTGAAATACGACCAACTCGGGACACAGTCACAGTCACACAAGAGCAGCAATGCCACCTGTAGACAGGTCAAAGGTGAGTGGATTGGCGGTGTTGCCGTGCTTTTTCATGTTCATGCCATCCTGACTGTCAATATACTGGATGTGGTGTTTTAGACCTCCCCATTCCTGCTACGCTGCTTTATACGGCCACAAACGCACAGCAACATCGAATTCTTCAATCCCAACGCACCAGCTCTACAGAAAAGCGAATACGGTATCTATGTCTGGAAAGACACAACTCTACGCGAGCTCATAGTCCTGCTTCGAAGCGTAGGAGCAGCATATCAAAGACCCGGCAATGCCAAGTTCAGTATACGACATGTGTATGCTTCATCTGCATCAAGCGACTCATATGATAATAGAGGGCCTGTTTACAACCATAAAGATCTAGGCTTCGTCTTTGCAAGAGATCTGGCCGGCGAAGACTATCTGGAAGAAAGAGGTGCTTCTGGAAGAGGTGGTGGACGAAGCGATCCTTCAATACGCACACTCGAACATCATCGCGTCATTCCTGGAGATTACATTGAGATTGCATTCATTACCTCGGTAGCTGGCCCGAATCCCTCTTCTAACGGTCCACCAGGCTCTTCCAGCATACCTTTCTCGAATTCACGTCAACCATTACCCGGCTCGAGTAACGGTCCTCAAGGTTTATTGAATCGGATGAATGGCCCTTCAGATGCCGATAAAGCATGGGGAGTAGCAGGAGATATGACTGCTAGACGTAGGCCAGGTGGTCCAAGTGGTGGCAATCGCTTCAATCCATTGCTATCAGGAAGCAATGGCAGGCCCTTTGGAGATAGACGAGGAGAGCCAAGTAATCAAGCGGGAGAAGGGAGAGGCATGTCAATCATGGGAGCAGGTCGAAGAGCGAGTGCGGCTGGAGAGGCAGCAGTTAACGGATCTTCCAGAGATCAGCGAGAGGATGACAGAGACAGACCCTCGAGACGGCGAGGTGATGACGACGAGGACATGAGGGATTAGTGGAGAACCATGCTCAAAGTTCAATGTTGTATCATCAAAGTCTTTTCAGATATAGTATATTTCAATAGAGATGGTCAACCGGACAAATTACCCCAGCAGAAGTCACGGCTCCTTGAAGCGCAGGCAGTCATACCGATGAACACAACTGCTAATATTTCATGATGATCTCGTACACAGGAATCGATGCTAGGAAGGTACATCACGCTCTAGGGTGTCGGATGGAGGTTCAAAAGGCTGGCGGAGACAGTTACCAATTGCGAGCAAGGATGACTTCCGATTTCAATCATCACGCCAGTAAATCCTCCTCTTCCGACTCTTCCTGTTTCACCTGCAACGGAGTCGCTTCCGTCATGGCGACGGTCTTTGCTGTTCCATTTGTCTGAGGTAGGACCCCACTTTGCGGTTCAATATAAACCTCTTCATCTCCATCAGTTTCATCATCTCCAATTTTCAGCTTCTCGACCATATCAGCTGCATCTTCTTCGTCCATCTGTAGTAAATCTTCCTGTTGTCCAGCAGGAACGTAATCTTCTCTAACACCTCCTTTTTCCAAAGCAAGTGCTTCTTGCCAAGAATCACCAAACAAATCAGGATCTTCATCAGGATCTGCGATTCCTACTGCAATCTTTTGTTTCTTCTTTGATTCTAGATCTGCTTTCCATGCTTTTACTACTCTTGATGCTTGTGATGGGGCGTATGTACGTGCAAAGAAGGCAGCTTCTGGTATGCGATCCGTCGAGATTAAAAGATCAACGCAGCCGGCTGTGTCACTAAGCTCCAGAAGAGCTGCGAAAGCGACGTTGTTTAGGCCTTTTTGTTCTGGGGATGGATTTTGGTTAGCAGGGTCAACCCTTGTATACTTCATGTTCAGAGTCTGTTCTCTCGAACTCACTAGCAGCATCGGCCAGTTCCCGCATGCCTTCCCTGTCTCCCAAACTGCTATAGACCAGCAAAAGTGCTGGCAGATCACCAGCATTCTTGAAGCACTTGGCAGCGAGTTCGACGTTCCATAATGCTAGAGCTCTATCTCCCAAAGCTCGCCATTTAGGTTCTGCTGCTCCTCCCTTCTTCGTCTGCGAACTTTGCTCAATTATCGATAGTGCTTTCTGTAAATCATCCAGCGAAAGAGCAAGGTCGAATTTCTGATCGATATCAGTCGATACTTCCAAGGCCAGTTCCTTCATGTCTAAATGCGCCAGGAGTCAAGTCAGCTGATTAAATTGTCCAAGAGCAAAGACGTGACGAACCTTGTTGCTCCAAGAAGCGGGCAATCCTGTTCCTCTGGTCATTTGGTATGGTAGGTAGCAAGGCTTCGGCAGCTTGCGTGTCACCTCTCAAAATGGCAGTTTGATATTCGATGACTGAGAGCGCCAAAGAGTACGCGGCTATGTTCACGTCCTTGTCGCAGACGTAGATCCGGTTATGTTGCGGGAGGTAGCCCAGCAAGTACATTTGCCTACGGTCAAGTATCCAATATCAGCAAATCAAGCAACACAGAAGGACCACTGGATATCGCCAGCCGCAACTCACGAGTCGAAATGGCTGATGGTGTTAGTCATTGATCCAACAAGGTAATTGAGGCGGTTATTTGCGGTAGTATAGATGAAGCAGTCCTCGAGCCATTTGCCCGTGCGAACAGATTCGTTAACTTCAGCAATGAGTTCGAAAGCGTCTTCAACACCTTCATCGCCTAAATCGCCGCCATTATCAACGAAGTTGATGTATTCCTCGCGTGAGAAGCGGAGGACATAGAAAGAGTCGCCAGAAGCGACTGCGACCAAGTTGCCCGATGGTGACCAAGATACCTGTACAGTTGATAAGTGTAAGTACGAAGACCTCCTCAGGCCAATTCAATTCTGAAAACCTCACATTCTCAGCGTCAACCTCAATACGTCTAACCAATGCGCCATTCTCCCAGTCGTAAAAGCATACGAATCCATTCCCTTTGACGCAGAGCAGGGCACCTCCCCATATACCAGATGTAGCATAGTTGACACCTTTAATCAATCCTGCGCGTTCCTTAAAGTTCCGATAGACTTTGATTGGCGATTTTGACCCAGCAACTCCATCTCGAACGGCGTAAGTATTGCTGTCTGCTGCCCAAGCGAAGCCGACACCTGGGCCGAAAGCTTTGTTACGCCATGCTAGCGCAGTATAGATGATATACTCCCCATCACCGCATACGGTAACGAACCTGCAATGCGCAACGATGGTCAGTATGCTTTCACTCTCGCTAACAATCGCGAATTGAGGAAACTTACCTGCCATTCGGCGAGTGTTGCAGACTTTGAGCGTAGATTTCTGTCGTGCCCAGATCCCTGATAGGAGCGACTATTTTCTGACCATCCTGGAACTCCTCATCTGTGCTGATAGCTTGCAGATTGGTTGTGACGATTTCCGAGTTCCGTGCAAATACGACTTTGCCTGCATTGTCCATCGACACTGACGGCTCTTCTTTGCCAAGCTGTAGTGATGCAGGTGAAAAGCTTGTGATTAGCATCCCAGCTTATTTCCTATGACGGAGGTAACGCACCTTTACGACAACAGCACCCTCATCGAAACCGAAGCCGACATCGTTGCCTTTTGCATTGTAAGCCACACACCAGCATCTTTCTAATCCGTAATTGAGAGTATTCTCAAGTCTGTATGTCGAAGAATGCCAGATTTTGACTGTTCCGTCTTCAGAGCCTGATACAATGATAGGTAGCGATGGGTGGAAGATCGCGAACGAGACGTTCGAAGTGTGGCCTTCTAGAACTTGGATGCATGATTTCGAATGGTAATCCCATACTTTGACGAGTCTGACAGTAACCAGACGTATTAGATGTGAAACTCACTCTAGATGTCTTGCATTAACTTACCTGTCATCACCGCATGTCACGAGGTATGGCTTCTCTCCTCCGTGATAATACTCTACGTAATTAACGCCCTTATCGTGTGCTTCAAGTGTAAAGTTGGCTGTTGACGATCCTAACTGCCAGATCTTCACTGTCCTATCTAAACACGCTGAGGCGAACTGATTACTGTCTTTGGGATTGAACGCTATATTCATAATGTAGTGTGTATGACCTTCGAATGTCTGCGTACCGAGGCGACCGTGTTCTCAGCCTCAAAGCCTCAAGAAGGCACAATACGCAAAGCCTGACAAACGTACCTGCATACACTTCCATCCTTTCTCCCAGTCCCAAAGCTTGATAGTCATATCATCTGATCCCGTAATCACGAGCGGTTGTGTGGGATGTACAGCCAGGCATCTGTAAGAGGCACCGCGCGAGTCCATCAGCTTCTTAGATCCCGCAAGAAGCTCGACCTCTGACAGCAAGCTCTGGTACGCACCTAATATAGTCTGGATGAGCTTCGAAAGCAGCAATGCGCTCCTGCGTGTTGTAGTTGTACACTCTGAGATGGAAATCATCTGCGCCGCACACGAACCAGTTCTTTCGCGCAATGAAGGCGACGGATCGCACTGGTACTTCTGTGACTTCAAATGTCTTGACGAGAGCGCCCGTCTCGTGGTTCCAGATGAACACATTGCCAGTATATAGACCGGCCTATTGAGCGTTGACAGTAATATTCGGGCGTTGGCGTTGGCATTGGAGTTCGAGGTCGCAGGGCATGGTCGGACGTGGACGTTGGAGATGGAGACGTTACCGCAGTATCAGCACATGAAGCGCATGAAATAACATATCAAGCACTCTTAAAAATGTTCGAAGGGTCCAAGTCGCACTCACAATAATCCATGGCTGCGTGGGATGGAAGTCTATCGCCTTGACGCGTGACGAGCGAGCGAGCAGCTTGCGCTGTGAGGGTGGACGCAGGTACGGGGACAGAAAGTGCAGAGTGTAAGCATGGTCGCTAGGTACTCGACCGTCGGTCAGGCCCTGCCTACATTGATGTCCAGCAGCATGGCGGATGACTGTCACGGCTCTTCTTGCCCTTCCTCCGCTGTAGCTGCTGCAACTGTATGCGCTGTCGAATGCACTGTCTGGCGTGGCCTGCAGCGGACAGTATGCTGTATTCTGTCCTTGATCCTCGTGCACTCTACCCAGCTCTTGCTTCTCTCCAGTATCTTATTTTGTTGGCGTGATCCAAGCTGGCCACTGTTCTTGTCGCTCCTCTTCGCGCCTGCTTTTGGCGTTGGAGCAACTGCCACAGCGTCGGGCAAGTGCAGCACGGCGTTAAGAGTAAGCAAGGTAGGCACAAGCATGGCATGCAGAACATCATCAGCTAGTCCATAAGCTGGTAGGCCACGACTATGGGTCTCTCGTCCAGCCAGGCAGGCCAGAGCCATGTCTCGCTGGCTATTCCTCCACAAGCAGTAACCGTGCAAAGTGGTGGAGCTGGAGACGCTCTCCGGGAAGCAATGGAGGATATACAGCCCATAGGGTCCACTTCGAAGATACCATACGGATCAATGCAGTCATCTGCAGCTGCTCTGCGCTCTCCTGCGTCCGAAGAGAGCCATCTACCTGGCCATGCTGACGATCAAGATATCAATCCTTCATCATCCACACTGCAAGGCTCAGCAATCCTGCGCGACAGATCAAGAAGCGCAAGCACTCCCCCGCCAATCTTGTCAAGCTTCAAGGGTAAAGGGAGGGCATTGTATCCTCATCAAGAAGCTTCTGCTCTTCCACCTCCACTTCCAGCTCCCCCTAAGCAATCGCCACGAGCTACTGCCTTGCCGAACCCTTTCGAAAGGTCGGAAATGGAAAGACTACGGGTCGAAAATGATATCCTCAAGAAACAGCTTGATGTCCTCGCTAAGAAGAAGAATATGTCATATCCTTCGGGATTGGCCCTTCATACATCTGGACACAATGTGGGTGCTTGTTCTGCTGACGAAGGTTAGTGTAGATTGTGTGTCTGATCCCGTTGGCTACTGCTTCTAGGCGCCAACACCTCCAGAACAGGCAAACCTTGAATTGCAGCAAGTACATAGAATGGTAAGGGGCTCTCTTGCGATAGAAGGAAGTCTTCGACACTGACCCTTTGCGTGCAATGGCATCATCACAGCTACGAACATCCGAAGCTCAACGTAAACGGCTAGAAAAAGAGCTTCGCTATTTACGCTCTTATCTATTGTCGAGTGTGGAACCCTATCGCCTGCCAACTCCTGATTCTGACGGTACAGAACGTGCGAATGAACAGTCTCATCCAGGTCAATCTGGCGCATCAGCTAGACATGCTATCGAGAGCCTGTCAGATATTCGCAAGTCCGGTGGTACAGCCTCAAGACGCAAACAAACGATGGGCGACGCAGAAACGGAACATCTTCTTCTCGCATCAGCCCGCTTGACGCGGCTTCGGAAAGTAGTGGATTTACATCCTAGATCGGATCTTTCGCATCTTCCGCGAGCGAGGCAAGCGCGCCTGCCAGAAAGTGACGCTATTGCGCAAGCTCGAGCTACGGCCCATAAAAATGAAGCCTCTTTGACATCGCTCGACCTACCGCCCCTGCCTCTGCCTTGGCCGGCAGACCCCCAAGCGACTGCTCCACCATCGTCGAGCGTGTCTCCCACGCACCCTCCTATACAACTGCCGAACGGTCTAGGCTCGCCCATACGTACGACCCGCGTGAAGATGGAAGTCGAATCACCCCAAGTAAATTTCTCCAATTCGGCATCTGTATTTCAAGGTACTTCTTCATCCACAACGAATACGAACACTGTTCAAGCACCTTCAATGCAAGCTTCTACTAGTGCTACTTCATCTGGCAAAGGCGGCAATGGAGAACGAAAGATTGGACGACCCCTTGGTTCTCCTAACAAGACTAAATTGGTTTCTATAAACACTACTGCAGCTGTGAGAAGAAGAGCGAGAGCATCTGAAAATGCGAACGGAAATGGTGGTCGTACGAAAGGGAAAGAAAGACCTGTCACAGGCACTGCATCCTCCTCGACACATCCGTATGCTGGACGACCGCCTAGAGGGAGAAGCACTTCGCGCGAACCTAATGCTGCTGTGGATGGGTTGTTGCTTGCTGCTCAAAGTCTGTATGGAGAGCACAAAGATGCTGAGATGGATGCCGATACTGTGGGAGGAGAAATGTGGGACCGGGATGAGATGATCGTTGAGCCTTCCAGTTCCCCCCAGCATGCCTCATACCCTCCGTCTATTCCGTCGAAAGCAGTACCTTTCCCACCCGCTACACCTGCTTCGCTAGAAGAACCCGATATGACTCGCTTTCCAAATATTGTTCCTACACCTCCTGTACTTGGCTTCCCAGCAACACCTGGACGAGCGAGGAGAACACCACAAAGCAATGAACAAGTAGGATTATTAATGCCTCAGACACCCGATACAGTAGCTCGAAATGAAAGATCAGCACTTGATGTACTTGCTGAAGAAGCTGCTTCTGCTAGTAAAGGACCTGCAACATCTTCATCTTCTATTAGAAATATTGAATCTTTGAGTGGATCAGCGAGGAATCTAGCTCAAGAATTGGAAATGGCAAGAACTTCCCCAATGAACAATTTTAATGGTTTCACTACTACTACTGCGAAGAGCGAGTATACTACTGGAACGAATGAAAGTTTTCATGGAAATAATCAACAATATCAGTATACTCTCGGAGAAGCATTTGAACCTGATTCACAAGGAGATTTTAATTCATTTGAATCGGCACGTGAAGAAGTTTTACCTCCACCTATGACAATAGCAGAACAATTAGCTCAAGGAGTAGATATGACGCACCCTTTGATTGATCCTGAAGATATACAGGCTGGAATGACGCCCGCTGCTGCATTAGCTAAGAAATCGCGATCTCCTTATATTAAATGGACTATTGAAGAGGATGAACAACTTATACTTGGTGTGGCTGAACATGGTACGAAATGGGAGGCTGTTGCAAGGATGATACCGAGTAGAAGCTATCATCAATGCAGGCAGCGCTGGCTTAGAGGGTTGAAATGTGAGTTTGAGTTCTTCTGCCTATCAAACAGGCCTAATATGCTAGCAGCAAGGAAAAAGCTGAACGAAAAATGACTCATCTAAACACTGCAGCTGGTGAAGCTCTTCCTCGAAATATGCAATATTTAAAACCTAAAATAGACGCCGCTGTACAAGCATATGAACAAGCTCGACCCGGAGCACCGAAGAAGGCGGAACCCTAAAGTGAGACCAGACAAGTTGTAGGCTATAAGTGTAATATTCTTTATCTACAGTGCTATGTAGCATAGGCTTGATCGGCTAAAAGTGCAGAATTCTCCCAGCTTACATGCTGGGTAAAGTAGATATACAAGTAATAGAATGCTATGCCCGTTTGCTGAAACGCCGAGTCACGTCTCTCTGGAGTATAACGTCGGTATGTCACTGAGGTTGAAAAGCTATAATCAAGTGGAATGTTCGTGTTTCGTGCTGCCCATGATGCAAATAATCAAATATAGCTACAATGCTAATACTACAAAAGTCTCACAACATCCAAAGCTCCTTCCCACGAGACCGAGTTAACGGTCCTCCAGTAATCTTATGCATCAAGACCGACAAAAGAACCGCTCCCCGATTTCCTCACTCTAGACTACATCAACATGATGCTATGCCCATCTAACATCTCAATTTGTAGACAAAGCAGCAAAATATCTCTGTCTTTTATCCCTTAAATCCTGCTGTTCTTCTTCTTCCAGTCTCGTAACTGCAGTACCCTCATTTTCTTCCTCATCACTAGAATCCTCACCTAGATCAGACCATTGTGATTCTTTATCACTTTCCCCAACAGCAGATACATTTTCAAGTTCGGAAAATGGTGATATAGCTCTTGATGATGATGAAGCTACTTGACTCGGTGTTCTACTATCCGCTATATAAGAAGGAGACGCTTCACTTCTTTGTTGAGTTAGGAAATCATTCTCAAGCGTACGCGTCATTGATCGTATAGTAGGTGTTGGCGATGCAGCTCTAACCCCCGCACTTGCTTGCTCTGCTTGCATCTGTTCAAGAGAGGCAGCTGTCAGATCCTGCTGACTGCCTGCGGGAGGCGTATGAAAAGATGGTTCGTTTGGCTGAGGATCGATATCGACTATGAGAGGGCTATGTGAGCGAGAAGTAGAATGAGATCCTGGTCTTGAGTCTGGTTCTATGATTGAATAGGCATCGAGATTGCTGCCTGACCAAGTTGAATTATGCGAGTTCATGAGGTCATCATCTGATGCCACTTGCCCATCTCGATAAGTGAGCGACAAACTCCTGGCTGTTTCTAGCAACTCAGTGTCCTCATCGTCTGCAATCCCATGCGTGTGCATGGGTGGATTAGCCCCAATGTCCGATCCTCTGTCCGAAAAGGTATCGAGGCGAGAAGATGGACCGGCATCGAAGAGTGTACTCGCATTCAACTTGTGTGAAGATACTTCTTGCATTTCATGCTCGTCAGAGAAAGGCTGTAAGTGCGGTAAGTTCCCCCAGAATAGTGGCGAAAAGGTTCAACATCAGCGTCCGGGGCTCCAGGCTGCTGCGAGTACTCACATCAGCATGTCTTCGCCGACGAATACCGCTGTCGAGATCCGCGGTAGGGACATGAACATTATATCTTGCACTTGAAGATGAAGCATGCGACTGCTCCCATCTGTCGTACTCTGCCCTTCGCTGCTCTTCATGCTGCTGCTCGAGTATGGACAGCTGAATTGCTCTTTCGACTTCTTGTGCTGACCATTCTTCCTCTTGCTCCTGACGGCGACGCTCTAAGCTGGGCTCTATGACTTCTTTGTACACTGCCCATGCCTAATTCAGAAAGTGTTCGTGAATAAATGGTGAGCTTGCTGGACTATCGTGCACGCGATGCAGATCCCATCCACCACTCACCGCCACTCCTACGATAAACGCACCCTGCAGGGTTGGACATTAGCATGATGGACAAGCTGGATAGAAGGCTGCTTCTCTCGGCTTACCGTAACAATGATGGCAGCATGCGGCATGGCTGCTGAAGGGTCTCACGCCCGTAGTGAGTGTTATGCTGGTGATGGTGGAAAGAGAGTGCCTCGCGCAGACACCAGTGTAGACAGTGCGGTGAGTGGCGACCAGCTTCAGCGTATTTCTAAACATGAGGCAACGTGAGGGCAAGGGCGTGACATAATCAAGTAAAGAGAGTGACTGCTACTGGTACAGCTCGTCTCAGGCCGCACAGCCATGCTCTGTGTATGCAGACTTGGTTGTGGCGGACACGACTGCTCGATCATGCACCTGTGACACACAATACAATGACAAGCATGCACTGCACACTGCTTGCTCTCATAAAGTATCGACTGCACTGGCCTGGCCTGGACTGGACTGTGAAGCTGATATCCGGCCCTCCTCTCGCTGCTAGCCGTCCGAGCAGACCAACTCAACGTCGCGTCATGGCTCCGCAGGGTGGCCGTTCAGAAGAGCAGATGCCGTTGCTCGGTGGTCAGCGCAACAACGGCCAGACTGACAATGATGATCTCTACGCTGAGCCTCAGCCATGCAAGGAAGTCCCTCCCCAGGTCGCTGTGAGTCCTGCATCCCGCCTCGACTACGCTTTTGTCTATCAGGCTGAACTGGACTGATCAAACTTGGATATCATGTCGATATTGCGGGACAACCACTTATGACCTCAAAACTAACAAAACAGTCCAAGATCATAGCCCGTTTGAAAGCACTAGTACTCAAGCTCATTCCCCTACAAGTGGAAGATGAAGAATTAACAGCAGCCAACGGTGGTATAATTACTCCAGATGCAGTAAAATCATTCTATAAAGCAGGAGGCGACTTTCACGATGCAATTCCTTATTGTTTACTCGTTGCAAGACGCTCTTTCGCAAAAGATGCTTATCGTAATCCTTCTGATTATGATGAGCACATGAATAGAAAATTGGCTTGTGAAGTTATAGCTAGGAGAACGGTGCAGTTATTCCCTAGTGATAGACAGCATATAGTGTTATCAACCAGATACACTCATATCGAATCAGATGGGGACGTCTCTTTACCTCTCTCGGCTATCGAGCTTGCTTCAGACGAACACTGCCCTATCTTCCTTTCAAGCGGGGAAGCCCAGAAGACTATCTTCGCGCTATGGAAGGGTCATGTGGGTCATCAAGGAGGCCACTCTGCTGCTGGATTTGTATGCTGACGATCCTTATCTCGGCAGCTCGTACAAGGCAGAGACTCGAACGGGTGAGTCACGTTCAACCTTACCGTAACACCGTGGTTTGTCTAATTTAGGCATCTCTTCAGGCATGTCATCTACAAAGCATGGCAACCCAAAGGCGGTCTAGGTAGGTACCACTTCCCATACATCCCAGATTGCATATGGCCTGATCCACTCAATCCCGATGCTATCAGATCCAAGCCGTTTAGCCGTACCACGCTATCAAAATATTCTACGCATCTTCCTCTGGATCCTCTTTTTAGTTTGTTATACTCTTACAATTCAAACACCAGAACGTGAATTTGGATTAGAAGATTATATTTTTTATATTCAAGTTTTAGGTTATACTTTAGAAGAAATTGTTAGAATTGTTAAAATTCGTTCTATTGCTGCTTTAACTTTTTGGACTTGTATTTCTTTAATTATTTATGTTATTGCTTTTATTGCACTAGGTTTTAGAATTGCTGATTTATCTCAAAAACATTCTGAACCGGCTCATTGGTATAGACTTAAAGCTTTTCAAATACTTTCGTAAGTTCTAAAATCAATCTATCATGGAACAGTTTGCGAGAATTTTCCATAATATAGCTAATGCACACTTGTTTCTGTCTTTGTTTAGATGTGCTGCACCTTTGGTCTGGTAAGCTGTTTGTCGATGAAATTCAATTTCTGTCGATATTGACCTTTGCTTCTATGTGTCTTGACTTGCCAGGTCGAAACTTCTCAGTAAGCACAAAACTACTTCGCCAGGCATGCCGACTGTAATTGACGACTTCTCCGTAACTTTCAGCTGTCTTCGACCTGTTCAGCTTCTTTGGCAGCATGCAAATCGTAGTTGGAAGAATGATGAAAGAGAGTGTCGTGTAAGTAAAACTATCCTCGAAGCATCTCAATTCTTTAGGCTGAATATTTAAACACTGTTACAGCTTCTTTACGCTTTTGGCTATACTAAGCATGGGTAAGTAGCTGGAATTCAAGCAGAGTGCTGTGCATCCTGCTGACAGTCCTTGTTGGATCAGGCTTCCTGCAAGCTCTTACTGGACTGGACGTAGCGGACGACAGAAGAGATGCAACTGGTCAAATCGTACATTCGCTACTTCAAGGTCTCTTGGGTTCTCCTGATTTCGATACCTATTCTGACGGGGATCTCAGCTACCCTTACGGCATGATTCTTTATTACGTACGGGCAATCCCCAACCGCGCATTCGATCTACTGTGCGCTTCTGACTGACACTAAAATCCCGTATCTTGTAGGCCTGGTCAATGCTTACACTCATCATCTTGCTCAACATCCTCATTGCGCTCTTCAACTCGGCTTACGAGAATGTGGCTGGAGATGCGATGGCCCAATATATGGCTTTCTTTGCTCAAAGTGGGTTCCTTTTAGAACATATACGTATTAGAATCGCCGAGTTGACCTGCTCTTTCATCCAAAAGAAACGATCGCTTCGGTACGAGCGCCAGATCAATTCGTCTATGTTGCGTGAGTCTCGGTTTTTGAGAAGATTATGCATCAACGCCCTGACATATCCAACACACAGGCCCTTCAACTTGATCGAGCTGTTCCTGTTGCGTGAGTGTGCCATACTACTTCCGACACGTACAAACGGGGAACTGACAGCAAGTTCCTATCCTGTCTGAACAGCATTTGAGCTCTGCCTTCCAGTCGAGGTCTACTCCAAGACTAATCAGTATGTTTTGTCGGTCCTATTTTTTCCTGCTTTGATAGCGATTGCGCTGTACGAGAAACACTGGGAAAATAAGCACAGCGATGAGCTGAAGAACCTCATTGAAGATGACGAAGATGAAGTAAGTCAAAAGCTGATTCTGTGGACCATCACTGCTTCTTCAGAATGTGGAATGTCGCAGACTGCAGTCCGAGAAATAACGCTGACGGCCCTTTTCCTTCACTTCACCTTCCAGCAATTACATTTCGATAAAGACCCTTCTTGCGACGACCCATCAGTCGATGGAGAGATCAGCACTGTACCTTTCGACGAGCTCGTCAAGACATTCCCGGATTTGCAGACTTCGACATCCTCTCAAATCCTTAGCGAAGTTAAGAAACTCAAGAAGGAGCTCGCTGAGCTCAAGCAAGAGATTGAAAAGAGTAAGATCAAAAAGGAGGAGGAATAGGGCGATATTACAATGTCGGCGAATGTTAGTGTTTTCAAGGAAATGATACACGGCCTTTTGTACACGCGCATCGCATTCTCCGAGGAGTACCCGTAGTACAATCTGTATACACGAAATTGATATTTCAACTAGGCTCCACTCCAACTCAAGCTTTATTCAGCTTTATGTGCAGTCTTCGAGGCTACTCAGGTCAGACCCGGTAGCTGGCAGCATACTCCACACACGGCATGTTTGGCTCGGTTCGACGATCTGTTGGTTGATCTTCCCGTCTAAACTGAAATCCTCAGCGGGAAATGCCTTCTTTGCGTGATTATGCGGGTATCGGCCTGCTTGAAAGTTGGCTGAGATTCTCGCGTTGTTCTGTCCGGCCAGTACTGGTGCTGCATTGAGGAAGGCAAGCGGTGAATGGCCACGACTTTTTGCTAGATACAGGCTCTTCTTGCCAGAGCGTTTGCCCTGCTTTGTCTGTTGGAATCGGCAAACTTGACAGCTAGAAAAATCGCCAGATCTAGCAAAACCCATTGTTAGCCAATGACCATAAGTCTTGAGAGTAGAACGCACCGAGTTAGGTGAATTTCGGACGTCTTTGAATGCGATATAACCTCGACAAAGGAACCATACGATGACCAAAGTACCAAAATAGCAAGTTAATGCTGGACCCAAATTGAGCTTTGGTGGTAAACCAAAGAAAGTCAGGGCAAAGGATGAAACGAAGCGGAACACGAGGAGCTGAGTAGCGTATATAAGTTAGCGTTGAGAACTTGAGAACGGATCGAATAGGGAAATAAGACGAACATTTGCAACGTAGAAAAAGATAGGAGATCTACCGAATTGCAACAGAGGTGACTTTTCCCTCCATTCCGTCTTACAGAGCATTATCAATGCGAAGAGGAGGGAGTTGGCTCCCAAGCAAAGACTAGAGTAGGCCAGATCAGGTGGAAACTTGATGGTGTACAAGAAAGCTTGCCATGATTCGAGATATGGGTTATTTGGATGTCTAGGGTGATCCGGTAGAAGGTGTGTGGAGAGGTTCCCGAACTTGAGTAGTCGAGTGAGCACGAAGAATGTAGCAAAGAAAACGGAGAGAAGAATGTGTATGGCTGAGAGGGCGAACTTTGTGCGTTCTCTGCGAGTCAAGTAGCGTGCAAAAACGACGCCAATCAGACCGAACGGTAGCCAGCTGACGAGGATAAACAGGCCATCAACGTTAATGCCAGACATAATAGTCTATGCGCTGGAAAGTACCTCCACTCACTTCAAAGGGGCATACTGATTCAGTAATTTGTGATACATCCTGTCAGGCTCACTAGGCATCGGCATTATCCAGAACCAGAACCAGTCGCTTTTGTCGCTAGCCGTGGTGCCCTGTTTAGGCACAGCTAGCATGTTCATTGCGAATAGCAAGGCTGCCAGAGCAATCAAGATACTATTGCCAAGGTGATGAGCGTAATTCTCTGCTTTGGCTATTGCAATTTCATCTTCGTCCCCTTCCTCTTCATAATCAGGTGAGAACGGACTAATTGTCTCAGGCGGATGCAGCTTGATGTATCTTGATACTGCGCGCCTTTCTATTGTATGCAGACCTATTGTTGTGCAGCCAAGTAGAAAAAGGTTAATTCCAAAAGGCCAGAGGATGAGGTTTTGTATCAAGTTTGGGCCATCTTCTCGGACTGTGAAGTCTATTGTCAAAAGAACACTAATACACTGGAGAAATAAGAGACCGGTACTGATCAGATTCTATGCGAAGGTGTCTTTGCGACAGAACGATGCATACCATGAGTGCAGCTGCACGCAAAGCAGAGTGCCGGAGCAAGTCCCCACGACTCCAGCCCAGCTGCAGTCGGCTCTGTTGAAAGAGAACAGCTCCGATACCTCCGAGTATCATGAGTCCTATTATTCCAACATCAGGCTCGTCAGCCATGCGTGTGGCCAGAGGCAGGCACCAAGATCATCGCCACTAACCTGGTGCAGCAGGATTCTGAAGTGAAAGATGATCAGCATTCGCGATTTGTTTTAGTGATTGATCTCATGAGCTTACTGCGGCCAGTCTAAGAGCATACAGAGGCGACTCAGTCCACCTGTCCTGCTTTGAATACCAATTCTCGTCCGACTCTTCTTCGCTACGCAAGAACATTTGAATGCTTTCGCCAGCCAGCAAAGCCAGTAGCAACCCTCTCAAGAGATCCAAGCTCAGCAGTGTCTGTCTTCTAAATGAGTCTGGAGGCTCGTTGTCCTGAATGTCGAGTCCAAGTGGAGGCACGGATAGGTCGGTCTCCTGCAGTGCGCTTGATGACGCTTGGGCATAGTACTGGGCATTGATGAGGCGTGTGACCTCGTCGGGCCGCGAGCTGGACACAAGAATGGGTCCGACAGTACGCATCGAGGATGCACCAGAGGTCGCTCGAGCTCTCGTCCTCGTGGTTGACGGACTGACGAGACGGCTGCTCGGACCAGCCTCCACGCCTGCTTCGGCCATAGTGCCGTACGAAGCCATGGCTCCTGTTAACGAGTGCTGCCCAGCCGCTTCAAGGCCAGGCAGTAGGTTTGGAGTACTGTGAACACGACAGTATGATAAGGGCAGTCGTATGGAGTGCAACAAGGTGTCCGGTACTAGGTGGCATCCCTTCGGCTGAGTGATCGGGCAATTTGACGATGGCGTACCACCTTTTAAAGGCAGCTTAGCCAAAGCAGAAGTCAATGGATATATAGTCATGCCTTTGAATAATGACAATCCGGTACCTTTTCGTTTGGAAATGTCCAGATCTGGGGTAAAAGTTCAAGTTTTCGCTGTCTTGAAAAAGGCTTGGGTTTAGCAGGCTTGTGTCGTAGGCTGATTTTCGGTCCATTTGCCGAAGGATCCAGCACGTGCAATTGTACGGCAGAGAAGAGATACAGAGAAAGGCAGCAAGTTATTGTAAGCAAGGGCAATAGCAGGTGCTCGACGCCAGGCAGGCTCAGAGGGCTAAGGCTTTAAAGCCGGCAATTATAAATAGCAAGAATTAAATTCCATACGGAAAGAGTGTGAACACCAACAACGCCGCATAAAGATTGGCCAGATCTAACATCCCAAAGTTCCACATAAAACCAAAGCAGCTAATATGTAGAGTAGTGTGAGACGACTTGACGAGGCCGACAGACCCTGAGTTGGCTAGTCCTATCTCCACCGCCCTTGCTTTCAGAGAAGAACCATTGAGGACACCGTCCGAAGAACCGGACAGGATTGAATTGACCATCGATAGCAGCGTGTTGACGTCGTATATAAGTGTGTATCTGTTGTATATGTGGTTGCAATAGAGTGTGGGTTACGTAGAGAAATACTCTCGAAAATTGTTCACTGATCCAGGATCCCCGAAGTAGACTGAAAATATATATCTAGCAGAAAGCAGACTCGCAGTAATAAGATGCTGGGCGAAACAGCAGTCCACCGTTACCGCCCCAAAAAATTGGGTCACGCTTTAGAGCATGAAGGCAACAGCGCCGGCGACGGCAGCGACAGCTCCCATGTTGGCGAGGTACTTGCCAGCACCACCGGTGGCCGAGGTAGTAGGTGCAGCAGCGGCGCTACTTGAAGGGCAAAGGAGATGTCAGGATCGGCTGAATCATACAGGTGTAATCACCAACAAAAACTCACGTAGAGCCATTGGCGTTAGCGTTTCTGCCCGAGGTACTTGGGGCCGCAGTAGAAGCTGAAGACGCGCTCGACGAAGAGCTGGAGCTGGCAGCAGATGAAGAAGCTGCGCTACTGCTGGAGGAGGAGCTGCTGGAGGCAGCGGCGCTGGATGAACCGGCAGACGAAGCGCTGCCGTTCAAGCAGGAAGCATCGTTGCTGGCCTGGATTGGGACTTGGGAAGAGTAGTTGACAAGACCGGTTGAATCACGGATAGATAGAGTGATGTCTTGACCGGCAGGGAGGTTGACTACCCATGTGTAAGAGTTGCCATTCTGAGGGTCGAATTGCTCAAGAGCAGCGGCAGTGGATTGTCCGCCCTAGCAGTACCAATCAGGAAGGGTCAGTCGACTCCGACAAAAGCAGAGTGTGAATGAACCTAGCTTACTGGGAGGACGGAGATGTAGTAAGGAGCGGTACCACCAGAGAAGCTGACGAGTGCGGGCTGTGAACAAGGAAACGCCAAGTAAGCGATTGAAAGAGCTTGTACGTGCGAAGAGCTCGAGCCTACCTGGCACTGGACAAGCGAAGCAGGAGACCTGGAGTCGAAAAGTCGTGTCGTAAGTCAGTAAAGCTGTTTTGTGACGATAGTTGTGCATTCCTTGATGATGTGGGAAGATCTCTCGAATTATTCGAAGATCGCCATATCATCAGGGTGGCTGGTCACAACAGCACACTCACTGGATAACCTGCGTAAGAAAAGACGTGTCAGCGAGAGAGCAAAAACAACCAGAGACAGGACAACAAGCCAAACACTCACTAGGTTGCCAGCGCTCTGTGCGTAGACTGCGGTGAAAGCGGATGCGATAGCGAAAGCCTGAGCTGCGGTCTTCATGATTGCAGATAGAAAGCTGCGCGTCGCGGGTCGAAAGGTCAGCGGAAGGTGCCCCAAAAAGGAGGAAGAAGCGCTGCGAAAGGCTGTACTTACTGTTTGAAATACGAAATGAGGAGTAGTGCTGAAGCTGTGCTTGAAGAAGCTATGTGGATTGGGGGTCCTGCTCTCTTTTCTGCTGATTCCAGGTGCTGGATGATGAGGAAAGAAGGAAAGATGCGAAGGAGCTGAGGAATGAAGGCGACGAAAAGGTCTGGGATGCCGAGCGAGCGAGAAAAGGGACAGGGCTGAAATGTGCGAGCAAGGTTCAAGGCAGCGGGTGCAGCGATAGAAACGCGTGGAATGCTCGGAAATAATAATCTTCGCTGTGTAGAAGTTGGTAAAGACTGGACTAATTTACGGCGGCGAGAGCTTCATCTTCTTGCGGGCGGGCTTGCTGCTCTTGGTGCCTTGTGCTTCAGAGTAGTAGTGACGCATCAGGCACGCTCTGCCGATGGATCGGATTGGATGTAGCCTTGACCTCAGCATCTCGCCTGGCTCAAGCGACGCATAAGCACGTCTGTCACCAGCTGTCAGAGGGATTGAGAAGTTCGTAAGTGCTGGCCGGCTGGTATCCGGGTGTTACCGGTTCGTGCACGTGACACAGATTAAAGTGTAATGCCATCGTTCAACTTCCAAATCGCCGATATCAAGCAGTGCCAGAAGCTTGAGCTCCCCTGAAGGGTATGACAAGTCCATCTTCTTTCTTGTTTGCGGGCGCGCATACGCCTCTGGCAGCTGCATGTTACAGAATCACAGAGGTACCGGTACCTACAGACTTCCCAAGTCTGGAAGAAATTACCACTATCCAGGTCAGCGAAAGTGACACACTTCACAGAAGCTTGAATTCTACCGCGTTTCGGACAAGAGTCGGCCGCGACAAGGTAAGCTTTTCAGGCGCATCGGACCTTGGTCAAAAACATGACGATCTCACCCTTGCTTTCCAGCATCTTCCGGAAGTCTTGAGCTTGCGAATTTCGTTGATTCTCACACGGCTTCTGCTCAACTCGCACCATCTGTCCCACTTCAACCTTGCTTGCGCAGCATTGTGTCCGGTCGTCTGTCGCTTCGGCGCGGTTTCGGATGCTGATACTGGCACAGCCTGCGAGAGTGTGCGCACAATCCTACACCGCCGTCAACCGGAATCAGCAGGCTTTCAACTGACTACGTACTCGCCTTGATTGCAGCCAAGACCGTCCTTCTAGTCAGAATTGTGCGCTCAGTGTCCTAAGGATTCACATGTACGGTATTGTACGTCAGAAATCTGGAGAGACACGACTATCGGCAACGCAAGAACACACTCGCTCGACGTCCGTCAGTCAGATATACCTTCGCTTACCCAATGACGCTGTCTGTTCTTTCTCGGAATTTGCGATTTTCAGCAACAGTAACTATTTACAAGCTCTGAAGTACGATGGTGACGTGTCTTCCATTTCCGCATTTTGTTTTGATCATGCCACTCCTCTCCCAGCTAACCTCTTCCCTTGTCTTATTATCCTACTATCCTCCGTACCACTACATAGACACGTGGTCTGTTAGGCTTTGATAACTTTATCCCACTGAAGCTGCTCCTTCTGGCAGATTTTGCATTCCTCCTTATGTGTCTTCCAATCAGCCTTTTGACAAGTGGAAGAGCAATAGAATGCAACCTGTCAATATTAAAAAGTCAGCAAGATACCTTGTGTGAACAGAATAAGACTCTTTTGATGGGAATCCACCACATTTACCTTGCAGCCACTGCATCGAGAATGTGTGGTAGCGAACTTCGAACATTCAGCACAGAAGGTGATGAGGGGTTCTTTGGTAGCTTCGGCTCGTTTGGCGTCGGCAACATTGTCGCAAAGAAGCTTAATCTGAGGAAGGTCGTTTTTCTTGCAGAAGTCCTTAAGATATCGATAGAGAACAATATCGCGAACACGAAACTGGAAAGGAAGGCGAAGGTATTGATTCTCAATGTTCGATGTTTCTTGGGAGCTGTTGAGAATGGCTTGGGTTACTTCATATAGTTGACGGAGAATCACAAGGAAGACTGAGTCGCGAACAGCGACGAATCCGTCCTCTCGTGCTTTGAAGGTCCCGATCTCCCGCAGTACGGAACCGTCTTGCAGAGTACCTCGACAGCTGATAGCTTGCATTCCGGATAGCAACTGTCCAGGATGCTGTGGACCTTTATCGCCTGTGATATCGCGCATCTTCTGGCTCAGCTCCTCAAAGTCGCCGGCGTACGAGCTTAACGTCCAGGTTAGAAGAATCGAGGTGGCTTTCTGAAATTCTTGGGGCATACGACTTCTGTCAAAGTTGAGCACACGCTCCTTGAGATAGCTGATTGCTGCTGAGTCTAGCATTTGGCTGTGGATGTCTCTTAACTGGAACGTAAGTGTCTTGTCGCCAGGCTGACCAGCGGATTGCTTCGGAGGCGACGCCGCTGCCATGTCGGCGTATTCAAGATGTGTGGAGGATGCCGAATGCTACGAGGCTGTGTGCCGGAAGGTCGTTTTGAGCACTGGATGGAGCTGAGGCAAGAGCAACACTTCGCGGTCTTCTCCTCATTGTCAAGTTCTTCACGGTTGTCAGACGACGGTACCGCCGGCCGATGCGTGTCAGTATTTGGCATCTCTCTTGTTGTCAGGCGACTGCTTGAGTTGTATGCGCACGCGAAAGCAAAAGCTGATTCGAAGAATTGCTAAGCGTATGTCACAGGACGTAGATTACTTTCATGCTCAAGGGAAGCTTGCAGAAGACGCTTTCAATACAACAAAGAGCCTATCTAAAAGGGTGAACCCACCGCCAACTCTACAGGCAGTGGAGTATGTCATCTCGAAGGAATCATGTTCGTAATTAACCAGGACGGCGAACTCCATTTCCTACGGCTATGCTGTTTCGGGCGAAATATGTGCCTGCAGACCGTCCTCCCAATTGGGTGTCTGGAATGAGGGTTGAGGGTGGAGTCGGTACGAATGAAGGTGTGAAGTAACGACAAGTTGTATCATGCAAAGAGAGTCGAAGCGAATGTCAGTACTGCTGCTTGTTGGTTAGGTTATTCACTCAAGGCGGGCCCTAGCTAGCTTAACCGAAGCGAAATTGTATAAAGATCGGTAGCGGAGCTAGAGCTTGGCTCTCCAAGTGAATCTTACATTTGCCAGGTTCCTCTTGCCACTCATCAACTCGACCATGCCTGTGGTTATCAGAACAAGCACGAGTTAGACATGCAAACGGGAAAGCAATAGACTCTCAGACTGTGCACATACCTTTCAATGGCAGCCACCAAGGATCCTTTGCCCTCCTCTTCTTCATGTCTGCACCAGCTATCATGTCTTTCAGCGGCACAATCTTCAAATTTGCCCCAGTGATACAAATAGATCCAATGGTATCTTCGCCTTCTGCGGAGCGTCCCTTTCTCGCATGTTGTTCTAGGAATGTGATGCACCTGACACTCAATCTGACAGCACGTGTTCGGTCCCTTGGTGATGGCGTTCCGCCCTGAAGCGTGTGCCCGAGCTGGACAAACCGTGAATCGAAAAGTTTTTGACCTTCTTCATTTAGAATCTTATTGATGACTTCGGTAGTGTAGCAGCTTGAAGACTTCTCACTTCGAATGATCAGTCTACCTTCGCTCTTGCCTTTCATGTCAGACTTGTAACGGGCTCGTAGCCATTCACAATCTTGTGCTAGCATCTTCAAGCTTATACCTGTTTCTGGCGCATACACGATAACCGCGCCGACCTGAAATGGCTATTAGTCCATTCGCTTGAAAACACTCCGAAGTAATCACGTACTGCAAGAGCTCCAACAACACTGATGTAGCCACATTCTCCACCTTGCGTCTCAACCACAAAGACACGGTTCCTGCTTGCAGAAGCAGATTGCTTAATCGAATCACAAGCCTCTACCAGAACATTGATACTTGTATCACTTCCCAGCGACCAGTCAGTCATCGGGACATTGTTGCTGATAGTAGCAGGCAGATGGATCATTGGAATTTTAAACTTGCGATAATTCGCTCGAGCCTTTTCAAGCGTAATGAGAGACGTGAACGCTTCGAAACCGCCGATCACGAGAAGTGCATCGATCTTGTGTTCTTCCAGTTTGTAGGCTATGCCTTCCAGATCAATTTCAGGCTGCTTGCGATTTGTTCCCAGTTCAGAACCACCTCGCGTTGTCCACTGGTCAACGCGGAGCCACGAAAGCTCGCTGACATTGTCTTCCAGTAAACCAGGCCAGCCATTGTAGATACCGAGCGGTTTATGACCTCTTGACAGACAGTACCTCGCAGCTGTACGAGTTGCCGCGTTCATGCCTGGGGCAGGCGCTCCAATGCTATAGGGAGATGTGCTCAGCTCGGCTATAGAAGCTAAGCCTTATTCCACCTACTGGATGATGCCGACTCGCAAGCGCTAATTCAAGTGTGCAGTAAGCTACCTGAGCTCGCGGTAAGAGACGTTACAGAGACTGCTCACCTTTGCTTCAGGAAGAAGGTTTGTATCATCTATGCGGGAAGAAGCGTAGAAAGCTTGCAGACATTCCTCAAATTCTGGATCCCGTAGCGCCAGTGCACCATCAAAGTCTTTCGCAGCAATTCTCTTTGCTACTTCCTGCGTCTTTGCAACAGCTTCCATCATCGGTTGTCTGGTGATAGCATTCTCGGCTAGGCCGATGACGTAGGATGGCGAATCGGGCTTAGCTGACAATAAGGCTTCCACGGCTTCGCATCCTTGCAGAGAGGCCAGAATTCGGTCGTATGCACATGGTCTTCCTCCACGCTGCGTATGACCGAGCGTAGTGACTCTTGTATCCAGACCAAGCTGATCTGTGAGTACCTGCTTGACGTGCTCTGCAGTGATAGGTTTGAGATTCTTATCGATAGCTCCCTCTGCAACGATTATGATACTCTTCCGTTTGCCGAGGTCTCGGTGCTGTTTCAAGATTCCACACATCTCGCCCTCCCAGTCATCCACCATTGGTGGCTGCTCTGGTATGAAAAGATGATCCGCTCCTGTGCTACACGTGATAGTGGAATTTTAGCTACCCCACCGCTGTGATAGCCTCAGCGAGGCTCACCTAATAGCTGCCATTACCGCTAGCCAGCCACAGTGCCTGCCCATGACTTCGACAACGAAAGCTCGAGAATGAGAGGAGGCAGTGGAGGAAATGCTGTCGACAGCTTCGCATATCCGGTGCAAAGCGGTAGCAGCTCCGATAGTCAAATCGGTCCCGGCCATATCGTTATCGATACTTCCGACCAGGCCAACAATGTTCAAAATCTTGTGGTTATCGTAGTTTTCTTGCGTGATCTTTCCTGAATAGCAAGATGTATCAGAATACTGTCTTTATGCACCGGGACGCGGAGACCATACCTTCTGCCAGCAGTTCCTTCAAATGTTCCGGCCATTCTGACCGGAGTACATCTGCACCCGTCAAGCTACCATCACCTCCGCAGACCACCAGAGCGTCGATGCCATGCTTGATAAGGTTGTAAGCAGCGCGTTTCCTGCCAGCTTTCTCTCTGAAAGCCTTCGAGCGAGCAGTACCAATGAGAGTACCTCCTTCGCCAACGAAACCACGGACATCATCCCATCCTACTCGAATAATGTATCTGCCTTTGAAGCCTGCTTCACCTTCACCTTCTCGCAAAAGCTCTCCGTCGCCATAGGTTGCGACGAAACCGCCACTGGCCCTAGACTGAGCACTCGTCTTCACAGGATCTGCAGCTTCATCTTCGTCACTCGAAGAGTCATCATTGCCTTGCACCAGACCTTCCCAGCCTTCTCGGACTACGAAGACCTGGCAGCCTCTTGATGATTGAATACGTATGGAGAGGGTATCATCAGTAAAATGATAAGCTCAACAAAGACATGATCGAGGTGCTGCATTTCTCGAAGAGTGCAGGAACAGCAAGACCTTCCAGACACAGCTGCACCCACCTTGTGATACCCATGCGCACTACTCTGCTGACTGCCGCGTTCACTGTCGACGTTGCAGCAAAATGTGTCGGAGTCAGTAGTGTACGTTGAGGTCACGCTTTTGCGGGCCACTGCTCACTTCCAGCAGAGTCGCCTCCGCTTGTCAGGACGGCCAGCTTCTTCGCTGATGGATCCTTCGTGCGTGTGCCATCTTGGCTGAACACGCTGCCAGCTGCAGCGGCCATCCTGCGTCGCTCTTCTGTGATTTCACGTTCCTGCTTGCTTTGGGTGAAGCAAGAGAAGCAGAAAAGATGATCAAGATAATTTGATGCATGTCTTGCCTCCCTCCCATATAGTGAAGAACTCACGAATCGCAAGAGCAGCTTACTTACAGCTTACTTGCTACAACTGACCGTAATGAGATGGGCTTGCATTAGCACATCAACACGCTTCCGAGGTTATCGCATCAAGACTCGGTCTGACCTGGAGATCGATGATAGAGCATGCTCAACCCAACTCTTGCTGCACGATTTCACAGGAGATGCTCGGCTACAGCTCTGGATGCCTATTGCGGCACCCAAGCTGGGTGCATTTGCCCCTTGATAGCGTCTATCTGAAATGACCTGGTTGAGTCCCGAGGCAGCAGCGCCGCAACATATTAGACTCAAGAGGTCTAACCAAGGCACTGTTTAACCCATACAACTAAATATACGAAGACTCTCAATGTCATCGACATCTCAAAACACACCGCGTATTGACAACCTGCCAGTCGAGATCATCAGAAAATCTGCAAATACCTGCTTGTGCCGTCTAGTTGTCGGAAGGAGCAGGTGGATCTAGCCTCACTATCTTCAACTTGTCGAGCTGTCTATCAATGTGCGCGACCTCTACTATGGCATAATGTGCATGTTGTCTTCGATCAAAAAGATTTTCACGACGAACACATTCTGCATAAGCTCCAAAGCCTACTATCGACTCCAAACCACCCACTTTTTACCGCTACTAGGCATATTCGCATAGTGGTACCGTACTGGACAGTTACGACGCGAAACGACTTTGCGAAGGAGCTAGATCTAGCTTTAGGCACGCTCATAAACCGTGCAGCATGTTTGCAGCAGATCTTCATTGATCTGGCCATGATTGATGATCCCGACGTCCGTTTTCAAGAGTCGCTAAAATCAATCTTTCGGCATGAGCGCATAGTTTCCGTTTCTTTGCACGGTTACGCTGGTAATCGCACAGTTAACACTCAAATAACCAGACTAGCAGTCTCCCATCTGAGGTTGGAGCAAATCGGCAAATCACTCGCCTTGGATTTATACTGCTTTCATCACTTGAAGCGACTTCATCTGACCACAGACTGTCGAGATGAAACCTTACCCGATCCGAAGCATTGGCATATCCCACCAGCGTTGTGGGCAACCCTCGAGACATTCGTGCTGGAAATCTACGGCTGGCAGCCTCATGCAGAGGTGGTGGTACAAGCGGTGGCAGACAGTGTCAAGGTATGCTTGCAAGATGGTCGCATGGCACACTGAGGAGCCCTCTATCCTGACTTAGATGCTGATGCATTTTATCAGGTTGCAGGAAGTACGATCCTGTGCAAGCTTGGTATTCTGCTCAACGTGGCTGGGTATAGTGATAGAACACTACTCGAGACATTCACGCAAACCTCGCCCAACATTGACTGTCTTGCTATAGTGGTGCCTGAACTGCCTCATGCCGTCGATATTGAGAAGCTCGCCCTCATCTGCCCCAAACTACGCGAGCTGACTCTCTGTGCTCATCTGATGAGCGGCACTTGGAAGTGGCCCGACACATTGCACGACTACGCAGTAGCTTTCTCAAAGCTTCCGTGTTTGGAAAAGCTTGCTTTGAATCACGATGATGCTGCGGTCGACCTGGACAATCCTGACGAGTCACATCTCTTCGGGAAATTTTCCATAAACTGCACGCAAGAGAGTGCAGCCTTGCGACTAGACTTCTGCCGACATCTTGCGAACTCCTGCCTGTCATTGACGGATATAGCGTTTTGTCCATTCGAACAAAAACAGAGCTGTATTAGAGTTGAGCGAATTGAAGATACGGTCGCTGAGGTTGGCTTCACAGACAATTGCGGCAAGTTTTGCTGGGAAGCCTTCTGACAACTTCATGACTCGACGCCGACAGTTTTTTTAGATCTTGCGCATGTATAGTAAAGCAGCGAAATCATCAAGTTGTACTATCTGCCAACAACGTCGTAGCCCCTTCGATTCGCAGCAAGCAAGCTTGTTGCTGTGTCTTCAGCTATACTGCCATGAACTGATGGGACCAGTGTAGGCAGTGAGGGAGACTTCTCCTCCTCTGCAGTGAGCGAACTAGGTACGACTGCCCACGTCCAACCCAGAGGTGCTCGATTGTCATCGCGCGACCCAGTAATCTCGTCTCCATTGGCATCCAAGCGTATCCATCTGCCCAGTTGACGATACCCAGTGGGTCTACTGTGCGGCATTGACTGCTCGGCAGCGTGTTCATCATGGCCGAGCAAAGGCGTTTCCTCCTGAAGAACGGAAGCGCGCTGCGAGAGATTAGTCAGAACATTTCGGGCCAAATTCGATGTCGAGTCATTAGCGTAGCCAACAAGGGAGACTTGAACAGCCAGGCTACGGTTCGGAGGGGACCTCTGCGGTCTATTAGAGCGATTGGAGCCTGCCTCTTGAGAGGCGATACGGGACCTGAGGTTGGACAGCGAGGGTATTGGAGAACCACGTAGATATCGTACTGGTCTTCGCGGTGTGGGTTGCCGTAGAATAGAATCGGATGACTCTGCAACGCCCGGATCGAGAAGAGAGGTCGCGGAAGTCAGGCGGCTAGCCTGAGGATGCATCTCGGAAGCGGAAGCTTCTGCTTGAGGTAAACTTCCGGAAGAGCCGGTGCTTGTTGCACTCGAGGAAACTTGTCGACTGGCAGTAAGCGCGCTGCTGGCAGAGTGGCCCGCTACTTCAAGGACGCCGCTCGCACTGCTCCGCGACGATGCTAGGACCCTATCAATCTCCAGACTCGCTGTACGTAATGCCCTCAGGGATTGTTCAAGATTGTATTCGGAACGCTCTGCTTCATCTTCCACCGCTTCCGAACGCGAAGGCACAGTCAGTGTCATATCGCCTGACTCGCTTTGTAGTTGACGACGTATTGAGTCGGCTAATCTTCCCAATCGTCTGGAGGAATCATGTGAGCATCGAAGCGCAGCTGGGCCTCTCGAAGGATTGCCACTTACGATTCTGAATCCCGCAAGGCCATTCGTATCGCTAGCCTTGCTTGTTCAAGTGCAATCCTTGATGCTTCTACAGCCGCTCGTGCATTTTCAAGAGTTCTTCCATCGGGAGACATGACGGCATCCGCTATGATATTCCGCCTTTCGCCTTCTAGCATACGCAGTCTGTGGCGTGCTAAAGCTCTCCTGCCAGTCGACGTCAGCCCTTCTTCGAGTGCGCGCTCGGAGGAAAAAGGAGGTAGGGTCGCTTCGGAATCTACTTGAGTAAGTTCTGCGGGGGCCGATGAAGATGAAGACGAAGATCCTGTTGCTGCTGGAACCGGTGTTCCCAGCCGCGGAGGCAGCATTGTCGAGGAGCTCGGAAAGTCCTGCGTGTCATTGAACGCTGCATTCCAGGAGGCTCTGGCTGACCGACTTATGCGTATGTTGGTAAGGTCTATGTTGGCACTACCGGAAGGGTCACTTTCCGGAGACAAGCCGCCAAAGGTGGTAGGGGTGGAGGTGCTATTTCGCCACACGGCTTCAGCAGTCCTTTCAGTAGTATCGTCGTTTGGCGTGGAAGCTGGCAAGACAGATCTTCTGAGGTGTTCAGTGACTGCAGTCGAAGAGGACGCTGGAGCCGTATCATCACGAACGAGCCAGCTGTCGAGCGGAAGAGGTACCAAGCGTTGAACCGGCCGCGTACTGTTCTGCCTGTCCGCTCCAGCTTGTGATGATAGTGGTGTTCTACTGGATGACGTGCTTGCAATTGGGTCACTTTCTTCTGCAGGAGGCTCTAGGCAGTCAGGCAGGGGTGCTGCTATGTAACGAGGCCATCTCAGCTTCTACTGCCTATGAGTGACGCTCTTTGAGACCAGTGATCACCTTGTCTCCATGATCTCGGTTCTGCACTGCGACCCATCCTCTGGGCGAGGCAGCCGCAGCTGCACAAGTCTAGCTGTATGCCTGCTGTAGGAGCTCCTACTTGTGTTATTGGACGTGAAAGATGGTCGTTCTGGACTCATATAAACACAATAAGGCAAGCCGCACGAGAGACCGGCGGTTTCCAAAGTGTCAACAAGGCAGTGGCAAAAAGCAAGACCAGCTCCGATAGTCGGTCTCGAAATGTTGTTGTTCAGTTTGTGCGATGACTCTCTCATTTGCATAGGCGACCTGGTTCGCAACTACCTATCAATGGTGGTTCTATGCTCCACAGAGTGGGGCGCGCCTGTATCGGCCGGTACACAGCGGTCTCGAGGGTATACTCTCAATAATGATGTAGTGTGGATTACGCCTCTATATTCTTGCGAGTGCCGTTTGAAAAGGTTGTCTCGTGAACCGAGCCTATTGGTTACAAGGCGGTAAGCTCGATACAATCTTCCAGTACTTCTGCCGCATTGTGTCGCACAAGCGGATCCTCATCTACCTGCTTCAGGTAGCCCAACACAGCCTTCATGCGGGCGATTTCTCTTGCTGTGAATCTTTCAGGTGTAGATCTAAGTAGCTGGCCCAGTAAAACCAAAGCACTGCGCCTGAGCGAAGGGTGTGTAGCTGCAGTCTCGAGCGGGTCGGGAGTTTCGTCTTTCGGTTTTTCCGTTGTTTTCTGTCGGGATTCGAGTGACAACAAGTCTAGCATACCATCTACTAAGGATTGTCGGTAGGGAAGCAATGCTAGCGGAGAAGCTTCAACGCAGGCCGAAAGAATCGACATTGCTGACGTCCTTAGAGCGACCGGCAGACTTGCAGACCGAATCGTCTGAAGCACGGGCGGTACAATTACGTCGACTGCGGGAAGGTATATCAGCTACTGTATTCTCTCAAAACCAATGATGACCGGACCTACTATAAATAGGCAGAGCCTTCTCCGCCCTTTGAACGACTTGTATGATGGCTTCACCAACGCGAAGACGGTTGTCCAGCTCCTTAACACCTTTATCGCCTTCGCCCACGTGTGCCGAGTCGCTACCAGTGTAGAGTGCTGCCAGCCTTCGCGAGATATCTTTTCCAAACTGATCGACCATGCCGCTCAAGCCCTGAACGGCACTGAGATAGATGAAAGAGTCGACATCCTGTACGGCATGGACAAATATGTCCAAGATAGCAGGTACAAGCGCAGCATCGGTGGTAAGGAGCGCATCTTTCGAGTCGACAAGCGATCTTAACATTGACAAGCCTTGAGCTCTGACAGGCAGAATCGGATCTTGGAGCAATTTCAATGCTTCTTGATACATGCCACGAGACGCTCGAAGACTGTCATCGGCTTGAGTTGCATGAGAGGCTGATGACACAGCTGCAGCGCTTCGTAACGACAAAACGAATTGAGCATCCTTTGCTAAGCGTGCTGTAGTGTCCGTCTCTGCTTCAGTAAGTCGCGACAGCTTGCTGTTGATGGACCGCAGTATAGGCGTGTTCTCGGTGCTCAGATCTTCATGACCCTCGAGTACCGCCAGAAGCAGCGTCAAACCGGTGACCTGCAGTTGTTCGCTAGGTGCAATGCCCAGCAGCTCGGGAAATTCTGGCTCGTCGTCCTCTTCATCCAAATCGTCTGAAGATGCGTCATCAACAATCCTCAAATCTGCGAGCGACAAGCTTGACGTCTTATCCGGTCGCATCCTCGGCGGCACCTTTTCAGTCTGCACTCGAGTGCGATGGCTTTCATTACTATCGTCGAGCGCCAGATCGATGAACTGCAACGTCTGCTGGGCTTCCTTGACAATATCACTGCCGCAATCTTCAATGATCTTGAGGATGAGCTGTAGTCGAAGAATGATCATTTTTTGCAGACGAAGATTACCTTCTTGATTTGGTTCTTGCCTCAGCAGATTGACCTGATCCAGCCAGTGAACAAGGAGTGCCGTAGTCACCTGCGAGCGGTCATGCGCCTTGAGCCATTGAACGACTAAATCAGGATTTGGTCGTATAACAGCATCCAGCGCATCTCCATCACTGCCCTTGTCTTCCGCTGCGCTCTGTACTCCTCCAGTCTCACTGCGTTGCCAGCGATAATCTGGGCTTTCTTCCACGACTCGACTGATGCCTTGCACTAGCTCGTTGGCCGACATGGTCCTTGCCCAGACTGATATAAGATTCTCGATGGCGCCTTTCAGGACAGGATCGCCACGAGTCTCAGAGATGTGAAAGAGCATTGAGAAAAGCTTGACGATGAGCGGATCCAGCAAAAAAGAGTACACAGTATGTGACGGATCTATGTTCCCAACGATGACGGACAATAAATCGATCTGTGCTTCGATGTCATTGCCTTGCAGGCTGAGGACTGTTCGTAGATGTTCACGTAGTAGATCAGGGGCAGTCGAGATAAGGGTCGACAGGCAGAAGCAGAGCGCCCGCACGAAGGGAGGAGGCGGGGCATGGCCAGAAGTCGGTGGTCGGAGGATGCCAAGTATCTTCGGCAGAATGAGGCTCACATGATTCTGCAGATTACGACATCTCAGTCAGAGCTGATAGCAAGTCAAATATATGTACTGACTTCAAGTAATAGACCTTTCGGTGGGGTTGTGATGAGCTTAGCAATTTGTTCCAGCTGCGCGAATTGGACGTCTGCACACCACAAAGTCTAGATTCAGCCCATAAAGTCTTGACATTACCACAATAGTTGAGGCTAACCTTGCTCTGCCCGACCAAGCATGACGTTCAAGATGCCTAGTATACCACCCGGTCGTGAAATCTGTTTCGACAAAAGACCCGTCACGGCTGGATTCACCCATGCAGGCTTAATGTCGCCTCTTCCTCCTTTCTTCGATGAGAGCAGAGTGAATAGTGCCGCCATAGCAGTCGATGGGTTGATCCTAGAGGGCCGTAAAGTCAATACAAGCTTGACTCGTGGAGGCGAGTGCTTACGAATCCAGCAAGTTGGCTGCGGATGTGGTAGCACTAATACCGACATTATCCAGCTGTAGGAGCGCAGCCAAAGTCGGTAGTAGCAGATGTGGCAGGGCCGCGGACTGAATCTCGCCTTTCAAGCCAGTCGGTGATGTCCACAATAGCAAATCAGAGCATGCTTCTGCAGCAATTTTCAGCATCTGCATGCGGGCGTCTTCTTCTCGCTCGATCGCCTGTATGGCTGGAACTCTTTCTTGCATCTCCGAAGGCAATACACCCGGATCCAAGAGAAGTGCTAGATTCCATCGTGCCACTAGAGAAGCTAATATCTGAATGGTCTTGATGTCTCGTATTCCGAAGAGAGGTGGTAATGGTTGTTGCGCAGCTTTCGAGGTTCCAGCAGCTGCAGAAGCTGAAGTACGCTTTTCCGACTCTTGCAATTCATGCTTCTGCAGTTCTTGGAGTAGTGCTAAAGCGTAGTTTCCGGTCCATTGTTTCAGAGTATGCTCATCCAGATCCTGCCAATCTGCAGATCTTGGTTCAGACAGACTCAGGACTTCGGTGACATCGTCCGAAATGCTTGCGAGTCGCTGTGCGAGGACGTCAGCCAGTTCTGGCTTGCTGCCATGCTGTTTCCTGACAAGATCGACAGGAGCTTTGACTTGGCCAGCTAGAACATTGCAAGCCTGCAAGAGCTTGCCCAGCGGGACCGAGGAAGTTGTCATAAGAGAGACCTTGCTTACACAAATTCCAAACGCCACAACATGTACTTGTACCGGCAAGAAGGGAATGATGATATAACAACAAGAAAGCTCATAGACCACATGCAAGCCCTACTGTTCGATACAAAGTACAACTTCACACCGTACTGTTCACTAAGCCTTACTATTTCTTCGAGTCTTTGATGGTGTACGAGGTATACTTCTTCTCAGGATCGAAAGGCTCCCATCTGCTAGACGGGAAAACATGTTTGTTTCTGTTATACCAAGCTCTTTCAACGATCTTTCCTGCGTGTGATTCGTTTTTCTCAACCGTTGCATCCGCCAGCATTCGCACATCATCGTGAACGTCAAACTGGAAGAGCGGCCCTGACTTTCCACGAGCTTTCGATGTAATGAAATCGTAAAACGAGAGGTGCTGCAAAAGAGATGCCTTGTCAACATTGTCCGAGCTTATGTAATCTGCAGACACTTACGTGAGGGATGATTAAATCTTCTTTCTGCAATGTTTGGTGCGTATGTCAGTATAAGCAAGGCCGATAAAGGTGAACAGGATGCGAAAGTATCAGATCACTCACAATATACATGAGGTTGTCAACACTGGTATTTCTGATTTGCGGGAACTGCTGCCGTGACTTGTCCAAGAAGGTCTTGATAGTGTCGCCTTTTTTGCACTACAGCCGTGACAGCATACTTTCAGCCAAGATATCGGACTGAGAGCTGCAAGGTTGCTCAAGCTTACTGTTACAACTGAGCGATGTCCTGCACCATCCCAAAATGAGCACACAATATCTATGTCTTCTAATTTAATACGTTCCTGTTCCTTCAGGTACTGTTGCCGCAGTTCTTCGCGAATCTTGCGTTCTTGCTCTTCTCTTTCGCGATCTGGCAGGAATGATGTGTCTACAGATGGATTCTTGCCAAACTTGGCCTTCTTTGCAAGGCGTGCTATATGTACCGGTATACATCAGTTGTGGCGACATTCGCGAATTACCAGAGATACTCACAATCCTCTCCATCCTTATCAGTCCCGCTCGCACCGTTAGCAGACCCATCCTCTTGTTCTTCATCCTCATCAGCGAAACTGAGTATCTTTGTCTTCTTGTCCTTTTTCTTCTTGCGTTTCTTATCCTCCTTCTCTAGTTCATTAGTTTGTGCCGCTTTCCGTCTATTCTCCTCTTCAAGTTCAGCTCTGATCTTTTGAAAGTCTTCTGCATGTACTAAACCGACAGTGCTCTTCTTCAATCGCTCTTCCATCGTTTCTGTCACTTTCACAAAGCGGTCCGCCGCTGTTCTGTCCTTTTCGGACTCTGCCGCCAGCTTCTCACGTTGCGATGCATAGTCGGCCAACACCTCCTGCCGCTTGCGTTCCAGCTGTTCTTGTCTTCGCTTCTCACTCTGTGACGAAGACATGATGCCTATATATCTGTGATAACAGGCTTAATCGGTCGAAGGGAGAGAATAGACAATTTGACAGACCCCGATTGCCTTCACGTTGTCGTCTCTCTGCTTCTGCACAAAACACTCAGACCATCAAAATGCATGTCCTCGGAGTAAATCTTCCTGACAGGAAGCTGCTGAAGGTATGTTCAGTCCTGCTGGAACTTCTGCTGCTGTTCTTCTGGCTGAATGTGTCGTGTCTAATCACTTTTCATCAATCAGATCGCACTCACTTCATTCCACGGCATATCACACAGTACAAGCAGGCTCATATGCGCACGTCTGGGATTCCACGACCGCCTACTCGTCTCCGAGTTGAGCGAACCCCAAATCAATGAACTGTCCGCCTTCCTTTCCTCCCCCTCCGCCTTCATGAGCTCGCACTCCGGAGCCGAGTCTTCGAAAGCTGGATCTTCAAGAGAACATGATCAACTCGCTAACCTGGTTATTGAATCTGATCTACGCCGGCAAGTGAGAGCGAACATCCAGCACCATAGAACAGTCGGTTCATACAAAGGCAGAAGACATGCAATGGGCTTCCCTGTCCGTGGACAACGTACAAAATCTAATGCAAAGACAGCGAAGAAGCTCAACAGGGTAGAGCGAAGAGCGTATTCTACATCGACGGGAGGCTCATACAGCTCATTCTCTCCATCAAGGTGTGTGCTTCTGCCCGTGGCTATTGTTGACTCGGACTGACTCTTGTTCTGCTTCCTGCAGCCTTCCTACACTACAACCACCCTCACCATTAATGCATTCTTTGCACTGGAGATTCCGCTTAGCGAATGCGCGCTCGTCGTAGCTGTAGTGATGTTTACTTGACGCAACACATTATATGGCCGGTTTCTCGCAAGTGCACCTTCGCAGGGACTCTAGGGAATGCAGTTTCGCCCATCACTGACAGCAGCTGAAGGAGCGGAGTCAGATTTGCTATTGACGCTTGGTGACTTGTGCTTGGAAAGTCTATCTCGTACCCGTGGACGATAGGCGCGTTTGGTATTAAGCATCCTTTCGCTTTTGGTTGAGCAGGTTCACCCTTTTCCGTGTGCTTCACTTGCTCTTTAGTGAGTAAGTGTCCACTACGAGCTTTACGATATCTTGCCATTCGGTCATTGCACCCAAGCCTATGTCGCCGCAAGCCAACAGCTTGCCAATCGGTCCAACCTGATTATACCCAATGCTTTTGAGCACGTCCAGCTGTTTGGCAGTGAACGGGTGATCCCACATATGTGTATTCATTGCCGGAAAGATGTAGACTTTGGTTCTTGATGTGTCGAGCGCTCGCATTAAGGAAGTGAGGAGGTTATCACATATTCCATTCGATAGCTTTGCCAGAGTATTGGCTGAGAGCGGTGCTATGAGGACTACATCGGCCCAGCGTCGCAGCTTCAGATGGCCGGTCAGCACACATTCACAATAAAGCAGCACACTTTCGGACTCACCTCTATATGCAGTATTGGGTCTCCAACTTTCTTCCATGACTACGATTGTTCAAGTAAGATAATACGTCTGTCAGAAGGGAAATAACGTGATGACCGGGTGTCTACACACCGTCCATTCATCTTCGTCCCGCCAAACTTTGACGGAATGTCCGGCTTGTCGGGCATTGCTTTCAACCTGATGAGCGTCGTAGAATGCAGTCGCTGACTGAGTAGTGACAACTTGAACTTCTACGTTTCCATACTGCAAGCGAGAGAAGCGTGATCAAGGCATCCAGTCAGAATGGGTTGAAGCGGGGCGCCAATGTCATACAGGCTTCCACGCCTACTTTAAGCAGCTCCTGGACGATCAGAGGAGCTTTTATGCTTGCTACACTTCCGGAGGTTGCCAGTAGGACATGCAGTGGTCTTGATGGGTAAGCGACTTGTTCAGAACGAGCGCCGTCTGGCAGGTCAAAGGCTGCGGGCGCGAAAGGTTCCACTGAAGTTGCGTCGGCCATGACAAGCGACACTTGCTGAAGTACAGTCACAATTCGTATTGGTTCTCAGAGAGTACCAGCACAACCGGCGCGGGCGCTTGGACAGCAGATACTGGAATTCCCGATCACGCTCGGACGTGGCGAACAGAGGCAAGCACACGATACTGTATGCATAACGTGCGTCTCTCTACAGTAGGTGCGTCCAAGTCAGTGGGCGAGTCGCTCTCCTACCAGAAGCTCTCATGCCGGAGATCTGTGGAACCGTCGCCTTGACAGGTACGCTTGTCGGTGCAGCCTCGATGGGCTTTGGCTTGGAGATGTGGACAGACTCCTCGAATGGCACGACTGTGCACGATATAACCATAGCCATGACTGTCGCGATAGGTTTATCGGACCACAATGACACTCTGCAACAGAGATAAGCCTGATGAAGCTTAGTGCCTGTCGGATTACGGCACCGTTGTGGGAGCCCAGGCTGACATGCAGGAACCACACCGGCAGCACAACATCTGTCCAAAGGACCACTAGTCCTATCCGTTACCATCGACAGTTAGCAAGTCTTGTCAGCTGCAAAAGCGTGCACGCAACAAAAAGGCTAGAACCCAAAACAATAGGCTCCTTCCGCATTGAGCAGGTCATCGGCTTGATCGGCGCACGAGGGAGGTCGAAGATGGCAGTTGAGAGCACCATCAGCCGCGAGTCGTCGCTGACAAGGCATCTCATTGTATCTGAAGACTATTTCCTAAAGCTGCATTTATTAATTAGACTGCCTATCCCAGCTCGTTTACTGACTTTTCGATAGGAGGCCTCGGCTAGCATGGCCGTCCTGATGCAACCTAACTGAGCGACAGCACAATAATGCCTTCATCGATGGCGGCCTTCTCGATACGCCAGCAACTCCGTATTGACACTACCCACATCTCTTCGATTCTTCGACTCTTGAGATGAAGAGCGAACTTTCACTTCAAGTCAACTGGTTATCGTCTACCTCTGCGTAGAGAAGCGACTTAGCAGGAAAGTCCACGAGAACGGTCGGAGTTCGCGCAGGCACTCCGCCCGGATTTCATCATGCAAGCCTCTCTTCCGCCAATGCATCAGTTTGCAAAGCCTGCAAGAAACAAGCTGCACGCATCACATCGCGACAGAAGTAGCTCACAGGTGCAGGCACAAACACCGCAACCGCAACAACAGAAGATATCGCATCAGCGGGAAGCATCTGTACACAATCTAAGTCTGTTCGCGAGACTTTCTTCGTTCAGCACGCACGGCAATCACAGTGGCGGGTCACGCCGCATAGATGCAAGCTCTGGAGCAAGTGGACATACGAGGCGTCCTTCTCGCGACGGACTAGATTGGTACTGCCGTGGTTCCAAATACAGTCCCAAAGACGAAATGTTAGAGGTAAGTTCTAGTCCGTTACATAGGCGTTCATCTACTTGCAACAGCCGATCAAGCAAGCCGTCGGCCTGGCGAGAAGGATCCCCCTATTCTCATACAGAGACAGCAATTCTGGATGCTGAGCTTTCACCTGTTTTTACCTTTCCCCCTTTCTTAAATATGTACACAAATGCAGTACCCTCTTGAACATACAAGGACACCTTCTCTTACTCATTCAAGGGCTTCTTCCTCCGACTCTGGTAGCGGAGCCTCTCTATCAAGCTCTTTCCAGTACAAGCCTTTGCCAGCGCTACCAGAACCGAAATTCGATAACTACTCATTTGAGACGAGTGAAAAGCTTCGTCCTATCTCAGTTGCTGTACTAGAGCAAATAGATGAACTCTCAGTGGGAACATTCGCAAGAAAGAATTCGATAGAAACACCAGCACATATTCACCTTCCACATCTCGATCTCGCCGCTCGGGAAGATACTAGTCCCGCACATTCACCTTCGCTCTCATCGAATCCTACGCCGAGAGCTGGGTCTTTGACCGTCAGACGATTATCAAGGTCACCTTCGCCTTCACCAGGCTGGACACCGCGAGGTTCGGCAGTGTCCATGAGCAGTGATCTAGGCGATGACAGTTTGTCGGGTCCTTTTGCTTTGGAAGCTAGCCTAGCGCGACTAGACGTACTATCGGAAGACGAAGAAGAGGAGTACAATTCTAGTTATCGTATGCTAGCTCCTCTGCAGCTGGTTGTGCCTAAAGCCAGTACTAGTCAAGTACAACCTAAGCCGAATGGAGCCTTCTTTCAGGACAAGCCAGATTTCAGCTCTTATAAATGGGAAGCTTCCGACAACTCCTCTTTAACACATCTGGACGTACACAAGAGCCGTAGCACGACGCCCTCTCCCGGAGCGTCTCCCAATATGTCGCATTACATTGTTCCAGAAGATCAGGCACCTGCAATATCACCTACGACAGAGTTGAATACGTCTTTGGCTAGCAGGTTAAGCGTGAAAATACCGAGCTTCAGTAGGAATGGCTGGCGAGGCTGGCGGTCTGGTAGTCAGGCGGCAACACCGAGTACTAGAACATCAGGAGATTATCCTAGCATCTTCGTAGCGGATCATGCAGCCAACGATTCTAAAGATCACGCAGACAGTCTAGCCCAAGCGTTGCAGAATGAGATTAATAATGCCGTACAGCAGAAAATGCTCGATGCGTCAACTCCCAATGGATCTCCAAAACCGAAATTGTCTCCTCAGTTCACCTTCGGCCGGAGGACACCCTCGCCTACACCAGACAGCGTTTCTCAAGGCTCACCTACCGGGTTGCGCTCGAATATGGTAGACTTGCCGATAAATATCTCGGCTGGGTATGTTCAACCACAAGTCCCAACCCCACGTCGAGGACATAATACAAGCCGAGCGGCTAGCGAAGATCATATTGCAGTTCACGATATGAAGCAATGGAGTTGGCAAGGGTCAGCTTCAACACAGACAGTACCGACAAGACTCTCCCATCGTTCGCGGCTAAATTTACGAAAAGCTGCAACAAATCAAGGTCCGCGGAATTTCACGCAAAGTTTCGACACGAATGAGCTGCAAAGGTTGCGAGAAAGTGGGGGCGGCAAGCCGAAGTATGATTGGATATAATCGTTCCCTAACTGCACATTTAACAATAAGAGATGCGGATTTCTTCCGCGCTAGAGCTACAGTGGTGAACAACTCACGGGAAATGCTTTGAATGGAATTATTCTGTATCTTACAACAACACTCCACTGTATCTTTAGACTACTTCGTCAATTCGCCGAGACCGATGCAACATCATTAGCAATAACAAAGCTTGATAGTCAGTGTCACTGCGATACCCCTGTTTTAAGTGGGCTCGGATCCCATTTCTGTCGCTTCAGCCTTTCACGACTTTTCTTGTCGCGATCCTCTTGATTTCTTCTCTTTATGATGGGAGAAAGGTCTGAACCGCCTTTAGAGCCTTTCGCACGGCCAAGTAGAGTTTTAGCTGCGGGGCTTAGGAATGTATCGCGACCAGGGGTTGAACTGGACTCGGCTACAGATCGGATGGACGATGCGCCGGGTGTCGAAGAAGCCATACTCCGATTGCCCATACGGAGTAAGCCAAGACCACTGCTATTGCCCATGTCCTGCTGGCGCTTTGAAAGCGATCTACTAGCTTTGCTGGCCATTTTGTGAGCTAGCATTTCTCTTCGCGGCGTTTGCGATATTCTGAAGCGTCCTCCGAGGAATTCGTCCGGTGTCTCGCGAGGCGGCGCTGGTGCTTTGAAAACTGGATCATCATCGTTGGGATCTCTTATAGCTACGGGTGTCGACGCAAGAGTTCCAAAGGTCATAAGGGCATTCACACCCTGTGGACCTAGTTCGGATGGCGAAGGAGACGGCATCGCATCGACGAAAGAGTAACCTTGCACACGAGGCGTCATTGAGCTTCTGCCTGGGTCTAAGCCAAGAAATGCATAATGTTTATTAGGACCGCTTCCATGTGCACGACAGATAAAAGCTTACATGGCGTCCCGCTGATAGCCGCCGCGATGTTGGAATGACTGGGTGAAGGTGGTACGCCGACCCTTCTAGCTTCTGCGTCGAGGCCTTCATCATCGAATATGCGGGTCATATTGTATCTAATTCCCTTTGGAGCAGTCGTTCCCAAAGTGTCTATAGCTCCCTCTTTAGCTTTGGCTAGTTGTGTTTTCTTGCCCGTATCTTGGATAGGCACATTAGCATCAGGAGCGAAATAAAAGTTATTTCTAGCTGTGAAAGGCCAAGCTGTCACTCCTGTTCCAACTTCACTTTCGTGCCGTGATAGATCTATTTCTTCCTTGTTCTCCCGCAATTGCTTTGCGAGCTGAGTTTCACGTTCCTCTGTAGTCAACGCTACTTGTGATGCTGCTTCATTCGATGTTGATGAACCTTCAATCATGAGACGAGCTTGAGATGGTGCAGCTATAACTCTCCGCTTTGCGAATTCCAAACTTGCACTATCGCCAGGCAAAGATGTACGGCCTTCGATAAGCAGACGTTGACCAGGTCTTCCAGGCTCTGAACCTTCAATCATGCGAACCTCTCCATCTCCTTCTGTCAATCTCCGCGATAGATCAACAAGTTGCTGTCGTGCTTCAATAGCTCGACGTGATTTGTTCGTAGCATTGTTCTCTGCTTGATACGCCCATGAGTATCGACTTCTTCGCTTTGCATTCTCATCATCCATGATCTCGGCAAAAGACGCATTGTCTTCAGATGTATATTTTGCTTGATAATCGTCAAGAGAGAGGTTGGCATTGTAGCGTGCTTGAGGTAATGAGGAATGACGGCTTGACTCGTCCGACGCCACTGGTGTTTCGCCATACAAACTCCTTCCAGCAGGCGTATCAGCGTTGAATCTAGGTGTATCTCCGACATTGTTCCTCCTGTTCCGAGATACTCTCTCGCTCCAGGCAGGATCATTGCTAGCGAGATGTTCCATGCGCCTGACACTTCGTTCAATAACATCAGGATCCTGAGAGTGGAAACCAGCTAGAATCTCTTGCTCTTGCTCCTTTTCCTTCAGTCTCTCGCTGACGAGAGGAAAGAAGTCTCTAGCTATGATCTTCTCGAGTCCTTCTATGTATTCCTCCTCTGTCAGGATGTCCTGCCGGTTGATGGATCGCTCTGGTCGGCTCTTGCTGTGCTTGATGAGCTGCTGCTCTTGCCTCGTCAGAGCAGCTCTCGTGCGAGGCGTAGCATCAGCTAGCTCCATCGCAACAGCTGAAGCCTGTGCCTTCCTCCTTCTTTCTGTGAATGTGGGTCTCGCTATCACGAGCTGGGCTTCGTCATTTGGTTTGAGACGAAGTCTGGTAAAAGCGAGACCTTACAAGCATCATAGTTGTGGGTCTACCAGCAGAAAACAGAGTGGCAAATGGCAACAGTGGGCAATAGCAAATGTACAAGATATGCGCAGTGATGACGCAGCTAGTATCGTGTTCTCCGACTGGTGTACTACAACAACCCATCAATGGCTCTTTTAGCATCTTCGATACACAATAGCGTTTCCGTGAGGTAACTCGCCAAAGCTTTATTAGCAGCATTGACAGCTAATATATCCATCTCAACATTGGCAAGAGCATTAACTGCATTTCTAATCTGCTCCTCCGTTGGTTCCACTTCAAATTCTGCTGCTGACTTGTCTTTCTCTTCTGCATTATCATCCGTGGTACTTCCAGTTAAGAAACCGAACATTTTTCTACGTTCAACATCATCTTCCTCATTGTCCAATGCTGCATTCTTCTCCTTATCCATCTTGGAAGTAGCTCCATTTGTTTTAGCATCCAATTGCATGGATGAAGGACCTGCTTGCTTTCGGTACCTTTGAGCAGCTTTACAGATTGCTCTAGCCCAATTGCGAATCACAAGGCTCGATACAAAGCCGACTCCCGCTGCATACCCATCGGATACCGTTTGAGGGAGATGATGACTGAGCGAGAAAGAAGTTTGCATTTTATCGAGGGCATCCGCTGCGTGAGCGAAAGTGACAGGTGCGGAAGGTGAAGCAGGTGATTTTAAGGGGATGTGTGTTCGTAGATGAAAGCGTAACTTCCTAGGCGTGCTGTATGCTTGCCCGCAACCCGCGAAGCGGCATATCTGCTGTCCCTCCCCTTCAATGACATGGCTCGTCTCGAGATGTTCATACAGAGCTTGCGCATCATCCAATGTCGAAGGAGATTGAGACGAAGGGCACCCTTCCCATTTACATTTCCAGATCTCTCTTTCCTTTGCTAATGCGATAGCAGCGTTATCTATTGCTGCACGAGGGTCTTTGACCCTAACACCAGAGATAATGAATCTTTTAGTCCCAGCTGAATCTTCTACTTGTTTAGGAGCTGCAGTTGGAAATGCTTCTTGAGTACCTTTGATTACGTCCGCTGCTACCATCATTGGTGAGACATTGCCTGTTCTAACTAGATGATCATAAGATTCGAATTGCTTTTGATAAGCTTTCCATAATGAAACTTGTGTTATTTCCCCATTCGGATCTGCTTCGAAAACTGCTTTCATCCTAATTGAAAGAATAATAAAGAAAAATGAGCACTAAGATTAGCTTTCTACATTTGCCATTGTAACGCTATGCCAGTTAGGCTCACCATTCATACGCTCTTTGTGGTTCTGGCATGTATAAGATAGCCTGTAACGCTTCGGGCGGCATGATAGGTTCAGGCGGTTCATTCGAGCTAGGCGCTGAAGTTGCTGGTGTTGGCTTATCATCCAAAGAAGGGTAAGCGGCAATTAGAGCTTCACGCATGGCTTTCCCTCTGTAATTTTGGCTACCAACACCATTTAGACCGCTTCCATTACTGTTGCTACCACTACCTCCACTGGCATTGACTTCGTATTCGGTAATCTCTTCATGAGCTCCTTCTTGCAAGTGTGTTACTACTGCTTTGACGATCTGCCGCATGTTCTGCGTGCATAGTATCCAACCTGAATTGGAGGGGATTTGTGTATGTTGATAAAGGAATTCGAGTATGGGTAGGAGGATATCGGCATCGTTGAGGGGTAATAACGAGAGAGCTCGATTTAATAGGATAGTTGAAGGACAGGAAGGCGAAATCGCTTTCGTTCCTGGTATGAATGCACGATATGCAAATATAGGATTATTGTTTCTGTTCATCGCTAGTCCACCTAGAAGTGTAAATGCGCCTATGATGAGTGCTCTATCGTTGGATTGTGTAAGCTGTGCGAGAAGCGTATAGAGCTTTTGAGCTGGTATTTGCCTCGATAAGGGAGTTTCAACTGAAGGAGGAAGTAGTAGAGTGCATGTTGGGGCATAGACTTCAGCCATATCAAGCATGTATAAGACCAGTTCTGTTGATGTTTCGGAATCCGCTTCGATCACTTGTACGAGCACTTCGTACAATAGATCCACGTATGGTCGTACGCTCTCAATGCTTCTCTGTCCTCCTTCAAGTATGAAATTGCGCAATACGAGAGCAGCTTCCGTTCGCCTTCGTAGAGTCTCGCTGTCTCGTGCTCGGGTTGGACGGACTATGTTGAGAAGCGCTGCCGGAAGACCTGGAAGCACGTCCAAAGGGATGGAGGCCGCATCGGTATAAGAATATTGGATGAATAGCTCGAGTGCATAGTCGATTTCTTTAGGTAGTCCTGAGCGTAGTGATAGTAGGAGCCGGTTAGCTACGCCTCCAGCGAGTACGGAGTCTGGAAGAGCAGAAAGTAGGCAGGGCAATAAGCGAACGGCAGGGGACCTCAGTATATGCCTAGAGGAGGCAAAACGCGTGCTGAACAGGCTCCTCACATATCTGCCTCTGGCGATGGGAAGCTTGTACGTGCTTCATGGCTGTCGCTTGACTTCTCTGCTGGGGCGTGCCGAGAGTAGGCGTCGAGCCTGAATTTGCAGGTCTTCCGAACATGTTTGTGGGCGTTACTGCAGTGCAGATGTGGGTGATGTGCGGACACTTCGCTTGTGCGGATGTGTTCAATGCATCATATGTGCTTGAATTGTCGAGGCATGTCGCGCAAGTAACACAGAAGCATCGCAAACGAAAGAAAGCACATCCGCCCAAGTAGCTCGATCATATGCAGCCCACCCTCAAGCAGGGTCACAAGCATGGCTGACTTGCTCTATCATAGTACAGCCATTTATCATTCGGGCGAAGGACACGCAGGACAAAGACAGCTTGTGTCCCAATGAGGCTTGTTAGTCTGATGCGTTGGATTTCCGTACTTTCGATGAAACGAAGGCGAGTCAACTTTCGGCCCAGGAGCAAGACATTGCCCAGCTGGAACCGGGAAGAGTGTACTGGTAGAAGAGAGTAGAGCGCAAGGGCAACGTAATGATGCAATACTGCTAGTGTATATGAAATGTGCTGTCCTCCTCTGCCACTGGGTCCGTAGCAAGCTTCGTCGACCCGCGCTGATGACCTCGAGGAAGTCTGCTTGTCGCAGGAGTAGTAAGAATCCGCAATACAATAGATGTATGGAGAAGAGCAGCGCGTGTGACACGAGTCAGCTGCGCAGATGTGGCTGTTTGAGCACTCTCGGACCATCCGCTGCGCTGTTTAGCGTGTGCGCTGCTATCCAATCAGAGCAGGCATGGAAAAGGACCCTCAAAAAAGTGATCAGATTAGATTTATCAGATTACTTGCTCGCCTTGGGAGTCGGTCGAGGGACGATGGGAGGGTTGCCTTACGACTGATTAACCTTCTCCTACACCGCAGAAGGTGGATGGGTAGCACAGCCTGGTTGTCTACTCTGCCCTCATTCGGCTAGACATCGTCGCCCACCCTCCCTGGCGCTTCCCTGCCTTCCTGCGTCCGCCGACGAGCCCGACTCAAGCTGCAAGCTGCTCCATGCAATGGCTGCGGTAACCGCGACGACGTCGCTCAAAGCGAGCAAGACGGTAAGTGCAGTACTGTACCATACTGCATGGAGGGTCCTATGCTGACACCTCCCATTCGCCTCCAGTGGGTTCTACCGCCCCGTCCAAAACCTGGCAGGAAGAGCAAGAAGGATCTCGCTGCTGCGGCGGCTGCTGCTGTGAAAGCAAGCAAGGTGGTCGACGAAGATGACGAGATGGACGAAGAGGCCGAGAAGGTAAGACTCACAAGCTAGGTAGTCCAGGTCGTCATGCTGAACTGATCTGAACCTTCCTTCGCGCTGCTCGCACTGATACTCTCTTGTCCTGCTAACCCCTTCCGATCTACCGGGGCTAATGGTATATACACTGTTCACATCCATCAGGCCGTTAATCGAACAAAACAGAAAGCTTCACGAGAGAGGAAACAGGAGTATATCGCTGAACTCGAAGCTAAAGTCCGTGCTTATGAGCAGGGCGATGGTGAACGAGCGAGCTTCTTCCAGGTGAGTCGGATTTCCATAGAACCCTGATTCAATGAGGATCTAGCTGACCTCCTGTGAAAACATCACTGCAAATACATATCTGCATTTATATGTGTAACAGGGCCTTGCAAAAACATACTCTGAACAGAATGCAGCTCTCACTAAAGAGAATGATGAGCTTCGGAAGAAGCTGGCTTTGTACGAATCAGGCCAATTAACCCCGGCGCAATCTACATCTCGGTCCAATGCGTCAGCAGCATCGGCACAGCCTGCACTCACACGCAAAGCTTCTTCAGACCTAGCAGCATCGTCAGCTTCCCTCCGAGGGAGTGCCAAGCGTCAGCGCACAAAGTCAATCTCGTCAAATGCCTCTTCCTCTTCCAACAACAATTACCAGGCTACTACAAGCACAAGTGCTACTTCGTCTACTTCGATGACATCGGAAGCTTCGATGGCCACATCCGCAAGTATCAGAACTGCTATGCCACCTCATTATCTCCCTGCTACTTCTCGCTCACCGGCTGCTCTAGTCATTCCATCTCCAACAATGAGTATAAGCATGCACGCTTCTCCATCTCCAGCTGCTTCTACTTCTTCATACATTCCACCGTCTCCACCTGTATCACTTGGTCTATCGCCTAGCGAACAATCTTCTTATATTTCCGCTCGACATCAGCAGAAGAAGCGCCATTCCTCGGGATGTGGAGTTTGTGAAACATCAAACGGAGCAGGCTGTATCTGTCAAGATATAGGCTTGAAGACATCTCATCGCCCACACGACGAAGAGGATGAACTAGATGAGGCAGACTTCAAGGATCTGAATCTTCTACCATCCTCATCAAGATTACCGTCTGAAATGGATAGATGCGGATTCTGTACAGAGTCAACTACCGGTGCATGCCTTTGCGCTGAAGTAGGAATGAGAGGTAATGGCTCTACATCTGATTATCAAACCATTGGTAGAGCTGCTGTCAGGCATGAAAGAGACGAGAATGTGGACGCTTTGTCCCCCTTACCAACCTCGAGATTTGGTGTCACTCGACCTATAGTGTCTCCATCGTCAAGTCTAACTTCAGTACCGAATATACCGCCAGGAACGGCAAGTGTGCGATTGAGATTACCGAAAAGAGGCATAGCAGCGGGGCAGATATGGCGAATAGATTCAACCACCACCCCTGTTGCCGTACCTCAGCATCCGCATGGTATAACAACGAGGCAGGAACAACCTATAACAACATCGAGCAGTCAGAGACATCCGGCAGCGGCTGCTGGAGTCGCCTTGAGGAGAAAGCTTATTAAAGTTGGTTCTAGATTACCATGCTCTGGAGATCCGAAAACCTGTCTGGCTTGTGCTGATGATCCGTAAGTCTCGGAAACCACGCATTGCCGGTTGCGACACCTCACACCATCAACTAAACACTGACATCACCTTTTGCTGCCTTACAGTGCCGGACAAGCTTTCTGCTCGGCTCTCAGCAATACAGTTTGTTCTGGTGCAGGCTGCACAAATTGCCCAAATCGTCCTTCTCCCCTCTCAAATGAAGTCTCTAAAGCTGGTCTAGCCTCCACATCAGCAAGTCCAAGTCGTGCAAGCTCTCCATACTCCGTTCCCGCAAGCGAGTCTTTTACGACTACATCAGCTGCCTCCTCACTTCCTTCCATACGTAGAAGAGACAGTAGTGCGCGGGATGAGATCCCGCATGCAATGATACCTTGTTCAGATGCATGGGCTACATTACGAGAGCACCCAAATATAGGTTATGCCAATTTAGATATGCTAGCTAGCGTAGTCGCCAAGAGGACGCAATGCGTTATGGACCAAAAATTCGATAAAGATGGTAAAATCGTTGAAGTTGAACAACAGGGCGTCGAGGAAGCGTTGGACCTGTTGGATCATATGAGGGATGTAGAGATCGCAAAGGCCAAGATTGATGCTATACAGTAGGGTTAATTGGCCTGCAACGGTCGAACTTGATTGACGGTTGGGATTTGCTTAGTTTCATTGACGACTGATTAGTGTAGCTTTCCGAACATGACTTTAGCATTCCATGGCAAATTACGACAGGGCGGGCCTGCATTGGGCCTTGATTGATCTGTATTGTTTACATTTTCTTTCATTACTCTGCTTGAATGAACGTTTCATATGCGACTGCCTGCTATATAACGACGATCTGAAATGCTACGACTTGGGTATCTTGAGAGTTTATAGAAAAGGGCGCCTTGCCGTCTTTAGACTGCATGTTGCTTAACTGTTTGCTTTGATTCTGTACTATCAGATGATCCTTGTCCGACTTCATACTGCTGCGCGTCAAAATCACCTGCAATTTCCCGATTCTCATTCAATAGCGCCAGCAGCTGGGCGACTTGCTCATCCAAGTCTGCCGGATCTGATACTCTTGACTCGACGGTTAGTTCTGTAGCGAGGTGTTTCACGTCTCTCGCCAATTCGACTAATACTCTAGCTTGCTCGTAGGCTGACGTCCCTTCCTTTGCCTGATTGAATCCATTCCGTGCTGAGCGGTCGGCACTAAGAATTGTACGATATAAGTGCCTATCAGGTACTATACGTTCCGACTGGAGTATGGGCTTCAAAGCTCGCAGTGCTTCCGCAGGCTTGCGAAGCTGTAGCAAGCACCGTAACTTGATGGTCTCGAAAGCCAAATTTGGCCAGACCTCACCAGAAAATCGTGATCTTGCGTTGTTCTCGACTTTCAATACAGCAGAGATATCGCCAGAACGGGCTTCGAGTGTGGCTCTTGCAGTCATTACGTACATATCGGGCTGTAGATGGCGTTCCTCGATTTCACGTAGGATCTCACGTGCTGCAGTATACTGTTTCGTCTTCACGAAGTAGCTCAAGAGTATGGTCAAGTGCTCTATCGTAGGCTTGACGCCTAACGCAGCTCCTCTGTCCATCACTCTTCGCGCTCCAAAGACATCTCCTGCATTGACGAAAGCAAGCATTAAAGCTCCAATATGATGTGCATTAGGCCTGAAACCCTCGTCTAGGAACCGATCACGGAAGAATTCCCACAATCTACGCGGCGAGCCACCATTGTCTGCGAATCTTTTCATGATAAGCATCATAGTATAATGATCGGGTCTCGAGCCTTGCATAGACAACTCTTCCAGTATGTCGTGAAAGTGCAGAGCTGCATCTTCATGTATCGCTGGATTCGCTGAGAACTGTAACTCCAGCGGTCGCCATCTTGCACTCGACTGAGATTCCGATTCCGTAGCTATCAATTGCTGCATGAGGGTATTGACATCGGCAACTCTGTAGCTGGACCCGTGTGCAAGCCTCATATCGATCAGAATGCGGCTTAAAGTTGAGGAGTTCACTAGGACTGATTTTGCCAAATAGTTGAAGATAATAGAGATAGATCGATCGTCTAAGCGAATTCCGTCGCTATTCATCTTAGTGAGATTAGTGATAGCACCTTGTAGTCCTTCAGATCTGAGTATAGAAGGCAGGTGGGCGCGCAAGACCTTGCTTTGCTGTTCTGCAGGGAGACTGTCTGGACTTGGCAGCTTCCTGTCGTGTCTAAGTTTCAGGTTCGTATGGCTGGCTGCTTGGCGAGGTCGATATGCCGCAACCAAAGCTGCTTGGGTAAACGCATTCGGCTCGTAGCCCTCTTCAACCATCTCGATATAGGTATCGAGAGCTTTATCAAAGTCGCCAACTGTTGCGTATGCGCGAATCATGAGGCCGAAAGTCGAGCGATCTCGAGCTGGCGATGAAGTTGCCATGGTTGTCGACGATGTCGTCGAAGTAGACTCGTCTGCATGAAGTAGACTAGGCGAATCTCTCCTGTGATCAAGGTTTATTGGACTTCCCAAAGCGAGTTGAACCTGCTCTTCCGCCTTTCGCGGCAAGGCCTCTATGGCTTCAATTCCAGCCGCTAGGCCTTCTTCTTTTATAAGAGCATCAAGAACCTGATTGACAAGTTTTGTGGTAGGAGCTAGATTGAGTTGTTTTGCATCATCTAGAAAAGTGGAATATCCGCCAAGTGGACGATAGCCAGCGTAAACAAATTCAAAAGTGTTTCGATTGGGTGTTATGCCTGAAGCTGTCATTGACTCTAGTACTGCTTTTGCAGCTGATAAATTTCGATTTGAGAGGTGACACTTGAGTAGGTAATCGTAGATGCGTGATTCCAGAGTAAAGGGCAGAATGTCCGGAGGGAGTGAATCGATTTCAGGCGCTAGATAATGTCGATCCAGGCGATCTATGGCTTCAAGGAATGGAGGGAGCGTAGATAATGTCCATCGCCCAAGATACGTCCTAGCCAGTCTTCCAACTTGTTCAACACTCTCCCACCGCCGACGCATCGTGAACTCGGCCATTATAGCTGCAAGACAAGCATCGGCACGTTGGAAGGATTGAGGTAACATGAACGGAATAAGTCGGCGTAATAGTTGCTGTAACCGGACTCGCCATTGTCGATATACATCCTGCTCGAGAACCGCTTTGAAGAGTAAAGGGACCAGTGTTTCGAAACTGAAAGTATCGTCGCTCATGCCGATGGATTCTGTTGTAAGAAGAGAAAGTGTGGCTGTTCGCGGTCTGTTTGAGAAGACTTCATGCATCCGACGTATGCGATGCCGAATATCTTCCATTGCATGTGGACTAGCGGTTTGTGATGAGTAAAGGCATTCCTGCACAACTGCAAGGAAGCAGGCGATATAATCATCCTGCTTTATCAGAGACTCAAAATGGTCCAGTGACACTTGATTGTCTGGTATGGCTGCGACTGATGGCTCTGTAGGATTTGAGATTATCGGCTGGTGTGCCGACGCGGAGGAGTCTGCTTGGAGATTTGCAATCGGTAAATGTTCTGTCTGAGAAGCTTGCCATGGAGCAGAACGTGGTGAATCCTCTTCTACAGCTCTTGCTTTACCCTTCCAAGAACTTGTACCGCTTGCCCTGGACCTCGTGTTCTCTTCAGACAAGCTTTTGTTACTACTACTTGCTCTTCTGAAATCGTGTTCAAACCGATTCTCACTTTCTTGTACAGCAGAGAGAGTTGCAGTTGCAGAAGTGCTTTGATGCCTTCTCCGTTGCAAGCATCGCGGTAGAGTACTTGTCCAGGCAGGTTCGAATACATGCTTTGAAGTAGAAGCTATGGGTTGGTTGTCTTGCTCATACCGAGGATTGTCGTGTTCGTCTTCACGACCACCACTTTTGGGCCTATGGCGAGCCGATAGAGTAAACGAACGAGAGCTTTGCAGTTGTCGCGCGCATAGGCGACAGCGTCTGAGCATCAACTGCGTAAAGAGCAAGTATCTCAGCATATGATATCCGCAGCTTTGACCGATGCTGCCCATGTCCTCTGGAGCAATCTCGGCTTCCTGCAAAAGTTGGGCGTACCTACCTCGCAGACTCAAGCGCCCTCCCTTCTGCGCCTGGAGCAGCCTTCTATCCAGCACGCCAATGCTTGTAAAGGTTGGATTGAGCAACTGATGCTTGACAGTCTGATGTTGGATTGACGTAGACTGTATAGGACGGTGTTCTTCCATCAGCAAGCAAAACCTCGATCTCTCCTCTGACTGGAGTCGCGGAAATGTGCTGTTGGATCTGTTGCATTAACCCCAATCACGATGAATGCTTTATCAAGGAGAGAGGTTTGTCACTTTTAACGCATCTCACTTGGAGTATCAGTATACTTACTCAGACTGTTGCGCGCCGACTCTCTTCATTGCAGGAAGAAACGATCCTGAAGGATCTCAAAAAGCAAGCCTTGAAGCAATGCGATGAGTATGTACGAGGTGGGCGGGCATCCTACATTGAACAATTGAAATGCTCTTCAACGTTACTGAAGATATACTTCACATCCTATTACAGACTTCGCAGCCTGCTCACAAGGCAGGACCATCAGTGTGGTATGGAGCTGTGGCAAGCAGTGGCGCGCAATGCAAGGATGTATGAAGGAGCAGTGAGTGTCTAATTGCATGCTCAATTCCCTTGAGATTTCCGTTTATAACGATCCCTAAATGCCTCTTCGCTCAGAATGTCAGAAAATAAAACCGACGAGGCAAAGCTAGAGTATCTCCGAGAGAAACGGCGGCAGTCTTTACCGATATCATAGCTGCCATTTCCTAGTGTGGATAGTTCGTTCATGTTGAAATGAATACTGCAGTTAAATCATGATCAATGCATAGATATGATTGTTGTGACAACAAGGCTCTAGAAATACGTGAAACCACTCCCTACTATAGATATCTATAGACTTGCTTGAGAGGAAGCATCCAAACTTGAAGTAGGGGACTGAGTACCAACTTCAATACCACGATCTCTTCCACCTAATCCCTTCAATAATCTCTTTCCAGCAGCGCTCTTGAGTAATTCATTTGCTTTAAAGCTACTTCTAACCAAAGGACCAGAAGCGACATATAAGAAACCCATATCTTCAGCAACTTTCGCCCAATGGTCGAATTTCTCAGGTAGAACATAAGAATGAACTTTCATATGACGTTTTGTAGGTCTCATATATTGTCCAAAAGTAACGACATCACAATTAACTCTACGTAATTCTTCAAGAGTTGCTTCTATTTGATGATCTTCTTCTCCTACTCCTAACATTAAGGACGTCTTTGTAATCAAATTAGGTTGTGCTTCTTTTGCCATTTGAAGTACTTTTAGAGATTGACGGAAATTGGCTCGTGGATCTCGTACGAATGGTGTGCGAGCCTCAACAGTCTCCATATTGTGTGCATAGACGTCAAGTCCTGACTGTGCGACTTTGGTAACACATTCGCGATCTCCTTGGAAATCACCTGTGAGAGCTTCTACGAGGATTTGCGGTGATCTGCAGAAAGGAATGCGGGCGTAAGGCTTTCAGCAAATACGAGGTAATGAAGGTTGGAAGGACCCACTTCTGCTTGAGTCGCCTGATCGTCTCTGCAAAGTGCGCTGCACCACCATCGGCAAGATCTGAAGTACTTGGAAGTCAACACGTGCAAGCTTGCAGTGAATGGATGGGAGCACGCTTACCATCCCGATCCACGCTCGTCATGACAATATACCCAACTCCCCAACGAGCAATAGCTTCTGCTGTATTCTCAGGCTCGTGTGGATCTAGCGGAGGTGGCTTCTTCGCAGTCTTGATCGCACAGAATCGACATCCTCTTGTGCAAGTATCTCCCATCAGCTGTAGGCATTGAAGCAGAGAACTGATTAGCAATCAGGCGGAAAGCAGGTGAGAAAGGACGAGGGCTCACCATGATAGTCGCTGTCGCATCACCTTTGTCTCCTCCCCAACATTGTCCAATGTTCGGACATCTAGCTTCTTCGCAGACTGTATGAAGGTTGAGACCTCTAAGATCGTTTTTAATCTTGTTGTAGGAAGCTGATGTTGGGATGGTCGTCTTTAGGTATTTAGGCAAGCGTGGTCTGTTAAGGAATCATAGAATGAGCACAGGTTCGACGTATGGGTTGGCCTGTCTCGAATACTCACTGCGTTGTATTGCCCATCGACACTCTGCTCGGTCCAGCAGCTGCAGCCTCAACGAGGTCTTCATTGCCCGAGATAAAGTCGTCGAGGCTTGGACCGGCAGCGAGCTTGTCTGAGAGCGACTGCCTGCTCTTAGGCGGTGGTGGTGCTGCTGCTGATGCTGCTGCTGTGGCCAGAGTGCGGCTGAATGCCTGTGTTCATACATCGATTGGAGTCAGCTGCAAGTCTTTCCGCCAGGGCATGCATATATTCAACAGCGAGCCTCACCTTGCTCGAGCTGGCTATGACTGATCTCTGCATGGTGGATGAGGGAATGGAGACTCAGTCGAGATGGTTGTACTGTCAGCCAGTCAGTCTGCAGCCATCCATGCCACCGCGGATATTCGTTCAAGCTGTCAGATGCTCGCTGCCTTTTGCCCAATCGACGCCACCGAGTATGCAAGTGAAAAACAACAGCGACAGTCTGGTGGAGGAGTACAGACTAGATACTCGACACTCAGCACCCACTGGACGTGTGCCTCGACAGTACACTCACACCCGCCGCCTATCCAGCGGGCCTGCCTGGCCTGGTCGATTCTCGATCACGCTCTCTTCCCACCAGCCTTTTTCGACGGATTCGGAAGGTGCAGAGGGTAGCATCTCGCTATAGAAGTGCACGATGGCTAGATGGAAAGACCTAAACTCTATCTGACATCCTATTCACATCAAGATAGCTGCTGAGATTCTACCTAGTCTTGCCGTAATGGGAAAGCTCCAGAAGATCGACCTTCCGTGCAATTAGTACGGATTGAGGCAAGAATTGACACCCCAATATTGCGATGATAGCATCCCAAATGACGGCCACGAGGCTGATGGTTGCAGCCTTACTGCTGGCCGGCCCCCGCGCGCAAAACTCCAGAGATGGCCACATTAGCCTGGGCTCTCTGATGGCAGCTGGAGGCAATTGTCCGACTACCTGAACTTCCGATAGACAGCCTTTCCGTTTCTTTTTTCTCTTTCTTTTCCTTTCTGCTTTCCCAGTCTTCTTCTTTATATTCCACTTTCATCAACTGATCACCAGCCTATCTAGCAGTGTCATAGATTGGTGTCCCTACTGGCTCTGTTCTTACGCTGGACATAGGATCCGTCTGTCCTGAACTCAGCTATCCCAAGTGGAATCATCGATAGAATACGACCTGAGGGTCTGAAAGCTGCTCATCGATTATCTGTGAGTTCGCTGCTTCACTTTTCGTTCTACTGCTTCAGACTAATAAGATAACGGCTATCTCCTTCTCCAGCACGTGCCTAAAATCCCGAAATGCCCGGAAGCGATCCCACCAGTTCTGCGACTACGCCAGTCACGGAAAAGGTTCGGCCTGAAAGCTGGGCTTGTGATCCCATTTCACCTCGTTCTCAAGGTGTGATATCTACCTCTGGCCAGACTTCCGGCTCTTCAACCGATGACAAGAAAATCAAGCATCGACCTAGTTTAAGCAAGTTTACTTTTCCAGCTAGATTATCTGAACCACCTCCAGTTCGACCTGAATTCTTTAGCTATTCTGTCAATGGAAATAGCATTGGTCCAGTTTCTCCTACTTCTCGACCTACAAGTAAACAAGTCGTAGCAGCAGAAGTTGGTCCTACGGAAGTTGGTCTAGGTCTATCAGCAGACAGTGAAGCAGAATCGCTCCCTCGACCAGCTAGTACAGGCGATCTAGGTGGAGAAAGCGGTGGAGATATTCAATTCAGACATCCTTTCCGTCGTCCTTCTGTCAGAACTCTCTACTCTAGCAGTCTAGTGCAAACTTCTCGCTTCGCAGCGGATCCTGGATATGGCTCAAGAAAAGCATCGATGGTCAACCCGGAAGATTATAGACCTGGCATGTCTTCAAACAACAATACCGGTAAAGCTGTCGCGGCGGGCTTTGAGCCTCCTCTTCCAAGCGATGTGACATCGGTGAGTATCCTCCGTGCATTCCCCACACACTTCAATATCTGATCTCTTTGTGAATCCATGCTCTAGCGCATTCTCGAAGCTCGAGCAAGCTTGGCGAATGAACGTAAGGCATCATGGTATCCTATTACCGATTTCAACGAGTCATCATCAGGAAACAGTGATTCAGATCGAGCTCGCAAGGTACTTAGCCAGCATTTCGATGAAGATGCTGATCTTGGCGATATGGGTTTCGAAAGCGCTCGTCAGAGCGCTGAACACGATCGTGATAGTCCAATTGAAAAAGAAGCGGACACTATGCCTACTATGTATAGTAATACATTCCTTGGCCCGCTATCGGTTTCATCCGAGGAGAAATCTCAGCCTTTCGACAGACGTCCTTCTACTGTCCCACGCGATCCGGTCACTGGCAAAGTTGATGTAAGTCTGCACCATTGAACAAGGTACACCTACTGATTCTTTACTCATCTTCTTAGTGGCGAGCAAGACTTCAAATGAAACCACGCAACAGTATCCGAAGCAGTATCTCACTTGAAGCAGGTAGCGAAAAGGGCAGTTCACCTTTCGATTCAAACGGTACCAGTCCAATGACAGAAAAATACTCAGCAGAGAAATTTATGCCTGCTAAACCCAGTCCTAACATCGTTGAATTGGACAATGAGAAATACACACCATTGGGCAGATCACTACTTCGTTTATCACCAATTACTTTTATTCTATCAGCCGCTGCTACCAATTTCTACCTCTATACAAGAGCTCAATCTATCATTAGAGCTCATAACGCTACAGGTGATATGTTTATCTCCGCTTGGCTATTCTATGCTTTCGAATGGGTTTTTGCACTCTGGACTGGTAAGTCTGATTATGACTGCCTTTTTTCCTTCAACGCATGCTAATCTGACCATCAACAACCTTGCAGGTGCCCGTGCCATCTTCAAGCTCTGCACAATGAACTTCAAAGCCAAACCTCGACTTCTTCTCAAATACGATTTCGCCCTGCCAAACGTCGATGTTCTTGTCTTAGCAACCGGCCAAGACCCCGGCATGGTCATGGACGCAGTAGTGTCCGCAGCTCGGCTAGACTGGCCTGTCGATAAACTCCGTGTTCTAGTCATTGACGAAAGTCGTTCGGATATACTCAAATATCAAGTTGAACAATACTCCAATCTTCGTGCTGTCTATGTTACTTACCATCAGCGAAGTCCTTATGCGAAAACACCGAGAGGAGGCGTCTGGCCAAAATCTTCGACTATCAACCTTGGCTTGTCCGAAACTCGCGCCGAGGGCCGTGTTGCCGGTCAATATGCTGTTATACTGGAAGCTGAGGTGAGTTGCATGCTAGATACTGTTGACGAAGTATAGCTGACAAACTGGCTATCGATAGTCTATCGCGGAACCAGGCATGCTCAGAGCTTTACTACCGCATATGATCAACGACCCATTGCTTGCTCTCGTTCAAAGTCCTTCCGCATTCTACAATCTTCCCAAGACGCTCTCTTCATCGTTTGCAACCTTCCTTAACTTCGTCGAACCTGTCGAAGCATCCCGATCTGCGTTCGCAGTTAGAAGAACAGCGATTGATGACATCGGAGGTTTGCCAACTCGCTCATCAGTTGAAGATAGGCGATTGGATCTATTACTTAAGGGCAAAGGCTACAATACGCTCTTCCTGGATGAACCTTTAGCTTTCAGCTTAGTTCCGGATTCTTTCTCTAAACACCTGCGACAAGGCATTGATCGCGGTAGGTTTTTTTGTCAAGATTGCTCAGTTGTGCTCTAAGCTAATACAATTTCTATTAGCCCTTGCCCACTTCAAGACTGCCGCCCGCTTTGGCTTCTTTGTCTTCAGCCTACAAATCGCTCATTTGGTAAGCAGTCGCACTATCGAACGTGATGTATAGTCCAACTGAGATTGTTTCCTGTCTCCATGCAGTCTTTCTCCGAGCGACTCCGTGGCCTCGGGCGTGCTATTGCACCCTTCTTTAGCATCATTGTCGCTTTGGCCAGCATTGCCCTGCCCGTTTCCTTAGCTCTAGGTGGAGTAAGTTCAGGTTTTACTGAACACAATGCCAATATCATGCTGATGAATACTATGTTGCAGTTCTTGGTCCCGGCTTTGTGTATGCTACCTTCCATTGACAGTTTCGAGAGGCATACTAACGATACATTGCAGCTATTGGCGAGCTTAATCTTATGCTCTGGGCTGCTTTGGCCATGATCTTGTCTGAAAAGCTGCACGATTTCTGCTCAAACATGCCCAATGGTAGGTTGAAGTACTGAAAACGCTTTCAATCTTTTTCATCGGCTAAAATCTTGTCGTTCAGGTGACGCATCCGCTCGAGGCTTTGTTCGATCCGAAATCTTCAAGGCCCCTTATTTGATCCTGGGTCTCGTACGAAGCATGATTCCCAGCTTCCTTTGCCGGGCACCTCAACCATACTGGCAATCTCAAAAGCCTGGCGAACGTCTAGAAAGGAATCCAAAGTATCGAAAATCTTTCTTGAAACGCATGGCGTCAGTTACCATTGGAACACACGGCTGGACTCACTTGCTCCTCCTTCTCGGACTGCTTGGCACCATCGGTTACTCCCTCTATGACAGCACTGTTGCCTTCGCCAAAGGTCAACGCGGACTGCATCAAACTGCCTGTAAGCTTTCCATAGCTTGAAATCGCAAGTCTCAAGCAGCTAATCTTGCTCCTGCCCCTTCAGTGTTTGTCCTCATGACAGTTGCTTGGCCCACTCTACCTTGGATGGATCTCTTGGTCGGCTGCTTTATGCCTTTCCGCTACGCTATTCGCCCTCCTGCGGTACCTTCGCGCGAAGCATTGCTCAACAGAGAGCCCATCTCAGGCCGAGCTACGCCCCTTGAGTCGGCCAAAAGCATTCGACCTTTCAGAACGGCTTTCTGGGGTCAAGCCTTCCTCACTATCCTCTCGGTCGGATATGTAAGCAGAGGAAAGTACAACATGCCGCTTGCCAACTTGCTGATTATATTGCTGTTTACACAGGCGTGTGCCGTATTTAGCCTGACTTTCAAGGACCTGCATATCAATTAGACGCCGACAGGCCATCTGTAACACATAATCATCGACTGGAAGGTCTTGCGTTTTGAATAGCTTCTCCATACAGCCTGCACTTGTTGTCGTCATAGCCATTTCTTGCATTTCTTGTTCCACGATGATGATCGTGAAAGTAGAGCAACAATCTTGCATTCACTCAACCGGCAAGATGTCGCTAAGTCCATGCAGACCACACGTTACTCGACTGTTGGCCTCAACGCCAACGCGGTCGCCATCGCGCGCATTTGCAGTAGCTCTTGCCTTGCGAAAGACGCCGCCAGACTTTGTGCTGGACCGAGAGCCTGCTCGTGCCGCAAGAGAAGCCGCAGAGCAGGCCTCGCGACGCAAGAATGTAGGACCATTCCCGATGGGTCAGCCTGCACAGGATGCTCCTCCACGAAGGCCATGGCAGGATCTGGGCGCCGGCGAACGACTTGGTCGGAGTGTGACCAACTCTTCCAACGCGTGAGCGCCAATGGTCAAGGTGCTTGTGTTGGGCTACGGAGCTAACTTGATATGTTCTTCTCATCGGCTGGCATGTAAAGTCTCGTGGTCATCTTCGGTATCACAATTAGCGGCCTCATCATCTACGCTGTTTCAAGCGAACTCTTTGCCTCCAACTCGCCTACCAAGATCTTTGACCAATGCACTGAAATACTCAAGAAGGACAAGGAGACCCAAAGCATACTCCAAGAGCCAATAAGATATCATGCTGAAACGTCTGGAGGAAGGCGGAATCGCCGTGTGCTCAGCACTCTATCGGTAGATCCGACAACGGGAAGAGAGAAGATGACGGTCTCATTTGCCGTTGAAGGTAAAACACCAGATGGGCCTTCTGACGAGAGTTACTGGCATAGATTCAAACGCTGGATACGTCCAATCGTAGTTGAACCGTCAGACGCATCAGCTTTGATACCCACCCCACCTACACGGGAGACAGTCGAGAAACCTCAGGATGAAGACTCAAGAAGCTGGATAGGGAGTATATTCGGATCATTGCTACCGTCGAATCTGGGCGGTAGTCCTTCCACCTCCAAGTCACATACGCCTACTGTCAGTCGGATGCGGACTAAACCTGCTAAAGGCTACTTTACGCATGGTGAAGCCATAGCTGTGCTACTGCTCAATGACAAAGGCACATTCGAACTCCAAAGCCTGACAGTATACTACCCGCGTATGCATACTCCCTCTTCCGTCAACTTGCCAACTTCCTAGCTGATCTATCGTCATCCTGAACAGATGCTAGAAATTGGGAATGGAAGACCGACGTGCGCAGCAGCAACGCCATCACTGCAGCATCAAGCCAAGATGCCGTAGTCGAAAAAGCGCCGAATCGCTATCGATTTTGGCACCGATAACCTGAAGAAACTATCAAAGTACTTGTAGCATGCATTTCAGTGATACATATCTCTGCATTGAAGACTTTACAGCTATCACGAAAGGTTTACAACCGCGCGAGACACTACTACTTCTTTCTGACAGCTAATTACACACACGAAGTGACAGACAGGATTGGCAGTTTTATGCATAATAGCTTGTCCCTACCTGGAAGTCATACAAGTCCTGTAACTGCTCGGAGGTGAACTTCTTCTGATCTTCGGTCCACGTATCCTGATGGGTTTTTCTAAATTGTGCAAGCATGTCTTTTACGGTCGTCGAGACTGGTGCCCGAGACGTGCTGAACTTGCTCAACGTCGCAATCAGAAGCTCTGGAAGCCAGCTTGGCACTTCATACGGCCATGCGGAAATCAAGGCTGATGCTCCCAACACGGCAGAATGGGCGTTCAGCAATTTTTGCTGGAAAGCATCCTGATCGCTTTCATCCAGACCCCGCTTGCTTGGAACCGGCGTAGCGCGAATCTTGTTGAGTGAGATCTCCTGCAAGAGAGTGTGTCGGTGTGAAGAACTATCGCAGGTTTATACGAAAACCCACCTTGTATGCCAATACTGAGTCTCGCTGCGAGCATCGCACTATACCGCTCAGCGTGGTTGCGGCAGCTTCCCGCACTTCGATCTGCGGGTTGCAGTCAGGTCAGCAATCCGCCTGATAGGGTAGTCTTTTATCTTGCGGCTTACGTGACTGTCCTTGAGCAAATGCCTTAATGTTTCTACAACATCACGGATTTGGTCTTCCGACAATGAGAATAGCTGGTGGAAGAAGAACACTTGCAGCAAAGGTAAGACTGCTAGCCTAGTTCGCCAGCTGGGGCTCTTGAACTGAGCCAAAAGTGCTTCGAGCACCGGAGAAACTAGATGACCGGGATAAGGGAGCCCTGCCATTGCTGCCAGGACCACCTGTGCCCAACGCTGTAGCTCTTGATTGTCTTGAACATCCTGCATGTGCATCAATTCTGGCAGCAAGCGGACAACAAAAGGATAGATAGGCGTTATTCGATAATCGTTCATGCCAGACCAGAGCCATGTCAAGACGGTGAGGCATGCCGCATCATATGGCTGGACTGCATCCTTAGCGAATGGCTTTCTGATCGAACGCCATTGGATCAGATTTCGTACGAGTGTATCGATACGCTTTATATACTCGTCATCGACGTCATTGAGGAGCCGCATACCTTGCCGGCCACTGCAGGCGGACAAGAATGCATCGGTGGAGGTGAACGATGGATGCAACCGTATCTCGCTCATGAAGCGAAGATCGTCTGACACAGCCATGCGCACTTCCGTATAAGGCGATGTGATGGCGTTCCAGAAAGGATCGACGAATTGTGACAGCCACGGTGTAAAGTGCCATGAAAGAGATTCTGCTTGCGGCGTTAGCACCATTCCTATGGATAAAGGAGCTCTGCGACACTCACTCATTGTGCTGCCCAACAAATACCCTTTGCGTGCTTGCTTGAAGGCTTCGGAAGACTCGACGTCTAGTGACAGGCTTGTAAGGAAGCTGACGAGGGACTCGTTGCGTCGCGGATCACCTAATTTGGAAGCACTCTCCATAATTAGCCTGCATAATGTCAGGAATCGAATTGCGGAGACTCACGGTTGCCCAAGACGTATTCGACCAGCATCTCCCAAGCCGGTTGCGTGTCAAGGTTGATGCTCTCGAAGATCTTGCTCCAACGCTCTCCTAGCCAATCGTGCACAATTTGCTGCTTTGCCAGTGGCCAGTGTTTGATACCACGTAGAAGTCCTGAAAAGATGCAAATACGATCAGTACTTTGCAGAGTCAAGGTGAGTTTGACGTGCTGCACACCTCCAATGACCTCAGCAGCGGCTCGTTGCTTATGCCTGTCGTTGTCGGTCATAAGCTGTTCAAGCAGAGGCAGAACTTCTGCCAATGGCTCATCGGCGAAGATCTGGAAGATTGACTTGATAACCATAACATTGTCGAGCCTGAAAGTCGAGTAAAGGAATACGCCTTAGCTGAACAAGAAAGTGCAGTATGTGCTGAAGATAAGCCGGCTATCTTACGCTAGATAGTCACGTGTGTGTTCCAGCGATAAGTGCTTGAACATTGCCTCCCAGAATCGCTTTGAGACAACTCTCTCTCGAATCTCGGCGATGGCCTGATCCGATGTCGGATCCCATTCGAACGATTTCTCTTGTGGAACCGCATAGGCTCGATATGCTTTACCCCAGGCAAGCCAACCCGTGTTGAGCTTGTCGACAAGCATCCTAAAAGAGACCAAATCTGCTTAGCGCCCGCCACATGGGTGTTCAATGCCTGTCGCTTACGAGTCAGCTTTAAGAGGCTCCTTAAACTTGGCCAAAAAAGCATCCGTATATGTGTCGTCGATATCACTTGGGACCTCGATTTTCCGTTTGAGTGGGTTTTGACTTCTGTGCAACAGTAAATCTTCAGGCGAATGCGCAAACGTGCGTAACTTGATAAAGTGCAATATTTTGGTGAGACTGCAAAGATGTTGTTGGTTTCATGTTATATTCAATAGGGTGTTGGTCTCTTTTTCACTTACGAAACTGTTCCTACTGCGCGCTGCTTTGGTAATTCTGATATCACTTGCTCGGTCAGATAAGCGCAAAGCTCGACAGGCAGCGGTTGATCTCGTCTGATCAAGGACTTCAGAAAGCGCTAGTAAGACATTAAGAGTTAGCAGAATCTTCTTCTCAAAATAGTTCGGCGACATACAGAAGCCGTCAAAACGTATCGCCAGTGACTTCTCTTGTCTTGCGTAACTGCCAACAACTGCGGCACAAGGTTTGCGTAGGCGGTGTTCCGTGACTCTATCCGACGATTGTTATATTGTGATAACCGCTCCACTTGTCCCTGGTCAAGCGGTCTACCTGTCTGAGCTTCGAGAATTGCAGCTGCATCCTGGCTTGTTGTGGAAGTGAGACTCATTTTGATCGTCTAGAACGCTGAGATTAGCGTGTACTGCAAACAATCTACTGTTCGTATTTCGAAGGCCTACCGAAGGTTCTGCTAGACGCATCAGAAAATCATCTGTGACACTTTTGACCAGTTGCTGAATCGATGGCTAACGAAGCACAAAACGTCAGGTTTCGCTCGAAAACACAATCTGCATGAAATGTACCTTCTGCTCATGTTGACAACCAAGCAACGCCATGATATAAGTAGGTCCAATACTCCAGTCGAGAATAGCCATATTGCCGCTGAAGAGAGGTGGAAAATCAGTATTGAACGCAGTGTCGTAGGCATGATACCTACAAAGTCTTGCTTCCTAGCACATATAGAGCGCCTTTCATGCGGTCGGGGTCATTGCCGGCTGTAAAGACCTTGTCAGCTAGGATCGCCTGCATCAGTGTACTGACTCACGTTTGAGAGCCTCGAAGAAAGTGCTGAGCAACATAGACCTTGTACCGTCATAAAGATGCGTGAGGGTGTCTAGCGCCCGCTGCGCAGCCTTCCGCACGCTGACATACTTTGACATTGTCATGCCCGCCAGTTGCTTGATGATCGCATCATCCATCTTGCTTCGTGAGCGGTAGAAGGTATTCAAGCGTAATCTTGAAGCATGATACAAGCTTGCTCTACGCACCCAAACTAGGCGAGGGAATTTCTTTTGATTGACGGTGTATTTGAAAAGATCCCGAGCGAATGTGAAGTTAGCCCTTCAGACGACGACCGTCAGTTGGATGCGATATGCAGATTGCGCAGTTACATACTTGACTGAGGCGTATGATCCTCGATCCATGGGGTGACAGGTCATGATGTTTTTGCATGTCGAGATGGCCATCTTGATGCTGTCGATAGCATCTTCTGACTTGTCGTCAATGGAGGTCAGGAGGCCGATAGCACTATGTAGCATGGCTTGGGTACGAGTCTTCAAGTTGATAATGGTCTGAAGGCGAGGATCATCAGGGTCTTGTAGCATGGCTCCATACTTGCAACGGGGATAATGTTGAACGAAAGAGAGATCCTCATCTCTGCTAAAGAGCGTCAGCTCCCTGCTTACAAGATCTGGAACTTGGCGGCTAAGCTTACCCAATGTCGCTGATGGCTTCACCGGGCTCCTCTGGTTGAATCACTGCGGTTAGGGAAGAGACACCAGCCATTGCCCCTCGGACTAAGGAGTTATAGCGATTGAAATCGTTCCTCCATTCTTTCGTCACAACCTGTGTCGAGGTCGCGAACGCTTCTAGCCTCTCTACAGCCGGCTCGACAACCTTCTGGAGGATTTCTAGTGCAAACTGAACCTCAGCATCGGTAGGCATATGCCAATCGACCTTGACCTCGGTCGCGGTGCAAAGCTGGCCCCAGTGTTGATGAGAGCGCTTTGCATATTCTGTCAATGTAATTCAAACTCAGTACTCTGGCAAAGGATGGAACACATGATTTCAATAGCATCAAGCCGCACCTTCCCCTCGCCAGTCTTCCGCATTAGCAGACCTACCATCACGTGCCCATATAGAGCACAGCGATGCAAGCAGAGCTTGGACCATCCTGCTACCGTAGGTATAGCCTCGCTCAGTCAGACACTTGTCACGCATCAGGCAGAAAAGCTCGAGCAGCTGAGTTTTATAGCTTAGTGCCTATAACGGGGAGCATGTCAGCTCGAGGATAGCGTGCTAGGAAAGCAAAGTATGTATTGCCTCTTCTGCTGCCATATGTAACGTGCCTTGCAAGAGCAGGCAATACCAATGGAAAGCATTATCGCTCTCGATTGGTGTTGATGAGCTTGTTGTTCGAGTCGAAGAAGCGCCATGTTCCAGCTCAAGCTTGATCTTATCGATGCATGGCTGCAAGAACGCCTTGAGAGACTTTGACGGGCTCGCTCGACCAAAGCATGCAGCTAGATGGCCTATTGCCCGAGCGGAGTTGGCTTTTGGCGAGTTGATGACGTGCTCCTTAAAGATATTCAAGGCGGTATCATACATTTCTGGAGAGCATTGACCGAGCACAAAGTCCGAAGCAACAGTGACTGTGCTGATCATCGTTTCTTCGAGCTTGCCTCCAGAGCGACCGCTCCGACCTGGTTCAGGCAAGTTATCGTACAGAGCTAAGACTGCCTTGAAGAACTTGACAATCCATTCTGGGAAGTCAGCTGTGGACTCTCGTGTGAGGTCGTCTTCTTCTTGTCGGGAAAGTACCGGGCCTGCCGATTCGTCATCTGCGTCATCAATCTGTATAGCTGGAGGAGCTTCGTGTACGCCGTCAAGTTCCATGGCTGGCGCCGAGTCGTCCAAAGCTTCCGAACGTGTGAGATCGGCAATCTTTACTGTAGCAAGAGCCTGTATGAAGAAAGCTACAGAGGATAAAGTTTTCATAGGGTCATTCACGTCGAGCCCCGGGATGAAGAGGTCTAGCAAGGGGAGCAGGTTCTTCGATCCAGCTGGATAATTCGTACGGGATAGAAAGGGTATCGCTACTGCCGATAATGCACCCATGCATGCTGTAGTGCGATGCGTTTCGAGAAGACCTTGCAGCGCCGGGAAGGATCGCTCAAGTACGGCCGGGATGACCAGACTTTCGGAGAGTGCCCCAATCAGTCATGAAGCACTTTAGCAGAGTGTACATCGCACTCACCTTGGCTCGAGATACGATAAAGACTTCAGAGCGGACTGTGCGCAGCCCATAGAAAGAGGATCCTTCGAGAACATAGCTAAGAAAGCTACCTGGCGTGTAATAATAACGAATTCCTTTCGTATTCTTGGGGTTAATCTCCACTCGGTTGGCGTTTTGCAATCCGCTTTCTCTTCCTCAATCACTCGCTTTGTGAATTCCCAAGTTACATTCTGTAGGAAACGCGTGAGGGCGATTGTCCATCCACCGTAATTCGAAGGATGGAAAAACGTTTCTGTTGCATTTACGAATTTGAGGAGTGAGTCTAAAGCTTTTGAGCCTCCTACGTAAGCTTTGCGTTCATTGCCGCCATTCAGGGCCGTGAGATCGGTTACAGAAGGCTGCCTTGACGGTTGTTTAGAAGAGGCAGGTGTTCGATCCAGGATAGGCGAATCTTCCGACATCGAGTATACTAACAAGATAGCTAGCGAATGAAGCTTCTCAGAAGGTTTCCCCATTTTCAATGAAGTAGAATTGGCAGCCGCATCTGCATTTGCGGCTCCCAATTCACCACCTTGCGAGATGAAACGTTGCCCTGTCTTGCGGATGTTTCCGACCGGAATGCCCATGGCACGCAATAACTTTGACATGAGAAAGTCCCATTGCTCAGCTGTAAAGATACCGACGTCCTTTCTGATACCTTTCCATTTCTCCGGTGACGGCGAATCGGTCATTGACACACTTGCGTCTTGCTGTCCACTCTCAATCGACGACGAGGAAGGGGTGGCATCCGTTTGTGCCTGTGCTGCCTTGCGAAGACGTTCAATATGCTTCGGGTCGCTGACGTTGGGGTCTACGTGCTTCTCCGCAAGTCTGGAGATAACATCGAGCCATTGTTCTGTGTACATCTGCGAGTTCGAGAACGCTTCCCATAGGACGAAAGAGGGTTGAAGCCATTCTTGAGGATGCGAGATTGGAAGAAAGTGAGCCATGAAGGATTGTGTAGCCAAAATGGAATTCAAGGAGGATCCATCGAGTCGAGGAAGGAAGGTAGAGAGCATGTTGGGTATTTCATGGGGAGGGAAGAAACGCTGAGAGTATTCAGTCAAGGTGAGGAGGGTTAACGAGATATTGGTTATGCCAGTTTTCCGCTTCTTTGGGAAGAGCTCCAGTTCGAGAACATGATAAAGAGGTTCCCAAGGAAGTTGAAGGTCGTTTATGTCAAGTCTCTTCTTGTTCGCTAAGAGAGTCATGCACGTGCTTGCTGCTGTCTCAATGATGCGAGGATCCATCCCTGGTAGTACTGCCAACTCATAGAATAACTTTGCCAGCTTAGCCCGAATGACGCGCTTCATAGGGTACTTCAGAGATATCCAGCTACAAGACAAGGATGAGAACAAAGTAGTAAGACTGTAGTCAAAGCTACATACCATTCAAGTCGATGATTCCATTGTAGCAGACCGACTGGAAGTGCAATCCTATCAAATTAAGGCTCTTTATGTGAAAGAGGATTCGTCACTTACTGTCATAATCCCTTGCTTGCACGGCTTGACAGATTCTCTGGACGATTAGATCGAGCTCTGCATCCATTTCAGCCAAGGTTTCGCATTCGTATGGTAAGCTTTCAGGGTATGTTAGGAACTGATGTTTTGGGCACAAACGCAATAGGCTTTGTCAGAGCTGATTCACCAGCAAGCAAACAAGAGATCAGCACAGACATACTTGCTCTCGATTACCATCTTTCTCTTTGACTGGCTTGGGTGCGGCGGGCTGTCCCAGTTTCAGATTATCATCGACATCTTCGAGATCTTCGTCTTCGACAGGTTCCTGTTCAGGCGAGTCGATGACGAGTTCCTCTTCATCCATCTTCTCAAATAAGTTGAGAGCAGAGTAATTAGCTAGAGTACCGTCTTGCTTGAATGCGTCGTCAGCGTTACTGTCGTCTCGTGTGGTCTGCTGCTGCTGCTCGTCGAACAGCTGTCGGAGCTGCGACAGTATGCTCAGCATGACTATACTAGAGCAGTCCTCGAGCTCTACCAAGCCATGGATCGAAGTAAAGGAAAGAGCTTACCTTCAAACAGACAATCTATACAACCAGCGCTTATGTGTACGCTTACGAGTCTCGGAAGGCTTGCGCGTCGGTTGTTCGTGGCCGACGACTGGAAATACGATTGCGTAGGTGTGTCTTGCTGGCACACAACTGCACCGCGAAATAGCTGCAGGCTCACCACAGCAGGAAACAGCGGTTACGGCCTCTATCCAGAGTCAATATAGACGGTCTTGCAGGATTATTAGCTTCCCTGCTGTTGTAGCAGAGAAATGCCATGGTCGTCTCACTTGCACGCTTAACTGCTGGCCAAAAGGCAATCGAAGACGGTTCAGCGGTCTGGCTTATGCTCAGCACGACCAGACGACAACAGCAGCGGCAGCAAGCACGTCTGGAAAGACTCACTCTGCAGCTATGCAGCGCGATGCTGCCGGTGCTGATGTCAAGCCCTTCCGCCGCTCGTCAGCCAGCTTGGACAGCCCGGCGCATGTGACCAGCGATAGCAGCAGCAGCACTACCCTCACGGTCAAGCAGCTCGCTCTGAGCTCACTGGAATCAGCTCTCGCACCGTTGAAGCAGGCTGCAACTTCGCCTACCTTGCGCAGAGCTGCAATTAGCTCCGCTATACTCGCTGTCATTGTTGCACTGTCCCTTGGCAGCGCTATCTTTGCATACCTCGTCTTCTACTATCTATACGTGCCACGAGTCGGTTTCACGCAGGAAGTATGGCTGCAGTACGGGTATGTCAGAATATAGACTGTAGTGTCAGCTGTATTCAAGCTTATGATCCTCTCTACCTCACCCCCTAGGCAAGGACAAACACCTTTCGCACTGCTCGACTTGAAGAGAGCATCACTGGCTAGTGATCTGATCTACGACATCGTCCTAGATATAGTCGCTCCAACATCTCCAAGGAATATCGAACTTGGTCAGTGGATTTGGAACGACCGGAGTTGCTCAAACGTTCTAACCCAATTCCGCATTACAGGCAATTTCATGGTTGACTTGACTTTGCAAGCTGCAGACGGGTCTACCGTTATGAGAGCTTCTAGGGCAGTGAGTAACACAAGCCTGTTAGAGACGTCACAGCATTGATCTTACAAGAGATGTCACAGGCTTCCCTCGCATGGACGCCTCCCCTAGTTCGCTTCCTGAAAGCCATCCTACGCTTACCAGCCTTCTTGCTATTCGACTTCTATTCCCACTCTCAAACGATACGAGTCCCCGTAATCACGAAGAAAGCTCTTCGCACTTTTTCGACTCCTCGGATCACGACTGCGCTGGTCCAAGTAGGCAGACCAGGTTTGGACGGTTCCTTACCTGGCGAACTTCAAATCTATTCCGCTACTCTTCGCTTTACAGCACATCTCACTGGATTGAGATGGCTTATGTACTATCATCGCATCATTTCATTCTTCCTTTTCTGCGGTGTCTTCTTCACTATATCACTACTCACTGCCCTTGTCTTGTGGGTCGCCGCTGGCTATATCTGGACAAACGAAGAAGATCTTTCAGCGGGAGACACCATAGCGGGTGAAATGACAGTAGTCAAGACTGAAGACAACAGTGAGGCGAAATCCGATTCTTTGCTTCGTAAGGGAAGTCATGGTAAAGAAAAGAAAGAAGATCCCACTCGACGGGAATTGCAAGATCAAGCGCGTCGGTTGAGTCAAGCTCGCCACAAAGATGATGCCCTCTTCCACGGTGGTACTGATACAGAAGGAGAAGAGGAATCGCAGAGTATTCTAAACCATGTTCAATTCGCTGCTGTCAAAGGAGAAGAAGACAATGACAGCGTGCTGCGCCATCTTCAATTTGATAGCGAGGGTGAAGGTGTGATGGTAAGAGGTGAAAGTAGTACCAATACGACGAGCGAGGGAAGCAGTCCGAAGTGGCAAGATGTCTCGTTCACCGGTGACGAGACACTCAAGCGAGACGTCAAGACAGAAGAACCTGAACAAAACACTCTAGCTGGTGAGGTACGTGTGAAGGCGGAAGGTCAAGACGCGTCGACGTCAGCTAGATTGGCAAGGAATAACTCCATTCGTCGTAGAGCTTCCAACCGTTCTATGAAGGAGCACAGTACAGAATAAGATGTCAAGGTTCACTCATGTAGCTATAGTACCTTTTTTCGTCACCGTCCCGAGGGCGTTCATTGGGTGTAATAAATAATGCTTTGTTGCCTTCATTGAAGTTCGCCCTGATAACATGATGATATGATGGATTGATGTACATGCTAAATTAATATTCCTCCAGAGGAAGCTACTGACCAGTGTACTGCGCAAAGCTACACGTCATACGATAGAGAATATTAATGACTAATTATGAATGCAGAAAGGTCGAAGTGTGATAGCGTAATAGCAGTCAGAGAGCCAGGCTCAAATGAATCAAGATTGTACTAGCTATCAAGCCGGATATAGTAGTATAGACGGCTCGACTTGACGGGACCGAAACAGCAGAAGTCGCTGCCCCCTTCTCGGAAACGTCCAAAGGTGCTGTCCGATTGTTCGCATTTGGTGAAATTGAAATTTCAGGTTTTGTAGTATTGATTCCTAAAACCCAATCTATACCTCCTTGAATATGAGATTGGAATGTTTCGTCTCGCCAAGTTTCTTCACGGTGTCCTAGACCTGTATACCACATTCTTCCAGGTGGTCGAAACATACCACTACTGTCCCAGCTGCTGTTACTTATCCGAGTCCATGGTCGAGCCATATTAGCTCGTAAAACTGCTTGCCCGTCTCGATACCATGATATTGGATGAGGTGCTCCTTGTGGATTGCCCGGTAATGGCTTGTACTGGTCGTAGTACGACTCTTCATCGACACTCATGAGGAGCTGCGATAGAATGAATCAGTGGGAGAACAGCCTGAGATACGCTCAGTAAGCTCACTGAAGCATTTGTTGCGCGTGGATCCGAGACAAAGTTATAAACCTCTTCAGAAAATGACCATCTAGTAGGGAGATTTGCAGTTGAAGGGTGATGATTATCCAATACTACAAAAGTAGCATTCTGACATTCAGGATGACGACTAAAAGAAGCTCCAATAGCATTTCCAAAGAAGGGAGTATCCATAAAAGTTGAAGTAGCCGAATGGATTCCGACAAAACCACCACCTCTTGCTAGCCATACTTGAAAATTACCTTTTTGATCTGCATTAAGTGGTTCACCTGTTGTGGATAAGAATACAATAGCTTTATATTGTGATAATGATTCTTGAGTTGAAAAAAGTGTGGGATCTTCTGAAAAGGTTGCATTGTAGCCGAATGAACGTATGGTTGTTATTGCTTGTGGGATTGACTCATGTCGGAAACCCTGTAGATTTGTCAATATGAAGAGTGAACATTATCGGCTGGTCGAGACTCAGAGACTGGGAATGTTGCTAATACTGGGATGCTTACGTCGGTCCTGGAATACACGAGTAGCTGGTTGGCGAGAGACATCGTGAATTGTGCGTCACGTGCGCTTGTGTGATGATTCAGGTTCTAGTTCAAGCAATTTGGAAAAGACAGGATCTCGGTACCGGTATTGTAAGGAATCTGAAGGGCCTGTGCTCATATGCTACAGCGCCTTGATGTTGCCCGCTGAAGTTCTTGATTCCTGAAATATCGGACGATGTGCCGTACCTTGTTGTACGAGTGCGACTTTCTCTCGTCGAATTCTTACTCTAGTCTGGAACCAAAGCTTGCGTGAGAAGTAGCCTCCTCAACAAGAGCATGTATGTTGTGGTGAAGAAGAGCACAATTCTACGAGCCATGCCCTGCTGTCTGTGTTGACAGCCCATCATTTTTATTTGGCATCACTGCTGTCAACACTAATCTTCTCCGGCGGCAAGTGAATTGCCCACGAGGTCGTGATGCCATCATACGAAGTAAGCAGAAGATTGTAAACAATAAACACCGCAATGAAGACTTTGTTGCTCTTCATCATTACTCCTCTTTTCGCTAGCCATTACTCCTGTCGTCAGCATGCCACAGAGAGGGCAGGCTGTTCCTTGGCAGACCGAAAATACCACAGAATGTGAGAAGGCAGAGGAGCCGTGAGACAAGCTGCCGAAGACGATTGTCTGCTTTTCAGAGCGCCCATCTGTGGTAATCTCACACACCACGCACATAAGGTCCGAAGATAAGGTCGAACCGAGGTTTCTCCGGTGTGTCCGCTTTGCCGTGTGTTTGCCTTCTTCTGGGCCCCGATCACGTCTGCGCGCAATTGCCGGGGAATAGTTTCGACGACTCTGAAGTTGCAGCTCGCAGGCTGTGAAGCTTTGCTAGATAGTAATTAGTTTGCCTACACACTGTGGTACCGTTGTAACAGCCCGCAGCAGAATGAGCGAAAGCAAGCCTCTGAGAGTAGCCATTGTCGGTGGAGGTGCGTACCGCGCGGCAAGCCGGAGCTCAAGCGGGGGTATGATACCGTACCAAGAGCTGACTTCTACATGTTGCACTACCGCAGGTATAGCTGGTCTATCGCTGGCTGTCGGCATCATCCAGGAGATCGAAAAGGGCGCAAATCTCGACCTCACCGTCTATGAACAAGCTGTGAGCATGCATATGGCGTGCAGTTGGTACTCGCAATGCTGAACCAGTCACGACATCGACAATAGTCAAAATTCGCTGAAATCGGCGCTGGTGTCAGCTTAGGGCCCAATTGTAAGCTTTCACAACGCTAGAGGTTGGCGGGTGTCTCGACATAGCTTACCCAGGCTTCGTTGCAGCTCAGAGAGCATTATTCGTACGGCCGATCACCTAGCAAAAGCATGGATATATACCGTCTGACTACACATCATCGTAAACTACACCTTTGACAGTCCCTTGGGCTAGAAGAGCAAGTGCGCAAGCTAGGATCCTCTCCTAAGGAGACACACGACCTCTGGTTCGAATGGCGCTTTGCCGAGACATCCCATCCAAGATGCGGTGACCTTATTACCACTATAACGGGTGACGGCGCTGGAAACGGGCATGTACACAGGTGAGTCTCCGTTAGGGCTGTGAGCTGCAGGCGAAACAAGAAAGCTGTTGGCGCTCTGCTGTGCGCGCTTCAATACAGTGCGCAGCAGGAGTAGCACATATGCAGCCTGCTAAGCTTCGCATGTCGCCTTGCTGGTCGCGCTCCACAAGGCTCGCATTCGAGCATCGTATTGAGGGATCTTTTTCACAGAGCGGACTTCCTGGATCGCCTTCTCGCTTTGGTACCTTCGAAGTATTGCGCAAACGGAAAGCGAGTCGAGGATTGTAAGTCTGCATACAGATGCTCAAGCCAAATTTGGCCATTTTCCGAGCAATTTGTCCCTGATAGCACCATACCTATGCAGATGAAACATTCCCAGATCATGCCCTTTTGAAGTTTGCCGATGGGACAACCGCAGAAACCGACTTGATAGTAGCATGTGATGGCGTCAAGTCCCTGTTACGCAAAGCTTTATATAGTAAGAGAGGAGAAGATATGTCGAAGCAACAAGAGAAATACGCAGAATGGATCGCGTGGAGAGGTCTCATCCCTGGAGACAAGTATACAGAAGCTATTGGCACGCCGCCGGTATACTCGACAATGTGGCTGGGTCTGGATAGGCACATTCTGGTATGAAACACTCAATTTTGAAGATTTCAGGCTCGAGTATGACTGACGCTGCACCCGATAACCAGACATTCCCTGTTAAGGGCGGTCAAACAGCCAATCTCGTAGGCTTCGTCAGAGAGTGAGTACCGTAGCTCCCGCTTTGCTGGATTCTCCAAACACCGTGTTAAGCTTACTATATACCTTTGATCCCAGTCCCGAACACAAGAAGATTCATGGTCAAACTGGCCCATGGCAGGAAAGCAGGCCAATTAAAGAGATGCTCGAGGACTATAAAGGCTTCAACGAAAAGTGTGTTAACCTGATGAAAGCTATCCCCAACCCTTCCATCTGGGGTATCTTGTAAGTGGAGCTGTACATTGGGGAGTCTGCATGTGCTGATAGCTTTTGACAGCGATCTACCTGCTTTGCCATTCTCCGTTGGCGAGCGCATTGTTCTGGCCGGTGATGCGGCTCATGGCACAACGCCACATCAGGTGAGATCTCTTCTCAACGTAAACATATTGGCAAATACTGAACCGATACTGTGGCTGTAGGGCGCTGGTGCCGGACAGGCCACGGAAGATGCACTGTTCCTGGCACGCTTGCTGGGAAGTCCCAATGTCAGCAAGTCAAACAGTCCGGAAAAGCTACAAAAAGCACTGGAGCTATATCAGAGGTATAGACATGAGCGAGCTGCGAAAGTGCAAATTACAAGTGCACAAGCAGGATTGTTGTACGAGGGAAGAGGCGTTCATGGCGAAGGTCAGGATTTCGAAAAGGTCAAAGCTAATTTGGACGATAGGATGAAGTGGATCTGGGACTATGATATCGAAGGGAACGTAAAGGCGATGCTTGCCGAAGCTGAGAAGCTGTAGACTTGGTCACTTGTGAAGAACGGATACTTGAGATTGACCACGCAAATGTATATCTTTCGTTCAGACAGTGCTGCTGCAATCTACAAACTACGGTTCGGGTAGCCCGTGTTTGCCAAAACTTGCATTGCAATTCATTATTGAACCTTGAAGCAGGCGTGCATCGCCAGGTGAGCTGCAACATCGCCAGGTTTCGAAAGTTCGGCTCGTGTTGCACTCGCGGCCAGTCAAAGTGTCGGATGGCATTTTGAAAATCGACGTTCTCATCGGGTCGCATAACTCAGTTGGAAGAGTGCAGTCTTAACACGGCTGATGTCGGGGGATCGGTAAGCAAAATCAATGTTGAAAAAGAAGTTTAACACGAGCTCATGGTTCGATTCTCTCAGAAACCCCCTGTGGCTACTTGCTTTTTGCCATTTAGGCAGCGTTCTATGGTTTTTTGGCAAAGTAGACAGAGGTTTTTGGTCGAGGAGGTGTCGGTTCGGCCCACTTTAGAGAGATCGTAAACATACACAACATTTTTTGCAATGTGTTTTTTTGATAAAGCTTCGAATACGTACTGTTTGGGATGCACTCTAAGATCTGTAGGCACCCGCTCCTCGTCCAAAAATCAGAATTTCTTAAGATGTGGGGGTCTGGGGTAGAGGACGCGTCTGATCGGACGCCTGCCAAACATTTGTATTGCAAGATTCAGCGGAAAAAGGACCAAAGTGCAGCAAAGATCCATTTCAAATATGTTATTTACAGGATAATCTGGCCCTCTCGGGTCAGGAGTTCAAATGGTGTTGACTATTGTAAAAAAATAAAGTAGTGGCACATAGCTTCACAGCCGCCAACTGGACCTATAGCTACGTCCGGAGAAGCGCCTGATCAGACACCTTCGTGCTTTACAAGGATTTTGACATGCGTTTCCTTGTTGTTGATTAACTCCTTAAATCCTCCCTCGACTAAATTATCAAGCGGGATCCGGGCAGTGCACAGGTCTTCGCATTTTATCTTGCCGTCGGAAACGGCCTGAATGACATCCTTGAAATCTTGAGCAGTGTAACCTGATCATATACGTGACAACTATAAGTACTGGAACTCATTCAAATTTCCTTGCCGGCAGGATAGAACTCACCGATGATACCATTGAGGGTTTTCTCGCCCATGTACAGGGCATGTAGGTCAAGGCTAACCGGCGCACCGTAGATTGCGATGTTGGTAATCTGCCCAAGAGACCGCGTTGCCTTTACCGCCATATTGAGAGTGGTACCGTTAGCCAGACCAGCGGCATCGAATGCTACGTCAACACCCAGTCCCTATCAAAAAGGCACCATCAGCAACTCAACTTGAAGGCGCCTGATCCATATGAATCTGCACTCACGTCGGTAAACTTCATGCAATATTCTGGAACGTCTTCCTTGGTAGGATCAACTACATTATCCGCTCCGCTATTCTTAGCGATTTTCTGACGCTCTTTAGCAGGCTCGGCACAGATGATACGGCTGTCAATCGTCTCAGTAGCTGACGGGAAATAATCTGTCTCTAGGAACCGAGACCTACTCGACTCCTTGAGCCTTCAGCGAGCGGATCACAAAGGCTCCAATTGGGCCAGAGCCACTTATATAACAATCCATAGTAAGCGGAGGGGAAGTCTAGCTGGGTTATTTTTCCCGCCCTCACATGACAAGGCATACATCGCCTGCTTTCACATTGGCTTTCCTGGTGGCGTGCCAAGCGACGGCTGCAGTGAGAGGACAATGTCAGTCACACCAAATCTAGGAATTGTAACGAGGATGAGTATGCGAAACAAGTACATCGGCCTACCTAGCGGCTCAATCATTGCTCCAGCGTCTAGTGGGATATTGTCTGGAAGAACGTGGATGTTCTCCGGTTTCAAGACAGAGTATTGACCTAAGCCTCCTGGAGGTCCAGACAGTCCTACAAAACCCATCTTTTGGCAGACGTTGCGGTGACCTGTCTTGCAGACTTCACATTTGCCACAGCCGAAGTCGGGTTGAATGCAGACCTAGGTAGAAGAATCGTTAGCATGGGAGATCGCGAGGAAGATCGTCACTGTCACACAGTGAAAGACTTTTGGCTTCAAGATGCTTAGCCCTACCTTTTGTCCTGCCTTATACTTGCCCTGGAGTGAATCTCCAACCTTCTCAATAACGCCTGGCAGGACAGTCTCGTCAGAGGAAGAAGAGTTTGAAGCGACGGGAAGTAGGCTTGCCTGAATATTCATGTCCAATGACCAGTGGGAGGTTCATACCAGAGACAGGATGTGGGCAGCCCGGTTTTGGGTGGAAGTTGGCTGAAACCCGCAAATTATTAGTCAGGACGTATTCTCGACTAAAAATTTTGTGCTATACGGACCTCCGTCGTGCCATTCATGTAAATCAGTGCCACATATACCGTCTGAAATATAGCATGGAGTACGTGCATGCATGATAATCAACGATGTGTGCGGCAGCATACAGACGTCCCGGAAGCCTTACTGTACGCGACCTGCGACCCGGAACAGTCAGTCCGAAACTATAATCCTTATCGTGGATTACCGAGGTAGCGTACCTTCACAAGCACTTCGTTATCATGGCAGACGGGGATAGGTACATCCTCAATTCTGATATCGTGTTTGTCGTAGTACACCGCAGCCCGCATGCGGTCCTTGCCATCTTCAGGTAGGCCAGCAATACCCATATTTAATCCTTTGTCCTTGCGAGAGTGCTTCCAGAAGGTTGTCCCGACTGCAATTAGTGCAAAGTGAGGAGTAGCCGTAGGCAGTGTTAGGAGAGTACTACCGAAAAGGCGGGGCACCTCAGTCGGCACCAGCCGAGTCGATCACTTGCTTCGCCTATGGCCGCGGCAACACTTCGTATGCAAAGTGACACAAAAGTCATGAGGAGTAGTCTGCTGATGCTGCAAAAGAATGCACAGCCTTGGCTTGCTGGACAGACCTTGCTCCTCGATACTTGCTCTGCGAGAACTTATGGAAAAAAAAGGGTACTCGAGCCGAGCAAAAGAATGAGTTATGACTCCACTGGGTTTCTGAAGAATCGAACCGGTGAGCTTTTGATATGAGAGAATTGAATGATGAATTAGACTAACCGATCCCAGGACATCAGCCGTGTTAAGACTGCACTCTTCCAACTGAGTTATGGAGCCTTTGCTTTGGATGAAAGCAGTCCACTTGTTGTAACCTATATGAGACTGAAATAGGCGACATAAACAGCCAAAAAAAAGGAACTGAAAACAGAAACGGTGAAGAGCGAATCATGATGGCCCCGTCTGTCGAGTACATAGGATTTGCATGTGTTTCGTTTCTTGCGTGCATAAATTTCGGAGTATCGAGCTTGCTGGATCACCTTCTCTTTCTCGACAAGAGTGGATGATCGACTTTGTCAAGGCCTACCAAGGCCAGAGTAAGCCATACATCAGACTCTCCAGAAAATTACTATCATTCCCAGCAGACAATCGTAGTACTATTATCGTCGTCTCCTGTGCCTCACCTGCCGGTTAGGGAATATTACGAGAGATTTCACTGCCCATCGATTGTGCCGTTCCTAATCTAGCGTTGCTGCCAGCTTTCTCGATCGCTCGCCTTACCTTGCTCACTCCTCAGCCAGGACAGGCGCGGAGGGCAGGAGGACGACAACGACACGCCTGACTTCGCCTGCACGACTACCAGAGTCGCCGGTCCATAACTTCCACTGCTGAGATACACATCTGCCGGTTCCAGCTTGGTCTGGCCGAGTGGAACAGTCTACCGCCATGGAGGTCGTGTACGGCGCCCATGAGTTCGAAGCAGAGAATCAGGACGAGATAAGCTTCAAGCCGGGAGAGCGCATCATTGTGCTCGAGAAGGACGACCAGTATCACGATGGATGGTGGCAGGTGGGCATTTCAGGCTAGCTGATGCTGTCTTTGCTGTCCGTTGGATCCTGACCAAAGCCCCGCTTGACCTTCCAAATGCCGAATCGAATGAACGCATACAATCGTCAAATGGTATATACACTCTACAGGGCGAGAATGAAAGCGGTCAAAGAGGCCTGTTTCCGCAGAACTACACCGTCACGACTAAACCCGCCGTTTCTGAGCCTCCTTCGCCGATGACCGCTCAAACGGGAACCTTCCAATCCTCCAGCAGCAATGGCACTGGTGCTCCTGCCTCGAATGGACAGCGGGGCTCATTGGGCCTTCCGGAACAAGATCTCACTCGTAAAGACAGCCACGGAGGTGGTCCTGAGATGCGAGCTACCATCAACGACATTCAGAACCACCTCGATGAAATGCATCTCAGCAAGGCAGGAGGAGCTCCCGCAGGCGGGACGATCACAGTAGGCGGAGGAGCTATGGCCGACAACAATGGAGCAGTACCACCTATACCACATATAACAAGGAATCAATCCATAGATGAGACTAGTTCTCTCGCTTCGCGCTCTACCAGAGACGATGCTTCTAGCATAGGAGATCAAGAAGGTGGCTTTGATAGCCAGCGTGCTTCAACTGGAACCGCTATGGCTCCGCACGCGAAGGAGAATCTAGCTAGAAATATACAACTGGCTCAGGAAAGAGAAGAAAGGCAACGTCTGTTAGAAGAGCAAGAACGGGAAGCTGAAAGAGAAAGAATGCGCTTATCGAATGGTCCCCCTATCGAAGGCTTGGTACTTACAGATGAAAGCGACATAGAGGAAGATAGTGACGATGACGATTCAATATTCCCCGTCAGAAAGCGTACAAGTGATGACTTCGCAGCAAGACCTATTCGAGAGCAGGATGATGCAGAGGAGGACATTGCAAGAGGCCCCTCTCCACTTCAAGAAGAGGAGGCTACACCGCATATGGGAGGAAATCAAAATGGTCGTTTCTCGCCTACTGCAAGAGGGCCTACAACTCCACCTCTGCCGGCGGCTGTATCATCTAATACGATTGTTGAGCAAGATGAGGACTCCTCATATCCCACACCTGCCATCGAGGAACCTCAGGCACCGCTGGAACAACCTCGCCTGCCAACGTCTACCACCCAATCTGCAATTCCACCCATTGAGAGGCGAAGAAGCAGTGATTCCAATCGAAAGACTTCTGGAGTCTCTCCCGCTGTGCCTTTGCTTGGTACGGCAGCCGCTGGAGCAGGCGCTATAGCTATGACCCGCAACGAAACTGCGAAACCAGCTCAAGGTGATCTTGCACCATCGCCACAAATACAGCAAGGCGAAGCATCACGACGAGCTTCAGTTGAAAGCGAACAATTTGCAGTGTCAAAACGAGATACTCCGGTCGATATGTCGTCGCCTGAATCATCGCCAATCGCATCTGCGACTCAATTTGCTCGCGCTCCAGCTTCTGGAGGTCGATATTCCACGGATGCTGCTCCTCTTCCTGGGCAAGACAACCTCCTTGCTGTAGTCGAGCAAGCGCAGTCGCAGTCTCCTGTCATACTGAATCCTCCTAGACAGTCAACTGCTAGCTCGACGAGCGCTGCTCAACCTGTCAGTCCTTATCAATCTACTTCGGGTTCATCGAGACCAGGCAGCACTCTCGGAACAGCCTTCACGCCAGCCACGTCGGCTGGATATGAACCATCGCCTAAAAGTGCAACTTTCCCTTCCAGAACACCGATCCTATCTGATCCGAGAGAATGGAGTGTTGAGCAGGTCATTGAATGGGGTCAAAGCAAGAATTTCGATAATCAAGTCCTTGGAAAATTCAGAGGTAAGTTTGCTAAGTGTAAATATTCAGACATTTATATGATTCTGTACTCACCGTTACCACAGAACACGAAATCTCCGGGGATGTTCTAGTCGAGATGGATATCAATACCCTCAAAGAAATCGACATTCTTGCATTCGGTCCTCGCGCTCGTATTGCACGAGCCATCAAAGAACTGAATGCCAAGTACTATGGTGCTCCTATTCTTTCACCGAGCACATCTTCGTATATTGCGGATCTCCCGTCAACGCCCGAGTCTTACACTGGCCCTCAATCTGCTCAAAGTGCTCAAACGGCTTTTTATCCTGCAAGTTCTGCAATCACACCTTCGCAATCTTATCAAGCTTCTCCCGCCAGCGCACATGCGCCCGTTGTAACTGGAGTGGCGGGAGCGGATCATCTTCGAGGGTTAGGTTTGGCCGAAGCTTCGCCTGCTCAAAGCTCGGGCACCGCTTCCTCGTCTCTGGCTGGCAGTGCTGCTGGATCTACGAAACATTCCAGCGTGCGACGATCAAATACTAGCGTGACACGCGAGAGGACCGGCGGCACTGATGAAAGTTTCGATACTGCCAATGATACTACTGAGAACGGCATCACCAAGACTAACAAGGAAGTGAGTTTCATGCTATGCTTGAATAGATTTGTATCGTGGTTGATGTCCCTCTTACAGCCTTCTCCTGACGAGATGCCTGCATCTGTTCCTGCTAACGAGAGGAGACGCCAAAAGAGTTCGATCGGCAGCACTATGTCAGGGGCCTTCAATCGCCACAATAGGCAGAAGAGCGTTACACCATCCGTTGCCGAGTCGAACACTGGAAGTATGGCAGACGGTGAGAAGACCAAAACCGGAGGACGAGCGTTCTTCACTGGTGGCTTGTCGAGATCGCGCAAACCACCTCCGCAATACCAAGCTAGCGATGTGGAAACACTGGCAACCGATAAGCCTGCAGCTATCCCTCGTAGCCCGTCAACCGCACCTTCTGCCAACAGACTGTCAACCCGCTTCTTCACCTTTGGTGGTGGTTCCACACCTACTTCGCCGACCGCTGGCCAAGATAAGCCGAGACGAAACATCTCAGCGCCTCTAGAAGCTACAAGTCCTAAAGGTGCTGACAGCGCGGCTTCTCCTGCTGCCCGAGTCCAGAGTCCAGGGACGGCGTCAGCTACGGCCAATATGGGTTCTATCGTTGGTGAACCGACATCGTACACTTCAATTTCGGAACCTCCTGCCCAAGCAGACAAGCCAATCAAGGCACTCACCCAAGCTGAGCGAATTGGCGAACCTGACTATAGTGGTTGGCTAAGGAAAAAGACAGACAAATACAATGGCTGGAAAGACCGCTACTTGATTCTGAAAGACTCATACTTATATGTACTCAAGTCACCGAATGAAGAGAAAGTTAAAGGCTACATCAGCCTGGGCGGATATCGCTTTGTGTCTGATGGAACTGTCGGAAGCGGCATTGGTGATAAATCAAAGTATGGCTTCAAAGCTATTCATGACACTCTTCCAACCCACTACTTCAGCTCCAGCGATAGCGTCACAATTCGAAATTGGATGAAAGCGTTGATGAAGGCGACTATCGGCCGCGACTACTCTGCACCCGTAACAAGCTCTTCCAATATCAAGACCATCCCACTTTCCGTTGCTCAAGCCATGAATCCTCCTCCAAGGTAAGTCTCGCCCGGCGACCCGCTGAAGAAAACTGGCTAACCCATTTGTGATGTCTACAGGCCTCCCTCGCCAACCTCGGCTATTAGAGTTCAAAAAGCTAGTGTCAAGCAAAATCCAAATTCTCTATCACATCAGGATGCTGCCAAGCTTATGGGTGCTCAAGTCATAACGCCATCACCTTCTGGGATGGTCAGATCTGGCTCGAACAATGGACTTGCGGCGGATAAGAAGGGCTCTCCAGTCAGCCCAACAAAGAAGAAGAATAGCAGCCTTTTGCCTCCCTTGCGAAGCAGTCAGCGGAAGAAGCCTATGGCTGAGACGAGTAGTGCCATGGCCAGATCTCCAGTAAGCTACTCTTAACTACTCTTGCTATCGTTAATCGCACGACCTTATGCAGTTCTACTCTTCAGAGTTCGAGCACGCGACCTAGCATGGGTGATGATGGTCGTCGTAATTCCTGGTATGAGAAAGCCAGCGATAGACAGCCTGTGTCGTCACCTCGGGAGTCCGTTGGCACGTCAAGGCAGCAATACCTAGCACCTCAGGATGCTGAGGCACCCGCTGCCGAGCCTTTAGCGCCGAAAAATGAGTCGCAAGCCGTCATGGACTGGATCAACAGCCATCTTCCTTCGGATGTCGAGCATGCTAGTTCATGGCAGGACTTCTGCAGTGGTAAACTGTATACCCGCGTTGTCGAACGCATGAGTGGCAAATCTTCTGGCATTTCCGACGCTCAATTTGCCAAGTTTACGCCTCTGCAGCCTGGCAGAACACCTGACATGGGGTAAGTATTCTTCGAAGACCAAATTCGGAAGTCATGCTAAGCGGCTGTCTGGTCTCAGATACGTCGATATCCTTTTCAACTGCTTCGATTACCTGCTTGATAGCGGCATCAAGGTATGAGCTATCCGCCTACTTGCCGAAGACGATATCAGGCTAACCTCTTTGACTCGTTGCAGACCGATGACGTTAGTATTAATGACCTGCTGACTGGTAATGAGCCACACCTCATCAAGCTTGCCGATATTATTCGGAATCATTACGATTAGCGGCATATGTGCCCACATTCTTCATTCGTATATGCAATCATAGAACGCAGTTTACATTACAACCTGTCTTGATACCTAATAATTTTCTCATGTGTGTAACGGATTAGCTTGTCTACCAGGCTGTTGACCCAGCTAGCCATTGCAAGGATCTATAGTGGAATGGAATGACCATGCACACGCCATTGCCGTTTTGAAAATAGCCGGGAACACTCATCAATAACAGGCTAATTGGCCTGCTAGGCAAAGGCCTGCTGAAAGCGTCTGAGAAAAGCGATGCAGCATCGCGTTCATCTGATCATACATTATAGATTATCGTCACAAGGTATACAGAGCGAAGCGGCGGTACAGCCTTTGCTCGTTTTGGAGGATGATATTGTTACAGGTCGAAGACTCTGCCAAGCGAATCACCTTTCTGGGATTTCGCCAAGATATATAGCCTTGTCTATGCCACAAGATGCGATGATATTGTCTTTCGGTGAGAAGTCGACGGCTGTCACAAAGCCAGTGTGGCCTGAGGACAAGATTTGGCGGATCAGCAAGAAAGCGCAATGGCCTGCTTTGGCTATGGAACAGGCAAACTTGACTTACCAGGCAGTTTGTGCGTTAACCGGCTTTGTTCGACGTTATAAATCGTTACTGATCTGTCCGCACCACCAACAGCAACTCTTGAACCATCTCTATCCCACGAAGCTTTCCTCAGCCACCCTTCAAAACCAGCAGGTGCACCTGGGAAAGTCTTGTATAATCTAGGATCAGCATTTGGATCTCCTGAACTTGATGAAGATGGTGCAAATGGTCTAACGTCCCAAATTCGGATTGTATCGTCTGCTGAGGCGGATAGGAGATGCGTCCCTGATGGACTTAAGGATAGTGATGTTACTGTGTCGTTGTGACCGAAGAGGGTGTAGAGGACTGATTTTGAGCGTAAATCGTAGGCCTGCAGTTTGAAAGCGCATGTAGACAAGAAATGGACAGAAGTATCAGCCTCCACATACGAGCATCCCTTAAGCTTGACTAGATAGCTTGGCAGGACTTACGTGGATATCATTGTCAATACCTCCGATGAACAGTTGCTGCCCATCCTGACTCCATTTGACAGCTATAACAGGGTATCCCAACTCGACTTCATCTATAGCTTCTTTAGATTCCAAATCCCAAACTTTGACAAAACCATCATCGCTAGCAGAAGCTATAAGTTCTCTATTTCCACCTTTAGTAACATCAACACAATTAACAATTCCTTGATGACCTCTATGCCTTTTAACAACTTGTCCAGTTGTAATATCAAAAGTGACTATAGTCTTATCCGTAGACGAAGCCATTAAATGATTACCGGTAGAAGGAAAAGCTATACTTGTTATAGCACCATTCTGAGCTTTCAATACAGCAAAATTATTATTCTCGTCTTGACCGTAAACTCTCCATAAATTGATTCGTTTATCAACTCCAGCTGTAGCTAACACATCTCCTTGAGCGTTAAACTTGATATCCAGTATTTCACCATCGTGTCCACCGGCGAACGATACGATGGGAGCCTGCAAGCCTGATGTGCGCTGTATCGAAGCGACCAGTTGACCTGCTCCTTTGCCTCCACTCGACACGACGATTTGCTGTGCGTTGCTGCTGCTGTCCTCGTCCATGCTGCCATTTTCGAATCTCGCCTTCTTGACGACTGCTCCTCCAGCCTGGCCGTCTCCCGCTCGCTTGCTGGCGTCCATCGTGGCTGCTGTCTCGCACTGAACAACCACCCACTCGGTATGGACCTGAAATTCTGCCTTTCGTGTACGTTCGCTGGTGCAAAGAAGCTAGATAGAGGCAGTACAGTAAGGCAAAGCCAGCAGCTTGGTTAACGTGATCGTAGTGCAAAGTGGAATTGATGAATCTCGACCTGAAGCAGAAACAACGACAGCAGGCTATGCAGTACTGCCATATTACTAATGCATAACTGCTGCTACATCAGTTTTCCTAGCTTTTTCAGCCCTTTTCGCAACTTTCATTTCAAACTCATCAACACCACCTTGAAGTCTTTTAACTTTCCCTCTATTAACCCAGAATACCATTCCCTCTCTTCTAGCACTTGTAGAGCTAACACCATCTGAGTCGCTATCCTCCGAACTACTACTATCTTCGACATCGTCATCATCACCACCATTCGCAATTCTGCGATGTTTCTCTCCCAATACGGCATTCATGAACCATCTATCATGAGAAACCAATATCAGCGCACCTCTATATTTTCTCAATTGTTCAGAAAGTATCTGTACTGTATCAGCATCGAGATGAGTCGTTACCTCATCAAGTACTAAAACATGAGGAGTAATAGGGAAAAGTATCTTGGCTAAGGCAACACGAACACGTTGACCTCCTGATAGATCACTAATCTTGATGTCTGATACGGTACGACCTGATAAACCGAGTGATGCCAATGCTGAGCGTGTCTCTTGTTCTGTTGCCAAGGATATATATGACAGTGCGGTCTGATCTGAAGGTAGTTGATTGACTGCTTCTTGGGAGTAGTACCCTACTAAAGCAGCTGGATGTCGAATTATATTTCCACTGATTTTGCCTAACTCTTCGATGTTTGGAGTGTCATTTGACACTGATATTGTGGATGAAGAGGAGGAAGAAGATCCAACAAGACACGCTATAAGCGTACTTTTACCAGCTCCATTCAAACCAACAAAACCAACTCTATCACCTATTCCAAATGAAAGATTAACATCTTGAAAAATAGCTTTACTGCTCATTAACTTCTTTCCAGTATCAGGTATAAAATAATTAAAAGATAAACCTTCACAACCAATTAAAGTACCAGGAAATCTTAATGTTTCAGGATGAACAGGTAATTTAAATTTGACCAAATTATCATCTTTAGGTATTTCAATTTCAGCTCTTTTAGAATTATGATAACCAGCTAAATCACGATTTAATTTAAATTTACCACCTTTAGAATTAACTTGTAATCCCATTCTTTCATCTAATTTTTTATTTCTTGATGTTATCTGTTTTAATCTCTTATCATCTCCTGATTTTTTAGCTAATTTTAAATTATTTGAAATAGTTTTCTCAATATGTTCAATTTGTTTTTCTTGTGCTTCTTTCATTCTTCTAAACCTTTTTTGTAATTTTTTACGTTCTATATAGTAAGAAGATAAATTACCTTTGAAATATTCTAATTTGAAATCTCTTAATACTATTACTTCATCTGTTATGTTATCTGCAAATTGTCTATCATGAGTTACTAGAACTAGTATTGTACCTATTCCTCTAGTAGAGAAGGATGAATCTAGATACTCTTCTAACCAGAGTAAAGAGGAGAAATCGAGGAAGGAAGATGGTTCATCTAGGAGAAGGATATGACACGGTACGAAAAGAGCAGAAGCGAGATGAGCACGCATACGCCATCCGCCTGAGAGTGTTGAGAGCGGTTTAGTGATAGTAAGTCTTGTGAAACCTAAACCTAGGAGAAGAGTTTCGGCTCGCACGTAAGCCGTATCTGAAGACATCTGTGGGTGGAAGATTCAACGATTCTAAATACGAAAGTGTATGGATGATATCATCAAGCTTACAGCTTCAAGTTCAGCCTCAATGTGAGCGAGTAGCTGAACGGCTTCATCAATCTCCCCGGTAGCCGTCTCATCCGGCTCAGACTGCAGTCTACAGTAGACATTCCAAAAGGACTTCGTCAATTCAAGCCTCTTCCCGGGAAGTAATGGTAAAAATAGAAGTCATACCTAGCTAAAGACTCTTCTACTTCCCCTTCCACAATCTTCAGATATTTACGAGCTCTAGCACCTCTGGCACCACTTCTCAATTCAGCTTCTTTTCGAGCTAATTCAAGCTTATATAGATTATCTTGATGCTTTATTTGACGTAATACTCTGATTGGAGCGTTTGTATCGTTTGTATGCTCTAGTGCGACTTGAAGGACTGTCGTTGAAGCGAAACATCAAAGGTCAGTAAGGTGAAGGGACTCCTTGAGCAGTTAGCGAGGTAGAAGTAACAATCGCGACCCACTTTCTCGTCTATGTAAGGCTTTTGTTCTCGCATCATCACTCTGCACTACCAATTCTAACGCTGACAGTCTTTGATTTCCTCCAGAACTTCCTTCGTCAGATCTAGATCGACTGTCATGTCCCGAGACTCCTTCCTTCTGTTGAAGTAGTGAAAGGACCACATTACTCGGAACACCCGGAATTAACCTTTCTTTTATAGCTCTCAATATAGTCGATTTACCCGTACCATTTTGACCATGTAATAGGTATTTAACACCAGGTAATAATTTTAGATTTGCATCTTGTAGGATGAGTCGAGCATTACCAGAATTATTGGGATTACTTATTGATAGTGATATATCTTCAATGTCAAGTTCTCTAGTTGGGTTATGAGATGAAGGAGAGAAAGACGATTGTGTCGATGAGACGGATGGATCGAATCTGGTCTGTTGGGATGTAGCTTCTATAAGGGGGGCGTTCTTGGTGGGCTGATTCGAAGTAGTGGTTATCTTCATGGTACCTGAGGACTGTAGAGATAAAGGCTCTTTATGATAGTCACTATTCAAAGCCTGCGTTCAGTGTTTATAGATGTGCCAGCGTGTCTTGTACACCTCGCCGAGCTAGTAACAATGGTTAAGGACTTAAGGATGTTAGTGGGAGGGATCAGACGTGAAGCTTGAGACGCATATCATTGCCGGGCTGCCAGCATTGTGCAGTCGAGTCGACGTCCATGACCCCATCGCCAGTCAGTCTTCGGTGATTGATGCCACATCAGCGAGTCAGATCGATTGCATTGAACAGCCCAGCTTGGCCGAGCTGTCGAGTGCGGCAGACGAGTCAGAGCTGGTGGATCGAGTGCTGTCCAGACCAGCAAGTGTGCGTGGTTGTACTACTACTGTACTATGTGCTACTGAAGCACTGCATGCACGCTTGTGCTGTGTGTCGTGCTTCTCCCCGGCTCGGAAGTCTGAACATGAGAAAGCCAGGCAGGAAATTAAACTACACAAACCCACACACCGCTCGTCTTCCAGATCTGGTCGATGAACAGCTGTCTCGATGGCCGTTGCGGTATCATGCACATCATAAAACACAAAAAGCTTGTTGTTGCATGTAGCAAGATGCACAGGATTGAATAATGAATAGGCATCCTCCAGTCCGTGAAAAGGCCGGATCGAAATAGTGAATGAATGCCAAGCTGAATGGCTGCTGCGTCACTCTTGCTCCTCGACATCTGCTTCTATTTATTTCCCATTCTTGCTGCTTGCATTGCACTGCACTATACTTTTACTGGACACACCTTTACCTATCATACATACTCTGCTCTCTCGCTGGCCTGCACTGCTGTCGTGAAGCGACACACACGCACGATCTCGCCCACCACTCGCCCGCACACAAGACGGCAATCGAGGAGCACATATATACTCATATACACCATGTCCGTCAATCCAGACTACACTGGCCCCATCAACACCAAGAACCCCATCCCTGATGGCGAATCGCGGATATCCATCTACGGGTGTGTCTTGTTTCATTGCTCTTCATGGAGCCCCTCGAGTCCTCCAGATTGCGAAAATGGGCATGATCACTCTTGGGATACTTAGTACAAAGTACACAACCCTGACACTCTCTGCATCCATGCTTTCAGATACACCCCAAGCATCGCCCTCGCTGCAGTCGCTCTCGCTACTTTTGCAATCGTCTTCATCCTACACTCGCTATATATCTTCAAGAGTAGACGGACGAGGTCTTTTCAGATACTGATGGCTTTTGGTTCAGTGAGTGGTCGCAGTGACGCTGGCATTGGATGGATATATTGATGATACTCACTACTGACCCTCCCATACAAACTACTTTTATCAACACTTACTTAGCTCATGGAGCTTGTGGGGTATGGTTTCAGAGCTGGTTCAAGCAAGAATCCATTCAAAGTTATCAATTTCATTTTACAATATTTCATGATTGTTTGCGTGAGTAGAGGTGATTAGAAAGAGTGCTTTCGAACCTAAGTTCATCAGCATATCCCTGGACAAAGAGAAAATGCTGATTCCCTCCGTTTATGGGATACTTGTAGGCTCCGGTCTTCTATACCACGGCTTTATATCTGGCACTCCTAATCATTATACGCCGACTTCGTACTTCTTCAATGTGGATTACACCTCTATCTCCTAAGAAGATGTTGTGGAGTAGGTTTACTCTCCAATCTTGTATTCTCCACACTCCTTCTATTCATCTAATTTCGGCTAAATCGATTGTGCTTTTATTTTTAACTGCCGATTTCTTTCTCTTATTCGTAGTCTTCGCTTCAATTGATATCGTCACTACCGCTCTACAAATTTGTGGTGCTGCTTTAATTGGAGTATCAGAATCGAAAAGAGCAGATGGTGAAGAACCCCCTATTAGTACGGAATCAGCTAATAATATCCTCTTGGCGGGTTTAGCTATTCAAGTGAGTATTTTATCCACCCATCAGTCTATGCAACCACGGTTCGCTGGGGTATACAATGCAAATCGAGGCATGACTGATGAGCATGACTGATATTTCCTTGACACCGTTTAACTATTGTTCACCGCACGAATTTCTGAATTACCCCCACCCAAAATCACAGAACTTTTCATTCCTAGTCTTCCTATCCTTGTTCGCAATAATAGCATTTAGAAATCTCAAAATTAATAAGAGAAATTCATCTTCAGTCATACAAGAGAACAAAAGTTTATCAATGGAAGATGAAAGAAATGAAATTGGTTTATTAGAAAAATTACCTAATTCTTATATTTGGGTTACTATTATTTCTTCACTTGCTTTATTCTTGAGAACATTATTTAGATTAGCTGAAACTGCCGATGGTGAGTCTTTCTTTTTTTCATTTCCTCACTTTTTTTATCTGTTCTGTTCAAAGAAGAACAAATACCGAAACAGAGTTTTGACTGATTCCAACATGTTCCAATCTTCCATTTTATTTTCTCTTTCATATACTCGCAGGTGTCTTCGGATTCGCTAGTACTTCAGAAGCATATTTTGGTGTCCTGGAATACGCTCCTGTCGTTGTCGGTATTGGTCTTTGGGCTGCTTTCCCACTTTATCGAATGCTGGAAGCACGTCATTAAGACTCGATTTTCAAGGTTTCAATTAGCGAAGATCGCAACGGGACATCAGTATTCAGGAGAGTTATTGAAAATGACCCGTTTCAATCAATAAGTACTATTTGCGTAGGGGCAAAAATCTCGGTAAAGTACGTATGTTAGGGAAGAAACTATATGAAGACAAATCTATTTTATACTGTTTGTTGATTTGCAAAAGCCATTCAAGAATACCTCAGTATACCCAACACTAGATTCCAATACAATATCTGCTTGCTGTTGTAACAATAACTCAGTGCTATCTATTCTGCTTGTCCTGTTGTGAGACGTACGACCAAAAGCAAATAAGATTCTCTTTCGATCTCTTCCAATCCTACTGTGTTCTTACTAGCCAATCTTGCTTGTCACTTGAATTTGTCGGAACCATAGCTCTGGTACTTTCACCAGAGAGGTTTCCTCTAGATCGATTCTTTCCAAGCGAGGCCGACTGTCTTTACACCAACACCTTTGTGCAAAGGTTCTCCTTACTGAAAGAGCTGTTGAAGTTGTACTAAGAGGCTATTACGGATCTTCTCAACCTCAGTACTCTTGTGCTTGACTGCGTTTCTGTACAGATCGATTGGGATCCAGCCGATATAGTGTGTATCTCCGAAACCTATGAAAGGTCAGTTAGAGAGTGATAAGGAAAGAGTTCAGCCATAGATCTTATGAGAATCTTGAATGCGTACGCGCACGCTAAGCCAAACAATTGCAAAACCTCTTACCTCCAATCCAATAAATTCTTTCAACAATGAACCTACTCCATAAAGCTTTATGAGGACCTTTACCAGGATAATAAGCTTTAGCATCTTTATGGTATTTACCAAATATTTTAGCAGCTATTTGTTGTTCTTCTTCTACTTCGATAATTTGTAGATGACCAAATAAAGCCATTCTGTTTCGGTCAGTTCCTCCTATTTGATGATATTTTCTTTCTGATTTCTCATCTTTGATGGAAAGTGTGGCATTGTGTTGAGGTGATGTGAGGACATTGTGAATTTGCTGTATATCACCAATCGAAGTATCAAAGATGAACCGATATGCATGTAGGGAAACGGACATAATAGAATCAGTGTTGATACAGTCATATTCGCGTTTCGAACGCTTTTCATATGAATTCATATAGAAAAGATGGATGCATTGATGTTCAGTAGAGGATGACGCCTCTTTCATGCATAAATCATTCCTGTGAGAAAGCTTAAAGCAGATCCTACGGACGGACCGGCGGATCTAACTGATTTGAAAGATAGGAATATAAAGAGGTGAGGGAATGCATCTCACCTTGGACAAAGGCATGGCAAGAATGTACAGGTCACCATCATCAGCAGGAGCTACATACTCCATTCCGCCAATGGGTAGTCCATCCAATCCATCACCATATCCCTCAGGGAATACAGACATGAATGTGGCGAGTCCATCACTTCGGCGTATCACGAGATCGCGAGCGTGGTATGCTGCTTCCTCGACTGTTTCGCGATGCCATTGGATATCTTCACTCGGAGCGAGTGGTGGTGGTATGACTGCAGCAACCAGTGATGCTGCTGATCCGCACAGCAGTGCCAGCGTGAGTCGCATACTTGCTGTGGAAGTTGATGTCGATCAGCACGGAGTCGGAGCAAAGAGAAGAGAGACAGCTTGGATGGATGCCAAGTTGACGGGAGAGACTTCGATGATGGGTTGTGCCCAGAAGATATTCCATGATGTCGTAGAATGGTACTGCTCAGGTCGCAGTCTGTACGGAGGCCCAACTCAAGCTCGTCATGGCCAGAGCTTCATCGAAGGACTGGCTTTACAGATGTGGCGCTACCGACCCTCTAGCTGTTTCCCATCCTCTTCCATCAAGGCAGTCATGACGAGGCGTGTTTGTTTTCGTTTGGAGTGAACCGCTCTCTGCTGATGCACACCGTCACCTTTGGCTTGGAGACATTTGTACGTTATGCCAAACTCACTTTCCCGGACCTTCAACGCCTCTTTCAGCACCAGTTTTCGCGGACCAAAGGATCTCTCTGATGCACGCGTAAAGTAGCGTGAGACAGTCTTACAGTTGCCAGTCATCATTTCTCTTCCTCTTGGTCTTCTCTCCTAACATCGTATCATCTCCAGCTTACTTAGACAAGCACTAAACGAGCGGACCTACACGATCGATCCTTCTTCTACATTCAGTGTCTCTCTTCATTAGAGACACTTCCTAGGTATATCTGCCCAAGTAAGATTTCGCCATGTCGGCAAAAGAGCTATCTCCTTTACCTTCTGGGTATCGTACACCTCCTACTCCAGGCAACAATCCAACTATCCTAGACGACCAAATACCTTATCTATCTTTATGTCAAACGGATGTTCCCCTGCTTCAATACAGTACGGCTGCTTCTAGGCAAGGTTTACCTGCGTCATTATCCCGCACAAGTTGTGCGACCTATCCATACCTATATTCCACCCCACCTACAGCATTTCCAGAAACACCCCTCAACGGCGTATCTGTTTTCACTGCTGCACAGGAAAGTCAGAATATCTTCGTTGGTCATGATGGAAATACTGGTATATATTGTGGTGCATATACTCCGGGAAGGGAGACCTTGACATCTGGTCTATTCAGTGAGTATGAAGGGCATCTTGACAATCTAGAGTATCCATTGGTCAAGGCATTGATGTCCGAAAACAGTTCCTGCTGTCAACTCGGATAACACACTTATCCCCTCCTTCCCGAGTCCGCATACCCCTTGCATTTCCACAGGCGCTAATTCCCCGAAGCTAGCTACTCACTCTGCCTTACCGTACTTCAATCCTGAAAGTAACGGGAGAGTATGTCCTATTTCATCTGATTCAGTGTGTATAAATGCATCATAAGCCTACTCTACGTCAGCTGATAAATCAATTCCAGGCAGGCCTCAACTACAGGTCTACAACGCCCTTATCGACTAAGTCTTATCTGCCTTTGGCCCGGTAAACAATACTGCTAGTATCACTTCAGCCTCGCAAGACAAGGACAAATGGTTCGACGAATACATGCGTGCGTCTCGCGAGCTTTCAGCTTTGCAAAAGCAATTTCATGGCATACTTCAAGAAAATTATGATCTAAAGGTTGAGAATAACACTTTACGAGGTGATTTGAAATGGGCGATAGGGCTGAACATGTAAGTGTATTGCAGCAGCATAAGGTATGAGCCCCCTCACTCATGTAAAAAACTAACTGCTCTGGGGACTTAGCTGGCTTCCAAAGATACAGGAGCATGTCCATAGCGCAACGATAAACATAGGATGTGCACCACCACCATCCATTCGAACGATGCATAATAAAATAGTCCTACCACCTATGCCAGCACCCATCTCAGATCAGCACCGTATCGGCCACATACAGGCAGCCGCTCAACACACATTCTTCGACCAAGGACCAGCTCAAGATGGCCCATCGCTGGATTTCGTGCCGCTGCAAGTGCCGTTCCATAGCATGCATCTTGGCCAGAATCAGCAGGCTAAGCAGAAGGCTATGCGAGTGCGTCAAACCTCGGCACCAGGGAACTACGATGTGGCCGGCACAAGAAGCACACGCGGCAAGCGCACCCGGTTGGAAATAGATTAGATTATACAGGTTGATGCATACAGCACGCATCCACACCTTTTCAAGCCAGCTCAATGGCAACGGACAATTCTACATATTCAGATCATACACATGACATAGATATTACTTTGGCACTATCGCTTGCAGGGAGTCGATTGTATTGCATGCTTCTAGCTAGAAAGTTAATACACCAAGCGAATCATACTTTCACAACGAGATAGTCTTGAACACTCCAAAATTGTCCAGACTTGTCGTAATAACCATACCAGGTACCTGTGGATGCCAGTGCAGTTCCTTAATCTCCTTTTGACCTTGGTGAACGAAAAGCAATTGAGGAGGCACATCCTTCGTCTTATCTTGTTTTGCACTTTGCATATTTCCTTTTTCTTCCTCATCTGGTTCAACTGAAAGATCCCACAGAGTGACCGAATCATCCGCTGAGCTCGCTGCGAAGCATGAATCTTCCGTTGGATGCCATTCAATAGAGGTGATAGGTGCTTTATGCCAGTTGAAAGAAGCTACAGGAGTCGAGTTCTTGCCACTTCCAGATTTACCAGCCTTCATATTTCTCAAATCCCACACCTTAATGCCACCCTCATCACCACCTGTAATGATAAGATAGCTTGATGATGCGCCGGTATTCCAGCTCATGACGTTGATGTCTGAATCATGAGCGTCGGTCGCTGCGAGAACGGATTTACGATCTCTCACGCGAATATCCCAAATGCGCATTGATCTATCTGCAGACACAGATCCGAAAACTGTCTTTTCCGTCGGTGACCATTGAATATCTTCGATTGAGGAAGTGTGTGAAGAGAAAGGCATGCCGGAAGAAGTTTGGAAACCGCTCTCTGTCATGTTTGTCATGTAGATTTTTGAATGAATATCGCCAGACAAAAGGCGTGTCATATCCGATGAAGGAAGTCGAGGTGACCATGCTAAAGCAAATCCTTCGGCACCTTTATGCGATTCGACTGTATATACTGGTCTATTATTGAGGTCGGTACCGGAGAAAGAGGATGGATGTTGTAAGGAAGCGAGATGGGGTGCAATATCGAATATATTTACTTTGCCGGTCTCACTGAAAGTTGCAACGTGATAACTTCCATTAGGAGGCTGTGGTGCAGGAGTACTATAAGGCATTGGCATTTGCTGAGCCCGAATTCGGTTGACGCCTCCGTTGTGGGGGATTGAGCGATATGTCATGACTGCATCTTCGTCTTGCGCTCCTTCTCCATCATCACTCTCATCGTCATCATCATCCGAATCATCTTCATCTCGGTTCGCTTTCGTCCGAGACAAGCCTTCGAATTTCATTACTGCTACTTCGTTTGCACTGGACGGACCACCTGTAGCATCTGCTTGCGTTCCTGCAACTAAGCATGCGCTGTGAGGAGGCTTCATGCGCGATTCGCCGAGATCCTGTACAAAGAGTGTTTTAATACGGGCAACTATTCGGCCGTAGCATTTTAGTAAATGATACTTACATCCCTTAAGACATCGAACGACAGGCAAGGCCATTGTAAGCGGGCATGATGAAGAAGTACGTAGGCTGCGATGTGAACCGAGATGAGCCTGCATATGCATCAAGTGAGAGCCGCATAACCTACTTGAAAGATCTGCCACCAGTTCTTCGTCCTCAGCAAGCTGACCGCCTTGGCCTAATCCAGGCAAATAAGGCAGGCGCTCATCTTCTTCCTTCTCGCCTTGATCGATTCCCATAGCTGCAAGTACGCATCGTTACGATATCAGTGTCTGCACTATTCATATGCTGATCGGTTCTGGCCGTTGCAGAAAAAACGTGAAAGCAGCCACTGACCGCCGACGTCGCCTTCCATGCCGGTCACTTTGGACTCTCCGAGGTGAGAATCGTCGTCATCATCATCTTCTGCATTATCGAAATCAATCTCCTCTTCCTCGAACTCGTCTTCCCACTGATCTTCGAATTCTCCTCGCTCGTCTATGCCATCCTGAGCACGACCACTGCGCTCTCGCTGAGCGTTTGCAGGTGCTTTGAAGCTCGAGTCGCCGTTGCCATTAGGAGAAGAAGGTCGTTTGGGCGGCATTGTGAACGTGTATGTGATGCTATGAAGCAGTTGTTGTGACTGCAAAAACCTGCTCTTGTCAAGACTTTCAAGATAGTGGAAGTGCACGAGTGATCGGAGCACGTTTTTCTAAATCGCATGTGTCCGCTTACACCTTAAGCAGGACCCAACAAGCCAGAGCATTGCTCCTGCTATTGCTTTATACTAGTACACGAAGCTACGATGGCCCAGGCTGCAGGCCAGAAAAGGAAGCGGGACGGGCAACGGCAGAATGGCCAGAACAAGTCCAACTACAAGGGCAAGCAGCGGGCGACACAAGACAGTGGAGAGTCAAGCTCTTTGGCCGGCAAGCTTGTAGGCTAGCTTGACTTACTCAAGAATATGTCGAACAAACTGATGCTGCCATGATATCTTAGCATCACTCCCTGCAACTTGTTATAAGAGCGGCAAAGAAAGCCCGTACTTTCGAAATCCAGAAGCTGGTTCGGAAGATCAAGTCTGATAAAGCTAAAGCTGACATTCCCGCTGGCACATCAAAGCTGCATGCTGAACTTGAAGACATTCTTACAACTCTGAAAGACCTTGACGTTGAAATCGTAGCATCAAATGCGCTCCACTCCAAGTTGCACAAGGATAAATCTGGTCTGCAGGATAATGCCGATGTACAAGCTTTCTTGACCTCTCATCCTAAGAAGCAGAGTAGCGATGGTCCCATAGGTCTCAAAGCTGAAAACCGTATTCTGGCCAGCAAAGTCATGGTTCAATGTCTGCAAGAAGTGCTCGATAGTCTTCGTGAACGAGCGGGAATCACTCCCAAGAACACTAAGAAGCAGTCGAAGGAGAAACAATTTGCCCAGAATGGAACGGAAAAGCCAGCTTTGACATCCCAAAACCTAGCCAAGGCCGCACAGTCAGCTCAGGTAGCTCGAAAATCTGCTATAGAAGACAACGAGACTTCATCTGAGGAGGACAGCGACGAAGAAGGTAGCGGGGCAACGGCTTCACATATATCAGCCGAAGATTCAATTCCTGATGATGAGTTCGAGGGCATCAAAGCGACGTCCGATGGAGAATCAGACAACGACAGTGAAGATGAGGATGCTCAGTCAATCAGCGGCGCTTCGACCTCGTCCTTCCCAACGCTAAGCAAGGCTCGCGGTAGCGATGCGCCATCGGCAGAAAAGTCAAGAGCAAAGAAGCAAAAGGTGACTGAATCATCACCACCGACATCATCAGCCTTCTTGCCATCCCTAGCGGCTGGATATACTCTGGGAGACTCAGATGGGTCAGTCTATTCAGACGATGAAGCGGCCGACACAAAACCTGTACGCAAGAACAGACGAGGTCAGCGAGCAAGACAAGCGTAAGTACCCCTTACAGCACCTGGAGATGAGAGTCTTTGCTAAGCAATGCCGACAACTTGCAGAATATGGGAGCGCAAGTACGGTAAAAATGCTAAGCACGTTAAGAAAGCTGCAGAACGCGAAAAGGAGACGGATGAAGCGCGGCAAAAGGCTAAAGCTGAGAGGGAGATAGAACATCTGAAGAAGACAGGCCGTTATGTGTATGGTGTGGAATCGAACCTAACGAAGCCAGCGGAGGGCAAGACAGCACGTACATGGAGTGCAGCTGCCCAGTCAGATTCTGCGAATGAGAAAGTGGCTGCTATGCTAGCTGCGGAATCGGAAGCGAAGGCAAAGAAGCAAGCGACCAGTAATACGATTCATCCAAGCTGGGAAGCTAGAAAGAAAGCGAAGGAAGCTCAAGCGAATCTGGCTGCCGCAAAGCCAGCAGGAAAGAAGATTGTGTTCGACTGAACCAGATATTTGTAGTATTGATAGCTTCGTTGTGAATTATCGAATTACCTCGCTCGTCCACGGTGGTGGCGCATCCAGTCACGTTTTTGATAGTCTTCCAGTCTGCTCCTTGTGACCATACCCATTGCAATCGCAGGAACCATGCGCTCTTCAGCAATCCGTGCTTTGAGCACAGCTTCTCGGACACTACAGCACCAGGCGCACGTCGCATCAAGCATCAACGGCTCTGCAATTCCAGCGTACATCGTACCTGCGCCGGTCCAAACGACTTCTGAGCTGTACATCGAGGAGGAAGAAGTATACGAGCCAGAAGGATCGCGGCGGCGGCGGTCGCAAGCAGCAGAAGATGGATCAGCTAGAATAGGCATGGTAGAGCTGCCTGCTGAGCTGCAGCTTGCTGTTTCTCGCCTCATAGAAGGTACATTCGCAAATCTCTTGATTCGCAGGATTTCAAGCGTGATCGACAACAAAGCATATTCCTGACTTCTTTCTTGTACAGATGCGGACAAGCCACAGATACGTCAGAAAGCACTGAAACTGTATGAGTACTTCCGCTCATCAAGTGCTACGAATTATGGCCAAAAGGGAAAAAGAGCAATGCCTAATGCGATTGATACAAAATCGCCACAAATACCATTTCTAGATGGCAATACTGCTCTTGCGTATGCTTCTGGAGTTATGCCTGGAGTATATGCATCTACCCTAGCTGTTCTTTCAGAGGCTCAAAGAAGACTGTCGGTGACATCTGGGGAAGATGGACAGGAATGGAAGCCGAAGAAAATCGTGGACTGGGGCGCTGGTCTGGGAACTGCAGCACTGTAGGTTATCAGGGAGGGAATGCCTTTTCATCACGGACCTCTGCTAATGCCCTGCATTGTACAGCGCTTCGCATCAAGTCTGGGCAGATCAGCATCTGCACTATATTGGCCTTGACTCTTCAAGAGCGATGCAAGTTATCTCATCCACCCTTCTCGCACAAGTACCCCGACATGCGTTACAGACGAAACTTTTCCAGACATCACTAGGTAGTCCAGACTTGCAAGAAACTATATCCTCGACCTTCTCAGAGATCCCCAATAGCGAAACCATGGCTATAGCGGCTTACACTCTCGGTGACTTGCCTAGTGACAAAGCACGAAGAGAAGTTGTGGCAGATCTTTGGGCAAGTGGTGCAGAGGTCATTGTCGTTATCGATAGGGGAACACCTAGAGGCTTCGATATTGTTGCCACTGCAAGAGAACAGCTTCTTAGGCTAGGCAAGCACGAACGAGCTGCCGTGGAGGGTGTCACAGCGCAGGGGATTACCGTCACAAGTGAAGAAGTCGTGGAAGAAGATGAAGATATCATCGAGCTTGATGGACTTACTTATTATGCTGAAGGGTCAGAAATCGCCAAAGCTGCATTCTCGGAAGGGTCTGGATGCTATATCGTAGCGCCGGTAAGTGTACATTTGCACAGTAGCAGGTTTTGCTTCGCGCTAAATCAGTTCGCCTGATTCGTCAGTGTCCGCATGACGGCGCGTGTCCTCTGCACAAGACCCGCAATTTCTGCAACTTTTCTCAAAAAGGTCAGTAGCATTTAGTTCCAGTTCTGGTTCAAGTATACTAATCCTCATGCGTAAAATTAGTTCAAAGACCTGCCTTTCTGCGCAAAACTAAGCATTCGGGGATGGGAGAAGAACGGAACTCGTACAGCTATTTCATTCTGAAGAGAGGGCAAAGACCAACGACAGAAGTACAATGGCCAAGACTAGTCGTGCCGCCTTTAAAACGAGGTGGTCATGTTATATTCGATGCTTGTTGTCCTTCTGGCGACGTCGAGCGGTTCACAGTCGCCAAATCTCACGGCAAGCAAGAATACTACGATGCCAGGAAGAGCAAGTGGGGTGACCTCTTCCCACATTACAATGCAAACAAAAGCCAGAAGAAGAAGCGAGGCCTTAATGGCTGATTGAGTGTAGCTTTTAGCAAGATTGTAGCTAGAGAACTAGGTACTGTCCTAGACACCTTGTCCCAAAAGGAATTGTCTTTCTTTCTTTATTACTGTATCGCCGAGGCGCTCTGTAGCTTCTTTGCAAGAAACGTGTTGGCTAGGCTCGAGTTGAGCTGGAGAGCAAAGTGGCCAAAGCTACTGCTGCCATAACCTGTCACGGTGCAAGCGAGGCTTTCTAGACCTCGAGTCTAGTAGACGGCCTTTGCGGCGCATAGTTTGGGACACCTTTGCCTTGGTGTTAAGCCAGGATGCCTACCACCAACTCTGGTCTGAAGCAAAGGGTGATCGAGAAGTTTTGGCATTGTGCAGCATTCGGCTTTGCCAGACTTGTCAACGGGCCAACCACTCTCTCGGAACACACGCAGCCTCTATAGCAGCCTTCGTCGTTGCGGTCTGGTATCTGGCCTCGGATATGTCGCAAGCGGTCGGCAATGTGGGTTGGCAGCTAGACTACCAGTCTTAACGAGTATGCGAACTGACAATCAAATCATTACTGCAGACATCACTGGCGTATGCCAGAGTATGGCATCACTACGATGCGTCAGGACAGGTGCTTGGTCGATTCTCTGCACGCTTAGCTCTGCTGTTGATGGGGAAGCATAAGCCGATATACGATCCTGCAAGCAAGTCAATAGCAAGTTTACCGATAACTATGCGACGAAGAACTAACATTTGATACTGAATCACAGCCGACTGTGGTGATTACATCGTCGTGACGAATGCAAGGCGGATTCAGGTGACGGGAAAGAAGGCAGAACAGAAGATCTACTACAGTCATTCACAATTTCCAGGCGGACTGAAGAAAGTGCCCTACGAGAGGATGATGGAAAGGAAACCAGAAGAGGTAGGCATGCGTGTTCGCGAAAAGCACAACGGGTCAGATACCTGACAGCTTCATCTACATCAAAAACAGATTATTAGACAAGCCGTCTCAGGGATGTTACCCAAGAACACCTTACGAGATCGGCGGTTAGACCGACTTCTTATCTTCCCGGATTCAGAACACCCTTACGAACAGAACATCCTGAAACGATACGATCTGAAACCGTTCGCCGTCGAGAAGGAACGTTTGGCAGCCCTGCAAGAGCAAGCGTCACAATAACGATTCTGCCTGTCTTCTGTCATACTGTATGTAATTGTCTGGATCTAGTTCGCATGGCTTCAAAGTATCATCACATTGTGTGTACCGATATTTCAGCCATCTTAATTTTGCAAGATAGTGTGAGCAACGTGAGCTCTGCCACGCAGTCGCTAAAAGCCCATCTAGCAAATATCTGCATACCTCCCTCATGGTGATTAGCCGTTCTTAGCCCGTGCTCAATCTCGTTCATCTTCGTGATATCATCTGAAAGCGCAGAGCAAATTGGAAAGGTCATTCGTATCCGCATTGGCCTAGAAAAATAAGCAGTCAAGGAGACCGGCTGTTAAAAACGTTGGCATCGCAGAATTCGTTGCGACAAAACAATGGAGGTATGGAAGTCTAGTCCTCTCTCACGCCTTCAACGTGATCCCGCAGATTGCGGTACCCTCAAGTGATTCACGTGGAGGTCTGTCGATTGCGCAAGTATATCTTTTGCTTCTCGCAGGCCAGAACGTCCAACGTATGCACAGCAGCTTCTGTAGGCGGCACCAAGCCTGGACCTGCTCTTCTTTCAGGCTCATGGCCGTGAGATCACATGATCCTGGCTTTAGCTTCCAGAGCAAGAGCTGGCTTGAAATGGTTGTATGATATCAATGGCCTTTCGGAGTCTGAAACTGTCAAACAGTCCCGCTATATTGCTCGCAAAGAATCGGTTAGAGACTGACAGCCTTCCCAGCGTAAGATGCGCCTTGCTAGCTATCAAGGCGTCTCTGTACATCCTAGTGCCGAGAAGATGCATATGACGGTCCGTAGCCCTTGGTCGCATCAGCAGTCACACGTCGGTCCGGCGAGAAAAGCATCGCTTGGCCTCCTGTTGAACCTTCGGTGTGCAAGGCTTCATGTCTTCCAGTGTTGTGAGCAGCCTAAACGACCTCTGGAACATCGCGCGGAGTGCAAGCCTGTCGAACACCTTGCGGAAGCATGTCTAAAGCCGGCTGAAGGAAGTTCGCCAAAGCGTTGTTTCACAAATTGCTGTTGGTGGCCAGCTCGAATGTTGGCAGAGATACAGCTTTCTCGACTGCTGTTTCATTCAACATAGCTCACACCTGACAGGCATCCTTCTAGTGGCTTTTGCGAGACTTGTCGGCTATCTACGATGCAGGCGACGTGTTGAACGACTGTTGCTTGGACGCATGCACTGCGAGGCCACTGCGAGGCCTCGGCAGCACGAGCAGCACGAGCAGCGTGGAACACGGACACATGCCCTGGACGAACCATTCATCCTTCTTTCTTCCCTCGCCTCCCACTTCTTCGTTTCCTCACTCGAAGCAGGTCAAAATGGCAGAATCGACAGCTCCAGCTCCAGATGGTCCTGCAGACTCGAATGGCTCAGCGGCACCACCGCCGCCAACTACGCCCAGCGCGCGAAGAAGCTCCAGACTGCCTCCTCTTCCCCCTCCCATGACACCTTTGGTGCAGAGCGTGCGTCTTGTCCTGCAGCTGACTGGCGACTGGCAACCCATCTGCATGCAGCCTGTATACTGACGAGCCAGCTGTCGCCACCATCTCGCAGGTCTCTGCCAGAGTCATGGCTGATGCAGAGAAGAAGTGAGTGGACTGCCTGTGTAGAGGACAGACTATGTAAAAGCTTGCTGATTCTTTTTCGTCATCTAGACTCAGTACTCTTCAATCGCAAGTAGATGCACTCAAAGCACGTGAAGAGCAGCGGTATGTAGTCGATGTTACTTGACATGTCGGCTACCTATCTGAATCTTGCATTCCCCGTCAACAGCAACACTTCAGAGTATGGTCTGACACGACGTGATCCAGGACAACTCGCTCGGCCAGCGAGTGCGCCAGGACCGCACATGTTTACCGCTTATCCCGATTTTCACGAAGAGGCGGATTACGGCGATGTTATATCTGAAGCTGACCGCAAGAGAATGAGACAAGAACTTGAAATGCATTATCGTATTCGACGTGAACAAATGTTCAAGCAAATGCAACTTGCTTTTAGGCAAAAACAGTTAGAAGTGGAAAAAAGAGCTCCTAAAGATGGAAAAAAGAAGAAGAAATCGAAAAAAGGGAAAGAGAAGAGGGAAAAGAAATCAATGTGGAAATGGGGTGATTCATTTGATACTAGTAGTCAGGAAGAAGACAGTAGCGGAGAAGATGCCAGTGATACTGAAAGCGAAGACGATTGGAAGAAAGCTGTCGTTTCCCCTTGGAATCATAATGCCAACTTTGACGAACTTCGTGCCGCAAGGGCGAAAGTCGATGTTGTCATCTGCACGACTGATCATGGTGAGATAATGTTGACTCTGCTACGAACGTTATACCAAGCAAATACTGATCGTATTGCGTTTCCTTTCATAGTCCCTGGCTATCGAATCGTCGAGAAACTCGGTACTTTCAAGGTGGTTGTTCCAAGATCGTAAGCTTCCGGTATAGCATATCATCTCTTCCTTCGCTATCAATAAGCTCAATTATACCCTCTAACAGGCTACTATGCTACGACGAGTCCGAGGAAGAATTGCAAAACGCTTTCGAGATGAGCAAAATGGTTCGACAAGAAGTAACAGATAAAGCAGTAGGACAAGCAAGACGAAGAAAAGCCAATGCAATTATCGACTTTAAATTCAAAAGTGAATTATCGCAAAATATTCAAGATGATAATGTCGTTCTAATCACGGCTACTGGTAAATGCTGTGTGGTTCGTCGAATATTATCAGATCGTGAACAGCTGCTTAGAAATGAGATGCAGCAAGGTCGTAAAGTGAGTCAAAACGTTTGTCTGGCTGCGTATTATTTGATAAGGTAATTTTACACGTGTACTGTGCTGAAGTGAAGATTCCATTGCGTTCGCAGCGGTATCGCCGTGACAAAGATGTCGCTATCTTACGTGCAGTATTGGACCAAAGCAGGCACGAAGCAGAAAGAAAAGCTCATGCTCGTGCAGTGAGTTTTCCCTTCAAAATCAATCATTCTAGACAATCACGCACCTTATTAATGACCCTGTACTCCTCCCTGTTTATCTTTCGCCAGCTATCTCAAATGGATGAACGTGAGCTTCGAGCCTTTCTAGATGAGCTTCAAGGCAAAAGGAAAGCCGCACAAGCATCAGCAAGGGAGAAAGCCGATCCTCACAGAGTGCTATTGGAGAAGTTGACTGGAATGAAAGTAAGATTTGATGATGATCCATATGCTAGCGGAGGTAGACCGGGCCCTCCTGGTCGAGGCAAAGATGTAAGCTCTATGTTCTCCCATTTACGTTATATCAGGGCCATGTTTCCCTGAGAGTTGAATCAGATGACTAATATGCGGATTTCCGTCAAGCAGATCTCAGAGGTGGTCCAGGAATTGCTCCTGAACGCATTCAGCGGTGGTCGAGGTGGACCTTCAGGACCTTCACGAGGTCCACCTTCTGCAGCTCAAGACTGGCAGACAAAGGTGACTGATGACGATGCGGAGAGCCGAAAAGACCCCGACATCTGGGAAGCCTATGACTATTAGGAGAAACGGAAAGTTTGCACTTTCAGGAGAAGTGCGACAGCCAAATGTGATTGATGTTATGCTTTTTGCGAAATGTTCTTTACTGCCTTTTATACTGCATTATGCATTTATGCTATGAGAATCCCTTTCCAATCTGTCGTATACTACCTATCTCACCGGAAGCAGTGATGTATCTCAAAGCAAGATAAGCGTTATCTTTAGTTAAATGCCCTCTCCGCTTTCAGCTACGTTTGAAGGGTAAGCGAAATTATCGGGGTAAACAAAAGATTCTTTGATCGATCTCGTATTTAAGAATCGGAAGAGCTATTAGTACGACAGTTAATCAGCATTTCTAGGCAAACTGTACTTCACAGCGACTGAACATCGCTATTACTCACTAGATTTACGCTTCCGGCCTTGTCATTCGTTCCTGAGCTGCGACTACCTCCGAAAGGCTGTTGACCGACTACAGCGCCTGTACATTTCGTATTGATATAGAAGTTACCAGCAGATTTTTCAAGTCTTCGAGCAGTGTACGAAAGCACTTGACGGTCTTGCGCGAATCTATAGCGGAACGAAGGGGAGAAATTCTCAATCAGTTTTACAACGTCGCGTTCGCGTAAAAGGCGAGCCTTGTAAAGTTGTAAGAAGGCTTACATAGCTCCAGTCAAAGCATATTCAGTTGTACTATCGCATAGATCAATAGCTTTTTCATAATCTTCATCTTCATAGACGTAGACTGTTAAAACAGGACCAAAGATTTCTTCTACCATAGTAACGGATTTAGGATCTGAAGTTTCTATAATTGTTGGCCATACGTAGAACCCGTTCTTATCCGAACCTGTACGAAGGGTGGACATCACACCAAAGTATTAGCCTTTATTGAGGATACCAAGTAGAGAATAATTTAGCTGAGCTGAAAAGGCTTACATTTATCTAATCCTCCTGAAATTAGCTTGCCACCTGCATCTAAAGCTTTCTTGATATAGCCAGTAGCTTTATCGTATGATGCTTGTGAGCTTTAGAAGGGGAACCAAAGTTTAAAAAAATAAGTTCGGCAAGGTATTATATGGTAAGCGTGGCATTGACTCACATCACAGGAGTCATAAAATGCTGAAATTCAGTGACTGGTCCAACTGTAATCTTATCACATTCTTGTACTAGAATATCTTTAAAACCACCTTTAGTTGTCCATAAGGATTTCGGGACGTATAAACGGGATAGAGCACTGCATTTCTGGCCTGTTTGGAGAAAGGCCAGTCAGTAAATACAAAAAGAGAAATTTAAATTGAACGCTCATTTTGTGAACCTTACCTTGATATTCGAAAGCTGCTCTGATAGTCTCAATGACTGACATACGTACATCTGCAGATTTATGTACGAGATGGAAATTCTTGCCGCCTTTAGCATATATGACATCAAGCATGTGAATGGGGATAAAGTTTAGATAAGAATCAGTTCCCTATTTTTTCGAATGATAAATAGTATAGAAAGGAAACTTACCCGTCTCACCAACAATACGAGGATAACTTTTATAAATATCAATATTATTACCAATTTCTTTCCATAAAGATTTAAAAACTTTAGTAGAACCAGTAAAATGTAAACTAGCAAATTCTTTATGATTAAAAATGATTTTACACATTGGAATTGGGTCTAAGACTGGTAAAAATTGTATTACTCCATCAGGTAATCCTGCTTCTTTGAAGACTTTAGTTATCAGATATCCTGAATGAATTGCCATTGGTGATGGTTTCCAAATGCAAACATTTCCCAACATTGCTGGTGCTGCAGATAGATTACCTGCGATGGCTCTATGTGATTATCACCGATGGAAAGAAGAGTATGGGTTAGCTGCTTTTGATAATATGATCCACTTTGGAAGAGAGGTCCAAAAAGTAAACAAAGTCTAGAAAGCTTACGCAAAGTTAAAAGGTGTCACTGCGAAAACAAAGCCCTCCAACGGTCGGTATTCGACGCGACTGTTCAGAGTAGATAGCTATCAGTAATAGCACGAGGTTGGGAGTTATACTTTGAGAGGTGTCTTTGACGTACTTCCAAACACCAGGCGAATTCTTCGGCGGTTGTGTATTATATACCTCTTCTGCATATTGCACTCCAAAGCGTAAGAAGTCGCAAAGCTATGAGAGGATACAAAGAAAGCAAACTATCAGCTTCTTGCAGGGGTACAATGATGATGTGAGAGGTCGGACACACCTCGGCAGCAGCGTCAATTTCAGCTTGCCAAACATTCTTGCCTTGACCTAGCATTACGGAAGCGCATAATTTTGCTCTATACTTTCCAGAGATGAGGTCTGCTGCCTTGAGGAATACGCTTGCTCTGGATCATTGGAAAGATGCGTGATTCCATATATGAGTTGATAATTATATGCATGAAAATGCTCTGAGTCAGTGAACAGAGATAACTGAGTATTTGTCTTGGAAAATGAAGAAACTTACCTGTCAGCCCAAGGAAGAGCTTCCCAAGCTATCTTCGCTTTCAAGGCACCCTCGATCGCTTCGGATACCAAGGCATCATCTGCTTGATGATACCTGCATAGGATGGATTTATCTGAAGGATTAATCTGTTCTGCCAGATTGCCCGTTTTGATCTATATAAGTACGCTAGATGCATTAGTAGGCTGTATAGCATGAGCGCATAGTTGACTCTTATCAATCACTCGCTTGTAGCGATTGAATGGGAATGGAGAGGGCGAACACCTACCTCTTTGCCGTTGACGATGCATGGAACTTCAAGTGTGTCCTGTGTAGAGTACTCATTCAAGGCAGCCAACAGTGCTTTCCTAGCTGGTGTGCCTGGTTCGTAGTGTTTCTGATGGCATGTACCGTCGCAGGTGAGTCGGTGAGCGGGGGATTGATGTGAGTGACAGATGGGTGACTCACATTCGGTTCATTGTCGACTGCGGGTATCTTGAAGGTAGCTAGCTGGGCCATGCTGTAGGATGCTCGTCAATGCAGAGTGATGCTATGGCGAAGAGAGAAGAGAAGAGAGAGATGTGGAAGAGAAGCGTGAGAAAGGCTTATTAGAAGGACACCTGACCTGTTCATGGATGCACGTGACCTCTTCGGTGGCGAGAAGCGCGTGTGAATGAATGGTTTGACTTTTCGATGCGTGGATGAGAGTATACAAGCCAGTCTGCGTCCACATCATTCATCTGTGGTGTGAGTGGCCTCTGCAATCTGCTTCTTGCTTCTATTGCCGACTTGTGCTACGAGGTGATCGGTGACTTTCGCCCTTCAAGCGGTCACTCTGTCTCTACATGCCATCCATCAAGCATGCATGCACTCGCCAGTCAGTTGATGTGTGCACCCAGTACGACAGTTACTCTTCCACTGCATAGTATCAACAATGAGATGGACAGCCAGTCATCTCTGCTATATCCACTCTCACATCACGCTCGGGAAGCAGCGCGTAAAAAGTGCAGGTGCATGAAGAACAAGGGCCGTCTGTCTGCGCTTTGGACGATGATGTCGAGGCAGGAAGGACAGACTGCTTCTACTTCTTCACTACTACTCACTAACTGGCTTGCTTACTACTAACTGCATGGCTGAGTATTCCACTCTCCTTGTATTCCTCAACTCGTAGAGAGACTGCCCGCGCACCATGTCGCGTCGACATTCTCGTCAATTTTCACATGTCGATCTGGCGAGTAGTAGTCCTGCAGCGCATACTACTACTACATTCAATATCAGCACACCCAGCACGCCCATCACTTCTTCATCATCCTTCTATGCTGCTGCATCATCCTATCAAAGACCCTCTCGAAGACTCCTCATCCTAGCTGCTGCTTTATTCTTCACTCTTATCGCCCTACTCCATCAGAATGGCGATCAAGTAGTCAAACCAATCTCAAATCAGCTGCCAGACTTGAAGAAATGGTCTACCTCCACTGGGAATGGATTGTCGAGGGTATTCGGTGGTGATGCTCATGCTCATGCTTCCACTGACAAGAGAATCACTCTCATTGCATTGTGGTGGGTCAAGCTTTATTGACTGGGTTAGACTAGGCACAACATAACGCGTCTTTCTGGATACTTCCAGGGACGACGACTATGAAGCGACCTATCTACCCTCCTTCTTCACTTCTGCAGCCCGCAATGCAGATGCCGTAGATCTACTATGGATAAACGTCATGCGTAAAGGCGAGAACTGTCTCGATGTGTCTCCTTACGTTTCGAAAGCGAGCAATATTCAGTGAGTGTGCTTCTTTCAGTCCGCTTCTCTCGGCAGGCTTCTTCCTAGTATTTGGATACTGATTAGTATTGATATCTTGAAGGGCAATTTGCATATCAGACAAAGAAGATAAAAAAATGATTGCTGATTATTTATGTGAATCTTGGGAATGTACTGAAGATCAAGTAGAACTCGTAAATAAACACTTAGAGACAAGGAAAGATCCCATTCATTGTGAATTTAAACCTTTGCGTGGGATGATTTATAAACAATGGGTTAAAACGAAATGGTGGGCTTGGGTTGGTGAGTTTTAGAAACAGCTTTTTTCTATTAGAGTAGGCTATTAGGAAACGGTAGCTGACGAAAGACTTTATCATATCTGTCGTCTGTTTGATGAAGACGCCGACCAGATAGTAGGTAATTTCAAAGATCTCTGGCCATGGCAAACCATCGATAATTTCGACATTATAACAATCTCAGAATGGGATATTGGGAATATTTATCTTAGAGGACAGTTCACAGCCTTTAACCCATCATCAAAATTGGATACAATATGGATGAAATATAAACCTTTATCATCACCTGAAAATTTACATTTATTAGGACATGGACCATTAGATGAATTTGAATATAGTGTTTTATATAGTAATATATTCAAAGATGATATAAATTGGTTATTAATTCCTAGGTTATTAGGCGCTGATAAATTTGGTGCTAATAAATTGATTTCTAATGGTAAAAGGTCTTTTTATGTTCCTAATGATATGAGAAGAAGAGATATTACTTTACTTTTAGATGATAGATTTACTCCTATTGCTGAACCGGGTTTCGCAATGGTCAATGAATTCGATCCGGAGAAATGGGCTGTTCCTGTTAGAGAGGTGAGTGAACTCTTGCACTTGTAGCTATGCGTCAAGCTGACGAGCATTTCGATACTGCAGCTCGGAGCAGGTGATTACATCTACAATAAACCAATTTGGAAATGGTGTGATCAGAAAGAAACGAGATGTACAGTCTTAAGGGAATCATACTGGTTCTCAAGCAGTAAGTTCCTCATACCATTTTGTTTCTGTCTTGGACTGGGCGTTCCTTGGATTGGGTGTCTCACTTATATTGAGAAATAATGATAGAGACTAACTCCTTGTTTTTGGTTTTCTCCCGTGTGTGATTTTCATAGCTTTAATGCGATATAAAGGACAGTTATTGGAATATTTCGATATGAGATCCGTAAGTTCATTCACATCTCGTATTTCGTTAATTTCGAAACAATCTTTTTGGAACGCCGAACTATATTTACTGAGTTCTTGCTTAATTTCCTCTGTTGGTGAACAATCCATTTTATATATATTAGAAACCACGTTCTAGAAAAAGAGAAAGTTATTTTGATATTGAAGAAAAACTTTTTATTCATTTTCAAGAAATCAAAAGAAGAAAGTGAGTGTACATTCCCTACTGCCTAAACTCCTTTTTCTCCTCCATATTCTTCTTCTTGTTTTGGATGTCTTAAGACCATTTCACTGACATTTGAACTCAATACTCTTTTCTCCCTTGTCTTTCTCTCTTTTGCTGCTATGATGTGTAGATGGTTCAAGATGCCTCCTGGAGGAATTGGAATGGATGGTGAGCGAGCCAGAACTTCGCATTATCGAAGTTACAGTCAGGCCATAATTGGAACTTTAATACTAACTCTCGTGACCCAATATCCTCTCTGTCTCTTTGTTGACAGATATCGTTGAAATTCGACAGCATAGCGTAATCATGTGGAACAAGTACACGCTTGAGAATACATTCGAAGCCATAAATAAAGATGCTAAAGACGCGACTACACCAAGAAATGAGATACTGGCTCATGATTACTGGGGTATTAATGGTACTGATGAAATGAAGTTGCCAGTTGGAGTTGAGGAGATCCTTCTTCATTGATCTCGATAACTATTTGAGAAAGCTATCACAAAATTTGACTGGGAAGTCGCAAGGGAGTCATGGAAGTTTCTCAGTTGATGGAGTAAAATGAAAGTGAAGTTATAGACCTGCCGGACAGGCTTTCAAATCTATTTAGTCCGGATGCTGAACACGAAGACCGCACGCATCGAGAGAGTTCTGCATTCTAGATTCGTTCGCTTTAATAGCAATTCAGTCTTGTAGCATAGTATAAGGCATACTTAGAGCGTTTCTTCAGCTTTTCTTCCGTCTATTCAATGTTAGGATTCATGGGAAGAGAGTTAAGTGCGGATGATCAGTTAGGTGATCGGCCTTTGATAGAAGTGTTGCACGTCTGTACTGCACCGACTCGACGATAGCAACAGTGGACTATGTGATACCATATTACAGTCATGCGGATCTCGTAGCCTAATACAAGCCCGTCGAGCCGTCCTCGCATCATGGATTCGGGCGTGAACGAGCTCGAGTTCTCTACTCTGCGGAGCATGCGTGCTCTGCCAGTCTTACCAAACGAAGACATGAACGATAACCAAACGTTTAACCAGATTCACTCCAGGCAAGCGAGTACCCAGGATAAAGGCGACAAGTCATCGGATCACGCGGAGATTGTTGTAGATCAAGATGGTATACCGAGAGAAGTGCTCATAGCGCCACCGAAACCTGCCTCGGACCTGGAATTAGACGCCGCTTCACAAAAGCACTTGCAAACGCTCATTAGACAGAGTGTCGAGAACGTTGGATTGCAAGACAGAGCTTGGGAGGTCAGTCCACATCATTAGAGATATCAAATCGCAGCCTTGATAGGTCAAGCAATTCACGTGCTCTTAGACTGACCGTATGAACGCATCAAACAGGACCTACTAGCCCCGCTGCCAACCGAGATACTATCACTGATTGACGGCCGAGTGATCAAGCAACTAGCACGTACGAGGAGAGCTCTGGCTAAAGCAGAAGTACAGCTTGAAATAGCCCGTGCTGAAGTACGAGCTGTACAGGAGGGCAAGTCTGGCAAAGCTGCCAAGAAAGAGAAGAAGGATGTGCCAGCTGACAGTAAGCGCAATGAAGATGATGCGAGCAAGGTTTTAGATGGAAAGGGCAAGATGAAGGATGTAGTCGCGCAACTGAATTTGCACGATACAGCTAGACATATTCTTCTTGAAGAGCTCGCCACTGAACAGACAAAGGAGAGTTCGAAAGACGATGAAAAACACGCACATCCATTTGAGGGACTGCCAAAATTGACAAAGTTTCTCATATGTGTGTCGGAAGATGTGGGAAGTACGCGAAGGGTGATATTCGATACAAATGTTTTTGTTGGGGCACCTCTATTTCAAGATGATGATGAGGAAGAGCAAGAATCTTCCGAGAGATCTATCATTAATGAAGAAGTATGGCAATATATCGGAGGTGACTCTTCTGACACGCCACGACCAGCGAGGCTTTCATTTTAACTGACGCCTCCTGTCCAATATAGGCACGATACATCTCAAAGCGCCTGAACGAGAATGGAACAGGATTGAAAAGATTTTAACCCTGATAGTCTACGCTGCTTGCCATTTGAAGCTTGAGATGCATCTACTTCGGGACAGTGGATGTCCGCGTCCACCTCCCTTACCTGACAAAGTCGAGCTTGAGGAAAAGCCAAGCGTGCATAGAGAAGCTTCAGATTCGACGATACACGCTGGACCTTCTCCTCCTTCCTCTCCCGACCTGCAGCCTCTCAGCCCGCCGCCCCAGAATCAAAGTCTCCCCTTATCTCCCATAACAAGCAACTCCAGCGAAGAGGTTAAATCACCACCTAAATCGCACGGTAGAAAATGGTCGCGTTCCAATCTCGTTAGTCTATTCTTCAGGGAAAGGACGCCTGCTGAACCGATGAACAAACTCAAGAAACGTCTAGGAGGAAGACTAAAAATGCATCGGACACGCTCTCTCAACCGGAAATCCGAGGATATCGCAAGAACCAATACATACCCACTCTCTCCAATTGAGGAACCACTTCGTATGCCTGGGGCATTCGGTACAGTGGATGACTGGGAGCTTGTGGCACCCGAAAAGAGAGTCGTGGTCAATATGGCACGAACCGAAGAAGAGCAGGCTGGAGAAATCTTGACGGCACCAGCGAGCCCTACTATGTCACCTACGCCGGGACAAGTTCCTTCAGCAGACGTGGCATTTAAGACGGCTGAAATGGAAGTGGAAGATATCGAAAAACCAACTGAACGTTTCAAGCGAGTGATAGAGCGGATGCAGCAAGCTGTATTAAGCGTCAGCCCGGATGTGCACTTTCCGCCTCCTTCATTACTTGAAACTCTTCGAGAACAGGAGCAAGAACAGCAGTCTTCGGAAGTCACGAGCATACCGGGTCGACCGTTGCTAGGACGCATGCACTCGTATGCAGGTGTCACGTCGCCGTCTATGTCTGCATCGTCCTCCGAAGGTTTGCCTACTTCTTCGTCGGTTCCGGCTTTGCTATCAGCAGGAGCAGGCTCTACTATCAACACGCCATTGACAGCAGCTACGAAAATCAGCATCGTTGCTCGAGCTGGTCTAGCATCGCTTATGACAGGTAACAACTCGCTTGTAAGCCAAAGAAACAGGACGATCTTATTGCATCATAGAAAGACTGATTCTATGCGACGTTGCAGGATGGCACATTCAGGCATCAAAGTATTCCCTGCTTGTTCGAAAAACAAGCGCAAGACTCACAAGCACCCAGCAATTTGTGCCAGCCGCCACTCTGGCGCAAACTTGTTTACTACGACTACGAGCACGCGAATAACCCTTGGCTTCTCTCGACGAATTTGTCATCCACAGCTCCTGTTATTCTCGGAGATGCATCCCTATCCGACTTTTGCGCAGTTCTCTCCAATCTAGGTACTACTCCTTGTACTGCGGACTGTGGAAAAGCTTGGCGAGATCACGCGTTCTCCATTATTCACAATGATCAGAAGATGACGTTCACCCTCAAGGAGAGCTTGCTTGCGTCTTCGGTCCCGGAAGACATGCTTCATTGGATCGTATGCTCTCTTTGCGGTAAGAGAAGCGAAACAACAAGCATGTCGGACGCTTCTTTAGCCATATCATTCGGGTAGGTTCGCAAATAAGAAGAGCCGTACGCCTTAGTAACGAGCATTTACACAGGAAATACGTTGAGCTGCTACTTTATGATGCTGCCTTTCAACCACCAACACAAGACTTTTGCCCGCACAGCGAAGATCGTTTCAGCCTGGTTAGAAGCTTTTTGCGAAACGGAACCGAAATCCGTGTCAAAAAGGAAGCTGTCAGGTATGTCCACATCAATACATCATGATAGGACACTGCTCACTCCCATGCCGGGCGTATACAGTCTCTATACCTTACGGACTCCAACCTCGGTCGATAAAAGCCTCTCGCAGGACCTGAATGAGCAGGTTCATGCAAATTTCAGCCTTGAAGCCAGCAAGAAAGCGCTTCAGTCAGAAATTCAAGCCTTCTTTAGATCAGTCAAGGACAGTCGAGCCACGCTTTCAGATCCTTTCTCTACTGATAAAGATGAAGCGAAGGCAGATGTAGAAAGTCTCATTGGATCGATTGACTTGACTGATCTAGAACAAGAGGAGGCAGAACTTCTCCAATCGGTAGGCACTGCAACAATAGAAGACATCAATGTCGTGCGTGAGAAGGTGATGCATGTTTGTCATAAATACACCTCAAAATTCGACAGTCTAGAGACTCCAAAAGAAGTGCGTCCCGATGAACGATTGCGCAGTGTCAAGCTTGAGAAGCCAGGATATGTCGAGGTTACAGATATGCATGTACTTCCCGCAAGGAATCACGTCTTGATTCGCGAGAAAGAGATGTCGTCTTTCATGTAAGTCATTACATTCTAGCATTTGAAAGGATGCAGGCTGAGTGGTCCACACCACAGCGCGTATACGCTCAGCTCCGATCAGTACCGGAATGTACTCCTCCCCACAAGGTCAAGAGATCATACTGGGGATACTGTAGAAAATGACACACGGCTGGCCGACCATGTCCCCCACCCGTCTCCGCATGCATCCTCACAGGCATTGTCTGCCAATGTCTCGCGTATGCCAACACCTGGAGATGTACAAAGCGATGAAGGCAAGAATCGACAAGGAAAGCAGCCAGCTTGGGAGCTATCGGCGAAAGTGAAGAAGACAGTCAAGCCTACCGGGTCGATTTTGTCTCTTAAAGCCACCACTCCGCGAGCGCGCCTGCAGGACATTTTCAGTCTGAACGATGGTACCAGATCTAGGCAACCATCACCAGCTCCCGAATCGCGGACACCAAGCAAGATAGAAGATGACAAAGTGCTCGTAAGTTTTGTATCTCTAGATTGAAATGCCAAAGACAGGTCTCTCGCCTGTGCTAACTATTTTCCTAATTCGCAGGAAGCACTCCTGTCTGCAACGAAGGCGTCTGTTCCAAAGCCATCGCCACTTGGCAACTCGAAATCACCTGCCCTTCCATCCTTGATTTCTTCATTAGTGAATCGAAGAAACGTATCCGAAGCGACAGCTACAAGTTCTGCATCAGAGGCTTCGGCTGCGACGTCACTTAGCGCGCTGGACATAAGCGTGCAGCACGGCAGGGCTGCATCAGTACGGTCTACCTCGACTGTTGATTCAGAAACAACGTCAGTATCCAGTCAAAGCTCGATAGCTTCAAACGACACCGTGCGAGGCGAGGACATTGCCGAAGCGAACGCAATGAATGAATTGCCTCAAGCACCTGCTAGCCAGGAACCAGTGTTAGGCGCCAAGACATCAGCCTTCAGTACAATCAGCGGCTTTTTGAACAGGGGTCTGCGTATCAACCATCTTGAAACTCCTCCGAACATTGTTCCCAGCAGTGCTGCCACGGGGCCGCACATCAAATTGACATTTCGTCACGAGCACAAGAAGATGAGCTGCATTGTCTACTATGCTCAGGAATTTGCCGGTAAGGGTCGTCACATTGCTCAAGAATGTACTGTGGCTAACAGCTTTTCTAGCGCTACGCAAAGCATGCGGCCTTCCAGAATCATTGTCAGTGCTTCTGACATATTGCTTAGCGTGTTAATCAACTGACTCTTCCTCACAAAAGATACATCAAGTCGCTTGAGAGGTCACATGCGTTGACGTTTTCGGGGGGAAAGACGAGCGCTGGATTCTGGTTGACCGCCGATGAGAGACTTGTACTTAAGGAGTTGGTATGTTGACCTAATCCGAACAACAAGGGGATGCACACCGCTGATCTGCGCTATTTCAGCGCACAAGCTGGAACGTATCGGAAGTTGATGCCATGTTGACATTTGCTCCTAACTACTTGAATTACCTCATGAACTCCGACAGACCAAGCCTATTGACAAAAGTAAGGAGACCAGCTAGCTCTGGCAGACTGGCACTGAATTCTCATCCATAGATTTTCGGCATGTATACCTGCAAAATCAAGAATCTAAAGACTGGAGAGAAGCAGAAAGTAGATTTTGTAGTGATGGAGGTAAGCTGACAAGTGCCTAAGACCTGGACTGCAAGGGCATGCTATCCTGACTTGAAGCCCTTGTCAGCATCTCTTCTTCGACCAGCAAGTCACGACAAAATTCGACCTAAAGGGCATCTCGACCCGAGTTGCTCGCGCCAAGAGCGAGGGACAGACACTCTGGGACGCTGATTGGGTTGAGAACTTTCAGACTAGGCTGTTAGTCCATGCCCACCACAAGACGTAGGTGTATAATGCACAATAGCCGTACAGCCGATTGTTTACCAATGTCCTGCTTCAGCATTCTACGAGAAGCAATTGCCGCCGACACCGAGTTTCTACAGCAGAATAAGTGAGCAGATCACTAATCAATATACTTCGGGCGATTGTTGACGCATGATACGCTTAGCGTCATGGACTATTCCGCATTAGTTGGAGTTGACGACAAGAACCACACCCTGACAATCGGCCTAATCGATATCTTGGGTATTTTTAACCTGGCCAAGGCTATCGAATCAAACAGCAAGCGAGTTCTGCAAGCAGAACGAACGATCGTACCGCCTGACGAGTATGCAGCGCGATTCCAGAAAGCGCTTGACGAGTATATTATTGCAAGCCCGGAGAAGTTCAGTAAGTCCCCGGGGGACGATGAAGTACCAGCATTGCATTGCCCTCTGTAGCCATAGTAACGACACAGTGCACACGTTCATGCATCATAGCAAGTACGAAAATACAGTAGTATACCGTTAGCCTTACATGGGATTTACGCGTCCTGTTTTGCCACCATTTCCTCTTTGAAGTGCCAATACTGCAATCTTCAACCTTGCGAGGCTACCGAATCAGCCGTGGCAGGAAATGGCATAATGCAGTCAACAAAGCGCAACACGAGCAGCTTGCAGTCTGCGAGTAGTCCTGGCAGCAAGAGTGCGAAGGCCAAGGGCAAAGAACGAGCGGTGGAGGGCAGTCAGAAGCGTCCGCCATCGCAGCTGAAGCAAGGATGGGCGCTAGTTCCGCTGGTGCTGAACAGCAAAGACAACAGCAGCAATGTGGACAAGAAGAGGTCAAGAAGTCCTGCTAAGCGACGCTCAATTGACGACAAGTCTTCAGTCAAAAGCAGCAAGAAGGCCAAGTCAACGGCGGTCGAGCGGTCCATCGCCATCGAGATAGTCAGCGACTCGGACGAAGACGAGATACAGGAGATCTCAATTGCAAGTACTAGCAAGATTAGTTCTGGTAAATTACTGAAGACAACCCCGACAAGCGTGTCAGGAGCAAAGCGAGAGGTGGTAGAGCTGGATCTGGCGTCACAAGAGTCTGTCACGCATGCAGTCGAGACTCGGCCTGAAACGCCTGCCATTATGGAGACATTTGATCTGGAAGATGATGGTGACGACGAAGATATGGAACAACTTCAGATAAGGCAACGCATGAACGCGACATCCGAATTTGCGGATGAAAATGAAACGCTTGAAGACGTGGATAACTGGGGCGACGCAGAGCAAAGCTGGCGACGATCTCGTTCGGGTTCCTTTGCGGATGACCTATGGGACAGAGAGTTGGGCGATGGTAACGCAGTAGAATATGACCGCTCAGGAGACTCTGATGAGGATATACGGGAGGTGGGTTGCATGCTTTCTATGTTGCTCACTTGGATTTGCCACCATTTTGCTAATGCTTGAAGCTCATTCACAGCTGATGGAGAATGAGGAAGAAGTCTTTCAGCAGTCTACAGCTGCCCCGCAGAAGAACGAGAGGGTATCCAATGCGCCTTCTAAAGGTCTTCTTAAGCCACTTTCCTCCCTGCGTAGAAGTGTATCTCCCGCAGCAGGATGCTCAAAGATCACGAGCGAATCCCGCCCGAATGCATTCACTGCACTCATGCAAGGCAACAGCCTTGATAAACAATGGGCAGAAGCAGCTGAAAATGAAGCTCAGCCTTGGCGCAAAGGCTACGTGCGTCCAGCACCTTTCTACAAGATTCTGGACGGAATGACGATAGCTGTCGACGCTTTCAAATACGGGAAGATCCCCAATGTAGATGCGTATTTCCTTTCGTGAGTCTTTCACATAGGCACTAGCGTTTTCATCGCTGATATATAAGTATCGCAGCCACGCGCACTCTGATCATTACACGAACCTGTCATCGAGCTGGTGCAATGGCCCGATATACTGTTCTATTGGAACAGCCAATTTAATAAGGTATAAACTCGGCGTCAAAGATGAATGGCTGCATCCGCTCGAGTTTGACCGAGTGTACGACATTGCTGGTACCAAGGTTACTCTATTGGACGCTAATCAGTATGTAGTGTCTGTGTACAGTAGGTACCCTAAGCTAATCCGCGTTTCTCACACAGCTGCCCTGGTTCTAGTATCTTTGTTTTCGAGGGACCACATACCTCGCCTTCCTCGCCATATCACAAGTCGCCCAAGAAGGTGTTTCGGTATCTACATTGCGGCGATTTTCGCGCCTCACCCGCACATCTGCACCACCCGGCTTTGAAGGGCAAAAAAGTCGATATCTGCTATCTCGATACAACTTACCTGAATCCAAGATATTGTTTCCCCGCTCAGGAGCAAGTCGTCGATGCGTGTGCCGAACTCATTAAATGTCGAGTTGAGGGAGACCGCGAGGCACTTATGCGTGGTTCGGGTGGTGGCGCCCAGCTTGTGCGTCAAGGAGAAATGATGAAGGGTTGGCTTAGTAAAGCAAAGAAGGAAGAAGATGAGGCAGATGGCAAGCCTCTTATGCCGCCTGAGGATATGAAGCCGCCTAAGCCAGCAGAAAGGCTGCTCGTAATGGTCGGGACATACTCTATCGGCAAGGAAAGAATCGTCAAAGGCATCGCTCGAGCAATCAATGCAAAGATCTACTGTGATCAGAGAAAGAAAGAGATCTTCGCTTGTCAAGACGATCCAGAACTCATGTCTATGGTAACTGATGATCCCCTGGAAGGCCAGATCCACGTCACTTGGCTGGGACAGATCAAAGTCGACGAATTGTCGGATTATCTTGACAAATATAAGCCTCATTTCACCAGTATTGTGGGGCTGAGACCAACGGGATGGACTTTCAAGCCTGAAGGTCCTATGGCTTTGACTTTGAAGAATCCATCGGTCCTGCAGATGATCAGTAGAGAGTTACAGAGATCATATAACCCATCTTGGATGACGCCCACGAAAGATTCGACTAGAACAGTGGAGGCGTACGGCGTCCCGTACTCTGAGCATTCATCTTTTGCGGAGCTGGTAAGTCTCTGTCTATCACCCCTTCGTGAGTCTGGCTGATGATGTGGTTCCTTCCTAGACCTGTTTCGCTGTGTCACTGGATTGCGTTCGGTTCATCCCTACCGTCAATGTTGGGTCAAAGAAGTCTCGTCAAAACATGGCAGTATGGTTTGACAAATGGGCAAGTGAGAGAAAGCGGAGAAAGGCCGCCGGTGAGCCTTCAATGGTTCCACATCGTACCTTGCAATATTGGTAGTGCTTGGGAGAAGATTGTCTTGGATGTAGCATTTGATTAGGATTTTAAGGTTTTTCTTGACTGCATCATTTCTTCGTAGCATGGTAGTATCTCAATTCTTCATATGGGAACTGTAGATTAACATCTTATATATGCACATCTTACCAGCCAATGCTACTTTCAAAGGCACGATTCCGGGCTGTTTTGACTTTCAGTCATTGTTGATCAGACCCGGCGGTGTCGGAGTCACTGAATGCGGGAAAGCTTGGACACGGGGTCATTACGAGACAGCTTTCTCGACTATCCTGACCGACAGACTTGATTGTATCGTGGGACTGTAGCTCTGCCTTGCTTCTGCGCAACTGCAATGTTACATCTCATCGTAATGCCTTGCTTGCGACTGTGTGGCCTGCTAATGCGGCGACAACCCCGGCTTTCCCTTGTGACTTCACTCGGGATTCCGACATTCGCATCAAGCGGACATACCAAGCACACCTGAAAGCAGGGTACTACCAGAGCTGGATCCGCTCATCTGCGCTGAGTCCGGCCTGGCCCATCGCCGCGTCCCAGGCGGGAAATGCAGGACGATGAGGGAGGCGGCCTTTCAGCAAGCCTCTTTGGAGGCAAGGGCAACAGCAGCAATGGCGATATTGGCATCCCGGACTTCAACGAAGATGACTACCTAGACCTGTCCATCCTCAACGACGGCGACGACTCGACATTCGACGGTAGCGGCGATGGCAGCAAAGTCCAGGCTCCAGATGCTCAAAGCGATGGTAGAGGTGCACATGGTGGATTGCCTCCAGGGATGCAGCAACAGTCAGATACGAGCCATACATTAGACAATAAGGACAATGCAGACTCCCTGAGCGGGCAGGAGCGTCTGCTTGGCTCGCTCATCACGAAGAGCCCAAAAGCCATAAATAAGAGCTATGCACAAGCAAGCGGCCAGCAGCAGGATAGTCAGGAAGAAAGCATCATTGCAAACAACAGCGATAGGCTCAGTGATACCGAAAGATCCGAACATAACGAGTCTTTCACCAGTGCAACGCAGAATCAGACCGAACCCCCAAAACCTCTCACCGATAGCCCTTCAACATATATATCTAGCGTGGAGCTGCCCAACGGAGACAGCAGCAGTCAAGCTAGCGCATTTTCCGGTCCAAGTCATGATTTGGGTAGCAATACTGTGAACCAGACGAATTCAAACAGCTTCAAGAATTCACCGACTTCTTCTGGTGCGTTGTTACTCTCACGCAGGCGTTTTCTTGCCTAGCGGCTTGCAGCTCAACTGATGATTACCCTTGGCACAATATACCTTGTGGTCACGATCCAGCAGCCCAACTTCAGCTCAGCTCGAATAGACCTCCATCGCCCTCGAAACGCTCCCCAACGCGGAGTGGCACCCTGGCATTAATACCCGAAGAAGAGGAAGCCCAACTACACCAACAAAATCAGCAGCCGCAACCAGCGAATGTAAATGGGCCAAGCAACGCAACCACTAATGGAGAGCTCGGAAAGGGAGAAAACTCTGGCTCTTCGCCGGCTAAGGCTGTTTTTGCTCTTCCGTCGCAACCGTCCGAGATGCAAGATGGCCAAAAAGATGCGGCCGGTCAGCCATTCAAAAAGGCCATGCTGCCTCATGCACCACCAACCGGTGATAATACGTCAAAGCCATCTATAGCGGCTTCTCCCACTTTCAATTCCGCACCGCTAAAGACGCCTATGCCTGGACAACACGCGCAGGCTCTGGAAGTTCGGCGGCATCTCTACGCTTTACAAGTACCGACACTTCTTCTCGTGAATGCTGAGCTTGTAAAGGGATGTATCTTTCTACTGGAACAACATGCGAAAAATAAGCCCGAACAAGCTTTCTCGATGGAGGGTACATATTCCGAGTGAGTGAATCGGAAAAGTCCAGATCTGCTATGATCTTTACATCTGGTAGATACAAGGGTTACCAGGCACTGAGACGTACCTCTTTAATTTCAGACTCGTGAGTCGCTTGTCCGGCAATTTGGGATATCTTGCCACCATAACAAATACCGGCGGGGTGCCAAACAATGTAAGTCTTGAAAGCATCAAGTCTTCAGTTCTGCGGATCGCTCGAAATGTCTGATCATCTGTCATATGTGGTATCAGGGCTCTTTGCCAATACCGGTTCTGGAAGCGCCAGCGGCGGCCAGCGAGTACCTCAAAAATCTGTACCACCAGTTGCGAGCATACTTCATGATGGGTCAAAAAGGCGGTCTATTCAGCACTGCCTCGATTGGCCCCAAAAGCGAAAACCTCTCACCTACCTCAAGTCAACAGCAGCAGCGTCAATCACAGCCTCCAAGGCCTACCTCGCCGAACAAACAGCAGCGCGTGTTTTCGGGCCAGGCAGAAAATATTGCATCTGCGGATGATAGAGCGCCAACTGTCACTGGCAAGCGCGATAGGCAGCAGACGGAGCAGGATGGCCAGCCAGAAAGTCAGAATGCGCAGCCGAAACGAGAACGTATAGAAACCGGTTCGTCAGCTCAAGCCGAGGCTCCCGCTGAAGCGAATGGACCTTCTGGGCCGACCACGAACAATGATTATAGCCAGGAGGGCCAGTCGTTGCAATGGGCCGGCTCACAACCGCAGCCTTCTGGAGCTCCTCAACTGCCGGCCAATTCCACCCAGCCGCCTGCAATGTCAAGCACACCAGCAGCTTCAAACGCCGGGCCACAGTCCAAGCGTCGGAAAGCGTCTCAAGACTCTGTGCGATCAGCTAGTTTAGGCGGTCCACAGACTCCTCGCATGCCTAATCAGCAGGAACAGGTATTAAAAATGCCCCTTCCAGCAAGTCAGCAGGTCGCACCGCAGAATACTGGAAATCCGGGCTCCTCAGATGGCCCGTCCAGTGACCAGTTCCAGCAAAATTCTCAGCCACAGCAGCAAACGTCCACAATACCGCCTCACATACAGCAACATATGCAAGCTGTAGCTGCAGTGAATGCAGCACAATCACCTGGTATGTCTCAGCAGCAGAATTCTCGGTTTCAACAGCAACAGCAACAGCCCCCGATGCGCGCGCCTTCGGCTATGTCAATGCAATCACCTGTGTCGCAGCCGCATAGCGGCAATCCCGAACATTTCCGCCAACCTTCAGTACAACCTGCTGCGCGACATGCGCCAGGGCAACAAGTACAGATGCAGAATGGACAAGGGCAGTCTTTCAGCCAGTCCCGACCAACCGGTCCACCAGGCACACCAGGATACCAGCAAGTACCGTTACAGCAGAGCCAGATGCAAACGCCGGGTGGTCAGCCTCCACAAGGCTTGCCCCAACTCTCTCAACATCAAAATCAACAAGGCAATATGCCGGAAAATATTGATATGTTGGCACAAGAAATGATGCGATTGCAGAGCATGATGACATCCGCTAGACAATTCAAGTTGAACCATGATCTTTATGGCAAAATGCCACAGGAAGCGAAGCAGCAGCTTGAACTCAAGCTGACTGAGCAGGAGAATCAGTTCAATCAGATGAGAATGATATATGAGCGACATATGAGTGAGCAGAACGGACAAGCTAATTCGCAACAGCAAGGTCGAAGGAACGCAATGTCGCCACAGCCTGGACAACAAATGCAGAATATGCCACAGCATCAGCCAAGGTTGTCCATGCAACAACCCTCGCGGCCATTACAGCCACCGCAACAGCCGCTCCAACAGAGTCAACGGCAGGCTTCAATATCCAGTGTGCAGCAGCAAAATAATCTTTCGAATACTGGTTCGCCAGCTGCATCTGTACAAGAATCGCCTGCTAGCATTCATGCGATACCGCATGGTATGGTCAGGCCCGGAACAAGTCAGTCCATGCGACAGGGCGAAGGACAGATGATGCCGCCACCTGGCCGTCCCGGTCAGCAGCAGCAAATGGAAGCCGGATCACCTGGTGCGTCAGTCTTATTTGGTAGAAAACAGCTCGCTGACAATGCTTTTGCTTTTAATCTCCCAGCTGCGCATATGCAACCGCAACCGCAGAGGCCCATGCAGTACGGTCAGCAGCCAGACTACAGCAATGATAACTCTTCCCCTGCACGACCTCCTTCCGTCATGTCGAATCCCGCCAATCATCAACAGCCACCTCATTTCCGCGCTCCGTCAGTTAATGCATATCATCCAGGAGCACCCTTGAGTGTCAATGGCAGTCCTCACAACGCAAACTTCCCTTCTTCGCCTGCACCTTCCTCGACATATACTAGCAGCCCTGCCGGAGGTCCACATATGCAACCGCCTGGGTCTTCGGGTCAAGGTGGCTTCAATTTAATGCAGCAAAGGGCAAGAATGGCTTCTCTGCAAGGCAATCAGTTCGCTCGCCCTCCTACCCCGTCTTCGCAGCAGCAACAACAGCAGACACAAGGGAGACAAGGCACACCTCAACGACAGCCTCAGCCAATGCAGCCACAACATACCGGTGGACCCACCTGGCAGCAAGGTCAGCCCGGTACTCCGGTGCAGCAGCAGCAACAAAATGTGGGACAGCCTCTCGTGCTTTCACAAGACCAGTCAGGTCAAGCGCAGCATCACATCGCAGCGGGCACGCCTATGCAGCAGCAGCAGGCTGGACCTTTCCCTCCAATGCCAGCGCCGATGAACATGCCACAGCAGCAGGGTGCACAATCACAAATGCAAATGCAAGGTATGCAAGGGCAACAACCCGCTGGTATGCACATCCCACCGCAATTTCACCAGAATCCCCAAGCGTTGCATGCGTATATTGCCCATGTACAAGCTCAAGCTCAAGCACAAGGAAGACCTCCGCCTCAACTACCACCGGGAATGCAAATGCCAGGTATGGGCATGTCACCTCCACAAGGGATGATGATGGGTGGACCTGGTTCGCAACAGCAGCAACAATTACAGCCAGGACAACAAGGACAAACTATGCCTATGCATGCTGGACAAATAGGAGGTGGAGTACCAGGAGGAAGAGCACCAAATCTGCAAGGAGGACTACCACTTCACCTTTTTCCAACTGGTTTCAACCCTAATAATGCTTCTCATCATCATGCACTTCAACAATATCAGCAGGAACAACAGCAACAAGAGCAGATGCAAACTCTACAACGACTGAAAGCACAGAGTCAACAACAGCAACAGGGATCTCCTATGCCTTCTGGACCCGCTGGTAATATGCCGCCGCAGCAGCCAGGGCAGCCGATACAGCCAGGACATCCACAATATGAAGCTTTGATGAGGCAGCAGCAGCAGATGAGAATGCAACAAGGACAAGCGCAAGGGCAAATGTCACCTATGAATATGCAGCAGCAGCAACAGAGGATGAGACAGCCCAGCGCAGCAGCAGCGGGACAGGGTCAGCAAGGCCCCCTCCCTCAAGGTATGTCAATGCCGCAGGGTAGTCCACCGCCTCAGCAAATGCAGCAAGGGATGCAACAGCCACCTAGAGGACCACAGCAACAAGGCCAACCGCATAGTTTCCCCTCCATGCCGTTACCTGTACAGCAGCATGGTCAACCTCAGCCTCAAGGGCAAGGAGGGCAACAAAATTTCAATCCTAATATGCCAATGCAGGGAAGACAAATGATCCCTCCTTTGCCTCAACAACAACAACAACAACAACAACAGCAGCAGCAGCAGCAGAGACCTATGTTCCCATATGCAGGACAAGGAGGAGGACCACCGCAAGGCCAACAACAGAACGGACAGCGTATGCCACAACAACAACCACAGCAGCAGCAGCAGCAGCAGCAGCAGCAGCAGCCGCAGCAAGGTTATTCACTGCAACAACAGCCACAGCAGCAGAATCAGCGAGCTCCACAGCACCAGCAGCAAATGCCGAATCAGCAGAATCAATCTCAACCTAGCAATGGCATTCAACAGCAACAACAACAACCTGGAAGTGCCAATTCATTTGACTTCGATTCCTACATCAACATACAGTAGTTAAAAATGGGAAGCTAGCTACTCGCAGTCCCTCACCGATATCCCTGAACGCAAAGCGCTGATATGGCATAAAGCTGCTCGAACTGCAACGTTTTACACGAGCCATTATCTTCAAGCATCTTTCCATCATTAGCATCGCATCTTCCATCATCATCATTAACAATCTTCCTTAGCAGTTTCCTGCTTCTGTCCATAGTTCGCCTTTCTACATTCTTCCTTCTATTCAAAATGAAGTCAACATAGTGACTTATTTACCTAATTGGGACTTTTTTTCATGTTAAGCTGTTACCTTTCCCTATAAATTGAGTAATAATAAGACATATGTGGGCTAGTATTAATTCGCTTGTAGACTGTTTCTCAAACTGAGAGGCATTGATTCTGTCAGTTTCGGTACGCGATAGAGTAGGTATTTATGGCATCTTTAGTAGTAGTAGTAATAATACGATGATTGTAGTATGTGTTTCACTTATCTAGGGTAATCAACACGCATGCAGAGGTTTGCTATTGGTCTTGTTGTATAATGGCTACTGATTGCTTCGGCCAGTCAGACGTGTACGGCACGTGCAGGCACGCCTTTCGCGGTAGCAAGTATGATAGATACAACACGCATCATTCAAGTATGACAATGTACACCGCATTACCATCTGTTGTCTGTCCACTATCCGCCTTCCCGAGGCTACTACTGTAGTATCCGCCAGCATCCATCGCCGCAGTGCGCATTCCAGGACGGGAGAGGGCGCGTGGAGCGAGTGCGGACTGGAGAGCCGGGAGTGAGGCGGCAGTGGGTACCTGGTTGAGCTGATGTGCAGACCATCTGTATCCATCGCTCGCACATCTTGGACTGCTGCCTGCCTGCCTGCAGATCCAGACACGCCGCACTGCGAGGTCACCGCTTCACGCTGCTGCATTCGAATTGTGGACTGCAGACTTGCCTCTGCTCCATTCACTCGTCTACAGAACACCCAGTTATCCTTCACTACACTCCTCTTACACAAGTCTACATCGCACACTGCACTCGCAGACGCTGGCCGTCCTGCAGTCGCCCACTCACCCACTCTCATTATCATATTCTTGCTGCTCGCCGTCTTCGAGAAAACAACACACACGCATAGACGGGACTCGAACAGCATAGACAGACACGGACAATCAGCACACAAATATATACACCATTCAGCATGGCAGCGAGGACATCTCCATCCACCCTGCAACTACTCGTCGCCGTCCTCGCGCTCTCCCTGCCTACACTCGTCGCTGCATCCTCCTCACCTCACCAAGCACCGCAGCAGTTCCATCACCACCCCCATGCGCGCGCACTTCTCGAGCACAAACACGCAAAACGCGCTGCGTCTGTCCTCGATAGTAGCTTCTACGACGACGCAGGCGTAGACTACCATCGCATGCGTCTCATGCCCCGTCAGAGCAACGCTGCTGCAGGTGGAGGCTCGAGCGACGACGACAGCGGCGACGGAGGTGGAAACGCTCTTTCCTCTGGACGCGGAGCTGCAGGTGGTGTCGCAACACCTACAAATGGCGTAACGAGCAATCCTATTGCTGGAGGTGGTGCAGGTCAAGCGAGCAATACAGCCAACAATCCAATCGCGTCAAACACGAACAATGCAAACAATAATGGCAATAATAATGCTCCTTCTAGTAATGCTGCTTCTCCATCTTCAAGCAATGGTGGTGGCCTGTTAGGAGATATTGGATCTGGAATATCTTCAGCTTTGAACAATGGAGCCTCCTCTTCTACCTCGGATACTGCGGCCATCTCATCGTCTACTTCCGAGACTGTACCGCCTACTTCATCAGACACTACAGCGGTCAACACAGACACCACAGTCGATCCAAACCTAGCTGCTAGTAGCTCGAGCACAGATACAATCGATAATATAACACTCACTCAGACCGTGTCCGCTTCGACAACTTCGGATACATCCCTCCCGTCAGAAACGGCTGCTGAAGCCAATGAAGACAAGAAGGAGACTTCGGGCGTGTCCAAGAGCGCCATTATTATCATTATTGTCGTCGCTAGTTGCGTAGGAGGTGCTATTGCCATTTGGACGTGAGTAGTCTGCTTCTACTTCTACCATAGCTTTGCCGCATTATCCCCATTCTGACGTGCGCTTGCTATCCGATTCCTACTCGATTTGGCACTTGTTTACGCAACAGCATCATCCGCAAGATCAAACTATCACCATCATCAAGATTCAATCGTAAACTATCTCCAATAGACTTCAGCAATAATCGAAGAGATTCAGATTATTTCGCTACATTAGGATCAATTGATAATCTATCCAAAACAGCCAATGGAGGAAATGGTATTGGAAGTCCACCAAATGGAATGATGATATCTGATAAAGACGAATGGCCATTACATCATTCTCCTTCTCAATCTTCTCATGGTCATCATGATAGACAGGATTCAAATGAAAAAATTGGTACTGCTGTTGGAATTTACGGATCCATAGCACCTGCTTTACCTCCTTCTGTTTCTTCTCATTCAAATTCTGGCTCTATAAGAAGAAATTTGACTATGACTTCTTCACATTCGAATGGGGCGCTTGCAGTAGGAGCAGGAGGAGGAGCAGGAGGACTTAATAGAGCTGATTCAATGGCTAGCTCAGCTCATGGTGGTATTGCTAGATCAGATTCGGGTCATTATCAACAGCAACAACAACAACAACAATATCAAGGATTTTATCCTGGTTTACCACCTCCACCTCCAATGCCTCAAGTAGGTCAAACATACCATCATCAAGGTTATGCACCTCAATATGGTAACAATACGGGAGGAGGATTGGATTATTCGACTAGTATAATGAGAGGACATGGGAATGCTGGATTGAATTACTCCAATAGCATGAGAAGGCCTGGTGGGTATGAATATTGAAGAAGAATGATGCAAGATTGGAGGGAAGTACACATACCTTCAATTTGCGATGCTTAAGACCGAAACAAATCTGCATTACTTGCTTTCGTCTGTCATTGCATCGGAAGGCATGCTCTTCTTTCTTTGAGCTTTTAGTACCTATGTAAATTGTCTTCTTCAGTTCTTTCTCATCTTATCTCTTTCTCTTCGTTGGAGTATCATAGTTTCAAGATATAGCAATTTCCAGTACTTTTCCATATACAACACAACGAGTCTCGTTCTGTTCTGTGTTTTTATATAGCATTAGTAGTAAGTTTTCCATTAGTAGGTAGCAACAATTTGGTCAGTAGTACCATTCTTTTCAATGCAAAACGTCAACCTTTTTCCTTTCATTATCATCTTCCCAAAAGAGTGTGTGTTACGGCTACTAGTCCATATAGCCTCCTTTCACCTTCGAATGAAAGCGTTTCTCTTTGCGTTACTCCATCATTCATTCTTTGCTTAGCAACATCTTTCCTCCGATCCCTCTTGGGCTTTCACGTTCATTTGTCTTGCGTTCTACAGCATATCTCCCACATTTCTCCCCATTTGAAACGTCCCGAGCTTTTTCACCAAACATTAGCTGGCTGTTTCACTTTGTGATGCCTGTGCACACCCTTTTCCTAGGTCGTGTATTTTCATTCGTAAACCTTCCAGGGGCGAGAGAGGCAACAAAATCCCCTCTAATGGACATTCTCCCGCCGCATGCAAAAACTAAACACCTACGTAATTTGCTGTTTCTTGCCTATTGTGTGACGGAGATCACACACGTTAGCCTTTATCAATAATATGCAAAGTTTGCTTAGGTGAAGCTAATGATGAGAGGTCTCTATTCCAATAATGCTATCATTGCAAGATGGAACAATTGGACTTTGATACATTCGCGCAAGCAGGGCTTCTGCTTCTGAGGTAGCATCAAAGTTCCAAGATGGAACAGAAACACAAAAAGGGAATATCGCCAAGTCCTGTCTTTGGTCTTGTTCTTGCTAAGTCACTAACGTGAAAATAAGGAAGAAAATTATGAGAATTCCGAAGATTTTCAGCATTAAGGCCCTGTTGCCTGATATTGATGCATAATATTTGAGAAGTTCCCGCTGCGCGCCAGACACGTTACTAACACGGAGTGTGAGATAACATCAGAATATAGCTCAAAATGTTTGGTAAAGCATGCTCCCTGAAATAATGATATGACAGTCAAACCCACTTGGCAATATCCGACGTCTCGGCGTCTATTCTTTGTACTGTTTCTCCTTGTTGAGCTACCATCGTGGCAAGCTGAGTGAAGATCTGACCCAATTCTTGAATGGTACTCTCGATAGACTCAATAGCAGTCGCTCTCTGTCCTAAATATTGATCACTCTGTTGAGCTTGTATCTGCATTTGCTGACCTGATTCCTGGCCGTATGCGCTTGTTCCACCATTACCCATGTCTAAGGCCAAGTAATCATTTCCATCTTGAGATGCTCGGGCTTTGCCTTTATAATCTGATGAACCGAATGGACTCGTAGGACGATTTGGACCACCGTTCGTTTGATTATTGCCCTGAGGTCGTTGCGAAAGGCCCGATCCAGGTCTCGAATACGTATCCTTTAATGAGGAGGAAGAAGCTGCATTTTGGTAGAGTACTGAATCTGTTGGTTGATAAGATTGCGAGTGACGAGCACGCAGAACTTGAGTGAATCAGTAAGAACGGTATTTTCCGAAAGAGACAAATTCTTCTCTATTCATCTTCTAGTTACTCACCTGAAGGAGGCTGACTAGCGATTGCATTCTGGCTTGTATAACCGAATTGTTCGGTCCTGCTTTTCGAAGCTTTCATATTTTGTGTTCTGATTTCCAAAACATCCTTGAAGCCCATAGAAGTGTTTGCTAAAGCCCCTTGAAGCATAACAAGGACATTGTTATTATGCTCTTCAGCTTGTTTGCCCCCTCTCCCGCCTGCACTTGATCCCCCATTTGAAGCTAGCTTTTGTAAGTTGGCAATCTTGCTATTCAACGATGCAATGTTTCGCTTGATGATGTACGTTAGTTCGGATATCTCGACTGGCCGGTCATCGAAGAGAGTCTTGCGCTTTGCGACTGTATAATGATATTGAAGATGATGATGATGCCGAGACCAACAGGAGGGACGAGGCAGAAGGAGACAGAGGACAGCCCAATAGCAGGAATTGTTCAATTCGTGACCCGAAGTAGACAGCCTCAGCACTGAACAACCTGACCACGTCTACAAGTGCGCGAGCACCACTCACGGTGCGCCAGTTTCTCGAGCAGGCCCATCGTCGCTTGAATCTCCCTGCCGATGTCTGCAGCCTGACCCGCGAACTCTGACCTTTGAGACCGCCGTGCATCTCTGCTGTTGCCCGCTAGCAGGCGCTGTCGGTGCTCTGGGACATTTGCAAGCCTCAGACGGGCAGCCTCGACGGATGCCTTGAATTCCGCCGTTCGAGATGGCATGGCGCCGAGATGTGGGATTGATGTACCTCGGCGGTACTGGGGATGTGCTTCACACCACACTTCCAGAAGAGCAACTGTGATGTCGCTGGGTGACTGCTTGTGTTTGCGGTAGAGAGGCAAGAGTCAGGCTGCAAGATCTCAGTGCATCGGTGCAACGCGTCCAGCCTGGGTTGGTACGTGGCTGCAGTCTGGAGTCGATGGCTCGACCGAGTCGAGCTCTATGATTATCACAATGGATCACTGATATACTGTTGTATCTCAGCAGCATACTAGTTAGCCTCTGCATGCAGCTTCTGTGGTCTCGTCAAGGTCCAGCTTCACGCCACTGAGGACCTTGCACGTATGTATGCAAGCAAAACACAGTACAGTATGATAGTTACGGCCACTAATGCAGTCAAGAAAAGCTTCGATGTCGCTTCAAATCTCATCTCCAGCCTCCGTAGATGCCTTGCGATATACATGCATCCCTGCATTGGTGACCAACAATGTTACTTTGCAGAGTATGCTTTTGCAGGATATACGCCCAACATTCCTCGGTGACAGATCTGCCTCGTGAATGCCCCTCAATTCAGCCGCTAAACGGTGTCGCATAGTCTGCTCTCGCTGTCAGCCATGTCTCAGGCTTCGTTTGAAATTTACCTGCACAACTCAGGCAGACTTAGGCTTCATCTACTTCAACCAAACAGATCCCACCTACTTGGATTGTCATTTCAGGACAGCTTCAACACGTCAGAGGGCTGCCTGTCTTCTTCAACGAAAGGTGATCGCCAATTGTACAAGCACACCAAGAGAAGAGCTTGCACAAGAGGTTAGAAGATACAAGAAAGCATCATAAGTACGCTCGCTGCTACCATACCTCTATCCGCTTCAAGTCTCCGGGACAAGCCGCCAATCTGAATACTTCGACGAAGCCAGTCTGCAATTTCGTGAGCCCACCTCACCTGCCTGCGCATGCGCGACTAGTAAAGCAAGACTGCGGCGAAGCTTCCAGCCTAGCAGGACGCTTTTGCGTCCTGCGGCACGCTCGAAGAGGACTCTTGTAAATTCCTGTCAAGACTACCTCTTGATTACTCGAAAAAACCTCCATCTTCCGCACGAATGGACAATCCTGTTCGCGGCAGGCAAGCTTTTACCCTCACACGAACACTAAGCTCTTCCAGCCCAGCTCTCGAAGCTAGTTCACATCTTGGTACATCGAGTGCTAGTTTAGAAAGACGTCGGCTGCATGGAGAGGCTTCGAGCGGTCCTTCTAGCAATGCGGAAGACCGTGATAGCAGCCCTTATCGTGCACCGCAGCGTCCGCCACTCTGGACATCCAATTCACATTCTGGAGCATACCAGAATCTGACAAGCCGGCAACCAAGTCCCAACGGCTTGAATAGCAACGGACATGTTTATAAAAAGTCAGGAGGAGGTAGCTTTGCTCAATCGCGTGGGTATGACGGTGCGCCACCGTTGCATATCAGGGTAACTGGCAATCCTGGAGATCCACCTCGTCTAAATACCGCACGTCTTGGGCCAAGTACACCATTGTGGACAGGTCTAGGCAACCCTAGCACCCCTGGCATTTTTCCGCCGACCACTCTCGCAACAGGCGTAGTTGCGAGACGAGCCTTTCGTTCGCGAGCTTCTTTGCTCTCGGGTATAGCTCTATGCATGCTGGTCTTCTCCATGTATTTCACGACTTTCCATCCCGAAGCCTCAGGAGCGTTAATTAAGTCGGCGACAGCTCCACTGGAAAGCGCAGCTAATGCGGCGAAGGCAGTGATAAAAGGTGGAGGTGCCACAGGAGCTGATATGGAGGAAGAGAGCTGGAGTGACTTGCTCGGTTTTGGGGGGGACCTTCTGGATATCAACAGCTGGGGTCTTCTCAATTCGGGTAGGGATAAAGACGGAAATCTCCCTCTGAGCCCGTGGAATCGGTATAAAGAGACCTGGAATAGACACAGAGAAGATGCCCTTTTACATCATGTGGTTCCAAACAGACACGATGGGGTGAGTCATCACATCTGCAGCTTCAGAAGAGTCCGTACTGATGTATGCTCTTCCTCCTTCAGCGCGTATTGATAGAGGAAGGGAAGCCGCATCCCATACCAATTCTGATTGAGCGGGCCAAGAAGCGTTGGGTGGACTTACGAAGCCGGCAGAGTAAAACGTTTGCTCAAGCTGTCGCTGAATACGAACGAAGATATGGGCGGAGACCACCTCGCGGCTTTGATCGCTGGTACGCCTTTGCAAGAGCGCACAATGTACAACTGATAGAGTACGTACATACGCTATACGCTATATCAGTCTTCTCACAAAAGACTGAGTCTTGTTTCACTTAAAGCGAATTTGATCTCATTGAACACTCGCTTCGACCCTTCCGAGCCTTTGAGCCAGCTTCCTTCCGCCGCCGCGCTTCCAAAGCCGCTTCCATGGCCAATACTTGGCGGATACGGGTTACAAGAGGGCAAGTGTACCGAGAAGGCGAATTAGGCCACCACGAGCGCGCGCAGGGTGTCGTCGAAATGTGCAAGAGATTCAAACATGAATTGCCAGATATGATTATAGGATATAATGGACATGACGGTGCTCGAATCAACATTGGCTGGGAAGAGCGCATGCGTCTCGAAGACCTTATTGAGGATGGTGTCGAGGAACCATATCTACCCAAAGACGCTGAAATGGCGCCGATAATGGAAAGCCCTCCGCCCGGTTGGGGCATACCGCAAACGTGTCCGATAAACTCAGCGATGCGTGAAGCAGACTTCATCGTTGGCGATCCAAACATGAGCAGCACGGGCCTGGAGATTCCATCACCACCGGCAGGTGCCGTTGGAAGTCTAGTTGGTGGCTTCAAAGAATATTTGGATGTTTGCAATAGTCCGCAATACAGGCATTATCATGCTGCCACTTCGTGGTCTTTTCGTAAGCCCCGCTAATACGCGCCAACAATTAGCGAGCGATGGCTGATGCTGCTCGTATCTGTGTAGAGACGTGGCCAACAACTGTTATGCCTCTCTTCACGCCTGGCGTACATGCTCGCTTTGGGGACGTATACTGCGTCATCGACGAGCAGTTCAAGAATGAAGCTGTGGAAGGCTCAAGCTGGGAGCAACGCCACAAAGAGCAAGCTGTCTGGAGGGGTCAAGCCTCCGGCCCATTCTATGAATCGAGCACGCCATGGCAGTCTACCCAAAGACCGCGGCTACATCTTCTGACTCACAACAGGGAGGGGAGTAGACACATCGTCGTAGCGGACCGAGAGGGCATAGCTCGAAGAAAGACGGTCAAGAATGCGGTGGTAAGTCCTCTCTTCTTTGACACCGGCATTGTTGGACCTGCTGTACAATGCCTCGAAGAAGACGGGACTTGCGAAAAAATGGGAGAAGTTTTCGAAGGATTCGAGGATCGACTGACCTTCGAGGATCAAGAAGATTATAAGTATCAGCTTGATGTCGATGGAAACAGCTGGAGCGGTCGATTCCGCCGATTGATGTTGAGCAACGGAGCTGTATTGAAAGCAACTATTTTTCAGGAGTTTTGGACAGATTGGGCCGTACCTTGGGTTCATTTCATCCCACTGCAGGTAGACTACTCGGATATCTATGATGTTATGGCATTTTTCCGGGGTGGACCAACCGGAGAGAATGCACACGACGACCTCGCTCGCGAAATAGCAATGGCAGGCAAAACATGGGCTAAGAAACATATGAGATGGGAAGACATCGAAGCATACACATTTAGACAATTTTTAGAGTATGGCAGGCTGTATAATGCCGATAGAGAAGACATGGATTTTGTTTTGGAAGTTGCAGATTATGAACCTGTTTGGGTGAATGGACACTAGGCGCGTTTGACTGCACATACAGCATTACTAGAGCAGCAGTGACAATGTATATATCACAATTCTGATCTTATGTAGCATCATTTTAGTCGCACTGCTTACATAGCAAGAAAGTGGCCCACACTTTACTCTCTAATGTCGCTACAAGCATCATACAAGACCGCTAGATTGGGTGCAATCTTGGTGGCTCTCTCGTAGAATTCCTCTCCGCTTTGCTTCCACCATTCCAAGAAAGAAACAATATGCATGTCGAAATAGGTTCTCTGTTCGCCCAGCATATAAGGACCGCCTGGATTATCGGCAAGCATTTGATTGACGACCTTCAAGGCTGGGGTGGCTTTCTCCCAGCATTCGTCTACTGTTGCCTTGTCTTGATTGATGGATTCGGAGATGGGTCCCCATACCTCTTCGCGAGTCCGCCTGAAGTACTCGGATCCACGGTCGTCCAAGAAGTCAATAACTCGTGGCAGAAGAAGCGGAAAAATATGCGCAGTTATGCATGTACTTGTGTATGTCTGGAAACCACGGTACAAAGGAAGCATCCCCTCTGGGATGAGGCGCGGAGTATCCGGGAAGGTTTCGTCCAGATAGAGAGCTATCTTTAGAGAGTCCATAATGGTCTTGCCGTCATGATCAATAGTGGGAAGGGTGAATTCTTGCACTCGAGTGCCTTCAGCTGGCTCTACACCTTTCTTTTGAAGAAGTTCTCGCACATCTGGATAGCTGATAATCGGGCCTCAGTCAAATGTCGGGCATACTGGTGCCTGACCGGATATATGACAAGTTGCAATCACCTGATCCACTTGAGTTCGTATTCTTTCTTATTTAGGCCCTTGTGAGCAATTGCGTATTTTGACTTCAGAGTATTGCTATTGCCATGGATGTATATCAGATGTATCACTTTGCTGTTCCCCAAAATGGTACCTACGGAGACCAGCTCTCCTTCCTGAATATTGAACACAAGCGAGGCCGGGAAAGCAAAAGCAAAGCCGTGAGCTGTCTTTCTCACGCTTTTGCTTCGGGTGGTCTGGACATTTGATCTCACCGCTTGTTATCGAGATCGTAGAGCACAAGCATACTCTTGTAGTATCGTCTGGCTTGCGGTCGTATCGTTGGTTTAAGACGAAGTTGGTCTGTTTCCAGTCAGTCGGCAACACCTTCCCGAGCACGTGCTGTTTCTGCCACGATAGTGGCAACGAGTTGCATGATGAATGCTATGCAGCTCCGAGTTAATGGCAGGGGTGGACGAATGCATTTATCGGGTCGAAGGTCTATGCGTCGGGAGCACACCCGCACAAGCTCCTCAATGGTAGTATGTACAGGGATGAAGCTCAAATAAGGAGGATATCGCTACACGCACTGTAGAGTTTTGCAAACGAAGGCTCAAGCTGAAATATCCTGTTCAGAATCGCCGGATCCCATTCCTGTCTGGCACGGAGGGAAGCAACGATTATCAAATCCGCATAGGATCGATGTTGGCCTTGCAAGAAAGGGCCTTCATTCTCCTGCAACAGTTGACCCAGAAATGCCGTCCTCTGCGGTACTTCTTGCCAGATGAGATCTTCATCCTTCTGTGTAGGCCTGTCGTTGATGCTCGGTCCAAAAATCTCTGTCCTCGTACGGCGGTAGTAGGCTTCTCCTTTCTCGTCTAGGCTGTCTAAAATCTTGTGATAAACCAGCCTGAACAAACCGAAGTGACGCACACTTGTCAAATGCTCTTCAATCATCACAGCTAGGGCATGTGAAGAGCCAGGATATAAACTTGGAGCATCGGGAAAGGTATCTTCCAGATATTTAGCTATGTTTTTCGAGCCCATGATGATAGTATCCCTGTGTTCGATGGCCGGAAGGGTATACCAGTCTATGGACTCTCCAGGCGCGGGATTGACTCCTCTTTGCTTGAGATAGGGTGCTATATCGGGATAGCTCAGATAATGTGTCTTAAACTTCAGTCCCTTGTGCCGAAGCGCCAGGAGGGTCTTGCCGGTATTGGGGCTCGAAGCTCCATATCCGCTATGAGAAGTCGCACTAAGCACCACAGCCATATAAGCTTTCAGTACCAGTCAGCTCACTCTCTGCCGCGAGTATCGTAAAATATCAGCGGCGAATCATCGGGGTCGGCCATGCTTTGCTGTCTGATCAGGCAGCTTGTCCCTCTTCTAACCTCGATGGACTTGGGATGATATGGACTTCTTTGCGATGCAGTGAGTTATAGGCAGCTCTAGAGTGTCATCATCTGGGCTGAACGTACCGCCATTCGTGGTAGCTGTCCTGACATCAAGCAAGAAGCCACCTGCTCTTAGGTCACTATCTAGCTCGATCAGCTCAGGCCGGAAGAATAATGGGACGACCACGCCAACGATATATGCGCCTGCTACGCCAGCTGGTAAATCCGCTATAGCAGTGGTGCGCATTGCCGGACCTCAGGTGTCGAAAGTATGGGAGGCAACAAGAACACCTCGTACTGGAAAAGTGAAAGCCTGGCCTCCTGTTCCTAGAAAAGCTTTCCTGAGGGATATATACAATCCCATGTCACAGCAGAAGCTTGATCAAGGTCTTGTCATCTACTTTCCTGGTGAGATCGCGAAATCGCAATGTTGTGCTTGATTCAAAGAGTATGCTAATGCGCAGGTATCTTTCGCCACAGCCGAATCCTCCCTTACTGCACAAGAAATGATAGAATTGCATTTACACGGTTCGACAGCCGTAGTGAAGGCAGTACTTCAAGCGCTTTCTAGTCTTGAAGGATTTAGACCAGCCGAGCCAGGTGAATTCACAAGGCTAGCTTTTGACAGTGGCCGGATGGACCTTACAGAAGTGGAAGGTCTACGCGATCTTATCGAAAGTGAAACGGAAGCTCAAAGGAAGCTAGCTATTATGCAAGCCGGAGGAGAGATGCGTAAAGCATACGACAGCATGCGTAAAGACCTCATATCCGCTATGGCTATTGCCGAAGCCATGATTGATTTCGGAGAAGATGAACAAATCGATGCTTCTACGTTTGACTCAGGTGGGTCGGTCAGATCTATCATTGCTTCCATATAGACATCTAACGATAGAACATATAGCCGTAGAGCGCGTATATCAGCTTCGTGACAAGATCAGGCATCACCTTAATCAAGCCGCTAAAGCGGAGGTCATACGCAATGGTATACGCTTGGCTATCTTCGGAGCTCCTAATGCTGGCAAGAGCAGCTTCTTGAATTGGCTAGGTGTGTTTCATCAACTATGATCAATACTTTAGTTACATTTCATTTACGTTTCTGACCTTTTTCATAGGCCAGCGTGAAGCATCTATCGTAACAGCGCATCCTGGAACTACGAGAGATATAGTAGAAGTGTCGCTAGATTTCCATGGCTTTCCCGTTATCGTTTCAGATACGGCTGGTTTGCGCGAGACGACCAATGAAGTGGAAAGCATCGGAGTTCAGCGTGCTAAAGCAGCGTGAGCGATACTTTTCCCATGTAAAACTGTGTCCTTTTTGACTTGACTGACGCGTGTTCTATGCAGTGTCCAAGTTTCGGATTTGAAAATCTGTGTTATTTCGCTCGAAGAGCTTGTCGGATCACCAGAAACCAAAGCTATAGATCCAATGTCCGCTTCTCTAGTGGACTCGAATACGCTCTTTGTACTAAACAAGACAGACATAATACCCGAAACCCCAGAGCTACGGAAGCAAGTCTCTCAAGCCCTGGGGATCACAGAGGACAGCGATCGCATGCTATTCGTCAGTATCGAGCGAAAACAAGGTCTTGACAAGCTTTCAAACTGTCTCAAGAGACTTGTCGAGGAGAGGTACGCTTCCTTGTAATTCAAAGTATCGACTTGCGACCATTTGACAGTGAGCTTGACTTGTTGGCAGATTTGATATCGGAAATCAAGGCGAGACACTCCTAGTCACACGAGAGCGGCATCGCTTTCACCTTGAAGAATGCCTACGATGCCTGGATGCGTTCTTCAGTCAGTTCTAGAAGAGTGTCATCCTAAAACGTCTGTTTACTGACTGCCTGGCTGTCTTCCTTTTGCTACAACAGGCATGGACCCTCATGTGGATCTAGTCGAAGCTGCCGAGGAATTGCGGTATGCAGCTCAAGCGCTCGGCAAAGTGACGGGTCAGGTGCAGGTGGACGAGATACTTGATGAGCTCTTTAGCAGCTTTTGCATCGGCAAATGAGGTGCTTGTTAGCAGATTGACAGAACTGGTGCTTGTATCCAGTCAGGCATGTGCGTGGAGGTATAGGGGATCAGTATTAGCGCTGTTAAAGCTTCGGTGATTAAGAAGACCACACAACACGCGCAGGAAACCTGTTGCCGCCTGTTCAGAGCCATCGCTATTTGTCCCGCGTACTGCGACGAATCATTTGATCTTACGCTTCGAAGTCTTGGCTTGCTCCGGCTCACCCAAACTCGGCCATATGTACTACGGACTGGTAAGCTTGAAGGCAAGGCTACGAGTGTTGCACGATACAGTACGAGGACGCGATACCGGAAGTCGCAGCAGGCAGATTCCAGTTACCATAAGACGGTACAGAGCTACAAGGTCTGGCCCGATCGTACGAATGCAAAACTCCGAAGTGGATTCCGCAGCATTGGCCATCCCCGTACCGCAAGCAGACGGAAATACGTCGGTGTAACGTAACTTATCCAGTTCACTGCACATGTGAAGATCTATGATAGCCTGCTTGCATGCGGCAATGGTCAATCACATACGCTCGCATGACAACTGTCGGTGATGCAGGTTGCCGAATGACACTCTCGGTAATAATTGCAGCATTATTGGTCTTTTCTATTTCTGCATACAAAGTATAAGAACCTTCAGTAGTTACCACAAAGGAACAGCATCCTTCGGGACTTCGGGATTCACAAGCCGACTCATAAGGAAGCAGGCCGATGCGAACACGAGGTTGCAGGTGGGTCGCTCGCTGGACGGAGGCCTGGCCCGTGGCGAGCTGCCTGCAGTGCTTTTGCGAGCTTGATAACGTCCGTTTGGCCGGTGCATGAGCATACGTGCTTGATTCTCTCTTCCTCTCTCACTCCTTCCCGCTCTCAGCTGAATCGTGCCTCTGCCTGTGCAATCATGCCATATCAAAAGCTGCCTTCGGTGAGTGGCACTACCGGTATACCCACCATCCTTCGCCCGGCCTGTGTGAAGACAAGTGCACGCGCTGACAGTGATCTTGTATCTCTACCAATCCTGTGGGCTGTTCATGCTGCCTTTGCTCGTGTCACAACAGGGCACAGAAATGTTCTACTCGATACCGACCTGCACCGACCAGCGGCTGGCGCTCGAGAAGCCATACATTGATCCTGCAAGGCCAACGCTTCTCATAATACACGGAGCTTCGAGTGATAGCAGAGCATGGGTCGAACAGATACAGGATCCAGTCCTCAATCAGAATTTCAACTTTGTCAGTCGTCGTTTAGTGGTGATAGTGCTGCGTATCACGGACCTGTCATGTCAGACGGGCAGGTACCTACAAGCAAATCTGATATGGCGGCGTGACTGACTTCGACTGCGGTCTTCGTAATAATGTGACTACCCTACAGGTCTGCATCGATCTTCCCTTCGTCGGATGTAGGTGACATGGCACTATCCTCACACTATGCTTGACCATGCAATATGCTGACCGCGAGATATACCCGCCTACCTCCACAAAGTAACTCGGACACCCCACGACTGGAAGCCAGGCCGTACGCCAGTTCAAGTACCTAAAGAAGGCGAATTACCGGCCATTCCTCCCTTGATATCCATGGAGAAACAAGCCGAAGATATTGTCGATTTGATTAAGAAGCTGCAATTACCCCAAATGCATATCATCGCCAACGGAGTCAATACTCCAATATGCTATTATCTTTTACTGAATTATCCAGAGATGTGGAAATCGGCTGTTTTACTGTCTCCAGCGTCACTTTATGAGGTTGGTCGAGTGCAACAGTCTTAGATACTAATGGCTACATGCCATTCTGGGAACAGCGTGTACTGACGGTTTAAGCTCTTCCTACAGACGCAACATAATAAAGAACAGTTCGTTGAACTATGGCGCGCTTTTCTTGAGTACGTTTTCTGTTTAGCATACACGTTCCAACAATTGCTCAATTGCAGACTGACTGAATTCCATGATCTCCTTGAATTTCTAATTCAACAGGGATGATGAACACGACGAGGAGGAAGCTATCCGGGGGTTTTACTCTATGTTCTTCGGGCCACAAGCAGGCCCAGAGCCAGAACGGAGACAACATTGGGACAGAGTATGGCATACATATTTAGGCTCAGGAGAGTCAAAAGAATATGTTTTTGGTAAGTTGGCTCTCCTGTTTGAAGTGTCCATCATGTATCTCGCTGCTCCCGCTCGTTGGCCATTTATTCTCTTCTTTCGATGTCCGCTGATATGCTCTTACTCTCCGCAACGTGCCGGCTACAGGTCAATGGGCAACTAGCATCATCTTACGAGAGGGCTATTCGGACGAACGCGTCAAGGAGGGCTTCAAGGTTCCTATTTGTCTGGCTTCGGGGTCTGAGCGTGAGTTGGGTCGAGCATGGGAAAATTGCAAATGTCTGGAGGAATGCAGGCTGATGCCACAGATATTCCTCTATATCCAGACGTCATACATGCTACAGGTTGGTTGATAGCTGTCTACGTTGACGCTATTGCGCATAGTAAATGGGACTACGGCTGACGAGACGAGTGTTCTGCCATATCTCACAGCACACGCGGAAATTGAAGCAATTTTAAGGCAATCAGCAGCCTGTCCGTTCTACGAATCACATTCACTGGGAAGCGCACCTACGATGGCTCAAATCACTCATCCTAGGGAGGTCAATAGAATTATCTGCAAGTTCGTAGCTAGATGTGAGGGACGACGCCATTCCGTTTACGATGCACATGTCACGGGATATAACAAGTCGTGGGATGTGAGTGAGATCAACTTGCGCAGCCTCTTTCCAGCGGGGAATATTGATACGCCTGCCAATCAATGCAGAAGCCATATGGGCAGCTCGACAAGAAAGCTGTAGCTTCGGAAGCCATCAGCAAGCGTCCGAGCGCAGATAGGTCTCGAGGCAAGAATCGAGGCCTATATAGCCTCGTTCAGGCTATGAGGCGCCCATCAACAGGGGACTGAGCGATACGAGGGATGAGGTCGTGCCATCAGCCCTATTTCCCCGTGCCTCACGGTCCCCCCTAAGCCAGCAAGCTGTAACAGGTCTGCCATTATGGTTAAGCAGTATGAGCCAGTAGCGTCTGACGTAGTGACTTAAAGATAGCACCTGCAGGCGGTTAGTCTGACCGTAATGCGGTGTAGCGTGCAGATGTGTGTGCTGTATGTGCGTGAAAAAGTTTGTATCGTGTAGCATAGTTGGACCGATTACTGAATTACGCCGAGCAGAGAGAATTATCAGGCTATTTGGAGATGGATACTCGTCGCTATTCGTTGTTGCTCTACCAGTTTGCACTAGTGAGTATATAAAAAGCCACGCCTTGCAGATTTGACAGTGAGGTGTTTGGGTCACGTGCACCGTAGGAGACAAGCCGAAGACATCCTGCCTGCATCACATCGCCGGTCACGAGGTGGACGAGAAAGCGAAGGGTGCTGAAGAAGACTACAGCAGGGTTGCTTGTTCGATAAAGCTCTTCTTCGCTTCTCTATCTATCGACCACACTGCCCATCTTCGACTGCCTCCAGTATGCCCTGCTCATTCGAGATCCAAGTGACACGCGAGGTGTGCACGACAGTGTCGCCCGCTCCCGTTGAAAGCACATTCGCGACTTCACCAGCTGGTGACGCAGTTGCTTTCCCACCAGAAGCTCACGCAAGACGTTGTTCTGTTCCTTCGATTCCTCCTCCCGCATATGAAGGCAGCTACTCACCCAACGACAATGACAATTCTGCAACTCGTCCTCCACCGCCCGACTATACCAAGTTCACAGAAACGACAAGAGCGGAACGCTGTTTCTACTATGGGTTCCTATTGTGGGCTTGACGGTGTCCTCTATACTGCGTCAAGCCAGCCTTCTAACCTCTGTTCTTACGAATACTATCTATTCAGCTGTCCCGTCTGGATCTACGGCTTCCTGCACTTTTGGACCGTATTCTCGTCGACACCTCAAACCATGCCACTGAAAGAGACAGAGCTGCCGCAATGGCTCGACTCAGCGACAGGGTTGCCCTTGTATACCACTACTTCTCCCTCATCCGCCCCTTCATCCCCATCACAAAAGACATTTTCATGGCGACGTAGAAGCTCCTCCTCATCGGCACCTGGACCCTCCACATCCACCGTCTTGATGATGAATCGACCGGATATATACTCTGCATGGAGAAAAGAGGAGAGGAAGTGGGCATTGAGGAGTGGATATGCCATGACTGCATCATGTGCTTTGCTCATCATGTTCCTATTCATTTGTGTTCAAACTGGCGTCTTTGGATTCTCCTTCTCTCAATAGCCCCTTTTCAGAAAAGAGAAGCATATAGATAATGTAGTAATTATATAGCATATAGACACTATTTGTGGGTTACTTAGGTATTTCGACGCGAGATGGCAGATAAATCTACAGGTTGGTCGGATTCCTTAGGTAGAAGTTTCCGGAGGTCCAGCTACTTTCCGAGGTTCGATACTACCAGTGATTGGATCTTGCATCTCAGTCCATGATATAGGAGTGAGCCTGTTTCCCGTATCTGTATGCTTTGCGAAAACTACGCCTAGGTCGCTTCTTGCCGTAGAGAGATAATAAGATCGCACATCTCCGAGTGAAATCTGTAATGTCGGATTGCGTTGAGGGAAGAAGAACAAAGCCGTCAGTAATCAGTACATCAGTAAAAATTATTGTTCATGCAATAGACTTACCACACTCGCTCTAACGACATCGCCAGGTCTAAAGCAATCCCAGATTTTCAATTTGTCCGAGCCTGCATGGAGGAGGAGGGAGAGAGCATCAATAAATCAGTCCTATACTTGTACCTAGAAGACTTACCTGTAGATCTGATATCATTCAGCCTGATGATCCCTTGCCAATCTTGCTGACATGGTTTTCCATCAACGCTAATGATGTTCAATACAGCTTGTACTCTAGTAAGTCTTGTCACTGTTCCCAGAACCTGCCAACGCATCAAAGTCAGCCTGATGCTCATATAACAAGATCGATAAGGCATCTTGTAAACGTACAGTATTGCCTGTCTCTGGCACACTCGCATTCTCCTCCTTCCCTTGAACGCCTACAAGTCCACCTTCGCGCACAGCAGTTCCTACGGCAGATGAGAAGATCGTGCCGTTCCGCTCGAAAGCTCCCTTTCCTGGAGCAACACTAGCTGTTGAAGTGCTGTTTGAAGGCTCGTGAAGAGGCTGACCAGGTAATACGGAGGGAGCTGCCATTGTTCTATGTTTCTGAGCTCAGAAAGAGACAGTTCCACAACTGATAACTTAGACGCAACTTCTTCAAGAGCGATCGAGCAGAAGAGCTGTAGTAAGTTACAGGTCGGGACTTCAGAAGACATCTGAAGTGATGGTTAGTGACAGTTTTACGAATGCGTAGGGTTGAAGTGGGGCTTTTCTTATGCGGACGACAACTTATTCATTCCAAGCTTTTACTACAAGCACACTTGAAAGTCTGCGGGGTGTATTCAAAATTACAAGCGTGATTTCAACCAGCTCCTGTAACAGGCGATGGGTGAAATCACAGACAGACGTGCGTACGTGATCACTCTTTCATAATCCTCGTCTATCATTCTTATTCTAAATTAAAGCATGAAGCTTAGAGGGTTCTCCAAAGCCTGCTTGAAAGCAGCCATCCATCTAGCTCCAACAGCACCATCCACAATACGGTGATCAGCGGATAGAGTGACCTTCATCACGTTAACAGCCTTGAAGCCCTTTTCGCTCGTTTCGTCAAGAACCAATTTCTGTTCCGTTGATCCAACAGCTAGAATGCATGATTGAGGTGGGTTGATGATAGCGGTGAAAGAGTCGATTCCGTACATTCCCAAATTGGAAATGGTGAATGAACCACCTTGGTATTCTTGTGGTTGTAGCTTGTTATCGCGTGCTTTGCCAGCTAGCGTCTTAATGCTTGATGAGATGGATGCTAGTCCCTTGGCGCCAACATCAGTGACGATGGGTGTGATGAGTCCACTTGGTGTGGACACGGCGATGGCGATGTCGGCCTTGGCGTATCTGTAAAGAAGTCAGTTAGCTGTGTCACCACCCACACTATGAAATGGACTTACTGTCTGACAAAGTCACCCATCCATGCGGAGTTGACTTCTGGAACATCTTGCAGAGCAATAGCGGAAGCCTTGACAACGAAGTCATTAACAGAAAGCTTCATTCCGCTCTTGACGCCATCCTTTGAACCCTTTTCAGCGGCATTGGCAGCCTTGTTGAACAATTCCCTAAGCTTGAGGACTCTATCCATGTTGATCTCAGCCGTTAGGTAATAATGTGGTGTATTTTGCTTTGATTCCGTCAATCTGCTAGCAATGACCTTGCGCATGTTGGAAGCTGGAACATCGGTATATGCCAAAGGAACGGTCATATCCTTTGCTGGTGGTGAACCAGGTGGCATTGTGGTTGATGAAGGAGGAGCACCAGATGATGCGGAAGCACCAGCACCAGCGGAAGCTGCGGCAGGCTTGTAGTTTTCGATGTCAGCCTTGATGATGCGGCCATTAGGTCCAGTACCCTTAACCTTGCTGAGGGGAATACCACGGTCGAGTGCCATCCGCTTTGCAATGGGACTAGCAAAGATAACATCGCGGGCTTCAGGTCCGCTGCTGCTGGATGACGAAGGGGCGGGCTTGGAAGACGATGATGAAGACTCTTCCTTCTTTGGTGCAGGCTTATCTTCCTGTTTTGGCTCTTCCTTCTTGCCCGACTCTGGCTCGGAACTCTTTGGTGCTTCCGACGAGGGCTCTTCCTTCTCTGCCTCTTTCTCTACCTTTGCGATATCCGCATCGTTGATTTCGCTTGCTTCTTCAGCTACGATGGCAATAGCTGAGCCAACGGGAACGTTCTTTGAGCCATCTCCAACCTGTTATCGCAAGACATCGCATATCAGATCAGTTTTGAAAGGTCGAAGGTCTCCATTGTAATCTAATCTCGAGCGATCGAACGGGATCCCAGCTTCCGTGTTATGCACGACGTACCAAGATTTTAGCAACGACACCCTCTTCTTGTGCTTCAACGTCCATTGTAGCCTTGTCTGTTTCCTGTGGTTATCACAGACGTGTCGTATTGACAGGTGTAATGGAAAAGTTCAGTCATCGGCTAAATTAGCAGTAACGAAGGATCCACTTACAATCTCAACGAGGACATCACCAGGAGCAAAAGACTCGCCTTCCTTCTTCTTCCACGTTGCGATACCACCTTCAGTCATGGTAGGACTCATTGCTGGCATTGCGAACTTGGACAGTGCCTGCTGGAGTGCCGAAGCGTGCAGTGCTGTGTTTTGTAAGTATGCAGCATCCAGGTTTGTAACCGATAGAGAGTTGGGGAGATTGTGCAGAAACACAGCGAGAATGGTGTGGTCAGCGGGACTTCGAAGCCGAACAGAGAAAAGCGATACACACCCCTGCATGGCGAGGACTGCTTGGATGCGACCGTCCTGATGGCCCTCGTAGCAGTGAGGCGGAACATGGCTTGATTGAGGAGTCTGCTGGAGCTTGGTGAGGGGACAGAGAGTGTGCGGACTGGACGTGACGAGCTGCGCGAAGCTGCACGTAATCACTCGCTGATGCAGGGATGTCCTGGCTGAGATGGAATAGGTCGAGGTGAGGTGTGGTCAAAAAAGCAAAGCCGTTCTCGACCTGAATGCTCAACGGTAAGCGAAATCTGGCAGAAGAAGACGATCGAGGATTTTGATATTCGACAAGTAGTAGTAATGGAGTGACAAGATAGCCATATACGCATATACACACACTGGATCACTTGGCCCACCATGCCCGGGCGAATCATAAGGGCCAAGAGGGACCCCCTCGAGCACCCGCCAAAGCCGATGTATGCCCTCGGTCTGGAAGGCAGCGCCAACAAGTTCGGTGCAGGCGTGGTGCAGCACAACCCAGATGGAACAGTCGAGATACTGTCGAATATCAGGCATACATACATCACTCCTCCGGGTGAAGGATTCCAGCCTGGAGATACCGCGAAGCACCACAAAGAATGGGCACTCCAGGTCGTCCGAGCTGCCGTCAAGCAGAGTGGCATGGATGTCGAGGAGATGGACTGCATATGCTATACAAAGGGTATGCATGAACCTTACGCTTTTGTACGCCTTTCGGTCTCTGACCAGATCTCCACAGGTCCTGGCATGGGTGCTCCGTTGCAGACGACCGCCCTCGTGGCAAGAACGTTGGCAGCCATGTATCAAAAGCCTTTAGTAGGCGTAAACCACTGTGTAGGACGTGAGTTTTGCAGCTACCATCTTTAATTGCGGAGACTGTTCTTATGGATGACGTCTGACAGACATTGAAATGGGAAGAGTCATCACTGGAGCGTCAAACCCAGTAGTCCTATATGTATCTGGCGGCAACACCCAAGTCATTGCGTATTCGCAACAAAGGTACCGCATTTTCGGAGAAACACTTGATATAGCTGTCGGAAACTGTTTGGACCGTTTCGCAAGAGTCATCGGATTGCCAAATGATCCTGCTCCGGGTTATAATATCGAGCAATGGGCCAAGAGGTATGAGGGAATAATTCCACCTTTTTCTTGCACAGAGTTGAAACTGACTAGGATATACTCTTGACCAATAGAGGAAAGCGACTGCTTAATATTCCATATTCAACAAAAGGCATGGATATCGCTTTGGGCGGAGTACTTGCACAAACGGAAGCATACACTCGTGACCCTAGGTTTCGAACGACACAAACGGCAGGGAAAGCAAGTAAAGCATTAAAGAAAGCAGCTGAAAAAGCTGCAGAAAAAGCAGCAGCAACAGCTTCTTCTTCCACTTCCTCATTATCGAGTTTGCGGACGAACGGAATAGCCAAATCAGATGAGGAAGATATTATTACACCTGAAGATCTGTGTTTTTCGCTACAAGAAACACTCTTTGCTATGTTGGTCGAAATCACAGAGAGAGCTATGGCTCATATTGGAAGTAAAGAGGTTCTAATCGTTGGTGGCGTTGGAAGCAATCAGCGCCTGCAAGATATGATGGGTATAATGGCTCGCGAAAGGGGTGGCAATGTCTTCTCTACAGATGAGAGGTATGTCTCATAGATATGCTATATCATTTAGTATACGCACTGACATAGGAGGTCTGGGCAGGTTTTGCATTGATAATGGCATTATGATTGCACATGCTGGATTGCTAAGCTATCGTATGGGATTCGAAACACCCATCGAGAAGAGTACATGTACACAAAGGTGAGCTCCGTCGCAAAGACTACCGCAAATTAGATATGCTGATTACATTTCAACATCGCTAGGTTCCGAACGGACGAAGTCTTCGTCAAATGGCGAGCGTGATAGCAATGTAATTCCAGTGGCCCATTGCGGGTCGGCTCTGTTGCGTTAAAACTTTATGTAGCACAGCATCTTGCCTTGCAAGAGGTTTCACCTTTTATTGCCTATCATGATGATGATGATTTGTTGTTGTTACAACGATAATGCTACACTGTTTACGGCGAGATTTTTCCTTTTGCTTTCTATACTGCCCTTAAACCTTGACGAGAACTAGGAAGGTGCTGGGAAGCTGCTATTCTCTGACACACTTCAAATATCTGTGTGCATGGAAGGTAAAGTGGCGCTCCTCTGCACCTGCCAAGAGTCGCCTAGCGTCCTTGTATTGAGCTATTAGGGAGTATATGATATCTAGGAGAAATTGATGAGAAAACTGCATGCAGCAAACTAATCTGCAAAATTATCGAGGGTACGAAACGACCGATGAGAAACAGACCACGAAAAGGGCAGGGTATACAGGTAGCCCAAAAATAGGATTATAGAGGTATCGAGCTTGCTGGAGAGCTTGTGAAAAGAACTTTGTTCTATTACTACATACGCTCGGATCTCGTTGGCAATGACCATCTGCGTAACGGCCAGACTGGGCTCATTCCTTACATCGGCTTCTTGTAGTATACCGTCGTAACATACTGTAGTTAAGCGAAGAGCAAAGAACGTGAGCATCGAACTGGGAGAAATGTAGAGAGACTGGTAATTGTGTCACCTTCCGACGGTATCGAGTGGTCACGCCGACACTTAGCAAGCCACCTTTAATAGGACTAGCTGCTAAATGATTCAGGACTGAATGGTCTGGCTTTGGCAGAATCGAATTATCGTCTCCTGATCCTCTTGCAACTAGGACTGTAGCATTAAGAACTCCCTTCTCCAACTGAGCAGGCAACGAGGGCGGTTGGATTAATGCCAGCTGAGATAAAGGCTTTCTCTGCAGCGCTAATACTGCGGGATTAGGCAAAACATTCGGAATGGAAGATGGTCCGTTATTTCCACTTGGAGAATAGTTGCGAGATTGGTCAAATTGTGGAAGAGCGGGAGTCGGGAGAGAGTTAGATGATTGGTAATTATGCTCGTATTCAAGCTCCCGAGCGGCGTCTTGAGCATCGAGTGCAGCTTCTGACGCCTCTCCATATGCCAGAAGCACAGCAGGAATTTCCTGCGTCCATTGCTCGTCATCGTGTTCTTCATCCGAGTCGATGAGCGTGTCTGCTCCTTGGCCTTTGGGTATTGAATCGACCTTGTGTACCTAATGCATCACGCAATGGTCAGCTAAGAGCTCTATACAAATCTAAGCGGAGATATTGGCTCTTACTTGTAGGTAGTTAACCAAGTTTCCGTCTGCATCTGTTGCACTCGGGAGGTATTTGGATGTTTTCCACTGCTTGTCGACAATGAACTTCAGGCTATGAGCGCCTGGCGGAAGTTTCACGAGAGCGGTAAAGTCTTTATCGTGTTTAGGGTCGTCACTGAGTCACGGATCGACACAGTCAGCATTTTACGAAGCGTACAGAAGTAGGACACAACTTACGGGTTTCGTCGCAGCTCAATCTTTGTTGACCAGCCTTTGGCGAATGTACCAGTGACGAAGACTTGGGAAGGCACTTTCGTCTGCAATGTTCCAGTACCATCGAGACCTGATGCACCCGTTGTCTCTTCTTCTGCTTTCCAAGTAAGCAAGGTAGCAACTCCGTCTGGTCCAGCGCCCAAGTCAACTGTTGCATTCTTGACAGCTTCTTGGGCTTTAGGATCTTGCGCGAGGGTGGGGTTCAGTGCTGCAATAGGTGCAGCGGCAGGTAGTGTGTTAGGTGGATTGCCAAGCGGAGGTGTGGAGCCAGGAATGAGTGGAGAGGAGAAGTCTGTCTTTGCTGCTGCAGACATAGCAGCATTTGAAGTGCCGGCTGCGCCTGCACCCATCGCCGGTAGAGGATTGCCTGTGCTATCGGTGATGGCATGGGAGAGTTCGCTCGGCATGCAGGTAGGAACTACGATTGGCACATCGGGGGGCAGTTCTGGAGCCAAGATGGTTTCAGTCGGTTGTTTGAGTGGTGAAGGGATCGGTACAGGCATGGTGAAAGAGCCAGAAACGCCTGGAGTGGGAGGTTGCGATTGCTGCTGTTCTTGCGTACTCACTGCTGACAGGTGACGCTGCTGAACCGTAACATTCGATGTTGCAGGTGACGCTTTTTCCCGCGTCGATGAACTTTGTCTTGCGTTTCCTGCTTGAACCTCTTCCACGAGCACAGCTGCGCGCCCTCTGTCAGCTTCTTTAAGCTGTCCTGACTTCAGAAGCGATGCCAGTTGCGCAGGATCTACAGCATGCCCGGGCGCAGAAGGAGGCGCGTGATGGACTTCATTGTGCCTGATAACAAAGCCGCTAGATTGTGCAGACGAAGAGTCCTCATTTGTCGCAGATAGAATCGTCGGGTCGCCAGTCTCAAAGCGGCGGACTTGTGCCGTATCTACTGGCGGCAGTTTGACTCTTCGGCTCGAGTCTGAGGAGACCTTGGATAGCGGTTGGAAAGGCGTGGTAGGAGAAGTAGACAGACTCGGGGCGTTGTTGTTCTGAGACGCCTGCCCTGCAGACGTGCCAGCAGCGTGCAAGGCTGCAGCTTCAACGACGGGCTGTGCCTTCTTGCCGAAGCCCTCTTTGATGCCATCTTTGTGCCGTGCCCAGCGCGCAGCTGGAGACAAGGCTGCCGAAGACGCTGTGGGTGATGTTACATTGGCGGTAGGGTCTCTCGCTGCTTCGCCGCCCAAGGGCGTGGGCGCCATAGGAAGTGCATCGTCGCCGCCAGCGTCGCTGCTCTGCGGGATTCTGAGCGAGGTCTTCGGGCTCGTATGCACGCTGGCAGCAGGTGTCTGGGCTGCAGAGCTGTTCTGTCGCGGTGGAAAGATAGACTGTCTCTGCTGCACTGGAGTGCCAGCTGCAGAAGGCGTAGCTGTTCCGCCTCCGCCTGCTCCACCTCCAGGCGTGCCCGTCATCGAAAGGCTCATATCAGGCATGTCGAGGCTCTTCCTGCGAGGCTTTGTCGGAGAAGTGCCCCCACCTCCGTCGCGGGGTCCATCTCTAGACGAGAATCTACCTAGTGTGCTTTCCCTGTTGCTCGTGCCCTGCTGCTGCTGCTGCTGATGTCTCTCTCGTAGCGAGCGTGTGTAGTGCAGACCTGGGCGACCAGGCGTGCGCCTCTGCTGCGGCTCGGTGCTCCCGCCAGCTGAAGCAGCACCACCACCATGTTCAGACTGGTGCTGTGTAGTAGATCCTGCCTGGCCCATCCTGCTGTTCGTTACCTACACCCCGGCATCGGTGGGTGGACTGGGATGAGCAAGACCAGCAGTCGACGACTTCTTTGGCAAGGCGAGGCAGCTCTTTCTGCTTCCGACCGCAATCATCACCAACCATCCCTGACACACTCAAGATAGCTGCAACAATAGGTCGATGGCATCTCATGCACCTCCGTGCTGCAGCTCCAACTGCTTCTCTGCAAAAGATGCCTGGGCAGCCAAAGCTGACTGACTGAGTTGCATGCATAGCATCGGGCCGCTTACGCTTGCAAGCGAGAGGCTATGGAGATGCACATGCAATCAGCACACTTTCATTTCTACTCTTCTGCTGTCTCCCAACTGCGACAAGGTGCATCTAAGTCTTTAGGGGCAACCACTATCGCGCATCAACAATGAGACCAAGCGGCGTCATGGTGAGTTGGTTGGCACTTCGGTTATCTCTTACGCGTCCGAGGCCTGCACAGACTTTGGAAGAGCTGCATGCCCAAATGTATGTATTAACACCTTATCACGTATTGGTGCATCACCTCCTAGCGGACGGGGTATCAATGGCTGCTAATGTGATTTCACAACCTCCCCGACCTTTGCTTTCCAGCGACGCTTTAAGCAATGCCACGATGAACCAGATAGGGGACCCTTCAGATCTATTTGTAGTACATCGGGAGTTCCAAATGCTGGTGCAATCAAAATGTGCTCGATTGCAGGAATTGGGGCTATGCGTGACGCTTTCAGCGATGATAGCATTCCGTTTCTTGAAAAATTTAGCCTACACCCAATACAAAATCAAGAAGGTCCGGCAAGTGGAATACTTCCTTCTGGAAGTACTACGCGAAGCAGACCGTTATCAGAAGCTTGACGAGCTGCCATCGCTTCTCCTTGGCGCCATCAAGCTTTGCGGAATATTATGCAATGCCCAAGACACTAACTCACGCGAAGCCCAATACAAGGAGCTCACAACTTTATACGATAAGTTTTCCAAATTTTGCAAGTCTCGTGGGATCCAAGCTCCTTCCCACTCTAGTGTGGCAACACGCACAGTCCCGAAGCCAGGTAGTTCTTATGCAGCTTCGACCTTCTCTGTTGCGTCTTCGCGGTTATCAGTCAACGCTGGAGCTACGCCCAGTCCGACTGAAATTATGAAACGCTGGATGGCCATGCAGCCTCCGTCGAACTCGCCTCCTCAGTCTCCCCAAGAACTCCTGTAAGTTCGCGTGTTCTAGACTTGCATGCACTTCGGCCGCTTGTTTGACGTTGTATTGCCATGATCTCAATCTCTCATACGATGCAGGCTTGAAATGGTAAACAGAACAGCAATGTACAACGAGTCAAACTTTGAAGACTTTCGTGAAGTAGTTTACTTACTACAGCATTTCAAGGAATTCTTCTTCACTTTTTCGAGTCTCCAAAACTATATTTGTGCGGCTATTCTACTGCGGGCTTTGCTTTTCAACTTTTTCAAATGACAATGGACCGAATTTGGACGAACATTCGGGCAGTCGGGGCACTGATTGATTCTGCAAATAGAGTCCCCTGGCAGCTTTCGACACTTCAGGTATGCTTGCTGGAAATAAAGCGGAATTACAGCAAGGTAAAGGGAAAAGCAGAGTTACCTTTTTGGCAGACAAGGGACATGTTGGCTTTGGTTTGCTCGTGTATGAAGGGAATTATCAGCCTGGGCGAAGTAGGGTCCGTAAACTTCCAGAAATTCGGTGCACTATCCAAGCGCCAGCAACCTGCAGAAGTGAGGGTGCCCATACCCAACTCAGCTCCCTTTAGGCAGAGTGCACAACCTACATATTCCCCAGCGGAAGACAGCACGAGCTCGTCGAGACATGGTCGGCCTCAAGCTGTATTTCAATATCCACGAACTCCTTCGCCAGTTAAGCGACTTACAGGAACAGCCCATACGTCTAGATAGGGCTTTCCAGGTGTCATCCAGCTTAGCACTAGGCGAATCTTTCCTGACGTCGGCTACATCTGTTGTACGGCGCTGAATGTTACGGGAAGTCCCAATACGGACTCCTCTTCTTGAATTCTGATCTGATCCCATCAATTACAGCAGTTGCATTTTCCTATAGACTTGCCAACTAAAAGCATGCTGGAAATTGACTTAGGCCCAACCAATCTACAGTAGCACGATGCCATTTCTTGCCGGATGCAACAATTGGCGAGCCTTGCCTAAACACAGGGTTCGTGGCATGGTGTTATCGCCAAGGAGGAAGAGTGATATCATAATATTATGATTGTCTGTGACTGCTGGATGATGGCGGCCAGCTTTGCGTTTCGAGCAGCTTCTTTTGCCAGCTTTGCATTGATGCTGGGGAAAAAGACACGAGAAGCAGGAGTTGCAGATTGTCTGACAGGAGTATATGATATGGTGGGCCGTCCGTCTGTACGGTATCTAGGTACTAGATGGACAAGCCAGCTGTCGGTGTGCTGTCATGAGCGATGGTATTTGCCGGTGTTAGCTGGCTTGAAGCATATGCTGGCCGCACTCCGGCAAATTCTCGGTTACCTGGCCACGCGGCGGAGATAAGAGATTTGCAAAACCGAACAACCTCGAGGATGATAAGTGAAGCGATGGCTAGCAAAAGGCTGCAGAAGTAGTGCTGGCAACTGAAGGACAGAGCGCTGAAGTGTGCTAGATACTGTAACACCAGAAACCACATTATGTTGCGTACCTTGCTTGGTCGGCAGCCCCACAGCTTACAAGTTGCGCCTGGTAAATCCTGTAGTTATAGCCGAAGAGTGCGTTTTCCTTATGCCGGCCGACAGCGAGCATATCTGACGAGTAATAATAAACGTCAAATGTCAAATCAAGCAGGTGTCATGGATATGATACCGTAGCTAGCTAGAAGGAAGAAACCCAGAAGATCTTCGCTTGTTGTTGTTGTGTGAGCATGATCCGGCCTTAAACTTGTCCATCAGGATACATCTCAGCCCGACAGCCGCAAGGTTTCCACTACTGCACAACTGGGATCTCTCTTCGTCCTGATCCTCCCACGTACAGACATCTATATATATAGATATACTTCGACGGTCACTTAGGATTGGACAGGAAATCCTAGCGACTCTCGCATCATCGCATACTCTGCTCGTGGAAGCAAACAAGATACGGTAGGTACCGACTCCTGGAAGACAGGCATCATTGCTGGCCAGACACAACCCGGACAAGCGAAGAATAACTCAACCGCTCATCATCCATCTACCAATCTTCTATAGACCCAGTCGACGGCAAGCACGCAATCTGTCCTGCACTACCGTAGCTGCCTGCACGCGACTCACCCATAAGAGCGTGCTCGATTGGCATTCTTCATCAGCCAGGCAGACGGGAGCGAGCCTCTCTTTCCGAGGAAGTCGTCGACACACAGGAAGAAGTAAGCTGCTCGCCTTGCTGTCCAGACAGAGTCGCGTGTGTTGACTCTGCATGGCCGCCCACTTTCGGCTGCAGAACCCTTCCAGAATCGAATCTGCCGGGTCATCGACTGGCCGTCATCCTGCACTCGTCAGGAAGCTGGTGATTTGCACACGCGGTCGAGACGGGAAACCCCATCGCACACGCCCGGCAAGGAGCAAGTGAAGGCCACTCTGCCGTACGCACAGCTTGTCTCTCCAAGCTTGCTTCACCATTAGTCGCTCCCGCCTTCCCTCTTCAGCCATCATCAAATCACACCTTCAGAGCAAGCCAAGCAGTCGCGGCTATCTGATTCTTGCTTGGGTGTTGAGGAAGTCAAAAGCAAGCTTGCAAGAGAATTGAATAGCCGGGAGAGGCCGAACAGGTCACGATGACAGACGTCCATCAGCACTCGCCGTCTCTCTCTCCCTCCCAACGTGGATACAGTTCGGCGCCATCGACCAGGCCGCACACTGCCGTTGCAGCTGGAGGAGATCGCTTGGATGCATATGGACAGCAGACACAGAGCAGCAACGGCAACGACAACGAGGACAACAGCATGGCCGTCATGGACAGGATCAAGTCTCCCCTGCTCGGAGGCGACGAGCTCAGAGCTGTCGAATCAAAGCACATGGGCTACGTCGGCGGTCCAGTGTCTCCGCCCATCCTGCCGCCAGAGCGACTTCCGCCCAATGCTCCGGGAGCTCACACCCAGCACGGCGTGAGGCCCAAGACGAGCGAGGGCGTGCGACCTGGCCTCGCGTCTGCCTCGTCTGGTTTCTTCCCTGCTGGCGCTACCGGGTCTACTGCTGCTCCCGGATCAGCTGGGAGACTCCGCACGTCGTCTTACTCAGCCAATGCTGGTGGTGGCGTTTACAGTGGTGTATCCTCGAATCCATCTTCAGGGCCTCCAAGTCCTGCTAGAACGCCTTCTCTATACGGAGGTGTTTCTGGAGGTGCCGAGGTCCTAGGTCAAGGCGAAGATTACCATGACTTCCTCCCTCCTCGATCCGGAGCTACCACACCGGGAGGGACGGCGACACCACCACAGTTCGTCTTTCCTAGACTAGGAGCTCGAAAAATGTCTTCAGGTCATGTCCATCATCATTCTTCCCTTACGCCCTTGTCGACAAACGCTTCAAGATCTGCAACCTCAGGAAGAGACAGCTCAGCCGATTCCCATCATGCGAGCGGATCTCATAGTCCTGCTAGCGCACACCTACCTTCCGAAGTCTCTAATGGCCCACCTTCGCGCCAAGCTACAAGGCAAAACTCTTCTCATGGTCCTTTGACGGACTTGAGGAGGTTCTTGAACAATCACCTGCCACACTCGGGATCGTCATCCACTTCGCATACCCCTAGATGGGGCAAATCGCAAGGTGCAAGCAAGAACGCATCACCTGAACACTCTCAGCCTGGTACTCCAGGACACATGACCCCGAAGGCATCGCGTAATGGAGGAGGTCATGCCCCTGCTCAAACTGGGCCATTCGCAATGACAGCAGCTCACGAGGATGATCACCATCACCATACCTCCAAGCACAGAGAAAGCAGACCACATTTCACTTCTTCAAGATCGAGACGCAATTCACCACCATTGGGTGAAGATCATGCTCATTTACAGAAGAAATACGGTAAATGGGATAAAGTGCTTGGATCCGGTGCAGGTGGTACTGTCAGATTAGTCAAGAGAGCCAAAGATCAGAGAGTTTACGCTGTGAAAGAGTTCAGACAGCGCAGAACTGGTGAGAATGAGAAAGAGTACCAGAAGAAGGTTACTGCCGAGTTTTGCATTGGGTGAGCTGCCATGTGTAAAAATATGCATGCAGAAGAAAGTGTTGTATGACTGACATGATTAATCTTCGTGATGTGACAGATCTGCTCTGCATCATCCAAACATTATCGACACTGTCGATATCATCTGCGATCACGGCCATTACTACGAAGTCATGGAATACGCGGAATACGATCTTTTCTCCGTAGTAATGAGTGGCAAGATGACACGGCCCGAGATTTTCTGCACTTGGAAACAAATAGTTAGTGGAGTAGATTATCTACACGAAATGGGACTGGCACATCGAGATCTAAAACTCGACAATTGCGTAATGAACGATCAAGGATGCATCAAGATCATCGATTTCGGTACTGCAACAGTCTTCAGATATCCAGATCAAAAACCAACAAAGGCCGCAGGAATAGTTGGATCTGATCCTTACCTGGCACCTGAAGTCCTACACAAAGATGATTACGACCCTAGATTGGCAGATGTTTGGTCTGTTGCCATCATCTTCATGTGCATGGTCCTGAGGAGATTCCCTTGGAAGATTCCTGATATGAAGGTAGACCCTAGTTACAGACTTTACGTCACCTCTCACCCAGAGCTGTGCGAAGGTGGTCAAGTGTCGCAACAGATGGCAGAAAAAGCTGCCGCTCACGAGAGACAGCTTAAGAATGGTAGATCGGGCAGTGAAAGTGCTGGTTCAGCTCATTCCTCCTTGTCTCCATCTCTTCGTGGTGAATCTCCACCCGGAAGTAGCGGCATAAATACTACTGGAAAGGGTCGCGAAGGACTCAGCATCACTCCATTGCAAAGAAGTGAATCTCCGTCTCAGCTTTCAACAGCATCGAGCGGTAGTGATAAAGGCTCTATCGCACTTCCATCTGCAACAAATGGCGTCAAGACAGTCAGTCCTTCTGCCGCAAATTCTGCTGAACGACACGGCAAATACGCTCCATCTACCACATCCACGGTGTCCGATTTCTACAAGACTGATGCGGGCGCTCTACTTGCCAGCCGCCCCCCTTCACGAGATGCTCCAGAGCGGGACCCAATGCATGTCCGCCCTTCAGAACCTTCTTCACCCGGTGGCTCCCGACCAGCGTCACGAGGAGGCAGCGGTAACGGAGCTGACTTTGCTAATGGACTTGCTGGCCTCAGCATCACCCCAGCTGCTGGCTCGACCGATACCTCTACGCCAGCGATTCCCGAGACTGTTCCCGAAAACATCGATCCAAATAGCCTTTTCAGACAGGTTGAAGGCCTAGCTCCTGAAGAAGCGGCTAGCAGAGTACGCTCCCTTGTATCGAGTCAACGTTCGAAAGATTCAGACAGAACAATCGAAAATCCAATGAGCCCTACTGCTCCTTCCGATACCTCCTCTATTAATCAGTCTGAAGTGACCACCCCCCTCAGTCCAGCCAAGAAGCAAATTCTCCTCGAACATCAACGCAAGCGAGCTAACTCGGTAATATCTGTCAAAACCTCTATCTCAAGACATACAGTCGACTCGATCTCATCTCAAAAGACATATCAAACCGGAGCTGCAGATTCAATCTTCCGTCTGCTACCTCGAGAGACTCGAAATTGTCTTACAAGAATGATGACTGTTGATCCTAAGATACGTTGCTCGTTCGCTGACCTTTTGAGAGGTGGAGAGAAAGGCTATGAAGATGAAGACGAGGTCGATCAATGGCTAGCTGGTATCAAACCGTGTGTTGGTTTCGGTGCCCAGAAGAAGAAGGAATCTGATCCAGATTGGCATACGCACAACCTTATTCAATCGGAAGAAGCTCAAGCTTCTTCAAAGTCTAAAAAGCACAAGTAAACAAAACACAACGCAGATCTTTTATCCAAACCTCCTAACGATCTACAATCGAGACAGCACAATGAAAGGTCTTCAGAACCGTAATCATCCACACGCACGCTCCTTTACGGTTGCGAGCTAACGAGAAAAACCATATTTACCGAAAGCAAGTAAAATTAACCCATGAGCATTGGGCATTAACGCAAGGACATCGTTGCGGATCTGCAACCCTCTACTATCTTATGCTGTTTGTACTGTCGAGTAGATAATCCTTATCAAAACAGAACCTCATTATAGCTTCAGTTGTACCTAGCTAGATATTCAATACGTACCCTTATCAGAGAAGTGAAATATAAGTCAGCATCGCAGAATGACATTCAGACCAATCATCGTCCGTCGATATAGAGGTAGAGCCATTCGTAGCTTCTCCTGCTCATCCCAATCGCATTGAGGGCGGCGACACGAGCTTTCCGCGTTATTGCAATGCGAGACACGTTGGCCCAGCCATGAAGTTGACATGTATGTCATTGCACCTGATCTACAGAGTATGGACACGTAGCGGCCTTTGAGCTATTAAACACTGAACACAGGCTGTAAGGTTGCGGAAATTAAAGAATACTAAAGCAGTTGGACAGAAGTGACGAATATAACACAATATTGAGAGATTTAAAAACAGCCCTCTTCCGAATGACGATATACTTCATGTTAGGAAAATACCTATTTGATTTATTTTGGTTGTTTTGGTTGGTTTCACTATGTCTTCTTGGTAATGAAATTCCGTGTTATCAAATTCTGAAAGTCTTCAACAAAGCATCGCTGAACTATCTATTCCAGTTCCTCCTCTTTGACTCTAATCAAAGCAGGATAATGTCTTTTTCTAGCCATTTGTTCGCGATACAAAGCATTAGCTCTTGCGACTAAAGCATGAATGACAGCCAATCGTTTCCTATGAATAATCTGTTCTCTCGTAGGAGTGATATATTCCGTTTGATTAATGACTGGTTTAATATCCTCTTGTTCCTCTTCGAAATCACTCGCCAATTCATCTTGTTCGGTCATTGCAGATGGAGAGCGCGTGATTTCGACTGATACATTTCCACTAGAGAATGGAGGTGGTGTAGGTCCTCTTGTACGTTGTCTCGATCGTTTATAAACAGCATCCGGGCTCATATCATCGTCTGATTCACTCTTAGTCCCATCGTCATTTTCTTCATCGTAGCTATCCATTCTAAAAGTATGTACGCCACGAGTGATTCTATCCAACTTATCACCCGTGCTAGGTCTAGCATGATGAGAAGAGTGATAAGCAGTATGAGAGTGGTGATAATATTCAGGAGCGGTAGAAGAGGCTGAAGTCGAAGTACTAGCATATGAAATTGGTTCATCTCGCATAGCAAGTGAAGCCAAAGAGGGATAGAATTGCCTCGAAGGAGTAGCACGCTTCTGAGCATGAGAGTGGGAGAAAGACATGGCAGAGCTAGTCGTTGAAGGAGGTGATGAGATAGCTTCGGTAGTAGCTGCTTCACTGATGGTGGTAGCGGTAGAAGCTGATGCTCTATGTCTAGGCTCGTACCTATTGGGCAGTTCAACGGGATCATTTGCAAGTAGAGACCTCAAAGAAGGCAAATGGCATTCCGATCCTCTTTGATCAGGTTGTCCTATAGGAGGCAGTGTGATCCTCTCTTCTTCTTCATGTTCTTCCTCGTCCAACATACGAACAGGTAGTTGCTCGGGGGAAGCAATGGAAGAAACAGTATTTTCACGTTGAGTATGGAATCTCTGCAATTGCAATGCAGCTTCTTCTTCTTCTGTTCTACCTTCAGAAGAGTGTTCCGATTTATCGTCATCAGTCATGGTAGATCTCAAGCTTGAAACGCCGCCAGATTTATGGAGCAAGTGGTGATGTTCCGAATCATCCGAGAGCAGTCTAATAGGTGGCAGACGATCGGCAGGCGGTGCTCGAGAAAGAAGAGGAATAGTTGTCATTTGAGGTTCCCGATTGATATCCGCTGCAATGTAAGGAGTAGGTATCGAGCGAGCTGGAGCGATATGGTGAAGAGGCATCGAGAGCTGCTGGTTCTGGTGCATGTAACCGCCTTGCATTGAAGTATGTGGAAGAGGCTTGATTTGTTTGTTGAGATTACCGGTAGTGAGACCAGACAAAGAAGGATAAATATGAGTATTGTTGCTGTTATTGCCGTTGACATGTTGCGTTGCAGTACCATTTGAAGCAGTAGAAGTAGGTGAGGTCTTATCGGTATCGGCAATAAAGTCAATATAAGTCGAAGATTGATGACCGTTCGCACTAAAAGTAGGTACAGAAGCGAACTCTGTATTAATGATAGGCTGATTAATATTTCCGACAGGCCAGCTAATTGTATTTTTCGAAGCTGCAATGTCATTAGAAGCAGCGGGTGATTCATATGGTTGACCGAATGAGAAGAGTAGATTGTTGATATCGTCAATGTCTGATTTGGATAGATCCAATGCCGCTTCAGCTGGAGACTTGACGCTGCCTGATGCGCTTCGGGGGCTGAAGTTCGATGTTGACGAGTGGGAAGAACGGTCAGAGGGTGATTGAGTGGAATCAACGGTGACTGAGGGTAGGGAAGTAGAGTATGCTTCGCTGAAGGTAGGATCAGAATCGAAGAGATAGCTTGACAAGCTATCTAGGCGTTGCTCGACTGGAAATGACAGATTCAATTAGTCTATAGTCGTTGATCGCAATCGTACAGCATCGTCAAATACTCACACTGCGAACCATTAGTACCATCATACCTCTTCTTCTTTAGATCGTTCAACAGCGTATCAGCTTCCGATTCGAAACCACGTTTTCCTTTTCCAAGTACGGTATTTCCACCGGTATGATGAAGATGATTGCCAGAATGTGTTTTCTGGAATAAATGTGCAGCCGGATTATTATTATTGTTATTGACATTGCCATATGGATATTGCTGTTGATGTTGATTATAATCTGAATGATGTGTAGAAGAGGGTATATAAGCTGGAGGTTGAGGAGAAACAGATTGATAATGATGTGAAGAAACGGGAGAAGCTCCATTTGAAGAGTTAGATCTACTATGATGAGTCTTATAAGAGGATGATCCGTTCGTCCTGCTACTTCCACTAGTATACCCGTTCGATGAAGTATACTGCTGATGTTGTTGAGTAGGAGGCATATTCTCATTCTTCATCAAATCGTCTAGATCAGGATACATTCCACCTGTTGCTCTGTTGGACTGCTGCTGAGGTGCTGCAGACTGCATTGCTTGCTGTTGTTGAGAGGAAGGTAATTGCTGAGCAGCAGCGGCAGCAGCAAACTGTCCATACTGCTGCTGGTAATTCTGATACAATTGCTGCTGTGTGCCATTCTGGAAACCACCTAGTAGACCAGGGAAAAGAAGACTATAGGGAGGAATAGCACCGGAAGCAAGTCCATTAAATGGAGCATTTCCATTGGATGCAGTAGATTGCTGCTGCATTTGCGGAGGCATGCCAATGAGCTGGGCGGCAGCTGCATTCAAGCGTTGCTGCTGTAGGAGAAGCTCTGCCAATCCAGCTTGTTGCTCTGCTGTTGGCAGTCCATATCCAGCATATGGATAAGGAAGCATAAAAGGGAAGAAATTGCCATTGGCGACAGTTGGTGCTGCTACTGCTGGATTGGCTGTACCAGGTGGGCTGACGCTGGCTTGAACGTTTGGATTGTGAGATTGAGGATGCAGGGTGTTGCCGACTGAGTGAGGATTGAGAGCTGATGGAGGTCCAGGCGATACCTCCATGCCGTTCATTCCTCCAAGGGAAGGTTTCAAGAGGTGAGCATTCTGCTGCTGGACGGCGAGCAGAGGGTTGAGGCCATTGAGGGGGTGAAGCTGCTGAGGCTGCTGTTGGTGATGGTGTGCATTGGCATATACGTTGCCAGCATGGATGCCATTATTATTATTATTACCATTCTGATGAAGATGAATATTCGCATTAGACAACTCTGGCTTGGCAGCGCCATTAGTGATCGAGGAAGTCGCCGCAGCAATATTGGCGGTGGAAGACGAGCTCGTCGAGGGAATGGTTATCGCTTTTGATTGTTTATGGCGTGCATGGTGTTCTTCCGTGTGGATCTTCTCGTGTTTTCTCAGATCTTGCGGACGTTTGAATGCTTTTCCACAGGTCTAATTGAGACAAGACCAACGCATCGGATGGGACAATTAGTCAGGAGCGGGAAGGAAGACAGAAAAGAAACGTCAGAGAGCTTGGACTTGGAGTGGAAGTAACTGCAGCTTCGCAACTCACAGTGCATGCATGTGGCTTCAGTGGAGTATGCACTCGCATGTGCGAAGTGATGTGGTCTCGCTTGCTGCATGTCGTGTTGCATCCTTTCCAGAAGCAGGTCAGGCTGAGATTGCCCGACGACTTCCTTCCCACGTGTTGGTCGCAGAGGTCTGCGCGAGAACGGCAAGGATGGGGGTGAGCTTGGTGCTAGATGTGCTTGTGAATAGTAAGAAAGAAGCCACTCACGCTGGAAAAGCTGCTCTGCACCGTCAAAGGTCTCTGTGCACTCCAACCACTGGCACCGGAGGGAGTTTGATTCAGAGGCCATGGCGGGGGATACCAATGGTCCAAAGGCGAACGGCCTCCCTGCTACTCCACTTGTGCTGTCCTGTATCTCCTTCCACCTCTGGATGACTGCTCCCTGAATGTTTGTAGCTGCCGCGCGGACAGTCCGTTCCAGTCCCCAATGAACCAGGCTTTCGCAGCACACGCAGACGAGTCGCGATGGACGGACTGTCGGTGTGCCAGGGTATGTATGCTCGTATCTATGTATGGAGCTGCGTGTTGATGAGTCCACTTACTCTCGGTCGATTGAAGAGGAAGAAGCAAGTGCGAGCAGGGTCGAATGCTCGTCTCAAGTTCGAAGGCTTGGCAGTCGAGGATGAGGATGTGGGATCGCAGGCAAACAGTTACTGGTATGTAATAATATGAGGAATGGCAATGGATGACTTGCATACAGGCAACAATACAACGTATAGACTAGCCAGTACATGGCTCTGTGTCGAGCTACTGCAATTGCCAGTGATGCTATCATACACTCCTCAGGTAAAGTAAAACCACGCCACCACCTCCAACATCAAGGCCGACTCTCAACCAAACATCCAAACAATTCACACTACGTGGCGATACTCTTCTACATACGGTGTACTGTAGCCTGCCATCATCAATAATATTCTGTCAATCAGTCCTCGCCTTGCCTCTCTGCAAATGCTTCAAACGTCACAAGACTTTCCCGCTTGGAAATTCCCTCAAGACAATCTTGGCAATTCATTTCCAAGCGATTTCTATGACACCGCGCTAGCTGAGTATTTTTGACTGATGGCGTACTTGGATTACGGAAGACGATCATGTATACCGGTAGTACTAATCACTGTTCCTTCTATCATATCTATCACTCCAGCTTAATACCGTAAATGATGGCTTCCCTGCGCTTCTTTCCTTCCGCTATCTCCGTGCCTGAATTTCCGCCACCACGAACACCATAACAAGAACGAGTGTGCGAGTGCTGCTAATATACGATATCTAATGCTGCATATCGTCTGAATAGTATAGTAGTGGCATTAAGTAAAAACAGGAGCATTTTGCGTTTGCAATCTGGCATGAAGAGATCACCGTTACAACTGGGTGATCCCTCCATGCTAGATTGTAAACGCAAAGTACTCCTGTTGCCTTGGTGGTATCTAACACGCATGATTTTCGACGATTTGTAATCTCTAAGGGCTGCGTATAGAGCCAAATTCGAAGAGCCCTCTCCATCCTTATGGTACGGGGTCGTCTGAGGGTTGCTACCTTTCCTCTTCTTGTCCGGCTTTACCAAGCTGTGGATAGTTTTCTTTCACATAATCCAAGAAAGCTTCAGAATAAGCAAGTACTTGTTTATAAGTCGTTTCGAAACCACTTCTTCCTCCATAATATGGATCTTGAATTGGTTTCCCATCTCCAAATTCTCCGAATAGTTTGACTAGATCGTCGAAACATGACGAAAGCGGAGTAGATCATATGAGCCTCGTATATTAGCTGTGCGTGGTATAAGCAGGGTTTGGAGATAGGCTCTTGCTCACTCTGCGCTTTACTGCCTTTAGGCTTGAAAGATTCCAGATTCCTGACATTATTCCTGTCCATACCCAATAAATAGTCAAATTCCATATAATGCTCATCTTGTATTGCTTGAGCGACTGAATTGATAGGTATGCCCTGAGCAGCATCAAAAGAGTTCGTCAGGTCACCATACAACGAAATGGAAGAGTTGACTTCTTATAATTACCTTTTCTTGACATTTAGCTATCGTACGTTCATCAGGGTCGTTTCCTACGTGATAAGCTCCTGTACCGCAGGACTGCGTGAGAAAGCAAAGAGAGAGCAGTATATTGTTAGCTGGGAGGTGGAACAAATCGAAGTGCTTTGGTCTACTTCTATGCGATCAAAATAGGCTTCCATATGTTTCTGCTTGACAAGGTGCTGAAAGACAGCTTGTGCCATAGGTCTGCGCAAACCTCCGTCAGTGCTTCGAGATAACAGATTAGAATGTGTAAAAATCTAACTTACGACCGGCAGATATTGCCCAGGCATACGAACATGACCGAAATAGGTTTCGAGTCGCTCATGGTTGTCGATAGTCAATGTGGCGCCTACTTCTGGTGCACGATACCTTGTCAATGAGAGTGCGGTAGAGCGGTACTTGATAGCAATGCAAGATTAGTGTATCAGCAAAGAGAATGGTGTATCGTGTTGTTGGACTGAATTGAAAGCGGTAAGGCTCAACTCTGCCGAAGCCGACAATGCTCGATCGTCCTTTGCATCGCAACTTCGGATCTCGCAACATTGTGTACATCTTTCTGCTTGAACTACCGTACAGAGTAGTATTGAGCAATGTCAAGCTCATCAAATCCATCAACGAGCAAAGTGCCAGATACGGGTCCATTACTTGGATCGGCCTATCTGACTTCTCAAAGTTCAATACCACCGGCATCACCGACCGAACTGAACGCGTCACTCTGTTTGAATATCTCACTCTTCAAGAACACATTGAAGAGATACAGAGCACTCGATGATGCTATCACTACAAGATTGAACAGGGATCAAGCTTTACATAGAGAATATGGTGGTAATACAGAAGAAGGTCAAAAGCAGAATTGCTTAAGAATATGGAGGGACATCATAGGTGAGTAATTCGTTATACTCCAGATATTCACATAACTTCTCACTAATTCAAATTCTTGATTATATTAAAGAATCATGGAAAAGGAGAGAAGCAGTGATAAGATATTGCGTCTCTTCAGTCGATGATCGTTTATTAGAGAGAGAAAAGGAACTACGAAACGCCACTTCTCCAAGTATGAGAGATTATGATAGATTAAATGCTGATAGGAAAGAAAGAGAAATAAGGGATGATCTGTACAGTGAACAAACTAAGGTGAGTAGATGCAGTATAGTTTTCTCCCCATCTGCGGCATCCTTGGAACTTGTCGATCTGAAACAACGCTATATGTGGCTCTCCCCTTCACAGAGACAACAGCTGCACAACGAGCTTACAGGTACATCCAAGTTTCATCCTGAGTTTGTATACCCTTACGAGAGCTGACTAGATGCACTTTTCCCGTATTACTGGCATCTTTCAACCCTTCTGTGGCAAACACCTCATATTCTCTTCATCGTCCCCCGCCTTCCATTTCGTCCTGTCTTTTGCGAAACAGTCGAAAGCATAGTACGAAGGAGGACATTAGCAGCTTTCTTTGCAAGGTGTCCCAACTTTGAACCTCCAGTAGAAGCGGGAGAAACGGCAGTACCGGTAGTCGATTTGCAGCCGATGCCTATGCCGAGGCGGCCTGTCAATTTCTAGTTAACTGGCTGCATATCATTTCTTTCTCTCACTTTTCAACTCTTGGTCATTCTGTTCCACTGGGCTTTACCTTGACGTTGTATTATTCGAATGCATATGTCGGTATTAGCTGTATCATACATCCATTTGTCCGAAACACAGCTTCCACTACTCGTTTCCACGTTGAGTTCGAGCTGATTTGAAACTAGCCAATCACTAGTTTCTCCATTCAGCTCTAGACATCGTACACCTAAGGCAGAGCCACTCAATCACATTTCTGGCTTTACGCTGCCTCGTGACTTTGTACAAATTCTCGATCATCGCCCATGCAATTCTTTTATTTCTGCTATGTATACACGAGCTTTTCCGCGTCTCATTTGTGAAGTATACAATCTCGCGTTGATCCAGTCTTGACTCTCGCAAGTGAGTCTGGTTATCATGGACTTCCAGCCTACCTTGCCTCAGCGCAAGGCAAAGGTGTCGGCCACTTTCAATTCTCGAAACAAGGCTGAAGAGCGATACTGGAAGACATTCAAGGTGAGCGATGTACAGCCCTGCTCGACAGCAGGCATTGCACACACTGAATCAATTCGTTTGAATACAGTCTGCAGTCTTCATCAAATCATATGCACCTATAGTCTCCGTTTCATTCAGTCAGACCACTCCATATCGTTATGCAGTTACTTCTGGCACAAGAATACAGATTTACTCAAGCAAGACTAACAGAGTCATCAAGACAATCAGCAAATTTAAGGAGACTGCAAGAGGTGGTGTCATTAGAGATGATGGTAAACTCGTCATGGCGGCAGATGATTCTGGTCTTGTTCAGGTGCGTCCAAGCAGGAATTTCGGCAGGGTCTGCATAGATTGCTTAGAGCGATGATAGCAGGAATGAAGCCTTGAAATGCTGATTGTCCCTTCTGCAGGTCTTCGATGTCGGATCTCGTGCTGTTCTAAGAAGCATTAGGGCGCATAAGCAGTGAGTGCTACTATATGTAGCGTTGCAAGTTCACCGACAGCTAAAATCGCCACTGTTCATATCGCTACTCAGGCCCGTGCATGTCGTCCAATTCTCGCCTACTTCGCATGGTTCGCCATGTATTCTCACAGCCAGCGACGACACAACGCTCAAGCTCTACGACCTTTCCACTTCCGCTCAGATATCCTACATGATGGGACATACCGACTATGTTCGAACTGCTTCTTTCGTTCCTTCCGATCCCAATCTCGTTATTTCCGGTTCATACGACGGTACAATCAAAGTATGGGATACAAGGAGGAAACAAGCGAAGACAGCTGTACCAAAATTTGATGATGGTGCTGTAGAAGATGAAGATGATATGGGAGAAGGTACTTCTTCTATGCAAGTGGAACAAGAAGAAGAAGCGGATACGAACGAAAAGGGAATTGCTAGAGAAATCATGTCTTTCAATCATGGATATCCCGTCGAAAAAATCCTTGTTCATCCCTCAGGAACTCAAGTAATTTCTGCGGGTGGACCCGTTATAAGAGTGTGGGATTTGCTAGGCAGTGGAAGATGTCTGCGAGCTATGTCAAATCATCAAAAGACAGTCACTTGTCTGGAATGGGGAGATGGACGACCTTTCGATGTGCATTCACCCAAGACGCGATTATTGTCGGCAGGCCTGGACGGATTGATCAAGTCTTATGATCTTGAGGATAATTACAGAGTAGGCAAGACAATGCGCGTGGGAACCGGTATTCTAGGCTTAGCGATGGCGCCGGATGAGGGTACACTGGTGATAGGCACAAGTACAGGAGATTTGACAATTCGAAAACGCATCATACCACCTGGAGAAGCTGCGCGAAGAGAAGCACAAGCGAGCGGTAAACTGTCCGCTGAACATTTGAGCTTAGGACCGGGTCAATATGAGTCTGTATTAGCCGCTCAAGCTTTCAATCAAGCGATGAAGGACAAGCAAGTAGCCGATGATGGAGAGGTAGAGCGGGCCATGGAAGGTCTCTCAGCTGCCGGCGCAACTCAAGTTGTGACAGCTAAAGGAGAGATTCGAGTTTTGCCAGTCAAGCGGAACAAGAAACTTCAAGAGTGGGACAGAATGCTAAAAAGTTTCAGATACTCAGATGCTCTCGATTCCGTCCTCACTTCAAACGATATACCACCGGGCTTGTCTTTTGCGCTATTCAATGAGCTCATGCATAGAGACGGTCTACATCAAGCTTTAAATGCCCGTGATGAAGTCTCACTGGAACCGATTTTACGATTCCTCTTAGTGCATATAACAGATCCTCGCTTCGGGTCTACGGCATGTGATGTAGCAAACGTGCTCGTTGATCTATATGAGCCGGCTTTAGGCAAGAGCCCCCGGATAGACAATTTGTTTTTCCGACTTCGGCAGAAACTGCGCCAGGAGCTGGATTTCCAGGACAACCTGATGGAAGTGCGTGGCCAACTCCAGATGTTACTGGCCGCACAAGCCTTGTAGACTTTAGCATTCTCGTAATGATGTTGTAGTACGATACACTTTGCATTGCAATGTTATTCTATTGGCATATCATTAGGGATAGTGTGTCTAGTTGGAATGTCTAAAGATACAGAATTTCAAACAATCTTCATATCGTTTCAGAGAATGTGTCGTCTTTTACATCGCTGTCAGAAGATTGTGCTTTTCTCAAAATCATAATAGCACCGCTCTTGCCCGCGTTTGACTGCTGCAGCTGTCGCCTAGAACGTCTGCGCACACCAAGGCCGGCCTCTGGACCTCGCCAAATGCTGAAGACTACTGCCACTGCTAGGACGACAAGGAATTTGGTCCACAAAAGGCATATGCCTAGATACTCTTGCGATGTCTTTTGTACTCGCCTGACAACGACAGTAGGCGCGTAACGGGCTTTGTACGCTACAGGCCAGTAGTCAGTTCCTCTGCCACTCGGACGCTTGGTCGTCTCAACCTCTTCAAATCCAGAGCTGTTTTCCGATGAATGGCCCTTGCGTCGTGCGAGAGTGCGGTGCGAAGCGTCTGAGTCATTGGAGTCTATCTTGACGAGTGCCAGTCTATCTTCAATCCTTGCGACGGAAGGCGTGTTCTCATCGTCCAGTATCTGTTGAGCGAGCTCCTGCAAACGTTTCCGCCTCTTGATGACACCAGCTTCCGCCTTCTCTCGTATCAGTACCTCTTCAGGGCTTTCAATGGCTTGTCGATGACCAGAGTCATCCTTCCAAGGATCGTTTTCGCTGTTGTCACTGTCTCCGTCCTCGTAACTCCATGGTAAAGCCACTTCCCGGTCATAACGTGATGTGAGTCTGCTTCCTATCAGCTTGACATTTGTGCGTCTGCAGTTATCTTCCCATTGAACCGCTAAATCCCGAAGAGTCGACTGCAAGTCATCGTAGGTTTGGGCATCTGCGGGACCATCGGGCAGGAGATCTCCTAGATAGTCCTTCTCTTCCTCCTGCACCTCTTCAGGGGTCAGCTGATGGCCTCGGTCCACAGAAATGGTTGATGGAGATTGGTTGCGTGAGAATGCCTGTAGACGCTTGCCGGGGTTGCGAGTGTTGTTTGTAGCGTCGACTTTCTCCATCCAATTGGCTATTTCTTTGCTCGTTGAAGGGCCCGGTTTCGTGATAAATACATTGTCCTCAACTGATGCGGTGTTCAAACCCTGTGCAGCTGCTTGATCCGGATCGTAGACAGTACTCAAAGCTTCGTGCGCCGTTTGTATGTGACCTCGAATGTTGGTGATGAAATCTTGAGCTGCATTAGCGTCGAAGAAACTGCCAGCTCGAGATCTAGCTTTCGAGCTAGAGCTCCGCGCAGGCGATGGAGATAGGCATGAACCTTTCGGCGATGGCTTAGACAAGTGTACTGTACTGCTGGTTTTATCTTGTAGAGGCGTCACATTTCTACTATTGCGCGGGCCAGATATGCCTTTTCGCGGAGGCGATGAGTAGCTTGAGATGGGGTCGAACAAGTTCTCGCTGCCTGCTTGTGAGCTATAGAGGCTAGACAGTCTTCGATATTGCTCAATTCTCGGCCTGTTGCCGACAGCTTTACGTTTGAGTTTAGTAGCAGGCGAGATGGAGTCGGGCTGTACCGTAAGGCGAGCCTCCGTTAGAGTCGAGTTGTTCGTGACAAGAGAAAGGTGCAACTCACGTGTCGTAAAATCAGACTGTCATGTTCTGGCCACTGGATGGCCAGCAACGCATCTTCTGAGATGGGATCTCCGTCTTCAAGTTCAAGAATACGATGATTGCGAATCTCAGCTTCAATCACTCGTTCCTCCAAGAACTCGTACTTCCGTCTCATATCGTCAAATTGAGACGAAGCTGCTAATAACTCTTCATTCAAGGCTTCCTTGTGGGCAGAAATTTGTAGATTGGCTTCTTGCAATTCGTTGATCTTGGTTAGGAGTTGTGACACAATAGAGTCAGCCGCCATCGGATCCACATCGAGCACAGCTACTGGTGAGAAAGTGGCTTCCCGGTCTGTATCATTGGCCGAAGTGGCAGCGTGATTGATGAAATCTGCGCCAAGAAGGTGTGTGAGGCCAACGGCATCTGCATCAACGTCAGTATCCGTAGGCATGCAGGATTCGTTCACTGTGGGCATCGAGCAGTCCGGGCGGAAGTGTTCTGAATTGGCAGAACTCGTTCTTATTCGTACTTCTGGCAGGCTGTGGCTAGGCCGAATCCGGTCATACCGACCAGAAGCTGCATTCTTTCCACCTTCACGGCGATCCAACCTATCTTCAAGCTCTTTGTTCCTTTCAAGAGCGCTCTCTAGCTCCTTCTTCAATCCCATGAGCTCTTTATCCAATCGACGCAACTTCTTCCGTCCAGTAGCGTCAGCACGACTGACCTCGTACTCGAGCTCTTGTAGCCGGGTTTCAAGCTCTGCATTCTGCTCGCTAAGTTGCAGGCGCTGAATCTCCTCCGACAGCAGCCTCTGTTGAGCGGCATTCACATGATGAAGTTCGGCGATTGATTTAGTCGAGCTCGACCGGGACATAGACTTCAGTCCCGAAGCAGATTCTGTATAGCCTAATGCAGATGAGCTGCTCGACCGACGGTGATGTCCGTGGCTTCGATGAAGAGCTGAATTCAGGCTCGTTGGGTTCACACCTTTCTGAGAGGGAGAGGTCACAGGAGAAACAGAATGTAATGAGGACGTGGAGGCGTTACTTGCGTTACGCCTATGCGCAAAGAGTGTGCTGATATCGCCCTTAGGTTCCATTAAGTCCCGCAAAGTACTTCGGCCTAAAGATGTTCGAGGACTTGGAGGCGGTCGCCCTTCTACCAATTCTCCATGAGCGCCATAGGCCGCCGGTATATGCAAGCTGTGTAGGGACTTGAAGGGCAGTTGAGATGCACGCTCTTTGCCTTTGGCAGACTTGGGTGAAGTAGATGGCGAAAGAGCGGCACTTGCAAAGTCTTCGTCTAGAAGATGAGTCTGTTCCCTGACTCTCTGGAGCAACGCGTCTTGCTTAGCACGCAGGGCGATATTACTGTCGAGCAAGGATTTGCCAACAGAAGCCGCGATGCCGAGCTCTGTCATGACATGCAGAGGTCAGCATGAACTTAGACTTCCCTCATGACACTAGGCCATACTTACCTCTTTCGCGTTTGTCAATAATTTCACGAGCTTCCGCAAGCAGAGACTCGAGTTCTCTAGCACTTTGGACATTGTTGCCACTATTTTCACGCTGCAGCTGTGTCGTAGAGCTTTCTGCCACATTGTCAAGAGGGACGAGGTTTCCTCCTGTGTGAGAGCAACAATTGAGCGTTTGCGAAAGTTCCAATGCTTCTAGAGTAGGTGTCATTGCAAGTGGTGGTGTCGCTGGTGGGGTCAACGTTTCGAGAGCGCCGATCAACACGAGGTGATGGGCTGAAGTACTTGGCTTGATATCGTCCGGCAGCGAGAGAGCATCGAGGACGTTTTTGGGAGCCACTGTTTCTTTGCTGCTAGTCTGTGAGGAGCCCAGTCGCGAGCTCTTGCTTCTCGGTGGGCGCGGTCGTGGTGCTACAGGTGGATCGCTCATCTTCAAACTGTCATTCAAACGTCGGCTCGTCAGACGGGCTCTACGAGGCCAGAAAAGATTATCGGTAGGTCTTCCGCAGGCTTGATATGTAGGCTATCATCTGACTGAGAGTCTTCTCGTATCGTAGCAGCGTTTAGCCTCTTTTCTCTTGCAGAAGCTGTGGTGTTTCGATTCCAACTGATAAATAAGGATTCGTCGAGGCCAGCCGGCCACGGTAACTATCGCGTGAAAGAGCGGTTAGACATCAATCCGCTGGTATACTCTCTGCAGGTCGACGTCGGGCAGATTGAAAGAACGGGTGCAATCTCAGCTGTTCTGCTTTTCAGACTCAGGAGTCAGGAGATCTTGCGCCTGAAATTAGTCTGCAATCGATAAGGAATGCGAGATCCTTGGATTTTCTAAAGCATGCCATCAACACAAATGGGTTCGCATTGTTCAGTGCATCGTGCTCTTGCTCCTCTGACACTGGACCTCCGTCCTGCCATCAAGCTTGTTTGCAGCAAAGACAAGCAAGCATCGCTAAGTCCCACAAGACAAGTCTGTCGCGAAAGAAAAGCTGTGGCGATCCTCCATCGTTCTGTGCTGCTTTCATTTGCCTGGTTCACTTCGCTCAACACCGTGTTCTTCGGCGTCAAGTGGCTTAGCAATGGATCTCTTCGAAGCTTATGCTACACAGGTCTCGCCGGAATTCTGCCCGCGCCCTATCTACAAAACCTACGGACAGTGAACAAATAGTACATCATGGCCTAAGTAAGTTCTCCAAGAGGACGAAACCGCAACCTGAAGCTCCCACAATATAGGACCACTTGTTACTGACGAGTTGCTTGACCTCTTTATTTCGGCCAAGAGTCAGTATGATAGGTGCGCTAAATATGGAACCATATATCCTGTCTACTCACCTGGCCAGAAAGCATTGACAGATGACTGGTATTGCTGAAGCTCGCCATACTTCTCAATATCCTCTTTAGCATATCTTTCTGCTTGAGACTCTTCAGTTTGCTTGTCGCCTCCGACAGTACGTAAGAATGCATAGTTGGCTAAAGGACCCGCTAACAAAAGCGCAGAGGTGACAACATCATAACTATATGCTGGAATACTTAAGAGACCAAAAGAGAGATGAACAAGACCTGCGGGTATCGTGTCAGTGTCAGAGAATACTGGACGTTTCAGAACCGCTTACTATCACCCAGATAATTGGGATGTCGGACTAGCGACCAGACGCCTTCTTTGCAAAGCTTGCTCTTCTTTGTCGAATCCTTCTTGAATGCATCCAGTTGATAGTCTGCTAAGGTCTCGAGCGCCATGCCTGCCCCGAACAATCCTACTGCAGCTGCAGTTATCCAGCTGGTATAGTTGGATTCAAGTGGCGGTAACCGGAAAGGAAGGGTAAAAGGCAGAGAAATGATAGATTGGAAGAAGACCTCGGGCAAGAAGAGCGTGAACAGGGCTTTAGGCCAGAATGATGGTGTATCTCTCTTCATGCCCTCGTAACGAGGATCATCCTTGCCTCTCTTCACGCTTCGACTGGCTATCCGATAGAACAGTCTCAAACCCCAAGTAGTGACGCCAGTGAGCTATCGTAAATGCAAATATCAGACTGATCATTAGCACTGGTTCATGACGCGACCTACAAGTAGCTTTTCCTGCCATCGCAGACTTGATAGTGCCGCAGAAAAGGGTACGCCTAATACCAATACCGCTCGGCCTACGCTCTGATACCAAGCATTTACAACAGATCCCGTAGGCCATAGCCAATCTTTGGCCTCTGCTCTATCAGTCAGGGTTCCTAGAGCCCAAGTGCCGACGCTGAGTCCTCCATGAACGGCCAGAGATGTGCCGACGGTGCTAAGGAGTACACTACCAATTGGTAAGGTTGCCTTGGTGTGAAGCACATTCGGGCGACGCCAGCCATGAGAGGAAATACCGTCACTCATACTGTAGGAGTTGGATGGCAACAGACAAAGAAGGATTGCAAGTCTCTCATGCAATTGAGGTTTCTTTTAAGCAATTTGTCGATCAACTGATTTGTATTACATCACGTGTTCGGCTATCTGTGAGCTTATTCTGGTTCTAATACTGTAAAGCAGAAGGACCCTGATAGACTCTCTACTCTATACTGCATATATGCAAACTTGTTGCTGGATGGCACTTCAATGCCTGGCAGTATACGCACATTCTAGCCTCCTGGTCAGTGGTATCACGACGTGCGTCGCGGTTGTTCGTGAGCGTTATGTCTGCTTCCGAGCAGTACTGAGAGAGGCCGAACCAGAAACATCTTGGAGCCCGCAAATCTAGTCTACAACTTGCTGCGCCTCGAGTAGGGGTTCACCTTGGTATGGTTGCCGAATATGTATAGTATTGTAGGATCCGAAGCGTCCACAAAGCGGCAATCGGTCACTTTGGGGGCAACAGAGACAGGCCATGTCAGACTAGAGCAGTACAGATTAGGTGGTAAACATGTTCCGTCCAATCATGCCTTACCTGCTGATCTAGAACCCATGTTCATGATGGATGTCACGATACTAGCGGATAGCGGACGTCAGACAAGCCCGACCTGATTCCAACAGCGAAACAGCCTCACTGTATCTTCGTCCCGACAGGAACGGCGCGCATGAAGAAGAGGTTGAAATTCTGTGAGACTCCGGACGTTGTCCATGTCTCCTCGTTCGAAATAGCGATTAGTGGCAACGAGGAGCCGACTACCAGAATGCATGAGCTGTATTCAGTACTGCAGATGTAGGCGAAACTCACGATCTAGCAAGAAGGCAGCACATCCGCCATGAAGATTGCTGTGCAAGTTGCACATAGCTTCGGTTACTTCAAGTTCGAGAACGAGTTTGGCACCGGCTTTCCCCTTTGCCGGCTTGAGAGCTTCACCGCTCTCGTCAAGGTCCACATTTGTGAGCTCAACAGACTTGAGCTTGATGTCTTTCAGCACCGAGCCGGCGAAAGTACTTTGTGCGGCTTCCAGCACGCGCTGTTCAGATAGAAGCCGTTTCAGCCGGACGCTTCACCATGCACCGGTCGGTCCGCTCGACGTTGGTGATGAGCTGGCTAGCGCACCTCGACCTGCTGACGCGAGACGTCTTCTGCTGACAGTTTGGGCATCTTTCGCAGCTGTCAAGCGGAAAGCAATGGAGTACATAGAATGGTACCGATAGGTGGTGGATGATCGGAGCCCCAATGGCTGTTTCGCTTGGCTTGGTTGAGCCGATATCATGCAAGTGCAGGTTGGCTCCGGACAGCATGGGCGCCGGTTCTACCTGCTATCGTTGGGGCAAGGAACCCGGTCAGAGCTGCAAAATACGTCCCAGAAGGTACTATCCCCTCTGCAGGTAGATACCCTGTAGAAGGCACCTGCTGGTACATCCGATCAGCGCCATGTCAATTTTGGTTTACTCGCGCACGGCGGTAAGCAGTTTCTGACAACAGAGGCATTCCTGTAAGAGATCCTGACTTCATCGCATAGGGCTACCGCCACGACTCAATACCTCAAGCCATCGATAGCATCCAGTCCATGGGATACAACGCCACTTTCACCGAAGATCCCTCCTATTTCGACAATACAACCTCCTTAGCACGCTATCGAGCCTTGGTATTCTTATCCACGACAGACGAGATTCTAGAAGCTGAACAGAAGACGAACTTGGAAAGCTACCTCGTCAATGGCGGAGGTCTCATCGGCATCCATTCAGCTACAAGCAGTCTCTTCAATACACCATTCTTCGGTACAGCTTTTGGAGCCTTCTTCGACCGTCATCCCGAATTACAGAATGCTACATTCGAAGTTGTCAACAATACGCACCCATCTACAGCACCTCTCCCTGCCCGCTGGAATTTCGTAGAGGAAGTGTACAATTTCAAGTCAGATCCCCGAGATGCCAATGTTACTGTAAGCCGCACGTTGTACGGGAATATGATGTTGAAATCTTATACTGAATCGCGGCGGTAGCTTCTGCTTACCGTAGACAGAGACTCCTACGAAGATGCCGGCAAAGTAGGCTCAGAAGCTTTACAAGGTTCACCACACCCAATTGCCTGGTACAGGGATCAAGCAGTCAATCTGGGAAATACCACAGGTACGAATGGTATGAACACAACAAATGGTACAACAGTACAAGAAGGGTCTTTCGTAGCAAGCGGAAGAATGTGGTACACGTCTCTCGGTCACACCATAGAGATTTGGCAGGACCCTACTTTTCAAGCACATATCAAAGGAGGCATAGACTGGGTTCTGGCGCAAGACGACTCTAGAAATACTACAGACACGACAGAAGCTCCGGCAGCTGGAGTTGCACCAGCTCCTGCCTCGAATGTATCGCCCACGTCATCGGCTCGAGCGACCTCGAGCATGTCAAAGCGCGTGATGGGTGCCTTGCTTACAGCGACGCTCCTTGCAGGCATGCTCTGAATGCGGAGGGTCACACGGTTATGCAAGGCAGTGTTGAATTATTTAGCTCAATGGCTATCATAGTCACGTTACGAGTATTTGTGCTTTGTCGACTACATTCCACTGCATAACTATTCATTATATACCGGCAATCTTTTCTACACTACGTTCGTAAAACTGACACTACCACTACTACTGTAACTGCATACTATAGACGATAGACTGCTTCAAACAAGACTTTGGGATATATGTAACGAGGGGTATTTTACTGTTGGTGATTTGCAAAGATGCGAGCAGTACCTGGGGTAGTGCTGCGAATAATACCTTTGTCCGCCAAGGCAGTGATAAGATCATAGAGGACGAAATCACATCCTGCAGCAGCTTGTATAGATATACTGACTGGTAAGTATTTAGTTGTCTGGGTAATTTTGCTAACGAATGGAACTTCGCCAATGGGTATCACGACTTCGGGTACTTGACCTAATTGTGAAATGGAATATTTGTTAAAGCCATTGAAGATTGGTCCAGAGAGGTGATAGTCGCTCTTGTAGCTTGGTGTCCCGTCGGTGAGGGGGAAAACTGTCAAAGCATTCGAGCAGCTTTCCGGGTCATCGCGAGCCATGAAGTGATCCGAAATGAACCGTTGGAAAGCGGCTTTACGCTCAAGGTATTCGATACTGTCCTCATCGCTGAGAGTAGCGCCATAGTCCCATTGTTTGCGTACAGGAGGATCAACAAAAGGCTTGTCGCCGTTATGTGCTGCTTTATAAGCTTCTTCAAATGGCTTGCCGACCAGCTTCCATTGATTATGCGCAGTCAAGTGAGACCCTGTTATAGTAAGGACCTTTGGTCAGCTGGATACTTGGACAGACTTGAGAAGACTGGACTCACAGGCTGGACCAATGTACTCGGCTGGGTACATGCCGAACTCGGCATGGAATTTGGCATAGAAGTCGATAGTTTCGCGACGAATGCCTAAGAACTGTTCGAGACGCTGAACAAAGTCCTCATAGATAGGAATGGCGGCTTCATTTATAGGTTGAAAGAGGCCTGGGCGGGGTGAGAGTGTCTCTTCTTCGGATACGGGTGGTTGAGGGTTTACGAGATAGAGTAGTTTCTTCGGGAAGGCCGGATAAGATTTGAATGTTGCATTGCCTCCATAATATGCTTTCGCATACTCAGCGAAGTTCTTGGCATCGTACGCTAGGATGGCAGCAGTATCCATGCTTGGGCTAAGCGGAAGCACACCGCTCAAATCAATCGCTCCTTGACTGGGTCGATTGCCATATACGCCGTTAACGCCTGCTGGCGCTCGGACTGATCCACCGGTGTCGCTGCCTAGAGCGAGATCGATAAAACCATAAGCTGCAGCGCTAGCACCTGAACCGGAGCTGCTGGAGCTTGCATCTTGGTATCCATCTCCACGGACGTTGAAGGGCACACCATAGTCTACGTTATCGGCTGTGCCATACTGACCGGTTGCAAATTGCGATAGTCGCGTCTTCCCGACAATAATTGCGCCCAGGTCAATGAGGCGCTGTACAGAATGCGCAGTAGAGGAAGCAGGCTGATGCATCTCGAGCCAAGCACGACTGCCCATCGAGGTCTTGGTGCCTTTCAAGTCATAGAGGTCCTTGACGCTGACGCGTACACCAGCTAGGGGCTTATCGACTGTCTTTTTGTAGTATAGACGAGATGGGACTCCAATGACAGCCAGCCCATTGGCATCGGGCAAGCTTGCTGAGAGAATAGAGAAGGCTGAATCGTCCTCATTGCTGGGCACAGTGCCGTAGAAAACTGGAACACGAGGATGACTTAGTATGCTACGTGCTTTATATTGCACTGAGAGACTCACAAGCCCTTGCTGTATCAGCATGCAACCGCCAGGCTTGATGCAAGGCCAACTTTCCACATCGTACCGTCGCGAAATAAGGACCAGCCGGAAGGTGTATCTCTCGGCGAAGCGACATAGTTCGACTGGATTCTCTAGCATGGAAACCATTGAGAAAGATGCTTCCACCACCTGCGGTGGAAAAGCTTGGATCTAGCGAAGCTTGCGATCTTGTCTGATTATAGTGCAGAATGACATCTAGGGGATCAATCTTAGACATGAAAACCTCACAGGACAGACTTAGATGAAGGCTCACTATCCGCGAAAGCCTTTGTCCAGACATCGTCCCGATTGGCATACTCGGAAAGAACGCTATTGAATCTGAGGGAGGGTTCGTTAACTTACTGCTGCTGAAGGATTGTCCGGAGAGATAGACTTACTGGTCGACACCAAATCTACGCGCAGAAGACTCGATGACCGTCAGAGGAAAGAACTCCGAGGCATGCTGTCGACAGAATGAAGTCTGGCAGCTCTGGCTGAGTTCGAGGATGTGCTATACGTATTTCGGGACAACCGAGGTGCACCAGCTTAATAAGAGATTTCGTACTAGACGAAGACTACGAATAAGCTCACAGAGGCTTTTCCAGGCTATGAACGTCAAAGAAATAACATGTTTCAGTGTCACAGTGCCGGAAGAAAATCGATAACCGGAAAATCTTCTGGAACCCCTTGCCCGAAGCGAGCACGTGCAGAAAAGGGGCAGCGGAAACAATAAAGAAAAAACTCACGACAAAATAATGCAGACCGTCGAGCTGTACAGTCTGACCGAGAGAGGAGAGCGTAGAGTGGACAGGCTCATTGAATGATCCTGGTGCTTTGGGTGTGAGGGTAACACCGTGTTGCTTTGCTAGCCATGATAAGAGGAGAGGACTGATGGCAGACCAGAGGGTGGTGGCGAAAAGACTGCAGCGAGGAAGAAGAAGAGATGGTCAAGTCGACGGAGGGAGATGCAACACATGAGTACGTGCTGCGTGAAGCGACAGCCACAAAGATCCTGTACGAAACGAGCGAGCTTCCCTGTAGAGAGCTGCCACACTGCTTACGCATCCTGGAAGCTCTGCCAGACTCACCCTGAAAGACAGACAGAGATAAGGCCGAATACACCACTCCAGTCGTCGCAAGCGCGTCTGATGGTGCGTTGGACGAGCTGTGTCCTAGTTGGTTCTCCCAATACTCGTCCTGTGCCATTGCTGAATGCTGAAGGAGCTCTCCAGTCATCATCTTCAGTCCGAGCAAAGCCTGAGTCTCTCTCTGCAACGACTGGCACAATCTCTCCATCTCTGATGACCTCGCGCACTCTGCTTTCGCTAGTACTTGTACAGCGCGTTCTTCCAACCACGGCAGCACCACTCAAGCTGCGAATAGGTCTGCTTCCTCCTGTCGCTGAAGCGGCATGGCTGTTGTTCAAACTCGAAGTTCGTCCTCGCCCGCGCGATGTGTCCTGCTCCCGTCCACCGTGGAGGTGGAACAGGAGCGGCTGCTCTTCATCGATGGTCTCCTCTAGCGTGTGGATGTGCTCTTGGTGCATAGAAGGCTCTTCTGCTGATGTTGCTGTTGCTCCTGCTTCCTGTTGTTCCTCTGCAGAGAGAAGTGTCGCCTCGTCGTCCTGCTTGGGTTTCCCGATCAGCTGATAAGGATGTTCGCTGGTGGCCATGATGAATAGAGCGCAGGTTAGTATAGAGTCAGCTTCCGATAGCAGTGCATGGAAACAAGACAGAAGATGGTGGTCTGTTGCTCTGGCTCGGTGCGTCCGTTGGTCTGGTGAGTTGGGTGTGACAGGTCGAACAGGCTGTGGAGTCACTCCGGCAGCCCCAAAGGGCATAGAAGGATTGCCAAAGGGCGAATGTAGTGTGCGAAAGTGCGAGTGACCAGCCTTTCCATTGCTGTGCATCGGACGGCCAATGTCGAATGGGATATGCGATACAACTCATCTATTCCTCCTCCGTCTTGCTTGCTGCAACCGGTTACTTCTGGATATGCCCGTAAATTGGCCACTGCGGTTCAAGGGGAACAGCAACGAGAGTCAGAACACTTCAAGTTAAGCATACGAGAGAACAATGCATGAAGAAGTGTCCCACCTTCTTCTCGTGTATCGGCACCTTGCCCTCAGGTGTTCCTGGAATCTCCTTCTTCAGATCCTGCAGAAGGAGCGGATCGATTCAGCACATATACGGGAGATCGTTACATTGTTACTCAACTTACCATTTTCTCAAACATGCACTTGTTCAGAGGCTTCTCTGGTTTTCGGCAAAGGTGTAGTTCCTGTGATTGCCGAGAAGAGACAAGTCGCCCACGAATTTAGTATGGATCCGTACACTGTTGTACATTTATGCAGAAAAGGAGTTGACTGCCTTACCTGATTGTTATTTTCTAAGCAGTTCCAATGCGCATCGAACTCGGCAGCGCAGTTCTCTCTCATCTTGTTGATCCTGCAAGAGATATAAAGCGAGCGGGTACGCCAATGAGACTTTAGTACTGGCTCTTGAAGAGGTTTACTGTGCAGTCGGCCCAGCCGAACTGACTATTGAGGGATGCCACGTACAGTTCTCTTGCACATCTCGTCACCCTCCGGCCTTCTTTCAAGCAGTGTTCCGGGTCTCTGTTCTCCTGCTTGCATAGCATGAAATCCTCTGCATTGAAGACGAGTTGTATTGAATCCAGGATGCAGATGGAAGCAATCAGTACTACAATTGCGGCATCTTTGGATTTGTACTAGCTGAATCGCGCGACACACCATTGTACGGCTTGCAGTATGCGCCAATGAAGAAAGAAGCGCTCTTGAGAGGTGCCGAAGTCACGCCTAGCTCGTCGACATGAGGAACGCTCTTTGGCAACGGCGCTGGGTCTATGTATGGGATGTCTGGGAATCTGAAGGGATAGAAATCACAGCATTAGCATGCACAGGGTCTGTAACTGGCCTCGCTGTGGCCATGTCTAAGCTGAGACTTGCTTTGCATCTCTGTACGTTGCCATTCTTGAAGCGGACTGCCAGCCGGGAAGGAGACTAGTTCAGGTTCCAGAAACGAGCGAAGAGCGCAGTGAGCTGCAGATATGAAGCCACGAGAGGTGTAGATTCGTGCTTGTTCACAATGTGCGCAAAGAGAAGAGCTGCCGGCACCTTCACACTTGCGAGCAGACGGTCGATCGGGCTTGAAGGCCAACCACAGCTCTTGCTTTGCGGAGGGATCGCAGCTCTACGACGAAGGAAGAAGGAAGCGAGCTTGTTAAGCTTGAGATGTGCCACAGGCTGCTGGGATACGCCGCTGTCCTTCAAAGCGACGAGCTCTCATTGCCATCTCATGCTTGGGAGCGTGATCGAGGACATCGCACACCTTGCAAGAGTGTCATGCTTTCGCTTTCAACATTCTGCTGACGACAGCCATCTGAAACTCATGCGGTGACACACTTATCATGGTAGGATACTATCCTTGAACGATGAATACGAGAATCATCATAGCTGAACACCGCCGAAACAGGTCTTCCCAGTCACCCTTTCCGTGAAGCTGAAATGCGGCAGGAGTGAATAATGGACACCATACCTCCAAGGCGACCAAGCTGATTTGAATTATCTTCCTCTGACGAACTACCCCATATATTCAGTATCAGCCGCTATACCCGTGACGAGTAAAACGACAGTCTCAGAGCTGAAATCGACCTTTATCGAGGCTGTATCATCTTCATTAGAAGATTTACAAGAATCAGAAGATATCGACTATGACTTGACAGTGAAGAAATTAAAATTATTTAAACAAAGCGAAGACGAACAAGGTAATGAGAAATGGATACCTTTGGATGATTCCACAAATGTCGATAAAGCAGGTTTGGATCAGGGACACGTCGTCGGCGTTTCTTTCGAAAAGGATGGTGAGTTACGGGTATACGTCTGATACGTTTCAGTTTACTGATAAACATAGCTTCCAATCGGATATACTAGGCAACTTCAGCGACCCGGTCATCATCAGCCCAGATCAACCGGAACAAGACATGGGTGAACAGGGTTCCGCAGGATTCGACTAAGCATTTCGCGGATGCAATCTGGTCAAGAAGGATACATGTAATGAGTAATCTTTTGTAACATAGTCCCTGAACATCGAGGGGAAACATCAGTTCGGCTCTTCAGGCTTGCAGAAGCGGAATCATGCAAACGGAAGCATGTATCTCAAAACTGTCCATTGCTTGCGACTACTGATGATTATGATGAATGTGTATACAACAGCTCTAAAATACTGATGAATCAGACGGCAAACAAGCAAAAAGAAAGCCCGCCTTGACTTCGAGACTAATATATAAGCCAGGCGAGCTTGAGTAAAGGGAGAATGTGCATACAAGACTGCCTTGGTAATGATTTTGATACAACAACATCAAGCATCAAGAAGTAAAGGACTGTTCTCTGCCCAAAGCTTGGAATGAGCAGCCAAGCAAGTAAAAGCTTGTTTTGTTATCAGGCTGGATGTGTGCTTGATATACAGGGGAAAGGCTGAATGTATGAGGTTATCGGAAGCTGCTGTTGTGGGGAAGTTACACGGTGCCATGCTGCTATTTTACGATTCAGATCATTTTTGCCAATGGGAAGTGTTATCTAGCTGTTGCGGAACGAGGTTGACATGCAGGTGAAGGAGCAAGATGGCAGCTTAACTGAGCATCGAGGGGAAGAGAGTGCACAATTTGAAGGGGTAAGACTGCCTAGTTTTGTTTTTCCCAGATCTAGCATTCGTCGATAAGCTTGTTCTTTGGGAAACCAGCATCTGTATAATCGGACCAAATGGTCATATTGCCATTCGTGTAGGCCTCGACGTGTCTTGCGATATATTCTGTGGTAGGATATCCAGGAGGGTCGCACTGAATAGCGGGGCAATACGTGAAGAAGTCAGGACTCTGTCATACTATTCGAAAATCCCAGAGCCGATCTAGAAGGCCACTCACCCCTATATTGATCTGGTTTGACCTTTGGTATATCCGGATGTAATCGACCTAAGCAACGAACACGCGTCAATCATGCTTTCGAACGTAGGGAAAGCGACAAGGCCGTAGGAGGAAGCACAAGTCTACTCACCCTCATGATGGCAGGGAAATTCAGGTTCTCCAGATCTACCTCACCGAAGTTTTCACTCATACCAAAGTTGAGAATAGCATACTGAAGCGAGTAAAAAGAAGGGATTTAAGCGGCCAATGTAAGCGTACTGATCGTGTTATGCATATTGAAGTTGTTGACTCACCATGGGCTCATTGCTGATTGGACGCTGGCTAACCATTGTCAGGTTATTCGCTCGCATACCCGCTTCTTTCAGTGTCCAGATGGGATCTCCACCCTGCTGCCATGTGATAAAGCCATTGCCGTACATCTATTCAAGAGAAAGCAAGATCGAAAATATCAATATTTCGACCCTTATTTCCCATCGTGCCTAAAAAACAAAGCTTACGCTAGGCTGATATTCGAAACCATATGTATTAAATCTCGTAGGATCCAATAATTCATAAGATAGCTGATCCGTTTCAGGTAGAGCTGATACAGCTTGTTGGAAGATACCACCTTTATAGGCATTGATATGTGCACCATAGTTTTCAGGCCAGATCTCGTATCCTTCAGGGATGACTTCATTCCATTCTGTACAAAGGAGAAACAGATATTCAAATCAGTCTTTCAATTGATCCTACATGGAGTTGAGAAGGAAGCAGAAGAAGCGTAAAGCAAAGGCAAACGCACCATATTCTGCATCATAAGGAGCGAATTGAGCAGACATAGAAACTGTTCCGTGTAATCTTCCAGTATTTCCATTAGCTTCGACGACTAGAGGTGGCAGAGACAAGATGAACATGGTCGCTCATTAGCAACAGTATATAAACTGAAATGTTCACGTTACAACTTACCAGCTTCAACTGTTGAAGGATAACAAATGAAAGTTTGCAATCGCGTTCAAGTTGGAAGGAATCGAGGAGAAGGCATATGCATTAGCATCATTTCCCTATGGTGAGCGGCAGCCAGGCCAAAGAAATCCAAAAGAGATGGAAACTCACGAATATCAATTTCTGGAGCAGATCTACCCCTATATCTATCTTCATCATCCAACCAAGGACCAGGATGATCTTCACCTTTACAAGTACAAGCGCTTAATTTTTGACCAGGTAAATAACTTAAGCTCGCATCCCATTGGGAAGGAGGAACTAAAGCAGCAGGAGGACCCGAACCATCTGGAGTAGTTTGATTTTTCAAAGCACCAATATCACAAGAATCATAAGAATAAGGCCAAACTCCTTCATTTGTTGCACCATATCCTGCTCTACCTAAATTTCCCATTGTCCATGCTCCTGGCCAAAATCCTGCTACTGATGGATTACCTGGTAAATTTACTGCTACTTCTATATATCCTCCTGTAAAACAAAATTGATTCCATGTTTGTATCATTCCTGATGAAAAATTAAAACCATGATTTTGTCTTGGGTCTTGTCGTGTCATGTTTAGTAGGAGGTATCCGTCTCCTGTAGTTGCTCCACGTGGATCATAGTATTCAAGATTATTAGTGGCGTCTGATTGAGATTCAAAGTCATATAGAGTAATTAGTATCGCTCATGCCTGACAATTGTGTCTGGATAACGGCAAAAGGAGAAAAAAAAGAAACGCACAATAATGTGAATCAACGGCAGTCCAATAAGGATCATCACCAGGCCAAAAAGTTCTACCATCCTGTTCGAATTCATCCGAAAAGACAAGAGAGTATTCCTGACCGTCGAAACCAGTTCTCTTCATAGCAGATTGAGGTGTATCTCTATCTATTAAACCTCTATATCCCTGGATTTCAGGTATTTGACCTGTTGCATTGACGAATGATAATTGTGCTGATGCTTGTACGATGTTATCGATTATTGGGTATGCGCCGAACACTCCAATGAGCTGGAGGATGAGACGGGCATGTCAGCATGTCAGGAATCTAAGATACTTGCATATCATGAAACGTCGTTCGGTTCACTCACCGCACACATGATAATAACAAGAGCACCAGCATTCAATAAACCTCTAGAACTAAAAGGATTACCCGATCTTTTATAACCTTTAGGTTCACCAATTCTTCTATCAGGACCAAATCTAGGAGGTAAAATACCAGGATCATGTAGCGCATCATCTTTTTCAGGTATAGAATGATTTAATAAATCGATATCAGGCATAATATCATAAGCAAATGAATTTTTTTCCGTTGTTAATTTTTTTTCTCCTGAAATAAAATCTTCATATCTTGTTTTAGGTCTTGCTTTTTTTGCTGCATTTAATGCATTTGTACTTCCATTGAAGTTTACTGTATGATCATATGATGAATGTCCTGTTGCTGTCGATGAAATACTATTTGAACGAGACATGAAACCACTTTCTGGTGCTAGGAGGTTTGCAGAACTGCTTGAAGGTCCAAAAGAGGCTGTTGAATAGTTGTTGTTGTGCATCGACAGTTGGACGGGAGTCTAGGTTTCACGCACATCGAAGTGAGTATGTCAGTTATCTTCAAGTGGGGTCCTGCATGCCGCCACTCACAAACTCCGCTTGACCACTACGCATGCGAACGACATCATCCACATCATCTCTCAGTGACGGGTCATTGACACGTAGGAAAGCAGCAGAGGGACCAGATGGACCCCCTCTACTCGTTGAAGCTGTGGGAGAGGTCAAGAAGGGATTGAAGCGTTGATGCTGTTGATGGGAGAAGGAGGAAGATGACCCTTCAGAGGAAGTGGAGGCCGACAGAGGACTGCTGTTGTAGTTGTTGCTGCGTTCGGAGCTTCCGAGGAGGCTTCTATTGAAGTTGTATTGTAGTGTTTTCATAGTCGAAAGATTAGCGTGCAGGACATATCGACGCGCGCAAAGTCGAGATCCATTAGTGGATGGATGCGGGCGCACGGAGATGAGTGAACGAGGTCGCGATGAGTAAATCAGGAGCGAGCAATGGTCAGCTACGGTGCATAACAATAAGCATCGAATAGATAGAGTGCAGACTTACCTCCCCATCTCCCTCATGTCGTCCTGTCGCTCTCTCCTGCTCTCGTGCGTCTCCAAGCCAAGCGAAGGTCGAGGCATGGTTTGCAGGTAGAAGTTGGCGATGACAGGCTGCGTATGCGATGTATGCGGTATGGATGAATGAGAGTGTATGTACGGTGTATGCTATGTGCTTGCTTGCTGTTCAAGAGAAGACAGAGAGGACTTGCTCTTTCCAGACTTGTATAGACTGACTGATTGATTGCCCAGCAAATCTACCCGGATCCAGACCAGGCGCCTTCTCCCGCTGAGTATGGATGAGATGAGATGCAGTCTTTGCTGTGGTAGTCCACTCCACACTATCTAGCGGACTGTTGTAATCCAAGTCTCCTTCAATCCCTCCTGTTGTCCTCCTGTTGTCCACTAGCAAGAGAGATCTCTTCGCTTTCACTTCCTCTGCCGTCGTCGAGGTGATGGATGATGGTGGCGGACGCTTGACTGGGCAGCACAGAGGGTGTGTGCGACTGGAATGCAGTGCAGCAACAAACAGAGGCACAGAATACGAATGTCGTTATATCGTGATATTTACACCTTGTCAGCACTGCTCTTGCAAGTTACTCTCGCCTCGCGAAAACTTTCCATTCGAGGGCACTCTGGTGGTCACTCGACGCGTGCAAAGAGGCGCACGGGAAGATATCATAGACAGATGCATGCATGCCTCGCATGATTAGCAGTGTTATTGCTTGGTATAGTCAACACACAAGAGATAGCAAGTAACTTGGAAGATATTTGATAGCCATCCTTCTATTCTTCTCCTACACTCGCTTGTCGCTTCTGTCCTGCTGTGTCACCTTCTGTATCATATATAATAACATTGATCACACGGATGGCAACGCGTAGATTGGCCATATACTCTACTCTATAACCAAGCATCCTGCATTGTTGCATTTACATACTATCCTCACTATCAACCACTCCCAAGTAGCGACTTCAATTGCATGCTGCCCATCTTCCCAATAACTACAAGTCAAATCATCACCACAGTACTACAGTATACGTTTTTCAGTTCAGAACGGCCTAAGCTGCCTACTAGCCTTCTATTACTGGTACTAGCATTCTGTTAATCAAGTTCTGCGACATAGCTGACTCGCAGATGTCATCTCCGCTCACATACAAATATCAGCGAATACTACAGTAATCTCAGTCGCGTCTCTCCCTCCTCCTCCACTGGCAACTCTCGAACGAAACGCCGATCATCCAGACGCGTCGCAGAAAAGATATCAATCTGAGTCAATTTTCATTTCACTGTCTGTCTAGAGTCGCGTGTAATATTCTGGTCGTCTTCTTACTTGTTGGCGCTCTCACTATTTACGCTTCAAGCAGACTCATCATCCATAGTACTGTTGAGTGGCATCATTGAAGCATCTTGAGCATCTTATACACTGCGCCCTACCCGGCGGCTTCTCTGAGGCGTTCCTCTCGTCTATAGCTACATTATCGGGAAACGAAGAGTGACAATTCCTGCTGCTCTATTCAATTTAAGCTCAATTTATTTTGTTATCCATGACTAGCAGAAGACTGAAGGTATATAAGGACCGAGCATCCTAGGATTAACCTCCACCATGTACTCTACCGAGTCGTTGTACGATGTCTCGCATCTGTACTCTGCACTTAGATCCAGGCACAGGGCACCTGAGGTCTTCCTCAATCTATTCGGAAGGACCTTCATTTGGGTTCTTCAAATATGGTCTATTCGACCCATCACTTGCGTCAATACTATGTGAAAGCAAGCAAGTGGGGTAAAAAACCATTTCATCAGTAAGTTTTAGAAGAGGTCTGTTTGCAGAGTCTGACTGCAATTCATTCTTTGGCTTGCTCACTTATATGGCTTAGCTGGTCTTTCGTACGGTATAATATCCTGCCAATCTGATCCTGGTTCCAATAATGTCATCAACACGGATCGTGGTATGATGACTCCACATTCGTAATTGACACCTGTTCAGAACAAAGTCGTACGATGAATCGCCTTTGCTCAGCTACGAACGAGACGGAGAAAGCATATGCTGACTTACAGCCTTCTACGCGCAACGATCCAACTGGTGCAGTTCTATCACCTTTTGGCGCTTTAGCAAGTTTACCCCATCTTTGCATGGCAGAAGAGAACTCCGTTAGCCTGCTGTTCGATAGAGACTTATATTTCACAATAAGATGTTTCATGCTTACGCTCCATTGGAAAAGTTTGCAGATCTGAAGAAAAGCGACAACAAAAGAAGGTGAATCAGCATTTGACAGAATTTCGTTAGAAGAGGGTAAGGGAAGTCAAGATCTGAAGTGGTAAACACTCACCCAACGTATATATAGTAAGGAAGAGAATGGTAATCTTTTGGATTTATAGCTAGCATTAATTTCATATGAAATAACTTGCCAGTATCTTTCGATTTATAATGACTAAATTTTCTTTGAATGTCTTCTCTTGCATTACCCCAATTCATATGACATCCTATGTTCTTAGCTGCGACCTATATAATATAACGAAGAACGGTAGTCAACAGAAGTAGTCCTAAACTGACCAAAAAAGAACCAGTCACCCAAAGATAATATGGGAACTTACCGTCCTTGCTAATTCATCACATTTCTCAACATCTGTATATGTAGGAAATACAATCTCAATAGGAGGAATAGGACAATCTAATTTAGCTAAACTAATCATTTTTCTACCAATTGCACAATCATAGAATTCTTTTAACCATTTATCATTTAAATGACCAATACTACCAGAACACCATTCTAATTGTACTCCATTCTTAATCATTTCTGATCTTTCTTCTAATTCCGAGACTATCTTTCTTAGTCTTAACAAACCTGAACTTTCTGATAAGATACTAGGTAATAGACCTGGTCTTGACGTCATGAGATGTACTTTAACTCGACTGAAATCGAAACGACCGCTGAAATGAAGATCGAAGAATGTTGATGGAACATTTAGTTCTCGTAGGTGAACTGTGAGGAGCTTCTCGAATGATGTATTCGGTGGAAGAGGTTTATTTGACTTGTAGCGAGGAAGATCGTGAATGTACCTGAAAGAAATCGTAAAGCCGTGATTGCTGCCGTTAGTAACAATGGATTAGGGGCAAAAGAGCATAAAGGTAAAACACACCAGTGGTTATCCCCTTCTCGAAGATCGATGTTCATAAAATTGCATGAAGTAATGACGAGTCGCAGATAAGTCGGATAGACAAGCAATAGAATTTTAGAATGAGCACATCCAGGACAGCGTGGAAAGAAAGGATGGAATTTCTCCCCTGGATCGCGCACAAACAAGGAGAATTAGTCTACATGATACGGTTTGTAGACCGCAGACCTACCGTATATCTGTCTATACACCTGATTCATATAAGGTTGCAACTTATCTAGCTGCCTGCCTGAGATCTTGCTCTTGCTATTCGTCCCTTTCGTTTCTCCTAGAGAACGCATAACCTGTGGCGCAAACGGATCAAGATTGATATCTCTGCCCACATAGGTCTTTTAAGCCTCGAGGCGTTAGCTCCAGGTGCAAGAAAAGCTTGTATAAAAGGATAGCCTCACCGGTACTCTTGCTTCAGGTTCCATTGGCAAATACCGAAAGAACTCGTTTTGTCCGATGAAGAAAGCAAAAACACAGCATGCAATTAGATTGTCCTTGTCGATGAGTTCCTCCATTGAAATGCAGTTTGGTGTGTCTCGTTCGTCCCGACCTGGCGTTCTCGTCATTCGAAGTGCCCCATCTTTGAATTTAAAGGGTATCGCTGGTCGAGGTGGACCATCTATCAATTGACGCCACGTTAGCCCATTATACCATCAACAAGTCTGAGCAGTTGCAGGAATGAGAACTGACAGAATATAGTCTGGTTAAACTCATATTCTCCTAAATCTCCCTCTTCATCACTATCATCCAGGTCGAAACCTTGTTCGAATTGACCATCTTGACTTCCAGCTATTGGAATAGTCATAAGCTGCCTTATAAGATCTTCTCTAAATATCTTGTCATCTTTCGCCATTTGCTTGATGCTCTCATCTATTCCTAAACCATCTAGTAGCATATCCAGATCCAATTCTGTTGCTTGCGGTACAGGAGCTTCGTTATTGACATTCATCACATCAAGAGGTGGTGCAGGCAATTGTTCGCGAGATTTGCCTTTCAGGTCTCGATTCGGGGATGGCATAGTACAGCCGACATTGCCTACTACTTGAGGTAAAGATGCTTGCAGCTCTTCCTCTGCTTTGCGTTTCATTCTCGCTCTACGTTCAGCGAGCTGCTCTTGTGGCGTCGGATTTCGCGAACCTCTAGAGCTCGACGAGCTTGATTCCGAAGATACAGAACCAGACATGGCAGATCTGCTCGTGGTAGCAGAAGTGGTGTGTACGCGATAGTCAAGCCACAGTGCGGCTCTTCAGCATTAGGCTATAGTCGATCATCCATCTGGAAGATAGGCTACTCTACACCTCTCCTCCTGATTGTTGTGCTGCTGCAGGGTGAGACACGGCTGTCAGTACTGCCATCAGCTGCCAAACGTCTTCAGAGGATGCTTAGCCAAGTCGCAAGATCCGCAGGCCTGAATGCAGCAGGCCTGTGCTGGGTCGGGATGACGTGAAGGAGTATGCAATGTGTGCAGAAGAAGTGTCATGACAGTGGCGATTCAAGAAATCTGGTGTCGCATGCACAGTCGGAATATCAAATGCTACTCGAGTACAGCACGATAGCGCATGATTCACACAAGCAAACAGAGCGCAAAAGCACTTCAAGTGATGAAAAGACAGCACAATGCATCAATTGCAAGTTGAATTTGGAAAAGCTAAAAATGGCTAACTACCTTACATTCTGAAAAACGAAAGGCAACAGGCAGACTGCACATATGCCATTCTGTCTCTGAATCTTTGAGACATCATTGTTTTAGAAAACTTTAACGTTCGTTGTTAGGATATAGCAAATGAAGCTTCCCAGGATGCCCTGCAGTACATAGCAGTCCCGATCATCCTCATGCTCCGTTCCAGATGCGAGACTGCCTGACATCGCTTTGCAAGGACTACGCGAGATGCTCGACTTCCTCCGCAAACACGTCCTGCGGGATCTGTACCAGCCTCATACGTGGTGGGGATTCGATGGCCCGTATACGCGGGTGCAGCTGGACGACGGATCGACCTTCGTGACGATCATGTCGAGTGTCTGGAGGGCGAAAGACCGGCCGCATTTGTGCCATATAGGCTACTACCCTACACCAGCTCAACATTCTAGCGATAAGAATGAAGTACATGCCTTTTCATGCGATTTCTTCCCGAAAGATATGGTACCCACACGAAATGCCAAGTTCGATGCAAACGGAGTGGCCGCTTTCGAGCTGAATGCGAGTATACCTGAAGAGCAAGCGACCTTTCATCTAGATGTACAGCCTAACAAGCAGAGCTACCATCATCACTTTACTCATCCCGAAACAAAGCAAAAGCTGGACATACAGCTAGTCATAAAGGAAGCTACGCCACATTCATTGCTTGGACCGATGTGGATAGCCAGGTTCATGCCAATTCCGCTCAAATGGCACATATTTTCGACACGGTCCAAGTGTAGGTTGACCATTAAAGAAGGCGACACAACTCTACTACAGAAAGAGGGCTTGTGCCACCAAGAGAAGAATTGGGGCGTTGGTATGTCACAGCAAGAAATAAACAAGATACATCAAACTAATCTCGTGTGTTCAACAGGTTTTCCTACAGCCTGGATATGGTGTCAAGGATTCCCTTCAGGGACCCAGAAAGGCTCTCTAGCGATAGCTGGAGGCAAAGTGACCTCGTTTCTGAGTGCATTCATGGTAGCCTATCGTTCGCCCACTTCTTCAAGAAATTGGAATTTTGGTCCAGCTTCAACGATGGGTCTTTTCGGATACGGACCTCTTACAGAACTGTCCCGTTGCGATAGTTCTTCTGGCGCACTTCGCTTAGAATGCTCGAATCCTTTCCTCGGTCGAAAACTGGTCATATCAGCCAAAGCACCAGTTAATTCATTCAAGATCATGTCTGCACCGCTCCCACAGGGTCATACTACGCATTACTGCCATGAATCATTTATTGCAGAGTATAAAATAGAGTGTTACGAGAAAGGCTGGTTCGTGCCTTGGAAGAAGGTAGAGGAAACAGTACTTGATGACTCAGCGTTGGAGTTTGGCGGTGATTGGGATCATTGGTGGCTGGAACTGCAAGAGAAGCAGAAGGGAATCAAAGAAGACTAATGCTTTCGGGGTCGTGTACGAATACTAAGCTTTGGGGACGCTCTTAATACTCTCCTAGATTACGAAGGAATTGATCTGACCGGTCTTAATCGCCAGGACTCCTGCCGGTGGAAGTAATGTAAGTAATACTGATATGACAAATGCATTTGTTCTCCCTTGGTCGCTATGCAAGATGTGTCTCACAGAGGACGTCCTGGAAGCTCCGTTGGTCCCAATGTCGTGCTGCTCGAACAGATGCTCGGACACAAATCCAAGGTTGGACAGGTACTAATGCAGGCGTTGACTCACGGGAACTTTGTGCGCGGCTCACGCTCACTTCAACAGTTGAATACTATTCCGATGCGATCATCGTCGGACCTCATCCAAGTGGCACGTGCTTCTTTGATGCCTGATGGCTTGCCTTCGTTCCACACCTTGCTTTACTCGACAAGCTTGACCCTGGCTTGCGACAGAGCAAGAAGATGGAAGAGCTTCAAGGTGTTCTGTCAGACTTGCTGTGGCTGCAAGCTTCGAGCAGTCAGCTGAACAGCGCGCTCGACCGCCTCCGAGGTGTGCTCACTGCCATTGCGCTGGAGACTGGCTTGCGAGATGGCTCGACAATCACGAAAGCTGGGTTTTTGCAGCTCCAGGAGTCTTTTCTCCATAACGGTGTGTCTATTCAAGCTTCCAAGCGTCCAGTGTTCTCTTACCAGGACTATACAGCTGAAGCATCAGGATCCTGCTTCTTTGTTTAGTCGTGGCAAGGTTGATCGACTTCCTCGCGAGGTGTCTGCTGCGGCTGCAGTATCACAAGTATGGAGGTGAGGAGGGGTATAGCTACTTGAATGCATTCAGCTACTTGCTGACTTGCTGGCATCTATGCACTCTTCCGACACAGACGACTATCAAGCTATCTTCTCGCAGCTTGGCCAAACAATGCAACTGCTGCAAGGCTTCCTGCTTCTGCATGCCCCGAGCAGGCTGCTATTCGGCATACAATGCAATATGGAGGTATGCATGACATTCAGCTTGATGCAGCGGAACAGACTGCTGACCGGTGCATACAGCTTCTCGTGGCTTGCTTGACGCTTCCCGATCACTCGACGCCCGCAACAAGCAGCCACACGCCATCTGCATTGTCGGATTCAACAGCCTCGGCTTCACCTCGCCTCTCTTCAACACACTTTGATTTTGGACAGTCCGTCTTTGGTGCAAAGCTTGGAAAAACAGAACCGAATGACGCCGCACCCACTCTTGCCGAACTTACACTTGAGACACTACTGTGCGCACTGGTGGATAGTCCGAAGAACGTGAAGCTTTTCGAGACATGCAACGGCATTGTGGAAGTATCACGACTACTCCGTGGAAAGGTGGACGCGGGAAAGGCTGCCAAGTCGGTCACTACCTTTTTTGTTTTACGGCGCTATGGCACTGATGATGCTTGTCTACCGCAGAGTCAAATGTTTGGAGTTTCTGTATTTCTGGCTGTACCCTGAGACAGAGCGACAAGCTGCTGCTAAATCTCGAGCTAGTGTAGAAGCAGCATCTGTCACACCTCACACGCCTCGGCAAGAAAGGATTCGCCCGCGTACGCCCACGACTTCATCCAAAGTAGCAGGGCCGGGAACGCCAACAGATAATCGCCTGCGTGCAATGCTAGAATCTGCACATGACACTTGGACACCTACAACGCCTTCAAAGCCTTCCCGTACATTCGAGAAAACTCAGTTAGCACTGTCTAGGTCAGCAGCTGTCGCCGCTGCCTCTCCCCGCAAGCGCCCACTACACGTATCTATAGGCATAGGAGTAGGCGAGAGCCACATCGACGATGGCAGCCCAAGAGCAAAGCGCATCAGTGCTGTACAGGGCGCTTCGTCAGCAAATATAGACCGACTGAACCCCTCAAGTAAAGCCCTGCCTGGATCACCAGCTGGACGGCCAAGATCTATACTCTCGGCATCTAGAGCTCGAACATCTTCGACTGCGAATAAAGCACCATATATGACACCGCGAGATAGTTCACCGACGGAAAAGCCGCTATCACGCTCTAGATATGGTCCGGCTGCGTCGACGGAGTCCGATGAGAAATCGCCACCAAAGTTACTCTGGTCGCCTGCAAAAAGTACATACCCTTCAAATCCACCCGCTCTCGAGAGATCCTCCAGCAGACCCTCTACAGCGCTTAATCGTCAACGAAGTCGAGACTCACCATTGTTGGACAGACAGCAGAGTATAGAGTCGCCAATGTTGAAAATAGGCGACAGGCCAACTGCATCACCTGCATTGCCTCGGATACCGTCAAACGATGCTAAAGATGTGATGAGGAGACGACTCTCAAGATCATTGCACACTTCAGCAATGAGTGATCACGTTGGACAGCCTTATCGTAACATGACAGGCCTGCCTGGCGTATCAGGCCAGACGAAAGGACTTTTCGCCTCACACCGGGCACTGGCCACTCCTGAGATCAAGGTCGCTCAAGTCGAAGTTCAAAGAAAAGACGAAGTTACCGGCGAGCAAGACTCGGAAGAGAGTGGCAGCGGGAATACGTATGAGAGGCGAAGGCAAGTTCTGGGACAACATCTGGGTAATTTAGATCAACTGTTGCATCGTTTCGAAGTCCTCAGATGTCGATAAACATGCCTGTGCGCTAATGAACGGGCCCCGGAACATCAATGGCGGCAGTACCGGCCTCACTTTAACGTCACCTAGATTAGCGTAGTGTCTGCTACCAGTCAGTCAGTCCTGCGAGTAAGCTTAGTATTATCGTTAGAAGCGGATTGAAAATAGCCATAGTTGCACTTGACAAAGGTACATAGACTCAATGTGTTTGCGATTTATCCGTGCGAAGACCTGCAAGCGAGAAACACGCAATTTCCAACTACCTATCTTGGAATTTGGCGCATCGGCTAACAAACTCGAAAGTTTCTTGCTAGACATCGCTATTGTGGTACTTTGTCCTGTTGCTGAGCTAAGGTTGCTGCGTAATCGTAGGATTTCATACATGTCGACGTAAAGAGCACCTATGACGTAAGGGATTATTTCTGAACCATTATATTCCAGCTAGTTCGCTATTCTAGCACTGTCTTCAAGGAGGTAAAAGGATCCATCGTTGACGAGATCGATAGGCCATCTTTGCACTCTACCCTGACGTCGCATGCGACGCTTCCCAAGGTATGATATACATTTCTTTGGTCAAGAGACCGGCCAATTTGTGAGCGCGCGTCTTCACGTGCTGCTTTCATAGGTTGTCCAATGCTGCTGTCCGGAATGGTCATATCCTTGTTCATCCGACGACGCTACGCTGTAACCTGCTTCCTCTGTGCTAGCAGCACGGTAGGGTATTGGCTGTCCAGTCGATGCCACCGGGTAGTTGGCACGCATTTCAGGTTGCCAGCCAGGACTCTGCCCAAAGTTGTGTCCATGGGTATACTGAGGGTATTCTGATCTGGCATTTGGATCTCTGAGCCATCGTGCTGTAGGAGCTGAGGCAGAAAGTTGAGATGTATATTGTGCAGAATCGGTAATGAGTTGGTGTGAGGGTGGAGCGAGATATTGAGCAGAACTACTTGCTATACTTGTACTTCTTGAAGAATTGGAGAGTGTGGTATCCTGTCCTAGGTCGAGGCCGGACAGAAGAGGATTATGAGAACCGAGGGACGAGTGAGATACAGCAGTTCTTGCGGGATTGAATGGAACAGAAGAAGTCTGAGGATGAGAGAGATAGACGGAATGAGATTGAGAATGGCTAGGAGGATATGTAGCGGAAGCACCGACGCGCGGTTGTGGAGGACCATATCGATCAGGATAGAGGGGTGGGCCGCTTCCATGAACCGGTTGAAAATACGTGCTAATCTCGGAAGAGGGAGTATCGACACCCGCTACCAGATGAGGAGAAGCTGTCAGAGTAGGCGAGTATAGCTCTCTTGGATCCATCGGCGCAGGTGAAGCTGGATATTGATGGTAAGGATAGTGAGGTAGTTCGGATGTGGGTGTTATAGGCTCCAATACAGGTTGGTTTCCGAGAGCAGAATATGAGTGCCGATGTGTCAACGTTGGAGGTTGTATCGAAAGAGGTGCTGCTTCAATTGCCAATGGGAAGAACGAGGTTGTTGCGGTATGCGGTCGATCCATGACGGAGGGAGATGCAAGTGGAGGGCTGAGATGCGTATATGATGTCGAAGAGGAGTGGGCAGAGAACGACGTTGCAAAGGCTGGGTCGCGTGGACCACGAGAGGATAAGCTCAGATAGCTAGGTCTGGAAGATGCAGAAGAAGGGTGAAGTTGAGGAGCAAGGACGGGTGACATGCTTGAATTTCGACCAGAGATTGAACTTGTAGAAGCATGTAGCATGGGTTCAGAGGGATATAGGAGATCGGGGTGCTGCTGATTGACTGGATTCTGGCGTCGAGCTTGACCTGTTGACGTAGTAGCCAACTGTTGAGAGAGTGTGCTGTATGCGGAATGGATGAAGGTAGGAGTCGCAGCTTGTGAACGACCTGCACCGAGCATCGCCTTGAGGTCATCGTCGTAGGGAACATTGCCTGTGATGCCGACACTCCCATTGGCGACTGCAGATGCGAAAGCTTTCTTCCGCCGCCGGGCATTGCGTACAATATGGTTGCGATAACTGCAGATAACAGATGGGCAAGGAGCACAGCGCCAGATGAGGAGGGCGAGTGATACGGACAAAGACAGGGAAGAAGAGGATGTTAGTACATGTGAGAAAGCAAGGTCACGCTGACTGGGAGAGGCTTGCAGCTGCAGTGTTGGGCAGGTCGCCCTTACGTGGCTCGGCCTGACTATCATACGGTAATTGGGACTTACTGCTGAAGCATATTGTCATGTCGCGAAAACCTGGATTCGCAGTTCGGGAATGTGCATTGGAAAGCCTTCTCTCCCGTATGTACGCGTATATGCCTTGCTAGATGGCCGGATCTGCAAGTTTATGCCAGTTGAGGTTGCATTGAGGGATCGCATCGGTTGAGGGTCGAGACAGGCAGGTCGCAAATACATCTCGAATTAGTACATCTGCTACTGCGACGCGACATTGCGAAGCAAAGAGAAGCACTCACGTGGTGAAGGTCTTATCACATTCAGGATACGTGCACACGAATCGTCTGTTGCGGGAGACCGATGTGTCTCTTGTGGGCGGGATCCTTGTTGATGTGGACGGGGCAGGTGCAGGTGCAGGAGTGGAAGAGGACGATGACGAGGCTGTGCATTGAAGATGATAGCTATCTCAGCAGATGTACACATATAGTAGAGAGTTGCAATCACGCGTTGGCTTCATAGACATTGAACTCACGCTGGCTCGCGTCGGCGGGAGGGCCTTGCTCAACGATTAAGTGGGCGAGTTTGGTGCCCGAAGCATCTTTTGGATCCGTTGAATGGAGATCCATAATATGCGTGTTGACGAAGAAGATGGTTCTGATGGCTCCCATGTAGACCAGGACTGCAGGTACGAGAGAGACTTTGGGACTATCCGATGAAGCGCGTGTCTTTGGATGATTTAGGAGCGTTGGCGAAGCAGCGGTTTGACAAACTTTCGATACTGTGGAAGCTTAAGTAGCAGTGAAGTTGAAAAGCCTAGTTTGCAGATCAAGTGCTTTCTGGGATGGAAGATTCGCGTTGAGGAAGTGATGCCGTCCTTATCGGCTGTCTATCCAGGCACCAGGCACAGGGACCGAAGATCTTCCCAGACGGAATAACTGTCGATGCCTTCCGTCAGAGCCAGCCACTTTGAGGAGAGACAAGCACAGGCAGCTACGTACTTGTATGTGTGCACCACTCTACCGCTTTATGGACGAAGCTTTTCCGTAAATAGCTCGGTCCCGGTACCAGAGGAGGGACGTGACAGGAAGCTGGGGCGCCACAGTGAGGATAGGGGACGGGAAGGAAAGGCCAAAGTTTCGATGGAAAGAGAGAGAGAAGAGGTATGGGAAACAAATACTCTGGATGCTCGGTGCGAGTGTATATATACTACTTCCTCAGCGCTGGTCCTTCCCACGTTGTCGCGCTTGCTGTCTCTGCTTCCACGGCTGTGCTACGGCAGCTGGAAGCGATGGAGGCAAGGAAAGAAAAAAGTTGAGAGAGACACGAAAGAGCCGGAGCTGGATCGCAAAGGTTGATACAGCTGCTGTGTGTGATGCGTAATGCTCTTGCCGCTGCTGCTTCTGCTGTGCTCTTGAAAAGGTCTTGCTGTCGACCTCGTGTCCTGCTCGCTGCGCCACTGCTGTGCCGATGTCTCTTAGCAGCCAAAACGTCGGATGGCGTAGGCAGACCTCCTAGTGGAAGCAACTGGAAGCGAAACCGTGCTGTACAACAAGCAAGCATACCGGACACACCATCGTCAGCACATCTGCTTGTTCCTCTCACGTCGCCCAGCATCCCGATGTCCGACGCATCCCCGTCCGACGCCGACCATCATCGACATCGAGATTGACACGCCGGCTGAACCACCCCTCACGGGCGCGACCTCCAATGAAGCTCTCCAGGCGACTGATATCACTTGGAGGACCTTGGACTCTCGCTACGGTAAAGCGATCTCTTCGATGCAGGCCGGCGTACCCCGGCTATTCTGGGTCCCAGATACTCACCTTCTCTGATGCCTCTACGGCTCGGGCGAGTGCCCTTGCTACCTTCTTCAACCCACCCAACTGACAGCAACGACTGATGAATTCTCTGACTGAATGCAGACGGACCGACAGATGTGGCCACCTCGCTACTTTGTTGAGTTGCCTTGCCGTGCCACTAATTTCCACCCTGAAATAACAGGCAAAGACTTGCTTGCAGCAACAGGGTCTGTCACCGCAATGTACTACTGCAGCTCTTGCACGATCTACTTCTGCACTTTTCCGTTCGCTCGACGGTTTTTGAGGTGTTTATTTTCTCACTGCCGTACTTTCAGGGATAGCGTGCCGTCACACGTCCTGGGGAATTTCATATCTATTCTGCATCAGCTAATGTGCAGCTTTTAATGTAAAGAGGTTAAGATTATACATACGATATGTTCTTATATTGTCCCCAAGGCTGATATCTCAGACCGCGGCTTGCTCTAGCTCTGTAAACAGTAGTTTGAGGGTGTTTCAGAAAAGTACGGTCGTGACAGCTTTCTTCAAGCGTTCTTGACAACCGTTGCAATACTGATGACCTTTCGTATCTAATTAGAGTCGTAGATCGCTATGAGTTTCTTGTCCCTTCCTCAACTGTTGCTCTTTCTATGATCTCCTACCGTAGATGAAGGTGGGAAATTGCGGGTCAATCGATATCGATTGTCGGCTTTCTGCCGCCAAGGCAGGTTGAAATCAGCAAAGCGAAAACGCAGCATGTCGAAGTGTTGTAGCTAACCTTCAAATATCGAATGTGATATCCAACTGTAGCTACTGCTTCAACACCAACAGTCCTAACCTTGAAGGGAGATAACAGTGTCTGAGGGTTGCAGCCACCCGTATGACAATTGTACAGGAGATAGGAGGTGGGTGGAGTGGACGATGATGATGTGACAGAGGGGCTAAAACCACCTCCTAGGATATGTGCTACCATGTTTCAGTCACCATACCTATAGATCATGTTTATTGTAATCATCTTCGCAGGAGGGGAAAGCCGAGGCGATCTTCAGTCTAAAAAGCCATGTTCTTGTCCTCTCACCTAAAATCAAGTCCTTAGTAATTGAAGCGTAGCATTTTATCTTTCTTTTTAGCCAAATATGATGGCTGAAATTACTTGTAAGCTGTTGTCGCCATAACAGTGCGGCAAGATCGGCATCCAAGCTGTAATTTTGGCACTTAGGGTCCGTACGTTAGTTTACCGGGATCTGCATGACACGTGCGAGTTTAGTGAAGAAGATGGAGCTTGATATCAGCATGAAATAAGCTTGAAGAATATCCCAGCTGTACGTACAGTAGCACCGGTATTTGCGATATTGAGCGAGATCCCATATATTCGCTTGCGGGTAGGTTTAGCTTGTAGTAATCGATGTTTCACTTAGTCGGCTTCTTGCCTGGTACCGTAACGTCGCGATGGACGTGATCGACGGTCGGACAGCCTGACTATGATAGTACATACGATATAAACCATATTGCCCACTCCCTTCGCAAGCATTAAGTTATTACAGGCACAGGACTGTCAATCCGCCTTGAAAGCACCGCGCTAGTAATTTTAAATCAGCCAGCCGAAAAGCCACGGACAAATGGTTTGGCACGGGGAGCCATGCATACCTGTCAACTAGTCCTGAATTTCGGCTCGAAAAATAGCGTGGCTGCAACGTTTGCATTTGTATGCTTGAATCTACGGTCTCATGTCATAACTTATCTGAGATTCATGTACGGTACCTATTCGTAACCTATGTAAATTATCCAATCAAAATTCGGGCAGGGTTCAGCTTGTCCTTGGTTGGTTATGTCCGTTAGGGACCGGTGCATATTCTGCAACGGTTGGAAGCCTGTGACATCTCCGCAACCTAGAGTTTGCCGATAACCACGTTGCATTTGGCTCCCTGAGACAATTTTGGAACGGCAGATAACTTAAGTTGAAGAGGAAGAGAGACATTCCATGCCCCACATGGCGGAATTTCAAGAAGATACCCCGATCAAATTATGCAAATCCCGGAATGTTTCTGATCGCTAAGTATCACTACATACTCGCATTAACTTACATTAAATTGCTTGTGACAGCGGGCTTGAGGGACAGTACCTACTTTCGTACCGGTCAGCTCCATGATATAAACGGTGGAACGGTACCTACCCTGTACCGGTACCGTAGCGTAGCATTCGGCTTTCGCTTCCTCGAAGGGCACTAACTCACAGCTTTGCACCGGCAGTCCACCAAGGTATCTCCCTCACAAATTGCACAGCGGCACACTCGTCAACGGTACCTGTTCTACGATGCAACGTAGCCTCAGGTACCTCAAGCCTGCAATGTAATGATGTCCATTATACGCGACGCAAAACCTAGAGATGAGCAGCTGAATCTCACTTACTATCGCTCAGTATACTCTCATTGCCAGGTCGAGCGGGGCCAGATTGGCGAACCACTTGGAAATCTGCACCATCTCACCGCATCGCGGCACACCGTCTCTGTTTGTTCCGCATCATTGTAGGAGTGAGCCCATAGGCTATGAATGTCGAGCTTGCGTCGTCGTCAGCCGTTTCCGAGCTTGTTGATGCCGACTGAGCTCAAGTATATCTGCGCTTAACAATCCTATACAAGCACCATTTACGTGGCAGATTTCTCCGGTCCTTGGATCAGAGCCACGAATGTAGGATTCAGGTTGATGAACGCTTTACACTCATTGACCAAATGACTTCGACCGATTCGATGAGAAGTACGGAGCTGATAACTTCGAGGCTGATGAGGCCGCTCTCTTTACCATCGCTGAAATTAGGGAGAGCGTGCAGCAATACATGTTGCACACTGCAACAGCTGGACTGGATTAGAGGGTTTGTTGTCGCGCTTACCCTTGTCGCGAGGGCTTAATAGTCACTGACCAATTCAGCGGGTCCTATGATAGGACGGTAATCTGAGGAAATAGCTTAGGCGGCAGGCTGCACCTCGGTAAGTCTGCTTACTCCTGAACAAAAAGCGAGTTGAGAGATTCCTTCAGTGATGTCTTCTCTTTCTTTGCGTACCATGTCTCGATATCCTGTCTTATTCGATGGAAGGTTGCGCGCTCCACTGGGCTAACGAACAAAGCCTAATTAGCGTACGTGCTGTTTTGAGCAAGCAGGACTTGACAGTATGTTAGAAGATGACGGACTCGACGTATGACGCCAGTGCGTCGACTCGTGCATCGATAGTGCTAGCCCAATGGAAAGCCTCGAGCTTTACAGAGATCAAATCGCTCAGGATTGCTTTTAGTGCTAAGGTGTTGGGAATAGGAACAGAAGGCAGAAGGTAGACAGGGGACAGGTAGAAACAGGAAGCTCTGGAAGAATGTTTTACACCACGAATCCTTCTCTGTCCGACTCTTCGCCGGATGAAGATCGCTCTTCCTCTCCATCTTCTCCAGCCTCGAAGGCATCGAATGGCACTCGGTACAGGCGAATGACAGGCTGATTGGGCGAGGAAAACTAGTGTCAGTTTGACAAAACCATTGATGCACTTAATGGGACTCACTGCATTTGGATCGCGGACTAGGCAGAACTACGGATTGGAAACAGTGTGAGCTTTTAGAAGACCATGGAGACCATAAGCGAAAAAGAACAGCGGACTGACCTTCCCATCGGGCTGCTTCATGACCAAATCGACGATCGTTCTCACGATACCCCATCCATTGGCAAGATTGACGTTCATTTGAAGAGCAAAGTCACGAGGCTTATACCATTGAGTTCCCAAAACGACGTGTCGCTGATCATCCTTGGGCGAAGCTCGTGAGATGTAACTAAAGAGAGGGAGATCGCACAGTCGTCAGCTCCAAGCGACTTGGTCTAGGACATTAAACTACTCACCCCATCTTCATTTGGTCAGCACCAGCAAGAATGCTCTGTACAGCAAATCTAGCAAGCTTGAAGGAGTTATTTTTCATTTCAGTTGCGATAACGGCACCACGTTGGGTGTCTAACTTCGATCTCCAGTCAGGGGCTCCACCGGCGCCAGCAGCTCTACTGTCAAACTCGAACAGAGATTTGATAGTGATGTAGGTGACTTCATTAGCATCTGGACGATTGTAATCTGATGTTGAGACTGTAGAAGTAGCAGCAGGAGCTCCACGAATGAAACTATCAACTTCAGTACGGACGACAAGATCCATTTGCTCTTCTTCATTGATGGATAGGTCGAATTTGCGATATCTGTATCCGCAAGATGCAGGTGGGTTGACTTCTTCGCTTGAGTAGAAGGGGTTTGGATGTGCAAAGTCGATCCGGCTATCACCAGCATCCTCGCGGACGGCTTGCCAGTCAAAGACGTTATTGACATATGTCGCTTCGAGGGCAAGAGCAGCTGGCGAGTTGATATCCTTGAAATCTTGTGGTCGGACATCTTTTGGCTTCTCGCTCTCAGTAGGTGGATCAGCCGCATTTTCGTTGACGGAAAGGTAGTCTACAGAACCATTTCACTCAGCTCAGAACTGGAGCTCCTCGTAAGATAGCGGATGAAACTCACCGAAAGGTCCTTCTTCGTCATCCCGCTTATCAAAGTATACGCGCTCGCCATCCTTGACGACAACAATGTCCCACGGATAGACTGAGCGAGTGGAGCACATGAGGACCGACAGAATATTGTCGGTTGCAAAGACCTTGGCCTGGCTCTTGCCGGCGAGCTGACGGGCAACAAGTCAACTTAGCACGAGAATAACAATCTATAGAAAATCGTTCAACTCACCTCCTGGATGACGGGGTCATCAGAGGTAGTTGGGTTATAGTGGACCCGGTCAATGACCTGTAGAGGAACAGGCTGTCTCGTGGAAACTCGGTCGTACGATTTGTCGTACTCGCATACGAAACCGTATTGTGCCATCTCATCAGGCTCGTCGGTGTCAACATCGAGACGAAGCTTGGCGAGTCGTGGGAATTCAATTTCCTCAAGTACCTGCCAGTCGCTTCTGACCTGTACTGTAGCTGCACGAGTCTTTTGGTTTTGGTCGCCCCATCGGTTGCCTCTGTAGCTGTATGCTCCGTATCCTCCGCGCAGAACTTGTGTTCCTCTACCTCTGCCTCCACCACGAGCATATCCACCTCTGCCGCCACCTGCACCTCCAGGACCACCTCGTCCGCCTCGAGCACCACCGCGCTGGAAGCCGCCTCTTCCATATCCAGGACCACCGCCTGGTCCACTTCTAGTCTTTGAGGTGACGCTCTTGTCTACGAGGCTGAAAGCGCCCTCGTCATCTTCCGGAGCACCTTCGTAGAGATTTGCACGAGCACCACGTTTGCTGCCCGAGGGACCGCCGGATGTAGCGTAGGCAGGGTCGCTGCTGAACCAGTCTGCAGGTCGAGGGAACGCAAGTGCTCTGTCCGACTTGCTGAAGCTCTCGTAGGGGATCTCTGTGAACTCTGCAGGAATGGCGGCGGCTGCAGGGCCGAACAGAGGGACACCGTTCGAGGTGGAGGCTTCTGCGAACTGGGGCAGCTTGAATCCCATGGTGTGTATGGATGGGCTGTCTATCTGCTGTGCCACCGAACTGCTCTAGTCTTGCTGGTGTGCAGTGGTCAGAGGGAGAGCGAGTCCAGTCCATTGCAAAAGTGTCCTGCGAAATTTCCCAGCAGCAGCAGCGGGCAGATCAAGAGGCTCATTATTCTGTGTGTATCTCTCTCTACTGCAACTCAACACCGGGACGGCGAGCAGGAGCAGGACAGTGTTGACAGACTGCTACGCCTCGCAACGGTGAGCAATCAGTCTTGCTTCTCTCTGTTGCTCATGGCATGGCTGACCGTGATACACCACCTGCCTGGACCCGCGCATCAACAGCCTCCTCAATAGTCGCGACTGAAGAGCGAAGGACAGTACAGTGTCCAGACAGCAGAGAATCTGAGTGCAGTCGCCAGCTGCAGACTTGCACATTGAAACATAACGCAATCAGAGCACAGTCCACGAGGAACCGCACTTCATATTTGAACGGCAGCCATGTCTCATCACGCGCCCAAGGTGAGCAGGCAATCAACCAGATCACGTCCAGGAGGCCGCGCGGGGATAGAAGCATGCTTGAACAGCAGGTATTCGCCCACTTCTGCCTCGAGACGTCCCGAAACCGTCACTCTTGTCTCCATCGCTGTTTCCAGCTCCCTTGACTGACTTGTTCGCCCTTCCCCATTCCTCGCGACACGTTGGTGTATCGAATGGCTGGGATTCAGGATCCGCTATCTGGCCATCCAGGTCATCTGAGCGTAGAACAGAATCACATCCTTGGCAAGTTCAAGGCAGAACTCACCGCTGAGGGATATCTAGACACCAACAAATTCGACGATGCCATGCTCCTGTACGTTGTGTCGCCGAAAGCCAGATTTGTGATCAGCGCATCAAATCAAACACTATGTTGAGCACAACATTGCATTTCTTCTTACAGACGTTTCCTACGAGCTCGAAAGTTTGACCTTGCCAAAGCAAAGATCATGTGGATTGACTTCATCAAATGGAGGACGGAGTTCAAAGTTGATGAGCTATACGAGCACTTTGAATACCCGGAACTGGTCGAGGTAGACAAGCTATACCCTAAATTCTACCACAAAACTGACAAGGTATGCCTACAAGCATGAAAAAAGCCTTGTAAACTGGAATTGTACTGATCTAATACCCATCTGTAGGACGGTAGACCCGTATATATTGAGATTCTGGGCAAGATCGACGTGACAAAGCTATACCAAGTTACAACTCAGGAGCGTCAGCTACAGCGTCTAGTAGTCGAATACGAGCGTTTCTTGCGCGAACGGTACGCAGGTATATTTGCTGTTCATTTGGTCTTGAGCTGATCGTGGCGTACCTTCAAATAGCCTACCTGTCTGCTCTGAAGTAACTGGCCAATTGGTAGAGACGTCGTGCACCATCATGGATCTCAAGGGTGTCGGCATCAGTCAGTTCTGGAATGTCAAAGGATTCGTACAATCTGCAGCCGATGGTAAGGGGCTATTGAACTCGTCGAAGCACGCTACATCAATAATCGTTTGCTGACCATTACATCCGACGCAGTCTCGCAGAACAACTACCCTGAGACTATGGGAAAGTTCTATATCGTGTGTCAATGTCACTAGCGCTATCTTTAGAATCATTGCTGACGGAGAGATATCGCACGCTATAGATCAACGCTCCATGGGCTTTCAAGACCGTCTGGGGTTTCGTCAAGCCATGGCTCGATGAGGTTACGGTTTCCAAAATCGATATTCTATCATCGGACTACGTCAAGACACTTGCTCAACAGATTCCCTTGGAAAACCTACCCAAGTTCCTAGGTGGAAAGTGCGAATGCCCGGGAGGATGCACACTTTCGAATGCCGGTCCATGGCAAGATAAGGAACTCGTGGAAAAGGTTCTAGCGAAGAAGAGAGCGGAAAAGCAGCCTGAGAATGGAAGTGCTCAAACAGCTAGTAAGGAAGAGACACCTGCTACTGCTGCAGAGACTGCACCTGCTGCTGCAACGCCAGCTGCTTCAACTTCGTCAGCGCCTGCACCTGCTGTCGAGCCGGCAGCTATCGAGACACCACTCCCTGAACAATCAAGTGTAGACAAGCTCCAGCAAGATCTCGCCAACGTCAAGATGACTGTTGTGGAGAGCAAGGTTGACTCATAAGCATGTCATGTAGTCAGTGGCTAGCTGAGAGAGTCTCCAGGATACTAGACGCATGTGCCGCGCATCGCAGATGGCCTCTTTAACGATAGATCCTGCTTGAGATGGGATGTCACGTCCGATCGTATGTATGTAATGCCTAATGCAAATCATCAAGCATTCTCTGTGCTCCAGCTCGCGCTATGGCTGTGAGGCCTATGTCTATTGCCTGTCAGTTTCGAAAAGTGCCGGGGTGTGGGCACTTGCCACAGCTTGTCGGTCTCGGCATCGAGAAGGGTGAACTTGATGGTCGAACTCAGAGGGCAGTTCTTCAGAATATAGTGCGTTTGCTGATATCATGTATGCATCTCCGAGAATGGAGTCAAGGACTTACAGAGATGGTAGTGAAGGTCTCCCGGTCACTTTGACGTGATCGAGCTTCTTGATGCCCAGCTGAATGAACTTCTCGCCGTACAGAAGACAAGAGCTCGGCGAAGGCAAGCAGGCTTAACTACTCTCGTGCACACAACACTCACATGCAGATACATCTCATCCATATCATTCGCGTCAAGGTAGACCTGCTTCCTCGATAGCTTCTTAACCTTCAAAGCATCTTTGCTGCTCGGCATTGTTCCGAACTTCGAGCAGCCACCAAAACACTCGGTTCGGCATAATCAAGGCAGAAGCAGCTGTCTTTTCAGCTTTCAAGCAAGGATACGCATAGACAAGCAGCAAGTATGACAACACAAAGTAGTTTGGCTGTGCTTCTGGCGCTCGTCCCAGCTCTTGTCCAAGCTCAGGGCGACTATCCTTGTGTGGACAATTCGCAATGCGCCACGGAGTATACTCAGTTTCCGCTTAGTACCAATTCTACATGCGTGCCAGGTAGGCTTATACTTACCTTCATAGTCTTAGAACTAAGCGTAGCAGCTAATAATTGCCCTCTTTCAATGCTACAGATCCTCTGCATCCCGAATATGGATATTGTCAGTAGCAGCACGTGTCAATATGCACAATCGCAGGCAATCCACTAACACAACATCATTCTTCCCCCTCGCAGGTGGGTATGTCGGAGCTCCCTGTGGAACATCCATGGATTGTGACTACGGTCACTGCAATAGCGAAAACAGATGCTCGGGTTATATGGGCACTCCCTGTAGCGGAGATATGGACTGCATGGGTGAGCCTTCATCGCCCCTATGGCCCCCTATGGCATAATGGGAGCTGACCTTGCGTGCCGTCATATACGTGCTCACTCTTCCATATAGCCTACTTCTTCTGCGGTACAGACGGATTGTGTGGTGGCGCCGGTGCCAAATGCATCAGCGGGAACGAAGGCTGTCTCTCAGGACGCTGCACAGAACCGTTGGGATCTCAAGAGGAAGGCGTATGCCTAAGTCCACCAGAAGAGGGAGCTCCTGAAGGCTCAGGCTGTTCAGTGAATAGTAACTGTGAGACAGGGCACTGCGATAGCGAGACTTTCCTTTGCATTCAGCGTTTCGCGCTTGCACCGAGTCAGGCTGCCCGGATGCGTACGAAGAGAGATGGTAGTTCTCACTACAATCCAAAAGAACGAAGAGGAAAGATAAACTCCTGGTTCAGAAGTCATGCGTATTGCGCGACTGGTCAAACAGCTTGCAGCACAGTGGGCGGCTTTGAGGTAGGTTTTGCTTATGCTCGCGGTACTGGCTACGAAACAAGCTTTACTGACTGAACTCGCAATAGTGCATCGATACGAGGTCTGCCCTCGAATCCTGTGGTGGCTGTCCAGCAAACTACGATGAAGAGGCGAGCAACCAAGCGGTCGGAGTCGATTGCACGAGCCTACCTTTCGTTGACGAGGTGTATTGCGATTCTGGAAGATGTAGAATTGGTAAGTACAGCTTCCGCGAGAGTTGATTTCTGGCCGTGCTGAACCGAGGACTGCGTACACAGTCAGCTGCATTTCTGGGACTCGCTTATCCGACGACGCAACGAGCTGCGTGATGCGAAAAGCCTAAGGCCAGGTATATTCTGCTGTGCCAAGAAGTTCAGTTCCTAAAGCTATGTATGCAACTCTGGCGGTTATCTTGTATGTTTTTGAATGCTCGAGAAGTGGTGTAGCAAGCTTTGTAACGTGCCTATGTGCCGATGCCACTACTATAATATATATACCTGGAGTATTTGAGGTGTTGTAACAGGATTCGATAACAACAGCATTATGATGTTTCTGGGTGCTCCCATCCTAGAATACGCTTAGCTTTTTCAGTACTCCAGAAGCTTTGGTTACCCTGCATGTTTTTCAACTTCGTATCCGGATAGTATTTTTGCGCGAGTTCGACACTTGAAACCCCTTCTTGTACAATAGTAGGTGCAACTATGTTGAAAGCTAAGCAGGCTGGTTTAGCAAGTCACTTGTGGAGACCGCAAACGGTATGAGCTCAAGCTTACCTTCATGTCCCTTGAAACGATTTCCATCTATCGACAAGAAACAGGCTCTGGCGGTTGCTTCTGGATTTACCCAACACCATAGCTCACGAACTCCGACTTCGGCATCGACTCCAAAACGCTTCATGCAGACTTCCCTCGGATTGACATGGTGAAAGCGAAGAGACGCGATTGTCATATCCGGAAACCAATACGAAAATGCTTCGCCCTGTACTTCACAGACTTGCTTTGATAGAGCATAGGCGTCCGATATGCGCGGCTTGTCGTCCTACAATGACGTGACGACTTTCAGTCCTGGAACATCGTATCTCAATGAGCGATGCTAACCTCTTCGATACTAAGTAGTGGCCCATCATAGGTCAGCCTCCTGTACATTTTAGAACCACGATGCATGCCACTGCAATTGAACTCACGGAAAGGAATCGAAAACAAGCGGTCTTTGAGAATATACTAGTCCAAGCGCATTTACAGAACTTGCTTGACATACTTTCTTGATGCCAAGGGTACCCGCAGCATGTAGGGCATTGAAGCTGGCATTCGAGTTCGTTGCATAAAGCTGTGCCAAGAGCTATGAGCCGGTACCCCTCGCGTTTTGGGACGATAAGCTTACAGATGGATCGTCATCTGGACTTCCTGGTGACGGTATTGCTGCCAGGTGTATGACGGCATCCACCCCAGTAAACGCCTGCTTCAGAGCGGCATAATCCGTCGCAACGTTTATAGCATGAAACTCGCTATTCGCTTGCTCTTCAGTCTTCGTGTTAGGTAGATCTATCTTTACTACGCTGAAGATTGCGATAATCGTGAATGCAGTGCATACATAAGCAGCAAAATTGAGCAAGGGTAGTGTCATTGCCGAGTCTGTTCAGGCGTACTAGTGGCCCCGCTCCAAGCAGTATTTCGTTACATGTTTCCCGACGAGACCTGCGACTTGGGTCAGACAAGTCAACGCAAACGAAGATAGAGCTTTCATCTTACCATTCGCTCCTGTTATGCATGGGTGAACGTGCCGGAAGCAATGGTAGAAGCCCGTCATTGCCCATAGATAGAGGCGGAGAGGGGCTGGGCGTTACGACCAAATTGATAAAGTTTCCATTCATTTGTACGTACCTGTTATGGCGATCTTCATATTGTCTTCAATGGGAATAAAGCGAACTCGATACTTCCGGAGACGGACGTCGTCTCGGCGACGGTGTCATTCTCGGACAATTGTGGCGAAACAGCCGAACTTGGAGCTTGTGCCAGGTGCGACGTAAACAGTTTGGAAGAGCTGCTATCGTCTTGCATCTGAGTTCAATGGACCTCCAGAGATCATCTCGATGCATATCTAGGCGTAGCGGGGTCATGCCCCAGTCCTGGAAAATACAGACTGAAAGCATCCCACGGCAAACCGTCATTCTCGTAGAATGTTGAAAAGCATAACGTCCTCCGTTTGGCCTTCTGAGCATTCTGAAGGAACCTGCTTACGTATAGCTTATTACATTGCTTTTGTGGAAGCTCTTGCAACTTTATTTTCACAACGCCAGGGTCGCCTCTTTACGCCTTCACGTTTCGGCTGCGTGACTTGGTCTTTGTCTCTGGTTCAATGCATCTTTCTATAGCACAACGCCAGCAACGGCAAGGAAGCGAACATTACTAACCGTATGGTGGCACGGTCATGGCGGACGATGAGGACATGGACGAGATCATCGAGCTCGAGGGCTCCTCGGCAGAGGGAGACGACGCGAACCGCACCTTCAGCACCATCGGAACACCTTCACCTAGGAAGCAGCACGCTCTGCTGGCTCAGGCTCCTCCGATGACACAGCTACCAGCGCTCAAGAAGAGCACATGGATTCACCTCCGCCAGCCTCGAGGCCATGTAGACAGTGAGCGATTCTCTGCTTGTTGTTGACCTTGCGGACGTGATCGACCTGAGGCTACTCTTTTTCAGTTGAGCACACTTTCAAGCACAGTGAGTAGCTCCCTTTGCAAGGACTCTGCCGAAGACTTACGCTTACCGCCTTGGCTTTCACAGTCTTCAAGAAGACTGAATTCAAAGGTCGCCAACGGGAGATCATGGAGGCAGCTATTAAAGGCACGTGATTCTTCATGACTGATATTCAGGTTCTTAATGCACTATCGAAATCGGGCTTACCTTCTTGATGACATGTCACAGGCTTCGACATCATTGCGGTAGCACCTACTGGCATGGGAAAGGTCAGAGGAAGTCTGTTCGCGGTTGGGAGCAATATGCTAAGAAGGCAATCTGTAGTCGTTGTGCTTTCAAGTACCAGCCGTTGCGGAGGAACACGGTGTCACTATCGTTGTAACCCCCTTACTTTGTAAGACGCCTTCTACCACAAACGCTTGAGAACCAACAATAACATCGCTTTTGCTGTTGTCAGCTCTTATGGAAGATCAAGTCAAAGCCCTCAGGAGATTGGGCATACGTTGCGCTATGCTCACATCGAAAACTGATCAGGAGGAAATAAAAGAGGTGTGTCTGGACTAACTTGCTTGGTGTACTTCTGCTTTACAAAGTCAACTCATCTACCCGCAGATCAAACGAGACCTCAAATCTGGGCATCCCAAGATACGCCTCCTATACGGTGGGAACAGTTCAGACAGCTTGCCCAAGTGGACGCTGACTTGGGTGGCTATAGTGACTGCCGAAAGACTTGCCATGCCCAAATTTCGTACATTACTGCAGACGGTCTATAGACAAGGGGAGCTCGCCCGACTTGTAGTGGACGAGGTGAGCTTCACAGTACAATGCCTTGAGGTAGTCAATTTCGCTCACGTTGCTACACATACAAAATCTTACAGGCTCATTGCATCAGCTCGTGGGGACACGATTTTCGAAAAGAGTATCAACAGCTAGGAGAATTTCGTCAGATGTTTGACCGAGTGCCTGTCATGGCCCTGACAGCCTCTGCAACGAAGGAGTAGGTTTTCTTACGCTTGTCAGCTTACAAGTTTTCCACTTATCTTCTTCTCAGGGTACGCGACGATATTATACATACTCTGGACATGAATCTGGACAGGCTATACCACGTCATACATTGTGAGTGGGACCGCACTACACGAACCATTGGTATCAAGCTGAGATGCGGCTTATCTAGCATTCAATCGGATCGTAGGTATGTTCTGCCACGTTCGGAGGGCGTAATTGACACGATGATCCACTTGCCAGAATCTATTCTACGAGGTCCGCTATGTGGAGGACAGTTTCAACACCAAGATAGAAGACATTGCCAAGTTCATAACACGCATGTACAGGGACAATATGAAAAGAAATGCTGGCCTGACGGAAGACGAGGCGCGAGCTATCCAAGGTATTATCTACTGTCGAAAAAGGGAGACGTGCGATCAGGTCACCTCTGCGTTGCGTTGCAAGGGTATCAGTGCGGGCGCATTTCATAGAGGTCTCACACCTAAGGCATGCGATGCCGCAGCTGAGCAATGGCAGAATGCCCATGAGCTGGCGCGACAAGGTAAAAAATTCATAGATGTAATAGGTGAGCTAAAAGTCCAAGCTTGGAGTGAGAGTTTGCCTGACAAGGACTGCTTTTGCGTTTCTAGTGGCTACTGTGGCGTTTGGGTGAATCATAGAACGTTTGAGAATGAAAGACGTAGCTGATGATGCCCTTTTCAGCATGGGTATAGATACTCCAGCATGTCGCTATGTCATGCATTTCGATGCAAGTCTATTCTACATCACGCGTGGATCATTGTATACTGACTTCAATTTGTACAGATGCCAACCTCTTTCGAGGGTTACTATCAAGAAACAGGCAGAGTAAGAAGACTCTGAATTAACAGCTTTGTTAGCTACGCAGGCTGACTTTCTGGTAGGCTGGTCGCGACAATCATGGATCACGCTGTATCCTCTACTACAGTCGAAGAGATGCCGAAGCTGTCAAATTCATGGCATCGAAGTCACAAGCTTCGCGCGAGAAGAAAGCAGCAGGCGGCGTAGTCGCGGCCAATCCCAAGAAAAGCGTTGAGGAGGTACGTCGACGGAATGTAACATACATCTTTTTAAACGGCACTGACCTTTTGTCCATCTAAGCTCATCAAATATGCGGAAAACACTACGCAGTGTCGGCACATTCTCATTTGTGAGTTGCATCGATGATCAGTATCGAATTGCAGTGCTTACTGTCAGAATACGCGTGCGCCCAGGTCGATATTTTGGTGAGAAACCGAAAGACAGTGATAAGCAATCTTACTGCAATCGTTTCTGCGATGTTTGCAAGAATCCCCAAGAAGTTATAGCAGCGACACAAGCACTGCAGTCAGAAATGGTGGTAGCAAGCCAGATGCCTCAAATACGAAGTGAAGCAGATGAAGAATGGAATGATCAGGAAGAGCAAGACTCACGCATACCAATCAGCAGGTCCACAAGTCTCGCAGACTCTGATGGTCTCCCACCTACAGTCCAGGGCTTGCCTGGCTTCGCTAAAGCTTCGGACTTGCACTTGCAAAAGAAGCGATCCGTAGTGGAAATTGATGACGATAGCGAGAATGAGGACGAAAAGGACGTGTCCACACTGGAAAACCAGCTGTTTCCGGAGGAGGTGGAAGACGACAATGAGCGCGCCGCTTATCGCGCTGAGTTACCACGAGAGCATGTCCTACCGACCATGACCATCGATGAGCCTGTTCAAGGAGAGATCTGGGTCCCGCGCAAGCGCCTTAACAGGGATCTTTCGCGGCACAATTCCGCCAGCACTTCACATACTAGCCTGGCTCCTGTGGCAGCGGAGGACGTACCTCAAGTCCTGGACTGCACGCCTCGCGTGACAGCTGCTGATGTCCATAATGTTGACACAGAAGACTTCTGGGCACAAACGGAGGAGGCGGCCCTGGTTGCGGTGGTGCAAAAGCAGCTTGCGAGTCGGTCTGCTACTGTCGCCTTGTCACCGCCTCGAGCACCTATACCTAAATATACAGGGACGATTGCGCCACCTCAGCAGGCCAGTTCCTCTCGATGTGAGCTTGTACTCTTCAGAGACTGCTGAGATTTGCAAATCTGTGCGAGACTGACGAAGCTGTGGCAGATACAAACGTTATTGCTCCTAAGACGAACATACCTAGCTCCGCTATAAATGCGGGAACTGCAGCCTCAAATGGCGGCAAAACAAGCTTCATGGCTCCGCAAACCAACATACCTGGCAACAGTTCTTCCGCTGTGCCCGTAAACAAGGCCGGCTCCTCGTGGCGTGCCCCATTCAAAAGTAATCACGAACGAGCTAGGGTCACATCCTTGCAACCGTTGAGATGTGAGCTAAGGTCCCATGCTGTATATGTGACGGTTGCTAATTCATATCTCGTGATCGTAAAGCTATGGAGGACGTCTCCGAAGACCTGGTATTTACTTTGGTTCCGCAAACATGGTCAAAACCTATTGGACGCGAGATACGCAAGGATGCGACTAGACAACTGCACACAATGCTTACGAGAGCCTTCATGTCTACAACAGGGAAGCGAGCAAAGTGTGAAGAGGATGAGCTTTTCAGTAAATTAGATCTCAAAGTTGAGACTTTAGAGGCTCGGTAAGGGCTGCTTCTTTCTGTTACTACTGTTATTACACTTACTGACATAGTTTATTCCCCGCTATAGCTCTAATATAATGCTATTCACAGCGATAGAAATGGAAAATGAAGTTTTCTGGCGATCAATGACATCGGCACGCTACGCAGATTATATATCGAGTCGAGTCGAACATCTTAAGAGGATGTCGACTACGAGTGCATGGATGAGCGCCTTCTCTGTCAGTCCGGAACCGGATATTGCCGCTGTGTACAAGTTGATGCAGAAGGCAGTCAAATATCGCAGCGTGCATCAGCGGGAGCAATTTGGCAAGGAAAAGCAAGGGCGGCAGGATGACAGCGATAGTGACTAATTAGTTCCATGACATTTCGTGCCATGCAAGCGTTAGGCTCCTGTTGCGCGTATGTCACTATTCTACCTCTCACAGCATATGCAACGATCAAACAGATTCAGTTGTGATAAACATTGTAGCATTCGCAATCACTGTGTCATGCCATCATGCCTTTGATCTGGTGCTGGTTAACTCAGATCAGATCGTGCAGGTCTTCCCTCTTTGCACCCACTGCCTTCATTTGCGTTACGCATGCAAAAGATCCGCCACAACCCAGCTTTGACGAGCTAACGGTCAGCTCTGTCTTCGAGCAACTGGCAGCATGAGTAGTCAGACTCTCTCGAAGGTGAGATCTTCATCACTTCACCGTGACATAAATATGCTTAAGGTGGTCCGCTCTACTCGCACCTACGTTTCATTTCCTGGATTGTTACTCTGCCTGCGGTGCTCTGGGAAACAAAACGCGTCAGGCTGACCAGGCTCGCTATGCTCGCTATCAAGCCATCAAAGAGGAGATCGTTAAGCTGGAAGCTGAGATGCAAGGTGTAGACTGCGAAAAAGTCGTGAAAGAGCACATTAAAGCGCTCAACGAGGTAGGCAGCCGGGCTTGCTGCGAGTCTTTGCAGACGGGCACGTGCTGATCTCTCCATCATGGCAATCCAGTACAACGAACGCAAGGTAATTTAAGCCTTATCTAACAGCAAGTTTCCTGAACTAACGTTATCTCCTCGAAGGATGCATGTTCCATCCTCATCGGCAAGGTGGGATCTTGAGTTTCTATACCAAGGGTACCAGGTACTAACTTACCTGCAATGTCGCTAGATTGCGGACATCGAAAGAACAACGTTCGTCCTCCGAATTCAACTCCTGAGTTCTTATCAGCTCAGTGCTTACATGATTCTTCCGTAGCATCATCGATGTCTACAAAAGGCTAGACTTATCGCCTGAAGACTGAGTTGCCGCGAAATGCGCACTGCAATGGTCGGGCTTCGTTTCAATCATCAAGTTCAGTTCAACATGTAGCAAGTGTCAAGATACGTCAGATACGTTGTGATGAGGATAAGCTCAATTTTCTGTTGTTTCTATTGCAGTTGATGCACTGATTTTTTTTGTTTTGTAATGGAATGTAGCGCATAGTACTGTCATGCTAAATGAAGGGTATACCGACTCTAGTTTTGATTATATTTGAAATGCTACATAGGGTCTTGATCCCTAAGAATTTTTGATTTATAGGATCTTCTCCTTGGGCCACTTGTAAGCGGGTCCGACTTGTCCGACGCACATAGCTCCCATCTTGTGTCCGACAACGACAGCCTCATCAACTGATTTTCCGGCTACGATAGCGCCGCAAAAACCACCGGCGAAAGCATCACCTGCACCATTGGTATCGACGATCTTGTCGTCAGGGATGGTGTCGACTTCGTGAATGACATGCTCCTTCTCGCCTTCTGCGACAATGGTGCTGTCTGGTCCCTGTGTGATGACTACCACACGAGGCTTGGAAGTGTTCTCCTTGGGCGAAGTTGCAATCTTCTTAGCGATTTCCGCCAGGTCGGAGGTCTGCAACATCATAAGTGCTGTCAGCGGTTTTGATAAAGAGCACGAACGAAGCGCTAAACTCACGCCGTATTCGTGAGATTGAGCGAAAGCATCAGCCTCAGATTCGTTACCGATGAGAATATCGATGTAAGGAAGGATCTCATCGACTTGGCTTTTGAAGAACTGAGCGATGAAAGGAGCTGACAGGTTCATGGCGAATGTCTGTACAGATGTTCGAGAAATATAGTGTCAATAAAGACTGTAAGTAAAGTGTCTGGGTTACCCACCTTGCCGTGCTCCTTCGAGTGTTTGGCCAAGATCATAGCGCTCTCAAGACCATGAGTGAGGAAGTAGCCCTCAAGGTAAAAGAACTTAGCGCCATCGATAATCTTCTTCACTTCGGGTGTCTCCAAGTGAGATTTATCGAACTTCTCAGCAGCACCGAGTTCGGTGCAGAGCGAGCGGTGGTGTCCGGTGATGACGACGGCGCAAGCACCAGTCTGTGTGCCCTCAATGACCTGGTAGGGTGTGTATAGGCCTTCTTTGTCGTTTGCTGCTCTCAGCTGGTCTGCAAGACCGTCCTTGCCGACGCAGCCGATGTAGGCGGTCGAGTTGGGTGGGAGAACATACTGGTGAAAACAGCGTCAGTCCACAAGGCACATGGCACATGGCATGTATGGTCAGTGGCAGACTTCAAATACACACCTGAGCACCACGAGCGCAGTTCTGGGCAGCTCCGCCTGCAACGTAGGTGACTTTGTAGTTTTGCTCAAGATCCTTGTAGCTGGAATAATGCAACGAAACACAGACATCAGAACATCAGCAAAGGACGCAACAAGGGCGTAGATGAATACTGCTCTCGCCTCACATCTCCTTCTGCTTGCCCTCGGCAAGAACGGCATCGTTGGCCTTCAAGCCGTACTTTTCGAGGAGCTCCTCGCCGTTTGTGACCTGCATGTCGAGCAGGCTGGGAACAGATGCATTTATTAACCATCAGCATGTACTGATGGCGTGTGTTCTGTAGAGTACGATGCTCACGGGTTGCCCATCGACAGGAACTCATATTGTCCGACCATGTTTGCTATTCTGATCTTTTCACTTTCAAGTGGTTTGTTGGAGCGCAAAAGGGTTTCAGACTCCCAACGCAAGAGAGGAACGTGACGATGCAAATCGAACAAGCTTGATCAAAGTATGCCAGTACAGCATTGCATACATCTTAGTAGCCTCTATTGATACATGATAATACAGTACAGCGAGGTAATCAGGGTCCAATTCTTCATCACTGCTTGGCATATGTGACCTACAAAGGGAAGTATTGTTAGCTATAAACATTCCACAAGTATGCATAAGAGCGACAAGGCTCACCTTCATCTTGTGCTCCTCATCAACCTTGTAGTTATGCAGAGCCTCCCTCGCAACCGTTGACGATGCTTCATCTGTATATTCCACGAAAGCAATACCTTTCCTGCCTGGAATAAGACGGACATCGTGCAGATTGGGATAGGCTTTGAAGATATTCTCGAGATCGTCCTTTGTGCTTGTTTCGGGTAAGTTTTGGATGAAGAGAATCTTGTTGGGTGGTAGGTATTCGTCTGGCATTTGTACGATATTGGATCGTTTTGGTGCAGCTGACAGCCCTTCTCCAGCTTCGGCTGCATGAGCATTGGCGTTAGTAGGGACGACGAAGGAGTGGATAACGACGGAAAGCGTGACCTACCCCGCTTGGCAGCTCCTTTGGCAGCAGCAGCCTTCTTGCGCAATGGATTCCGCGCCCTCGCCATTTCTACGGTAGATATCCCAAATCGTCAGCATGGGGCTATCGAAGCAGTAAACGGGTTCAGTGACCTACTCTTCCGCTTCTTCCTCTCTTCCAGATGCACTTCAACCAGATCTGGCGTCTTGCGTTTCACGACAGCATCGCTGGGTGTCCTCGCGAAAGATACGTTCAAAGGCTTGCCGTACAGAGGGAATCCTCTGACTTCTTCGACTGCTCTCGCTGCAGCTTGTCTGTTTGCCATAGCTACGAACGCCTGTCCGCGCATGCGCAGATTCTTGTGCATCACTACATCCAGCACCACGCCGTATGACTTGAACAGATTCTTCAGAGTCTCCTTCATCACTTTCGGCGAGACCTTCTCGTTCAGATTGTTAATGTAGAGCGTTTCGACAGCTGGAGGCCCTGACGGCTTCTCCTCCTTCTCCTCCGCCGCTTCTTCTGTTTGCATTTGGCCTGGTTGTTCTTCGGCAGCGCCATTCACTTCTGCAGTCTCTGCAGCTGTGTTTGCTGCATCTGCGCCGTTCGACGAGTCCTCTGGCTGCTGGCCGTCCACAACTGCCGAAGTGGACGCTGCTGGAGCTGGTGCATCCTCCACAGCGGGCACTGCCGCTACATCTGCCATACTGGAGCGAGTAGGAAGTGATCCAGCGAGTGGATGCACCTTTCAATTCCTGTGGTATATAGTATAAACTGAAAACGGGTGGTTTAGCCTCGAGAGCTGCTTTCTGCCTTCGCGAAATCCAATCGACCTCTTCTTTTCGCCCATTCGACATAGAGTACAAGATTTACGCAAGTGCAGCAGCGGACATTCACACATCCGAGCTAGTCCACGCTCCGCTCCAATGCAAGCTTCAACGTCGAAATGCGCCTGGCAGTGCGCTCGTTCCATGCTGTCGGCCAGTCCACGAGTAGCAAATCCCTACAGACAAGCATCAACGGCTGCAAGAGCATCAGGAAAGCGAAAAGGTAGCAAAGCAAGAGCAAAAGCGAATCGTCCACAAGCTGCACCATCACCTACTGCACTACCTTTCTCAGAAGCTATTCGTACATTAAAAGCAGTTTCGCCTGGTGATACCACATCCGCTTTTGATCTTGTTATACTATCGAAACTGGCTGCGAGCGTGAATATAAATTCTTTCAGAGGAAGAGCATTCTTGCCTTATGATGCAAGCAGTTCAAAGAAGAAAGAGGTCATTCTAGTATTCGCAGAAGGCGAATTTGCTGAACAAGCGAGACAGGAAGGTGCCGATATCATCGGAGGCAAAGAATTGATTGACGAGGTGGGTTGGCTGCACCTTAGAGCTTCCACATGATGCTCACAGTCTTACGATTCGCCCCCATAGATCGTCAATGGAACGCTACAACCCACTAAAATCATCGCAGCTCCAGATCAACTTGCCAACATCACCCGATCCACTCTACCTCGACTACTCGGACCGAAAGGTCTAATGCCATCAGCTAAAAGAGGCACAGTAACGACAGAAATAGCGAAAGCTATTAGAGAAGCAAAAGGAGGTTTAGATTGGTTAGGAGTACCTATTGGATCTCATAAATCAAGTTCAAAAGCTGATAATGCAGATAGAGGAATGGTAGCTGTTCCAATTGCAAGAATAGGTTTCACAGAAGATCAAATTAAGGATAATTTAATCGGATTTTCAAAACAAGTTCAAGATGTTTTGAATGGTGTTGGTACACAAGCTGAAGTTAAAACATCTGGAGCAGCAGGAAAGAAACAGAGTGGTGGAATAGATAAAGTCTTCCTTAGTACCAGCAAGTCTTTCAGTGTAGAAGTTACCGACTTTCAGCAATTGCTTGGACAAGAGCAGTAATATTATACAAGTATTAATTGTAATTTCAAGCATTTCTTATTTTCACCAAGCAGTGTTTCTGGCCGTTAACATGGCACTGATCTTTCTTTTGATCTTGAACTATGTACAATGGGCAATGACTGAAACTGATGGCATCTGTTTATCGACCTAAACCTATGAGGATGTTCGGTATGACTTGCGGGTATGGCAGTCTTGGCATGTATCAGATGAAACTGATCTTTTGGTTGATGTGGTATAATCTAACTAGCTGGAGCCAGTAAAATTTTCTGTATCTCTCTCTAAATAACGCAAGGATCTTAAAAACTTTCGTACTCAATTAAACGTATCATTCGGCCCTCGCAATACTTGCTGTTGCCCTTTTGGAGAACTTCCAGGTGCCCAAGGTGTACCAAAGCTCGGTACTCGAGAAAGTGGTTGTCGTACCTGAGGAGCTGTCATATAATGTATAGGGTGATGATGTTGCGATGCTAATTGACCGCTTTTGTGTCGATGAACAGGTGGAGTATATAGAAGTTCGAACAAATCCTCAGCTGATGATGTAGAAGGTCTAGTATTGTTTCTACTCAGAGTACGGTCGTTCTCTCCATCGCTATTGTTCCCTTTTGTACTTCGATGTAAAGGAGGAGCGTTGTATGCGAATGGATAGCGAGATGCAACAGACGATGTATGACGATCGTTGCTTGATATGGTAGAGAAGGATGATTGAGAAGATGATGAAACTGATCCGGGTCCGGAAGACTCAAAGAACAAGGATGCGATATCAACGAGAGAACTTGAAGGTTCAACGACAGTCTCGTTGATGGGAGCTGATAGTGCCCTCGTATGGCCGGGTGAAGAAGGAGGATGATCGTCTGCAGGGGCAGATTGCGATCGATTTAGAGGGTTCTTGTACATATGTTCATCATATTCTTGAAATCCAGTACTGCTAGAAAATGGCAAGCTCGTCGGCAGTGGTGGAAGATGCGAGGCCGTGCCGCTGCTGAAGGAATAATCGGTTGGCTGGGATGAAAAGTGGAGGAGAGACTCTTCGTCTGGGTGTATATGTGCCTCGTCAATATCTGCATCCATTTCGGATGTTGCATAGGCATCTGCCTCGGAGGTCATGTCAAGCTCCATCTCTGGTCCCTCGCTGAAGCTGGTGAAGGCGACTTCAGGATGCATGCGCTTCATGTGTAAGGTGAGGGTCTGCAAGACAGCGGGCTCTGATCAGTTCAAGTGGATATCGAGGTAAGATACTTGTGCCCTCACGTCTCTCCGTCTGAATGCCTGCTTCGGGCAGACTGGGCAAGGGTATCGCTTGTCGTCTGCAGATAAGGAGGTATGAGCATCTGAACCCGAACGCATGCGGAAAGGACAAAACATAATGCCCACCCTTGTCGTGCGTCGATTCATGCTTCTTGCGAGAACTTGCGTCGGCGAATATGCGAGAGCAGTCGCCTTTTCTACACGTGTAAGGCTTCTCTCCGGTGTGCGTGCGCAGATGGGTCGTAAGGGCCGATTTCTGCACGAATGCTTTCCCGCAGTCTGCTATAGGGCAGGGATGGGGTCTAATGTACGGGGACAGTGTCAGCATGCGTATTCTACCGTCGGCAAAGCTTCTCATGCAGCGCACTTGTCGTTCGTATGGATTCGCTCGTGGCGTCGGCAATCGGAAGCGCGTTTGAAGAGACGACCACAGTGCGAGCAGGTCCGTCGCGTCACGCCGGCAGCTGAGTCGCGGCCATCAGCATCCAGACTGGCCGTGTCATCATCAGCGGTGCTGTTTTGGGGAGTGTTGAACTTTGCTGGTTTGGCGGTGGGTGGGTAGATGTTATTGAGCTGGTCCTCCTCCTGCTCGCGCAAAGGGCCAGTTGCAGGCTCGCTCGAGGTGGACGTAGGAGCAGCTGCAGCTGCTTTCTTGCGATTCGTGCGCTTGTTGACTGGCGCAGTAGACGAAGAGGCTGATGATGTAGCAGCTGGTCCCTGGCCTGTCGCTGCAGATGCTTCCATGTTCTGCAGCAGATGGGCGACCATGGACGGAGTGAGCGTCACGCTGGGGAGAGAGTCCAGGTCCAGAGGCTGCGCTGGACCGTCATCGCGACCACCAGCAGCATCGGGCTGCCGTGGCTTTCGAGTGCGCATCCCTCCTTCCTGCTCCTCAGCGCTGGTTGTGGCTCTTCAAAAAGCGAAAAGAAGTCGGTCGGTCCAAGCTCCCTTTCCCGTCCCGATCACTCGTTCGCTCAAGGCATCTGGCGTACATGCATATGATTCCGATGCTCATGCACCATTTCAAGTACAACTCTCGCCGGATTTCAGTCGGAGTGAACTGCCCACGTCTGAGCTATCTGATTGCAGTCCGGCCGGTTCTGGCTCCTCTTAGAGCCGCACTATATGGCAGCAAAACCTTCATCACCCATGTCGCAATGCAAGATCTAAGCTCTTCAAGGCTGCGCCCCTCTCTGGCAATTGAACTCCAAATGGAGTGTCCGATTCCGGATATTCTTCGCACAGTCTTACACGATACCTTGGAACTAGCGATATGAGGAGTCAATCAGACTACACCGAATGACCTGTCTAACATTGTTCTTCGACTACTCAAGACGGCCTTATAACTATCCTAATGGTCGCTATCTCAGTCTTACCTCCTGGCTCGTTCCGTCTCCTCTCACCGTCGTCTAGCCCGCCGCAAGGGCGGCAAATCAAACTCGCTGGCCTGCCGGTCCAGCTCTGCAGCGTTGCGAAGAGTGTGCATCGATGCTCTACCGGTCAGACTCGAGAAGGTGTGCTGATCTTGGTTCAACAATGGCTCTTCGAACAAGGTGAACTGTCTTTGTGAAGTCAGGCTTGAGCTTACTCGTCGCAGAGAGCGAGAGGTTGGCACTGCCAGACTGCCTTCATCGTCTATGCTCGGCAGCCGTGACACTCGTGACGCTGCATCTGTCACAAAGATATTGCTGTCTGCTGTCCGCAGGCGTCGCCTACTTGTACCGCCAGTTGATGATGATAAGCCAAGCTGGCTCATCAAGGGCCCAAGCACATCGGAGGGACTTTCGGCTACACCAAAGATGAAGGCAGTTCAACATCAAAACAAGTGTCACAAAGGAGAAATGGAACAACTTACCCCTGGGATATACATCCTCCTCAGGCCTAGCTACGGATAGTACGGAGCCACAGCTTGAACGCAAGAGCACGCTTCTGTCGAGTTCTGATGGACGAGTCGAAGATGATTCGCAATTTGGACAAGCCGCTGGCTCTAGCGCTTCTCTAAGCCTGCGTGTACAAATGTTTAGAGATCGTCAAGCGCTGAGATCCACCCGTACTTCCACTTCAGCCTACGAACCAGGATCAGAAGACGAACTTACAAGAAGCTATTATGTTCCTGCAGATGCCTGGCCAGTTCACTTATAGGTACGTATGCATCGCATATCTGACAGACCCTGGTATCTGTCGTAGACCTGGGAACCTGGCTGGGTTCTACATTCGAAGCTGGAAGACTCAGTGTGTCCGCCAAATGAGCCCACGCCACCTGCGAGACCTGCCAGGTGGAAGGTCTCGGGGAACCGCATCAGAAGTGCGGTCTATATAGGCAGCGTGGAGCTCTAAGTCTTCAAATGCAGGGAGGTACGGTGGACTACTTAATGTATGATGATTTGGAAGGGGCCTATAGTTGGCCGGTCGGAAGGAGGAAGAGAGTGAAGAAAGCCTTGAAGATAGTTGTCTGTCTGACCTGCGACTTGGAAGCTCTACTGGAGGAAGCGCGAGTGATGTGAAATTTTCCAGACTGTCCGTACTACGAGATGGTGGCGAATGTATGGAAGAACGGCTCATGCATTGCCGTGATTTATTTTCCTGGCTGTTTTCCTTAGAGAAAGCAAGAGAGAGTTAGTTCACGATTTATAAAGCTCTTTGCCGTCGCAGCATGCCTGCCTGAGGGTCTCAAGTCACCTACCGTTCCCACCGCCTGCTTACGCCGTGCTGGTCGATCACCCGTGTATAGATAATCTGACTTGCGTGTATGCACCTCAGTGTAGCGCCAACAGAAGAGCACAAGTCAAGGCAAGAGGCTTCATTGTTCAGCGTATTAGACAGAAGCATGCGTCTGACCTTCGCTAGCGACACGGAGGCGCACGCCATAGATGTCGCTGAGGATATGGTTCGTGACGTTTCACTCGAGGCACTCATTTAGGGCATATATTGCACTTATGGGCCATTCTCGACTATCCTTAGTGTAAGTAGCACAGTGATGCTGATTTATTATTTCCTGTCATAAAGGAATTGGGCGATATCATGGCTCTGCTTGAAGCCGAGGTGAGACATTTCGGAACCTTAAAAGCATCTCTACCCATTTATACTTGCGAGGAGCTGAACTGTCGTGCAGACAGGCATCCCGACAGACCAGCAAGCTATTCTATACGGTAACACTCCTTTGAGCGATCCAAAAAAGACTCTGCGAGACTATCAAGTGAAAGAAGACGATGTTCTGATACTCCGAAACGTTCGCCAAGCGTCAAGCTCCGCCACTGGCAACACAATGTCCTCCTCATCCACATCATCACAGAATCCAGCTTCTTCGGCCGCTGCACCTGCTGCAGATGGTTCAATAGATAGTGCAGCAGAGTACGCTCGAGCTCAGATACTTCAAGACCCAAACCTTATGAGACAACTTGAACAAAGTGAACCAGAAATCGCAGATGCCGCTCGGAACGATCCAGCCAAATTTAAGCAATTGTATAACGCAAGAGGGGAACGTTATGCCGCAATGCAAAGGGAGAAACGTCAAATGGAGGAATTACTGATGGCAGATCCTTTCGATATTGAAGCTCAAAAGAAGATCGAAGAAGCGATACGTCAGCAACAAGTTTTGGAAAATATGGAGCATGCAATGGAGTTTTCACCCGAATCTTTCGGTAGAGTAACCATGCTTTACGTAAATGTTGAAGTGAATGGTCAGCCAGTCAAAGCTTTCGTTGATTCGGGAGCTCAAGCAACCATCAGTAAGCCTATTTGACGAGGTCTTAGCTTACCCCGATGGCCATCTTGTCCGGTACCTGTCTGACATTCAAACAACCTTTCTTTCCGAACCATAAAAAGTTAGCCCCGACTGTGCGGAACGCTGTGGGTATGTTCAAGATCCGCTTCTCAGCTATGCATTTTAGCTTACTGACAAGAACAAACGCGTGCAGAATTATGCGATTACTAGACACTAGATTTTCCGGCATCGCGCGAGGAGTCGGGACTGCCCGTATACTTGGCAGAATTCACAGCGCGCAGATTAAAGTCGGAGACGATCTCTTCTTACCGTGTGCTTTCACCGTTATGGAGGTAAAGCGCCACAGATTACTTTCATTCCGCTTTACTTCGGAGCTGAAGAATCCTTTGTCTTGCTATTGTAGGGAAAAGGGGTCGAGCTACTCTTCGGACTGGATATGCTGAAACGATACCAAGCTTGCATTGATCTGGCGAAGAACTCCCTTATCATCCAAGGGAGAGAAGTGCGATTCTTAAGCGAGCATGAATTACCTAGGAATGCTCTGGAAGAAGAGCTCGAAGTTGATGAGTATGTCTTTATATTCCAGTCTGATGTGCGAACTCGTTTATCCGTGGCTGAGTACTGGATTACTACGCAGAAATGGCAATATCAAGATTCCTTCCACAGCACCTAATCCGTCTGCAGCACTAGGAGCAGCTGCAGGGGCGGCTGGGTCAAGATCAGGTCCTTCGGTATCATCGAAACCGACTGGCTTCACTGGTCAAGGGAGACAACTGGGTGGAAGCTCCAGCAACACATCTTCGGGAGCGCCAGCTTCGAGTACTGCTAGCCGTTGGCCGGCCGCAAGCATTGAAGCTCTGACGAACATGGGCGTAGCGCGAGATGAGGCTGTGCGGTTGCTAGATGCTTCAAATGGCGATGTGTGAGTGATATTACCCGGCGAACCCTTAACTTCAGCAAGCTGATATTATTCTCTACCGTCGCTAATGTAGTGACATGGCAGCTAATCTCATGTTCTAGAAAACAAGGACCGGCATATAGGTCTGTTCGCTGGCCGTCTGGAGAAATGGGAAGGGTAAGACGAGGAGGGAGATAAGTCAAAAACGATTACATCAGTACAAATGTATCTAGAGATACAGCACGGCTGATCTGCGCCGCACAGCGGATTGTAATAAGTGGTGTATTACAGATGCCAATCTCATGCCCACATTGAGGCTAGCAATCTGACTTTCCGAGCGCCTTGGTCCGTACTAAAGCGATGGCTTGCATTTTACTGTAATGATATAGGGACGTCAGCCTGGTCGTTACCTATCGGGCAGATCTTCGCCCAGGCGATGTGAAGGGGGAACGATTGCCGGCTAAGCACTGCAGTCACCGGACGAGCTCGTCAACGTATCATAACAGCTGGTTCTCCATTGCCAAAAGGATCAGCTGGATTGACATGAGTAATTTAGATGCGCTTCCTTGCCACCGGACAAAGCATTGCCGCCTCCGATCAGTGTGAACTCTCAGCGACCACCTCGTAGAGAATGTATCTTACATTGGGACCATTCAGCAACCTCAAGCATGGCAACCACTGCAAAGCGTAACCCGCCCTTTCGCGCCGAGCAACTAGGATCTCTTCTACGTCCGGACGATCTAATCAAAACGCGATATGCAGTTGCCGAAGGTAAAACGCCAACTTCGGAACTAGCACCTCTTGAGGACTCTTCAATCAAAGATATAGTGAAGCTACAGCAAGAATGTGGTATTCATCCTATTAGTGATGGTGAGCTTTTTCTTGTCTTTTCGATTCCTGTTATTTAAGAGATAGAATTAGTCTCCGCTATTGTGTGGAAGTCGCAAGATCCCGTGAATCATGCATAGAGGGATGCAATGGAGGCAGCATGCTGCTCTCAAGACATCAAAGCACACGTCCAGAGTTGATTCAAAAGACCGGAGAACCATGCACTCAAAGAATCCAGACTACTCTGCGTACTTTACTGACCAAGATATCTTTCCATGCGGATGTGCTCTCATGAACAGGCGAATACCGAAGACATATGTTCTGGGGTAGAACATGGGAGACATTCAATGGAATGGAAGAAATCCAGACTGGTTCCATGAAGGGATATGATTCCTCTATTTTCAGAGCATATGCGCCAGGTAAATATCCGTTCTTTTGACTAGCTTCCCGGCAGTACTATTGCAGGATAAACGTTACTGATTTGTAGCTCTTATTTTGCGCAGATGTAGCTTCTTTCCTACATGATAAAGCTGTTCCCAACAGCGTTACAGTGTGTACTGGCAAGATCAGCCATACAGGCACAAGCAGTAACCTACCGGAATTCGAATATATGAAGACTTTGGTTCCAGAATCTGAATGGAAGAATATTAAATTGACAGTAAGTATTACGGAATTCTACAACATTAACGCCGCTCTGTTGGTTTTCTATATGCTAAAACTTTTTCTTTCTTCAAAACAAAGATCATCTCGCCATCATGGTATCATTTCCGATATGCACCTGGAAGAGCATACTCGAAGGACGTTTATCAGTCAGATGAAGAGTACTTTGCGGATGCAGCCAAAGCATACCAGGTTGAGCTTAAGATTCTCTATGATGCTGGCTTGCGCAATGTTCAGATTGACGATCCTAATTTGGCTTGTGAGCGGATCATATGCCCCGTATGCTTTCTTTTCGCGTCGTCGCTCAATCATATCTCATACCTTACCAGACTTCTGCTCCGAGTCTATGCTCAAAGGATGGGCTGAAGACAAAAGTAATACCGAAAGTGCGGATGAAATGTTCGATAAGTATATCAAGTATTATAATGCTTGTGTTGAGAGACCTAGCGATATGCATCTTGGTATTCATTTGTGCCGAGGTAATTATATCGGAGGGAGACACTTCTCAGAAGGTGCATATGACAAGATTGCAAAGAAGCTATTCCAGGATTGTAAGCATTCTCCCTTCATGACGGTCTATGCCAACAGTACTGATCGATTGGATGTGGTATCCAGTGAATGTCGATACCTATTATCTCGAATACGACACTCCTCGCGCAGGTGGATTTGAGCCACTTGGACATCTTCCAAAGAACAAGAATGTGATCTTAGGAGTTCTCTCTTCTAAATTCCCAAAATTAGAAGATCAACAAGAAATGGTAGAACGAGTCTATCAAGCTGCAGATACTATTGCATCTGGTTCTAATCAAACACGAGAAGAAGCATTACAAAGAGTTGGAGTTAGTTGTCAATGTGGTTTCGCTAGTCATGCTGAAGGAAATCCTATTAAAAGAGAGGATATGGTAAATAAATTGAAATTAGTTAGAGCTATTGCAGATCAAGTATGGCCTGGTGAACCGTAGTGGATCTTTCCTCAGATGCTTTATTCGTCACCGTATAACGAACGAAAAAGGAGTGAAAGGTCTCTTTGAAGTGTAAAGTCGATGGCATCTTACCGTACCGATTATAGGAAAGTATCTTAGGCTAGGCTGCAGCTAGATGAAAATCAGCTCAATATACTGAGAGTCCAGGGTATTATCCCCCGCTTCCTGACCATTGTAACCGAATACGGTAAGCCTTGCTCGTCGCCACCAGTACAACGTTATGCGCGATCAAGCTTGAAGCTGTTACGAAAGCGGTAGACGAGATGCTAGCTTGTCTTGTTAGTACTCATTGCCTGAACAAGTAGCCAGTGCAGTCCGCCAGAGAGAGCAGACAGACGACGGCGTCAGTGTGGCCTGCGGAGTCGCCTCAGGGGGCCTACCGGTGAGTCGGCCGGTTCTCTGTTTCCACTTCTCTCTGGCGTGTTTATTTACTGGATCTATACCGTACGCTGCACCAGCAAGCTTATCGACGCATACCAACGCGGAAGTAGTAGACTTGATAGACTACAGTACACCATTGCAAAGGAATGAGGAGCATGATCAGTCGCACGGGCCAAAGACGGAAAGCTGTCGAGTGTCCAACCGCTTTCCTGACATGCTGAACAACAAGGCATGCGAACATGAAGGCTAACGGAAGCCTATCGAGGCCGGATGGACCGTGGCCATAGTAGCAAGCTGCGATAGGATGCGGGACAAGCATGCATGCCATCACGCTGCTGTGGGTCCTGCTATGCTCTGCTATGATGCGGCATCTCCTCAACCCTGCCTGTTCTTGGATTCGAGACAAAGCTTATTTCCACGGCAAAGCTCACAGCTTTGGGCCTGTCGACACAGCACACGCAGGACAACACCGCCGAGTGGGAAGACTGCTTCTCTTGCCTCTCGACCAACTCGCCATCGATTGAGAAGCTCTCGTCCCAGTCTCTCAGTCTGACCCATCGCACTGCACAACCACTCACCACTTCACGTGATCCTCCTGTCTTCTAAGCCCCACACTAGCCTGTCCATACAAACGAAGTCAATCTCACTCCGTCGCAATGTTTCAATTCTGGTATCATATGGTCCCCGTCGTCTTTCTGGGTGGGTCTAGCCTCTTGTCCATCTCCACTGCCAAGCTACACGCTATCCTCGTCGACTACTGACAGACATGCCATATTTTTCCATCTTACAACAGGCATATTCAGCTTGACTGAGCTAGGGTTGACGGGTAGGCTCAGCTGGTTCATCTGTTTCGCTCTGCTAGGCTAATCTCAGCTGAACGTTCTCTCCACTTGACGCATACCTCCTCAGGCGAATGGATCAATGCTTCCCTCTTCAGTAACGGACGAGTCGGATTCGCCCTCTTCGTATCCATCTGGACTTTCCTATCCCTGCTAGTACATTGGACATTCCCGTATATCCTCGCTGGCGCATGGGCGGCTTTCACTGCTCTCCTCTGGTTCATCGCTGCGGTCGTGCTGTCTGCTAGCTCCTGCACCAATGTTGACCTTGGATTTGGAAGGGTGAGTGTAACAAGTGACGCAACTAAATAAAGTTCGCATTGCCCGCTAAAGATGCTGGCATTCGTCTCTTACAGTCAACCCGTATCTGCCTGAGCGGATATAGCAGGTGGAATGCAATGGTTGCTTTTGCTTGGATCAAGTGGGTTATATTTCGCGAGCAAAACGGCGTTTATTACGGAGAGCTTAACCTGATATTACATTCTATCTCACTACAGCTTCGTCCTCATGCTTGCTATACTTGCTTGCATTTGGTGGTATGTTAAAAAGACCAGAGAAGTTACTTGGCGACATGGTAAGAGTGATGGAATAATCTACTACATTACATTTTTGAAACCTGATCTAAATCGAACAATGTCAAACAGGAATCTACGGTCGACATTACTATATGAAACCTGCAAATGAAGGCGTAAGAAGCACTGATGTAGGAATGAAGGAGACTAGTCCTGTTCGAACAGAAAATGCCTAAGGTGATGAACAAACTTAAAATGAAATTGGTTATTCCTCTACGGCAAACAAGTTTCAACTTCAAAACGATTCGATAGTAATTCTTCAGGTCATTCAGGCGTCCTTTTCCTACGCTTATGCTTTCGCTTTCGTTTCTATTCATCTATGCAAACAGTGGTCGTCCTTGATGGAAGGTCTGGATCTACTTTCCTAATTGAAGGAATTGCAAGCCAACAATACTTCTTATATACACTTCAGTTTTCAATAATTCTCGTTTCACCCAGGCTTGTGCCTACTGTGATTCACCTCTACTACGTAGCAATGCAGCAGTATGCTAGTTGGCCTCGGCTTTGGCTGCCCTACTCAGTCTCGTTGTCCGGTCTTGCTCGCTGTCTGTGCAGCCATCACGTGTTTTCACGACAGCATAACATTGGCTACGGACGGTGAAGCTCTACTTCCTAAGAGCGCGCGTGAGAGCCTGATTATGAATGATTGCACACCTGTTATTCATGTCTCAACATCGTCAGCAGCATCAGGTTCAATGATGATACATGCAGCCACTTCAGCTGCACTTGAAGCCAGCTACTTGTCGCCTACCATTTTCTGCTCCTTACCACATCGACAAGGCGCTGTGAAGATTGCATGCTCCTTCGCCCGCTTTTGCGTAGAAGCGTCTGTGTCCTCTCGAGAACATCAACAGCGTTACCTTTACGAGCTGGTATCATCCATCCAGCCGTAGTATCTCCATTATCATCCACTGCAAGTTTCCACACTTCAAAGTTGATCATGGCTGCCAATGCGAGCGATTCGGCCGGTGCTATTGCACAGGCACAACAAGCAGAGAAGACAACTTCTACTGAAGCTGCTCCTACCCACAACGCACCTGCTGATGCTCAACCAGCGTGAGTTGCGCATCTCCTCTTTAGTAACAAGTTCAGACGACTACAAAATGACTGACTCGATCGAACAATTTCATGACCCTTCAACTACTATCGAAATGACCACTTGCAATGTCCTATTTCCACATTGTATTATGACGCTCAGGCCATCAAATAGTGCATCAGTAGATCCGAAAGCTGAAGATGGCCAAGGTGTAGAAGGAGAAAAGAAAGGACCATCAAAGAGTGAATTGAAAAAGATGGCTAAAGAAGCTGAAAAGGAAAAGAAGAGAATTGAAAGAGAAGCTAGAGAAGCTGCTGCTAAAGCTGCTAGAGAGGCTGCTGATGTTGTAGGTCGCATGGAATCCCTATATGGCTATCCATTGTAGGTCGAATTTGTGGCTGACCTTACTGGATGTTTCTTGCAGGACTTCGCAACTCAGAACTATGGCCTACTTCCGTTACATCAATCTCAGGAGAGACATGGTGAGCTTCCTCCCCATGATAGGCTGAGTGATCTTGCTTCAATCAAATCATATTAACTTACTCGCCCGGACATACACACAGGCGTCAAGCGCGAGAAGATCTCCGATATCACGGCTGCAAGAGCAGGTGAAACGATTCAATTTAGAGCAAGAGTACAAAATTCAAGAGCACAAGGAAGTAAAATGTGTTTCTTTCAATTTAGACAACAAGGTTCAAACACTATACAAGGTTTATTATCACAAAAACCTGAACATGTTTCAAAACATATGGTCAAATGGGCTCAATCTGTTACTTTGGAATCAATAGTTTTAGTTGAAGGTGTTATTCAAGCTGCTCCTGAACCTATTAAGAGTTGCTCGGTCAAAGATGCTGAAATTATGATTAGCAAGGTAAGGTGCAAGATGCTCGCTTTAAGCGAATTTTAGCCGGGCGTGAGGATATTATATTTGTGTTTTCGGCTTACACTCGCCTTCCTATTCATCCTTTTTGTGATGTTTTCAGATTCATACTATCTCAGAAGCACCCGCCATGATGCCTTTCGTCTTCGAAGATGCATCAAGACCTGAATCCGACTATCAGCGAGAGGATGCTACATTCTCACGAGTAGAGCTTAACACTCGCTTGCAGGCTCGTCCCTTCGATCTCCGAGTAGGTCTTCATTCAATACGACGACACTATCCGACAAGAAAAGCCACTGACAATTGGCAATCTTTGCTATCTTTAGACTGGCACCAATCAAGCGATCTTCAAAATTCAACATGGTGTCAGCAAGTTGTTCAGGGAATACCTCGAGAACAAAGAATTTATCGAAATTCACACACCAAAGCTACAAGGAGCTGCTACTGAATCGGGTTCTTCCGTTTTCAAGGTTGACTATTTCAAGCGTGAGCATGCGTTACCTTCTTTTACCGATGGTGTCAAACAAAGTCTGATGAGCTCTTGAATGTATCAATAGGACCTGCTTTCTTGGCTCAGAGTCCTCAGTTGGCCAAGCAGATGACTATTACTGCTGATATGGAGCGAGTATACGAGATCGGTCCTGTCTTCCGAGCGGAAGACTCCAAGTGAGTCTTTCATACCTAATGAGCCTGGAGCTTGATAAGCTGGTCGAAGTGCTGATACCCCTCTACCCCGCCAGCACTCATCGACACATGACAGAGTTTACTGGTCTCGATCTCGAAATGAGCATTGAAGAGCACTACCACGAAGCTTTAGAAATGATTGATGGATTACTTCGTTTCGTTTTCTCTGAACTCAAAAAACGATATAATAAAGAAATTGAAATAGTACGACAACAATTTCCATCACAAGATTTTACATTCCCAGAAAAAACAGTTATATTAAATTATAGAGATGGATTAAAAATGTTGAAAGAGGATGGTGTTGAAGATTTGGAAGACGATGCTGATATTAATACTGAAAATGAAAAAAGATTAGGTAGATTAGTTAAAGCTAAATTTGGTACTGATTATTATATTCTTGATAAATTCCCATTGGCTTTAAGACCTTTTTATACTATGCCTGATGCTCAGGATCCTGTAAGTCCCCTTTCCTTCCATCCATCGACCACCACCATGGCATCGGCAACATAAGCGAATAAAGCTAACGGATGCTATGGGGTTTGATAGACTTTGTCAAATTCTTATGACTTCTTCATGAGAGGTGAAGAAATCCTATCTGGTGCTCAGCGTGTACACAATGCTCCTCTGTTGGAAGAAAGAATGAAAGCTGTAGGTATCAAACCTGAAGAAATGCAAGAATATCTCGATTCATTCAGATGGGCTGCTCCTCCACATGCTGGTGCTGGTCTAGGTGAGTTCCAAACGTTAGAAATGGTCAATCTCCTGCATGCATGCTGACAGTCTTGCCGTCGTCACTGTAGGTCTTGAACGTGTTGTCATGTTCTTCCTTGGCTTGCCGAATATTAGATGGGCTAGCATGTTCCCAAGAGACCCTAGATCCTTCAAGTAGAGCTTTTCCTAGTTGTTAGTCATATAAAGGGTTATCTGAAATGCGAAGCAATCCAAGCTCATCATCAACACGACCACCTGATTCAGTAACCTCGCTTCGCTCCTAAGTTGCGCAAAGGTAGCGCCAGCGTTCGCGATAATCTTAGTCTTTCGTGCCTTTGCTGTTGTCTGAGACCTCTCTCTCTCTCTGATGCGAATCTTTGCTATCCGTACATCATTGCATACTCTCTGTCCTGAGTCTGCTACTCTAGAGCATGCTTTTATCCGGCTCGCACAGCTTAATGGGCTATTATAGAATGAAGAGAATCATCAGCCTTGTCTTCAAAACCAAGGGTGTGGCACTACTTTTGTAGACTCACCTTCAGGGGTCTTGCTAATGTAGTCAATAGCTTGTCCGACGGTTGTGATAGCATCAGCCTGCACAGAGGAAAATCAGGTGTAATCAGCGATTTAGAGCCTTCTATCGATGACCGGTAATCGAACGAATCGAAGAGTCCAACACGGCAAGAAGGACAGGGGAGTGAAGGATCAGAGCCATACCTCCTCATCTGGAATCTCGATGGCGAACTCCTCCTCCACTGCCAATACGACCTCTACGGCATCAAGCGAGTCGAGTCCAAGATCTTGCGTGAAGCTCGAACTTTCCGTGACCTGCAAAGAATAAGCATGTGCGAGTGGGAAGGCATGGATAGCAAGTAGGGACGGGGAGCAGCGAGTCAGCACATGTTTTGTTATATGGATAAACTCAGTGGCTCGTCGCCCATACGCATGCTCCTCTGTTACATCAACGCACCTTTGCAGGATCGACCTTTTCGAAACTCTTGAGGACGTCGAGAACACGAGCCTTGATGTCGTCCTTGGAGAGCGAGGATCCAGAGGCGAATCTCATCTGCGACCACTGAGGAGCAGCAGCACGGACGGTCTTGCTCTGGAAGCTGCTGTTCATCATCATCGTGGATGGACGAGCAGCTGCTCTTGCCGAGAACTGGCGGAGCTGCTGGGCAGCGAATGGACGAGCGACACGAGCGAATGAGCGCATGTTGTTGATGGTGCTGGATAGGATGAGATGGGATGGATGGCTTGTCCTAGTATGCGGGTGATTCGGTGTTGGGGAAAGCAGAGATCCAGAGCCATCTATGCCTCTTTCACCGTTGCCTTCTGCGTCTCCGTTTCTTTCTCGATCATCCGCTACAAGGTCATCCAGTGCATCTGCAAGCAGAGATGGAGTGCAGTGTCGAAGTAATCATGCTGATATGCTACAATCGTATCCTACACTTACTTGGCGGGAAGCTTTTTTCTCGGCTGAAGCTCCACTGATTGGGCTTCCACTTCTAAACACGTGTTCCAAGTTACGATAGCCCGTGTACACTCTTTCAGAAGTGCCAATTCGCAATTATCACATTTGCGAAGAACGTTAGTATCATGTGGCCCTTCTCAGCATGGGCAGAAAGCAGCCTGATCAGCGACACCATCGCATCCAAGCGCAACCAACAAGCTGAAGCGATAGCACGAGGTCTCAAAGTGGCCAACGCAAATGAAGCCGCATCCGACGAGGACGTTGAGTATCTATCCGCAAGTGCATCTCGCATAGCTTCACAAGTGAGAAGTAAAGAATGGTCAGCAAGAAGAGTCATGGAAGCATATGTCCGGAGTGCTGCGAGAGCGCATTCGAGAACAAACTGCCTAACCGAAATCATGTTTGTCCAAGCATTAGACGAAGCAGACAGATTGGATGACTTCATCAAGACTGCCTCGCAGCAGGAATTGGATAACAAGCTCTTGTTGGGTGTGCCTTCCACTATCAAAGATCACCTGGACTATAAAGGCGTAGATAACAGCAGAGGTTTCGTGAGGTACGCTTTCGGATTTCCATGCTCGGTAACCTTCTGAGCCGGTGGCAAGAACACGACCAGGAAGGACATACCCACGTAGAGGTAGCTGACTTTCTTTTTGACGTAGATACTCGAATCGGCCAAGCGAGAAGGATTCTGCGGTAGTGGAAGTCCTTAGAGAAGCAGGAGCTATCGTGTTCTGCAAGACCAACGTCCCGCAAACTATGCTAGCCTTTGAATGCTCAAATCCCGTCTTTGGCAAGACTTTGAATCCATACTCTCCTGATCATACATGCGGCGGCTCTTCGGGTGGTGAAGCGGCTTGTCTGGCATTAGACGGTTCAGCGATGGGTATTGGCGTAAGCTCTTCAGAACGGATATATTTGTACCACCTCAGAAGTCTGATGATTTGAGAGTTCTCCATTTTCAGTCTGATATCGGAGGCAGTTTGCGTATTCCCACGTCCTACTGTGGATGTTACGCAATCAAGCCTGTGTTTGGACGTTTTCCTACTCGAGGGTCTGAAGGTGTCGTCCCAGGTTACGATGGTAGGCTTTTCGCCTTTTACTGCCTACAAGCTGGCTGAGAATAAAGGCTGAGTGAATACGTGCTCAGCAATCAAGTCTACTCTCGGTCCTATGGGAAGAAGTGTCCAGGATGTCGCACTTTGCATGAGAGTCTTCGCGGATGCTTCGGTTGCCCTCAGCCCGTATAGCCTCAATTTGCTGCCTATGCCGTATAAGGAGGTCGAGTTACCTACTAAGTTGAGGATCGGATACTATACTGAAGGTACGTCATGGATCAAGTAGGAATACCATATCGGATAGCGCTGATATTGGCTTCTCAATGTGATTGCATCCTCAGATGGATTGGTACCTGCATCGCCTGCTTGTGAGAGAGCTGTTGCTAGAGCCGTAGAAGCCGCCAGAGCCGCGGGACACGAATGCATTCCAATCACATTGCCAGATCGTGGGTGATCCAGTTACTTTTTTCTTTGGTCACGAACTAAAACAATATTTTCCGATCCGTCTTGCTAGCAACCCGAGCTTTGGAAATTTTCCAAGCTTTATCATCCAGTGACGCCTATAGGACGCTTACCTCACATCTATACAGCAAGGAAAAGAGAGAACCAGCACTTTTCCTTCCTATCTTGGGAGCTCGTATACCAACTTGGTTGCGTACATTCTCTTCGTGGATATTGAGCAAGTTCTTGGATGAGAAAACTTTTGGTAAAATTGTAGCGGCTTCTGGTGAGAAGAAGACTGCTTTGGTATGGAAATGGCAGAATGAGCGGGATGAATATGGAAAGAAAATGAAGGATTATCTTTGGAGAGAGCTACAGCTTGACACGGTCATCTGTCAGTCGATGATTAACACTCCTGAACGTGGTGGAGAACTGATAGCTGATGCTCTGCCTTCCTCACGCAGGTCCTGTGCAAGCCTCACCCGCCGTTTCGCATGGCGCTACTAAACGTCTCTCCCCATTGGCACTTTCAACAATCATATGGAATGTCGTAGATTCAACAGTTGGCGTCATTCCAGTAACACGTGTAGATGCCGAACTGGATGAACTTCCTGAAAAGCTCAAACAAGAGAAATTGAAAAAGGCTGGAAGTCATCTTTTAGCGAAGGAATACTATCAGACAGTTTATAATCCAACTGCTATGCAGGGTTTGCCAGTTGGAGTACAAATCGTTGGACCTGCTTGGCATGAAGAAAAAGTGCTTAAGATTATGGAGATGTTGGATGAGGAGCTTGTGAAGAAGCAGGGAAGATTATTTGGACCTGGTCTGGGGAGTCAGTACGAGGTTTGGAAGTGAGGGCCTACTACCCAGTAGCATGTATGTTATAGGTGGCAACATGACTTTTCACTTCGAACGCGACTCCACGCTTGAAGCTTGACATATGAAAGTGCATCTTCTCATAACTGGACCTTGAGTGTAGCCTGTGTGAGCCTTGCAAGGTGTCTTTAGGTCAGTAGTGGCGCTCTGCAAATTTCCATCTCGATCGCTCCTCCGGGCGAGTACAAATTCGCAGAGAATTTCAGTACCACTCTTTTCTTTCTACCAAGACCAAACTCTTACAGGATCCTTTATAGGAAACTTCCGAGATTTGTCTAGCTAATCTACATTAGCCACATCAATCTACGACTCTTGATGAGCACAAAGGCCGTAGTATTTCCTCACCAACGAGAACTATTTTTCGCTGCCCGCTTTGAAAACCCTGTTTCCAGGGTGAGCAAATCCTGCAAAGGTAATGCGGCGGGCTAGCGCTCGATGACTTGGGCTCGATGTGCGCCAGAAACGACTCGTTCGTTCTCTGTTGTTGTCTTTCTTCCAGTCTGCTGGAGGTCTTAGTACCACCATGCAAACTGGAGAGGCCGCGCCATCGCAGCATGAGGTACGGCTTCGTCTGAAGTCGCTAGCTTTGAAATAATGTGGTTGATGTATGTCAGATTAGCTTCTTGGTTGTTCGTCTGTTATTTCCCTGCAATGCATCCATTCTGTCCCACTTTCACAACGGTTTGGTCTTACTTCGCTGCTCATATGCAAGGTGGCTGTTTGACATTGTGCAGCATACTCCGAAGCTCACCAGACATCAACAGAAGCAGTGACGCAGCGGTATGCAGCGTGGTCATCACTGGTGCGATGTCTTGTCGACATCTCTGCATGTTGTGGGTGGCTCAGCCCGGACTGACTGCCGCCACTTCGCTCATTCACGACTCGGCTTTCAATCAACAACACATCACACACCTGTTCAGCGCTGACTGCCATGAAGACCATCAGACGACCATGACATCGACCACATGGGCGACATGCAGCTCCCCCTGGTGCCTCCAGAGCTGCTGCAGTACACACTGCTGCAAGAGACAAGCGGGTCCGATCATCCTGATGCCTCCAACCATGTTGTTGATGGACCGTCCAGCTCGCTGTTGCGCTTCCTGAGCACGCCTGGGCATCACCACGGCGAGGGATACAGGCGTATATTCCTCGGACATCACCCTGACGATGACTACGAGTACATTGGAAACGCCGCGGATGGCGAACGTGCGGTCAACAGCGACGACCCAAGTCGCACCTTTCTGGTAGGAGTACAGACCTTGTGGGAGCTAGATCAGCGGGAAAGGAGGCGACTAGCCAAGGGAAAGGGAAGAGCTCATGCAGATGCGCAGCCTTCTTCACCACAACCTATTGGAAATGGCAATGCCGTGCCACCATCAGCTGCACCCGAGCCTAGCCGCCACTTGCCCGGACCTTCCAAGATACGATACAATACAGCAGGCGACCTCAATCAAGACACCAGCAGCTCGAATAGCGGCAATTCTAGTATTTCGCAAGATGAACAACTATCAAGTCCTCCAACGAGTATTTCGAAACATCGTGTGAGACGCTTTCCCTGGACGAAGAAAGAAGCTCCCACTTCCACAGCCACCAAGCATACGACTCCTTCCGAGCGGAATGCGACTGCTTCTCCTGCTAGTGATTCATCTCCGGACCGCCTCCTGAAACAGCTCAGTTCGAAAGATGCAAGGAAGAAGCTTTCAAGCGGAGTTAGTGAGCAGACCGGCCCGCCGCTTGCAGATGATGAAAGCGATGACGGTACAGCCTCGATACCTCAAGATGTCCTATCGAGACGCATCCAAGAATCCCCGAGACACATAGACGACGTCTCCTCCAATGCAATCTTTCAAGATGCGCGATCCTTTCTGACAGAAGGTGGGAAACGAACCACAGGCAGGGAGGTTTCAAACGATGTCAAAAAGAAAGTACGGGAATCCTTTGCTCCTCCACATGAGCCACATTCAGAAACCCGCCATGAGCTACTTCGACGCGTTTCAGACACGCTTGTCCCCGAAACGGCTTCTGATACCTTTGTTATGTCGTCGAAGACCAAACCTGGCGCGGGCTTCGAAACTCAGCAAACTTCTGAGGGTGGAAGACCAATAGCTGTCAGGCACAAGTCTGCCAAATCTGTAAGATGGGATGTGTCGAATGGAATCAAGCTTGTTCCTGGTTCAAGAGGTAAATCAATGCAACTTTCCGAACCAGGATCAGGGGATCAACCGGCCAGTGACCCATCTCAAGTTCTCTCAAGACCTGAACCATTGGAACAACCAGCTGAACAAGTTCCCGATAATATACCACCTTTGGCGCAATTAGTACGATCTGAAACTTCAGATTCGGCACGTGAATTGGCTCGTTTAGCTGAAGTCAAAGAAGCTAGTCTACCACCTGGAGTTGAGAAACTGGAGAGAATGATAATAAGAGCTTGTTGGACAAAACAAGAAATTTTTCCTTTAGATTTTGATGAACTTGCTGCTAGAAAATCGGCACTTGCTTGGACACCTTGGGAGGAAGTAGCGGTATTGTGGAAGAAGAATCATCTCGAGATATATGGTACACATGTGAGTATGCTTTAGAAATGAACGAGAGAAAGCGCAGCGCTAAGAGACGTTCATGTGTATACTCTCACCATACACTAGCGCGATCCATACCATCGCTTTATGACCCGTAAACTTGCATTAAGATACGTCATCCCGCTCAAGAGCAAGCTCAGCACGGCAGTCTCTGTATACAGTGTCGCAGATCAGATCTTCTGTCTTCGCTGTCCGCCGCACCCACTCGGAGGCCGTCATCTAACAGGAAAGGCGGGAACCAGAAATAAGCGACATGTCAATAGCGAAGGTACCAACCTGTTCCTTTTCCGTGCTCGTGCCACTTCAATCGCGCAAGATTGGTACCTAGGCCTACACATTGCACTGGAGAAAGAGCGGCTTGAAACACTCGAGGTGTATTTGGGAGGATTAGGCGTACGTATACGTATGCCTACAAACGTAGCTCTCCACGATGCGGTAACTACCAATGTTGCTATAGCTGCAAGCAGGGAGCTTATGTCGGCCGGTCTACCAGATAGAAATCTGGTCAGCAAAGAAGAAATGTTACAAAGCGCAAAAGACCTGATTTCAAATCGGTCGGATTGGAAGGAATTGCTTGAGTTCATCGAAAGCAAAGGGTTAAGTCTCAGGATGGCTTGGAGAAAGGGAATGATCTTGGATTGGTTATCTATCGATAGATCTGTTGATGGTGTCAAGCGTATATGGGATGTTTACACTGGTGCTATCATGAAGCAGGCCAATGAGCGTATCAATCGATTAGAGGTGAGAAGATAATCCGGCCTTTCCTGCCGTTTTCCCTTACCTGACCGTTAGGCTGTCCCTTCACTACAGATATTACCCGAGACGCATTATCCCACCGTCGTGAAGATTTCGCCAGGCGTGCAGCATATCGAGCCTCCAGCTATCGAGGGTTACATTTCTCGACTTCGTCATCGAAATGAGAATCAGCGCGAGCGCATGTACATCGGAAGTATAGGCGGTACTATAGCTATCTTCAAAGCGTCAAAGGCAAGGCCACCTCCGTTCCCAAACTCAGAATCAGCTCATCACACTGGCTCGCATTCGGAAGACAACGAAGCATACCAAGAAATACGCTCTGCAACCGCTAAACACTCACTGCCCGCAAATGTCAAGCAATTCTTGGCTGCGGAAAATTCCCGCTTGGATGGGATGCTTTTGCGGTGCAAAGGCTTGATCCGGATGAGAGACATTATCTCGGTAGAGCTGGATGATTCCTGCCAACATTGTCGTGGCAGAGATGGTGCAACGGATAGGAAGCTTGCAGCCGCTACGAAAGCTGGTGGCCACGAGCATGTCATTGTACAGCTCAATCTTGGGGATGACCGACAGTTTCGCTTCGAGGTGAGTCCATTCGCACTCGTATTACTGCCTTCCACAAATGCTGGGCTAATTCGAATTTTTGAATGCGTGTGAAGACGACCCCGAAAGAAGCGGCAAGGGAATGGGTTGGAAGGCTGAATGGCCTAGTCGAGTACTGGACCAGACGTGAACAAGGCGATGCACAAGTCTCACTATCCCTAGGATCCTGCAAGTACATAAAGCAGTCTATAAAACCATCTCGCGATGGGATGCCCGCCTTTCAGCAACGTGAGGAGGAAGATAGTTCTACCGGGACTGATGTTTACGAACCGTTGCTCTCGCAAGCCTTCAACTTTTGCGTCCAAAATGGATGCCGAAATAATGTTCTTATGCAAGGTCGCTTATATCATAAGGGGGGGCACCGCGATGCATTCTTCGTAGATCGATTTATCATTCTCCTGGAGAACAACCTGATCATCTTTGAGACCTTCAGGCGTAACTTCTCAAAAAGACCGGTACCCTTAGTATACCATCGACGTATAAAGACTTTACATCTCAGGGATGTTTACGTCGTAACAGGGGATGGTTGCTCGCAATACTTCCGTAAGACAGGTCAGAATGATTTCAACCCTTCTACCGATCGAAACTCTGTTGCTCGAATGTATAAAGATGGTCTCATAGCTGTTGATGACCCCATGGACTGTACATTCATGCTTTGGTGTCAGAGACCCTCGGGTACTGCTTCCCAGTTAGGTAGGAATGGAAAAGTGAACCTCTTTAGGGCTAGAAGTAAGCTGGAGAGAGATCAGTGGTGAGTCACAAGTCTTGGCAGTACATTACGCGTATACTGAATATTCCGGCTGTGACAAGGGTTCAAGCTTTCAATGTGATGTGTGAAGCTTATGGGCGGACCACAAGGGAACGGGAAATACGCCTGGCCACATTCAGTCAAATCAAATGAGTTGGTCCTAGTAGTTTACAGCATGCTGTTGTTCCAATCTTGCATATTCATGTATCAGCCAGTCACCGGCGCACTTCATTACACGCAATGTATACTTGTCTCGTCCATAAACGTATGCAACGTTTTCGGCTGTGAGCACTTGACTCGTGACCAGCAACGCATTGCCGTAAACATGTTTAAATTGTGCTACAAATAAGTAACATTGCTGACTGCTTATGCTGACTTTGGCATTTTCACTGTCAGTATGAATGTAGTACACGATGGAATCAGCCCATGTAGCAATCTGGAAGAAAACAAAACTTGACCAAAGCGCACCTCCATACTTCGACCGAGATGTCTTTCGCCCAGCAACTCCGCCGAGATCCAGTGCACCTCTCACGACCTTGTATCTGACGTTGAAGATGGTCATCAGCTTCTTGACCAGCTCTCGTGCTGGTGATCGTGAATGTGGTGTAACGACTCACCTGACACCAGGAAGATCCTGCACACGTCCACCTTTCACAAGCACAACAGAATGCTCTTGCAGGTTGTGCCCTTCACCCGGAATGTACGCAATGATGCTCTGACCAGTCGTGAGCTTGACTTTTGCTACTTTTCTCTGCGCAGAGTTTGGCTTCTTCGGCTTTGTGATATAAACTCTTGAGCAGACACCTTTGCGTTGAGGACATCCTTTGAGCGCTGGTGCTTTTGACAGAGTGACCTTGTCTTTGCGGCACCCGCGCATGACTTGATTGAGTGTGCTCTGCCTGCTCGCTGATGAAGAGAATGTCCGCATTGATGGTACGGCGGCGTACGCTGGGACGGCGCTCCTCAACGGTGACTGCACCGACATGCGTGCGAAGGTCTGCATCAAGGAGCGTAGGCTTGACATCTTGGATGCTCCGTCTGTGACTTTCTTTAGATGGCGAAAGATAGAAGAACGATGCAGTCGCTTCGCATCTTGCCTTCAAAGCAATCGAGTTGAGCAAGCAATTGTGCAGGAAGTCAGCTACATCTACCATATCGACAACACTTTCACTGCGCATACTTCAATACCGCACACTGCATCCGACGCCTTCCCATGTAGTGTGTCTGGCTGACCTCTATCTATCCTGATGGGCGGAGTAATCGTCGAAACTAGACTACAACGGCCTAATTCTGAAAGTTTGACCTCGCAGATACCACGTCACAGATCAAATGGTCTCCGCCCGTGCTTCTCTCCACATCATATAGTTCACATAGGGCTCTGGCTTCACTCCGTAGGGTGACAGATCAATGCTAAGCTCCTTCTTGATCTCGAAACCTAGCTTCACAATTTCCCTCCATCCGCAGTGGATACGAGATATACAGGAAGGCGCGACTGGTCGGCTTCCTTCAGTACCTGTGCAACTAGGCGTGTAGCAATGCCCTGCCTCCTATACTCTGGATGCACATAGAGTTGCGTAAGACCTGTCAAGCCAGTTGCAAAACGAGCAAAGGTCAGTAAAAGGGAGGTAAAATTGCAAAGAACTCGTCTGCTAAGAGGAGGCTGGACATACGGATATGAGGGATGTCCACACCCACTATCGCCTTGGCAACCGGATTGCTATGCGCAATGAAGGCATTGAGAGGTGGAAGTCCATGATCTTTGTCATGCTCGGCCTGCCATTCTGCCTCGCTCGTCCCAAGAGGCAGAACATCCCATGTCACGAAGCCCAGTATAGGAAGAGTTGATGGTGATGCTGTCTGTGAATCGTCTCTTGTAGGGTCACTGCGCGAGGCGTCTTTGGCCGCTACAAAGAAGCGCTTCTCGGATCGTGGGTATTCACGCCTCAAGATGTCGTCCACTCGATTCTGTTGGAGCATGGACAGTTCGCGTTGCTGGTCCATGGAGAGCGCATCGCCTGATAGATCAAAGCAGCTGGGGTAACAGGCTCAGTCCAGCGCGTTATTCGCTCGAGCGAGAGATACGACTTGTGCTGCCCTTTACGACATCGGCTTCTGTTCCTGGACGGATCTCTATACCTCCAACTGGCAAGGTGTTCTCGAGCACCATGTTGAAGAATTCACTGGTAGTATCTCACAAAATGAGCAAGAGGATAAGATGAAAGAGATGGAGCCATTCTGGGCTGGAATACCATCCTAGAAATCTCCTCAGCAAAGCCCTTCGGCTTCAAACCGGCTGAACGGTTTTGAGTGGCCTTTGAGCCGCTCCAACGTCAGCCTCCTGCTGGTATATGCGGGATGCATATGCTCTGATGTCGTAGCAATGTGCTTCTCTCGCAGCCAGTCTCTTGGAGGTAACATCGGACAGAAGCAACTTAGTTTTGCGAATAGAGGGAGCAACCCTTTGTGTGAGCCTGTACCTCTCTGCAATTGACTTGGTTCATGCCTAAACAGGGCTGAGGCCTGCAGAAATCGGCTCCATCCTGTCAAATCAGATATCTAGCCCTTCTGGTCTGCTGTTTCCGTCTTTGTGAAAGGCTGATGCAAGTAACAGTCACATTACAAGACCTACTGGCTTTCGGAGAGAGAGTGTGTGTGAAACCAGGCGATGACAGGCATTCTGCACCTCTACGCACTGTTATAGCTGTAAAGCTGTACGACAAGAGGACGACGGCAAGGTTTTTTTAACTGTTCCAGGCTCCAGGCTGCAAGGCGGCACGACACCCAAACGCTCTCCACAGCCTCGACACAGCGTTTGAGTTTTTCTGTGTTACGGTCTACCCCAGCGCTTGAAGTACTCTCTGCAGCTGAACTCGGCTGCCCCTTTTCTCTTCATGCCATCCCTTGTTTGATTCCCATTTCCAGCCCGTATCGCCAATTTCAATCGATAGTCTAGCTTGACTGGCTCAAACATGACCACACCCGTGTTTCACGGGTCGTGAAACCTAACCTTCCAAGCAGCTGGTTCGTCGTCACATGGCCAGATGTCGAAGCTGTTCTACCTGCCCTCGGACTAGTGCCCAGCGTGAATCAAGACTTTTTAGAAGGAAGGTACCACGCCCTAGTGGAAAACAGACCAAATCTACAAGTTATCTCCGTGGCTGAAGCTCTCGTTAGACACTCTTCTAGTACTTCTAATTATCGAATAGAGGTCGCGGTCCTACATCAACTTCATCGTAAGCTATGCCAGCGTCTCGGAGTACTTCGGAGACCCCGACTAGTCCACAGCTTTCGAAAAACTCTGGTAAGCTTCAAAGAAAGAAAGGACCAACAAATATCAAACAAGCAGCAATTTTCACTTTTACTGCTGTAGCACACACTCCTAATAACTTTCTGCCAGGTGGTGTTGGGCAAGGACAAGGAGCTGGAAATTCGTCGAGAACAGATCCTACCCAGATGGAGCTATCGGATGCAGATGACATAGAATGTCATATCGTTTATCATTTACAAACAACCAAACAGCTGAAGAGTGAGAAAGCTAAGATTATTGAGAGACGGTTAAGAAATGCGCGCAACAACCCAGCTTCCTCAATGCAGAAATCTAACTTTTCTTGCTTACCTTGCATACTACCGCGCCCGAGACGCGGGCCCGCTGCAACGTCCGCTGGATCTTCGACTGGCCCGAATAGAGTTGTAAGATAAGTTTGCACTCTTCCGAGATTGCTGCTTCCGTATGTACTGCCCATGCACCTGCATTGTATCGTTAGAGCTTGAACAACTTTACTTGAATTTTTGAAAGGACATTGTCTGCAAATAATCGCTGGCAAAGTGAAGTCAATGCCTCACTATTATTTCCTTGTAAGCACTGTTACAGACAGTACAGGATCTACCAGCTAGAGCTGCCCTCCAACGTTCTCCCAAAGGATACACACGCCGGTCACGTGCCACAGCACTTGGCTCCAGTCTTTGACGGGAGTCATTCTGATCTTTTCTCTGCTCTTCTCCAATACGACATTCGGGCAATATGGCAGCTCAAGCGCGACAAATATGGCTTCTTGTGCTGAAAGAGGTGCGAGAGACGCGTCTTTGCTGCTGTGCTGTTGTACACTTGAAGCTGACTGTGTATCGATTGCTTTTACTACGTCGCTACATCGACTGATGCGTTTATGAGAGTAGACGCAAACGATAGTCACTGGTTTGACTGCGATATCGATACTTCATCTACGTAATGCGCATTCTGTGTACCTCGGCGCTGGTGCTACTTTGGCCGCTGTTGTCGGTGAGTAGTGTGCCTGATTTTATAGAGCTGATCAGGATATCTGATATATGAATGTGTAATGCTGCTCTCCCTAGCTAAGCTGCTGAAGCGGTGTATACGACAACCACGGCCTGAGCTATCGCTCAAGAAGACTTATGGCATGCCATCTACCCATTCCTCGTCAATAGCTTTCTTTGGGGTCTATCTGTCACTCTGCATCTGGAATCTGCGTCCACATCCGCGTTTTCTACCACACCTTCTCTCGCGACATGGAGATGCGGGTGACTTCAGTCCGTTTGTGAGGCTGCTACTCACTGCTGGAGTTGCATTTGGTGCGATTTCCGTGTGCTGGTCGAGGGTCAAGTTGACGTACCACACACCTCTACAAGTGGTGGCGGGTGCAGCAGTTGGGGGCACGCTGGCAGTGCTGTCCTTTTTGTTCTGGCAGGGATACGCGAGACAGTATTCGCGAGTGATGGAAGGGGTGATTGAGGATCTCTTCAGCGGTGGAGTGAGGAGTGTCAAGGAGGGCAGCATACAGCCACTCAAGGGAAAGGTGGTGACGCTGCATGAGCAGTGGAGGCAGTCAAGGCGGACGTCGGAGTTGAGATAGCGTGAGAGATACCGTATCATAGCATTGTTGCATTTCGCCGTGCAGTAGCATCATAATCCGCAATCAGATAAGATGGATGAAGATCTCTGTGCCTGCCTCGGCAGTATTCGGATCAGTCCGTCCAGCGTTCACGGGAGAGTCCGGATCAGCCGCCAGCATGCCGTTTTTCTGAGGAAAGTCAACGAATCTCGCGCTTCTTGCATTTGCTCTTCACGCCGTCGACACAAGCATCCGGTTCAGCACACACATCCGCCATGCTCGCCCGTGGAATGGCGTGCTGCAGCAGAGCGCGAGTCATGGTGAGCTGCGCGGTGTGAGAAGCCAGAGCTGTCGTGCTGCTGGAACACTGATGCATCGAAATGTCGATTGCCTTTTCTCGCCCATCTATGCATGTGCATATCATATCACTGCTGCACCGACTGGACTGCAACAACTACGAATCAACTGCAATCACTCGATACTTCTCCAGACTCGCGCTCGTCCAGCCCTCCAACAAGCCCGCCTGTTCTCCGTCAGCATGGCCGCAAAGGTAGGCCACGGCCGCCCTTCTATCATACCGGCAAGTAGGGTATAGCTGAACTGCCGGACTGCTTCTGCCACGACCAGCGCATAGAAAAGGACACATTCGGTGACATTGAAGTTGCCGACAATGTATACTGGGGTGCTCAGACTCAGCGGTGCGTCTGCGCGATACCAAGTGTCCTCCAGAAAGCTGAGCTGACCTCTTGCTTCGGTCCGGTGCGGCTCCACAAACAGCTCGCTCAAGAACTTCGATATTGGCGGAGAGAGAGAACGCATGCCCGAACCTCTCATCAAGGCTTTCGGCGTGCTGAAGAAGGCTGCTGCTCAGGTCAATGCTACATACGGCTTGGACGAGAAGATCGCAAAAGCCATCCAGGATGCTGCCGACGAGGTGAGGGTGGAGATGTCTGATGTATACTTGACCTGCCAATGCCGTCTACCTTGAGGGTCTTGAACAGCCCGGTACTTCACATACTGATCACACCGCTGCATCACCCTCCCACAGGTCATCAGCGGAAAGCTCATCGACCACTTCCCGCTCGTCGTCTATCAGACCGGCTCCGGCACTCAGACCAACATGAACGTCAACGAGGTGTGTGTTTGGCTGGCTATAAATCAAGAACACCTATATGTACATGCATGAAACGGAGATCTAACGCATACTCCCGTTCACAGGTCATCTCGAACCGAGCTATCGAAATGCTCGGCGGACAGATGGGCAGCAAGAAGCCGGTTCATCCTAACGATCACGTGAACATGTCGGCCTCTTCGAACGATTCGTGAGCCTGCTTTCTACAGTTAAAAGCTCCTCTGGCCTGAGTTCTGACCGACAATCGGCTTCATGCAGCTTCCCTACCGCTATGCACATCGCCGCTGTCGTCGAGATCAACCAAAATCTCCTACCCAAGCTCACAGCTCTCCGAGATGCCCTGGACGCCAAAGCCAAATCCTTCGACCACATCATCAAGATCGGCCGCACACATCTACAAGACGCTACACCATTAACACTAGGCCAAGAATTCTCTGGATACGTCCAACAGCTCACCTACGGCATTGAGCGAATTAAGGATACTCTACCTAGATTGAGCCTGCTCGCTCAGGGTGGTACAGCTGTCGGAACTGGTCTAAACACAAAGAAAGGTTTCGATGTCGCTGTCGCCAAGGCTATCTCAGAGATTACTGGCCTTGATTTCCAGACTGCTCCCAACAAGGTAGATTTCGACAAAGTCGATCCGATACCTCAATGCACGCTGACCTTGCTGCACTATCACAGTTCGAGGCCCTTGCTGCTCACGATGCCATTGTTGAGTCGTCAGGAGCACTCAACACCCTCGCTGTCTCATTCATGAAGATTGCAAATGATATCCGATACCTCGGTTCCGGACCTCGATGCGGTCTAGGCGAACTCAACTTACCTGAAAACGAGCCTGGTTCGTCCATTATGCCTGGAAAGGTCAACCCTACTCAATGCGAGGCTTTGACTATGGTCGCTGCTCAAGTTATGGGTAATAACACTGCTATCACCGTCGCCGGGTCATACGGACAATTTGAAGTACGTAGACTTGCCAGCACCTATTGAAGCAACACATAGCTGACCATACCACGTCTGCTATCAGCTCAATGTCTTCAAGCCAGTCATGATCAAAAACCTTCTACAGTCCATTCGTCTGCTAGCGGACGGTTCCGAGTCATTCCGCAAGAACTGCGTTGAGGGTCTCGAAGCCAATGAAAAGAGAATTGGTCAACTACTGAACGAATCGTTAATGTTGGCTACTATCCTCAATTCTAGATTAGGTTATGACAATGTCGCAAAATGTGCCAAGAAGGCACACAAAGAGGGTTTAACATTGAAGGAAGCTACCCTACAATTGGGCATGTTAACATCAGAAGAGTTCGATCAGATCGTTAGGCCAGAATTAATGATTCACCCAGATGAGTAGTGTATTACTCTTATTTTCGTAACATTCGAAGTGCGCTTGGACGGGTGCTTTGCAATATATTCATATAGACGAATGTTAGCGGCCACTAGAGACAGTCAGTCCCCTGAGGTAATCACGCTATCCTAACTTCAGTATGAGGTGTCAGAAGTGTCATACAATTCACGCTTTCGCCTTCCGTATTACGAATTCTCCTAACAATTCTCAAATTCAACAATCCTCAAATCAATTACTACCTCAACTATAGATCGCTCGCCACACTGAACCTCTTCGGTCACATTCCTTCATTTCTTCTCCTCGCAGATCACAGCCTGAAGGGAAGTTGAACGAAAGAAGGCGACCGAAGAGGTCGAGGATGAACGAAAGAGTGGCACTTCTAAGTCCCCATATTTCCCTCATCTGCATACCTCTTACGCGAGCAAGAAGTTAGATTCGACAACCTCACAACATAGCATCGCAACTACACTGTCTCAACGGTAACGGGAGGGGAAGATTTGGTTTCGTGCTTGTGAGTGAGATCGTGGAGGGCGTTGCGAACTGCCTGTGACGCAGGTACCTCGTCCTCATGTGGCTGAAGCTCCCAGAAATGGACGAAGAGTAGCAGACGATACATTGCTGCCGCAAGTATTGCACCAACTGGATGGACGGAAATAGATGTACGTCAGGTCAGATAGGCATCCTTCCCCGAACAAATTCTACTGTTCTACGCACCGCCTGGTCCGATCCACTGCAAGACGACGACACGACAGAATCAGCTCCTTGTTCGGTCTACACTCGGATCAGCAGGACTATCACTCACATATATCCAATGATAGTCATCAAAGCCAACGACGACAGCTGCGCCAAAAGCTCGAGCTATTTCACAAGGAAGGTGTGAGCTATCTCTGGAGTGTTGCCTGGCAAGACATCAGGAATGTGAACTCTAACCGGAGTTTACACTCGCTCCTGTGAAATTCAAAGCAAAGAGCTGTGTGCTGAACAGTGCAGTCCCGATAGCCAGTGCGCAGATGTGAGTCGCTTTATTTTTCTCCTGTTGAAGAGTGTCAATCACAGCCGCAGTACGTTTCAAATCGCTAGACTTACTACAGCTGTCATGACGACGGTGAAGCATAGAAAGCAAGTCAAGAACATCTCTATGATATGCAAAATCCCATCAGCATTGTAGGTATTTGATGCCTGGTACCAACACGAAAGCAGTCACCGATGAAGAAACCCTGGACCACGCTCGTGCCATTACCAAGGCGACAAGCGATAGTGAGGGGACCAGGTAAAATGCCAGCCAAAACCCCACAAGCTGCGATCGCGCCGAGAAGGTGCGCAATGCAGTACAGGATGAAACGTCTCGGCTTGATGGCTTGTAGAAGCACAAGGGTAAGAGCCTGATTTGGGACAACAGAAAGACAACAGAAAGAAAAAATAGAAAAAGTCAATGCCAGTATCTGGCACTACCACGACGTACAGACTTACCACGCAGGGATTGAAGGCACTTCCCGTGACATTGAAGAAAGACCAAGCGGTGAACGTCAAAGCTGAGCCCATAGCAAGAGCAGCGAAGACGATAGCTCCTATGCGTTCAAACATTACTTTGATTAGGTTTATTGGCGAAGTATGTCAAGAAGATCACATGTCCCTAACCTGGCGAACCATCGCTCGCTGCAATGGCTGAAGCTTGGATACCACCAAGGCCAAGAAGCAAGAAGATGAAGGTGCCTGTCATTTGCAGAGACGCAAAACAAGTCAATTCCTCTGCATTGATTAGGCGATCTCTCTACGACAATCGCAGACTAGACTCACCAACGAATTCACCACCCGCAGCCTGGAGATAGAACGGTAGTCGTAAGGCGCCTAAGAGTCAGCGCTGACTGCATATCTAACCGCTCAGTGTATGAACATAGTGAACCTGCTTACCACTGCATCTGCTCGCCAGTCACCCTGTCGATACTTTCGCTTGTGTCGGTGGGCCGGCTCGCTGAGGTCACGTGCTGCAGCAGTATTGCGCGAGTCGACTGCCATGTTGCCAGTCAGGATGTTTTCAGGAAGACACGAAGGGTGGGTGAGTCAAGAGCAAAGCGACACAGTACAACTTGGAACGTCGGGAATCTCCGGCTATCTGGGACTGGCCAGGTCCGCCATCAGTGTGCAAATTTCGATTGCCAATATCCACCGTCAGTGCACACAGGTCGGACGCGGCAGACGTGCAACAGACCTCGGGTCGGAGGAAGATGACGGAGACGAACCGCAGTTGCTCCGAGCAGCAAGAATATACTACGGAATAGAGCAGGAAGCAGACTGTGACAGATGCATACGATGTTCGGAAATACTATGGCGTCGACAAACTCTAGTCGTTTTCTGCAGCGGAGGGAAGGTACTTCGCCCCTCATCCGGAGTTGTAGCAACCATCAGCGGTCCCTCATAGACGCCTTACACTCCAGGCTGGGGCTCGGGCTACACGAGGCGTCTGCGGTACCGCACGTCTCTGAGATGTGTTTTGTGGGACTTGTGTTGTCCACGTCCGGACACAGAAGCATCTCTGACCTGAGGGTTATGCTCGTGAATGCCATGGATATGCTTCGTGCCAACAGTGGTCCCCAAGTGGTATTTGCAGATGTCCTTGTGGAGCGAACCGCGTTCGACGATCTGGTACTCTGGGAACTCTCGCGAGAGCTAGAGGTACTTTCAGCATCAGAACCTCTACCTCTATTTTCAGGCATCGATGGTCGAGAGCCATTTGACTCCAAGTCGGGGTCGTCTACGTGACGAGATGCGGCGGTCCGGTCGCGCCGGTGTGACGGAATCACCACTGGCAAGGAGCCTCTCTTCTGATATGTAACCTTTGCAAGAACGTCGATATACTTTCCGCTACCAGCCGTCACTCGAGTTCCGATGGCTGCATCGTCGAACACTTTACCGAACGGTAGTTTGCTTTTCATCCATCCCACCGTTTCACCTTCTGCATTCACTTTAGCTTCTAATGCACTCAAGTTACCATCTGGTAAGCGCGTGACGCGAAGCTATGTACAGTAGGCTTTAGTCGGTAAGTTCCTGCTGCTTGGAATAAGCCGCCTCTGTAACCATGCTTACCAGTACTAAGCGTGGTTCCGGTCGCTTGGTCCGAAGCCACTTCTTGAATAACCACGATGCCCAACCTTCTTTTGCCTGGCATAACGACTAGGCCGGAGGTACCCTCTGCAGAAAGCCTTAGAGTTGGAAGAAAAGCAAGAGCAAAGAGAGCAATTGGCCATCCTTGTAAAATGTTTCAAGGGGCTGCTCCCTAATTGTCTTCCAGCTTGCAGCGCATAGTGAACTCTGAGGTGTGGCTAACGAAAGGCAAGCCGACGCGAGAGCGTATCTGCGGAACACGTCCACGTCAAACGCATAGGGGGCCTCAATGGCAAACATAAAAAAAAGGACAATCAGCGCATCAGTTGTCATTGTGCTGCATTGGGAGATTTGAGAAGAATTGCCTTGGTAGTTTGAAAAGTGACAAAAGGATTTAGGTGTGAGGGAGATGTTGGTAAAAAGGCATTACTGCGTAAACAGGTTAATAGAAAAAAGCCTTGCATTCCCAAAAAAAAGCATTATTTGTCGGTTGGGATTGTGGAAGCGTGTTCCTCCCTACCAATTCTAGTAAACGAATCATACGTCAGGAATCAGTTTAAAACAGCAACCGTAATGTGGCGAACGGAAACAGTCCGACAGTTTGACAAGGAGAACAGCATTGACCGACGCAACTTGCCAGCAGCGAGTCTTGATGCAAATCGGTAATGTCGTTTCGGTGTCATTGCAATTCAAAAGATGAAAACACCGGTTCGTTATTCGGTAAGATGATATTAAAGGGTTGAAATCGCTCGTAAAATGATTTATCATAAAGAAGAAGCATTGAAGTCGTTATTTGCTTGTTGAGGATATTGTATCATGATGGGGAACTTGTTGACTTTCGAGTCTATCTAAAACCTGCTGCTTGGCATATTATCTTTCATACGATTGTGCCTGGATTTGTGTGTTCAGTCTTGATAGCTCTAGCAGGTTCAGTATTTTGTCTAGCTGCTTCTTGTGCCGATGTAGCAGTTGCATCTGGAACGAGTTCCCAGTAGTGAAGGGTGATGAGGAGTCTATAGATGACAGCAGCTAGGATAGCTCCTAATGAAGGTCCAACCCACTGTATCATACCAGCATTCACGCTTCAGTAAATTGAAGTACACGGCGTTTTCTAAAGAAAAAGCGGAAAACAGGATAGCTTAAAACTTACGTAGATCCAGTGAGAACCAAGGAAATCACCAGCAACGACAGCTGGACCAAATGCACGAGCGGTATTCACTGCTGCTCCGGTCCACAAAATCCCTGCCAGCTGTGTAGCCCATAAAGCGAAACCAAGAGCCAATGGGAAGAGAATTGTTGTTTTGTTTTTCTCCACGGCGGTCATGAGGACGACGAGGCATAGAGCGGCAGTCAAGAACATTTCTGGATGAGAGAAGAAAGAAACAATATCACAATGCATTAGCACAAAGAAAAGGTCATAATAATTGTCACTTTCAGAAATGGAGGCTTCGAGCGGACGACAGCCAAGAAGGGCTTTAAGGCCTCAGATAAATATGAGACTTACCAAAGAAGAGAGCTTGAGCTACTCCCATACCATTGCTTCTCTCGCAGAGTACGCGGAGAGGACCTGGTAGTAAGCCAGATAGAACAGCAGCTGCAGCGATGGCACCGAGTATTTGAGCGATGCCATAGAGTATAAAGCGGACAGGTTTGATTGCGCCAGCGAGGAGTAGCGCGAGAGCCTGTGTGAGATTGCAATTAGAGGGACCCAGAGTCACAAAGTCAGGTAGTCAGCTTAGGACTTGGTCTTCGGAAAAAAAAAGCAAAGCTTCATTCGTAGGCAGAGTGAAGAGGATGGATACGCACGACATTAGGGTTGAAAGCTGCACCCGATACCCTCCAGAAGATAGCTGCCGCAAGTGTGATAGCTACAGCCATGCCCGTACTAGCCGTGAGAACGAAAGCTGGCAATACAGTACAATGTGGGAATCAGCTTCTCCCGCTACGGCCCTCTTGAGAGAGGTCTTAGAGGGAACAAAGGACAGAAGCGACTTACCGGCATTTCGAGCTCCAGCATTGGCGTCGTAGGCTGCTTGTATGGCACCTAGACCTAGTAGGAGGAAGGTGAATGTGCCTGTGTGTATGTATGTGTTTGACGATGTGACGATCCGTCAGACGTCAAGTTGGACGGGGATTATGCGAAGGGCTGAACATGATGATCGTCGACTGACCTACGAACTCGCCCATTGCGGCCTGCAGGCAGAATGACAGAGAGGATAGGGAGAAATGCGTTAGCCAGTCTGTGAGCGAGAAACGATGCCCTCTCTGCCCACAATGATATCAGCCTTAATGCTGTTCCTGGCATACTTGCGTCCAGCAGCAGGATGGGCGGGATCGACGGTGCCGTGGTGGGCTGTAGCAGCAGGAGCAGCAGCAGCAGCAGTAGGAGCAGCTTTGTGTCTGCCCACTCTTGAGCCGAACATGGTGGTGTGAGGTGTATGGAATGTATGAGAAGCAGACGACGAGCAAAGAAGAGAAGAGGAGAAAAGAAAAGACAAGAGAAGAAAGAGAAAACAAGAGAAGAGGACAGCCCATCTGTACAATGTCCTCCCATTGACGTAACGACGCCCTCTGTGCACACAGGCACGAGTCTAGTCTGTGATACAAACGCCCAGCTCGCTTGTAGGGCGCGATCGACGACGGAGAAGATGATGGAAGGGAGGACAACAATGCTCAATGCTCATCGTGGATGTGTTCGACGCGTCGTAGATCTGCCGTGCTGCTTCTATCCACTTGGTTGTTTGCCCCTCCTGGCTGCACGGTACTTAGATCTAGAGCCTTTCCATCATGGATGTCAGACTGTGGTCAGTGTAGTCTCTATGCAACAACTCGGCATCCTGCAGCAAGCCAGTTGTTGTTGTTGCTTCTCTGGCACCAGCATTGCTTGCTTCCTCGTGCATCGCGCGTCGCCTTGTTCCTTCGTGCACTCGCAGGAATCAGAGCTCGATGATACCATGAAGAAGGCTTCCATGAAGAACCAGGCAGGACGGTGCGGGGCGGACATAAGCAGCACCCGTCAGCTTGACTGGCATGCGTAGTAGTAGAGCAGCACAGACAATAGGTAAGAATATGGCCAGGGCATTGGCATAAAGTGAAGCAATTGGCAATGGCGCAGTATCGCATCTCTATGCCGATGCCGAGCCCCGACACCGATCATAATAGTAGTATGATATGGTAGATACGTGTTACGTGTATCGCATTTATCTAAGGAAATCGTGTATGAGGTTTTCCTAGTATTCTTGTGTAACTTAATGTTGAACTTCGAAGTATTACGAAACAAAATGACAGGGAAACTACCGGTAAAAGCAAAGAAAAGATCTAGAGATATATCTAGCTACCGAATTTTGCTTTACTTTCTTAACGAAGAACATTTTGCGATATTCTTTTAGAACGAGGTTGGTTCGATATATTCTTAATGTAAGGCGGATGCTTTTTCTAGTAACGTCTTAGACTACCTAGCTTTGTTTGAAATTGAAATTAAACGATATTGTGACCGGTTGGGTGCATAGCAGTATTGCCATGATGACCAACATGTCCCGATGTACCAGTTGAACCTGGAACATGATGAGAACTAGTGGTTGTACCAGGAACGCGAGTATTTCCTGTATTGCCGCCATATCCTGTACCAGTAGTTTGACCATATCCTGGACCCGAACCAATAGCTCCGTTACCACCCGGATGAGTTAAGCCGTTCTCGCCCATTTCAGGACCGCGAGAGGGATACTTGCTTTGACGGCCAGCCTCATCTGGGTGCTGGGCATCGGCACCTGGTGTGATCTCCCAATCTATGTTGACCAATCCAGTTTAAGTTGAGGGCAAGTGTAAGAATTAGATAAAAGGCAATCAAAAACAAGTTAGAAATGATCCTTAAGCAATCGTCTTTAGAATGGACCGTGAGCAATACTCACAGTGAAGCTTGATAAGAAGCATGTAAAGAAGGGCAGCGAGTGCGCTTCCCATGGATGGTCCTAGCCACTGCGAGCGGAAAACGAGGAAGCGTCAGCACATTGACGAGGATTTGTTATATAGGTGAAAGTCATCTACGTAGATCCAATGAGAGCCAATGAAGTCACCAGTAACGACGGCCGGTCCGAAAGCGCGAGCCGTCTGTAGTAGTCCGAGAGGGAGAGACAAAAGAAGGATTGAGCAAAAGTCGACGCGGAAGCATATGATTGTGATGATAAAGAGGCTCACGTTCACTGCTGCTCCTGTATACTGAATCCCTGCAAGCTGTGTAGCGAACAGAGCGAAACCAATAGCGATGGGAGCCAGTATAGTCGTTTTGTTCTTCTCGACGAGGGTCATGATGACTGTTCAACATAAATGGCCTTTCTCAGTACAAGGCCTCAATAGTGTGTATTTGTACTAGTCTACTCACCAACCATTGTCAAAGCGAATGTCAAGAACATTTCTGAAGAAATCAATGGAATACAGTCAAGCTTTAGGCATCTTGCAGATCCTGACCAGGATTGAGATACACGGAGAACTAAGCTCACCCCAGAAGAGAGCTCTAACGACACTAGTGTTGGCAGCTCGTTGAGTAAGTACCAATAGAGGACCAGGTAAAATACCGAGCAAAACAGCTGAAGCCGCAATAGCTCCGAGAAGTTGAGCGATACAGTATAGGACGAATCTAAGTGGAGAGATTTTGCCGAGGATCAAAAGGGCCAGAGACTATATGGAAGCAGGCAATAGAGGCAGAAGGTTCATCAGAAAGGGTGTAGGGACACTACAAAAGATGATTTATGCAGTGCTTACGATGTTTGGATTGAATCTGTTAGCCAGAAGAAATCAAGAGAGAAGCGACGAAAAACCAAAGAAAACGTTAGGAGTCGCTTTCCAGGTTAAGTTCAATTCGAAGAAGAGCTACTGACGCTGCACCAGTGACGCGGAAAAAGATGAATATAGCGAGGGTAAGAGCCATTGCCATTGAAGTAGCCGCCATGAGAAGGAAAGCTGAATCGAGACCGGAAGTTGAGGCATCTCGTGCGGCTTGAATACCTGCGAGGCCAAGAAGCAGGAACAGGAAGGTGCCTGTTTATGTAAGCAATACATTGCATGTTTTATTAGCGTGTATAGTAATGTATTGTCTTGTTGGAAAGAGACTTACCCAGGAATTCTCCTGCTGCAGCCTGAATGACGTGGGGTGAACGGGATCACGTGACGCGGCATTGGCATAATCCGTGGGTGGAGATGGTAGCAAGAGTATCATAGGCATGAAGCAAGAGCAGTAGGATCGATGCAAGGTCAGCATGAGGAAGAGTCTAGCAATAGTTGCATGCCCCACCACTCCATCTGCTCTTGGATCATTCTTGCCGTATTTTCGCCAGGCCATGGTGGTTGCTATGATAAGGTGAGAGAATTTGAAAGATGCTGATCGTCAGGATCCTCGTCCACGTTGTGATTGAGAGAGAGGCTTTTGAATTGAGTACATACTTTGTAGGTAGTAAGTAGTAGGCAGTAGGTAGTAGTTGTTGCGTTGCAAACAAAGCGAAGACAAGAAGCAAGTCGAACACTGCAGAACAACGTCGTTCAAACAGACCAATCAATCCCTTCGTTCCGTCGTCTCTCCCTTGAAACAGCTGCCCCCATGCACGAACGTCAGCACCGTGCAGAGGGCCGACGATCGAGGAGACTTCAGTTTTGGCCACCGCGTCACTGATTGCGACTGGCGTGGGAGAGGGGAAATGGTACAGAGGATGTGCTGCAATGTACCGGTAGCATACAGCTGTCGATACTCTATGCATCTCTTCTATGGTCAATCTAGCATATCCCTGACAACAGTGAGCTGTGCTGTGCAGCAGCAGATCTACAGAGAAGACTGACTACATTACTGTACAAGAACGAGATCGGAGACACAGTCGCGTACAGATTGTTTGTAGGAGTTTGGACAGCTTGCACGCTACGGAAGCTGGCCTTCTTGTGACGCGTATCTTCTCGGATAAGAAGCAAGCTTGCACAAACAACTTCGACCACAAAGAGGTTTCAGACCTTCCATTCGCCAAGTTGGGTATGATAGATACGTAGATGTTACCGGGACGGCATACGGTTCCGACAAATCTCCAATTCGAGCTTGGTAGATACCGTAAGGATGTACGGTACATCAGCACAGCTGCAAAACAGTCTCTGCTGCACTTGCACCGGTACCGGTAGATGGCCACTGACTGCTGCTTTCAAATGTGTCACTTATCCGAACCAGAAACAGATGATCGACAAAAGTTCCCCGCGGTCATTCATGCTCATCCTCAGCCTCCAGCAATCACTGCGCATGTGAGCTTGCAAGGGAATCGGGTTTCTGACAACTGGACTTTCCGTACTGACAGCGCATGCATGCCCGCAACTCTTCTTGTCATTACCATTATGGCTACCAACGAATCTTAGTGTCTCAGCGACAAGTTTTCGCTACGGTAAACCGCTATCTTATGAACCGGAGGGTCAACTGTATGGTCGAGCGTTCCCCAGCTGCATCACTGGTGACTTCAGCTCGATGTCAAGTGCGCAAGATTGAAATCTAATTTGAACGTGTTTCATCAAGAACAGGTCCTTTTTTTCTTTTTTTTTAAGGCTTTTACGGGATTGGGATAAGGTATACTGGTATTCAATACAGCATTCTCAAGATGTGGTCAAAATTCTAAAATCTATCAGAGGGATGCAAAAATTCGTGCATGCGTTTCTTTGCCTGAAACTCTTCGACTCTGTCCGATAGGTGCAGGACTTCCTCGGCAGTCTCAGTTCAGACATCTGGGTAGTAAGGCGGGAAGACAGTGACCGAGCTTTCGCAACCGACAATTGTTCCATCCTTGTGGCAATTGAACATCCATATTCCCTTAGGAAATTGAGCGGTAGGACAGTTAATCACAGCATCCTTAACGAACTTGATAACATCGTTTTTGTTGACAGTATCGTTTTCATTGAAGCTCCTATTGCTCGCCGAAAAAGGAGGAGGCAAAGGAGCGAAGTCAGTATAATGACACGTTGTACCAAACATTGACAGAGAAAGATAAGGCCCTGAGAAGACCTCAAAGCTTTTCTTTCCTTCGGTACTTGGAAAACCCACATCTTTAAATGGCAATCAGTCGTTCTAATGTATGCAGGGCTATTTGTTGTCGGATTAGATGATTTCCAGTTAGTCCAGTAGTAGTCATTGTTCTCGAGTTCACTGAGTAATGAAGCGCAGCCCTTGGGAGTGAAACCGTAACACATATATCATACAGTGTGTGCGCGGTACAGAAAGAAAGGGACAGCGTTTTCGATAGAGAGTCAGAGTGGTGGTCATAGTATAAATATCGATTTGACTGGCTTGAGCTCACATTGTTGAGAATTGTGCCCGGGGCTGGATCCCGCCCATCCTTAGATGCAGCAACGTCAAGCCCGGTGTCCCAAAGACCGTCATCACATGAAGTTTTTGGCAATACAGTGTGCAGAGAGCGTGGAGAAGCATGGGAATCAAATCAGTCTTTACACATTGCAGCAGGCCTTTGCCTAGCACAATCCATACATACACATTTCCTGTCTGGTTGACCATCAGGGAATGGCTTCCAATAGTTGTTAACCTGTCGCGCTTTCAACTCAGCTGGAAGTGCGGCTACACATGTGCTAGCTAAAACAGCCGTCAACGCTGCAGCTTTCAGGTTCAGGTTGAGCATTGTTGAAGATTTCAACTTGATCACTTGATGTCGGAATAGCTATGTATGCCTATCAATGAATGCTGTGGATGGTGATTCCGCAGAAATGAAATGGAAAGCTCTGAGAAATTGTTGCGGATTAAGAGAAAGATAGAGACACTCTCGTCAGGATCCACTCTTTTATACCCTGCTGCCCTCCATTCGTTTTGCTGGAACGAGATGAGGGTGGATCTGGTGGATCTGGCTGTCATCCGGCAAGGCCTTGTTCAGGGTAGGTGATCCGAGAAAGTAACTGATCCGAATGAGCGTATGTCGAACGAGAGCCGACGATGAGCTTATCACCTTTGTATGCTTTAAACAAAAGTGAAGTTAGAGCAGCCTGGAAGTATTCTTGTTCGACAACTATCAGCCGTTGCCCAGCTACATAATGATGGTATAGATTCCGTGATGATGAGTGACCGGCGCATCCTCGCCACGGCGGTAAGCTGACCGAGCACTTTGTTTTCCTCAATCGAGGATATCCGGCTCTGCTCCTGCAGCTGAACAGCCAAGAGTAATCAATCTGAATAACGTGATTGATCCGATGAACGCCGCTTGTCGAGCGATTCCCGTGGAGGGCAGTGAAACCTTTGTTTCGACTTGCTTTATGCATAAAGATAGATGAAGCCAGTGGAGATGAAGATGAAGATGAAGAAACAGTCCAGGGTCTATCGACGGGCAGTGGGTATGCTGAACGACAGCAGAAATTGTGACTTGATCGACGGAAAAAAATGATTTACAGGGCTTTCGAAAGACAAATAGGTATAGTCAATACAGCATACTCAGGATCTGGTCAAAATCTATCAGAGGTCTTAGTAGACTTTCAAGCGGTTAAGGTCTGTGGCAAGAAAACTGAAAGTTTCCAGGAGTCTTCATTTGTCGTACTCAAACTAAATGATTCGGTTGGTGCTAGGGAATACCTGAATCCATGCGTCGCACTCAACAGAATCCAAATCTGTCGTAACGCAGTGCACGTACCACCACCCTTCGGGAGCGGCATCGGTGTTGCAGTTAGTTACTGTATCCTGAACGAACTTGATTACTTCCTCCTTGGTGACTTTGATGTCGACAGCGGACCACCTAGAGTGTGAGAAGAGATAACTCAGTAAGATTGACGGAGGCGAAATATGGTACTAGGAAGACATCGTGAGAGTATTGGGAGGGAATCGAAGGGGAAAAGAGGGAGGTGTTCTGGGCTTTGGCCCCCTTTCTGAAAGGTCGTCGAGCATGAAGAAATCGTGCTGTTTAGCTTGAAACTTACATCATAAGTTGGCAGTCCATCGGTTCTGAAATGAACTGCTCCTGACGTGCGTAGGGCATGGACGCCTTCCAGTCTAGCCATTCGTGCTCACGGGTTTGAAGACTATTGATCAATTCTGCGCAGCCCTATCAAAGTAAAGATGATGGTAGTAATGTTAAACGTAAGTTAGTTGATTAGTGGCATGAGATTATAGGAGGAATTGGAAAAGGAAATTAACCAGAAGTATAGGCAGATATCGGAGTCAGCGAAACACGGGCGCATGGCATTAGTATTCAAGTCCTTAGGCTTACATTTTTCGCTGGCATTGTCCATGTTTCACGCCAGTTATGCTATGAGCGTGAAATGAGATAAAGCAATATTTGCCCGGCCAAAGATATGAATGTGATGTGGCATTGCAAGTATCAGCAAGACGACGGAGGCAAAGCGAATATATGTTCAGCCTTTTGTCACGGCGATGAAACCAGTGGCAGATGACTTCTACATACGCATTTTTTGTCTGCTGACCATCAGGGAATGGAAACTCCGCTCCACGTTTGTTCAGAGTAGATGGAAGTGCAGACGCAGAGATGCTAGCTAAGATAGCCGTCAAGGCTACAGCTTTGATGTCCATGTTCAGCATTGTGGAGGTGAGAGGTTAGATCTAGAACCTCAACGACTTTCACTACTGGGTGCAATTAGATGACCTGTTTATGATGACTTCCGTGGAAGGAAGCGTGTGGGTCAAGTGATATTGTTCTGATGGAAGAGAAAGAGAAAGAGAGAGCGAGAGAGTCTGATCAGCCTCATTGAATCTGTCTTTTCGTGCCCGCCTTTGTTTTCCTCAAACGAGGATATCCGGCTCTGCTCCTGCAGCTGAACAGCCAAGATTAATCAATCTGAAGAACGTGATTGATCCGATGGACGCCGCTTGTCGAGCGATTCCCGTGGAGGGCAGTGAAACCTTTGTTTCGACTTGCTTTATGCATAAAGCTGGATGAAGCCAGTGCAGATGAAGATGAAGATGTAGAAACAGTCCAGGGTCTAAACGAGAGCAAAAATTGTAACTTGATCGACGGAAAAAATGATCAACACAAGGCTTCTGCAAGACACGATTAAGACAAACGGAAGGCGTTTCAGTAGTGTTCTTGTACATCTACAGTACAATTGAAAGCTTGTCGATCGAATTGGCATTGTCTCCTGGCCAATCATTGGGAAGACTAAGTTAGAGATTAGGTTAGGCTCTCATAGGCTCTGCGCTACAAGACTACGTTAACAGAGGGGTATACCGAGATGTATCCCGAACAGATACTAGTACATCCACCCGCTTGCTGATTGCATGGAACACACCAGTATCCTTCAGGAGTTTGAGTCGGGCAATTAGTGACTGTGCCCTGGACGAATTCGATGACATCCTCTTTGCTGAAAGTAACATCGACTACCGAGAACCTATTGTTGAAAATGAAATAACAGCGTAAAAGTCAGAAGTCAGTACGGATTGAAAGCTGAAAGTGGCAACAGGGATCAACTTTTCATAACGCAAACGAAACCTACATGCTCAATTGACAATCTTCTGGTTCCGAAATACCCTGAATTTGATTGTATTTAGCAGTCTTCCAATCTAGCCAATCGTATTGCTGAGTTTGAAGTCGCTGAATTAGTTGAGCGCAGCCCTACGATGGTCAGTGCAAATTGAGGATGTCATAGAAGGCGAACAATACATTGCAAAATCGTCGAAACAAGTATATAGGGAGGTGGGAAGGAGCAGGAGGAAAGAGAGAAACGTCAAGTCAGTAATATATTCGTTTGTTACATAGGCTAAACTGTCTTGGCTTACATTTATAGGTGGCAATGCTCGTCCGGCCCAACGCCATTCTTTCTGTAGATGAGAGAGGGCAAGGTGAATAGAGCAGAAATGATTGCAAGTTCTGGGATACTCCAAGCTTACGCAGTATTTGTTTGCCTGACCGTCACTGAATGGAGGATATGGCACAGCGACTTGACGCTCGCTCAAGTCGGTGGGAAGTGCGGATGCGCAAGTGCTAGCTAGGACAGCTGTCAAAGCTGCAGCTTTGATGTTCATGTTCAGCATTGTGATGGTGATATACTGGATCTTCGAAATGTGAGTGCTGTTGATATTGGACGAAAAGTAAGAGCTTAAATGAATGTGTGATGAACAGAGAGAAAGAAAGAGAGACAGAGCCAGATTAGGTCTGTACTTGTTTCTGCTTCAGCATCTACTCTACTTTCGTTCATCTCTGATGGGGGTGTTATTGGCTCTTCTCCGAAACAGCGATTACTAAGGGTATGTGATCCGAATAACGTTTCTGATCCGATAAGCGCTTATCGAGCGACTGCGGACGGACGGCTTGAGACTTTGTGTAAGCGTTTGAGCAGAAAGTGGAATGAGATGAGGACTACTATTGTAATCCTCATTTAATGAATACCAGCCACCCTTCCGAATCCAAAGAGGAAAAGCAAACCTGCAAAGGAAACGATTGTGTTCGCATAATTGCTGTGTAGAAGCGGTATATTTCCCTACAAAGTGTACAAATCTTAAGGATCAAGTTTCCACCATATTGAGACAGCTTTCCATCCAGTCATTGCATTGCTTGAGCCTCTGTCAGTGTCAATCATCAATGGCTAGACGCAGGTCTGCAACATCAATGGCTTGACGCAGATCTGTCCCGATGTTATGGAAATTCCAGACTGCCACAGGGATGAGTGTATCCAGTATGAATGTTAATAGAGCTTTTGGAAAATAGCATAATAATCCAGATCCGCCTTGATCTAGTTGATACGGTAGTAGGAGGTGGAAAGAGAATGATTCCTTGGCAAAAATTTGCCTCTTGAGCCAAAACGGAGAAGAGGCCTGTATAGCTTTCAAGTCAGTCAACGATACTGGTAAGTCTGTCTTGACTGTGAATTAAAAATGGATATCGTATTTCAAAATAAGGGAAGAGAAGAAGAAGGACAAGTTTGAAGCGGGAAGAATCGTCGCAGTGGCAGTTTGGGATGGCGAGGAATGTGGAGTAAGTTGAATGGAGAGCGGGTGTAAGATTGCGGCTAGCTGGCTGATCGAAGGAAAACCTTTCCCTGGGTTAGGATGTGGGTGTGGGGTGGCGGAGTAGAGGATGTGCCTATTTAGTACAGTATCCATGTATGTTTGGTAGAGAATGTAGTCAGCATACGTTGAGCTGTCCATCGTTGCCGTCCCACCAGAGAAGGGCGTGTGAAGTACTGATAATAAAATATAGTCGCTGCTCAGCTGCGCTTGTCCACTTCTACTGAATTCGCCACCTTCGGCATTGGACATGTTTCGCCTGCCCCAGTCTTATCGGTTCGCAGGATTCGCAGAAATGGAGAGATTTGCCGTATGTTGAGGCGGAAGAGTGGGAGAGAGACATTTGGAGGAGAAGCTTTTTTCGTATGCTTGTGGGCAGTTGCGTGTTGTACTGCTATCAACTATTCGCAGTGAGAGCTGGCATCAGTGCAGTTGCGTGCAGTGTTGGAGGGGAGTCCTTATCAGATCTCGGTGGACACTCTCTTCACGCTTGAAATCTTCCCACGTCTGGCTAGATACGGCAGAGTGTGCCCAACGACACCTGCACCGCTCATACTGCAGCACTCAACGCACACTACCCATCGACCGTCAAAGCTGCACTCTTCACGCAGTATCCCGTCTACCTTTGGTCCTGTTGTGCGACTCTCACCACATTAGACTTTCTTTGGGAGCGAAAAGCGGCATCGAGGCTCTCGTCTACACAAGCTGTTCGAGAGGCTGCTACAGAAGCAGCAAGCATCTCGTACGCGCACACTCACACTCGTTCACTACTCCATCCTGCTGCTGCTCTTCACAGCGAGCGGCGTGCCTGTCCTGCCTGCTGCCCGCCGACTCGCGCGAAGATCTTCTGCCCCATCAATCTGGTAGGAGCAGCTTGCACAGGAACCACAACAACAAGCAGTCAGCACAACACTACTTCCATCTTCAGCACCATTCACTAGCCAACAAGCAAGCCAGCGCAGCCTCGCGGGGCGCGACTCCCCCTTCCAGCCATGTCCCTCAATGCGTTCGTCACGCTCCTCACTTCAGACAGCTACCTGCCAGGTGCATTGGTGGCACTACAGTCGCTCCTCGAGGCAGAAGGCTCAAGACCAGCTATCCCATTCGAGACAGTCTGCTTGGTGACCCCTGCTACTGTCTCTGTTGAAAGCATCAAAGCTCTCAGGAGGAACTTCTCCCTCGTCGTTGGTGTTGAGGAACTGAGATCGGGCAGTCATGGCAATCTGCAACTGCTAGGTGAGTGCAGGCATGATGGCACCTTTTCAGGAGGAAGACTGTCGTATATGGTCTGATCCAATTCAGTCTTCCCTTGCGAACTCCCTTGCTGACGCTTTTACACTTCGTCCCCATATGTGTCACACCCATTACATCAAACATGAAACTTTCGACCTCGTTGGATATACATGCTACGTCAAACATGACATGGCAATTTTGAACACAGGCCGACAAGATCTAGCATCAACACTCACCAAACTACAACTCTTCCGTCTCATTCAATTCAAGAAAATCATCTTCTTAGACGCAGACACTCTTGTTCTGGCCCCGCTATCGCACCTCTTCAATCTCGAAGCTCCCTTCTCCGCCGCTCCAGACGCAGGATGGCCAGACTGTTTCAACAGTGGAATGTTCGTATGCACTCCTTCTGCAGAGACATTCGACGGACTGCTGGAAATGGCTTCGGAGCGTGGCTCATGGGATGGAGGCGATCAAGGTCTACTGAACGACTACTTTCCAAATTGGAATAGATTGAGCTTCACCTATAATGTTACCCCCTCGGCTTACTATACATATGCACCTGCATACAGAAGACACGGTGATAATATCAAAGTCGTCCATTTTATCGGACAAGAGAAACCTTGGCATCAAGCTGGAAATCGTATTTCTCATATCCCTTCCTCCTCCTCTTCTTCTTCAGTTGCAAAAAATGGGAAAGCTCAACATGATTACGCTTCACTGCTGGATAGATGGTTCGGTGTCTACCAGAGATACTTTGGTACGACTTCCACCACAACGTTCACCTTTCCAACGCTTCAAGCTGTTTGGGATGCTCCATCTGGCAGTGGGCACTCAAGAGCGGCATATACACCTCCATCACTGGAAGAGCTGAAAAAGCAATTTCAAGGTATTCAACAAGCTCATGCCGTTGCAATGGGAGGTTATAAATCGAACTTAACCCTCTCACAACAAGCTGGTACCCGATCCATAGAAGGGCATTATGTTTCTATGCCCTTATCAAGTGGTAGACCTGATCTGTTAGGTGCTAGAGTATTCGTACCAAAAGTAGAAAAACCAGCTACGCCGGAAAATCCTCCTATTCCTGACAAGGGGCCTTCTCCACCTATACCACCTGCGCATATCATCGCACCAACGCCAGTCAAGCCGGAAGTTGCATTACATGCTCCTTCTCCTCCAGCACAGACACAGTCACAATCGCCGCAATCCAATAGCCAGGAGTCACATCGAGCATGGTCACCTGCTAATGTCTCTTGGGATCCAGCTCGATCAGAACCACCTAAAAATGATCGTCCTCAAATGGAAGCTGGATTTCATTATCAAGCTGAAAATGTATGGGATGCACCACGATCTTCTAGTTCGCAACGATCATTTTTCAAACCTCCAGTACACTATGGAAGTATTCCATCTATAACACATCAAAATTATTCCGACGTTGCAAGATCTTCACCTGATCAATCTAAACTAAAACCTGTTTTTCCATGGGAATCAACTACTTCTTCTGTTGATGGTAAAGGTTCAGGTCCTGCTTATAGACCTTCTAGAGTTTTCCCTCCTGAGCAACAACGTGAGAAGATGAAATTGACTCCTTCTAGACCTGCTCCTCCACCCCCTACTACCGCTTCTAGTAATGCTTCTACTTCCACTTCTCCATCTAGCACAAGGTCCGTTACTCCACAAGCTTCTGCTCAACATCAATACCATTATGATGGACGGCAGCAACAAGCACATCAATTCCATCACCACGCTCATTCAGGCTATGATAATCAGCACCACCGCGGTCACCATCAACCTGCTACCGCTTCGCCTGTTATTACAGACTTTGCGAATCTCTCTTCAGCATATGGTAATGCGTGGGATAATGTTGAGGGCATAAGAAGATATGCTAAAGGATTACAAGGCAATGGAAATCGATCTTCCTCCGCTGCCAATGGGCACAATCGACGTCATGCCCTTGGTGCCGCAGGTGGTGGTAGTTCGAGATCTTCCTCATCACATCAGTATCATTCTTCTCATTCTTCAGCCTCACATGGCACTTCTTCATCTTCTGCTTCCTCAGTAGCTGGTCATAATCACGCACCAACTGTCTCATCATCACATTCTCGATCTGCCTCGTTCCAAGCTGGTAATTCGCGATCTACTGGCGGTGGTAGTAATATTTCTTATTCTACTTCAGCTGGCGGCAACGGATCTACGGACTATTCGAGACAGCGTACCAACAGCTCCAATAGTTCAGGATATGACACTGGTGGTGAGGCTTCTTCTAGAGATGGTGACGATGAAGACGAAGATGAGGATGATCATGCTATGGATCGACGTGCTATGCCTATCAAATTCCGAAGTAGAGTTTCCCCAAGTAGCGCTCCTTCTCAGCTTCTTCCCACCACCGTAACTAACAACTCACGCATGCAACCTGCTTCAAGAACATCATCTAGCGAAACAGTAACCATGCAACAACAACAAAAAGCTCAAATTGCATCAGCTTCTTCTTCTTTACCTGGTACAATGTCGGGACATACTACGAATCTACCAGATACTTCCTCAGGGGCTTATCAGCCCAATAGAGTATCTAGAGTATTCGACCCCTCTACCGCTACCGATGTCATTAGGAAAGAGGGACTCGAAGCTTTGCATCGCTTCGTTAGAAGCATGGAGGCGAAAGGCGCTGCTGTTAACGGCAAGAATGGACATTGATCCAGATCGTCTTCGTCCTACTGAAAGCCAACAGCCTTTCAACTCTCCCTAAGAGTGATCAGGCTCTGAAACGCCTCTACCTCTTAGTGCAGAAGGCCCGCAGGCATATGCCATCTTCAAGCAGCCAAGCAAAGGAAGCGTGCGCTTGAACAACCAATTAGAGCTATGACATCTTCCTTTTTCTTTGCCCAAAAAAAGGTAATCAAACGTACCTCTTCTTTCCGCTTTCCACCCTTATCTATTTCCTTTCTTTTCGTCTCTCCTGTCAAATAGCATTCCAGGGTTTCATTCAGAAGAACCTCTTACCCTACCCCTTCGCTAGGTTTCTTTCGGCCCAAAAGCGCTACAATGGCGTATTAGAAAACGGAAAAATTAGATAGTTTGATTTAATTTTCTTCTACAAACGTAGGGCAAGGGAGGGAAAAAGAAAACTATTCTTCCAGAAATTTTACGGTTGTTTAGATCTCCCCAAACTCTATCAAAGCAATACCCCTTCCTTTCTCTCTTCAATCCAATCTTTGTTCTGTATTAAAAGCTTTGAAACAAAGCAAATTAGTTTCAACATTTCATAGAGGATCTTCTTCTTTTTCTGATCTTACCCATCCATATATAGTTCCAATTCTTTCTGCAGATTTCGTTTTTTTTTGTGCTTTGTGGTTGATCTCTCAGCGTACGTAATCTCGAGTTTTAGAATACTCAAGTCGAATTTGTTAGTGCCAGTAGTGGAATCAGTCAAAGGTGTATATGTAATGAGGAAGATCAATTTCCTCCGTATTTTCCTGCAGTGCAAAGACAGATATACGCGAGTTTTCTAGCCGGTTTATAGTCTGACAGATCTGCAACGTGCTCTCTCTGCATTCGTGATTGTGCATGAAATGGTTAAGCTGAGTAGAAGGCCAGAAGCTGTTGCGGAGCTTGACAGGAAGATAGGCACTTAGGCAGGCGAGGCAGTTGGCAGCACGCAGTTATACTGCTATGATAGCACACCCGTGACGCATGTTTGTGTGTCCGAACAAAAGCAGGTCTAGCGAACGTTCTAGGGAAAGTGGCTCAAGCAGCGGTTTGTCTCAGTGAGAGAGAGCTTGCAGTGGTCAGTATACCACAGTGAGAGAGAGCTTGCAGTGGTCAGTATAACATTTGCTCTGTGTCCACTGTGGGAGCAAATCCTCATAGACAATGTCGCAGCGAGCAGCTGGGTAGTGTAAACAGAATAGAGCAACCTGCGAAAACCCTTCTGAAGACCCAGTAAACGGATTGCAACCAAAGCAGTCGGAAAATCATGAAAAGAAACGATGTGTTGCTCAATACAAGCGGGACTCCGAAGCTGACACTGATTGAATCATTCATCTGAATATCTGAGGAGGGGGATCTTGAAGAAGCCAAATTGAGGCAAGAAGGATTCGATGCGGACTTGAAAGTGTTGAGAATGAGTATTGGCAAAGACGGAATAGGCGTTGAAAAACCTTTTGGGAGGTAGTGAAGCGAGGTGGCGTCGATATCTTATGGGGACTAGATGAGATGTCTTTGCGTGAAACGGGACTTGCTGCTGACATGGAGTGAATGCCCGACATTTGGCTGGGTAGTGCGTTCATGAAAATAACGATTGCCTGCCTTGACTTAAATGTAGGTGCACGCCTGCCAACTGCAGCCTGTTTGCAATTCGATGTAGGTATTGAGGGGGTAATATCGATAAGTACAGCATATCCAGCTGTCTTGTAGTTTTTCAGTTTGTCTGTTCCTTCTCCATCATCTCCATCTCTCCTTCTCTTCCAGCCTTCCTACGATTCCTGCCATGGTCGTGGTAAGATTCTCATTCCAGCAGACGAAAACAGATGTTTGACGATGCAATGCCTTCCTGGAGATCGTTCGCATTGGGCGGTAGATTGAGATGGCTTATCTCAGACGTCTGTAACAGAGCAAGCAGTCCATCAGTACCGTTGATCCATTCCCCGATTACATGCATAATCCACCCACCTCGCTTCACGCTCGGACTCGAGCAGAGCTAGGATGTCGTTCTCTCTGACAGGGCCCTTTACGTTTCTGATGATGGAGCGGGTGTTGTCGTCCATGAACTCGACTCTGACCTGGGTGATGCCACCTCTGCTGCCTGTTCGACCCAAGACGCGGGTGACCTTTGCAAGCTTGACTGGTACTTTGGCGGTATCCTGGGAAACCACCGAAATCTCGTCAGCCTGGCCAGCACTTAGACAAACATGCACCACATCCACCCACCATGATGATATCGGATGTGCTGGTCGAGTGCAGTAGCGATAAGCTGTCCTCTGTCGTCGCACACCTCGTCCGCTGCTCGCTGTATCCGATATCTCGATCACTCCGTATGCCGTGCGCTGAGCCTGCAGACAGGCAGAATTTAGTGGCGAGGAAGGCTCACTTGGAACCCGCACTCGTTTCAGGCAAGAAAACCGCGGAAGGAAATCCCACTCGTCGATGAAGAGAATATGATATGAAGATTATGGAAGGCGTGACAGGCACAAGCATGTATTGCAACAAGGAGCTGACTAGGAGGATTCCTGTTGCCTTCTGAATAGTACCACTGTACACGTACAGCTCCCCTTCTCAACTGCCTCCCATCGTACTGAATCAGGGCAAACTCATGCTACGCTTAGAAAATTCTGCTCTCACCAAGGGATTCGTTCTGGTTCTAAAGGATATGCAATTTCGCGAAAAGGATACGCTAATGCATGTGCATCAAAATCACTGACCAGAATCATTCAAAGGGGACAATTGTCCCAATACTAAATACAACGAATCAAGATTTTTAATAATGAGATTACGGTAAAACATCAACAAAAGGAAGAGCATCGTCAAAATTCACACACAAGGTATTCACACACGTCTGGGTACGTAAGGTCCTCAGCATCCCTCTTTACCGCGCCTGGGATGGTTGTCGTCCGAATCGAGGAGATCCTCTGGCATCATCGAAAGCTTTAGTGTAGCAAGTTTTTCCGTCGCCGTACCTGACATTGTCAGCCACGTCACTCACACTGGTCGCAGTGGAAGACAGTACGTTCGCCTGCTTTTATAGTAGTTAATATGCACACGAAAATCAGCGCCAAATCACTGCTGTACTCGATTGACCAACTTACAAGTCTTCATGCAAGGCTAGGTGCGAGGTCTTCATGGACTCATTGTATTCCCGAAGTTTTCTTATTACTGCCTTGCAGCGCTTTTCATGGCCACTATATGAAGAAAATGTATCAGAGTGGTGTCAAACTTCGAGTGAAAACGGAAGGTATACCTTTGTGCTGAGCCCGATGCTGCTCTTCTGTCCCTGGTGAATTTCAGGAGAAGGACTAGAAGGGTCAGACGGGCGGCCGCGTGAAGGCTGCTGTCTAGTTAACCCCGAAACTCTTGACGAGGTGGGGTAGTAAAGCTGCGCAGATGAATGTTTTGGGCTCGGGGGTGGCCGATTATGTGTACGCGATGAGGGAGGAACAGAGGCTGATCTGGCACCGGGAGGTAAGGGTCTTGCTCCCAGGAGTGACAAATGTGAGGATAAGGAGTCAGGCATTGTCTTTTTGAGTTATCGATCTGCACGTCGAGGATCATGCAACAGTCTACCTGAACGCGCAGACAAATGCCCACCTAGTGGAGTAAAAAAGAGGAGAAAGGAGCCAAAGCAACAAGGTAAATGCGATGCTGTAAGTCCAACCTTCCCGCTCTGTTTTTAAAACTCGAATTGGGCATGACTTCGTTATATGTGGCTGTACAGTGTTGTTAGACTGATGCCCTGTACTATTCTCTGACGACTATACTGTGCATCGAATCACCTTGCTGTAGTACTCGCACAACTCTGCCTGAAGTGGTAGAAGAGGAAGAACTCGTTTTGCGTTTGCATGCCTTGTCAGCTTCTCGCAATCAATACAAGCGGAGAATAGCACCCAGGTTCGATGGACTCAGTCGTCACGCTCATAACGATAGGCCGACACAGATGACAAAGGTGTTGCGGCTGAATAGCGCGACGTGAATTGTGGGACCATGACCCCCGGGTCTTACCGTCTTAAGTGAGCCTTTGCAAATATCCTCGAGGAACTGACCGCCCCGGAGGGTCTACAGGACCTACTGATTTCCTGCTTGCCCTGCTCGAAGTCGACGATTTGTCCATGAGGAAAGCTCTGATAAGCGTTGATTGGAATATGAACCGCATCAAGACCCAAAACCCCGACAACCAACACCAAACTGTGTATTCTAGGTAATCGGTGACGCAGCGCGACAAGGAAATTCCTTATGAGCCAGCCGGGGAAGGCGATGCAGGCAGGCATGCACACAACCAGATCAACTCTTGCGGTGCTTGGAGTCTGAGACGCCCTCGATAGCCAGCACAGGCATCTTTAAATGAGGTGTAAGCGAAACCGGTCTTTTTCTATGATCTCCAGTTTATAGTAGCGCGGCTCCTATATTTCGAATCTCGCTGTAATGATTGTAGAAGTAGCAAACGGGTCGCAAGCATTCGGCTATCTTGAAGTCTTTGTCTTTGGGTCTCTGTATCGTTACTTAGGATGTTGTCATCATAAATAGATCTGTACCGTATCGTACTCTCTTGCAAATAGCCGGAGATTTGACTCGGCGCGGGCCGGATGCGCCGGAGGTTGCGATGTGGGAGTAGCCGGGGCCGCAGAGCTGGATGAGAGATATTCCTCGAAATCAAAGACATCTTGTTGTTCTGAAGACTGTTCCTTGCTTCGTCGAGTAATACGCTGTTAGCAGTCGACCAACCGAGCAATGCGCATTGCTGCACCGTCCACTCTCATTAGAGCAGGCGCAGCAACAGCGAGGAAAGCCAGGTCATCAGCAGCATCATCATTATCATCGGTACAGACTACATCAACAAGAATGGTCAGCTCGACACGCTTCAGGCCCCAGCGGACAGACAAGGACGACTTTGCAGAAACCCCAGACAGCGCGACCTACCGCCATCAGTACACCCTGCCGCACCTCCCCATCCCCACCATCGAGTCCACCGCGCAAAAGTACCTCGAGTCGACGAGGCCATTCGTGTCGGACTTGTCTCCCAGTGCGCCAGTCGCCAGCGATGCTCACCCTACGAAGGACTACGAGAGAACCAAAGCGGCAGTCAAGGAGTTCGTAGAATCCCCACTCGTCAAGGAGCTCCAGCAGCGCTTGCAGGAACATGCAAAGGGCAAAGATTCATGGCTGATCGACTGGTTCAACACGGGAAGCTACTTTGGTGGGTTGACATGCTAACTTACTTGCTGGCAATGCCATCCATCATTGCTGATTGCTCCCGATACTGCAGGGTACCGTGACCCCATTGTCCCGTGGGTCAACTACTACTATGTCCACAAGGTGTGTGTGGCGATCTTCTTCTCCTCAATGACGCTGGACCTCACATGTCCAAGCTCCTGGTCATGCTGTCGAAATTGATACTGAAGCTTGCGTGATTCAGGACGACAAAACAAGACGCAATGGCCCAGCGAGAGCCGCCAGTCTCATTCGAGCCCTTCTATATTTTCGCAGGCTGGTGGAGACGTGTGTTCAATCTTCTCTCCATGTGTCCCAAAGAAGCAAGTAGCTGAGAGTTGTTGTCGTTATAGCGAGGTGATAGAACCCGAAATGATCAAGACAACGCCGCTAGATATGTCAACGTACAAATATCTCTTCAACGCCACCCGCATACCAGTTAAAGATGTCGACACAGCCAAGAAGTACGACCCAGAAACGAACAATCACATTGTTGTCGTGCGAAATGGCAACTTGTATGAGTTTGAGGTAGTTGACAAGAACGGCGAATTCCTCAGCGAAAAGGATTTGGAAAGGTAGGCAAGTATTCTCAGCCTCAAGGTCAGAGATACTAACGAGATTCTTCCGAAAGACAATTTCAACGCATACAAGACCTGGCTAAAAACACGAATCCGTCACCGGTTGGCGTTCTAACCACGGAAAACAGAGATACTTGGGCAGAAGCGAGACAAGTCTTACTAGATGCCTCGCCAGACAACAAGGAAGCCCTAGAGAGAGTGGAGAGCGCTATTGTCATTGTCGCGTTGGACGATAGCAAACCAATTACCAGAGAACAGATCTCGAGAGGTATCTGGATCGGAGATGGTAGAAGTCGCTGGTTTGACAAGCATCAACGTGAGTTCCTTTCTCCTTTATCGGCCATTCGCGAAACAATACTAAACAAATGCTACTTTATACAGTTGTCGTGTTCGACAATGGTAGATCAGGCTTCAACGGAGAGCATTCGTGCATGGACGGCACACCTACCTCGAGATTGAACGACTGGCTTCTGCGGTCGATCCAGGCCAAGAAGATTGACATGGGAAGCAGCACGCCGACACCTGATAATCAGCTTCCGGCACCTGCAGCAATCAGCTTTAAACTCAATGAGCCAGCTAAGAAGGCTATCAAGTTAGCAGAAGAACATTTCGATGCTGAACTAGGTCCACACAAGATCTCAGTATTACAGTATAACGGATACGGAAAGGAGTTCATCAAGAAGTGTAAGACTTCACCCGATAGTTGGGCACAACTTGTTATGCAATACGCTTATTACAAACTAAGCGGCCATTCGAGACTCGCTGGCACATATGAGTCGGCACAGACACGTAAATTCAGAAGAGGAAGAACAGAAGTAATTAGATCGGCTACTCCTGAAGCTTTGGATTGGGTGAAATCGATGGAAGACTCAAATTGCTCAAATAAACAACGATTAGAATACTTCAGGAAAGCTGCTTCCGCTCATATCAGATATGCAGGATGGGCAGCAGATGGCCAAGGTGTTGATAGACATCTGTATGGTCTCAAGAAGGTTATGAAGGAGGGAGAAAAGCTACCAGCATTGTATACCGATCCTGCATTCGCTGCATCGTCTCACTGGGTCCTATCGACTTCACAGCTTTCTTCTGAATTCTTCGATGGATGGGGTTATGGCCAAGTAACGATTGATAACCCAGATTACAAGAATGGTAAATCATCGGCATACGATCCTAAAACTGGTTTAAATACTAGACCTGGCGCTTTCGGACTCGCTTATAGCGTAAACAACGCAAATTTAAGATTCACAATCACAAGCTGCGATGGTGATACAGAAGTTATGAAACAATACTTAGCTGAAGCTGCTGAAGAAGTCAGAGATGTCATCACTGCGGGGATGAAGGAATCAGAAGGTCAAGTTACTTCTAAGCTTTGAGTGCAGGAAAAACAACATCATGGATAGCACATGGACGGAGGTGGTAGGAATTTGCTGATTGGAAGCGCATCGAACGAAGGCACTGTATAGCCAAGCTTAGCTAATTTAACCATATTGACTTTCTCTCATTGATACTTATGCAGATGAATATAATTGCAATATATAGAAACACATCAATCTTTATGAAGCTACATGATGTTTCGCCCATCTGATTGCTTTCTTTTCTGACCACAATCTTCTCGAAGCGGAACATGCGATGCATTGGCACTGTTCAGATGATTCGAGGTGGCTATCTTGGGAATGTAATACTAAACAAGTCGCACAAAAGGTCCATGTAGGACTCGAGACTATATATGTTCTCCTGAATGTCCCTCGCGGAAGCTGTCCGCTTGCTGACAGCTGCGTCACACAAGGGTCGAAACGTGTGAAGCGCTCGCGTAATGGCGTTGACAGAAAGCGCGGATCTCCCGAGTAGATGGTTTCTTTGCAACCTGCGCATATGTATCGCGGAATGTCCCAGTATCGCTGAAGGTGAGGTAAGTTGATCTCCTCTGGGCTATACTGGCTTTCTCGAAGCTTTTCGGTGCACACCATGGTAAGCGATGGAACGAATGATTTTGTTTGCTGTTCGAGACGCTCTCTTGCTACCGTTATAAGCCTTGCCATGTTCGACTCAGGCAGTCTATCCGGCTGATGCCAATCAAGTATATCTAGACGGCCAAACGCTGTGACTACGGGAGGTAAGAAGCGCATGGGATTGTCTGAAAGGTACAGGCTCTGTAGTGTAGGTATGCTATCCGGTAGCCAGTCGGGTAAACCTGTTTGATCATAGTCTTAGCTAAGCACGAGGGTGAAGTCAATATCGTCCACCGCAAGCTCCCACCTGTCAAATGATTATGACGTAAATCGAGGCCATCAAAGACATTTGTGCCATTTTCTGGTGAACCAAAACCAGAGTACCATTGTTCCAGGAGTGGTAAAATGTGCAATAAAGGCGGCAACTCGGTGAGGTCGAGATACGCCAAGGTTAGCACCGATTTCGATGCGCTTGACGAGACTAAGAGCGCCAGATCTAAAGAGTCCAGAATGACGGCGTCCCCATGCTGGAGGTTGCTATTATAGGGTGCTTGCTGCAATGGACAAGTCAGCTGTGCTTTCATTCCCTCCTTTTGACATGCGACACACCTTGCCGTCCAAGTCAAGTCGCGAGAGGGGCGACGAATCACGTTCTTTGACAAGTTTTTGCTTGAGAATAGACAAGCTCTTGGCCTCGAGTGCAGAAAGACTGCGCCTCTTCGGAATAGCAGCCAATACTTGGCGAGCGGCATCACCTCTCAGGCGATCTGTCAATATAGGCAAATGTAATCAGATTATGCAGTGACTGGAGAAAGGAGAAGTTAGCCGGATCAGCGTACATAGAATTGGGAGTCTCCACTCGAGCTTGGATCCGAAAGGAAGTTGTTGTAATCCATCTTCTATGGTCTTCAAGGCTTTTAGTACACCAGACCAGCTCACTTCGAGCAACGCAAGTCGTGCGTCGAGAATGGCATTGTCAAGCTTTTGCCAATGCTTGGAGCCTCGTAATGTCCTGGCTCTACTCTGAGCTTGACGGAAGTATCTTACGATGAGTTCAGAACTGCGTGTGTGGTTGTTGCCTGCCGGATCGCTGTTCTCCAGCTCGCTCTCACTGCTTGAAGAGGACGACGATGACGAGGCGACGGACAGAGGCATCTACCATCGTCTATCCAGCTGGTCTGGCTTCTCTCTCGCTCGAAAGGCTACATGCAATTGAAGCAAGGTAAGCCCTGCTGTCATGAAGGTGCGCGATCATCGTCTGGCCTGCAATAAGCACGTGCCAGGGTTACTCTGCACTTTCTCGTTTGTACCCTTCAGAGGACCATTACAGACTATCGAGCGCCATCGTATCGGCCTACCTGGCTCCGTTCGCACTGCTCCAGCTGCCTCGACGGCGGTGCTCCCATTCCCACAATGCATGTTCGGGGGTAGCAGTAATCGAAGATGAATGGTCACAATGAAAATGGAAACGAGGCTGGCGGACACTTGTCTGTAGCAGGACACAGCAATATCCACATCATTCCTCACACAACAAGCCATCGCATCAAAGAGTCTGGAAAGGTCAGATGGCAGCGCTTCTTGCATGGGGGAAAATGGCAGGTGAGAGTTGGATTGTATGGTCCACCCAACACACCCATCACTGACACAGTCAAGTACAGAATTTTGCAAGTGGAATCGCCAGTGAGAGCTATCCTCCAACTCATGCGCTCCAGAAAGTCTGACTGCCTTGCGATTCCATTCTATGATGGTTCACCAGCCGGAGCAGCCTACATCAGCCTATCTGGGATATATTGGCATCCAGACTGGCTGACGGTGATTGAGTACGATGCAGTCTCTCTTTGGTGAACTATAGCCCCTGCTGAAGCGTTTGGCTCTACATATAGAACCATCCTATTCTTGCTCGACTGTACGATATTCGTGGTCAATTTCATTCTCATTTTCGTCTCGGCTCGACGTTAGTTGCGTTCACTTTGTTTCCGACTCGCCGCCAAAGCTGATGGATTGTCGTCTCATAGTCAAGCGCAAGCCTCTCATACACGATCTCAGCGATCCTGCCATTGCCTTGGTGGTCCCGCTAGTCACTATCGACTTTGCTACAATATGCGTCGGTATCTACCAATATGCACATCGTCTAGGAGGGTTCCAACCTTTCGAATATTCAACAGCATTCGTTGCGGTCTATTGGTTCTACTTCGGCTTTGCTCTATTAACGAGCATTCCGGTCACGTTCGGTTGGTTCGGTTCAGTGGGCAAAACGCACGAGTTGAGCAGCTTTAGCTTGACGGGTTGCTTCCTGGTTTTCCCTATTGTACGGTCGTCCTCTTTAACCCTTGATTGCCGGACCCGCTAATAAGTCGATGAATCGAAGATGCTCGTGGGAACAATGGCGGTTAATGCATTAGAACGGGTACCGCCGTGGCACCCTCAAACAGTAGGCATACTCGTTACAGGGTACATACTGCAGGGCGTTGGCTTTGGTGTGGCATCCTGCTTCATCATTGTTAGCCAATACAGGGCCATACGATACGGCTTCAATCGAGGAGCGAGTGCCGCAACAGGTTTTCTGGCTTGTGGACCTTTTGGCTACACCGCTTTGGTCCTGATACGCTTGGGAGAACTGGGGCGTGATATGTGAGTGGAGTAAGCTCGACTTCCAGACTCAAAAGCCTCTAACGAGTATATTCTTGCAGACTGCCTTTACATACGCCGCTGCCAGCATCCGCTGCTGACATAATATACTACGCTACTTTCCCAGCGGTTTTCTTTCTTGTTGGCCTGAATTTCTATTTCTTCATCTTCAACTTTGTACCATGGGCGTGAGTAACGTTGCTACCACTCCGCTGCTAACTCAAACTGACACGTGCGTCCATTCATGTGATCATGGTATTCAGTGTCGCATGGCGCACGCATCTCACCCGTAAGTAGATTGTGCAATGTATGCGTAAAGCCTCGCTGAAATACTTTTACCTGCTCAGTCAACCCAGCTGGATGCTGGCCCATAACCTTTCCGAATAGTATGTCTTTTCAGATATGACATTGTTCCTGGTTGACCACCATTCGCTACTACCGATAGCTGGCCTGGTGTTGACACTTACCGCTCTGGGAAATGCATTTGATTCCTTAGCGTGAGTGCGAGCCTTTCGTGAATAGAGTAAGGGCACTCAGGATTGAAGTTGAGCGACTGGTTTTACTGCAGTTTTCGTATCGCTCAAGTCATCCTTGCCGGCATTATCGTCTTCTTCTACTGTGTTATATTCACATGCTGGATTTATCGATTGATATGGCCAGCGGACCAAGAACTTCGAGATGTACGCTCGGTGGCGTGGAATCAGGAACATCTGTCATTCTGGAGTAGCTGGCGCGAAGCTGAGCAGGCCGAGAGGCAGTACAGGCAGAGGATGACTCGTCGGCAAAATGGGGATCCGCCTGAGTCGAATTGATACCTTGAAAACACCCTGTAGCATTATAGCATGTACGATACCATGAAAATGTAGCAGTAGGCTCTTAAGTGAGGCCACAGTAATATCAAATTTTCCCTGGGAGCTAATACTGCATCCCCGGGCACGCGTGGAGTAAGTATACCGGCTTTCGACACGTGTGATTCATCTTCAAGGCAGCATCTGTGGCGTTCCACTTCCGACGCTGCAGAGTACCTTCACCTTGCCTTTGCCCTAGTAACATGCTCTGACAGCAATGTCGTTGCGGCCCTGACATCTAATACAGAGCATCAAAGTCTCTGAACCAACTGCCTTCGAAGAGGCGTAGTCTGACTAGCTAGTCCGAAGCATGTCATTCGCTCATGCAGCGGCTTCAAAAGGTAGGCACGCCTGCAGGCCTCACTGTACAGCATATAGACTCACGTATCTCCATGTGCAGGCATTCTCGCCTGGACAGGGCTAAGCTCCGTCATCGTCAGGTGCGTAGTTCTGTCTTGTGTCGAAGCCTCATGTCAGCTCGAATGCCGGCATCGGCGAGAGCGGTATGGTTCAAATGGCTTCGCTAACTCCTGGTCCGACACAGCACATTCGGCAAGAAGTACCTATGTCATCTTCAACTAGTGCCACATATCACTCGGTAAGCATGCTTTGGCTGCGTGTGCCTTATCCGTATCAACTGCTGAAGCTTGCTTTGTTGTGCCATGCAGCGATCACCAGGTACGGAGAAACACTGTTCTGGATATCCTGAATGATTCGTCTGACGAGGGAATCTGCAGTTCTGGCGCTTTATCAGTCGTAATCTGGCTTTCACTTCCTCAATAGACCTGTTCGTCGCGATATTAGTACTCTACAACACTTCAATCAACCTCGAAAGACGCTATGGAACAGCCAAATTCGTATCTTTTGCGATGATAACAAGCTTGTTCGGAACAGCTCTTGAAGTAGCTTCGCTCGTCCTCTTCCGCTACCTCGATATTGGCATCATCAGTCTACCAGCTGGACCTTTCACTTTTATCTTCGCCCTTCTATACAATTATAGCAGAAGCGTCCCATCATCCTACACGTATAAAGTCTTTGGAGCATCATTCAACTCCAAATCGCTTCTTTATTTACTATCAGCGCAACTGGTATTCGCTTCTCCACCTAATTCAATCGTTTCTGCGGCTTGTGGTATACTTGCCGGAATGCTATACAGGAGTAACATGTTAGGTAGTCGGTCATGGCGGATCCCACAGTGGGTACAAAAATTGGGAAAGACATACTTATCACCTATGCTGGAATCACGAATGCCGAGACGATCAGCAAGAACCAGTCTCGATGATATAGATCCGCCAGCTGGCTCGAGCAGGCCAGTGGCCGGACCAAGCGGACAAGCAGGAGGTGCTGCGAGACAAGGCGCGATTGCTGAAGTGGTACAGACCTTGTAAGTACTTCGAGTCGAGATTTCTCCGACATGAGACCGCCTGACGTTATTTGTTCGTAATCCTTTTCGCAGCGCTTCCACAAGGACTGGCTCGACTCCATCTCCAGAAGCTATAGCTCAATTACAGGCTATGTTCCCTGCAGCCTCCTCCGAGCAGATTAATTCAGCCTTACAGCGCGGCGGGAATGATGTGAATAGATCAGTAGAGTACCTGCTGTAGTTACGCTGTACGAGATGAGTTTGAACAGTAAAACAAAGGTTTCATGCGAACTCCAACAACGCATGTCCGAGCTTACTCAGGCAAGCGGAAATCAGCGGGTTTTTATCTTAATGTTGCACACAAGTTTAATGCTACAATGGTATGGCACAACCACTTCCGAGAACAACAACACGCGCAGCGGGATTCTACGCCAGGTGCTAACGCTCCAAGAGCTGTTGCCATTAATACACCAAGACTACCAGAGATTAGGTAAATTAAGCAATGTGACTAAGATGGTGTTTTCTGAAGAGGAGCACTTCCTGATCAGACTTCTTGACCCTGATATTACTTTCACAGCTTGAAATGATCCTTCTTTGTTGAGTAAGTATTCACAAGAAGTAGTGTAGCGTTGTTGCTTTCGCTGGCATTCCACGAGCTTCTTGAGGTGCTGCTTCAAAAACTTTATATTCTTGTTCTAGATGTTCATCTAATTGTAGTATCGAAGCTACATTTCCGCATCTGTAGCAGTAATTAGGTGCTGACCAAACAGTGACCAATGCACCATCATGAACAATCTTGTAACCTTCCATGACAAGTTGGTGCGCTCTTGCTATGAGATCTAAATCATTGTGTTGTACGAATTTTTGAGTTATATCACCACCAAAAAGATATCCTGCTCCTCTTGGTGATAATCCCCATCCAACTATATCGTCTGGATCAGACCAGAGTAGATCACACATTGCTCCATCATGCGGGACTTCTTGCTTTCTGTCTAATAAACGTATCTGCGGAGATGATGCTAATTAGCCAGTCTGTTCTTATTGCTTGGCGTTTGCAATGCACTCACTTGGTCTATCGAATGTATATTCGGACTGTTGGGAGGTTCGACTTCAGCGGAATCGTAGAACTCAGCAACGGAAGACCACCGCTCACCTTAGTCCACCATGCACGCAGAACACCCTGCCATCTACCAAGGCACCAAGAGCGAGGTAATCAAACACTTCACAACAATGCCGCCACACGCTTGCACTTCCGTATTTTCTCTGGCATTCTTCGTAGAATCCGTATACTTGAGTGATCTGTCTTGATTCGTGATTCCCTCGTATCAACGTTATTCGATCTGGATAACGGACTTTCAATGCCAGTAGTAGAAGAAATGTCTCTACACTATAGAATCCTCGGTCGACAAAGTCGCCTGTAAAGAAGTCGAATTCAGTCACATAATTGACCGACTACGAAGGGCGGGTCTCCACCTACCCATAAAAAGGTAATTGGTATCTGGACATGGCCCTCCTACTTTAAAGAGCTCCAAAAGATCGTGGAACTATTGTATTTGGAAGAAGGTCAGCTCTTCCGTCACATCGAGGTAGCGAGTCCGGTCCGAAGACAGCATTCACCTGTCCGTGGATGTCACCGCATATCTAACAAGAACACAACGCGGTCAAGTCAGCCTGATTGCCTTGAGAATAATAGCTGCCTTCTTCCTGCTTGATGCATGATCGAATGCAGCAATGGCAGCAGAACCACAAGAAGCCTGCTTCCAACGCACCGTCACAGGCGAGTCGACCCATTGGACGTTGGCCTCCTCTATGAGTATTTCCCTGGCCTTCAAGCAGAGCTCCTTGACTTGCGGCTCTGAGATGTATTCGCACCGCCGGAGCTGCTCGATCTGCCTGCATATGATACACACCAACATCAGCTTTTCGAGCACGACGAGCAGTCTTGACTGCGTATGCACCTATCGAGATCGCTCGACATCCAAGCGGGCAGACAGACGGGGGCGTGCTGCTGCTGCTGCTGCTTGCTGTCTTGATGCGTGCTACTTTGTCGATTGAGGGAAGTGAAAAGCAAGTTGGATTGCAAACATGCAGCTTTCCTTCCTACCACGAACATGTGATGTGGAAATCACTATCCAGAGACTTGCGATGCACATAAGCAGTAGAAACATGCTGGCAGACACACGACGTACATGACACCAAGGACGCTGCTGCACTGTGCTTGACGGACTCTCACTGCCCTCCGTACACGATCATCGAAATTCTCCAACGCTGTAAGTCTTTGCATTCACATACAATACCACACCACTCCTGCATCTCCTTCTACAACGCACTCTCTCTCCCTCCAACCATGCTCCCCTCCACCCCAAAAGATGACATTTTATTCCAAGATGACGAGTCGTAGTCGAGCCCCGTTTAGAAAGGCTGTTGGCGCAGCTGGGATTGACAATGGCGATACCTTCTTGGCTACCTAAAATTACTTCCTGATATATCTCCACTTCCACACCTCTTCCCAATCTTGCTATCGCCTCCTGCAACCCCCTGCCATCCTGGCCTGCTCTTTATTCCCTTACAACTTTGCTGATTATCTGCTCCTGTAGAATCAGTATTCCTTGGTTGCCCGTCGTTGCGCTTTGATGTGATCTTTCTGAACGCAATATCAGCTGCTTCACGCTCTGTTGCGTGTGGCGAGAGGCGTTGCGCGTGGCGAGAGGCAAAGTGTTCGGTATGAGTAACTGTCACGCTCCTGCCATCCTCATATGAGAATGCAATTCAAACACTTGAAGCAAGATCACGTCAAATTCCGCTAAATCGCAGTCTTTATTCACCTCGAGTATGACTGGTAAAGTGTACGAGCTGCAATCTGCGCTTCCGCGGCGGTGCTTGTCGCCTGAAACCCCCAGCATAACAGCAGTCTGCACTCGCTTATCTAGCCCATGTAGACGTAAAGCCTCACCTTTCCCTCTTGTCTGATTCATCCTCACCTCAATTGCTTTAACAGTTGTCAACCTCATCGGACTCACGTCGACATGATCACTGCAGCATCAAACTTCCTGCTGCCACCACGGGACCGCTACAACAAGATATATCGCCCCGAGAAAACAGCGGTACTTTTGCAAAGAATGCCCACCCAGACACCCTGCTTTATCAGTGCCCGACCTTATATATCCAAGTATGGGGTAGGGTATGTTTACCTTGGAGCGGATGGCACTGGCAACTTTTTAAAGGAGATCTCCACAGATGGCAAAATTACCGACATGATAGCCTGCTCAGCAAATGACGCTAGATTGCGAAAAGCCACTACGGTAATCTTCGCCAGCACCTACATCGTCTACGAAGGTCAAGTGGACGCAGCCCTACTGGGGGGTGTCTTTGACATGGCCATACCAACTAGGCCCCGGTACAAGCCCGCAGAGAATGGGCACTGGGCTGAGATAGTGCATCAAATCCAGCAGCCTTACGGGACAACCATAGCGGTACTTAAGTTGCACACCTCCTTTTTGCAATCAGCACCCCGCGACACATGGCTTTCTATGTTGAAATGCGGCAGGGCAAATAGAGAAAAGGCTCGTGAAATAAGGTGGGATGCGGTGACCGCCTATGTCACAAACAAGTATGATTTCAGTAGAATTAAGTTCAGCGATTGTAAAGCAGTTAGAGTCTGAGGTATCTGCAACGCTGCGGCCTTCGCTTAAACCACAGGCCTGTTCGTCTTGTGAAACCATCCTCTTCTGTATACCTTTCTGCATACAATTTTAGCTACACTTGTCACACATGCGAGCCACGGATTGACTGGCCATTTCAGGTCTAACTACTCTTTACATTTGCTGGAGCTCACTCCCTAGGAGCGTATTCCTGCCAGCAACGATACCTGCGATTCAGAACTGACAGTGGTAGATCTGACATGCGGAGTGGTGACAATCAGTGTCACACACACGCGATAAGCAAAGAGTGCATTGGCCTTACATTTAGCTTGGCATCGGTTGCACCCACACCGAGGATCATTTCATGCGGGTGGAAATGCATTGATACGATAGGATGAACACTTCCATCACGGAACGATGGACGCGCAGATGAAGTATTGCGGAACCGTGAAAGGGGCTCTTGCCCCGACATGTTCCAAACCTTGACGATGCCAGCCTCGGAACCGCTGAAAATCGGATGGATGCGACAACTATTAACGCACTGTGCTTGGTTAAAAGGTAGAAGCAAACTCACGTAGCGAATACAGGTGCAAGTTCATGCACTGCGAGCTGTGTCAAGCCTCCTTGATGTGCTTGTATCATTCGTAAAGGTTCATCTGCTCGAATATCCCACAGACAGACTTCACCAGTCAAGCTGCAGAAGCAGGGTCAGGTGAAAGCTTTTGATGGGAAAGGTAGGAATAGCATACCTTCCAGACAGTAGCTCGCGATTGCCGCCCCGCTGCATGTGGACCTTCTTGACCCAGGAACGATGGAAACCTTTCCATGCCTTGACCATTGTCTCACGAGGAGGTAATCGTGTATCATAGACTCGCAATGTACCATCACCGAAGCCAGCTACCATGATATCGCCAACGACCTGGTCGGAAGTTAGGCTAGTTACGCAGGAGTTCGAGCGAGTAACGATTTCCTGTAGATAGATGAAGAGTCATTTGTATTATTCTCCTTCTCATATACCAGGAAATGTGTATGACCTACTCTTGTGCAAACCTCCGTCGGAGCATCCCAGATCTTGATTTCTCTGGCATTGCCACCCGCCATCAAACGACCCCTGCCTTGTTGCCAATCCAGCACCAGACCGGATTCGGCTTGCGTTGTAGGCACTAACTGTGTTAATGCTCTCCACGAGGTCACAAGGAATGGCTTGGGCGTGTCATATTCTCTGAACACTCGCACGCAGCCGTCAACTATAGGACAAATGCATCAGCAGTAGCTCAGAAAGGGCAGCGGCGTTTTCACTTACCGGTACCGGTCAGCAGCAAGGCAGTATCATCGTCATTGATGAATCTAATGCTAGAGATCCTGGTCCGTGGGTCAAAGCGATCGTCCTTGGTAGGCGTGTTCACAAAGCGATTTAAGGAACGGCCTAGCCGCCAATCGTACAGTCTGGTAAAGCAGCTCGACGTTAGCTGACACAACACATTCCGCAGAGTCAAATGCTAGTATGACATACCTAATCATGCCGCTGGAGTCACTAGTTGCAATATGCGGCTCGAATTGGTGGAAAGCAAAATGTTCGGGGGTCGTAACATTGTCGAATTCCGCATCAAGCTGATCCCATCTGTTCCGACCGGCAGCTTCTTTTAAGGGCTGAGTTGCCAGTAAAACCTTCTCGTTCCGCTCTCTTCGCCAATGACGTTCGTTGTACTCAACGCTTCCTGGTTCATCAGATTCCTTCTCCTTCATCTGCGGGTTGATAAAATACTCTGTGCTCCAGTCAAAGTACTCCGACCTAAGCGGCATTGTACTTGAAGTAGGCCGTCCTGTGTCATCGCTCGCAGTGGCAGCGGGTACATACGGTGGCCAAGGAGGAGGATCAGAGACAGGGTTTGGAGCTAATTCAATCGGTGCAGCGATGCGTGCCGGACGAACAACAACAGGCGCAGGAGTCTGGCGGAGTCTTTTCAGCCTCTCCTGATCGCTTTTGAATAGGGCTTCTTTCGCATCTTCGACAGAAATGCGAGGACTTCCGGAGTGCGCCGTGCTGTTCCTGGATGATGGAGCATTGCTAGACATGGAATTGAATTTTGTAGCAGCGTGCAGCAGAGAATCGGCAGAACCCGTCCTACGCATCGCTTTCCGTACTTGTGAGTAGTCGCCAAATTGCGCGACAGATTTGGAAGACGGCAAGGTCGTTCCGGACCGCACGGTTGCGGCACCTCTTGGAGAAGAGATTTGAGAGGATGCTCGTGAGGACGTCACGCCCGGAGAGTTGGTGTATCGACTGACATGCGGCTCAGACAGTCCAAGCTTCGCCAATGCTTTCAAGGCAGTTCCCAACGGATAACGAGGTCTATCGGGAGAAGAGGGATTGCTCGCATCACCAGTTGAAGTGGAAGTCTGTACCTCTCGCGTTTGATGTTGTCTCGAAGGCAGGCCAGGTGCGTTATCATTGTCCTCGTCCGATAGCGAAGCATCCGAAGTTGAGGTTACAGCATTCGGCAGATCCGAATTCAATAGCTGCTCATGGATGTAATCCAGAACCATGCCCGCTCGCTCTGAAACGTCTGGATAGGGATCGGCTGCCAGATCAAGCAGAACTCTATACATGCACGAGAACATGATTGCCTTGAAAGCTGGAGAATATGTCGATGTATTTGCTTTATTGGGGTCCATGAACCGCACACTTTGTTCCATGACGTTCATACGCTCTTCAAAGACCTCAGCGGGATTACGATGGATACCTTCTGATCTTTCAACCGCATTATCGTAGGCTGCAACGACAAAGCTGCCTCTATGATTGTAGACTAGGGCAGAAAGCAAGATGACTAATTCTTTTCGGACAAGGGGTGATCCATCGCCTTGACATTTCAAAGTGGCCATCGCGACTCCAAGCTCCTCGTCCGCTTGCCATTGTTCTGATAAGCCTGTGCGCTCAGGTGCACTGCCACTCAGAGGTCTTCCAGCTTGACTACGATTCGCTTGAATATCCGCTGCTGTCGTGCCAATGAAGACACCAAGAGCGAATAGTATTGCAGCTCGCACTTCAGGGACTGGATCCGCATGAATTTGGGTAGTTAGGTCTGAATGTGCCTTCATTTTCACCCCTAAGCCCTTCGCTTCATCGAAATCGTCCCACAAAACACCGATGCACAAAGCTGCCCATTGACGAAGAAGAGGATCCTCATCATTCAGATGATGCAGGCATGACTCAAATACATTTGACCGAGAAGTAGGTGGAACCGAGGTAAGGGCCAAATTCTGACCGAAGGGATAGTCTCTCATAAAGATTGAAATGATGAATGCGCACATAGCACGATGTTCACTGACGTTTGGAATGACTAGCATTTGCTGCTGAGGATCAAGGACACCAGCGAAGTAATGGAAAGGTAATTCTGGACGACCTCCATTTCGAGAATTAGGTAGACCAGCCGCTTTTGCTAAGTCTTCTTGGCAAAGCCTATAGATGCCTAATATGCGGGCCCATATATAGATCAAGACTGGTCTGAGTTCTGGTCCAGGTGCTTGAAGAAGCTTGAGAACATAAGGGAAGATACCGATAGCTAGGCCCATTTCTACAGCCCACGGACCGAGATCTAGGAATTTGCAGAGTAGCATCAAAGCACGCAGACGGTGATGTTGAGAGAGAAGAACCTGAAGGAGCACAGGTAGATGTTCTGGAGCTTCCGCTGAGACTCGAAGGGTCTTGTGTATCCGCTTCAATTTAGCCATAATGAGTGGCGCTTGCGGTTGATAGCGTGTCACTGCAGTGCTTGACGCATTGACTGACCCAGCTTTATTTGCACCTGGCCTGGTTTTGTCTATATGACCAGTTTCGCCATTTGTGAGAGCATTCGTTGCTGCACGCTGAGGCGAGTAGAGGTCTAATTTTGCGAAAGTCTCAGGAAACGTTCTCTTATAGCCCCGCGCTAGAATTTTGCCTTGCTCGAGGTAAGCTTGAGCAGCATCAACGGTCCGAGCTGTACCCTGATCTATCCAGACCGAGAAAGCTGAAAGATGATCTGCAAAGAAGTATGAATGCGAGAAAAGGACAGGAGGTGGTGGAGGTTCGTTATTTCTTTCTGCTGCTTTCTTCTTCTCTTCGTATGCTAATAGACCCGGCATTTGAGCTAAACATCGATCTAGCGCAAGATCCCAAGAGTCCCATAATGGATGATTTGCACAACTGGGTATAGCCGGTATTGAGATAGGTGTGCAGTTATATCGTTTCATAACCCTTTCCGCGAGTAGGAAACCTCGGAATAGAGCTGCCAAGACTAGATCATGTCGATATAAGCGTTGAAAAAGATGCCGTGGTACCATGTTCCAAGCAATAGTATCTGTTACCGAAGTAAAGATCCACATTAATTCTCCTAAAGGAGTTTTACGATCCGTTGTTCTACCGGGTATTTTCATTGCAGTTTCAATGTCCATTTTGTTTCGCAGAGGATTGTGAAGGATGAAGAAGCGGAGTGACATCTCGATAGGTGATGTTATGCATGATGTGAACAGGTCGGCTGGAAGATCTGGGTTCATAGGTAATGTTTCGTGTGACTGACAGGCTGCAAGTTGGAATATATCTTGGATTGATGAAATGGGTGTACCTCCTAATGCAGGGTGACTTGCTGAATCAGGCGTACCTGAACCTTGAAGATGTGGTTGTTGCTGATTTGATGACGGAGGAGCTGTGGTAGCTGAAGGTGCGGGGAACTTGCCTTCAGGTAGATTCTGAAGTTCTTGTATCTTTGCTGTGATATGACCTGCATTCGAGCAGTCCCATATGTAGACTGAAGGTCCGCTTAGGTAGCCTACTATATCCGCCACTGCCACCGGGATGTACTGAGTGTACTGCCGGTTAAACACCCAGATCTCGCCTGAAGATGTAGGTTTTGGTACTCCATGACCATTGTAGTAGAAGAGAGCACGTTCGGATCTTGCTTTCCTCCTTAAACTCACACAAAGCTTTCTCAAATCCTCGTGTGCTGGATCCATATGAACCGTGAACTTGGCTTTTGACGATACAGCGAGATGTTCGAATTGGGATTCGATATTCTTGCTGATCTGGTCCATTGCACGATCCTTACCCACTGCTGTTGTATCTACCCAAGTCTCTAGCCTTGCACAGGGAGTTGTCTTTATCACGTCTGGAGGGTCGAATCCTATGCGAAGACACACGACAAGTGCGCCAGCTATGGTCTTGACTTTGTCTTTAGTCCTCCAGTCTGGTGGACTGATGTAAGGGGGTGGCTTTGCTCTTCCTGCATTTGCATGGCGTGTCTGGATTCGATGATAGGATGCAGGTGTTAGATCTAACTATCATGCCCTTGCAGATAAGCGAACAGCAACGCACGTCGGTGTAGTACAGAAAGTAGCGGCTCTCCAATTCACGCAGAGTCTCTTCGGACGATTCAAAGCCATGTCTTGATGGACCGGCACCGTTGGCTTTCGGCTGCTGCTGCCCGTCGCCGTCTTCGTGGCCATCCTGCTCATCAACCTCGCCGCTGGCTTCATCTGCCTGGATGCTGTCGCTAGTGCTTGCTTCGGCATGGCCATTGAGAGCAGGTCCGGACGACGACGTCGAGCCATTCAGCAGGCTGCTCGCGGTGGTGTTCGCCGTGCTGCTTCGAGTGTGCGCCATTGCAGATGCAGATGAAGGCCCTCTTGCGCCAGTCCCAGGCAGCAGTGGGGCTCGCTGGTGTGCCATGCTGGGCGAGACGGGCTTGACGGCGGTGCGCTCTCAGCTGGTGCTCGCAAGCATGTGCAGGAGCTTCATCTGTGCATGGTGTAGGCTTATGATTAGTGTGCTGTTGCAGAAAGAAGCAAGCTTTGAAGACGGCCATGCTGTTCAGTCCTGATAGACGACTCTCGATCATCCCACCTACAAAGCCATCTTACATGGATGCAGCATGCTTGCACAACAACAGCACAGCACGGCAAGAGTGAGGATTTGGAGAGAGAGTGAGAGTGTGCGACATTCTAGCAAGATCTGCTGGTCTGAGCCTGCTTCGCCCTTCCCGGGACCATGTGAGTTCGACTGTCTATCTACACGCACATGGAGTGTGCCTACCAGTCTGTACTTGGTGACACACAACAGGCTCATTCCAGCTCACATTGCATGCATGCAGGCCTCTACCAGACGAGAACAAGGGCAAGTCCGCCAAGGATCTAATTGCACGCTTCCAGACCAACATCAACGCCAGTTCAGAGGCACCTCTAAAGCCACGGCACTCGTTTGGCTCAAACGAGAGATTCGATGGCAGCAACAGCAATCCAGATATAAGCGAGGCAAAGAGAGCGCCCGCAAGCAGAATAAGCAATGCTAGAGCATCTCTTGAAGCTGGACTTTCAGCACGCTCATTGTCCAGGTCCGCTTCTGGCACTTCATCCACCTCCCTTTCGTCAACATCGCGCGAACGTGCATCCATAGATGGAACAGCGAAGGCGACTGATGCATCGACGGCGCTCACCACAGCACCATCTCAAGAGCCATCCTCAGGCGTCAATGTGCCCGCAACGCCTGAAAAGAGTGTCTCTGTAGACGCGCAAGACAATCAGGAAAACGCCACAAAGATTGACGCGCAGGAGGACAATAAAGGCGTTGATGAGATAGTGACGAGTGGACCAGCTGACGAGGTTGCTGACGTCGAGGCTACGAGATCTGAAGAGCAATCACAACCAGACGATGCTGTCAGCCATCGTGATATAGCGACTACGAGCGCTGTCGGTACCGAGGAGCGCCCTACTTCCGCCGCACCTTTAGAGACCACCTCAACGGCGGTACTAGACAGTAATCAAGCTACGAACATCAGCGTCGCAGTGGATACAGATCATCGGTTGCCTTCTACGCAAACTCCTGTACTAGCGAAGACGCGCAATCTCCAAAAGACGGATGCCAAAGTCTCTCCCACCGACAAAATTACCCGTTCCGAAGAGACTGGCACGCTTCCTTCAAGCAAAAGTACATCATCGATTTCCAAAACACCTTCAAAATCTGCTACATCAGCTATTCGTTCTTCATCTGTGAAGTTAGGCTCAGATAAGAAGCCCACACAGCCCGCACCTGCTAAAACACCTAAGATTACAGAAAGCACAAATTCGGTGACACCCTCGAGATCTGCTACTAGGTCAGTTGCGTCCCCATCTCCCGCCTCAACATCATCGTCTCGCCTCAATAGATCTACTGAATCAAGTGCGAAGAAAGGCGTTTCTTCCCCTATCGAGCACGCTGCGGAACATGCGAAACATACTAAATCAGCACGTGCTATTGCCGCTGCTACACCTTCTCGTATGGCATCGTCATTCGCAGCTAGTGGATCCGGCAGTAGGCCTACTTCTGTACAATCTTCAAGCTCAACTGCCAAGGTGCGCAGAACCCCTCTAGCCAGCTCAACCTCTCGACGCACAGCGAGCGAAAGCACAGATGGTAAAACGGCATCGCCTAGTCTAGATGGTACAAAGGGCAAGAAAGCAATGACACCAGCTGAAATAGGAAGAATGCAAGTTGCTGCCTCTCCGAGCTCTTCGAAGACGGCTTTAGCAAGAAGCAGAAGCGGACTGAGCGTACCTCCTGCTACATTGAGCACTCCAGCTAAAAGTCCCACGAAATCATCTAATGCAGGTCAAGGTGCCTCTCCTGCTTCTACGCCTCCTAATTCAGATACATTAGCTAGGCTAATGAGACCGACGATCGCATCTCAAGCACATGCGCGCTCCCCGGCTCGCTCACCTTCAGCTGCGCTACCTTCACCTTCACCTTCAACAGCAACAAGTCCGCGTGGTGGAACAAGCAGGCAAAGTGCTGGCGCACCTACTTCATTAAAGAAGGCGAGGAGCTACGCTGGTACTTCTGCGAGTGGTACCAGAGCGAAGGTACCTAGAGAAAGTCTAGCTAAAGCAGATTCGAAGGAGATTGAACAGCTAGCTAGTGAGACGGAGAAGTCTCAAGCTGAAACAGTGGGCGAACCGATCCCAGAGGTCGACGATATACCGGAGAATCCTGCAGAAAATGACGAGGCATCAGTTCTGGAAAGTCAGCCTGGCATACACAGCAAGGAAAGTTCTGCAGGGCTGTCGGAAGGTGACTTGCTTGCACCGCCTTTATCCACAATTGCAAGCTCAGTCACAGATGTTAGTGCTGGGAATGATCCAGCTACAGAACCTGATGAAGCACCTGGACAAGTAACAGAGAAGGTATTTACTGGTTTTGGACCTAATAGACCCTATGGCAAGATTGGATTACCGACTGAAGAAGCGACTCCGGAAGAAACAGCCACTAGACCTTCTGATGAGGAGAATAAGATCTTACCACCTACTCTGAGAATAAAGCAGCCGCGTGAATTGGAGGAGATACTTGATGGCCAGCAGAAAGATGGTTCGAAACAAGCAGACTTTGCAGATAAGTGGGGAAGTCGGGATGGAGGCAGTCCTCTTCATGTGAGAAGTCCAGGTCTCACTTCGGTCAAGTCTAATGATGGAAACGATACTATGAGTTCAAGCGCAGCTGAGAATGGTAATGGTAATGCAGAAAGCAAAGGAACTGAGAAGAAAGTACCAATTTGGATGAGAAAGGGCGGAGAAGCTTGAATCCAGGACGCTTGGTTGGATTATTCCGCCACCTCCGGCTATAAGGCATCATGTTCGGACTTTGTTAGTACAGAAGTGAATGACTGAAGTGAATGATTCATTGTTGATGATACACTTATATGAGCAATACAACGTTCCACTTATCGTTGCCTGGTGTTTTCGCCTTGTATGCTTGGTATACAGTACTCCGATCACGACTAGCAAAAGCTACGATCCTGCATCAGGCTATTCCATCAGCACGGACAACAGTCGACATTCAAGAACGGCGTTCATGCCCACGATACCGCTGATGTTGCCTTGCTAGCCCGCTGTGGGGTCGCTGGGACGTTGGACGGCGTTGCAGACTCATCTCCGCGCATTGTGCCACGCGCAAAGCTGCCTTTGAACTGGACGATATGGCTGCAACAGACGCTGAACCGCCTCGGACAGCACAGGCTCGCATACAAGTGTGTAAGCTTTTCCGCGTTATAAGCGTTTAGTGGTGATGCTCCTGATGGTGTCTGATCCGTTGCAATTACTCCCCTGCGCTTTGTGCTGAACTGCCCCACTGCGGTCTGCTTATTGCAACTACTGCAACAATTGACACACTTTATGCTCTCCAGTCATTGCAAAAGGCACTGGCTCTGCAAGAGCAAGCGAACATATCGACTACACCTACGATGCTTCGACAGGTCAAGCACATCTAACATTGTATGGCAGGGCTTTTGCGTTCGCTTCTTCCGAACGGAAAGAAGCAGATGCGAAGGAAGGTGTCTACAGAGCGGCTTTGTGTAGGAATATACTTCAAACTATACTGGATCAACTTCCTAGAGATAGGATTGAGAAATTTGATCTTGAAAGACTCGCTACAGCATGGCAGAATATGACAACTTTGGGCCCTATGGGTTCAAGAGTGCAGCAACCTTCTCCAGCACCATCTTCTATTGCGTCAAGGACTGCTCAGCAAACAGAACACCGTCCTAGGACAAGCACTACGCAGCAACCATCCCTGCAACAAAGTATACTGCCGCGACCTACAGATTCAGCCACCCAGCACATCAGTGGACGCATGCTAGGCAGTCATTCCCTCGTCTCACCATCAACTTCCACAAACGGCCTCTCTGCACTAGCTTCAGCCAAGACTTCGGCACCTCAGCCTAATCCATCAGCTAACAGCTCTGCTCTGCCACCAGTAGCGCCTGCCGCTCTGCGGAACCCACCCCTTTCACACCCGCCCTTTTCGAATTCATCCCCTGCACGAGCACCCGAACCGTCCACCTCGAGACTCCCCGTGCAAGCATCGGCACCTGTGGCTGGATCGAGTCGCACGAATATACCCTCTTTTCCTGCGGCTTCCACCTCCAGCAACTCGCCGGCGCAGACATCAGCGACCCCAGCAAGAACCGCTGGGAACTTGGTTCAAGCCAACACAGCAGATTCTCCGGACTTTTACAATATAGATGAGGCTAAAGCCTATCGGAGCGTGCTGAATGCACCTGTGCCGAGCACAGCGACAGAACGGATACGTTGGATGTGCGAAGTGCATTTATCACGTTGCAAAAGCCCATCAGTTTACAAACCCTATGTCTCATTTCAATGGGAAGGAAGTATAGCTAAACTATCTGTTGCTCGTAATACTCTGGGCACTTATTCGATTCTACTTAGTGATGATGAAGTGTATCTCATGGAAGATCCTCTTGGAAGAGAATGGATCAAAGAAGAATTAGCTAGACAAGCTATTGACAAAGGAATCTTGTCAAGGGCTGTGAAAGTTAAAATGCCAAAAGCGACTGTCAAGCCTGATCTAGTGGAGCTCATTAGACGATTTACACATACAATTCTGGCACAGAACACCAAACCTGCGCCGCCACCACCTGCAAATAATCGAAATACGGAGTCCACTTTCAATACGCTATCTTACGGCAGACCGCCATTGCAGATCGCTGCAACCGCTGTACCAGCTGGTGTCTTACAGAACTCAGATATGCCTTCGCTCTCGACCACATTCCGGCAGATGATGGGCACTCCCGTGAGTCTTGATAAGTCACAGTCGACGTCGGTGGTAGGCACGGGAGCTATGCAAAATGATCTTCCTAGAGCAACAGCTACGGATGCCAAACCTTCCATTCCTCCAGCAGGCTCTACTTTACCGCCTAAAACTACGCTCACGACCGCCAATGCGCAGACTGCAACTAGCAAGCCAGAGCTGCCGGCAGTCACTGCAAAGTCAGGGCCTTCGCTTTCGGGCGAGCATGGCCCTGTCAATACAGTGTTTTCGCCAAGTTTCATTCAGCACAATGCTGAGAATAGTCAACAAATAGGACCGGCCAAGGAAGCGCTACCGTCTGGCCATGTTGAGTCAGGCCTGCCGATGCCTATTCAGGCTTCATCATCGCGCGATCCGAGATTACAAGCTAGACTTGCATTGTCGGCTCGCGTTGATCCGATTGAAACACCTGTCATCGCACCTACCCCTCAACCCATCGCCACCAAGGCTCCAACAGAGAAACAGCAAAGTCCGCCGCTACAAGGGCCTGTTGGACAAATATCGCCGTTCGTTGGCCCTATTCAGCCGACAGGGGCGTCCCTTCCTCCAGCGATGCTTCCGCCCAAGGATGTCAGTCCGACACCACAGCAGCGAAAAAGCTCGGCAGCTGTTTCTGGGTCAATGTCGTCGCAGATGGCGATGCCTGAGAAAGATCTTGCGAGCACTATAACGCCTATTCAGAGCGCAGAACGTCCGAATCCTGCTAACACTCCGTCACTGTCGGAGCGATTGGCATCGAAGACTGGCCAATCCCCACCTGGCGGTGCACGCGAAGAACAAAGTTTACTGGCTAGGCTTCAGTCGACTGCAACAGATGCGCCGAACAGCTCCGAAGGGGTTGTAGAGACTCAGGAGAAGTCTTCTGTAGCATCCACTGAAACTGAACAGGTAGGTGGTATCTCTTTGCTTGATCGCTTGGTGAACATGAAAGCGGAATTGCGTAAACGAATTGGAGTACAACGGAGTGCCTCAAAGCAGAGTATATCAGAAGATGATAATAATACAGTGCAAGGTAGCGGAATGCGAGTCGACGGGCCGGCGCTTGAGCCACTTGAAACGCCCATCAGCCAAAAGCCCACTTCTGGCATCGATGGTGATCCCTCTCCGATAGCGATGATGGGTCCACAAGTAGATGACAAGGACACTCAGGTAGCGGAACAACCACCATTCGGGGCCCAGTCAGAGCAATCCGGACCGGTTATAGAGGCTCCAGCTCCTTCCAAAGAAGCCTCTTTGCCCACGGGAATGGCGGTTGCAAGCCTTGACAATTCTGTCGATCCTACCGAGGATGTCAGTCAGAGCGCCGTGCCTGCTCAGGCCACGCCCCACGCTGGTCCACCCGAAACGCAGGAGAATCCGCAAGGTTCAGTGGCAGTTTCAACGCCTGATCTCACAACAGCGCAAGGAGTCAACGACAGCTCCGGTGTTGGACCCTCTCAATCAGGACCGGCGCCCTCTGCTGCTGGCCTTGATGATGCCGATGCACCATTCAAGGCGGCAGTGACGGTAGCCGCACCTCTAGCAAGTGCGGTACGACCTGAAGGGGTTCCCAACGAGTCGGATCATCCAATTGCTCCATCCCCATCTATAGATTCCATCGCTCAGCAAGGTGTGCTATCAGCACCTTTGTCGCGAACTGGCTCCATTGGATCTTCGCACTCTAGACCAGAGGCGGAGCTTTCGAATGATAACGAGGGGCGGACCAAACGACGATGGGATGAGAGTAGTGAAACTACAATGACACAGTACGATGGTCCTGAAGATAGCTTGTCTAAGAGAAGAAGGAGAATTAGTTCCCCTCCTCTTGCTAATGGCCTAAGTAAGGACATTAGTCGTCGCAGTAGTGGTGGAGTTTACTCGGGTTCTGTCACGGTGAATAAATACATTCTCATGAGAGATTACTTCGCATGTCGAAGGTCAATGTGCTGATAATGCTTCACTTCCTTGTTAACTTCATCACCTAGCCATCCATGCTGTACAGTAACGTGCAAAGCATGACTTCCATCCTAACTAAGCTTGCAGAAGGCGCAATGACATACGATCAGGCTTGCGAGGCGATGTATGCGCTTAGCTTGCCTGCTTCGATGGACAGTGCGGCTTTTGAAGCTTTGGAAGCTATTTGGGCGGGCTCGTCTGGCCAGATGCTGCAGAAGGCTAGTATGGAGTTTGGGTAAGCTTGCATATACCTTACGAGGTTGACTCTTGTACAGGCCTCTTATATTTTATAACGTATGCTAAGTAATCTTGCTTGTAGATGCTCGGATCTAGTTCTTATGCCCAGGAGTTGGGTGCAGGAAAGTATGGAGTTGCTGCAGAAAGAGAGCAACGTGCCTTGACGGTGTTCAGCTACCGTTAGGATGGGCATAACGGAGGCAATTGGAGCGTGCGTTGAGGGTCGCCTGTACGAGGGCCTTGAAGTCAATCTTGTATCTTTAATCAGTCTAATGCATTTCATCAAGATATACGAAAGTGGTTTCTCCTGCATGCAGGATATCGAGAGTCACGTGCTATGTTTGCGCCCTCCTGTCCATCGCGCTGCCCTGTTGATGGCTGACTTTGCCAGCTGACGCACTGTGGATAGAGTAACACAGCAGCGTGTTGTTACAGCCTGAGCAAGCTACACCTCACTGCAACAGAGTCTACCTGTCATACCATGCCTGGCAACTCGCTCGACATCGGACACGGCCGACCAGGCCATGGCAAAGGGCGTCAAAGCCATCCGCGAGTCCCGTCGGCGAGTCTGTACGACGCGTTCGACGCTGAGCAGATCAAGCAGTTCAAGGAGGCCTTCACGGTGAGCGTGGGATGTGCTGGTTGCGATGTGACTGTATTCACTGCTAAGAGTGTGTACAATATACAGATGATCGACCAGGACTCGGACGGACTGGTCGACGAGAAGGACTTGGGCAAGCTGTTGCAGCAGTTGGGTGTGTTGTGGTGTAGTGAATAGCTCCCTGTTGGTTCCTGGCTAAATCCAAGTTCATGCCCAGGCTTCAATCCAAGCCCGCAAGTCGTCGCGTCTTATTTCGATGCAACACCCTCAAAGAGCCGCTCTATCAATTTCACTACCTTCCTGACCATGTTCTCGGATCACCTACTGTCTATGGACCCTGAAGACGAGCTCAGCGAAGCTTTTGCTGCTTTTGACGAGACGGACTCGGGCTATGTGCCTGTTGCCCAGCTACGGACATTCTTGGGTACATTGGGAGACACAATGTCGGAGGAAGAGGTGGGTACCCTCAACTAAGTCCAAAAGCAAGGCTAGCTAACTTATTTGCTTCTCTTAGATCTCAAGATTCTTATCTCCTCCATTCACAGACAAGCAGGGCAACTTTAACTACCGTCAGTTCCTCAAGAGTGTACGCGTGATAGACCAGGATCAGCAGCAACAACAACAGCAGCAGCAAGCCAAGCTGAACGCCTAGCTGAGCACTCTGACGTATAATCTGTATCGCCTTCTTGCTACATTACCACAATGCTCCGTTCTTACTTGTCACAACATCTTGATCTCGTCGTTGTACAACACAAACCCGGTCCGCCACTTCCAAGCAATGTAAAGATCCTCTGTGACACTTCCTAGTCAATGATCAGCTCGCTGACGCTGGAGTAAGAACCGTTAGTTAGTCTTGCGCAAGCTGACAAACTGAACAATAAGCACCACTCACTGCCAGTCCTCGTAGCTACCATCTGGAAGGAAGCGACGGACGATGAGTGGGATCTTGTGTGCTGCAAGCTCTTTCATTGCGATATCCAGAGGATCCGTTTCGCCTTCAATAGGGACCAGAACGGGTGCATTCATGCTGTTATCAACCATATGAGTATCCTGTCCATCTTTCAGAGTCATTCTTTCACAAGTCTCTGCCTCACCTAATTTGCAAAGCCCTTGTACCCAATATCCGCGCTCGCTCATATTTAGTCATATAAGGCGTTGTCATACGTTCTTTATTCTCTTTTCCAGGTCCACCAGGTGGTACTTCTCCTGAATGCACAATTCCATTCGCTTGTTGCTGATCTCCGTTTACATCTTCACCTTCTGCGTGTTGATCATCTTCTTCACCCTCGAGACCTGGAGATGCTGATTCTCTGTTTAGATACCGTTCTTCGTCCTGTATTGATATGATTTGGTATTGTCAGTATTGGACATACTCTTATTCTCATTGCTGTTTCTTGAGGTTGTAGACATACAAGGTCGACGTCGGCATCGCTTTTTTCAGATTGGAGGGACGCAGCGAGAAGGTCAGCCAGCAATCTAGGAGCACACATCGAAGGTAGACTCACTCGTATCCACCGCCAGCGTCATAATCCTCAACGTCGGACATGGCTGCTGTATCACACTCGAGAGAGTTGCTGCAGAAGAAAGAGCTGCATCTTCAGAGAGACTCGATCACGTTCAGCCTGAGTGTCCTGCGGTGAAGACGTATTGTATAAGTAGATGCTTACGATTAGCTGTTCGATTGAGCCATACAGAAGGATCCCTAGTGATTGTACCAGTGACTTGTCGAGCATATACTCAAACGTCACGGAAGGTAAACTGCCTTATCGCGCTGGTGGCGACTTTGTGCGAAGAGGGTCTATAGACCCAGCATCCTGTTGCTGGCCGGTGGTACATCTTTAGTTCTACGATGACATTTCAGACTATTGTTTCTCGCGCAACTGGCTCTCTCTTCAAGAAGACACACAAGGAAAAAGAGTAGTAATACATTCAACCTAATCCTGTAGTATAAACGCTACATGTAGACCAACGGTACAATAGAAAGTCATCGTGTTACTTTACAGACTGTTTACATCTTCTCATCCCAATTTGCCCAACTATTCTTCACCTGATAACCGAACAAGTCTCTGACTAACAAACTCACACAATTCCAAGCAGCTACAGTTTCCGTCTCCATCGTACTGACCCATCTCTCCAAGGCATTAGGATAGTAGAAATGCTCTGATGAAGCAGGTTTAAAGCTTGCAAGTTCTTCATCTAGACCAAAAGCTGGAGAAACTGGATAAGCGGGCCAATCTTTGCGATATACCCATAGCACTTCATTCGATCCGAACGCTTCTTGCAGAAGATCATCTGTGAATTCAGTTTCGGAAAAGACTGAACAGGGGAGGCAGTAGTCAGATAGATAACCATAGCCTGTGTTTAGACCAGTCTCGATACATCTCAAACTCACTTTTCACTACATGCCCATCACCAGTCTCATTGTTGAGTTTACCCAAATTCCTGAGATAATTAAGTGAGTTGATACGAGGTTTAATTTTCGATTTTCCAGCTTCAAAAGGTTCAAAAGTCGATAATATTGTCTTTAAAATACTTTCACTCTTCTTCTTCTTACCAAAGAATTCTGGTCTTGCACTTGTTGCGTTTGTTACGACTATCGTCACATATAAATGAACATATGCTAATTTCGGCACCAGAGAGGGTATACTGGAATGGATGAAGTTAACTTCTCGAGCATATGAAGAGATGGTAGGATGCATCGGTGTAGCATAGATAATTGCATCGTAGGTTTGTAGAGCCGATCTGCCATCTTCAGTATCTTCGTAGCGCAACAGCCAAGGACGCCGTGTCGGGTCTGGCATAGATGAAGCAGACTCTCCTTTGTCACTTGTCAGTCGTTCTATACTGGTCACACGCGTGTCTAGATGGATGCGAGCATCGCTGTTTGCTGCAAAATGTTCGAAGAGCTGCCGATTGCCTCCCTTCACGCTAGAAGCGCCATTAGCGGCCATTGAGACCATACCTTCGACTGAAGGAAGGAAGCCCTAATTAGTCAGTATAGCTCGGTGTGAGATAGCGTAAGCTACGTACATGCTTGAAGCTGACTCGGATTCTGCCCATAGTTGACCCGCGTAGCTGCGGCTACCAATTCCTGTATGAACAGCTGACTGACAGCTAGGCTTTTCAGATACTCCATGGTCGTATTCTGTGCCAGATTATCGAGTTGGAGTGCAGCAGCAAAGTCCTGTATTGTTTCAAAAGGTCCTCGCGACTGAAACTCTTGCCCATATAATTCCATAAACTTCGCCACCGTTTCAGTGACGGTATTCTTCACAGTCATGGGACTATATCCATATCTCCAAAACAGTTTAGCCATATTCCACCAACCATATCCTGAACTTTCAGTATATACAAAGTCTTGACCGTCGAAGATGCTCATTCCATCGGAGTCTTCTTCGCCTCCACCATGCATGCCTTGTAAGGTTAGATTGAAATGCTTGACGGCTTTCCATAGGTTCTTGTTCGCTTTCACAAAGATACTGGCTCCTTGCTCGATAGCTGGGTATGTATCATTGTCGAATGGATAGGCTATGGCAGATCTGCCACCGAGATAGTCGTTCGCTTCGAAGAGATCGACATCCACACTCAGGGAGGAATTAATGGAGGCCAGCTGCGACAGGAAGAAAGCACTTGACGTTCCTGCTGCACCTCCACCTATGATGGCGACTCGCGGCTTTGGCAGTCGTCCATTGGCATTGTGGCTGAGATCAGGTGCTGCAAAGACGTGTTGATGCACTTCTTCGGCCAGAAGCTGAGCGTGCGAGGTCAGACAGACCAACCAAGTAGTGATTGCAGCGAGTAGTAGTCGCTTCATCGTGTTGCTGTACAGACAGCCGGCTTGCGTGAATGCGACCTGCGCCTGCAGCGTGATCGAGGTTCACAATCGCAAGAGAGTTCTTGTCTGTAAACTTGCTCCTGCTTTCTTCTCTCTTCGTGCAACTGCGTACTTAACTTTCCACAATCAAGACGTATGCAAGTGACAATGAACAGTGCCGTCAGTCATTCGCGTTACTCCGCCATTTACAAGCCTTGCAACAACACGCTTTTCGCCCTTCTCCGTCCTGCAAATTTTCGTTCAAATGACAATGTACCTTTTCCCGCAAGTTGATGCCCAGACCACGGTCAATCCAGCGTACATTGGAGCTTCGGCTCGTATACATCAATGTCGCAACTGCCATCCTGTCTTCCTCCTCCTTCATGGAAAAGGGAGACCTTAATAGGATGTCGGTAAAGGATTTCAAAGACCAAGAACAGAATGCTCGTCAAATAAGCCGGGATCTACAAGGCGAAACTCCAGTCATCATATTTACTATGTGCTGGGTTTGTTTATTTACTTACGCTGTAAGATCTGACATAGATTACGGGAGACATATCCCCTCTCTACTCTGTATTAGCTTCACCATCTATTCTACGCAATGCAATCTATCATTCTCTATACATCTTATGCATATCTATGGCAGACTGTTCCAGCCCATCGTTCGCCTTGTCCTGATGAAGTCTCAGGCCAATAAGTCAACGAATGCTTGCGGTCCGTGGTGCAGCCATGCATTAGCCCTGAGGGGTAGGTATATCAGCAAAGCCTGTGGCTGTTACGAACCTCACGATTCGGGCTTACATGGCTAGCGACTCTTCCGGCTTTGAGTACGGCACAAAGTGCGAAGCTTCCGCAACTGTCGCGAATGTTAGATTGCCATAAGTCTTAAATTCGCCAGAGACTGTCTTTTTACGGCTCGACTTTCCATGCCATGTTCGAAGGTTCGTGTTTTGATAACCTTTCTGACCGCTCCATTCTAGCTGTTCTATCCAACGCTCATTACCCTAAAACGAAATATTTCAACGTAAGCTACAGGACGACGGGAACTTCGTATATGGCCACCTACCTTTGCATTGCATATAAAGTCACGAGCGCCAGAGTATAGTAGAGCAGCTACTCCATTCTCAAGAAGATTGGTGACATGCTGATAGGACGGATGAGCACTATATAAGAAAGTGGCACTTCAGCACTAATGCAAATTTGGAAAGAAGCTTTGCAATATCTCCCTACCCATCTCCAGTAGAAGCGAATTTGAAGCCAACAGTAGGATCACAACCAGTATGTCCTTTAACTCTCCCATGACTAACTTTATCAACACCTAATCTATGTATAGTATCTTTCTGATTTAACCAAACAGCCATCCAATTTTCTTCATCATAATCACCAAATTTTTCCATATCATATGGATTTCTACCTGTAGCATAAAATGGTTCTGTCTGTGTTTTTTCACAATATGTTGAGGCACTTAGACAAATTATTGAATCATTAAGGTTTTCTGCACATTTCTGAAGGAGATTTTGACATTTTGGTAAAGCAGCTGCCATTGTTGAACATACTTCAGGGGTAAGATAGGGTCCGTAACCTGTTTCGTTGGTGCATGCCGCTGTGTAATACGCCGCATACTGAATATACGGATGCGTCATACCATTTCCAATCATCACAGATGATAGATTGATGGGTTTCAGCTTGTTGATGTGTCCGCCTGAGATCAGGGCGCCTCGAGCCTGCTTTTGATTCTGCTTAACGATGTAGTCCGCGAATACTGGAATGTACCGCCCAGCAAAGCTCTCTCCTGCAACTTCAGTATAGTCAAACGTTAGGACCACGCTATACACAAGGAAACTGTAACGAAGAGGCATTCAAGCTCACTGTGGAAGGGGTTTGTACCGAAATCACGGTCAAATGCGCTGAACCAGATTTGCAAGAAAGCATAGACCTATACGGGAAATGTACTTAGAATCTAATGCAATGCAAAAAAGGAAGATTGTGTATTTACGTCTTTAGCCGCTGCTTCAGTTGTCCAAACACCTTTATCGCCTTTTTCGGTGTATGAATAGCCGACACCGACGGGCTTTGAGCATGCCAAGTATCAACCTATCTGTCAAGTACTTAACCCCCAACTTTACACTGACCTGATCAAGGAAGATTATGCTGGCATTGTTATTCCAGCTCCAGGGGTTTTCAGTAACTTCAACGTGACCAGATTTATTAGGGGCTGTCACTCGACAAGGACCTAATTCCATGACCAGGCCGGTGAATGAAGAGCAACCTGGGCCTTCGAGAACAGGGCCTTGGGTCAGCACAATCCCGCTTGAACAGTGTTTCGGGTGCTTCTGGTCATACCTCCATTTAGCCAAAGTACGACCGGATCGTTCACAGGATCAGAGCGACTTTCAAAGAACCTATCAGTAAACACGAAGCAAGGTTAGACTTTTCTTTTCATCTCCCACTAAGATATGAATGTATTTAATCTAAATTCACCAGAAGTAGAGATGACGATTATTCGGGGTATCGAGATAACCGGACCATTGTTGTACACTAGAATCGCAAAATCCTAAAGGCTGGATAGCGCGAACTTCATGTGAGGGGAAGTCTTCATGCTTAAAGGCTGTAAAATCTTCTTCGCCTGCTGCTTTTGTCACTGTGATGGGATTCCTGCTATCCGCCACTGGAGCCTGGAGTATATGTTGAGGTGGGGCTGCAAGAGTAGCGGTAGAAGCTCCAAGCAGCGCTACCAGCTGCAGTGCTTTCATGACACCAAAGCTGGCGAGAAATATCTTTGGTAAGCAGTTGAATAAAGCCTGAACCGAGGCGAAAAGCTAGAAGAAGTCTTTCATATGGAAATTCTCTGACTGTCTCAGATGCAGCTTCTGTCCGATCAGGTACATTGAAGTGATAAGACGCAAATTGTTAGATAGAACGGATGTAAACGGATCTCCCTTGTCTTGAAAGCGTGTGAGTCCATTGAGTCATCTATCTAAAGCTACAGGGCACTAAAATGCTGGTACAACAGAATGGCTTGCTATTTCTTGCGTGACGACGAAAATAGATGAATAGAAAATACCAGCACTGAAACTGCTTGCGTGTACTACCACTCCATGAAACTATCTATTCTCTGCTGACTTCCTGAAAATTGACTGTAGACAACTGCGTACTCATGACACATCTCCCATCAATGAGTGCTGAGTGCTGAAGGGTGACGGAGGTATGTTTGAAGGTGGATGATGCAGATGCGAAGGAACCATCTTATAATGTTTGTAAGAGCGTTCATTGAGCTTCAGGAGACGGAGCACGGGACATAGGCAGAGGTGTATTGATAGCCGTAGCTTCATTAGCATCGAATTTGATATCCTTAGCGGAAACTTCTCCATTCTCGCTTTGAACTGAAGTAGTGGCTGCTGCTGATGCTTTTGGCTTATCAAGTTCTACCTCTCCTAAAGCCAATCGTGACATTTCGGCATATTTGCCATTTTCAATAGCCATAAGCTCTTCGTGAGTACCTGATTCGATGACTTTGCCTTTTTCGAGCATTAAAATACGGTCGGCTGGAGCAAAAAGCAAATATTCATTCGTTTAGTATAAGAATTGATTGATATGAATTATGTGGAGGATTCCCTTTGCTTACCGTGTCTTACTGTACTATATCTGTGTGTGATGTACAGCAAAGTCTGTTTACCACGCTTAGCTGTTATCTTCTGGAAGAGGGAATGTTCCGCTACAGGGTCAAGGTTTGCCGAGCTATAGAGATCAAACCGATTCGAAGTCAGCTTTCACTTCCACGCTTGGTCATGGAAAAGCCCGCTGTAGGCGGACTCTACTCACTACTCATCAAAGATAGCTAGCTCGCAATGATCACGAAGGAAGCTTCTCGCGAGGATGATCTTCTGTCTTTGACCACCAGAGAAAGCCAAGCGACCCTCAGAGTCAGAGTCTGAGTCATCACTATCGGAATCCGAACCAGATTGAGATGATCCATCTTCAGCGTCGTCTTCAGCCTTCTTCCCTTCATCGCCATTGTTTCCATTACCATCGCTCTTTCCATCCTTGTCCTTGCACGTCTCGCTATCCTTTTTGTCACTAGACTTCTTCTTTTTCTTCTTCTCCTTGGGTTCATTATCATTTTCATCATCACTATGCTCATCGTCATCATCATCATTCTCCTCTTCATTATCAATTTCATCTAAATATTCATCCCAAGCAATAGCATCTTTATAAAGTGTATCAGGAGTTTCAATTTCAACTTGACCAGTGAAAGAACTTTGAAAACCATCTTCTAATTTTTCAATAAATTCAATAGCACCACTATCAATAGCAGCTTGTCTAATCTTTTTCAAATTATTAATTTCTTCTAAATTACCTATACCAATATATTCTTGTATTGTAAGCGGTAAATCAGCTGAAGATTGAAATAAGAATGACATTGATTTGTGTAAATCTGATGTCTTATATGAACGAATATCATAACCATTTATTAAGATTTCACCACTTGAAGGATCACATAATCTTGCTATTAATGCGATAATAGTAGATTTACCTGCACCATTATACCCAACGATAGCAGTAAGTTCACCAGCTTTGATAGTAAACGAAATATGATCTAGTGCTTTCTCTTTTCTGCCAGGCCAGGTATAGCACACATCTCTAAACTCAACTTCCATACCAGACTTGAATTGCTTCGAACCGTCCTTCTCATCATCTGATACCTTTTTATCACTATCCACATCTGAAACATATCTCCGCAAAGTTTCGTATTTACGAGGTTCAACCGGTTCTTTAATAGCACTCTTAATTTCTAAAACTCTATAATAAGATTTAAAAGCAGATAATTCATCACCAAAATGTTGAATATCATAGACGAATCTATAAATTGAAGAAGCTAAATTTCTAGTTGCACTTTGTATGAATGTCAAAGATGACATTGACATTGCTGCTTCTCCTAATGGTTTTTCAGATACTTTAAGTGAGAAGAGGACGATGATGGCTGTATCGCTGAACGCTCGAATTGCTTCAGTCTGTGAAGGATATATGCATATCAGGCCATGGCATGCATTGAAAAAGTCAGCTTTATAGTTTAAAACCCGAATCAACGAATTTACTCACAGCCGATGTGAAGATTTCAGTAGTGCGAGGAGGAGCCAGGGATACATCGCCTAAAGCAGTACTAGCTTTCTTATATTGATCATAAACCCATTCACCTAATCCCAATACTTTCCGTTCACCAAAATTACCAATAGAAGGATGCGACATATCTTCCATTAATGTCATCCTGTTATAATTAGGATCTGTGATAGCTGACATTGCATATCCTCTTCTTACTCGCCAAAACCACTATACAAAAAGAAAATAGCAGAAACATATACTTGTCAGTACGTCATATCCTCTCACTTTCCAAAGGCGGAGGAGAAGAATGTCGATAATAAAGGAAAGGGCGATGTTTTTCAAGACTCACCTTTAACATAGTAATACTAGCAGAAAAGACGCTAATAAGTGCTAAATCAGCATTATCTTTAGAAGTCATTTTCCAAAGCATAGAAGCTTGAGTAGTTAATGAAACAGCCGACGTAAATAAATCGATAAGTTGACCAATAACAAAAGTACCATCTCCTAAAGAATGTACTAATGATGCTGCTGATGCGAAATCACGTATGACTCTTGATTTGCCTAGTGTATGAACGTCTAGGCGCGCTCTTGCACTGATGAGGTGCTCGCTGACCATGGCTCTGCGTATGCGAAGATGTGACGTTAGAAAGGAATCTGTGCGCTGTTGATATGTTGTTTGTTCAGCTTACTGGAACCGTCTTTGCAGAATACCGTTGTTCTCGGCTCTGTGATTGGCATGGGAAGTAGGTCAGCTTGGTACAGTATGCTTTACTCTAGCCAGCTAGCCTACAATAAGCTATCGATCCATGTTTCCAAGAATGAGGATAGATAGGAAGCTCCAGCTGTGAGGAAGAGCTCTGTTTTCCGGCTGTTTGCTTGATTTCAGCAAGCTTAACCTTGCCACATTGTATCGCTATACATACACTATCCGCCTCTCACTGGCCTCTTGAGCCATTCCTATCAGCTTTCCAGAGAGGTATATCCGCAGGGCCTGAGAGCGTAGTATATAAAAACGTGAGCAATGAATGTTTATTTTTCCTGAACCACAAAGGACGGATGTAGTTTAACGAAATGAGATGATCAACTCACCGGAGCTAAACCTGTCAAAGTAGAAGCTATCAAATGTAATAAGAATCTACCTCTACCAAGGTTAATAACTTCTTTAGCAAATCTCAATAAAAAAGGCCAAAAAGTAATAAAATCAATTAATTTCTTTTTTGACCTCCCTATTAAAGATTTTGAATTTTTATTTGATTTGTTTAGAGAATGTAATGTAGTCCATAAACCTTTTGTTTCTACTAAATATTTATTTCCTGTTGAAGATGTACGTATTTCTTTATGATAGCCTGGTTTAGAAGCTAATACTTGAATTTTTGTGGCGTCTTTAGTTGGTGTTTTTGATGGAGGGTGTGTTGTGGATGATGATGAGGGATCTGATGATAATGGTGATGATGATGATTCATCATTGTTGAGTGATGGTGAGGCATCTTCTGCATCGCCAACGCTTGTGGTCGAGGTCGCTACGGATACTGCTTTGGAGGTGAAGCACGACCCTTCGGACGACGAGGCCGATAGGGTATCTGACATGCGAGACGACAGGGCTACGAGGTGTGCGGTGAGGTCTTGAGCGAGGTACTGGTTAGTTTGCGTTGAAGCCTGGAGTGCATCAACGTTATTAGCCATCTGGAGTACAATTGCTTGATTGACGGTCAAAGGGTTCGACTACTGGATAGTGAGTGATTGACTACCTTCGAAATGACGAGGCCAGAACAAGGAATGGATCATATGCAGCGTAGTCTCTTGAATGAATCACTTCATCGGATTGGACAGCAGGAGAGGTCGAGTAAGCCTCTCTCGTAGACTTGACTGACTACTCTGCACACAGCACAGACTGGACAGACACGACAGCCAGCTGGCACACAGCCGGGTCGAGTCAGGCCAAATCCAGGCGGGCAGCAGGGTGACTCGGTCGTGGATGTCGCGTTGTCTGCAGGATCGCAGCTTGTATGACCGATATGCTGGCAAGAGAGTGTTGAGTCAACAGTAGACGACTCGCTATGATATCCTGCCTGATGCCGAGTGAGTGCATGCGGATGGTGGCGACTGCTTGCTTCAGGGTTGGTTGGATTGATGGATGTTGTATGATGGCCCATGTAGTAGACAGTCTACGACTTGGTAGACGCTAATATATCCATACACTACCCATGGATGCTCAATCAAAGCAGAACTCGCGAACTACAAGAAGGCCGATCACCCTCTGACTTCCATAAGTTGCCCAAGCGCCCTGCTCTGCTCTTTCTTCACTTCTTTCCACTCTCTTGCATACACATACAACAGTACTGTCATCTCCAATCATGGCTGAACAGACTGGTGGCATCCTTGCTGGGTGTTGCGGTATTCTAATCCAAGTCCTAGTGAGTCATTCTTCCTCCTATCCCACTTCCCATCATGCCATAGCGTATAACTCAATCCTCGCTTGTAATTCAATCCTTGCCTGCCTTTTCAGTGCATCAACTATACAATGTTCAATAAATGCTGTGGTGGATGCGAGGGGGCTGCAAACTGCTGCTCTTGCTGTACTTGTGGATATGACAATGATAGACCCTCAAGGAGATCGAGAAATAAACATCAACATCAACAACAAAAAGCAAGTGGAGAGGGTGGAGAAATCGTAAATGATATAAAGAACGCCTACACCACATCGAAGACTCATCAAAATCCTCCTCCTTACTCTTCCAATTCAATCGCTGCCAGTCCACAAGCAGCAATCGTACAGACCGTCCCTCCTCTACCTGCACAGCCTATGCTAGTCACAGATCAGTCATTGATTAGAGAAAACCATCAAGATGGGACATAGTCCAGCCAGTCTCTCTGAGACCAGATCATTAATGACACTGGATTGTCCTATGCTATTCGGCTTTCATACTGGAGAACGAATGCGCGCCGAAAGGCTCGTCTGGCCCAAAACCCTGCTATGACCGGCCAGTCTATCATGTCATTACGTTTCTCCATGTGATGACACTCTCAGATGAGAAAGTAACATGCGAAACGCTATGGAGACCCTACTCTATTGATGTCCAAAGAACAGCAAATGCAGCTCTGGCGTATCATAAAGGAAGGAAGAGATCTCGCCTCAAGCTATTTGTCATTCAATTGAGTTTAAAGAGATAGGGTAGAACTCAAATAGACATTCCATACGCACTGGGCTTGTGGAAAGGAAGCATATTGGTCAGTTAAGTTCGGCAGCTGTCTTAACGAGCTCGTTAGGGATAATTGCAGGACGGGTATCTAACCAGGCAGGGTATGCAATTTTCCACGGATTTATGCATGTACGGCATTCGCATCAGTAAGCGGATGGAATTGTGAAGGACTACCAGACTCTTGATGCAAGCATGCTCGCGTGAGTGAATAAGCATTGTTTTCTCGCAAGACCTCCTCAGAATAGAATGTAGCCAGAATGAACTTAAGCGATACGACTGTATCCAGTTACGAAGTATTGTTTAAGCGTAATAAACACATTGAACGAATATCGGCTACATTCATCTACTTTGACATCTTAACAACCCAATTAATCGCCTACTGAGTCTTCTAAGAATTCCATTATCTCTTCTTCTTATTCCCCTAGATTCCTTTCCAATCAATCTCCGTCTACCACTACCACCACCAGCACCATTAGCTGAGAAAGCAGAAGTAAAAGTCCGAGCAGAAGTACTTGTACCTCCTCTACTAGTAGTAGATTTTTTTGATCTTTGAGATGATCTTCTAGATACATCAGCTGAAATTTCTATTACCATTGATTTACGCCATTCTGTATAAGTTGAACCTCTACGTGATTGTAGAGTTGATGATGGTATTGTACTTGGTGGACGTTTTTTAAGCTTTGAAGGTCTACGTGTTATTATTGTTGTTGTTGATGAAGGGTCGTAGAATTCGTTTCGTTGAGGAGTGAGAGAGTGAGTTTCTCGATGAAAAAATCTTGAATTTGTTTGAATCATTTCAGGTTCAGGTTGATCATAATGATAATGATGCTGATTTGTTCTCGAAGTCGATGAGGATGATGATTGTCCTGCTTTGGAATTACTAGCTATCGCAGCGATACTCAAACAAGCAGAAGCTAAGAGCATAGGCTTCCATTTTTGATTGACATTTCTCTTGTTAGCTGAGTTCTTATCAGTAGTGCTCTTCTGATGTGGATTGTCTTCACCAGATGCATTACTAGACCTTGAAGCAGGCTCTCTACTAGGATGAGAGCTGAATGTCGTAACATGCGTTGCATTACTCCTTCTTCTCAAAGCTGAGAGAGAAACAGTAGGAGATGATTTAAATCTTCTCCTATGAACAGCTTGTGATGTTGAAGTAATATCAGAATAAGGTTGAAATTCAGGTAGGTCTTCAACGAATCTTGAACTGAATGATCTCAATATCCTGAAATGAGACGAGGAAGAAGTGGAAGTTCGAGCTTTTGGTGTTCCTGGTATACTGGGTATCTTGTGACTGCTTGATCTGCGAGGTGTGCTGTGGCCATATTGATGGTTGTGCTCGTTACTGCTGCTTGTGGCGTCATGCCATGGATCTTGAAAGCTGGGCACTACACCAGCAGGATGCTCATCCAGGAGATTGATGGAGGAACTGCTCGTATGGCTATGGCTGCTTCCATATACTTCTACACCATTATCCACACTCCCCAACTGAGAGCTTCCTTGCACACACTCTCGTTCCTGAGTGTCCATATTTGCTTCCATCTCTCTCTCTGTATATGTACCGTGTAAATTGAGTGGCGACTCGGTATAGGTGGAAGTAGAGAGCAAGTTGAAGAGCAACGTAGCGTATGGAGATAACGACAAGCGAACAAGTCAGTTGGTAGGGAGTTGTCCACACCTGCCTGTCGGATACGCAGCGAATTGCGAGCTACAAAGGCTGCTCTTTCGAAAAAGGTCCTCATTTTTTTGCCTCTCTTTCTTTGAGCTACCACTAACCTGCAGCCCCGGTAATACGAGTGTCTCACATTATGTCAGACTGTACCACAGCGGAAGCAGGATCGCAGAATCGAGGGTTCATACGAAGGGACAGCGTGATCATTCCTTGATTCCTTGCTCCTCATTGCTTACTTTCAATCAATTGCCTGTGCTGATGCTTATCAGATAACGATGGATCGGCAAGATTGTCCCTCAGGTTCTACAGGGACTTTATACTAAGTGGCAAATGCACAAAGCAATCCACATCGTCATGCTTTGTGCAGGGACATAGCAGAGTAGAGCATGCAAACATAGCTGGATTATACGATGCCATCATTCCCGTCCCGTTAGATCTACACTACAACATGTCGAGGTACTTTGCAATTGCTTGGTCAGGGATGAATACCCTTCAATCTACTGCTGGGATGGAGCAGGCGAGACGCGCACAGAGTACTTATGCACTGCTTCCAAAAAGCCTAAATATGGAGGAAGTCTCGCTTTAGTATGGTTGCTGGATAATAGACAAGAGGAGATAGTGATGAAAATGTCAAATACTCACACTTCATGGAATCAGGATGTACATTCGGTGTAATACCATGACCCAAATTACAAATATGACCAAATTTCCTACCTGATTCACAAGATAAGAAACCCCATTCACCTAAAAACATTTCTTTAACTTCTTTTCCAATAATTTCATTATTCTCTAATAAAATACCAGGATCTAGATTACCCTGTAAGCAGACTGGTTTATTATTTGTTAAACGTCTAGCTTCAGAAGGTGAAATATTCCAATCTAATCCAATTGTGTTAAAACCAGTTTCAACTAAATCAGGTATAGCATAATTAGCACCTTTAGCAAAAACAGTAACTGGTAATTCAGGTAATTCTCTCCGTATAATATCCAACATATTCTTTAAAACTGGTAATTCATATTCAATAAAATCTTGTTTACCTAATTCACCTGCCCATGAATCAAAAATCTGTACGACTTGAGCACCTGCTCTCGCTTGTTCAATCAAAAATTCAGCTCCAACTTGTCCTATTTTATTTAACAGAGCTCTTGATTCTTTTGGATGCGCAAACAAAAACTCTTTAGCTTTTGAAAATGTTTTACTTCCTCCTCCTTCTACCATATATGCGAATAATGTCCATGGTGCTCCACAGAATCCGATCAAAGGTACTTGACCTTCTAGTAGATGTCGAGTGAGTGTGATTGCCTTGTACATGTAATCTAAAGATGTCTTCACGTCATACGTCTTTTCGGATAGCGCGACAGCTTCTTCGACTGATTTGATAGGATGTGGGAAATGAGGTCCTACCTCGGGTAGCATTTGTACCTGCGGATGATTTGCATTAGGATGCGGACTCTCCTAAAGGTAGACGGCAAGCAGGAGTAGAATGGTATAGATACTCACCTCCATTCCCATAGCTTGAGGAATAACTAATATATCACTAAATATGATAGCGGCATCCAATAATCCTTTATAACGTCTGGTAGGCTGCAAAGTGATCTCCGCAGCTAATTCAGGAGTTCGACAGATTTCAAAGAATCCATGTTTCTTCCTTAATGCGCGGAATTCTGGTAGATATCTCCCTGCCTGGAAAATGATGGATTATAGAACTATCAGCTCTTCCACAATCTTTCATTTAGTATATCCCAATCTCCTCCATTCTGGATCTGGGAGGATAATGGAGATCATCGGGAAGAAGACGTCAACACACCTGTCTCATAACCCAAACAGGAGATCTAGGCAAGTTCGGTCTTGAAAGAGCAGCATCTAGTAATAGTCTGTTCTGAAGTTCAGGGAAGTTTATAGGTTGATATAAATGTGGAGGGTAGGAAGAGGGTGGATCTGGATAATCGTCCAAATCAGGTGTCGCTGAAATCCATTTCTTTCCACCACCACCTCCGATAGTCTGTCTCTCTGGTTTGTTGCTGTTGTTGTTGCTGTTGCTACTGCTTGATGCTTGATGACTGTTGTCAGTGGATGATGATGATCCTGCTGCCACTTCGGGTGCGACTACATCGCCTGGAGCGGCGGTAGCAGTCGACATGGGAGTCGAATGGCCTGTCCAGACGTGCTTGAATGTGCTGTTCCAGTCGAGTGAGCTGGAATCCGAGCAAAGCCAACGTGTCCACCTCGATCTCGTCCGTCTACACTCTTCCTGGTCAACTCTCCAGAGTTCCCGAGCAAGCTTGACTTGTGCAACAGTCGACATCTGATACTCTGCATCTCAGCATACACGAACATGGACAGGCTGTAGTAGCCCCACTCTGGCTGGTCGAGACGCTGAAGAGAGATCCACTGTCTGCTGGTCTCGCCGAAGCTCTTCAAGGCGCGTCGTCTAGACTCACTGTAGTCCACAAGTCCCGCCGGCAGCCATGGCGTTTGATTACGATGCAATCGAAGAGCTAGAGTACGAGGAACACTATCAAAAAGCAATGAGAGACCTCCACGGCGGACGCCTCGACTCTCAGTCTCCTCCACAAGCTGAAGTTGTCGAATCCGACATTCATGATAATGCTGTACCAGTCCCAGCTTTCCCCAATGGCACTGCCGAATCCCAATTCGAAGCTACTCAGATACAATCTCAAGCTGCAACTAGTGCTTCTGCGCGACCACTACCACCGCCTCTACCTCTCGTCCCACGTAAGCTCTCAATGTATCCAGTCGGCTTTTTGTACTATCCGATCATGCCCTTCGCAAACCGTATATACACGAGGTGTCTATCCAGTCACTGACTAGTTCGCCTGTATTGCAGCACCAGAAGAACACTGGGCGACTCTCATACCCGACACTGCCAACCCTGCATGCCCGCGCATCGAAATCAAGGTGAGTTGACTCCTCCTCACTTTGCCACAAGCGCGTATTTGGACGTCGCAGCAGGGTCGTGCGGATCACAAGCATTCTCATTTTCACACTCTATAGAGTGTGAGGCTTGCATCCTGTAGACGTTTCTTTGTCCCGGCCTCTCTGCTTGAGGGACAGTCGATATCTGGATGGCGACGGCTACGCGGCGCTCGTAGTTAGCCCTCCACATACAAAGATCTCGCAAAGCAGCGCCGTCTACCTTCGAAATCAGAACACTGATCTAGTACTGCCTTTTCCCCACCCTAGGGAACACGAGAGAAAATAAGGCATGTTATAGGCCGACGTTCGAAATATCCCAACAAGAATAGAAAAGCAGTACCTACAGATACAATACTTTCACATAAAGTGATATCAGGATTTCATTGTGCAATATGGAGAGAATGGGATCCAGATGCACCTGGAGATTCTTCTTTAGCTATTACTTATTTAGAAGATAATTCTACTAATGGTACTTTTGTTAATGGAGAGAAAATTAAACAACAAAAAATTGCTATTGGTGATGGTGATGATATTAGCTTGGGTCAAATTGTTGAAGGAAGAGAACTTGAAAGCGAGTTTCGTGAGTCCAATACCTACTCTTTCATTCTGCGTGCATCTTACTCCTTCACGATTGTATACTTTAAAAAGGCTTTCGATTTCAACTTGAATATGCAAAATCAGAAAGAAGTCAACGTAGAAATCCAAATGAAGCAGGTGGTCTGTTCTTAAAATATGATATTAGAGGTCAAATTGGTAGTGGATCATTTGCAAAAGTACATCGTGCTCTACATAAAAAAACTGGTGAATGGAGTGCAGTTAAAATCATTGATAAGAAAAGATTCAAACATAGTCAAACGACTATGTTATTGTTACAGAGAGAAATCATGATTATGAAGGCTCTTGATAATGTGAGTCTTATCTACTTCCTGGTTTCACCACGATACCTCTACAACAGCCTGCTTGCGTTTGTACTGACGTGTGGGCTTATATAATTGCTATCCGTGAACAGCCGTATATTGTCAAATTCCATGAAGGTTTTGAAGATGAGAATACAGTGTGGCTCGTGATAGAATATGTCTCTGGTGGCGATCTACTTGATTTCGTGATCAATAAGGGCGGTCTCAGTACGTATGGAAGTGAAGGGCAGCAATTAAGAGTTTTTCTAATTTTTGCTGAGCTTATGCTGAACAGGCGAATATGAAGCGTCGGATGTCGCACTACAAGTGTGCGAAGCGATGTCTTACTTACATCAGCAAGGCGTCGCGCATCGTGATCTTAAGCCTGAGGTAGGATCGACTTCCTTCTGACTGAGACTGTGTAGATGAGCGGAAGTTGACTGACTATAACGTATACAGAACATCTTGATGACAAAAGGACCTCAGCCTCGATGTAAGATTGCAGACTTTGGATTGGCCAAATTACCCGGAGCAGATGTAAGTTTTCTTTGAAGCGGGTGTTCATTGTGTAATTCATCTTAACGTCCCCCCACTATCGCTGCCCCTATAACGTTATAGACTTTCCTCAAAACGATGTGTGGCACACCAACATACCTAGCTCCTGAAGTCATTCTACAATATTCCGATAGCCCAGGATATAGTTTCGCAGTTGATGCTTGGTCAGTTGGCGTTATCATTTATTCTTGCATAGCCAATGCGAGTCCTTTTCAAGAAGATGAAGCTCTACCTTTAGTGGAAAGAATGAAGACTCGTACGCCTGATATAGATTTACTATGGGAGATGGGATGCTCTCATGCGGCAGTAGACTTTGTTTCGCGATTTATGCAGCGTGACCCTGCGAAGCGCATGACTGTCTGTAAGTGGCCTCTCTCTCCCTCTTTTCTTCCCCTTCCTTCTACTGATTCAGGTTCTTCTGTTCTCGGTACAGACGATGCTATTAATCATCCCTGGCTGTTTGAGCATAGACGCGAGCGAGCTCTTACGAAGAGACAATCATCTCTAACTCGTCTGCCAGGGTCGTTTCAATCATCTGGCGGATCGCAACAAAGGCGAAAAGCTGCTCCAGCTGGAAGGCACCTCACTACGGTTACAAGTTCTCGGGTTACTCCGCCGCCACCAGAACCCCCTCGTGTCGACTATACTGCTCCTGATTCTGCAAATGCCCCTGCATCCAACTGGTCTTCCATGGGATCGCTCTCCCGCTCACATACTCTTACAGACGACGAGAATAGCGATGTCGTATCTGAAGCACCCTCATATAGTCAACGTTTGCAACGTCTACGTATTGAAAGTGATTTTGAAACGACCCAAGAACAGGGCATAGACCCGTTTGTTGTTCAAGATAGTCAAGACTCAAGTGAGGGACAAAGTAAAATTAGCTTGCTTGCAGAGGATTTCACACCTCCGGCCGCTGCTCCTATGGGGTCAAATGTCGATTCTACCATTTACTCGCAAGCTGGCATCAAACGTAAATTACCTACATCAGCTTTCTCGTCCGATGAGTCAATGCAAGCTATGCCACAAGGAGAATCGCAGCAGTCGACAACAACGTCGAATGGGGTTGTTATTGGTAACGGGAGTGCTATAGCGCCGGTACCCCCAGCCATGTCGTCCGAACTTCAGTCTGTCTTAGCGGCTGAGCCTGCCCGGATAGAGATGTCGAACAATATCATAGCAGCAGATTACGCAATTCGTGATCGGAAAGTCTCGTCCGCATCATCCGACAGCTCGCTTTCACCAGTCGAAGAAAGTCCGCCCAAAAGCACGCCAAAAAATGCACCTTTGAATACCAAGAGTACCAATAGTAGCGGTCGCAAAAGAAGCACGTCTGCTACGCCTAAAACAGTAACTAAAGCAGCATCTCAAGCGCCAGCGAGACGCTCTACTAGGTTGAGCGCTGCTCATCCTACACCCACGCAATACGCAGAAAGCGAAAGTGAAGATGGAAAAGCTTCTTCATCCGCTCGCAAGCCAAGTAGAGCTCGCAAGCAGAGAAGGCTTAGTACTCAGCCATCTAATTGAGTCACGCTCTAGTACGGTTGGCGAACGTGTTCTTCCGAGATAACCTATCATTCAATACAACCCTGCAGTCGGCAGATCTCATGTATCCATAGTCAAGATTATTTTTCATATCTACCATTCTATCAACGATAGAGCTCGGCGCTCCCCCACGTTATATCTTCCGAGTGATTTACCAAGACTACCAATTTCTAGCATGCTTTTAGACTATCAGTAGCATCGTTACTCTTTCCTAGCATTTTTCTTCTCCTTCAAGCTTCGCAAATCACACTATTTCATCCAGAACAAACGGGTACATTGTAGATCTTACACTTCTCACGATTATAAAGTTACACCATGAATGATGAAACGACTATTGCTTATACGACTAGCATGCTTTTCCTTCTTCATTTGCCAGTGTATACATGTTTCTCGCCACTTGACTTGTTCGTCTTGCCGAAACTCGATCATCAGTTGCGAACCAAGCTCCTCGAGATTTGTAGACCTTCGCAGGTTGCATTACATCCATCTGTTGTCCCATAACATGTTCAGGCCATGCATAGATCTGCACAACGGTCAAGTGAAGCAAATCGTCGGAGGCACGCTCCGTGATGACCAGCAAGATTTACGGACAAACTTCGTAGCTACGTACGGGGGTATATACCTTGTTGAAACCTGGTAGAAGATAGACTTATTGCTACAACTTACAATATCATTAGGCAACCTCCTTCCTATTTCGCGAGCTTATATCGAAAGCATAACCTTCGAGGCGGCCATATCATCAAGCTTGGACCTGGGAACGATGAAGCTGCTAGGGAAGCTCTACAAGCATGGCCAGGTAGGCTCAACATCCTGTATTGTACGAACAAAGTCCACTAAACCTTTGCTTTCATGTGAAATGTGAAACATCAAGATGGAATGCATCTGGGAGGAGGCATTACAGCGGACAATGCACAAGCATGGATTGATGCAGGAGCCGAGAAAGTCATAGTGACTTCATACCTTTTCCCACATGCGAAATTTAGTTTAGAGCGGTTGCAAGACTTATCACAACGAGTGGGAAAGGACAGGCTTGTAGTGGATGTCAGGTAGGATTACCCCGTGATACCTAATATTACGCGTGTTTTAATGAAAAGGAGCCCTATTTCAGCTGTCGGCGGAAAGGTGACAAATGGATAGTCGCCATGAATAGATGGCAGGATCTGACAGACATGGAAGTGAATCAAGGTAAGACACGATCATATCCGTAAAGACTTGGGTCAGTAGCAGCTGAAGGAGGCCATCCCTCTTAGAATCGCTGGACCTACTCAGTGAATATTGCAGCGAGTTTCTGATCCATGCTGCGGATGTCGAAGGGCTCTGTCAAGGAATAGACGAAGATCTCGTTCGGAGTAGGTTTCCTGTTCTATTTACCCTTGCAGGCAGGCAGAGAGTACTAAGCCTTTTCGAAAAGGTTTGGGGAAATGGGTGCGGATACCAACGACTTATGCAGGTGGAGCGAGAGGTAAGCTTTCTCTCACGTTTCCACAACAATTCGAACACTAATCCATGCTCCTACACCTAGACATCAGTGATCTAGAGAAAGTAGCAAAAGCGTCCAACGGTAACGTACATTTGACGTACGGAAGCGCTCTAGATATATTCGGCGGAACAGGTGTCACACTAGAAGAGTTGGTTCAATGGAACAAGACGCACGAAGCGTCATAGATTTGCAATGGCAGCATAAAAACGCTCATTTCCTGGGTACAAAGGCATTGAGCCTCTCGCATGTCGCCTGAGATGAGTTGACATGCAGGTGTAGCCGAGTTCTACTGCAGATGAAGAATAAGCAAGACAAGGATAAAAATGGGAAAGGTGTAGTACGCGAATGATTGCAAATTGACGACACAAGCTAGACGAAAAACACCAACTACTCCCCAACTTCACGATTCCACACCGCACACAATACAAGAGATACAAACTTCATGCGTCCCAAATCTGCCAAAACAGGAAAATTGCCCTCTATCGCACGAATCTAGCCTTGTGTAGATTTGTCCTTCATACATTCTTGCCCTTCTTCTTCATGTACGATGTCCTTTAACGACGCTCTGTAGAATGAGTACACTTCCTGCCTCTCCACTAACAACCACAGCTGATCCTACATCTCCTAATGTTTTCCTAACTTCAGAAGAAGCAGCAATGCCCAAAGATTGAATACCATGGCCATTGACAACCTTTTCCTTTAGGTACTGCTCAAGCTCAACTCGATGAGAAGGTGCCGAATGTCTAGATCTTCCAGCTATGACGAGAACTGCATCTTTGCCATTCGAAGCAAGAGAAGCCAGCTTGTGCATCGTAGTTTTCAGTGGCGTAGAGGTACTAACTGTCTCAAAGCGGATACGGGCGATAGCAGCAGGGTGTAAAGGTGTTGCAGTACTTTCTTCTCCTTCATTCTCTTCCAGCATAGCAGAAGGGAAGTAGCGAGCCAGAGCCAAATTATCAGCAGTGTCCGAAGCGAGTCTATGCTGAGTACCTTGTGCAGTTCCACCATAGACAGTATCTTGAGCACCAAGACCAGCACCAATGGTGAATTGATTATGTGACGGGGTGAGCGGACTGGTACTACCAGCTGCTTCACTGGCTTGTCCAGTCTCGGACGATTCAATCTTGCCCAAGTCTGCTTCCGGAGCCACCTTGACAAATCGCACGACAGTAGCCGAGATATGCTGATTATTCGCGACGAGCTGAACTACAAAGTCTAGAGCAGCGCGATCATCCGGACCACCATGGAAGGGTAAGAAAATATGTTGAACATTTCTTCCAGCAAGAGATTGTGATTGTGCCGGAGAAGTACCACCATTGCCATCCATCGAATCCGTAGATGTAACACCTCTATCCAGGAACAAGCCAACATCCGAGCTTGATTCCATGAAGACTTTCCTAACGAAATTGGCATATTGAGGTGATCTTTCAATAGATTGTTGTCCGAAAATAGATTCAAAAGGATTTCCAGAAGGTCCATCATGTTCAGGATCTAGACTTGTACCAGCGACCCATGGAATGACTAGTAAATCTGCATTTGTCTCCATAGCATGAGCAGCGACTGTATCTGCATATTCTTCGGTAGGGACAATTGTCATTGATGTGGTATGAGGGATAAAAGCAAGATTTGCAAAAGCAGAAAAGATATTGAGGATTGCATCTGCTCTTTTAGTGACTTCTGATTCCGAGGCTCGAAGTAAAGCAGATGTTCGATCTGAGAGTGCCAAAAGTCTGAATGCATCGACCGAAATCTTGGATAGGAAACCAGAAGTGGAAGAACCACTGGCGACGTTCTGTTTGTTCTGCTGTTCCTTCGATAAAACATTGACAGCGTCGGTAGAGTCCTGTCCAACAGACTTTTCTCCATCTTCCGACGATGAGGATGAACCTTGAGTAAACGAGGTCGTGTGCAACGAAGATGGTGCATGAGATGATTGAAGCAACTTGACAAAAGTCATCATAGAAGGAAGACTCTCCAATCTTTCCAAAACAACCATAAATCGTCTTCTAAAGTGTTCTTCTTCTCCTTTACCATCTTGACGGGTTACTCCAAATGCAAACTTATCTCCAGATTCATTTTCACTTTCTTTACCTTTTCCATCACCTTTAGATCCACCAGCGGCCCCGTCGATATTTCCACCAGCAGCGAGTGCCATCTTATTGCGCCAATATCGTTCAGGATAGAATGTAGTAGTAAGGGGAGTAGTGACAAAAGTAGTGACGAGGGCCATAACGACAAACATGGCAAATACTGCATTGTTCAAAATACCAGCTTGTAGACCGATATTGAGGACAATAAGTTCGACGAGTCTGAACAAGTAGATGAAAATGATTAGTATTTGGAGAAGCAGGTAAGGGTATCGTGAAGGACAATGAAAGCTTAAACTCACCCTTTACAAGCCATCAAACTACCAATAGCAGCACTCTCCCTCCAATCAAATCCAGTCAATTTAGCCACAGTAGCACAACTAATAAATTTACTAAAAAAAGCAACAACACAAACACAAACAACCCAACCCCAAATAGAACCATTATTTAATAAACCTAAATCAGTTTTCAATCCAGATAAAGCAAAATAAATAGGAATAAATAATATTGTAATCAAATCTTCCATTTTTTCTGTTACTATAGCTGCAAAACCTGCATGATGTGGTATAACGATTAAACCTGCTAAAAAAGATCCAAAAATAGCATGAATACCAATAATATCTGTTATAAATGCAGTTGCGAAAACAATGAAAAAGATCAACATCATAATGCTTGCTGTTGGACCATTTTCAAAAGAACCTGTCTTGCGACAGGCTAGCAGAAAGAGGGGTCGAACGATGAACCAGAGGAGTAGAACTAGACCGACTGCGCAGAGAAGGATGTATACTGCTGTCACGCCACTTCCTGCGTTGGCAAGTGCAACGGACAAGGCGAGGAGCTAAATGAACGAGAGGAACTATGTCAGTTCGCCAGTTCTGTGACGATATACGAGAGTTCTTCCACCGGCTTACAATCCATCCTACGACATCGTTGGCTACACCAGCGGCTAGTGTAGTGAGGCCAACGGGATTCGACAGCAATTTCAGTTCAGTCAGGATTCTCGCCAGAACAGGGAAGGCGGTGATGCTGCAAGCGTAATTTTTCAGCTAATCCTATCCACCTACACTATGAAGATGGATCACTCACGCCATAGCAGTTCCAATGAACAGCAAGAAAATACCAAAGTCGACCTGTTCCGTATTGACAAAGTTGTTATAGATACCAACAGATACCGCGGCTCCCAATCCAAATGGAATGATCAGACCGCAAAGCGATACTCCAATAGCGGATCTAGCATTCTTCTTGAATATGCTGAAATCAGCTTCAAGGCCGACGAGAAAGAGGAAGAGGACCAGACCGATATTGGCTACTAGTGTCAGATTCGGTATGGAAACAGGGGGGAAGATGGCGGCGGTGAAACCTGGGATGCGACCCATGATGGAGGGGCCGAGGACGATACCGCCGATGACCTCGCTGATGACCTGCGGAGGATGGTAGATTGTGTCAGTATGGTGCATACTCTGAGTATGCTCGGAAGATGGGTGGTATAAGGGGGATATGAGAAGGCCTAGACCGCACTTCAGACACGTGCGCATGGATGGGCTGAGCGGCCAAAGTATGGCCCAGATAATGCGAGAGGACGACAGTTCGACACTTCATACGAGCTTTGTAGTGCCTGCAACCTGTCAAGCCGGCGTCCTAGTAATGCCCGCACCCAAGTGACCCAGTGCAATCAATATGCGCGTGAATTGGCGGTGCCCATCTGGTCCGATCGCGCCATGCGGGTGAGGAGGGAGGGAGAGAAGGAGAGGAGAATATGATAGCATCTCATGGTAGATTGCAGAATGGCAGAGTATATCCTAGGAATGGATGAGTCGCAATCATCTCCCCATGCTCGCTCGTACCCACCTTTGGCTGACGGAGTCTTGCGAGTGGCCATGACAGCAGTTTCGAGAGGGCGACAATGATGAATGCCTGGATGAGAAAGAGCCTGATTGGATCTGTCGGGCTGTAGGTGTTTGGGGTGATGGCACCTTTATCGAGGATGGACTGGGCAGCCGCCTTCTTGGGGGGCGCAGTGGCTGCTATCGAGAGCGTGAGGATGTCGCCTGCTGTTGCGGTGAGCGTCGGGGTGAAGGTGGTCAGGCGAGTGAGGAGGGTTGAAGTAACATTGGCGAGGGGCGTTGGGGTGGCCATGTTGGTAGGATGTCCTATCCTATCCTATGGTATAGCCCTTCTTTCCCTTCTGTCCTTCCTCCTCTCGATGCGATAATGGGAGTAGCTGCAGGCGTCCAATCTCGAGCACAAGTTGAGTGCGGATCCAGTGAGCAGGACCGAAGCAGACAGAGATGCGAGATGCCACTCGAATGCTCTTCACGCCATCACCACCTCGTCCATCCGTTGACTGAAAGGAGAGTCTTTACCTCCTCTCCTTCTCCCTTCTCTTGGACAGCCCTTTCTCGATCAGCCCATACATCTGCTATCCTCCTTTCTCGTGAATCTTCCCATGCCTTTCTGCTCCTTTGACTTTCCGCACACTTCACAACTGGATGCAGACCGGGCTATGGCAGTGTTTGCATGCTTGACTTCGCATCGCGCAACTCAGACTGCAGACGCACACACACGTGATTATAGTAACGCCACTGTATGACTCCTTATCATGCTAATGTATCTAATCACCATCACTCCTCATTCTCTCTCGCTCTCCTCTCCGCCCTTCTCTTACCCTGTCCCATAGCCCACCTCTCATTCACAACTTCAACAAGCTCACTCCTGCCTCGTGCAAGTAAAGGCGTGTACTTTCCAGCTCGAATCACTTTCCCACCTCCAACTTGAATCTCAATCATATGTTTCTTCTTATCCTCTTTTTTATTATCTTCCTCTTCTTCTCCTTCCTGTTCTCCCTTCCTCCTTGATGCGGCATCAGAGGAAGACCGTCCAGTCTCTAGATATGCCCTCATGAAATGTGTTGAAATAGCTTCTTTAATCCGTAACTGAGTATTCTCAAATTTCATCTCTTGATAACATTTAGATTCTTCTAAATCTTTACCTTTAATAAGCTCATCTTGTCTCCATTTAAGATTACTTTCTTCACTGAAGGCACAATCCCATAATACTAGTGGTAGATCAGATGCCATTTCATATTGCGGTTTACTTGAGACGACCGGTAGATTTGGATTCACGTCTAGTGCCTTGCTTGTCATGCTATCATCGCCCATTGGAGATCTTTCATTCGCATAGCCAGTGTTGAGGAGCGCATCTATAACTGACGGTTTTTCCTGACCACTTCCAACTAGGAAAAGAACAGCCATGATATGCCTAACTTGATGGTAGAGGAAGGCACTCCCTTTTAGATCAAACACATACATTTCCTCTCTATCTTCTCCACTTGGTTCTTCAGTGAAGCCTTCAGGTGTTGGATTGACAGGTGATATAGTAGCACTCATTACATTTCGATAGAAATTGGTAATTTGCTTAGTAGCGTCCACTTTGCATAAATTTCTAAAATCATGTTCCCCTATAAGTCTATTAGCTGCATCTTGCATTCTTTGTATATTCAGAGTTGATCTTCTCGTAGGTAAATCTGCCGTAGAAGGAGTGGTGGAAGTAGTAGACCTAGACATAGATAATTGAGGTGCAGTAAAGAAATACTTGTAATGACGATGTCGACATGAAAATCTAGCATCGAAACTATCATCAACAGCTGACCATCCTAATATCCTAATAGAACTAGGTAATACTCTATTTAATAAAGACATATAAGGTAATTCCTCTCTTTTTTTCTTCTTCTTTAAGTCAATTTTCTTCCTTTCTTCTGGATCTTCAATTTCATCTAGGTTCAACTCGGCAGGGGGATTGATTGCACTTCTCCAACCTGGTATTTTAGAAATAGATGCTTCTTCTTCACTAAGTTGACTTCTAATAAATAAAGAAATAACTTGACCAGCTGCAGAAACACCTCTATCTGTTCTGCCACATCTACTAAAACCTAATTTTTCCATATCTCTTTTTTCTGATTCTTTGATTAATCTAGATGCCACTAGTGCATCTAATAATACTCCTTCTACGGTAGGTAATGCGTTAGCACTCCCGTTATTTCCACTACTATTCGTGCTAGTCTCCATACGAGTAGTATTCGAAGCATTCGCTTTCGAAGAGGATGAAGAAGGAATGGATAAGATGCCTGAAGGAGGTTCATCATTCTGTAATGCTAATCCACCATATAACCATCCTTCATAGCAAAATCTTAATGCTATTTTTCGAGTTCCATACTTGTCGAAAAACGCATCAGGTGACGAAGATGATATTGATGTTGATCCTGCTTTGGCTGAATCACCATCTCCATTTCCTGTTGATGTAATTAAACGAGCTTGCTTCTTAATAAGCTTGCGCTCCGCTTTGCTTTGTGGTGGTTTGGCTGAAGAAGTCGTTGCTGGTGTTACAGTCGGAGGATGATCGAGTGTAGCATGAGATGTAGTAGGCAATGTACCATCAACAGCAGAAGCAGCAACGTCTTCCTCCTTCCGATTAGAAGATAAGATCTTCGCTTGTGCACGTTCCAACTCAGCTATTCGAGCTAGTAATTCTTCTCTTGACTTGTTCGCATATAATGATGGATGGGTAACATAGGAACCAGCTTGTATTGAAGAACTGCTCACTGATGACATTGAGAAATATATGAGAGAACGTGTATTATTTAGAGCTTGATATCGCAGTTGACTCAGTAGAAGCATTCATGAACGAATTTGAGGGCAAAAAGAAAAGAAGTTGGACAAGAATCAAAGGTAAGGCACTATCTGAAATACGAAGATATGCAATGCAGTACGTATCCAAAATCTCTCCCATATTTCAGGAAAAGTTAAAGCAGATTAGGCATAGATAGACAAGAAAATGTTGCAGTGTATAGCCGTTATAGTTGCGAATAAAGTGTTACATTACTACCAAAAAAAACTGTTACAACGACGGCATAAATGGCAAGTAAAGCTACAAGTGCTACTATCAGGACAGGTATATAGCTCAACTTATAATTTTGACGACTGACCTCATGTGAATACTACCGTTTCATCCTTCAAATATGCTCTACTCCCTTAAATAATTCGAAAAAAGACCCCGACTAATTCTACTTGCCCTTCATAGAGCTGGAAGCACCTGCATTGGCAGGATGAGCTAAATCCATATCTCTATTCATTCTCATTCTATTAAGTATTTGGATAGCCCTGTCATCACCAGCACCAGGTTGTGTACCACCCGTTCCTCTTCCACCTCCGTTTCCTCCACCTAATCCTGGAAACCCACCTCCTAAAGCAGGTGCAAGAGCTTGCATTAATCTACTAGGTGAGGGCATTGGCGCTTGTCCAGCTGTGGTGATAGGTGTTGTTTGTCCACTCGGGACATCAAGCTTATCCCCACTTCCCGACGATGCTTGCGCACCATTTTGACCTGTCCCCGAAGAGGAAGAATGAGGTGGTTCTTCATATGCTTTCCATAATGCATATAATGAGAGTACCTCCTGAACTATCTCCAGCACTAGCGGAAGTTGAACATTCAATGAAGCCAGAAAGGTTATTGGATCGGTCGTTCCTCTCGGCGCTGTTGATAGAGGCGGTTTAGGAGCGATAGCTGGGGGATCACTACCCGATAGAGGGCTACTAGGCATAGATGCTGATATATTATTGCCAGGCGTGAGACCTGTCACACCGCCATTACTGCTGAAACTGTTGCTCGACGCAGACAGATTACCTTGGACTGTCGAACTGAAAGAAGATCCTCGTATGCGCTTTGCGTCAGGTTCTCCTGTATCTGTATTACGATTGGCTACAGCATTTCCAGGTGATTTAGTAGGAGTTGCACCCTTGACTGTATTGAGTAGGTTCGGTGGGAAATGTAATGAAAATGCTAAATAGATTGAGGCAGTTGCAATCAGGTGTGGAGGGTATAGGAGGCAGAGCTCCGATCTATATGTATCATTCAACACGAACCTAAGATTCCATATTATATCTTAGCTTGTTGTGTTAGATTAGTGAAGTTACAGTTATTCACTCACCAAGCCATCTGCATGGAATTGTCATCCATATCCAGCATTGTCTTTCGAGCAGGAATCGGTCCGCTATCTCTTCCAGTCATGTGAATGAGCGATCGATACGGATGGTACACTATGAGATGAAACTCCAGGTCCTCAATCAGGTCTACGAACGAAAGTTTAGATTCAGCGGAACGCGCTACAAGATTAGCATTATCAGGGAAGCTGTACTAACAGAACTCCATTTCTGCCAACTTTGTGGAGTCCGTTGGAAAGTTGGTGATGCCATACTCTAAACAGGAAGAGCATAAGTCTCCTTCAGCCTGTGAATAATCAGATTGCTCAGATCGTAAGCAATACCTGTGAAGGTGGCTCTCGCTTCGGAGACTACGACTTTTATGTGTATTGCCGTCTCCTCGGCCTTGGCGGCGACATAAACACAGGCCGCTGCTACCAACGGCAGATCCGTTTCTATGAGGCACGTCAGATGTTGAGGTCTGGAATATTATATTTTCGAATCTTACTTACCGCAGTACGAATTCTTTAGATAGAACCGCCTTAAGTAGACCACAGCAGTCGCCACGACTTGCTGTCGGAGAGAAAGCCTTTTGCCAATTTTCTGAATGGCTGGATATACATATCAGATCTCTTGAGAAGCTTTAGTGTTTGTAATATGCATGTTGTATTGCATACCATTTGCACTGAATATAGCTATCCAAGCGATCTCTTGGGCAGTGGCATACTTGAGGTCTATTGCTCTTGCGTAGGACAGGGCACCTCTGTCGACAAGCCAGTTATTGCTGACGGATGGAAGTAGCAGATTGTATCAGCTAACTTGATTGGCTTCTATTCCAGCGCAGGCTACTCACGCATGTGAAGAGCGATAGAAGTCGGCCGCCATCTATTTGTCTGACTGGCTGGAGATGCCATGTAGTTGTACGGTAATCCGGAATCACCTAAAAGTCCATGAGCAGCGTTCACATTCGGAGATTCATCGTTGAATGTGAGGTTTGCGGTAGTGCATAGTCTGTGTAAGGTAGCAAAAGAAGCTGCATCATCAGCTTCATGTTCCGCTTCGTGTAGCCCGATCACGTCGTCTTCAGCGAAATAATGCTTGAAGGACTACACCTCGACTTCCGTGCAATTGCCGACGAGACAGCATGAATATCTTCAACGACGAGGTGAGAAGGTTGCTCCAGAGGCTGCTGAATTGATGCTGATGTTATCCACCTTGCTCTGGGTCAGGCCACGCAAGAGCGTGCTGAAAATGTGAGCATTGACGCGCTGCAGCTGGACCTGCTGGAGTTTCCGGCCAGGAAGCTGGGTTTGTAGTGCAATAGACTGATGATTACTCTTTGCTGCACATGATAGGCCCGTCTCAGCTCTTTCGTCGGAGCTATCGCCCTGGGCGACCTCGTAAAGTCGACACTCGGCCCAAAAGGCATGAACAAGATCCTGCACTCTGTCAGCACAGGCGACGTGACAGTCACAAACGACGGAGCCACAATCCTAAAGAGCATAGCATTGGATAATCCCGCTGCTAAGATTCTAGTCAATATCTCAAAAGTCCAAGATGATGAAGTCGGCGATGGTACTACTAGTGTCTGTGTTTTAGGCGCCGAACTTCTGAGAGAGGCAGAGAAGCTCGTTGCACAAAGACTGCATCCACAAACCATCATTGATGGATATAGAATTGCAAGCCGAGAAGCCTTGAAAGCTCTGGAAGAAGCTGCCCAGGATCACGGGTAAGTGAAGCCTGTTGTATATGCCCTGTCGACCATAGTGTCTGACGCGCTCAAATTGTCTGCCTAACAGTGCCAGCAAAGAAGCTTTCAGAGAAGATCTCATGAACATTGCAAGGACGACATTATCATCAAAAGTACTTTCAGCAGATAAAGACTATTTCGCTGAACTTGCAGTGAACGCTGTCATGCGTCTGAAAGGCTCAACAGACCTCGACCATATCCAAATTATCAAGAAACCAGGTGGCAAGCTACGCGATTCCTACCTTGATGAAGGCTTTATCCTGGATAAGAAGATCAGTGTGAATTGCCCAAGACGGATGGAGAATGCTAAAATCATGATTGCAAATACATCAATGGACACGGACAAGATCAAGATCTTTGGTGCCAGAATGAAAGTCGACAGTACAGGCAAGCTAGCGGAACTTGAGCGTGCAGAGAGAGAAAAGATGAAAGCCAAGGTTCAGAAAATCAAAGCGCATGGTATCAACTGCTTCGTTAATAGACAACTCGTCTATAACTACCCTGAATCGCTATTTGCGGCTGAGGGTATCATGTGCATCGAGCATGCAGACTTTGAAGGTGTAGAACGACTGGCATTGGTGACAGGAGGAGAGATTGCCAGTACCTTCGACTCACCAGAGCATGTCAAGCTTGGCAAGTGCGATCTCATTGAGGAAGTTATGATAGGAGAAGACCGAGTAAGTAGGCCCTGATAAACTGGGGAGATGCATTTAGCATCAGGCTTACTGACAACACGCCGAACAGCTCATCAAGTTCTCAGGTGTCGCGGATGGCCAAGCATGCACAGTGGTGCTGCGAGGAGCAACTTCACAGATGATAGATGAAGCCGACCGCTCGCTCCATGATGCACTATCGGTACTGTCACAAACAGTGAAAGAGACAAGAATCGTATACGGAGGTGGCTGCTCAGAGATGCTTATGGCAAACAGAGTTGATGACATTGCGAAAAGAACAGAAGGAAAACAAGCAATTGCTATCGAAGCTTTCGCTCGTGCTTTGCGTCAACTGCCTACTATCCTCTCGGACAATGCAGGTTACGACAGTGCAGATTTAGTTTCGCGGTTACGAGCAGCTCACTACGAAGGCAAGACGGATGCCGGTCTAGGTGGGTATCTAGAAGACGTAGCTCGCTGTTAGCTTTAGCTGACAGTCTTACCGCATTCTAGATATGTTCCAGGGGACCATCGGATCAATGAAAGAGCTGGGCGTGACGGAATCATATAAGCTGAAGAGGCAGGTAGTAGTTTCCGCCTCGGAAGCTTCTGAGATGATCCTAAGAGGTATGCATCGACATCCCGAAGGACAAGGAAAGCATGCTGACTTACTGAATAATCCGTTTAGTCGACGACATCTTACGGTCTGCGCCAAGGAAACGTGAAGGGCATTGATGATCTGTAGGGCCGAAAATCATAGATGTCTCGACAAAATGCAATACAGCAGTACGACTGTATATCTTGTGACTCTCTGTAGGAGTGATGAACCAGATGCGTCCTCTGCCCGCTTTGCGTTTGCTTCGGAGCGTCTACTACTCGGCTATCTTTTTTGCACGTGTCTTTCATTCGGTCTGCACTGCAGTTGCACGTCTTGCCTCCGTATCACATTGACCGGGCACTCTAGGCGAAGGAGGCACAGTGGGAAGTCTTTCTGGTGGAATGAGGCCATGAGGCCCACAATGACGCCGCGACGGCAGACGCTGTCCAACGGCAGCTCATCCGCTGCCGCGGCCGCGAAGCCGCCCAGCATGAGCAGAGCAACGACTAGCACAGGTCAAATGCCGGTCTCCAAGTTCGCATCATGCTTTCAGGCGATATTCAAGGGCACAGAGAAGCCTGCTCCCTACAAGGCAGAAGATCCGGAACGATTCTACTTCGACTTGTTCTGCTTGAGCGTAGATAAGCCGTACCTGCTTGGACTGGCGAACGAAGTACCCGACGCTCAGCTTGTGGAAAGCGGGCCTATAAAGGTGCGGGGCGAACAGTGTCGGCTGAAATGAATGTTCCAGCTAACTGTGGAAGCATTTGACAGAACAATGTCCGCGAACTCTTCTTCTATGCTGTCAAATGCATCAAGACAAGCGAGATTGACGACCCAAGACTACCTAACCTGATCGAGGTAGGCAATACCCTGTATGCAAAGAAGCGGACTTATCATCTAATAGCTGTTTCGTTGCTAGGTCCTGCACACATGTCTGCAATCCTTTCTTTCCCGGGATCTGCCGAACTATAGCTTCGATATCATGAGCCTTCTGGCTGGCTCTTTAGAACAAGCCGACATCGTCTTCCCCGACTTTGTGACTGGCTTGGACGGAATACTACAGAATATAGAGGCCCCACCCGAACTCAAGGAACGCACCTTGGCCTTAACTCTACTCTTCGTGACATCCATCAACCAGGGTTCCGTCAATTCCTATTTCTTGCGGAGGGATCTCTTCAGCAGTGTTGTCAAGGTAAGGGATTGCTGTAAATTTCCAGGCTATAACATCGTAGTTGGCTTTACTGAAGCTGTTGCATCTACTTACCCATATACAGCTTGTATCCGACCCCAGGACGGCCCAAATGGCAGCAGACAGTTTCCTAATGCTGGGTATACTCGCAAACTACCATAAATATGAAGCTCGTAATGCGATGCTAGTACGTTTTGAAGATTTGGTAGACGAAGGAATCATGAAGAGGGTGCGGGAAGCCGCGTCCATATCTCTGGTGCAAGCGAGAGAGTGAGACTACGTCTTCGCCAAATTTCATATACTTCAAACCAGTCTGACCACGCCCTCCCCGGCAGTGCTTATCTCGCCAAGGTAGATGACTCCCCTGTGTCGTTTGCTTCCAATGTGGTGTCTCTAGTCTCTTCGTTCCGTCTGCTCACGTCGCCGGCCAAAGCAAGTGTGCAAAATGGTACAGCAGCGGGCGGGAAGGACGAGAACGTGTTTGCCGAACTGTAAGTGTCAAGGACTTGTTATGCAATCATCGCAGTCCAGCCTGAGTGAAGTGCTTTGCAGACCACTCGAGCTTGTGGCCATCATGCTGCCAATATATGATCTTGTTAACAGCAATAAGGCCTTTTCGTCGTTCCTGTTGCATGATAAACCTTCCGAAGACTCGCCAGGTAGGTTGGAACGGAGACCTACAGTGATAGCTGGACTACATAGCCACTAACAACCTGTACCAGCAGAGCCTTCATTCATTCCTACACTCATTAGCTTTACGTCCTATCTAGCTACGCATGCAGCAGTGACAGCGCGATCAAAGGCATATTCACGGCTAGCCTTCATCATCATTAGCATACTAGCCGAAGAGGGTCCACAACTATTGATGTCAGCCGATCAGGCCTGTTCCGTCCGGATATGTCGGCAGGTGAGTCATTACCAATCGAAAGTCTCCTGAATGATGACTTAACGGCATTCAACAGAGACAACCGGCACTTTCGGTATCCAATAACAGCAAACGCCCTCCAATATGCAGTATCCTCGATTCTATAGTCCAGTTTCTGCGCTTTAACATGGTCAGGAAAAGCTTTGATGTCTCCACGTACCTGTGAGCATCATGATACGAGAATTTGTGCCATGGAACCATTGCTGACACGCAGTATTTCGCCTAGTCTGGTTCTACGACTGGCTCACAAACTCATGCACCAGCTAAAGACCAGCCGAATACGCCTAGATTACGATTGGCAGCCCCTAGTGCAAGCCATCATTTCATTAGCAAGCTTCCTTGTCACCCGTCAAGTCGAACTCAGTGACCTACCACAGATAGAAGATCTGATTAATCAAGTTCTGCTGACCCTTGACTTTGCTGTGGTTTGGGCCGATGTGATCCTGCCTGACATGGAAGCGATTTCACAGTTGCTATACGAAGTACTCCGAGCCGACGTGACTCTATCCAAGCTGGGTTCTTTAACTTCAAAAGTCCCTGAAACTCCGCCGATCGTGCCTCCTTCACCAAGACTCGGAATGAGCTCTCCTTCAATACGGAGAAATAGTAGCAGCGGTCTCGCCACTCCCAAAAGCCCTTCACTTTCCAGTAGTCCTTCTTTCCTCTCAAGTATGGCCCCGCTCGAGCCGACAGGTCCCGCAGCAGACAGTATACGCAACTTGTCCGTAGTGAGATCGCATTTTGGAGGCAAGATTGAAGATGTTCGTGAGAAGAATGGAAATAGAGCTATTGATAGTCAACAGATCCTGAATATCATCAAGTCCTCTATGGATGGCCTGGACTTGCGGGAAAGTATGGCTTTGGAAGAGATAGGCATGAGGTATGTTGGATTGCTTGGCCATATTTTTCGACCTGTATATGGGAGATCGAGCTGACGGCGTTCACCAATGCTAATACAGGCGTTACAATGAATCTGAACAGGAAGCATTCTTCCTGGAGCTCGTGCCGATAGTAGCAAAAGACATACTGAAACTTTCGTCAGGGTATTAGAAGAAGACTGCAAGCGAAGAATTAGTGTCGTTATTCCGTCGTTGATAGTTGAGTTGGGTCGGAGTATCAGTCAGTATGTTGTTAGGAAGCGAAAAAGTAGTATCAAATTAACAAGCTGGGAAGCTGAATCCATGTTCTGAGGCGTCCTTGTAACGCTTAGATGGCCTCTCGGTAAAGGGCAGCCGCGCCGACCGAAGTAGTACGAAAATAGGCACGAAGAGGAAGACAACAGGCGGCAACTCGTCTATGCTGCTGGCACTCATACCGCCGCCTCAATACGCGACCACGAACGTACTCACTTTTTCCCGGACTGACGCACGTTCGCCAACGCCACCACTTTCGACCAAGCACGTGCACCTTTACTGAAGAGACCAAAACAAAGCAGGAAAGACTCGATATGTACTTTGTCGATACACTAACTTCACCACTAATGCATTATCACCAAGACCAGCTCCAACAAAATCAGGAGAGTCCGTACACTTCAGCTGTCCGGCCAACTGTCGCACCAGGTGATCCTCGCTATCGACGCGAAATCAAGGATCAGAAAGGCGAGTCAAAGCTTCGCGCCGCTGCACTTTCACTGCATACATTAGCAAAATGGACTATGAAAGAAGTCCGAAGCTTCGTACTCTCATCGTAACGGAAAATTTCTTGCCTAAAGTCGACGGCGTAACACGCACACTTTCGCGCTTACTGGAACATCTGCAAAAAGAGGGTCACGAAGCTTTATTGCTAGGTCCTAGTAGTAATATGTGAGGGTTTCCAGTATAGCTAGATCCCCGAACACTTTCCTGACAGAAAAAAACCCATGCTCGGGGTAGTGAAACATACGCTGGTCACCAAGTTACAGGAGCCAAATACTGTATCCCACTATGGTTTTATCCAGGTGTAGGGTTTTCAGGGAGCTGTATTGGACTCAAGTTACAGTAGCTGAGTTAAGCATGCTTCCAGCTCAGCTTGAACTTCTTTCGACCCGATTTCTTGCGGAAAGCAGTGGCATTCGAGCCAGACGTAATTCACTACGTGTGTGGACCCAATCTCACCGTCATGTAATCCCTTTATATGCTGAAGCAGATGTAACAGGTAGATCCCATTTGGCTCTCTGCGCAGGCGCAGCCAATTCTCGAATATGCTTTGCCCGATTGCGTCTCAGTCGCTTCGGTAGGATCAGCCACCAGTCAGACTATTTCACGACACTTACTTTCATTCTATCGTGTGAAGTACCATACAAACCTAGCCAGATACGCTCGCGACTACGGGTTCGGATGGCTAGCTGAGATTATGTGGGCGTTGCAAAGGAGATTGCACGGACATTGCATGGCTACTTTCTGCCCGAGTCATTCGACACGAAACATGCTCGTTTCGCAAGACTTCAACAACTTGCGTCTTTGGCCCAGAGGCATTGACACATCGCTATTTACTCCTACAAGGCGTAACCCCAATCTCAGGAGACGTTGGCTAGCATCTGTGCCACCAGCATCAAAAGGGAAAGTCACTGAAGGCATAATCATAACATACGTTGGACGACTGTCTACCGAGAAGAACATCGACCTCCTGATCAACGCCTTCATCAGGTTGAAGGGCAAACTTAATGAAGTAGCAGGAGAAGTGCCAACTTGCCGCTTAGTTCTTGTCGGCGAAGGACCAGCTCGTAAGCGGCTGGAAGATCAGACGAAAGATCTCGATGTGATATTCATGGGATACCAGAAAGGAGAGGCATTAGCGGAATGTTATGCGAGTTCCGATATTTTTGCTTTTCCAAGTCACTCCGAGACGTTCGGAAACGTAGTATTGGAAGCAATGGCTAGTGGATTACCTATTGTCGGTCTCCAGGCAGAAGGTATCTCAGATTTAGTAGAAAACGGTAGTACAGGTACTGTTCAAAGTCCATAACTATAGCCTCATTCGGAAGGAGTACTAATTCGGCCTTGCTGTAGGCTTTCTTTTACAGCTGGAAAACCTGCCTGGTGCACAACTAGCGAAGAACGCTGACGGTATACCATCTAACGTCCAAGAGCTCTTCGAACCTAAAAGAGAATCTTTCGATCTAGCTGTTGATGGGTTCGCGAATTTACTTTTTACTTTGGTCGTGCATTCAGATCTTCGAAAGCGGTTGAGCGAAGCTGCTGTAGCGTATGCAGCGACTAGAACCTGGGATCAAGCGATGGATTGTCTACTCGATGGTGCGTCTGTCATTCAAAAGGAGGGGCTATTGAGGATCTGCTTTGCTGACAGATGTCTACTATAGGCTATAGGGAAGCTGCGACTCTTACTCGTCAAAAGCGGGCCGAAAAGTTATTCTCAGCATTATCCCGTACTTCGAGCACGATCAGCTTGCTAGATGTCAAGACAGAAGAACCACCATTTTTGGACACTGAAGAGAAACAGACGGAGGACAATATCGTATCAGGGAAATCTTCGTCTTCATCTTCTTCTAGTAGATTACTCTTTGGCCGCCCACCTATCAAGAAACTACTGCGAAGGTCAACAAGAACAGCATTGAAAGAATCTATCTCATATCGAGTCAAGAAAACGTTGAACAGGGAATATTTACTGGTTGGAAGAGAATCCGACTCGGCGGCGGAGAAAAGGCGCCATCCTGTTTATTTGAAATATTTCGTATTGTTTCTCGGTCTCCTTCTATTACTGGCCCGAACGTCTGAAACGGTTCTTAGTGTGTATGCTTCGTTTCAGACCTCACAAGCGGGAGTTCAGCCTATTTATAGCTAGATGATGTGCGAAATGATGAATGTTCCGGTTTAGTCTTGGCTTGCGAATAGTGTAAACCCGAAATGTGGCGTATGTAAATATGTGCGGGAAGCGAAGGCAATCACATCCGAAGTGGTGGTGATATTACGATGGAAGTGCACTAAGGGAGCATTAAGAAAGCATCGTCACGCAGACGGAAAGAGGAGCCCTGGCGTGGCATCCAAGACTATAGTACAAATAGGAAGGAGGGGACAAAAGACGTACAAAGCGCACGGCAGAGCAGGAGGAAACAGGTTTAAGCTATCCTATCGTGCGCAAAAACACAGCGCGTTGTGTGTGTATGTGTACGGTTTGAGGGTGTATATATGTGTGCTAAAACTAGAGTAAAGTTGGACGATATCGCAAGGACTAGGCAGATCTCGATTTGTACTTTTCCAGTAACGAATTCAACTACTCGTCATCGCTATCGGAAGAGGAATCGTCATCGGAAGAGGACTCCTCCTCAGAGGATGTTTCCTCAGTTGTCTGAGGTGCATTCTTCTTAGCGGGGACTGCTGAGGCTGGCTTAGGTAGAGGAGCTTTTTTTCCAACTGGAGTAGAAGTAGCAGCAGGAGGGGCAGCTGCACTCTTTGATTTAGCAGCTGCAGTATCCTTCTTTGCTGTTTTCGGTTCCTTCTTAGCCGGGGCAGGGGCAGCACTGGTAGAAGCTGGAGCAGCAGCAGATACCGAGGCCGACTTCTTCTCCTTCTTTGGTTTACCAGTGAGAGCAGCTTGAATAGCAGCGGCTTCAGTACCATCTACAGCCATTGAAGCATCTGTAGCAGCATCACCAGCAATAGCATCTTTACCCTTTTGAACATAATCAGCAGCTTTATCTCTAAAAGCAGCCATAGCAGCATCTGCTCTATCTTTGAAAGCTTTTTGTTTTTCTTCACCTAAAGCTTTCCATTGTTCAGAAATTTGTTGTAGTATCTCATTATAAGGTACTCCAGGATTATTTGCTTTAACATGTTCTCTAACTTCATTTTGAAAGAAAATATAAGCTGATGGTGGTCTTTTAGGAGCATCTGGATCTTTTAGTTTTTTGGCTTTTTTGCCTCGTTTCTTCTTTCCATTTGCATCTACTTCTGGATCGGATTCCTCTTCTGATTTAGATCGTTTGTTGGTGCCATTGCCTCCAGCAGCGTGAAGGAAGGGAAGGTATTCGGGCATTCCAGTTGGCATGGGAGTGGAAAGGGGTGCACGTAGGAGATCAATTATTTCTTTCGTGTCGCCCGCTTCGTTGAGGGCGTGGGCATAGGCTTCTACTGCAGCACTGCATCGCTTCAAGTTGGCACCGAGGTGGAGATACTGGGAGACCAGCTGGAGGGTGGGAGGAAGACAAGAGAGTGGCAGAGGGTAATGGGATAGATATGGAAGATGTGATGTTTACATTAGTGCACGTGTTTGATATATGTTGTTGTGATGGAGGTGGCGAGTGGAGAGTGCGAGGATACGATGATGCAAAGGCGTCAGCGACACGGCGAAGCGCGAGTGGGCGGGCAGACAGCGACGGACCTCGTTCTTCGCGACAGCAGCACGCTGGACGCGCTCGGCGGATTCGGCAGACACCTTTGGCATGGTAGTAGTGTAGTGGTGGAAGTAACACTTGCTAATGAGGTGCTTATCTTCGCTAACCTCGAGGTGGTAAGGTCGACCTTATATCGAGGTTGAAAGTGTTGAAAGCAAAGGAAAGGAGGAGTAGAGAAAATGAAGAAAGTTCGATTATTCGATTACAAAAGTGGATTTAAAAGAGAGTGAGCTAATCTATATTTTAATCTCCTTTCCGGGTTTATAATGCTCCCGAGCCCAATAAGCCGAAGGAAGGCTCATTTCAAGCTCACCTTTTGAACTTATTTGGAAATTGGTAGAGATGGGCTAGACTCTGGCTATTTGGACTGACTCTGATTAAAACTCGATTACAGAAACTGTTTTATGCCATTTGGTAATGCTGTTAATGATAAGAATAAAAGGCAGAAATGTGACGAGCATCCTAGAGACATGGGCTGAGGCTCACTGGAAACAGCACAATGAGCCGAAAACAGTAATAGTCAATGTCGTTCACTCCATTAATAATTATTAATGTCTCCAAAGCTGGCAGTGATTCCCATTAGCCTTGTCACATGAGATAATGGAGTCGACCCACTTCAGGGTGGGCTGTTTCAAACGGCCAGCGGGCTCGTCAACTCGCTGCTCGCCCTCTGCGGCTTTGCTTTCTCCAACGCACTGCAGCGCACTCGAGTCCGGTAAGCAGGCCAGCGCGCATTCTCACACGTAGCACACGCTGACTGACATTCGACTGTCCACGTTCCTCCCACAGTGCTGTTTCTATACCTCTTTCTTAGGTCTTCATAGCCAGTAGTCATTGCCCACTCGCCAGACAGCGAGAGACGAGCGTGCAAGTTTGTTTCTGGAAGACGACTGATGGAGAGCAGGCAAGCAGAGTAGGACGAGTTGGAGAGAGAGACACGCATAACCCAAAGTGAACTAGAACTTGTTGCCCCATCTCTGTTAATACTGTTACGAACGCGACGATTAACTGCAGGCCTTCAGTGGGCTCTGACCAATAGCAGGCCTGCTTCGGATGGGCTGTGTGTCTCGCTGCTGTGCATACATCCATCCAGACCAGTCGTGAAGTGCAAGGACAGCTCAATCTAGGATACACGCAAACACGAAGACCGCTTCCTGTAGACGGCTGCTATCAGGACACGCCCGCCCGTCGTCGTTGGCTCTACTGAAAAAGACCCTCGATCACGCGTTCCAACTATGGCGCTTGACGGACAGGCGATGGTCGACCCCCAGACCGCTGTCAGGATGTGAGTGTGATTCTGACTCGATTCAACGCATGCGTAGATGCCGGTGCAATGCATTCGCATGCTCTACCCACGCCGGACTGCTTGCAGCACGCCACACTTTGTTCTCTCTACAATTGCACGTGCTGATTATTTCGCCTGCCACTTTTGTGCGGATACCGCCACTACAGCATCACTGCCGCCATACAGACAGACTGGGACCGCGACTTTACAAGCAACGACAAGATCAAGTCATGGCTGCTCGAGCAGGTGCAGAAGGTCCCTTTTGATCCGAGAAGCGTTACCCTGCTGGATTATGTCAAGACTCGTATGGAAGCTGCAAAAGTGCAGCAGAAACAGCAGACGCAACAACAGCAACAGCAACAGTCACAGCCTCAATCAACATCTTCACAATCTCAGCAGCCGTCATCCCAGACGCCTCAGCCGCAGCAGTATCAGCAACAACAGCTGCAATTCCAGCAACAGCCACAGCAACCGCACTATCAACCGCAACAGCAGCAATACTTGCAGCAACAGCGGGAAGGCTCGCAACCTAATCAACTCTCAGTCTCACATCCCTCACAATCAACCTCCTCCTCCTCCTCATCATACACTACATCAGCTCGACCTGCTAGTAACGGAAGCGAATATACAGTCCTCAGCGATGACGATAGTTCAGAACAGCAATCTGAAGATGATCAGCAATATCAGTTTGACTTAAGTGATTTCGCAGAACAGTCCAAGACACAGACGAACACCGTCAATCCTAGCCCTTCCGTTAATCCCTTACCTCCGCCTCTATCATATTCACAGTCACAACATGCTACGCAACCATCAACTTCAGGAACCACTATATTCCCTTATTCTACTGGCCATCCACAACAAACTTTAACATCAGCACCGCCTTCTACTACTACCGCCTCCCAACAGTCTTTCTATCACCATCAAGCTCTTCCCGTTTCGCAACCTATGGGACTTAACCCCGCCCTGCTCCTCAATCATCAAGCTAGGCAACAGCAACAATTCCAGCAGCAGCTGCAGCAGCCGCAGGTGATCTCGCCTCATCAACTAATGCAGCAGCAGCAGAATACGTTCCAGGTGAATGCCGCTTCTTTAGCTAGTTCTAGGGCTTCTACATCGGCTTCTGCCTCCCCTGCTCCTGTAGCTTCCACTAGCACGAGCACCAGTAACGGAAAAGCAAAACGTAAGACGGAAGTGGAAGTAGTTGTGCCTAGACGGAAAGAAGGTGTTCCTTCGAGTTCCGCGTCATCTTCTGCTAAACGGAAGAAGGTCACGAAAGACGCAGTGTCCGATCCGTCCAATCTACTTTCTTCTACTGTAGGGGCGACGAAACAAGCAGCAGATGGCCAGACGTCTACAAGTACAAGTTCTACGGCAACTCCACAACTCCAATCCATCCTTTCAATAAGTCCAAACACACCACAGCCTCTCTCTCCTTCTCAACAAGCCTGGAACGAAATACGCAAAGAGATGGAAAAATGTTTACAACAAGCTACGCGATCACCTCACAAGACAGTAATGAAGATGTTTAAATTACTCTCACCATTTGTTTCAGAACCAGCTGATGCACATTCAAGACAAGGATCAAGAGAAGCATTTATAACTGTTTTGAGATTACCAGCAGAAGCAAGATTAACTATATTAGATATCATTAAAGATGAAACGGATGATGATTTTGATGTTATTTTCGTAGTCGATCCTAGAGCTACTACTTTATTACATGAATGGACAAAAGATTTAGCTTTAATTGCTAAAGGAAAATATAATGGTCCTATACCAGAAGAAGATTTAAAGAAGACTTCAAGATCTTTAATGGCGGTGAGTTCAGCCTTTTCTTTGGTTTTTTCCTCTCTCTCCTCTCCCTCTGCCTCTACCTTCTTCCCGTTTCCTTTCTCCTTTCTCTCCTGCTTCCTGCTTTGCTGCCCAAATTTCTAGTCTCAGTCGCTGCAGCGAGGGCAGTGCATGTTCCTCAAGATACGACTCAGAGCAGGGTAATGTTTTTATTGCCCTTTCTTTCGTAAACACCAAATGCCTGTGGTGCTTTCTCACCAAAGTATATGAGCTGTGCCTTCGGAAGGGTGTCTCGAATACAAATGCGCGAAATATACATTTACCATCACCAAATGGGTGTCTTATCTTAGGGCTATCATACGCGCTGGGGCGGGCTGTAATTGGGATGTGCGCTGAGGCAGATCCACGCTCCCCGTTCGGGCGAGCGGTGCGATCTTTGCGAAGAGCTTGATGGGCCGAAAGCAAATCTTTAGGAAAATCGGGCTGGAATCAGTGCATCCGCAACTGCCGCCACCAGCGGTGGATGCGACGGGAGTCAGCTCTAGGTCGGGCGGACGCCACGGTTGAGGCAGTCCAAGTGGCTTCAGCAGTCTTCGCCTCCGCGGTGTACCTCAAGAGTATGCCCTGACGGGTCCTGGGGCTGTCAGCCGCTAACCAGGTGTCAGCAAGTACGCATGCTTTCGGTCCGACACGTGACCCGGCGTGGCATAATGTAGCCGTAGCGAAATAGATAGATAGACTAGGAACTATAGCTTGCAGCATCTTTACTCTTCTAATTTCTCATCACACACACACATATCCTCTCGCTTCGTAAGACAATTACAAGTTTGTTGAACAGATTTACTGACGTCCCTTCTTCTTGTCTCATTATCATCTCGATCACTTTTTCCGGTATCGCAACAATAAAAATCCTCGGTTATCCTCGTCAAATGGCCTAACAGGTGTTCAAGAAACTTCCTATCTCGTTGAATGTCCTTCAAACTCTCAAAGGCGTTGGTGCCGATGTCGCTATTCTAGCAAAGAGTGATGCTTTTGACGAAGGTGAGCCTTGACCCATCTCGACTATGAGCAGTGAGGTGTCGGTGGCAAATGCACGTGTAGTGCTGGCATGAGCCTCTGGCTATCTTCTTGTAGAACTCACTGCTAGACATGTCCTGTCTGAGAGCATGTATGCTGATGTATATTATCCGCTTTCTCACTTTCCCCTTCTTGCTATTTGTTATTGCTCAACAGTTACGAAAGACTCTGCTAAGGTACTTGTTAAGAAGTGGAAGGCTCTCATTGAAAAAGCCAATGCTGGTGTGCCAAGGAGTTCTACTCCATCTCACATACCTTCGGCGGCTGCGACTAGCAAGAAGCGACCGGAGTCTACTGGATCAAACCCCGCTGCGAGTGAAGGTGAGTTGCACTTCATCTGTCTCGTGGCCTTGTTTCAATCGGCTGACTGTAACATCTCGAAATTCTATGACTTCCAAAGAGAGCCGTAAGAAGAGACGGACATCCCCTGTTCCATCAACTGATAAGTCTTCTATCGCTACCTCGGACAAGCTCAGCAATGCAACAGTGTCTTCCGCTGCGAAAGGGCCCGGTACGCAACCTCTGGGTCGGCTTCCAACTACCATTAAGCCAACGATGACAGGCAAAGTACTACCTTCGTTCGCCAAACGCAAGCCAACAGCAACTGCAGCTCCCAAAGGTGCAGCTCCTACTGCTACTCCAAAACCCGCACCTGCCGCAGCACCTGCAGCCAGTGCCGCTTTCGACCCTTTTGCTCTATCATTACAGCATATGGCCGCTTCCAAAGAATCAGCAGCTGGTTCTGGAATGTCGGTCAGCGATACACTCAACATGTTGAATAAAGCTATGGATGCAACTTCCGCTGGAAAAGTGGCTCCTTCTATCATCCCGAGAGCGGGTCAAAGCAAGAAGAAATCTGTTAGATGGGCAGAAGAGGATAAACTTAAGATGATTAAGATCGTCGAGAAGCTGGTGTATGGTGATGAGTTTGGGAATGAGATTACTACAAGCGTAAGTTGCCGATGTGTCATTTGGTTGACCCTGTTAAGCGAATGCTGATGTTTATATCGGCTCACCAGGAATACTTCAATACCACTGGAGAGACTGCGGGTGAACACGAAGGTGTGGCTATGAAGGGCCTCGTTGAACAAATGGACTGGGAGGAGCCACAAAGTGCGTAAACTTAGACAACTGTGAGGCCGTGTGACGTTGACTTCCGTGATTTTGAATCCCTGCAGTGGTCGATCGCAAATTCTCGGAAGAGACTCAAGCCCTGGTCGTTGAATACCCGAGTCCTGAGCTCATGGAGGGCGCCATATGCGAACGGGACATACAAGCTGAAAGGGAGAAAACTGTCTTGGCAACAACCTTCCTTTCCGAAGATGACATACCAGATTCGCCAGCTGAACCCACTGCGGAAACTTCTGCTCCGTCGATTCCAACCATAACTGAGCCCGTTATAATGCGGCTCAGTCACGATTTGGCAAATGATCAAGCTGTTCAACTATCGATCTTACAAGCCCAGACGGCTAGATCTTTTGCATCAACATCCGCAGAAGGTTCACAGCATATAGTTGGTATGCAAGGTGCACAATCAGGCCCTTCCTACTCTACAGGACCGCAAACCGTCATGTATGGAAACTCAAATGCTCAAAATGCCCCTCCTCCTCCAGCAGTTGCTGGAGCCGACCTCAGCAGTCTTCTTGCTCAACTTTCTGGGAGTGGTCTGGCTGCAACTCTAAATACCGCCCCTGCTCCAGCCATGCCTACACATATGCAACATCATCAGCCACCACAGCATCAATATCCGCATATGCAGCAGTATTCGCAGTGAGTCATCCTTGCTTCGCGCCTAGTATGACGGACTCGGTCTGACGGTGCGTTCGTTCTGTATTGCCATAGGCCTTACCGACCACGCTACTAGCTCGGCCTACAGCTACATCCCCATGAGCGCATCATTTCTCAAGGCTCTACGGAGCGCAATAATAATATTGTAACCTCGAACAGAAGGTATATGGCTAGTTCTCTCGTTGTCGCTCGCCGCAAAGTAATCGTACATACAGACTGAAACCACCAACAAAACGTTGACATTCATGAAGTCAACCGAAGCGGCACGAGCATTAAATTTACTGAAACCGTCTGTTCTACTTGATTTTCTTCTGGAACAAACAGCCTTGGCCTGAACAGCTATCAATTTCCGGCTGCAGTCTGGGCTATGTAGAGATGAAAGGGCGGCTGGGAGCCCTCTCTGTACGCCACAAGCATCCGCACGATGAGCTTATCTCAAAGCCCTGAGCAAGTCCTTAACTCAGACCAACCTTTGAGAGGTGTTGATCGTCCAAATCTGACTACTCTCACAAATCACTACATTCAAACCTTCGTAGCTATCATGCCGGCCAATATGATATCGAGGATTTCGATGAAACTCAGCGATAGGCGTATAATGGCTATTTCAGTATTGATGCATTTGGTGACAGTATGCACGGTGATAGCCGACGACCGAAGAGGTGATGAGCTTGTTGGAGTTAAAAAGAAAATGGATAAGAAAGGGCTTTCGAACGGAGCTAAGATTGGTATAAGCCTAGGAAGTGCAGTAGTAGCGGTCGGATTGGTACTCGTATTCTATTATTGGTGTTGCAGGAACAGCAGACGATCTACAACACATCCAGAACAACCCCATTCCGAACAACAGATTTTTAACCCACCTGCAAGCCATCGCTAGTAGGGTGGAATGGACATATCTTTGATTGAAGGACAAGCATTTTGAAATCTGTGAGATTGCACTGCGGCTTGAACGGCGTAACTTACCGAGATAAGCGCTAATCTTCCAGTAAAGACTGCACCTATATTTCTTCTTCGTTCGTATCAGTCTTTTCTACCATCTTTTCATGTTATTGTAGCTCTTATTTTCATTCAAAGCGTATAGATGAGCTTGCCGACAGTAATTGAATTGTCTTGACTGAAATGCCTTGACTGAACTGTCTTGAAAGAATTGTTGGCACCGAGGCAGCTGAGCGAGCGATAAAAGGTACCGCTAAGCTGGCAGTCTTATATTGGCTGTAAGTACTGCTACTTCCTATGGAGTAGATGTCCCCAACAGAACTACGAGCATTCTTCCGACGAGCATGATCCATGCGCCTTAACCGAACCGATGGCTTTGTGTGGCGAGGGTATGGTCCGTCCAAAGAATGCAAAAAACTCTGCTAGGGGAAAGGAGGTGGGAAGTGAGAGAGCTCTTGTGAAGATAGAGAGAAGACAGCGTTCTGGTCGTTCTTCTCATTCGCATCAAACCCTACGTCGCGATGCTGCCTGGACATAGAAGCTTCTGTTACTGTTAGAGAGAGAAGAGGTGTGGAAGATAAGGGTGAGCGAGAAAGGGAGGATAGCGGCGGGAGATGGGAGGCATCTCGCAGCAGGACCTGAGTACACCTTATCGTCAGCAAGCAGTGCTAGGCCTTGGACTCTCAAGTGTAGGTGGTGCAGCCCAGTGTCTTGCGAAGTAGCCTGAGGCTGACAGGAAGCATATGCGTGTGTGCGTCCAGGCGAAGCGACAGGAACAAGGCGATTGTGACAGCGAGCGGAGCAGGAGGAGGAGGGCAGAAGCGAGTTGAGGATGGCTCCAGATACAAACACTGCTCGAGGGAAGCCCTCGAGTGCCGCTGTTGGCGGCTCTGCTGTCAATACAGGACCCTTCACGCCTCAGCAGCAGCGGGCATTGATGAAGCTGGCAGGAGGGCCGTTGGCACAGAGTGCGAGCTTGACGGCGCATCCGTATCAGCATCATCAGCAGCAGCAACATCATGCGCTGATGCTGCAGATGCAAATGCAGGCACATGCTGCCCAGCAACAGCGCCATGCGTTCCCACAGACGGCTTATCTTCCAGGGTTCCCCGTGGCATTGCAGCAGCAGCAGCAGCAGCATCACCATCAACAAGCTGGGAGTCCGCACCTCAATCTGTATCCCACTATGGGCCATCTTCAAGGCGGACTGACTCCCCAGCTGCATGCTCGTCCTGTGCTTCATTCCCCTGCAGCTCACCATCATCCTGTCTCTTCGATCAATGGACGACCATCAGGCTTCGAGGGAGCTCTTCAGACACCACAGCATGCACTGCATCCGTTTATCGGCACGCCGTTTCATGGTTCCTACTCTCCTGCACATCATCCGCTCCCTGGCTACTCTCCCCCGTCGCAATCTTCCCAGACTTTTCGGCAGTACTGCTTCGTAGGTGGTGAACCGACGAACGCGTATCGGCTCGTCACACAGTCGCAGCTCGCTCACCTCCAGACGACTCCGAATATTATTCCTGCTTCACTGCATACGCCAGCTCTGCAGACAGTCAGTATCGAAGCTTCTGTAGGTCAGCCATCGCATGGCCCCACCATCTCCGACACAAGGTATGAATCGACGATAACCATGTCGAGCCCCGTCGAGGAAGGTCTACAGCAGGAGCAGCATCGGCAGCACCACCTAGCAGCCGGACAGCGGAGTACTTCAAGCTCGATATCCTCCATGGACATATCCGACAGTCGCACGCGGCCAGCTACCGCCCTGCCCGCAGCTGGGCTACTGCCGAACGCATCTTCTAGTCCTCCTCCGAATCTCCAGCAGCAGCAAGTAGTGCGAGATGCCGATATACGCCTCTTATCGGACAGGACGCCACCGCTGCCTGTAGCGCAACAGTCGCAGTCGCACGCGCCTGCGTCTGACAAGCTCAACCTTGTCGCGACTTCAAGAGCTGGTAGCCTTCCTTCTGATCCTACCTCTGCTGTATCCTCGACATCGTCAGCTAGTGTATACACCGCATCTGCAACACCTAAGCCCATTACGATTGTGACAGGTGGTAGCGCAGCGGGGGAGAACGGCGTTCCAAACTCATCGACACAAGTCTCTCCTTCTTCCTCGTCGTCCTCTTCAAGTACCACGAATCTGTCATCCCCACCTAATACAGCATCATTGATTATGCCTAAAGGTCAACATGCCAAGACCACCTCTCAGAATGGAGTAAACGGGAAGAAAGCCCATAAGAAGCAGAAGCAAGCTAGGAAGCCTACGCTCACTGTTGATACTTCTGTATTGCCGCCGCAAGCCACTGTACCGGCGGCAGTTGCGATACAGAACCCCGTCATAGATGTCGTGCCTGCTCAGTTGCCGCCAAATGCGATATATCAAGTGTCAAACGTGCTTCAGCACCCAGCTTATGTTGTTGAGATGCAGCCACTTCAGACTACGGCGTTATACACGTGAGCTTCTTCATAGTATGATGCGAGCAAAGACATTCTGATCGCTAACGGCTCTATCGCTCCTTGCTGGATCTCACAGGCAAGCTTCTCCGCCTGGTTATGCAACACTTCGTACTTTGCAACTCAACCATGCTCTGACATCTGCTTTCAAGGTACGCATATTCTTGCTCAGTCAATTGTGAGCCGTTTTGATGCGAGGCTTACTTCTCTTCCATCTTTAATAAATGCAGAAACAGGAAACTGGCGCAATAGATCAGTGTGTCGCGGAGTATTTTCATAGAGATGGTAAATTGAAGTTCAGCATGAGTGAAGAAGGCAGAGACGAGCCAAGTAATGAGTACTGTATGTCTTTCTATCCCGCACGTACAGCTCGCATAGCTCGATCATCCATACTAACTGATCTACTTCAATGATCCACGACAGTGATTCCGACTTGCGCTATACCTCGATTCTATGAATCAATGCGTAGATGCGGTGCTACTAGCATAAAGCTCGTCTTAGACGATCCTCAGGAATGGCTCCTAACTGCCGAATCTGGAACAGTCATGACGGAAGATGGAACATCAGGCTATATGGTAGAGTGTCCAAGCGCGACTTTGATAGTCTCGTACTCGAGTGGAAGTACAGTATTCTCAAGAGGGACATGCAGAGCTACCTACCATTATCAACAAGCGGAGCCTTTGTTCGACAAACATGGGAGATTACTTTCTAGCGGCTATCCTCAGATGACGCTGTTGTTATCTCAGTTAGAGTATGACTTCGTCGAACATACGGAAATGGTCAATAGATCAGCTATCAAGACTCGAACTACTGTCTCACCTTCAAAAGCCCTCAACTCCACGACAGCTGATGTGGGAATCGATCAGACTCCGGACATCCCTCGCCCATCTTATACCGATGTCGCCGAGGATCCAAGGCCCGCCAAGCGGCCAAAAACAGAGTATACCACCTCAAAAGATAGTACGGATGTACGTCAAACCACACAACCAAGTCAAACGGCCTTGAAAAGAAATGAAAGTAACTCAAATTGGCAGGAATGCTCCATTCCTGGACCACCTGTTCGAGATACCGGCTTGTCAGATGAGAGTATGAGAGTGCTGGAGGTGAGTCCTCTTGATACCATGTGCTTCTTTCCTTTCCTTCAAGCTTAGTTCGAAACTCGTATTCAGATTGGCGAAGCTGTAGATCATCTGGGCGAACTCATCTGCTTCTCGCTCATCAATAACCTCAGCCCGCTCGGTACGTAGTTCAGTCTCTTCCGTCAGATTCTGAACTACCTGATTCTGAGGCATCGTTTCATACAGAGGCACTGGAGCATTATGCTACACTTAGCGTGAAAGCTGGCTTCGTTCCTGATCCGAGATTGGGTGAAGCAGGTCATGGCATTAGGCACACGCAAGAGGCTCGGATAGCGGTTGGTTCAGGAGCTGGTGGAGTCAATGTATGACCGGCTTGTGCGAAAATATGCTTGCGTGGCATTTAGGAACAGGGTAGCGAAGGCTTAGCTTTGGTGATTGCTCATTTTGTTAAACCTCCTGGTAAGGTAGAGGATGTAGTTTGTGGAGCAGTATTGTCATAGAATATGTAGCATAGACGTATTTATACTGTGCTTGGTTACTAGTTGGGAATGGAGAAATATCTTGAATCTGCCCCTTTGCCAGTGCCGATAACATCCTCGAAGCTAAGCTGTCTCGGGCCGAAAGTTCGCTCACACATCTTTTTCCTCTGTCCGACACACTCCCTTGCTGATCTCAGAAGGAGCTTCAGGCTCCGGATTCTCACCGCTTGTATGTGGCTCAAGTTCTTCTGTTCCTCTGTGCTTCTGTCCTTCTGTGCATACCTCGTAGCTCTGTCCAAGCGCCTTGGGCGATCACGCTTTCAGCCCCTCAAGCACCGTTCAAGAGCCTTCCCATCTGAAGAGGATCTGCTCAAAGAGAGCTCTGGATGGGATCAAATTGATGTTTTACAAGATTCCGGGGTCGATAAACCCACTGGCAAACGATACCTCGTGACTGGTGCTTCTGGTTCTTTTGGAGTTTGGCTCGTGAAGATCTTACAACGACGAGGCGAAAAACATATATATTGTCTGGACTTGGCCCCATTACCCTCTAGCATAAGTAATTTGGACGGAGTGACCTATATACAATGCAATATAACGTCAGACGAGGATGTTAGACGAGCTTTCGATCTTGCTCAGCCAGACGTGTAGGTGCATAGTCCTGCTTCGAGTGCCTGTATGATTACTACGACTTAAGCACACCAGATCTATAGGGTCTTCCATGTCGCGGCTAATATAAGATTTTGGGAGCGAGCAAGGTTTACTTATCGCTACAGTGAAGCCGTCAATGTTGGTGGTACTCGCAACATCATTAAAGCCCTACAAGGGACAAAAGCAGGAACGGACAAGATTTTGATATATTGCTCTTCGGCAGCGGTACAGCTACCCTCACCCCAGCTCATGCGACTAGGGTTCAACTTCACAGATTACGCCTCTACGTTCACTCTGTCAGATGAACGACCTATACCTAAGCATCATCGGGCCGAACACGACTATGCTGTCTCGAAAACGGAAGCAGATCGACTTGTACAGAAAGCCAATGGGCAGGGAGGCGTCAAGACTGGCGTGGTGAGCAGCTTGTTAGTATATCCTCTAGTATGCCTAGCTGAGAGTACTTGCTTGCAAATCTTCAGTTGCGACCTGGCATGACCATTTGCTCGCCTACCGACCAGGTCTTTGGTGCAAGTGAGCAAAAGGTCTGCTTTTTCGGAATGCAGAAAAGGATACTTAAACAATCCCTTTCAGTGATGCGACAGCCATCGAATCCATACTTTGGCGGCAGTTACGCCCGTGAATCAAGCCTACTCTTAGCGACATTTCTTTCTTACTGATCACAAGCGTTTGCCTAGAAAACTGCATCAATTCGCAGGATCTTGCGGTGGCATTCCTGAAGTATGAGATTGCACTGACTGAAAGGCCACGTGAAGTCGCAGGAGATGCCTTGTAAGTGTTACTCTTACTCCCTCAACAGTCCGAAATGGTTTTCAGCTAATTCGTCTACCTAGCCTCGTCACTGGTGATCGCGAATTATGGACCTGGAAAGAGCAAATTGAAGCTCTTCAAGTAAGCTGCTCTGAGAAGAAGGGTTGTTTTCTCCACATTACATTCTGACATGTACCTCAGCTGTTTTCGGAGCGGGATCTTCGGATAGGTGCAATTCATCCTTTCCCTCTATATGTAATAGCTCATCTAGTCGGTAAGGTTGACCGCATATCGATGTGGGAGCTTCGGTATGCTTACAAGAAAATCAATTTCTTTCGGATGTATAGAGTGGTTCTGCTTTGCGCGCTACTACTTTCTCTTTCCAATATATTCGATAACTGGCAAGGGCACACCAGCACCACACCCGAAATGGATGGAACCTCTCAGGTTGCACCATATACAGCCGGCTATGGTAAGGTCTCCATAGTACAGGACCTGTTACTTGCTGCAGTGCAATATGCTTACCAGTAACATGCTGTTTTCAACTAGTGGAATACCCTTTGTTCAGATGTAGAGATCGACGACAGCAGGGCGCGAAAGGTACTTGGATATAGAAACCGGTTTACCAATGCCCAAACAGTAAGTGACTGTGAAGGTATCTCATTAGATTCTGCTCAGCTGTTTAGAATTTTGCGCGCACAGCTTCGATGGATAGCCGAGTCTAACGCGATGCCGAATGGCCGTAAAAAGAAGAAGCCTCCCCAGATTCAACCTGGATCACCGGTCGTACCGCAATTAAACGGCCTGACAGATCTGCTGAAAGAGGAGTAAAATTTCGGTTAGTTTCGCTCAGAAGCCCCTGCAGATTAGGTAACGACTGTATTGCTTGATCTGCCACTGCTATTGTATATTATATAAACGACTATGCTCTTGCTAAAGATACGAATGAAACTGCGATTACCTGTACTACCTAAAGACTGCTAAGTTAAGCTAAAGAATATGTAAAGACGAAATCAAGGGATCCTGCTATTGCTGATATCTGCTTGAGCCCGATTGTCCTCTGTCATCCACCACAGGCATTCGAGACTTGCTGAATACGCGCTGGGCATCCTCCGCATGTCTAGTCCACCGAACCAGAGGCGAAGCTTTGCGCGTGCTCATGGTAGGCATTACATCAGCTGATGTTGCTGGGATTAAAGCTGCCCTATCCGGGTTGACATAGCGGCTCGTCCATTCTGGCGGAATATACCCTGCTGCCTCGATGTCTTGAAGTACAACTTCGAGGAATTGATAGACAGGAGTCTGTTCAATGACTAAATCCTGCTTCTTTTCAGTATCGCTGCCAAACCCGCTATCGGACTTAGACCCTGTGGACTCGGCATCACTTTCTACTTTATCCATTGAAATACCTTCAGCAGCTAGGTCGATATTTGTAATGAGACTGGATGCTACTGCGCCCTCTGACTGGGCATGATCAGCATTCTCGGCGGTACTATTCTCGTCTGTATGGTGTTGAGCACGCGGTCGGAATCGAAGCGTGTCGTCAAGCCTAGCCTGAGCGGCCTCAGGAGTATGTCCACCGAAGATGGACAGAGCAGCATTGAAGAATCTAGTGTCTGTATGCCGTAGAGAAAGATTCTCCGCGAAACGATGATAGATCGAAGAAGCGAATTCCAAGCATGCTCTCTGATGTAGGATTTCGGCTTTTGAACGCTGTTTGCGTGTGATTCTAGATCGAAGCCTGTTTCGACGCGATCGTTTGCCATTTGTTGATTCCATGGCTTTGTATGAGACTTCAGGGAAAGCTTCATTCGAACAAGAGTATCACGCAAGAAAAATCAGTCTTTGTTGAATCTCTTCAAAAAGATAGATGAAAATTTAGAACTTACCGATCTCTTGCCTCGCAGCAGTCTCAAGCTTTAACTTCCTCTGTTCCGCTCTAAATTCTCTCTCTGAGGCAGCCTCCGAAGCATAAGTCTCTAACATTATAGTATAAGCAGCAGTAGGTATTGTCCAATCTGATTTAACTTGACTCTCCCTTGTTCTGGCTAGTTGTGCTTGTTCTATCTTTCTTTTATCTTCTTCTTCACACAACACTAACCAACACTTTTCGGCAAGCGATAGATTGCCCATTTTTCTAGCCGAATTGAGTAAGTTCACTAGTATCTCCGGATCCTTCAGAATTGTCTCTACGCGGCTATTGGCTTCAGTTAGATCCATCTCTAAACCTAACGGTGGTAGACTATTTAAATCCTTATAGACAAATCTAAGATTTCTACCTTCCAAGGAACTTGAGTTTTGGGATGATGATAATTTACCTTCCTTAACTTGTTTAACCATTTGGAAGAAATAATGCATGAAATACCTAGACAAGGTAACTTGATTTGTGGCTGTCCAATATGATATAATAGCTGTAACAAGCATATTATCCACATCAACACATCTCAATAACACATCAATCTCCCATTGTTTTCTATGCAAATTTGAATAGTCTCCAAAAAGTTCAGCAGCTTCTTGAGTGAGCCGCCTAGGTTTTTCAGGAGGTGTATACTCTGACCATCCCGAATCAGAAGCTATGCGTTCTATACTTTGCTCAATAACTCGCTCAACGAGATCATTGTCTGTCAATAGAGTGGCTTCCCGTATTCGAATAGCATCTACAATCTGATGCGCTTTGACGTATTTCTCGATGCCCTTAGTGACGAGGTTTGCTCTGTCTTCGTCGTACATGGAAGCTAGATCAACTTCTTCTTCAGGCAATCTATCACGCTTTCTCGCTAGAGCCTGTTCTATACATCTTCTGTACAGCAATTCTCCGATCTCAAAGGAGCGTAAATGCCGATATGCATACTTGAGTAAGACGGTCAGAGATTGTAAATCCCAAGAGATAGCTTTGACAGTAGATGCATATTCATCGCTGGATTCGAAGCTCTCTGGATGCAATGAAGCCGATGTCTCCACTAATTTCCAGGCGTTATCGACGAAGGATATCTTATACTGGTGTTCAGTGCTTTGATGATCTCCTGATGGAGTAAGGTTCAAAACACCTTGTAAAGCCTCAAGCAGGAACTTGTGAGAAGTTTTGAATAACTCTTCATGCCGCTGAATGAAGGCACATGCTGTCTGACTATCAATATGAGGATTTGTTGTATGTCGAGGAGGGACAGGGAACTCCATTAACATCTTCAATAGACCATCATAGAAGTATCTTTTCGAAGGGAAATAGATCTTTGTATAGCTCAATAGTAATTCATAGGCTTCTACAGCTTTCCCGTAATTTCTCACATCCTGATTCGTGTTGAAATGTGTGATATTCAAGTTTGAATAGATCATAGGCCAAATTAATTCGTTGAATTCAGGTAATGTTTCATATAATAAATGATCAATCTCTTGTCTATCTAATCTTGCTTTTTGTAGTGTAGACTGAGAAAGCCAAGCTAATGTAGCTTTATATGGATCTTTCATAATTTGATAAGACAAATGAAAAGCTAAATCAGAAGAAACTGAAGTAATAGTATATAAATCTGCCAATGGATCTCTTTGTTGTTCAAGCCAATTATATTCGATTACAGTTTGAATAATCTCATAGACTTGTTCCGCGATCAGTTCAAAGTATAGACTTTTTGCATGGTATGTTCGAGATTGCTGAGATTGTTCGTCATGTATCACGACGTCTTGCTGGGCAACGAGGTCAAGTATGTCGAGATGCGAGGTCCAGAGGCCTGCTGTTTCCAACACCGATTTGCTTTTGTCCGACATGGAAGGATCGGCCATACTCAAAAGCACAGTGATTATGGACCTATGAATCGTCTTGAACGGGGAATTGCCTTGACGTATATCAGAGATGATAGTACTGTGAATGAGCTCGCATACTCTGGAGACTGGAAGTTCACGCATGGATTCGAGGGTCATGTCCGAAAGCTGAGCTTCTGATGGGAGTCTTGCAAGGGCCGCATATATCGTTCGTCTGACTCGGAACGTCTCTGGTTCAGAGTCTTGTGATGGGCACACATTATGCCTGTCGTTGGTGTATAGTGATGAAGAGGTGGATGATCGGACTTCTGCGTCGGCTGTCGGTTCGAGGTTGGCTGGAGCAGGAGGAGTGGGAGGAGCAGAGAATGAGGCAGGATGGCGGTGGGAGATGGGTTTGGAGTACACTCTGAAGCTACTGCTGCTGGAAGCAGTGTACGAGGGAGCTTGAGAGTTATATGCGATGATCGGAGGAGGTGATTGATGATTTTCCAGGGTGGACGAGCAGGAAGGACTGGATGAAGTGGAAGCTGGGTCGGGAGGGGGAGCAGCAGTGGAAGACGAGGTGTGGATCTCCCTTGCTTTGCCTTTGGAATCGCTGCATTCGCTGGATGTGCTGCTCCCTCTGACATATCCATACGCACTCTGGCCATGTGCCGAATCAAAGAGCAGTGGCAGGAGGGACAGCATGGACAGATGGAGGAGGAACATGCTTGACGATGAGGACGACTTGCTCCGCGAGTACGCCTGGTTGCGGAGGACTGACTGAGTCGCGAGCGTCGTGTATCTAGTCCTGGCCATTCGAGACGCTCTTGCTCTTCCCACTCGCATGGTGAATCGCGCTCCGAAGAGCGAGGCGGACATGCTGAATGGCATGATGGAGTGAGGGTGTGCTATTGACGAGTGTTCATGGTTGCTGTGTTGATGTCCAATGCCATCTTGTTCCGGGCTTCACTTGTAATCAGTAGTAGTCAACAACCAAGTCATGTCAACTTTCAAATCCACCTTCTTTACTCTTGCCGATTCCCTGGGAAGGGTAGTAGTAAGGACAAGAGGTGGAACGACGGAGTGGAAGCAGGCACTGAATAGGATACACACACCATCAACCATGCCCTCAACACGCAGTAATCCAGTAGAAGACTCGGACTCGCTTGCAACCAGCACCGACGACGACTCGCTCTCGCTCTCTGTACGTGTTAAGAGCAGCAGCACAAAGACCTCTACGCCTGCGACGAGCGTCATGGGCAAGGATGAGAGAGCCATCAACAGCAAGAAACGATCCACTTCATCGTCCAGGCAGGCTTCGCACTCCGACAGCGAGCTGAGTGCCCTCGACGACAGCGATGGACAGCATGGTGAGGCGCTTGGATCAGGAAGCAGGCGAAAGCGGGCGAAGGTGGAGGAAGCCAGGTGAGCTAGCTAGCATGCAGGAGCGCATTCCCACCAGCTACGTACTGACTGCTGGCGTTCTTCTTGCTCTTCCTAATCTACTCATTACTTCCCGTCTTTGCCGATTTCGCCACAATCGCGTAAATCTCGCACTGCATCTTGCAAATCCTGCTGGACTGCAATCACCGCTATATTGGATCACTACACCGTGCTATTCCAGTAGAAGCGCAGCATACAAGACCGCAGACACCCCCAAAACACGCGCTTCGAATGCTACTTCCACCGTAAAGTCACAAACTTCCGATATTCTCGACGCCACCAACAATCCTCTTCCCTCGAGTGGCGGATCGCGAAGAAGCAGACGTGCCAATTCGCCTGAAGTCGTCGTGTATGTGAACAATGGTGGATCCCGAGCGAGTAACAGCCGCACTACATCGGCCAGAGCACAGAAAACCGGAATGGCGGCTGGATCATCATCACCTCTCACTACCATTACAGCTGCGCCGGACTCAGCTGTGATGAAAAAGGAGGAAGCATCAGACGGAGAAGAGACTGAAGATGACCTCGCATTTAGAAATACTTCGACTTCAAAGAGAAAGAATAAAGGCAAAGCCGTCATATCTAGCGAGGATGAAGAAGCCGCAGACGAGTTCGTACCTTCCGATATAGATGAATTGAAAGATGTGGGAGAGGTCAAAGAAGAGATGTCACTTGATAGTTTCGTCTCGGCTTCTCAGTTGATAGCTCGCCAAGTAGCCAAGAATATCAGCGATAAATTGGCTTCGTCTCCTCTTGCCAAAGGTGCAAAAGGAAAAGCTAGCAAGGCAGTTGTCACTACATTATCCAGCAAGACAAAGACCATTACTACCACAAAGAAGAAGACTTTGTCCCGTAGAGAGCTCGATAAGCTCAAGAAAGAGGTCGTCTCCGGTAGTAACAAGAGCAAGAAAGGAAAAGGCAAAAATGTAGTGGAATCATCGGATGAGGAAGGAGACGATGATTTCGTTGTCGATTCGGCAGAAGAAGATGAGGAAGACGATGAAGTCATCAGTGAAGATACCGATGCAAGTAGCGATCTTTCCGACATTGATGAGAATGATAACGCTCGACCAGCCAAGGTGAAGAAGGTTAGTGCTAAATCTACCAAGCAAGCAGTCGCAAAAGCAGCACGAGAAGCTCGCAAAGCAGGAAAGAAGCTTTCATGGTGGCAGAAAAACGAGATCGCTCTACAGCAACATCATCATGAACTTCGAGACGTGTGGGACGATTTACGTACTATCGAAGTCGTGAAACCTCAACAAGCGGAACAACCTACTGGATTAACTATGAAAATGTTACCTTTCCAACTTGAAGGACTCTTTTGGTTACTTCAACAAGAAAAAGGACCTTGGAAGGGTGGTCTACTCGCTGATGAGATGGGTATGGGCAAAACCATTCAGATGATTTCACTCGTGTTATCGGATTTCGATCCAAATGAAAAGGAAAAGAAACATACTTTGGTATTGGCACCTACTGTCGCTATTATGCAGTGGAGAAATGAATTCAACAAGTTTACGTCGGGTATGAAAGTTTGCGTTTGGCATGGTGGTAATCGTACGAATGATAGGAAGGAGTTACTTAAATATGATGTCATTTTGACTTCATATGCGGTTTTGGAATCAAGTTTTAGACGACAGAATCAAGGATTTAAGAAGAAGGGAGAATTAATCAAAGAGGATTCTGTTTTACATTCTATAAATTGGCATAGAGTTATTTTAGATGAGGCTCATAATATCAAAGATAGATCTTGCAATACAGCAAGAGGTGCTTTTGCGTTAAAAGCAAATTTCAGATGGTGTTTATCAGGTACTCCATTACAAAATAGAGTAGGAGAATTATACTCATTAATTAGATTCATTGGAGTAGATCCTTTCGCTTACTATTACTGCAAGAAATGCCCTTGCAAGGCTTTGCATTGGAGATTCAGTAACAAAAGAACATGTGATGAATGTGGTCATACTCCTATGCATCATATTTGTTACTGGAATAATGAGATATTGAAACCGATACAGAAATATGGTGCTATGGCCGGTACTCATGGTGCCGGAGCTTTTGACAAACTCTCACTGCTGTTGGCAAGAATGATGCTGAGGAGGACAAAGGTAGAGAGAGCGGATGACATGGGCTTACCGTAAGTTTCTTTATTCCAGTTATTCTTCAGCTCAGGGCATGCTTACTGACGACTTGCGGAAATATACCTAGTCCTCGAGCTATCCAAGTTAGACGTGACTACTTCACTGAAGAAGAGGAAGAGTTCTACACTTCACTTTATTCCGATGTCAAGCGAACTTTCTCCACTTATGTTGCTGCAGACTCCCTCCTCAACAACTATGCCAATGTCTTCCAACTTCTCACGCGAATGAGACAAACCGCCTGTCATCCAGATATGGTACTAAAAGGAGCAGCCGCCAAAGCACTTCTAGGTGAAAATGCCAGCAAAGCCACTTTGTCGATTTCAACTTGTCGATTATGTCTAGATGAAGGAGATGATCCTATCATGAGTAAATGCAGACATGTATTCTGCAGAGAATGTATTAGACAGTATTTAGAGACTGCCATCGAAGTAGAACCGGAGTGTCCAGTATGCCACCTCCCATTGACTATCGACCTAAATCAAGAGACGGAACAGGAATTATTAGACGCAAGACAAGGAATGTTGTCCAAGATTGATCCTGGCAAGTGGAGAACGTCAACTAAGATCGAGGCTTTGGTAGAAGAACTGTCGCAGCTTAAGACCGAAGATCACTCTATTAAATCACTCGTGTTCTCTCAATTTACTAGTTTCTTGGATCTTATTGCCAGACGTTTGCAACTGGCGGGATTCAAGATTGCAAGATTGCAGGGTAACATGACTCCCGAAGCCCGTGACAGAACGTAAGTGTACCAATTTGTCACGTCGACTCGTTCACTACTCACCCATATTGACGCTTCCTTTCACATAGGGTTAAGTATTTCATGAATAACAATGAATGCACGGTTTTCCTTCTCTCACTCAAAGCAGGTGGAGTTGCTCTCAACCTCACCGAGGCTTCTCGCGTTTTCATCATGGATCCCTGGTGGTGAGTCCCCAGATCTCGCCATTGCGCCACTGGGACTTCGCTGAGTTTTTCTCCCGAACACAGGAATCCAGCAGCAGAGCTTCAAGCGATGGATCGAATCCACCGCATAGTGAGAGCCCTGTTTCTGAACAAGGAGAACCTCTGCTGAAATCTGTCTCTTGTTTTTCATCCATCCCCACAGGGCCAACATCGACCAGTAGTCGTCAAGCGCCTCATCATCGAGAACAGTATTGAGAGCAAGATTGTAGAGCTTCAGAAGAAGAAAGAGAACATGACTGGAGCGTAAGTCGTCATTTCATCATAGACAGCCAGCTGTTGCTCCAATACTTATGTCCCGATTGTTTCCGCCACAGCGCTCTCGGAGACGATGATCAAGCACTGGGTAGGCTCACTCCAGAAGATCTCTCTTTCCTGTTCGTTATGTAAATTACAATTGCGGAAGGTGCGATGCCGCACCTTCAGCTTCAGGTGAAGCGTCACACGTGGTAGAATTTTGCTATAGGGTTGCAGTCAGTATGGCAGATCAATGCGATTTGGAATTCGGCGCCTTTCGAGTTGAACATATGTATTTTTAGGGGCTTGCAACCCTCTGCTTACAACCTTCCAAAGCTATTCACAATGCTATATGCCCTGCTGCTCCCTCAGACCCTTTACGAAAAAACGACCCGCAACACTGCATCATTAATGTCATTCTCGGCGTTTCCATTCATGTTTGGACTAGAGTAGAGACAACGAGCGGCCTTTTGTCTCTACTCCAGAGACAAACATGAATGCAAACGCCAAAAATGTCTAAAGTCCACTGCCACTGACAGCAGAACAACCAAGACCGCGAGTGTCAGGCTTCGTACGCCAAGCTCGCCTCGCTGGCGCTCGCCTCGCTCGGCTTACTTCGCCCCCGTATCTAGTACTAGTACGTGAAGGAGCTGTTTCGTGGGCAATTCGTGACTCTAATTTTACTCGTTCGAAACCTCCTACGAGCTCTAAGACTGCGGCTCGCGTAATGGAAGCCGATTTTACCAGGCATCTTGTGGCTTACATTGGTACTAACGCGTCCCACATTGCTTCGTTCACATTGCTTCTCTGTGTTGGAATTCCAACATTTGGGCTCTGTTCCATCAGCTGTATGTCACGTAGCTGGTTTCTGTCCGGGAATATTTTCGAAGTCGGAGTCTCTGAACTAGGTGTGCCTTTTATTACTGCGGTGAATTACTTGCCAACAAATTGCTTTGTGATTTCATCCATATGCGTTCCCGCCGCTCATAAACCAATGTCACACCTGTGTCGCCACCACCAGATTGTTAGCAGTCACCTACTGGTATTTCAATGTGGGCAGCTACCAATGCCTTTTGAATATCACGCACGTATGCTGACTCTATATGATAACGGCGGCTCTATCCTAACACAGTTTGATGAGCCCAAGGGTAGCGTCAGAGCCCCATGGGTCGGCTATCACCTATTCCTTTCACAAGTATTTCGGGAAAGGCTAATTCCCATCAACAAGCCGACCGAGGTCTAGCAGCAGAGCTTCAAGCGATGAATCGAATCCACCGCATAGTGAGAGCCCTCTTTCTGAACAAGGAGAACCCTCTGCTGAAATCTGTCTTTTGTTTTTCATCCATCCCCACAGGGCCAACATCGACCAGTAGTCGTCAAGCGCCTATAATCGAGAACAGTATTGAGAGTAAGATTGTAGAGCTTCAGAAGAAGAAGTAGAACACTACTGGAGCGTAAGTCGTCATCCATAGGCATTCAGCTTTCGTTCGAATACCAAGCCCCTCTCTCCGAGAGGATGATCAAGGACTATATAGAAGGGCTACATTACGCATTGGGGTGCTCAGAGAGCAATAATGCGGAAAGAGAGTCGACACAAAGAAGGAAACACTCGTATGTCAAAGTGACAACGTTGAGTAGGTCATTTGAACAGAGTTCGAAGATCTTCCATCCGACGCTCGGCTAGTTGCGCCTTTGATAGGGTTTGCGACAAGGACATATTCGCCCTAACAAATCGGTAAATGGTCGTCAGATCAAATTTACTGCATCATCGCAAGCTTCACTCACAATTGGGCTTTGCGCTTCTGTATCTCCAGCATGTTCGCTTCTATGCTGTCCTTGACGATCAATCGAACGCATTTGACTGGCCGAACTTGCCCAATCCGATGCACTCGATCTACAGCCTGGTTCTGTAGGGGAAAACTGTTAGGCAAAAACCCCGACCTGTCAAGGACGAGTTCGACATACCTCCACGCTTGGGTTCCAGCTTGGTTCCATAAGGTAAGCTCGCGACGCGTGGGTCAGATTCAAACTAGAGCGGATGTCAGTGACATAAAAATACGTCAAGTTGATGATAATCCCTCACCCGACACCACCTGCCCGCAGCGAGACCAGAAGCACCTCACACGACATATCGGATTTGAAAGTGGCCAATGCACGTGACCGTTCGACTCTGTTCATGGAACCTTCTAGTCTCTCAAACTTGATGTTGCACTCTCTTAACCCGTCCTCGCACCTGTCTAGAAGCTTGGTCCACTGCGAAAATACCACAGTCTTGGTTGCTTCTCTGGGCTGAGGCCTGAATTTTGGGTCTTCATCGCATACCGACAGGTCAACCGCATCACCAGCATAGTTTGCAGAAGCAGGATTGTTCTGAGATAGTGGAAACAGATCCTGTATAAGAGCCCTGTGATCTGACGCGTCAGATGGGTATCGTCAAGAATCTGTGCTTAGAGGTCTTACCGGATTTTGGTGCTATGTTCTACGACACGCCTCGGCTGCCCGGCAGAAGTAGTGTCTTCATCTCCATCACCCGCGCCGAACGTATCAATCTCGGCTGACGACACCTGAACAGCATCGATAACTGGCGAGAGTTCTTCACGACAGACTGAACACGTGATTCTGTCATTTGCGGTGACAGCGTCTGGAAAATTGGGCTCCATTTTTTGGAAGCACTCTAGACAGAAAAGGTGCTGACAGCGAGTCAGAACTGGTGAAGGAGCTGACGGATTGACAGTCTCTTCGGATTCAGTTTTGACCACACCATTCGATTTCTCTTTCTTCACACCCTTAATCTTTCTGGGCTTCTTATTGGAATCTTCCTCGAAAGTGTCTTGCGCGTTATCGAGTCCGCCTGGCGCTAACTCTTGACCGCACTCGTCGCATTGCGCTGCACCAGTATCCCGCATTAGTGCGAGCAGTCGGAGAGCTCGACTTTTGCTGATTCCGTGTGCTTTGATAGCTGAGACTACATCACCAGCGTCTTCTCCTTTCAAAGCATCCGCCCTATCCTCGCTATCTCGCACGAGTGCCATGTGCGCACAAATCTGCCGAAGTCGAAGAACCTCTTGCAATATGCTACAGTAATTCTTGAGTAGAGTATCGTTCTTCTGAAGCATCTCAAAGTTGTGCTTATACCGTCTATGATGAGAAACGTAGAATGCTTTTTCTTGTTCATCGAGAGTGACATATCGCAATTCGTCTTTCTTATCCGGTATTTCCAGGATAGGCTTCCCAGCTTTGTCTTTCGTCTGCTTGGTTCGACGTAAAGCCAAGTGTCTCATCAGAAGCTGAAGACGTGACACACCAAGTGGATCACCGATCTTTGCAGGTGCTCCGATATAGTTGGTCCACATTGTACGATCTGTGAACGGTTCTAGGCGAAGGAAGCGCATAAGAGAGAAAAGATCGTTCAAGCTATTCTGCAGGGGTGTACCAGTTAAGCAAACCCTCCTTTCAGCCATAAGCTCGCATGCCGCCCTGGCCTGTATGGTGGTGTGCTCCTTGATCATGCTGACAGACGTTTAAAAAGTCAACAATGTTCAAGACGTGCTGATTAGATTAGCCAACTCACTGAGCTTCATCCAAAACGATACGGAACCACTCAATCTGCTGCAGTGGACTGACAGCATCTCCCTCGATCTTCTTGCGCTTCCGTTTCTTTCCCTTCGGCTTCATCGGTTGGCCATCCTTGTCGAGTTCTTCAATACCACTTTCGGAGCTTTCGCTACCTTCCTCGTCTTGCTCCTCTTTGCGACTCTGACGAGAATATTCTGACCCCAGCGTGCTGAATGTAGTGAGCACAACATCATAGCTAGCTAGCTCTACTAAATCATTCGTCCGATGATTCCCATGGTAAACGTAGATTGAAAGGCCCTCGGCAGGTGTTGAAGATCGACTCTTATCTCCCTTCTTTTTATTCTTGAATAACGTACCCCTCACAGCTAAGCCGACGTGTTCTTCGATTTGGCTCTCCCAGTTGACAACTGTCGAGAGCGGACAGACGATTAAGGTTCCTTTGCCTCTGATTTGTAACTTTTCCAGCCGAGCGGCCTCGGCATCTTCCCTCTTCTTTTGTGTTTTTGACTCTTTCTTTTTCTTCCCTCCTTTTGATGTACTGCCATTCAGGCGGTATGAGCTGAAACTCCCACCTGTTTGACCGTACAGCGGTGACTTGAATTCCGATAGGGAAACAGGCTTGCCCATCGGATGTGCAGCAAGGGCATCGAATGATTCGCGGTTTTCCCGATCCTTGACGGGAGGTTGTGCAGCAAACTCCTTTGCTTCTTTTAACGTACTAGCTATTAAAGCAATAATGACAAGTGTCTTACCAAGACCCATATCATCTGCTAAAATGGCGCCTCTGCACTGAGGAGGTGGTCGATCACTTCCAATCTCTACCTCTGTAACGACATGCTGCCAACCGATAAACCGCTTGTAAATATCTTTCTTTGGTCTCCACAGTGATATAAGCTCGTCGTTGATGGAGCTGTTACTATCACCGCCGTTCTCGTCTTTGCGATTTAGAACCTCTTCAACAGTCCGTAACCTCTCTCTATCAAGCAGAAATGCTAAAGCTTGTTTTTGATGAGGGTAAAGTTTCGTGTTTAACATTTCAGGTGGTTCAGCTTCTCCTAAATCAGCTCCAGATTGTATTGATTTGAACATTTCTTCAACTTGTTCCCTTTGTACTTCCACTGATTTTGCTGCTCCTGCTTGTCCTCCTCCATAGCTAGATCCCGAGAGAGCGGAAGAGTAACCCGACGCTCCATACGAGCCATGTAGGCCACTCATAACTTGATTCTTGCGTTGTACTGCCGCCGAAGCGGATATCGCGCCACCGTGTGGGTTGCTGTACTTGAAACCGCTATGCATAGCAGGGTCATAGCTAGGTGGATGTTCGAGATAGATTGCGCTCTTTTCCAGGATCTGAGCAACAGCCTTTACGAGATGAGGATGGCAGAACAGTAGCATGACGAGCGGTAGCATCATTGGCTGCGAGAAACACGGAAGGTCAGCCGTGAAGCTGGCAATCATTTGTAGATTAGCAAACACGACACTCACACTACGTTCCCTAGAACGCGTCAAGGTAGCTTCTACCCAGACCCCCATGCCTCTCTTGTTGTCCCTCGTCATGATCGGTCCAAGCACATTCGCAATTCGATGTTCCACAACACCAAAGTTTTCCCATGTTTGAGCTGAATAAAGTTTGATGGTCTCATTCCCATTTGCGCTAGGCATCTGTGCCGTTGTTCTTAGAAGAGCCACCGGCAGAGGGGAGGGTGCGAGTGATGAGGCAGATGGTGCTTTGTCTTTAGGAGGACACAGCTCGGCTATAGGGTAAAGGATAAGAGCTACTCCAGTGAGTTGCCCTATACAAACAGGATTAGTAGCTTCATTAGGCCTTTCTCCCACTAATTCGAGTTCATCGTCTTCTTCTGATCGTGCTTTCAGGTGAAGCTTTTCAGACGAGATCTTGACTTCATCGTCTGATGCTCCGCTGTTCACGCTCATCCCACCACCACCTGGGGTCCCGTTGTTAGAGGCTGATCCCGTATCATTGTCGTCGAAGTCTGTAAGATCGATAACTGCACTGCCACCTTTGTTTTGGCGCTGTGAACCTAGATGATGATTGCTTTGCGAGAGAGTGTAAGAGGTTGTGGACGAGGGTGGTTGATTAGGCGGTGAAATTCTGTATGCACCGCCGTTCGATGGACCTGGAGCTCCGCCAAATGCGGAGAACGAAGAAGCAAAGCTAGGTGACGGACGGCTTTGTGAAGAATGGTGAAATGTCGAATCGTACGGCGAGTGTGCCGCACCTTGACCGTAGATTTGGTTACCAAAGTACGATTGACCAGATTGTTGTAGATCCAAGGGCGACGGCTGCGCGGCATTATACCCTGGTGAAGTCATGTAGGGGAAGTTGCTACCGAATGGAGCTGCAGCTAGAGTCGAACTAGGACCTGATGTAGATCCATAAGGTATTCCGGATGTTCGAGAGCCTGATCCGCTGGTGCCTCCAATTATAGGTATGCGTCCCAGATGAGAGCCGCCATACGCAGAAGAGGAAGGATGTGCCAGGTAGCTGTACGTGCCGTCTGCTTGTGAGAGTGCGCTTGAAAGCTGTTTAACATCTGCAGTCCCTATCAGCGAGGCAATCGGCCCATACTGACTGTTTGATGCGGTCGAGGCCTGACTTGGCTGAGCGTTGAAGGGCTGAAAGGTATTCGAAGACGTTGAAGCGACGCTAGAAGATGGGAATGTAGGCCCCCGCTGATCTTGCTGGCCATTCGAGTCGCCGTGATTCATGCCCTGGCCACTGGAGCCATTGACTGTTTGATGAGCATGCGACGATGAGGAGGGAGCACCGTTGCTGAATCCAGTCAGCGTGATCTCGTCATCATCACTGTGCACTGTAATATGTCCGGTAGAGCGGTTCTGTCCTGCTTCCTTTGCATCTGCGTCTGCCTGTCCTGACTTTGCAATGTTGCTGCGTGAAGATCCATCTGTATCGTCTGGGTTTAACAGACCTTGCAGGCCAGCGGAACAGCTTGACGAGGTTGCAGGGACTGATTGAGGCTTGGTAGCGTTCAATAGCTGAGGATTGTCATCCTCTTCGAAGCCTTCGAGGAACTCCATCTGTTCAGGCTTGTAGCTTTGTGTGTAAATATTGCTCGCAGGCTGTTGAAACCACGTGATGGGGACTGCCCTCTACTGCAACTGTTCACTTGAGCTATAGCTTCCAACGACAACTCGCACTCTTGATGCTTCTCATCGTGCTCAGCGCATGCTTTCAGTCGGACTGAAGTGCTGTCAGTAGTTCCGGCTGAAGTGATTCGAAAGCAAGCAGTGAACGCTGGATTGTCCACTGTATGTAAGGGCGAGTCATGCTGACAAAGCATTCAGCGAGCTGGACAAAGCAGTCCTGACACCGTGAGCCTGATGTGGGACGACAACTGACTCGTGAGATATCAGTAGTGGAGATAACTACTGATGCTGCTGTTACTGCTGTTCGAGGCCTGCTCGACACTGACGGCCATCCTGTGCCGGGCCTTACGCCACCGTATGCTAAAGCTCTCCAGAGCCTGCGACAAGGTCACACAGAGCACCGAGTACACCACAACAGCTGCTTTATGTCCCAATGCATCTTCAGTCTCTCACTCTTGGTCTCTTGTGACCGTGTGCCAGCTGCATGTGGCTCGATCACTCGTTATACGGACATGGTTATCATTGCGACATCATCCTTCTTGACATGCAACAAATCATGCTCTGTCGCATCCATACACACACCCGCATGAAGTTAAGCAGGCATCCATGAACCATGCACTGTCCAGGCTCAAGAAGGCCTCCAGCGTAGCAGTCAGCGCAGGCTCTGGCTCTGGCTCTCGTGCCAGTACTGCACCAGCAAGCGGGGTCGACAATAATGGCAATGTCCTTCCCGCGTACGGGACCGGCAGCAGCGGCTCCCAGCGTCCTCTCGCCATGGCAGAGAAGACACTTCCACCCGGTGCTGCTGCATACTCACATCCCAGCACTCAGTGGGACCAGGCTCAGCGAGAGCGTGACGAGCTTGAGCGGGCTATGAAACTGTCCGAAGAGCAGGAGCAGGTGAACAGTGGCGGCAGACCATCTTTGCTCTGCACAACACGACACGGCTGACCTATTACATTGTTTCAGTACGAAGCTGCATTGAGAGCATCTCAAGAAGCCGAGGAACGTGAAAATGAGAGAAGGCAGAAAGAGCTGCAGGATGAAGGCGATATACTGAGACAATCACAAGCTGATCATGAAGCTCATGAAGATCAGCTTGCTATCAGACAAGCTGAAGAGGAGCAGGCAATCCTTCAAGCTATACGAGAAAGTGAACGCGAGGCAGCTAGAAAGACAGCTGCGAAAGGCAAGCAGACGAGAAGGTCCTCTGACAGTCGATCTGCCATAAATAGCAGTCAAAGTCTACAAGCCAGCAGCTCGTCAAGCAGAAGTACAGATACCGTGGACAATGAAGATGATATAACGGAGGACGATGATGAGGAACTCCGGAAGGCTATGGAGCTGTCTATGCGTGACCAGGAGAACGAGAGGCGAGAGCAGGAGGAACTACTGCATTCAGCCCAGCAGCAGCGACTCGCCTCGTCCAACGCTTCTGAAGCCCAAGCTTCTACTTCCACTCTACCACAAACCAGGCCAGCGTCATCATCTTCGACGCATACGGCATCTCGTCCCTTACCTCCCCATCTCCTTCCGCCTAGACCAGGTCGAGCTGCCCCACCTCCGCCTGAACAAGCCGAACACACCGCACCACCCGCTCTTCCAGCACGCCGACGGCTATCAGAAGATGAGGAATATGCATCGATCCTAGAAGCTCCTCCACCAGCGTACGAAGCGTCATCTTCAGCCACTGGTCCTTCCTCCCAAGGGCATCGACAGACATCCCCCGCTCCATCTACTGAAGCCGACACCGACACCTACCATAGCGCTGTTAGCACGACTGAGTCAGCACGAGAGGCAGCTAGAGCTCTCGAAGAGAAGCGGCAAGTCTTCTACCCACCCGTGGCTACGAGTGAAATGGCTGAAGGGGTAAGCAGACTTGCCCTCTCCTTATAGCAATGTACAGCTAACACTCACCCGTCACTAGTCAATGCGAGCCTTCGTGCCACATATGCTCTTCGCAGCTAGGAGGAGAGAACGCTCTGATCCAGATGAATGGTTTCCCATGGCATCACGTGATGTAGATCTTACGCAACTGCCGCCACCGCCTAGGTCACCGGCCAGCCCAGCTAGTCCGGCGGAACAGCCGCGGGTGCAACCGACTTCTAGACCTCGCAGGCCTCTACCTCCCCTGCCTGCTCGCCCAGACGGTCAAGGACCACAAGTCCAGCCGTCGGCGCTAGCCCAGCTGGATCAGAAGGTGGCGAGTTTGTCTCCAATCTCTCCAACGTCTCCCAGCTACTATACTTCATCAGTCAATCCTTCCTCAGCGTCTGTGAATGCCCCCTCTACGACTAGAGCAGTTGAGAATGATGATTACTCAGATGATCCTTTCGATGATTCTCAAGCTGCCCATTCTGATTCTGAGTATATGGGTCCAAGCAGTGAAACGGACGAGCATTATAATGAACATCCAAGCCATACAATTCACAACCACGTATCATCCCGCCAAGATAGCTCGGAAAGTCAATTGAATCATGTTAGCCACGGTGGATCGACTTCTGAAGCATATACGGATGAAACAGAGACCACATCGCCCCGTGTAGCTCGATACGACTATGCTCCTACTCGCTCGAGAGAAAATGTCTCGCATCTACCACGAGCACATTCGCCGGAGGCTATGAATAATCGCGATAGGATACAATCTGAACAGCAAGACCTCGCAAATGGAGAAGGATACATGTCAGGGGAAGGTGCAGTCTCTTGGGAATCAACTGCCTCGGAGGACGATGAGGCTATGCATCGAAGAGCCGTTCAACCCATTGATGAGTCGGCTCATGACATCAATACAAACATCTCATTTGGCTTCAATCCTCTCTCTTCCCCTACTCAGCACCTGGACTGGCAAGGTCGATTCCCTGACTTGATCGTTCTCAGCCGGTTCGCGGACGCAGATCCTCGTGCAGCAACTAGGCAGGAAGATGGTACTGTTATTGGACAAAGTAAAGATGATTATCGAACTTTCGCGTTCGAAGCTCCCACTTGGCGAGAATTGCTTGCCTATTTGATGTGGCATGGCAACTCAATTTTCGAAGCTGCTTCTCGTGATAAAGAATCGAGTACCCCTGAATCCCTTAAGGTGTCTCTCATTCTGGAATTTGTCAAAACGACAACTCCTCCATCAACACTGGTTAGGTTACAGATACACCTACTTAGCGCAAGTGCAGGTAATGCCTCTCAAAATCAAGCGGGAGAAGTGACTGGTAGTGGTGCAAGAGGTGTCGCTTTGTCGAGGCAACCCTTGTCTAGCCGACCATCAAACTATGTCAGATCGTCTCTACCTTGGCAACAAGCTGGAAACAAGGATTCTACCCATCTGGTATTAGCTTTCCCGAAGCCTTATCATACCTTACCTTTCAGTCTAGGCACGATTGGCACACATCTGCATAACGCTCATAAAGCTGCGGTAGCTCAGCAGACAACGCAAGCCGATCATCGTATTCAACTTGGCGATAAAGGTCGTATTAGCAATACCCAGTTCCTCACTGACTTATTGCGCGGAATTGACATGTGTTCTGATCGAACAATAGACAGTAATAGTGGACGACAGCAAAATAAGTCAGGATCACCTAATCATACGAGTCCCGATGATTCAAGGTTTGACAGATTCGTAGGACGCTTAAAAGACAAGAGACACAATATGCGTGGTACACTCAGAGAATTACATAAGAGTAGTAGAAGCAAAAGACGAAGATGGAAACAGTCTAAAGATAAAGGAAAAGGTACACTCGATGGAAGAGCTGAAGATTCTGATGAATCTTATCTTGACAGTCAGCCTAAAGCGGAAGATTATCATATTACTCCTTATCCCGCTACCAGTTGAGTCTGTACGATTGCACATGGCCTACAGAAGGGAGGGTAAAACCTGTCATCCAAAAATACGTCGCCTACTTCCATGACCTCAACTTGCACAGGATGGCTGGCATGACTGACAAGACTTACAACTACAACGATGACAATGTCGTCAATGTTACAAAGCTCCTCTGCCCTTCGCAGGAGAGAAGCTCTGCCATTTTCTTGAGCTTGACATCTGTTCGTTCGAACTGTGTCCGTCCAACGCAAAAAAGGGGTGGAAAAGATCAACTCGTCTAGATTTGTTCGAAGCCCACTTCAGTCTAAACTCGCCTCAAGATGTTAATATCAACTTTTGTACTGGTCTTTGCAACTTTTCTCCACTCATCAAGAAGCGCACACGCTCTATCAGCAAGTCCAACTATTACGGTCAGCGAACCTGAAGCAACGCCACCTCTGCCATTCTATCAAAGGCATACAGATCTCAATGCTATTTATGCAGCAGCGCCTGCTCCCGCTACTCGACTGAGCCTTCAAGCCCGGAGAACTGGGTTGCCGGCTGTTGGCTACCATGTCGATGACAGCCGGGATGAAGATAAGCTGGCTGTGCTGCCAACACCCGCTGTGTCTTTGCACCACTTTGACGAACGTTGGGTCAACATGTGCAACAATTGTAAGGCAAGCACGGGTGTTACTAGCTTTCTGTAAGTGTCCAGTCTTTTTGAAACTATTTGCCTACTGACTGGTGCTTTGCCTTCAGGGCGGCCACGAAGTTGTTGACCGACGATTGCCACAAGTATCCCAACGCCGCACCACGTAAGGTTTACTCGCTGTAGATCTACTTCAGGACTTAACTGACTTTGTGTTATCCGCTTGTAGATGTATCGAAACTGTCACTAAACAAGAATCTTGGACTGATGACTGCTTGGTAACTGTGACCCGCACGGTACAGAAAAAAATGGTGAGTAACCTTTCCTGTTCGACTAAGCCCAGACAGCTGTTTTGATCCTTTTTATGTCGCCCTCCTCGCAGTGTATACTTTGGGTACGTCATGGCGGTTTTGCTGGCAAGACAGGTCAATCACCAAAGAAAAAAGTTAAGAAACCGAAAGGATGCAATATAGATAGTGGATGCGCTTGATGCGAGCCAAATGAATCCGTCGATTATCGATTGTGGACCTGCCTCACACTATGCTGTGATGTGCTGTTGCTTGAAAATACATAACCGTTTTTCAAGTCTAATGATGTAGCTTGTACCAACTGTGAACTATTATTGTAGCCTAATGATGTAGCTAGATTCAGTCCAGACCGGTGAGATATGAGGTACGCAATATACGCATGTACCGAGCACAATAAAGTCACAATACCAGAAACGCCATCCAGGCTCTTTCGCTCCGAACCGAAGTTGCTTTCGTACTTACCGAAGAACTGCAGCTTGCACATCCTCCATATCGCCATGGCTTCAGGCGATGGCTTTCCAGTTCCTACACGCCAGGCATCGCATATCATTGCTGGGTTTCCTACAGAGGTGCGCGGGGCTCACAATTCCCATGAGCATGCTCACTTGAAGCTGAAGGATAACATCATCGTACAGGTGCTGGTGCAACTCTTTCAAGACAGGACTGTAGTGTTCCTGAACCAGGGCAAAGTCGGGAAGATGGTAAGTAGGAGCGTCTACTCTGAGTATCAAGGCGCTGAAGTGCTGTGTGCATCTCGCAGATTCAGATATCTCCTCCGACCAGCAACAGGCGGAGAGCAACGCAGCGACGCGATCCATTTGGCGACGAGGAAGAGCAGGAGCAGCACGAAGCAAGCTATCAAACAGCACACGAGTCGCTCAATGGCACCTTCTTGCCTCCCCCAGACGCGTCATCGACCGTGACTACTCTCTTCGGCTCCTCTAAAAGTGAAACTGCGCGCCAGATGGAAACTCTCTATGCCGCGCAGATAGCGGCTATACTGTTCGCAAGGTCCAGACAGCCGCAAGCTGAAGAGGGGGACGATGCCTCGGCTGCAAGTGCTGTGAGAGAGGCTAGACCTGTGATTGTTGCTTTGGGTTTGAAGTCTGCTTTCTTGGAAGGCAAAGCGGCGGAAGCGGGACAGTCACTCGATAGCGACCTTATGCAAGAGCAGCGTACAAGATTCAAGAGCGTGATGGATCTCGTGGGAAGCTTGTTCTGATTGCATCAACAGAAGCAGGACCATCTTAGATTATAGAAGGACTTCTAGCCAAACATGGCTGTACGGAGGTTATCAGGATCTACCTTAAAGCAAGAGTCACATAACACAGATACTGGGAATATACACTTCTGAAGAGCTTCAAGGTTGAAGCTCACCCATCTGTTTCGGGCTGCTGTACAGCATCGATGGCGAAGACAAAGTTGAGCAAGACCAAAGCCAGGGTGACTCGAGAACAAAGCCCAGAAGAAAGTGTTCGTAGGAATACAAAGAAGCTACCCAGTCCTTTTATAGACTGGACTCGACTCTCTGTGAAAATGTCGAATTTGAAGTCAAATCTCGTGAGATTGTCTGACAGGCAGACAGACGGCAGATTCAAGTATCGAGACGGACGCAAAGCAGATGGAAGGGAGCAACCGCGGACATGACTCGTGCATTGCGTTTCTCATACTAGGCCGCGTACTCTCCTCGGTCGTTCCATGGATCACGTCACGTTGGACCGCCCGAGGCTACGTGTATCTTCAAAGCTGTGTTTGCAGCTCGGCTCTCTCTCTTCTGACAACTTCGACACCTGGAACACCGAGCACAACAGACAACACCTACAACATATACTAGCATCAGGCCGCACTAGAAGTCTACGATGGGTCTGCTTGATGCCCCAGAGACTCGCTCCTTCGTGAGTCGCGAGTCCTGTCGTCAATCCTACGGCTTGTGTTGGGGCCGACAGCAAGAAGGCTCCCGGGCTATAGCCGTCCAAAAGCTGACTACTCCTGCATCTTATACTACCTACTCAATCATGCCTTCGCTGTTGAAAATCGTTGTGCAATGCGCTAAACAGCTCGGTACACCGTTTAAAAAGGTCTCTGATGAGGACAAGGCGAAAGCCGCTGCCGCCGATGAAAGAAAGAAGAAAGGTGAGTTTGCAATCAGGCGGGCCACCTGCAAGCATGTTGTATATTCTATATCTGGTGATATAGTTCACAATTGCTTGCCTACGGAAGCCCGTTACTTGATTAGCTGAATCAATGTTGACTTAATCCATCTTTTCTGCTCCCTGCAGTCGAGACCTTCGTATCTTTTCAAGAAAAACTCGATGAAATCAAGAAACTTTCAGCTGAAATACAAGTTGCTAAGATGAATGCTGTTCAAGCTTCACCCGGTGTCTTTGCATTGGGAGGACTCGGATCGCCTGGGTTGCAGCTCGGGCCTGAAGGCCTTGCTGGTTTAGCACAACGTGGTGGTGCAGACTTAGTTAATGCACAAGCTAGACTACAAGCATGGCTCGCTGGCATCAATCCAGCTGAATATCAAACCATGTCGCAGGAAAGGCAAGCACTGATAATGAAATACATGCAGATGGAACAGTATCTAGTCAGTACTCCAACGGACCTTTCGTCATTGAAGATGACATGGCTAACTATGCTCTCCGTATTTCTTGCTTGTCTCCATCAGCGAGCTGTAATGCGAGACAATCAGCTTCTTCAAGAAGAACTCGCTTACACGCAGTCAGTAGCTCAACGTCTTGTAGGTCGAGTCACCCCGCCGCAGCTGTTTAAGACACCCATCTGATGGCTTAAACAATTGTCTCGCAGCATCCCATGTTCGATGACCCGTTTGACGATGGCGCAGATCCCGCATGGGATGCCTTGCGTGGAAGAGGTGGAGCTCATGGAGGAGGTGCCCATCATCACCCAGCACACTCTAACATTCATACACATGCACACGGACATCCTGCTGGTTATGCACATGGCCACGGTCACAATATACATCATCCGACACCCCACGTTCATGGCCATGGTCCCGTTCACGGTCACGGTCATGGTCACGGTCATGCTCCCTCACATCATCATGCTCACTGCGCCGGGCCCACCGTCTGCACTGGCTGTACGCCAGCACCCGTGTCCCATCTTCCTGTGATGTGCTCCGACCCCTGCTGCACGGGAGGATGTGGAGGCAACTGCGGAGGACCTGCGCCTAATTCCGCTCAGTCTCACTATGGACATCACGCTCAGAATTACCATGATCCAATGCTCTCACCTGGCTTCGCTAGAGCAAGAGCTGCTCAAGCAGAACGTGATAGATGGTTTCCACCTAGACAGTGGTAGCATCTCTATCCGTGAACCAGTAACCTCGACTTGATTAGGAGAATTATCTAGATAAAAGTGGAAAAATAACGATTGGACCCCGTACATATCAAGAATAACGAGCTCTCTCAAATCAGAGATGTGTTTGCTCATAAACTTCAGGAGAGCAGGAACGAGCCGATGTTGACAATCGGTTCGCCCGTTAGAAACAGACTTTGAGCAGATTGCACATCAACTAGGTACCAATTATGCCTCTCTCACGAATTATGCCTCTCTCATGAATTATGCCTCTCTCTCCAAGAATCACGTTCACAAGCTCATTGGGGGAAGATTGTATGTAGAATGTGGGAGAAGTAAGAATAATTATCATGACGTTGTTATCTGGGCGCCCTCTCCCGAACGGACTTACGCCCTCTCGACGGAACTTGTGACGTAGTTTTAGTGTTACGATTCGATGGAACGCAAGCACGATAACTCAGCCGGAGCGGCGAACTGCACTGTCTGCCTGTGAACGCATTTGTCTGACGGCCTCGAGGGATGTTTTCGGACAACCTTTTCCTCCACTCATACACGTCCCTGCCTCTGGAGCCGCTATCGCCTGACCAGCTTCTTCTTCTGACCAACTACTTCGACACAACACAAGACACAGCTCACCCGAGAAACTACTCCAACAGCAAAAGATGCATTCTATTGCACATGCATGAATCCCTGGAGATCCTTTCAAGGCTTTCGTAGCCAAAGAAGCGAGATAGCACCTCCTCTATTTTGAGGGCGCTCGGACCTTCTTCGAATATCACTCGGTCTTTGCTGTCAATCTACATACCAGCGCGTCTGACACGTTGATCTACTGATATACTACGACCAGCTTCACCTGCGGCCTGCCAATCCTTGTCTGCGTGAAAGACCGACGTTCGAGCTTCTGGGTAAGCGCGTCGAAGCGCGTGTAAAGCGTTAAGCTACTTCAACCCGCCGAAAGACCATATAAGACGTTGGCGGCTTCAGGAAAGAGTCTCCCTGGAAGCCTTCCATCCTCTTCCGACAATCTAACCGATGTATCTACCGACAAGCCTGCGTCTTTCCCCGAGTACCTATCCAAATTTGTTTCAGAGATGTTGCAAGACAACTCCAAGCTAGAATCTGCGGGAAGAAGATACGACCAGGAAGACCACAAAATACATTCGATGTCAACGACGAGCAAGACAAACCAAACTTCATCTAAGCCCACCTCCGTTCAGAAAACAATTCGGCCGAACAGTACTAGCGGACTAGTCATTTCAGCAAAATCCGCAACAGTCACTCTCAGTTCCCAGGCTTCAAGTTCAAGCTCATCGAATGATTCTTCTGCTGCTCACAGTGACTATAAGAGCGTTCTCGATATCGTCCAAGAATATACAGAAGGGCGAACCTTGATTGACGATAAACGAGTAAACACAACCAAAGATCTAAGCTTGAAAGATGAGCCTCTCGGCGGTGGAGGTAGGATAGTCTGGAAACATCGACAAAAGACCAGAATACTACCTCGCAGCAAGAGGCTTCCTGTTACGAATGTTGTTGAAGAGCTGTTTGATTCGGATCTAATGGACGCTATTGAATGGACTACAGCAGAATCGTAAGGCACTTAAAAGGTCTCGAGTTCTAACATCGTATCCGAGCTAAGCTAACATCACTTGGGTTTGTTGCCGTGCCGCACACCCTGCGCATCGTTATAGGAGACGCCCCAAAATTAGCGAAGATCCTGCCGTCACATCCCTGAGTAACATCCAGGCAGAACTGAAAGAGCAGATGCTTCTTATACATATGTTACCCGAAAAGTTTGGTCAGATAGTAGTACGCTCTTCGGATGTTTTCGGATTCACTGTTATTTCAGACAGCGATGAAGACATTGATTGGGATTGGTGAACGAGTACATTGAATTAAAAGACACATTATATCACTACTGCTATATGTACTATAGTTATACAAAGGAACTGCCGCATACACATACAATTCAGATGAAACCTGTTACACTTTGGAAGCCTTCTTAGGTGAATTCTCGGTCTTCTCTTCAGATCTTTCTTTTCTTTTCTTAGCAGGAGAAGCTTGGAAAAAGTTGCCCAACGTAGCTTGACCTTTTTCTTTCTTGTCTATTTTAATCTTTTCATTTGATAATACAGGTGGCAAACCTTCTATTCTTCTTTTTGCATCTTCTAGTAGGAAAATTTCACGATCTCGCTGTCCTTTGACAGTGGGTATATCCCAGTTCCTTCAGAATCGTAACTTTATTAGCTTGGTGTGATGAAAGCCCACGGGTAATCTTCCGACTGGTTTGCCACTTACTTCGAATTAACGTTCTTATGAGCGAGCTTATACTTGCTACCTGTGAGATGTGTCTGAAAGAGCACCATAACAATCCATCAGCCATCAGACACTGTAACGTAGTGGAAAGACGGACTTCATATGTATTGGCGTCTATTTCTATAGTTCATCGTCGAGCGTCAGCAAAAGGCATGTTGCACACGCTTGCCATTCAGCAACTCACTCTTGACATGCTGATGAGCTATGATGTACCAATGATATTCAGTGCCCACAGGAGCGCCGGAGTTGACAGGAGCTTTATGATTTCTGACTTTATTAGTCTTATAATCAATTTCCCAAAGATCAGGTTCTTTCTTTGTTTCTTTCCAAACTCCAGGCTGATAGTTCCAAGTGTGAGAACCGCCAATTGCCATGCCTGAGTAGTATTGTCCGTTGTGTGTCTTGAGCGCATTGTAACCACCTGGTCCACCCCATGACGCTGATGCTTTGCCATTGCCCGCCGGCTTGCCATCAGCATTGGGAGTCTCTTCTTCATCGAGCAGTGCTGGATCAAAGAAATCTCCATCGTACGAACCAGCTTCGCTCATTGCTTGTTGCTCTTCGTGCTCGTCAGTCGCCACCATCTTCTTGCCGTCATCATCGCTGCTATCGCCGGCTATCTCGACGGGATGCTGTGGACTCGAAGTACGCTCCGCAGCAGCTTTGCTCTTGCTAGTCTTCAGTTTGGGTGCCATGATATGCGGTTTAGGATTGTCGTCAAACAGCCAAGAAGTCACATACGATATGCCTGTCAAGCCCGTCACGATGTAATGAGGCCGATCACCATCCTATTATAGGAATTGGACAACGATTAATTGCGGCAGAACAGCATACCAGATGCTACACTCTAACAATCGTCATTTACATGATGAACAAAGCATTCACATCGATAGGATGGGAAGACGAAAGCTGTGGCTTTTGAGAGTACTTTGCAGCCAGTTCGTCTCTGATCGTATTGAGAAGTTGGATGTAGCTCTGTTAGACCGCGTGATTCGAATCAGCGAAATATACTTGCATGGACATTCTATGACTACTGCTCCTTACCTGCTGAGGATACTTGGTGAGAGCAGTCACGAAGCTGAGGAGGAAGAGTTCATTGAAATATTCAGCTCGTAGTCACTCATGGTGTGCATTTAGAGAGCTTACCCCCAGCTCTATTATCATCGTAATGCGATAGCGGAGAGAATACGTTAATAGGTCAAGAAGTCTATCCAGGTTGAAAGACGAGGCAAACCAATCTCACCATAGCTCCAGTCGCTTTGCCAGCCTCTGTAGCATCAGCAGAAGTCTGAATATCCTTGCAACCACTCCAGGAAATAACGTCTGCGAAAAAAATCCCATCAGAATCGAGCGCAGCGACATTCGACATGAGGAACAGTAAAGTAGAGACTTACCGGCAGGACTAGTGTTCATCTGCTTAGCACGATCAGCAGCACCGCTGTTAGTATTCATAATTTTCTTTCCGACACCGGAAAGACTGCTGAAAACTCCTCCTAGATCTCCCTTCAAGTAAGAAGTGACCGCTCCTACAGCGCCCATTCCTGCGTCCTTGAAGAGATTGGGCTCCTTGATCTTACCCGAAGTGTCGTACTGTATGAAGGAAGGACTTCCTATTGAGCCTCTGCAGACCAATCATGCATCAAGTGCATACTGCTCACCACATAAGGTAAGTCCAGGGCTGTGCCAGAGTGGCAAGCTACATTGAGCGATGAATCAGTGCGCTTGCTTAGCAGAAAGACAGATAAGCAGTATTTGACGCCTTACAATCGTAAATAGCGGTAAGTCGGCATCCGGCCGGCAAAGGCTTGACCATAACAGCATGCATCTCATCATCAATGATCATTCCTGCTTGTTTGTGATCGAGAGGATAGATAGTTTCGTCTGATCCGTCGTCCTACAGCGGATAATCCTGGTGTCAGAAATCACGCCGCAGCAGAGAAGCGATAGACGTTTCTCTGCAATCATAATACTCCACAGTGTACATGCTCACCTCATCACCGCTAACATCCTTGGCTTGTCCACCGTGTCCCGAGTAATGGAAGAAAAGGGAATCGTTAGGTTGAGCACCAGATACTAACCACCTCATAGCTTCAAGTATATTCTGTCTAGTGGGTTGCTGTCTCCAACCAAACGAAGGGTCGTCCATCAAAATGACCATATCTTCTGATTTGTAGTTATATCGCTCAGTTAAGAAACGAGACATGTTCCGCACGTCATTGTGACATCCTCTTAGTGCAGCTGATGTCCCCGTATAATTTATACCGATGAGCAGTGCTTTCCGCCTAAGTTTCAACACAAAGTATAGTACAATCAGCGTCGCTGGGAGGGCATTTACGACAGATGCGAATTATTGTAGTCTATACTTACTTGCCGGTACATTCAGAGTACTTGTAGTAGAAAGGCTGATTCGCTTCATACTGCGGCTGCTGATGGACGGGCGCAAAGTTGTACTGCGGTGGGGGAGGGGCATTGATGGGTTGGCCGTAGTCTGAAACATGCGAGATGAGAACCTGGTCAGCGAGTAGTCCTGGTTGTTCATCAGGTCAAGCTCACGCTGAGGAGGCTGCATTGGCGCTAGAATGAATGTTGCAAGCAGATGTCAGTCTATCCGAACCCGTATAAATAGCCGGAGTGCTTCGGTCACTAACGTCCGCCATACTGGCTGGGTGGGTCTGAGGATCACTCGGGCAAGGTCAGTCGTGCAATCAGAAGCCATACAGAGTCGGTGAGCCACCTACAAGGCCGTGGTTCGCCATAAGGAGGATTCGGCCCTGTTACCACACGCGTATAATGGAGAATCTCCGATCAGCACCTGCTGTATCACAAGCCTGTATCGAACACATCGCAAAGGAAAGCTGACGCGCACCGGCTCCAATGTAGCCCTGCTGGTTGTACTGGTAACCCGGGTAGTTGGGGTCGTTCCCGCCATACATGGGTCCCTGGCCAGCATACGGACCATGGTTCGGCTGATGTGGCTGCCAGTTGTTCGGAGGCGGTGACTGCCATGGCGGCTGCTGCTGCTGCTGGTATCCGCCATTGCCATATCGGTTGCTGTTGTAGTTCTGCTGCTGCGGAGGATGCTGCTGCTGCCACCGCTGTCCTGGATAGGCCATGCTTGTTGATGTCCACTTGTAGTAGGTAGGTAGTTGCAAGGACGAAAGAGCCATCTATAGAATGCTGAAATGCTTTGCTCTGCTCCAGCCACATGCACATACACGCAGGCATGCACCAAGAGCACTCTGACACCAATAACACTGCTGCAGACGATGATGCTGATACTCCGCCATCAAGTTCCGTCCCACTAAGTACATCAAGTCGTGCCGAAGAGGCCACCATGCCGGTAGACAGCACCGATAATGTGCATTCAGCCGTACAAGCACCACAAGACTATAACAAACCAGTAGCAAGCACTCGAGACGAAGTAGCAAGTTCAATCACTCCTGATGAGCCTGCAAAAGTCGCGTCAACGCGAGAAGAGGCTAACCACGGTCAGTTCAGGTGGCTATGACGAGGCTTATTTTCACACATTATAGGCTGGTGAATACTGACACATCGCTGCGACATGCTTAGTCCCAGACGCAGATATATCCGTATCTACTGGTTCAGATACAGAACGTGCAACTGCGACTGCTGCTGCTTCAACAGCCAGTCATACTGGTATAGCCGAACATGCAAGTGCCACCTTGGCGGATGTGGCTAGCCAAGAAGATGCAAGTCCAGAAGAAGCGTCTACATCTAGACCGAATGCAGATGAAGCACCACAAACATCGTCTTCCAATGAGCAAGAATGGCCTCTGAAGACAATTCTGTGGCCTCCTTTTGTTGATCACCCTCGAGAGGTGCAAATACTCATGCAAGATGTCAATGGGCCATGCTCTTTTCTAGCACTCTGCAACGTTTTGCTGGTAAGGGCTTGCTCACTGTATGCAATCAAGTATCTGATAATGATAACTCCATAGCTCCGAGGAGACATACATCTACCATCTGGTCAGAAGACAGCAAGTTTCAGTCAGTTATCGGCTCAAGTAGGGGACTACCTCCTCCGAACAACAAACACCGCTTCACCAACTTCTACCTCTCCGTCCGAAGAAACATCTATTCCACCAAATAGCAAACTAGATTTCGCGTTCAATACATTACCAAAGACACTCTCTGGGTTAGATGTCAATGTGAATTTCATCACAGGTGGTTTTTCGCGATCACAAGACACAGCACCAATAGCATCTCAATATAGCGAACTAGAGCTTTTCAAATTAGCAAATGTAGATTTCAAGCACGGATGGATTATATCAGAAGATGATGATAAGGAAGTGTTCGAAGTATTTGTTACTGTTGCTAATGACTATGATACTGCTGTGAATGTACTTGTTGAAGGTGATGCTATAGCAGAAGGCAATATTACTGGCAATACCACTTCATTACCAACTCCTGTAGCGGTAACAGAATCAGGAGCGACAATAGAACAACGAGAATCAGAGTCAGCGGTATCACCTACTATATCTTCTTTGACCCAAGCTCAAAAATTGGAACAACTTTTTGAGAATCTATCGATGGAACCAAATAAACAAGCCAAAGTATATCAAGCAACAATAATACAACGTTTTTTACAAAATACTTCAACTCAATTGACTTATGCTGGTTTATTTAGACTTTCAGAAGAATTAAAACCTGATTCTCTATGTGCTTTATTTAGAAATTCACATTTTAGTGTTTTATATCGAAGACCTAATGATCTCAATGAATCGATCCACGAAACAGATCATACCACAAATGTACCCACAAATGGTAATGCACAAGGGAAGAAGAATATTCTACCTCAAGCTACGTTATTTCAATTAGTTACAGATCAAGCATTACTTCATGAACCTAATGCCATATGGGAAAGTTTAGAAGATATAGATGGTTCGGCTTCTCAGTTTTATGATTCTCGTTTACAGCCTGCTAGGATTAGGCAGGATTGGGTATCCAGAACACACAGGGATCCTAGGCAGATGGAAGAGAATGATCAGATGCATGATGCGGAGTAAGTCCCAGACTCTCTTCTCTCGTCATATTGCCAAGTCAAGTAAAGTATTGACTATTTACCTTCCGCCTCTTACTCCCCGGTTGCCCCGATAGCATGGCACTTGCTGCTCAGCTGCAACAAGATGAATATGATGCTGAAGATCAAGCTCTTCAACGTCGAACGCAGAACAACAATCGATATGGTTCGCAGAACGCCTATTCCCATACTCAGGCACCTAGATCGGACGAGCAGGCGACGGTTGCAACGCAGCAACAGTCTTCTGGTGGTTTGGGACAGTCAGACTCACCAAGTGGGCCAGGCGGAACCAGACCTGAAAATATAAACCCGAAAGTATTGGCCGGTCTAGGGGCGCGAACGCCCAAGAAGCAAAAAGAGAAATCTTCCGAAGGCAAGAAGAGTAAGAAGGACTGTATCATCTGTTAGTCATGGAAGTGATGGGTGCATTAGATAGACTGTGAAAGGGTGAAGAAGTAGAGCGCTTTACGAGCTGAAAATGGGTATCAAGTTAACGAGTAGTAATTGTTGTTGCAACAAGCTTTTTGTTCAGAGGGTGTTGGAATCCAGAGAATCCAGGGCGTTAGGTGTACTTTGTCGATACCCGTAAGGACTGTGAGCATACTGACGAGAAAGTCGTGAGAAATAGGTTTAAAGCGCCAATCCTTACTCCGCGAACAGGGCAATGAAATAGCGAGTAATCTTCACCACGTTTTGTAGTGGAAGTTGGTCAATTGCTGACGTTGATATTGTTACGCGTCGTACTTAGCCGCGGCTGAGGTGTATTATACTTTTCGAGTCATAGTGGTCCAGGTCAGCTTGAGTCATTCCGCTTTTCCAAGTGTGTGGCGAATAATTGACAGTCGATAACTAACAGGCCTCCTTGAGAATGCGAGCTAACAACAACTGAAGGTCACCTTGAGTTAACTACTCTGTTCCGAAGCTGTGCGTCAGTAACACTAGCAGTATGTCAAGCTCAATCATGTCTACCGAGGAAATCCATTTTCGAGCTATGGAACGCTTAACATGTACGTTATCAGCATTTCCAGTTTACATGCCCCTTGCTCACCAATGACCCTAGCTGAGCAGAATCGGAAATTAGACAAGCTCATTGACCTCTTGCAAGACACTCGGTCAGAAAGCGCTATCGGGCAGATGAATGCACCGGGTCGTTATGATCTAGACGAAGGAATTCGAGCAACAACGGTACACAGGCCAAACATTCGTCGCAGGTTCCGCTGTCCGAATGTGGAAGTCGTCGTACCTACATCGTCTAGAAAGAGACAAGACTCAGATTTACTGGCTGTTGAGCAGAACATACCAGCAGGGGGGAAACCAAAGCATGCAACGCCCGACTCGCCTGCATCGAGTACTCTTTCTATTAGACCTGATTTCAGTAGAACAGAGGACGGGCAGCAACTCGAAACGGATCCTTGGATTGATGGGAAACTACGTGAGTTCAGCGGGTTTCAACAACGCATGTTCTCAGGTGACGTTTAGTATGACGCAGGGACATGGAGAGGTAGAATCGTACAATGTGTACGATGCCGGAAAGCCAAACAACCGTGTCGATTTGGGAAATCTACGAGAGGTCTCCTGCTGGCGAGCTGCCAGGTGTGCGTTCGTGAGAAGAGATGTCAGTATGCAGGGAAAGCTGTTGCATGAGTGCAATAAAAGCACGGAGTGCCTTGCCGATTGTATGTGACAAACTGGCGCTGCATCGACTGCAATCTTTAGTCATTTGATGTGGTTGCTATCCCTTGTTCTTGCATGGAGTGCTCGTACCATATTCTATAACTGCAGCATACTGGCATATTATACGACAAGTCGCTCCACCAACAAACACGTCTCGCGATGAAAATGTCTTTACAAGTCACCTAAAGCTCAATCTATAGCTTCTTCTCCTTCTTTCGCTTCTTCTTGACCGATCCATCATCTCCCCGATCACCACCACCGTTCTTCAGAGCTTTCTTATTGATTATACGTAATAGATCTCTCTTGGCTGATCCATCTGGGAATGTTTTCAAGTCGAAATAACTTGGAGCGAAATCGAGTAGCCATTCTGCTCTGACTTCAGTGACTGTACGGATATAATTGCGTGTAGTGAGCACGAATTCGTGATAGATGACCCATTCTGGGTTTGTATCAAGACCGCATGACGGATGCAGAGATACAACTTGATTATCTTTGATTGTGAGATAGGAGTTCTTCTCGCCTTCTCTGTGAGCGACCTGCATGAAGAAGGAAGCAGCGATAACCTGTCGAATTTGAGTATAGTATTTCTTGTCATCGAATGAGGTAGATACCAGATCTAGATCGAAGCGTTCCATTGTTCTCTTCAGTTGCGCACGAACGTTATCTGCTTGTTGAAGAGCCCGGAAGCTGAGGTAATTCTTCCAGCACCAGTTTGAGTCGGGATCTATAAGATAAACCGTAAGTGAAAATCTCAACTAGCAGAGTATGAATTGAGCTCACTTGTTTTATAGGCATGGTAGACATTGAGCAAAGTCAAGTGATCACCATCAGGATGCGTGAATTGAGCTTTAGCTTCATCGGCTTCTTTTCTTTGACTGTTCGGTCGGATGAAAGGATTGGGCACACTGAGCATAGCAGCTATGCTTAAAATTTCATTGCTGCACTTGAATTCAGGTGAGCAAATGAGCATCTTGGACAATTGCGGTTCCAGAGGGAATTCAGCCATGATTTCTCCCAGAGGCGTAAGATCTATGAAGGCAGCATGTTCATCAGCACGTGGTTCTGACGCAAGGCAAGTTGAGCTGCGAGAGCACTTACTTCCGTCATCATCGAAAGCTTTTAGGTAGTTGAGTAGCTCAAGCGCTCTCATGACAGTCTCCGGAGCAGGAGGGTCCATGTAGTCGAAATGCACGAGATCGTCAATACCCAACTTCTTCAATTCCAACACTACTGAAGCAAGATTACTCCTTAAAATCTCAGGATAAGTCTGTTCTTCCAGTTCTTTAACGAAATCCGCTTCTGTATATAAACGATAAGCCTTTCCAGGTTTTGTACGGCCCGCACGACCTGCTCTTTGTTGAGCTGATGCTTTTGAGATAGGCGAAACAAGTAGAGATTCTACTCGTATACGTGGGTTGTAAATCTTTTGTTTCGAAAATCCAGGATCAACGACATAAACGATACCATCGATAGTGAGTGATGTTTCTGCGATGTTTGTAGATACGACAACTTTGCGACCTGGAGGTCCACCAGGATAAGCTGGACCTGGGGCAGGATCGAAGATACGTTGTTGTTGCTGAGGTGGAAGACTAGAGTAAAGTGGTACAGCTTTGAGTGGTCCAACAAGATTAGAGGACATTTGAAGAGCTTCCGATTCTGCTGAGATTTTCTTGCAGGCATCCTCGATTTCTTCTTCACCTGTCAGGAAGACGAGAATATCACCCTCTGCTTCAACTTGATGGATCATGAGCACAGTTCGAATAGCAGCTTCTAGGTAATCTGGTTCCGGTTCTGGCGTGTAGAAGATTTCGACCTCGAACGTTCTACCTGGCACTTTTAACAATGGAGCGACTGCTCCGGTTTCGCTGTCTCCAAAGTAACGTTGGAACTTTTCTGCATCTAGGGTAGCACTCATGACGATAATCTTCAAGTCCGGCCGCCGTCTAGCTACTTCCTTAAGCAGACCCATCAGGATATCTGTGGCTAATGTACGTTCGTGCGCTTCGTCCAGAATGACAGTAGAGTATCTTGAAAGTTCATGGTCGTTCATCGCTTCTCTTAGCAACATACCATCGGTCATGTATTTGAGGAAGGTTTTTGGTGATGTAGCATCTTCGAATCGAATAGAGTAACCGACTTCTTCGCCTAGCTCGACATCCATCTCATCGGCCACACGCTTTGCAACTGACATTGCTGCTACTCGACGGGGTTGTGTGCACGCGACTTGCTTTTTGCGTAGATGAGGGAGGTCCGAGTAGACTGCATATTGCGGTATTCTTGTGGCGTACAAGTAAAGCATCGAGTCAGTCAGAATAGACATTTGTGACATACTGGCTGGAGGCTCAGCACTATAAATTCCTTGGCTACTCACTGCGTTGTTTTACCTGATCCTGTCTCGCCAACCATGACTGTGATCTGGTTTTGCTTGAAGATCTGGAAGAACTCGTCTGTGTAAAAGCATGGTGAGGGTCAGTATGCCGATCCCCAGGGCAATGGGAGATGCTCGCTCACCCATCTGCTGAAAGACAGGCAGGTCCTTCCGCTTCTTTAGAATGTCCTTGTATCGCTGCGTATAAGGCTTGCCATTGAATGGGTTGATATCGTTTTCCTGGACCATCAGCAAAAGATGCGCATCAGCTGTATTGCAATCACAGGAGCATTCCGAGCGGACAGCCACTCACCATCGCCTTGACTGTCTGAGCACCAGTAACCTGACGAGGCACAAAGCCATCCAGTGCGCTGCCATAGCTCGTCGAGCTGCCGTTGACTCCATTTCCCATCCGTCCGCCTTTTGACGAGCCTGGCTGGTCGTTCCAGTGAGCGAGGTAGGGATTCGTCTCAGCCATCTCCCTGTGTGATGCACTGCTATCCTCTGAATGTCCTGCCGGGCGGTCTTGCCGTGCTCGATGCACTTGCACACACGTGTTGGTCTTGGGTCAAGTAGCTGCAAGCAGAAAATTACAAGTTGACAAGCTTCAGTGGTGAAAGTCGGTACAGACAGGCCTGACTCGGGAATCCGCACCTGTTTGGGTCCAGGGTGTTTGTAGCAAGGGCAAAGGGTGCTAAGCAAATGTCTTCACGTTTCCAATATGCATTGGATGGCTACACTGTCATTTCATGCAGGCGATATTATATACTCGCCACAGTACTATGCGGCACGTGGCGGATTGTCCAGCGAACCGATGCTGCACCCAAAAGATGCATGTCTGGAGAAGCGTAGCAGGTATTGAGCTATTCGTACCAAGCTGCTGGCCTGCTTCTCCTTCTCTCTGCTTCTGCCGAGCTGATCTGAGAAGATCAGCGTTGCATGTACATTCAGCCTGCTTAGAGAAGACAGTTGCCTTGTGACAACTGACTGCAATACAGCATGAACGACAGTCAGTCCACCGGCACCATACGCAGCAGCATCCTCAGCATGGTCAACAAGCGAGATTATCCCAAAACGTGCTGTCCCTCCGAAGTCGCGAGGGCATTCACCGCCGAACAGCTTCGTATGCTGGACTGCAGAGACTGGAGAGCTGCCATGGAGCCTGTACGGCAGGAGGCGTATCTGATGTATAGTCAAGGTCTTATCGAAGTCACTCAGAAGGGCGAGAAAGTCGACCTGGACAAGCTGAAGGAGATAAAAGGCCCAATTCGACTCCGAAAACCCGCTTAATTAGCAGTTCAAAGACCCATCAAGGCATTACAAACTGTCTATCCTGTTACAAGATCGCACATCGCATATATTTTCAAACATGCTCCTTCGAATCGACCTTGTCCTCCGCACTAGAGACTGGGCGAACCGAGCCCATCTTGCCAATCTCCTCTACCTGGTCGAGCTCATCAAGCGGGTGATCATCGTAGTATTGAGACAGCTCTTCAAAAGCATGCTGCTTGTCATCACCCGGCACAGGGAATATCAGGCAGGCTACCCAATATACCAGGCCACCAACTACGAGCGAGAGAGCCCAGCCCAGGGCGTACATCCGAGAAGCAGCAACACTGACGGTAGTAGTACCGAAAGAGCCGATGAAGCCTATACATTCACATATGGATCAGCAAAGCCAGTATCGTACTCTGACCAGGAAGTCTCTCACCTGGCAAAGGAACAGTAAAGCCGGCAATGAAAGCGAAAACCGCCCGCCAGTTCGTACCAAAGACATAATAGTACTTGGCATCAGGTGATTCCGAGTACAAGTCGCGAATGTCGATGTTGCCTCGTCGTACAATAAAGTCTGTTGTTCGCGTAACATTCAGTATCAAGTATATACTGTTGAGGTTGGACATGCTCACAGTCGACCAGCATTATCGCCACGATATTTCCTTGGAAGATGGCATAACCTCTATGTGCAGAAGCACAATCAGCTGTGTAGCAGTAGCAAATGAGGAGCTTCACTCACCCTAAGAAATTCAGGAATGTCGGAGCGGACGTGAGGATATGCCAGGGGGTGATAGCAAACGCCAGGACCAAACAGATGATTTGGCCACGGATGATGTTGATATATCTTGGACATAAAGAAGTTACGTCAGACCCAAAGGGTATAAGATTGCATGCAATTGATGTTCCAAGTCTATAAATGCGAAAGAATGCTCAGATTGAGATACTTTCCGCAGAGACCGACTGCCGCCATCAACCTACGTAGCGAATCCGAAGGATATCCCAACAAAGAAGCAACCTGCTCTTGCTGCTGAATTATAGTTCTGATCCAATATACCGTTGAGCAGGGCATAGGGATTCCAGTAGGCGACTCCCCACATGTTCTGTACCGCAGCAGTGACGATGATACCAAAACTTGCGCATAATGTCTGAGCCACGGGTAGGGAGATGAGCTGACCCCACAGTTGACCATTAGGAGATCTACTGTAGCGTGCAAGATCAGGTGCTGTGATGAGAAGAGCAGAGTTTGAACCCATTACTGTGGAAGATAGCATAAGTTTATGTCACCATCTGGGCAGGGACATATTGTACAGAGGATGACTCACTGGCGTTGAACTGAGACATGACCAGGAATGCGAAAACTGTTGTAGATTCAGGTCTGGTCCCTGTCTCGACTGCGCTGGTGGAAACGCCGCCGTTGTTCTTTGTAGCCCAGATGACCAGGCCAAGGCCGGCGATGGGCATGATAACAGACTTGACAGCGAAGACTGGAGGACGAAATCAACTGATCAGTCAATCATGCCTATGTTACCTGACTCGTTGACTTACCAGGTGCTATTTTACTTGTATGAATCCAGAGGAAAGGCATAGTCACGAGAAACGCCAGGACGAACCCAACCAACTCTTGCACGGTGATACCTTGCGACACAGGGATAGTATTGGGGATCTTTGACCATCCGCTGAAGATGCATCGTAGAACGATGGAAATGAACTGTCCAGTGAAGTAGAGCTGACTGTAAGGCACACTGTGGTCAGCAGGGTCCGGCATGCTTGGCTTGTGGTTTTTAAGACTTGCACTCCGCCCTGTGTAGATTAGCAAGTCAGCAGAGTTCGAAAAGTACAGCCTGTGATTGTGTGGCATACCCAGATGATTCCCAGGATACTTCGCAACACGATGTAGAAGTATGAACCGTAAGTACCGAAGGCGCATCTTGCCAATGCCGGGAATCCAAGGTGATATTTCGCCGAAGCCCGACTGTTGAGGACGATGACAACGGCGGAAAGGAGGTTGGCGAAAAGGACAATCAAGATGGCATCCCTAATGTTCATCTATGCATCGACAATCAAAAGCATTCCTATCAGCTTATTGCCTTAGTGAGAGGCGTCCCCGATACCTACGCCCGTGGCAACGAGGGAGGATCCTGGAAGTAACAAAAGCATCAGCCTCGGGAACACAAGCAAGTCAAACGAATACGACGTGCCAATTGACCAGGTAGATACGTTCCAACTCTCAGCCCACCAGAAGGAAAAGTACGAGAGGGCAGTCCATCTTCGTCTGGCAGGGCCCGAAGGTTTCAGATCCTCATTGAGCAGACGAGAACTGTCGGCCAAGGTGATTGCTTGGTGGAAGTTGGAAGGCGAGGAGAAAGCAAACTTGATCTTCTCCATGCGGGAAAGGTCAGGCGGAGGAGGCATGATTGCTGCTTCTACTCTGCTCAATCAATTTGCTGAGCGGGATAGTCAGGAGATGGCCAAACAAAGAAGAGAGGTCCAAGTGAACCAGAAGCACTCCAAGATGTGCACTCGCCAGTCCGTCCCATGGGGTGATGCACGTATACCTTATCAGAGCCAGGCCAGATCGGATATCTTCTTATGGGCACTTCGGCTCACGGCTCGTGCCCGTTTGATGTCTGATGTTTGAATAGCCGAACGACGCGATACCAGGAAAGCCAGTGAAGCGACCCGCAGTGTGTCGTATCAAAAGGCATTTTGTTCTCCTAGGGGAGGTGAAAGCCGTTGCCCAAGACCGGAGCCTCGGTCCATGCCGTTGCGGCATTTGCCCTTTTGCCGGTGGGATGCTTGGTGGCGAAAGGTGACGACGAGAGGCTGAAGCAGAAGCAGAAGTCGCTGCAAGTGTGGATTATCTTCACCGACCGAGTCTATACTAAGTTCTACAGTAGAGCTTCAGCTCCTACCTTGCCTTAAAACCTCTTCTGTCTTCCTCAAAATGGCTATCGATCCCAACCCTGTCCCTCCTTATCCTTTGCACGAATCTGTGGTAGACAAGCTAGACCCAGAATATGTCGCCTTCTACAATCAGTATATAATCAATCAGCAACAGGTCCACTATCAGCCTGTGGCCGCCTCCAGAACAAGCGGTACGTCCACGAAACATTTAGGGGCATGCTCAGACTGATAAAGGGTTTCTACCGCACAGGTGTTCTGATACCTGGCGCTGGAGAGCAGCTTGAAGTCGGCTCTGTCAAAGACTTTCAAATACCTCGTCAAGCCACTCAAGGCCCCGATGTAGCAGTCCGGACTTTCACCCCTAAAGCCCCAGCACCCGCTTTTGGCTATCCCATCCTCTTTTATGCGCACGGTGGCGGCTGGGTCTTGGGAAACATCAACACCGAGAATGTCGTGTGCAGCAAGTTCTGCGAGATAAGTCAATGTGTAGTCGTCAGCATCGATTACAGGTGCGCCCGAGCTTTATTGGCCATCTGATTCCTTGAAGGAGACAATCAAGCTGACGGACTGTCCATAGACTTGCACCAGAGAATCCTTGGCCAGCAGCAGTGCACGATTGTTGGGAGGCTATGATCTGGCTCAAATCGGAAGGAGCACGCCTACTAAGTGGAGACCTGTCAAAGGTAGCTGTTGCTGGTTCCTCAGCTGGAGGCAATTTGGTAGCTATCATCACCAACAAGGCTCTTGAAGAACCGGAATTAGTGCCTCGTATCATGTTCCAGATCTTAATCGTTCCAGTAACAGACAATACGGCCGACACCGAAACCAGTGCCAGCTATAAGGAAAACGAAAACACTGCTGCCTTACCTGCAGTGAAGATGCTATGGTATCGAAAGCACTATCTGCCAGACTCGAGGACTTGGAGTCATCCAGAAGCGTCTCCTATCTACTATCCTGAAAGCAATTTCTCCAAGCTACCTCCTGCGTATGTAGCTGTCGCAGAGCTTGATGTGCTGCGAAGCGAGGGCGAAGCATATGCGGAGAAACTCCGCCAAGCTGGCGTCCAGACTCATCTGAAAGTGTGGGTGACACGGTCCAGTTCATTAAGAGCTTCCCCAGATTGCTGACTGCACTCTGCCTCATAGCTACAAAGGCATGCCACATCCATTCTTAGCGATGGACGGCGTCTTGAAGATGGGAAAGATCCTTATTTCGGATCTGACAGCAGCATTGAGAGAGGCCTTTGAGAAAGCCTAACAGATCTGTAGCAGTCTTCATCCGCCTTGTACAGTTTAGAGCTAGCTTGAAGGTACCTTCGTAGTCGTCACGTGCAAGGTTCGTCTTTCAGAAGACTTCGAATATGCCTGCCAGTCCAGGCCAGCTTAGGTGTGGTCTACAACCTATCCAGTAGCCCAGGGTGATCTCTTTCTGCTTGCATCCAACCCCGAGCTAAGGGCAAGCCTCACAATGCAGGACATGACCGGCCTTACGAGGCTTCCCAGTCGTCCAACATGGGCTGAAGCAGAATGACCGAGGCTGCGGCTATAGGAGGCTCTGCGAAGCCTAAACGAGCAGCAGTCGCTTGTACGAGGTGCAGGTGAGCTTGCTGCGTTGACGAAAGCCTTGCCATTGGCCACCGAGCTAATCACAGCACCGTCTGCGTGCACGATACAGGAGATACAGGACCAAGTGCATAGCAGCTCCACCGTTCTCAGAACCATGCCAGAACTGCGTGAAGAGCAATGTGGGGGATCAGTGGTGAGCAGAAACGTCCTTCCGGACTTGCCTTTCCCATCCGCGAAACGGGCACTCGAAGCCGTGGGAGCGCAAGACAGCTCATGCAGCAGCAGCTTGGAGGACAGGCACAGATGTAGAGCACGAATCTGACCGTCACTGGATCTCTCCACATGCAGCTACTTTCCAGCACGAGGTGAAGTTGATGTCGAAAGAAGCCATCGCCGCAAGAAGGCGAAACAAGCAAATCACCCAGGTGATGAGGCGGAATCCCCGAAGACCCAGCTATCACCTCCGAGGAGTCAGAGCATCACATCTGCTACCGTGATCTCCACATCCAACCTTCCAGATTATCAGCCAGAATGCAAAGAGTCAACAGCGAGTGACGAGCTTCCGCAGCCTCTGGAGATCATTCAGGCGATAGAAAGCTTCAGCAAGTGTTATTTCCAGTAAGCCAGTAATTACACGATTAAGAATAGTCATTCAGATAACCAAACAACCGCTATCTGCTGATAGGATCAGCTTTCTCCCGCAAGCTTTCTTACTAGAGAATATCAAAGAGCGTCCGGAATGTATTTCCAGGTTTCTGCTGCTGTCCATACTCACAGTCGCAGCCCCATGGACAGCTACCTTTGTCACAAAGCATGGCGGATCACGGCAAGCTGGAGAGCACTTCTACGGTCAAGCGAAGATGATGATTGCTTCTGAAATGCTCAAACCGACCTTGCAAGCGTGTCAAAGTTGTGAGGAACGCATACATCGAGCATTATCCTGACGTCCAAGCTGACTTGCTCCATAGTCTTCCTGCTCTCAATCTATCAGTGGGGCCACGGTAACAGTGAAGAGTCGTCGGTAAGGGGGAATCGCATTGTCTGCCTGAAACAAACATAGCTGAAATGCATCTATGTAGATGCTGGTATCAGTTTCTGTGAGAAGTAAGCAGCTACGCACAACAGACCTTAATCTTACTGACATATTCTCCGCTTGCCAGTGCTTGGGCTTCTTGGACTCCACCGAGAGAGTAGCTATACCCTCGGCCCTAATGCGACTTCTGAAGAAGTCACTATGTCGGAAGTAGCTAGGTAAGCAAAAGATTGTGAAATGAGCTTGCGGATCCCTTGTGCACAAAGCCATGGCTGATGCTTCTTTCAAACGGCAGGCGATCGTTTTGGGCTGTGGTAACGCACGAGCATTTAGCAAGCGGTCTCAACCGCCTGGCATCCATCCGGCTCGACGAAATTGAAACACTTTTGTGAGCCTTCTGTTTCTTCCAAGTCAACTCGTTGATGCGGTCGAGCTGACTGCGATTGTTTCCGACAGACCCGGTGATGAAAGCGACTTCAGCTTTGGAGTACCTACAGAGCGGCGGGCTTCCTTACACGGTACAATACCGCATAGAAGAGATCCCTCAACTGCGACGAACTGCCCGAGATCGCTCTTCGCATCCATGGTCCAGAGCCATGCCCTTTGGGCCAAAGTAGCTCAATGGGCGTGTCAGGGCACGAGGGATAAGCCATGGCTCCCTTCAAGTGACTTTGTTCGGCTACAGGAAGAGTTGGAAGTATGGTATAATGGATTGCCTCCAAGACAGAAGTGGTCCAAGCAGAATCTCAGGGGAATGCTGGCTGAGGGCAAGGATATAGTGAGCATTTTCCAAATAGTGTAACTTCTGCACGAATCAACTCAGATTGAACCATGCTTGGCAGCCTTTCTTATCGCACATTTGCTGCTACAAGCTAGCTGGAGTCGTTCTTCGTCGTAAATATCTGGCATCGATGGCAGCAGCACTCGAGCCCGATGGCACATTGGACGACTCAATATTAGCCCCAGAGGGGTTCTGGCAAGATATGGCGAAGGACATGGTGCAGAAGTCCTACGATTTGATCAGTACCATAGATGATTTCTTCAAACTGCGTGCAACAAAACTTGGTTTTGCAGCAATCTTGTAAGTATTCTGTAGGAGCAATGCGTGCCGGGATGCTTAGGGCCTGTTCTTCCGCATACAGGATTTTCGGCCTGTACATTTCAGGAAGCGTGTGTATGTACCTGCAGAGGTGGCCTACCTGTGAGTACATGGACTACCATCTTAGTCTATGATTACAAAGCGTTGAAGCCACCCCTATTCGTACTATCTCAGTATGTCCGCAAGAAGTTCCACACGCTACACGATTCTTGGAGCTTGCCATCGAGACTCTGTCAGATATTGGCAGCAGCTGGCCTATGGCAACGGCTTGGCACGAATCGTTACGCAATTCTGCTCGGAATAGCCAGTATAATGGCTGGGGAGCTCTGAGAGCAGCAGCTGTAGCTGAGAGGAGCGCGGACGAAGCCGTAAGCATTCCCAAACTGTACAGCTTTTGTATGTCATCTGTCTGAGCCGTTCCCGCGCACAGGTCGGCATCTTTCGCCACACCAATACAACGAATCCTGTTCCAGTTACCTCGCCCAGCTTTTCAAGTCGTGCGTATGGCCCACAATCGGATCCGTCTGCGACCTCAATCTCTCCAGAAGCTCTTCACCTTACTTCCCCAAACCGTTTGTCAAATCTTCAGCTAGCTCAAAATTCTCAGGGTGTGCCTCCTCTTTCTATGCCACAGCAGCAATACCAGCAGCCCCTGCAGTTCCCATTACCTCAGGCAGGACCATCTGCCCTTCCCAGCGCGACATTGTCGACAAACAATGTGTACGGACATCCAGCAAATCAGCCCTGTGTCCAGACCAGTACAGGCTCCTCGTACACTGCTTCCCAACAACCCAGCATCACATACGAGGGACAATTCGATCTGAATCGCGCATTCATAAATCCGGAGATGCCACCCATATTTCCATTGACGAACGAGGGCATACCGTATGATGCGTTCGAGGATGACCTAGTTGCGTTCTTTAGAGGCGATGTTCCCTCGTATCTTGACTCATTTAGCTTCTCTGGTCAAAGCGGGACGGGCTCTTATTAGGCCATAGCTACCCTTCACACGCGTCACGTCACACAGCGCAACTTTGTCAGTCTTCAGTTTCGAAGTCACTTCCGACAGAAATCTGTTCAAACCTTTGTAGCATTCCACAATGACAGTGGCTTTCCTTCAATATACTCTGTTTGACCTGATCAAGAAAGAACGATGATTGTTGCTACGTATGGACAAACCCAGGAAACTATACTGTACACTTCCACACCTAAGCTAACCGGCAAATTCGTACTTTGGCATACCTTGTACTCCACCTTCAACCTTATATCTGAAGAGATGACCTCCTTGATCGTCTGGACCAGCCTTTCCAGAACGGTCAGAGGCAGTGGCTATGTAGAGCCAATCGTTATTTGGACCTCCCCAGGTGGTGCATGCTTGATTTCTAGCAGGGAATCTTATAGTCTGAAGCAACTCGCCCTTGGGGCTGTATTTGCACACTTGCCAAGTACCCCACATAGCGATCCAGAGGTTACCATCCATGCTACATCAAGCAGACCGGTAAGCGCTTTTTGAGACACCAATCACAAGCGGCAATGAGTACTCACTCGACGACCATTCCATCAGGTTCGCCATAGTCGTCTTTTCGATCGATAAATACACGCTTGTTGGAGATATTACCAGTCTCGGCATCGAAATCGTAGGCATAGACAAGCATAGCCATGGAATCGTTCAGATAGACTGCGGAAGTGCTTCTGATCAGTCTCTTTCAACCAATGAAGACGGAGTTTCCAATTATCAACATACATGTCTTGTTATCAGGACTTGTAGCTAAGCCGTTACCACAGATCTACCCGGATAGCATTCCATCAGTACTTGAAATGACGGTTATGCAACCATAATGCTCACCAAGCCATCTTCCATCTTGTGGAGACTGCCATCGGGGTCATATCTCCATAATCTACCGATGGGCTTTCCATGCTCTTTGGGAAGGTTATAAGCGCCATACGTAAGAGCCTTTCTATCGATCTCAGCAAGCCAAAAGCGACCTTTGACATCGACCATTCCATCGTTGAATCGACGGATGCCACGATCTTCGTCGGGGATGATCTTTTTCACATATTCTACCTTGCCAGTCTCTTCGTCCATGAAAGCAACACCTTGGTGAGCTGCGCAAATATCTGAATATCGAGAAAGGCAGAATGTATTAGCCTAGACAAAGCACTGCGTAAATCTCATGTGGCATCGAGGTAGAAACTCACAAGCACCAGGTTTATTCTTCCTGAAGAATTGGACTGTAACAGATTCTTCTAATTTGTGAAACTTGTAGTCGATAACATCACCAGTGATAGGGTCCAACTTCAGTATCCATAATTCACAGGGTTCTTTTATGCAATCGACCAGGTGTAGAGTATTGTCTGATTTTCTAAAGATTGGAGCTTCTCCAAGGACCATAGGACCTGTTGGGAACTTGAAGATGGCATCTCCTCCTTGTACTTCAGGTACTCGATGGCCCTTGCTCTTGGCTTGAGTGGCGGTGGTAGCAGTCGTCGTGGTAGTAGTCGACATTGCTTCAAGGCTACGATAAGCTGACTTAGAATGGGAAATGTGGGGGAAAGGCGAAAAGCTGGCTCCTTGACCGATAGAGCAGATGCTAGCGAAGAGTCGAGAGATTCGGCAAATACAGACCGTGTGTCAAAGCTATCCAAAGGCTCGCTAGATCATTGCGTTGAAGCATGGCTCTCCAATGCGTCGGTTTCTGCCCTCAATAGCGGCACCATATCATGCATAGGCCGGCTGAAAGATTATCGGCAAATGCCGATGCGTTGCCGCCTGCACTTGCCCTCTCGGGTCCAAGTTCCCAAGTACTTCCCGGTTCGGCTCGATATGTCGGTCTATAGCTCATCTGTAATGATGTATGATATTGTCTTCTATGATAGCCGTTTGCCGCTCGCTAGCCTGCAGACACGCGTATGGCGGTGCTGTGAGCTCCAGAAAAGCCGGCAACTGCCTATCCTGTTGCCTGAGCAAAACTGAAAGATGATAGGTATTATACCCGTGACATCTTGAATTGTATAGCGTTGTATTTGCCATAGATACTCTGTTTGTCTCAGATCTCATACAACACAAGTCAAGGGACAGCATAATGAGCAGCAGCGGCAAAACCCCCGTTCTCACAGAGAAGGGTAAGCTTGCGGTATAGAAGTACAAACCAAGAGCGTCCAGCAAGAAAAGCTAACGATGCCTGCTATTCACAGCCCCAAAGCCACTTCCCGGCATCTACAGTCAAGCCATCAAAGCTGGAGGGATGATCTACTGTTCTGGAGCAGTGCCCATGGATCCAGTCTCGATGAAGCTCATCGAGGGTGATATCCAGGCTCATACTGTGAGTATACTTGAGCAATGGCGTGCTTTCTTCTTGCATGGGAAAGTCTGGAGTCGATGGTAGTCTAGCTGCTTGCCCGAGGAACGTCTACTAACGACTTCCGTACCTGTTCCCCATCTACTAGCACCAATGCATCCAGAATCTCGGAGCCATCCTTGAAGCAGCAGGATCCAGCTTGGACAAGGTCGTGAAAGTGAATGTCTTTTTATCGTCCATGGATGACTTTGCTGCTGTAGGTGATACACGCAATAAGGCCATTGCTTTAGTCGAAGCTGATCAACCTGCCCCTCTCACTGACTTGGTGGCAGATGAACGAGATCTACACGCAGTACTGGGGAGATGTGAAGCCCTGCCGTACATGCGTCGCCGTCAAGACTCTGCCTCTTAATACGGATGTCGAGATTGAATGTATTGCCTTGCAATAGATAACAAAGTGTGCATAAGCAGTGTCTTCGTGCATTGCACATCCCCAATATGGCGGCGGTCATGCGGACTACAGAAGCCTGTAACATGGCACAGCGCTGACTTGCAACGTACTCTCTGTGCACCAAATTGTCTGCTTTTGCCGTTGCTGGGGATGGTTCACAGGCAAGACAGACCAAGGTGTCCATCAGAGAGGCGCTTGGACGATCTGTCCTTGCCACGTGCACCACCGGTGGCGAGCTGGTTGGAAAGATGCTGTCTTGCAGCAGAAGTTTGTTGTCGGGGTCGTGTGCATACCTCGTACACCCGTCGACTCCTACTATCTACATGAAGAACTTTCAGATCAACCTGCGTTTGGTCCTCATGGTCTGATCACCCAGAAAAGCTCGAAGCTCGCAGGAAATCCGCCTGTTGCAGCTTGCTTTTCAGCCAACTTGGAGTATCCGCAACAAACATGTTTATGGTAAGTCGACATTACTTCCTTTTCTACACTATAGAGTCCTTATAGCTAACTTAGTTTGACCTGCCCTGCTTCTTAACCTCCAGTTCAAGAGCTGTAAGTCTGTCATTCGGATGTCATCATGCAGCTGCAGCGTCATGCATGAGCAGGAGTGTCTGCGCGGAGGTATGGCAAGCGAATACTGATTTGCTCATCATCCGCACATCGCCATCCATGTGTCCTGCAGTGTACGAAAAGGTCGTCTCTCCCGCTCCTGCAAAGGCAGAGCTCGCTACCATCGACGGCTGCTTCTACCTCGTCAGGCCAACAGTGACTGTTAAAGGCGCGAAGGAGTGCATGTGAGTAGCTAGAAGAGTGGACAGCATTGAGCATCACATACTCACACATGCATGTCCATCCGCAGCTTCCAAACAGCCATCGCATCCATCAGACGGACCTCTCAATCCCATCAGTACGAACTTGTTGTTTGCAGGAGTGCGACTGAAGAAGAGGCAGAATTGCTCGAAGATGAAGACGCAGAGAGTGAGTCAGCATAGCACGTTGATACCTACCTGCTCATCAAGACACCGCTGATGCACACTCTGCTCGCTCCACAGATATCGACGAGTATGTCTCGCTCATCGACCCGCAGATGGACTTCAAGATACAGCCTGCAAGCGAGGCAGACTCGGACAAGCCAGGTGCAATGGCCTTTACCTGGCTAGATCTAGCTGGTGAAGAGGAGGACTCCTTCTTGTTCGTTGTAGAAGGGTTGGCAAAGGCAGAAATATCAGCATTCGAGCTTATCATGTACCGCTGCATGTGGGAAAGGCAGCATAACGCAGATGCAAAAGATGTCAAGGATGCAGAGCTGCTGACTTACAGGTGCGCAATAGCGAGCTTTATCGGGTTATGCTTAACTCATGCTACTAAAGCTGAAGAGGCGTTACTCCTGCAGACTCGCCATCGCTCAACCTCTTCCAGCCAACATCAATTCTCCAGCACGGTCAAGCACCACAGAAACACCAAAGAAAAGCAAGATACCGCTCTTTCGAGCCCCCTCACCTAGTTCATCAGATGACGATGTAGCTGATCAGCTTACCGCTCAAGTTGCCAAGATGAACGTCTCTACCGACAAGGGCTCTTCGCCTACTTCCAGCGGCGTTACCTCCACACCACCTTCCAAAGGCAAAGGGAAAGCTAAGGAGGAGGAGTCCCAATCACCTGCTCCTGCCATGTATCCTGTCGTCCCTTCGGCTGAAGAAGAACACGTGCATTTACCGTCAGCCAGTGCTTCTCCTGCGCAAATAAAGAAGGAAGAGCATGAAGCACCACCTCCAGCGGTCGAAGAAGAGACTGGCCCGACGCAGGAAGATATCACAAATGCAACGTACGATCCTCCAGATGACAGAAAACTGATGATTAGTGAAGAGTGTGATCTGAACCTCTTCGACAAAGCGACTGGAATGTTCATGCTGCAAGAAGCGAATGTAGTATCGTCGCTTTGGCTTGTCAAAGGCAAGACCTTTTCATGCTGGCTTTCGATAGCTGGTAAAGATGGCTTCATTTGGGTCAGCACGCCAGTTGACGCGAATTTACCTCTCCATTTTGAGGAACAACATTGTTCAATTATCATTTCATTCGTTAATGAGAAGACACAACAGAACTTCACTTGGCTTATGAGGTATAACAATACCGAAGTATACCTTCAAATGAATCAAGCTTTCACTCAAGGTATTTTCGAAGCTAATAATGGTTCGGGTACTTGGTCAAAACTCAAACCAGAAGATCAGAGATATAATACAGCGGCATATGAAATTGGTGATGTTGAAATGGAAGGAGCAGAACCTTGGAATCCGGAAGAAGATGAAGAATATGCTGAAGAAGACGAAAGGAGGCAACAGGAGACTACCAGAGCTAGTGGTGATAGGTTTGGTGAAGAGGAGTTGTACTCTGAAGAAGAGGAAGAGGAAGAAACTGAAGAGAGTGAAGAGGACGAGGAAGAAGACGAATTGCAGACTGGGAGGAAGAAACCTAAGAATTCGCTGCTTACCGTTGGTTACAAAGGAATGTCCTTTGTAGTTCGAGGAGACATGATCGGAGTGTTTGAGAATCAGAAGGGCCAAGGGAAGAAACTGAAGGTATGTATTTCATTCAGTGACTTTCTCCTCGGTTGTAATCGCTTCTCTGACTGGCATCATTTCTAATCCTACAGTTCATGACGAACATCTCCGGCATCAAGAGGCCCGGAAGCAAGTCGACTTTCGTACCCAACAAAGTCATGTTGCACGATCAAGATCAAGCGATGATTTTGTCGGACCCAATGAATCCAAATGCAGTATACAAGTTAGACTTGGAGACAGGAACAGTAACAGATGAATGGAAGATTTCAGATGATATTCAAATACGGAATTTCATGCCTGATTCTAAATATGCACAACAACAAGGCGTACAAACATTTGTTGGATCATCGAGAAATGCAGTTTTCAAAGTTGATCCACGTTTGAATAAAAACAAATTAGTAGAATCAACATATAAAGATTATAGAAGTCCATTTGATTTTACAGCAGGCGTTACAACAGCAGATGGAAAATTAGCTTTTGCAACTAATAAAGGAGAAATTAAATTATTTGATAGATTAGGTATTAGAGCTAAAACCGCTTTTGCTCAACTTGGTAAAGAAATTACCGGTATTGATGTTACTGGTGATGGAAAATATATTGTAGCTACTACAAAAGATAAATTACTCTTTATTGATACTTCGATTAGAGAGGGAAAGAATACAGGAAGGACAGGATGTGAGTTCTTTCATTCTGCATTTAACTCGACATTTGAAACGGATGTTTACTTACCGTTGTTTCATTTCTCCCTCAGTCGATGCTGCGATTCCATCTGGCGACAGACCTCAGATACATCCACTTTCGTTGAGACCGGAGCATGCCGCGTACATGACAGGCGGAGTGAACTTCACACCAGCCAAGTTCAATGTTGGAGAAGGATTAGAGAAGACTATTGTTACTTCGACGGGCCCATACATCGTCACATGGAATTTCAGAGCGGTCAAGGCAGGTCGTTTTACAGAGTACAAGATTAAGCGATACGACGAGGACATTGTCGCGGACAATTTCACGTGGGGCAACGACCGAGATATCGTAAGTTGCTGCATTGTCTCGTTCGGTATATATGCTCCTTTTCACTGATTGTCTTCCCATACATCAGGTCGTCACGATGCCGAATGATATGCGCATAGAAGCGAAATCATCATTGATGGCTCCTTCAAGGCAGTCATTGTCAGCGACATCACAAGCACCAAGACGGTCAACGACAGGCATCAGGAGGTCCAAGGTCGTGCAGCAGTGGGGTGATGAGTGATAGCTTGTAGACTGTGTGTGTAAGTGTGTTCTGCGCGGTCTATCTGGTATTGTATGTGTGTAATCGAGATCTTCGCGTTGTCATTTATTCATACACGACAACTTCAACCCGTAATTCATGATGTACAATATGATGGAGTCGCTCTTGCAAGGTAAAACTGACCCAGGGCAGTTGTAATGGATTTGCCACTAACTTGTACAGGCAGTTGCAAGTCACATGACTAGGCTAATGCGGTCTTCCTTGACAGAGACTAATCAGGCCCGTGGGATATCACATACCACTCTAGCACCCAGCGAGAGACTGCTAGAGGCCTCGTAGACGCACCAGCATGCTCTCGCGCACCTGTCCCGCTTTCCGCTCTGCTCGTCGGCCGGCTGGACGGGGGTCACGTGTCCCATCGACACCTCGAGCTGCGAGTCTGCCAGGAAGGCTGCCATCGATACACAGCACTGCACACAGCGGAGACTCGGTGCGCATAAAGAGAAGGCGACCTGCTGCACTGCTGTCCGCCCTGGCTGCAGGCGGACTAGGGCTCGCGTACCTCTTCTACAGCGATCACCGCGAAGACCACAATCAAGCAGGGATTGCAACGCAGAATGTTCGATTCCGAAGGCGTATACCGCGTCCAGCTACATCCACAGTCTCAAATACAACCAAGGATTCCCTCTTGATACTGGATCCAGCAGAATTGGCCGCCTCAACTGCCCACCTCGTGGATCTGCCCTTGTCGCAGCTAATGCGAGCTTACATTGTCTTCTTAGCAAGCTCATCCCCTTTTCTGGTCGATATCGCACCCGCTACAATAGAGAAAGCTGAATGGCTACGTGAAAACCTACCTTTTGGGCTGGGTAAACCAATATGGGGTTTGCTGGTATTTGTAAGTTATTCAGACGCTGATTTGCCACCAAGTGTGTGGTAGAGGTATGCTATGACACCTTACCCCTGAGCATTAAAAGACTGAGTATTATATGCCTTTCGTTCTTGGCAGGCAATGAGACAAACCTTCTTCGCTCAATTTGTAGCTGGTGAAACAGCAGAGAAGTCATTTCCCCTGCTGGAAAAACTGCACTCACGAGGATGTTCAGCAATGTTGAACTGGTCAGCCGAAGCAGATCATCCGCTAGTTCCCTCGTCAGATTCAATGGACGATGCAGACCGGCCAAAGATTCTGAAAGAGAGCTTTGATGAATTGCATAAAGCCGTTAAAGCCGCTATTGATTTCCATCCGGAGTACAAATTACGTCCTACTATGGTAGCTATCAAGAGTGAGTCACTGCATTTGCGAAGCCTTCAGGTCCAAAAAGGCTATTCCAAAGCTTCTTTCCAATGTACTGACTCCGAGTCACTCTTCAGTGACGGGTCTGGTCCAAAACCCAGCGGTGTTCGAGAGGTTCACCCAAGCCATTGAAGAAGGTCAATTCGATTCCTTCAGTCTTCTCGCCGCTTCCGACGCCTCTAAGGCTCTGCTTTCATCGACATGCGACAGAGACAAGAATACCCTTAGCAACTCAGATATCGCTACAATCCTTGAAGTGTATAACAACCTTTCTTCTCTCCTTGAAGTTGCCTCCTTGAACGGAGTGAGGATTGCATTCGATGCTGAACAGTCCTGGTATCAGCCAGCGTTAAGTAGGATCGTCACGCTATTATCACAAAAGTTCAACAAAGATCAGCAGCAGAAACAGGGAGAAAGTAGACCTGCTATAGTTTACAATACCTATCAAGCGAATCTGAAGAACACGGAAAGCGTTCTTCGGGACGACCTGTTGAAAGCGAAAGAAGGCGGTGAGTTCAGATACTATAACACGCTTCTCCAGCGACGACGACGCTTGATACCTTCGCCCGCTTTCTTCAGGTTATTCACTTGGTATTAAGCTAGTTAGAGGAGCATACGTCACGGCAGAAAACGCACGAGCTGCCAAGAAAGGTGTTCCTTCCAAAGTTTGGCCAAATAAAGCAGCTACAGATGCATGCTTCGATGCATGTTCAGAGCTTATTCTACAAGAAGTAGTTGACTCCCTATCGCGTTCTGTTCCCTCATCTCCAGCTGGTGTTTCTTCCTGGTTATCGATATTCTTAAGAGGAGGGAGTCCAGAACCAGCACCCGGACCGAGCATTGTTTATGCTACACATAATGCGACGAGTATAAAGAGATCTCTTGAGCAAATGAGGGAGAAAGGGCTCGTTGCTGATCATGGGAGAGTACTGGATGTAGATCCTAGGATACGCGGTCGAATCTCGTATGCTCAATTGCTAGGTGAGTTTCGACATGAAAACTGGTTCTGCTGCGTCTTCTTACGCTTAGATTATGTCTCATGCAGGAATGACAGAGTAAGACTCCCGATTCGCTTATATGATGAATCTTCCATGGGACTGAAAGAACGAGCTCGTTCATTTGAATTAGCAATCTTACGACCGCAATGTTTCAACTCTTCCCGCATACGCCGAGCGAGCCAGGAGAATCTCCTCTTCTGCCTATCACAGCTCTTTATGTTCCTTATGGACAAATTGACCGAGTCTTGCCTTATCTAGTGCGCAGGTACGTTTGTCGTGGTCTTCAACACGCTTCTTGTTCTTTGAAACTGACGAGACGTGGTTTTATCGTTCGAAAGAGCTCAGGAGAACAAAGCTATTTTGCAAGGATCCGATGGATCTGGAAGGGGAGGAGCAGCCGAGCAGCGGAAAGCCATTGGTAAAGAGATTAGACGCCGTCTCATACCGTTCTTTTGAAAAATTTGCGATGTGAAAATGGTTTGGACTATTCCCAATTACTCCAGAGGTGTTCGCATCGTTCCTGCTTTTCCTACTACTCCGAACCAAGCTAGACCTCCTAGTGCACCTCCTAGAACTGCAAGAGGAGGGGGACAGCTGAACCATTGACAGGCAACGAATGCACAGGCTGCTAGTGCGCCCCAAAATGGGTCCGTTGTCAATGGACCAGCTGCGGACACTTGCGGGGTCGTTTCACCAGATGCAGGAGTGTATATATACCCGACTATCGTTATGGAGATAGTTTGCATGTCAGTCAATACTATAAGACGGTCGTCTCTGATTGTATTAGATGTAGCAATGGATAAAGCTCACTCACCTAGAAACAGTTGCCAAACGGCAGTATAAACTAAACCAGCAGCAGCAGCATTTAAACCTCTTAAAATAGATTTAGCAAATTGATTTTTTCTCCAAGTATTATATAAAGGTAATAAAGATAATTTCAATAAAATACCAGGTGAAAAAATACCTAACCAACCTAATATTGAACCTAATATTGGATTATTTGGTAATGATAAAACTCCTAAATATGCTGCAAAATTAAAATTTGGTCCGGGAAATGCTTGTAATATTGCGAAACCTAGTAAGAAATCTCTTGAATCCACCCAACCTGAAGAAATTAAGTCAGTCAGTCAAGATGTACTAGAACGGAGCTTTTTTCTGGACCTGAAATTTACCTGGTGCGACAGTATATTGTCTCAAAAGAGGAATAACAACAGGACCACCACCAAAAATAATAACTCCAGCAGTAATCATATTAACGAAAAAATCTAACCATCTAGGTGGACTTGATAATTCAGCTTTTACTATAACTAATGTAATGATAATGAGAATGGAAGATATAGCTAATGGAATTGCAAGTTTTTTCTTTAATACCATCATTTCATATTCTAACATTCTATTGTCTGTCACTGTCTGTTCTTCTTCTTGTTCTTGCTTATTATTAGTTGTTGTACTATTATTTGAAACTGTCGTCCCTCTTATTCTATTTCTTGTGGTAGTTGTATTGACATTGTTTTGAGATTCTGTTATACCTGCTTGTTCTGACATATCCCTTAATTGAATTTCTTCATTCGATGAAGCAGGTACGGAAGGACTTGGACGACGTTTTCTCTGTGTTCTGTGAGAGAACTTTGCCAAGAAACTGAGGATTTGCCTACGGAAGTCCCATGCTAGTGTTGATAGACCACCGGTAGCGACTAAAACGGGGTACATCTGAATCGGTTAGAAACATGTATGAGAAAGCATGTTTATTAGCAACGAGCTTGGTAGACCTGGGGATTCAATAATCGAAAACATATGTCAAAACACTCACCCACGGTGCATGATAGCAAATACCAAAACCAGCAGAAGCCAAAACCAATAATCTAGATAATTTATCATTGATAGCAGTTTTAGATAATTGAAAAGCAGCTAAAGCAATAAGGCCAACAGCCGAAGCATTTAAACCAGTTAAAAGAGCTAACACAATTGAAGGTAATTGTTCAGGAAATTTACGAACTCCTGCTGCTAAACCTGCCATTCCAGCTGCTCCTGGTAGACTATACGAACCAAAGTAAGCCAAGATTGCTTAGCGAAGATTGGAAAACTAGAGGATGGGATTATGTCTAGTAGGGGGCTCACCTCCACATTAAAAAAGCAAGTAAACCAGCTAAAGTCCCATTTCTAACAACTGCAATTGAAAAAGCGAGCTGAGTCGAGCCAGGACCAGGTAAAGCGTTTCCTAAAGCGAATAGATCTGCAAAAGTAGTTTCATCTACCCATTTTAGATTATCCACGAATCGTTTCCTATTATCTTACACGCGAAGTATATGATACGGTGTATATGATAGGTATATTGCTCCTCGATCAGCATGGTGCGATGCGACAACCGCATTACACACTCACCTCAGTATGACAACGTGAACTCCCGGACCACCGAATGAAGTGAAACCGAGATCCCAGTAGCGTCGGACTGTTTCTGAGAGTCGCTCTCCTAGCTTGCGCTTGTCGGTATTTGTGGTTGAAGCTGCTTCATAGCGGGGAGATGGTGATGGAGATGCCAGTGGTGGTGGCATAGCTGCAGCGATGGCCTGCTCCTGGTCAGCGAGGACGGTCTGAGTAGGTGACATTGTGCCCTGTACAGCATCAGATGGATGCAGTGATACTAGTAGATATGCATGTCCGTGTATCAACAATCAGTCAAGATGGGAAGCTGAGAAGGGTGGCACTAGATACTGCACTAGAACATTGTTCTGAGAAGTGCATAGCATCAATAGAGTGACAGCAAGTATGAATTGTGGATGCTCTAACTTGTAACTTATCCGCTGTATACTGCTCACATCTTCAGTCATGGCCACTTACTAGATGAGGTCATCGGGCCGACAGAGTCCCGCAAATAGACGATAATAGACTGCAGTGAAGCTTGACTCTGGACTGACTGGACGCATCATATATCATACAACTTATCATAGATCATACATTATACAGCATACCACTACAGCATAGCACGGCATAGCTAGCATCCACCCATCATGCCCGGAGTACCCGAACAGCCCAAACCACGAGAGGAGCATGGCCAGGGACAGAAGCGAGAAGAAGTCGATTCTGCAACACAGACAGACGAGCCTGTAGATGGGGGTACTCTATCTCAGAAGAAAGTAGACCAAATCAGACACGATCCTAAAGCTGTCGTACACTCACAGCTCCAGGAAGAGCTCGACAAGGAGTTTGAAGAGCGTGGTTTGCACTTTGATAAGCCCGGCAGCTCGGACGAGGAGGGTAAAGAGGGCGAGGGAGATAGCAGTAACAAAAAGGATGGAAAGCAGAGTGCAGGTGACGACAAAGCTGCTGCATGATATTGGGGGGCGACTTGTTCATGTGAGTCTGTCCTTCCCAAGATAAGATGAGATGGGCCAACTTGAGCTGACCGAGCGCCTCTCTCTTAGCCAGCTATCTTTATACATATGGAGACTTGCTCATATCAATCAACAAATCTATGCAGAAGTAGGCCATGTACACTTCACTTCATACATATAGTATTGCAGCTCATGCTCATTATTCCTTACATCCATTCATCAACAGCCATCGAAGGCACAGTCTCCGCTTTATGCTCTTCTCCTAGCAAGAGTGGATATGAATGTATGATTACTCTATAACTACCCTCCCAATGTAGCTTGAAACCGCACTATCTCCGCGGTCATTTCCAGGATAGTTGGTGTCCACAAGGATGCTTCTCTGCATTTAATGCTCCTGCATCACTGACTTGCATGCTATCATCCATGCTATCATATCATAGTTGGGCTGACGCACGTGACCTGTTTCATGCCTGCTTGGTTTTTCTATCCCTCCTAGAGTCGGGGTAGGGTAGTACTCTTCAAAGAGCCACGGTTGAGTGTCTTTCCAATCCACCCAGGCTGCAGCATCACCATGTCGCCTAGCTATCATATTGTCTACATATCACTGTGGCGAAAAGTGTCCATCCACATGCTGTATCATAAGCATAGCAGGCTGAGCATGGAGGTTGTAGTGCAAGAGTGCAGGACACAGAGTAGGCCCAACATAACACACAGTCTCGTCTATCCTCCATGTAATCGCGCTTCATAAATAGCATCGCTTTCAGTAGATGATCGGTGAGCTGCATACAGTATAATTACTCGTTCAAAAGCGCTCCCTCATATCAGCTCAATTGCAACTGAAGTACCCTGCAACCCTCCCGTGCACAGTGGACAGGCCACTGGATGCGCTCGAGGGCGCTCTCTGCTGCTGCTGTTGCCAGTAGCGATGCGCTGTCCTCGCCGTCCTCGTTGTCGGGCCATCGAAATGGTGAACAGTCACTCCAGACAGCCTCGAGGACGAGAGATGTAGAGAGCGACGACGACGATGACGATGGCAGCAGTAGCGAAGGAGAGATTGCTGTCAATAACATGCTACCCTCTCATCAAGATGGCATGTCTGCCTACCAGGATATGGCTTCCACATCTGCATTCAAGTCGCCGGAATCAGCACCTCCAGCAACAGCATCGATGAGCTTTCTACGGCAACGGAGCCATGCGGATATCGTGACTGATTCGGATGAGGATGATGATGACAACCGCTCTTCTCGCATGCTCCCTCGCTCTCAGGATGCCACGGACATCCGCTTCAGCTCTCCCGCACTCGCGCGGCGTCGCTACCCGTCTACGAGTGTCGGTCCAGTCAGTACGGGCAATGCAGCATCGTCGACGATGGACGGAACAGCTGCACGTCGTACGTCAAGCAGATCAAGACGGAGCTCCATCTCGAAGAGCCATCACTCCCAACAACAAGCCCACAGCAGGAGCTTTCCTACTATGTTCGACGTGAAAGGCAAGGGTGTTGCTCGTGCTCGAGAAGTTGAGGGCGATAGTGATACACATGAAAATGACGAGGAGGACTTAGAAGACGGCTTTGCTTCCGTACCGTATGACTATGATAGAATCCGACAAGGCGAGCTTAGGACTGCTCCTCTCCTTCCTTATCAACACCACTATTCATCAACATCAACTGCTCGAAGAGCTGTATCTCATTCACAGCCTTCAAGACGGTATACTACTGCTTTTGACCCTTTTATAACCTCGTCCAACATGCCCTCTTATGATACTATCACCACTGGCGAATCACCAAATACGAGTAGTGGGAGAGTTAGGAAGAAACGATCTTACACTATAGCGGCAACTGGTGGAGCAGCACGAGCCGGGACAGGTGAAAGAGGTGGTGGTGGTAGTGGAAGTGGAAGCGGTAGAACAAGTAGAAGAGCATCAGGTTCATCAAGTCCAGATCCTATACGAGGTGGCCTCACTCCTCTTTCAATCTCATCACAGCATAATCAATCAACTAACAACAGCAATAAAAGAAGATCAAATCACTTACCACGTTCAGCTTCGGATTTCATTTCTTCTTCTTCTACTTCTCCTAATACTTCTATTGTTGGATCTTCTGTAATATCCACTAGACCTACATATCCTAGAAACTCAAATTCTGGATCTACTTCTCCATTATATCCTCGAAGTCAATCATCTGGAAATATACTCAATACAGGAATAGGAAGAAATGATAGTGTAGCCAGTACTACAACACGCTCAAGAAATACAACTAACGAACCAGATGTTAGAGAACAACAGATTTTAAGGAATAAATCATCTGGATTACAAATGAGAAGTAAAAGTAAATCAAAGGATTCACCTATTAGGACTAGTTTTCATAACACACCTTCACCGCAGATACCATTAAGGGAAAATAGTCAGACGTCTACTAGGAAAAGAGCTAAGAGTTCATTGTACCCTTTTCATGATACTAGTAGGTCACTCCTAGCAGATGGGATGCCGGAATCATCACTTGCAGGCACGCCTGGTAGATCTGTTTCATCGCAACATTTCAAGAGTTGGAGTGCTGTAGATGATCTGGAGCCAGATCCTCGTTTTGCTGAAAATAGTAGCTTTCACAAGCAAGATGATGGAGAGGTACCGATTCCTAGTCAAAATAGGAGAAACTATATGGATGAACCTAGGGATATAGTACCTGCAGTTCCTCATGACAAGAATATGTCTCCGAATGGTTCAAATGTCAAACCTATACTTAATTCTGCATCACAGCCTATTTCTATCGCAGCTATGGTATCTGAAGAAAGTCAAGGTCAGGTTGGATCATATGCGACTATTAATCCTACTCAAGGACCTTCATTACAAGAATTATTAGGTCAAGTGGATTTAAAAAGTGCTCTATCACTCGTCCGAGAAGCGACTGGTAATATTGGAGACTCTTCTTCAAATAATACTTTTTCATCAACTGGAATAAGAGCATCTGTTGATGCACCATCTACTTTTCGCTCGAATAGTCCAACTAAAAGTACAGAACGATCTGCAGCTGCTTCACCTGTTACGAATGGTTCGAATATGACTGGTACACCACTTTTATCTAAGCAGAATGGTGTTCTAAAGACGAAGAATAGGGAAGAGAATGCGGGTGGACAATTAGAACCTTCTGCTTCAATTCATATCGTCCCTGCTACTTTTGATAATGGAAGATCAGATAAGAAGCGGAAAAGATTATCTATGAAACGTATCTTTGGTCATCATGATACTTCACATAATAGAACATCAAGTCATGATACTTCGATCTATACGGACGGTCACTCATCTACTCCTCCTGAAAACGGTTCAATTATACACGATACAGCAATGTCATCCTACAACTCGATCGGTATTTTAGAAGAAATAAGAAATAAAGTAGATCCTACAATGAAGAAATATATTTCATCAGTTAAATCAGAATTAGAAATTCGTTATCTACCTATTTATACTGCTTTAGCTATGGGTCAAGATCCTCCTAATCCACTTGCTGTAGCTAGATACTTATCTAATAAACAAGAAGAAAATCGTAGGACAGATTATACACATACTAGCTTATCTCCTGATTCTCCATCTTCTCGTCGATTTATTGAAGATGCTAAACTTTCAGGACAACGCTTTCATGGTACTGGAATACAAGGAGGACAACAGATTTCTCTTGCTGATAAAATTCGAAAGAAAGGACATAAAAGAAGTGTTTGGGAAGTCTATCCTAGAGATATAGCTGCTTTTACTATGTCTTCAAAAGATCCAAATCATTATGATCCGTATGATGGTGATGGTAGTCATCGTTCGGAAGTTTTAGAAAGCCTATCTAGAGGGAAACATCTGAATCATAGACATGCTTCTTCAGAAATTTCGTTAGGTAGCCTAGCTTCTATCAGGGAAGATAGACCTTTAGATGCCTTCAGACAAGATAGTCGACATAGACATAATTTAAGTCTTGGCCATTCAAATAGACATGATGGACATCATAATGGTGGAGGTGGAGGCGGAAGGTATACTCTTCCTCTATCGCCTACTCGATCTAGATCTGGTCAATCGGACGTTTCTTCATATTTAGCTTCAGATGATGCTATAGCAACTGGACACACTTTAACATTTGGAGGATCAACCAATAGTGATATCGTTACCGCTGCTGGAGGACCGGGATGGACCTCTGAAGGTTATATTCAATCTTCACCTGAATATAGCAAATTTAGTACTTCCCTACCCAATCATAAATCAAGCTTATCTTGGAGTAATAAAGGATTTAAAATGTTACGTGGTGATCAACATTTTTCATCTTCTATTCTTCGTCATTCTGGTAGATCTTCACAAGATGAACTTACGAGTAATTCGAAATCTTTGGGTAGGATGCTTCAGCATGGTACGGAAAGTGATGGTGGCGGTAGACAAAGTGATGAACGTCGTGCTGCGGTTTCTCGACCTGGTTATCATCGCTCTACGACTAGTGATGGTGATTTACGTACTCAAGGCTCAAATGTAACTGGTAGTTCGAATCTTAGACCTGCTATTTCCAGATCTACTTCAAAAACAAGCTCATTGGCTGGTTTCAGTAAGATTCTAGCTGGACGCAGATCAACACGCGCTTTTGGTAAAGATGATGGGTACAGATCAAATACCGATACGGAAGAATATCTATCGAGCAAAGGCGCTCCTCAAGGAGGCGAACGGCCTGACGCGTTAAATCGGTCGGAAAATACTAGTCGACAGTCAAATCCTGCACGAGCTGATCAAGAGCGAAATACTGAACAAGAGACTGAAGGATCATTAATCGGGCATGTGGAATTGCATGTCCAGGAAATTGATGTGGACAATGACGAGATGGAAAGGGCTGAGAAGTCAGTCTTTTTTGCTCGAAATCTAACTAAATGATGAAAGATGATCGCTGAATAGTTTTTCATTTCCCTACAGATTCCTACATGATCTGAAAGCGAGTTTGTCAAAAGCCGAAGCTCTAGAGCGACGTGCCCCACCCAAGATGCAGACTTATATTCAGAAATACTTCGACTACGACACTCAAAGACTTCAGAAAGGGCAACTGGCTTTGGTGCAGCTTCCTCCTCCTCCTATGCTGTGTCGTCATTTCAAACCACCTCCTCACGATGAGCCTAGTCCTGGCATACCAAACCAAGCTAATGAAACAGTCACGAAAGACAGGCACACACATGACATGCACAAGCTCCTAGCTCACATTGATGCACCGTCTTGTACAAGAAGCAGCTCTAACTCCTCTCTGCCAGAGGACGAAAAGAGAACCCCCTTGTTGGAAAAAGTGACTTATGAACTTGAGGAAGCTACAGAAACACTGGAAGAAGCTATTAAGCGTAGTCAGGAAATTCTAAAACAGCAGGATGCAGCTAAGAATAAGATTACGGAAACTGTAGAGTTGGCTAATTCCGTGGAGACTTCGATTGGTGGAGAAGTTTTTCAGCAGGTAAGTCCTCAAGTGAAACTCTCTAGCAATGCTCTGGAGAATAAATGTGCCGTTGAACTGACATCTGACAAATCAGCTACGAATGCTCGAGGATCACCTCATGCGCCTCACCTATCATGCTACAGATACCCGAGGTTACGCCGACGCGGCTTGGGCGGTGCTCTCTTACATACTAAGGATTTTTTTCTGGTTTTCATGGATTGGAGTTACGTGAGTCTACTCTGCATTGACGTTGAATGAGTTGGCAAAATACTGATGATAGCTTGTCTTATGGTCTACCTTGCAAAGTATATTACGCCTAATCAAAGCAACGATTATGCTGCCTTTTACTGTTGTCGTTACTATACTACGCTGGATCTTTCTATGATCATACCCGTATTATACAAGACTGATTCTGCCGCTTACTTTCAAATAGTCAACACCCATATGTAGCAAGTATTCAAGTCAGCTTTAGTATTCAATCATTCTTAATCTGCTGAATAGATCGTTTCTTGAGCAAGCTTACGACAAAAGGCTGTTTTCCAGCACAGCCACCTTGAAAATCTTCTGCTCTGTCCAGTTAGTTGTAAGACTGTCTGACTGGCATGGTTGGCGGGGCTTTCGAGGTGTGCCGCCGGGACACACAGAGTCTCCATTTTCAAGATTTTCACCGCCAGAAAGACCGTCCTCCGTCACCTGACATTTCCCTTTCGCTGACGCATCAGGCACAACAATGGGCTCCCTGCGCTTTCTGGCTATCATCACATGGGCAGTTGGATGTGTACTGGCTGGCGAAGAGCCGCACGATTCCAATCTTGCTTTCAAGAAATCCAAAGACAACGGACAGGACTCTACAAGTCTGACACTGGCGACTCTCAACGTGATGTGAGCAAGCCGTGATATTCCGGGGTCACATGGACGTATTGAAGTATTTTTGATCCTCCATTCAGGTCAGCAAACTCGGCGGGCCAGACTGATGAAGCGTACGCACCCTGGAAGGAGCGCAGGTGAGCTTAGAAGACCTTAACATCTTGTTAGGAAAAGAGGAGCTCAGCACAGGCCTTTATGCAAAGACAACCTCTGCTCAACCTTACTCTGAAAGCGGAGGCAGACGTTGTGGGCTTTCAAGGCGCTACTGCCAAGCAAGCTAACGAAATTCAAGCGGGTCTAAAGTCAGAATATTCCTGCACACGTACATCTGCTGGTCCTAAATCTGACGAAAGACATGTGAAATCATGAACGACGGTGAGGCGACGTGTCGACTGACATGCTAGAGATCTCCAGGTAATGGTCTTGTGTTACAAGAAGTGTGTACCTTTCCGCGCAGTGCTTTCAGCCTCCGTTGACCTAATCGCTCTTCATGTCTAAGAAAAAGTGTTATTATGGACAACGTTGAGAATTTTTGGCTGTCATTGTAAGCCTTACACCCTACGATATTCCCTCTTTGATCTCTTGCTAAGCACCTCAATTTGGTGTTCAAGGACTCCTGAAAAGCCTGGAAGCAGATCTTGGAATGCTGTACGTCATGTCCTCGCCGTTGGAGCGTTGGGGAGTCCGAAAGCTGATTAGAATATTGATTTCTGACCCGTCTGCACAACGCATAGGGAGCGTCACATGTGGTCCAGCTGGGACAATTCAAGATTGTCTCCACTGGTGAGACTTTCTGGGTAGCCAACGCTGTGAGCAATACATGAATACTGGAACTTACCAGATTGTAGGGCTTTAGCCGATGAGAATTTCCAATACTATGCTGGCAGAACTTTGACAAGAAAAGTGCAAAAGCTCGTGAAGAATCTGCGGAACTGCTTGCGGATAGACTGAAAGCCATAATTAAGGGAGAAGAAACTGATTTTAGTGCACTTGTGATTATACTTGGCACTCTGAACATCGGACCTGACGAAGATGTCTATCACGAGTTGATGGGTAACAGGTACCTAACCCAAAACGAAGACCTACGTAGTATCAAGCCCGACACTTTCATTGACCTGCAGAGATCTGTAGACGACGATTTAGAAACGGTGACCTATAAGCCGAATAGGAAGTCGCCCATTAAGCGAGAAGAAGCCAACTATCATGCGAAGAATATTGTCGACTACATTCTTGCAGCTGATAATGGAGCTATTGCAAAGAAATGCTGGACCATTCCAAAGGTAGACACTGTCAGTAATATCTTTTTCAGAAAGGGTGAAAAAGTGAAGTATAGTGATCACAAGTTGCTGGTCGTCAAGCTTGAGAAAGCGCAATGACGGCTGTATACCTACTTAAACATCGTGTACACTATTCAACCCTTGTGCGTTCGGTCTGCATTGTTTGTACGTAATTTTGAATGGGGAACATTTTCTCCCTTGTTTCTAGGGTCTTGTCAGGGCTTTGATCAATTAGTGCACGTGCTGCTCCACTTCGAGCCGGCGTCACCGCTTTCGCCCTGCTTCCCTGCACTAAGCATCTCCATCGATGGAGCTGTTCCTCGTTCTTGTGGTTGGAGTGGTGTACGCACCTCTCCTTCTGCTTCTATGGGTCGCCCGCAAGTCTGCTTCTTTCGACAGCGGCAGCATGGACGATACTCTGCGCAATGCATTCGGAGGGGCGATGAACAGCATCAAGGTCGCAAGCCTGAACATCAGATATGCGCCAGAGAATCAGGACGACAGGCTGCCTGGGAGCCGCGCGTCAGAGTTCCCCTGGCTGTATCGCAGGTACGCCATCTGGGCGTTTGTGCCATAGCCGAGTGGTCTGCCTTTGTGATGAGACTGACGTCTCGGTGTACTTAGAGAAGCCCTTGTCGACCAAGTGCTGTACGAGATGCCAGGCATTCTCTGCTTGCAGGTGGGTGGGCTGCCTGCTGCCGTGATGTCGCTGCTGATGCTGTATCGGTTACGCAACTCCAGGAAGTCATGTATCACCAGCTGCAAGACATCGACAAGCTGATAGGAAGCCAGTATGACCACGTCTCGGCTGGTCGTGAAGATGGCGATAAGCAGGGAGAGGTGCGTCAAGAGAGCAAGGCTGCTGTTTCCAAGCATGCTGACCTGTTGTATCTTGCCACAGGCCTGTCCTGTCTTCTGGAATAAGTGAGTCTGCGACAGTGTAGATTGGCAAGGGAGATTGGGGCTGACGATCAGCACTTTTGTTAAATCGCAGAAACTACTTCGAGCTGCTATCTTACGAGCACTTCTGGCTATCAGAGTGAGTACGGCACATGCCTGCTTTCCCACCATTCTTTAGAAGCACTGACTTGAGAGCGATCATGTCCTCCAGTCAACCTCATGTGCCTGGTTCAGTAGGATGGGATGCTGTAAGGCTGAGCTCGCTTCGGCCACCTTAGATAGTAAGGGTTCCCTGAACGGACTCTTTCGCAGGCATTGTCACGACTGGCTACTTTGGTCAAACTACGCTGGCGTACGCCTTCACAAGAGAAGGATGTGGATTCTGAAAAGAAGCAAAGCCACAAATCAGGCGATACGTTTTTTGTCTTGAATACGCATTATGATCACATGGGCTTGAAAGCTCGCGAAGAGTCGTCGAAGCTGATTCTATACAAGCTAAAATCATTAATGAAAGAATACATCAACAACAAACCTCCTCTGATTATAATGACTGGGGATTTGAACTCTCCGCCCGATGAAGAAGGCTATCAGACCATTACGGGACATAGATATACATCGAAGGGCGCTCGTGCTGATGCTAATACCTTTTACGACACAAGGCACGAACTTCTTACTAGAGGTGACATAACTGGTGTACCGCTTCAGCGAAGACCTTACGGGTCTAACAGTACCTTCACAGACTTTACTTTGAGTGGAAGAAGGGGGTACAATATCGATTTCGTGCTTGTGGCGGACAACGGAGCAGTAAAAGATACAGGGGGTAGAGGTGGCTCAGAATGGGCGGTGACTAGAGCGGGCGTTTTGCCAAACTGGGTGGAAGACGGTCAATACCCATTCCGACTTTCGGATCATAACATGGTTACTGCTCTCTTGACGAGAGCGAGATGAGCAGCGAATAACGTGTAAGCAAGGGGTCTCTTTGATAAATTGATAGTGTTTGTAGCGTACTAGCCGAACATCGGCCATCTGTGTGCATTTTGTTCAATGCCGGTATAAGATCAAGCACGGAGTATACAACAACAGGAACTATGAGCTGTAACGACTTAGATGATGAGTTCGTATTTGTCGGCCGGCCTTTCCGGTGCACTTGGGGAGGCATAAGTTCGTTTGCGATCTCCAGCGGCGATAGAAGGGAATGACTGAAACATGTCTGGGTGCTTGGGTAACGGTGATTCACTGTGTTTGTTTGGTAGATACTTAGCAAAAGGGCATACTATCATGGAGCAAAGAAAGGCCAAACCTACGTGAACCAAGGGTGTTTCAAGGCCTCTTCGGCTGTAAGCCTTCGGCTCGGATCATAGCAGAGCAACTTTTGCATCAAGTCCACTCCGAGGTCCGTGGTATACCTGAATTTGGCTCGGAGATTCGAATATCTAGGACAGAAATAGTATCAGCAAGGCTCCTACGCAGTATTGCCGGACTATATATGTTCAACGTACGGTTGCACGCTGCTTAGGTTAAGATTCTTGACATTGGGCAACTTGCTGAATCCAGGCCAAATTTCTTCTGAAGGTCTACCCAGCAGCTTGAACATCTTTAAAAGCCAAGAGTAAACAGTCAGCCACAACAGTCTGTGATTTGCTTGCTGATGATGTTAAAAAACATACCAAATTGATTTGGTCGATCTCGCCTTTGCCTGGTAATAGAGGCTCCTTCTGTATAAGTTCTCCCATTATACACCCTATACTCCACATGTCAACCGCAGTAGAATATTCGGTCTCGCCGAGCAGCAATTCAGGCGCTCTTGCGTGTGAATGGATATTGCCGGGTGGGCCAGGTTCGTTAACAGGCAATGGTAGGTCCCCAGAACAGCATACAGATACGACATCGAGGGTAGCGAACGGAATGTACATTGTGTGTTGCGATAGTGTAGAGGAATAGAGAATTTTTCATGGGTTTGATATGGCACATTCGCCGGGGAAATTGGATTTAGAGTTACATTAGTACGCAACATAAAGGAAAGAAATCAACCGAATCAGCGCTCATCGCATACGCCCTCAAGGTAGGTTTAATAGTCGACGAGCGCACCTATACCATAGCGTGACCACAAGCTGTGTCATGTCTCCCAAAGGTTCACCGTATGTCCTCGCGAGACCGAAATCAGCAAGCTTGATTTGACCTCTATTATTCATGAGCAGGTTTGAAGTCTTGAGATCTCGGTGAACTATCCAATTGTCGTGACATAGGGCGATTGCAGATAGGAGCTGCTGCATGAGGGTCTTCACTTCGGATATCAGGAAGGGGCTCCGCATGGTAGAGAGGAGAGATTTGAGGTCGTGTTCGATGAAGCTAGAAGGGTTAATTAGACCGGATTGCAAGGAATGAAAAACGTGCTGGCTTACTCCATGACGATAAAGACTCTGTTGAGAATATACTCGTTAGCGAGTTTTCTAGACAAGTCACGTTTCTTTCACTCACTGGGTAAGCGTGTCTCCTACGACAATCTCTCGCACGCGAACGATATTAGGATGATTTCCAACAGTCATGAGCGTCTTTATCTCTCTTAAACTGGTTATCGGGAATCCGTTCTTTTCTTGGTCCATTTTGAGCTTCTTCAAAGCTACAATATCGCCAGTCTCTTTTTCCCTGGCTCTGGAAACAACGCCATAGCTGCCTTCTTCAATATGATTTAGCTTTTCGTACGCATACACAGATCTACATCCTTGAAGGAGGGGATGCCGTGATGCACCGCTGCTTATGCTTGACCGTCTTAGTGCTGAACTGGAAAGTGACTGTCCTGTCAAGGGCGACATGCTGCCTCCGGCGGATGAGCCAGGCCGACTGGATTCCTGCAGCGTGGACGAGAAGTTCTTGATCTTCTTCTTCTTCTTGACTGGCGGGTCTATCCTGTACGCAACATCGTCGTCGTCGTCTGCTGCCTCCCACTTGCTTTTTGGTTTGCGTGTCCTGCTCGACGAGCTTCCAGCTGGAGAAGGTGCAGCCGACGAGTCTGCTGAGCACTGCAGATGCGCAATCGAGGTGCTTGCTATTGGGTCTGTCATTGCATGCTGTTGGTCTTGTGTCTTCTGTTCGGTGCTGAGACGACTGCACGACATGCAGATGAACTTGCTTCCTTCTTTCTCTTCTACTGATCAACTCGACATGATATGCTGGAACATGGCATAGTGTGACATGCAGTGGGCAGAAGTAGAATGAGATAGAGTGCAAGAATAGACCTTGCCGCAGGCATGAAAGTAGCTTGCAGTCCGTACGCACGCCTTGCTGAACGAGCAGGCTGTATGGGTGTGACGACAGACAACCTGCCACTGTCGGGGCAAAGCTTTTCTACTGCACGATGACTGCCTCAAATGGATATTCCACACATGGACGACGTGTCTTTGCAAGAACCGCTGATCTCTTTCACTCGGCCCGCTCGAGATGATCCTGGATGGCAACTACTCGAGCAGGACGCAAACGAATGGACCGAAAGTCGACAATACCACGCCGGACAGATGAGAGGGGAAACCTTAACAAGCTCAATATCGTTACCAGCTCTAGAGAATGAGCTTTCTCTTGTCAAGCTGTGCGAGAATGTTGAAAGCAAGGACACTGTGCGGACAGAGGCGGCAGATGGCAATACCTTGCAGAAGCTGTGCAAATCGGCTAGACAGCCAGTCAGTCGCTCTTATGGTGCAGTCGATGACTTCTGCTGACCAGCAAGGTGATATGATAAGGCACTTGACCTGGAGAGTAAAGCCAGCGCGTTTAGGAATGCCGCCGAAAAGGCTCTGTCCGAAGGCAACTGGCAGGCTGCGAGGGACTACCGCTTTCAAGCTGCTAAGTTCGACCAAGAAGCCGAAGAGAGCCACAGAAAGGCAGCCTGCACGATATATGCTGGTGAGGAGACGATAGCTACAGATCTACGCTTCTACAGCCTCCAGGTATCTAAAGACCGCCATCCTATCGCAGCAAACAACGATGGTCTCGCAACAGACACCATTGACCTTCGTAATCTTAGGCCTCAGGAAGTGCAGGCCGTACGGGTGCTGCTGCAGGTGTGATATCCCATCGTATAGCTGCTCTCGATCTCGCTGAGCAGTCTATCTACAGGCGGAACAACCTCCTTTAACTGCATATCACTTTCGCTTCAATGCTGGAGAGCACGAACAACGCATTGTACTAGAAAAGCTAGCAAAAGAGTGAGAGCGCCAATAGCCCACTGAATGTTACTCACTGACGTCCAACACTTATCACGTAAGGCTTAACTTCCCATACTATCGAGATGGCAATTCTACCACTGTGGTGGTTCGGGATCAGAAAGACATTGTTGAAGCTTCGATGATAATAGATCTCAAGAATCAAGCACGAAGCAAACGGTCAGACTGGCATTGATCGAATCTGCGCCGACGGTTAAACGACATCTGCGACACCCCCATATTGTTTAGGTTTGAAACAGTCGACTTTGCAAACATGACCTTCCAATGTTTTTCTGTCAAACTGATCGATGCTCAAATTTACAAGTCTATCAGGACTAATTTCTTCCCTTGTGACCACCCATTCTTGAGTACACCTTGAATCTGCTCCAGTCTTGTTCGTTTACAGTAGCATTATGTCTGTCAACAACTTCAGCACAGAGAGCGTCGAAAGCCCTCGGGTGGTGAACGCGTTATCGCTGGAAGGCGAAGGCGAGACCACGTCAAATGACGAGACTGGAGGCTCAATTCGCGCCAAAGCAGGGCTCTGCTGGCAAACACTCATCAACAAACATTGCAAATACGGTGATTACTGTAAAAATCATCATCTGTCCCTGGATCAGCTTTTGCAGTCTAAGCTATCTCTGTCCGACAACGAGGATGTCGAGCCTTCCAATGAGGAACCGGATAGAAGCAATGAAAACACGCGTCAAGTACAGAAGAAGCTGGATGCTGCTTTGTACAAGACTAAACTCTGCCTGCCTTATCAAACGAACTTCTGCAAGAATAAAGATAGGTGCTCCTATATCCACATGACGGGACCGGACGCGAAGGCCATTGTCGGTGAGCATTTCTCCTTTTGTCGCACTCGAAACCCCTCTCTTGGCTGACCATACTAATGCCCCTGCTATTCTTATCTACTCGACAGCACGGGCTAACGCTGGCAAGCTGTGCCCATGGGAAGTTATTCTAGGTGAATGCCCCCAGCGTATCTGTTTCTTCAAGCATAACAAGCGCGAAAGTACGCCCGTTTCTGCCTTCAGTAAATACCTCCCAGGAACCTCTCCGCCAGAATTCTCTGGTCAATTTCGCTCGTCAGGCGATCGTCCAGATAGCAATTCAGATGCAGATGTCGAACTCATGACTTTTGACGAGGGTTAGCGATCTCTCTATATCGTGTTTGAACTTCCGAATCCCAAACGAGTGTACCACCTTGGCTGTGTCGTCTTTGGAAAAAGGCGTATCTCCGTCCACCCATGAGCAGGAATAGCAAGACTGTTGATATTTGCAGAAATACGAGCAACTGATTACCCCATTGCCAGTTGTCTTTCCCTAGGCCTTGCGTCAACCTCTTTTGCACGAATGCATCTCATACATGCTCACCACGATACCAGAAGGTATTGCGTTTACAAGCTTTGAAAGTGGAAAAGCTGACGTACTGCGTGCGCGGGACCGCCATATCAGGTGGCCTTCCAGATCATGGATGAGCGTCCACATCACACCTGGACAGCTTCCAGTCTCCTCATGCTTTCCACTCGAACAACTGACTTCAACAACTGTTGGACAAGGCAGCAGACTCAACTCAGAGTGCTCTTGCAAACCTTACTATGGAGAACTTGGCTATGATTTCGACACATAGCTTGCCCACCGAGCAACATGGAAGACAAGAAAATCTCTGCTGGTATGCCCTCCGAGGCGATCCTTGTCCGTATGGGACAAAGTGCAAGTTCCCCCATATTGCCAGCGTTCACATCGATGGAATCATACAGACTATGGTCAACGAAGGGACTGTCCTTACCGTCAAAGAGTCTTCCAGAATCAAGAAAGGATTGATTTGGAAGCTTTCATTGACTTTCCGTAAGACTAGACTATGCTTCAAGTTCGCTCGCAATATATGCCTATACGATGAAGACTGTATTTTTGTGCATGCCAAAGGTCCAGATGCCAGGACAATCTTAGGTAAGCGGCTATCTAATCAGTCTCGCAAAACCTCATTGGAAACTTAATTTCAATACTTCCTTACATGTAGCTCTCGCAAACCAGCAGAAAGCCTGCCCTTGGCAGATGTACCTCAACCTCTGCCCAGAGATAGGATGCCCCTTCAAGCACGAAATTACATCTGGCGATGAATCATCTATGACTTCAGCCATGGCTCTACCCAATGAGACGATAATCTCAAAGCCCGAAGCGGCATCCTGGAGTCGGGATCTTCGCTCTTCAAGAGGCCGAGCATTTTGCAGAGGTCGTACATTCGGCCAGTCCAGGCCTCGAGGAGTAACACGAGAGACTCTTGACTCGTACCCTGTTGGTGATTACTCATAGATGAGGTGAACAGACATCCATCCTCGAGGACAGATCTTAGTTTGAAGAAAATGAATTTCAGGATGATCAATAAACGGAATGCTATTTCTGATCTTGTGCGGTTGGCTCCTTCAAAGTGGCTACCAGAGATCACAGGAGGATAACGCAACGCAAACTCCGACGCCTTTCGTTCTGGGACATAACATGGACAGAACTGTCGAGAAATTGAGATATGTTGTACTGATACCATGATGGCTTGATAACCGCCCTGTGTATGCACGATACGTGACGAGAGATTGGCCAAAGGGAATTGAGATGGGTGCTCCAGGACGTAAGCACTTGCAGCGGGCAACCGAGGTAGCTGCTCGGGCAAGGCTGTAGCGAGAGACTGCTTGCGGACTTAACCATTTGGGGTCAAGTCTGCAGCGGAGTCTTGATGGGTGCACATTTGCGAGGCATGTAGAAGAACCGCAGAAGCCGGCCAGAGCAGTTGTGTGTCTCTTAGAGCAGTGTATGCCATGCTGTCTGTCTCGTGTTGCTTCGTATAACCTGTTACATAGCTTGCGTGTTGCGATCATCATCCTCATAGAGAGGTGGTCCAGCATTGCGACTCTCGCCTGCACACCACGATGGCGATAGAGCTGCACACGACGGCGATGGCGCGAGGCGGCGACAAGGGCAAAGGCAGAGCTGCAGAGGTGCAGGGCGACGACGACGTGTACGAGCTCCCTCCGCCGCTGAGCAGCTCGAGTCGGAGCGAAAAGAAGAAGCAAATGCAAAAACCAGAGGCGAAGAAGAGCAGCAGCAGCAGGCAACATGGCAACGTAGATGCATCATCCTCGTCATCCAGCAACTTCAAGACCATCACTGCAGTGTCCCGCTTCCCACTGGCGCCCATCTTTGCGCTGGACTCGCTGGACGGCGTTCGGCAGTGCCTGCAGAGCTGGACGATGAGGTGGGAGCCAGCCTTGTTCACTGTGATATTCCAACATGAATAGTCTGACTGTGCATCCCCAGATACATCCCATCCATAGACGGCGTCCTCGTCTCGTTCGTGTGGCCACCGGAAATTCTGCAGCACAACGCGCCTCTCGCTCCGAGCAGTGCATACGCTCTTATACATGCACGATGGACCGGAACAGTCTTTCGTCCTCAGATAGGCGCCAAGACTAGTGTGTTGCTTTCCCAATTGCTGGATGATACCTACATTGTACTGACTACCTCTTCAACGCCACCTCCCTCAAACCACCATCTATGCCTTGCGATAACAGCCGGCCGACTCTCCCTAGCTACTCCATCCACTATCTCACTACTCCTACATAACCTCTTCAACGCTTCAATATCATCAGATCAAATACCAAAAGATAAATACGAATGGGATCCAAATGCAAAATTACCATATTCATTAGCACCAGCTGCAAATCTACAATTCTCATCTACCTCTCTAACAAGTCCTAGAAAAGCTTCTACTATTCTGCCAGAGGATCCTTCACTGGGTCAAGATGGTATACAGGCTGACTTAGCTGGAGCTGATGAACAGCATGAAGGAGAAGAAGAAGAGGTTGAGCGAGGATGCTGGGTTCATAAAGAGACGAGAGAACCATTAGGCGGTTCGACTGGACATATCGATTTCACCGTGATAGGGTAGGGTTACTTCTCTCATATGTTGTTTGCGTGTGAGGCATGACTGATACTTACCTGGTCTGATAGCCTAACAATAGCAAATTCGATGATATCAACACATGGCTCTTTGCTGGATGTCCCACTTCAGCTTACCAACAGCAAAGATAGCTCAAAGTCTAAAAAACGAAAGAAGAACGAGGAGAGCAAATCAAGGAAGCGTGCAAGACAATGACCGTCAACGCTGATTAAGTCTTTCTTATGAAGTGACTTGAATGTGCTTATCTACGCCTTGTTCCTGTGATGCTAACAGAGTAGTAATGTCGTTGTTGTACGGTCAGCAGAGGCGCGAGCAGATATTCCCGTTTTCTCATGTTATCACCTTGGCTCTATCAATACAAAGTGCGACGAGGAGAAAGTGGTGGGTGTTCATGCGCACGTCCAAAAAGAAAGAAAAGATATTGATCGATTGACATGCTAAACAGACAGCTTGTGAAAAATTGACAACAACAGCATGAAAGTCTATGATAACAGATGCTTCGCATGCAGAACAGAAAACAGAACATAAATAATAAAAGTCCCCGTAACTTTCATAGATCTGGTTCCCTATGCACAGGTTTCCTCGCTGCAGTCGTTGAACTTGATCTCATCGTAGGTCTTCTTTCCGTGCCACTCGTAGCATTACCAGCCATGAAATTACTACCTGAAGAAGATTCGACATAACTACCCGATAATCCGCTTCCAGCTCTAGCAGCCCAGGCTCCAATATTAGCAAATAAACCAGATGCACCATTTATAGGAATATTCCTAGTTAAACCAGCAGTGAGACCTTTATCTGAATTACCAGATTCACTATCTGCTCCATCCGTCGACTTGATTCTTGAGCGCGCATCATGACGTTTTGTAGGCGAGAGCAAGTCTGACTCGCTCTGGCGGGCATAAGTAGCCGGTGAAGAATCTGCCCTACTTGGACTGTCGCGCGATTTCGATGTAGTCTTCGCAGCTGGAACACGGCCTGTTCCACTGATAGCTCTCAATATTGACGGTCTCGAAGAGGAAGCAGCCAAACTAGCTTTGACAGTAGCATCTCCTTGAGCGAACGTAATGTCGCGTGAAGAAGCTGTATCTGTCGCAGCTGACAAGGCCAACCCAGCTGGCGAGAGAAGTCGTCCAGAAGGATTAGCATGCGCCAAGAAAGTGGAATGTATTGAAGAGTCTGATAAACCTCTAGGTCGCAGTGTCCTCTCTAGTAGATTAGGCCTGAGATCGTCTTCCTCCGCTACGGAATCAACCACAGCGTCGACGTTCTTCGAGTAAGGCTGGTACACCCTTTGGCGTGAATTAGGCGCAGCAGTGTTCGCATTATGTCGCTGTGAAGGGTTTCGAGGTAAAGGCACCCAAGGGTCGCCTCCTAAGCCAGCATTTGAACCACCTCCACCTGCAAAGATACTACTAAGGTCTCTTTTGGCTGGTTTGATACCTGGTGCAGAACCTTTTCCTAGGCTGTTGTACTTCCCTGCTAATCCACCGTCACCAGATTGAGGCATGATAGAGACTTGACGTCTTATACCACCTTGACCGCCAAACTCAATATTTACGGTAGCAGCAGCGAGTGCGCTTGAGGCTGCGGCTCGAGAGGCAGGTTTAACACGGTTGGGAGGGGCCCTAGCATTGTGGGGTGGAGTCGTTTGCTGCCCCTCAGTGCCGTAGAAGAGCCTCGACAGAGGTGCTAGCAGAGCAGCGGGTCCACTCTTGTCAGATGAGATCGGCAAGGTCCCCGCTAGGATATCTGAGTGTGACTGGTTGGCTTCGACTTCACGTAGCTTGCTCGCGAGGTGTGGTTCCAAGGTGACTCTGTTAACGATCAAGCGTAGTCGTCCCAGCTCGTAAAGCACATCTCGGAATAGCTTCACGACGGTCACGAAATCCTTGCGAGCCATCAAACTCTCTTGGGATAGGTCAGATCCATTATACGATCCTTCTTGAGCTAGTGCTGCCACTTCGTGCTCCAAAACTTGCCGGAAGTGATTTCGCATAGCATCGATCTCTTGTAGCTAATGGCACAAGACAGTGTCAGTCTCTTGAAAATTGCTGGAAATAATTGCGCTATACTCACAATATCTCGCATTGTTGTCTTTGCTAAATGACTGACATCGCCAGGCAGATTTTGGCGCTTAAGCCTCTGCTCCAGCGAGGTGATATCCGCACCCTTTAATCTCGTCACCAATCGTACCACATGCTCCATCAGCGTACCTAGAGCAGCAGTCCTATTGGCGCGCTGTCCTTCTTGAGCTGAAGAGTGGCTTTGAGGGACGCTTTCGGATCTCTCGAACTCAGATGCCAGATCCGAAGACATGATGGAAGATGTGTATTGTCTGTATTCAGGTCTCTTCATTGCAGAATTTTCCAGACTATCTTGCGGTAGGGTGTTTGTTTGCACAGCAATGTCTCTCTTGGTTGATTCGGGCGAGGGGACGTGCTGGATGCGCAAACCATGCTTCGTTGGGGAAGACATACTCAATCCACTTTGTTCTCCATTCATCAAGGGTTTTGCTGGGCTTGGCCCAACCTCGAGTATCGTAGGCCCTTCCGATACTGGATCCTCAAGCTCCCGTATATCCTCATGCGCAGTCGCCAGCGCTGGCGAGCCCATCGAGGAAGACAAGCTATTCACTGATGCTGCGAGGGCGAAAGGCCTCAAGATTGGAGAAGTACCTCGCAAACTGGGCGAGGGTGAGCGGAAGTACGGATCACTTTCCAAATCCTGATATCATTGTCACCGAAGTAAGCTCATGGCAAAAGGTAGATCTCATCGACAAGGCAGCTTACCTCCAGCTTCCGCTGTGCGAACTGCGATAAATCTACACTCATGGCACGAGTGCCGCCACGTCTTCCTGAGGCAGATGGGAACTGCCGTATGACGCTTCTTCTCCTAACATGGCCTCTGTTGCCTGCCTGTGTCGATGATCCTGATGACTCATTGCTGGTATGGGGTAACCTGCTCATTATACTCGAAGACTGGTATATTGGCGTGGGCATCCATTCCTGCACGCCAATACTAGTTGGTGCAGTCGAATCCGACGGTTCGGAAATGGTACCAGGACTGCGCAATGCCTCGCTTACGGATGTCGTGCCTGTGCTTATATTTGCACTTAGTGCATCATCATACGTCGAGAAAGCACTGCGCTCAGATCTTTCTGCTTGAAGATGGGCTATTTGGTCACGCGAATTGTCCAGCAAAGAATGCAATTCTTGTAGGTCGCTCCGCAGTTTCTCGTTCTCATGCTTGAGAATGTCAACAAGTTGAACATAGTCAGACTGTTCACCGGTCGGTAGGAGAGGTGACGTTGGTGCTTGCTATAGAAGCAGGATCATTTGTTAGCATCTGCTGGTCCTGCAGAGTTCGCGAAGTAGAACCTACGGAAATCGAAGTAGGTCTCGAGCGATTGCGAGAAGCCGATATGGAATGGCTGCCCTTCCGCTCGTGGCCTTTCTTGATTTCTGCGGCAGATTCTAGCTGGTGTGAAACATGCTCCGAGCTTTGTTCATTGTCGGCTGCGATACAGCATGCTCAGCTATCGCGGCAGGCTGCACCATACGAGCAGAAAGTGAACCCACCCAATTTCGACAGGGCTCGCCTAGCTTTCGCCTCTGCCGCGTTGGCACGTCTTCTCTCGAGCTCTAGGTCCTGTCGCAGATCTTCAAGCTCTGTCACAAGGGCTGCTTCGCCGGAAGCGTCGCTGGCTGTAGCCGCCGAAGCATTCTTCTCCTGGCGGGCATTCAGCCGGCGTATGACTTTGCGGTCTTCCTCGAGCGTGATGAGCAGCTGTCTGTTCGATGCTTCTGATGCTTCGAGGTTCGCATTTGCTCGTTCCGCGCGCTAGATTGCTCCGCTGTCAGTACTTTGAGTCACGTCTGTTTACCTTGCCTATCAAGTGCTGTCTACGCGTGTCGTGTACGAGACCAGCACTGAGTCCGCGCAAGTTCGACTCACCTTGATGAGCTGTGCATTCTCCTTGTACGACTGTGCGAGCCTGTCGAGAAGCTGACTGACGCTCGTCTCGAGCTCCCTCTGCTTCGCCTGCAGGCCCTTCTTGTCCTGCTCCAGCTGCTCTTGCTTCTCGAGCAGCGCCAGGCCGAGCTGCGCACTCAGCAGCAGCCGCTTCTCCAGCAGAGCCAGCGCACCTGGGCCTCCAGCGACATGCTCTCCTCCATCATCGTCGTCGCTATTACCGCTGCTGCTGCCTGTGCTGAAACTTGCAAAGAGTTCCTGCAGGCGCGTCGGCGAGTCGAGGGCGTCCAGCAGCGACCTGGAAGACGCGGATGCCGGCAGAGGGATGGCCATCTGCCTGTATGAATGAGTGAAGGTATGAAATGTCTCTGCTATCCTGGCTGCTGCATCGTGCTCGCGCCCATCCTGCGACTTGCAGCAGGTCCGGTTATCATGTTGCAGAGCCAGGACGAGCACGTGAGCGGAATGTGGACAGCCCGGAGAATGAAGTGAGTGTATGCCTTAGATGCGAGTTGCTGGTTATGCAATCCAAGCCGTGCTATGTCATTCTACGACAGTCGCTCTGTCCCTGAGGGCATCTATGATACATAAAGCAAAATGCCATGCTGAGCCACTGTGGCTACTGAACCGAAAGAACATATAATGGGTATTGAACGATGTTGATATCCGACCGAGTATAAGCGGGGTAGTGTAAACGCCTACTAGCCCTAATTTATAATGCTACTAAATTACTCATCATTCCATCGTCATGAAGAAGTCGTCATTCGTTCGTCAGCATTGAGAAAGGCTCCAAGCAAGTCTGCGCAGCAGCGAAGCTTGTTTCTAGCGATATCCGTGTTCTGTACCGCCGATGATAGAAAGTCAAAGAAGGAAGCACACTCCAAGAGTTTTGGCAGACCTAACGCAGATACGTATGCAGTAATGTCCAGGCCGTTGAGTTGAGCGGTAGAAGGTGATGAGACCAGGGTGGAAAGAAGCGCTTCTGTCACGTTAAAAAGATCCTTTTCCGTACTCTCTTGAAGCCAGTTGGTCAGGAGTGGTATGAGATCACCGGCACTGTAATGTGATGTCAGAGAAACGAAAATTAAAAGCCTAACAAATATGACCTGATGTCGCTTACAGCAGTAAGACTACCGCAGGTGAGATATCCGCGAGCTCGAGCATATACTGAAGGAGCAGCATGCGTTCTGATGCTGCTGTAGATACATAGAGATGACTCATCGTCAGTGAGGCAGCCAAGACAAGTGGTTCCTGCGATATACGTTGGAATAGTCAGTACCTCTTGCTCAACTAATAAACAGAATGAATGACGAACATTTTTTTCTATATCCAGTTTGCCGAGTACGGGTTGATATTGACCAAGTGGCGGACTCTGCGTTGTAGACCAGGTTGAATGCTCCTGTCCTGAAATCTCTCGGGCGTAGATAGGTAGGGCAGCGGTGGTATAGCCGAGGTGACCGATATCTGTACACGATGGTGGCGCGCTTCCGCTTTCTGATGGGTTCCGCAAAAGTTGTCCATCGGACGTCGGTACTGACATCCTAGCTAGTGTACGAAGCAAAGCTACATGCAATGTGCATCGGAAGTCAGCTTGGCTTCTGCTTGGAATAGACTAGTGGGCACACAGGCCTAGGGTACCACTGACTTGTTGTTTGCTCGTATGTGTCCTGGTGCTGCAAGCCTTTCGCAAATAGACTGGAAAGAGCGAATGAAAAGTTCTCTTCTGTGAAGTGTACTTCTAGGACATCTTCGAACTCCTCCCACGAAGTCGAAGTATCTTGCGTCTGTGTCTGCATATCAAGAAGATATGAAGGGAAATTCATTCCCGGTGCTGTCCTCATTAGACATGAGACAGCTGCCTCGACCAAAAGAGTGGATGTAGCGAAGAGTAGTGGGTGCGCCTGACTGACTCCTACACCTAGCCAAAACAGCCGCGCAGCAATGCTGATGTCCGAAAGATTCCTCAAAGCAGATATGAAGCAGAACATGTAGGCCTGTAGCGTATTGGAATTGATGTCTTCTGCCAGACTGCTACTCAAGGTATGCATAAGGTCTAGGACTATCGAAGGACCCTGAAAAGCAATTAACGGGTCAGATACTGCTCGTTCTGTTCGTTGTCATGGAACACGTACGATGGGGAACTGAGCCATTACGAGCAAAGAGCGATACTGTATGATACCTGTCGCAGACCAGGCACAACGCAGTGCTGTACTAGCACAGCGAGCTGACCAGTATGTTTTCGTGTCTTCAGTGCAACAAGGACAGATAATCAGCTAAGCACCATCATAAACGGTATAAGCATTCACCATCAGAAGGCGCCAACGCAAGCCCGGCCTGCACTATCTCCGAGATGACTTTGTGCATGAGCGTCGGGACTTGGGAGATGTAGCCATCTTGCAACTGCTCCATCACATCCACCTGCTGCAATGCTTGAAGACGTTTCCAATCTTCCAGCAGGACATCAAGCTCTGCTTGGTATTCATGACTCGCTGACGTCTGTAGTGCGCAGAATGAAGCATGTACAGAGTGTCCTAACTTGCTGGCGTCTTCCTCGGATCCAAGCCCCGCAAGCATGCAATAGATCCAGATAAGATCCCACAAATTTGCAGCAGACGCTAGACCATGGTCTTGATTTACGTATTGGCTTAGGTCGGCCAATAACATGATTTGGGGCCACTCGATTGCTTGGTCAAAAGCAACAGTGTCTGTAGCAGCTGCAGCCCAAATCGAGCTCTGCATCTTGATGCTTATCTTGCTACTGACTACTGGACCAGGCGCCAGTCCAAGGATACTTCTTACGGCTTCCTTGCGCCCTTCGTCTATGTCTACCTTACTCCAAACCAGCTGTGCGGTTTCCAGGAATAGGTCGACAAGGTATTCACATTTGAGGACCATAGGCCATATCTTCAAGCGCGAGTAGCATAACGCCTTGAGAGGTTGTTAGTCAGTACCGGATTCACAAAAAGGATGAAGACCCGGCTGTTCCTCACAGTCCTGTTGGATAAGCTCAGCTCTAGAAGAAGCTCCATCGATCGTACTGTCAAGATCCTTGATTCTGCATTTGCCAGACTCATAGGCTCGACCAAGTAAGTCAAGAGTGGCTTTATCATGATGAGGACTTGCAAAGCACTCGATTCCGACATGCTAATGGTAGACTGGAGTACTTCTTTGAGCAAGGCGGGGCCAATGTCTGGCTTGCGTTGCAGTATTAGCGATAACGCCTCTGCAACCGAGTCTGTCCACGGCAGAAGTACCGAAGTAAGTATTGTCGTTGATGTCTTACTGTACTTATTGGGCGGACTGACCTGGCTGACAATCCTTCCTCGTCGCCCCCGCCAGGACGTCGAGTGCTTGTGTCCGTTCATACCATAACTTCTGACCTCCCTGCCTTGTGGGTAGGTCTGCTGACGCAAGGGCAGATATCGCTACGGAAAAAACGCGGGCTTCTGTGGCTACGCAGGACTCTCCTGCGTTATTTGGAGCCAGTGGTACCTGCTCTTTCGGTCCGTTACTGTCAAGAAGCGCTTCAACTGCCTGCAAAGGTGTCAGGTGCGAAGCTTATCCAGAAAGCCGAATGTAATCACCTTAACGAAAACATCGGGTTCTTCCACATCGAGCAGAACCAGACGGACTCCATTAGTAAGGCAAATATCGAAAGTGACAGTGCCATAGATCCTTCGTCTGTGGTAAACTCCGGCTATGTTTTGTGCTGATATGTAATCTTGCGTTTCGATCTTGATGTCATTGCACAGAGTACGCTTACGAGTCTGAGTAAGCAAGTAAGAAGATTCAGCGATCGCTAATTTGACGAAATACATGCTTACGGCTAGAATATGCAAGTCGCGCGGACCAATTCTTATCTGACAACGCACGTGCAGTCCTTCGGGACAAATATACGTTGCTTCGGTAACGAGGGTGCGCTCGGCGTTCATCAATGTAAGGGTGCTAGGAGCCAACACAACAGACGGAGATGGAAAATGATCTTCAAGCTCGAAAGCATCTTGTATCACCCGAATCTTGCTCTCCATTTCTGCAACTAAGAAAAGTACAAATGGTGTTCAGAATCTCGCTTATGAACAACAGCAACGTAGCACTCACTTGGAAGAACAGACAGCAGCTTCCTGAAATAGAAGACGAAGGAGCTTGAAGGTGAAAATATGAAAATGGTATCCAGCTGGCTCGTGTACAATGTCTTAAAGGTGAGAACGAGAAGTTGCAGGGTAGCAGGAGGGACTTCGTTAACCTCCCGAAAACCTGTACAGTCCAGAATAACCTCAATCTGCGTCGGGTGCATTGATTTTTTGAGCTTTGTGAAGATATCGCAGAGCGCTACCAGATCTGATGTAGCGGAAGTGATGGCCCGCAGTACGATGCACACTGTCGGATGGCCGCGCTACGGTCCGTGAAGGCATAGTCAGTCGGTTGACTTCTGCAATGATTGCAACGAGGTTTGCCCGCACCTGACTTTTGGCACCCGTCCGGAAGACCGCGTTATACGTTTCGGTCGGACAAAATGTATAAGTGGCAGAAGTATGGCTCTTGCTGCCTTCTCCGTCAGCAGATGTACCCTTTTCGATGTTGACACTTGACTCTGTAGCTTCTTTCACGTTCTCAAGGTTTTTGACCAGCAGAAGCCATACTCGCCGTAGCTCCTCAGGACTTCCGTTGGGCTCTTCACCCTGCCAATGATTTGACTTAAAGAGATCATGTCTAGTCAATACTATACTGACGTTGAGTCAGTTGTTTTTCGAATAAGATAGTGCTCTACGTACGCGCGCTGCCTATACGTTCTTTATTCTTCCAAAGGAATCGGCAGAGAATGTCCTGATCACTTTGTGACACTAGAAGTTCGCTGCTGGAAACTGCTGTCTCCTGGCTTGCCGATATCGACTGTGGATTTGGTTGTCGATCAGCTAAGCGAGGTGACCAAAAAACAAGTACACGAGCTTACGCATATCTGTGTAAGGAATGTCGTCATGTCGAGAATATGCTGAAAGGCAGCAAGTCAGCATGTATTCTGAGCGCCTACGCCGAAACGAAGCGAACCTTGCTGATGAATCCATTAAGACTCTTCATCCCTGGTTCCTTGAAGCGAATGTTGTTACTTAGAGCTTGAAGAAGCTGAGCAATAAAGCCTTCAACATCACGGGATGGACGAGAATTTGCTCCACTAACTCACCTTACTGATCATGATGAGTGCCTTTCTGGACTCTTCTGGCAGCTCAAGATCAACGATCTCAGGAGATATGACCGCTGGATTGATATAGCGGAGAAATATCCAGCCGCCAATGGCTGTGTAGACAGAGTCCGGAAAAAAGTCTCTGACGACTAGCTGAATATGGTGACATATTTCTTGTATTTCCCTGCACATACTAGGTTAGGCGGAGTTTTTACCACGCAATCTCGGAGTTCCAAGCCTTACGCTGGCAGAAGATAGGAAGTTTCGCAAATAAGGCCAAGAAATGCCTGGGTGAGATTCTAATACGAGGTTTCAGCATCATTCAAACGAATTCACGAAAGGGATGTCGACAGGCTGGAAACTTACTTCTAGCCTCAAGAGTCCCTCGCCAACTTCGCTAGATTCGGTATACATGTCCATATCGGAGAGATCGAGAGGCTGTTGCGCTAATGTTGACAGCAAATTCGAGATGAGAAAGCGCAGATACGAGTATCCTCGAGTGCGTGCGAATGTTGTCAGCAGACGTGTCGCCACAGAGTTTCCTCGAAAAAGGGTCGATTCATGCTCTGTCCAATGAAATTCATTATGACCATAGCTCGTACCTGCGAAGGTTGTATTTACCCACCAGTAGTGCTGATTTCCTGCTCGACTACAGCTTTCAAGAACTTTGTTGCCAGACCAGAGGCGCTCAGAATATACAGAAGCAGGTCCAAAACTCCCTCGTGCTCGCTGCCTGTGCATAACTCGACGATGGCCAGGGCTAGCGAAAGATCCGGTGCTGATATCATATCAATCAATTCGGACGCATACTTCCTGGATTTTGGGATTGATAGATTCTGGATTCGTGGAAGAGTCGCACTGAGGATGGCCAGGTTCATGTCGATCCTTATATCAGACGGCACACATAGCTTGGCCAATACGTCTTTACTTTTCGGATAATTCGAAGCCAACAGATTCGATACTGCAAGTATAATCGCTTTTCGTAGTGCTTCACTGTGCATCTCAGAATCAACGCTTGCTGGACCAGCAGCTCTCCTTTCAAGACTACCGCGAGCATTCCAGCTATGTTCAGGCTGTTTGCAAAGGTAAAGTCAGCTATCTTGGCGAAGCCACGTGTGAGCACGCCTGTACTGAGGAGACTGTACCTGCTGAAGCTCCTCTTTGTGCAGTACGTTGACAAGGAAATGGAAGTAAGAATGAATCATCGCCAAGTCCGACGCGACAGTTTTGCCTGTATTCTCCGACGACGATCTGCTAATGCAGAGGTCATCAAAGCAAACAGCCAAAGCCTGCGTCGCGGAAATTTGTAAGGCCTTGCGATCCTTCTCCGGCAAACTGGGATTCGTAGTGTCATCGACGAAGGAGAGAAGATAAGCAGCTAGTGTATTGCGAAACGAGTCGCTTAAAGAACTTGCACACAATGTCCGCTTATCCAAGACGGCATGTGATGCTTGACAAACTTTGGTCTTCATCCATATCGCTTCGACCGAACGGCCCAATCTTTTCGTATACTTTGATGCGAGTAGCAGATGACGTTCAATGTGGTCGCAGGTGAAGATAGAGAGGGAAGTGTTTCCCGCCAGACGTCGAGCGCTTTGTGTTAATATTGTTAGCGTCTGATCGAAATAAAGGCTAGCCTCTTCAAGGCCGGCATTTTGCTCTGTAGTTCTAAGTAAGGATTCGGCCTTTAAAGCCATTTCTGCTAATATATATTGTAAAAGATCTGGATTGAGGTTTTGACCGAGAAAATCTCGAGCTGCATCTCGCAATCGAGGGTGTTCAGAAATAGCTAGGCGCAAAACGCCTGTCAATAGATCCACTATGTCTTGCTGCTTTACAGATTGTTGGTATATCCATTCTGCAAGGTAGTCCACTGGGATCATGTTGTTCAAGGAGGGTTGATTGGCCTTGCGGCAGTGAACGAGTCCAGCGAGAGTGACAAGAAAGCCAGAGATTTGTATCAGTGCGACCGTATTTTCCTGTGATGACAGGTCAGTATATGCCTCTTTAGATTCCCAAGCGCTTGGCAGCTCACCTCATTCGGCGTCAGGAGTTGCATAAAAGACATTTCTATGCCTCCTACCGTCCTCTCAGCTTGTGTGTCTACCTCGACCACTCCGTACGCTTCAGCAAGTCGCTTCCATTGCCCGTATAGCTGAAACCAGACTAGTGGTAGTGCTGGCGAGCACTTGTCTACAGCGCTAGCTACCTTCAAAGACCGTTCCATTTGAGCCATGTGACCTTTAACAGCTGGTGTCTTATCATTTTTGATGGCCTTGCCTAATTCTATCATACTCGAAGAAGTATTCTGCGCTGCTTGCGCAATCAATGCGCCCGCTTGTAGTATCTCTGCCGCCAGATCTCTCAAATTTTCATCGGCTAAAGGCAGTATTGAGAGGCCTATGAACTCGCATAAATGAAGCACAATTTCAACGTTCTTAGAAATGCCTTCTTGTAAAGACTGTGTGCACTCGAGTTGCTTTAAGAACCTCAGAAAGGCTTTGTAAGGTATCTTGTCGACATGCTCAGGATCTTGAGGCGCCATGCACGGTCTTACCAAAGCCAATGCGATGACATTAAGGTGAGGATACAAGAAACCTGCCTGATCTCGCTGTAAAGTATCACCAGCGGAAGTGTCATCGTCGGAAGCAGCTTTTACGCTTGTCTGAGTATTCATCAACAGCAGAAACAAGTCCTTTACAGCACTCTGAACTAGAATGTGATTGTCATCATGCATGAGACAGGCAAATATTGCCAAAAGCTGACCAGTATCGAATGGGTGAAACTCCACCAATTCATTCACCGGCTGAAGGCTTCTTTGCTTGAGGTCCAATTGAGATGAACCATCGGGTTGGTGTAGAATCATATAAGGCTTCGATAAGAATATTTGTAGTATTGCCATTATGACTTGATTTCGTTCTGATTCAAAATCACCCATTATTTGCAGTGAACGTGCCGATGTTGTATGTAGCGTGCGCATGCCATTTGCAGAAGTACCAAAAGTCGAAGTAACAGTTTGATGTAAAAGTTTTGTTAGAGGTATACAGCTCGCTTCTATGAGAGATGTTTCATCTATACCCGACCCGTTCAATAGACTGTGTAATGCCGTCAATGTTGCGATTTGGGTTTGAAGAGCTGTTCTAGGATGGAGAAAACTTGGTATAATGTCCTTCTTTAATGTATCGAACGACAGTCTACCAATGGCAATGATAGCACTGCTAATAAGAGATTTATCTATCCTTCCATCTTGACAATAACAGATTCTTGTAACATCCAAACATCTCTTCTTGATTTCCATTTCCATTTCTTCAGCTAATATCCAAAGAGGAGGTAATGGTCTTCCTTGTATTGGTTTTGAATAACTTGCAGCCGTACAAATTTCCGCATAACAAATAAGAGCTAATCTACTTTCTGCCCCTATAATATTCTGATCATTTGTCATCGAATGATTATCTCCAGGTGATACACTAGAAGAAAATCGTACTGCTTTTCTTAAAGCATCAAGAAACAGTACTTTTTTACTTAACATAGGTGATCTCGTATCACCTCCACCCATGGCTATTTGCATAACAATTTCAGGACATAAAGTAAGTAGAATGGATAAAGTAGGCCAAGTTGAATTTCTTCTTTTTGCAGTATCTCCAACACTAAAGATTGCATCAAACAAAGCTTCAGGTTGTCCTGCGAAGATCCTTCTTTTACCATCTTCATACATTGAATGAAACACTTTTGGATTCTCTACCATATACCGCTCCAGTATGTCATGTAACATAACAGCTATAACTGGTTGAGCTGTTTTACGTAGACTACCGAAAGATATCGATAATTCGCTTAGAATAGACGAAAGTCTAGTCTCATCAAAGTGAGAGAATTCTAGTAGATGTATCTCTGACATCTCAGGTATATCATCTTGGCTTATCGTATTATTATTGGCTGAAGAGACAGCGGACCATTGAACGCTAAACTTGCTTCGTATACGAGTGAGGATCATCTCCCATCTTGAAGCTGAGATATATCTGATAATAGAGGCACAACTGATCAAGCAGTCATGTAATATAGCCTCTTGAGATCGCTTCTCCACGGTATCGCTGAATGCATGTTGCTTTCGTTTCTGGATTTCTGCATTCAGTCTTCGTAGATGGGGCGAAAAATCGGGAGACGTAGATAAAGTCTCGTTCAAAGCGGCGGGTGTAGTATGTGATGTTTTTCTGAATCGCTTAGATAACGAAACATTTGGTGAAGCCGTACTAGCAGGTGTCGCACGCTCTTGCGATATAAACTTGCCCGAAACACTAGCGGGGGAAGTGACAGAAGTAACCAAAGGAGTCGATGATTCCGAATTCCGTTGTTGACGATTACTAGTCTGACTTGAGCTATTCAAGCTACTCGCGTCATAAAATGGGTTATTGATTCCATAAGAAGCAGCATAATACTGTCTTAAGAAAAAAGTAACGGTTCCTAAAAGTTGTTTAGCGGTTTTATCATCTAGAGGTGGTGGGTTAGTATCTTTTGGAATTGTATTCTCCCAATGCCACTCTAAGCAGCCAGCTGCCATTCGTAAGAGAAGAGCTTCAGATCGTAAACTATCTAGTGGATCTTGAGAATAGTGCGGTATTTGGTTCTCGGGCCGTGTGGGCAGCTTGACCACTTGCTCGAGCTCATTATGCAGCTGATGGAGGATGTAACACAATCTGTGTCGTGACAATTGTTGGATAGTGGAGTAAATCTTCTCTGTGCCATGGTCATCAGTGTAGAGAGAGGTCAAACGCTTCTCATGAGTGCGATGTGGAAGCTGTCCAGACCCTATCAGCGATATATCTTTGACGCTATCAAGTCTATCTACTGCTCACCCTTGTTACTAGCTTGTTCAGTAAGGTATCAATCAGTCTATCTTGATGTGCCTGTGGATTGTCCTGTTTCGAACGCTCAGCATGGACCGGATAACACCGAGCGAGCAGACGAGGTAATCGCCGCATGTCGCAGGTCAACGCACCTGCTGCAGTTGAGAGCGAGAAACGCGGCCATTGTCCAGAGGCTGCAGCGTGTGCATGTACTGTCCATCTAGTGAAGATGAAGTCCTACTAAGCTGCTGTTGTTGCATTGCATGTCCGAATGGTATTGTTCTTGCTCCAAGCTCATGACTGTGCCTCGTATAGCTGACACCGTCTATGCCCATGCCGCCCGAAGCAAAAGCAGATGTACGAGCATGCTCATAGCTCGATTGACGAGGTTGATGGTACTGTATGCCAGCATTGGGAATGCTAGTTGTTGTGTTCTGCCTGCTTCGAGTGTGATGCCCTAGACTCGTCGCTGCTCGCTTGTGCTGCTGTACACCTCCATCACCGCTACTGCTGGAGTTGCCGATGGGAACAGCAGTGACAGCTAGCGCAACAGATGTTGTCTGGTTTGGAGAAGTCTGTGCAGTCGACGCTGTAGCCTGTCGCTGCTGTGCTTGCTTCTTGCCTCCCAGCACAGATGGCCTCGTGAATCCAGACAGCAATCCGTGTCGTTTAGGCCCAGCCTGGTGCTCGCTCTCGGGAGTCGACACTGGTGACATGGCATGAATCAGCCGATGAAGAATAGCTTAGCGTGAAGATGCACCTACTCATACACCATGCATGCTATAGAACGCTGCCGAGTAATGCGTCCAGTGTCAACACCTCCCACCTTCGCCTGCACCAGGCCAAAGTGTGTCACCGCGACATCAAGGCGCGATGTCCCTAACACAGCCAAACATTCGATGAGTGTTGGTGAGGTTAGGCTCTACAGATCAAGTCGAATGTATGTGAACGTATGCAAGACGTGGCTGATGAGCAGAAAGCAGAGAAGCGCTCTCTACCCTCTACTTTGCGCTTGCCAAGTGGACTCGCTTATCTCCGCACTTGAAGCCGGAGCTGTCACGTGACTTTGGAGTTTAGCCCGGCAATGGCAGACCGACCTTCTCAAGTCTACCAAATTATACATTGCGCGAACATAGCTGAGCAAGGAAAATCGACAATTCAATGCTCCCGCATGTATGTACATCGCATCCTCTCTTGCAAAGCGGACGGTAAAGCAGAGAATCTCTGACTACTGCTGGAGGCCTGATACATCACGTCAGCAACAGCATCCGAATGCTCTCCCGGTCTGGTGTGTTCAGGGTCCAGTTTACACCTAGCGCGATAGACTGCTCAATTGTATGCTACAATGGATTTCTGGAGGAAAGCGTGTGTGTCAGGTGTGGCAAGCTGGATTCTTTATCACCTGTTCGAGCGTCAGTCGGGGATGCATCCTGAGGAAAACTCTGTTGATTGAACACGACATCAGTGGTAGGCTATAGAATCGGCAGTTAGATCCGTCAGTTCTGCCAGTCCAGTGAAGACTCGATGTTATAGACAGTATCTCCAATGTATGAGTGGCCATGAAAATTCTTCGCTAAGACGGCGACGAGGGCAGTGCGTATTATTGAGCTGGAAGAGGAGATACTCTGGGCGAGACGAGTGCTAACAGAGGAATAGTGTGGAAGACCGTGTTCATTGCTGCTCAGCATTTTCTTATATTTTATTTGAATATTTTCCCTTTCGGGGTGAATGAATGATGCTGGAAGCTTTTCCATCGCCCACCGCATATTCCGCCACCGAATCCAAAAATTGAGCCTTCCTCAAGGCGATCGCAAGGATTCAGCAGGACCTCACGCAGGCAAGTACAGAACAGGACAGCAGACACAGCACTCACTCGCATCACCCATCAAGGCAGGCAAGACCTAAGGTGCATCGATGATACTACTCGAGAGGTGCACCGTCAAGACGTTGGAGGGATTCGCTGTGTGTGCTGCTGGGTGGTGGATGGATAGACTGGGCTGGACTGGCAAGGAAGCGGTGGAGCAACGATGATGGAGGATGTTGGCATGCAAGAGTATGAAGAGTCGAGGATGAAGCATACGTATTGCATTCAAGGATACGACTCAGGTTGCTTCGTCAAGCCCTGAGCACGCCTCGAGAACCGCCTGATCACCTGCGATCTTCCTGCCTTGCATACACACTGTATGCGTGCAGAGACAGCTTAGGAGAGGGCCTTGAAGCTCAAGAAGCTAGAGTACGTGCTATAGAGTCTTCAACGGAGCTTCAAAAAGTCAAACGATGACCGTCAATAATGAGGTTCGCAGCAACTGCTTTGTATTAGCCATTCTTCAGAGTAGACCACAGCAGCAGCACACACAGAGAACCAGTCAACGTCAAAAGGTGCACATCCATAGACAAAGAAGCAGTGAAAGCTGACACCGATTTCATTCCCACAGTGTACGCAAATATGGCTACGCTAGGACTCCCAAAGAACATTGAGGCGCTTGCCAACGAGGGCAGCGTCAAGCTTTTCGGAAAGTGGGAAACCGCTGATGTCGATGTGGGTGTCGAATACTAGTAATTCTAGAGGAATATACAACGTTCTATTGACTGACTTGTGGTGTTGAATGTTTCTCAGGTCAAGGACATCTCCTTGAGCGACTACGTCCAAGTCCGTCATGCAGTCTACCTACCACACACTGCTGGACGATACAACGCCAAGCAATTCCGAAAATCACAAATGCCAATTGTTGAGAGACTCGTCTGTGCTTTAATGATGAACGGACGAAACAACGGAAAGAAGCAAATGGCAGTTAGAATTGTTATGCATGCTTTTGAAATCATTCACCTTCTCACCGACTCAAACCCTATTCAAGTCCTAGTTGACGCTATCGTTAACACTGGTCCTCGTGAAGATTCTACTAGAATTGGTTCGGCTGGTACCGTTAGAAGACAAGCTGTCGATGTCTCTCCTTTGAGACGCGTCAACCAGTCGGTTGCTCTTATCACCATCGGTGTCAGAGAGTCCGCTTTCAGAAACATCAAGACCATCTCCGTGCGTTAAACACCCTTCATTACTGCATGTTTGCACACTGCGCACAGAGACTAATATGCTTTTCATGCCGTATACAGGAGTGCCTTGCCGACGAGTTGATCAACGCTGCAAAGGGTTCATCCAACAGCTACGCCATCAAGAAGAAGGATGAACTTGAGCGAATTGCCCGCAGCAACAGATAGAGAACGAAAAAAATGCTCAGCAGCAAGAGATCTATCATATTTCTCTCGTTGTACGGAGCTGGTCGGTCTTATCGACCGATTTGTGGTTGGTCTTTTTGGGGGACCTGCTTTCTTTTCCTCTTTCCTATCTCGTTCCTTTGCTTGCAGTCAATCAATACCATCACCCTATACCACGCACTAGAGTGCAATAGACTGACATTTTGCGAAAGTGGACTTACACAGCGCCGGATTGCGCAGAATGCTTTGCCGAGCAATCACTTCACTACGAAACAAGCAACAAGTGTTATTATCGAATGAACTGCCAATCTTATTTGACTAAGGTTCCTCTCAGAGTGCCTGGCCAGCTCATTAGAAAGGCGCAGAACAGCAAAGAGATGCTCATATGAACAGACTTCGAAACAGATATAGACAAGCGGGGTAATGCTACTCCAACACAGCATGGAGTACTAATTCAGAGAGACCAACAGTACGACCAATCTCAAACATACATTCTTTCCTTGTTACTGATAAGAGCCTAGCTCGAGTTCTTATTTCTACGTGGCTTACGTTTCTTCGATGCAGTTTCGGCTATTTCAACGATTAGATACATGAGTTGAAGTATCCTGGGTAGGTCAGTAAATTTTATTCGGTCAGTCGAATGGCGTTCTCTTTCGAGAGAGATTCTTCGAAGACTCACGTAGGACCGACAACAATAACAGCCACACCAACACACTGAACGATAACACCCGTCAATACACGATCTTCCAATCTTCTAACAGTACCACCATCTTTAACGAACCAAATAGCAGTACCACTAGAACCAGCGATACAAGCTGCAGCAGTCCAAATAACAATTCTCATAACAGCATGAATTCTAAGTTTAGTTAATGTTATAGGACCACCTTCAGTCATATTTTTTGCATCTCTCTTATCTCCTATCATACTTAATTTACTTGATGATTTCGCTCTAGCATCTCCTTTTTCTCTTTCTGGTGTAAATTCTTTACCTAGTAAATCTGCTAATCCTTTTAAATGTCCATTTGATGGATCTGTGGCTGTTGGAATATGTCCATTTGGATCTAACATTGGCCATCTATCTCTTTGTTCTGGTCTAGAATAGATAATGTCGATGATAAACACGAGGATTGTTGAGATGGCGCCTGTTAATGCACCATAATTTTTGATCATGGTAGAGAATTATCAGAGAAAGAGCGTGGTTTGAGATCAGTGCGTATTAGACTCGTCATTATTTATAGTTATTGTTCCTTCCTAATGGCGGATCAAGACCACTCACCGCCTACAGCACCACTATAAAGCACAGGCGCATCCGACGTATAATCAACAAGTCAAAATATATCAGCATAAGTGCTTCCCCAGCGGACAAGCTCAGAAGTGTGTGTTCATAAAAGTGGCTCACATGAAAGTGACGGCATATGGATTTCGATGCGTCTGGAAAGAGTATCGTTTGAAATGGGCGCTGCAGTAGCCATAGAGGAGAGAGCGTGAATATCAGCATTGAACCTTTGAGACACGCCTCTATTGGGTTAAACGCAACGCGCATATAAAGAGGATAAGTAGATAAGAGGGCGAAACCTACGCATTTAATACGAAATAGCCTACTAGCTCATTGATAAGGGCTATATCAACGCATAATGCTATGCGAAGTAGTGCTGGAAGAGTAACATGAACAGATGATTGTCAGCGAGTGTAACGGTATGTTCAGCACAACTCGGGTAGTACGCGGATTCCTAAAGACCGTAGGACAAGCAGGACAAGACACGTTTCGAGTCATCGTTTTACCGGAGTAAGCTGAACTTACCCCATCCTATATAAGTAGCAAAAGGTAATCTAGGATTTAAATGTTGTTTTGGATCTCTAGCTTCCCAAGTTATTTCCTCTGCACTTTTTTGTTGATTTCTGTTGTAATGCCATGTTGGTTCTGCTATTGTTTTCAGGACTGATAAACCATAGCTCCAGGCTATGTGGTAGGGAGGTTTGATAGCCCAGAAAAGGACCGACGGATGGGATAGAGCAGTGTCAATTGTGGTTGCAAACCCTGAAGTCAGCGTAGTGAAAGAGGGAGATAGGGTGTGTGACAGCTTACAAAAAGGTCCATAGCCAGACATGGCTTGCTTTCAGCTTGTTTGAGATCGCTGGAGACGGACTCGGTGCTTCTAACTAGGCGCTTCTCAAGGCTAGCGAAACAGTCTCGAACAATCAAGGTTGGAACGGGATAGAGCTATTCTATTGCACTGTATCGGACCAGAGTCGTGTATGGCTGCATACAGTTCGCTCGCAGGGGAGGGTGAGGTGGATATGCTTGACGGGCGCGCAGTCATGGCTGTGTGATTATGTCTCGTCTGCAATCCTGCAGGACGGTTAGCTCTTCTGGCACTCCACTTGAAAGGGTGTCGCCCCTGCCAGCTAGAGGTGTCAGTCCATTTACAAACCTGTTGTGAGTGGTCATGGCCGGCGAACGTTCATGTATGGGCATAGAGTGCACAATACGACACCCTCACTGAACGCCACCTTCCATTGCCCTGTCAAGCACTATACTGTCAGTTCATCAGCTTGACTTAGTGCATCATATCAGAGTCATCTTCATAAATCTTCATCGACCAATGTCGTCGTCATTATCATCATGGCTTGCACTCGAGTCAGGCAAGCTTGTATGTTGGCATACTGAGTAGCTGCAGTTCCAGGGTGTGTGGTGCTTGAAGCGGCGCAGTTGCATGGATGCAGCGGTGGCAGAACATCGCAGTCAGAGACTGAGCAGCATGTGTCATGAGATGCTAACAGCAGCAGTAGCAGTACTGTATAGTGCATACTGCTCTATTGCTGATGGCCGACTCGAGTCGAATTGCGGCTGCTGCGCCGGCCTGCGCAAGTGCTGCGGACGCAGTACGACAATGGGCCACACAACTGCGGCGAAGCGGTGGCCTGCAGACTCGAGCAGGCAGTGACTCATCGCATGGATGTGTGGGTGTGTGACTGAGTGTATGAGATGCTGTTCATTCCCTGCTTCTCTTCTCTCTTCTCTTCTCTCCCACTTCTACTACTTCGCAAATCTGCACCTACAAGTCGACCATGACAACCAGTGACGACCAGCTCATCGACCTCAAGATCACCTACGAGAATGTACGCCATTCACCTCCATATCACACACTTCCAGACAGCCTCGCTGATTTGGCCATTGATTCCCCCTTATGTTACCAGGCTCAAAGACGATTCACGTGCTCGTCCAAGCGCCCCTCCTGGATGAGCCTTTCTTCCCAGATCAAGGAAAGGTTCAACCTGCCTAAAGAGTTCATGCTTGGACTCAGCTATACAGATAGCGATGGAGACGCTGTACTACTGTAAGTTCTAACGCATTACGCGCAATTCCAGCTTTCCGCCATTTATCAACTGACACATGCTTCGTTTCCTTCTTCTGTCCGTCAACAGATCCAGCGATGAAGAACTCGAATATATCTGGCCTGTATCCGATAATGACTACATCATCTACGACAATATACCTCCTCTCAAGTTCACAATTGTACAGCTGCCTCCTACTGCTACCTCCCCTCCTGCTGCGGCCAACTCGCGCAGCACATCCGCCACTGTCCTCGACGAGTCGGGCATGGAGGATAACGAGGAAGAAGGACATGAATCGAGAACTGCTCAAGTCGAGTCTATCCAGTCTGAGGATGAAGATGTAGTCGAAGCCGATAATAATGAGGAAGGAGGCAGGAACGACGATGAAGACAAGAAGAAGGAGAAGAAGAATAAAGAGAACGATAAATCAGCTACTTTACAAGAAGATATTCATTCCTTTATTAAAGTAGTCAAAGACAGAGTACAGGACAACGATTCTATTAGAAAAGCATTCGATAAGGTACTATCGCATATTTATGATAAGCACGATAATAACGATGTCAATAATCAGCATTCTGAAGATGTCGATGTCGCAGCTGCTATCAGGGAAGAAGCTGGCAAATTGGACCCTATGACCGCTGGTATCGTCTCGGCTCTTCTCGCACCAGCTCTGATGGGTCCCCCACCGCCTCTTCATCATCCACATCACGGTCGTCGACCACCTTTCCCTCCCCATCTAGGAGGAGGAAGACATGGTGGTCCTCCTGAATTCCATCATCCCCATCATCCATTTGGGCCTCCTCCATTCCCTTATGGGGGACCCGACGGTAGAGGTAGAGACAGGCACGGTATGCCACCCCGTCCACCTTTCTTCGAAGATGGTCATCTGCCTCCTTTTGGAGGTCATCATCATCATCGTGGTCCAGCTGGCTTTGGTGGACGACCTCCTTTCACTGGTTTATTCGGACATGGAAGATACAGAGATTTCCCATATACTATGCCGCCTCATTTCCATCATGCTGCCTTTGATGGTATGATGCCTGGTTTGCCTCCTTTTGGAGGACGACATGGACCACCTGGTTTTGGACCTAGAGGTCGACCTGAAGATGATCCCAGATTTGCTATGTTCGGCTTCTTCGGAGGTCCTGGACCCCACAGACATGGTCGCAGACATGCACATCGCCATCACGGTCGACACACTCGCTTCTTTGACGGTGAAAAGGATGAAGACGCGTTCGACGAGCTAAGCGGTGACTTTGAAGCTATGCAAATGAATGGCGAGGGACCTGCTCGGAACGACTCTAGCACCACTTCATCTGACACTGAAGATAGCGATATCGAATACATCGATGACGTTCGATTCAGAGGACCACCACCACCTCCTGCTGGAGATCACAACAAGCGAGCACACGGAGTTCCTCATGCTCCATCATTCTTCTCTCGGATGACATCACAAGGCCGACGATACCATGGCGGACATGAAGGACGACCTCATGGCCCTCCTGGAAGTGGCCATGGCGGAAGAGGAGGACCACCTCCGCCTCCCAGACATGGTGACATACCTCCTCCTCCTCACCATCATCATCATGCGAGACACGAGGAAGCAAGGCATGGCAGGCATCACATTAGTCACCGCGGTCGTGGACGCTGGGCTTAAGCTTACATCCAATGCCTCCAAAACGTGTTAAACATTATAATCTTCACTAGAATCAAGAGGTTCCAACAGCGTCTAGGGCACATGCCTCGCATGGTCGACAAAGTCGAAACAACATCAATCTACCCTCGCTCAGAGTCAACAAAAGCTGTAGTTACAACTCCACCATCCCTGGTAGCAGATGCGTACTATAGGTCTTAATCACCCCCATCCAACTTTTCAAAGGGATGAAGAGCCTTTTGATAGCTGGCCCACAACTTGGATTTGGCACCAATGCAGTTTTTCTTTTTTTCAGACTATAGCGCTGCATTCTGGTTTCCTTATCTATGCAACATCATCTTCAGCAATGATCAACCTCACAGCACCTATTGCGTATACACAAGAAATAATGGAGGCGTTCATTTTATTTTTGAGACTTCGTTCATTGTTTACATAATCTTTTCTCACACTTCGTTCTTTGTTTACACAATCTTGTCTTTTATACATATTTATCTTGAAAAGCAAAACAAAAAAAGCAAGAGGGGTTTATACCCTCTTATTCAAAACTTTCTGTACACGTCTCGCGACTGTTCAATTGCGTGATTAGCACCTTTTTAGAAAGAGCACAGCGAAGTCTCCTTTGCTCTGGAAGGCATGCCAATCAATCTTTGCATCCTTAGTGCCAAAGGGTTTATACAGAGTGCAAGGGTGGTTCTGCAGACACGGTGCAGCAATTTACTGATGATTGTTTGTCCACGTTGAAGCTGTTGCGATAACGTTACGACACATACACAGAGGCTGACGAAGTTCACAGCAAGAAGATCCAAATTCGAATTCATGTTGTGAAACAAACTCGAAATGAGATTGCTTATATCGAAAAGACTGGCATGTCATGTCGCAGCTTTCTCTCTGACATAGTCCTTGGAGGCGCTTGATGACCTTTAGATCTAGCAATAGCCGAACGCTGACCCAAAGCACCATTCCTGCCATCTGCATGTCTGACCTTCTTCTTCGTCCATTTATCTCTAATTTCCTTCTTTTGTTGTACTGTTTGTATTTGCTGTTCTTCCTCTACATCTTCCCATTCCTCTTCTGCTCTAGCTTTTTCTTGATGAGATGAAGAAGTACTGGTGTTGGGATATCGACTATCGAGATCTTCTTGACCTGCCCATAATTTACGACCTTGTCCTGGTCTAGTCACTGGAACACTATCTAAATTCTCTTTACCGTGTAATAGTAAATCTTCGTATTTGTTAAGATCTTCATCCCATAGAGGGACTTTGCTGATTGCTGTCGTACGGAAGAAAGCTTCCCTTGCTAATGAATCGAATTGTTGAAGTGTGAGGTGTTTGTTCGACGATGGCGAGAGTGAGGACGATGTTGATGTTGATGCTTCGGCTTCTGATGACGCAGAAGGAGATGAGGATGAAGATGAGGAAGGTAAGAAACGTAATGCTTTCTTGGTATGAGACCTCGTCATTTCGTTCAGCAGGTCATAAACTTCAGGTTGCTGCGTTGCGACAGGTGTTGTCGAGGTAGCCCATTCCAACACTTTCGCCTCTTGCTTTGGATTCATTCTTATCAATCTAGCCAGTTCCCTGCCTACTATCCTCGCAGTCATGTGGAATCGTAGGTCGTTCGGATTGTCTACTAATTCTAGGATAGCTTGTGGTGCGTGATCACCTTTTCGATTTCCGAAAAGATGGACTCGAGTATAACCACCACTTCTTGAAGCGTAACGTTTTGAGAGTTCGTTGAATAGCTTAGGAAGTGTTCTTTCTGGGTTCTAAAATCATTAATTCGATGCAATGGGCGTGCGAGACTAAAGTCAGTCTTCGTTCTGCTGAAGATTTGCGTGTCAAATCAGCGTAGAAGACAGGCTCACCATCAGGAAAGCCTCTGCACGCCTCTTCTGCGCAGCAGTCCCTCTCTTTCCCCAGCTAATAACCCATTCCGCTATCCTACTCGCTTCCTTCGCTTTCGCTACTGTCGTCGTTATCCGTTCGTGCTCCAACAGCGAGCTCACCATGTTTCGCAGCATGAGATTGCGATGGGAGCTGGCAGTATCGCGGATCAGCAACGAAAGGGAGCTTTCAAGTATGCACTTGCTACCCACCTCGTCCTCGAGAGCTTCCTGAATGCGATGCCATGCCTCATCTTTGTGTGTGTGCTTCGATATCACAAATCGATGAAAGTGCAAGCTCTAGCTTTCCTTGATCACAGGCAAAATGCAGAGTAACCCCGTTAGACGATGTCCTCTCGGTATAATTAATCATTCGAGCTTAGATGACTCTCGAATAGTTCAGATGAATGGCTCATTACACTGCAAGCTCATGCATGACCAACTACGTTGCTTGCCTGTGAGGGGTATTTTTAAGGGTGTCCCACGAATGACTGTCAAAAACTACCTATAAATGCAGCTGCATGATCTAATTAACTATCAAAGCAGCAGCATAAGATTCAAACTTATCAACTATCTCTCTCATATCACTCTCATCATTCTCATCTCTTCTTGACAAGTGGCCAGGTATATCCAACCCTTCTCCAGCGGCAGTATCATTATAAAAGGTATCCCAATACTTGCACGAATCGGGTATTGTACCTTTATTCAGGTCTAAAGGTCTGTCTAACGCTATACTCGTCAAGTACGCCCATGCTCTCGCTGCGTTTGTAGAATGATAACCTCCTCCACCGAGGATTAAAACCGGAACATCCTTTGAGAACTCGTCTTTGAACTGTCCAGTATCATCTTCCATAGCATACGAGCTTGTTCTACACCAGCTAAGTATACTCTGAACGGCTCTGCCATACCCTTTCAGAGAGATATTGAACTCCCTACATGGATCACCCGCCAATCCATCGACTCCGCATTGAAGAACTAAAGCATCGGGTTTGACGGCCTCGAAAACTAGTTTGATGCATTCATTGACTAGGAGATTGAAATTCGTATCTGATAAACCGGACTTCGGAACCGCTATATTGAGGGATGTATTCGCAGCTGGAGATGGAGTTGCTGGTCCACTATAATTAAGATGACCCTTTGGCGCTGAAGACAATGGATTCAAGTTTAGAATATGTTACCTTAACATTCTCTGAGCAGACAAACGGAGAAATCGGTAAGGTCGATCAACTCACTCGACGGGTAGAAGCCTTTGCTCCATAAGTGCAAACTGACAGTAACAACGTTCGGGTTCGTCTCAAAAGCTTCAGCTACGCCATCACCATGATGCAGATCTAAATCGACGTAAAGGATCTTCTTCAACCGTTTTGGCGCAAGTGACGACGATCTCTTCGAATGGACCGAAACTTTGTCGAATAGGGGATTCTTTTGCAGTTCGAGAATGGCGAGGACTACATCGTTAATATAGCAGTATCCGGCAGCAGCTGATTTGGTAGCATGATGTCTCTAGGAAAAAAAAAGTATTAGAGAGGGCGGCCGGTTTGTCAGTCTGAGCTCTTTCCTTGGCTAAAGCCATTGCTACTAGGTCACCTACACCTCCATCCCAGAATATAGCTATGTCTGCATTGCCTCGTCGCAGTTCCCGTGCAGCGGTAATAGATCCACCAGCGACGTAGCAGCAATAGTCTTCTAGGCCAGTGAAGACAGGACAGTCCTGTTGAGACACACAAGACGGCTGTGAGCTAATGTGGAGGACGCATTTGGTGAAAAGAGATATTAGCCCGGACTTACGTGCTCCAGACCATGGCCCTCTGGTTCTTCTGCACGAGTGTATGAATCCCTGTCTTTGGACTGTTCAATTGAGTAATTGTCTTGGGGCAAGTCGTGTCTCATACGTTTTCTAGGACTAGGTTCGTCCTCGACATCGAAACTCGTTTCTGGAGATTGCGGATCTTTAGAAGCCTTGAAGAGGGCATCTATCTGGGAAGGAAGAATTGTAACCCAGGTGAGATGGAACAGCTTAAATGTCAGTCGCAGCGCATCTTACATAGTCGCGGTCATGAAAGCGGGAAAGATCGCTTCTTCCAGCTGGAATAGGCTCTACTGCACGTGCTCGGTTTGATGGTTTGTCTTCTTTGCCAAGAGTGCTTTGCGAGGTAGAGATGCTTTCATCGTCGTCGTTATCATTGGTTGTATCATCTTCCACAAGATCCAGGGATTGAATCAGAGCATGAACTATGGAAGAACGGCCTATATTGGAAGGTAGACGGTCGGCATATGAGCGCCCTTGGGCTGAAGAGACGTAGACAACGCGTGGCGGGCGTTGCTGAGAGACTGGTTGAGCTTCAGACGCAGCGTCAGTCAGGCTTGTCATAACATGATTAGTGGTTAGTCACGATAAGAACAAGCATGTTTCCTGCAAGATAGGTGCAAGCTGATCGAATGCGCCACCCGTATGCATAACGAGCTGTACACTGTAGCTAGGACAGCATGCAGAAGGCTTCCCCCGGCTTTGATGGTGTTGAATAGCTACTATATGAATGGCTCTTGTCGTCGCTGTCCTTGCTTCAGACATTGCTCACAACATCCATACCGTCAGTTGATCGCTACAAGAGAGCCATGCTGCACAAGGACACCCTCGACTTGACTTGACATCGACATTATCGACACAGACTCCCTTCTCGTCTAGCTCAGTGAGAGCGTACATTCAAGATGTGAGTGGCATGGCACGTCGCTTGTGTGCTCTATCGAGTGTCTCGCTGCGGCCATACTGACGTCCTGACCATGTGCACACCACACCACACCGCACCAGGATTCTTGGAATGCTCAAGCAGCAGCAGAAGCCGTACGAGTGGGGCGACTCGCACAGTGAGTGGATCCAGGGCACGCTTGTCCTGCTCGTTGCGACCTGCTCACATGCTGATGGTGGTGATGATCATCATGACCGCTTGCAGTGTAAGCGGAACACTCTCACTCCCGGCACAAGCCAGAAAGCATCCATCGCATGCATGGTTGATTTCATATATGGCAATCCTGCATTACCATGTGCATTGCTGACCCGTTTCTCTCCCATCCCCGCTTATCATCATCATTGCTCCATGCCATGGTGACATGCACGCCTGCCCGTCCCGCCCGCAGGCCTAGTCGGCCCGTCGACAAAGAAAAGGCAGAACAGGAACTGTCACAGAACGTGAAGAAGGCCGTCACCGCTGAAGAAGTAGCTCCCAAAGCGAAGCACGTCAGAAGTATGTCGTTTCTTCCCGTATGCACCCACCTGCTCCTTGTCGTGGTGGCTGTGATCGACTGGCTCAGTGTAACATCCCATACGAAGAGCATGCAGCTTGTCTGTCCTCAGGCAGTTCTGCTTCCAGATACTGACCTGGTCGATCTGCCGTTCTTTCGTCTCTGCCAGAATGTATCCTCTACACTTGGGATTACCACACCGCCCTGTCAATCTACAATTCGCTTCGCGTACTACCCATCCTCTCCGACGAGATCATGACGTTCAAGGCCCTGATATTGGTACATAAAGTGATTCAAGAAGGTCATGGATGTGCGATCAAGGAAGGTCAAAATCAGATTGGTTGGCTGGAGACTTGCTCGAGGACGATGGGCAGTGAGGGTGCCAGAGGTGAGCGAAAGCGAAGGCCTGGAGGCATGAGGCATACATGTTTTGCCTGGAAGTGGTCTCCTGACTATCATATTGTAGGCTACTCGTCTCTCATCCGGTCCTACGTCAACTTCATTATCGCAAAGCTCAAGTTTCACAAGAATCATCCAGAGTTCAACGGTCTGTTCGAATATGAGGAATACATTAGCTTGAAGGGTATCGATGACCCGAATGAAGGGTGAGTCATGCTTCTTCGGGTGAATTTCTACTCTACTAAGTAGGATTCTTGTGTATATGTATATAAAACCAGCTTCGAGACGATTAATGACTTGATGACATTACAAGATCAAATCGACTCGTTCCAGAAACTCATCTTTGCTCACTTTAAGATGTCAGGTAACAACGAAGTTCGCATATCTGCTCTGGTGCCGCTTGTCAAAGAGTCGTATGGCATATACCGCTTTATCACGAGTATGGCGAGAGCTTTGCACCGAAGTGAGCAATGCCCAGTTTTTGAAGACTGATGTCGTGCGAAGAGTTCGAATCTGATCCTTGGCTTTCGGCCTCGTTCACAGAGACTGGTGCTGTAGAAGCTCTCGAACCTATCCGACAACGATACAATGCTCAGCATTACAATCTTAGAAAATTCTACTATGAATGCTCCAACCTCAAGTACTTGACAACTCTCATTACCGTTCCCAAGCTGCCTAGGGTGAGTGCGAAGTATTTGCCAAATTAGTGGCCTCGTCATTGATACTGACGATTGGCTATTCAGGACCCTCCCGATCTGCTCAAGCATGACGAACCCAGTCTCCCAGAACGCCCTAAAACTACCCAACCTCAACTTAAAGCGGCCAAGTCGCCTGAGCCAGTGCCTCGGAACGATACGCCAACAGAGGATATCGAAGAGCAGATTCGCATGCTGAAACATTACGAGGATCAACAAGCAGCTCTCAAAGCTAAACAAGATAATGAAGCTCGACAACGGGCTGAGGCTGCGGCGAAACAGCAAAGAGAGTTTGAAGATCAGCAGCGCATGCAAGCGGAGCGGGAAAGGCAGGCACAGGAGCAACTCCTTCGACAGCAAATGAATTCTCAACAGGCTGGTCGAACAGCAGAGCTTGAGCGAGAGATTTTGGCTATGAGAGGTCAATATGAACGAGATCAAATGATGTTAGAACAATATGATAGAAGGGTGAAACAGTTAGAAATGGAAATGCAAGCGATCAATCAAAATATTTCACAACAAATGCAAGCCAAAGATGAAATGATAAGAGGTATTCAAGATCAGGGAAATTTATGGAGATCTAAATATGAAGCTTTAGCTAAACTTTATTCTCAATTACGTAATGAACATTTGGATTTGTTGAATAAAATGAAAGGCTTACAATTGAAAGCTAATTCTGCTCAAGAGGCTATTGATAAAATGGAGAGAATGGAAAGAGATATGAAAAATAAGAATTTGGAATTGGCTGATATGATTAGGGAGAGGGATAGAGCTCGCTTCGAGATGGATAGACTCAAGTCGGTAAGTCGTGAAACGTTTCGAGTCTTCGTTCATGTGAGCGTTCACTTATATCACTCTGGTGTCACTTTACACTCTCTATAGAGCAACAAAGAGGAATTGGAGCGTGTCAAGCGGGATCTTAGATTTGCAGAAGAACGCGCTCAAGATGCTACCAGGTCGAAGAGCTCGGAAGTGCACGAGATGCTACAAAAATATACTAGACAGCTCAACGAGCTGGAAGATAGCTTGAGAGAGAAGCAAAAGGAGATAGATGCACTCCATAAGCGCCTCGATGAGGCATCAGGCGAAGCTGAACGAATTAGAGATGAGAAGGATATGGAAATTCAAATCATGAAAGAAGGAATGGATGAGACTATTCTTCAAATGGCTAATATGCAAAACGGTGAACGTGAACAAGATCAAGTTATGAATGCTCAGATCGATGAGCTCATCTTGGATAATATGAAGAAATTGAATGCGATTATCGATTCAGTTCTTCAAGCCGGCGTTCAAAAAATCGATGATGCTATTTACGAACTAGAATCTACTATGCAAGAAGGAAATCGAAACGCAACTCCTGAATATTTACTCTCAATGATTGAAAAATCAATGACTAGCGCAAATGAATTCGCTACTGTATTTGATCTTTATCTTGAAGGTCAAAAAGGTGGTGAACATGTCGAAGTGATCAAAACTGCAAACAACTACGCACAAGCTATTGCAGATACTCTAGCCTCAACAAAGGGGGTTACGAGATTCTGTCAGAACGACGATGCTGTTGACAAGCTTATCAGAACTGGCAAAGCACCGGGAGATAGTGCTTTGAAGGGTCTCTTGGCTTTACAGTCATACAAGCTGGAAAATCTCAAACTTCCCGGACGGAAAGATGTTGTCCTGAGAGCCAATATGGATGTCAGGAGCACACTCACTAAGCTTTCTTCGGAAGTCGAAGCGTTAGTTCCCAAACAAACGAAAACATCAAGAGCGAACGGAGATATTGGGGATTTGGTCGAGCAGGAAATGAACGCTGCTGCAAGAGCCATTGAGCAGGCTACTCAGAAACTGCAGAGTCTGATGAATAGACAGGTCGATACTTCGAGGCATTCAGCCGTTGATATCCAGGTCCACGATACTATCTTGGCATCCGCCATGGCCATCACGCAAGCTATTGGCAGACTCATCCAAGCTGCTACAGATTCACAAAATGAGATTGTAGCGCAGGGTAAAGGATCGAGCTCAGCGCAGGCCTTCTACAAGCGAAACAACCGCTGGACAGATGGTCTCATCAGTGCAGCCAAAGCTGTGGCTTTCGCTACCACCTTACTTATTGAGACAGCAGATGGCGTGATCTCTGGCACCCATAATTTGGAACAGCTCATCGTAGCGTCGAATGAAGTAGCAGCAGCGACAGCTCAACTCGTACAAGCTAGCAGGGTCAAATCAGAGCTCATGTCGAGAACACAGGAACATCTTGAAAAAGCAGCGAAAGCCGTCACTGATGCTTGTAAAGCTTTGGTCAGACAGGTTAAAGCTATCACTGCGAAGGATATGGAAGGTAGAGATGACATGGATTATGCTAGTATGGGCAATCACGAGCTGAAGATGAGGGAAATGGAGATACAAGTCGAGGTATTAACGAAGGAGAAAGAACTGAGTAAGTTCTTCCAGGCACTTTCCCTTCGTATCAATTTTGTATCGCTGATTACTCGCTGAAATCCGTTTGTAGCCGATGCTCGAAGGAGATTAGCGTCACTGCGAAAGACAGCTTATCAAGAATCAGACCTGTAGAAGATGGACTTGGTCAGCGTGTTATCCTTGTAAATCAAACTTCATGAATGACTCGAGCGGCTTCAAGACCATAACTTGGACGTGCACATATACCTCAGGTGCGCGTAAGTACGAAATGTAGATCAATCCTGATCATTGCGTACTTCTACTGCTACTGAAAGAAGCGTAGGTAATTGGTCGTCATGTCCATTCCCTTGGCCGCCGAGAACCCCCAGTCTCCGATCCTAGTTACACTGCTATCTCTAAAGCCTCTTCATTTACTGAGCTGTAGACACACCGGATTCTTACGTTGCGAACAGGTAGCAGCAAATGTAACGACTTTCTTGATGAAACCTTTTTTACGTGGTTCATGGTTCAGAACCCAAGATACAGATGCAAGAGCAGCCACCAGTTTTTTTTTCATGTCCACATATACTTGCACCAAATTCTAACCTTTGGATATGCCATTTAATGCAAAACGCTTCCCGCTGGACCTGCGACTATTGGTTTCCTTGTTTCCGCACGTTCCGGCAATCTAATGTTTGCAATATTCGCTGGAGGTGGGGTAGTTCAAGGGTCATCGACATCTCCTGAGCCGCCGACCGGTGATTTACGAGACGTTATTGTTGAAGTGCAAAGAGGGTGCTGCAGGTTCTCGGCGAATGGATGAGAAAGAGACGCACTTAGTTCATCCTCTGATAAATGGCTTGGACTTCATCGTCAGACAGCTCAGATCTGGCTGCTGTCCCTTGTGCGCCGTTTATGACAGACATGGTTACGATGGTGAGGGACGAGCAGAAGAGTCAGAGGGAAGGAATAGCACATCATGCTTCGATGCTGTACGCTATGCAGCCTCCAGTGGGTTGGGTAAATGCAAGCTGCAAAAGAGCTCAAGGGAAGAAGAAGAAGAGCAACCTCAATTACGTGCTAGCAATAGGCAGTAGCCGTCGGCATTGCAGCTGCACTCTCAAATCCTTAATAGCGGTATACAACAAGCATTGCATTGATCTGATTCACACTGCCACTCATACTGCACTGCTTTCCACTGCACATCTCAGCACTGTTTGCATTGAAGAACTTTCCCTCCAATTCCACGAAACACCACTCCACTTGCCCTTTCCACTTGCACTTCGCAAACCATCTCGCCAATCGAATCCATCTTAAAAACGTATATCCTCTCCCTTATTAATTCTCCTCTGTCAACACTTCGTCTAAAAACTTCATCATATGCTTCTTCGCCATGTACAACTGCACTTTGGTTGCGTAGCGTTTCGGATCAGTATCAAAAGGCTCTTCATTGGTGACGAGTTCCCAGATCTCATCAGTGTCATCCTCTCCAATGCCAGCATCTAATAAATCTTGAGTACAGTAGAGCGAATGCAGCTCAAGTCGATCAACAAGTGATTTCGGCCACTTTGGCATCTCTCGGAATGGTTTCTTGAGTTGAGCACTTGTTTCCTCCGCTGATGCTTCGTGTGAAGCTGCTTCGTCATGTTGCCCCTTTCCAGCCTCACCTTTCACAGGTCCATGAGAAGTAACCCCTGGTTTGACTGTATCTTCCGAGGGAGTTGTAGCGAGCGGCGTAGAAGCCTCTGCTCCCAACGCTTCAAGACCTCGTGCATTGGTGGCGGCGACATTGTCGTTGTAACCTTCTTCACGTTTCTCCCGGTTCTCTTGATTCGACAGCGGAGCGGACGTAGAGTTTGCCTGTACCACCTCGTCTTCAGAAGACGTCTCACTCGCAGACTGCATTCTATCATCGTCTGTACTGCTTGCATCTTCGTTGTCCCCCTCGCTACTACTGCTGCTACTCTCATCCGAGCTGTCTGAGGTGTCCCCCTCGCTACTGCTGCTGCTACTACTCTGCTCAGAATCGTCTGAGGATGCACTTGAGCTGCTTTCGTCGCTTCTAGCGAGCTGATCGCTTTCTTCTCTAATCATTGAATCGGAGTGTTCGTCTTCGTCTTCGTATTCTTCAGCTTCGGCTTCTTCGCCTTCGTCATCGTCATCTTCGTTACTACTCGTAAGTCGTGAGTTAATAGGCGATTTCTCTTTTGCCCGCAAATTCTGATTGGCGACTAGTTTCGGCAGTCGTTTTCTTGGAGACTGCAAGTATTTTTTTCAGATGCGGCAAACCGTTGTCTCAGCCCAGGTTACGAGATATCGTCAGAACGCCCACTCGAAAACTTACCGCTTTTGGTTTTGGTCCAGAAGATCTCTCATGCGACTTTGCCTTTAGTGGGGCCTCCATGTCTCCGGGTGATGTATGCAATTGATCACGCGAAGTTCTTGCGCTCACTGAAGCAGTCTGTGTGTATCGCAATGACAAACCGTTCATCTGTGTCAGGGCCAGCTGTTTGAGGCTCATTGACAGCCACTGACCTTGTCGATCTCTTTCAAAGCTCCTTCATTGCAAATTGCAGAATGGCTGGCATTTAGCTAAAAAGACGGAAAGAGCACGAACATCGCGAGGAGGGGAAGAAAAGCAAGTCAGAAGCTGTAACACACCATTGCAGTCAATGTAAATGTAAAGAAAGACTCACCTTTTTAAGCACGTAACCTGTTCCTTTCGGATGAAAAAAAAGATAGAATGGGCAACTTAATTTTCTTATTTCACGTAAACGGCAAGATGCAGTAGGTTTATTGTCTTTCTTTCCTTGGCGTAAAAAATAACGTTTGATCGTCTCGCCTGGAAAAGTGGACTTGTGCCATTCCACTATTGCAGTGTTGATGGCTTGGAAGCTTCCGAATTCTGCTCCTTCGCGGAATACTTCATTGACTGGCGGATCGCTACTATCTTCAGATTCATGCAACGACGTATTGCCCGAGTACTCGGCATAGTCACGTGCGTTGAGCTTTTCGGACAAGAAGGGCTGGCTGCTTTCGCTTGCACGCTTGCCTTGTCGTCTAGCCATGGGTCGTTTATTCCTCGGACGACCACTTGCGGTGTCGACACCCTTCAATTGCACAAGAACATCTCTTTCCGTCAGCTGATGGGAAGTTCAATAGCTTGTTGAATTTGCTTATGCTTACGGGTGACGCTCTACCTCCGCCGCTTGGAATATGAGCGGCACACTCTGCAGAATGGCGTGTGGTGGCCTTGAGAGGGTCAAGAATGCAGTGTTTATGTTTGACGAGACCATTAGCGAGGGTCCAGCCAGATCACGTAACGACCACACTCATCAAGATGGGCAACTCACCTCAACAATCTGGATGCCACCCGCGCTGAGGTACTCGAAGCGGATACGCCAAGGGCAATTAACAGCTCGGCGAAGCTGAAGCCTGCATATACTGTACCTGCGAACAGGTGTACTGCCAGTGAACTTGGTCACGTATCGCTTTGGGTACTTTTGTGCATGCCAGATTTGCACGGCATCTTCCAATTCTTCGACAGAATGGTACTGTTTTCCGACTCTGACGGCTTCATGTGAATCTCCACCAGCGTGAGGAGGCGGTCCTGCCTGTTCTTCCGTCGCAGCGCATTGTTCAGTGTCGCCGCCTGCTTCAGTTGGGCCGGGTGAGCGCAGATGCTGGCCGCCGTTGAGTCTAAGCTCCTCTTGGAGGGCAATGCAGCTCTCTGCGTGGTCATCGAGGCCTTCGACTACGAATTGACTATGGTCCTCCTCGGAAACGCAGGCAGAAACACCAGCAGGACAGAGGTCGGAAGCGGAATTTGCACAGAGAACAGCAAAGGAGACTCTGCCCTTATCCACGGTGTCAAGGTCACCGTCCGGTACAGCCTCCTCCCGGTCGTGGTCCCAGACCATCATGGGCAAAGCTTGAAATTGGCCACCTTGTTCGACGAACGCTTTGGCCACGTGCTCGAAGGCTTCCTGCTCAGCGAGCCAGCAGTCGAGCGGACAGATGAAGAGTCAGCCATCCGACATGACAGTAATCAGTGCATCCTCCTGGTGGCTCACCAGACTGGGCACGACCATGCCAACTTCCAGCGCCATGCTGGCCGGTTCCTCTGGGTCAAGTGTGTGCGACATCGAGTCGACACCGGGTCGTCTGTCGGCCTCACAGCCTCGCAAGGAGCTGAGTGCGTTGCGAGTCACTTGTTTGATGTCTTCTAGCAGGTGTGTAGTGTTGTTGTCGATTGCAGCTTGCCTGCTTGCTGCTCCTGCTCGTATCTTGCCAGGTCTGTCAATCGCGAACAGCAGGCTGTACTGAGGGCGCGCGGATTGGATGACAGAGAAGCGACAATGAGCGGCTGGACACTCCTTCTTGTCAGTGCAGAAGTCGTACGAAGACAATCGCCCACCGTAAAGTGGTAGGTATAAAGACGGTCGACCGACGGGCCTTATTTTAACGAATTCCTCGAGAAGGGGCTTTGGCTTAGCGGTCAAAGTTGAGATCTGAAATGCGTAGTCGAGGAAATGAGATGACTTATCTTCCAGGCATCCGCCAGCATAGGCATCTCATCGCTCGTGTTTCAGGTCTCGAGGGCATAAAATCAATCAGGTGCGACGGGATGGTAAAGCGTGGCCCTGCTTGATAACAACCCTTCCTAGGTCGAGTCGCCAGTGCTACGCTCAGGTTTGGGTTCGAGCTGCGGTGTAGTGCGGAATGATGGACTCTCATTCTGAAGGGACGCCTTCAGTTTGAGGGTCTATCGTTCTTGTCTTTTTTTTCGCCTCAACAGCAGATCATCAGCAGGAGAACCGCAGTTCGAACGCGCCGTGAACCACAGTCTTTTAGTTTTTTCTGTTCACTGTCGTCGCTTGAAGCATCGTGCTGCTTTTTGGCATCTCCCTTTGTCTTCGCAGGACCGCCGTTGGACAAGAGCCCACCCTGCTCCATCTTCCGACTCGCATGGCAGTTGGTCGAAGGCTTGCGTATTCTGACTAGCCCCCTCTCATGTTAATCGCAGCAACCACGTACATGACGAGGCCATTGCAGACATGCTTCACCAGCTTGGCTACTAGTCTGCGTTGAATCTGCGTGGGATCGATTGAGTCAAGCATGCCATCGCTCGAACTTCAAGTCGAACCGAACCTCTTCGGCCGACGTGGTGATGTTAGGCATGGTCAAGCTGCATCCGCAACTGCAATCAGACTATGATTCAGTAGGACTTCAGGTGAAGGCAACTCGGACATATCCAGCTTGCGTATATAGAGCCGCATATATAGAGCCGCATGGCGATTGGACCGTTGTCCCGCATCCATTTGCCACCACGTCGTTCCAAGGATCCAATCGGTGCCGGCTGGAATACAATGGGAGTATGATACCACGAATTTTTGCCAGAGTGCTCACAGCTTTGCAGGTGTTGGCAGAGTAAGTACAACACTGGACACGAGGCTAGCACTTACGTAGCTCCGTATCGCCAGAAATTTTCCATCACGCATTTCTGAAGATAATATACGTCCAAACAGAATTTGTCCCAAAAGTTTGGGTTCGTGGTGTAGTGGTAGCATTCACGCTTCGGATTTTCTTAATTTGCGTGAGGTCGCGAGTTCAATCCTCGCCGGACCCCGCGACCTTTTTGTTTGCTTTTTGTCTCTCATCTGAGCAGCGTGCTTCACAAGGAACAACATTGTTTTTGGGCAAGACGAACATTATCACCCCGCACAGAAGTGGATGCAAATCGCCCCGACTTGATTTCTGACGATCTCCATCACATTTCACAGTTGTGGTACAGCATTTCTGCACATACCAGTCACCAAGCGGACTGTGAGCAAGTTAGAGCTAGGACAGACCCGCTGGGAAAGCTGCACACTCAGTGCTATACACATATATGTAAACCTTTACCGTTTTCTCGTCAGGTTCAGCAGACTGCAGTCTGAACTCTTTCAGTTAACTGTGAGGACATACCCCGAATTCCACTTCTATCTAAAGTCGACGTACAAAAACATGCTTCCAGCTTTAAGGTGACATCCCACTCGTTGTGGGTATATCATGTAGTGTCTGAAGGATCAAAGGCAGAACTTCATCTACTTTTTCTGACCGTTGACTTCGCAGCTGTCGGACGCATATAAACAAGAGTGAAAAACGGCTCAGTATTTCTTACTATTCAGAATCATATTATTTTTTAAATTTGCAAACACACCTCAAATGCCGTAGACCGCTTGTAGGGAGGGAAGAGGAAATCGGTTCGTCGCTCCAGTACAGGTTGCAGTAAATCCGGATTGGCATTGAATGCCTCGGGAGTACCAGACAAAAACGCTATTTCCTGGATACGCGCGTCTTCTACTATATAGTAGACCTCGTTTTCCCAGGTGAACGAGATAGGTGGTGCATCGATGTTGATTGGTTGGCTGTAGGATCAGGTATATCATCGATAAGCATTCAACTCGACAAACGTAGTTCTTACAAGAATACTGACAGGATCTGCAGAATCTCTGAAGGTAAACTTTCAGATTTGCTGGCTTCCAAGCGTAGATCATTTAGACTAAAGCACACTCTATTAGTTGCTAGACACCTTGACGCCGAAATCTGTTCAGATACTCACTTGTGGGGAACAGCAATATGAACAAAGTTCCGCTGACTGTATTCTCCTGTCCAAGGGTTCAATTGATCTGACGGCAGAGCCTGGTTTCGCAATAGCATAGGTCTCTCGAATTGTAGGTACTTGAAAGATGTTGTAATATCTTTGGGTATATACACTAGTCTTCGAAGGCGTTTCGTCGAGATCTTGAGGTTCGAAATGTGCTCTTCTAGATATCTGGGATCGTACCGGCGAAGATTGATGTTGAATCGGTTGGCAATACCATCCGGTGTCCTAATAAGCTCAAATCAGCTTTATGACGCGTCAAATTCTCATACGCTAACCTACGCTGGTACGAAAACGTCAAAAGGTTTAGTGCTCCAATCCCCCGGAGTGGTTCGCTCCACATGTAAGGATTGCTGACTATTCAGGCGGAGCATATGGCCGAAACTAAAATTCGAGATAAAGTAGGATTAGTGCCGGAAGGAGTGCTAAAATGCATAGGGGATTTCGCTGTACATACCTCGCTTTGACTTTCAGATCTCCCTTGGCGGCAGTGAGCGGATCAAGCAGGGCACTCTGTAGATCCTCTTCGCGCGTTTCAGACTCGTTCCATCCAGCCCGGTATAACGATCTCGCACTGCCTTGAGGTGACATGCTGGTATATCTGGTCAAGTTCATCGGAGATAACGCTACCAAATCCCACGGAAGTGGACTTTGTGGCACGATGGGCAAGTAGACATTGTCTTTGTTTTGGTTATCGAGGAAAGCGAATCGAGGACTTTTCAAGATTGTCGAGTGCTGTTGAAGAAGGTCAATGAGTTTAATGGGAGCAGTCGAGATAGATGCAAAGAAACGTACCTGCAACCGTAGATATCGCAACCCAGCTTCTACTTTTCCAACTGCAGCCTTCTGACGAGTTCTGTACGAGACTTGCACCCGTTTAAGTGATTTACTTTCTGATGCCACGAAAGCATCGGACACTATTGATAAGCTTTTATATAGATCTGGTCGGAGACGCTTTAACAAATTTGTATCCAGAACATCTGTAGAGATTCCTTGTTTCAGGCGCGCCCACTCTCCTCTCACTGCTTCCACTTGGGCAGGAGATCCTGTCAAGCGTAACACAGATGGGTGTCCCCGCACTGATGCCTTGACTTGAGTCTTGTATGTCAGCTGTTGGAGAAGATCGGCAGTGCGACCTTTACCCAGCAGGAAGAAGAGTTCTCTCTCATTCACAGCGACGTCTAGCAATGTTGGGCAAGTTAGCTAAATGCCTATCGAGTAGTGGGGATATCAATAGTTTACTCGCCTTCTGTGATATCGTACGGTTCCTGTGATTCGAGTTTCTTCCTCTCTGACTCTTTGAGAGCATATTGAGCCGGGTCGGTCAAGTCCCAGTATAGAGTCATGATCTTTTTGATTAAATCGGCTTTACGTCTAATTCCATCGATATGGTCACCAATATTCGCGAGTCTGGCAAGATGTGCTAACTGTTCCTTGTTGAATGCCCTATTGACTCTGAAGTATAGGTTCTTAAATCTTCGAGTATACATGCCAACTATGGCAGAACTGGCTGGCTCCGCTTCATGAGGGGCAACCAGTCTACGTGATTTGAGACCGTTGAGGTCCTCTAACGTTGGTAAGCTTTTGAACGTCGGCTTTTCACGTGTCACAGCAGCAGAGGGAGACGAGACGTTAGAAGTGGTGGCGTTTGTAGCCTCTTCTGTTGTACTAGATCCGGTACTATTGTCGACTTGCTGGATGATTGGCGGTACCGGCGATGGAGTTGCTCCTGTGGTCACCCGTGAAGAAGTGCTGCTGGTGGACTGCAGCCGCCTCGAAGCTGCCTGTCCAGAGCCATGACTAGCAGCCGAAACAGCTGCCGCCATTGATGAAATTTGGCACGAAGCAGGATTGACGAGGCATTGTTGGCATATCTTGGGTTGCTGAGGGAGCGAGGTCCTCGAGAGCGTTCGCAGGATGGCTGTAGCCGCTGATGATCTTGATAGCGACATTCGAGCTGATGTGCAAAACAGTAGAAGCAAGGATGAATGCAGATTAACGAGTCCTGGATATCTACAAATGGCTGATCGAGATCATCGCACGGTAAAGCACACACTTCAACCGAGCACGTCTAGACATCCACTCAACAACAGAGGACAAGATTGAAGCAACTTGAAACGCTAGTCACTCCTTCAAAGTCACGTAGTGCAGGCGCGCCATTCTTCACTGGATAGACAGTATGGCAACAGCTACAAATGCTCGCAATGGGAGCACTCCAGCAGCCTTCAACGGCAAAGACGTAGCGACTTACTTCCGGAACTGTAGGTGTCTTCCCTAACCCTAGGAACTTTCTAAGCTTAGCATCTGGTGTTGGTTGTCAGCCTGGTCGCACGTTCTAGAACGCTCAAATGACCCAAAAATGCCTACTGAAGGTGTGTAACATCAACACCTTGGTATCAGGGGTCTATATTATAGGCACCACTGACGATATACGACTACCCCGTGCATGTAACTAGAGAAACCGGAGATCTTCAAAGCACCAGGCGGACCTGGCAGTGCGTGGGGCGCAGGCGGAGGTGCCTGGGCTGCTCGACCTGGCAATCAGACGACGATATCGGATGGTCAGCAATTCACAGTAGCTCTTAGCAAAGCATTCCATCAACATAAGCAGCCTGAGAAGAAACCTTAAGTCGAACAATTGAGGAGGTGCTCTTGCCCCTCTCCTGGTGGAACCGCCCAAATGTAGCGCCTCCTATTCAAACCGTGTATCATACTAGTATCCCCCTTCAAATGAGGTGGTATCGCAAGTCAATTAGGTAGATCTTGCCTGCAGTTCAATGCGATATGCCAAGTCGCGCAAGTATCTTACACGTGGAACGATTCACGTATGGCTTCATCGAGCAAGCAAGACTTTGGATCGTATACCTACAAAACTTCATCGGTACATAGTATTTAGACATGGTCATCAAAATCACCAAGAAGGGTCATAGGTCGTACCAAGTGATCATCTGAAACTATTACTGGGAAGATTATAGTGTATAATCTGCTTCTCAGCTTTCTGAACAGGGTCTTGCAAATTATACTGTAAGAGGTTAGAATGATTGCTCGTGTGTAGTAAATGTGGAAACCCTTCCTTTGAAGACGGAGCTCGTACAGCTGTAGATCTTCGTGTGCGCACTCGAACGCCCTCTCAACATAGCTGTTAGTATGGCCGATATCTGCAAGTAGTCAAATTAAAGGCATATACCCGAGACAGTCTTGGAAAAGAGAGGTCTATATTGCATCAACGCCCTTAGAGCTTGACCTTTGAAGCCATCTTCTCAGCACCCTGCTCCATCTTCTGAGGTGGTATATCCTTCTCTTCTGCTGCTTTAGAGTATTCTCTGAATGCTAATGTACTAGGAGCTACTCCGAAATTATCTGGTACTTTTAATCCTAGTTCGCCTGTTGCTATCACTCTGAGTAGACTGAAGTGGTGTATCGCATGCAACGCCACGAACCATAGCTGGAATTGATATATCGGAGCACAACTGTCTGTCAGACTAACTCTGAAAAAGTACTATCATGAGGATACTGCTCACCTCTCTGCCGAACGTCGTCCCGAATTCTTGATGATACGGCGTCAAAGCCGTCAGACGAATATCCTGATCTAAATCCGTATGTTGTACAACCTGCGACAACTTGCGATCCATCTCTTCGAATGCACTCAGCGCTGCGGTCGGACTAGTTTCCATGTCGACCATTCTGACTCTTGTATCGTAGTTTACTTCTATCACACCTGCAGCTGCGCTTGTACTGGGAGCAGCATCGAGCAATAAACGATAGTGGTCGAGCGAATGACGGAGATGTTTGCCTATTGTACTTCCGGGTATGAGCGTGGATTCGTGTGTGAGTATCCTAATGAATGGGTAGCAAATAGAAGAACTCGTCAGTATGGGTATACAGTGGCGAGTGTGTCCGAAGAGCGTGATCGTGGGCAGACCCCAGGACAGACGGCGTGATGTACGACAGTGAGGTCTTGGTGGCAGGTAGCAGACGGTATGTTGCAGCAGAGAGGACTGACGACGGCTTGCTGAGAGCTTCGAAACAGGATGACGGAACGTCAAGCGTAGTCCGGAGCAATCCGTTTGTTTCTGCCAACAAAGGTTGTCCATACCTTGGAGGTGTAGCCGTACCAGGCCTCGCCGTAATGGCCAGCTTCTCGTCTCGTAGAAGAATCCACAGCGTGCAAAGAGTCAAGCCGCTCACCTCTCTCCCTCTTCAGGTCCCATGCTGGATATTTGATGCAGCAGATCGACAGCCTGCTGCAGCAATGCACTCGCTACCGTCTGCAGCGCCTGCGCGGACTCGCTGAGCGGGCCTGGCTGGGTGTGCTGGTGTATGCTGTGATGGTGATGTGACATGATGAGTGTAGTAGATAAGTTCTATTGAGGATGTATCAGTTACTACGAAAGCATTCTGCAAGCTGCTGCCACAAACTCGATACTGTGATGCTGGTAATGGTGGCAAGACGGGCGTAACCTGAACATCCAGTGCGTTCATGCTGAAGAGGTGTAGCCGCTCATTGGCATGCATTAAGAGCTGCAGTGACGGCTATAAAGACCTAGTACAGTAGAGCGCAACATATCGAGTTGCTTTGCAGGCAGGAGAGATCGCGGACAGAAGTTAAGCACCTCCTCAAGCTGGACCTGTTATGGTTGCTCTGCTTCTGACCAGCATGTATCGCTAAACAGACAAGCAAGTACGCAGAGCGATGGACCATGCTATACAGCAACAAGATAGTCGATACACTGTCTGATGAACGCTTTGCAAGCGGTGCAGCGGACATTCGACATTGGGCCCCGTGAACAAGCCCACCTGCTAATTATAACTCACATGAAGACTTTCGTTTATGAGATGCTGTTCCTGTGCTATATCTCGTCTGTCCAGCCTACATAACGCTCTGTGCAACACCATCGAACGCTAGGCCCGCTTGGCTTTGATATGGTGGCTATCAACACAGCATGACTACCATCTTTGGCAGCAGCAATACTTCGGCAGACCGGATTAAGCAGATCAATGCTTGAAGAAAACCTTGGTGAGTATGCTAAAGACTATGTATGCATGTCGAGTAAGGCGCTGCTCTGCTGATGGCGAGATTTTGGACCGCATATCCATCAACCTGGTGAACGACTGAATCGTGACGGATGAAATTCAGGAGACCGCTGCTGGGTTTTCCCTAGCGACAGCCTCTTGGGCAGTAGTGTTATCATTCTTCCGCATTGCACAAATTCGAAAAAACTACGCCTCCGGGACCATTTGGCGACGAAGACATCACTAGGACCCTTATTACACCAGTTAGAAATGCCTTCAGAAATTCCTTAGCCCATACAGTCTTGGACCTCTGGACATGAAAAGAATGGATTCACCTTCCTGCTTTCAAAGCTCCAAATCTTGCACACTTTCTCAAATGATCATAAAGATCTCTCTATGAATGTCGCACCGGTACTGCAGAGCGCCGGAATGCACCTCAAATTCGAGATAAGGGCTACCAGAGCGTGACTTGAATTTGACAGCGGTGAAAGAGGTCACAGGTCATTGGGAACATATAGGGAGTCCCGGCTGGAATAGATATGCTATGACCTGTATCTTGAGGTTACCCGGAGCCAGATAGCGGCAGCCTTTCGGTCAACGACCTCAAGTCAGTATCTGTCGCATATACTCGTACTATATGCCATATTAGCGAAGTATTCAAGTTGTAAACTGCTGAGGTTATCGGAAACCTAGACGTCTTTCCGAGTATTCATAGTCAATGGAAGTATCGATGGAAGTATGGGAAGCTCATGTTCAGTCAAGTATTGCCGGGCCCCCTCTATAACGTGTGATCAGTATTAACATCTTGGAAAATTACATGAGTGTGAAAAGATTGAGCTTCGAGACCATTTCGCAACGACCTCTTCTGCTCGACCGTTTCACAAACTCCAAGTACTGCAAGTCTTCATTAGCCCATTCAGCGAAGAGCCTCTGAGAACGCAAGCATTAGAAAGTCGACTACTGTCACTGAATCTCCAGTTTCGTCGTCTGCTATGGAAAGACAATAGAACAATGATACGTACAGGGGTTTTTGCCTGGACCGAATGATACCCCTTGTCAGCTACAAGCTTAAGGATGTGGGCCTCGATACTGAGCTACCATTGACAAGTATAGAAGAAGTTACAGGCTATTGGATGCATATTGGGAGCATGTAGGAGTTGAGAACAGTCTGGGACCCATAAGTGAGGACTTGGGCGAAAGAGAACGTGAAGTCCCCTCTTTGAAGATCTCTGTTAAAGCGTTGCAGGCTTTGCAGTGCACTTCAAGACTAGTGGGTGCGGGTACCGACTTGAGTGAGCAATTTGCAAAACCGTTGCTCTGACGGTACCGTAACAATACACTGACGGCTGCCTCTTCCTTCAACGAGACGTTTCTTCTGAAACCTAGCATATGCCCGTGGTCCTGTACAGGTGTTACCAAAAACACGTGCAGGCGATCGACGCGCTCGTCCGGGCCGGTTTCCGACTGGGAGCCCGACAAGGTTTTCGCGACTTGCCATATTTACCTACACCCGCAACTCTGTCCGAGAGGAAGCAACGCCGCCGAAAAGGCAGTTGTAGCAAGTGGAATTGGACGCTGCTGATTCGCTGTGGCTCTTCGCGGCTACGCGGTCAGAGCAGCTTCGGCAAGATGAGCAAGAATCTCACGTCCGGCTCGCAGAGATGAGTGGCGCACACGCATGGCCGCCAGCATTTTATAAAGAAGCATCTCGCGACTGACTGGTTGGAATTGGATGCTGCTCTTGTCTTTAGACCATTTCTAACGACATCCTAGGTCACTGAACATCACTTCTTCCTTCTACAACATGGGCGCCATGGCCACAATCAGACCCGCTATCCGCTCACTGCACATTTCCGCACGCCGCGTCGGCGTTGCCACTACGAGCTTCTCATCTCCCAGCAGCAACCGCTCATTCTCAGCTACACCAGCTGCACGCCTCACAGAGGGAGAGAAGGACATAGTCAAAGCCACAGTTCCAATTCTTGAAACCGGCGGTGAAGCCCTTGCGACCCATTTCTACCATCTCCTGCTCAGCACCTACCCTCAGGTTCAACCTTTGTTCAATCAAGCTCATCAAGCATCTGGACGACAGCCTCGTGCATTGGCTGCTTCAGTACTAGCATACGCAAAGCATATTGACAACCTAGCTCCCCTAAAAGAAGCGGTCGAAAGAATCACAAACAAGCATGTGGCGTTGCAAATCCTACCTGAACACTATCCAATGGTTGGTGAAGCATTACTTCGAGCTATTCGAGAGGTTCTAGGTAAAGAAGTAGCAACCGATGAAGTTATCTCAGCTTGGGGATCAGCCTACGGTGAATTAGCAGATCTGCTCACCAAGAAGGAGGAAGACATCTACCATAAATTGGAAACTACACCAGGAGGATGGAGGTCCGTCCGTCAATTCAAGGTAGCAGAAAAAGTACCAGAAACGAAAATAATGACTTCATTCTATCTTGAGCCTGTTGATGGAAAGCCAGTTATTCAATTCAGCGCAGGTCAATATATAGGTCTCAGAGCTGATATTGAAGGAAAAGAACAAAGACGTAATTATTCTTTATCCGATTCTGCAGATGGTAAAAGACTTAGAATATCAGTAAAAAGAGAACCAGGTGGTAAATTCTCAAATCATCTACATGATAAAATCAAAGTCGGAGATATAATGGATGTCTTCCCACCTGTTGGAGAATTCGTACTTGATACAACAAGAACAGAAAATCCTCTTGTTTTGATTTCTGCTGGTGCTGGAATTACTCCTACTATTCCTATGCTTAAAGACGCTTTAAAAACTGGCCGTAAAGATATTACTTTTATTCATTGCGCAAGAGCAGAAGATGTACATGCTTTCAGACCTTTAGTCGAGCAAATTGCCAAAGAACATAAAGGTCAAGTTAAAGTACATACAGTCTATGAGACAAGCGATCCCAATCATGTAGCAGACGCAACCGGCATGCTTACTCGAGATCATCTCCAAAATTGGATCAGCAAGGCTTCAGATTCAGATGTCTACTTCCTTGGCCCAAAACCTTTCATGAAAGCCCTCAAGTTCTACCTGAAAGAAGTAGGTGTACCACAAGAAAGGACTTTCTATGAGTTCTTCGGTCCAGCTGAAGAGCTAGAGGATAGCAAGGAGGTTCCACAGACAAATTAAACGTGATAATTGTATGTGTGCCTTGTAACCTTGGGATAGAGTTATAAGTAGCACAACATCGTTCTTCAGCAGCCGCAAATCGCCTCTTGGCAAGACTTGTCAGCAGCCACCGCATATATTAGCTCTCGTTATCAGTAATGATTCAAGTTGTATTATACTTAATTGATCAGAGTACTAGTTGTCTTCCCGTTCGTATATCAAATGGATCTATCTAAAGCACATTATCGATCTCTCCATTGCGAGCTACGAGGAGCACGTTCTGCTGTTCCGTGACTGCTCTTTGAGCTAGTGTGCTGCATTCCATCACCTTGCAGGCTGAGCAGCAGCAGGAGCAGCTCCGCCTTGTGGTGTAGCTTGCAGTACAGATGAGCCATATCTAACAATCAGGTCTCGCCCTAGATCTAGTCCCTTTTTCACAGGATCTGGGCAGCTTGGGTGCGCTATCAAGTTATCAAGTTGAGAATTAACATAGCTAAACGCTTGACGTGTTTGAGAAGACATGTGATAGCGTAGTCGTAGGAAGTGTGCGAAGAAAAGAGGTGTGATGAATCGATTGCGGAAGCTGTTGGCGGACAAGCAAGTGTTAGTCAGTACTAGTTCACTTCTTCCTGATTCTTTGGGAAACGCCCGTATTGTATTACTTACGTGAGAGCACCCAATACCACTCGCCCTGTTATAACTATCACCTCATAGTATGAAACGAAAAGCATAGCAGTTTCATAATTCTTCTTGATCCACACTTGAAGCGTTTTCGAGAATTGAGCGGCTGGTCCTCCAGCTGTAGCTGGACTTGACTTATCGGCAGTAGCACCATTCTTTGATCCTGCTGTAGTCGCATCAGTCTTCTTTGCTGATGAAGGTGGCTTGGGGAGTAGTGATCGGATGAAGGTGAGGGTGTGGAAAAGGGAGAATGTAGCGAATGGAATGAGCGTGAAGGGGATTGGAGACTGCACGGATGTAGATGCTTGGGTCAGCTTGTTCGCAGTAAGTTTGCTTTCAAGGCTCTACGGGCTGACCTCGGCTGGATGACGGCAAGAAAACAATTGTCAGCAAGCTTGCGCGAGTATGGGATGCTGCATTCTCGGCTAGACATACCAAAGTTCCAGTATAGAGCGAGTAGGAGGTATTGGACGTTCTCATCCAGGAGAGCTCGCTGGAGATAAGCTCTGTTGAAGGAGGGGATTCCTAGGGATTTGTACTGGAGATTGTAAGGGCCAGTTAGGACAGAAACGGTGACGAGGCAGGAGCAGGAAGACAGAGAGCTCACCACGACGATACCCTATAGAACGGTTGGAAGTGTCGGAAGCGTCAGTCTATGCAAGCCATGCTATTCTTCCATAAGGGAGCTTCAACTTCAACTTGCCCATGAAACTGGAGAAGCCAGGAAGCCAGGAACCCAGACGTCAGCAGGAGTTGGCTGGACAGGACGAACAGGCATGCAAGGATGGACCACTACACACCAGATGCACCCAGATAGCTCAGCTTGTATGCGTATGGATGGGGCTTGAAGGTGACGACGCCGAGCAGCGAGTAGAGGGACATGACGAGGACGAGTGCATGGCCGGCAGCCCAGAGATAGTGCGGGATGGAGGGACCCGCAGGCATGGCTGCAGAGTGGGCTGAGAGTGCTGAAGCTGTGGCTGCACGCTGCTGTGGCTGTTCCAGTGGACGCTTCTTGGTGCAGCGGCAAGGTGCAGATGGATGCAGAGTAGAGTAGAGTGGAGGAGAGCTGGACGTGGCGGAATGGCGACGGGATGATTAGCAGTCCCTGGAGAGTAGGACAGTCAGTTGCAGACCGATAGTAGAATGCTTCATGCGAGTGGAATGCCGTGGAATAGCAGACTCCAGCTTGTTGCGACGTGCTAGTGTCATGCAGGCAGCTTTGCGATATAACTTATGCCATAATAGAGGAGCAGGAAGGAAGCTTAGGAAAATCGGGATGCAGCGAGTCTGAGATTAAGCTTGCATGTACGTAAGCTCATGCTGCTAGCTCACATATCCACGCTTCCTTCTTCTCTCTATATTCCAACCAGTGGCGTCCTCCCAACTCTTTCTCTCTCGTCCATACTGCTTCTTGTCTCCTTCACACCATCCCGGACTAGGCTGCATCATCACCACCCACCCCTTCGCACTGTGATAGTTGCAGCACACGCGTATACACACTACGGCGCTCACTGCTCCTGACCGACCGTTGCAGCGCATTGCTACCAGAGCTCCCCTACCCGCCATGGGAAGCTCGCCAGACGATGGCTCAGACATGAGCGTCGAGGACGCCGCCGCCATCCAGCAGGACCTCGCTGGTGGACGTAGTAGTGCTAGTGCTGCTGCTCCCTCACCGTCACAGCAGCAACAGCAAGGCGATGCTGCTGAAAGCTATAACGATGACCCCAGAGATGCACCAACCATGAGCATGCTCGCAGACATCGCTGGAGCAGGCAGTCAGGTTGAGCAGCAGCAGCCTCAACAGGCAGACACGACGACAACCAGTACTACAACACACGAAGACTCGTCTGCCCAATCTCTTGCAGCTCCCGCTCAAGCCGGCGACGTTGAAGAAGCGCAAGTGCAGACGCAGCAGGCTCAAGAAGAAGTTCTTCCTCAATCACTCGCCCCGTCTGCCAGCACAAACGCCTCATTGGACGCTCTGCTGGGGTCACTTGCCGAGAGTCACCACAACAGTACAATGGATGAGGAAGCTGCGGACGTGTCTGCGCTACAGCCCAACCAGGACTCCGCTTCAGAGTCGGTCGGTGCTGGCACAGGAGGCCATTCAATGGAAGCAGTATCACAGGAAGTACAGCCAGCTGCAGTAGCTTCGACGACACAAGAACAAGATACAACAGCTACGAAAGACGAGACAATGACGGACACGCCAAACGGAAATCAGGAAGGCAATGCTGAAGGCCTTACTAGTCAATCAACAGACTCAACAAACCTGGCCACTTTCGTCCCTCCGGATGCTTTTGGACCTGTACCTGGACTTCCTGACTCTATTAGTATCAACGCTACTTCGTCTTCCTCGACGGGACAGGACGCTTCGACGGATGCTCAAGCTTCCGGCTCATCCATCCCTCAAATTCGTCAGGAAGCCACACCAGCAGGTACGCCTACTCTCGCTCCTGCTACTCTTACAGCAACGATTACTACACCTTCACAATCTCATCCACATCAAGGAACAACATCAGCTACTTCTTTTACCGCTCCTCCATCTTCAACTTCCTCTACTCCAGTCCTCAAGATTACACAATTAGCAAGCGATCCAAATCTCGCTCTTTCAACAGCACAACAACTGTTATCATCTAGACCTCAAACCCTATCAAGATTACAAAAACTACGTAAAAGAATTGAGACAAATAAATTCGATGGTGAAGCTTGGTTGGAACTTATCAATGATGCCCTTCAAAAAGGTGACCTCGATAGAACGAGAGAAGTTTATGATCAATTTCTCATGAATTTCCCTGATAATGTAAGGCAACCTTTTCTTTTGTTTTCTCTCTCCTTTCGAGATTCTCTGTGCGATGTCTGCGCGGACGTGCATGTGTCGTTGGCTGACGAGCAACACGAGCTTACATTGGCTTTGCTCTCATACTACGGGCTTCACGTACCCGTGCAACTACGCATCATTTGCGGGAAGGATTTTGTGATCTCCAAGCTTGGATCTATTCTGACGATTGCTCATTGCTTTTGCTCCCCTTTCCCCCGTGCTGTTTCCTCCCTCAATCGAATACCTATCGTCATATCTTCACACTTGCTCTCTTCTGGACTATATTTGCTCGACTCTACGAACGGTTTCTATACTTGCTACGACTTCCTCCATCCAATGCAACAATATACACCGTCTTTAGGCTCGCGAATGGATCGCATACGCCGATTTAGAATTGTCACATGGTAATAACGAGCGCGTGAACGAGATCTTTGGACGTTGTCTACGAACATCAACTTCGGTTCAATTATGGCATTTCTACCTTACCTATATTCGACGTACAAATCCAATTGATAGATCAAGTCCAGAACGTTCTACACCAGCTAGGAATATAATTACCAAAGCATTCGAATTCTCTCTTGCTCATGTTGGAGCTGATTTAGAAGCTGGTCCTATTTGGTATGATTATATTGAATTCTTGAAAGAAGGTGATGTTTCGGGTACCTGGGAAGCTCAACAGAAAATGGATAAATTACGACAGACTTATCAAAGAGCTGTTTGTATACCATTAAGCAATATTGAACAGCTATGGCAAGGCTACGATGCATTCGAAAACAATCTCAATAGGGCAACTGTAGGTGGTCTACTTATTAATAGACTTCTCGTCGCGAGCTCGCTTGTGCTGATATATAGCCGAAAATTAGGCCAAACGCTTCCTGCAAGATCGTTCGCCCGCCTACATGACAGCCAGAGCGACAGCACGCCAGTTACAAAACTATATGGGTAGACTTTCTTTTAATCCTGTACCACGAAAGCCAAATTGGGATTCTGCGGCTGATCAAGCTCAATTGCAAGTATGGAAGGATATGCTCAAGTACGAAGAAAGTGATCCTATGGAACTTGGAGAGCAAGCTTCCGTTAGAACAAGAGTCCTTCTTGCATACAAAAAAGCTTTGACTCAATTACGCTTCTATCCTGAAATTTGGTATATGGCTGCTGCTTATGCTAGATCGCAAGACAAGCCGGATGATGCCAACACTTTCCTCAAAGCTGGCATGGAAGCCAATCCTACTAGTCTGTTGCTACACTATGCGTATGCCGAATCAGAGGAAAGTAAAGGTCACAACGAGGAATGTCATAAAGTGTACAACGGTCTATTGGAACGACTCCAAGCCGAAATCGAGTCTACAAATACTGCCATGCAAATTGAGATCAAAGATGCTTTAGAAGAGAAAGCAAGAATTGAAGCACAAGAAAAAGCAGCTCGCAATCAGAACATGATGAAAGATAATGATGACGAAGACGAAGTTAGCGAAGAAGTCAGGAATCAAGAAAAGGAAAGTATTAGACGAGCGATTACAGATAGCAAGACTGAGCAGTTGAATGAACTCAAACGTCTCGCTGCTAGTGTTTGGATTATGCAAATGCGCTTCGCGAGACGCGCCGAAGGTATTCAACAAGCAAGAGGTGTGTTCAGCAGAGCCCGCAAGTGGCCACATATAACATGGCATGTCTTTGAGGCTTCTGCTATGCTGGAAATGCACTGGAACAAGGAGACGAAGATTGCTACCAATGTCTTTGAAGTCGGATTGAAGCGCTTCAGTGACGAGGTCGGATTCGTCAAGAGATATCTGGACTTCCTGATAATGATCAACGACGACGGAAGTGAGTTCAAGAGGCAAACACTCCGGCTGAGTCTTGTAACTGACAGGCTGCTGTTCTCAGATGCAAGAGCTGTCTTCGAAAGATCAGTTGCTAAACTACCGGCTGATAAAGCTAAACCTTTGTGGAAACGATGGTCGGAATATTTATACCAATATGGCGATTTAGCCTCTATACAAAAGATTGATGCCCGTTTAGGCGAGACTTATCAGGACGGTGAGCTTTTTTTGGTAGAATGGTAATATGTGTGGATTCGGCTGACGTAGATCATTCTGTAGTACCTGCCATCGACCGCTTCGTTGAACGGCACGCATACCTGGATCTGGATGATATAGCATTTGTTGAACTAGGCGAAGATGATGAAGATGCTCTTCCTACACCTAGAAAGCAGGGCCAGTCCCCCGCACCAGCAGCTAAGCAAGAGCAGCAACCCATGTTGCCTATGATGCTTATGCCTGGCGGACAGCAGATGCCAATGCCGGGTGGTGTCCCGATGCCACCGCAGATGCCACCTCAGATGCCACCTCAAATGCAACAAACAGTGGCCAATGGCAATGCACCGCCGATGGCTCCGCAGCAGCAATCCATGCCTCCACAGACTGACGGTTGGGGACGCATGCTGAACAGTAATACCAATAGTAATGCCTATCCGGGACCTCCGGAAAGCATCGACGGTAGTGTTGACAACGACAGGAGGAAAAGTGGTGGTGGCAGGGGAGGCAACAAGCGACGTCGCTCACCTTCTCCGCCTGGTCGTCGCGGTCGCAGGGCTAATTCTCCGCCACGCGTTAGCAGACACACGCCACCAGATGATTTCCCAGAGGGCATCCCATGGCTCATGAGTCAGCTAGCGAGCAAGACTGTCTTTGCGGCTCATGGTCCAATCCTTGACTGGCAACATCTCGTGCATCTGATCAGTACAATACCTCTACCCGGACAACAAGGCCAGCAAACGAGAGGCAGAGAAAGGTCTGCCAGTCCAAGACGCCGCGGACAACAAGGAGGCAGTAAGCATAACTTTCTAACTTGACAGCCTTAGCTAGCTCAATGTATTCCGGCTGACAGGACGACGTTCGCCAGATTATTCCGGTCGCAATCGTCGGTGAAGGCAAAGAGCGACAAATGCGCATTGACGTAGACTGGCTCTTGACTCTCGGAAGGAACCGAAATGTACTATAGTATATACATCACATGGCAGACGAGATCTAGCGGAAATTCAGAGCCTCCTTTGCGTACTCGTCATCCCAACACGTGCCTTTAGCTTCATCCACAGCCACCATCTGCAGTATCGAAGCGCACAGTCAGACAGAACGCAATGGGAAACAGAACTGCATTACGACTCACATGACCATCAAACGTTGGTCGAATCCATAGAGGCTCCTGCGGTCCGCCCTCCCATTCTTCCAGGACTTCGAGCGCAATCTCCTTCAATTCGTCGGGAATTTCGCTATGTCGCATGTGCGGGCTATATGCTCCGAATGCCAGATCCTTTGAGTGTAGTTGCAGCCCGCCCATTTTGACTTTTGGAGGCTGCTTTGGTCGTTCACCGGACTCTACGGCCGTGCATATGCTTTCCCAGGTTGAGTGGAGAACCCTAAACATGCGAAAAAGTCATCAGACAGAGCAAACCTAACAGGTACGATTGTATTGTAGGACCTACCTGTGGGCAAAGCCGAGAATGTAAGTTCTTCTAGCCTGAAGGCGCCGAGCAGTCGCCACAGCTTGCGCAAAGCTGCAGTCAAAGGCTGAATTCAGCAACAACTTGGTTTAAGGATCTGTTACCACTGCTTACCCGAAGTGAGAAGTATGCGGGCAGACCCGGAGGCAGTCAACTACCAGGACGGGAGGCTTTGCTTCTCGAGCAGATCCTGAAGAAGCCTCGTCTATGTGACCATTGCTGTCGCTAGGTTTGCCATTCACAAGAGTGGTCTGAGCATCCTTTATGACGTGATGTGCATTCTTAGAAGTTCTTTCCGTATGCTTTCGCGCATGACTTTTCTCATGTCGTACCTCGCCGAGTAAAAGCTTCCACGTTGTTTCGGGAATGTATGATACGTCCGAGATATATGCTATACTCCTATTAAAGATGAATCCAAGTGAATAATATGGCTCTTTCTTGGTGAAGTATATGCCATGATAGACGGGTAGAGGGGTGACTGTCACTCCATGACATTCAAAAGGCTTATTCTCGTCGAATATTATGTAGTTCCTGCAAGGTAGAGATGATTGAGTTGATAGCTTGAATCAGACATTGTCTGGGAATTGACTAACATTGCAGGTACGTCGCCTCCGCCAGTAGCAAGTTCTGCACTGACGAGGTATGGATAGGTCTGTTCAACGCAGAATTCTCAGCTGGAACACCCGAAAGTCAGGATGCCAAGGATCTGACCCGCTCAATCTCTCTGAAAGTCGCTGCTGTAACGTAGATATCCATTGTTTCTTGCACAGCTCCTCCCAGGGTCCAGCCTGTTTGCATCGTTGTCCACTACGTTCAACAATATTAAAGGGAAGTGGCTGCCACATACCTCGTAGGTCGTCAAGCCCGCTCATAGCATCGCTGTAATTTGTGCAGAGTTAGGATCGTAGACTGATCATCAATCTACTTCTCCTAGAACCTACCTGTGGGCATGGGTGATGATCTAGCATTGGACGTATGCGAACAGCCCAGGTTTCAGCCGGAGATCTCTGTGCATGTAACAGCGAGCCGACCTACCAATGCATCTATTTTACGGAATCCTTTCCGAGGAAACCATTCCAGAGCAGAAGTGAGGAAAGATTTGCCGCAGTCTATGAGAATTGACCTTGTAAAGTTCTTGATCAGCTAAGAGCTCATTGAATGCAGTGTTCCATGGGATAAACGGTTGTTGATCTACCTTTGCTACTTACTTTACGTTTTGGGGATCTGTATTTATGCCGTTTGGCTTGACTCTGAGCATAGCGCTGGTGTTCCGTCGGACATTCTTCTTGCCCTCCGGCTTTAGAGCCGACAAGCAGCATTCACAACCTCCATCTCCAGGGTGAGTGATGCAGCCGATAGTAGGCTTGCATATGCAATGCCGGTATCGTATATGTCAAAGTGCCGATCGATGGCGTCCGATGAAGTTATAGTAGGAACAGAAGTAGATGTAAGGTAGATGTGAAGTAGAGGAGTTTTGCATCAGTCAGCCACGAATAGCACACATACACGTCTTCGAGAAACTCACAATGCATCCGCTGGTACCTGTGCCGAGCATATGCAGCTCCAGCAGAGAACCACTATCATTTGGGTCCGCCGATGCCATCGCGACGTATATCTTGCTCAGTCAGGACGACAATCTTGACGGCCCTACAATAGAACGAGTAGGGTCAGTAGTCAGAGTGGGCGCACAGTAGAGGTATGCTATGACGGTCAACCGCAAATGCCATACCAGCACAGGTTATCTGTGTGCGTGATCGGCGCAGGCAGACCGATCCAAGGTGCAATGAACTTCAACGATTTTATGGGTTTTAATTGCACTAATCATTTACAGAATGTCTTCATGAAGCTAAAACGTAAGAGCTGAATAACATAAATAAAAGGACGATGCAATTCAAGTTTGTCAAGGTAGCTATAACAATATCGAGAAAGCGAAGAGGATAGTGACGGAGGAGGAATCTGTATGTATTTTGAACTGATCAGACATGGCTTTAAAGCCCGTGTCGGGCAAGGACGACGTATCCAGCGAGAAGAGGCCAGCTTTTCTTGCCAACTACATGTCGCTTCGCTCCTAGGCGGCATACGGTTCTTCATGGAACGATTGCAGTCGGGGGTTAGGGACAAAACATAGACACAAGATATTAATCTTGGGCTTGGCTTGCTGATTTCCAAACAAGAGGGAGAGAAAGTCTGATTCGACAAGGTTCAAGCTTGCCTTGCTTCACCATGACTATACTAGGGCGAGTGTAATGTAGGTAGGTGGCTGTCGGAATCTTCCTATGCTCGCAAAAGGATGCGGTGAAATTGGTGATCGATGTAACTAATAGCAATCTTCGTGCCAATTTGCAGGTCAAATCGAAGAAATGCTATGATGGAGTTACGGGGCTAGCGAATCTGAGACGTCGACGATCTTGGCATCGAATTGACAGGAATGAGACAAACGGATGATGTTTGTAGCGCAGTTTCTTCGCACAGAAGAGAGTCTAAGAAGATGTCGTTGAACGCGCTGTGTGAAAAGTCTTGTCAGTTCCAAGTCTTTTGAGAAACGGAAGGGCAGGCTTTTTAACGAGCTCACCATGTTCATAACCAGACAAAAAGTTTATGTAAATTTGAAGTTTAACACGATGAAGAATGGTAAAGATCTTCTATTCTCCTTCACCATCTTCGATTTTGACAAGCCCAAGGTCGAGGCTTGGGTTGCTTAGAGGGTCAATTGATGGACTTCTGCTATCATTGTTCCTCATAGCTAAACCTTCGAAATTTGCGCCGATAAAAGAATCGATACTTTGTGTCGAAGTTGTACTTTCATATCCAGAAGAGGAAGCCGAACCAGAGAACAAATCATCCTCTTCGTCGAGATGACGTCCTTTGATTGATGCAAAAGCACTGCCGACTCCTGTGTAGTCACTAGAGACAGAAAGAGGAGGGACAGCCTGAGCGTGCGCAGGGCAGGTGTGTCCACAGCCGCACGATTTGGGCGAGATGGATCCATTCTCTGCCTGGATGTTGTTGGCAAGGCTGCCCTTCTTCAACTCATTCACATGAACTGCGGCAATGTGGCGAGCACAGTCGTGTCGTCGAGAGAAGGATTTGGGGCAGTGAGTGCAAGGGAAGGGTTTGATACCGAGGTGTGTATTCTAACATGACAGACAGAGTAAGAAAGGAGTTAGCAATCCACCTGCAAAAGTATGTGGAATGATACGAAGGCAGATAGAAAAGCAAAGGTGCACTCACATAATGGGTAGAGAGGTTAAAGTTCCTAGAGAAAGCTCTTTTGCAACCAGGATAAGAGCAGACGAACTTCTTTTCACCATCTTTTCTGTTTCCAGCGTAAGGAGTTCCAACATTGCTGACGACGCTACTGACTGAACCTCTTCTGGAAGCAGGGTTTGATCTGACTAGTCCAGACAGCAGGGTACTTTTGCTTGTGTTGCCAGAGTCGTCCGAGCCTGATAGAGATGGTTCAGGACTGCCGCCTTGCAAATTTGTGTTCGAAAGGCTACTCTGGTTTGCATGGTGGTAGTGTGTCGGGCTATAGGCACCTGCTTGAGGCACGGCACAGAAGCTAGCTGGAACAACAGCCTGATCATTGCCGACAGCACTTGCAGCAACCGTCATGCCATTGTTGAGGAGATTGTAGGCCATCACCGGGCTGACCTGAGTCGAGGCTGGGTGGATCACACCAGGGGCGGGTCCGGTCGCTTCGTTGATGCCAGTGTAGATGGCATACTGTTCGTTCTGTGAGTAAGATTGGCCATTACAGACATGTCAGCAAAAGTTCAGCGAAAAGATGCAGACCAAGTCATGCCTTAAAATAGCATTTTCTTGCCGAGTGGGTACGCCTCGAATAGAAGAGCGAGGCGGTGAAGGGATGTCAAATGGACTCACATTGTAAGCAGGTGTGTAGGACGGGTACTGAAGATGTCCGTAAATGGGCGCATTGTAGGGATAGACTGCGTTGTCTTGCTGGCTACAGTGCTGCTGCTGAATCTGGTAGCCAGCAGGGTGGGTGTTCGCCACCATCGCAGCGCCGATATTCGGCTGAGAATAACCCTGCAAGGCGGGATGGAACTGCTGCAGCTGCTCGTAGTGGATGCCTGTGCTGCTGTAGATGGTGTTGCCTGGGACAGATGCGAAGGAAGAGGCAGGCGAAGCTCTTCCAGAAAGAGCAGGGCCGGAAGGCGGAGTTGCAGGACCGCCAGTCGTGCTGACTTCCGAGCCCGACGACGAGAGCGACGAGTGTGCCGCTGGCTGGTAGTGGTGGTGCAGCATGTCCATGTTGTCTGCTCCAGACGAGAATGCAGCCATGCCCTCGTGTCCGCCCATCGTCGATGCTTCTTGTCCCGATGATGATGAGGTGGGTCTCTGTGCAGCTCTGTAGCTCTCCCGCGCATGCTCGAATGCATACTGGGGAGGGACGAATGCATCGAAGAGCGAGGTGTAGCCCTTCTCTGGATGCGGTCTTGCGGCTGTCGGAGTCACGGCTGCATAGTCTGCCTCGTTGGGGTGGCTTCGTGCAGCAGTCGATGCGGCTGATGGATGCTGATGAGCATGGAAGCTGCTCAGCAGGTCCGTCTGGAGGTGCAGCGTGGCCATCGTGCTGTCATGCGGTGTGCACCATCTACTGTGCCAAATGACAGCGTAGGATGCGAACAGTCAGTCCTCGTCCAAGAAGGTTCAGAACTGCTAAAACCTCGCAGCTGTCGCGAGAAATCCGCAGCATCAATTCTGCAAGGCTGCACCTCGGCACGGCAAGATGAACATTGATAATTTTCGTATTCAATGGAGCTACATAAGTTACAATCTCACGCAAGAAGGTCTCTCTTTCGACTCTACGGACAACATTCACCCTAGCCTGAAGTGCCTGTCTCTTGGAGTACTACACCACTTTCGCTCCGACCTGGACCTGGAAGACATCCCCTGGCCTGTTAGTCATTAATCGACTGCTGGGGATAGCCAAGAATCCTTCCTTCAAAGCTTACGTCCTATTCGCATTGTTACTTACCCCACTCTGAGTGCTCAGCTTGTGCACCCTTCGAGCCATCACGCAAATGTGGGTAGTACATATCTAATAGTCGCGATTGTACCCCCCTATCTCTAGGCTATTGCCGTGGTCGGCTTGGTGCTCAGTTGGGCATGAGCACGTTGATTCTCATGCTGGTATCATTTTACATACAAGAGCTATGTCGTAGTGAAGAAGGCAGTACGGCGCACTTTGGCCTGCCAACCCTAGAACTTGCAACATAGGGCATCCACTCCTAGTAACTATTTATTGGCAAGATCTCCCTCCTCCCCAATCAATCCGATTATCTGACATCTTAGCGAAAGGCGCATTTGGCTCTCCCAGTACCGAGATTTTCAAGAAGCTGCACCGCTGCACCTCAGGTACGGTCTTAGGAAAGTGCGCATAAGAAACTTGTCATCAAAGTAAAACTCCCTGAAGACTCGGAAGAATTATTCTCGGAAGAATTATTAGACGATCTACGGAAGATGAAAAGGCCAACACATTGCAGCAAACACAGCAAACATAGCGAACACAGCAAACATAGCAAACACATCTATGGGGCATAATACAGATCAACGCGGAGACTAATGGGGGGAAGAACCAAAGCTGCACCAGAAGGATATTGGAACCCTACTTGTTAAAGGGAGGAGTATTGCCACGTTTAGGTGTACCCCATTGTGAATGAGGCGGACTGACTTTCCTGGGTGCGCCGGGCTGCACTTTTCCTGTACGCCAAGCCGACGAAGACGAGGGATGGGAATATAAAGACTGTGTCATTCGAGTGAACGGATTATTGGTACCGCTACTGCTAACACTCACCTGTCCAATTTGCAACCCTTGCCATCGATTCATGTCTAAGTTGCAAGTTCAGAGCCAGCAATCGTTGTCTTTCAGCTTCAGCTGCTGCAGCAGCTGCAGCTATTTGTCTCTGTTTGCAACCATCACACATGTAGCCAGGTTTTGCTTTCATGGGCACCGGGCCTTTCATGTGGAACAGACGGTTTCGGCACTGCACCTGAAGCTCTCGATACTTTGATGAGTTCACATCGATTTCCCGTATAGCCTTGTTCTCCCCCGAGTATAACGTGCAAGGAAAGAACATACGCATGTTTTGTGGCATTGGACAAACAGGGCCGAAAAGACTGAGACACGGCAGCCCTTGAGAGTTAGTTTGCTGACACTCTGCCTGCTTTGTTGTCGCAATTTGGCACATGCTGACTAGGATTTATGTCTGTTGAGGCGGGGAATGCTGGGTGGTGATTGGTGGACTACAGCAGTAATAGTGTGAATATTTGTTTGAAGGAAAGGAAACCCTGGAGCAAAGTGAAGTGCTTGTATTTTTCGATACACGGGCCAGAGTGAACACCGCAAAGCATTGCCTGCAGAATAGTCGCACAAACTAACGCTGCTGTATTTGTCCTACGGTATAACCGTCAGCGAACGTTGACCAACTCACACTCATGCTCAGCCTCAGAGCATAGCCTCTGCTTTCGTTTATCGAAAAAGCGACCAGAGTAGGCTCTGTACAGCACAAACTCATTACTCCTGAAACGTTGAGCGTGAAATCAGCAAGCATGGTGTTGGACGACGATGTCCGGGCTGTCCACAATTGTCCAACTGTAGGTGTTGTTGGACGAGTCTTCGTGTTTAGTCGTCGAGCAGATTGACCGCTTGACGATCTGCACTCGCCATGGCGACGTTCGAGGCTGGGTCTCACGTCCGACGTTGCGTGTGTTCGACGTTCTACACGCATGCATCGCCCATCTCCGCCTGCAGCTACTGGCCGCTGTATAAAAAGGAGAGCGTTTGGCCATGCTCTCTTTCCTCTCTTCTTTTTACCCAAGCGTCTTGCACCGCTGGCAGCCAAGAAAGCTGTCTGCCATCCTGGTCCAACTACAAATCATATCATCTCTCTTTGAGCATGGCATCAAACACACCAAACCCCCAGGGATCAGTTCCGGAATATTCCAATGGCATGAAACCGGTCTTGCAAGACAAGCTTGCGGATGCCCTTGCCGTGGAGTACGGGATCGCCAATCGAGTGATCGAAATCGTTGGAGCATACAACTACAAGTCCCCATCAAAGAGTGGTCCGCCCAATCCAGTCACCGAGGCAGAACGTCAAGAGATCCTAAACGAGTTGTTCAGACTGCAGCACATGTATCGTGATGTCGAGATTTACTATCGCAATATGCTAAAATCCGGCCGTCACACAGAGGGGAATGCGGTGCCAGCCGAGTCAACATCGCAGTCAGGCGTCTTGAAAGAGAAGGCGCTTACAGCATTTGAAGACTCCGTGAAGGGTGCAACATTACAGGCCACACCAGGCTACCGGTCACGACTGCAGATTTGGCAGGACGTCAGCCTTAAAGGACAGATAAAGGCCCATGAATCAGGGACGAGCACTTGGTTGTGGGAGGCATGCAGTTTCAGCGGGGAAAAAGTCGGACATCTGCCAGCTTGGATGGCAGACTGGAACGACCCGAAGAATTGGGAGCCATACGTTGTTCTAAAGTCTCAGAGTCCAGCAGGCAGCACAAAGGTTGGAGAAGCGCCCTACCCGACAGGAGTTGCTCCCCCTCCCAAAGGCAAAGGCACAGGCACAGGCGTGGTCACGAAGCGTAAGACGGGCAAACCGTATCCTCGGGGTCTCAATTGGACGCAGCCTGGGGGTACGGGTAGCGGTAAAAATGCGTCTTTTAGTGCTTCTACTTGGCAGTCATTCAAGCAGCCAGCAAAGCTCCCCTCTACACAGCCTACAGGACAGCCTGCAAGACCACCTACAGGACACGGGGCTGCATCCATTGCTAGAATACACCCCCCGCAACGACCTGCAATTCCTCCCCCAGGATCACAAGGACGGAGACCCGTCACGACAACCGCACCACACCGACCAGGTATGCAGTCTCGGAATTATTGTGCTCTTCACGCTGATTCTATCAGTCCCAGCCTATGTACTGACGCGCTATCGTCCGTGTCCTCGTTTCACAGGGTCAAGCAACAGTTTACCTCCACAAGGGAGGTCCAGACAAGCTGCCGTCACAGCAAGGAGCGGACAAACTCCTGCTAACCCTAGACAAGCTGCCGTCACAGCAAGGAGCGGACAAACTCCTCCTAAATTTGCTGACAGACGAACGACTCTTGCTCCCGGTCCTTCCGGCTCTGCCCCATTCTCAAATTCAATAGGGAAGAATCCTACATCCAACGGAGCGAGGCGGACGCTTGTTCAGTCATTCAAACCGGAACCTCTGTCAGAAAACCAGGCCAAGATAGTTGTGAGAGCCAATCTCAAGCGTCTTGCAGATTTCAAACCACCCACGCCGACCTCAGCAGCTAGTGCAAGTTCCAGCAACCTGGGCACTCCGGCAAGACAAAGTCAGAATCCTCTACGCATGCAAGGTCTGACTAGACCGCTCATACGCGCGTACTAATCTCAATCCTCAGAGACCTACTCAAGCGCCTTTTTTCTTCGTTTCATTTTCTGTGACCTTCTTCTCCGCCATTCCTGACACCACGTGAGCTCCTAGACCCGACGACTGACTTGTGCCTTTCAATCCCTTCATATCCATTGTAAAGTCTCAGGCGCAAGCTCCGCCAAGCGTATTGGCCCGCGATGTATGTGACTATCCCTACAAAGGCCAATGCGTTTGAACACTATCCCTACCTTGTTTCCTCCTTGTTATCGAAACATTACCCCAAACCTCATGAACATTTCTTCAATAAACGACTGCTCTGCACGCAACAATAAACACAAAGACCAATAACAGCACAGAATTCTGTACAATACTACGGCTTTAGACTAGGCTGATTTGGCTGCCAATTCTAACTTCTCCTACAAGGTTTGTACTATTTGCTTTTAAAGACCCAACATCTGTATACGTTTCATCAAAACGATATGCTATCGCATCCCCAAAACGAAATGCCCTTACGCGTCCCTCAAAACGAATTGCTCTTACGCATCCTCCAAAACGAAATGCTCTATCGCATCTCCCAAAACGAAATGCTCTATCGCATCTCCCAAAACGAAATGCTATACAGGCATGCTTGACAATACTCAGTCATTAAAAAAACTCCCCAAATAGAAAGGATCACAGACGCACGATTCGAGCTTTACATCTCTGGACTTTGTAACTGGACTGAAACTATTACTTTTTTGACTCTTAAACCTGCAAACATTGTATCTCTTTCTAACGCTTTCAAGTTTTCCTTTTCTTTCAGTATGTTCTTTAGCTGCTCAGCCTGTTTTTCTACCTTTACAAACTGTTCATCGATTTTGCAATGTAACTTCATGGTTTTATCTCGTCTGTTCAACGTGCAAGGCTCACCTTTGTGAAACGGACTTTGTTGCAGGCTAAAAGGATGCACTATATCGCTAGACGCTAAATCATCCTCTTTCTAGCGCATAAACGTCAGCTACTAGGCTTCGAGATATGCGGAATTCTTTCAGTCAGGTGGCCCTTGTGGCGACAAAAACATATGGCGTTCCCTCCTCCCGTGTCTTTTCACAGATACATTGCGTATAGGTTTGCTACGATCGCCTATTCAGCTACATTATCTACATGCACGCTTGTCATTATAGCTGCTGAAAGTATCGATGCCGTGCACTTGAGCCCATTTCCACGAGCGACAACAACGAGGCCAAGTCATCAGGCGATATAGGTCAACCACGAGAGAACTTGTTAAAGAACTTGCCAATCTTAGCTCGAGAGGCGGACGAAGCCGTCACTGGTGGTTCAACTGGCGCTTCTTTGACTGCTACTTGCCCCACTTTCTCCTGCATAGTTACCGTTGGGGTATCAATTGGAGGAGGCTTCGGCTCACGAATGACTTGTGAAGCAGTAGGGTTCTGGGTCAAGCTGATAGACAGGTGATGCGTTTCAGGAGCGGCCGGACCTCTCGAAGGAATTCCAGTAACATAATGCGTTTCTTCACTAGAAGCATTAGTTTTTGTGTTTGTCGCATAGACCGTCTCGGTTATCGGCTGCAACGTTGAGCGCGCTGCACGCCCAGCATTAGACAAACTACCAGGAGACTCGTAAGTTGAAGCACTCGATAGGCTTGAGATTGGAGTGAAAGACCGCCGAGATGGCGAGGGAGATGCTGATGGGCTTGCAGGTTCGCGTGAAGTGGATTGATGCCTCGAACCTGTTCCTGCGCGGCCAGTCCGGACAACAGAAGCTGTGGCAATCCCAGCGGCTGAGGCGGCTCCACCTGCATCATCAGCTTGACGTCGACTTTTATCGACGCGCACACGTCTGGAGCTAGTTGATGCCCAATGTTTGCCGGCGGCCCCATCTTCCGACCAAGAACCAGTAGAAGAAGCGACCGATCCGAACGACGAGAGCTGTGACGAAGGGTGTTGGAAAGAAGCACTGGAATTCTGCATTTTTGCTGGAGCAGAAGCAGTCGGATTGCGTTCACCAATGCCGCTTAAAGCCATATCTCTCTCTTTAGCACGCGCGGCGAAGGCTTGTAGTTCGGGATTTCCGTTTGCAAAAGCGTTCTTGAGTTTGTCGGCAAAGCGGCTCTTCGAAGGTGGGGCGGCAGGAGCGGTGACCGGCGGAGAAAGGGCGGATGTGCTGACCGTATGCTGTCGCCCAGATGCAGCATCGCGAGCTGTACCCGGTGTATAAGAAGCCGATGAAGTCAAGGGAGGTTTTGTTGTCTGACTAATTTCACGAGCATACGCTTGCAACGTTTGAGAGGTGTCGACAATGTCCAGGTTGGGACTGTCAGGCGAGCCATTTTCGTCCTGCTTTGCATCAGTGCCTGTAGCGTGTGCTCCTGAACGACTTTGACTGTCCTCGGCGCCCTCTGTCCTTTCCCGATGATGTCCTTTGCCTTTTCTGGCGCCACGCTTTCGCCTCCTTGATCTTTCTTTCGCACAAGCTTCGCTCTCCTGCCCTTGAGCTGCGTCTTGGGATATCTGCCTCTCGGCGAAAACTAAGTCTGTAGTCGCAGTTGGCTGAGCTGAGTCGCCAGTCAAGACCATCTCCGGTGGCTCCCTCTGGTTGTCACTATCAACAGCCTCCAGACTAAGCTTTCCAGCTTCTTCCACCAAACTCCTTGTCAGTGGATCGGGTGCAGAGGCCGGTCCTGCAACTATTGTGGGAATCTGTTGCGCACTATCTGCCTTTTCTGATTCTGCCTTTTCTAATTCTTCCGTGAGATCGTTTGGCAAACCCGTAGAAAGTCTCTTATTCTTTCTACTAGGTGAGCCATCGATAAAGGCATTCGGTCTCTGCAGCTCTACACTGTGTCGAGGAGATCTTGCAGGAGGTGACTGGAAGGCTCTTCCAGCTTCTATGCGTGGAGACTGTCGAACAGTGTGTACAATCTGTCTTGTCGATTCACTGATGCTCGCTCTTCGTGATCCTTCGCCCATGTATCTGACCAGTTTCGTTGCCCATCTTCCAAATTCACCAGCCGTGACTCGGACGTTCCTTGGCATACCGCGCCGCATTGTGAACGGGGTGGCAGTCGCTACTGAAGAAGGTAGCGGAACATCATCTCTCATACTCTCAGGCGATGAGTCCATATCTTCAACGTCGCAAAACACACGATTGGCTAAGAAAGTTGCGACTTCAGCTCCGATGCCTTCAAAGCGTGTTTCGAGGAAGTGAATGGGATCCCGTCGAAAAGCATAGAAATCTGGGTCATCGAGTGTCGGATCTGCCCATGGACATCGGTGGAAGAGTAAATTGAGTAAGACGATACCCAATGACCAAACATCAGCTCCTTTCGGCTCATAAGAAGGCATCAGATTGTTTCGACATTCTGTCAGGGATGGTTGTCAGCATCTACGGACAACACGTAACGTGGGTGCCAGGATTACTGACCATAAGCCATATAAGGTTTACTGCCGCAATCAAAGTCTTCACATCTTTCATCCGTGGTGCCTAAACCCCAATCTGTAATCTTGATGACGACTTTTCCAGCACTGCCTAATTCCGCTCTGTTATCGACGATGATGATATTCTCCGGCTTAATGTCACGATGAGAAACGCCAGCATCATGGCAAGCTTGCAGAGCTTCACACATTTGTACGAACATACGACTAATCAGTCTCAGTCTTCTTCTTGAAAGAAGTGCCGTATCAGCATTTGCAGATAGGAGTGAAGGGGAAGGCGGAGTTGATTCTTGTTTATCTGCCATTTCTCTTTCGAATGAAGTGCTAAAACGAGGTGATTGACCAAGTGGCGGACTGGGAGCAGCAGAAGCTAGTCCTCCGCCATGATGATGCCATGTCCTGTGCATGATAGATGGAGGGGCTATAGGTGCTCTGCTAGTGCTGATGCGCGAAGGGGCACGCGACGGATCGAGCTCGATATCGTCGTGATCTCGGGCTTGTTCAAGCCAGAAGAAAAGATCCTGCCCAGGACAATATTCAAGCACAAGAAAGAGCCAAGCTGGGGTCTCCATGGCCTTGAAAGGTTTGTAAAAGGCGCATCAGCTCACTGTCAGCTAGTCACGAGGCGAATCGATAACGCAAGGCACCTACCCTGTGCAGAGCTACCACATTAGGATGATCAGGCAATGCTCTGTGTAGCGTAGCCTCAAATTTCTGCACTCTGATCTGTTCATCAGTTAAATTCCTCTTGCTTAGACATTTGAGCGCAAATTCTCGCCCATAGATAATCTTGTCGTGTATCATAGTACCATCACCGTCTTCGTCCTGATGAGGAAAGAGCTCTTGCTCGCCACTTTCGTGCTCAGGTTCGTACAGCACCTCTTTGACCAGGTAAACGATTGCATATGAGCCGTAGCCTAATTGGCGGACGACTTCAAATTGAATGCCATCATCTGGTGACCTAAATGGTGAATTAGGGGTAGATGCAGATGGCGATGTGACGGATTCGATCAGAGCATCAATAATGGGAAATCCTTCATGAGTAAGCCCAATTCCAAGTCTATCTCCCTCTTGCAGAGAATTCAAATCTTGTTCCGTCCAGAAATCATGTGGTTGTAAATTTGATCCTCCACTATAATCATCTTCAGCAAGGTTCCCAATAGCCTCTTGACCTTCATTAAGATTGCGTAAATGTCGCTGTTCATCTTCGTCTTTGATATGATCTGGGAAGAGAGTAATATCTCGCCTATCTACAAAAGTTTTTTCTGCATATTCATCATAATCTTCATCGTACGAATCGTTTCTTCTCGCTCCGCCAATAGCAATAGGCTTTGGTGAAGCATGCAAACCTCCTGACCATATTCCATGCTCATTGTCTGGGCTATACAAGTCTCTCCTGATTGAAAGATTCGAGCTGTTACGATGGCGAGCGTTGAAATTATTTTCAGTCAAATACGAACGATTTCGAGGTGTAGGCGAAACAGCTCTATAAGTGCGGTTATTCTGCTCTTCCCAAGAAGGGACTTCATCAACATCATCAAGATGCCAAGGCCTATTGCCGTCTCCTCTGTTTGAAGAAAGCGAGAGGACTGAAGCAGACCGATTTGTACTGCTAATAACCGAAGCGAAATCTTCAAAGGAACCAGATCTCGAGTGACCCCTTAATGAGGGTGATCTAACTCTTGTAACATGATTGACGCCTTCCAAGAATGTCTGTAGAGTTGCAATTGAAGGTCGGCGACTTGGATTTCTAGATGATGCTGCCGATGAAGCGTAGGGATTCAAAGTAGAAGAAGCCAACGAAGCACTCGAGCCCGCGGGTCGTGAATATTGAGATAGCGATGAGGCCGTTTGATGTCTCTGTGGAAGTGTACTCGTATTTTGCAAATGTGGCTGTTGCCCTTGCTGTTGCTGCTGCTGCTGCTGCTGCTGCTGCTGCTGTACAGCCGAATGGAAAGCATAAGAAAGAGAATTTGTAGTATTTGAAGCAGTGTAGGCGAAAGCGCTAGAAGCAACAGAGTCTGGACTAGACGCTCTGTTGAAAGGGTTATAAGAATAAGCTGAAGACGAAGAAACTCCCGAGTTTGCGTTTGAGAATAGAGAAGATGTACTAGGTGGAGGCGGTGATCGGGTTGCTGATCTGCCCGGTAGCATTGTAGTCGAAATGACAGGTGGCCTTGATTCTCTAGACCATGGTTCGGATGGATAAGTCGATGTAGAAGTAGAGTACAATGATGATTGTTGGTGTAATGAAGGTCGCTCATTACCGGAACTTGAGGATGTCGAATCGGTATTGGGGTAAGTCAGAGGAGGGCGAGCCGTTGGCAATCCAGGGGACGGGAAAACCGGACTTTCAAGACTTCCTGCATTTGCATTGTAGTTCGTGGTGATAATGGATCTGGGCGATGTCACGGTAGCGAGCCTAGAATGCAAGCGGGGCGAAGATTGCAAAGAGTGGGTGGTATAGTTGGAGTTGGAGCTGGATGCGGAGGGACCGTTGTGTGAGGGTGATGAAGTTGAGGAAGGCGGTGGTAGAGAATGATGCGAGTTCTGATGCTGGTGTTTGCCTGTAAAATGGCTTCCATCGGCAAAGGAGTAGGAAGAAGGCGTGAAAGCCGGGCTGAAGAGGAGGGAATTAGAAACGGGCGATGACGGCGTTACTGGAGGAGGACTTGTGAGTGCAGCTGAAGAAGCAGAGATGGCCAGACTTGACATCCGGGGACTGTGTTTGCTGGGCGACGCTGTTCCTGCGATTCCTCCTCCTCCTCCGCCTGCTGCTGCTGCTGCTGCTGCTGTACTGCTGTTCGGATAATGCGGCAGGGATAGATTGTCAAACGAGGGCGACACCGGGGAGTGGGCAGGGGATGGAGAAGCCGAGGAGGAAGCGACAGAAGCACCAGCTGAGCCATGCAGTCGTTGCAGCTGAGCTGGCTTCGGCGGGATGCCAGCCTGCAGTTGATGATGGAGTTGCCGGTTCGAGAGACGCGGTGAAGGCGATGAGCGGTTGCTGTTCGGGTCTGTCGTGATAAAGCGGGAGTTAGCTCTACGGAATTGCAAGCAGAAAGAGATGTATCTCACTGCTCATGCTCAGGCTGCCACTGGATGGCGAGCGCTGCTGGAACTGCTGTTCGGAGCTGGCTGCTGGTTGAGCTGTGCTGCTGACGCTGATGACTTCAAAGCGGCTTGCAGGACTTGGGGGCGGAGAGAGCGCTATCATGGGCGACTGATGCAGCGTTCTGCTTTCCTCACGACTGTCCTGTCTGTATTACTGTGCTTTGGGTTCTTGGATGTATCGACTTGCTTAACTGCCTGCTTGCCCTGTCACCGAATGCAGCGACAAGTATGTACCGTGTGGAAAGAGATAAGCAGAACACAAGCCGGGGGAATAGCAAGACCAGCTTGTTCGAGGATACATTGACTGCGGTGGTAGATGGGTTAGGTACGACTAGAGCATGCTGCTGGACCAGGTGTAGGGCCGGGATGTATATAGTGCTATGCAGCCTGGATAGAATGAGCTGGAATTGGATGGATGGATGCACCGCCAGAGATGAGAGCGACGGGGCCACCCGCTGCAGCAGGGCGATGATGTGTGTTGATGGATGTCGATGGTCCTGCAGGACGGAGGAGATGAGTGACTGGCACCAGTCGCGGTGGTGGTGCAGAAGCAAGTTGCTCTCACAGCATGGCGTATGGCTCTGCACATGATCGTCCATGTGCTGCTGGTGTGGCTGCGAAGTGATTACAAGGATAAGAGAATGCGACTTTCCAGGACTGGTGTATATACAGCGTGTCATTCATCGGTTCTGCATCATCATACTGGAAGCTGTAACATCCTCGGCCATACAGATTTCAATACTGCTGCAGTGGCAAACGGGCGAAGCCAAGCTTAAGAACTCCGACTTATGGTATGTTATGACAGAGTTCTATCTCTCTTCGTAGTCTGGGCTGTTCGAATGGACAGCGAGCATGTTATATTGCCAAAGCTGACCTCCTGCGTGAAGAGTCTGAGTCGTGCTTCTCTACTCGTCTCTTCTCTTCGCTACTTCTCCGAACGTCCCGCCCGCCGACTGATCCGCCGGAAGCACGTGATCAAACAGGTTAGCGACTTCCCCGCCAACAATGCCACAGCTGTAGCACCGAAGAGAAAAAGAAGCTTTGCTAGGCAGTCAATACATGCACATGCGCATGCTGGTACTGCACCACAAAGCAACCGAGGGTGTGCTGCAAAGACTGTGACTTGAACACAGTCTTGAATGACATAGCTGTAGGAGAATAACATACCGCTGAGGAAACCAACGACAAGTCAGACATCTCTTACGGAGCTCGTGGGTCTGGCATATGCTAATGTCACCACGACGATCTCTACTCCTCAAGCACTCAGCCGCACCGATAGCCTGCCCTGACTGTTCGGTAAGAGGTAAATATGCGTAAGATGTCCATTTCCAGTCATTTCCAATATCAGACATAGTGCTCTGAGTGCCACAGTAGCTTGCCCTTTCACTTGCCTTCCTGCAGAAGGCTGTTGAATGGCGTTCAATCCGATTACACTCCGTGATTCCCAACTAGGGCTTTGCAGCTCTGTTTCTAGTTCTTTGGAGATTTGGGCAGGAGGCGGAGGCGGAAGAGATCGTCGCGCGGTGTGTAATGGATTCAGCCCCTATGCATCTCTCTGATGACTGGCGTTGCCCTTGCCAGAGCAAGCGAGCTTGACGACGGGTGCTGCACCCGTAACATCTGCCGACATCCGTGACAGGTATATCTAAGATGCTGCGCATATACAGGGAGATTCAGCTGCGTTTGATGATAGTTGTACATCTGCTCGTTATGGACTACAGCATGTTTTGGAGTTTTGCGCTGATCTTTGAAAGTTAGAGGACCACCGGATTGGAAAGGGCCATACGGACAGTTCAGGTATAACAGCGGTTGTTCAATTCTGATTGGGCCTTTTCCTGTTTGTACGCCTGCATTGTGAAGGGCTGTGATACTGGAACATCCTCCCTTGCGAGGATCTATGCAGCTAAACGTTAAGTAGATGGGCCTACACATGCCTTATGAATAAGAGCCTTCAGCTGAGCTGATAATCGCCTTGAAGTGCTGTTAGGATCGATGGGACGATAGCAGAGCTAACGTGGTACATCATGTACTCACTACTGTATAGGTGGGCTGTGTGTTGGACTAGGGGCTGTGTGGATGGGTACTCTAGCTTTGCTCATGAAACGCCAATCAGTAAACTGAAAGCTGGTAAGTATAGATCTTGACCTAAAGTGGTGTGCAAGCGACAGCTCCACACTGAGGGTGAGTCAAGAATAGCAACCCCAGGTTTTGTCTGGCAACACTGTTCGGGAGAGGTCCAGAGTCCAATATAGGCGTGATATTACAAGCGGTTTACAGAGAGAGTTGCACAGCATTAATCGGAGCTGGCACATCCACGGCATCCACAATTCTATTCCGAAGAATCAGCTACGGGCATGTAGACGGAGTACTAGAGAAACACATACCTTGCACTCCACGACGACTCCTTTTCTTAACTGAGCTTTTGGTATACGGCAGATGCACGTTGAATCTTCAAAGCTGTTTGCCTGTGATGGAAATGACGGAGAGTCAGTATGACTGTCGTACAAGACAGGACTGTTTGCGATCAAACTCACATTCGTTTGAATACACCTTAAACAGCAGAGCTTTTCATATCCTTGTTTCCTCCATTTTGCGATGAGGCTGTTCGTAGATGAGGAACGGAGGGAACGAATGCAGGGAGACAAAGTCAGGCGGCAGCAGAAGGAGAAGGCAAAAGTTGAGTATATAAGTATAGACTCTGCGAAGAAGGACGGCTGAACACTAAACTTCGTCCTCGCCACTCACTTTACATCTGCATACTTCTCGTCACAAAGCCATTCATACAGTTCATCGCTTATAGCTTCACGTTTGTAGTACAGCTCATATATCCATCTTGTACGTGTGTGATTTATTCGGATAATAGGCCAGATAGACTCGTCTATCCGTTTTCCTTCGTGCGATTCTGTTTCAGCGTCTCGCATCTGGCGTTGATATTCATCGAGCTGTCAAGTCGAGGTGGTAATAAGCCAGACCATCAGGCAGTAGCAGCAGTAAGCAATACGATTGAATATGCAGCGACCTGGATTCGTGGCTGCTGATACTCACCACTTCCTCCAGCTCGTCGAACCCTTCAGGGGGCGCTTTCGTGCGTGAAGTCTTGATCTTTGGCATGTCTACACCGCGCTCTTCAGCAGTATGAAAGTATGCAGGGAGATAGCGTGCTGCTTGTCTGCCGTGTCGAGCGTGAGATGCGCTTCTTGCTGTTGTGCAGAAGAAAAGCCACAAGTGAGCGCCACTTGCAGCCTCTCGTTCTCTCTTCCACTTCGACTACGGGCTCAGAATGATAAAGTCTGCATTAGATGACGGGACTCTGCTGCAACAAGCGTAATACGTCTGCTTGCACAGGCTGCATTGCCGGCCTGCCTTGAACACAATAATGCTCGGTCCCAGCTGTCCTACAACCTGCAAGACTATACTATCTGATGAAATGACACAAATCCGCAAGGTGAGCAGGACTCGCTTTCAAGACCACTTCAGCAATTTTCTTTCCATATCCCCTCCTACACCTCTGATGACAACTCTTGGAAAGGTATAACAATCGCTCGAGGCCTTCCAGGGGGTACTTCTGTCGAGATTGCACAACAGTTGCCGCAGGAGACCTCGTATCATGAATATATACTCGGTAGCCCGGTAGCTTTGTTAGGTCAGACAGAATTTCCATCAGAATGCTAACTGGCGCAGCGTATACGCTCCCAGGATGCAGTCTGGCTGGAAGGCCGAAATGAAGATGAATCAAGGCCAGATCTGAAATAGTCAAGCAGCGCATTCCACCTCCGCCCATACTGCACTTCATCGCATGCGTTCCTCATGGCTGACTCGCTCCTCTATCTTCTCTCTATACAATAGGTCGCTGAGTGCAGGCTGCGTTGTATGCTCATCAAAGACCGATTGAGAGGGGGTATGCATTCACCTTGCATTTTAACTTGACAATCTACAATTAGGTTACAAGAGCTACACATACAGAGAACATTATTACCATGGTTTACAATTGTGACTGCCTCTGAAAGCCTGTCAGATTAACTTCTTGTATACTCGCTCCCCAATCCTTATGCCTTGGAGGTAGGGTGTGTTGGCTGTTGAGGTGGAGTGCCAGCTACTCCTGAAGTTCCATCTTCAGGCTTAGGAGGTGCTGGAATTATGAAAGGGGTCAGCATATTTGAAGAGAAGGGGCCACGTTGAATAGCTTCTCTACTCACGCTGCACACCTGCCCACATGCTGAAAAAGTTAACAACAGAACTTTGCATTTGTTCCATTTGTTTTTTCCTCTCTTCTTCCATAGCTTTTTCAATTTCTTCTTTATGTTCAGACCAATATTTTTGTTCTTCTAAATAAGCTTTTTGACTTAATTCTCTGAAGTTTTCTAAAGCTGTTTTAGGTGGTCCTCCTTCAATTTTTCCAGTTGTAGTTGAACTACCTCCTAATCCAAACATTGAAGCAAAACCACCTGATAATTTACCTTTATTCTTCTTTTGTTCTTCTTCCCATTCTTTGATCAATTGTGCTTTTTGCTCTCTTTCAACTTCTGCCCAAGCTGTTGGTATATGCTTGTCTGCGTACTTCTTGAGTACTGGCCTAACGTCTGGAACATGATAGAAGGCGATGGCCTCAAGGAATGGGATCATGCCAATCAGATCGGTGTCGTTTCTGTTGCCATTCCACTTCGGCACTTGATAGGCGTTCTCAGGCTGCAGTTGGAAATGCTCCGGATTGGTATCTAGCATGATAACCTTGCTAAGATCCCTGCCGAGGTAAGACAGGTCTTTCACGATAGACTTGTTGTGATATCGCGTAGAGTCTCGGAAAAGCTTATAGAGGATATAGATCATGTGTGGATCTAGCTTGTCGACGATAGGAATAGCAGTGTAAGCTGGTTGGGATGTGAAAAGGACAATCTCGTAGAATTGTGATAGATACGCCAGGAAATAGTCTACTCCCGGTCGCTTTGCTGTTCTCCAGCCATGCTCTCTGTCCCATTGCGAGTGAATCAGTAAATCGTCCAAACTGATGACCAATGTGTATGGTTTTTGATGCGGAGGTGGTAGTGGATCTGGAAGTAGAGGATCCCAGGCTGGCTTGTTGAAGTACTAGGAAGCGTCGAAGGGAGGACACTGTCAGTCGGACCAGCATACAAGAGCGGTTCTTCAGTGACACTCACATCCAACGTATCCATAAACCTGGCACGCCCTCTCTGCCACCGTCCAATTAGACCAGCTTCTTCAGTGACATCCCTACCCAATCTTTCTTTTTCCTTCTCGCTGTCCCATTCTCTGCCCATATGCCAAGCAACGACGCCAGCACCGACCAGAGTGCTTGCCATTGCAACTCTTCCATACATGCGTCTTTTTCGCTCAATGCTAGAGAGTGAACGTTTGCTATCCTTTGCACGTGCGCCTGTTCTGCGAGCTTCTTCGGCTGACATGGGAACTTCTGTCGCATCGAGGTATTGAGAAGCCAGGCCAGTCAATGGAGCAACGTCTTTGCCTGTCGACCTTGATGGAGCAATAGTCTTCTCAGACGGTGCAGCAGATGCATCCGAGGCTGCTTCGTCAACTGCTTTTGCTGTTGCAGAGGCACCATCATTTTGTCCAAAAGTTTCAGTCGTTGCTTGGCCGGGTACGTTGGGAGAGTCCTTGAAGCGGTCGGGATCAGCAATGGGGCTTTCGCTGTTGGGATTCTTGGTGACTGGCTTGCCGATGCTGCTTGATGCTGATGATGATGAAGGCGACGAGCTGGATGAAGCGGAAGTCGATGATGATGATGACCCTCCTACAGAGGACGACGAGGGCGGAGTTGGGGGTTGGCCTGCTTTTGAAGCGAAGCCTTGACGGAGAGTCTGATGCGAGAGCGAGAAGACAGTCGTGCTGGATGGCTGCAGACCCCCGGAGCTCGCTGTCGCTGTCGATGTCGATGATGCCTGCTTCAAGGCCTTGTTGGCCACTCTGAAGGCTGCTCGCATGATGGCTGTACGCTGCCGTGGCAGGAATGGCAGAGATGGACTGGCAATGTAGTCCGTAAGACAGTCAGTTGTCCCTGCAGCAGCCGGCCTCTTGCTCTCACTGTCTCGTCTGCGTGTGTCGTCGAAAGCAGAGAAGCATGCTTCTATTCTGATTTCATGGAAATTTCTCAGAGTCCAGCAGCCACCGCATCTCTCTTCTGCTCTAAACACCGACAAGCAAGCAATACAAGCAACGATGGCTCTATCATTGTCCGCAGAGAACAAGGCGAGTGGCATAACTTGATCTTGTCCCACCTTCCATGCTGACGCTTGTCTTGGTGATGCGATCAGGCGAGAGTTCTACAGGTGATTCATGAAGACACGACAATCTGTTACGATGATACTCTACTGACACTATCCCGCTATCCATCACTGGACAGACCATCGAAGTCGGAAAGACTGTCGTACACTGGGCTTGGATCCCTGCAATACTCTACTTTGGCCTGCAAAGCACAAGTCCTAGACCTTCTATCGTCAGGTACGTCAAATTAGTGACTTGTAAGCCTGCAACAAGCTGACTCTCGACTATGATCAGGCTCATTAGCCCACTGGCATAAGTACAACTTCAGTCACGTCGAATGACTTGCAACGTTCAGCACTTTCCATAACCCTGTATATCACACTTCCGAATTGTCTGCCAGCCTTCGTGTGTGGCATATAGCAATAAAGCGCAGCAGTGCACACAACTCCTGCAATTCGACATGTCGTATAAACAGCAAGCGGAAGTGAATGAGGAGTATCAAGAAGTGCAAGTCATTACAGGCTTGTATGGACATGCAAGCAACTAAGGCGCCACTGTTTTCGGATCACTCCTCCTGAGATCAGCCATGCAAGGATGTCTCCAACAGTCTTGCTGGCATCTCTCCAGTTCGGACTAGCTGACCACTACGACTCCATTTGTCTCGACCAAACTGAGAAAAAGTCGAGAGAATTTGCAGGGGCGACGTGCCTATCCGGCATAAATCGTTCAAGCCTTACTGCGGTCTGGAGCAGTGTTTACAAATGCTACATAAATTGTGCTCTAAGGCTTCACACCTACACTTGTGTTGATGATTCTCTATGTAAATTCCGCTGTCATCCCAAACTGTGATGCCGGAGTGCAGCAACCCAATGTAATTGGCACACTAAGTCTTGTCGGACGACGCCTCTTGGATTGCGTTGAGTAGTAGCTGCGCCTGTTTCTGGCCTGTTATAAGGGGTCCATGCACGGTCGCCTAGGAGAGATGTCCTCGTGAGCTGAGTGCTACACGTGAAGAGGAAAGTAATAAGATTTTGAGAGCTCACGTAGTGATCAGGATCAGTAGCTTCGCCAGCGAAGAAAAGTCTGCTATCCCAAGCCGGTCTCGCGAGCTCGGCATAGTCGTACGGTGTTGGTACTGGTGCTTCTCCTTTCTTTGCAGGCCTAATGTATGAATAGCTGCCACAGGAATACGGGTCGTTCAGCCATCTGGTAGCGATAAGACTTTTAGGACCCTCTCCATTTTTCGGGAATTCTGCCTCATTGCCAAAGTGATGTTTTAAAACAGCATGTATACCATTTTTTATCTCTTCATCAGACAATTTTTCCATTTCAGCTCCAGTATTTGCACCTAAATAGAAAACTAAGGTATTTGTTCCAGTAATAGGTTTATAATTTTGTGCAAATAATGCTCTTGAGCTCAAAAGAGGTAAAAAAGCTTTTGATGCTTCTGAAGGAAGAAAAGATAAAAAAGTTTGTTTTTCTGGCCAGAAACATTTATCATATGTTACTATAATCTTGTTTAATAAACCCATTTGAATCCTTTGAATGGCTTCTTTGCGACGAAATGATAGAGGAGGTGAAAATTCGGGAGGGCGCTGTTGTAGGACTCCTAAAGGTAGTGTACAGACAGCGTATTCTGCTGAGTAAGAATTCAGACTGTCCTTCTGACCTTCTATTGAATTACCAGACTTGGTCTGTACTGTAATGCGCTCCGAATCTTCGTCATAGCTTATCGAAACAACTTCTTCGCCTAACTTGATTTGCGAGCTTTTGTGATTCTCGATGGTCTTGGCGAGGGGTTTATATATGCCTTTGTAACCGTCTACTATAGTAGCATCACCGCCGGAGTAGGTAACATCGGCCTGCCAGTATTTGAGCGAGACGTCCCTAAAATCAGCTCCCGTCCATCCGTCCCATGAGCCAACCATTTGTTTAGCGTATGTCTTTTCCTCTTCACTTTTCAGCCCATCAAAGAGTGTAGATTTAGTTTCGTCTAAAACAAAGTCTGACAATGCTTCTGTATCTGAAGGATATCCATCCGTTCGCTCTTGAGCGTATTCAACAGAGGTCGAAAATGCAGTCCGCATTGAATTGAAAGCTAGACGCTCGCTCAACTCTTGTGACAGAGGAGGACCTTCCCTCGACCATATCAGATTGACCGATGGCTCAGGTCCAGCCGTCGAGCCTGGGTTGAAGAGCTTGAGTTTGTGCTCTTTAGCGAGCTTTGCTAGGGGATTGCCAGCGAGTCCATGTATGAAGCTGCGAAGGAAGATCAGTATTGTATTTAAAGGGAATCAAGGTGAAAGCGCAGCTAGGATCACCTCGCTCCCAAGTCGAAACGTGCATTGAGGTTGGGATCCACATAGGTATGTGTACGACCACCGATGCGATCTCTCGCTTCAAGGACCAGCACGTTGTGACCGGCTTTAACGAGGTCAGAAGCACACGCTAATCCAGACACGCCTGCTCCGATAACGATCTTGGTTGTCCAATGGTGGATGTACCGATATAGTGTGGTTTTAGCAAGTCAGTTGCCGATGACGGTGGCAACACCAGTACCCGAACAAGGAGTGTCAGTGACAATGACCAAGAAGCTTAACACAGAGCAACCTACAACTTTCGGCGTCATCGTGGCCGGTGCTGCAGGGGACAGCGATGCAGCTATAGCCTGCAGTATGCCCATTGCATTGATGCTGGCTGATGAATGCTAATGATCGGCGTTAGGGTGAGATGAAGAAGTGGTACCAGAGCAGGAAATACTCTTTCCTTATCGTCGACTGGCAGAAAGACCATCGAATGCTTGAGACGAACAACGAGTTTATCAAAGAAGGAAGTGCAAGCAATCAGAAGCCTGGGTCCACAGGCTGCACACCACTCTCGTCGGCGGCCAAGATACATGACGAGCTTACCGAACTGAAGGCATCCATCACAAACTAGCTGCTATACGAGGGAAGTCCTTTGGGCAGTATTTCGAGGTGCTGACGACCATACTAATCCGAGATGGCTCTCTACGTCGCTATCGACTGGAGCAAGGCCACAGCCCCATTTGACGAGTGCAGGTATGGCTATGACGAGGCGTATAGGGATTCCATCATTGCCTTGGCCGACACATGAACTGCCCTATGCTACAATACCATCGTCATTAGAGCGTGAGGACAGGCCACTCCCTCACTCATTCGCCCGCATAATCTCCCCGTCCGACAACCACTAAGACAACGGCCACGAGTGTGTTGCTTGAGCGCCATGACGCTATCGACTTGCAAAGCGGAATTTCATATACGATGCCAGTGCTGATCTGGGCGCGAGGAATAACTTGGCCTATCCAAAGGCGGCTTATCTCCTCTGGTCAGTAAGCTCGACAAGCTCCAGCAAATGCGGAGTGAAGGTGGCAAGGCTTACAACTACGGCATCAAACACTCTGTTGCTGCGGTGAATGGCCCGGAAGAGCAATATAACGCGCGTTCCCGATGATACCCGTTCTCAGACAGGGATCAAGCTGTCCTTAGCTTTCCCACAGCTTGTTTTGGCATTCGATGAAACTGGTCTAATTCATGCAATCTTCGTTCTTGTTTCGCCCATGCAGTTCTTGCTATCTTAGTGATCAATTCTGTACTCCATAGCTCGTTGTCTGTCGCCTGATAGGCCGCTTCTTCTTGAAACCGCTTGACAGTCCCTCGTTACTAGTAGTTGCACGTGCCCGACTATTGAGAGCAGTAGTGCGTCAGAATTTCGGAATAGCAACCGCTTTCCTTTCCTCCGTCGGATACTGCACAGAGGAGTGGGTCATGGCAGCGTCCTCTCATGGCCAATGACAGTGCCAGGGAGACGTCCTTGAAGCAGAGTGCAACCAACGGCAGCCAGCGCGGATGGGCGAACAATAATGGCAGGAGAAAGCATCGCTGGACAGCTTCCAGCAGCAGCAGCAGCGTCGATGATGCAGGAACCATGTCGCAAGACCTGCCTCGGTACGCTCACTCCAAGCAGCTTCGCAAGCGTGCCATGAGCCGCGGACTCTTCGGCTACAAGCTGTTCCCAGCAAAGCAGGCGCGTCCAAGATGGCTCACTGCGCTGGTCGCCCTGCTTATCCTGGCAGTACTGTACAAGCGAGCTACATGGATATCCACTGTACAGACAGCTTCGGACAATCATCCTGCAGCAGATGGTTCTTTGATAACCGAACCGCACCAAGTTTCCATGTTGGACATCAACCCGAGGCCGATTAGGAGGGTCTCATCAGGGAGGAAAGACGAACGATACATGGCTTACTTTCCTCATAGTGTGAGAGGCGTACATTAAGTAACGCCTATTCTGGTCTCAGAGCTTACATCCTTTTGGCTGCTCAGGGCTACCATAATCAACGCATATCGCTCGAGAACGCCCTCGTCATGGCCAAAATGCTCGACCGTACGCTACTAGTTCCACCAGTATGGTTAAGCCATTCAATCCCGTACATCGCATTCGATAAGATGTACCATCGAGTCATGGAGGCCCGTAAAGATGGCCTTGAGCATTGCAAAGATGTTAAATGGCCGAATCTAATACCCCACGAATGCCTCGGAGGATATTGGGATTACACCGTCGTTTCTTGGGACTTTCTGGTCGATCTTGAGAGGATTGGCAAGACACAACCCCTCATTGAGAGATGGGATATGAGCTACAAATGGCTCGAAGATAACCTTGGCATTGATGTAAAGAAGGATATGGTGAAAATCAAAGACTCGACCTTGTACCAATATAGGATATATGACTCGGAGAAAGACACTACTCCTTTAGAGAAGTACAAATCCAGATTAGACATCTCACAGCTTCAGAAGGAGTATGCAGACGTCAAGCTGCTCCATTTCGGTACTCTCTTCGGCACGACCCGAGTACACCTCCTGGACAAGGAGAATTATGCAATAAGATCATTAGCCAGGTCAAGCATGGTATTCAAGAATGAATATCTAGATAAAGTCTCAAATACGATAAAGGAACGACTAGGGGGCGATATGGCTTATTTTGGTATCCACCTACGAGTGGGTGATGGCGTTTTCCGCGACAATGCAAGTAGCAATTCGGAAAGATTGTTTCTGGAGCTATGCGAAAAGAAGATTGGTATCAGTTCAGCTGTTCTCGAAAGGGTAGCAAGTTCAGCTCGGCAAGAGACAGGTCGCATGGTCCCGCGGAGTAAAACGATTCAATCCGTTCTTGAACATCCAAATGTCACAATTACTGATGAACTAGATAAGTTGTCTCAAGACAACTACCAAGTCAAACGCGCAAACAAAGTCAAGGACAAACGGAAAATCAAGGAGGATCCGCATCTCTCCCTGCCTCCGCTCAAGCACATAATGACCTTGGAGAACTCGCCATTACACAAGTCTGTCCATTGCCGAAAGCCGCTGTATACCGAAAGAGAATTACTTCTTCTGAATACACCTATATTCCTCGCTACGGATAGTAGTATACCGGATAAAGATCCTGCTCTGAAGATCTTTTTCGATACTTTTCCTTGCATATTCACCCTCTCGGATTTCTCCTCGCCTAAACCGACTTCTCTGCATAGTGAACCTATACAAGCATTTGAAGAGCTCAATCAGCTTCGAAATAGAGATGATGGTGTGCCACTCGCTAAATTCTTCTATCCCCTCATAGACGCTATGGTGGCAGCGAAGGGACGCGATATGCTCGGTACGCCAGGAGTGAGTCAATAAATCCCTTGCGACATTGACAGTGTCTTCTTCTCTAAATGGTCTCGGTTGCGCAGAGCACATTTAGTCAGTTTGCTGTGGATGTCTTACATCGTGTATATCATGATTGGCCTGTACGTTCTCACACAAGTCCTTTCGGTGATTCCCTTGTCCTGACTTTGGTACTTACAGATCATAGAGCGAGGATGATAGTCGTATCGTTTGCGACATACAAAGTGTTCCAACATAGAGATCTGTACAAGAAGGGTATCTTGTTCTCGAGGGCCGGGCGGGTTTAAGATAGATAGCCTGTATAAGAGATATACATCTTGTGTCGGAGGACTGTATCGCGTAATAACCCAAGATAAAAGATGATGCGTAGACTGCATAGCAGAGTCCTACACTGAACTTGTGCATGTATACTTTTCGCCACCTTCGCTGAGCTTGACACTTGCCTGCTAGTAGATGATATGCTTGCTTCGTACTCCACTCGAGAAGCGCAAAAGACGGCAGCAAGGGCACGTATCAGGACGCAGTCGTGCAGCAAGGACAAGACGGTAGTGCAATTGGGCCGCTCCAATAGCCCTCGCTGCAATGTCCATCGACGCGACAGGCTCGCCGTCACTGCGCGACAAGCAGGTCGCCTCGCTGGTCTCGCTGCTCAACTTCAACCAGCCTCCAGCGGCATCGTCGTCGTCGAGTCATGCGAATGGATCAGGTCCGCTTGCTGGCTTGTCCAGCGATGCTGCTCTCAATGCGCCATTGCCGACGTGGAAGGTCCTCATTCTCGACCAGCGGGCGCAGGATGTGATAGCGACGACGCTGAGAGTGCAGGACCTGAGAGATAACGGCGTGACTCTGCATTTGTAAGAATCGTATTCTGGGTACTACTGTTCGTTCTGCAGGCTAAGTGAGCCTGCCTGTCTTCAGACAACTGCACTCAGACAGACCTCCGCTGCCAGATGTGCCTGCGGTGTACTTTGTGTCTCCGACAGCCGAGAACATCAAGCGCATAGCAGAGGTATGTCGGCATAAGCTTATACATTGCTTCTGACCTTGCTCATCCGTCATTCGCGTGCCTCGTTATCAGGACCTTTCCAAGAATCTCTACGAATCTACCTACGTCAACTTCACGAGCGTTCTCCCGCGCGCTCTTCTCGAAGACTTCGCAGCAGCAGTAGCGCAATCCAACTCTGTAGAATTTGTAGAACAAGTCTATGACCAAAATCTGGACTTTGTGGTCCTCGAGCCCACACTCTTTTCCCTTCTCCCTCCCCCCACTACCGCCTCAACACCTCAACCTACAAAACGCATACAGGATGCCCAGCCTTCAGCCTCGTCATCTACTTCAAGAACAATATATGAAATGTTGAACGATCCAAAAGCCACTGAAAATGATGTTGAAGAAGTAGTGGATCGTGTCGCATTGGGATTAATGAATGTTATCGCCACTTTGGGTCAAGTGCCTATCATTCGGTGTCCTAGAGGCAACGCTGCGGAGATGGTAGCCCATAAGCTTGATGCTCGACTGCGAGATCAGGTGCATTCTCGAACGCAAAACGCTTTCAATGAAACTAGCTCGTCTTCTTCGTTCTCGAGACCAGGTGAATACTACAATCAACGAGATCGATCTAATATCGGACTGATGTTGTCCTTTGCAGTCCTTATTCTGCTTGACAGGAACCTGGACTTGATCCCTATGGTCGCACATTCGTGGTCATATCAGGCTTTGGTTAGTGATGTGCTTGACATAAAGCTGAACAGAGTGGCTGTAGATGTAGGTGTTATCGTTCCGATGGGCCACTTTGCTTCGCTTACACGTGAGAGATGCAGACACCCGAACAAGGCAAGATCAAGAAACGCACATATGATCTCGATTCAAAGGATTTCTTCTGGTCGAAGAATGGAGCATCACCTTTCCCTCAAGTAGCGGAAGAGATTGATTTCGAGTTGAACAAATATAAGACGGACGCAGCTGAGATTACACGTACAACTGGAGTTGGAGACTTGAGTGATATTTCGCAAATGGACCTCACCAGCAACGCGGCACACCTCAAAGCAGCCATTACTGCGCTCCCGGAATTGACGGCGAGGAAGCAGATCTTAGATACACATATGAATATCGCTACTGCGTTGCTGCAGGGCATCAAGGAAAGGGGCTTGGATACCTTGTTCCAAATGGAGGAAGCCGCAGCCAAGCAGGTACGCAAATGAGCTCAACACATTTAAGCAACGACGTTCTTACACTGACTTTGTTGATTTTGGACAGACCAAAGCCGCTATTTTAGAAGCACTAAAAGATAAAGAAAAGAACAATGCGGAGGATAAAGTCCGATTGCTCATTGTCTTCTATTTGTCTCATCCGGATAATGCTATACCGAAGGAGGATATCGCAGAATATGAGAACGCTCTCAAGGATGCAGGTGCAGATATTAGCGCCTGGCAATATGTAAAGAAGTGAGCTTTTCAGGTCTTGTGGAACTATAAAGCTATGCCGTAATTGACGCATTGTTGTTACCAGACTCCGGGAGATTACCCGCATGGCAAGCTATACGACCGCACCCGCACCAGTCACACAGCCTGCTGGTCTTGGCGGCGAGATGTTTAGAGGTCTGAACTCCATTAGTAGCAGGGTATGTCTGGTAACTCACTTCATGTGTAATCTTTATCATACTAATCTCTGACTGCTTCTCTAGCTTACCGACAGGCTCAAGGAGGGCGGAGTTGGCTTCGATAACTTACTATCGGGCGTGAAGAACTTCCTCCCAGCCCGTAAAGATAGCGTTGTCACGCGCATAGTGGATGCATTCATGGAGCCCGCTTCGGCGAGTGCCGAAACATTGAATATGACGGATGATTACATGCTTTTTGATCCCCGACAACAGCGGTCTACCTTAGGAAAAGCTACAGCTGCCAATAAGCGCATGAATTTCGGGGAAGCATTGGTGTTTGTCGTTGGAGGAGGCAGTTATGTCGAATACTCTGCACTGCAGGAGCATGCAGCGAGAAGCTCGGCGAATGCTGGTAGTGCGGGATATACAGTCGGTACTGGAGGTAGAAAACGAATCACGTATGGAAGCGATGCGATATTGGCACCTCAGGCGTTCATGGATGTATTGAAGAATTTGAATTCGCTGTCATCGTAGATTTAGCAGCATGAAACCAGGTATATTCCAAATGCGTGCTTTAGGGAATAAGTCGCGTTGCAACGAGACTTCATATATCGCAGTATGCACTGATCAGAGTCTCTCAGGCTTACAAACACGACAGGAGTGCGTGTTGAAAGCGTAATGTTTGAGTCCTGCTTTCGAAATGGGTTCCTTGACAAGTATTTCAGGCGTCTGCCTTTCCACCTCCAGGTATGCTTGTTACCACACAACGGTGTCAGCAAGGTTATCGGAAGGGACGGTGGACACAGGCAGCAAGCTAGATCGTGCGAGCCTGCAGGCAGCCGGACCTGCGAGTCGTGTTGGAAGCAGGATGGCCATGCTTGAGGAGGGAAGCAGCCATTTGGGCGGCTCGAATGGGACAGCAGGAGGACACAAGCGGAAGAGGGTGAAGAGGCAGGGCAGCAGTCCAGTCAGCACAACCAAGATGGTAGATGGCGGTGATAGTGCTCAGTCATCCGCATACCAAGAGCTGGAACAGCAGTTGACGCCCACTGCAAGCGAATCCGTGAAGCTGGCGAGCGTGATCAGGATGTGAGTGTCTGAGAGGAGAGGACGGAGCAACATTAGCGTGCAAGTAAGAGACTGACAGGTCCGAATGTGTTTGTCTGTCACCCATCTGTTCTGCTCCAGGCTCGACAAGCACGGCGTTGGCAGCGAGAAACTTCCTGCTGAAGCTGGTGTGCCTACACTTTTGAACGCACTGAATCCAAGCACGTCTGGATGGCCGCATTCTGTTCCTCTGTTGGAGGTGTGTACGATGCTTGTGTTGGTAGCACATCTGCAGGAACTGACTCGGTGGCATTCTCACTGGGCCGCCTGAATTGCAGTTCTACCTCGACCTGGCTTCTTCAGCCGTGAAAGCGCGTCTAAGCGAACCGAGAACAGATGGCAATGGCATGCAGGTTGATAGCATTAGCGCTCAAACAGCCGCTGCTTCCACCTCCACATCAATACCGCCAGTCGCAGACGCTTCCTCTGCAGCGAGCGATATCGACCAGTTGACGGATACAATCAGAGGGCTACTTGAGGAAATCAAGGATGCAGCTGCAGCTCGACTAGGGCGCAAGCGCGTCAAGCAGTCAGGTGAGTACCTGAATTGAAGTTCAGCCAGCAAATGGCTATGTAATAAGCATTTTAATTGACGGGGGATACCCCTTCTCCTGCAGGCAAACCAAAATACGCATTGCATCGGTCGATAGGCGGCACCTACGATGTATTCTCGTCGGTGATGGAGGATGTACCAAGTGATGACAAGACGTGGCAGCAACGTGCGTGCCCTTCATTTCTTTTTTCTGTCGAGAGTCCCGCTTACATCAATCATCAACCTTTTCGTAGTGGGAGATACCGACCTTTTAGCAGTATATCCCACCGAACTGGCAGAATCATCTTCAGTTCCTCGCTTGGGCGATCTAAATGGTCCTCGACCCATGACATCCAAGCGAGCCATCGAACTTCGACCGGAAGTCGAGCCTGGTCAGTGCCCGCTCTTGGCATTTTTCAGTACAGCTGAGACCGTATGCTAAATGAGTTATGTTCATATAGTATCCTTCCTATACTACGATCCATATCAAACTTTTGCCCCGACATATGATTCAAGTACAGCTACACTGTCGTATGCACAATCCGTTTCTTTGCGCGAGTCGCGGCAGGCAGTTCAAGCGTGGGACAACCGGCCGTTACCGCCTTTGCCTCCTGAAGATCTAGCAGCTTCAATACGCCCGCCACTTGAAGATTCAGTATCTGCGATAGATCCTATTCTCTGCAGCACGAAGAATCAGGAGACCATTCAACCTGAAGAAGTGAAGGTGTTCTTGAGAATGCTAGAAGATAGTCAAGTGATTGACAAGAGGCTTGCAGAGAACACACAGTTGCTGCGTGTATTACAAGAAGCGCAATGGCATCGATTAAGAAAGGCAGAGTCGAAAGCATCAGAAACGGAAATCAAATCAGCGGAAAGACTGCTCGAATCTTTAACTTCTTTGGCAAATGCAAGACCTAGAACACCAGATTTAACAGACTCGTCGAGTCCTTTCTTATCCAGTCCAGCTATCACTGCAAGTATTGTTCAGACTAAATCGAGGGCATACTATGGTACATTAGACAGAGCGACTTCGAAAGGAATCCCAGATTATGTGATGGCCAAAGAAGATAGTAAAGCAAAGAAAGAGGGATCGTCACTCGTCCCGCCTGAATTAAGTCGTAAAGGTAGCACACAAGGACAGAAGAAGAGCAAGAAAACTGCAACTTCAGCTAAGAAGGAGAAGGAGAAAAGTCAAGGTGTTAACATAAAGGCTGGTAGTCCGGCTTTGCAGACATCGGAATTGACACAGCATCCTGCGCAGGTCAAACAGGAGACACCGGCTGCATAGTGCAGCCTGGCAGGATATGACACTGTACATGTCTATAGCTCTCCAATTGCAATCCATTGTTTGGGCAGCAACAGCGTATCTGCCGGTAATGATATTTATATTTAGAGCAAGCTACAGGGCTCTTCATGGCTGATGTCTCTGCGAACGTAAATCAAGCCGTCCGTTGGTACCTACAGGGATGGTGCAATATAACCTGTATCAGGCATGCCAACGGGCTTTTTGTATCGCAACTTCAGTGACATAGGTGTGCAGAATCATCGAGGGACCTTTCTCGAGATGATCGCGGATATAAAAAGTACATCGTCTCGGCATTGCAGCTAACAAGACGGAAAGCGTTGACAATGTCTACCCAACAACCCCTTGACCTTTCACCATTGAGTTAGACCTAGACAACATATTAATTCTTGGAAGAAGAAGTAAACAGCCACAGTACGGGAGAGCTATCAGGGAGGAAAGTCCATTCTTCAAGGCAAAGTTGCTGAATATCAGATGAGTCCAACGCAATTGATGGTAATAAGTGGGGCCGCCGACCTGGACATATATTTTTGCACATATATCTAACCCATTAGTATTTTCTACAGACTGTGTTTCAAAGCGCAGACTAAGTGAACGTACTGGAAATCGATGAACGAGCCATAGTAGTTCTGATACTCCCTTACTACGAGGCGGAAGGTACCACACGTGGCTTGCGGAGCAGTTAACCAGGCATCAATATTCTGACCTGATGCTTGGGGAGTGAGATACTTGGCAAGCTGATTGTAAAATGAATGGGGTATGTCATAGATATGGATTAGCCAGGAGCGGTCCAAGGTAACACAGTCATCCATCGTAGTACTCACCGCGACTTCATTGCCGTTCGTATCATCACGCAAGACTACATCTACACGCCAAGTTTCGGCCCTGCACCAAAAGGTGCTGCAAGGAGACTGGAGAGCATTGACGGTCTGATATTGGAAGCTGGAAAGACAAGCCCAATTAGATCATGTAGATAGTATTGCCTGCATCTAGTGTGTATAATCTTACTAACCGCAGTTTCAAAGTTGGCCATAGATTGCGTGTGGTATACGTCGTACCGCCAGCTGGAGTAACGACCACTCCGGCTGTGTGTCAATTCGAGTGTTTGTAATGAGTATGGTGAACCCCTTCATAAATTCTCAACAGGATACTCACAAGGTCCAGGGGCTCTTTCAAGCAGTCCTGAAGGTGCAGCAGATGTCCAGGGTGCTATCAAGCCGAGGACGACGAAGACTGAGAGAAGTCGAGCGAAGCAGCGCATGTTTTACTATTGGCCAGTTGAGTTGAAGAAGAGTTAGAGTGAGAGTAAGATGGCTGTCTGAAGAGAAGCTTGTTCAGCTATTGCACAGCCTTGTGTCCTGACGGTGTCGCTTTGGCTTCAGAGTGTCGGGTTGACCTTGAACTGTAACTTTGCTCTTCCTGTGACATCAGTAGCTGTAAGATACGGCGAACGTGAAGTGTTTACTGGAGTGCGACTGCAGATAGGTCCTGGCATGTATCTTGTCATACTATTCGTTAGTAGTTGAGGATGTGACTTGCATCGGCATATCACGTGACGAATTCCAGGCAGGTGTCGGTTGGGAAGTCCCTCTTTAATATTCTATCGAGGCCACATCAGAGCCCTGAGTCCCATTGAGGTCGTTGGAAGGCTTGAATGCCATCGTATAGGGCTGCGTCGTGAGGTGAGCAAGTGCGAAATTTTCTGCCCGGCCCAGCTGCTCTCCGTGAAGTAGCCTTTGGACAGCTGAAGCCGACCAGCTTTCCAGAGACAGAAGGCCTTGTTGTGCTAGTTGAAAGATCATACAGGGTGGTTGAGAAACTGCATGAGCCAGTCGAAGCCAGAGCCTGCAACTGCACACTCGTGTAAAGCTAGTACTTCGTGGCTTATGGGTTCCAGCTTAGAAGGCATTAAGACCATTTTGACCTCCATGACACTATATAGTCGGGCCATCCTGCTTATCATACGACGCTTGTATCTCCTCCAAGCTTCGCTGGCCTGCAGCTCTTGTTTTCTGGTGGGCCATCCCGGCCGATAGACACATGTGGACCGAAACATGCGCAGGGAAGGGGGATCAGAGGGAAATCACAGGCGGTAACCTAACAATATCGAGCACTCCCAAAATTATCAGAGACAGATACAGACTCGATAATTTAGCACCACCGTTTACTCCATGTTTCGAGCAAGGAATGCCAGGTTGGGGCATGTCGATATCCCCCCCTCCTTCCTATTCTGGAAATTCGGGAAGGTGGAAATGGAAGGTAAAAGGCATCACGGACAGTTGCAAGTGGTCAGTAACTCGTCTCCAACTGCTTATTATTTACGCCCTAAACCGACACTCCGAGTCCTCGTCGGGATTCCCTCTTCTCGCTGCTGTCCGGCAAAGGCGCATTGCATTTCAAGCAGGATACACACTCGAAAGGCGAAAGCTTCTCTGCTTCGACACGACTGAGGCCAGAGGGGATACGCGGCGAGAGAGTCGCAGGACAAGACGAGAGTGTGCGCAGTTGGGTGGACAGCAGAGAGCGAGAGAAAGCTTCCCGCGAGCAGCCAGTCGTCCGCACTGCAGCACAATTCAGTCACGTTCGCATAGGCGGATCAGCAAGAGTGTGGACACACAGCGTGGAGATCTAGTCGCAGAAGCACACGAGCAACTCGTCTGCAAGCATAGAAGGTATTGCTTCTCAGTGTCAGCATCCGCGGCGCAGATACAAGACTTTCCCCCGGCCGAGAGCAGGGGCGCCGCATACAGCATCAACACAACAGTCGTGGGCAGGCAGGACGATAACAGCGGCAGGAGGGAAGCAAGAGCTGTCGGTTGCATTACAGAGAGCTTCATAGATTCCTCCAGATAAGCCGGTCATCAGCACGACAACCCGCAATAGCATGGCTGCATCGGCCGCAACGATGTCTGCCAACTGGGCATACCCAGCATCTGCACCAGCAGGCAATGGGGCTGCAAATGCCCTGTCTAGCAGTCAGCAATCACTGCTCTCGCCCTCGTCAACGTCAACTTCCTCGAAACTCCGGTCCCCCCCTAACCATGCATCCCAGGCACTCGCAGGCACTATCAGTAGAAGCCCCCCAGGAACAGCAGTTTCGACGGCTTCATCAACAGGCGGACCTGGATCAGTCTCGTCTGCTACTTCGCCCTCTCTGGGTGATCTAGGAAACACCCTCCATTCCACATTCAGCAGTCTGTCCATCAACAGTGGCTCTACTGCTCCCAGTTCAGTCAGTAACCATAACAGTACAAAGTCGCCGCTGCAATCAGATTATACGAGGCCTTTACCTATGCGAACACCTTCTTCCGGTTCCTTGCAACATTATCATAACAATCAGCAGCAACCGCCCGGCTTGCAGATTTCGGCTATCGGATCAGGTAGATCAGGTACCTCTCCTCCTTCGAGGAGTGGCGGCGTCGGCAATCTAGATAGCCTGAACGAGAACAGTTCAATAGTAGGATCACCGTCAAGCAATAATGCTCTGTCACCAACTCCGAGTCTGTCCCAGCACTTACCTCCTCCTTCAAGTTATTCGCAGCAACAAACCAGTCATACACCTTCGCACAGCCTACCTTGGCCTACCTATGCCAATGCAAACGCGAATGGTGGGACAGACCCGCTAGCCTTTTTATCCGGAGGAAACGACTCAGAGTATACTAACCAGTCGAATGGAGCCTTCAGTACGCGCAATGGCCAGGATCTCAACCAAAATCGACCACAAAGTCATTTCAGCAGTCATTTTCAGCATCAACCGTACAATCGTCAGCATACTAACAACAATGATTATAACCACAAGGGTTCTCAAATGCAACCAGTGCATCACTACCAGCATCAACCATACACAAAGGATGAGGAAGTCAGGGAAGACAATGAAAATCATATTGAAGGATCATCATCTCCATCTTCATCTCGTTTTGCACAACAACCTCAATTCAATCTAGATCATGCGCAACTAGCTAAATCAAGAGAACAAAAAGATCTAGATGATATCGATTCTGGTCAAAGAGCTTCTGCAACTCTATGGATGGGCGATCTGGAAGGTTGGATGGACGAATCATACATTAAGAAATGTATTACTGCCCTTGGTTGGGACAGGGAGATCTCTGATGCCTCGAACAATGCATCTGCACCTAGCAATCAGGCGAATGCTTCAAATATAGTTCAGACTTCAGTCAAGATGATCAAAGGCGCTTCTAGTACTTCTGGTTATTGTTTTATTACTTTCCCGACTTCTGCTCATGCACAAGCTGTATTAGGTCATTTCAGCAAACAACCGCCTATGCTGATGCCAGGCTCAGAAAGGACCTTTAAGCGTGAGTACATAATATTAGATGCATCATTCAGGATATACTGACTCCCTCGTACGTGCTTTCAGTCAACTGGGCCACTGGTTTACCAGGCGTACAACCCAAGTGGGAAGGCGAATATTCCATTTTCGTTGGGGATCTAGGTAGGGAAGTAACAGAAGGTGAATTAGTAGCTCTTTTTACACCTTTATTCCAATCTACTAAATCAGCCAAGATAATGTACGATCCTTCGACTGGTCTAAGTAGAGGATATGGTTTCGTTAGATTTGGTGATGAAAATGATATGACTAGATCATTAGCTTTAGGCCAGAATAGCTCTGGATCAGGCCTTAGCTTGAGAGGTAGAACTTTGAGAATCAGTGAAGCGTCAGGTTCGGGTGGTAGTAGAGCAAGAACACAGAGTAGTGAGGGTGAAGCGGCAGGAACTAATCCTGCTAGGAGCGCACGAGATCTTCACATCAAAGTACCTCATACTGGTATGTGCACAACCTTATCTCTTTTTGGGTACTGCCTGATACTGAGAATTATCACTCTCTGCAGGCATAGCATCTCCTTTAAATCTTCTAGGGCCAAACGCGACTGGTTTCAGCATCCCCGTTGCTTCCCCAACATCGCCGCCTATCAACTCACCACCTTACTCGAACCACAATCATGGTTCTAACGGCAATTCTGGTCACGCTACCCCTCTGTCTCCCGCCTCGGATCCTACCAATACAACAGTCTTTGTCGGCGGCTTGCCAGCATGCATAAGCGAAGACACATTGCGATCCTTCTTTCAGCATTTCGGTGAAATAACCTACGTCAAGATCCCGCCTAATAAAGGTTGTGGATTCGTACAATTCCTTAGAAGACCAGATGCGGAACTTGCTATAGCTAAAATGCATGATTTTCCTATACATGGTAAAAGTCGAATCAGATTAAGTTGGGGACGTTCTCAAGGTGATAAACAAGTTGAACATGTTAGAAAATTAGCAAATGCTTTAAATGTTCCTTTTGAAGCTGTTTGGAGAATGGTACAAGGTCAGGATAATTCTACCATCAAACAAATAGCAAGCGCTGTCGGTGGAAATAATCATATAAGAGGTAGTACGGGAAGCACAAGGACTCTTCCAGGCCATGCTGGTCCTGCGGATCCAGAAACTGCTCGAGCTGGCTTAGCGAAACTGGCAAGTCTGCGAAGCAGTATGGGACCTGGTTCTGGATCAGTAAATGGACAGTACGCCGACTCTATACCGCGCAGTGCGATGTTCGAAAGTATGCAGGGCGGACTTGGTATGCCTCCTGCTCCAGCATTGCAAGGTCAGCAGCAACAATCTCGACCCCCACAGCAGTATGGGCCGCACGATTCTGAGGCATACGCATTTCGACCAGCTGTTCCCGCTGCTCTTAGTGCAGCAGAGTTCGGCTTCGCAGGGCCACCACAGCAGTCACGAGGAAATGATGCTGGACCTTACTCTCGTGTCTCCCCCTCGGCTTTCGCGCCATTGAATACCTCAAATCTGTCTGGTCAGCCACAGCAAAGCATGCCATTGTCACCAGCTACATCTGTAGGTGGGGCCTACACGCATCAGCAAGAACAACATCCGCAGCCACCGCATCATCTGACGGGCTATGGTGGCTCCTTTGACCCATATACGCCAGTGTCAATCCCATCACCAGTCGGCAACAGTAATGCGCCAGGTCAAAGGAACACTAGCGCAGGCCTAGATGCATCAACGCACTTTGGACCTCGAAGTTGGAAGCAACACGATAGTGGCGACTTGTCGGCTCCCAACCCTTCCTTCCAGAGCGGATTGCCTGAGTTCTTGGCAAATAGTATGAATGGCAGGTTCTAGGTAGTGTCTCAGTCAGTCCCATCAGGCATTATCATCTGTCGACCTAGATATAGAGGCTACGCACTTCCTTCAGTACCCGCAATCCCCTCAACAAATGCAGCACTACCTTAGTCACTATCATTTCAAAGTCAGGGCAGTACGGCATAATCATCGAGCATCAAAGTTCCCAGTCATCTCTATATCTTGAGCAACATTTTTTCGTCATTATCCACATCAAAGTTCATTTCAGCAAAGCAAGTAAACAAGCAGTTTCAGCCGATCTTCCTTCTATTTAGCCTAAACTTTCCAAAAAGTCTCAAAACATGTACAAAGACAAAGACAACCTCAACAGTATTGATCATACCCCACATGTAGTTGCAGGACTACCTACCTTAGATCCAGCATCAGTCATCATCATCCATATCCGTTCACTTCAACAGCACCGGCATAACCTATTCTTGAACTTTTTCATTACCGTTTCGACTTTCTTCTTCTTGTTGTTCTTGTTCTTTCCTCTTTTACCTCTTTTTTATGTTTCACTCTTTTAATGTATTGAATCCTTGATTTCCAGTTCGTACAATCAGTTTCTATTCTTCTTCCCGCCATTGTATCTCCAGTCAAATGGGAGGTAGATCATTGCATTTCCTCTTCGATTCCCATTTTAAACCTTCTTATTTCCTTTCTTTCTTTCTTTTCTCGTGTTATGGGCTTTCTCTTGATATAGCCAGTGAAATACCAAGCCTAGCTATTCGTTTCTTTATCTCAGGCTTCCTTACTTCAAGGTACTTGGCTCAGAACAGTGAAAGGGCTGTTCCGGTAACCATGTTGTTGTGCAAGCATAATCAAATCGATTCTGTGGTCCTCTCGCAAGAACGAACGTTGGTATCATATTCATCATTGAAGCATTTGTAGGCTTCTCATACGATCTCGCGGGTACCGACTAGAGTCTCGGGAACAGGAAGAGCTGCCGTTGCCATCGCGTGTAGGCCGAGGGCGCAAAAGGAAAACTTGAATGTCGACTGAACTACGTGAAAGCAGGGCCAAAAGGATGCTGCAGCTCAGATTCGAACTCGAGCAAAAACGATGTCTCGTTCCCCCTCGTTTTCGCGCAACCCAGGCGGACCGCCGTGTGAACGATAAGAGTCGCCGAGCATCGACTACTATTGGTGCTTTAAGGCCAGGCAAGGTTTCCCCCGCTGAACGACCGTCGCCTGCATTTCTCCGCACATTACTTGGGTTAGGTTTCGCCAGTAATGCACGCGTCCGCTGGACAGACTAGGCCATCCCGCTGGAGGGGGTTTTAGTGGGTATACTTTATCTAGAAAGGAGTCCCACACTGTACGGCCATAGCTCTCTCTCAAGTTGTAGTCGTGCGTGCGTAATGCATTTCCCCCAGCCACGTAAAATCCAAAAAAAAAAAAAAAACCGCCCCAGATGCTCGGTTGAAACGTCGCGAGTGGATTTGCCTTACAACTAGATGCTGTAGGTGAGCAGTGGAGAGTGAACCTCTGGCTTGTCCATGTTTGTAGTACTAGTGCTGGAAGTGATTACTAGTAGTACGCCTTATGCAGAACACGCAAGTGCTGAATTCACCACCCTTTTCGAGCAAAAATAAGCTGAGCATGCTGAATTGCTTGTGGAAGTGCCTCTCCAAGTATATGGTGTTAAGGACTACGCTACAGGGAAACAGATGGGCGAGAGTCTGGGTCCAGCATGGAATACTAATGACGAAACTGACGAGTCAGGGAAAACAGATGAGTGAGAACCTGAGGTGCGACAGTGGATACTAATGGCGAAACTGACGAGTTTAGTGACTAAGAGGAAAAAAAAGGAGAAGGAAGAGAATAAGGTAATACTCCAAAATGCCATGTTTGTCTCATCTAGTCGTATGCTACGGAAACTACCAGAAAATTGTAAAGTGACTTGTAGAGTGTTTAAGGGACGAAGATAAGATAATCACCAATATGCGATTCTTCCAGAAGATCTTGACGTAATTGACTGACAGATAGACAGGTTGTATATGCGACTGATTTTGCGTACGAATTTTGAGTTGAGGAGATTTTCAGACACCCGTATTGAAAGTAGGGAGGTGCCGGTAAAAGAAGAGAAGCATTGAGAAAGGAGCAGCCCTAGTAGGAAAAGAGGAAACCGAAAGAAAGGAGGAATATGCAGGAACCAAAAAGAAGAAACACAAATTTATGCAATATCCACCCTTTTTCCCAGCCATCTCGATTTTCCAAAGTGGCACAACTATCGCATTTTCTCTCTTTCTTCCAACCAATGGATGAGTAACCAGATAAAAGACTTCCAAATCAAGAGTGAAGAGGATCATTCCGAGTGAGCGCCCTATACGCTGGTATCCGAATTGGAAGCTTGCGCAGATGTTTTAACAGCGCTATCAATTTTCCCAGTATTTGCATTCTTCGATTTAGGCATTGGACCAGCTGATCGATGCAGAGTCATTGTATGCCAAGCTTTGTAGATCTCATTGATTGGAGTGTAATAGTATAGATTTGACCAAGCGTATAATGAGTCAACTTCTTTCGATACGGTAGTCCAATCCTCTGATAAAAGGAGAAGGGATAGAAAGAAACGTTAATTTCTCATATTCTACCTTTTCACCCTCTTTCCACTTCATATGCAACATGAAATGGCGAACAGAGGCATGAGAAAATAAAAAGACTTGTATCACTCACTCGACATTTCACCTCTCAAATTAAGATATTCCGCCGTTCTATCCGTTAAAATAACAGCAGCACCCCATTTAATAGCTTGGATCATTTGTTTTCTATCATTAACAGTCCAAACATATAATTCTTTTCCTTCTTTTAAACATTCTTTTCTAAAATCACTTCCTTCTTTACCTATTAAAGTAGCATAATTTAATGAAAATGCTGAACATGCATTCCAAAAGAATTTTTTTGCTATTGATGGTGATACTCCTATATGAGCTAATTTGCAATAAGGTAAAATACGTTGTGCCGGCTCAATGTATTTTGCATGCCATAGACCTGTGCACAAGGAGGTGGGATACCGTCTTAGCCTACATAGACCAGACTACCGAGACTATTAGTGGTAGGGCGCATCACTCACCTAAAATCAACCTCGGAGCAAGCTCAGTCTGCCACTGATCAAACTTGACAATCTGTTCATGCATAAGCTTGAACAGGACTTCAGGATCATTATCAAGCTTGACATCGACATTGAGCTGAACATGTCTAGCTTCAGGTTTCATGAGAAGCTGTAGTGTTTCTGCGAAAGTGCAGATGTTCTGCGCTGGCAGCTTGGTAGCTGTGCACCAGAAAGAGGTAGAGAAATGTATGTAGAGAAGTTCGTAATGAAGGTAAGTGTGAAAGAAAAAGAATGCGAGTTGAGTCAGTAAAGATTCTAGCATACCAACATGAAACAGGAAATGGAGAAGCTCACTGCGAAGCTGATCGATGCCACCGATATAAGGCTGCTTCGAAATCAGACCCTTGCCATTGGTTGTTCGATTCAGGTACTACCGTCACAAATAACCCAAAAGTCAGTATTTCTTGTTCTAGAGAGAGACAACACAAACTGGTCCGATTAAAGCCAACACTCACAGCATCGTGAAACATGACAATCTGACCATCCAGTGAGACATGTACATCTGCAATTATGAGCGAATGTACGAACGAAGAGAGTATAGACCAGGTTTGTATAGAAGAGAGATGACGAGTGAAGATGATAGAGGAGAGGGTAAGCAGAACATGTCAGACAGACTCTACTTTTCAAATCCAGCAGAAAGGGTAGGAAAGGTGGATGGTGGGGAGAGGTAGAGTGAGTGGAGCTGGTACTCGTCGTCGATTGTGAAGGTAATGCAAGAGGATAAACTATCTAAAACGGATCTACTGTACCAGATTGCGCGATCTTGAAGGTATTCTACGCATAGGTAAAACGTGCAATCTGGTATTCTGCACTGTTGCGCAGGCATGCGCACAAGGAGGTTGGGGAGAGAGAAGAGATGTGTGCGGAAGAGAGGCATGTGGGCACATGGTATATAGGGGTTTACGAACCGCTTTCAATGCCTTCTGCTCCATCTTTGACCGCCTGTTCGAAGGAGGCTAGGGTGTTTCTGGTTATCACAAGGAGGAAGTCGGTCAATATTCATTCCATCTGTACTCCGATAATGCAGAAACAACTACTCACTCAGGGAAAGCAGCTGAAGCCTAGATTGAGAGGACCCATCAACGAGATCCAGATAGACGAGGGAGTCGAATTGAACCAATAGACGCGTTGGGGAGGGCAGAATGGAAGAATGTCAGCATTAACGTCATCCGTATCAGGACTGCTCGTCATCAAAGCATATAGAATCTGCAGGTCCTCCTCTCCCTCAAGTCAAACGGTGGCGAGTCTGGACACGTGTTTTGAGGCCGCTACGGACCAGACTGAGGCACGCTCGCAGATTGTGAGGGGAGAGAGGGAGGAGCAGCAGGACACGCTACAGCAAGACAGACATGGACTCACACCACGATGGCCCCAGCACTGTGGGAGTTTCCTCCTCTTTGCAGCTGCAGTATCGTTATCATCAGAAGACTCGCCACCAGATGTGTATTCGTCGTCGGATGAGGGTGAGAACGATAAGGCGGGAGTGGGTGGTGTGCTAGCAGTGTTGGTGTTGCTACTGCTGCTGCTCATGAAGGACGAGCGCAGTCTGGTCATCAGCGGGCGCTTCTTGTTGTCGGCGACCCCCTGTATGCGAGCGTGCTGGATGGATGGAGTGGATGCCATGGTGAGCGGTTCCTGGAGTTGGAGTAGATCCAATCAAGTGTGTGTATCTAGATTGGTGAAGAGTGTCCTGCTGTTGTTGATAGTGTCCATCAGTCATACCTATCTACACACCCTACAAACGTGCATCCACCACTCACCGCCTGGCTCGAGTAGAAACGTGCGACTGGATGATTGAACGTGTTGAGGTGAGTTGGATGAGCGGAGATGAGATGTAAATGCACGACTACTACTACTACTCGTCAAATCGAAGATGTCGAACAATCTCCAAATGCCTGTCTGTCTGTCTGTCTGTCGGACACAGTCGACCAGTTTCAACGTAGAATGTGTCTGCTACTCTTTCTGCATTTGTTTTGCTGAATTTTATGGCGGTGCTGTTTGGAGTTGAGTGGACTGCCCTCTGACTTGCAAGCAGTGATGGTAGTAGTAGTGTTGTTGTGTTGTTGTAATGGAGAAGAGTAAATCCTGACTTGCTGGTGATGATGATAATTAGAGAAGGCTCATAGAGTGGTGGCAAAATTATAACTTTCACAGATAATAAAGTCACTGCAGTCGAGCATTACTGCAAGGAGATGACTCCTTGCTACTCTTGTATGCAATCTATATGCAGAATACTGGCCTTCCTCGTGCTGGTCAGTCATACGTTGCTGCTGGTGGCCATCCTAGGAACACGCATGTAGGATACTGCTGCCTATACGGACAGAGAAGCAGGCCAATCTGCAAGTATGCACATTCCACAGCAGTCAGCCATTCCCATATAGTCAGTATTCAATGTTCCATCCACTTCCATCTTTGCATCACATCTAAACCTCCTCGTCTGCAGAAAGCTTCTCATAAGGTAATTAACCGACTGACCGGTGACTTGGGTGGTGGCGAGAAGGCATGAGAAGGAGGATACCATGTCCATTGCACGAGAGCCATTCAGCTGACTCTCTTGCTTGCTATGCTATCCTCCTCTATGTACTCTATTCATTCCGGTACCTCGCTGCGTCGAGAAAATCCTAATCTTACATTTGGGTACTATCGGATATACTCCCCTCTACCTAAGGGGACATTCCCATTCTCGCCATTGCCGCTACCATTATTTGATGCTGCACCACTCAGCTGTCGTGCACTCGAACGTGCATCCAGGAAGAGCGTGTCTGTCTCTCTTACATCTTCCAGTTCAATCTCCGTCCTGCCTTGCAGTTGGGAGAGGATCGAAGCGGGTGTGAGGAGTTGGAGTGCGAATCTACAAGCAAATGAGAGAGAAGTAATTTAGTATATTTCCTCAACAGAATGGTGCTAGTCAACATAAAGTGAAGAAAATGAGCCCACCTCAACGACGTCTTCACTCCCTGATCCGCCAACCAAGCAAGTGCATCCTCTTTAATCTTTAATCCCTCCGTTCTCGCTCTCAACCCAAGAATAGTTAAGATCTCCTCTCTTGAATAAGGTAGAGTTCGGACGATCATACATCTATCCAATAAATCAATTGGCATACCATGAGGTGATACCATTCCTTCTCCATTGATTGAAGTGTCATTCTCCGTTCCTCGAATTGTAGCTAGTCCTCTGTTGGTAGCTAGAATGACATATGGAGATATTGACGATTCGAGTGCTTTGTTGAGGTAGGTGAAGCATTCAATGTCGAGCATGTGGACCTAAGCCGAACAGAGTAGTATTCACAAAATGATCAGTACTCTCAAGAGTCGTATTATATAGATATGGAAGGACCCACCTCATCAATAAACAAAACACCAGGCACCAACTCAGCAATACCTTGTTCAATATATCTATCAACAACTTTATTAATTTCACCTCTCAATTTATCTGTAACTTCAGTTTTTTTTCCTTTAACTAATTGTCCCATTACAGACATTACATCTTGACCACCTTGAGGTTTTGAATTTGCCATATCCAAATCATTTAAAGTAACATCTTGTATAATCTCCTTTTTTTTATGTACATCACCTTTTGGTAATGGTACATATTCTTCTGCTTCTAAATCAAATTCTGTTGCATATGCATCACTTCTTCCTACACGTTTAACTGAACCAGTATTCGCTTCGATATAGATGATATCTCCTACTGTGATACGTTCTTTTTGGATTGATTCGTAGATGGATGGATCTAATCTAAGCTGTTTCGTTCCTTTGACGGTCTTTAATGACACGACAACATGTGAAATAGTTTTGCCATAGCCAGATAATGGATTCTCAGCTTCTGCAGGTGTAAGTTCCGTTACTTCTCCTTCATAAACTTCTTTTGTCTCTTTAACACGTAATCCAATAGCTCTTCTAAAATTCTCCATTAATACTTCAGTTTTCTTAACTTCATTACTATAAACTTCACTTCCAACCATAGGACAAAAAGGTATTTTTGATCCTAATTCTTGTGCTATTCCTAATGCTAATGCTGTTTTACCTGTACCAGGTGAACCTGCTAATAATAACGCTCTGCCTGAAAATTTCTTGCTTCGGATTAAGTCTAATACTAGACCACACGCTTCTCGTGCGTTGCTCTGGCCTACAAAACCACTCGAGTTCGAAGTCGCTAGACCGTCTTCATCGAGCCCTAATCCTCGGATGTGTGAGTGGACGGCGACTATTCGGAGAAAGGTAGTAGTGTGGTTCATTGAGCGTGTAGGATAAACATGATAGTTTGAGATATCGTGTTTACGACATGCCATCCAGATAATGCGATAGATTGATGACAGTCATGGAATTTTGGGACGAGCGGCCAGTAGCAACGTAGACAACCAGAAGAGGAAAAGCGCAGCAGAAGGAGAGAAAAGCACATCACTCAGCTCAGGATAACAGTACAGAGCCAACTACCAGTATCCTCCAGTGAATGCACCCACCTCTAGCCTTTCTGCTTCCAGCACCACCGCCAGTCGCTGCACCTGCGCCAGTCGGCAAGCCCGCTGAAGTCGACGCAACAGCAGCCATTGTCTGTTGCTGAATGTACTGCTGCTCTATGAATCTCCTGCTGTTCTTACTTGAATGCGAATACGTGGGAGAAAGAGCTGGACGAAGCAAGAGCGCTGCATTTCGAGGTGGAACACGATCACCCTCAGGAAAGAGGATGGCAAGTTGAAGCAAGATAGCAATGTGCATGGTCTGAACAGTCTTCGCAAGTCACTTTCTGACAGTCATCGAGGTTGACTGCCTGAGATAGCCCCGTGTATTCGTGTAATGTGTATATTGCTGATAGGTACCGTCTATCCATGCACCAGACTACCCTCACACGGACGGGCTCGATACAATCTGCATGACTCCACTCTATCTACTCGTCTACTCGTCTGTCAGCGTATCCTGCTTTGCCTGCGACAGCTGCTTCATTCGGTCGACGAAGCTGTAGGTGGGCAATGGATCAGTCTACAGTCTAACCTGGTCGAATGTGCAGGTCTGCATGAGCACTACATACTCGTCGTATTGGCATCTGGAGGAGTTCAGGCATTAGCAATGAAGCTTGTGTTGATAGTTGGCCAACTCACTTCTCGTATGAATGGCTGTTGATGCATCACAATAGTGAATTGTCGAGGGTATGGGTCAGTTAGGTAGACATATACCATCGGCATGCCACACTACAGACACACCGTTCATCGGAGCATTCTAGAGTGAATGATATTAGTTAGTAAATACACTTGGGCACAAGCAGATGCTGCGAATATAGACCCACTCCATGGCGCATACAGCGTTGCATGTCTGCATTTCTGCAGAGGAATAAGGAGGGCGGAGCAGTTGTCCCTCCATCTGCGGGCGGACTTTGATACTCAGCAAGGCAGTCCACACATCGTATTCGGATAGATACACCCACCCCAAAGCTATCCTGTTCTGCCTGTTCTCTTCTGCCGATGCGACTTGGGGCGCCATGTTGGGTATGTCTAGAGATATATACAGGACAGGCCATACACCCGATGGAAGTGAGCTTTTCACAGGAATATGCATCTCAACCCACTCTACACTCACCTAGCGAACACCTGCACCAGTCTCTGCTCACTCTTGCTCCCACCCAGTCAGATGCAAGTCAAGCCGTATCTCTTCTCTTCTCTGTTCTCCTTCTCTTCTCTCTTTCTGCTTTCGCCCAACCTCGACAGCTGCAAGCGGTGGACTGGACTCAAGAGGGAGAGCTTTAACAGCGTGTGGATAGTGATAACAACAGCACGCTGTTCATTTAACAGCCTCCATCGACGCCGCCCTCTTTGCCGCTCGCCGTCAAAGTCAATCGCGTCGCGCGCAGAGGGAATCCCGTGATCCAGACGAGGAGGAGCTTTATCGCGGCAGAGAAGAGCAGCAGGAGGGACACAGTGCATCTACACCTTCTACCACTCCTTAATCAGTCACCATGGCGGCGCCAGGTAAGCGCGTGCTGCTGTCGTTTGTCGTCTTTGATGGAGAGCGAGGACACCCTCTTGCTCGATTAAGCAGGAGAGAAGTGGAAGACCCAAGAAGCTTCATCGCAGAATATGTCAAGCAGGCAGTTGATAGCATACACATACTGACACACTCCCTGCGTAACCTCCCAGACACAATCTTCAAAGCTACCTACTCGAGCGTGCCCGTCTATGAGATGCCTTGTAAAGGCGTCGCGGTCATGAAGAGGCGCGCCGATGGATGGCTCAACGCGACGCAGGTGCGACTACAGGGACATCGTATTCATTGTTCTCCGCTTACTCTTATCTACCGCCTCTCTCGTCCACTCGCAGATCCTCAAAGTCGCTGGATTCGATAAACCCCAGAGAACGAGGGTCCTCGAGAGAGAAGTACAGAAAGGAACACATGAAAAGGTGCAGGGAGGCTATGGAAAGTATCAGGGTGCGTATCACATCTTTAGATCCAAGTCTCATGCAAGATATGCTGACGTTTGACACGCTACTTGCACGCTCGGCGTAACCTCCGCCACTTGTGTTTACGCCCTACTTGACTTGGTACTACATTGTCAATCATCAATGATGGATATATCAAACAGGCACCTGGATCCCACCTGATCTTGGGCTAGCCCTCGCCCAGCAATACGGCGTCGACCATCTTCTCAAGCCAATCATGGATTACGTCCCTCCCAAAGGTGCTAGTCCTCCACCTGCTCCCAAGCATGTAACAGCAGCACCAAAAGGACCGCGCCAGAAGCGCACGTCAACGCCAGGTGGGGCTGGTACTCCTCGCACAAGCTCTATGCCTCCTCCTCCGCCTCTGTCAGCTGGCACATCGTCGGCAGGCGGTACAGGAGGTCGTACGCCACCTACTTCAGCCCGCTCAAATGCACGAGGCAACGCAGCTGCTTCTTCAAGTAATATAGCTAAGCGGGCGACGAATGATTCAAGGCAGCTACAGCAGCAGCAGCAACAACATCAGCCATACTATGCCGAAAGCCAATTATCGCAAGTTGAGATGTACGATGATTCCATAGCTTCAGCTCCTCTTTCTCCCGGAAGCGAGACATCGAGAACACCTTCTCCACTAGCTAGTGAAGCTGCTTCGGAATACAGCCAGTACCCTCACATGCAACAACACTCACAATCGTCTGCTACACAGAGGAGAAAGCGGAAACATAGAGACAGTACGATGGGAATGGAAGATCAGCATCAGCAGCAGTACATGCAACAGCAACAGCAGCCACAGCAAACGCAAATGCAAATGCAACCGCAGGGTATGCAGATGCAGCAACATCAGCAACAACAGCTCCAGCAGCAACACCTCCCACAGAGCGGCCAAGCTGCTACGGCTGGTGGTCCTGCTGCTTATGCACGTGCTATACTGGATTACTACATCTCCGAATCAGCTTCTATCCCTTCTTTCCTCATTTCACCACCAGCAGACTTCGACCCCAATGTCGTCATTGATGATGATGGGCATACCGCTCTACATTGGGCTTGCGCAATGGGTCGTCTGAGAATCGTTAAACTTCTGTTAACTGCAGGAGCTGATATTTTCCGAGCGAATGCAATTGGACAAACAGCACTTATGAGAAGTGTAATGTTTACAAATAATTACGATCTACGTAAATTTCCAGAAATGTTTGAATTATTACATCGATCAACAATAAATATTGATCGTACAGATAGAACAGTATTTCATTATGCAGTAGATTTAGCATTAACAAAAGGAAAACCACATGCATCAAAATATTATTTAGAAGTTTTATTAGATAGATTAAAAGAATATCCAAAAGAAGTTGCTGATATTTTAAATTTTCAAGATGAAGAAGGTGAAACTGCTTTGACTTTAGCTTCTAGAGCTAGATTTAAATCTTTAGTAAAAATTCTATTAAATCATGGCGCTGATCCTAAAATTGCTAATAGGGATGGAAAGAGTGCAGAGGATTATATTCTTGAGGACGAAAGATTTAGGCATCAAGATGATGCTACCCAACAACCACAACAGCTACAATATATTCCTCAAGCTCAGCAACAACAGCAGCAACAAATGCAGTACGCGCAACAGCAGCAACTTCCGCCAACTATGCTACCGCCCATCATGGAACAGCAAGGGCAGCCAGTGCAACGCATAGATAGTCAACGAGGTGTACCTACGGGATATCCTCAACCGGTTGCATTGCAGCAACCAGGGCATCCGAATGGTTACTATCAAGATCCACAAGGTGCCTTGCCTTCTCAAGCTGTCGTACCTGTGGTCGCATCTGCAGCAGTCCAGACGATACCTCTACCTTTACATTATTCCGAAACAGGACAGCGCGTAACAAACCAGCTTATTCCACAAATGAATCAGCAGTTTGAATTGCTAGCTTCGTCATTCGATTCAGAATTAGAATCGAAAGAACGTGATATTTCACAAGCTCATTCTTTATTAGCTAGTATACAATCTGAATCAGTAGAACATTCTAAAATCATAAATATGCTTAAATTACAAGCTGACCAATTAGACGCAATTAAAGTTAAAGAAGAAGAAATGCGTAAGGAATTGAAAGATAGAATGGGTAAAAGGTTTAGACTTGGTTGGGAAAAATATGTTAGAGATGAAGAAGAAAGACAGAAAGCTTTTGTCGGAATTACTAAGAATACTAATAATGGAGTGAAAGGCATACAACAATATACCATTGAACTTAATGAAACTCCCAAGATTAATGGTGCGGCCGACAGTAAAGATACCAAGAAGCAGTCCTCACCGTCTACCGTGACTGATGGCGGTATACCAGCGGACATCCAGTATATTTTCTCCAACCTACCAACAACAACAGAATCACTATCAAATGAAATCAAAGCAAACGTCGAGAGACTTGACAAGCTAAAATCACAACGGAAAGAACTATTTGACACTCTAATCAAATTACAAGCTGAAGCAGGGGGTGACAAAATAACTGAATATAGAAAATTAATAGCTTTAGGTTGTGGGATTTCAACGGAAGAAGTTACACCTGAATTCGTTAAAAGTGTATTGGAACAACTTGATAATGGTGATGATCTCGCTATGACTTCAATGTTGGGAGAAGGCGAAGAATCGAATGCAGGAGAAGAGACTCTTCAACAAGTCTAATGCAAGAAATTTTAGTGTTGTTCGATGATTATACTTTGTCTGTCTGTTTCCTTTACTATCGCAGTACATGTATATAAGCAGCTGCAGGAGTTCTTGCTCACAAGTCGGTCAGTGAAGTAAAGTAGTAGATACAATGTTAATATTATTCGTCAGCGTATCTAGTCTTTGATGTTGTCATTACAGTCGAAGATCTCCTGAATATAGTATATGGATCGATCAATAATACAGAGTTTGTCTTGCAATCTATCTTAAACTGTGCAGGTGGTGACATGTGAAGCGAAATGAAGACAGAGCGCTATTCTACAGCTCAGCTTACGACAAGCCACGCTAACGACTGCAACACCTGCATCAAAACTCAGAGATCAGTATAGATCTAAAATACGTGGGTGAATGGCGTTCAGACTCACAATGCTCAAAGTGGCCCCCAAACACAGTCCAACAGTCAAATAAATCAGCATGATGCTTGAAGCTACATCTACCTCTTCGGGATGCAAAGTCTTCTCCGTGATGGCACGCATCATGAGCAAAGCTGTAAGATAGCCATTGCTGATTGCGAAAAGAACCATGATGATGATATAGCCTACACACATTCGCAAAATGAGAGTCTAGTCAGTATTATCCTCAAAAGTCGGTAGCCTTGAGCAGGGTCAGGCAAAGTACCTGTATCGCTATTTATGATTGGAGTTCTCCGCAGTTCCGGAAGCACTTGTACGTTGCATAGAAGCATGAGAGGCTGTTATATGCATTCAAGTAGGGATAAACGGAATAAGTGTCAGTCAGCAATCCGGTTCGTTGACTTCTACGACCCCTTCAAAAGATTCGACGTACGATGAAGATCGTACGGGCTATTGTAGCCAGTATAAGCTTTCTTTTATCTGTAAAGATCATTCTTTCGAATCCGGGAAGTGCTCTTCCTATCCAATCTGCGGTGTTGAAGACGACGAAGCCAAGAGGTATCCAAAGAAGTGGCTACCAAGCAGGAGAGGATCCGTGAACGGTCAGATAAGCCTGATTACGCTTCTACCGTTGTATTTGAATTCCATGCTTACCGACGAATAGCTCCTTCCAGAGTTGACAGAAGCTATACTCATAGTGATACTTGGGAAAAGACCAATAGAGACAGTATAGATATATGCTAAAGCCCAACCTAGATCTCTAATTTTACGATCAACTTGCCAGATTGAGCTCTTATGATGTTGCTGTTGATGCTGTGTTTTCACACTTGTATGGCGAGAGGTGTTATCCCCATTATTCTGTATCTGAGATTCTTCGATCTGTTTATGCCTTTCCATAGCGTGTTGATAGCATGGTAATTTGATGAGAATATAAGTAGCAATACCAGCTACGAAAGTAAATAACAGCGAGATGATCAAGAAATGATATGTTGATGTGACGAGTTTATGGCCGTCTAGAAGTCCATTGTGTGCATTATCATCAGGACCTTCCGTGCTGTTGCCAGAACCTTTCGATGCTGTATTCAGGGCAGAGAGAAACTGTGTTATGGCCACTGAGAAACCTATTGCCCCTTGTCCGCTCATTACGCCTTGCATGAAGAAAGGATCGTCGAAGATGGTGGTGAGAGCAGCGCTGCTGCTTTGTAAGGATGCGCATACTCCCGCGCCAGAGATGGTGATAGCACTAGTAGGGTGGAGTTGACCAATTTCAGCAATCTATCCAAATATGTTGTCGGAACTCAATTGGAAAAGGAAAGAAGGATGAACTCACATCAGAATAATGAAGAATATCCAAATAGGTACTTCCATCAAAGTAGTAAGTAGTAATATGAAAACACCTCCAGCCATTCCAGCAATACAACTAAACAATTTCCTTTCAATATTTTCGAACCCCTTCTTTTGCTGTGAATAAGTAGCTCCTACTATAAGTAATAAATTTGAAATTGTAAAGATTAAAGGAACGAAACTATTTGCGAAATGTGATGCTGGAGAATAGAATCCATCTGTATCGTGAGTTGTTAAACGATAGTTGAAATAGGGCATGACGATAATAAGGAGGTTCCTGTGGCAGTCGGGGATGATTCGAAGAGGATGTAAGCTGAGTAATACTAGAGAGTGAAATAGCATAGATAAACGTTTCCCTCACCAAGGCAAGAGTACGGAAGCCTGGAAGGGTGCAATGTACCGATGTGGCGAGAGCAGTCGTCGGTATGAGGTATGGCACAGACCAAAGATTAGCACGAGCACCGATCTAGCATCACTTGAGAGAAAGCCTTACACCCAAGACGAGGAAACAGAGGTACGCAATCACTCTTTCTTTCCCAGCAGCATGACATGGTGCCAGAAGACGATCATCCGGCGCTACTGCATGGCTGGAGGCCGGCGAGTAAGGAGCACAAGTAAGTCATCAGTATGATCATACCGAGAGTGTCTGTATGGAAAGATCTACTCTGCTCACCTCCCTGCAGTCTCTTCGCCGTCGTCGATATCCGCCAATCGTGCTCTCGTCGACTGCAGCAATGGTGACTGTTCATTATCTGATGATCCGGCAGAGGCAGCAGCAGCAGCAGGAGGCATATCTCGACTGGCCATCGTAAAGTATCACTTTGCACTGCCCTGCAACTGCCTCTAGCAACCAGCAAGCGTCTTCTTTCTTCTGTGCTTGAATCTGCAATAGCGTGGTGATGCCAGAGTCTCGCGTGAATGGACGGCTGCTGTGCTACCTTGCAGACAAGCTTGAGGCGTGTTCAGTCATCTCAGTGCGGCATCATGGCAACATAAACTCCCACATAATATTATACAGAGGAAAGAGGCATTCACACTTCCGTGATCCAGTCAGTCAGTCGAGTCTCTCTCACGTGACTTGACCGATCCATCATTGAAGACAGATAGAAATATCTTGTAAAGCAAGTAATCAAAGCAGCCTGGCAATTGTCATAATAATGTCATTTCGACTGATCAGAAAAGGTAGAGTAAAACATGATGTAATGGGATAGTAAGAAAAACTACGATGGGGAAAAATGAAGAAACAATGGACTGCTACTAAAACGCACTGAAAAGAAGGAAAGAATTGAAATTGAGACAAGATCCGAATTTGGGATTGAGAAAAGACAGAAGGAGCAGGAGGAGGAAATTATCCATAAAGGTAAAAGGGTATACGTGTCTCTTTTGAAAGACTATTGATGAGAATTTTGAAAAGAGTAAAGGATAGAGACAGAACCAAAATGAAGCTCAAATGGATAAACGTTGCATGACATTCCTTTTATTATTGATTCGATTCCAGATCCATCAAGGACCTTACGAGCAGGATCCTAAATTCCCCACTTTCAATTACAAGACAAAAGCGAGACCAGCCAAACCAGCAGCAACAGCTGCGAATGCAGTAGCGGCGCCTTGTAATCTTGGAGCAGCGGCGGATATCGAATTGCCAGATTGAGCAGTAATAGAGCTCAAAAAGCCAGATCCGCATACTTTGCCGATATCGTTCCAGAGTGAGGCTTGAGCGCCGAGGATGGGCGAGTTCGAGAGGCCGGTGCCTGAATAGAGAACAAAAGCAGAGAGGCAGTCAGTAGGCGAGTAGTGCAACTTCATAGTATAGTGTGATTCACCATATGGATAGTCAGTCTCGAAGCCAACATAGGCAGCCAGGATGTTCTTTGTGCATGGAGTGCACAGCTGCTTCTGGCCCATCTCACCCGAGAGGAAGAGGAAGGGGAGGTTGGTAGTTCTGAATGTAGTTGCATTGGGAAGAAGTGCATTGTCATCTGTGACAGTGGCAGTAGTTGTAGTGGTGCTAGTCGTCGAATTGGCAGCTCCAGTAGAGGGAACACCTGATCCAGCGGTAGACTGACGCTTCCTTAGTCTTGAGATGGCACTGCGAGTGGCATCTGCGACATGCATGTAGAGGGAGGAGAGGGCGATATGGGGAGCCTGAATGAAGAGGGCGGCGTTGGTATTGCCGCCGTTCGAGCTGCTGAATACGGTAGCGTTGCTGGATCCAGATGCAGCAGAGGAGGGCGCCACTGAGCTGGAGCTGGAGCTTGCCAGAGCATCCTCGTCGTTGATTCTCAGGGCACAGAATGCATTCGATGAAGTGTCCTTTGCACAGACTGCTTGGGTGAAGGGATAGAGGACGTAGAGGACGTCGTAGTTTGATCTGACGACTGGCTGGTTTGCAGCGAGTTCAGCAGTGCAGTTGCCACTGAAGTAGGTCAAATGACGGGTGATGAGCTGTCCGGAGCAGGTGGATGCGGAGGACGAGCAGAGAGAGGACAGAGAGGACTGTACTTGGCTGGATGAGATGCTGCTTGATGTCGACGCTGCGGGATCAAAGAGCTGGGTGGCCGAGAGCAGCCTGTTTGAGCATGCGGCGAGCTCGCTGTTGGCGTCGAGGGCGGCGAGGAAGGTGGAGCACTGGCTGGAGATGCCTGTGGAGGGTATGTAGGCTGTATAGGACAGGGAGAACGCATCAGCAGGGCCATACAGCCTCCATTGCAATGTATCATCACCCACGACTCTCGCTCGACGACTGTGCGCGCACAAGGGCCGCTGCAGAGGACGCGGCCAGGAGGGCGACGAGTGTGGATGGATTGAGCATGTCTGGATGTGTGGGTTGATGGGTGTAGCAGTGTGTGTGCTATCGTATATCCTCTTCTCTCCAGCTAATCTGACCCTCCTCTGTTTATTCGATGACTAGATGTTGACAGCGGCGATTGAGTGACCTGCGTACTTGCAACGTTGATGGCGATGGCGATAATGAGTGTGACGGTGAATGAGCGTGTAGTAGCAGTAGTAGCAATATAAGATGTCCTGCCTATCTTTTATGTAAATCAGTCCGATGGAGGCCAGCCGTGCTCATCGCAGGTGAATGGATCATTGAAAAAAGAGTGACCTTGGTGAGAGGGTGTGATCGAATTCTCATAAAGTCACGTGATGCATATGGAGTCTGTGTAGTCAAGAAGTAGAAATACAAGTAGGATGGGCAATCAATGCATACACTCGCTCAGTCGTGCATGTACCTCTTCATTCCTCTTTCTTGCCTCGAGCTCCCTCTTCCCCTCTGTCATCCAGCTCTTCGAATCTGGGCAGACCACAGAATAGTGGTGAATTGAGAGTGTGACGAGTCTTTTCTTCACAGGATGGCTGCTCAGCTTCCTCCTCCTCGACATACCTATCCTCCTCATGCCCATCTTCGTCACACTCCTCTCTCTGTTCTGAATCCGAATAGACAGTCTCCCAGTCATCGTCTTCATCAGTATCCCATCTACTGTCATCGAGATCTTCACGATGCTCATACGCATATCCAAGAAAAGGGATGAAAGGCATAGAGGCGGGTGCTGGCATTTGAAAGTATTCCACTTCAGGTCTTGCTTGAAACTCTTCCCCACAATGAGGAGATTCTTGAGCATTCGGGATAGGATTGAATTGTTGAGTCTCCGCGTAGGGCATAGAAGGATAGAAATCAACGTCAGGTAACTGAGAATAATGATGATCTGATTCATCATGATGACAACAGCAATGTCGCTCATCAACCTCGAAAATTTCGAATATCGGAAATGTCAGATTTTCCTCGTATGAAGAGGAATAAAATTCTCCAATATCATTATTGGATAGATCATCTTCCTCCACAATCCAAGATTCGATAATAACCTCTTCTCTAATAATCTTATTACTATCATCATGATATTCCTTCTTTGTTGTTACATAATCAAGTAACGGAAAAGGAGAGAAAAATGGATCATGCTGATAAATTATCATTAAAGGTTTATCAAAAGTCCCGTTATTATTGAAGTTAGTAGTGTTATTGTCGAAGTGACCGCGAAAAGAATGATCATTTCCAGCCAGAGGCGATCTTTCGGTATGCTTTTCTTCTTTTTCTTTTTTATCTCCTTCAGTGCCATCATCGTCAGGCTCAATTAGATATATGGAAGGGAACGTGACTGGTTCATCAGATGTATCCAAATCAATGTTCCTCTTATATCCTGTTGAACCTGCATCAACATGAAAAGGATTATTGCCAGACAGGTGCGGTCCAAAAGTGTGTTGTCGAATATACATCTCAGCTGGCATTGATAATGTCCTACGATGATTTTTCCAATCATTCATAGGTTCACTGTAGCTTCTCAATCTATTCAAAGAGGTAAATTCAGTAGGTGATACTAATCTTACTCCTTTCGCTCTGACCATTTCTGGTAGAAGAAGTGCTTTTAAACGATTAGAATGATCTTGTGGATTACAAGTCAAGTACGGTAGTGGAGCTAGAACAGGCTTAGCTGATGCTTCAGCGGAAGGGTAGGATACTCTACGTGTGGTGTTCTTTTTGGTTGCTGCATTCGTGGGAGTCATAGCTTGAGGATCGCACGGTCTAAGCGGTGGCTGTGCTTTTTGTTCGGTGGTGGCTGAGGGAGGAGTAGCGGACTCGTAGCCCTCGTCGCTGAGGAGCTCGACATCTGTGTGCGAGCCAGTATCACTGCCCTGTGTCTGTATATGTACCGTACTGAGAGGAGTTTTGATAATCTGATCATCGACGATAGGCCTTTGCTTCCAAGCTGTAGCCTGTGCATGACGTGTTGATACCAGAGGGCGGTTGTCTCGCTTGGATGCTGATGTCGTGCCATCACGATTCACGCAAGCATCAGGTAGCGTGAGCACACTCTCTTCAACGACACGTTCGGAGATCACTCGCGAGTCATAGTCTGGGTGCATTTCGAGGAAAAGTAGTTGGTCTTGCTCGATGTGAGAGCGTACTGTTATTGCTGTACTGAGAAGATCGGCTGTTGATGCACGTATCAGGCAGTTATGCGTAAGGAACTGGCTGGCAGTCTTACGATCTCTTTTCTTCGGTAGTCAGTAAACCAAGCGTTGAAGGAGCGTAACCCTCGTGATGACATCTCCGTGACAACGCAATGAGCATAGCCCGTACACCGCAAGCTCACTTGTATAACCTGATTACAAGAGTCTAGGCTCACACTGAAAAGCGGAGTTGATCTATGAGCAACCTGTCTAGGGCTTTAAGCTTGGTCGACTGATTCAATGAACAGTGAAATTTGACGTATTCCCTTGATATCGAGGTCGGCGGGCCTCCCTGCAACCAAGACAGATCTCACCACCGGCGGTCGAAATCCGATACAGCACCTTTTACAGTTTGCCTTGCGTGGAAGTGCAGCTTGTTTTGGACATTTCTTCCCGCTCGCCTCGTCCGATTTGTTCTTTGCCGAAACGCGAAGGGTTCTCTATGTTGTTTGAAGCACATGAGCCGTATGTAATCCGTGCGGCTTGAATGATGGAAAAACCCCGCTACGTGTGCTGCAACGCGAGATGTACCGAGGAATTGATACTGGTATCGACTGTCTGCCTTCCAAAGATGGAAGAGGTTACGGTGCTACAGCAACGGTAGACTTGATGCTTGCCATAGTTTCCATATCGAAGCTTTGGTCCAACGATTCCCGTGGTGATTGTCTGGGAGCTTTATCGCGGCAAAACTGAGATACTGAAAATTCGAAAGGTGTTCGCTGCCAAGTTCAGAAATCCAATTGGCATATGGGCAGCCTGTAGGGGCAAGGTATATTCCAATACTGCGACGAGTCAAGGCTGTCAATCAAGGAATGCAGGACTTTCTTACGATTTTGCCAGAGCTTACCCGTCTTACTATACCTTCCCAAGTAGCTTGTCCTTTATCCGTACTATTCATATCAACTTCATGCCATGTAGTCTTGAGACCTATTTCGCTCAGATGCATTTCTGAAACATGAGTGTAAACCTCATAGAACGACATGCTCGTCGCACCGAGACCATGAAAGAATGAGAATTTCGAAGTTTCGTCTCGTAATAAGTTGGGCAGTTCTGAGAAGAACGCATGCAAATCTGCGTAATGTTCTGAGAAAGTATCAAACTGGAAAACGATGCCTCTTGAGTCAGCTGAAGCTTCCCAGAGAGTCTCTCTGGTTCAGAGAAGTGGACAAGCTCACGTATATTGCATCGAACTCCGCCAATTGCTCGCCTGCTTCGAAAGCAGCAATGTAGTCTCGCCAAGTACCTTCGAAAAACTCTACGCCAGGGGTGTCGTACCATCCGTTAGCTCGAGCGTGTGAAAGGACATCCGGATGTGGCTCAATGATGACATGTCGGGTCGGTTTGTACTTCTGCAATTCGGCATCGATGAGCCCGAGACCGAATCCAACATTGAGCACGCTGAATTCTGCTTCTTTGTCTTCAACATCACGATCTTGAGTTAACAGACGAGCTGTCTCCTGCATGATGGGCAACTCCCAGCCCATCATGACGCCATTGCCTTCTTCATCGATACATCTCTCCTCGCCATTCTCATCCTTTTCGTACCTCAGCCTGGATGCGAGAAACGCCTTGTTATGTGATGCGGTCGAGACTTGTTTGGTATCCTCTTGTACTATGTCGCCAACATCTGCATTCGTTTTGGAGACTGCATCCGCTTCATCGGTGTCATCAATATCTACCCCGTCCTCATCTTCGTCATTTTCTCCCTGGGCAGCCAGTATCGCTTTTACCATCTCCATGCGCACACCTTCCATGACGATGGCATTGAAAACGTCTTCATTGTTGAGTGTATATGCGACATCACTTGCAGTCTACGCATAGCATCAGGATTTAGTAAGGTTTCTCAACTTGAGCAGCGGAAGGAGCGTATGCTTGATTACTCACAAAGCCAGCATTATCAACTGAGACCATAAGATATGACTCAGAGAAGACCTCTAGCTGCATAGGGGGAGTAGCTACATACCAATATTCCACACGGCACCGTTTCTTAGCAAATACTTGACAAGGTCCAGACTACCATTATCTATGGTAAGAAGGTCAGCCGAGAACGATGCAGGCGACAGGTCTATCCAGCATACCAGCAGCATAGTGAAGAGCAGTCCACCCAGTCTGCGCGTCCTGCTGCCATGCAAGCGCGCCAGTATCGATCAACGATTTGCATTTTTCAAGGTCGCCCTGGCTGCAGGCGCTGTGCAACTCCCGTGCGAGCTTCAGGCTCTCTTCGAGGACATCTGTTGCATCTTCCAACGTCGTCATCGTCTGTTCAGCATGTGCTTTGCCTCAAAGCAGAGTCTCGGTCAAGTAAACACTCTGATAATCAGATAAGAGTCAGTCTGCAGGAAAGAAGTCGATCGCTTCGACATTATTTCTATATTTCAATCTGATGGCTTTTCGCTTGAAAACTAACAAACAACAGCAAGAAGTCTGAAGGTTACGCAGTCCTAGAGCTGACCACCAAGAGTCTGGAATGCGCCGCTAGTTGTCGACGCTCATTATGTCTGCCAACGGAAGCTCAAGGCTAAAGCATGACGTGCCTGCCGCAGAGAGCCGTTCTGTTGAGCCCTCTGGAGGACCCCCAGACGGCACTTTCAAGTGGAGCGTACTGACGTGTAGATTCGTAAGTATGCATGATCTACTCCAAAATGATGCTTTCTCTCTGACGGGCCTGGTTCATCGTGCTTTTCCAGATTGTCCTGCTAGTGTGGTCTATAACGCCACTGTCTTGGGCATATGTATTCTGGACCGCTGCAACGTATCTCAACGTTCTTCCTCTGAGCTGGTCTCGACCTGGACATACGCCATCGGGACAAAGCCTCGTCCGGGACATCCTCCATCGATGCATTTTCTGCTACGCTCTCCTGGAAGTGCTCTTTTCGTTCTATTTCCGCTACCTCATCTATAAAGTGCAAGAACGCACACCTCTTCCTCCATACGGACGTGCTTTTCTACGTCAGACGTTGGCAAGAGCTCTTGAAGATGGCATGAAACTAGAAGGAGAGCAAGCCATTGCTAAATCCGAAGAGGCCGAAAAGGCTGCCAATCCGGCACAAGCGCGTAGACCACGAAGAGCTACATTCTCAAATGCACGCTTCAGTCAACTCTCCTTTCTGGATGAGAAGACTCGACTGTCAAAAGATGATCCGAGAGCCGTAGACTGGAGAAATATGTTCAAAGCCTGGTTCTTAGGAACACCCTGGCATGAGCTCAAACGCGACAATGTCCTCGAATGGCTAGCTTGGTCTTTCTTCGGAATGCATTATGAAGAGATAGTGGATGAATACGAGGAAGAAGGCCGACCTGACATTCCTAAAGATGTTCAAAGTGCAGACGAGATCCTAACAGAAACAGCGATGGATGAAGATGCCAGTGCAAAAATGAGTTTCCTCTTTCATGGTCTTTACATGCTGGAAGCTCGTTCTGGAATGCCTCTTCCTGAAGGCAGGAATCCTTCAGTATCTTGTATTCGACTTCATCTTGATCCAGTTAAAGTCACATCACGACCTTTAGCTAAGTATTTAGTTACCGGTTTCTTCAATGTTATGCTTCAACGTCGTGCCGCTCGATCTGGCTTTATAAAAGTGCGAGATGCTGGACTAGAGTATCTGATACGAATGCCAGAGCTTTGGAAACCGGGATCGGAAAGCACTCGACCTGTACTCTTTATTCATGGTCTCGGCATGGGACTGGCGCAATATGCTTCTCTCGTGTCCTACTTTGAACAGCATCCGTCTCTTCGAGATCGTCCTTTAATCCTGTTGATCCAGCCTCACTTATCGATGAGCCTCTTCCATCCTAGTCACCTTAAGCCGCCCAACAAAGAGAGTACGACGAAAGGGTTGAGGGCCATGGTTGCGCGCTGGAAAATGGAGGATGGCCTTACTGTCGTCAGCCATTCCAATGGTACCATCGTGCATGGCTGGTTACTGAAAGAGTGCCCTGAATTAGTAAAAGCATCCTGCTTTGTCGATCCAGTCACATTTTGTGAGTACCACGTCAAGGCTGTCGCTGGTGCTAAGGTGCGTTGGGACTAAGACACTCGCTTGTTATTGCGCAGGTCTATGGGAACCATACGTAGCGTACAATTTCTTGTATCGCAAACCAACGACAGGCATCGACAACTTGATGCGATACTTTGTAGGAGAAGAAATAGGTATAGCTACGATGCTTCAACGATATTTCGACTGGAGCGCGAATATCCTCTGGTTCGAAGAGTAAGTGAGGTCCCATTCGCCCAAAGCCGCAGATCCCAATATAAGGATATGGAAAGCTGAAGTTGTTTTTTATCTAACAGAATTCCAAACGCTCTGTCGAATCGCGATACATGCTTTTTCGTGTCAGAAAACGATGCAATTCTCAATGCCCCGCGCGTGAAGCGGTATCTGCAAGATCACGGTGTGAGAACTGCTGAGGAAGGTGGTAACCTGTACTTCATGAAAGGTCTTGCTCATGGTATGTACCATTGTTGCTTCCAGGTTGTCCGAAAACTACCGACGTGCAAGAGCTAACTTCATGCTGCCTCTCCTATCTGAGCAGGCGAAGCACTCATCGCCGGCAAGGAACACATAAATTTAGTGATGGACTGGCTGAGCGACAAGTAGTCAATAGACACTTTGGGTGCAGATTACAATAGATGCGGGTAGTATGTAACATGATAAAATGCCATTGTAACAGCCAGCGTGCTTGAAGCACAGCCTGCTATGACGCCTTGTTCGCTTGTCCCTTTTCTGTCCACCCGCCGTTGGAGGACCCGTTCCTGATGTCATCAGTACGAGCAGGAACATCTCTCTCTTCAGGACCGACAGAAACTATTTCTTCGTTTGGTAGATTCCTTGACCAAGCTCTACGACCTTCCTCAAGGGCCATTTCCGCTCGATCTACGTCTTCTTCCTTAACTCCACCTTGAGGTGTACGGACAAGCACTTTACTGCCGTGGATCCAGTAGGTTGGGAATCTTCTACGACCCACATTCTACCAGGAGGACGGTAATGCAAGAGTCGGATGGGATACGTGAGCTACAGTAACATAGGCTGCGCAAACTGCCTGGCAGACTCACGTTGATGATGCAGGCCCAAAGCATCATGATGAGAGATGATATCAGGACAACGTAGATGAGGCGCCAGGACATGTTGACTGCTGCGGGCTGGACCGAAGCTATGATGGCGGTGGCGCCACCGCTGGAGGAGGATGCGCGATAGTCAGCTACAGATACTGATAAACCACACAGGAGCTACTCACGGAGGATGGACAGTGCCTGTCATTTGCATGAGAAGGATCGAGAGGGCCATGGAAAGGGCACCGTTTATCCAAACTATATGATCCAGCTCTCCGGGAATTATTGTATCAGAGAGCCGGTAGTGCGGGCTCAAGCGAAAGAGCTTTGTGACGCAGACCGCAAGGATACAGCTGAGTACCTGCCCACCGACGAGATGGCGAGGCTGCGCCAGAGGGGACTCTACCGTGCCGAAGGAGAGGACCGCGGAGGCGCCAAAAGAGGCGACGATGAGGATGGTGCCGTCGTTTGGGAATGCGGCGGATATGATGACTTCGATGAGGGCTATTCCGACGAAGGATCCGACTGAGGGGCGTAGTAGCTGCAGTTAGCAATTCGTACTTGCATACATGGCATATGGTATGAGTCCATTTGCCACCCCGAAGCAGGCAGGATGCCGGCTCACCTGTCGAGAGAATCCACGTCTCGTACTGCAGCGGCAGGCGTGCGAGCCACGTGAAGGGCGGGATTGGCACGCAGGCATACGGCGGCTTGCTGTCCGGGTCGCGGTAGCCTGTCCAGCGCTGCAGAGGACGAGGAAGGCGACTTCGCACATCCCTCGTTGGCTTCCATCCGTCTGGAACCATGCGGTAGGTGGGCGGTGGAGCGGGAGCTGGTGGAGCAGCGGCAGCCTTGTGCGGTGGTGCTGGCTGGCGTGCTGGATCCACAGAGCTGGCGCCATTCTGCTGCTCGTGGTGTGGCTGCTTGGTGCGCTGATGGGGCTGGCTGGCTGATGTCGACGACGAGGACGACGGGAGAGACGACGAGGCCATGTCCGCACAGATGGAAGAAGCCAACAAGTCCCCCAGGAGTAGTTCGTAGTAATGCCTGCTCGCCGCTGCTCTCTCTCTTCATGCGCAGACAAAGCATGGCAGAAGAGAAATGACACCCCGCCGCATCGACAAGGTGCCGCGCTTGGGGTCACGTGATTGGGCAATCCTCTCAAGCTCTCTCTCTCTTCTTCCGTTCAGGCTATGCTGACTGGTCCTCTTGACAAGTGAATAGACGACTGTCGAATCTGTCTCGTTCTTCTTCTTCCCAGAGAGCGCAGCTCAATCCCAAAGCACCCCCTGATCCTACGGACTTGAAGCATTCGGTCACTGAAAATCATGAAGACATTTCCTACCTGGCCCGTTCACAAAGCCACTGAGCCGGTATCACCCTCTAAGCTCCTGTCTTCCGTCTCGCTCATCTTTGGCAGGCATGCTCGGCGACCTCCATCATCTCTCGGGGCAAGGATGGTTGCCGACCCCTCCTGACTCAATAGGCTGACTTCCGATTCAGGCGAGTCCTACATCACACCGCTTGTACAACCTTTGTATCTGTCTATCAGCAAAAGTGAAAAATGGCTCTGCTGATCTGTCTCTTTCGAATTCGAAAAAGCTCACACAAAACCCTTGGTACTCTTCTCTGGCAAGAGGAGTGTCAACCTTGACTAGCTAAGTAATGCCCGTTCATCCAAATCTGACTCCCTACAACACGGCTCATCACCACAGCGGAACTCGAGTCGATCATTGGTATCAGGAAAAGCTTTGGGATCAGGGTAATAGTGACGCAGACACTCTCGTATCACAGGACGAAGATCAAACAGGCAGCAAAGCTAAAGAAAAAAGGGGCTTTCTCTTGAAGTTCTTTGGCTTCTTAGGCAGAAATCACGAGAGGGCTAAAGCCGGCGGAAAAGCCATACGAAATGGCTGTACTAGCTCACGCAAGGCGCTCAAGCGGGGTGTTGAGACCATCTTGTGGGCCAATACAGGGAAACGAGACTGGAAAGTAAAGGTCAGCGGCCAGGTGCGGTCCTGCAAGCGCCTACCAATGTGATTAGCAAAACTCTCGTCAAGGGCGCGAAGACCACGGCAACTACAGCCTTTTCTTCAGGATTATATTCGTTAGTTGTTAGGATCAAAGGTTGGCCAGCAAACCAACGTGCCGCTGCTCAAAAGCGACAGCAGGGTTGGAAGCAAGCATACGTAGAGGCACGACAAGCTTACGCCGGATCCCAATCTCAAAAGCGAGGCAGACCATCTCAACATCGTCCTTGACTAGCCCTTGTTCATCTCGGTGTTCCATTTGACATGGGCCACTCGTTCACACCAGCTTTTAACCTCTTTGCCACGCTTCTTCCCTCACACTAGAATGTACAGATAGACTGTCCTGCATTACATTTTTCAGTGAAATGCTTGAGATTGCCTTGATAACAGAAAACATGACTCGAAGCTTGAAGACCTACATTTTCCGAGGCAAATGAGATCAGTGCATGCCTTTCCGCAGTGCTCCTCATCTCCTCAGCGTTCAAGACTGAGCTTAGCTTACTGCTTTTTCAGCTGCATTCGAACACAGCATCGACAAAGGGCAGCTGGGCTGTGCGCCTTGGTCACCTGGTTCGACGGTCACAAGGTCGGTGGGCGGTAGATTAGTCTATCTGATTCACAACTCTCCCCTCCCCTCCCCTCCCCTCTCCTCTCCTCTCCTCCAGCCATATTTTGGCCCAAAGCAACTCCCTCTTCTGCCTCTTCTGCTAAACACATCCAGATCTCTTATTGCAATACCTTGTCTTGCTTTTGACTACCTCTCCTCCTCCTGCTAGGTTACCAAGTGTACAGCCCCAAAATCTCAAGAGCTAGTGAGTTCCAACTGCTGTGAGCGAGGTGCAGACTCAATTTAAAGCTGGATCTAGGCTGAGTTGCACCTGCACTACCCACAGGATTTGTAAGAGGTCGCACAGAAGAATGGCTCGCGGGCCTCCATGGCGCAGCGACCACTATCTTTACTCTTCAAATCTGTTTTTCGCCCCGGAGGAAGGGGTTTCACCTGACTCGCAAGTTTACACCACTCTCGGTCGTCTTACAAGCGAATATGAAGAGGTCGCAGGCCCTTACGCCCTTGACAAGACAGCTCTGGTGCTCGTCAAGATCAGTAGCAGCGGTGAGCCCAGACCGCCCAGGTTCGGACGTGACTATCTAGCTGTCAAACCCATTGGTGGAAACTCCTACCAGCCAGACAACCTCTACGGAACTTTTTATTGGGTTGCCTCTAAACCGTCAGAGCGGGACGACAAGGCAGTCTTGTACTACCAACCGGACAGGAACAGCTCTACGGTATGGAAATCAACTAGGTATGTTATGGATTCTCCTAGAGACAGGAAAAACTTGAAGAGACCCGAAGAGCTCCCTCCACTCCCGCCTACCCCTCCGCCTACCCCTCCTCAACCGGCAGCACCAGCAGCACCACCTCCCCCACCAGCATATGTTTTCCCGCAGTGGCCAACACCAGGTTGGCAGTTTCCAGGAGCAGCACCGCCGCCGCCAGGAGCATCAGTATTTGTGCCTCCGCCAGGAGCACCCCCGCCTCCGCCAGGAGTACCAGGAGCAGCAGTATTTGTGCCTCCGCCAGGAGCACCTCCCCCTCCCCCAGGAGTACCAGGAGCAGCAGTATTTGTGCCTCCGCCAGGAGTACCAGGAGCAGCAGTATTTGCGCCTCCGCCTCCGCCAGGAGTACCAGCGCCAGCACCAGCACCAGCGCCAGCACCAGCACCACCAGCAGCAGCACCAGCGCCAGCACCAGCACCAGCACCAGCACCAGCACCAGCACCAGCACCAGCACCAGCACCACCAGCAGCAGCACCAGCGCCAGCAGCAGGAGGAGGAGGAGCAGCACCAGCAGCACCAGCACCACCAGCACCACCACCACCACCTGCTGGTTCGCTTCCCCGGGCGGTTTGGGGAGCATCAGGTTTCAACCTCAAAGGGCCTCTGTACATTGATATGAGCAGAGGCAGAAATCAGGGGCGCTTGTTCCGAGCCCTAGCTAAAGGGAATGTTAGGGCGAAATACCTACAGTCCGAGTTTCCCGAACTTACAGTAGTCTGTACAGCGACTAGCTATAGAGAGTGGCCAGGACCTTATTTCTTCTGTCCTATCAATTTAAAACTCTACTTTCATGAGGATAAAATTGATGCAATGACTCCTACGAATCGGTATCGTGTTGAACCGAGATCTTACTATTATCCTCGTGGAAATCCAGGAGCAAGAGTAAGAAGCCCTACTCTTCAAGATATTCTAGCTCAATCCGATCGTAAATGGGGACCATTCTACATTAGACTTCCAGCAGGTGGTGCAGCAGATCTGAGACCTGGCATGCTCCTACCGTTGATGCATTCCGTAAGGGACCGGGACAAGGGATTCTGCTACAAGCCGTTTACAGTCAGAGATGCTAATGGTAGAAGACTTAGCAAGCATTGGGGACTTGCAGCCGAGGTGACTTTCGAACCCCGACGACATGAGAACCCTGCACACGTAATGACTGGTCCTTATTATCTGGGCCCGAGAGTCGAAAAGAACGCGGGAATGCTGTTGACACCTGTTCCTGGAGAAGTTCAGCTTCGGGAGTGCTTATTCTACGCCTATACGTATACTTATCGGGGTCGGCCGTTGCGAGACTGGAATCGGCCTGCAAGACGCAGAGGAGGGCGTGTAGTTGGAAGGACTGCAGTTGGACGCGGAGATGGTGGCTATGGTGGCTATAGTCGAAGAAGGAGGAGGTGATAAGGGAGAGTGGGCCGACTGTCAAAGAGTCTTCGCGTTTTGCTATATCACAATTTCTGTTTTTGTTGTCACTTGAACTGTTTTCTTATGACTGTTAAATCTTATCTTCTGGAATTTGTATCAGTTTAGCCTATACACGCCTTTCTCAATCAACAAGCAATCAATCTAGAGCTTTTTCGAAAGATGGTCTTCAGGGTTGACGTGTGTGACCTTTTTGCCACCGTCAGCGAGAAGCTTGCTGGATGTTAATGGTTAGTGGTCGAGTAGAGCATCTGAGGTGTGGGTAGTTAGTGTGAGATGATATTAAAGGACAGACAGGCCGTATCTACAAGTGTACGGCAGTGTACAATAGCCCGTCTTCGGATGTTTCGCCACACCGGATACGACATCCTCAGCTTGAAGCTTCAAGCCAGCAAGTCAGCGGTGGAGGCAGGAGCGCAGCAGCAAGGCCGGCACTGCTCGTGCATCCACAGCCATGCAGGAGGTCGTATTCACAGCAATATAACAACAATACGAGGCGCTCCTCGATCACGGCTGCATGCGACGTGTGTCTGCATGGATGGCTCTGCTGCTGTTGACCGACTGGACGCACTCTGCATCTGCGCACTCGAGCAGCAGCGCGACTCCCGACTGCTCTCCTCTCCAGGCCACACCACCCACAGACGCTGCACTCTGCCCTCTGCGCGCCTCTCTGGTCCTCGCCTCATCACCTCACATTCCACGTCCAATCCATCCATCCATCCATCCGCCTTCGTCAGTGCCTCGCAGCCATGGCCGACTTTGTCAAGTGCGTGATCTGCTTCTCTGCTAGTGTGGATGCTCTGCTGCGACACTCCTCTCCAGCCTGTCCTGCGTCTGCGCTCGCTGCATGCGTCTCGCTGTGCTGCACTCTGCTCTGTGCTGTCCCGCGGCCAGTCCATGGCGAGTGGCAGGCAGCCAGGCAGCTGAGCAAGCGGATGGCGGTAAAGAGGCTCAGACTGGCCATCCCATACTGTTCCGTATCGTGCTCTCGAGCTGACTGTTCGCTCCTGTCCTGCTTCTCTCGCTCTCCCATGGCGTCTCTCCTGCTGGCTGGTCCAACCGCCTGCTCGTCGCTCCCTCGCTGCTCTCGCTTGCCTGGATCTACCTGCTATTGACACGGCATACCATACGCACTCCCTCGACACACTGGATGGCTATGCAACACTGCGGCTTCACACTCCACCAACCACGTCTTCGTGCCCTCCGTGCTCCGGCCACCCAGACTCTCCATCTTCGGAACGTGAGTGGACTACACCCATACTTGACTCCCTGCAGCCTGTACACGCACTCCCACGCTCTAATACTGACGAATCCACGTCTCTCCCAGTGTCTTCGAAGTCACGACACGCTATGTCGACCTTCAACCCGTCGGGATGGGCGCATTCGGTCTCGTGTGCTCTGCAAAGGACCAGCTCACCGGACAGAGCGTCGCTGTAAAGAAGATCATGAAGCCTTTTAGCACTCCCGTCCTGGCAAAGAGAACCTATCGCGAACTGAAGCTGCTCAAACACATTCGCCATGAAAATATCATCTCCCTCAGCGATATCTTCATTTCCCCATTGGAAGATATCTATTTCGTTACCGAACTCCTCGGTACAGATTTACATCGTCTACTCACCTCGAGGCCTTTGGAAAAGCAGTTCATCCAGTACTTCTTGTACCAGATTCTGGTCAGTCGTCGTGTCTCCTTTCCTTCACATGACCCGGGTCGCCTATCTAACGCACACTATATACTTTGTACTCCTTGCTTGGTACAGCGTGGTCTCAAATACACCCACTCTGCAGGCGTAATCCATCGTGATCTGAAACCCTCGAACATTCTCATCAACGAAAATTGCGATTTGAAGGTGAGTGCTCAGTATCTTTCCCTCTCGAGGAAACTCTCCCTTTCTAACATATATCTTCGTCCCGCTAGATTTGCGACTTTGGTCTAGCTCGTCTACAAGATCCTCAAATGACTGGTTATGTGTCAACGCGGTACTATCGTGCTCCTGAGATCATGTTGACTTGGCAAAAGTATGATGTCGCCGGTAAGTTTCTCTTTTGTAGAATTATTACGCCACCCCCCTCTTCTGTGCTCCTGCTTGTCCACTATCCTTGGGTTTCCTGCCTTTATCGCCCCACTCATCCTCTCCTTCATATCCGTACATCCTTCGCTCAACCTGCTTTGAGCACTCAACATCGCCGATCCTTTCTTCCATCTTGAGCGCCAGCTCGCGTGGAGGATTAGATATCAGACGGCAAAATGCCGCACTTTGGCTCGATCAAAATGCTATTTTGCGCGACCCGGCAGTTTTCAAGCTTGAGAGTCTCCTCCGAGGTCGCAACTGTCTTTCTATTCTATGCCGTGATGTACCGTGTGACGCCTGCAGAGCGTAGTTGTGGTGCAGCAACTTGGGCTGGCGGCATGTCTTCGCCCTGCGTCGGGCGATCGCTATTGCGCAGACCCAGAGGGCAGGATTACCTTCCGACAAGAGGATACAATTATATGTTTTATGGAACATACGTCTGACAGGCTTCCTTCCCCCCTTTTCATCATATAGTCGATATTTGGAGTACAGGCTGCATTTTCGCCGAGATGCTGGAGGGAAAGCCTTTGTTCCCAGGAAAGGACCGTAAGTATCCATGTCTGTTCAAATCGAAGAAAGGCCTTACCCATCTGCATGTTGCTTACTATACAGATGTCAACCAATTCTCCATTATTACTGAGCTACTCGGCACACCACCCGAGGATGTTATCCAGACAATTTGCTCAGAAAACGTAGGTGTTTGAATGAATCTCGTGACAGAAGTCTGCCACTAACCCTTTTTACTTTCAATCGATAAAAGACCCTAAGATTCGTACAATCGCTACCAAAACGAGAAAGAGTGCCTTTTGAGCAAAAGTTCCGCAATACGGACGCTGCGGCTCTAGATCTCCTCGAGCGCATGCTGGTCTTTGACCCAAAGAAGCGCATAACAGCAGCTGAAGCTCTTGCTCATGAATATTTGGCACCTTATCACGATCCTACGGATGAGCCAGTCGCTGCGGAACCTTTTGATTGGTCATTCAACGATGCCGATCTTCCAGTCGATTCTTGGAGAGTGTGAGTTGGAACTTTGTGGCAAATTCGTTGCAGCAGACCCCTTCAGGCTCACATCTCTAATTGCGTGCTCCTAGGATGATGTACTCTGAGATTCTGGATTTCCATAATGTCGAAGGCGCCGAAGATCAAGCTCAGGAAGGTCTTGGAGCCGTTCAGGATGCACAGGCTCAAGCTCAACAAGCGGCAATGGCAGCTGCTCAACAGGCATAGGCTTTTGGCTAGGTTGAAGTTCAGTCTCAGCGTGAATTGTTGCGGAATTTGGCGCATCGCGGATGGGTGTGTCTCCATATAGCCGGCCCGCCGTCTAGTCCTGGTGCTTCAGCCGTCCAACTAAACTTATGACTGCAAGCTATCATGTAACAAGCGAGCACTGCCCCAGTCTATCGTCGACCAAGAGCCAATGTTCGATACAAGCTCTCATATACTTGTAGAAGAGAAAGAGCAATAGATTAAAAACGGGTTTATGTTTTCATTACTTCCCCCCTCTTACAGTTTTCTCGGTATTCTACATCTCTTCTTCTTCTTTAACTCCATTCTTAGAACAAACTTACGCTCTTTTCACTTTTGTGTATGTGCCATAGAAAGACAACAATTTGGGTCCACTTGTCGCCATACCTACCTTGCTTTTGGTCGCCGGCTTCTGTTTCTGCGGGCATTCTCCGCTAGTATTTCCGCTGAGATAAGAACCTAAACTGACGTGTAATATCCCTGGGATATAACAACAACGACCCACTGAAGAGGCGCCGAGGCACAAGGTGACTTGCATAATAGCAGGAAACTTCGGCTTCGATAACTATCGCTATCGATTTGTGCTCGGTGCTTCCTACCCCATGCGCCACAAGTCAAAAGAAAACGCATGGACATCGCAGGCGAATGCATCGGTCGGAATGATAAAATGATCTATGACGACTCTGTGAAGGCTGCGAGACCGACTCTAAAGCTATTTATGCCCGATTGACTGATGTCAAATGCACACTGGTCCGACCTGCTTCCAAGCCTTTTCGGTCTAATGGGCCATCTGTAGGTTCAAAACTTTGGCAGCATTATCCGCTCCGTCAGACTATTACGCAAGTGACTAGCTGAGTACAGGGCGAAGCCAGTGTATCCATCTTCCTTAGTGTATATACTCAGTACGTTGCTTGGTCATTCCCGTTTTGCCGCGCCTAGGAGGCTTTAACGATTTAAACAAGGTGGACAACAGCATGCCCACTTAGGTGCAAAGAGTTTTTACTTTTTACATCTGATACATATGAGCATGGAGAGGGCACGAATGACGCCCGCCTTGAGATACGATGAACCCAGGCAACCAGCCCACCGCATCAGAACAAACGGACGGATGGACGGTCCTGATTGGCCCAGGCAGGATTTTCGCAGTGCCGGAAACAGCGTCAGCCCAGATCGCTGACTTCGCGAGATTGGGCGCAGAGAGGAGACTCAATCGATCTACTATTAGTAGAAGCGTGAAGTGCATGCTCCCCAGACTCTCTCACTCGAGTTTCGAATTGTGCTGAATTTCGATAAATGTCGCTGTGAATACTTTGCAATTTCTCGATCGCCTCGAAATCTTCCATTTCCCGATCACGGTGCATGCTGGACAAGTAGAGATATATCACAGATGGCATAAGTTACATCTCCAACCACATCCACACACCATCGCACATCCCACTTCCATCCTTGAGGACGTCGATTCAGCACGCAGAATGGACGTAGAGGACTCCACCCCAGCTCCCGCCGTCGAGGTCTCCGACGCCCCCAAGGGCAAGATGTCGGTCGAGGATGCCCTCCAGCAGGTCTTGAAGAACGCGATGGTGGGTTGCTTGCAGTTCAGGCAGTACTGTCGACCTGCGCTTACTCAGAATCTCCCCCAGATCCACGACGGTCTCGCCAGAGGTCTCCGCGAGTGCGCAAAAGCTCTTGACCGAAGACAGGCCCATCTCTGCGTCCTCAACGAGTCGTGCACCGAGGCAGAGTACATCAAGCTCATCGAGGCTCTCTGCAACGAGCACAAGATCAACCTCATCAAGGTCTCGGACCCAAAGGCTCTCGGCACCTGGGCTGGTCTATGCAAGATCGACAGAGACGGCACTCCCCGAAAGGTCGTCGGATGCTCTTGCGTCGTCGTCAAGGAGTACGGTCAAGAGTCTGGTGAGTTGCTTTGCATCTGGAAGTGTCGACGAGGTAATGCACGCTTTGCTGACTTGGTGACATCGCATATTCACATCCCGCAGAGGCCCTCAATGTCCTCCTAGACCACTTCGCCTCCCGATAAACTGCTGGTCATGGCCTATCTTCCATCTTCAACGGTATTTGACCTCGTTAAAGACGGCGGGTAGTCTCACCCCTATCTTAAACATCAAAAGGCGCCCTACGAACAAGCGAAATGGAGAGTTATTGCCAGCGTGGGAATGGACAAAGACAATCGAGGCTACCTTGCATTCGGACTTCTATCCCGGATGCATGATCCTGGTTTCAAGAATCAAATGTGATAGTACCTTCTTTGTCGCTGTTCCCGTTTGAACCTGCAATACATCCACCCACTTCGTGGCGCAATATCCGCATACAGGCTGTCAAGGGCCGGATGCCTTATCATAACTAAGCTCTGCTCCCTTGTTTTTCGAATTCGCCAAACCGAGCTCCTATCTGCCTAACTGTCTTATGAGCATTCGGAGAAAAGCTATAACACTCAGCAATGGCTTGACATACTTGTCTTTGTCTGAGCAGCGTACATCAGTGGTCGCGAAGCCCTGTAATACGAATTTTCCGTGTCGACCTCGTCTCAAAGTCAGACGGTAATACGACTGAGCAACTGAGCAACTGAGCAACTGAGGGGGATAAGCCATTTTCATCTATCTACTGCACGCCTGACGGCATCAATGTCTGAAAGCACAACGGATCACGCAATCTTTCTCTTATCCCTCTTAGCTTCAGCTCTTCGTGCCTTCCTGTTGCTCGCTGCTGCACCTCCCGTAACAGGTGTAGCTGGCCGACTATCCTCAGATAGGCCTTCAGCGGGTGTGACTGTCGCATCGATATCGCCTAGAGCTGTACTCTCCGGTAAGGAGTCTATTGAAGCGGGTTTCGAGATGATCTTGCGGTAGGCGCCTCGTAATAATTGAGGTAGCCATGTAGATGACAATGCTGGTTTGCGAGCTGCTGATTCGTCCAATGGGTGGCCTATCGAGAAGAGGGATTGAGTATCAGTACGACCGACATCGTAGCTATCGTGAGGAAGCGAGCCTACTTTGACCGTTATCCTCTATGATAGATATGCGTCCGCTAACTTCAACGAGCATGCTAACGGCATTGCCGGGGTTTTCGCTACTTCCCAATTGGACTTTGACCCTCTTCTTCAGATTAGCACTGCTGTTTGCAGGAGGGGTCAGAGTGCTTCCCCAAGCTGCTTCCTTTGCGCGATCCTGGAAGCTGGTTGTGATGAAAGTCTCATATTCAGATACGATGCTAGCACTAGTGTTTCGCCAACATGGCTCCATCGTGCTTCACTCACCGACGTATACGCTGCACATCACTATATCGCGTGAGGTATTGTATCACGTACTGAGTGAGGCACGAGAAGAAGGTAAGGAAAACTAGCACTGTTCCAAGACCTGGTTGATAGCGACGATAGTAATCTAGCGATGTTTAATGATAGATGCTCTCGTTAGTAGGTTGACGACTGGCGGCATCTAGGCACATGACTCAGCTTACAGCCAGTGCCTGTAGGAATAGCGGAATTCAGCGTCTGTGATGTTAGTCGTAGTCAACAAGGGATTGTGCGTACCTCTCCAACGGGGTACACCGTTCTCGTAGAAGTATTGGTATCTGTTAACTCAAGGGTGTCATAAGATTCATCGCATTGATCTTCTGGAACGGTAATTTGCCATTTTCTGAATACTCACCTCTTTCGCTTTTCAGCATCTCGTAGGATGTTGGCTATTGTACCCATTCTAGCGAAGCGTTCTGGGTCGCCACCTCTGTCCGGATGGATTTCCTGTAGCGCAAGGATAGCTGGATGAGTTACAATGCTAGCGCGAAAGACGCATCTGGAAGAAAGCAAGAAGATGAAGATGTGCTGGATGACCGACACGTACAAGACTTCGCCTTCTGTAGGCTTTTGCTATTTCGGCTGTAGATGCCGAGGGCGAGACATTGAGGTAGGAGTAGAAATCGACTTTGGGACCTTCTGCAGCTTCTAGATCCGACACCAGGTCGAATATTTCACTGTGAGACAGAGTCGCATGTCAGTCTATGTCGATTCATGGAGGCCTATATGGCCTAACGCGTTTCTTCACTCACTGATCTTCGTTAGTCCAGGCTAGAGCGAATCTTGATTAGCCAAACGATTAGGTTGCGTGGATGAAGCAGTGGATGAGGTGTAAATGTCAGTATGGATATTGTGCGAATACTTCGTCGCGTCTTAATGTGGTGTTCATGATTCGCACCTCGAGCATAGACATAGCAGGCAGGCCAAGAGCGGCAGCAGGTGGCTGCCTGAAGGGAGGCGCATCTTGGGCTGAACACCGGAGCTTCAAGAAAGTCTTGCTACTCTTGCTGTTTTCCAGTTGTCACAATGCAACCAAGTGCTGAGATTATCATGGTGAATTAGAGAGGATGATCGAGAACTGCAATGACAGAATACAGAGTCGACTTTCTCTCTTATCTCTCTTCATCGCTTGAATCAAGTGAGTGCACACCATGCCATCAGCCATCGACAAGGGAAAAGGACGAGCAACCGAAGGCAGCCAGTCGCCGTTTGAGCCAGAGCAGCCGCGTCGATGGCCGCAGGTGGGAAGCAGTTCATCGAAAACAAGCCAGGGTGAGGTGGAAGTATGGCATAACATACATATTTAACAAGCATACTGAGTGCATTCTCGTGTTCCAGACGATGCCAAAAGACGGCTGATCAGGACAAAGTCGCCCAATCCAGCAGCAGGAGGAGCAGCAGGGCATAGTGAGCATCAAGAAGAGCAACCAGGAGAAGCTTCAAGCAACAAGGATCACACAAGTCAAGCTTCTACTCCTACCTTATCAAGTCAGCAAGATCAACACAGCAGCAGGCAGTCATCAGCGACCATGCAAGCTACGGGGAGCCATGCTGGGAGCATTGCATCCGCCAGTGGAGGGTACTCCCAGCAGGTAGTTCACCATCAACAACAGAGGATAAAGATAAGAGAAGATCTTACTAAGCAGACGAGCTTCGATAGGGTGAGTTCAGGAGTCTAAGGATGTGTCATGTCGATGTCGGCATCGCACATTGACACATGTATCGCCTGGTGGCAACACCAACCATCTGCATCTCCACAGGCAAGAGATGGTGATGAACTGTACAATCTATGGGTGGGACCGCCTTGATAGGTGATTGAAGGGGCGGGCTGCGACCTAGCTAGTATGCAATACATGACCGTGTCGTGGCTAGTCTTGGTAGTGTCACGTGACTACAAAAGCAGGCCATATTGCTTGATGTGAGAAGCAAACGAAGGCAGATCAGCTTGGAGATCAGCGTGGGAGCACCTCAAGGCAGGGACATCCTTAAATGCACTTTAACTTCTGTGTTGTACTGCCAAGCCAAAGTCAATGTGAGCCCATCAACCAAATCAGCAATGTACATGAGGATATCGCTTCAGTTACTTGGGCAGACAAGGACGAGACTCCGCATAAGAAAGTGACGACACGAAAGAGAGGGACACTGTATGCTTCCATTGCTGATAACAATACACATGCCCAAGCCCATCATCAAAGAGCTAACATCGATGTTTGTAGGCAAAGAGAAATGACAATCGAATTGGCTTCCCATGGTCCCAAGAGTGCAATCGTTAAAAACGAAAGTCTACTGCTGATACCTGGGTGTAAGCGTGCGACGGCTTTGTGTGACGACAATCATCGACAGTCCATCTTCTCTTGTTGGTGGAGGGAGGAATGGGTTGAGTGGTTGTAGATAGAAGGGAGAAAGAATGTAAGGGAGGGGATTTTGGGCGTTTCCCATTTTCTAGACTAAGCGTAAAGCGACACGCTTAGTACAATCGCTGAGGCTTGCCCATGGACTGAAAAGAAGAAAAATGGACTTCAGTCAATATGGTATTCTAATACAACAAGAATCTGCTCCCACTCACGCTCTTGATGTGCAAGCTCTTGACGTTTTGCCAGTTCTTCTTGAGGAGAGAGACCAAGAAGTTGATTGACAACATGACGTTGGCAGTGATCTGGTCTTCAGTCATCTCAATGTGTCCAATGGCGACACCGAGGCAGAGAACCTTCTTGAGCTGGAACTTGATGGTCGACTTGACCTCGTTGACCTTGCCGAGGAGATCATCGGCATGAGAGACGGGTGTTGGGAACTTGCCGGCTGTGGCACGACGGCAGAGGTCAGTATTTAATACAGGCCAGTTCACTGTCGTGCTGGAAGTGTGGATGAACCAGCTTTCATGCTGTCGAGCTATCATGCGATCATGCAGAGCTTTCTGCTTGGCCTCCCATGGACGCCAGAACGAGCGTCGTTCTGGAGTCTGTGGAAGGCAAAGCAGAAAGCTCTGCCGATAGCATGAAAGCTGCATGTGGAGCCATAGCAACATGACCTTCCTGGCAGCTTCCCGACACCTTCCTGCCTTTCCCGGCAACTTCCTGCGGATTTTCCAAAAACTCACCCTTGGACAGACCAGGACCGAGAAGACGAGGGATTTGCTTGATGAGAGCTTCAGAAGCAACAAAGGCGTCATATTTCTTAGCGAGCTTCTTAACTAATTTCTTGTTCTTGTTAAGCTTCTTCAAGTCATCGACAGACTGGTACTCGAGGTCGACAAGTTTTGCACGATCAATATCGGCGGCGTCGGCAAGAATGCAGATGCTCATTCTAGGACGAGGCAAGTTGGGAAGCTTGATAGTACCCGAGAAACGCTTGTCACGTTGAGGCTGTGTGCGTATGTCAAGTCAGCGTGCTGCCATCACTTTCCCCGGCAAATCCCACCCACATCATAGTTCTTCAAGCCAATCTGGAGCTCGATGGTCTCGATGAAGTTCCTCTTCTTCTCCTGAGAGCCCTCGAGGAGGGTGTGGACGGACTGTCGCACGCTTGGCACCGCTGTGGGAGATGGTAGAGTGTGAGTGGATGTCTAGTATGATATCTCCCATCCTGCATATTGGCCACCGGGACACTCACAAACTTTGCTGGAAGAGACGCAGCACGGCGTCAGTACATCATAACAGCACACTATCTGGCATGTCCAGCTATCCCCCACTCACCTCATTCTTGCTGCTCTTGACGGGTGTCTTGCTGGAGAGAGCGCAACCAGCAGCGTCGACTGCTCGCTCAATTCTCGCTGGAAGGAAGGCTGAGGGAAGGCTCAATTCAGAGTCACGTGACTGGAATTAGTCAACTGCTCAAGTAAGCACAGGCAAGTAGACAGTCCATGCAATCATTCAGCTCAGCCCACTCCCACGTCGTTGCTATCAAACTGTCCATTGCATCGTCTCGCACGCCGCCTAGCTAGGCCCTCATACAGATCATTATTACAGATGATGGTAGGTGCTCCAGGCTAGGTCATTAAACTAGTATTAATATTGTAGTGAAGATATATGTATATCAAAAAAGGTTATTAAAGCTGCGATTTGTTCTCTTCTCTTGGCTAATAAAGGAGGACTGCTTGCCAGTGCGAGATCGACTATGATGATCCTGATTGCTACTACTGTCTTTTTTGCTAAGATTATTGCGGAACTGTATATGCTAAAGTCTGCACTCCATCAAGATGACATTAAAGGCTGAAAGATTATCTGAAGAGAGGAGGTCTCTCGAGAACAAGAAAACGAAGGGAATAAAAGAAAAAGTTCTATGCGAGAGAAAAAGTCAAATGTCCGTGTACTGAATGGATGGATTAGAGCACTGTCTGTGTATGACAACCTGCTAGGAATGTAAAGGGGCGGTACGCATATATATACTGACCCACGTGCCACTTTCCTGCTTCGCCTCATCTAGTAAGGTAAGATCTTGACGGCTGCTGCTGCCGAACAGGTGTCATGCCCGATCCAAGAGTTCGGAAAGCTCGCAATCTGGCACTTAGACTGTTCTTGCGCTTCATTTGCGAGCCATGTCGAGCGGGTGTACCAGCAGCAAGAGGCTGTGCATGCGGCGACGTAGTTGAAGACTCGACGCTACTAGGGGGAGGCGCTGAATACGGTCTGGAAACGGGAGTAGCCGAGGCTGATGCGCTTGAACTAATGGAAGCACCGGGATGAGACTCTCCCAAGGGACTCATGCGAGTCATAGGTATTATGCGCACTGAATCTAATCCCTGCTGAGCTTCAAGTTGCTGTTCTTCCGCTGTAACCCCAATCGCTTCCGCAATATCAGGTAGCGGAACAACCTGAGCAGCAGGGGAAGGATAAGCGGAAGAATCTTCACTCCCGTGGGCATCTTCGTATACCGAAGGTGCAGGAGAAGAGGATCCTCTAGAAGTAGAGCTATATTCTCCATTTCCATTCCTCTCAAAAACACTCCATAGAGATCCAGAACTGGCTTGACGTTTATCAGCCATCATCGAAGTGAGATTGGGCGCTGATCTGCCGCCAAAGAGATTCGGTTGAGCACTTCCAGACATACTCGGTGGAGCGCTCACTCCACTCGTACTTCTCTGATGGCCTTGGAAACTCGACCTTGACGCTTGTCCAGGTGCAGTCAGGTTATTCCAGCCTACTCTATCCCAGCTGTACCTCTTTTCATAAGAATGAGAAGATGTCGCAGCTGAATGCGTGCCACTGCCATGCGAGCAATTGCTGCCACATGCATTGCGACCAGTGTATATGAATTCGGCAGCGTTTTGAGCTTGTTCAAGTTGTGCACCCTGCAGTAACGCCTCGGGTGGAATCGACAAGATTGGCCGCTGAGACGCAAAAGATCTCTTTCGCATCAGCGTATGCGATAGTGCATCACCAATCTTCGTCCATCTACTATGTGTCTCCAAGTCAACGGGTGTCAAAAGTGGACTGGCAGGAAGCGACGATTGAGGAGTCTCGAGGGAATTGCCAAGGGATGGATCGGTAGATGTCGAAGCATACGAGGATGAGGAAGAAGTAGAAGAATTACGAGCAACCGTGGCTTGGACACTCGCATCCAGTATAGCCTGCTCTGCGACGACAGTCACTGCAACGGGCATTGCAGAGGCATTAGCCGCAACAGTAGTCTTGAGCGTGGTCTTTGGCATAGGCGGTCGTTGCTGCTGCTCCTGCAGTTTCATCTCTTCAAGCGCTTTCATTGGCCCTGTATCAGAAACTAGGGAAGTAGCACGTCGTCTCAGCTTGCCTAGTGTAGAGTTGCTTCTTTGTGGTTTGGTAGTAGCATCGGTGGCTTCTTGATCTGAAACTTGAGCACTAGTCCTGCTTCGGCGTAGCTTTGTTGGCTTTCGTCGAAGACCATCGGACATCTCGGTCTCGGGCAGACCCGCTGAATTTGCACTACTAGCTGAAGTGCCAAAGAGTTGCTTCATACCGGTACTTGAAGATCTGCTGCCATCAGACTCGGCCAGGCTCGTTCTTCTCGACGACATTGTCGAATCGATGATGTTGCGATAGCTAAAACTTCCTGTATGGAATGAATGAGGGCGCTTGTGCACAGTGTGAGGATGTACATTCGAAGCAGTCATTGTGCGAGGAGGCGGACCATGCAAGGGCATGGCATGAGATCGCTTGCTTTGCGCTCGGGCAGATAAGATGGATTCGGACAAGAGGTCGGCTAGTCTTAGATCGACGCCCACTCGTTGAGCGGGCGGTTTAAGTGAAAGGCGAGCGCGGAAGTTTGGCGAGTGACCCTCCTCATTGGTCGATGACAAGACAGATCCTGCGCGAGACAGAGGCTGTATCGAACTTTCGAAGGAAGATGGGAAGACGCCGAATTCAGAGCTTGTGATGATAGGTGAGACACCTTCGAGTATCGCAGTTGTTGACTCCAAGGGCAGGCTGCAAACCGGATTCTCGTCTATTGCAACGGGATTATTGGCAATTGCTTCAAGCCACTTCTGTCGGCAAGCTTGCGTCGCCTCCTCAATAGCTGCGATAGTAAGTAGAACGTTAGCCATCCATATACCAGGAAACAAAACCCACACATACCTCCAAGCCAGATATTCTGTTCCGCGTGACACAGTGAGCCGATTTCAAAGGTGTGATCTCGGCAAGTCATGCGAAAAGCGTAGGGCAGTGTCCCTGTTGAGCCGAATGTCAGGAAGGAAAAGCACGATTCGAGCCATAACTGCGATCAAATACTCACCTTCACCATCTTGCACCTTCTGTAGATCAAACAGTCTCAAAGGGAGCCAATGTCTGGGTTCATAAACGTTTGTTTTCTTGACCTTGAAAAAGACGAGATGACTGGCATAGAGAACAAGACCATAGAAGCCAGCTTTGACTACCGAAGGCGCCCCTTGCAGAGCAACAGTAGGTGCGTGGGTGTAGATGACGTGAGCGGACCCAATGAGTATGACCTGGTCCAGCTTGTTCAACAAGCTAACATGTTCGGACTGTGGATTGGACAGGACATGTTGAAAGATTTAGCCTTACTAATACACGAGAAGAGGAGACTGTCGCCCGAAAGACACTTACCGTCTGCACTTCAATTCGCCTAGCTAGCTTGACGGTCGCAACTTCCAGAGATCTCAACTTCTGCGCGTGGTCAACACCACTAGCTACCTCTTTGGCAGTATCTAGCGCCTCTCTTATCCTTTCTATGCTAATATTGATGTCGGCAGCAGGTCCAAGCAAGGACGTAGAAGCTATCGAATATTGAGTATATGTAGTACTTTTGCCTAATGAAGTTTTCTGAGCGTTTTTCAACAGACTGCCGAATAGAAGAGGGTAGCGACAGATTCTCTGAACAGGTTTGATGAGAAAATCCGCAAAATGAAGACGAGAAGAAGAAGATGCAGAATCGGTGAACAATCTCTTCTTCCTTCTCGAAGCGAGATGAGCAGTGCACTGCGTTTCAAAAGCATCCCATTCCGACTTTGTTCCTCCTGCAGAGAGATTTTTAACTACTTCCATTGCTTCGGAATGTCCAGAGCAGAAAGGCTGGTATGCCTCGGAGAGGTTTTGTGCTTCATTGATGAAGATTGCACTAATGCGACGAGCAGCGTCAAGGACGGTAGCATCGGAACTCTTAAAGCGTCGTATCGTGCCCTTGCCATTGTAGTTGGAAGGATGGAGGGATGCATCGAATGTGAAGTACTGTTGACGAGCAGGAGTAGTCGGCATGGAGGTTGATGGTGAAGAATGCTCGTCCGTCGTTGTAGACTTTGAATCATCCGTCCCAACAGGAGAGGAGAGTGTTCCTTCAAAGGAACCATGACCTTCATCATCCTCTCTAATCCAGCCTAGATCTTCGTCAACTCGTCTGAGCTTCTCTTGCAACCGACGGTGCAGATCAACTAGGCGGGTCGCATCTCGGACAATGATAGCTCGCTGTTCTTCTGTAACGAATCGTGCAATTGAAAGCAAAGAGAAGTGGACCTATACAGAACAAAGTCATGATTGGTGTTGCGTCAGTAAACTCTGCTCGGCTCACGTGATCCAGTACCCTTTCGTTGCGGAATGAAAGGTTACTCACCTCGACGAGATCAGTCAGGTCAGCAGTGTATCTGCTCTCCGAGTTGACGATCTCCAAAAGAGTATGATAAAAGGTTTCATTCGCATCGTTTGTCTGTCCGTCGGTTTGTTCCTCGGTTACGCCGTGTTGCGATGTTGCAATGCTACTCTTGGTGTGGTGCTGGGTGAAAGATAGCGCATCGAACGGGTTGCATGGCTCTGCAGCCAGGTCGGCGGGAGAATCCAAATGCATATCTGGCGTATTCGTCTCTTCGAGGGGTGTGAGAGGGAGTCGGGCTGTAAAGGCGGAAGATCCGGAGATATCCAGACTTGCTCTTAGCGAAGGGATGCGTAAGGATGTAGAGTTGCGAGAAGCAGCTAGAGCTTCGGCAAGGGCAGCGTTTGTTGCTTGTGTGGGAGAAGCAGGTAGCGAACTCGATAGACGATGTATAGCGGCGTGGTGGTGCGGGTGAAGGGCGCAGTGGCGAGGGTGTGGAGGTGTAGCAATCCCTTCGCTGCCGGGTGAGGACGGTGATGACTTGAGGCTTTCGACAATATCCACGGGTGAGTCTACAGGGAGTTGTTCTCCTTCTGAACAGTCGTTGGCTGGTACTGAAAGTGATGCGACTCCGGCTGGAGGGGAATCCAGAATGACGAGCTTGGCTAGTGATTCTGGCAGCGCGGCACTGAACGGTTCAGGAGCATTCAGGGAGGGAATTCGATAGGGCAGGCTGGGTCGAGCAGATGTCGATGTCGAGGACGAGGACGATGATACAGAGTAGGAAGGGTCAGATGGGACGACTTGGTGTATCACCTGGGCGGCCGAGGAATCGATGATGGGAAGATTCTTCCTTTGAGGGAGGGAGTGGACCTGCGCCGACCCGTCGAGTGTTTGGGAAGGTTTGGTAGTGGAAGCTGTCAGCAGCAGATCAGGAAGCAGAGCTTCGGCGTGCCCTTGTGCATCAGCGAGCTGTCCAGCTTGGGCAGATGGGCTTACTGCAGCTCCGAGCAGGTGGCGTTGATCGTCTTCTCGGCTGGCGCTGTGAGCTGCCCGGATAGGGTTGCTCGAGGTGAGCGAGACGAGCGAGAAGGGCTGCCGAGTGTCTAGAGTGGCATGCTGGGGATGATAGGCGTGGAGCTGCTGCTGTTCTCCGAGCTCTTCATGGTCGCGGGCGTGATTGTGGCTGAGGCCAAGTGTGTTGACGGCACCCAGGGCGGCTGGATGTTGATGTTGATGGTGATGGTAAGAGGATGGCGAGGACAGCGACAGAGAGCGTGATGGGCGTGCTGCATGGTGGTGGATGCGTCGCGATGAGCTTCTTGCAGCAGTGGATGTGGGATGGAGCAGAGGATCTGCTGGAGCACGAGTGTAGCGGGCGATAACAAGATAGAGAAGAAGCAGCACAAGATCGTCAGCGAGCTGCGACACGGGCATGGCTGAGGCAGACAGATGTAAGCTGGTGAAATGCGACAACGTACAGGACAGACCAGCAGACGAGCTCGAGCTGCTCCTCCTCGGGCGCTGTTCGTCGTCCGCCGACGGGCTGAGGCTGGATGTGTGTGGCTGTTGGGCGTGCTGGCGGTGGCGTGCGTGGTGCTGGACGTCGTCGGGTGGTGATGTTGGACAGGACTGCGCAGTGGTGCGTGTAATCTCACTATTGCTATTAATGTTGCTATTGCTGCTCGGCCACACCTGCTCCTGCTGCACTTCAAAGCCCACCACGTCCGAGTGACTGCCAGTGACCCCCGACGCAGACGCAGGCGACGCCAGCGGAGTGAGCGAGTTGAGCGACGACGCCGACGAGGTGACTCTCCCATGCAGCACTGCAGCTCGCTGTGTCCTGTCGGACGACGTGCTGCTCGAGCGGGTCCTCGCTGCTGGCAGCCACGGTGATGACGGCAGCATCGTGCTCGTCGCAGAGCTGCTCGCTGCCTGGCTGATGGGGCTGCTGGTCGACGCTGCCGGCATGCCTGTGTGCTCTTCTGCTGCTCTCTCCTCTGCAGCCATCTCTTTTTCACCTTCTGCTCCTCCTTCTCCTACTGCTGCTGCTGCACGTGTGCTGTATGCGCCATGGGACTGTGTGCGCTCTTCGGGTGAATCGCCTTGCTCGATGGACAGCGGCTCGCTGGGGAACGACAGCGGTGGCAGCCGGAAGGCTTCTCGCAGATGCACTGACGCTGCAGCTTCGTGGTCTCCCGCTGCTTGCTGCTCCCGCGCTGGCTCTCCCATCCACGGCTGCTCTCTTCCTTCCTTCTTCCTTCTTCCTGAAATCCCGCTGCCTGACTTCTAAGACGCCGTGCGGTGCAGGCTGGCTCTTTTATGAAGGTCGGGATGAGGAAAGAGGAAAGCGCCTCTGATAGTTCTGCAGACACACTACTGCACACAAGCAAATAAAACCTTGCAAGTCGTCAGTATCCTGTGCTTGTGTTTCCCTTGGGCTCCTACTTTCCGCTAGATCTTCCCAATCAGGGAATAATCATGGCTGGCTGGCTCGCCCGCGCGCACGCACGCAAAACAGAAGGGTACTGCTTGGGGAGGACAGGGAAAGCATAGAAAAGAGCAAGAGCTCACCTCTCTGCAAGATGTGACCTGCACGTCTAAACTGATCTATATGGTAACAAGCAAAAACCCAGACTACTGTATTGGCCTGCTGTTATTCCTGCGTTGCGTGTTACCGAAACGCTGACTTTTTTTCCTTGATCTGCTTTGATTTGCCTCCCCCTGCGCTTAAGCTTTTGGGCCTCGCACTACGTACGTTCTCGTGTGATGTCGATGTTCCGGCGATTGACGTGCGAACCGGTCTCTTTTCTTCTGAAAAGCCAAAGGAATTACTATTAATTAATGCAGGCTTCTGCTCTCTTGTTCTCCTGCCTTACAGAGGCAGCTATCGAATGCTCCTCTACGTCGATCTCGAAGCGGTGTTCTCGATAACAACGAGGGCTGCCAACGAGAACACGTGCCAAAGAGGGGCAGCCAACAGGACCTTGGGAAAGTTGATAACTTGCTGGTAGGTACGGGCACGGCAAAAGGTCAAGAGCTTCGAAAGAAGCAGAGAGACCAAGTGCTTGTCGTTGTGACGGGGATGAGGAGAGGAGCTGCATGAAAATGGTGCAATGCCAATCATACGGTATCACGAAGTTGCGATCCCAGCTATCGTGTCTCATTCTGAACGATTTGTGGAGCCATGCTTTCCCCTCCCTGCCCGCTTTCCCGCTAATTATAAGCCAAAAACCACCTCAGAACCCTGAAAGTCGATAGCTTTTGCCTCACGCACTGGGCGTACAAACACAAATGCCGTGTTCACGTACAATGCAAGCGCAGTAGTTACTACTCTCCGCATAAGGCATACATCTTCTGTATCGTAATCCTGTACATAATACCAATTTCCTGGCATGATTTACCGTGCAGGCGGGGCTGACTACGAGATTCGTGTGAAAGCCGCTTGGAACAGCACCAGTAGGCTTAGACTGGATTACAGTTGCCAATGTGTTGACTGTAACACCACTCTTGATGTCAGACGATGTCTGTATTTCCTGCTCTGCTCGTGCTGGCAATCAATACATGCGAAGTGGGTTGTCTTCCGCCTTGATTGACACAGTACAGTATTTGTAGCGCAATTGGACAGGACAAGGTTTATCGCTTGTTTTGCTCAACGTGCACGTACGCCGATATGGAGAAGGCAGCTGTTTTCAGACTGCTTATTTACAGAAGCTGTCTCTAAGCCCCTCGATGATTAACTTTTCTCCTACAAAGAGACGTATTGCTGCCCAGGTATCAAGAGATCTCAGGTTACCCCGGATTGTACAAGGAGATCTTTGGTAGAGGACAACGCATACCGTACCGTATCCCTTCGATATCAATATTTCTTTCAGCACCGTATAATGCCGGATCGTTGTCTGTCTCCGTTGTCGTGGGTATAGTAATATTAGAGCCCACAACAATGAACATAGCGAGATCACGACGCAGTATTCGTCAAGTAGCCTAGTCCAGAGTACAGACGCCTGACACACTTTGCGTGTGCGAACTTTCCCTTCCCTCACCCGCGAGAGTTGCCGGCAAGCATTTGCTTGGCCGATTCGGTAACTTAGAAAGCGGCCAAAGCGCCTCACATCATACGCTGATACGTAATTAGTCGGGCAAACGCATTATATGAGCTGTCATTGCAGCAGCAGTAAGACAGTAGTATCTCAACAATGCCTTGTTTCGGGACCATCACTGCTGATTTTGTACAACTCGCTAGCTAATGAAACCCTGACTTCCGGGTGTTGCATGGTTACGTCAGACAAGTCACGTGACCTTCCGGCGTATCATATCTGAGACAATCTGCCGGGCAGGGCTTAGAGTCCAGATTCATGCAACGAGCTGATATCTAGGCGTCTTACTTGACTATTTGATGAAACTGTCCGTAGCTGCTTACCCTCCAGTTTGAAATGTCTCCCAGCGACGATCTGCAGATTGTCCTCCCACGTTCCAGTCTTGCGAAATACCGCTGTGGATACACCGATTCAACGTAGGCTTGTAGACACGCAGATTTCGGGCTTCTTGGCTACCTTACATGTCCTTACTAGCCGGCATATTTCACAAAGCTGCTACAAACAGACTCAACTAGTGCATGTCCTGCGTGGGATACCTGTTAGGACTGCTCGGGTTGACAGAGGACTAGACTGCGCTTCCGTTATATGTCAGCCACACCGTATATGATAGAAGCGATCTACGGTGTATGCAAGCATTCAGTAACAATGTAGGCCAATGCAAAGTAAGTCAAGATCTGCAAGAAACACGAGGGTCAGCTTGGAAATTGCGGTTCAAGCAGAATGATCACCATCCAGCCCATTGCTTTGGCATCACGGAGCTCAATAGCAAGAGAACAGAGACACCTCACCTGCAGGTATTCAGTTATTGCAAACGTGGCGCGATGAGCCGTACTTCCCACCTGTGCTTACGGGCTGTGTCTGAAGAGGTATACAACGCGCACAAAATTAAGCACATCATTATTGCTTGTGTCCCACTATTGCTTGTGTCCAGTCTACACTCACCGAGATTAGGGAAATCACACGCGGCGAAGTCGTGTAACCTGCAAATGTATTCCTGTGTAGCTTCGAACACCGTGCAAGGACTGGACATTGATACATGGCCACGCCACGGGCGCTCGCTAATGCACCTGAAGCCCGACGTGGGAGCTTTCAAGGAAGATCAGTAGGACCAACACAGCTCAGTTTGCGGGTTACGTCCATTTGAGTGACCACGAGTAGCTTCTTTGTCTTGCCTTACCATCAAGGTCCGCTGCCAGTCAATCGACTTCGACATGTATCCTTGAGCTTCATTCTTGCCTTCGTCAGGATTGCTAGCTACGTTCCATTCTTGGAGAGAGCATAGGGAGGAGCCTCACCAAAGGTCTGGTATGACTGCAAGTCGAGCATCCAGCATGTTCGTCCCGCCTTGAGCGCCAGTCATCTCGCCGGACACGCTATCCTGGATCATCTGCAAGCGGCACGTGTAGCCGCAGCCTGGAGGCTGGACTCTCGGTCGCAAAGATGGTGAGCGCGTTCGCAAGCCTGCAGCGTGTCGCTTCGGGTGTAGCTCATGACGATCTGCTCTTGTGCAACTCTTCCCTGCCAAAAGGGCGTAAGCGGGTTATGGGCCGAAATCAAGCCTGTTGCGGTCAGGCAGTCTTTCGAAAAAACAGCACTGGCAGTGTTCGATGAAGCCTTCGAGGGCCTGCAAGATGGCCATCCTGTCGAGAAAGGCACCACACTTGGACTGCGCGTAGGTTTATTATGCTGTTCGTTGGCTAGGCAATCCGCTAGTTTGCATGCTGATCCGGCATTTCGACCGTCTGTGTATGTGTGTACACAACAGGTAGGCATCGATGCGAGTGCCTGGTTCATACACTCGGAAAAGTCTGAAGGTGGAGGTGAGACACTATGCTTCTGGAACAATCTCGACCATGGCAGCTCCGGTTGACGTTCTGATTGTCGAAATCAAGCCAATCCTGCACTCCGCAACATGTTTCACCGTGTTATAAGACTAGCCCGAGCCGGTGTTCGCGCCCTCTTCGTGTTTGATGGTCCACACCGCCCGTCAATCAAGCGCGGTCATCGTGTCTATCGCGGCACGCATTCTATACAGAAGGACTTCGAGCGTATAGTGGAGGCGTTCGGCTTCGAGTGGCGGACCGTGAGTGCACGTCTCGTATGCGAACACACAAGGGAATATCTTAGATTGACTTGTCTTCCTTGTGATAATGTGCAGGCGCCTGGAGAAGCTGAGGCAGAGCTAGCGTACTTGAACAGAAGAGGCATGCTGGATTTGGTTATTACGGATGATGTTGACTGCCTATTATTCGGTGCTAGCACTTTAAGTCAGTAGCCTGTCCTCATTAGCACACTCGCGATGCTTGCTAAAAGCCGCATCAACCTCCAGTGAAACACGCTCTGACCAATCAAGTGACTGAGGGCATCTACCCTCAATTGTTCGAACGCGGTACAATTGAACTCGAGCTTGATCTAACAGTCCCTGGACTCGTACTGGTTGCTCTCATGTCTGGCGGCGAGTAAGTCCGCTTGAAATGGTTATCATTTCTTGTCATCAGCTTACAACAGCCGGTCCGGATAGCTATGACACTGGAGGCCTCACCGGTATTGGTCCGAAGATCTCGCTCGCTCTGGCTAAAGCAGGCTACGGCGAACGATTACAAGATATCATGACCGGCTCTTCAGGTCAAAAGATGCATGCTCAACTACAAGAGCTGCGCAATGAGATCCGTCATGAGATGCGTACAAATGCATCTGGGCTCTTTGAACGCAAAGCCGGTGCTGTTGCCAACAAATTCCATGACAATTGGCCCGACGTTGCTGTCGCCAACAGTTACTACAATGCTATTACTTCCGAACTGCAGAAATATCAGCATTTCGATAAACCACATTTATGGAGGAAGAAAATTGACGTGCCAGCCCTCGTTGGAATCATGGACGATCTTTTCGAATTCGTGCACGCGGAGATCTTGCAGAAGTGAGCGTACTTCAACGATTCAAGAATTAGCATCCACATTGCTGATGCATCCACAGGCTGAGGAGTCAGATTTGGGATTGCATGGTCATACAAGACCTCATCTGGTTGATCCGTGATAATGGCGTACCAATCTTAGACTCGCCCGCTGGCTCGCCGAGCAAAGTCCTTGCAGCAAGCCTAGGCAGCTTCAGCTTGAGTGGTACCACTCAATCAGACGACAACGCCAAGGAAACCGTAGTGCCGCACCGCATCGAAAAGAAGAGAGCCATGCCCAAGAAGGCAGACAACTTCGTTACCGATGAGCTTCAGCTACTCGTTGATCCTGGTCCTGCTGCCGCACTCGCACAAAAACATCTGCGGCATCCTGATCCGAATATCGGCAAGCTGGAAGCGAGGAAGGAATCAGAAGCAGCCATTATCAAAGCCATGCATGGACCTGACCATCCGGGTGCTGTCCCAGCGCCTCCTCGGAATTCGCATTATGACAGTCCATCTGAGGTCCAGAAGATGTGGATTCAAGAAAGTTTGTTGCGAATGGCCCTTCCAGCCATGGTCCAAACTTGGGAGGCTCGTGAGCAGGCTAAACTCGAGCTCAAGGCAAATAAAGGGAAGAAAGTCGCTGGCAAGCGATCTCCTAGTGGAAAGAAGGCATCTGAGACTGAAAGCAAGGCAGGCACCCCGACAAAGGCGCCAAAGCCACAGAAGAAACCTTCGAAAACCAAGGCAAAAGCGATAATTGACACAGAATCGGAACCGGAGGACTTCTTTGGACCAACCAGACAGGCGTCACAAGATGTCTTTAACGCGCCTACCCTGCCGAAGGCTGTAGTTCGATCTAGCAGAGATGACGAAGGTCGTATCGAGCTAAAGGCGCGAATACCCGCCGCAAAGTACAAGCGGCCAAAAGACCGTGAAAGCACATCGTCTCTCAGTAGTTCCGATTCAGACATCCAACTTATATCGGTCTCTCAGCTACCGGCTCGCAAATCCCCGAGAAAGTCTCCTCGCAAGACGCAAAGCCAGAAGACAGCCAGAAGTGTTGCTGATCCAAACGCGTTGCAAGAGAAAGATCAAACAGTATCAGGTCTAGCCGTTCTTTCCTTTGATGTGATCAAGAAGGGGAATAGCCAGGCTTTGAATTCATTGACAGACAAGGAGAAACTACAGCAGCGCACCCAGAAACTGTCCGTTCAGCCTAAAAAGCCATACTCGTATCAGGATGTCAGCGATAGCGACAACGATTCAATCCAGGAGCCTCTACCATCCCTGACGCGGCTCTTAAAAACCAAAGACACGAACACCATTGAGAGAAATGCGGAAAGCACAAGGTCGGGCTCGATACCTTTGTCTCAGAGCTCATCATCCAGCTCTTCGCATAAACCGTCTGAAAGTCGTAACATGGCTTCGAAAACAAATAGCATCGCTTTGAAATCAAGTAGACGCGTGACCTCTACAAAAGGTGGAGCAGCGGCATGCCATACAATTAGTCAGATTATCGATCTCTGTTCCTCTGACTAAACTTGTTGGTCCACATCAACTACCGCTTTAATTGCCTTTTCGAGTAGGGTACCATGCATCCTGTCATGATGCGGTCTGTACCGAGCAAGTGATCAGTGAAATATGCAGAAGTGCTGTTGTTGTTTCAATAACGCTATTAAGGGCCTCATCGAAAGGCTCCGCTACGGTTTTAGATTGCAGAGAAGTCACTTGAGACTTTGCACACTTGCCGCTTGCACTCGCAGCTTTGTGAACGAGGTATAAAGGTCAACAGCTCCGTAAATAAGCTATCAGATGGTCGATGATCTGCCGTCTGTTCTCCGCGTCTACCTCCGCTGCAGATTCGGGAGCAGCGGATCTGCCCTCGGTATCGGAAGCTGAAGCGCTTGTAGACGCATCTCCGATGTTATCGCGGTACTCTTGTAGCACCTTGACGACCTCCGCGAACGAAGCGCCTTGTTGCGATAATACAGCTTTTGCGTGGTCTCGTACCTGTACAGCCAAGGTTCCGTCAGCGGACTTTCAAAAATGAAAAGCATCGAAGTAGGCTCACTCCGTCATCTTCCATACATATCCACGCTAAAATATAGTCGGCAAGCTGTAGACTCAGCAAGCCGGCCTCCAACCTATTAAGGTAAATCTCAACGTCTTCAAGCTCCAATCCTTGATTCGCTAGGTCTTCCCTCTCCGAAGCCATCTCCTTTTCCTTTTTCCTGATGCGTTGAAGCAGACCCGCACGCATGGCCAAAAGGCGGTCCAATTTAGCGTAGTCATCTTCAATGAACTTCTTTAGTACTCGTATACGAGGTATTGAATCACTTTCGAGGTTGGACAGAAGGGCTGCAAGTATGGCTAAGATATGCTCTTCATCCTCGGCAGTGAGATTGTGCGCTGAGCGCTTCTTCTTCTCCTTTTCATTGTCCTATTGGAGACATCATATCGTCAGCAAAGAGGTTTATAGCTGGCCAAGATACTGCGCACCTTGTTCATGAAAGCTGAAAACAGACTTTTCAAGCCTAAGACCTCAACGAAGCGTTCGCAGGCCGCGGTTCCAGCATCCCCAGTAAGAGCATGATCGAGGACTTTGATAGCTCTGTTGCGAGCAAGCATCTTATCCTTCATCATGATGACCATGAGCTCGACACCCTCCTCTTTCAGGAATTGCTCCTTATTTTCCGACTCTGACAAGGCTGAGCAAACACAGTCAAAGACGTTCTCCATGTATTCCGTTTCCTCAGCTCCATACGGATCTCGCTTGCGATAAGTCGATAAAACCTTCAGACATGCTTCCATTCCAGCGTTCTTGCCAAATGCGAGGCGTGCCTCGTGGCCTGTTTCAATGCCTTGCAGTATAATGGACAGCAGTTCGGCTGCGTACTGCCTATTTTGAGCCAGAGAATCATCTTCACGTTTATCCTTGTCCTTCTTGGAAGGTAATTGTAGGCGCTTCAGAAGCCAAGGAATGAAGGTCGTTTGGGCGGCAAATGTGCGGCTTAGGGTCGGTGACAAGGAAAGAAGATTCTCGATGAGCGACAAAGAATGGTAAACACCCGTTCTCTCTTGCTCTTCGTCCTCATTCAGCCGGCTTAGATTATTCACAAGTAATTCCGCCAGCTGCGCTGATAACAAGGCATTCGCGAATGCTACGACAGCCGCACGCCTGGCATCTTCGTCGTCATCGTCGTCCTGGCCATCTTCGCCTTCCGCTACATCCTCGTCTGTTAGCTCTTCGAGTACTTGAATGACGGTAAGAGATATGTCGACGTTCTCATGTGATAGCAAGTCTGCGAGAGAATTAACGATGCCAAGCTTGATGAGTTCGGGATAGTATTCTTTTGGATTTTGCGTCAGAAGGAGGAGCTCCTGGATAGCGCTATCTAGAGCGACTTCAGAGTCAACGAATCTGCAATGCGAACAAATCAGTGTGGCCCGTCGCGAACATAGTATGGCGATAGCCCTTCACCTACTTTTCAGGTTGGCCACTCCACTTTATTCGCATTTCGGAGTTCTTGTTGATCGTCCGCTCGAGATTGAGCAGTTGCCGTCTGACGCTCTGAATGGTAATTGCTGCAGCTGCAGCGTCATCGGTGCCTCCAGCCTGGTCACCTTCGTCAAATATGTCCAGGATCTGCTTCTGGGTGGATGATAGACCTCCCCCGAAAAAGCGGCCATCTTCGTCTTCGTCTGCGAAGTAGTCGCCATCACCACCTGGAGGGACTGCTCTATTGTAGCCGTCTTGCTCGTCGTCTTCCTGCATGGCACTTGTAGTCTGCATATCCTGAAGACCGGCAGCGTCTTCATCCTCGTCTTCTACAGTCACAGCAGTAGCTCTCTGCTTGCCTTTTGAGGTTGGCAGATCTACGAACGTCGAATGCATCAGCAGCCATCCGAGTGATAGTACGAAGCCTTCCTGCAATCCGTTGCCCACCTTCTGCTGCTTTACGCTTGTTTGATGTCGGAGTGCCACCACCGCCAGGCAGTTTTGGAGCCTGATTCACATTTGCGAGATGCTCAGCACGACGACTGATACGGATAGCTCCTTACTCACCTTGAAGCCATCGCTGTCCATAATCTCGGTCCTCTAGCTCGACTCGCAGTCGTCTGCAGCTCAAGAAGCAGCTCTCGTCTGCTCTTTCGACGTCTTCTTCGCTCCAACTCGACGAGGCAACACAAGTGCAGCGGAACTCCCAATTGACAGCAGCAAGCGTACTCAAGCCACGATGTCGTTCAGACCAGTAGGAAGCACCGCCGCGTCGCTCCCTGCCAAACCCGCTGCGCCAGCGAGTCCTCCAGCCACAAACGGTGAGCAGCCATCGACAGCCTCAACACGCGCTTCTGCAGTACAGGGACCTCAGATTCCAGCACAGCTACAGTCTAGTGTCGGTGTCCAGCAGCAGCAGTACTACCCTGGCTACGGCGCAGCTGCAGGCGGAACCAGCTACAGCCCGACGACTGGCTACAGCACGACGGCGGCAGTGGCTGGACCTTCGTACGATGCGTCAGGACAGGCTTACGCTGGATACGCCAGTGGATACGGATACCCTGGGTACGATGCATACGCTGCATATCCCGGTGCTGCTGCGTCTGGCTACGACTATGCTGCATCCGGGTACGGCTACGGAGCCTCAAGCAGCGCTGGTCCATCGGCTGGGTATGGCATGACAGACGAGGAGCTAGCTGCTCAGCAATCAGCATGTGAGTGTCTTGCATACACTGCCCGTCCTTCTCAGTCAGGTCAAGCTAAAGTACCTGCGTATGTGTTTAGACAACCCAGAAGCCGCAAAACAGCAAGAAGGCAAGCCAAAGCACGTCAAAGGTCAAGCTCGCAGAACAGTCTTGCGCAAAGGTGCTGGCGAAGTATGGGAGGATCAGACGCTAATGGAGTGGGATCCAAAGCATTTCCGACTCTTCATCGGTGATCTCGGTAACGATGTGAATGACGAAGACCTTGTGAAAGCGTTTGGACCAGAGAAAGGCTGGAAGAGTTTTGTCAAAGCGAAAGTCATCAGAGACAAGGTCACAGGAAAGACCAGAGGATATGGCTTTGTCAGCTACTCGGATCCTGAGGACTTTATGGCCAGCTGGAAAGCGATGAACGGCCGCTACGTCGGATCTAGGCCTGTCAAAATTCAAAAGGCCAGCACTACGGTCAGACAGGTCGATATTGGCGAGAGGAAAGCGAAGGAGTTGGATACAAAGAAGAAATCCCACACAGTCGGTAACAAGGTGAGTCTGGATTTGCGCACTATATATCAGTGTTGTTGTGTGCTGAGCATCTGTTTCCAAACAGGTCAGAGGTGCTGTGGCATTGTCGGGTACCTGGAAGCCATACATTCGTCGTTAAGGAAGCTAAGCCACTTGACCTGTACAAAATTGTTCTGTAAATCCTCTATACTCTGCGTTACATCACGAACCGTCGTCTGCTCAAATCCCTGCCGTCACGCAGTATATGACGCTGGCCTGCCCGGAAGCCTGCGAACTTTCAATAGTTTCGATAGGGTTGTGCGCTTTTGCTCTTCCCTTCCGTTGGTTTTGATTTTGGCCTTGAGGTTTGCTGACACGCCATATGTTCGAGTCTTGATGGATCAGACCTGGATTCGATTCCATCCTACGAACCGGTCTTGATAAATGTCGCCAATGGTGGATCGGCGATGTGTGACCGGCATATTAACTTGATCGCCCACAAGCGGTGACTTCTGTGATACTAGTGGCCTGCACTGGTGGTCACGTCTTCGGATTACCCAGTGCAATGCAGCCACGATGGAAAAGCAATGTTGGTACGGTCATATCGTAACTATGACATCAGACTGATTCATAATTTGCTTCTGGCTTTTGCCCGTCTTGCGCATCGGTTTTGTTCAATAAGTTTGAGGTGCCGTATAGACGGAAAGCGACATCTTGTATAAGCCACTCGAAGCCTTCGCTGATACCTTGTCCGGTTTGCGCACTGCAGGCTTGTATATGCCAGCTGTGAGTGCGAAGGGCGGCTAAATCAAGTGACTGCATGTCGTAACCATCAATTAGCAGAGCTTGGATGTAGGCGGTAATGCAAGTGAGTTACCTGCAAGAGCTCTTCGGTAGACAGGGCACCAGGTATGTCTTGCTTATTTGCAAAGATCAGTAGACTTGCACCGGCAAGGCGCTATGAAGCAAAGATGTGTTAGCAGTGGAAAGCCAAAGCAAAATGTCGACAGGACAGAAAAGGGATATCGCCCTCTTACCTCTTCTTGCAATATGGAAAACAGCTCCGCTTTACAGTCTTGCACTCTCTGCTTGTCATTTGAGTCGACAACCCAGATCAAAGCGTCAGTTTCTTCGAAGTGATTTCTCCAGAAGGGCCTCAAGCTCTTCTGTCCGCCAACATCCCCTGTGAATTGTTAATACAAGTCAGTCTACACCGTGCTACCAGAGGACTTGCCATCCGGTCTTGCTTTCACAGGGATAACACGGACATATATGCAGTGAGTAGCCCTTGTAGAACAGAGTCTTTATGTTGAAACCCAGTGTAGGCGATACCTGCGAGATGTCTTCTCCCATGGCTCGCTTGACTATGGTAGTCTTGCCTGCATTGTCTAGGCCGCTGCATATGCATGTAGGGGCATGAACGGCAGGGTATCAATAACAAGATCAGTCGGTGAATTAATTGATAGGCCAACATACACCATTAGAATGCGCATAGAGCGCTCTTTCCGCTTTGCTTTTCGGATGATGGAAAGCAGGCCGACCATGGCAGGAGGGTGGCGTTAACTCTTGCTACAGTCTGAACAGGTGTATCTTCAGGCAGAGCAGATGTATATTCGCAGACTGACTTGATGTTTCGGTAGGCGTGAGATTAGAGAGAAAGCAGTTGGTGTTTAGATAGTCGGTGGTTCAGAGGGAAAGCTGCTGCCTGCTTCTTAAGAGCCCTCTTGTGCTCTACACGGTCGTACTCCTGCCAACACCATCAAAAAGACACAAGAACGCCATCCACACCGTACAGGATGGCCAGTCAGACCAAGAAGCTGCGTGCATGCCTGCTGTGCTCGCTCGTCCAGACGCCGTCCGAGTTCAGAAGAGACGGCTGCCCGAATTGCGAACAGCTGAGTGTGAGGGCGAGACAGCACTGAAGCAGGCAGAGCAGCGTCAGTCTGACAATATGCGATCTACCACTGCATCTTCACAGATGAAAGGAGACAAAGAGCGAGTCCTGGAGTGCACGACGTCGGCGTTTGATGGCCTGATTGCGATGGTCAACCCTCAGGACAGCTGGGTGGTGAGTTGGATGGCGACCTGCAGAGGGAAAGCAATAAGCATGGACATTTGCTGACTGTGTTTGTCCTCAGGCTCGCTACCAGCGAATTGGTGAGACTGGCTCTTCAAGGTCTACGCCGACCTCTACTGACTTCCTTCGCCACACGCCATCGATACCTACACCCATTCCACTACCATTATTGGACCATGCACCCACAGACAAGCTCGCCGCAGGAGTCTACGCAGTGCACGTCACTGGCACGCTGCCCGAACACGTCGTCGACGACCTCGAAGCAAACGGAATCCACTACCGCTCACGCGAGTCGATGGACTAGGAAACGCTACAGACTGCCTTTAGTGACGATTTCCTCAGCCTGCGGTCGGCCATGATGTTGTAGCACTACTCGCAGATCGTTCTGTATACCAGTCTCATGTGCAACTTGAGCCTACTATTAGTACTACTATTTCATTATTGCAGTCGGTGATCGTGACTTCCTCTTGACTTGGACAGAGCAAGAAGCTTCTTCGGCTTTGCATTACCTCCAGCAAGCAGTGCATTCAAGAGTGCACTCCAATCCGCAAGATTGCACCCGCTCTGGCTGCAGCCTCGCTCGCTCGCTGCAAATGAGCGATGGCTCGCCCTCGTGGAGCGGTTCTGCGAGCGTCGTGAGTTCGGCCTAGGATGCAGCTTTTCAGGGAGCGAGAGTCAAAGACGGACAACTGAGCCGGAGAACGTCTCGTATTAGGACCAGGCCATCTGCGGCATCGTCGCTGGCTGTGTCTCGACGCTCGTGATGCACCCTCTGGACCTCGTAAAAGCAAAGCTCCAAGTGAACACGACAGATGCGAACCGCGGTCTGCCTCAGCAGCTGGTCAGAATTGCTAAGCACGATGGACTGACTGGGCTGTATCGCGGACTGGGTGTTAACCTCGTTGGAAACTGCTCGTACGCTTGACAACTAAAAAGAGCTTTTTCATAATTGTGGCTGAAATGTTGGCATTCTAATGTGGCAGTTCCTGGGGTCTGTACTTTTTCTGGTACGGCATTACAGCATTGCACAAATGAGCCCGTCTGACTGGATCCTACAGGTACTCTGCTGCAAAGGATAAACTCAGGGAATACTACCACACAGAAGAGCTCAATGCCGGTCAGCACTTGGTGGCGTCCGCTACATCTGGTAAGGGAGCTTATGATGTTTGTGAGAATGCCTGTATGCCTATTCTGACTTACTCTCGACTCCTCTTTCCTCTAGGCATCGCTACTGCCGTGTGTACTAATCCTATCTGGATACTCAAAAGCCGTGCATTCACTTCTACTCGGGCAAGCGGTGGCCAGATCTACCACGGCTTCTTTAGTGAGTTCGACGTCATGCGCCTTCTGTATTCCTAACTGTATTCCTGATGCTGATATTCTTATATCTCTCCGCCTGTGCTTGTTGCAGACGGTCTGCATCGTATAATCAAATACGAAGGCGTCCAAGGTCTCTTCAAAGGCACCATTATGTCCATAATCGGTGTTTCCAACGGAGCAATCCAGTTCATGGCTTATGAAGAATTGAAAAAGCAAGCCCGGCGGCGGCGTGTCAGAAAGTTTGGCCCCACAGATGGACCTGTTGATCTAGTGGGTATTCGTACCTCTCTGCCGAGTTGGCTGTCTTCCTGAGCTGATCTTTCCCTCTCGCCCTGAACCGCTGCAGAGCAACACGGAATACGTGGTCACTTCCGGTCTCGCCAAGGGCATCGCTGTCACCATAACTTACCCATATCAGGTCGTCCGCACCAGACTTCAGGTGAGTTATCAGATAATTTAGCCCGGTGTAAACGATCTTATAGCTTACCACAATCCCTTCGCTTCGCAAAGTATCGGGCCGCAAGCCAACTGCAGTCCGCTATGTCGACGTCAAAGCAAGCAGGCACTCTTGTTGCCGACAGTCAACCGTCATACAGCTCAATCCGCCAAGTCCTGGCCAGAACATACCGCAATGAGGGATTCAGAGGCTTCTACAAAGGCCTGGGTACCAATCTCATTCGGATTGCTCCTGGCGCCTCTCTGACATTACTTGTATATGAGCGTATGAGTGTGCGTGCCATACCTAAGAACAGTCATGATGGCAGTGAACTTACTGACTTTTGGCCCCGTCAAATAGATCATGCTGCGCAAACAAGCTGAAAAGTGATCTAGCAATACATTGGCGAAAGCTCATATCAGCATAGTGGGAGACGATTGATACGCTCGCAGCAAACGTCATGCAATCAAGCTTTACATGCAGCCGGACTAATATCGTCAAGGTCGCCTGAGTGAATATTGGACGTCTGTTAGACGACGCCCTGCATTCCCGATGCAACGCATCACGGAAGCTATTGGAGGAGTGTCGTCTAAGCCTCTTCAAGGCCTCTTCGAGCATAACTACAGGCCAAACGGTGCACACCAAAGCTGAGTCGAGGCTGGACTGTATGCTACGCCATTAGATGGAAGTAGATTGAAATAACATCACCTCATCAGATTGAAAATTCCCTTTTAGACTAGCCTAGAGCTTCGTGCGCCCTGCTTGTACAGAGAGAAGTGGTGGAATGTCGTTGTATCATACTCAGCGATCTGTAATGAGGGAAGGTAATAACCGTTGCATCTTTACTTTGACTCTAGCAGCACTTGCTTTATCAAACCGCCAGGTGGCAAAGGCCGCAGAGAAATTGCGGCACGTGCTTTTGTAGTGTTGCTTTCTTCCGTACCGACAAGCCATGTTCTGACTTAACAATCTTTTGAGGGTGACATTCCTTTCAACAGTTTTTCAATGGCCAACTCTAGATTCGGATACGTGCGGCAGTATGAACTGTCCGATGCCTTACTGCCTGGAACTTTCATGGTCATCAGACTAGATGGGAAAGGCTTTCATCGATTTTCAGACAAGCACGGATTTGAAAAGCCGAATGACAGAAGAGCTCTGGACCTAATGAATGCTGCCGCGGTTAGAACGATACAAAGTGACACGCTCAAGCAGCATGTCCTGCTGGCGTTTGGAGAAAGCGATGAGTATAGCTTTCTGCTTGGACCGAAGTGCGAGCTGTTCGGAAGGAGGAACAGGTAAGGGCAAGGCAAAGCCCCTGAAAACAGCGCTAACTGAAGTGTTAATCTTTTGTACCGCCGAACTAGCAAAATCCTAACGACGTTTGTATCAATATTTACGGCGTCATACGTCCTTCTATGGAGTCAGTTCTTCCCTAATACACCATTGCAAGCGGATGATGGCGGACCAAGCTTTGATGGGAGGTGAGGACAATATTTCAACCAATTTGATGAGACCTGGGCTGAAATGTGCGGATAGAATTGTACTGTATCCTGGCCGACAAGAGATTATAGACTACTTCAAGTGGCGGCAAGCCGATAGTAAGGAACGAATGCCGAACTGCTTTTTCGTAACCGGGCTGAATCAGAAGACGACATTTCACAGCCCACATCAATAATCTTTACAATACGGTGTTCTGGGCACTGATACAACAAGGCGGCATGACCACGCAAGAGGCCCATAAGGCACTAAGCGGAACTGTCTCCTCGGACAAGAACGAGATCCTTTTCTCACGTTACGGCATCAATTACAATACCTTGGAACCAATGTACAGGAGAGGATCTATCATAGTGTGGGAAGCCCCTGCAGAAGAGCCATGTAGTCCAGCGACGGAAGATTCGGCTGCCGCTACACCAGCAGAGGAAGTTGTGCAACGGGTCGGTACATAATACCTTAATGCATAGTTGCTTTGACTGATTGATGGTTTCCAGCCGAGATCAAAAGCAACTAGAAAGAGTATACGGGCAAACATGAAGCTTGTTATTGTGCATGAGGACATGCTGAAAGACTCTTGGTGGAGCGAGGTGCGGCCGTATACTTTACAGTAGATTATCAGTGTTACAAGCACCCGCATTGGATGTCATTTCCACGGTACATTGTTGTTGTACTTTGTAGCAGACTGTTGTTCAGGACTCGCCGCATTATATGCAATATCTGGAGCACCAGTGGCGAAAAAAAAAGAGCAGGTTCGCACTTTCAAGGCTCGAAGCCTGCATTACGGTCCTATATGGTGGTACATGGTCTATTGCAAGGGGGATCAACGACACTACATGGATTGCTGCTGCTTTGCCTGGAGCTGCTGAACGAGATAGAGACTTGTGTCGAGGAAGCGATTGACCTGCAGGAAGATGTGCAGCAGGATCAGTGGATTTGCATGTACAAGAACAGAGCTGCGACGCTGAGCCACTCACACACGTCGACAGGCACTCTTGGTCTTTGCTAAGACGCAGAAGAGTCGTGCTTCAGTCATTATTGTCCTGCTTCCTCTGCAATGGATACACTTTCTCACCGGCGTAGACTGGAGCCGTCGAGCTTCACCTGACACGTCTCGGAGCAGCGAGCGAGGAAGTCGTTGACCGACGACTGGATGCGTGCCTTGCCTTGCTCGGCCTCGAGGAATGCTGCGAGCTCTCGCTGTTGTTGCACGTCGATGGCATCCATGATGGTGGCAGGTGTGCAGTGTATGCAGTGGAAAGCCCGTCAGTCGGCTTCATGGTGGAGCTTCTACATAGGCTCAACGCCCACCCACCTTCGTGTTGTCATCAAAGCTTCCAATAACGTCCTGTGCCGACATGATGGACGAGTCGATGTGCTTTCGGTTGATATACAGGCAAGTAGGGTCCCTCTATAGAAGACTACTTTCATCTGGACTGCGTGTTGGCATTGCCGCAGAAGACCTCGTTCTTCGCGCATATTCTTTGACAAGCTGCACATTTACATTCTATTGACATATCTAGAGGCAGCTAGCCTATCTACCAACTACTGCTACAGGTTGTAAGGGTCCTCCACATTGACATTCACAAGATTACTATGTCACAACAGCGAATAGCCCTTGGGGGAATGCAAGGAGATGGTGAAATAGTACAGCAATTGCAACAGGACTTGAATTGGATAACTGCCATCTTTTCATGGGAGGAAAGTCGAAATCTATGTGAATTACGGGTATATAGAAGACATTAAAGCTTGGCCATGATAGAGGCATGTAGCGTCTTGTGATCATTTGATAACTAGACACAGCAAATAAGATCCCGTCAGCATCTGTGAGGAGTGAACCATCGAAGTACGCTGAGCACTCACTTGTCCATACTTGGCTTTGTTCACAATGCCATTCAGCAATTGCTCAAAACCAAAGTCTCGAGTAGTCTCTTCCAGCTCGTCTCGGATCTCAGCCTCGCTAGGCTCAGTAGTCGATGGTTCACGTGGATGGTAATGTCCCGACTCCTCCCCTATTATTGTCGGCGGATTGATGCGACCGCACTTGTCTTCCGTTCTGGCTCGACGCAGGCCGCATAGCGTAGCCCGCCTACACCCATCCGACCTGCACGCTCGGTTGACGGCAAATGGGCTTCCTCTGTATTTATTTTGGACAAATCTCCTGAAAGCAGGCAGAGAGTCCTCAAGGACTTCCGACAGTCGATGCCAGAAGGCTGGTCTGAGGGGCACATCGCTCGGCTGCTTAACGAGGTCACCGTACAGATCCCTAGCTGAGTATAGAACTTTCCACTGGGGTCCCTTCTGGAAAGACGGGTCGCTGATGTTGGCATAGTATTCTTTCCAGTCCCAAAGCTCTCCTGTGGCTGCGTCCAGTTCGTAGACCCGGAAGCCAGGATTTGAGGATCTGCCAAGCGGCGTTAATGCACCACTGACGAAAGACATTGCTGAGGCTGTCTCTGCTGTCTTCTCAGCTGGTGTCGAATAGCTGATGGCGAAATCCGATGCGTGTGTGTGCCCGTAGAATTGACCGACGAGCGTTGATCGGTAGCGCTGGACAATCTGGTCAAAGTAGTGAGACTGTTCGGGGAAGGCTACAGCGGGAGCGGCGTGTCCAATGATGATGGCGTGTTGACCCTTACTTTCTGCATGTTGGAGTTCGCGCATAAGGAAGGAGAGGATTCCTTCTGGGTCGGGTGGCGGAAATTCTGAACTGTAAGCGTAGAAGTTGTCGATATTCCAATAGTTTGTGTTGCTATCAGAGGCAATACAGGATGAATGTCAGTGGTATTTCCAAAAAGTTGCAAGGGCTACTCACATGCTAATCACTCTCAAACGCATATCCGGCACGTCAATAGCATATGAGCCAACATTGTCTATAAACGAACTGCGATTGACTGCATGTCCGATCCAATCTCGCCATGCTGTATAATGTATATCGTACGTCCATTGGGTGCTCTGGAATGCCCGAGGATTGCTTGAGGGTGCAAACAAATTGGCAGGAGCAATGTCACTGTAAATTGGATATCGAAAACATTCAATATACGGTAGAGCATGTGTGACAGTATCTGTTCGCCAGAAGAACCAGTACTCACTGATTGCCCAATGTCCCAAATACCGGCATATTGAGTGCAGAGCGCATGACAGCGTAGGTCTCTAGGATGTCCAATGAAGTACTCTCGCGGGTCTCCTCCCACACGGCGTCTGTATCACAGCATAAGTGATTAGTCAAAGGCGCATCACCGCGAACAGGCTCTTGGCGGACTGGTCCAGGGCAACTCACGGCTAGCGATATCGCCGGTCGAGATGATGAACTCGGCATCCGAGGCATGCTCCTTGATAGCTTCCAGCATGCTTTTGAAGAGGGAGAAGGGAGCATCGCAGTTGGGGTGTCCAAACGGTCCAGCTGGAACTGCGGGCTTGTATGGCGATCCGTCGGCATAATGCTTGCTGGGACCCAGGTTCTCTCGACAGCACATGACTCTGCCGCATCTAGCTTCGGAACCCTCCTTGTAGAACCTGTCAATGTGAATGTCTGCGACCTGGACGACCTTTTTCCGCTTTCCAGAAGGCTTGGTGTGCGGATGGCGAGTGATGTTGGGCGCCAGGAAGAGCTCGCTGGGCAAATCGGCGATAGCTTCACCTCTCGAGGAGCAGAGGCCGAACATCTTGCTGCAGAAGGCAGCTGCAGTGCGCTTGTTGGGCTGTATCTGGCGCAGCGACTGTGCGATTGCTGGACCTTGTCTTTCGAGCGCACCTCTGCATACGTCGGCTGGCTGGATGTGCAGGTCGACGCAGAGCGAGGTGAAGGTGTTGGTGAACGCAGCATCCCCGAGAAGAGCCAGCTGGCGGATGGGAACAAGCAGCGTGAAGCAGGTGCTGCAGGTGGACAGACTCGACAGCGAGCTGAGGAGGCTCAGCACGACGCCGGATGCGCCTCCAGAGACGGCGAGCGAGACGACGAGCAGCGCTGCGACGGCGGCGACCACGCAGAGTCCGACGAGCAGACATGCCCTGCGAGTGCATCTCTTCCTCCTGGCGTGCACCTTGGGCGTGCTTCTGCGGACTGCGTCTCCATCGCCGTCCTGGCCGCTTTCCACTCTGCTGCTCGTCAACCGTCGCAGGAGCGGCGAGCGCTCGTTCGAGACGACAGACGCAGGCGAGTCCGGCATCACAGCAGTGGACAGAGTGCTCATGTCGAGCAGTCTGATCCAGCGGGGCGGTCCTGCACGCTGTCCCGGTCCATGGTGGGTTGGGAGAGAAGAAAGAGCTGCTGAGGCTGGCATGGCTGTAAAGACTCGAAAAGCGTGCACTCAGCAATTAAGCAGAGAGGCACGCATGAGTAAAGCAACTGCAAGTAACGCAGCACACCACGAAGCATCTCCATTCACACCCTCAGTCTGGGAAATCCCCTTATTGCGAGCCTTCTTTCTCTGCCCATACATGCACGCCCTTATGACTGCTCCGCCCATGGCTCACTGCCGCTGTTTGTGTCTCTGGCACTGGAGAGCTTCCTTGTGCCCATGTACCCTATGATACTGCATCTGGCTTCACACCGCATTCCTGCGCCAGTCCAGACAGCTCTTCCTGCATTACTCAATTCCTGCTGACTTGTCGCCACCGGCAGGGTTGAATAGATCACGTGAGTCTTCCTACGATGGCGTCGGCCTTGTAGGAAGTCTCTCTCCTTGGGTTCCACACTGTCCGTCTTGCCCGCCCTCCCAACGCGCCTCCACCTCGTTGTATTTCAAGGGCTCATTCCCTACGCTGAACCAGAGACTATCCTCCTCCTCCTCGCTATAACCTGCAGGTGTATATCTCGCAAACATCTCCAGCACTCTCGTGCCAGACCCCTGTACGTACGGCTTGAGGAGGTCTAACAAGTGATTACACGCCATCACAGTCAGGATTTGCACGCTTCTTTGTATAGATCAGACCATATCCGTGCGTTAGACCCACCTTTCACTAAAGGCTTGCGTGAATGCTCCAAAGGGACAGATAGGAACGCCCTTTTATCTGGTAGCTTGTCCTTGATCTCCTTCTCCTTCGGGTTATAGTAACCTAGCATGAGACCTTCGTAACACCGCCGAGGGGATGCGCCATCGAAACTCCACACAGGCCATCCACCATTCACCGTCGCTCCCCCTGTCTTCCCCGCAGTCACTTTGACCCAGTACCAGTCGACAATATCGCTGACATTCCAAGATGGTAGAAGCTTGTCACGTACAAAGCGTCGACACTTGGCATGATTCGTCACCCATACCCCAACCAGAACAGGATGTCTTTCTGCAGATTCAGCGAGTAGCTCTGGCAGACGGATCTTGTACAGATCGTACATGTCCATCTCTTCATAGTTCTCTGACCGTCTTACCGACTTGCTGCGCCATGGCGGGTCTGAAAAAGCGTATGTAGATATTAGTTAGCCATCGGCGAGACGAGATCACCCCATTGCATACCTAGTAAAACCATGTTGAAGCGATGTACACGGGCTGGTAGCCATAGGAATAGGGTAAGAACCATGCTTCCTAATATGTGCTGTGCCTGAGCGACTGTACTCACTAGAGGCGGCTAACAGATCATACCATTTGATCATGTCGGCCATGAGAAAGCCAGATTTCGGTGGTACGAGGTAGTGAGCCGCTGGTGTCTGCATAATGTGTACCTTGTGTTGCAGGTTGGCGTGGACTCGCTCAAAGAGATCGCCCATGAAGTGACGGCTGGAAGTACCTTCACACTGAAAGTCAGAGCTATTCAGATGGGCGTAAGAGATTGGAAACAGCTCGAAACAACCTACCTTCCAACCATAACATTGCATCCGAGCGTTGTTCCGGCTCACCCTGTAGATCTCTGATTTCGTCCAGCTCCTTTCCCCATGCTACCAGGTCGACAGGTGCCCTTGCCGGATCTTCATTTTTCAAGCTGGATGTTACTATACGGGAAGTCGAGTACCAGGTCGCTGCCTCGCTAGTGCGCATCCAGGCCTGTCTGACCTCTTCGATGGCAGCTGGGAGCCACTCGCGGAGCTCTTTGTGCAGGTCGATATTTGCTTGCTCGTTCTGACTGATTGTACTGGTTGCTTTACGGCGCTTTTTGGGAGGCGGAGGCTGTGATGTCGAAGGCATACCATCGTAAGGAACAGCTGTAGGAGGTTTGGGAGATCTTATCTTCCACGGAAGCGGGATTCCAGGCCCTAGTAGGGTAGTGTAGGGGTCTAGTAGGGCATGTCCGGATGGCGTCTGCACCAGGACGGCTTTCTCTGCCGGAGGTTGCAAGTCAGCGAGGTCGGTTAGTAGCGAGGAAAGACAGGCTTGTCAGCATCAGTCTTATCGTGCGACCATCTTCCAAGCGCCTCACCCAGCAGTGGCGAGTCGGTCATGGTGTAGGATCTCGGTATCTTGGCTCTCGCTCTTCTTCTGCAGGAAGCTCCAGCAGGCGTCAAGCAGCAGCACAAGACTGTGGCCAGCTCCAGCACTGTCGACTCTCCCGGATGCCGCAGAATGGCAAGCCAAAAGCCAAGACGAGGACTTCGCTGATATCGGGCGCGCTGTCAGGCCTTGCGAGCTGTGTGATCTTGCAGGTGGGGAGCGCATCCGTCGCAACAGGCGACTCAGCTGAGCAGCGGTCTCTGGCAGCCTCTGGACCTGCTCAAGACTCGCTTACAGCAGGGCGACGCTGCGCTCTCGCTGTCGAGCGATGGAAGCCTGAAGGTGTCGTCGTCGAGGTGCGGCTGATGATGGCGGCGATGATCGAGGAAGAAAGCCATGCATGCATCCCAGACTGACTGAAGCTTCGCAGGGGAAGGACGCTGCAGGCCGCAAAGCTAGTCCTCAGGACCGACGGGCTGGTTGGTCTCTGGCGCGGGACGACTCCAACCATCGCCAGGTCGGTCCGGCTCGACGATCAGTTGATACATATATACCCCCCATAGACTGACAGGCATCTCGTGTCGCCGCAGAAACGTCCCTGGAGTCGCCCTCTACTTTGCAAGCTTGAAGTAAGTCACTTGGCTTACTGTCTGGAACCCCTACATACACCGGCTAACACATCGTACCCCCCGCCGCAGTCAACTACGCTCCGTCCTTCCCAACTCGACAGCCGGTAATCTGCTGGCCGGAGCAACTGCGAGGACATCCGTCGGCTTCGTCCTCATGCCAATGACCGTCGTAAAAACGCGGATGGAATCCAGTCTCTTCAAGTCGCAAGGTATCCTCGCAGCCATCCGGGAGATCCTCGCCACCCAAGGACCAAAAGGCCTCTTTGCCGGCTTCTGGCCAACGACCATACGCGATGCCCCCACTGCTGGCATATTTCTTGTAGCATACGAGCAAGCGAAACATGCCCTGTCCTCGTCAAGGTGGATGCCACAAACATCGAAAGACGCAGCAGCAGGTGTGTGCCCACCCAAACAAAGGTTGTGCAAACGCTCACTGACTCCCAATTCCACATCTCTCACCCAGGCGCTTTTGCAGCAGGCTTCTCGACCTTGGCGACAGCACCCTTCGACACTATCAAGACAAGGAGGCAAGTCCAGCCTGAAAAGTATACCCGTCTGGTACAGACCGCCAGCCTGATCCTTAGGGAACAAGGGCCGATAGGGTTCTTCAGAGGTGTCACGCTGCGGTGTATACGTAAAGCTGCAAGTAGTGGAATTGCCTGGTCGTTGGTGCGTATCTATTACTGCAAAGGCCATAAACAGCTTATTAACGGTCTCCTGACTCCGCTCTTACTCTGATTTAGTACGAGGGGTTGATACGGAAATATTCATAATGAACGAAAGGCGAGGTCCTGTTTGTTTCCCTAAAGTTCTGAGTAGTTTGCTGCAAGCTCAGCTGATGTTGTAACAACAAGTCATGGGTGCCGACATGGTTCACTACTACTGCCAGAAACTACCTGCTCCACACTTCATAGCAGTTCACCGCACATCTTTATGCCACTCAGTCAAACTTTTCCCTAAAATCTGCCTCGCTGACAGTCGCCCTTTCGCCTGTCTCCCGCTCATGCACCTCTACTCGTCTCTCGCTCTCCCAATCACGTCCCAGCACGGCGACATATGGGTATCCGATGAGTTCAGCGTCCCGTATCCGCTTGCCGAACGACTGCTCGCATCGGTCATCAATCACAACGTCGGCGTTGAGGTTATTCGCCAGGTTATTGGCATCCTCCAGATGCTGCTTGTTCAGGACAATGATGCAAAGTCGATAAGGTGCGATAGACTCAGGCCAGCGCAACCCTTTATCATCACATTTCAGTTCTCCTATAGATCCCATGAGACGTGTCACTCCGATGCCATAGCATCCCATCTGATAATACTCTTTTGACTGTTTCGTTTGATGCGCGCGTGCAAATGTGAGATCCAGAGCTTGCGAATATTTTGTTCCAAGCAGGAAAGTATGTGCTACTTCGATTGATGTTGTAGATTCAAGTTTGCTCCCACATTGCGTGCACTGTTCACCACCTTCGGCGACGCGGAAGTCTCCAACCGTGTAGCTTGGTGGCATAGGCCATACCGTCATTGGTGGAGTGTCGTTGAGTGTTCGGTTGATGATGTTCATCAGTGCTTCCCCATCTACGGTGACACACGTTTCGTCGAGCAAGATGCTTAACGAGTCCCAAGAATCAAGGTCCCGAGTCAGAGCATGCATTAGACGTGCTTCCGGATCGACGTTCTTGGCTTTATTTGAGTTGAAGGGCTTGCCTTTGCGAAGTATGGCAATACCCAGCGCGTTCTCCGTCGGCAGGTCGAGCAGATGTGCGGACACATCCAGCTCATTCAGCATATCTGGCGGAGGTCTGGTAGTCGACTTTGCCAGCTCAGAGTTTGCAACATACTTGCAGGATGGACACGTGATGAGAGTGTCTTCTCCCACTGCATAAAATATAAGACTTCAGTGCAGGCAAAGTGGCTAGAGGAAGTAACTGAACGTACCATTCGACGCGTAATGGAATTCGTGCGACGACGTACCGCCGATGTTGCCCGTGTCAGCTTCTGCCTGAAGAAGTGTGTCTGTCAAGCCAATTGTCTACCCTCGAAAAGCTATCGTACTTACTACTAAGTATGGCAGTCCTATCCGATCAAAGATTCGGACGTAGGCTTCTTTTGCATCATTGTAGGTCGTTTGAGCTAGATCTTCAGTAGCGTCGAAGGTATACAAATCTTTCATAAGAAATTCCCGTCCTCTAAGTAGTCCAGCACGCGGCCTTGCTTCGTCTCGAAATTTGCGGCCTATTGCATCCTATATTATCAGCTAATCGAAAGCAACAGTGTCGTTTATATCAGCGCACCGATTTGAAACAGCCGGACAGGGAGATTACGTTCGCTAGGAGCATCTGCGGCTACGAGAGCGGTGATTTCTTCCTCGTGCGTCGGTGCGAGCAGCATATCAGACTCGCGGCGGTCTTTGAGTCTGTACAGCTGACCCAGAAAACATGAGCCAAAATTGCATTGAAGGCAGAGGGTAATAACTCACCTCTGGACCTGAAGACTCCCATCTTCCTGACTTTTCCCATAGGTCTGGTGGAAGCAAATGTGGAAGGGTAACTTTTGATGCTCCTACAGTGTAGCATGGTCGGACGCCAGATCAACAGGGGATGACAGAGCTTTTGAGCTCAGCTTCCACATACCAATGCTATACATCTCTTCTTCTATGATCTCAGAGAGTTTATCAATAACGCGCTGACCTAGCGGCAGCAGGCTGTATATCCCAGCAGAAGACTGGTAGAGGGTACCCATCCATAGTGGTCAACTTGCGTATCTGTCTCGAGCGGAGATGACCGGCGAACCTGTCTAATCAGTCCGCCTTTCAGCAGATACTGCAGGCTCTTGAGGCTTTCGCCATGCTGCCTGTTGCTGACCTTGGCTGTCGGGACATATATCCTGGACAGCAAGTCGGGCTTCTTCTGGATGCGGGCATGGCTTGAGGCACAGCGCTGCCAGCGGGCGCGACGAGGAGCGTGGCTGCACTGCCAGACAGGACCTGTGGACGATGTCGACGCGAGTCTCTTCATCTGAAGCACGCCTGCAAGCCAAGGTGGAAGAGCTTCGTCGATAGAAGAAGATGCTGCAATATGTAGGATGATCGACAAAAGACTACAAGTGGCAAAAATATTAATGGTAGCCTGTCCAGAGACGCACACAGGACATGCAGTACGAGGCAGACCATGCACAGTGGACACAGGAAGCTGCACTGGCGCAAGCTCGTGAGGCACAGCATGCAATCGCTGGAGAGGTGTACTTCTTGCGTGTTACTGCTTTGCCACTAGGTATACTACTGCTGTCTAATTGCAATGAATGCATATGCATACGCATCAACGACTACTGGCTTTACCACTCTCTCGCTTAGATGCCAACGAAGCCTTGAGGTCCTGCAAGGGTAGGCTCGCCCTCGGGAGTCTGGAATGTGATCTGCTTAGTACGGCTTCTTGTGCATGCACATGAACAAACAGTCAACTTACTACGTAGCATTGGGTCAGACCACCATCGACTCGGAAGTCAGTTCCCTGAGAACCACATCGACGTGAGATTGACAATACTCCATACAAGCTAGAAGCTGCACCTACGGTCATATACGACGAATCGTCGGAGGCCAGGAACAAGGCAGCCTTGGCCTGCTCAATCGCTTCTCCGAATCGACCTGCATCAAGGCATAGCTTAGCTTTGGATTACTTCACGCTCTCGTATAACGCTCACCCATAGGAATGTGCACCATTCGTCTGTCGCGCTTTTCTGGTGTGTTGAGGAATTCCATAAGTAGAGCTGTAAGCCGGGTAAACAAGAAGCTAAGTAAAACACAGCTAATCTTCCCAGGAACAAGGAAGACGTACGAGTTCTCAAAGGACCGCTGAAGATGCAGGGATATGCAAATTCCGATACTTAGCTGAACAGAATGCGAAATTGTATGCACATAACTACAGCTCACGGGCTCAGAGCATTGACGCGAATGCCCTCACGAGCATGTACCATGGCCATCTCACGGGTCATTGCAAGAACTGCGCCCTTTGAGGCAGTATAGGCGATCTGAGGTGTGGCAGCACCCATGCTTGCGACTTTGAGGTAAAGGCGCCGATGAAGGTTAGCTCAGAAGCTGTGCTTTTATGCGCTGGGCTACTCACCAAAGCTGGCAGTATTGATAATGGATCCACCTTTGCGTAGACCTTTGCTTGGCTCCTCCGGATTGTTGCGCATAGCAATGATGGCGTACTGCAGGATGTAGGCAGACTTTTAGCTAGGCATTGCATGTTTGCCGGAATGTCAACGCACTTTGCAACCCCACCAGACACCCTTCACGTTGCTGTATAATTCCGGGGTGAGCCAGAAGATGGACACAGGGAGGAAATGCTGTACCCACATCTGCTGGGTCAAATCCCAGATCTTTTCCTCTGTCGACAGGGCTTTCACCAGAACAAGCAATGTTGGCTGTCTGCTATGGCATTTGTGAGAAGTGATAGAGCTCCTCACCGTCATCGTCCTGAGGGTGCACTGCAGGGTAATAGTGTCTGCATTCAGCTCTCCAACCAACACACTCCTACCAGGCACGCCACTCACTTATACCGGCATTGTTGAAGATGACATCGAGCCTGCCGAACTCGGAGACGGCTTTGTCGACCATGCTCTTGATGTCAGCCTCTTTGCCGACGTCGCAAGTGACAGCGATAGCCTTGGGCGCATCTGCTACGATTTCGTTTATCAGGGAGACGGTCTTCTCGACAGCTTCAGCGCGGATGTCAGCGCAGACGACGTGAGCGCCCTCGGAGGCGAACAAGATGGCAGTCTCGAGGCCGATGCCGCTGTGCGAGAGTCAATTCAGCCAGCAGCGAGTCGTGGAGTGTGCTGCAGCTCCCTCACGATCCTGCGCCGGTGACGACGGCGACCTTGTGTGCGAGTCTTGCAGGCATCGCGGCGGCTGGCAGCGGCGTGGCCTGTCAGTGGGCGTGTGTGTCTCTCGTGCAGTTACTCTTACCTGTTGTGTTATTGTAGTTGTTACAATCACAAGTCTTGTCACATTGACATGCACTCGCTTGCTACAAATTCTCGATTGCAAATCCGAGAAAGCCGAAAGATAACGAGAAATCTCTATCATACTGTATTTTACTATATTTTGTGCGCGGAAGCTGCAGAGCGACACTTCCAGCTGCTAGCATCTACTCGTCACTGTAACAGCCGCCAGAGGGTCAAGAGTCCCACAGCCGGCTGGCCATTCGCACGCGCATGCCATTCGCATTACCAAGTATTCAGATGACAGTCGGAAACCACCAGAAAGTGTAACAATCTCTATCTACAACAACGAGCAGCTGAGTGCAAAGAGGCCTCGTCCGCCTCCTGCATGGCCAACTGGCCAATCGGCCAGATGTGTAGACGACCAGGAGGCAGATTCGTTTGGCTTGATGATTTTGTTTTCATGTATTTTGAATTGGCCTTCAGGTAGGTATTTTGTCTAGGTTACATAATGTGTAATTGTCGGGCACGGTTTGAGAAATCTTTTCAAAGACCGTGTCCGGGTTTGGCTTGCATAGAGTTCGCGAAACAGGAATGGCAGAAAGAAACGAAGTTCGCTCGAGAGAAAAATCGCAGGTAGAAGTTGACAACAACGCGGTTGAAGCAGACACGCATGCTTCAGCAAGTACTGAAGAAAACCAACGGTAGATAGAGACATAGAGAAGAGTGAGCCGGGAATCGCGTGGCCCGCTTTGATGGATCGCCTAAGACAGCGACAATGGCGGGATTGATAGGCCAGCGGTGACTCCTGAGAACAGCGGCGAAACGTGATGCGTCAAACCGTCGGACGGAAGAGAGTTCTGGTGACTCTGTGGTAGCCGCAAGAAGTTGTCATTCGAGGCACTGTTGCGGCGCGATGACGATGACGGCCTCGAGCGACTTGAGGTAGACTGTCCATTTTCAAGCTTGATCTTCCTTGTCCGCCCACCATCACGGGAAACCTTCTTGTCCTTCCGCCGCTCTTTTCGTGATTTAACCGCCTGCAGTGCCTTGAATGTCTGCCCGACCGGGAACAGAACTGGCGAGACTGGAATATATCGGCTTCGCCTGCTTCCGTTTCCGTTCACCGCGCCAGAGAAAGTGACGCCGTCGTGGAAGCTGAGCTCATGTGTGACAGCTGGATTCCTTGTGCCGCTAAAGACAGCACTTGCTATGCTAGCAAATTCTGTTGGGTTTTGAGATCTAAAGGCACCAATGGGGATTCTGTTCCATCGTGAGACATCACCAACGCCAACATTGCCGCTTGTAGATGCGGCACCGACCGCCGTGCTGACGGAAGCAGTATCGTCGATTTCGTCTTCCTCCTCAGAGACACTGCTCATGCCCGAGGGAAGCATACTGGGGTCTACGAAATCGTCCAAATCTAGTATAAAGTTATACTGCGGCTCTTCGGATGAGTGGTACCGACGTCCAGATGCTGCTGATTGGCTTGACATGGTAGATGCAACGGATTGCCCTCGACCATTAGGAGATGGATTCGCCTGCTGTATCCATTTAGCCTCGGTCTAATCTATTTATGCCTGGCGCACTTACAAGATTCCGTGTGCTAGCACGCGTTCTTCGTTTACGAGCGGAGAAAGGCGAAGGGGCGGGTGCATCACTTGCACCGACAACAACGCAGAGATCCGCTTCGCCTACGGGCGCAAAATCGCCGAGAACGGGTTCGAAGGTCTTGCTCATCTTCTGCGCTGTAGAATGGCTTTTTGTAGCTGCATTTTGGCTGTTCTGTGTGATTGATGCGGAGGTTGAGGCTATAGGTGCGGAGGTGGAGTTGTTTGCGACAGACGCCTGTGTATTTGTACTCAAAGGCTCTCTACTCGAGGAGGAAGATGAGGGCCTTGGCTCGACGAAAACATCTCTGTCCTGTCCATGCGAACGCATGAGAATTGACATGCCAACACTGGTCAGGATCTTTGCAGCCATTTCAGTTGATATGCCAAGCGAGCGTGCAGTCTTCAGCACAACGGCTTCCGGTTGCTCAGCAAGCGCTTCGATAGAAACACTGAGTCCCATGTTGTGAGCGTCAATAAGGTTGCGATCGCGGATGGCATTGGCGAGCACTTCTTCCGCATCCTCATCGTCTGATTCTGCGGCTTCGATGCCAAACCGAATCATACCAAGATGGTCAGTGTCGTCAAGAGTGTCTGTCGTATCGCCACCATCGTCTTCCATGTCTTGAGGCAAATCGCATTCACTTTCGGTCTCTTCGTCATCGTGAGAAGCTGCGATATGGGAGGATGAGGGATGGCTAAGAAGCGGACTTGCAGCTGGATGTATTTACGCCTTAACTTACCTTTGAAGAAAACAAATCCTCCTTTCTTGACAACGTCCTTCGTTGTCTCTAATTCCTCGTCATCCTCGCGATCCGCCGCATCTGTACCAGTAGCAGCGATACTATGCTCTTCATCATCTGACGAGCTCTCCTCTTCTGTACTTTCTGACTCCCCAGAGTCGGAACCATCGTCTTGACCAAGAAAATCTTCGAAGCGCATTGTCCTGCCGTCATCTACCGCCTCTTCGCTAGGAGAGGGATCGTTCTGCATTGCCCGTAAGGCGGCAGAGTCATCAGTGGTAATGCCTAGGAATTCGTCCAAGTCGCCTAGAATGTCATCATCTTCTGCTCCAGACCAAGTGACTGCGATTTCTCTCGCGCTGTCTACGTCTGCTTCCGAGGTGGTTGTGCCGTCGCGAAGCTGGGCAATCTCGAAGAGAATGGATTCTGCATCGATTGGATGGTGACTGCTGTGCCCTCCATGAATAACATCAAGGCTTTCTGCGTCCGATTGAGCGCCATCCGAAATCCTTTTTGCACCTGGAGAGTTCGTGCCTTTTCGACTGTGCCTTCCCTGTCGATTGAGCTTATCGGCGATGAGATAGGCTTCTTCAGCTTCCAAGAGATCGTCTTCGTCGTCGTCGAGCAAATCTGAATACCCATCGGACGATTCGGACTCGTAAAGGCCTGCAAAATGGACACTCTGCTGAGGTGCCTCCAAACCAAGTTCTGGAATGGCGTCTTCAGGGAGATCATCGAGGTTAATTTCCGACAGCTCGGACGAAGACTGCGGGGAGGACGTGACTGTCCTCGATAACGAAGATGGGTGTACCGCTCCATTACGAATGGGAGAGGTATTCGTCTTGTTAATGCGGGTTTTGGTAGAAGGTCCAAAGCCTTTGCTTCTGGGCAGGCGGAGGACGAGGCGATTGGGCTTGTTCTTGACTGGGCTTCCGGCAGCAGAAGTGCTGTTCGCAGAGTCGGCGATCTTCTTGGGCTTCTTCTTGGTATGTTTGAAGGACTCGGTCTCATCGTCTGCTTCATCGTCGTTGTCGCCGAGTCTCAAGGTACTATCTGCTTCCTCCTCATCGTCCTCATTTTCGGCCTCGCCTTCAGGGCCAGCTGCATTTTTGGAACGCGCATTCAGCGTAGAGGCAGCGGTGGCCTTCTTAAGATCAGAACTGTCCGTCTCATCTCTGCTCCTCTTCTTCTTGTTGTCCTTTTGGTACTGCTTTTTGTGCTTGTCTTTGCGGGGTGGAGGTGGTGGCGGGGGTGGAAAGGGCGACTGCTCTTCGTCGTCCAGGATGATTGGATGGTTGTATGAGTGCGGGTTGAGTGTGTCGTGGTGTTGCTGTTGATGTTGTGGCGCATGCTTCTGCTTGATCTTTTTGATGGGCCTGCTTGCATGTGCAGGCTCTACGGATGGGATGGATGACAGTGAGCAACGGATGAGAAGCGTCAGGAATTGCACAGAGATGCCTGACTCACCTTGCTTGTTGTGGTGTTGAGGCGACATTGTGGATGTCTGCGTGCTGTATCTTTGCTGTATGATGGGGTTTCCTCTATCTTTTTCTGCAGATGAGGGGGGCGAAAATGCTTTTTTCCTGCGTGTCGTGGGTCGAGTGTCGGGCCAGTCGCTGAGGAGAGCGCCAGGCAGGACAAGCGAGCAGCAGGAGATGCAGGAGTTGGTGGGAACTGAGCAGAGAACCCTCCTTTAGAGCACGCGCACGCTCTCTGCGGCAGACTGGGTGTTGCTGGTGGATGGGGTGGTTGCAGCGGTGGCTGATGGAGCGCAGCGCAAGTCTCGTATTGAGAACGGAGGGGGGTAGTCGTCCAGACGGTGTGTCGCGGGAGGAGTGTGGTTGCTGCTTCCCATATTCTGGCTGTTGGCTGTCGCTGTGCTCGCCCTGCTCGCTGTCCTGATAATCCTGCACAAGGCTGTAGGATTGCGGTGAGGCCAGCAAGTGGAGCGGTTGGCGGGGTGGATGGCGCGGTGTCTGTGCTGCTACTGAGTGCTGCTGCTGTACTCTGCACGCTCTTGCTCCGGTTTAATTCTTCGATGACTGTTGATGGCGAAAGAGAAAGCTGCAAAGGCGCAGTCGAGACGGCGTTGAAGGCTTTCCTATGGGGCGACTTGGCTGCTCAGCTTTTCACCGCTGACTGCTGCAACTCAAGCAAGTTTGCAGTACAGTCAAATCCGCAAGAGTCTCCTGCACGTCCTCCAGCTTCCGCCTGCGCCTCAAGTCTCCGGCTGGCCTCTCTGCAATGGCCACCAAGACCCCCAAGCAGGCCGGCGAAGAGCTATGGCGGAGGACTGACAAGATTGTGTGTTGCTGAGGCTGACTGATCTACTGAAATGCACTTGCTGATGGCTCTGCCTTCCCCGCCAGAATGCGGAGCTGTTCACCCTCACCTACGGAGCTCTCGTGGTCCAACTCATCAAGGACTATGAGGACTATAGCCAAGTCAACAAGCAGCTCGACAAGATGGGCTTTTCAATCGGATCAAGGATCATCGAAGACTTCCTCGCCCGGAGCGGTCAGGGGAGATGCAGAGACTTCCGAGAGATCGCTGAAGTACTAGCAAAGGTGGGCAGAGGTGACTGCATGCTAGAGCGGCTTTCCATTTCACAACGATACCTTTTTGACTTATACTACATCTCACACTCCTCTGCACCCGTCTACCATTGTGCAACCTGCAGATCGCCTTCAAAGCCTTCCTCAATATCACGCCCAACCTCATCTTTCCATCCCCACAAGGCCCTGTCCGTGAATTCACCCTAATCTTCGACGAGAACCCCTTGGCAGAATTTGTGGAGCTGCCAGAGGATGCCTTGCCTTCACCTTCAGCGAAACAGTCAGGAGCTCAAGCTACTACAGGGCAGTCTAGCGAACCGACGGAGAAAGCGAAAGAAGGGCTGTGGTATAGCAATGTCCTGTGCGGTGTAGTCAGAGGAGCTCTGGAGATGGTGAGTTGCCTGCAGTCTTTCGGAAGTAGCAACTTCCTCTATTTAGCTGCCGACATCCCTCACCTCTCCAGGTACAATACCAAGTCACGGCGCAGTTTGTCTCGGACGTACTGAGAGGGGACGAGACCACCGAAATGAAGGTGACACTGTTACGAATCATGGACGAAGAGGTTCCCGTGGGGGATGATTGAAGCTGTCGTTTACACTGGGCAAGGCCTTCGTCGTTCTGTATCGCATAGTTTGGCAGTAAGCAGTGTCTTTGTCTGTACCTACTACTTTTCGCAACCTCAAAGGTGTCAGCCAAAGATTGCAATCTGTGTGCTCTAGTTCATTGAAGACGATGGTTAGCTGGCTTAGACTACAACTGTGTCAATGCTAACTGCCTGAGAGTTCCTTGCCATAAATGACCTCCCCTTGGCATAATTTCAGTGGGTGAAAGCGGGAAAAGGCCGGGGCTACATAGACGGAGCGACTCTTTTGTAACAAAACGGGGGAAACCGATGACAAATGGCTGCCAGGCCTCGAGCAAAGCAGCTTTGTGGCCATGACCGAAGCACTGTATGACTAGTCCAGCAGTCTTTGACAATCCTCCCATCCGGTCCAGCCGGCATCGTATAGCCGCCACAATCTGATCAAGCACGCCTGGTCCGCCGGGATATTCGAGGAAGCTGGAACTGCCTGGCTCTGCTTTGCTGGGACTGACAACACTCAGATCGCTCATATTGGTACTCTCTGAAGTTGATACAAGCTCGCCGCCCACCATGCCCTCGGACTCTGCTGTTCACGCCCTAGCCGGCGCTGCTGGAGGTGCAGTGTCGATGTGAGTGCTATTCCATGATAGCAGACCGGCCAGGATGGCTGATGCAGTGTCTTCCAGGGCTCTCACCTACCCGCTCATCACCATATCCACCCGTGCTGCCGTGGAGTCCAAAAAGCCAGAGCATGCCCGCGAGTCGCTCGTTGCCGCAGTCAGACGCGTCGTGAAGCAGGAAGGTCTCGCTGGACTGTTCGATGGACTCGAGTCCTCCATTCTTGGCATCGCAGTCACCAATGCCGCCTTCTATTATTTCTTCGAAGAGTCCAGGGCTGCTCTGCTCCGCCGGAAAAGCGCTGGTCAGGCTAAACTCGCTGCTTCGTTGAGCACGCTCGAGAGCATCCTCGCAAGCTTCATCGCTGGATGCGCGACATCTATCGTCACCAATCCTATGTAAGCACTGTTGCCTTTCTGCTTGCTTTGATACATCATACGGGGGTGGGTGTACGACTACTGATCACGTGTGACCGTCCACAACGCAGCTGGGTCGTCAACACCAACCAGATCTCGCAAGCCGCGTTGGATGACTCTGATGCAACTTTGCAGACCAAGAGAGATCCAAAGACCGGAGAGAAAATCATTGTCAAGAAACTAGGCTTCCTCGCTACTGTCAGGAAGATCTACAGAAAGAATGGTTTGACCGCATTCTGGCGAGGGTTGGGACCCGCTCTCGTCCTCGTCATCAATCCCATCATCGCATACACCGCGTTCGAGCAGCTTAAAAACTACATCATCGCTCGCAGATTTAATACCGCCAAATTGAGACCAGTCAGCTCAGGCATCACCGCCAAGCCCGCCATAACTCCGCTATCCGACCTGGACAACTTCTTGCTTGGTGCTGTGAGTGGTAACAGGGTCTAGGGATGCGCAAGGAACCTGGCTAAAGGAGCATGTCTGTCTTTACAGTTCACCAAACTTCTAGCGACAGGCTCAACGTATCCTTACTTGGTCGTAAAGGTAGGAGAACGAGACCTTTACGAATTAACTCATTACAAGCAAACTCAGCGTTTGTCTCCTCTTTGTCTCAATCAGTCTCGCATGCAGGCAGGCTCACAACAGGCCAAGAAATACAAGAACGCATTCCATGGTCTCGCTACGGTCGTTAGGGAAGAGGGTAGGCCCCCTTACCACGACTTTGTAGAGTCAATAATGCTAATTTAGCCTATCTTTACTTTGCCAGGCGTCGGAGCTTTGTACAATGGTATTTCATCCAAGCTCGTGCAGAGTGTACTCACTGCTGCCTTCCTCTTTGCTAGCAAGGTGAGGCGCTCTTTGCCAAGTAGAGGTATTCCATAGCTTTAGTGAGACGTGACTAAATTTCGAACACTTTCAAACAGGAACGCTTCTACCTTGCGACGAAAGCTGCAATCCGAGCCACCGCTAAGGCTGTGCCGAAATAACAAGCTTTTGGGAGACTATGCAGATACATTGTATACACCTTGGTACATCAGGTATAACTAGGCAAAATAATGTGGAGGCATGCTTCTTGCGTACTCAATCCTCCTTGTATGTTACATGCTAACTAGTGGAACCTCCCTACATGCAACAAAGGTCGCAATCCAGACCTTTGAGACGTCATGAACTTTCGTAAACTCTGCTTTCTCAGGATCGCGAAAATTGCTTTTTACGCTCGTTACTTCGAGCTTGCGCAAAGGCAGTGTATGACTGAGTCCTCGGTAGGCGATCTCGTATGAATGCTGCGTCTAGTTGTGAGGATTACGACATCAGCGTCGAATACGCCCTGTCCGAGATTAGTGTCAGGAGCACACTCACTAGCAGCAGTTTCTGGATGACCTGTCATTATACGGTCGAAGCTCCTACTTCGCTGAGCGTTCGAAACGTCTCGTTTATCCAGCCTAACATTCCTCCATTTCTCGGCATTCTCCGAACCTAGCCAGGGGTCATTATCTGCATACTGGCGTCTAGCTGCTTGAGCAGCCCTGCGTGACATATCACTCGTATGACTAGGCGTGCGCGAGATTGCTCGTGACCTGGGTTCTCCTTGAGGATCCTTGTGCAGATCAGGCAAAGGTGAGCTCGGTCGACTGAGGACAGGGCGCGGGAGAATCCGGTGACTCCGAAAGTCGTATGTGATACCTGCTTCCATGTCCCGGTCATCCCCATCACTGTGTTTTTCGAAAGGTTTCCGACCAGGAAACTCGTCTTGCGCAGCCACATCGTCAGACTCTTGCTCGTGAGGACCTTGGTTGCCCAGATGCTTGAAGATGGCGCCGTACTTCGGATGCACGTAAACACAGGGCGACGCCCCTGTATCAACTCTGTCACCGTCCTTTGGATGTAAGATTGCTTGGGATTGAGTTTTGGACAGGTGAGCCACGCGGCTCGACTTTCGCGATGGTGGCTCAGTGTGCGATAGCGTGCTCCCTTGACGTCCGGGTCGCCCTTTCACCCGTAGGTGCAGGAACGAGCTATTGCGTGAAGCTGCTTCGCTCAGTGTACTGGCTGAACGGTAACCGTCAGCGGAATCTTCCTCCGACGAGGACGTAGTTGACAAGTCAGAATAATGATGAGTGGTCTCTTCCGCTACTTCCCTTATAATCAGCGGAATTCTGCAACGCGCGTCTTGCATTACACCCACCCAATGGTGCCGTTTCCCAGGTGTCCGTTATTGATTCTTGATCTTCAGGCCACCCTGATACGCGCGGAGTTGAAAGGGCAGTGTCTACCTCTGGCACTTCGACGAGGTCAAGGACACGTCCGTCTGGCCAGTCCCGGATGTTCAGATATAGCTGATCACGCAGGTGACAGATATGGCTTGCTCACTCTCTATAAAGCGTAATGCGGACAGTCCAAGGTATAGTAAAGCCGGATGGCCGTCAACAAGTTCGTGCACTGCCAAGCGGTAGTTTTTCGCAGTCCCTGATAGGCGAAAGTGCGTCATTGCTTCGTCCACGAGACTTGGCATTGAACGCAGCTTGTTCTGTAAAAGGGCATTCAAGGTTATCACCATGTTCTCCGTACTACACACCATTACTTTCCTTCGAAAGAGCCTTCTTGCGCTCTCTGAGGGTATAGCAATGGTGGTTGACTAGTATACCATCCGCAGTTGAACTTACTCCTCTAATATTCCAGGCATCCAGCAGTAGAAGCTCATCCATCCATCTAACCAGAACAGTATTCGGCGGTGTCAGTCCGCTATCAGAAGCCTTGACTGACTCGTTGCCCTCCTGAACGTCCGTTTCGCCATATCTCTCCATGTCAGCCAACAGGCGCTCTATGTGGGATTTTGACGTGCTTGCGGCGGCGAGTTGCCCTTAAACCCGACAAATGGTTGGTGTGAGGGAGTTCCGTGATTGTATGGTGTTCGGATATACAACACAAGTAGAGCTCGTACGTCTTGTCGGTTGCGTTTACGGAGGAGTAGTGTGGCACGTCTCAGCTACAGTACAGCCCGCTCGACGTTCATACAAGTCCGGGAGAGCTCGATACTCCCGGACAGTACAGGCTCGAGTGTAGACCTAAAAGCTGGCTTGGTCTTCACAGACACAGGTTGACTTAAAGGAGCTGGGTCAGCCATAGCAGAGAGAGCGGAGGTCACCCAGCGTGTATCAGTCAGACCATGATCGTAGGCTAGAGCAAGCTGTGCTGACTTGTGTACTGCTAGACGGGCTGTGTCCAGTGAAGCCGAGGATTCTTCTGCTCTGTCGAACAGGGCAAGCTTACTAGTAAAAGGGCGAGGAAAATCCTGCTGGCGGGTGACCTGGTAGGCGACCTAAAAAATCGCCCCGTTAGCAAAATCCAAGAGTGTTCTAGGGATAATTCAGTACGGCCACACTTGTCGAGGCTGTCAGAAGCGTCAACTTGAGTGGATGTTTTTCCATCTTCAACAAGCATCTCTCCTCGTATAACGAGCGCTCGCGCAGCTTTGCTTCAGGCGACCGGACCTTGCATTTTGAGATGGCCCGTTGACAGCGCCAGACAGGGCACACGCAGCCAAGCAGAGCGATGAAGCGCAGCACGAGCAGCATCGAGAAGCAGGAAGCTGCTACCGACAAGGTGTGTTCTGTCCAGGCTGTCGTGATCGAGGAAGTCACTTCCATATATAGCCGCCGAGAATGAGTGAACGGACGACTGAACAACGCACACGCAGGTCGACGAGGCAGGCAGGATCCAGCAGGTCATTCAAAACCACATCCTCAGCCAGTACCGGCACTCGCTTTCCTGGGAATCGCTGCGTGACAACCTCGTCAAGGGCACGCCACTGTTTGCAGCTCTCGTAGCTCCCGTATCGACGGTGAAGAGCTTCCATGCACTGACGGGATAGCGAGCATGCTGGACTGACATGCTTCCCATCTCCTCACGCGGCTGATCTCGTCAGCTCTACGATATCCCTGCACTGACCCAGCACTGGTACGCCCTCAATGACACAGAGCTGCCGGACCCTGCACCCAACCTCGCTCTCTCGGCTTTGGGACTCGCCTTCAACGTCATCGCAAATGGCCTGCTCGTGTTTCGCTTCTCTGCCAGGAACGAGTGGTGGAAGACCGCAATGATCCTTTCAACCGTCTGCTGGGTCGTAAAGGTGCGTATGCCGCCGGTTGGGTTGGAGGCCCATAGTGACAAAGACTTCCGCATACCAGGGTATAATCGCAACAGTAAATCTAGCCGTGTATGGGCACTCCTATAAAGGACTCTCTGGCTACGCATACACCAGCGCCTTCTGGTGCGGAGTGATATCTTGCATTCTGGCAGGCGTAATCGCTACGACTCTCGTTCTCTACGTCATTGTGGCAGGTATAGCACATCGCACTGACACCGAGGAGACGCGCATTCAAGGCAGACACTTCATGGTAAGATTGGAGTTAGAATATATACCCAAAAAACACGCAATCAGCAGAAACTGACCCATACCTCTCCAGCTTGGAGAGCTCGGTCTATTCTGCACTCTTGCCCTCGAAGCGCTCATATTCAGCAAGATAGAGGGGTGGTCCTTCTTCGATGGCCTCTACTTCAGTCTCGTAGTCGCTCTTACGATTGGCTATGGCGACTTCACTCCGACTCGCGCGTCTACGAAGGTCTTGCTGTTTCCATTCGCCATCATTACAGTTGCTTGTGAGTTATCATAATATACATCTATCCTATTGGCATCAGCTTATCGCAATCGTTTCGAAGTTTTGGCTTCGCAAGTATCCATGATAGTACAGTTTTTCAGCGAGCATGCCACCGAGCGTAGGCGTGAATGGCGAAGAATCTACGAAGAAAAACGTCGACAGGAAGGGAGGAGTACGCATGCAGAGAGCAAACAAGAGCTTGTGGAAGAGATGGGCTTCCTCAAACGCCTTGCTGAACAGGAGGACAGAATGTCCCGAACATATGATCTTACTTTGTCCTTACTAGGTTTTGTGACCTTCTGGATGGCCGGTGCTGCTGCATACCATGCCATTGAAGGATGGAGTTTTGGAGAGTCTGTATATTACTGCTACATCACTTTCTTCACTATTGGATTTGTAGGTTTTCCAGACTCTTTTGAGACTGCGCGAGTTTCGATATCGGCTGAACCCGTTATTCAGGGCGACTTCTCGCCTTCCACTGCAGCCGGTGAGTAGCTTGCAAACCCACGGCTATCCTGCAATGAGGTGTGACTGGAGTCCGCTGTAAAGGTCAAGCATTTTTTATCATATACGCTCTGGTTGCAGTTCCCCTGATAGCCTCGTTCGCGTAAGCAAACAGACAGTCATGAATGGCTGCGCTTTCTAACTGTTCACACAGTGTGCAGACGGTTGTCTCTATTTGGACTGCCTCACAGAATAAGCGGCTCGAGAAGGACAAAGTGAAACGCGGTATTGAGCCGAGTTTAGACCGCGAGACGACACTGTCCTTCAGTGTTCAAAACGAAGAAGTAGAGATCCACCCTTTCATCTCACACTCAGACCTGGTCGTAAGGTCGCATAAAGTGCTTTCTGATTCAAGTTGCAGAGGAATCCGTTCTGGCCCCGAACCTAGGCATCAAACAACCGAGTCGGAGGAGCTATCCGACCGTCGCTTGTCAGTTGCATATCCAGCTCAGGTGGACAAGGCCGGGGAGAGCGTTTCAGAAATGCACAAGATGGAGATGGAGCTGGTTGACGAGCTTCTTGGACATGTGCTGGATCTAGAAAATCGTGCTCGAAAACTGCTCATCAATGCGTTCGATCATGGGAGCAAGCCACGTCTCTTGTTACAAGCAGACAAGAATTTGATGGAGCGTGCGCAGCAGATTCTTTCGCCGTCACACGGGTACGATGAGGAAGAGCGGCCTCCAGTAGATAGAGGAGGCGACGACTCACGTTCAGACCTCGAGGAAATACAGTGAGCGGATGATCGCAGTCTACTCCGATGCCAGCGCTCGGATATCTGAATGACATTCTACTTTCCATCACGAATTCATCTTGGGTGTAGTCTGTATCGGCAAGCATTTGCAAGATTTCTCGTTTGCGGAACACGCCTCAAGCAGCTGCAAGGGATCGAGCAGCTTGTGTTTGAAAGGCGGTGTGGGGATCCTTATTTGAATGGTAGTCCAGTGAAGTTGGAGCCGACAACAGCGACGTGTTGAAGTGTTGTCAGTCTCAGTGTATTACGTATCCTTGGTATTCGGTATCTGTCAGTTTGAGTGCTGTGTACGTGTGAGATCTATTGACTGCAATGGAGCTAAGACTACAAGGATGAGCTTGCGAAGCTTCGAGTGACTGATGAAGCTCGAAGTCTCGTGGCAACGAGGCTCGAGCTGAGTCAGGAGCTTGAAGCGAAGTAAGCTCAGACTAAGATCTACAGGCAGACCCTTAAGGTTCTGGAGACTGACTTGACGAGGAGTCAGTCGACAAGTACGGGAGTACCGGAGCCTGCGAAGGTCCCGGCAGTACTTCTCGACTAGCGACGAGGAAAGTCAGTGAGTCATAGTCTAACAGTACGTCGACAAAACGAAATGACCGGTGTGCACACATCGACCCTACACAAATCGATATCAGGGCACTGTAACTGGGCCTAGAACTTGCCCCAGAACCACGAAAGTCAGGCTGGTATGGTTACAACCTCTTAGCACGGCGAGCAGTGGATTGTGCTCCTGCACAGCTGCCCACAGTGGTGACCACGCAAACGACTAGGATGCTCACTCCCTGCAGACAGCCTGTCCAGCCAGCGCGCAGTCGCGTCGTGTGGAGCCATTTACGCGTCGCCACCACCGCAGCACGTGCACGCATTCCTGGTTACATGGCACCCTTCTGCAGTCGAGTGGATGACGTGCAGACACGCCTGCTGCTATTGTGATATACGACCTCTCACGCTTCTATTTATATCGCGGTCCAGCTGGAATCCTGCTCGCCGCAGCCCTGTGCAAGAGATTTATGCCTATCTACTGCGCGACAGAGGGCGCTGAAAACTATTAATGGGGACATCTACACTCCATCGGCCCGCTGCTATTGTGAAGCTAATGCATGCTGCCCGTTGTGCACATCGATGCGTCTCCTGCTTCTGCTCTGACTCTGACTGCGCGCTACGACGACTCACTCACACTCTCTTCAGCAAGTGCTGCTTCACACGTCCCTCTGCCAGCAGAGCGAACTACTCTGCCCTATAGCCTCGAACACGCCTGGTGCGTGCTGTGCGGGCCTCGTCGACAGAAACCAAGTGCAGTGCACATCCTTTCCAGGCACTATCATTATTATCTCTTCTAGCCCGGTAAGTCTAGATACCTAGCATTCTCTTGCCCGCCAGCAATCACGTCTGTGTGGGTGGCAGCGTGGCGAGAAAGCACACTGAATCTGGCATACGCAGTTTTCATCATGAAAAACATCTTCTCTGCCTCCGTACTGTACGCTTCGGCTCTACTTCTAAGTCAAGTTCAGGCCTCTTCGGCCGCTGGCGGCCAGACCTTCCCTGGTCATTCGGGACTGCGAACATCGGTACAGCATCGCAGGCACCACAATGGCATTGTCCACAGCAACCTTCCTCCATCCAAGCGCGACGCTACTGCTGTTGCTAACAAATCAGCACGTCCAAGCAAGTCTAAGAAGAGATCGTCACGCTTAAAAGCAAAACGGGCCTGCAAGGCGTCTTCATCAACCAGGACGTCCTCAGGCTCATCCAGTTCTGGCACATCTTCTTCGTCATCCACTTCGAGCTCTAGTGGCTCAGAAGACTCGAGCGATGATGGCACTGTCTCTACTGCTTCCAACAGCACTTCATCTTCAAGCAGTGTGTCTTTGAGCTCGTCGTTCCTGTCCAAGAACGGGATCTACTGGGGCTATCTTCCTGGTGAGTTCGGTCGCAATACCTGTCGAAGGACCGACGACAGCTTAGGCGTGCAGTCATGTCTTGGCCTTGTACTGACTCGAGCTTTTCTTCTGGGCTGTTCCGTCAATATAGATGAAGCCGACGCTGGCGGATCCAAACAGACAATGGCACAGCTCAATTCATGGACAAACTCTAAAAGCGCGTTTTATGGTAGGCAAATCATTGCTTTTTTTCTTATTTGTGGGTGGTGCTGATGCCCTACCTTTACCACGAAAGGCTACTACGCCCAAGCACCTTGTTCGAAAACGTTTGATGGAAGCCAATTGATGTCTGTTAAAAGCGATGTCATTAGCAGCGGTGCTATCTTCCAGCCAGCTGTCATGCCTACTGGAGTGAGTGAATGAACCCATCAGGTGCGTAGAAGTGCCTTGCGCTGAAGTCCGTCTTCTCCGGTTAGGGATTTTCATGTTTCACATCGGACAGTAGCTCCAATGCATACGCTATTGCGAAGGTGATGAAGGAGTTCACCGACGAAGGAGTGGAAGTTTGGCTTCGAGTGAGTCGACTGCCACCAAATCTTTCTGTTTGCCACCGCTAAAATTTGTACTTTTGCAGTTTGGGTAGGTAAAGATAGCCTCCTAGATTTGCCAATGATACTGATTTCGCTCTCAGGCATGAGCAGAACTGGTAGTGAGCATCGTATGAGCGTACTCTCCACGTTTAGCTGCCTCTGACGATCAGTATTATTCTCTCCCTTCATAGTCTCACGTGCGTTTTCTACTGGAGACTGCTTATAATCCGCTTCCTAAATTTGCCCTTTACTTCTAGTGACGGTACATACCAAGGGGACGCCGCAGGCTTCATTTCTGCGTGGAAAGCAGTTGCAGGTGCTATCAAAGAGGTTGCCCCAGATGTGAAAATGTTCTGGACTCGTAAGTAGAACCATCATTTGTCTTCTTCAGCCGCTCATATTGCCCTACCTACAAATCCGCAGCCAATATCGAAAACGACGCCGCTTATGCTAAATACTGGCCTGGCGCTGACACTGTCGACGTTGTCGGAATCGACTACTATCCATCCTCCACCGGAACTTTCGTTGACAAAATGAAGAATTTCCACGATACTTACGCCGTCGATGGTGTCAAATTCGCCATCGGGGAAACCGGCTGGGGAAAGAGTGCTGATATCGCTACGCGTCTCGCCTATGTGGACGAACTCACCTCGGATGCTACCAAAGCGGCACTACCCAATTATGTCGGCTGTGCCTGGTTCAATGTAAGGCTGAAACACGTGAAAAATAGCCCAGTGCTCATGCTGATGATCGCTTGTTCGCAGTTCTACAAAGGCGTGCGTGATGCTTCCCGGAGGGCTTTAAAGCAGGATGCATGTACTGACGACTACGGTGGTATTGGCCTCCTACTTCTGCTTATACAGTACGATTTCCGCATCGTAGGTGCCTTGAATATATCTTCATTTGCTTGCATCCAGGCTGACATGATGACTGTTCAGGTCACCGGTGACGATTCAACAACTCAAAAGACCGTCTCATTCTTCAGCACTTAGGAGGAAAGCCTCGCTTTAAGCTCCGGTCTGACTACACACAAGCATCTGGCACGCTTGTGTCGAACTTGCCTGGCCACATTGGTCTCCAACAATCACTTTCTTGTCAAACTTACATTGCGGTGCATTCCACCGGGACGCGTGCTGGTCACGCCTTCCATCTATTTCACGAGAGTATTTCATCACGGGTGCATTGTATGGATGCGTACGAATCTTCTCACGTCAATTACGACCGGGTCCACGATACTGTAGCCAGTCTTTCCCTATCGCTTGCACTACACACACACTCTCTCTCCTGCCACCTACTGATGTGGGCTCAGACCATATCCCTTCAAAAGTAGCAGAGATCACGAGAATGAGCTTGCTAGGCTTTGCCGATGGAGCTCCAAGCTTTACCAGCCATTGAGATAGGTTTTATGCAAGCTGACCCTTACATTCTGTAGACTGGCTTGACGAAGAGTCAGCCAACAGAAACGACAGTACCGAAGCTTGCATAGGTCACGCTAGTAAGCCTCATGTAGCCATGACGGAAGAGGGTCAAGCTGGTAGCGATAGGCAGCTTCCCTCTTTCGAACGCGGCAGTTAGGTAAAATTGCCGCTTGCGTTATTGCTAGCTAAAGCTACACATACTAACCCCGATTTTGCGTAAGAGAAGACTAAACGACATGAACGATTTGCAGAAGGCAGCAGCGCAGGCGTCTCTATTGATTCTAATGCTGAAGGATAAATTCGTTGATCGCGAAAAGGAAATAACCAAAAGGTGCAGTTCAAGAGTGGTAGGGTGTGAGGTACACGCGACAACTCTTTTTCTGCCGGCCCATTGCAACAAGTGCTGCCTTGGGCTCAGAAAGTCATAAGGCCACCCCTCCGCTTGCCGAATGGGTAGATCACAGCACACGCGAACAAGAGGCCTACGACTAGGCCTATGACGACCTGGATGAGTTGCGAAGCCACGCTCCAGCCCGATGAAAAAACGACCTGATCATCGGCATTAGTTGTAGCCCAGTTGAGCAGACCGCCATTACCCAGTCCCGAAGGAAGTTGAACTGTAGAGAGGCAGGAGGCATGAGACGCAAGCGACACCAGCAACGCTGTGTATTACGGTCCGGCTCACACATGATTGGAGTGGCGGCCACGATGAATGCGGTTGACTGGAACATCTTCCCATATCTGCACGTCTAGGATTGGTAAAATTCGCAAGAGCTGAGGAGTTCCGGCACTTACAAATTAGATATGACACCCACAGTAAAGGCGCCCAATGCACTCGATATGTCCGACCTGCCCGGGAACCCATACGTTGAGAAATGGTTTGCGGTCCACCTAACGCATTGCGCCCGTCAGCTAAAGAACTCCGCTTCGTGTACTTATTCCTTACCCGCAACCGGCAACTGCGTGCAAATAAGATCATTAGTTACGCCGAAGAATGTGGTCTACCCTGATACGACTTACTGATGACCATGGCCAAGAGCTCTTTGTTCGGCTTAGCATGATTCCTAAGGGACAAACAGAGGGGAAAGCCGGGGACGGCCTGCAGGTCCAGAGATGAGATGTCCTTCACTTCTAGATCCACTGATTATCAATGCGCGAGGAGCTTACGAGAAAATAGAACCATTGGGGTATCGTTTGTCGATACCAGGGCCCATCTACCGGGTGGCTGCCAGTGCACCGATTGTCGTTACCTGATGTGATAAAGAGCTCAATGAGAAGCTTGAAAGTACCAGTCCTACAACGTACTCGTGTATACGTCCTGACTTGAGACAAGTTGCCAGACGTTTGCCCCCAAGGAGATACCGAAGCCTAAGAAGAGTGAACTTTGGTTACGGTCAGAGGGATACATCCAGAGAGACCGCTTTCACAATACTTACTAGACGACTGCGTAGACTATGCGAACGCTACCAGAGACTAAAGAACGCGATTGAAGCTCAAGAGCTGCTAAACATGTCGGCCTGCCGGACCATGAGATTAGCCACTCCTACCCTTCCGGCCGTTCTGGAAAGCTTACCAGCCAGGGAGGATAAGCACGATTGAGGCGGATGTAATGGCGGCGTAACAGAATTTGGTGGTGGAAGCTAATGCAGCAGCAACAAATGATATCACGGCTGCAATCACAATCTCGAAGATAGAAGACAGTACGTCACTCCTTGCAGCGATGAAGCATTGCGTAGTGACGAGAAGACCGCCGAGCGGAACTGCGACCAGGAGATCAATGAAGCTGGCATTAAACGCGGCTATGCCAATCATTGCAGACGCCAGGGACCCGAATGCAACCAGCTGCCAGTCATTGTACTGTCGATCAATTCGGCAATTCGGTGAGCACAAAGGGAGTGCCGGGACAATCACGTAACGGTACTCACGGTTGGCTTTGCTTTCATAAGATTGCTGATTTCTACAGACGCTTCTTCGACTCCGAGTTTGTCGTGGACGACTTCCCAGTGTAATATAGCGATCTCGGTCAACTTGGTAAGATCCAGGCCGCCCTGCTGTTTGATGAAGCGGATTTCAGAAGTATGCGTTTGCACATCTGAGAACGAGATGATCATGAAACTGTAGGCGAATGTGAGCTACAAGAAGCCGACGTTAGCGACTTCGAGGACTCGGTACTTACTTGACAATGTAGATAATTTGACACTCTATTTGCAAGACCTTTGCAGTCTGCTGAAGCTGGTATTCGATGCGGTGTGGTGGGGCGCCGAACATCATCAGTGCTCTGGCAAATCGAAGAATAAAGTCTTGTCTTTGCAAAATCGCTGCGACGTGCACTGTGAAAATGCGATTAATCTTCGGTGCTCATGCGTTGATAATATGCTATAACTATAATCCTCACTAGTGATGAAGATTTCCTCTTGTCGCTTCTTATCCTTCTTCCGCCGACGGACAGGCGTTTTCTCGTCCATTTCGTACTTTGGCGTGCCAGGAGTGGATGGCGAATTGTCCCGAGACTTAGCAGCCTTGAGCGCCGCGGATTCCCTGTGGTATCGTCTGGGATCTAGCGACTCACGCGCCAGCTTCTCGCCGCTTCTTGCGATATTTTCGGGTACTTTCGCCAGCTGATTCAACGCCAAAGTCGACCCGGTCTTCCGACGAATGTTGAGCGGTCGTTCGGGCGAGACGTGCCGACTATCTGACAAAAATAGAGATGGCGACGGCTCCGCATTTGAACTTGCAAGAGAAGCAAGTGTCGGGACTTCGGGCATAGAGTAACGCCTACAACGATACCCCTTTTTTAGCTGCTATTGCGATTTTTCAAGGCTACAATGACTCACTTCAGGCCACTTTCTGGCCGCTTTGGCGGCGCCATCGCTCCGCTACTGATAGGGCTCGCAGCTCCGGTGAGAATAGCATTGCTCTGATGCAAAGCTCCAAGTATTCCGTCTGCATGTTTGGCGGGTTGATTTTGCCTGGAAGAGGCGGGAGCTCCGTTACTTTGAGCATTTAGACTATCAAGCATGCTGTTGAGCTGTAAATTGCCGCGGCGATGTACTTCATCTGCGAAAGAAAGAGGTACTGCCAGTTCTTCTGGCGCTCGATGGGTACCTCCGCCTTGGACAGGTTTTGTGAAGGCTGCCATACTTTCAGGGGGCGTACTCGCCGTAGAAGGCACGAGAGTAGCTTGCGAGGATCTTTCCGAATGGGGCTGCTCGTACAACTTCAGGAGAGCTGATAACACGCCACCAGTAGGAGCCGCCTTTCGAAGGTCGGCCGGCAGTTCCGCCTCGCGACTAGCTCTTCTACCATGTCGCAGTGTTTCGGAAGAGGCTTTGGAGTCTGCAGAAGGACCAGCGGACGATGAAGACTCCCCAGGCTTGTGACTTGGTTGTTTCTTCTTGGATTTGAACATTGTCTTTGCCTTGTGAACTGCAACTAGCTTGGCAGCTTCGCGGGTGAAGGTCCTTCCACGCTTGGAAGACGAAGGCAAAGGCAGACCATCTCGCTCGCCCGCCGGGATGTTCGGAAGCTCCTCAGGCGTTGCTGGTCTCGATACGTCCGGAGTGTTGAACCCTGATGTCTGAGCACCATCGGACAAGCCGTCAAATGTCGGCCAAACTGGCTCGCCCTCTTCGTTCTGGGGCGTCGATGGTCTATAGGGACAGGAGGTGGAAGAATAGGGTATACAAAAGACAACAGCAGATACGTTAGCAACCTGTGCACGCAAAGGTCGCGGAAGTAAGATGAACTCTCGCCAGGCGCTGCCCAGATAAGAACATGAGACGTCCACTATACGTACATTGAAACAGAGATGTGACCAAGACGATGGCCAGAACCGCGTTCAGCCGACAAGGGCCTGTTTTCTGGACGTTTGTGCTGTTCGCCTGTGCAAACATACGCAAGCAAGCACCATCTACCTCAGCACCGAAGGTGTAAAGAGCTGGCTGGATGATCGGAACTTACGGAATTCATCATCGGCACTCAAGCCGACCCACTGGACCCTCCTCCGGCTCCTTTGTGAGCTTTTCAAGGCGCTCGGAGAGGTCTCGGCTGTAGCCGGTGACTGTTCGTGCGTGTCTGCGACCCCGTTTTGCCCGGCTGTGTGCTCGTCGTCGGCATTCCTGTGACGCGAGATTGATGGGCTTCGGTTGAGTTCGCTTCGCTGAAGCTGTGCTCGAAGAGTGTCGAGCTTTCGACGTCTTTCAGCGTCATCGTCTATTTCTTCATCTTCAGCATTATTTGGAGGAAACGGAGATGCTTCTTCCTCGGCTGCCAGGGCTGAGCCGTCGAGCAGTAGCTTGGGGGGTCCTTGTCTTGCTAGAGCCGTGGATGGTGACTTCGGACCGTCTCTTGAGGAAGCTCTTTCATTGCTCTGTACCGTAGCTTCTGGAGAGTCTGCTCTTGAGGGAGAGTGTGTCATGGCATTTGAAAAGGGGAAGACGAGCTAGTCGGTGTTGTGGTAGGCTTCCAGCTTTCTGCGCGTATCGTAAAGCTTTCCGAGAAGTTTCTTGGAGAGGAAGGACTGCGTCACTGAAGGCTGCAAATGAAGACGCAGAAAAACTTTAGCACGCTCTGGGGCGTGCTGCCACCGACTGACACAAAAAGATTGTTTGAAAGACAAGCTGCGACAGTCAAGTCAGTCTTGCGGTGCTGCCCAGCGACCACTCACCACTGCGAACGAATGCTGTGCGGTCTCGGAAGCTTTGCGTTATCTTTTTCTCACCCCCAGGTTCGAAAAGCTTACTGCGCTCAGCTGGGGAAGCTCATGATATCACCAGAGGTCGTGGATAGCTGATGCGTGGAGATTTCGGGTCTGCTCATACGAATCAGTGTGTAGTCTGCATATGCTCGACACCATCGCTCTGCTCGAAGCTGCTCACACTACCTGGTACATGTATGTATCCAATCTCGAATAAAGACACGTGCACCAGATCGCGGCGATAAGGAAGAGGACGCGTGTGGGCCTGCAGGGAGGCAGAATGCGAAAGACAAGCGGGTAGCTAGAGCACAGAGGAGATCAGCTGGTGCTCAACGCGGACTGCATACTGCTGACTGACTGCACCTCCAACTGAAACTTCCTGCAGTTGTCGCGGTTGTCGCCACACCGCCAAATAAGTGAGACATAACAAGGTGAGAGCTCGCAAAGCGAATCACACACAGCCAATGCATGTCGTTATCTTGGATATTATCAGTGACGCCAGGCTCCTCCTTCATCGCGCCAGTCTTGCGCAAATCTCGAAATGTCAGCATCTAATCTAAGATTCGTCAGGATCCGATGTCGATGCTGGTGAAGCGAGCATCTCGCTTGCCGTTTTCAGCGATAGCAGCAGAAGCCGAAGACCACACATACCTTCCGTTTGCTCATTGCATCAATCGCGTCCAAAAGTTGTGGGTTATCTCATGCATACAAGGCCCGCAGATGGGGCGCCAAACGCAATGCAATGGGCTTTGGCTGCTGGTGTTTCAGAACCCAAACTTCGCTTATCTCAAAGCGTTCAACAAAGCTGGCAATACATAGTGGACAGGACATGGACGACCTGGGAAGGCAAACACTGCAAGAAGGTGGGTCCAGTTTGCCCTGTACGGACGGGAGTTGAAACCAGCATGTTGCCAGCACTCCTAGATGCTACAATGGTCTTTACCGTCCCTGACGAGCTTCGCAGCACTGTTGACCATCTTTTCTACCGGCTGCGCACAGTCTGCTAAGACGGACTGCCAGCAGTCACTCCGCTCAAACCAGGCAAGCCAACTGCAAATGGATTCGCAGGTGCTGATGGGGCATTGGCTCCAGGCTGCTGATTATTCGCCGCGTTGAACTCCTGCAAATGCCGCGCAGTTGACACTTAGCAGACAATAAGCGGACATAGTATCACAAAGACACTCACCGCCCATTTTGGACACTTGCGATTCGTTTTCATGTGACCAATCTGGCCGCAATTGCCGCATTTTCGCTAACGAAAGCAACGAAGAAAAGCAATCAGGACAAGAGCGCGAGTCGAGAGCAAACACCTTTGCGGAACCCACCGTCGTCTCGTTCTTGATCTTCTTTCCTCCAGGCAGGAATACATCGCCAGTGCCACCCTTCTTGGCATTCTTGCGCTGCAGGCGGCGCTCTTGGTTCTTGCGGAGTTTCTCCAAATGTTCCGCAAGCCTGCAAACAGATAGCGGAGGTTAGTGTGTGTCTATGGGGCAAGTATTGATCGGGTCACTCACTTTCGCTTGACAATTGCATCATGCTCAGGATCACCAGTCAGTACCAGCGACTCAGGATCTTGCTCCTCATCGGCCTCGATAGCCTGTCTCTGCCGAAGGTACCCTTTGATGACACCTTGATCACGGACGATCTCAGAAGTCCACACGCCATTGATCTACAATTCAACGATAAGAGCAATGACTCAGCTTCTTTCTACCACGGCTTGATTCATGACAACCCACTAGTCGGCGTATCCGGAGGACTTTCGGCGGACCCTTCGGCTGACCGTCAAGTGCCCCCGGCGAAACACTTCGATTAAAGCCAGGCGACATCGACATTCCATCTGCTGGCGTGAAAGCATTTAAAGCACGGTCCGCACCGTTCTCCATTTTCAGTTCTTCCTGACGCCAGCGGATATCGTCCTCTTCTGTTACAGCGGGCTCGTAGGGACTGCTCAATGCCTCATATTGCGCCCGCCAGATGCGGTCGATTTCCGTCTTGTAGATGGATTGCTGTTCCGCAACGTTGTAGCGATGTGCCGACTTGGGTCTAGCCTCGATCTCCGCTAGACGGTCCTCGAGTCTTTCTCCGGCCCGCAGGAAAATATCCTTCATGGATACACGGAGGAAACTGAAACCCTCTCCTCGGTTCGAAGGGTCGCCCTCCCCGTGTAGCTTCAACATGGCTTTGTTTTGCGCGGCGTTGAGGAAATTTTTCGTTGTGAACCACGGCGCTAGCTGTTGGCGAATGTCTAGCGTACTTGCTTCGTTCTCTTTACCCTTCTCTTCATCTACAGTCGAGCTCAGGCCAGCATCCAGCAAATTTCGCTGACCCACTTGCGTACTCTCGGCTAAAACCACATTTTCTGGACGTATGAGCTTGAATAATTCATCTTCACTTGGCATCTTGCCGTCTTTGATTTTCCAGAATCTCTGGTCATCCCCCGCACGATTGTACTCCATGAATTCTTTCAACCGCTGTCGCATCTGCATTTCTGTCTGGTCGGGGAAGTATTTGAGCAGCTTGTTGATCTTGACTCGCCTCTTCGGATTCTTGCTGACCAGCTTGTAGGCGATGCTTTGTAGTCTGTGCTTTGCAGTAGCTGTAAGCTTTCTAGACTGCGGACCCGGGACGTCGGTTAACGGATATGTTTGACCAACGACGAAAAGATGCTTAAAATCTCTAACGTAGAATTTCGTCTCATTGTTGACAGTGGTTCTGCGATGACAACAAGTAGTCTTTAGTTCTTCAGCCATATGCTGAGGAGACAACCACTTAGACTCACTTGACGACTACAAAGTCGGTATCGTATGGTTGGTGTTTGAACAATGGCGCTCGTACGAGATTGTTATAGAGAGCGGGAACCGTCTGACCTGGTTCTACCTGTCCAAATCGCATGAACGGGCTCTCATCCGATGGATCGAGCAGGAAGGGCTCTCCCAGTTCTTCCCTGGGCACGTAAGAATCGCCTGCATCTGTTTTGCGGTAGTAGTTTACGATGATACTGCCCATCCCGACATTTGGTATGATGACCGGATTTTCCTCCTGAGAAGAACGATTGAGCACGAGCCTGCCAACTCACTCTGTCACGGACTCACCGAGAACTCCAACAGGACAAAGGTGCCCGTTTGACTGAGACTGAGATCTCCCATAGACCGAAAAGCCTCCGCACCAACCGAGTCTTTTTTGAGCTTGCGACCAGTCTTGTCTTTCTTCTTTTTCGACGAGCGGACCTTGCTGAATGACAAACGAATATTCGTGGGAAATTGTATAGCCAGCCGGTGGAAGGCGCGTAGCTCAGGCTTGGACAGTTGTGTTTTGTACTGAGTGAACAAAAATCAGAGAGTGCGCATACATATGGATCATAAGAGAACTCACCCAAGGGAACTGAAGCTTCATTGCAGGGTATGAATGCTGCACCTCCAATTGACCGAACGTTTGTCGAACGGTGCGCTTCGCTTCTTTGCGGACTTCGTACAATTTGTCATTCGACAAATTATAAGGATCCATTGACCACCCTGTGCCAATGCGCACGATCGCGTTCTTGACATTGTCGGCCGGTCGATTTAATGAGCTGGCTGGCCCGGCTGGATCATTGAGATTGAGTTGCAACTTGGTGAAGTCCTTGAAGGGAGTAGAAGAAGACCAGACGATGCTCTTTAACCACTCGCCCGACTCAATGTCTGGGTTCTTGAAGCCAAAACGAGTCTCTGCAGTTGCGGCTGCTTTACGGTCGGATATCCCACCGACGCGGTTCTGCTGGGGCGCAGCTCGCCCGTTAACAAGTTGCGCCCTCCGCTTGGCTTTTGAAGAAGCTGGCTCCCATACTACTTCGTCCTCCCAGTCTTCGAAGCGCAAGCGGTCGCCTTCATCTTCGATATGAGGCGGCAACTGCCATCCAGCCGCATTCGCATGCTGCACCATTTGCCCAAAGGCAGCTTCACTAACGTCCAAGCCATTAATACCGTCTTCATCTGATGGTCCACCTGCTTCTTCTGCAAGGACATCTAGCAGGAACTGGGCGAGAGGTGTCGAACGGTCGTACGTCCGATGCGAACGGAAATCCCGGGTTGAAGGCTGGGTTGGATAGTTTTGCGGACGGGGGATAGGGTCTTGAGGTTTGGTTAAAAGAAGAGAGGCAGTCAGTCTTGATAGAATCCGGTCTTGTTTGGCCTAATTGATCACTCACAGACTTCGATGTTCGGATCAATTCTGACTCGTTTGCGCGGTCTTGGGTGGAATATGTCCGTAAAGTTAAGGATTTTGTCGGGGGCAAAAGAAGGATATAACGACTTGACGTCTGCCAAGGGAGGACTGGCAGGCCCTGCAGCAGATTCATCGCCGTCCAGTCGCAGCTGCTGGGCCTGCATTCGGGCGTACGACTGTGCGAACAGGGCCTGCTGAGCTGCCAATTCTTCTGGATCAATAGCTTCATCATCATCTCCTGCATCTCGAGGCTGAATCTGAGCATCCTCTATCCGCCTGGCAGGATACTGCAGTCCTACGTCGTGATCTTGTTCCTCCTGCTTGATCTGCATAATCTCGCTCGCATCTGGCAGCTGGAACGCCGAAGCTGGTGCGGTGACGCCATCCAATGTCGATGGTCCCGCTGTTGCACTCGAAGACTGTGCATCGCTGTAAGCTGCTCCAGCCTGGACTGCACTAGGCTCGTCGTCGTCGTCGTCAAAGTCCTCGTCTTCACCTCGAAGCAGCGTCTGCGTTGCTGGCCGTGCTGCAGCAGACGCGGGTGGCAGCTGTAGCATGAGCTGGCTGGACTGGTTGTCTTCCTCGTCCATCTCTCTGTCCACCTGGTCCTCCCAGTCCTCGCCGCTGTTGCCATCCTGCTCGTCGTCGTCGTCTTCGTACTTGCCGCCATAGATCTGAGACGCTTCCACAGCTAAGCCATTCTGGCCGGCACGAGCACCAGATCCAGATCCACTCGCACCTCCCAGGCCTACTGCAGAGAGCGAGTTCGAGCTGATGCCTGCCTCGCCTGTGAAGCTGCCCAAGAACTGCTCGAGGGCGAATCCACCGAGCTGGCCGACGATGTCTCTGTCCTCATCCATCGTGCGCTTCGAGGCTGGACTGGGCCTATACACGCTCCCCTCCTCCTCACTCTTGCTCTCTGTGCGTGTGCTTGCTTTCTTACTCTACTTTCCGCATCTGCAGTTCAGTCGGTGTAGAAGCAACAAGTCGAGACAGGCAGACAATGTGGCAAGAGCAGAGAGAACGCTGCATCTGCATGTAGTGGCCGATATATATGCTAGAAGCCATACGGCAGGAACATAGCTGATGCGATAGCACTTCATTCACTTGTACTCCTCGTTGCATAATGTTACAGGCACTTCTAACGAGAGTATTGAAGACGCAAAGCGAGCCAGTCGGTGGAGCCATTTTTAAAGACTCTCGATACACCAGTGATTGACGGCAATCCGTTTGCCAATTCTGTCCACCTTCGTTGCTTCCAACAGCTATGCAGCAACACCAGTCTCCTGCAGACGCGCTTGTTCGGCCGCAATAACGGGTTTGGTGTTCCAAGGGCCACCATTCGACTTGAGCTGGTTGCCCGGAATAAAGATGCGCTCGACACCAGCAGCGGTGATGACAACCATTCTAATCGTACCACCAGAGCTTCCGTCTCTAGACATTGCCAGACCGAGAGCATTCCTGGCAAGTTCAATTGTCTCCTCCTTGGTCATATCCTCTCTCCAGTGTGCGTCGCAGTAGCCGTAGATGTAGCTTGAACCGGATCCGCCGATAGCCCATGGCGCTTTAAAGAGACCTCCACCTAATGGAATGTTGTAGACAGAAGCGCCGTACTCGCTGTCATACCCCGCTACGAGAATACCAGCGGAGAGGGCATCCTTGTTGGCATAGCATACTGATTGAAGCATCTTGGCTGCGATGTGCACTGGAGGTGGCTCACTGTGCACCTGGCGGTAGAGTTGCAGTTGGTAGGTGACGATGTCTGCTACAGCTTGGGTGTCGGCAGCTGAGCCAGATCTGCAGCAGTAGATCCGGTCGTCGAGGTGGGTCTGTTTGGATGAGATGTTAGAGGGGTGCAGTAGACGAGAGCATAGAGAAGTCTTATCTCTCACAAGCTTGTCTGTTACTCGGTTAGCCTAAGTTGGGTGTTGTCGAGTATAAGCAAGGACACGTCAGTGTTCTGTCGCTGTAAGATAGAGGGGAGGGTAAATGCCCCTACAATGCTGGAGAAGGGAAAGAGAGCAGCGATAGCAGATGATAGACAGTCAGCAATTCTCATCTATCTCGGTATCGCCCGGTTTGAAACCCACTAGCTGCCCATCGTCGTGCGCGAGTCTGCGGCGCATACGACTGCCGTTTTGCCGTCTTTGTCTTTGAAAGTGAAAGCTGACACCGTTGTTCCACATGACACTATGAAGCCTTGTCAGCAAGGGCTGCAAGATGCTGCCAGCGAGTGTAGCGCACCTTCGCCCTTCTTGAGGGCAGACCAGTCGATCCTGTCCATGACGAGGGAGGGCACGTCGCGCGGGCGGACTTGACGGTGTATGCAATAGGTGTTGTGGATCTGGATGATGCGAGTAATCCAGTCAATATCGGAGTGTATTTGTGTCCAGATGGATGCAAGCAGAGCAGAGGGAGGGTCGTCGTCGTCTGCCGAACCGATGCCTCTGTACTGGATGCGTGATCGAGAAAGACACGAGTGTGTATGAAAGCGAGGAGCAGCAGGACAGCTGTCGATGTGCTAGACCTCGTCTATATGTGCGTGCAATGGTCCTACCAGCTCGAACGGCCCAAAAAGCTGCATGCTTCATCCGTCCAAGGTGTCCGCCACTCTGCGCTGCCTCTACTGACGCGGCCTCGCCGACGACGACGACTGTTGACTGTGTACATACTGACATCGAGCACTACTTCGACTGGACAGTCAGATAGACTCAAGCCACAACACCCACAATGGCCACTCCAGGCCTCGCAGACCTCCTCGCGCAGCTCACCCAGCTCCACGCCGCCAACACATCCACTGCAACACCCTCAAAAGCAGTCTTGACACAGGCGAAGGTGCAGCTCGCACAGGCTGGCCTGCTGCTGCCCTCGAAGGCTGCTCCCCACGGCGCATCCTCTGCGGATCTCGAGCTCGCCCGCGAAATCCTGTCCTACGGCGCCCTCCTCAGCGTCAGGGAGCGCGACTTTGATGCTTTTCAGCGGTACATCCTGCAGGTCAAGCCTTTCTGGGATCCGCAGCTGGGGTGTGTTGATGCCATCCAGTGGCCGCTCTCTGCAAGACGACTGGACTGACCCCTGCCTGCCTGCAACCCTGCTTCCAGACTGGCCCCCTCAAAGCTGCAGCCACCGCTGACAGGACTCTCACTCCTGAGACTGCTGGCGAACAACGACATTGCAGGATTCCACACCCTGCTGGAAGAACTCGCTGCAAAGAACAGTGCGTCTACTGTTGTCCGGTTTCGACATTTTCTGACGGTATCCCCTCCCCAGGCATAGAGGACCTCCACTCCAACACCTACATCAAGTATCCCCTCGACCTCGAGAGATGGCTCATGGAGGGATCCTACTCCCGCGTATGGTCTACCCGCTCAACGTCCCCCATGCCTGAATACAACATCTTCCTCGACCAGCTCGTCTCGACCGTCCGGAACGAAATCGCTTCGTCCAGCGAAAAGGCCTACTCGTCACTGCCTCTCTCCGACGCCGCCGTTCTACTCTTCTTTCAAAGTCGTCAAGAACTTCTCGATTTTGCCAGCAATAGACCGGGTTGGAAGATCAGTCCGACCTCCGAAGTCATCGAATTCCAAGGAACAGGTGCTCAGGAGGAGCAGGCCAGGCAAGACTTGCCCAAAGCAGTCCTCGTTGAACATATTCTGTCTTATGCAAAAGAGCTAGAGACGATTGTTTGATTGCCAAGTATAAGAAATCCGGCACATCAGTATCAAAAAGGTCGCGATTGCATACCAAGTGGAATGTTACAACTTTTGTATCCTTAGAGCACGAGTAGAGGTGGATTATGCAATGCTAATGGAAACGGCATGGTCCGTCCGGTTATACGATCCCCCCAACAGCATACCGCTCACTCACGACATATGACACGTAAGACTTTGCACGCTAAGGCATGCGTTGTCCGTTGTCCTGCCTTTCAGCTGGAGTATGACTGTCTTCTCATCAGCCAAGCGGGATTTGTCCCGCAACTAAGATCAGAAACTCGCACATCCTCATATTCACTGTTCATTGTAGACTTGGAAAGACTTTTGAACTGCATGACTTGACCCCAATATGGCAAAGGGTTTTTTAAGACAGGCAAGTCAACGGAGAAAGCCGACCTGTGCATCTTAGTCTAGCAGCGTAGGAGCAGCGCAATAGCTTGCATGCTGTTGGGCAAATTATGGTCAGAAAGAACCATGCCCTACCATGGCATGACAATAGCGCGCCCGATATAACGTGATACTGTGGTTGTTCTATCATGTTCGGCCCAGAAGAGCTCGGCACAACCCAAGTTCTCGTGATGCCGCTACAAGCATACCACTATTAGACAACAGTTTGCAAAGTCGACTTTGTAGCCAAGACGATCTTCTTTTGGAGTCTGTCGATCCGTTGTCTAGCTTCTGAAATCAGTCGCGACTCTTCGGCAAGAGTGCCCTCGACCCGCAATCGCTGCGCTTCTCCAAGACGCCCTCGCTCGGCAAAGCTATTCTTTGCACCCTTTATGCGGGCCATCTCCTCCAATCGTGGCCGCAACACATCCAGCTGTTCTTTCAACCGTTCTGTCCGACTCTCGAGAGATTTCCGATCCGTCAGGGATCCGACTGCTTGCTGTACTCGTCCCAACTCTTCTATCCACGCTTTCTCATAGACGGAAAGCTCAGGCTGACTGGAATCGATCAGTCTTTGCAATATGCTATCAGCTCTAGAGGTAATAGCTTGCTGCTTCCGCTTAACTTCCTCCAGCCGGTTAACAAAAGTAGTGTCCAAATCTTGTGTCTTGCTCTCGAGACTGCCTTCAAGTTGCGAAATTTTGTCCACTTGCCGCGGTATCTCCTCCAGTTGTTCCCCTAGTCTGTCTTGTACTGCATTTGCAGCGGTAATGAGATCGCGAATATTCTTATCCAAGCTCTCGATGGTCTCGCCGACGAAACGGAGAGATTCTATGGTTAGGTCCAGCGTAGGTCGAGCGTCGCGAGTTGCACGGTTACTTTGAGACGAGGACGGAGCCTGGGAAGCGTATCTCGTCGAGACCTTACGTGAGGTACTATTGTTCACTAAAAGGTCTGGTAAGACGAAATCTGCTGCACCCGCAAACGCTTTGTAGGCGGGAGGTGCATTCGTATTGGTAATGTTAAGCGCAGTGATAGATGTGTCTTCTGCAAAAGTATCGTGCTGAAGGTCCGCAGGCCGCTCTGACCGAAGTGCCAATTCAATGCATGTAACGTGAAGGTTTGCGTGCAGGAAAATGGCAACGTAGCCCAGATAGACATCGTTCACTATGGCCATGCCGACAACTGCATCTCTAAGGAAGGGCTCTTCGCTCCTTTCTAGCCCTTCTCGCAGAAGCCAGCTCACATCAGAGGTCGTGTCTGTATTGACCATCGTAGACAGACCCGTTGTCGTAAGCGATGTGCCCTGAGTAAGTAAGTCGCGGATCGGACGTAGTGATATGGTGTGTGTTCCAAGATTGTGTTGCGCATACACCAGATCGGAGTACTCAGGATCTGACATAAGCTGAACAGGCCCATCCGACAGAGGTGTCCGGTTTGACCCCATAAGATCGATACTTTCGTAAACCAGTAAAGATGGGAGAGGGAGACTCTGTCGGGAGGACGGGTCGAGCATTAGTATGTGACTGCACGGACGCCAGTCAAAACCTCACGCTGTCACTGTCCTGCCTAGTCCAGGTAGCTTCCACTCTGGCCACGTCTATGCAAACATCCACTTTGCCATCCTCGTACGACATGAGCAGAAAACTGATTGCGGGCGTTGCTGTTTCGTCATCCTGGCCAGTGGATTCAGGCTCTAACAGGACGTATCTCAAGTCGGAAGCCAAAGGCTCGTTGATGTCAGAGTCTAGTTCGTGTGGTGCTGGCTGAAGTAAGAAGGGTCCTTGGCGGGTGGGTGCCCGCCGTAAATAAGCTGGGTATTTGACTGACACTATGTCTTCATCTTCTTCCATGCTTGGTGTTTCGCCGTTAGGTAGCCAGGGCGCTGAGCGTTGATCTACCAAAGCTTGCAAAAACTTCAGTTGGGCGGCATACTCTGCTTCCAGTTCGCGCTTCTCGTAGAGTGATAGCTGAGTGGCCGGCCCAGGCATCGAAAGATGATTGATCTTCGCGGCGGCCAAGGCCACGAGGGATTCTAGTAGAACGGAAGGTACTTGCCTACCAAAAGCGGGTCATTTCAGTCTAGTCATGGGCCATTATTGGTACACAATACGCTTACGCTTTTTTCGGTAGGTAGGGGCACACACAGTACATATCGCCGTTCTGCATCAAGCAGAACAAGGTGAACGGTGCCCAGTCGCTTTCTCCTTGACCCACGCAGAAAGATACGGCTCTCGATGATGCTTCATCCCTGTCGCCAAACATTCCAGCTTTGCTATTCTTGCTGTGGTATGTGCCGTTGGACGGGGTTGCTCTTGATTTTGAGCGTGACCGTGACCTTGTTCGTGAGCGTGTCCTCCGGCTTGTCGGGGTTGCAGATTCAGATTTCTCTCTGCGACGCGTACTACTGCTATTGCTATTCAGTCCGTAGCGCACACCACGATGAGGGATCGGGTCAACCGGCGGCAAGGAGGACTGTCCATCGGGCTGACTGAAGTCGAAGACCTGAGTCGGCTCCTCGGGATCTTCAAGTATGTCGTACTCTCGCAGCAGACCATCGGTGGTGAGGACGAGGAGAGTCGTGTCGTCGACTCCCCAAGGATGGAAGGAGACCTTCGCAATTGTTTCAGACGAGCGAGTATGATAGAAGGGGCCAACCGGATCTTGGCTGATGCGTGTAAGGCGGGCCGTCAGCATGTTAGAATGATACGCAAAGTCCGAATCGACAGAAGCGGACGGGAAGCCCACCTGCACTCGATATTCCTCCCCACGAGGGAACTCCATCCTCGCCGGGGCACCTGGATCACCACGACCTGGGATGCTCCGACGGCAGCAACATAGCGAGAGGAGGGTGATGGAACGAGAGAGAGGATCTCAAAGTCAATGGCAGGCGTGGCCAGCGTCTAGATTGTTCCCATCAGCGTGCGGCAATGTGCGAGACTTCTAAACTGTCGCCCTCCCACCTTGAAGCTTCCAAGGCCGGACGCGCCAGCATAGTCCGCGGCAGTCAGATCTGCAGCATCAATTGCACTTTTTGAGTCGTCATGCCAGCTTCCTGGCTGCTGCCGCTCTCCCGCAGAAGACGCAGCATTGCCTTCTATGCGGGTCTTGAACTGGGCGAGGTCTGCCAGGCGTATCGACGATGCAACTGCGACGAGAAGCTCGGTCTTGCGGACGACGCACGTAGCCTGGTGTTTGAGCTTGAGGGACGAGGTGGACGCAGCACCATTGCTGTGGAGGAGAGACTCGTCGCCGTGGAAGCTCGCAACCGTCGAGAGTCCAGGACTCGGTGGAAGCTGCTCGCCGGGGTACAGCGACGTCGAGTGCGATGGGCCTGCTCTGAACACGGCGTGTGAGGGCAGCGCATCCAGCCACGTCTGGGCCATCACTGCGGCTTGTTGCTCCACCGAAGTTTGCTTGTTGCTGTAGGAGATGGTGGTGGTCAGAAGCAGAGAAACAGAGTGGCAAGAGAGTCCGATATAAGTAGCGCGAGACAAGTGCAGACAGCGATGACTATGGATGCATTGCACCTTCACATTGCATAGTATTGCATGTCACAACAGACTCCCACTAGCGAGAACAGCAGATGGGGGAGGGTATAGCTAATGCACACACATAGTCTACAGAACTACATATACAGGCACGGCATGAACCTACGCAGCCATTCCAACCCCCCTCAGCCCACTTCCAGGTGAAGGACTCGCTGCATGGGGGAGATCCACCATCGAGACCCCAGGCGTGCTATTTGCCTTGAACGGGCTAGCAAATGGATCCCTGATGGGAAGGGCTGCACTCGCGACTGGCGGGATAGGCGGCCCTGCGGCAAGCGATAGGCCCCCTGGTGTTGGCATACCGACCGCCTGCATCTGTGGAGTGCTACTAGCGTTGACCGCTGATCCGCTTCCCGATGCTTGAGCCTGATGGAATTGATTCGAGGTGTTGCCCAAGCCATACAATGTCCCAAGGTACTTGGGGTCGATATCATCCTCAAAGAAACGCGACCGCATCTTGAAGAATGTGGAAGCCGTCAACAGGCTGTCCGAACCTGCCTGGTGCTGAGGCCCTATCCGTGGGACCTGGAGCTCGTCGGCAACATCTTGCAATCCTCCTTTGAGCGACTTGCAGCTTCGCATGAGGTGCTCTAAAGATTCGATAGTCGGAGATCAGCTCGCTTAGCCAGAGATGACATGACTCTTCCTTCTACTCGCATCTCGCAACTCACTTATATCGTAGATGCACGGGAACCAGATCTTCAATAGTTCGAAGAACTCAGTCTCTGTCGATGGCAGAGGGGCGCAAGAAACGAGTTTGAGGAGATAGCCAAAGTCGTATCCGCTGATACGCGTCATCAAGAACAAGGAATCAGCAGAGAGTATGGTGCTCCTGCACGGAGATTCGCAGCACACCTGTGGAAGCTGATCCATTTCACATCATCGAGCAACACTAGCCCGGACGAGATGAGCAGCTCGCCAAAGGTTTGCACGTCAATGCCGTATTCTTCGTGCTTCTTGAAGTTAATACCGCTGTTTGTGAGCAGCTCGATGCTCTCTGGTGCGTACATGTCATCGTCGAGGGAGAATCTGAAGTTGAACTGCCACGTGCTGACGGGTTCTGCAAGGTTGCCCTGCTCGTCGGCGAGGGTGATGCCGAGCTGTATGATGCGCAGGAGATCGACGTTGCACCTGTGTATGAAACCATCTGCGTTAGCTAGAGGCAGCCTTTGCCTGTTAATCTGACAGAAAGCGGTCACCTCAGCGTCTGGTAGTGGTAGTCTGAGCTGGATCTGAAGTTGCCTATCGGCCGCGCAACGACTCCCGGGAACTCGGTATCCATCGCGACGAACGGATACCGCTCAATGGCATCGCGGATATGCTGCAGCTCGGTCTCGAGGTTCGATGCATAGACGTCGATGATGCCGTTTGAGGGTTCTTCGCTGGGCGGCGAGACTGGACGCTGCTGCAAGGACGAGGACGACGACGACGAGGGGCCTGGCTGGGAATGCTGCTGGTGCTGCTGGAGGTGCGACGAAGCCAGGTGGAGATGTGCTTGATGGTGCTGCTGCTGGTGACTGTGCTGCTGTTGATGCATTTGCAACTGCTGCCCATACTGAGGCGCTCTCGCAGCTGCAGGCGAGAACCTGCCCGAGGCCTGCTGATTCGACGCAGCACCAGCGTACGCAGGCTGCTGCGACGAGGCAGACGACGACGATGCTTGCTGCTGCTGCTGTGCAGCCTGTCCATAGCGATACTGCGCCATGATGAGGCTGCTGCCGCCCTCGTCTGAAGGCAGCCCGCGAAACTTGGAGCTCGACGAAGCGCTGCCGCTGCCGCTCCCTCTGCCCTCGCGATGCTGTCTGGACCTGCGTGTCTGTCTGCCGAATGCAGCGCTGTTGGTGTTGCTGCTAGTAGTGCTGCTGCTCGTCGTCGTCGTCGTCGCAGTCGGCGCTGGAGAGAGTCGAGCGAGCGCCAGCAGTCCTGGCGTGCCGTGCGAGGGCGCCAGAATGGTGTTGGGCGGTGGTGCTGGGCTGGATGTCTGCTGGGTAGAAGGCGTGCTGTATGATGATGGTGATGGAACAGAGTCAAGCTGCATGAATATCATCACCATGTCCGTCTGCAGAGCGAGTGTGGCGAGATCTCGGCAAGACGGGCGAGCTGGAGGAGCAGTTGAGTGGAGTGTGCAATGGATGGCTGCATCACCTAGCAGTTGTCTGCAGAGAGCCAGAAGCACGACTTACAATACTCACCAAAGCTTCATGTCGGCCACTCTCGCCACTCGGCTAGCCAGAGACTACAAGGACGTTCTACGCTTTTGTAGCTTTGTCCTTTTGCCAACTTACAACCTTTCACCACTAACACTCAGACCGAACGAGCTGACTTCAGTACCTCTGCACCGCGAGGTCATCCAACATCAAAATCCTATGATGCTCGCCCCATATTATATGCTACCCTAAACTGGCCAGGAACAGTGTTCTGTTATACTCGTTAACGCGATGATGAAGTCACTGCTCCCATGGCTCGCCGTTCTGGCGTCACTTCCCCTCTCAATTCGCGCGGATATTGGATCTCCTGTAAATGTGGGCATACTTGAAGAGAAAGGACACCATCCGCAAATCTTTCTCGCGGGCGACCAGAACTCACAAAGCTGTATCCCAAGCAGCACTCTCCCACTCAGTACCTTTAGTCATCTCGCCCAGTATTCGCCCTGGTTCCCCGCTGCTCGCTACATACCCCCGGCGGAGGGATGTTCTGTCGACCAAGTACACCTGCTCCATCGGCACTCTTCCCGCTTTCCCACTGCAGGTGCTGGGCGCATAATCCAGGCTTCACTCGCACGACTTCAGTCGGCCATTGCACAGAGAGGTCCTACCTCTAACCTCTCCTGGCTGCTCGACTATTCTTATGATCTAGGCAAAGACGATCTTGTACCCCTAGGCATCAAAGAGTGCGTACGCTTCCTCCATACACTGCTTTATAGATTTGACAGTACAAAATGTGCGCTTCTGGGGCAGATCCGAAGCCTCTGCTCGGTGTGCATATGACCGATATGGAGATCTCGCGCGGCAGAAAGGCGTCTTTGTCCGCTCTTCAAGTTGTGAAAGGGTCATTCATACTGCCAGATACTGGTCAACAGGTGTGGAAAACCCCAGCCCTGACCTCTAAGTATTTTGACTGACCGTATTACTCTCACACAGCATTGACTAGAAAATCCAAGTCACCGTTGAACATCCCGCCAGTCTTAGTCATTTCTGATGCAAGGACCGTAAGTTCGCTGTCATCCTTGAGTAGCCAGCACGGTGCTGAGCAAATGAGACATTGTTACAAGTCTAACGATACTCTGGCCAACAACGGCTGTCCTCGACACGTTGCAAACCAATCTCACTGGGAATGGGCCAGGACATTCACTCCTAAAATCGCCACTCGTTTGCAGACGCAGATGGCAGACTACAGTGTATCTGCCCTGGATGTCATTGTTCTCATGAGCATGTGTGCATTCCAGAGTGTGGCGGACGAGCGAGTCAGTACGTTCTGTACGCTGTTTACCGAAGGAGAGTTTCGAGAATATGAATACTTTAACGTGGGCTTTTCCTTGGGATGATTTAGACTTGTACAGCAGGCCAGTCAGCTAACCCGACTCGACCTGTCGCGAACAGGATCTCGAAAAGTACTACAACACTGGCTATGGAAACGCCCTGGGCCCTGTCCTGGGCGTCGGCTACATCAACGAACTTATAGCCAGGCTAACAGGCCGGCAAGTGGAAGACTGTACACAGACAAACTCCACCCTGGACAGCCACGAAGATACTTTTCCCTTGGGGAAAGGGATGTATGCTGATTTTTCTCATGACAATACGTAAGTTTGGGATGTCGTTGCTCAGGTGGTTCTGAGAGCCTAGACCGTCTTGGCGGCTGATGTTTAATGTTACTCATACGTCTCAGAATGGCGGCTATCGTCTCGGCTATGGGTCTTTTTGCCGCAACTGAAGAAGACATGCCACTTCAACGGCTGAGCCCGAACCGGCCGTGGCAGTTTGGAAAAATCGCGCCCTTCGCCGGCCGCATTGCATTCGAGAGGCTGTCGTGTGCAGACGGTGTCAAGCGAGTGCGAGCCCTGGCGAATGATGCGCTGCTAAATCTGACGATGTGTAAGGGTCTGGACGAAGATGGCATGTGTACGCTGGATGACTTCGTTGAAAGCCAGCGATTTGCGAGGTTTGAGGGACAGGAGAAGTGGAAGGAGTGCTTTTTAGGAAGTGACTGAAGGCCTCTGCAGTTGTTTCAAGATTGACAGACTTCTCAGCCGTCTGCTATCCTGTACTATCATAGAGGCGTCTTGTGATTGCATGGTTACGCACGTGATTACATGAACCAGCTGTAAAGGCCTATGATAAAAGCTTGGTCCAGGAAGAAAACAGACTGATAAGGAGGGTGCAAGTTAAACAGTCTGAGCAATCAGCTTCGTGTCTCTCCAGACGTGTTGCCCGCGCATACTGTGCTGGCAGCGAATCTCTGCGGTCTTCCTGCCTGCTTTTCTCTCGCCTCTCTTCTGCTCTGCGCCATTGCACGCACGACGACGACGACACGGGTGCGAGGGACGCCTTCGAGCGAGCGACTCGACAGGGCAGAGGGTGTGCAGGACTGAGCGAGTAGCCTGCCTGACCATGGCGGAGCAGCCCAACGGCGCAGAGGCAGCACACCTCGCAGCAGCAGCGGCAGACGAAGGAGCAGAAGCAGCCAGCGGGAGGGTCATCGAGATCCCCCTCCTCTCGCAGGAGCTGCTGGTCATCAACCTCGCAGAGCTCTCTGACGACTCGCCTGCAGAGATCTCGGAGCTCTTCAAGTCCGAGAAGACCGCTGTTCGGTACTGGATCGCAGTCCTGGACGAGTACCGTCGAAGAGGAAGAACCGACATTGCAACTCAGCTGGGCGAGCGTGCAGTCGAAGCCTTCAGCGAACGAGACGACAGAGAGTCACTGGTGCCGCTGCACTGCATCCTGGCCAGCTATGCTGTCCGCGAAAGCAGGTCGGCCCCAAAGACGGTGCTTCCAAACCCTCGACAGTACACCGTCAAGGGAGAAGCAAAAGCAGCGCTCTTCCAGAAAGCTGTTGGACACATCACTGCGGCAGAAGCTATTGATCCGCAGAACGGTTTCGTCCTGGACACAAAAGGTCGGTGACGGCATTACCGTCCGCGTGTCGCCTGCATCTGAGCTGATATCGAAAGCAAACCTTTCCCCAGCTAACATATACCTCCTCATGGGAAGATTCGACGAAGCTTTGCGGATATACGAATACACGCTGTCCAAGTGCCCCGAGCACCTTTTTGCTCTCATGGGAAAGGCCCGCATCCTCTATGTCCGACGGCAGTTTAGAGCCGCCCTCAAGCTCTATCAGTCCGTGCTCACAGTCGCACCCAACTTTCTTCCCGACCCGAGAATCGGAATTGGTCTCTGCTTCTGGAACTTGGGCGAACACGCTCTCGCTCGCAAAGCCTGGCTGCGCTCCACCGTCAAGAATCCTGGCAAGAGCAGCTCTGGGGCGGCCCTCCTCCTCGGACTGAGCTACCTGAATGCAGCACGCAATCCACGACTGGACGAAGAGGAGCGCGCCGAAACCTATTCTGAGGGAGTACAATATGTTCAACAGGCTTGGGCAAGCGACAAAACTTGCGCAGCGACTGCTGCTGCCCTCTCCGGCTATTTTTTGGTTTCCAGCACAAAATGGGACACTGTCATCAAACTTGCAGAGCTAGCAGTCCAACATGGTGACGCGAGGGCTGTCATTTCCGAAGGCCAGCTGGCCGTCGCCCGAGCGCTGCATGCCCAAGACAAGCCAGATGAAGCTACGCGCCACTATCTGCTAGCAGCGGAGGCGAATCCAGATCAGCTCGTAGCCTCGATAGGCGTCGGCCAAATGTACATCCAAAAGAAGGACTACCCCTCAGCTATAAATACCTTCGAAAACATACTCCGCAAGCAGCCACATTGCATTGAAGCATTAGCCGCGCTCGCAGCTCTGCAAGCGCAAACAGCTTTCACAGCAAGCACGACGAGCACGGTGACGGGCTCAACGGATCCTGCATCCGACAAGGCTAAAGCTCGCGAATTGTTTGACCAACTTGTCACCATGTTTCAAGCAAAAGTCGGGACGTCTGCTCCTGCAGGCGCCCTGGATCCTCTAGGTCCCCGTGTACAGCAAGTTGCTCGTGATGCCGACCTTTATGTAGACATCGCGCGGCTTTGGACTGGAGACGACGCTAACAAAGCACTGAATGCCTATAGACAAAGTTTGTCAGTGCGCCTAGACCGCCAGGATAGCTCTTCGGACGATGCAGCAAATGATGGCATGACAAGCAACAGCGTGCCGCCACAGCTGCTGTGCAATATAGGCAGCCTCGAGTATGCTCGCAATCAGTTTGAATCTGCTCAAGAGCGCTTCGAAGAGGCCATTCGACTGGATCTTGAACGTCAACGCAAGAACGAATCGGCGGGTCTCTCGTCAAAAGAGGGAGATGCTGTCATGATGACTCTCATGTACAACTTGGGTGTTGTAATGGAAGCTAGAGGTCAAAAAGAGGACGCCGCCCAGTTGTACGAGCAACGTCTCTTGGCGCGCCATCCCGAATTCATAGAGGGTAAGTTTCGCGCCCCTACCATCCGAATCTCTCCCGTCTCTCTTCCTTCTTTTGCTCCCTCCGCCTTTTGCTTGCGCTATGCTTCAACCCCTGGGCTAATATAAATGCCCTTTTGTTCAGCCAAAGCACGACTGGCTGCTCTCGCTCTGGCGAATAAGCAACACGAGAGGTGCAGCGACTTCTTGAAAGCTGCTTTGACGGCTCAGCCCGGTCATCTAGATCTCAGAGCTTTATACGTCTACTTCTTAGTGGAGATCGGTAATTATTCTGCGGCCAAGGACTTTGCCGTCATGACCCTCAAAGATTTCAATAAAACCGATGTTTATGCCATGTCTGCGATGGCTCACTTGCTATACCAGCAAGCTCGCGAAAACAAAGATCCTAAGCCAGACGCAGCAAAAGATCGCGTGTCTCGATTCTTCCGAGCATGCGAAGCTTTTGACCGGGTGCTCCAGCTGGACCCAACATGCCTCTTTGCCGCCCAAGGATTGGCTACCGCGCTGGCCGAGAACAATCTGGGTGGGAAGTTAGCTCCCGCCTCCTCAGGCAGCAACGCAACACAAGCCAACAATCAAAGGGCTCGCAATCTCCGCGATGCCTTGTCCATCTTTGCCAAGGTCAGGGAGTCGGCCAACGACGGCAATGTGTACGTCAACATTGGGCTCTGCCATTTCATGCGGGAGGAATACGAGCGTGCGATTGAGAGTGTGAGTGCGGCGTGGATCCTGAAACCGTGCTTACAGGTACAGACTAATTGACCTATGGCTCTTAACAGCTTGAGACTGCAAACAATCGCTTCTATAACCAGAAACATCTACCTACCCTCCTTTACCTAGCCAGAGCTAGATTCCACAAAGCCAATAAGGATCAGGATTTCGCAACCCTACAAGAAGCTCTTCAAGCAGCTTTGGAGGTATTGCTCTTTGGTTTGATGCACAAACTGCCACCCCGCTGATAAGTCCGCTCCTTAGGCTTCGAAACTAGCTCCTCAAGACGATTCTATACGCTTCAATATTAGTTTGATTAGACAACGAGGTCTAGAGCTTTTGCAAGGCTTGCCGCCCGCCAAACGCCGTCTCAGTGAGATTCACACGGCTCTTGCAGATGCAGAAGCAGCTCAACAGTAAGCGCTATCGGGTTGCCCGATCGATTCCTGGCTCATGTCTTGTCTTTTAGGTCCTTCGCCGAGCTTGCCGAAAACAAGAATCCCAACATTATCTACAGTACTGACCTCGCTGATCAAAGACGGCGTTATGGCGAAGGTCTCATTAAGCGAGCTCCCAATACTATGCAAGAGCAAGACGACTGGGAACAGAACGAGCAGAACAAGGTCGAAATGGCACGGCGCGATCGTGAGGCTGAGCGAGCCCGCCAGGCGGAGGAAGAGAGAAAGAAGCGTGAAGAGGAGAGACGAAAGGCCGAGGAGCTGGCTGCTCAACGAAGACAAATGATTGAGGATAGCAAATCTTGGTATCAAAAGCCCATCGAACCAGAGACGGATGACGAGGACAAGCCAAAGAAGGGCAAAGGTCGTAAGAAGAAGGAAGACGATGGTATTGTTCCTGACGGCGAGGGCGAGGAAAGAGTGGAAAATAAGCCGAAAAAGCGCAAAAAGGCCGCGCCAGAAGGGAAGAAAGGAAAGAAGAAGGCTGCGCCTGAGGCTGCGCCTGCTTCTGATACTGGTGCGAACGACTCCGAAGCCGGTCAAGCAGAGGATGAGGATGAGGACGCCATTAAACGACCAAACAAACGCAAGAAGCAGCAGCAATTCCGCACACCTGCTATGATCGAAGATTCAGACGAGGAGGCATAAGGAGATCAATGCTTTGGGCGGCAAATAATGATGTAAAGGGTCTCTTTCCGCTAAGCTCTACTGTCCGAAAGTACAATGTCAAAGACACCCGAATACCCGCTTGTCAACCAGTAATAGCAGCCACGTGAGTTATTCACAAACAGCAGACGAAGAGATCCATAAAGCAGTCGATGAAGACGTTGAGAGGTGTCACTCAGGTTCTCTTGGCTCGACAGCCCGCAATTCTTACGTTCTTGATGCTCATTGAAGCCGTGGGGTTAGCCTTCCAATCAATCTTCCCGGCCCAGCCCACCTCGTTTGAGCTTTCTTTCGATATAGCCCATGGCCCAACTCTGAGGGGCTGCCATAACTAAGCTTTCAGCTGCTGTTGTTTAGCTTGCATCGAAGCTGATTTGACTCACTAGCGGTCCAGCTGGAAAAGATGACGGCTTCTTGTTGTCGAACCTCGCCCTCTCCAGGTTATCACTATACCACTTGATATAGCTTTGAAACCACTCCAGTTTGTAGTGAGTCCACTTTCGTGGGTCGTAGTTGTCGTAGGTGTAGGCCCAATTTCCCATTGCAGGGTTGGTCTTGTCCTCTCGGCAACCGTTGGACGTACTGGCGGTCAGTTCAGAGCCATCTTTCTTCAAAACGACGGCATCTTTGCCTTGGACGCCGGAGGGTTTCCAAATAGGTAGTTGCATTTGATACGTCGGGTGGTCTTGATTGTTCAACTGATAAGCTGCAATCTCGAGGTCGATTTCGGCCCCCGCGTCTGCAAGTCCCTTCATCACAAAAGCCTACGAAGATGAGGATTAGAACGGAAAGTTGGGCTGACAATGAACGATCCCACGCACAGATGGCACTCCGCCGATTCCGGTAGCTTTGACATCTGCCTCGACTGTCACAGGAGGGATCCAGCTGATATTAATCATTTGGGAGATCTGTCAGACTTTTCCTGCGGTAGTAGGGCTGCAGCAAGTAGGCACGCTCACGAATCTAGCGAAGTCAAGGTCACGTAGATCTAAAAAATCGGACGGGTGACATACAGTAAGTCATTAGCAGATAATCTCAAGATAGACCAGGTCTTCGTCGCACTCACCGCTGACTGGTTCAGTGTCATCTTCATCCCGTCATCAAATGAAATCATTGCACCATTGGCAGCATCGAGTTTCCAGCTGTCTTTGCTGACGGAACTGAGGGCATCTGTAAATTCAAACCAAGCAGAACCTTCAGGGCACTTTTGCTCTGGAAGGGGCTTGTAGGTCGAAACTGCACTTTGTACTGACGTCGAAGACGATTTCGTTTCGCTCGGTGCAGCTGAGTCATTAGGAGCGGCAGGCTTCGTAGGGCTGGCAGAATGAACAGTGGTGGATTGCTCAGCCGAACTTGTCGATAAGGTTGCATGAGATGTACTTGGATGAGGCTGGTGCCCTTCCAGCGAGGTTTTTCCGCTGCCATGCCCTGGACGACCGATGTGGTGTCGGTGAGACGCCGGGTGCCCATATTCACCTTTGGGCTGGATCATTGCTAAAAGGACGGCGAATATCCGCCATACTTCAGAGGAGTCTACTCTCATTCTTGAAGATTTAGTGGCAGTCGAGACGACCGACAGAGGGAGAAGTGCAGTGAAGATGCAAAGCTGGGATGGATGGGTTTGACTGCTTGGATGGACAGAGGGGATAAGGAAGCTTGGAAAGGAGCAAGTGAGTGGAAAGGAGAGCGAGAGCGAGAGCGAGAGAAAGAGAGAGGACCTGAACACGCTCCAAGCCGCCTTGGCCAGTGATAGCATCTGCGCTAGCCTTCCGCAAAGAATGGGGAAGCTACCCTCTCGGGAGGCAGCCCGGGATGCAGCTAAGGAGATGGACGGTTCATCTGTGTTAGATTGGAAAGTGGAAATACAAGAGGATAGGCAGTCAGTGGAGCGGGACACTATCGCGCGAAACGAGACCGGAGCATCTATCATATCTCCGTGCGATGGAGACAGTGATATTGTGAGCAGAGAGGGAGGAGAGGCCCGAGGGAGGGAGACCAGTTGTACACGATTCGCACGCAGCAGCGTTGTCTTTGTAGCAGGGATGTCCGCAGACCACGTCTTGCCATATGCATGCATCTCAGAATGGTGGCGAGCAGTATTTTCACATAACCGAGTAGTGTTGACTGATTTTGTCGCAGAGAAAGCGAACCACCAGCTTTTCAGATTAGCACCATCAGCAGCACGATCTGCAAGGTCAGCATCGCCGTCAGTCTGCAGCAGCTGCTCCACGATGGGCGGATCGCAGCTCAGCCAGCTCAAAGCAGCGCTGCACACCTCTGGCCTGTCCCGCCAGCAGCATGGCCCGAAGAAGCAGCAGAGAAAGCACGGCAAGAGCCGCGGATTCGTCGACGAGGATGTGCGCAAGGCGAAGCTTGAGGTGGGTGACTGCTGTGTCGATGTGCCTTGCCTGGAGGCTGGCTGCTGAGCTGTGTCGCCTTCTTGCTTGTTCTCGCTGCATACTTGCACCTGGGAAAATTCGCCACCATCATGGACTGGAAACACACACTGCACCCATACATGCCTGCACACAGGCTATCCGCGAGTCCATGAACAGGTTCGACGTCAAGACGACCAAGACAAAACACTCCGTTCTCGGTGCAAAGCCCGCAAAAGGGTCGACGGGTAGACCAGGCCTGTCGAAGCAGACCGGCATCGAAAATGTACGTCCAGTTCGGCGGGTGTGCAAAGAGAAGAGACATCTCTGCTGACACGACTGTCCCTCCCTCAGCGCCGAAAAACACTCCTCCCGCAATGGCTAGACAGATCTCGCACAGGGGCCGTCGTCGACCGCCGCTTTGGAGAAGACGACCCTACTATGACCCCAGAAGAGAAAGCCCTCCAGAGATTCACCTTCGAGCGACAGCGTAAAGCAAGCAGGAGCTCACTCTTTGCGCTCAATGACGACGACGATACTGCAGAGCCATCCGGAAGCAACCTGCTCACTCATTATGGGCAGAATCTGAGCGATGTGCGCGGAGCGTTGGCAGACCAGGAAGATCTATTTCAGAAGAGTATGACCGTCCGTCGCATACCAGAGCTTGACGATCCAGTGACGGAAGCAGACTCCCAGTCTCGCCGGAAAAAAACCAAAGCCGAGGTAATGGAGGAAGTTATGGCAAAGAGTAAAGCTTACAAGGTAGGGCAATGAGGCTGCACCGGTGATGAGACATTACTTCAGCTTCAAGAGTTAGGCTAACTTCCTGCGATGCTTCCCACTGTTCCCCCACTACAGTATGAACGACAGCGAGAAAAACACGAAGACGAGGAAATGAGACATGCTCTCGATAACGACCTTGCTGGCATCCGCGGTCTCCTGGGAGCCCCAAATCGGAGGGAAGAGGTTCAACGTGATGTTTTCTTGCGCGGGCCGCCCACCGAAATTTCTTCACCAGCAATAGCCCATGCGGCGCCTTCCAGCCAACCAAGTGCGGCACCCGTCGCATCAACGAGTAAAGTCACCCTGACATTCATCAAACCGGAAGAAAATGCATCTGCTGTTGATAAAAGCTTGCTCGCCAAGCTGTTGGGCTCAGACGATGAGCCCAAGACAGATGAGCCGCAACGTCCCGGGCCGCAAATGCACCCCAGCCGAGCCAGTGCCATGGACGATGTTCTAGCTAGCCTGCCGAGATTTAACCAAGCCGAAGATGATATGGCTGCGTCAGACGGTGAAGCAGCAGAAGACGAGAGTGACCCATACGACCGATATGTGCGCGAGCTCGCTTTCGAAAAGCGGGCTGCCCCGTCAGACAGGCTCAAAAGTGAAGCAGAGGCGGCGCTGGAGGCGGCCGATGCCTTGAAGAGATCAGAAGCAGCTCGACTCAAACGCATGCATGGCGAAGAGACTGATGATGAGGATCAGATTGGTGAAGGGCCTAGCCGCAAAAAGGCAAGCAGGAAGCTGGCTAGCGGGCGTCTACCAGAGGGGGATGACCTAGACGAGGATTATGGTATAGATGGAGATGAAGTCGGAGGATTCACTCTCGGTCTCGGTACAGGACTGGAAGCTGTAGACAAGCATAGTGATGGGGACAGCGTCGGAACTCACGAGTCAGATGCCGAATTAAACGAAGAGGATAGCGGGGAAGATGAAGATGTCGACGACAGCAGCTCAGAAGCTAGTGCCGCTGACATAGCAGAAACCGAACTTTTGGCGGATCTGCTGCATCGCGACGTAGAGGTCAAAGATCTGGATAGCGAATACATCGAAACCGCTGCACGAAAGAGAACTTCTGGGTCGCAAGGTGTCAGCAAACACGGTAAAGCTAAGGCTAGTCTACCTTACACCTTCCCTTGCCCGGAAAGCCATGATGATTTCCTCGATCTTGTCTCTGGCCATGAAGATGACCTGCCCACCATCATCGACCGCATTCGCACGCTCTACCATCCATCACTGGGGGCAGGCAACAAGGAGAAGCTAGCGGTGCGTAGCCTAAGGTGAATTGGCTTCAAGTTGTGTGCATGTTTGATTGACTCTTTCTGGGTATCTTTAGAACTTCCTTGGCGTGCTGGTTGACGAAATTGTTCACGAAGCTTCCGAAACCACACATCCTCGACACCTTCCCTATCTAAGCCAGCAGATATCTGCACTTTCACAAATGTTTCCAGTCTCTTCTGCATCGTTCTTCCTCTCCAAGTTCAAAATTATGCAAAGGAACCTCCTGCTGGGTCTACAAGCTGGTCCAGCTTTGAATACTTCGAAAACATGGCCAGGTGCAGGTGAAATCGTGCTCTTGCGGCTAGCAGGGCTTATCTGGAGCACCAGCGACTTTGCACACCAGGTCACAACGGCAGCAGCTCTGCTCATCGCTCAATATCTTGGACAATGCCGTGTGCGCAACGAAGTGGATATCGCGGCAGGTCTCGTCCTTTGCACCATCTCGGCCCAGTATGAAGGTTTCTCTAAGCGTCTCGTACCCGAGGTGGTTAGATTCCTATCGCGGCATATCTCCTCCCTGACTTCTGCCCAAGATGTGGTTAAGAAAGGTGCATCTACGGACAATTCAGCGGCTCTAACAACAACTCGCCCGGATATACTGGCTATCCTATGTCGCGGGAAGGTAGACGACACGACGAGGAACCAACTCTGCTCAGCAGCACTTGACCTTTCGAGCGAGGTTTACAGCCGACAGACTTCCTTGCCCTCCTTTGAAGAATGCTTCGCCCCTTTGGCGAGTGCTCTCGAAGAAATAGCGCCAAAGGTTTCAGCGGTTCCCATCAGGGTGAGTGAAAGCTCGTGAATCAGATTCTGATCTTCTTCACTCTGACCGGTCACTCTATTATTAGGATCGTCTTTCCTCTGTGCAAGCAGGCTTGGGTCGAGCAATGCGGCTTGCGATAGCCGCCCGCCGACCTCTCAAGCTGCAATCACACAAACCTGTCCCCATTCCTACTTACATTCCCAAGTTCGACTCCAGCTACGCGCCAGGCCGCAAGTTTGATCCTGACTCTGAGAGAAACGAGGCGGCCAAGCTGAAAGCTCTCGTCAAGAAGGAGCGTAAGGGAGCTATTCGAGAGCTGCGCAAGGACAGCCGCTTCCTGGCTGGAGAGAGGGCGAAGATGCAAGCAGAAAAGGACCGCGAATACAAGGGCAAGATTGACAAGATTACTGCCGGGCTTCAGGAGGAGCGACACGAGGAGAAGCGCTTTGAGAGAACCAAAGAGCGCGAGAAGATGCGCGACAAGAAGCGGAGTGGAGGGCCTCGTCGGAAGTAGGTGTCTTGCACAGTGAGTCCCGTGGGGCGCGAGATTGTATCTTTTTCTTTTTGTTGTTGTAGAGAACAGCGGAGTGTGGCCAGCTAGAGGCCTGGAAGATGGTGGCAACAGCTATCGTCGAGTGATGCAATTAATGCAAGCCAGAATCTACGAGCGAGCATGACAAGGGCTTCTGGAAAAGTCCCCTGCGCAGATGCCTTGTAGTCTATTGCTGCGCTTTTGGCTGGAAAAGCTGCTTGCCACTTGCCTGGGAGCAATCTACTTATGATACACACCTCGCTGCGGCTCTTCTGCACACCGACACGAGCAGGTACTGCAGATTTCGACCCAAGAAGACACCCGCGCCAGCCAGCATGCTCGAGGCGACAATGGTGCTGCTCGACAACTCGAGCTACGCCATCAACACCGACTACAGCCTGTCGCGGTGGGCCTCGCAGCTCGACAGCGCAAAGACGGTCTTCAACACGAAGATCAACAGCAACCCGGAGAACGTGGTGGGCATCATGACAATGGCCGGACAAGGGTGAGGTTGGACGACTGGCTGCTGCTGCTGGTGGTGGCCCGGCGTCCTGGGTCGCGGCAGTGTTGGCGTAACAGCAGCAGAAGGCTGACGCGGATGCGATACACCGACATGTGCATGCAAACACGCTGCAGACCTCAGGTGCTCGCAAGTCCAACGCAAGACTACGGAGCCATCGTCAGCGCACTCAGCGATGTCCGCCTCGAGGGCGAAGTCGACCTCATCACCTCCATCCAGGTGGCTCAGGTAGGCCTTCGTACCGCGACAGCTAGGCGAAGGTTGCACATGTACTAACACGCAGACGACTTCCACCAGCTTGCGCTCAAGCATCGCCAGAACAAGAACCTCCGTCAACGCATCGTCGCTCTCGTCGGATCTCCCCTCGAATCAACCTCTTCTGTAGACCTCGTCAAGCTGGGGAAAAGGCTCAAGAAGAACAACGTAGCTTGCGATATCGTCAACTTCGGAGAGGATGTTGCCAATGAAGAGAAACTGAGAGACTTTGTGGAAGCAGTCAACAGCCAGGACAACAGGTGAGCGTGCCGCACTCGCCTCTCCTCTTGGTGGCAAGACTCGGCACCACCTGAATGATGCCGCCAACTGAACTGGACTGACAAGTCTGCAATGGCTACTGTTTCTGCTATCAGTCACCTTGTCAGCGTGCCTCCCGGATCTGTCCTTCTGTCGGATATGATTATATCATCAGGAATGCTCAGTGAAGATGGTGTCCCTGCTGCAAGTGGCGGATCAGGTGCTGGCCCATCTGGATCAGCTGCAGGCCAAGAAGACGGAGAGTTCGGAGTTGATCCAAACTTGGATCCAGAGCTTGCGATGGTGAGCTCTGCACGGACATGTTTAGTTAACCGTATCCTATGGGTTTTTCTGACTGAACCCGGACTTGGTCGTATTTGAATGAAACACAGGCCTTACGGATGTCTCTAGAAGAAGAAAGAGCGCGTCAAGCCGCAACTCAGCGCAGTCAAGATGCAAGTTCGGCCACAGTTAACAATCTGGAATCTATTTCTGAGCAAGCCGGCTCATCCACTGATGCAACGGCCACTTCTCTGCCTCCTGCTCTAAGTTCAGCGGCAGCTTCAGGACCTGCCAATGCACTTGCAGTCAACGAACCACAGTCAAATGCAGCAGTGGGTCCAACAGAAGCTGTTCCTTCCGGTGTATCGTCGACAGGGGTGAAAACGGAAGATGTGGATCTGAGCATGGACGAGGACGAAGATGCGGATTTGGCAAGAGCGCTGGCGCTGAGTCGCGGCGACGATGTGGATATGTCAGACGCAGGGCATGACGACGAACACGAGGTCGGCGGCGGTGATCTAGAGGAGGAGTTGACGGAAGAAGAGGCGATGGCACGCGCGATAGCGATGAGCATGCAGGAACAAAAAGATCAGGAAGAGCGCGGGCAGAAGTAGAGCACGTAGAAAGCAGCCGCATAGACTGTAGCTAAGTATGCCGAGCTGTCTTTGGAATGGGTCCCGCACCCCTCCGGAATCGAACTCATCTGAACATGCTCGTCTCGCGTTGGTGGTTGCAGCGGTCATCGGATGTGACTTTGCCGCCGAGAGACAAGAGTCTGTGTGTGAGCATGTCGTTTTCTCTCCAAGCGTTCGTCTATACACAGTATGGCAGTGCATTGCAATTGTAGGGCTGATGCTGGATTCTCGAGCCGCTGATGGTACATGTTCTGTGAGGCACTCTGTTGAGTCCTACAGAGTACTAATGTTACTGAAGGCGATTGTGCTTGTCCGTCTTAGCTGCTTTCTGTCACTGAAGATGGCAATAATGGCTTCTGAGCTTTGAGCGAGTCTGACCTCTTCTTTCCTTGCCAGTCCCATTTTGCCTGAGAGCAGACCAGGGCAAGACAGCGAGCAAACGACTCAGTTAACTAGATTCATACAAAGTGAACGCAGCGGAACACTACTGTGCAGGATGTACACTCACATCTTCACCCTGGAAGATATAGTAGGTTGCGAGGGGAATTGCGAGGCCGAACACGAGGGATGTCGCTGTGGTCTTAGGCGTGAACTTGAAGGTTTTGTAGACGTTTTCGCGCTGAAGGAGAGAGAGATTATGGTTGGTTCAGCAAGTTGCAACTGTGTTCGTGTTCTCCATGCTCACCATGCTCGCCCATGCTTCGACTGCAGGATCAATCTGGATGGGCCGGGAAGAGGGCAAGACGAGCGCAGGTCAGCCGCAGCGCGAGAGTCAGTGGGAGAGCAGTCCGTCGGTAATCACCTTGACTGGAGCTGAGGTGGAGCGGCGGGATGTCAGCTTCCTGCGCAGTGAACCGAGTGATGCGCCGCTCACCGTGTCCTCCATGTCCGCCGGCCATTGTGAAGTGGACAGATGGATGCAGTGCTGGTGTGGAGTGTGTGCTATGCTTGCGAATGAGTTGGAGTATGCAGTGCTGTCCTCCAAGTCAGTTGAAAGCCAAGAGAGAAAGAAGGCAGTCACTTCAAACTCGATTGACCGCCGCAGCTTGACTCTGTTCTGATTGACATTTACATTAACATCAGTCTACAGACAGCGGAAGAGTTGATACAGGAAGAGCAAGTCACTGCAGCAAGACAAGCACAAGGACACCAGCTTCCGTCGCCAGCCAGAGAGACTCTCACCTCGCGTCCATCGCCCGCCCAATCAACACACCTCGATATCCCATTTCACTATGTCTGCAGACAGGAAGTTCACGTTCGAAGAGCTCAAGCAGCTCAGCGGCAAGGACGACCTCCATCTCCTCGTCAGCGGGAAAGGTGCGCCTCTCTGCCCCATCCAGCCTGCATGCTTGCTCCTTACTCACGCCCTCCTGCAGTCTATGCCATCGCGCCGTTTATCGACGAGGTGAGTGAGGACGGGCAAATCTTAACTCCGCCGGATCGCTTTCCGAGGACTGCGAAGAGAGCGTTGGGCAAGATTTGTCCAGCGTCTGCGTGTCGTCGTTCTCGTTGGAGCCAGCAACTTACGTCTAGCTCTCTTCCCTCCAGCATCCCGGCGGCGACGAGGTCCTCTTCGGAGAAGCTGGAAGAGACGCCACTGAAGCTTTTGAAGATGTCGGCCACTCGGACGAGGCAAGAGAGATCCTTGCCAAATATCTCGTAGGAACATGCGACGAGGTGAGTGCTAGTATCCATCATACACATCGACATGGCCTGTATCGCCAGCTGATCTACATTACCCGACAGGCCGCCACAAGAGGACCCTCGAATGCAAATGACGCTGCAAAGCGTGGGCTCGCTTCTGGCTCGAGGTAGGTTGCTATCACCCATCTCCGCGCGTTTGTTGGCTGGCTTGCTGATGACTTCCTGTCCCATCTCTTCAATCTCTCCGTTCTACGTACACACTTGTCGATTTCTGCGGCACGTGTTCCATCCACCTCAACTGATTGCGTCTCGACTCCACATTGTGTCCTCATCCGGCGGCTTCACTGCTGTGCCATCAAATCCTTTCTCCCTCGCATCAATGGCTTCCGACACTTCGCTTCCTTCTACAGCTCTTCAAGCTTCATCTTCCTCCTGCCTCTCGCTGCTCTCGTCGCATACCTCGCTTACCATTTCTCACAGAAGGCATAGTGACTCTACCTGTTCTTCTTCAAAATTTGCGCCAGGTTACCACGCGCAACCCATACATACAAGGCTTAGCACACGCAGTGGTTGGTTTCCGATTATGAATTCGGGCTTGTACTACTCATTACGACGAGAATTTGATCAGTTCGCAGGGAAGCGAAGGCAATATCATCCATTCTAGAATTTGTGCGCACATATGACGATGTTCTGCTAACTGTCGAAGAAGACTACAAAGAGCTCGTCAAGGGTACCAGACAGACCAGGATTGCTTCGCTTCCTGCTCCACTCCCCTCCTGTCGAGTTGTTCTATAAGCGCCCATAGAGACCAGACACACCAGAAATTGCGAGTTCCCCGTCTGATATGCTGTCATTCATTTGTAAGGGGTATATTAGGCCTTGTCCCTGCGATCGGTGCGAGTGTCGAACCTGACCTCCACGCGGTCACATTCAAGGCCGGACGGTATCAACGATGGACCGCCGAAACATGACAGGACTGTTGAAGGGTCTCATCTGCAAGTTAATTGCGGACGTAAGGGTGCATTCCTGTTTTTCTGCAAAATTACCCCCCCCCCCCCCTCTTTTCATATTCACAGACAACAAATTTCAGGGCTTTTCTGCGCGTTTCCCAAGGTTGTTTGGAGGGCCCACAACGCTGGAAACGGTTTTGTAGGGTGTCTTGAGCAGGTTCGTCGTCGGCTCAAGTTAAGATCATCGGCTGCATAATAAGCTGGCTATGGTCAACCATGCAATGACAACCGACACTCGTAGACATGGAAGAGAAGCCAGTCTGTTGCCCATCGAGCGGCCCCATGAGCGTCTAACAAGTTTCAAAGCCCCATCACCCCTGAAGCCGGTAGGGAGGAACTCTGCGAGTGGTAGACCGGAAAGTTACCGCCGTTCCGGGCGTCGCGGGTGCATTGCTTTTTTTTCTTTTGCAAAATGGCCATGCCCGCCATGCCCACAAACGAAAGCGTAACAGCTCCGAAGGCCTTTTGATGGGGTTACCGGGGCGAGCCGAAGATTGCGCGCAGCTGTCAGGGTCTTGTAAGGGCTTGGGCAGGCCTACGGCCGGCCCCTGGTGAGGTCGTCTGGTGCGCAATCAGCAGCTCTAGGTAGCAAACACTGGCCTATAAGACTGCGAGACTTGTTGGAGAGATCAGCGTCCTGTCCCTTGTCCAGTCACCTCGGAAGCTCACGGATTTTGAGGTCATTTCTATAAAAATTCACTAATCAAGGTAACCTGGTTGGGGGCAGGTGCTAGCAGCATCGCCATCGCAGCAAACAATGGGAACAGCTGGAGAAGTAGCCAGACATAATTTTTGCCATTCATGAACAGACTGTCAGCGAGCTAGTGAGAACATGCTCGGGTTTACAGTCATCTCAGTTTTATTCTTTGCACCTCTATACATCAAGTGCCGGATGATTGGTCATCTTGAATCCCGAACGGTTTCTAAGACCCTGCTAGGGACAGGCTGGATTCCAGTACAATTGCAGTAGAGTATTGTCTCGGAGTTTTCTCACGCACGCCACTTCGGCTGGTACAGTTGGCCAACTTCAACAAACATCGACGAACGTATGAAGCATTTCAGCAGGGGTTTGGAAAACAAACACCTGATACCGGAGACTCTGATAGATAGTACTTCTCTGATTCTATCGGACCAAATGGAAGACGGCAAGTACAGGACTTGTCAGAAGAGACGACTCTATGTGGGGGAGCCTTCCTGCCCGTCGTTCGCATGTAAATGCAGCTCTCTCTTGGTCACAGACCCGGGGGAAACAAGCTGAAAAGTGCGGGCATACTCATGTGAGCAGATGCAAACGGACAGAAACTTCAGTAGCACCTCATGCAATTTGTGGAAATAGTACACAGCTTGTGCTTCCTTCTCAGTTGTTTAAAGGGTGATTTCCAAGCATTATTCGATGAGTTCCAGCGGATAATCCGCTCGCTTAACGAGGCTTCGAAATCCGCTTGAGAGTGGTAGATTTGGACATCTTCTGTTGTGTCTGTATCAAATCATCGTAATAGGACTAACATAGTCCGTTTTCAGTGGCTTCATCCAGACCCCCGGTCAATGGGCCCCAGACATTAGTAGACGAGCTGTAGCAGTAGTTCCTGATAGTGTCAAGATTATAAACGACCTACCGGTCGCTGGCAATAACAACTCACATCGTGGCTTTTGTGCAGAGTTGTAGAAGTCCGTTTTTTTGAAACACACTTGAAAGTGTAAAGCCAACCAGAGCTGTATAGACTGAACCAAACCCAAGGCGTGTGTCTGTTAAACTAAAGTCGCATGCAACAAAATGTTCGGATTTAAGGGTTTCAAAGAAATTCTGTAGCGGTCGGACGAAGTCGAAAAGTCTCAGCCCATGTTTCCTAGGTTGCTAGGTTTCTAGCATTTGAAGGTGCTCTTCTGACGGGACGGCCAAATGCCATTCCAACTAGCCAATCAATGCTCATGAGGAATATGGCACATTGCTACAGGTGAAGTCAGCCAATACCACGGAGATAGTTCTATCAAAGTAGTTGAAGACCAATCACTTGGTCCTACGTTGCTCATTGAGAGAACAATGTCAAAAGGGTTCACAAACGGGCAGGTACCTGCAACATTGTACACCAAATAAAATTTGCCACAGTGCTCCCAGTCTTATCGTTAACGGTGTAGATTAATGATATGCCTTTTGTTCAGGTGATGATACTAGGCGTCCGGATGCTTCAAAATTAGTAGAGAGTGTCTCACTAGGAGAGGCTATTCTCGGAGAAGAACATACGTTATCAGAAGAAGCTCGATCAAAACCAAAGGAGCTGCATCTTATAGTGCTGACAATAAAAATTGAATGCCAGTAGACCAGATCGTGGCTGTCATCTTTGGAGTCGAGAAACAGTTAGAAAAACCGCAGGGAGTGAGACCAAAGACGTAGCAATGGATGATATTGAAGCCCATGCTACGGAGACAAAATTACATTATAGTTGAGTAGGAGTAAGCAAACAGTCGGAAGTCAGAGACAGACAAGTCAACACTGCTCTTCCAAACTAGACCTGCATAAAAGAATTTAGAACAACGGTCATGGCTTCCTCGGCTGTCGAAAACATATCAGCATAAACATCACCACAGCCACTTAAGCAGTAAGTCCAGGATTGCTTGCCGGCAAGAACATATCTGCTGCCTTTCAATTGCCCAACTATATAGTCATTCCGCTGATGACTGCTGACCAGTAAATGACTGAATTTTACAGGGTTAGTCAGATTAGCAGCTGTTTTTGGTCATAAATGCGTCTGTATTGCTATGAGGAAAAAAAAGAAAATGCAAAAAATGTAGCAGACATTTCGCCTGAAACTCTTCGACTTTGTCCGACAGGTACAGGACTTTTTCCGCACCCTCAAATTCTAACAAGGTCTACAACACGCGATAAGCACAATGCTTGCCTGTATAGTTCTATCTCCGCTATCGCTGCTTCAAGAACGAAACACCTTTCCCCGGATATCCTTCTTTGGCATCCCGAGCTCAGCGAGGAGCCAATGGCTCAGCAGGAACTGCTTGGACTTTGGAAGTAGAGCAAATGGTTGTCGACACATTTTCTGCATTGAGGCAGATACTTGCTACTGTACTAATTCTGCTTAGTGGGTTCCTTCCGTTCTATTTGACATCCTGGACCTCATTACTCCTTGGCTTCTTCTGCCCTAATCCACTCTTTCGATACCCCTTCATAACTCGGGACCTTTTCTCCCTCTACCTGGGGTGAGGTCAGTTCTCTGTTAGAATTTCTTACTGTTGTTACAAGTACAGTTTGCGTTACTGGAGGATCGCATCTAGACGCGCCAAAAAAAGACCTTGCGGTGCAGAGGATGGTAAAGAAGCGTTCCATTTGCGGATCCCGGACTATCAGTCATTCGCAGTACGGTAAGATCTGTACTTACGCTAAGGATGCTAATACAGATGTGAGTTGCTGAGATCAGTGCAGCTGTGGAGCTCACAATTGGGGAAGGGATCGAGGTCAGAAAGCTTGATGGCTTGAACGGATGGATCAGTCCGCTGAACGAGCTATTGAAACTGACGTGCGAAATGTAGAAACGGCGACCTGATGTTTGACAAGGTAGTGTTGCCAAGGCGATAAACCTCACCTTATGACCATGGCGAGAGAGCTGAGGCCGCTTCCGGGGTTTTTGAAGGGTGCTTTAGGGCCATCAGATCTCCAATGTCTGCTGCTCTTTAGGTTTCGTCCGACCTTGTCAGAACATTTGTTACATGAAAAATGAGCTGCAAATTGACACAGGGTGCTTTCGACTGATAAGCCTGCTATCAGTACTAACCACACTATATCATTGTGGTATAGACTATGAAACCACGTGCATTTGGTCCAGTGAAACTGCGCACTATGTAGTCTGGATCGAGACGCAAACTCATCGGCTACTGAGATAGGTATACTGTTCTCTAAAATTGTCTGTCGCAACAAACGGAGGCCCGCTTAGGCGGCCGCCAAAGTGAAGAAGCCACCCCATGTCACGCCCTCGTTAAGCCTCAAAATCGAAGGCGAAGCCCATAGGTGGACAAGCTGAGCCAGGCTCACCATGTAGTTGGCTCCACAAATTGTAAGACTGCTGAGAATTGTTTTGTTTCTGTTGCACACATGTTCGTGCTCGCGTCAATTCAGTCTGCCGGACAGCTGCATAAAGGTGTGGGTGCGACCTTTGAAGCGCCCTTTCGAATAGTTGACTGACTTGACCGCCGCCTGACTCGTCTGCCTGCTCTTCTGAGTCATGCTGCGTTGCATGCCCAAAGCCAGAAACCTGATCCGCACGGGTACGCAAGAAGAGCAGGACTTTTTCGAGGTTTGACCGCGAAACAAAATTTTGGGTTACAGCGATTGAGTCTTCCAGATTGACAACCACTGCATAGACAGTCAGCTTGATACGGGCAGGACGTGACTTAGACTGCAGCTTGCTCACGATGCCACCAGCCGCTAGGTACATAGAAGACTTCGCCGGCATTGCAAATTCCCTCCAGCATGTGATTCTTGTGCTCACACTGCCTACCAGGCGCGCCATGTTGCCGTTTAGCAATATGGTAATAATTGAAGAGCCACTCTTCAGGCGAAGGATATATGTGAGCGTGTCAGGCCTTCATTCAGGAATGCGGAAACCTGCAGATAAACTTACCTGCTAATGAAAGAGGTGCTTCCACCTCTGCCTGGTCACTACTGACAAAAACGCCTGGTGGAGTAACGTCCGGGGGAAACAGGATCCAAAGCTTTCGGCCGGTCACAACTGCATTCCAGGCGGAGGTAGCGTTTGGATCACAATGAAAAGTAGAGCCTGATCTGGCTGGCCCTGCAATCTTTGTGTGTAGCAGGAGCATATCGGAGAGATCAGAGCAATGTGGTAGACAGCTTGAAGCTACAAAAACATACGAGCCATCGGAAATTAGGCCGCTGTTCGCCAAGCACTGAGAACAGGTCATCTTGAAAGAGGTGTGGAACTGCGAAATCCTGCTGCAAGCCGTTGGTAGGGTCGCTCGCCTCTGTCTTCTCCACGAAGTTGGCGTCAAAGATATAAAGGGGACTTTCGTCATGTGTGCAATCATTGTGATATGGTATGTAGTCCGATAGTTTAGTAAGGACAGCCTCTGCGCGAAACACGACGCTGGGAAACCGTTTCGCCAGGGACGACAGCGACCATCGCCCAGGTTCTTGCAGAGCAGCCCACTGATCCATGAGGTTCGTGAGAATGAGCGGCTCGTCGCCTAGGTCGTCGACGGATAAGGCGCTTCCATCCATTCTTTTGACATTGTTGGCAAACTTAGAGCTAGAAGCGATGTCATTCGCATCATATCGGGCGGCCATGTAGGGAAGATACAAGGCATCAGAGTAGATATCTGAGATATTGATGTGATCTGTTGGTAAACCGCTCGCGAGAGTTTGCGGAGAGTTACAGAATCCACGCAGGTAAGTGGCTCGCCAAGTTCCTTGCCACCGCTCGAGCTTGCCTGCGGTCTTTCGAACGTAGAGGTGTTTCCACTGCCCTTCTATGCGAGAGAAGGCGAAGAGTGCGTGGCTCACTGCCTGAATGCGCATGAGATCCAACGCCTCCAGCTCGCCAACGATGCCAATCAGAATTTCATCGGGCAGGACGGCGAGGCGGCCAAGACCTGCATCTCTAGCATTGTAAGCGTTCTCTCTTGCGAGAAGGTTGCCTAGCGGCTGGCAGGGAGGCTTTGGGCTGCTTATCCGTGCAGTATTAGCTTGCTGTGCCTTGCCGTCTTTGCTGGTCCCAGCAATCTGCTTTTTTGCAGCTGGATGATCAGACTCATCGCAAGCAGGGTGATTGCGCTTGCGTGGGGGATTCGTAGAACCCATATCGAAGAGGATACGAAGCGTGCTACTTTGCGTGCTGCTTTTTGCCCTGCTGCCCTTGCTTCTTCCGCTGTGGAATGCTTGTCATGCAATATGCGGACTTTGAGGACTCGCCTTGCATCAGAATAGAAGACTGGATGCGTTGAGCGCTTAGCAGCCAGGCTTGCGGACGAGTTCTGGGCCGGGGGTACCTTTCTGCAAGGGGACAGATGTGCGACCCAGCTTGTCACGAGTCTTGCTGATTCTATATCAAGAAGGAACTCCCAAGCTTTCAGAATTTTGCCTCCTTCACTTTGAAATGGAAGTCACGTGCCACCAGAACAGAAGGGTTTTGCATAAGAATTCCATTCCACAGAAAAGTAGTATATGCTAAAGCCGTTGTCACCACAGAGCCGGCAGTGGGTTTGCCGCAATCAGATCGTGGGCAAGTCTGCCTGATTTGTCCATAAAGTTCTATAGCATCCAACCTTGCCAACGTCCCTTTGCGGCCCTGGAAACACAACATGCGAGCGTCAGAGACGAGAGACATGCGGAAATCTAGGAACTCAAATGGACGCTGGCCGCTTGTATAGAATTTCATTTGGCGGGCGAACCGATCCGGCTCCTCAATTTTGGACCGTCCAGTCGGCAGCACGGAAACGATCTACATGACTAGAAGACACGAGGACGTGATGTACCATTCTTACTATGCTACAGGATACAAGCACTATTCACTGGATTGTACTTAATTCATTGCCCTACTTTAGCGTGTTTTGCCTGCTAGAGACCGCATAGAGCCCAGCTGCCTGATTTTAGAACCAGTGTGGGACAGCCGGGACCGCAACTTGCCGCTTGACCGCGATTTTTGGGTAGGTATCGAGGCAGTCGTCGAGGCGCGCGAATCCGAGGCCATTGAATTACGGCTGGCTGGACGAGAAAGCCCAACCCCTGTCTGACTGGTTTCCTGTACGGCTGGAATAGCTTTGGAGTTGTGCGATGTTTGTTCCACAGCAGCAGTCGATGACATTTGCTGCGGTGGCTCGACGTGCTCTTGTGTGCTCTCGTGCAGGCATCGGTCGACGTGGGTTGCCTCGTGGTCCACTCCATTTGTGCTATGTCCTTGAGCTTCCGATCTGATGCCCAACTCACGCTCTAAAGTCTCCTTACTGCCTGCCATGCCCATCACCTCAAGCTCACCGGCAGTCAGATCATGTGCGCCAGGATAGTGAAAGGCCACAAGGCCGCTGCGCGCACACGGAGGGTGATCAGATAATAAGTTGAATAGAAAACTCTACCAAAGCTTGTATGAACGTACTTTCCGACAATATTACCTAGACGATGATAAGCCCCTCTTCCCCTTATATAAGGGTCGAGATCGAAATACTGCGCCCTCATCCGTTTGGCTATTTCCGAGCGTTTTGTCCCGTGGGAGGTACTGGATGGATCCTCCACCCATAAGCGGGTAACTTCCTGAAACTCCTGTGCCATCCAATCGCGCTCAGCCTGTAAACGCTGTCAAAGAGTAATGAGCATTAGCTCATGTGTGATAGACCTGCTTAAATACTAATTAGGCTAACCCAACGCTCGCTCGATTGTTTCATGATACTATTTTCTCCTGGAACGATCTCCGGATATTGCCATGACCAGGTGTTGCGACCGCCTAAGCTTGGAGCCAGGTGTTCAGGCGCGATGTGAACTTGAAGTTCCTAGGGGAAAGGGATGTTCAGCCGACGGTGAGAATATTCGATTTTAGTCCGCATGACATACTTCCGGGCTTTTTGTGAGCTGTACCTTCGCTCGGACTTGAGGATCTAAGGCGGGTGAGACAATCTTCCAGATACCTAATCATCCAGACGAAAAACCCCTCTTCAATCGCCGGACAGGTCTGAAAACACTAGTTTGAACTGACCATTGAATACCCAAGGAGGGTTGTTGACTAATATCACGTTTAAAGATTCAGGATAATACGACTCCAAGCATCTGGTGTGCGCGTATTGTTGCTTGTGAGTACGTTCCAAGGCACATCTAGTTATAAATGAACATACTTGACAATGAACCTTAGGTGAAAAGGGTGGATGGAGTTCGACTTCAGCAGCGAAGGTGTAAAGCTGGTGGACTCTGTATACATACCACAGACACTGAGCACGACGGGCACGCACAAGCATTCAGACAGAGTTCAGCAAGGGCACGAGCTGGCAAAAGCTGTCACCCACCCGCCAATCCATATTCGATAGTCCGAAGCCTACAGTGACCGGAAGGATGAGGATCAGGGACAAGCTGCCTGTCAGGAAGAGTCTTGTGCTGACCATAACGATGCAGACTCTCACCTGTAAGATCGAAGACCATTGTCACTTTCTCCACCAACCCATGCGCAAGGCAACGGAGCGATTCCATCTGATAACATTCAAAGCGTAATTAGCCATTCAAAAGTTCATGAAGGCCCTCATACCAGGACAAGAGCGAACGGACTTGGAACAGTACAAAATCCTCCAGTGCCTTGGGGCTTTGTTCGCTCGACTTGTGCATCCGCGCATGAACATAAAAAACAGGCCTGCCTAGCCTGTCTGAGCCATGAAGGTATGCCTTTCCACTTGTCATTTGATGTAAGAATCCTTCTCCGTGCTGAAGGCCTTCTTCTCCCTTTTCAAAGATCTCTTCAACGCCTGACTCAATTCTCCATTTCATGCAAGCTGCCGGGGGAAGGCAAACGCGACGAGTCAGGCGGCGCATGATGGAACAGGTGCATAAATCACTTACCTGCAAACATAGCGACACCCTGTGCGACGATTATTGCATAAGCACAGTTAGGTGCTGGCAAAGCTGGTCTTAACAGTTCTCAGCTCACCGCAGTCGGATTCCACTTGCGTGCTCGCAGAAACTTGAGGCAAAGGCTGTCGGGATGCTGAGGAGAGGATTATCCATGTTAATTTCAGCTGCTAACTAAAGAATGAGTCAGCAGAATGGATGTTTGGATATCGGGACAAACTCACTCGACAGGTGTGCCGTAATGGCCGCAGTTCCATTGCCCTGAAGGCAAATGCTGCAAACTCACATCCATGGCTACGAACCTCCAGAATGTCTGAACGAATCTCTCGCTACCGTATTGCTCGAAAGCGAGACGGGCGTTTTGCATCTCCTCGTTGGCACGCTGACGTTCTTTTGCGTTGTCGTCCTGAAAGCATACCGGCAGGCGGGAACGAGAGCAGGAGAGAAGAAAGAACAGCACAGTTTTAGGTATCCCTTGACTGATAGTGCATTACTTTGATGAAATAGTGATCTACCTTTGGTACATTTCTGTCCGAGCCAGCTTCTGTCCCGGCTGCGGCAGAGGGTTGTGATGAAGGGAGTGAATCGCCATTCTCACCCTGTGGATGCAAAGGTGCACTGTCTATGAGCTAAGAGAGATGGAGGGCGACGAGTGTGTATGATGGATTATGGTGTCAGCAGGAAGGATAACAAGCAGGAATGCCAAGAAAAGTGCCTCCGCCAGGCAGGGTTGCTTGTGGCTGCAACCCGTCCTTTTGCATCGGCTCACCTGGAATAGCTCCTGTAGGATCAGGTAAAAATCAAGAAGGATAGGAGGAGCAGAGATTGTGAATTGTGAATTGGATGTCGAGGCGAGGATGTCAGTGGGTAATGGTCAAGAGAGATCGCGCATAATGAGTCCGACGAAGCGGCGAGCGGGCTGGACATACCTTCCAGAACTGCCTGAGGGCGTCAGTCTGATTGTCAGTGAGTCTCCCCAGGACGCCGTCGGCTGAGTGTTAGTGGATGGTATCGTAGGTATTGTCAGTGGATGGTAGTGTCGGTGACAGACAGTAGGGCGATCGGGCAGGGAGAGGACGCAGAGTGAGCTGAGGATGCACACAAGCAGGCGAGGAGCTCACCTGGGAGGGGATTGGGAGCTGCAGGCATTGCAGGTGTGAAGGAGTGTGCTGGTGTAAGGGAGTGTTGCAGGGGAGTGTGGTGGGGTGTAGAAGAAGTGAGGGAGAGTAGTGAGAGTATAAACAGTAATGGGAGTAATGGAGAGTAATGAAGATTATTAATGAAGAGTAATGAGAGGAAGCTCTTGATTACTATGAATACAACAAAGCATTAGTCCAGATTGAAGCCCACTAACAACCTTATTAATGCCTTGATGATCGAACTTTTTGTCGTTTCGAATGGCCCACCCTCCAGCCGCATAAACTGGGACGACCCCCTTCTGGACGCGTGCGATGGTGGCGAAGGGTGCAAGTATGATAGGAAGTAATGGATGGATGGAGGAGTGAGCTACAGCAGACAGAGTGAGTATGCACCACGCTCTATTCCACTGCTTATATCGTATCTGCACCACCCATCAAGCTTCCACACTCGCCCCGATCACGGTCGCCTCCAAGAAAGAGGCGCGCGGCACTTTACTTGGAAAAACATCTGCACTGCTGGTTGCGACTGCACCGACTGGACGAGGCGGACTGGCAGCAGAAAGGAGAGTGTACACTATATAGACACACTCCCACGCACGACAGCTCCACGGTCTGCAGCAGTCCGGCCTGCCCGCAGCAATGGCCTACACGCCAGAGTATGGCGGCCACGGCGACCCCAACGCCCAGCACGGGAGATTCGGTGAGGCCTGGTTGGATGTGGAGGCTGTTGTGCTGCACTGCTGACTTGTTCCGTCTGTCCATCCTCGCTCCTCACTTCTCGCTGCCCTCTCGCTGCTCCTGGCCCACTCGCCTTCCCGCCGGCTGCTGGTCCCTGCAAACTCGCGCACCTCAACTGCCGCATCGCATCGCATGCCTTGTGGATGGGATGATTCATACGATGTGATTGACTGCTGGACACTGCATCCATCCACTTCGCAGCCAACTCGTACCTCCCCTCGGACTCGGAGTCTGCCATGACAGACGAGCCCTCCCTCAGCGCGCCCTTCTCCCATCCCCAGGCGGGCAACGCCAACAGCAGCAGCAACCCCCCGTCGATGTATCCACACCACGCAGGCGTACCCCAGCACGGCGGATACTCGTCCTCTGCTCACACGCCCACCGCAGAGATGCACTCGTACATCCTCGACAAGACCGACATCTATCCCGCCTGGAACGAGTTTGGGGGCAGCCCTCTCCCTCTGTCGCGCGAGGAGATTGAAGACATCTTTGACGATGTGCGCTGCGACTCTCTATGCTATTCCATGCTGCGCTCTCCTCCTGACCCGTCGTTTGATCTGCTCCCCAGCTCGGCAACAAGTTTGGTTTTCAGATCGACAACCGTCGCGGCATGTACGACCACCTCATGGTCCAGCTCGACTCGAAGGCTTCCAGATCCTCTCCCACCGCTGCGCTTCTGTCTCTCCACAGCCAATACATAGGAGGACCCGACGCAAACTAGTGCGTCCGCTACTACCCTCTGATGGCTTTCGCGCCCTGCTCTAACTCCCCGTGTTCGCAGCCGCCTCTGGTACTTCAGCAGCCAGCTCAACGTCGACGATGCTATCGGACAGACCCAGAACGCCGCTCTCGGCGGTCTCGCTCGCAAAGCAAAGTCCGGCGCATCAAAATCCATCGAATCCGCTGCAAACAGGTGGAGGCACGCAATGGCAAACATGTCCAACTACGATCGCGTCCGCCAGCTCGCTCTGTATCTCCTTTGCTGGGGAGAGGCGGCTCAGGTCAGATTCGTCCCCGAGTGTCTCTGCTTCATCTTCAAGTGCGCAGACGACTATTACCGCTCGCCAGAGTGCCAGAACAGAGCAGAACCCGTCCCAGAGGGACTCTATCTCCGTTCAGTCATTCGTCCCCTCTATCGCTTCATCAGAGACCAGTCGTACGAGGTCGACAATGGCGTCTTCGTCAAGAAGGAAAAAGACCACGACACTACCATCGGTTACGACGACGTCAACCAGCTCTTCTGGTATCCTGAGGGCATTGCCAAGATTGTTCTGACTGACAAGGTGCGTATCGCCCCATGGTCTCCGTTTGTTTCAATCCAACTGCAGTCTGGATGTTAACTTCCGCCCTGGCCCATTCCTCCCAGACCCGCCTCGTCGACGTGCCTCCCAGCCAGCGTTTCATGAAATTTGACAAGATTGAGTGGAACCGAGTCTTCTCCAAGACTTACTATGAACGACGCTCCTTCCTCCACCTTCTCGTCAACTTCAATCGCATCTGGGTCATGCACGTCTCGATGTATTGGTTCTACACAGCCTTTGTGTAAGCATCTGTTTTACCTCTTGGTCAGATCCGGACTCTGCTAACCCTTGTGTTCTTCAGCGCTACAAACATTTACACTCTTGCTGGGCAGAAAGATTATGCACCCTCAATGCGTTGGGCTACAGTCGGTCTCGGTGGAGCTGCTGCTTCACTCATCATGATCGCCGCTACGCTCGCAGAATGGTCATACATCCCTTCCAACTGGTCAAATAGCTCGCACCTCACAGCGAGGTTGCTCTTCCTCATTGCCATCTTTGGTGCAACACTCGGTCCATACCTTTATATTCAGCACGGCACAACAATACGGTTCACGACAGTTGCCCGTATCCTGGGATACATCGAGTTCGGCATTGCTGTGGTGGCAGTCTTCCTCTATTCCATTGTTCCTTCTGGCCGCATGTTTGGAGATCGCGTGCGAGGCAAGGCAAGAAAATACTTGGCCAACCAGACGTTCACTGCGTCTTACCCTCGCCTTACCCGCACCGAGCGCATAACAAGTCTGGCTCTCTGGATCCTGGTCTTTGGCTGCAAATTTACCGAATCATACTTCTTCTTGACCCTGTCTTTCGAGAATCCGATTCGTGTCATGGTTGGCATGAGAGTTCAAAATTGCAGAGATTCAATCATGGGCAACAGCCTCTGCCAGTATCAACCTGCCTTCACTCTTGCTGCAATGTTCGTTATGGATCTCGTTCTATTTTTCCTCGACACCTTCTTGTGGTATGTCATCTGGAACACAGTCTTCTCAATCGCACGCTCCTTCGCTCTGGGTCTCTCCATCTGGACGCCTTGGAAGGATATCTTCACGCGTCTCCCTAAGCGCATCTATGCCAAGTTATTGGCTACGGCCGACATGGAGATCAAATACAAGCCAAAAGTTCTGGTTTCGCAAGTATGGAATGCGGTCATTATCTCAATGTACAGAGAACATCTGCTCTCCATCGATCACGTGCAGCGTCTTTTGTATCACCAGGTCTCTTCAGAAGCCGATGGGCGCAGGACACTCCGCGCTCCGGTCTTCTTTATATCTCAAGACGATAAGGGACTCAAGCAGGAATTCTTCCCACGTGGATCCGAGGCCGAACGCCGAATCTCCTTCTTTGCACAGTCTTTAACGACCGCAATTCCCGAACCCTTACCGATCGATGCCATGCCAACCTTCACTGTACTGACCCCACACTATTCCGAAAAGATTTTACTCTCCCTTCGTGAGATTATCCGCGAAGAGGATCAGAATACTCGAGTGACTCTGCTAGAATATTTGAAGCAGCTTCACCCGCTGGAGTGGGATAACTTTGTTCGCGATACCAAGATTCTTGCCGAAGAATCGTCTGTCTTCTCCAACTACCCCTTTGCGAACGGTGCAGGTAGCTCTGATGAGAAGGGTGAAACGAAGAGCAAGACAGCCGACGACATTCCCTTCTATACCATCGGTTTCAAGTCAGCTGCTCCTGAATACACTCTACGTACACGAATCTGGGCCTCTCTGCGCGCTCAAACTCTATACCGTACTGTATCTGGCTTCATGAATTACAGCAAGGCAATCAAGCTTCTTTACCGAGTCGAGAATCCAGAGATCGTTCAGCAATTTGGCGGCAATACCGAGAGACTTGAGCGCGAGCTGGAGCGTATGGCCCGTCGCAAATTCCGCTTTGTCATTTCAATGCAGCGATACTCTAAATTCAGCAAAGAAGAGATTGAAAACACGGAATTCCTGTTACGCGCCTATCCTGATCTACAAATAGCGTATTTGGACGAAGAGCGTCCCCGAAAAGAGGGTGGAGAACCACGCATCTACTCTGCCCTCATTGACGGACACTCTGAAATTCTTCCGGATGGTCGCCGACGGCCCAAGTTCAGAATTGAACTGCCAGGTAATCCCATCCTCGGAGACGGAAAGTCCGATAATCAGAACCATGCCATCATTTTCTATCGCGGTGAATACCTTCAACTCATTGATGCTAATCAGGACAATTATCTTGAAGAGTGTCTCAAAATTCGTAATGTCCTTGGCGAGTTTGAAGAGTTCCATATTGGTCAGCAGAACCCCTATGCTGCAAATGCACCCCAAGTCGTCAAACCGCCTGTCGCCATCGTCGGTGCTCGTGAATACATTTTCTCGGAGAACATTGGTATTCTGGGAGATGTTGCAGCTGGTAAAGAGCAAACTTTCGGTACCCTCCTCGCTCGTGCGCTGGCCCAGATCGGTGGCAAGCTGCATTATGGACATCCCGATTTCCTAGCCGGTATCTTCATGACTACTCGTGGAGGTGTTTCTAAAGCCCAGAAAGGTCTCCATCTCAATGAGGATATTTACGCTGGTATGAATGCCTTTGGTCGAGGTGGTCGCATCAAGCATACAGAATACTATCAGTGCGGAAAAGGAAGAGATCTTGGTTTCGGCACCATTCTCAATTTCCAAACCAAGATCGGAACCGGTATGGGTGAACAAATGCTCTCGCGAGAATAGTAAGTAGCGTTCCGGTTGCCAGCGGCTGGTTTTGCGGTAGAATACTGATGTGAGCCTCCTATAGCTACTATCTCGGAACTCAGCTGCCTCTAGACCGCTTCTTGACCTTCTACTACGCACATCCAGGCTTCCATATCAACAACATTCTCATTATAACGGCTGTGCAGTTCTTCATGATCGTGCTTGTTCTCCTCGGCACCATGAACCAGGGACTCTTCATCTGCAGATATACATCAGATGGTCAATTCGTAGGCAATCAGGCCGGATGCTACAATCTGGTGCCCGTATATGACTGGATCAAGCGATGCATCATCTCCATTTTCGTGGTCTTTTTCATATCATTCCTGCCGCTCTTCCTGCAAGAGCTGTGCGAAAGAGGCGTTTTACGCGCTCTCTATCGTCTAGGCAAGCAGTTCTTATCCCTTTCTCCCATCTTTGAGATCTTCAATACTCAGATCCTCACACACTCCATTTTGAGTGATTTGTCTTTTGGCGGCGCAAGGTATATCGCTACCGGGCGAGGCTTTGCAACATCGAGAATATCGTTCGCTATCCTCTACTCCCGATTTGCCGGTCCCAGTATCTACATGGGCATGAGAACATTGGGCATGCTCGTCTACATCACCATGACAATCTGGATTTGGCACATCACCTACTTTTGGTTCACCGTCCGTAAGTCGAGGCTTGCCAATGACACATTGCTTGGTCCTATCACTTATTCTGTTCTGGCTTTGTAGTGGCCCTGTGTGTTGCTCCATTTGTCTTCAATCCCCATCAATTCTCTATGGGTGATTTCCTTGTGGACTATCGAGAGTACCTACGATGGTTGTCCCGAGGCAACACCAAATCACATGCCAATTCTTGGATCGGCTACTGCCGTCTCAGTCGAACACGAATTACTGGCTTCAAGAAGAAGAAGCTTGGTGTACCATCTGAGAAGCTTTCAGTTGACGTGCCGCGGGCTGGATGGAAAACAATCCTTATTTCCGAGCTTTCCGGCCCTCTGCTTCAGGCAGTAATTCTCCTACTAGCCTATACCTTCACAAAATCGCTCTCCGCACGACCTGTCAACTCTCTCCTTCGTTTGGCGATCGTCTCTCTTGGTCCGATTGTCTGGAATGCAATTGTTTTAATCGTGGTCTTCTTCGTGGCTCTCTTCACTGGACCAATGTTGAATTCGTGTACCAAGGTAAGTGTCTTTCGCGCCAAAATAAAGGAGATGCTCAACTCACTGAGACGGCTCCGATAGTTCGGCGCGGTCACCGCTGCGATTGCCCACACCTTGAGTATTGTGGGCTACATCGTCTGCTTTGAATTTCTCTGGTTCCTCGAAGCTTGGTCGACCTCTCATGCAGTTGTCGGAGTCCTTGCTGCCGTCGCCATCCAGCGACTCCTTCTGAAAATTCTCATTGCTTGTTTTATGAGTCGAGAATTCAAGCACGATGAGTCGAATCGGGCCTTCTGGACTGGACGCTGGTACGGCCGCGGACTCGGATCGCATGCCTTCACACAACCGCTGCGAGAGTATGTCGTCAAGATTGTCGAGCTCTCGATGTTTGCAGGCGACTGCATCACCGGCCATCTACTTTTGTACATTCTCTTCATCCCATGCTGCATACCCTACATCGACACCATACATAGCACGGCGTTGTTCTGGCTCTCATCCCGATCACAGAGTACGTTTTGAGCACTTAATTCTCCTCAGCTGTTTCTTTTGCTTACTTTCATCGGCTTTTTCAGTCCGACCGGCAATATTCTCAGCGAGAGCGCGTAAACAAAGACGCATCATAGAGTTCAAGTACGGTCTGGTCTTCTTAATAGGTGCAGTCTTGGCTGCAGCACTCATTGCTCTGCCTGTAAGTTGTGTCGTCAGTCGTTCTCTTGTTGAGATACCTAGAAGCTGATGTTTCGATCTGTGATTTAACTAGATTGTTTTCCACGACAAGCTGGAAATCTACTGCAGTTTCTGCGACTCCATCTAAGGACGTAAGCGATAATATAGACCAGAGACAGGAGAGAATCATTTAGATAGAGACGACATGACACGACTAAGTGAAGATGGACACTCTTGACACGTAGCTTTGATTATCAGCAGTATATTTCACATTCTCTTTCCTCGTGCAATTCATCACCACGGCAATCGTGGATTCATTCGTTCTTGTGCATAGCATTGACAGCTCATTGCATCTTTATTAAGATGCGCTGGTCCCGAGCGCACATCTAGCGCCCAAGACCGACCGCTCCTTCGCTTGATGACCTGCACTGCTATGCCTCCCAGGCTTACTAAATACAGTAAATGTCAGCGGAGACCATTAGTTGGCAAGCCAGTAAGGGACTGAAGCACAGAGTATCAGTCAGTGGTGAAGGAACCTCAAGTGATATGCTCTTTTCGTCTGTTACATTGTACTGGGACTAACTGTAGTGTAAGAGTACATGGATATCATTGTGAGAGTAATTCCGGGCGTTACGCCGCAGCTGAAATCGCCTTGCGCTCTCTGGCCTTGTCGACCAATTTTCGTAATTGCTGCATTGACAGAGCTGTCAGCGCGGAAGAGCCTGCCTACTGCGCAAACATGCCCTTACCTCCAACGACATAAAGATGATAAGACTATTAGGTGCCAGGCGAATCCAGGCAGGGGTCCACCCACGGAAACACCAGGAGATGCCTTCCTTAGCAAAGGAACGCCGGATGATTTGCATGACCTTGAGTAACACATGCGAACATGAGGCAAAGCATCTAAGTCAGGCAGCGTGTGTACATACTGTATCATTTCCTGAAGAATTCATGATCTGATTGAGGGAATATCAGCCTTTGCACCACCTTAGTTTACGTGCACACCGCCTTACTCGGGATTTCACAACATCGAATGGAGCACAACTGGAGGAGAAAAGTCAGGATTGCGGATCAGGTCTTCGACATATCGATTATACCCACACGGTCGTGGCGACAGTTCCAGCCATCAGACCGGCTGTGAAATGAGCGAAGAGATTGTCGGAAAAATATCCACTCCTTAATAGTAGCCCCTTGAATGAGTCATATCTGTTTTTGATCACTTCAGGTGTCGGTTCACTGGGAGATACGAGGCTCGACCGCATGTGTACTCACGATGCGAGTTGGCTGGAATTCATGATGATCGCGCGAGCCACATTAGGTCCTAATCCTCTGAAGAGTGATATTGCACCTTCATCCTGGACTATTCGTTTGACGCCTTGAATGCTAGCGAGCGCAATTCACAGGAAATGAGCAATTGCGAACAGGAGGTAGAGAAGAAAACGAAAGGATACTGACGCGTTTTTATACTTCAATTGTTCAGCGGGGGGTCTATTCACGTCCGAGATCATGCGAACCAGCACGATGTCGGCTGGATTACCGGCCACTGTGATAACAGACGAATATTGGACACCCGTACGTCAGGGATGCCTGACTCGGGAAGCCTTTCTTAGAACCACGTACAGCCGCCGGCTGCACCTGCAGCTGAACCTGCTAGTGCGAGCTGCCACAACGAGAATGGACCTTGGTTATTCTTGCCGAGGATTTCTTTTGTCTTGTCATACACGGCGAATCTCGTCAAAGAGTAGGTTCTAAATGGTCAGATAGATGGATTTTAGCACGGAGTGGTATCGTGTTCCAGTTGTTTGGCGATAGCCTCACAGCTGCCGGAGAAGACTAGCAGAGAGACCAGCATAGGCTCCTCTGGCGATACCTATCACCGGAGTATTTAACGTCAGCATCGTACTCAGCCTGGCATGGCTATAGGCGACTTCGGCATACCGTCTGTTTTGACCGAATCGATGAGGACCTTGAACATAGAGTGATGCTTGCTCGTCTGCATGCGCCTGTTGTCAAAAGAGAGACACGCGTAAGGCTCCCTTTATCGGTTTCCCTCTTCGGATTGTCCGAAGGTAGTTTTTTCTTCTTCGCCGCGAAGGTCTGTAGCCAATCTATGGAACTCACACCTTGCTGACATCGAGGGGATGGGTCGCAACCGCTGCAATGGAAGCTGTGAGCAGGAGCAGCAGTCAGTATCAGCGTCCGTACATATCCGTGTCGTAGGAGCGTGCTGCGAGGCCGCAGGGCATATATTTCTGCAGGTTTCTCTATGCCTGTCGATCACGCTCTTTTGCCCGCTCACCTGCAAGGCCGCCCAGATACCTGCAAATGGCAGCGGCACGCAGCAGTGGAGCACAGAGACAGCGCGTCAGTGTGTGGATGCATCGTTAGTATGGTCAGCGCCCCGCCCACATCGGATACGGCTGCTTCTTGGCGGCTTTGCTCTGCGTGCTTGCCAGCGCGGCGCCAGAAGTCGCTGGGCTCGACGAGCTCATGGCTGCAGACCCGGTCGTGCTGCAGATTCTTCCTCTTCTCTCGGCTGCTCGCTGCTGTCACCGCATCCGGCTGTCTTGGTCTTCTTGTGCGTATACTGCCCTGCGCTCTGCGAAAAGAAAAGCTGCACGAGTATGCAGACAAGGCTTTACGCCGGCGGAGTTTGCCGCATTCAGGGAACCGCTGGAATTTATTGCTTTCTAACAAGAGCGCGGCTTATGGAACATCGGTACTGCTCTACAGGCCCATATTGCCCTCTACGCCCACAAGAAAGCAGAGGTGCAAAGCCCTGGGACTTCTTATCATATGGAAGATACTGCCGAGGTGCACGTGATATAGCTGTCAAGACCGGAAATCCTCCATCTCCCAGGCAGCACAGGCCCTACTTGCTGGTCTCATCGGCGTGATGACTCTCCAATATGCGCCTGGTGAATTGGCCAAACGTCTCCCCATCCGCCCCTATCACCTCATCCACATCTGGCTGGAGGAATACGGCCATCGTTTCGCGAGAGATAACTCCTGCTTGCACGTCCCTCCATGCTGGATCCTGCGCTTTCTTCTCCTCAATTGCAGCAATCATACTAGGCAAAACACTCCCTTCTGTTCCGGCCGCTACGTAATGCGGCGTGGCTTTCAGTTGCTGCCGTGTCAGCAATTGCAGCGCTTCCCCGGTCTGAAACGCCAGACAATCTGCTGGAATGCTGGCTCGTAGCTCCCGACCTGCCCGTGTGCGAATGAACAGGCCAGAAGATGCTGTAGGAGCTGGGACCGCTAGGGGCGTAAGCGCATCCTGGTCTTGAGGATGAAAGAGGTACATCGCCGGACACAGTGCTGTGAGCAGGGAGTGATCCAGATGATCTCCGCACCTACGCAATTCTATTATCAGCGTAATTGCCCCTGGGAACGTAAGAGACGCTGGCGCTGGCAACATGTTCAGTCTACTTACCACGAATCTGCCTTTGTCGACGATTCCTCAGGCTTGTCTCCTTGGAGTTTATTTTTGTCCAAAGTTACAAGCTGTCCTGCCGGAGCATAGTAATGCAATAGACGTGCTTTCGAGCATCTCGAGGATGCTATCATCTTCTCCACAGATGGACTATTGCTGTGTTGATCTACTAATTTGTCGCAAGCCTTCGCCAGCAGGCAGCCGGTCTGTGTCATAAACTGCGCAAGCGCTTTGACATCCTGTTCAAAGTCTGCGCAATCCTCTTGTGACGGCCATACATTGTCCCGAAGGTAGCTTGGGTGCTCTTTCTTTTGGGATGGTGTCACATCAGGTCTGTCGCATAGTGGATTCGCATAATATGATCCTTTCAGAGTGTCTGCAAAGCCTCAAGTATCAGGCATGCGCGATACTTGAACCGAATATCTCCCTTCAGCTCACCTGGAATACCATTCATGATTTCTGAGCAGCGACAGCAATAGTTAGCAAAAGGGCACAATATCAACTTTTCCTGCGGCCCAGCTTGCCTTTGCCGTGGGACCAGCCAAAATTGTAGAAGCTTTCCGGATCGACGTATTTATTCTTGACATCTTCGGATAGACTCGCAAACCTCGCAGATGCTCGCAAAGCCTTTTCGCGCAATTGCGGATAGTGTTCGGGCAGATCTTTGAGGATGATCAAACCCAGGCAATCCAGTCCAGATCCAAAAGCTTTCGTGATATCGTCGTAGAGAGGGCTGAGGTTATCTGCTGTCAGATCCTTGTAGCTGATGACCACGGGCTCAGCGGATTCAGTCATCTTGCTCGAGAGCAGCAGACGTTGGCGAGAAGCAGAGCTATCTGCAAAGCAAGCTGGGATTTTTTGATTAACAGATTGGTCACGTGCTCAAGCTTCCTATTTCACATGCTTGGCATCATACGTATCGTCGTATGACCATGACAAGCGCATTGCAGAATACACTGAAGTGGCACAGCGAAACAGCAACAAGAGAACTCTTTCTTATCGCTATACAGCTATAACCCCATCGATATGCACGTACGGGGTTCAGGAAGATAGAGCCATGATTGGCAAGCCACAATGGATCATATAGCATCTGTCGGCAGACGTCTTTATCTAAGGCGGTTTCAGCTAGCATACAATTACAGAAGTTGCCTGTTGATGTAAAGCTTCGTCGTTCGGGTTTCTTCCTCATAAAGCTGCCCTTCAGGCATGGCCTTATTACGTTTTACAGTGATTCCCCCAGAATGACGCTTCTACCGAGTGGGCTGAGGTGTCATGGGCTTGTATTACCCAGATACTAAGCTCGTATTTTCATATTTACTCCCGTTCGACCGAGGACATTTGCGACCAACGCTGAGCGGTCGCCTGTAATGAAGCCCTTTGCGACAACATACGGGACACGGCCAGGCATAGATGGCTTCCCTCACACACTATCTGACCCAGCAGTGTCAGCTAGCTTGACTTCCCGAACTAGAACTAGACGACTTCATGTGTCCGCAAAGGCGGCATGTCCACCATTGATGTTCCGTTTCTGCACCACACAGGTGACAAATCCTGCAAACTCGTAAAAGTCAGAGGGACGTTCAAAGGAAACTTCTGTTCCTCTCAGTGCGTAGGTCAAGCTCACCAAGTCATCGTCGAGATTTTGACAGGAGCTCTTGGCTTCTCCTTCAAGACTGGAATCCATCCTGTCCTGGTCGCTGGATTTACAGGAAAATCATGTTCCGTGCTACGTCGCTCTGTGCCGCAAACCTCGCACGCAAGACCGAACAGGTTCTCGTTGCTGAAGGTACATGCAGCGCAAATCCAGCTCTGAGGGTTTCTCTTCATTGCTTTGGAAGGTCGACCAGTATCGAGAGTAATGCCCGACGCCTCGGCAGTCGACCTCTTGTTTGGCTCCTGTCGATTGGTGCTGGTCGAAGCTGCAGCTGCAGCAAACACCAATATTTCAATATCAGAGTCATCGCTGTTGTCTGTATCTGCTCCCACACTGTCGTTGCCGCTTGTCATGACGACGCTAGCAATTGCAGTAGGCTTTGATGAGCTGCTTGGGCGCACGAGTGTGGTGTTCTCCTTTTTTGCTTTGTCCATCTCCTCTTCGACAGACACGCCTGACACGTTTGTACCTTGACCACAAGTCTTGTCATCCGAAGCACGTCTTTCGGCGGATTCGGCTGCCATCTGCTTCGGTGTTTTGCCGAGAGTAGACTTGCCGGGTCCCAGTCTGTTTCCGCCAGCTGAGCCCATGATGCTATTGATCTGCTGGCGACGCTGTGCCGCTTGGAGACCTTTCTCGCGGGCGAGATGAGGCGGAAGGTCGCGACTAGACCCAGCTTTTCTTCCGTCACTGAAGAAACCATCTCCGCTGTAGCCGCTTGTACGAAGGACTTCATACTCGTCTTGCAATTTGTCCAGGAACTCGTAGAATTGCTTGTGATGAGGACCGTGAACGTTGTGGGTAAACTCGTGCAGGAGGGTGCCAACGAGGGACTCCTCCAGAGGCAAGAACGAAGACTTGTCATCTGCCGGTCTGAGTCGGATAAAGATCGTTTCACCGCGATTCTGGTTCATGCCCAAAAGGTTTGGATTGCTTGGGAAGAATTCGGTGAGGGTGGGCAAGTACCAGCCGCTAAGCGCCAAGAAGCGTGGGTGAGTAGTCTGACGTTGTAGGAAACTGGGGCCTGCCGCCTTCCGCAGTGCGAGGTTGACTTACTATTTCTTCTGTATCGGCTTGCAGAGACTATGCAGCTTCTGGAGGAGGAGACTGGCCTCGTCCATGCGGGGCATGTCTTTGATGACCTGCATGGAGATGCAACTCTGAGTAATTAGAGCGGTCATCTGGAGGTAAAATCGCACGGTTTACCTTTACTTGGCCCACCTCGCCGGGCAGTCCTCCGCCAGTCTTTGCCCATGGTGACGACGACGAGGATGCAGAGGACATGGCATGGTCTTGAAGCGGCAGCAGCGGTCAGTCAGTGAGTGCTTGGGCGTGGATGTGAACGGTATTCGTCAGTGGGCAGTTAGAGGAAGGTAGAGAGGCAAAGAGGCGTGCACAATGATGGTAAGGTGCATATATGTGTCTAGTTTTGCCACCATGTAGCTATAGTACATGGGTACACCTACCAGAGTATGGTGAGAAGTCGCGCCGGCAAGAGACGGTACGGCGGAGTGGATACGGTGCTGTATACCAGACTGGTTGTACATGAAAGTGCTCGCGCTTGCTTTCAGGCCGTCTGCTGCACCGTCTCATCCGCTCAACAGGCTATCCCATCCACCGGCAACTCGGTCTCTTCTGATTTTGCAGGCACGCAGACACGCAGCACGAAAGCACACCGCAGAAGAGCGTACACAGGGAATCAAACGGATTGGAAGAGTCTGCTAGGTGAGTGCAGATGCTTCGTGCAGCGACTTCGCCCGCATGCTGACGCTTGTCGCTCACTCGGACGATACTCCTGCCATCATGGCCCGACCGACGTGCTGACCACTGACACTGACAACCGCAGCGAGAAACGCAGCTCTGAGCTGGCCACTGTATCCGTATCTGCAAAGTGAAGACCTTCTGTGCCCCGCCATGCAGGCTGCTGCTTCCTGCCTGGCTCGGCGCGCCTTCCCATCTCTGGCTGCCCGATCATCCTCTGCTGCTGCTGCTCTCTCGTGCTGGAAATGTGACACTTCCTCGTCGCGGGCGAGAGGATACAGCACGCGCCCGAATGAGCTGCCAGATGGGTCTGGTGAGTCCCTCTGATTCGACCTAGCCTTCTTCCATCCCCGCGACTGAAATACCTTACTTGCAGCCACAAAAGCTAGAAAAAAGATAACCCTCCGCTCGCTTCAGCACATGTTTCTCACTGGCACTCCTATAAGCATGCTGACTGCTTACGACTATCATAGCGCAAGGTGGGCGGCGGATGGACCAGCAAAACCTCTTCTTATATCCTTCTGACCCAGTCCTTCCTCCATCTGCTTTCGTAGATACCTCGAACAGGCTGGCATTGACGTATGTCTCGTCGGTGACTCTCTGGCGATGGTTGCATGCGGCTATTCTTCCACAAATGAAATTGGGATGGACGAAATGCTTTACCACTGCAGAGCCGTAGCGAGAGGAGCAAAGAGTCCGTTCCTCATTGGCGACATGCCTTTCGGAAGCCATCAAGCCTCAATGGAGATTGGCGTCACCAATGCGATACGCATGCTGAGAGAGGGAGGGATGGAAGCTGTCAAGATTGAAGGTGGAAAAGATGTCTTGCCCTTGGTCTCGCGCCTTGTCGACATTGGCATTCCTGTCATGGGACATATAGGTCTTATGCCGCAAAGACAGGTATGGGTGCGAATGTATCTTATTGTCAAGCTCATGTGCTTATCGTTTTGCTACTATACCGTTTTACTCCTGGATCAGTCCGCTCTCTCCGGCTTCCGGGTGCAAGGGAAAACTGCGGAGTCGGCTCTGCAAATCACAAAGGACGCACTGGCCCTGCAAGAGGCAGGCGCCTTCGCCATTCTCATAGAAGCACTTCCTTCCAGACTCGCACAATCTCTTGTATCCGACTTGCGGATACCTACGATCGGTGATTGATTTGTTACTGCACTCGAATTGTTTCAAAGACTCAGAGCTGATTGGCAAGTCTCCCTTTTGATAGGCATCGGGGCATCTGCTGCCTGTGCTGGTCAGGTCTTAGTTCAAACCGATATGCTTGGCATGTCAGAACGTGTTCCACGGTTCTGCAAAAAGTACGCTGATCTCGCGCAAGATGTTCCTCAAGCTCTGCGCGCTTATCACGATGAGGTCAAGAGTCGGACCTTTCCTGAAGAAAACACGAACACGTATGATATGCCTGAGGAGGAGTGGCGGCGGTTCGAGGAGCTCAAAGAACCTCTGATAGCGCGGTAAGCACAGCACTATTACCCTTCCAAAGATGTAGAATAGCAACAACATAACTTAATATGAAACTGGTATACAAATCACTGATGCAAAGCGACGCGGAGCCGAAGAACCTATCGTCGAACGCCTTTCCTGGAAACAAGCGCTTCTAGGGCTGAGGTATTCGCAATATTAAAGTCCTTTCGCGTAATACCATGAGGACCGTGTAGTCCCTTTCCTTCTAGGGCGCGACCCGATCTAGGTATAGTTGGCCTCTTTGGCTGCCGATCTTCGTCTGCAGAGCTTTCAGACTCGTCGCCTTCAGCGGTTCGTTTACGCTTGTTCTCCGGAGCGAGGCGGGTGCCAGCCGCCTGCTTCTTTTGCTTTGGTACGCCTCCAATGCCTGCGGGTGCTTCTCGTAACCCGAAAGCTTTTGCAAGATGTCCCAAATGCAAGTTTTTGACGTGGAAGATCTCCTTTTCGTTGCTCGGATGTGTGGCATATGCCCTCACGTGACTAGAGAAAGCTTTCCTCGCCATATTGAGGTTCTGCCAGAAGTACAAAACGTCAGATGGTTTAAGCTGGTCTGATGCAAGCTCATGCTCACCGCAGAATCATCTGCTACCCATCTCTCATAGGCCATTTGCACATCGGTAGCGCGCGTCTCATAGTCGCGTGTATCTCGGCCACCGTACCCACTTTTCAGTAGTGAATGTATTGTCTTTTCATGCAGTCGTTTCTCGACGGCCCCAGCCTCGTCCTGCTTCATCTCCTTTTCTGCCCAGTCAACCCAACCAGCTTCCGAGGGAAGTAAGAATACCCACGATTGTCCACTCGCTCCGGCTCGAGCAGTGCGTCCAACTCGATGGACATACTCAGTGACCCCTCCCTATATAACAAGAGTCAGTCCGGCATATTCAATTGTGTAAAATGCTGTCTCGCGCACCTCGGTCGGAAGATCGTATTGTATGACACAATTTACATCAGGCACGTCTAGGCCTCTCGCAGCAACGCTGGTACAGAACAGGATAGCTGGACCATCTTTTGCACCAGAGAACCCTTTTAGACTTGCTAAACGCGTTTGGAGATCAAGACTACCATGAAGGCGATAGACCGAAGTTCCGGGTAGTATAACAGATCGAGTACGGATTGTATTCTCGTCCAATGTTTCCTTCTTCTTTTTCTTCGCTTTTGTGACCGACTCGTTTTCATCCTCACGGCCCATCTTAAGGTTTGCCATAGCGTACCAATGTAGATCAACCGAGTCCGTACACGACAAGAAAACGAGAATCTTCTGCGGAGGGGCCGACGTGCTTGCACCAGATAAAACAAGCTGCCGTAAAAGGGCGACTAATGCCACAAAGCGTAACTTGGGTTCCACGATGGCATACATTTGCGACAACTGGGTCGGAGGGGCATAGTGCCTCCAGGAAGAACCATCTGCCGCGGTTTTATCTGTCTTTGGAGACGCGTTACTGTTGTCACCTTTTATGAGTAGTGGTTCCTTCAATGCCACACCGGCCAATTTCTCGACATTCTCCTGAATAGTCGCAGAGCAGAGCAGCGTGCGCCGCTGATCTAGCTCGATATATTTTCTTCTTTGACCTCCAAGTCTGCTTCTTACGTCGCCATTGTTCAAGGCGCGTGCCAAAGCAGCCTTTCGCTTATCTAAGCGAGAAGAAAGAAGGTTCATTATTGAAGTGATTTGCGGCTCAAAACCCATATCCATAAGCCTGTCCGCTTCGTCCAAGACCAGCCAACGTAAATTGAGATGTGGATTCAGTGTTGTCTCTTGCGACAGTGTCAGAGGGGCGTTCCGGCGATGCGAGCGTGAAACGCCCTTGCCTTCGAAGTCTTCATCGGACGAAATCTCATCCTCGCCAACGACCGGTATTGCTGTATGTAGGCTGTCTTCGATTGCAAACTCGTCGTCTGAATCCAAGGCTTCCTCGTGAGGTTTGCGAGACGAAGGGTCTTTCGGTTTCCGAACAACCTCTCCTGCTAATCGGAAAGCTTTCGTAGTTTCTAGGTGATCCAGGAGGCGGCCAGGCTGGGCACAAGAAGCGTGTCTCTCAGTTTAACAGGACTGCTTACCACTGACAGACATACTCACAGTGGCGATCAGGAGCGGGATGCCCTTCCTTAGTCGCGCCTTTTCGTGTTGACGATGAGCACCACCTGTCAGAAGGCCCGGAGTGATCCAACGATGACTCGCGGACTCGCCGTCGGAAGAGAACGAAAGAAGACGACAAGCTACCTCGAATATCTGATTGGCGAGCTCTCGAGTAGGGACAAGGATGATGGCCATTGTGCCTATGCTGCGGTCGATAGGCTTGCCTGAACGAGAGCTGGAGGCTGATATTCTGAGCAGGTCTTCGATGATGGGAATCAGGTAGGACAGAGTCTTTCCTGACCCGGTCTGCGCCTGCAGAATAGCATCTTTCTGGCGGGTCTCGGTATTGCACAAGAAGGGTACGGCGAGCTTCTGGATAGTCGTTGGATGGGCCAAGCCCATCTTTCCTTTCAAATGGGCGACGATGCTCTCTCGTATAGGCATATTCGAGAAGTCGTCAGCGAGAGAAGGTGCATTCGAGGCGTCCAGAACTTTTGCAGGCGTCGCTTCGCTGTCCTCTTCTTCCTGGTCTTCGGTGGCGACTGCCTCTGGACGGCTGCGGCTGCCACGGGGCAGCTTGGGAAAGAGGCTGCTGATGACCTGCGGTCTTCCAGACGGCTGAACCTTGGCTGTAGCGTCTTGTTCGGCGGCCAGCGGAGTCGACGCATCTGCTGCTTGCTGCTGGGGCCGGCCATGTCCAGCAGTTGTTCTTCCTGTAGACGTCGCCTTTCCAGCTGAGCGCGGCAAGGATGCAGCAGGCGCGGCTTGCGTGCGACTTGCACTGGCCGTCTGCGACGTTGATGCTACTGGCTGGGCAGCGTGCGGTCTGCTGCTCTGCTTCTGCTTCTGCTGCTGCTGTCGCCGCCGTGCGCCTGCTGCACCTGCAGGTTTTGCCTTGCGCCCGCCTCGAGGTGCCGCATCGTCTGTCGCAAAGTTCAGCGAGAGGTCCATCGCTGCTCTGCCTTTCCAGCTGACTGCACGCAGGCGAGACTGTCCACTTCGACCTGGTGATTGTGAGATGCGAGACAGGCCGTGAAGATTTCGAGGTGAAAAGTGCAAGATCAGGTCACGTGCAAGAATGGGATCCGGAGACGTCTCCCTGATACTGCGACAAGAAGAAGCAAGAGATATGAGACTGCTTTTGCACAAGTATGGCCCCAGTATGTACAGTTGCCTCAAAGACACCTTTAATCTGACTATGTACAGCCGGCACGTCTTCTTCCCAGTCACCAACCATGCGTTCGGCAAGCCTTGATAAAACCCTGAGGCCTGTAAGAGGAACAAAGTACGTTAGATTGCGTTCACGCACTGTGCTGCCCCGTTACACTCACGATATTAGCTCCATATCTGCTCCCATGCCCATGATGAAAACCAAAACAAAGCGCTGAAAGAGGAGGAGGTTTTCCGCATCTACCTCAATCAGTATGTTGCAAACCTCTCCAGTTGTCGTCTTGATGATGATGAATGCATCACTGCATTCGGGATCTGGAAGCTGAAGTGTATTATGGAAAAGGCATGAGCTGTCGCATCAAAATGATCTGCATGCTCAAAGACCAACCTGTAATGCCGAAACTGCATCGAAAGGTAAGTTCAGGACTACTTTCGATTCAGCTTGCCACTCCAGAACAAGCTGAGATGATGCAAGCTTGGGTTTCATGATCAACTTAGAACCCTTTCGATTCGGTGAAGTGAGATCCATTGGCCCGAGGACCAACCGTTGCACATAGACAGTCGTCGACTCTTCATCTTCATCTTCATTATCAATCTCGTCAACATGCCTCTTGTCCATTTGAGGCAACTCTGCTGGCACGAAATCCTTCAGGGAAGAAAGGGATGTTCTTTGCTTCACGATGGTCCTCGCGCCGGTGTTGTTACGTCGAGCAGCCATGGCAGCTGCTGCAAATGTTCCGCTTTGTTGGCTTGCAGATCGACTAGACGGCATGGGCCGGAGTTGCGGACGGGTAGCGACCGGCACAATAGGCTTAGGCGCCTCCCCTGCAGTATCGCACACGCCTTGTCAGCTAAATACAACGCGACTACAAGAGGCCACGAAAGAATCATACTTGACGCTTCACCGCCCGTAGCCACTACCTTACTCAACGGTACAGATTTGGAGGACTCCGTCAAGCCTGCATGCGAATAGGCTTCTTTTGAATCAGGTTTTCTGGCAGCTTGACGGCCAGCAGGGATTTGCATAGTCGGAGGAGCGTCGGCGTCTTCTGGAACAGCGTCTTGAGGAACCAAGGCTCTAGAAGGAGCAGCTCTATGTCCTAATCTGACGGTGGCCACTTTTGAAAACCGCCTCGACGAAAACGGAGATTCTGGTATATCGGCAGGCAGTGGACGTGCATGTTCATGCTCTGCTTCCCTCATACTTAACTTGCTGTTCCTTGTTCTGCGCTGCCCTGCTAGCGGAACTCCCGGAGAAACTTTTCCTGAATCGATAGCTTTGTTGGCACCTGTACTTGTAAATAGAGGGGGAGGACGGTTTGCTGCCCTATCATTACGCTCTCTCTCTTTCGGACCGTTCTCATTTTTTGAAACACCTGATTTCGCCTGATCGTTCCTCTTCAGATGCAACGGCTTAAGACCCAGCTTTCGACGGCTCCTTTCGTCAAGGGCGTCAACTGGTCTAGCCCACCAAGGCGGATTCTGAGAACCTTGTGAAGCGTCAAAGGGGACGCTGCTCTCGGAGATGCCATCGTCCAAAACCAGTGCGCCAGGACCCCAAGATTCGGGATCCTCAGCAGTGAACATGGGATCCGCAGCCTCACGTAGTGTAGGTGGCTGATCCTGCAGGAGCGTCTCTATCTCCGCTGTAATTTTGTTAGTGGCCTGCTTCAGTGAAGGTTTGGATCTACTGTGAGTGTGTTTGTGCGTTTGCATGTCGTGTTTTGACGGCCTTCTTGGCAGCTCTCGAATCATTGGCTGAATAGCTTCCTTCAGTTTAATTTCTGGCAAGACGTGGTTTTGGCTCTTCTCGACTACCGTCTGTGAAGTCTCGTGGTTCAATAGCGAAGAAGGTAGTGCAGGCGGCTTTATAGCGGATCCTGCTCGCTTGAACCAATTCCATGCCTTGCCCGCATTGTTGGGTGTCGCAGAGCTCGCTTGACTTTCAGTCAGTGAGGCAGGCAGGAGGCTAGCCTCTGCAGCATAGCCATTGACCAACGAATTCATAGCAGTTTCTGACAACATCTCTTCGGAACTCGCTGCAGGGCCTGCGGGAGACTTTGTATGCGGTGCTTGATCCAAGCGTGCACGGTGAACGGAAGCGCTAGTGTCCGGCGTGCCGGTAGCATGCCTTTGCCAATCCGATATGGATTCTATCTTCGATGCTATCTTGGATTCCGTAGTCTTGGAACCCTCTCCGCCTACAAGGCCAAATAAGTGTGGAAATCTGGAGGGTGCTGCAGGTTGTGTAGCTGCTTCGGGTTTCGGAGATTCCTGAATCAAGCCTGCCAATGGTAAAGCTGGCCATCGGGGTCGCTCTACGAGACATGTAAGATGAACCGTACTATAGAAGCGTTTGAATTATCTTACATACCTGCACCATCATCTTCCTCCCTCAGGTGGACATGTATGGGTACTGTATCGCGTATGAAAGCAAATGCTGATTTACTGATCTCCACCTCTTGTCCTTGAGCGCCTACATATGAAGTCAAGTCTGCGTAGAATGTGAATTCAAGACCATAAGCAATCGGAAAAAGGTGCTACTCGTCTTGCAATAGATCACAATACCCTACAGATTTGGTTAAGTCCCGCCGGAATGTCGAACTCGCTGATGGCATCCTTGATTGCGTCCTGCATCGATTCTTCGGTAGTCAGCTTGTTAGCACTATTTCAAACTTGATCCACATATTGAAACTTGACATACATCTCTACTGAGGGCGCGCTTGACGAGGATGCCTTTGCCTTTGTAGACGAGGATAGACGTCCTTGCAGTAGCATATGGGGCACATTCATTGACAGACATGCTATCCCTATCACTCTCACGTCGGGCGGCAGAGACACGCTTGGTTGAAGGATGAACGGTGGAACAGGGTGTGCAGGTATGGCAGCGGTAAAGGTGTACGCAGCTCGTTGTACTGCCATGAGAGACCAACCGCGGCGTGTTCTGATGTACAAGTTGAGGAAAGGTACGCTTCCAGAGCTGCAGCTACATGCCACCTGCTTGGCAGACCTCAGAGCATGGTCGGGATGGCCCTGTTGATTGGAGACCAATGGTCTGCTTGTCGGCCGGTGCAGTTTGGTGTCCGTAAACCTGTCAGCTTGCAGCAGGACTGGTGGGTTCTACCAAATTCGAAAGGCTAGTTTGTCAGTCCGTCAGATATACAATTTTACACAGCATGAGCTGTGCAGGTGCTGCTGTAGTCTGCCTTTGAGGGCGGACTTTGGTGCAGATCCAGCTCAAGGCTCCCTTGAGTCGAAAGTCGGCGTACAGGCGCTGTGCCGTGTATCTTGAGTTTATAGCAGAGTGTGAAGTACCGCAGAGTTTAGTCAACTACAGGCTCATGCAGCTCCACCTACGCTACGCTACGCTGGCCTGCTCTGCGTTGCTGTGCTGGGAGCGCTTGCGACACGGCCGTTCTTTCTTGCCAGTGTGAGGACATTGAGGCGGGCATCCAGGCATTCAGAGCGCAGGCAGCAGCGGTCCAGTCTCTGCTTGTGCTGTACAGCGTGAACATGTTCAGCATCTTGCCTGCCTGCCTGCCGTGTCCTCCTTTACGGCGCAGAAGCAAGAGCAGCTCATTCGGGACGTCCCGAAGGTCCAGCAGAGCCGGACGGGCGCTTGGACGTGGGACAAATCAAGCAAAAGGCACCGCGGCGAGCAGGTGCAGCATACAGTAGTCAATCTTCGTGACTGAGTTTTACGGACAGTACAACAGCGAACTGAGCAAAAGAAGACGGAATGCAGGTAGTTCTACAGGATGATGAGGATGCTGTGCAGTCTTCGGGGCGCAAGTGTGTCTTCCCAAGCCCAGGAAGATGGCACGCCGATGCTATAAACCACAGCACTGCGTTGTGCCCTCGATGATACAGTGATAAAGAGGCTGCGAAAAAGCTTTGTGGAAAAGCACAGTGATGCTTTGACCAGAAAAGAGAAAATAGTTTGTTCGTTCGTGTGTTCGTCAATGACATGAGCAGAGAGGCTAGGCCAGCAGATTCGTACTGAGTGGTTGACTTGCTGTCTACTGTGCTCTCGTTTCGTCTGCCTCTTCCGCAGCTCCTTTCATAGCCAGACTCTTTTCTCTCGCTGACCGGTCGAGTTCAGCGAGCATCTGTTCGGCCTTGACTTTTTGCAGCTGCCAGTACCGTGCAGCCCATGTGCTTGAGAATGGCTTGTAGCTAGAGGAAGACGAGGGAGATGTGCCCAGAGTACTGCTAGAGGTAGAATTGGCAGACAGTGTCGAGGCAACGTCTGACTCTTCTCCCTCGGTCGACCAGCGCTGGATGGCTCTCTCGCCGTATCTTTCGGCGAGGGCTTTGACTAGCTGGGCGGCGTGCATCTTCTCTTCTTCGAGGGCAGACGCAGAGTACTGTTGCTGTTGCTTGGAGGTGCTTGTGGAGGGTGCCATGGCTGACACGGGAGTGGCCATCGAGAGAACGGACATTGCTGTGCGGGGGCGGGGAAGAGCAGAGATGAGCGCTTTGGCAGGGACGATGACTGCCATGCAATGCAGGGGTGCTCTTGCAGTAGTGCTGCTGTCTGTAGAGCATCTTGAATCAGGTTTTGACGGACTGCAGGTCACGTGACAGCGGACTCACCGGCGGGGAGAGATGATCAGATAAGGAGGACGAGGAGGAGGGCACGATGAAGGTGATTCAGGCCAGTCGAGTGAGAAAGCAGAGCAGACTTCAAATCCCAAGCAACACGTCGGCTGGAGCAGAGGAGAGCAGCAGCGCGCAGAAATGCCGCTGCTTTTATTCTCCCATTCCGACGTCGGAGAGCTGTCCGGTACGGATGGGCTGGATGCGCCACAGACTCGCAGATCGGCCACGCATGGCATGGCAGTCGTCAGTTGGACAGCTCTGCTTATCAGTCGCTTATCAGATCAGTCTGGCCGGTGCGTGGTTGTCTGATGCGAAGGCCGTGTAGTGATATATGCCATGGAATGGGAAAAACTTGTACTGTACCCATGTTAAGGGCGCACACAAAGACGGTGGGAGACTGCCACTACGACTACAGTCCTACAGCTACCATTGCTATGCAATTCCTACCGCAGGAGATCTCCTTCCAGAGGCTCGAGAGGCTCGAGAAAGGCCTAGGAAAACTCCCTGATTCAGCGAAGCCCTCGCAGGAACCCTTTACAAGGTCCATCCTCTCACAGTCGCCGACCTATGCAGCTCCGAGAGAACCATCTGCTTTGATGACCAACCCCGCAATGCCTGTCTCCAGTCCAGATCCTCCCTTTTCGCTAGCCATCCCATTGGCCTTTACCGCTCCCTCCAGTCCATTAGCATCACCTCCATCTCCAACAGGCGGGCTGATGGCTTCTCTACTCGTCACAAACGATTCCGCGCTATTCTCACGTGGTCTTCCAATACCTTCATCACCGTTGACGCCCAAGTGCTCCGTCTTTGCCACCACATCTTGGTTTCTCTCTAGCGAATGCTGCTCGTCCTGCACTCCTTTGATGCCTGCTGCAGTGGATGCCGCTTCATCCACTGAGCTGCTATACTTGGATGTCGCTGCACTTTGAGACAGTGCGGGAGTCAAAGCTGGAGTCGATCCACTTTCAGATGCTCCCTGAGCCGAATGGTCGACGGCAGGATGACCCCCAACGGCCTTCGCAGTGACATCCTTTTCGCGCTCAGCCTCACCCGAGGTACGTTCGTTGTCCATGCCACCTTTAATTATAAACTCGGACAAGCCACATCTGTTCCCGCCAAATTGTCGCCATCGAGCCAGATTCTCCTCTCTGCGCTTTTTTGCCATTTCATGAATGAAGGGAAAATATTTGTCGTGCTTGTATTCAAAATTGAAATCACCTCCAAAAGCATGCTTGTCGAGCTGGGATGGTGGAACGAGCGTTCGGCAGTCTGGGTTGAATCTGATCTTGTCCTTGGTGACTGGGTCCACAAAAGGAGAGACGAGACGGTAGAAGCCGTAGAAGATCGTCGGGATACGGCTGTCATGCAGGTATGGAGAATACGAATGCAGCGATATCAGCCAATTACATCCTATGAAGAATCTCAAGCGCAAAGAAATCTCACTTACATGCACAAAGCACGGCCAAGTCGTTCGCAGTAGTAGGTCTGCAGAATCGACAGGACTTTTCGAGCCTGTCCAAGCGAAGTAGGCTGTCCGCCTCCGCCTTTTTCTCCAGTGCCAAAGTCAATGAGCTAGTGAAACAACGTGCACGAGCGTAAGCGGATACTTGTTAGTGATGCCAGACGACAGAATGATGGTATGTCGGGCTGGAGAAAAGACTCACCAGACACAGATTCTCGATTTCCGGGCCCATCATATCCACTGTGCGCTCGAGACACCAGACTACGAACTGGATCTGTCTGTCAAGAGTGTTTGTCTGCGGTGTTGGAAGGTCAGCGAAGAAAGAGTGAGAGATCATATTAGTCAGCACTCACATTCTGTCTATATGGGAACATGTATAGGCACGGCCGTCTTTGCAAATCCCACTACATCAAGGCAAAGATGCCGAGTGAACGGTGGCGAATCGCATACAAGGATGGGAAGAGGTTTCTATCAGCCTTGATACTCTCGAGTACGTCAGACAGTGCGTAAGATGTGGAGTACACACCCCCATGATGACTTCCTTGCCCGTTCTGCCCTCCTCTTCGACCATGTCTGGATTCTCGTTGATCTTCTCGACTTCGAATTCGCGCCGCCATACGACTGTCTCTTCTGTCCTGCTGAATGCAGCCGACAGATCCCATTTGACTGCGCGTAGAAATCTTTGACATTCTGTTGCGGCATACAGCGGTGTCGTGTATAAACATGCATATATGCAAGAAAATCACGTCAGAGTTCTAGATCTAGCACGGAGGCTGCTCCAAGATGTCAAGCAGGCCGAGCACGCACGTTCATTCGATAGGAAGCACTTCTCAGTGTCGCTCAGAGGGAGCATGACTTCATCTTTCGCCCCAGAGGAGAGAGGGATTCCGCTCCAAAGCTCTGGCTTTGCACCATGGCGCTTGACGCGGGCTTTTTGGGCGGCTTTGACGTCCTTGACGGTGGATGGCAGTGCAAACTCGGGGCCATTGAGATGTGCTATGAGGGCAGAGAGCTTTGCGAACTGGTCGTGTGTCAGTTCAGGTCTTCTGGGCGGATTCACCGAGTCGTGTGCCGGCGCAGTGGGAGGCGTGTAAGCGATGCTCGCCATGGCTGGGTGGTGGGCCGGTTGGTGACTCTTGACGGCGAGAACAGGCGTGTATGGTTCTTGTGTGCTGTGTGCTCCAGTTGAACGGATGCGAAAGAGCTTTCTCACTCCATCATCGATTCTCTCAGCAGCTGCCAGTCAGCGCGGACATGCGAGGCTAAGTCCGGAGAGCTGGATGGGAAGCTTCAAGGGCGCAGAGTGTCTGGTGCGATGCAGTGCACCTGCTAATGGCTGCTTGTCTGCAGAGCTTCCCACTGTGCGCGCTCTCAGCTGCATCTTCCACATCCATCCATCCACTGCTGCAATCCATCACGTGCAGGAGGGTGTCGCTGCTATTCTCTGCTCTGCACCAGCAGCATCCCAGAATATCGGATATCACTGACGATGGACGCGACGCAGTAGTCGTGCTCTGGACACAGCGTGCGGTATGGCAGACGCGGCCAGCGAAATCCAGCTGGCTGGACAGGGCAATCCTGGCAGCGCGCGGCAGCAAGAGGCGGTCATGGAGGAGCACCGCGACGCAGGACACCACCAGGCGCATCATCAGTATGGCCACTCGCAGGACATGGTATGCATGCCTTGATATGTGCAGTCCTGGTTACGCTTCCGGCTGACAGTCCTGCCTGTCCTCGCAGCAGTACGGCGGACCACAGCAGCAACAGCAGCAGTACTATCAGCAGCAGCAACACAACAACCACCAGCAATACTACAACGACCACGACGACGACAACAGCATAGTGTATGCGCCCGCTAACCATCCCCAGCACCTCGCCCACAGCGACGGACAGCAGCAGCTCCTCAATGGACGCGCCTTGCAGCAGCACAATCCGCACCACAACGACGAAGATGAAGAAGACGAGGACGAGGACGAGGTCGACGATATGGACGACGACCCCGACGAGTCATCCGAGCTGGAGCTTCCCGAAGCTGAAGAGGACATCGACTACGACGTCGTATACGCCCTCCACACCTTCCTAGCCACCGTCGAGGGCCAGGCGAGCGTCGTTAAAGGGGACCAGCTGACCTTGCTCGACGATTCTAACTCGTACTGGTGGCTGGTACGCGTTCTCAAGACACAGCTCGTCGGATACATCCCTGCAGAGAACATCGAAACGCCAGAGGAGCGTCTCGCGCGCTTCTACAAGAAGCAGAACCTGAATGTGGGTGATAGAAACGCGCTCTTGTACTCATACGGCTTTGCTGACGAGCTTATCCTCGACGACAACCATCAACAGCAAGCTCGTGCTAGGGAATCAGACATTGCCCACGGTGCTGCCTCGGCCCGTCGAGCTCGCGCGCACTTCGCTCAACCCCATCACCCCACCAACAGGATGCTCCAAGAAGCCATGCGCCGTCCAAAGATGCAACTCAATCCTGAATTGCCGGGAGGCGGGCGATTTGTGGATTTCGGACCCCCCACCTTCCAAGAGTTCGAGGGGTATCCATACACTGACGAAGAGTCTGACGGAAGCATGGAAGACGATGCAGGAGAAGGCGGCGATTTCGATGACGAAGAGGAGGAAGGAAGCGACGGGAGCTTCGAAGGCGGCAGCTTTGAGGACGATGAACATGCTCATGCTCGTGCTCATGGCCATATTCAGCATCAAGACGCCCACTCTGAAGCTGGATTTGGGGCACGTGACAGTGACCGGGAACAGCACAACATGGTCGACCAAACGCAACGCTACTACAATCAAGAGACCCAGGCCTCTGCTAATGTCACAGACGGCTTCGACGACAGTGATGCACAAGCGCTCGCCGGGGGCTACCATCAAAACCAAGACCTCAGAACCAATGCTTCTGTTCTGCAGCCTGCAAATCGCGCCACACAAGCGAAAGCCCAGGCTGCCCTGGGCGTTGCGAATGGAGGAAGGCCTGCATATTTTGCTCAAGGTCAAGATGTAGCCGACCAGTATGCCTCAGCGCAGAGCTCAAGCCGCAATCCGTCTGTGGACGAACGGCTCCGGGTGGAGCAGGAGAGAGCGCACAGCATCAAGGCTCGTCATGCTCCAGAAAGCAATGACACGTACTCGGGTGGCTCAGCGATTAGCAGAGAAAGAACGCCGCCTGGGGCCAATCTCAGCAATGCTGCGTCGCGTTTGAAAGCCTTTACTGAACAGGCAGGCTCCTCCAGCCCGACCGCATCGCAAGAAAGCGAGACCAGAAAAATATCGCTTACGCCCCGCATTGCTCGAGAAGACTCTACAGACTCCAATTTGTCGGAAGCCAGTGGAGGAGCAGGCTCCGCGAGCACGGCTCATGTGCAAGCTCAACAGCACAAAGCATCCCAAAGAAATTTGTCCAATGCAAGTTCGGCCAATGCCGATATCAGTAACGTATCGTCAACGTTCACCGGCGGGACACATGGTCGGACGACGCCCACTAGCTTGAATGAGGCTGAAGACCGCTCACACTTCCGCCGCGGTTCAGCCGGTTCAGCCGCTTCCTCTGTTAACTCTGCTTTCTCGAATTCCAGCGCACAGAAGCGCGGCGGCTCGCCAAATGACTCTTCGTTAGCATCTGGCAATTCTTCGAAGAAGAAAAAGTCGGGTGGTATTCTTGGTGGTTTGTTCAGTCGCAGTAAGAAGGACAAGAAAGAGGACAAGGACAAGAAGAATGGACATCGCAAAAACTCGGAATCGACATCGGATGAAGAGAGAGGTTCTTCAACAAGCTCTCCAGCGCCAGACTCGCCTGAGCAGGAGAAAGGCAGGTCCAGTCCTGCTGGTGGTGTTGTCACGCAGCAGCTACAGCAACGACGGGCGCAGCAGCAAGCCAAAGAGGAAATGTTTGGTGCTGAGGCCGCACGTCGTCAACAGCAGGTAGAGGCTCAAAATGTCATGTACCAAGCATATGGTATACACCCTCGGGGACCGGGCGATACCACCAATGCTTCCACATTCTCCGCTACCGTCACGCCGCCAACCGATGCGGCCTTTGCCGGTGCCTCGGCCGACCAGCTACCCAGGCGTCAAGGCGTGGCTCCGGGCGACATGGCCATTTCTCCAAGTCAATCATCGCTGCAGAGCAATATATCCGGCGGACATACTTCGACTGGTCGGCAGCTACGCCCAGGCAGCCTTATCGGTTCCCCGCACATGGCAAACTCGGGAGGCTCTGGCGAGGTCCCAATCTTAAACGTTCTGCGGGTATTTGCTGGAGATAACATCGTCGCCGATGCGACCTTCAAGACGGTCCTTCTCAATGAAAGTACCAGCACTGAAGAGCTTGTCAAGCAGGCCCTGCAGCGTTTCCGCCTTGACCCACCCATCCCCAAAAATGAAGGGACTTCCTCGATGGACGCTATTATGCAAGAGTACTACTTGACAGCGAAGGAAATGGACGGCGAAGAAACTCGCTTCATGCCAGGACAAAGGCCTCTGAAATTATTCGAAAGTCTCAGCCAGGCAACAGGCTTTTTGAAGCCGGGTCAAGCGTTCCCCTCCGTTAAGCGATCAAGTGTCGGCTCAATAAGCTCCATCTCGTCGACTTTATCTATGAATCCAGCAATAGAAAAGCTACGGATGTCTGATTTCTCGGATGATTCCCATGTGAAACTCTTCATCAACAAGCGATCACCGGACTCTACTGTGACTAGCAAACGCTCGAGCGATAGCTCGTCCACCGGCACTATTACAGGAAGACGGATTAGCGACGATTTACATTTGGACGCCAATCGTTTGTCAGGCATGTCCATCGGTGACAAAATGCAAAGTGGACAGAGTACGCCACCGCTCACCCGCTTTGCGGTGAAGATCATAATACATCCTTCCGATCTTCCAGACAGTATGGCTTTCGACCCTTTTACAAATTCTCTAATCGCCAAATCTGCCTTACAAGATCGGGAGAACCAGGCATTACGCTCACCCAGCATGTCCTCCATGAGTATACCGAGGGACTATAGAGAAAAGGTACTCTTCTTCCCTCGCAATGCCAACGTCTCGGAAATGTTGGAAACTGCTCTCGACCGCTTCGGCATTGTGGAAGGTGTCGTTGATGGGGGAGACGATGTTGATAGCAAGATCCTCAAGAGGCGCAGCATGTCCCGTATCCGTTACAGCTTAGCAATGATACGCACAAGCGATCTGGACCAAGGTGCGTATCCGGACTGGCTTGCTTCTTCAATGCTTAACTGACCTTGTTCGTTTGCAGAAATGCTCTTGAACCCGTCCAGCAAGGTTCTTGACGCATATGAAGAATTACCAGCTTTCAAACCATACGAGAAGAGCAGCAAAGAGTTCAGACGTCGGTCTATGGAGACGCCCTACAATATTCCTTCTTCAGCTGATCTGCAAGCGAGTGACCCGATCTTCGTGATCAGAAAAGCGAAGAGACCTTCTGCGGTCAGCTTCAACAGCTCTGGGCTGCCTCGAGATGAATCTGTCTCAAGTATCACCTCAACGGAGCGCTCGGCATCGCGTGCCTCGGAAAGCACATCAATCTATGCGACTCCCAGTGGAGAAATACCACCATCGCTGGAGCGAGCGATGTCACCTCAGCAGGCCAAGCAGGAGATTATCGCCGCGCAGAGAGCAGCTTCGAGAGCAAATCAGAGGGCAATGCTTTCTGCACATAAGAATGAAAAGGAAGGGGTAGATGTCATCCTGGCAGACAAATCCCTAATTCGAAGTTCCCGGGATGGCAGTAACATGCGCTACTCTTACGTTGCTGCGGATGGTGCCAGCGAAGTGGACATCAGCGAGATAGTAGAAAATGAATGGCGTAGCGAATCACGTCAGAGTAATCATGCAACAAGTTCTGCACAGACTGCTGCGCGCGATTCACCATCTGCCATGTCACATTTGACGGCCGAATCTTACACGTCAGCTCTGGCTTCGCCCCTTACCCCGTCAGCACACCTCCCAGGTCATTACAACGCTCGGCCTATGGACTCGGAAGGCGATCTCGACGCAGAAGAGCGCATGGCCATTGACCGCGTAGCCAGCGCACCTCTCAGCTATGATCAACCGAAAGATTACCTCGAACAAGCTTTAGGCTCACTCCATGGTGAAACCAACGCTAGCCAGCCCAGCGGTAGCTCGAAGGCAGATGACAGTATCGACCAGAAACTTGAGAGGGTGCTCAGCAAAGTACGAAAAGGTGCCGCAATTGCAGGTCCAGCGGGGATAGCGTCTGCTTTGCGCAACCGCCAGCAGCAACATTCGTTGTCACCAGGAGAAATAGTCTCGACAAGTAGCCAGTCGCCGCCTCCTGTCGAGAGCGGCCGGTCCACACCAGTCGTATCTGCAAGAGCAGGCTCATCGACATCACCAACGGACCGGGGTCCGGCATATGTGTCACAAATAATGCGAGCTCGGTCCGGAAGCGCTGCAAGCCACATGAGTAATGGCAGAGCATCGCCTGGTGCACAGCTGCTCGAGAGGATATCTTCAACGTCCGCGCGGTCAACTCCACAACCCGAAGCTCCGCCTTCGTCGGGTTCCTCGACTCCTCGCCGAGCGCCCAGTAAAGGACATATAAAGCAGCCTTCTTTGGCTTCCATTGCTTCGGATGCTTCATCTTTTAGGAGTGGCAGTCCCTCTACCCCAGCCACAGCTTCGGCTAGTCATAACACTTCCACTCCAATGTCCTCGACACGTAACGACTCCTCCACTTCTCACCGCTTTGCGATTCCTTATCGCGACGATTTTGGTCTCGACTTTCTCATGCAGTTGGTGGCTTTGGAAAGCGGACCGTGGCAGTCTCAACAGGTTGCTGCGCCCTCTGTCGCTGCAATCCTAACCGACGAGTCGGAGTTTCCACAGCTGACACCCGCACTAGGAAATATTTACGAGCCAGCTAGAAAGCGGCTCGACGAGCTTGACGAGGTGAGTCCTGTTTCAGAGCATGTTTAACGGAGCTAACGCATCCCGTCGATAGCGCCTTGACCAGCTGCTACTTCAAGCAACGCACGCCAACTAGACACTTGAGCGCCGCGATGTATATTTCCGCACCCACTCTCGATGTAATCTGTATGGTCATGCAGACAATGTACGGTACCCCGTGATACCCATACAAGAAGCTTTGGATGACAAAGAACGAATAGCAACGACTAGCTTACGTATATACTACATGTGCAACAGGCTCCAGGCTTATATTTTTACTATATCGACGCGAATCCTTTCGTATATGCGATGCTCAAGGGTCTTCTCCTCATCCTCATCATCCACCTCCATGCTGTTTGCAGCTGCTTCCAGCTCACGCTGGGGTGTAGGATAGACGAGGATTTTTGCGAAGGTTCCTGGCTGGTTTTTCCTAGTCATGGTAGCCGGGTTTATCATTACCGCCGAATCAACCACTTTTGCGAAATGTTTGAGCATTGATGGTAGTATGAATACATCGGCACCAGTGCCTTGGTCGAAACGCAGAAGATTGCTGTGCGTGACATCCAGGTTGAGTGGCTCCAAGGGAGGTGCAGAGGGAGCTGGAAACAAGGGGTAGAAGCTGCAATACCACGACGGGTGGAGTGTATCAACATAAATTTCATCATAGCATGAAATATATGTCAAACTCACCTTCTCTGACGTAAGATGTGCCTACACATTCGCGCCATAGCATCCTTGTTCGAAACGCCTACTGCGGACGTTGTCGACACGTTGGGATCGCTTGACGAGTCCGGTATTTGTACATCTCGAGCCTTCTTAAAGTATTCATTCTGCTTCAACGAGAACAGTGTGTCTGCTGAAGTGACGGCAAAAACCACTTCGTTGACCGAGAATATTGCTGGGTTGGGTAGAAGTTTTGCCCGCTACAAGGTACCAAAGCCAAATCAGTACTTGACGCAAGCGGGCGAGAGACCTACAAACACTGACCTTATGCAAATTTAAGCCTTCGCGCTCGAGCGGGGCTTGCGGATACACCACGTTATGACTGATCATGTCTCGGACAGACGGAATCAAAATGGCGCTAGTATTCAGCGAGTAATCCAGAAAAGAACTGAGTTTGGGGGAGATAGCATTTTGGAAAATCTGCTGCGGTGTCTCGTCTACCTCGCCTGCTTTCAGAAGAGGGTGGGACGAGTCGACGAAAGGTCCAAGCTGGGAGAGTTCACAGGCGTCATTCTAAGTCGATCTCGACATCAAGCCTGTACAACATACCAGTATCAGCAGGTCTGGCCGCAGATTCGCCATCTCTTCCATTAGCGCCGCGAAGGGCGCGTATGATAGATCGTCATCAATGGTGAAAGGGCCGCAAGCGGTGACAACGCTCATAGGCTGACCATCGAGCTTAGCACGGCCGTGTTGATAATCGATAAGTTCTGCTACTGGGGTCTGTGGCTGGTCTACCGGCGGTAGCTGAGTCGCAGATTTGAGGTCATTGGTCAAACTCAGACTAGACAGTAGGAATCGTGGTGACATACCAATAGGATTTCGGAAGCTGTAAAGAAGCCACCTCCTGGATTTCTACCTTTCAGACCAACTATCATTCCTGGGAAGAGGCCTGTGCCGCCTTCTCCGGTCGAGAAAGTAGGGTCATCCGAAGACCTGACCAATACATCTGGATCGAACCTCAAGGGCACGCGCATGCCGCCGCCATACCGTCGGGAAGACTCCACGTGCAGACTTGTATCGGTCAAGCGTACACTATCCCCTTCAGGACATATTCGGCCAACGCAGAAAATATCGTCTTGCGAGGGATGCTCTGGATTTCCAATATCGTCTAACCCGTAGTATTGCATGACGAGGTCGGCCGCTTCGTCAATCGCGTTATCAAGAACTGCAACCGCCGAATTTAGTCACGTGCTACCAAGACAAACACATTATGAACGGTCTCACTTACCGCTAGCTCTTTCGGTGACCTTTTCAAACATATAGCGGTAGACATAGTCTTTGGGATTCGCATTGCTGACTAAAGCAATCCGCGAAGTACTGGACTCCGTAGCAGCGCCGACGAGTGAGGTTAAATGGCCATTGAGGGTTTCGACGACTTCCAACGCGTTTTGACGATCCTCGAAGCGGACGAAGGAGCTCGAAGAAGGCGTGTCAAGTCCGTTGGTAGTCGGAGAGCTTGGTGGTCCAGAGGAGCGTGATAGATGCGATGGAACAGTAGTTCTTCCGTTATGTAGGGGAGTTGAGGCAGAAGCGCGTCCAGCAGGAGTGTGCGCAGACGATGGGCGCATACCACTGGACAGTGACGAGCGTGCCAAAGGCGTAGCATTGTTGGTATTGTTGTATGGAGTCGACGGACCTGCAGTACTTGGCATTCCCATCTTTGCGCGTTTGGCCAGAGGGGTGGAAGGAGCTCCATCGAGGCTGGGTGAGCAAGACAGGCTGCTTTAGCGCGCATAAAAGGAAGTAAGACGGTTCATAAAGCGCTTACATGCCATCTAGGGCAGCTCTTCCACCGAGCTTCTTGACCCTACTTGTGGCTGCAGTAGGCGTTGGCATACCGGCGTCTCGCTTGGAATGTAGGGGAGCACCATTTGAGCTGGCAGCCGACAGCTGAATCTCCTTCTTGAGTTCGCGCAGATTGTCGAGGTTGAATGACGGCGGGCCTTGCTGCTTGTTGCCAGTATTCGTGTTCGAAAGCAGGAAAGCTTCCCACTTGAAGTAGAGATCCGACGGCGTCAGGGCATACAGGCGCAAAATAGACAGGGCTGGAAAAGGGCACCCAGGAGTCAGTGTCAAACGAATACCACCCTACGCATCTGCTCGCTCCACCGCACCCTCTGTCACGACGTCTGCAGGCAGTCCGGCTCCAAAACGCTCTTCCAGCTCTGCGCGCGCCGACGAGGTCGGAGCAGCAGCATCAGCAGCAGCGTGCGACGCCATCTGCAGCGCGTGAGTGTCTTCTATCCGTGTGCTCGTGTGCGCTTTGCGTGATGTGGTGCTTCTCCCCTGCAGAAAAGCGTGACTCCAGTGCGAGCAAAAGAAAGACAGACGCGACTTTGTGATTTTCGCGTAAACAGAATAGTACAGTGGCAAAATTGGAAGAACTGGCACTTGCATAGATTTCGAGCAGCAATACATAGCACGCACAGCGTGGTGCTCAGTTAGTCGGATAGCGTATCTTCTAGGTAATGAGGTACATGCTTTTCAGGCGTGACGGCCTACAGAGCCAGGTATGGCGATACTAAGTCTACACGTGGCCATGGGCAGGACACAATGGTGAAACAATGGAAGATGCGCAGGCTATCCATGCGCTTGACAGTATTTATGCTGAAACTAGTCCTTGCCCTCGTCTTCGGGGTGTTTCTTTGATGCTTTGCGCGAGTAGTATTCATCTGCACGAAAGGGGCATGCATGAGACACTTAGCAATCGCAGTCTAAACCGAAAGATAGATGTATCCTGCATTTACCGAGAATCTTGGCTGGGATACGGTTGAGCTGCTCGCGTGGGAAGATGCGCAGAAGATCCCATGCCAGATCGAGGGATTCGAAGATCGTGCGGTTCTCATTTGGCCCTTGCTGAACAAACTTGCCCTCAAACTTGTCCAAGAACTCGAGTGCAGTCTGGATGTTTTCACTGCGTTAGCTCCCAGTCTCTAGGTCTGCTATCGATGCGGATACCGACTCACCCTCTCTTCGGCCGACAGCGCCTCCTCACCGACGACAGCCTTCATGGCAGCTGCATCCTTACCGATAGCGTACATGGCATACTAAGCAAGTAGAATCCGTCATGTAAGTTGGGTACCCCAAGTGAAATATGGACTGTCTTGTTTCAAAACGCACCAGCTGATTTGAGACATCACCGTGATCCTTTCTGGTCAAGCCTTCGCCGATGGCAGACTTCATCAGACGCGAGAGCGATGGTAAGACGTTGATAGGAGGATAGATCTGCAGGACAAAGGCAGAGCATGGCGAGTCAGAATTGAGGCTACACCTGTTGCGTGGTGTCGATGTAGTCACGGACCTGTCGATTATTCAATTGTCTATCGACCGTGATTTGGCCTGGAGGATGCGGTGGTATGTAGCGGTCAGCAGACTGCACGTGTCATATGTCCGGCACATTGCATACCTTCAGTAATATATCCAGTAAGATCAGGGACTAAAATTGGGACGAGACGAATTAGCGAATGTGCATCGAGTTCGTTACATTACGTAAGATTCCAGGCAAGCAGCGAACGTACCAGGATGTGTGATATCTGCGATTGGATGGGGATTCAAGGGTCAGTACTGGCTGCCTCGAATGTCAGAGCTCAGCCAGACCCACCATCATTGGGCATGGTAAGGATAGGGATCTGAGTAATTGACCCATTCCTTCCCTCAACACGACCAGCACGTTCGTAAATTGTCGACAAATCCGTGTACATATAACCAGGATAACCACGACGACCGGGCACTTCTTCACGTGCAGCGGAAACTTCTCGCAATGCATCGGCATATGATGACATGTCTGTGAGAATAACGAGAACGTGCTTTTCGAGCTGGTAGGCGTAGTATTCGGCGGTAGTGAGGGCGAGACGTGGGGTGATGATACGTTCGATGCTGTGAGGGCACAAAGGGGAGAAGATTGGTAAGCATGTCAGTATTTTGTATAATATCCCACTAGAGGAAAAGCCCTCAAGCAGTTCACGACACCCACGTTGGATCATTGGCCAAGTTGAGGAACAGAGTGACACGATCCAGCGAGCCATTCTCTTCGAAATCCTGTCTGAAGAATCTCGCAGTTTCCATATTGACACCCATGGCAGCAAAGACGATGGAGAAGTTGTCTTCGTGGTCGTCATGCACTGATTTGGTCGGAGCGCCTTGGGGAGCGGCATGGCCACCTTTATGGCTTCCGCCTTTATTGACGAGACCAGCCTGTCGGCAGATCTGAGCGGCGATGTCGTTATGGGGCAAACCTGAGGCAGAGAAGATAGGAATCTTTTGCCCTCGAGCAATACTGTTCATGACGTCGATGGTGGATATTCCTGTCTGGATCATCTCTTCGGGGTAGATTCGCGAGTATGGGTTGATTGGGGAGCCTGTGTGGAGGATGTTAGCGGGCACTACATGCAAGACGAGTAGGCAGACTGTAGTGCGGCTCGCCATTAATATCGAGGTAGTCCTCTGCAAAGACCTTGGGACCTTTGTCGATGGGCTTTCCAGAACCGCTGTGGATGTATACTCAGCGGGATGTCGTACGTGTTGCTGAATGCGAGCAAGTCAGAACCCACTTGAATATCCGACCAAGCATATCCTCAGACACGGGGAGCTTCATGGAGGAGCCAGAGAACTCTATGTGTGTTGCCTTTACATCGATGCCGGATGTGCCTTCAAAGACCTGTGGGAAGGCCAGTTGCAAGTCAGTCGGGGCCGTGAGCTTGCTGAGAGTACCAAGCAGTCAGTCTGACGAGGTCAGTACGAACGCACCTGCACGATGGCCTTGTCGCCAGAGATCTCGAGGACCTGGCCGCCTCTGACGGACCCATCGGGGAGGGTGAGGTTGACGACTGACGACATGCGGGCGACGAGGGTCAGCGAGAGTGACTGATTTAAGCAGATCAGGGAAGTGCATCCAACACACTCTCGTTGTAGGATGGGAACTTGACGTTGTTGAGGACGACCTGGGGGGATATGTTGCATCAGGACGCATATCCTACATCATCGTCGACTCGACATCCCTCACCAGAGGGCCGTTGACGGCAGAGACTGGAGGGATAGAAGCGAGTCAGCATAGGGCGATTCGTAACGGTTGAATACTGAAATGCGATGCTCAACGCACCCGTCCTGTAGTCGAGGTGTGGATTGACGGCGTATCTGTGTGCGGCGGCGACGAGGCCAACGGGGTGAGCTGGAACAGCAGCAGACTGAGGCAGCATGGCACGCACTTCTTTGTCGCAGCAGCCTTGTTGATCTCGAATGCTTCTCTGGACGAGGCCATGCTGGATACAATTAAGTATTATATGTCGTGCGTATCGATGCTGGAACAAGAAGCAGCTCTCTGTCGCCCTCTGCAGCTCTGCTTCTCTCCAACAGTACGCTCTTACCAGACGGGGGAAGAATGCAGCATCATCGCAGCACGCACTCGTTCCACTTCCACACGTCTAAAAAGCAGTACATAGAGCGACCCACGATGGAGGGCCGTTACACTCCCTCCATGCGCTCTGTATATAATGGGCAGCTCAAGGCAGATGGAGCACGACTGCTGCCGTCGTAGACCGGGCTGCCCTTCGCTTGGAGCAGACATGAGACGTTGGATGGTAGTTTGGAGGGGGATGAATTAGTAGATTGAGCTAGATTGGAGCCTGTCCTGTATTCGTGTCCAGCGTGCAATGCATACCATGCCATCCATCCATAAGCCATACACCACCTTGACACGCCTGCAACTGACGACAAGCAAACCAGCATGGCACAATGACACACACGCAAGACTCTGCTGACACGCCCGCTGCCACTGCTGCTGCTACTGCTGGCCACGAAGAGCCTGCTGCTCTGCGCGCCTTCATCCATGCGCCAGACTTTTTTGCGAAACTGCACGACTTCTGCGCGGAGCCTGCAGCGGCCGAGCTCGACTGGCTGAAGGCGACAGTGAGCAAGCAGCTCGCCCTCTAGATGTGTGCCTCGTCCTTATCTGCTGCTGACTTATCCCATCGCGCCAGCTCGACTGCTATCAGAACGATGCTTACCTCCTCGAACCGTTCCTCGAGGAACTGTCCAGGGAGCCGATACATGCTTTCAGGAAAGCTTTTACTGGTGGAGAGCAGCAGTCATCCACCACTGCATCCAGCTCGACGGGTCTATCCACCGTCTCACCCCCAGTCCACCTCCTCGCCGTCTACCTCTACTGGCTCTCGAAAGTCGTGACTGCAAAGGTCCTAAGTGCATCGAATTTTCAATGACCTATCGCCGCAAAGCTGACTTCTAAACCATATCCATGCAGTCAGGTACTTTCCTCACTCCGTCGGGGATTTCTCTCTCCTCCTCTCCCTCGTCACCTCGTCCGCGTTCCATACCTACCCATGGGAAGCTCGATATATACTGCTCCTCTGGCTGGCTCTCGTCATCAATATCCCATTCTCACTCGACAAGTTTGGTGATGGTGTGTACCATTCGCTCGAGGAGCAAGTACTCAAGCATTGGCTCGCATCTACCGGCAAGGAACGCGATGCAGCAGCTTTGTTCGGGTCAAAGTACTTCAACAGGAAGGACATAAGCCAGGAGAGGCTGCTTGACTTTCTCAAATGGTGTGATAGTGCTCTCGTTGAAAAGGCAGATGACGCATTTCTGGTAGGTGCCACGCAGTTCCCTCTCGGCACACCGAACTGATACCCTGCAACCAACCTGCAGCCCGTCGGCATCTTCCAATTTCTCATCGCTCTTCTTCAAGACTCCACGCGTCAAGACCTGTCACCCACAGTTCGCGCTGCACTATACACTATAGCGACGTCTCACCATTTGGAAGATGCCTCAATCGACAAGAGCCGCATGCCGTCACCTCTTCTCCGTCGACTCCGTGCCAAGTTCAGCGGGCGACTCGCTAGGACGTACTTGCCGCCTCGCGTTCCGCCAAGGTATACAAGCACGCAGACCCTTCTCATGAGCGGAGATGACTCTCCTGAGTCAGGCAAACAAGAGGCTATTGCCGAGGCAGAAGTGCCGGAAGAAGTGGAGATGTTGTTAGGCAGCCTCATCGGGTCTTTGACCGACGCTGTAAGTGAAGGTCCCCGACTTCGAAGCGGAAACCGAACCGTGAGCGCCTTTCTGACCTGTTCCAAACCAGGACTCCCGGGTTCGGTGGACTACCTCAAAAGCTGTCTCCAACATAGCAGCTTCTGTACCTTCTGACTTCGTGGATGAAATACAAAGCCTGCTTGTCAATTTGTATAAAGACAACATCCTAAATCAAGGCACAAAAGAAGAAGATCTATCTTTGGTCTCAGCCGCATCATGGCACGGCGCCACACTCTGCCTAGCTTCCATGCTTCGTCAAAACCTACTATCCTGCTCTCAAGTATCTCAGATATATCCGTGGATAGATCGAGCCTTGTTTTTCTCGCAACGTAAGGGTGCTCAAAAGATCGGTTCCAATATCAGAGATGCAGCTTGCTATTTCTGCTGGTGTCTAGCTCGTGCTACCAGTATACAAGGAGAACTCATTGCTGGCGAACAAAAAGATCGAATGTCGTTATCACTGGTATTAGTAGCCTGTCTAGACGAGGAAGTGTCAGTCAGACGCGCCGCGAGTGCCGCTTTTCAAGAATGCACCGGTCGAATGGTGAGAGGCACTATATTATCGATTATGTATGTGCCTTCTGACTTCTCAGCATTCTGGATCATTTTCTAGACGGGTATTCACGAAGGCCTCGACGTTTTGCAATTAATAGATGCGCAGGTCGTTGGCTCTAGGAGAAACGCTTACCTGGGAGCGACATGCAGCGTTGCCAACAGGTAAGCAGAAGTCTTGATTGAGCCTTAGCATCTCTCTGACAGCTCAGATCCACAGATACGCATTCTATCGGACATCTTTGTTGGAACGCTTGCGTCAGACTCTACTGTATCATTACGACCCAGTGATCCGGGAACTTTCTGCCGAGAGTATCAAGCGAATCCTGCAGGGCAATGCAGAACAAGTCCGCATCGCAATAGAAGAAGAAATCGAAAAGCTGAAAGCTGTTACAACATCAAGCGTTGCTCATGGTTCTTTGTCGCTGCTGGTTTCTTTGAGCACGATCTGCGCTTCACCGGACATCAAAGCCCAGGTGTGTTACCAATCGTGCTTATATCAAGATAGCAAGCTTATGTTGCTGTTCAGGCCTTTGTATCCCTTTCTCTATTACCAGGACACCTTTGCAGCGGCGCATTTGTGGCGCTTTTGCTCCCAGCGATTGGCCAGCTTGCTCAAGTGTGTCTGAACAGAAATCCTCCTGCAAAGGTGGACTTCAAATCTCTCGACCACAAGAATGTCTGGCGTCGCTACTTTGATGCTGCGCAACGACGTCCTGAAGCAACATCTCACTCAGCTGCCGGCGCTCTCATCAATGCGATCAGCTCACGCTGTGACTGTCTTTCAGATCTGAAAAGATGAGTCCAGGTCACTCGGTCCGATCAAGAGCATGTGCTGACATTGTGTCGTTTATACTTGCCTGAGGACTTTGAAAAGTGGCACATCACCGACATCTCAGCAATTTGTCACGGCTGTTCTCGGGTGCTTCGATTTTTGCAAGCCTTCAGCCTGTAATCAGCTGCTTGGTATCACCGTGGACAGGCTTCTCAAAGTTCTTCAGCCGAATGTGAGTTTCCATGTATATACACTGGACGAAACATGAGCTTATACCCATAGCTAGAATGTTCCAACCTGCAAAACAATCGATGCTAAGTGTAATAGCCTCAAGAGCCTGGCGCGCATCTATCTCAGCTGCCCGGATGATCCCCAAACAGGTGTGTCCTCAGGCTTAGCCATCCTTAAGGCGTGCTCGCTGTCTCCTGATGTACTACTCGCTACGCACACTGAATAGACAAAGACGGTATCATCTCCGCTCTTTTTGATGGCCTGGATGATTACACTACTGATGAGCGTGGTGAAGTAGGTTTGCTATCTGAATTTAAGCTTCCTATCCTATCTACTTACCTCGCTTCCTTAGGTTGGGTCGCTTGTACGCAGCACCTGCCTCGAGCAGATCACGAATATCGTCTTGCTACACCACGAACGCAACGATCTGTCAATCAAAGTGCTGGATAGGCTTACCTCTCATTTGTTCAAACTGTCTGTTGAACCCCTTGCTCTCGTTCGGCAACGGGCGGCTCAGCAACTTTCCCGATTATCACCAATCAGGCAGATGGTCTCAGAGTATGTCACCTTCGAGTCTCGTGCTCCTGGAGCGAAAGTAAACATGCTGATTACGAACGCTTCTGACTGCAGTCAAGAACTACTAGATTGGAACGATCAATCTTCAACCTTGCGCGTTGTTCTCGAAAAACTCCCGCAGATGGATGCAGGCTCTAGGCTCCTCACTTTGTCAGGAGTTGTTGCAAGCACTGGCTCACCACTTGAGACAAAACAGCAAGCAACAAGCATATTAATGGAATGGCTCAGGAGCCTGCAATCTCAAGCTGCTGCGTCCCTCTACGATGTTGACGATGTGCTGCGAGATCTACTTGCTATCGCTCTGGATACCAGAAAGAGCAATCGTGTCGTTGTGCCAGCGCTAAACACCTTGGCTATCCTGCTGGAGGCCCACGAGACAGTCACAAATGTTGACCCAAGCGTCTTGAACTCTATAGAAAAGGCGTCGTGTAATATACAGCAGAAGAGTAGAGTACAAGCCAAACAGACGGCTGCACAGAGGCTGTAAGTGAACTTATTTTTGCTATCGTGAGTTACAACGTGGCTGAAGTATACAACAATCGCAGGTTTGCTGCGTGTTCTCAACACCGCACAAAGAGCGCAGAAGCTGCTTAGGAATGGCTACATTGTTTACAGTTGTCAATGATGCGACAGTAATTGTTCAGTTTCGTTAGGGGCGCCTGCAAAACTCTACTCGATTCCACCCAAGTCGAGACCAGGAAGGCGTGACAAACAAAGAAGCCAGTCTCAAGACGCTGCTATGGCTGCGCTCACGCTGGCGCCAGCAGAGCTAGCTGACGCAGCATTGTTGGCAGACTCGGAATAATTTCTGGCCACTTTTTCTGCAAGCAGCGCCATATCTAGCAACTTTGTCGGAGCGCCGTTGTGTAACAGAGCATGCGATGTGGAGCTAGTTGTTGTAGAAATAGCGACGGGTAGGATTTCGATGCTGAATCTCAGGTCGCCAAAAAGCTTCTTTGTAGGTCTGAAGAGACAGAGAGGGCTCTTCGTGGCGTCATCGGCGACGGTGAGCTGTCACAAAGCAAGAACAGTTAAATTGCAGTGTCTTTCTTGCTAAAATGCGGAGACCTACGGTGTATTTGCCTGACCAGCTGTTCATGAGCATGCGGATGCGATACTCTGTCCCGTCGACTACGAAAAGACCAGGTCTGTTTCGGATGAAGACAGTCTAACATCAACGGTATGAACAGAGCAGCTTCACTTACACAAAGCAAGCTTACATTCCATACCACTTTGGCATCTTGATAATTTCCTTTCTCTTGTACTTTGTCGCCTCTACCTGATCAGGGCTGTCTCGCAGCCAGATTGTCGAGTATTTCACGCTGGCAAAGGGCAGCATTGCGGATGACCTCTCTTCCACATTCTGAGGGACACTTCCACGGAACATGTGCAGCGTGGGGTTGGTCCAGCGCTTGTCGACGGTGAAGGTGTACCAGACATCCTGGGTACCCCTCCTTACGATACTTGTCCCCTGCTTGTCGGCTTTGAAGGCGTCCAACCAGACTGAACTGGCGTCAACTTCTTCCAGTTGGTCGTAGATGTGGTCGTCCTTGCCATCGCTGCTGGCGAGGGAAGCTTTCGAGTCGCTCACGCTGCTTTCATGCGGATACGGCGGTGGTCCCTCGTGTTCGTCATCCGACGAGGCATGCGGGTCCTCGGCCTGTTCGCGGGAGCGAGTCTTCCCAAAGAGGCCCATTATGTATGTATGTATCCTAATGCTGAAGAGTGCAAGTTGGTGCAGAAGCAAGCTGCATGCATGTCCTGACAGTCGTGCTCGGCTGTGCCGGTCGAGAGTCGGGGATTTGCCACCACTGTAGATGCCGAGAGCACGTGCAGCTATAGCTACCGGTCATCTTGCATGCTCCGAGTCGTCTGAAAAACTACAACTGTGCAACTAGGTTGCGGTATTGATTCGTGAGAAGGCTGTCATCAAGCGCCTCTATCATACTCTGTCAGCGCTGGCACCAGTGTTGCTGGAGACCGCCGTTTGACGCCGGCCAAGGTGAGGGGCAATTGCAAGCGGCAAACATTCATCGGAAAGTCAAAGTTGAGATGTATGAGGATGCTGGCTGTAGAAAACTGGCCTCGTTATCCTGGATTGCCTCCACTCACGACGCTCATTTCTGCACATCTTGTCTGAAGACTGGGCCGGATGTGACCTGCTTACTTTGTTTTACAGCATACACCCTGCCGACAAGCTTATAATACTAGAATCCCTGACAACTTCCTTGCAGACTATTATTTGGCGCCGGGCCATGGATTGAATGTACAAAGCCAGTAACTGCCGGGGAACATTATGTCGATTGGTCATTTGATACCTCCTAACCAAACTTATTACTGAATAAACCTCACATGATGGCTAAGTCTATGCTTCACCATTCAAATCGCTACTGTAGTCGTCCTCGGTATCCACCGACGACACGTTGGACTTCTTCCGGGAATTCGCTCTATACACCTTCTCAGCAATCAGAGCTGCATCAAGTAAAGTCGTCGGCCTGCCGTTATGAAGCAGTGCGTGAGCCCGAGGGGCTTGACTGGTCGATATAGCGCGTGGCAGAATGTCGATGGTCGAGCTTCTCTCGCCATTCTCGTCTTCTGCCTTGAATCGACATATTGGTGTCTTGGCGGGATCATCAGAAAGAACGAGCTAAGTGGCAGGACTCCCTGATCAGCCAACTTGTAACGCTAAATTGGAAGCACGCGCTACTCACGATTACGTCTTGGCTTCCCGTGGTTCTTTGCAGCTTATATTCGACTTCGTCGACTTTGAAACGATTCGCTCTGTTTTCAGTGGATACTGCTCAGTGTGATGCTCCGATAGACCGATGGAGTGACTGCCTGTACTTACTGTCCGAAAAAGCCCGATGAATACAGAAAGTCCCTCCTCTTGACTTTCGTGACTGAGGCTGACTTGGGTCGATGTGCATCGTTTATATAGATTGACTTGCCTTTGAAAGTAGCAAAAGGACTGGAAGCCAACCGTTGAGACTGGTTGTCCAACACTGAACCACGATGTAAACCGGTGGTCGTAGGTGAGCATGCATTGGCATCGACTGTGATGCTGTAGAGGCACTCCTTGGTGTCTCTGGCGACTATACGAGTGGCCGATAGGGTAGCACGGAGGCAGTCAAGCTTGAGTCCGGTGACAGCGGGGTTCTTCGCAACTCGGACATTATCGTTGACGGTCTGTCGAGGGCGCACGCTCTGCTTCGGCAGCCACTGCGGATGGAGGGAGCGCTGTGCTGTTGAGCAAGCAGTTGACGAAGATGACGAAGCGTTGGAAGAGGAAGAACTTGCTGATCTGTGAGACATCGTGCTTCGGATGATAAGCTTCGGTGTTGGGGTGACCGGTGGGATGTCTCAGTGAGCACAGCAAGAATAGCAGATTGAGTCTCAGAGTATCGAAGGGATGAACGGAAGAAAGACAAGAAGGGACCAGAGCAACACGGATGCAGATCAGTTGTCTAGTTTTCCCTTCCCTTTGTCGACCGAGCGCGACATGGCTACATCGCCGGTGTGCGCTAATCCATGCCTTTGGCGTTTTCACACATGAATCCATGACCATCCTACGCCTGCAAGAGAGTCGAGGCTCCGCGCTCTGCAACTTGACATGCTAATTGTAGCTGTTTAGGGTATGATAGCATTAGCACAGCCGCCTTCTTGAAGCATTCCATTCTATTTTACAGCACTTGTGCATCGAATTAGCGAGCACTTTTCGTACTCTGCACCGAGTTTGAATCAGAAGATCAGCATCGCCTCGCGCTGAAGCTACAGTAGGTATGAACAGATGACAGCTTGAGGACAACTTTCCGGTCGGCTGTCGGCCTTGTCAACATCTCATGCCATATGGTTACGATATCTTAGAGCGGCCTGAAGAGCCGTGTCACGTCAGATGGCCAGCACAGCCCAGTATCATAGCGTGGCCTCGGGCGAGTCTGGCTGGACAGAACTGTCATTCTTGCGAAATGGTCGGCAGCAGCATTCCGTCGAGCGGTGCAAGCGGTTCCGAGGTGCATTCCTCAAACAAGAAAAGAACCGAGGGAAGAATATTGTCGATCGCGTCTGGGAGAAAAACGCCGGTCACATCGCCGGCACGACGTGGTCCAAGGCTGTATGATAACGCATTTCAGCAGCATCTACATGCAGTTAGTATCAGCTGGATATGCTTCGATGTACGGTCTGCCGCGCCCAGCTTCAGCGCAATTCTGCAGAATGTGATATACGCCACCTTCGCGTCCTCCTCATGTCAACTCCCGACGTGACTGGCCTATCATAGCGGACATGGCCAGATGACAACGAGGACCATCCAGAGGTCCTTCGCGACAAAATCTCTGGTCTCTATCAAAAGCAACGAGGACCTCCAAGTCTGCAGAAACCCAGTTCAAGTATGGCATGTTCTCAAGCGATCAGTATATATCTGCCTTTCAAGCCACGTATTGTTGACCTTCTTCAGCTGAAGGGAACCACAGGAGCGCATGTATGAAAAATGGTTGTATTGAAAAAAAGGGTGAATATGATGTGCGAAATGAACAGATTGTGCACTTAGGCTTTTGGTACTATGATACACAATGGGAATGGAAAATTGATGTAATAGCATTGTTTGAGGAGAAAAATTGTTATGTTGAGATGCACGACATTTGAAGGTATAGCCGAAATGACCACCCAGTGAAGTCGATCTAGATGATGTTTGGGAATGATGAGCAGAAAACGTTACTCTGCTTTGACATCATTTGGTACAGTGCTGGACGAAAGACATGGGCTCGCGGCGAATGCGGCTTCGAGGAAGAGGGTGAAAGCAGAGTTACTCGGAAAGGCTAGTGGATGTACACAGAATGCCTGTGCGGGGCACGAAGAATGTTATTCCAGTGGAGGGTTTTCGATGAAAGAGAATGGACGAAATGGCTGCTTCCTTCACGAAAAGGTCAAGGTGATGGCGTGAAACAGTCCAAGAGGGAGATGGCGAAAAAAGAGAGGGTTGGAGGGTTGACGACTTGAGCCGGTGATCGCATGCTGAGCAGCGTTGAAGGGAGAAGATATAGATACTTCTGCAATGTAGCAGGATGGCAGGAAGACGATGTGTCGTGACTTTATAGGGGTATTTATCGGAGTTCGCGTGTGTATATGCAGGTTATGGAACTGATGGTTGAGGTTCAAAGGAGTTTGTATGTAGGAGGAAACCATGCCGGGATATGTAATACAGAAACGTCGTACAATCAGACACCAGCAAACTTGTCGCTCTCTCGATAGTACGCATAAAGCCATTCCGATGCCTTCTTGACATTATTCTTAAGCTCCACAAGCAATAACGAAACTCTAGCGAGTTTCTGTTTCTCAAAGTGAGCTGCAGTATCATCACCTCCAGCAGCGATGCCGAGTGCGTTGCCGACCGTAATGGAACCTGGCGAAATTCGCTTATACCCTGTACTTGAGGATATATGAAACGGGAATTCACTACCGTTGTTCGCACTTCCCGGTGCATGACGTGGGGATACCATCGGCTTGCTCGAGTCAAGTGTCGGCGAATACAAGCTAGATGATGGCGAAGATCCACCTGAGATGTCTGGCGTGGAAGGCAACCCGGCTGAAGGGGTAAAGCTCGACGAAGCAGAGGAAGCCGAAGAGGAATGGCGACTGCTGGCAGCGGAGAGGACGCTGTTGCCGCCTCCGGTATAGCTGAAAGTCCGTAGATGAGCGAGCGAAGGTGGGAAATGAGTGTGGTAGATTGAGTGGCACGTTGCTGAAACTTGCAGCAGACCCAAAGAAGCAGAGGAGCCCTTCAAGTAGTGAGCCTTGTCGGCAAGACGTGCAATCTCGCCCGAGAGGACGTACTGCTCCATCTCTTCAATCGCTACTTCGGCTTGGTCACACCATGCCCAGACTAGGGCCTTTGAGAACTCTCGCGAAGGGTCATTCTCATCCATTGCTAGAATGGGGCCAAACGAGGTCATATCAACGATCCCTTCAGGCATCCAGATCTGACCTGGCAGCTTGCCATGCTTGACCTCCACGGATGAATTTGCAGTGGCTCCAGAAGATGGACTGGGGAGAGTGCCATAGTGTGACGAGTTTGACGTGGTTCTTGCAGGCGGAGGAGCTATATAAGGGGCCGAGTTGTACGAGTTTGAAGGGTATCTGGCGAGGTTGCTGGAAGCATAGCCTCGTGGAGACAGAGTCGCAGACGAGGAGACGCTTCCTCCTGCATTTGCAGAGCTTGGAGAAACCTTGCGATGGCCTGGTCCGCGTGCTCCAGCAGGAGATGCAGCTGTGGCAGTAGTGGCGGCTGCATCGGTTCGGCCAGCCGATAGAGACCCTCCTCCAGCTTTTGGCGACGTCGGATAAGAAACAGATTTTGGCTAGTTCGGGTGAATGATGATAATTCCACATCCATCGAGACAGAAAGGTGCAGAGTGAAGGAAAAAGGAGGGTTACAAGCTCATGTCAGCAATTGTCAATTATCGATCACGTGCGATTCAAGTACGATGCCGAAGTCGAGGGTCGCGAGCGGAGAGAAAATTGACGCTTGAAGAAGAAGAGAAGAGAGAATTCTGAACGGCTAGGGTTGTCGTAAGGACTGATTACTCACTCTTGCTGTCGATTTGTGCGATGCATGCGCGCCTGAGGGTGAAGAAGAAGCTGGATGGGATGCAATGAATGCATATGCCTGCTCGAGACCTGCTGCGACGGCAGTGGCGGAGTCGTGGTTGTTGGAGTTGTGCATTGGATATTCTATGTAAAAGGGACGCGGTGTGTATATACTGTAGTATGTATAGCAACGTTCAAGCGTGCTTCTCGTGGATACGGGTTTGACCAGGAATGAAAAGAGCGAACAGTCCAGGTAGGGAAGGGAGGAACGAGCTGGAGATTCAGGACGACAAGTGAATGTGTCCAAGTGAAGATCTCGCTGTTCTTTGTATCCCAAGCTGCCTGTTTCGTGTCCTCTTCTCTTAGGGCGTAGCGGTTAATCGGACGCCTGTAGGTCTTGCTCGAAGTCTACGGTAGCACTTGTAGTTGCCAGATAGCAAAGTCTCTTCTCCGCCTATCCTATCCTACCAACCAGCCAGCCAAGCGCTAATCCAACTGCAAAGGGCGTCGAGTATCCTCTGGACTTGCTGCAAAGAGCAGCAGAGTCCTTCGGCGACGAGGGCAGAGTTGGACCGGGCAACAAGGGACTGTGGCCGTCGAAGGACCAGGAAGGCGACGGGAGACGGTTGAAGGTGTGTCTGATGAATGCGTGTAGTACTGTGCTGTGCTGGTTCCTCGCTCTTCTCCTTCGTCCAGCTGCAGCACTAACTTACTGTGCAGTCGGTAGGAGAAGAGCGAGAGAAAGATAGAAAGCCGTCCTGAAGAAATCCCGCTCCGAGGGTCCCTCGTACTAATCGATGGAGATCTCGAGCATATCAGGGGAGCGCATGAAGCTGCGGTGAGAGTGTATACAGTGGCACCTCATAGACTGCTGATGTGGACTATCCTGCATTGAATGCGGCCCTCTTGTGCACGCTCTAGAAGAGGTATCCTACTTCGCCACACAGCTGACTAAGCAGCTGACTGGCTTCACTGCACATCGGCGGAAATGCGAAGACATGCAAACATTGCATGCAGACAAGAGCATGCTACAGTTGTACAGTCATCCACGCTGCATCTACCGATAGAACTACTTGCCAGCCCAGCACCCCATCCCTGCTGCAATGGCCATTGCAACTGCCAGTTCATGCGCCTCTCTACGCGGCAGCGATTTGCAGATCGACAGCAATCGGACAGCTGCGATGAGATAAGCAGGTGTATAAGCAGGCCTGCTTATGATATTGTTCAAAGGAGAGACGAGGCACGACATTTCAGTAATACACTTGCCATTGCTTTGCATTGCTTGACTTGTATCCCCTAATTAGCACCAAACGACCGCTCGTTTTACTCGAAACCAATCTCTATGACACACAACAACCAGCAATCTAAGCTGAAAAGAGGAGGAAGACAATCGCTCGGTGACGGGATCACCACGGTATATAGAGTAAACGAGTGTAAGAGAACGGGGTATACCAGTATTGTGGAGGAGAAAAAGAAAAAGAAACTGAAAAAAAAAAGAGAAAAAAACCCCTTTTTGCGAGAGCCCGCGTACACAAAGCCCTTTAGAGAGACGCGTGCTTTCCTTCACGCAGGAGAGTAGAATATAGATACATGCTTTTTAAGCTCCATTTACTTTGATTTCTTCATATGGCTTTGTTAGTCTGCCAGCGTTTCTTCTTGACTTAAGAAGACGAGGTAAATTGAGAAAGAACGAGAGAGAAATTACTTCTTATCTTGTAGATTTGTTCTTGCATATTGTTCTTGTTTGATGCCATATGCCGATGACTGTTTCGTCGAGACTTGTATTGCTTGTTTGAGTTGATTGCTTTGTTCGCTTCACCGTGTATTGTTCGTGCGTATGCCAGTCTTGTATCGACCACTTCAACACCTTCTGTGCTTTGCATTCTTAGATAAATTTGACGACGAGGACGAGGATGAAGAAGTAGGACGTCTGATTGATCTCTCAAATTTAGTAATCTTCCTACATTCACCTTCTTTCCCTTCCATCCATTGTATTTCCATCGTGTCTGTGATGACGAGTGCATTGTACTTTATTCTCTGACCGTGTGAAGATGATGAGAATGAACTGCGTATTCTACGCTTTCTGGGTGTTGATTCTGGGTCATGCTGTTCTGTTTCTTCACAGGAGGACGATGACGAGGAGGTCGATGGATGGCTAGACTCCAGCTGTACAGCCGATAATAGAGGCGACTTGTCCCATTTAGAGTTGTTGATGAGATTAGCTAGGACGGTGTGAGCAGCTAGGTAGCCTTCTCTCCCCCCATTTGTAGAGTTGGCTATAAATGGCCCAAACTTGAGTATGCTCCCGTCCGGGATGAAGGCGGATGTGAGGTAGGAAGGAGAGGATGAGCATGGTGGAGTAAGAGGATGGGCATCGCAGTAGGCTTGGCGGAGGGAGAGGAAATGGAGTCTGAGCTGGTCATAGGAGACCCTCTCTCCGTTGATCTTTGCGACGAGCTTGCGGGAGAATATCTGTTCGAAGCAGTAGTTGAAGAAGGAGTCGTTGGGGGATATGAGGAGGTCGGAGAGTACTTTTTTGTAGAAGCTGCGAGTGTGGGCGGAAGTATAGGTAGTGTGATGAAGAATGGTGAGGGAGGGAGTGGATGAAGTTTAGAGCACGTGTTTGGGAGGGCAGACGGGCAGCAGCAGGATCATACATAGCAAAGAGAAACAGAGTGAGCTGGATACTACATAGCATAGTCAATACAGTAGTAATACGCCCGCACTCACCACTCCAAGGGCAGGACGACCTGCTTGACTGCATTCGCGTCATCGCACTCCTCGCCGTACAGGCTGCTGGTGTTGTCTTCGGTGTCGCTGTCGCTGCTGCCGGAGTAGGAGGAGCTGCGATAGACGGTGAGCAGAGGACAGGCAGTGGAGAGTGGTATGACCATACTCACACGTCTGAATGCATATACGTGGCCATGTTGATGACTGGACGTGCTGTGTCCTCGTTGATGTAGGCTTGCCTGCTCTTCTGTGCCAGTAGTGAGGTGCGTGTATGCAGGATGGAGTGGCAGTATGGATGTGGATATGAGGAAAGAGTGGAAGCAGGCGAGTAGTGAAGCGATACCAGTACTACTACTGTGCTCTGCAGTACAGGAATCCCTTCTCTACCCTTCTTCTCTCTACTCTCCTACAGTCCTGCACCCTCTGCCCGCCTGTAATACAGTGACACGGCACCGCTATGGGGGAGGGAGTCGCAGATTTCTATGGGGAAGCGACGTTGGCTGAATACGCAGGAATAGCAGAGAGAATAGTGTCAGTGTGCGATACGATATGGTCACTAGTCATAGCATGCAGCCAGCACTGTATCCAGTCGTCCATGCATCCACCGGCTTCCTCTGCACTCACCTCCGGCTATCATGTGTAGGCAGGCAGTCTGTCCTTATTGTTATTTCTCGGGAGTGGCCGGGCTGTATTGCCATTCATTACCATTCATCATTACAACTTGTTAACTCCATTACTCCAATTCACTAATGCCTCACTAACCCTCACCTTGCGCCTGCCTATTCGGGCAATGAGTGCGCCTCGTGTCCACGCCGAGTCTAGAACCCTGCAGCAATGCAATCCAATCCAATCCAATAATCAGCCGCACGCCCGCGCTCTTCCGAGTGTTTACACGGCGGGCGAGGAGTCTTACTGCAATAGCTTAATAATAAATAACTGCCCGACGACTCGGATATCTGCTGTCCTGATCCGCCAGTCGAGGCCCGGCGAGGCAGACTGGATACGGAGGTCGAGGTTCGGGATGCGCTTTTGGAATTAAAACACGTGCACTCTTGGCATGCAGAGAGAGCAAGAGAGAGAGAGAGAGGAAAGAAAGAGACAACATGACTTCCATCCTATCCCTCCTCGCTCGCTTAACCCTCCATGGTCAGCTGCCGTCTCCATCAGCCATCGAATCCGTGCTCAACTGCTTCCTCTGCTCCGAGACATCGACTTCGACATCCACCGGACTCGCGTAAAGCTTCTTCGCACAGTCAACTGCACTTCAATGCGCTGCTCCGAGACACGCAGACCGCCTCTTCAAGGGGAGTGCAAGAACAGTGCAGCCTGTTAGACAGCCCGCTCCGCCCGGCTTGCCGTCTATAGCCCTTCCCTTCCATTGTCCACACAGGTCACGTGCACGCTTTACCACTCTTGTCCAAGTGTATGCGCATGACTACTGCTATACTTCGACTTCAGGGAAGATCAGTCTGCGGTCAGCCTAGTCAGTTCTAGCCGTGGTCCTCGGTCTAATGTAACAGAGCCACTTGTCCTGCTGGTCCATGTACTACACGAACTCTTTTGGCTTGCAGCTGAATTTTCAGATTCGCGACTCACAAAAGCCGTCTACACTATATATTCCGACTGCATCACCATACCGCAGTGTATCAGAACGAGCATTTGAAGTTTGCGCTCGCCATGAACATTGGAAGATGATTGCGCTGTCAAACAGACATTGGCATGCTGTGTTGACAAGTGGCAAACACCCAAAGTACGTCTACAATATTTGCAAACCATTATTTGCGAAATGAAATCTCATGAGAGTAAGTATCGGGGAATCGCTGTTCAAAGACCTGTCAACTCTTCATTCCAGAAACGAGGCGTTCAGATGGCTGCACTATCTTGGCGGTGGGAGGAATGGTACGTGTTTAAAACAGGGCATGTGGTTTTCTGTACCAGCTTGTTTCTGTTGCTAATCATCCTTAGCTCTGTCACTCTGCTGACTCCTCGGTCGACATCCCCGCTGACCCGCCAGGCTCCATACATTCAGTCCAATCCTCCCCCGCCTCTTGACTAAACCATGTCTGGACCAGCAGTACCCCAATCCACTATAAGCCTTATCGCGGTTGCTGCTCTAGCCCTGGACAAGCTATGGGAGGGATCTTCCTCCTATACATACATCAAGGAAGATTGGACTTCATACCTCACCGACATCCTACGAAAAAGTCAATGCAGTCGAGAAACTCTTCAAACAGCGCCTTACTACTTACATCTATGCACCTTTCAAATTCAAGTAAAAGTAGAAGCAGCTCAAAAAGCACATTCAAGACTATGCAATCCTGTCCTGATTTACGATCTAGATTTAGTTAATCTCCATAACATAATAGAGGATGATCAACATCCTTTCGCTTCAGCTAAAAAAACATTCTTGGCTGCTATTATTTGTGCTTCAAGAGTATTGCAAGATGGTAGATATACTGTAGAAGAATGGGCTGCATTAAGCTCCATTCCAGTTCAAGATCTTCGTGATGCACAGCAGACTCTTCAGAACGCTTTGGGCGGCCTTCTCGAAGTACCCAAGGATGTCTTTGTCGCGTGGACCCGAAGACTGCAAGGTTTCGCTGAAGAATATGAGAACCGGATGCCTGCTGCACGCACACAATCAGGCCCTGTACCTGTAATTCTGGTAACCCAAATAGCCTAAGGCAGCCTCGGCAGCCATTCAATATCTATAAGGGCTGAGGTCAATAGGACGATGCAATTCAGACGCTCAAGCGTACATGACTCGGCCAGTGAATCAGCTTTGGAGCTTGGGGAAATGTCTGGAATGTCATACTTTAGAGAGGGTCAGTACAAGTTACGCGCGTTGTTCTTGGGCCACGAAGGGCAAGACTTTCAAACTGGACGATGGACAAAGCTATCGGCGGGAGAGGTCAGCTTGACAGGGTTCCTCCTCTCGTATTCTGCGCATTCGAAGTCTGGAATCTAGAACGAATATACGAAGAAAAGATCTCTACGTTTGCAATGATTTTACTCTATTCAGTACTTGATCTATCCTGCCTTGCAATCCTTCCAAATTATTTTTCATAACCTCCTGATTTGCATCTATAGATTCTTGTAGACCCTCGAGTAATTGTTTAATGAAAGCTTCAGACTCCTTCAATCCTTTTATAGCATTCGTACCATCCTTTAAACCCATCGAGAAAGCTGATGAAGCCTCATGTAATGTAGAGAGTGATCTCAAACGAGTCAACAGATAAGGAGCTAGAGGCAGTAATGGTTCTATACGTGGAAGAATGTTGAAAAGGCTATCTATCTTTTGCAGTGCGTCTGGAGGAAGTTGTGTTTCCGTGTTTGCTATCCCAGTCAGCCCAGCTTGTCCCTGTCCCGGCGTAGATGGGGGCAATAAACCAGGTTGGCCAGTGGAGACCGTTATACCGCTTGAAAGAGCAATGTTCAACGGACGAGTATCCCCTATCTTCCTTCTCGCTTCGTGAACACGCTCAAGGTCGGTCACGAGGGTTTTGACTCGCCTTGAAACAGTATCGAGGTGTCGCGGTTGTGTGAGAAGGTGTAATTGATGTTCGAGGCGCGCCAGACTAGCAAGCAAAGGTGGTGGCAGAGGACGTGACTGTGATAGCGATGGGCACCGAGAGTAAGAACAGAGGCATGCTAGAGTGACGCATGGTACATACCTCATCCACATCAGCTTCATTTGTTCCTACATACTTTTCCAGTAGATCCAAGCGAGTATCGAACTGGGATAGGCTGCTGATAGTGGGTGATGCCGTAGCTTGAGTTTCGGAGCCATCAACTGTTTCCGTACTGTTGAAAGTATGTGACCTGATCTGGCTCAACTTTCGCAACAGATCTTTGCTTCGCGCTTCGCTGGACATTTCATTCGATGAGTCTTCGATAGATTCCGATATGCTGATGCCACTAAGACTACTGCGGAGGCGTTTCAACTGCTTCAACAGAACAGCAGGTGACAGCTCTCCGTTCGCATCAGCTTGCGGCTTCTTGCGCCGCCGTCTGCTTGGTGGCGGTTTTGTCTTGTCTGCATCATCTCGGCGAGGAAGGTCGTCCACTGGCTCATACTCCGACTCTCCTCCATCTCCTCCATCTCCTCCATCTATTTCAATGCCCGCAGCTTCCCTCGCTTTTGCTTTCTCTGCTGCTTCAGCTTCGAGCTGCTCTTCTAATTCCTGTGCTTCATAGCGGAGTCGCCTGAGCTTCTCAGTCGGCGTTTCTGGCTCGTCAATAAGAGGATTGCCGTCGTCATCAAGCATGTGCTGGTGACGAAGTTGTCTTTTTGCTGTCTCTGATAGCTGATGCCGCCGCGTGGCGTTCTTGATAGAGTAGGTTGATGATTCTGGTAGGAGGGATGTGGCATGGCGAGCTAGTGCAGGGACGCAAATAAAAGACGTTAGAGAAGGTCAGCGGAGCTATGTTACGGATGATTAGTCGAGTACGCACCTCCGTTTGCGGCAGTTGCCTTCCTCTTCGCGAACAGGTCTCGAGCATCTGCAGGTTTCAGACGCGCTCTGTCGATGGCCTCTTCGGACGGGCCGGCCTGTCTAGTTGCAGCGTTGAGCAGGTTGCTGCTGCTTCCAGAAGCGCTTATGCCATGGTCCGAGTCTGTATCAGAGTCGTGCTGTGTGGTTGCGTAAGATTTGCCATTCGAAGTGTATGTGTGTTGACGGGTGTTGTAGTATGTATCCAGGTCAGTCCACCGTCAATTGGCATCAGCGAGCTGCGAGAGTGAACCAACCTACATCAAACGAGAAGGACGAAGGCACGTCTGGCGTCTCGTAGACGTCTGGATTGCTCGTGTCCTGGAGTGCTCGAACGCAGCATGTCGGCCTGATCAGCGCTGTGGCCAGAACGGGAGCAGCAGTAGCAGCAGCAAGCTACAGTGACAGCCAAGCTCACAATATCCGGCAAGCCAGCATACTTGGACGCCATGTGCTGTCTCTCCTGTAAGCTGGTCGTCACTAGTCGCGCATTATGGCAGAAACAAGCAGCAATGAGGTGCACGTGAGCAGAATGTCGACGGGCGAATGGGCTGCATTGCGGAAATGAGTGAACAAGCTATGCGATAATATGAAGAGTACACTACTGGTGCCGTCTACCTATCTTTTGCTGCACTCTGACCAGCCTGACGCCCTCAAGAAGCCCTGAAGCAATGATGCAGTGGCTGCTCTTCTGCAGCTGGCGCACAACGCGATGAACTGTCACAATGACTGTGAAACTGCGACCATCCCTACCATCCAATCTTTACTTTCCTGACACTCCGTCCACCTCTAGTCCTGCTTCTTCATGCTCCTCCAGCTGACTCACTTCTCTGCTCTCGATCGCCTTTTCTCCCTCCTGCAAGACAGCTAGCTTCTCTCTTTTCGAGCAGAAGCTTGCCGTGTGACCTGATATCTTTGACTTCCTTCACTTCTTGCTTGTTCTTCCCGTTGGCACTGACGAGCTTCCTCCAATGGCAGAAGCGCCCAAGTCTTCTTCCTCCAAGCTTGCTTCTCTCGAGACTCCAGGTGAAAATAACGGAGAGCTACCGCGAACACTATCTGTATCTTCAAGAGACCAATACATGCCGGAACTTGGTTCACAGACCACCAAAAACGCTGAGCGAAGCCGGATAGACAAGGTCATACGTGTCGTCAAAACCAAACAATTCAGGAAGATTGTCGCCTGCTATCTACAAGCTGCTTGCGCTGGGTGGAACGGTAAATTGGGTTCTTTCGAAGTGATCACTGACATTGCCACATTACTGACATGTTTGACTCGGCATATATCTAGATGCATGCGCAGGTGCATTGCTGCCTTACATTGAGCGATGGTTCCATGTGAGGAACGCGTGTTGTTCTCATCCGGCTCAATTTAAAGCTTACCATGGTTCTGGCCGCAATGCTTATCACGCCTATGCAGCTATCTTATACAGAAGTATCCACCCTTTTCGTCGGTGCTTTTTTCGGCTTCGTATTGGCAGGCGTCCTGAATAACTATCTCCTGGATCGCATTGGCATGGGAAAGACCATCACGCTCGGAGCCTGTATGACAGCTGCGGGATATGCTGTCATCATTGCACCCCCTCCCTTTGCTCTGTTCCCAATCACCTACGCGCTTCTCATCGGCGTAGGAGTGGCTCTGCAGCTATCCCAGAGCGTTTCCTACTTGAGCGGATTGCCCAACGCATCCATCGTTATGAACCACGGCCAGGCTGCTTATGTGAGTCTGCCGCGCAAGTCCCCTTGAACCGTCCAACAGCAGTTTCACTAACGCCCCTTCCCATATGTTTGTTCGCAGGGCTTCGGTGCGATGCTGTCTCCGCTTTGCGCGACCGCCTTTGTCAGCAAAGGGGTACAGTTCTCCTACTTTTATAGTGTATCACTTGCTTTGGCCGTGACCAATACGATCTCCCTGTTCTTTGCCTTCTGGCGGGATCCCGAACATGGCGCTTTACAAGGCCGGACCTTCGCTGTCCCTCTACAATCTGAAACTGCCAGTATCGAGCTATCCACCCCTGCCGAAGTCTCAAATTCACCAGATGCTGCTGTAGTTGCAGAGAGGATGAGTACATCAGAAAGGAACAAGGCAATGCTCAAGAGCAAGATTGTCTGGCTAGTTGGGCTGTTCTTATTCTTCTACGTGGGGTGAGTTTCAATAGCAATTTCATTTCATCGACCAAATCTCATACCTTGATCTTTCTGTGATAGTGCCGAAGTTTCTATAGGAGGCTGGGCCGTCAGTTTCTTGCTTACGGATCGACAGGGAGGGAAGGACGTTGGTTACGTCGCGTAAGCGGAGCCTGTTCATCAATGGTCTATATGCTTGACTGATTTGGCTTTCTTGGTAGGACTGGGTTCTGGGGAGGAATCACCTTAGGGCGCTTGACCATCCCGTACATTCAAAATCGACTGGGTGACAGACCGGTCATGTACTTTTGCATCGCGATTTCTATACTGCTCGAAATATCGATCTGGACGTGGCGACAGCTCATTGGAAATGGTAAGGGTACTCGACAGCCTACTTGCCGTCTATTTACATTGAATTTTCTGCTTTGCCAGCTGTCGCAATATGCCTCATCGGCTTTTTCATGGCCACATTCTTCAGTATCGGCATCTCAGCATTAACAAAGCTATTGCCGCGTCATCTTCATACGGGTAAGTATGTCCTGGAACTTCTCATAGACTCGCCACTCATTGCTGTTTCTCCACTAGGTGCTATCGGTCTTGTCACAGCCATGGGACAAGCTGGGTCCGCCTCGTTTCCGTTTTGTAAGTCTAGATCCCCTCATCTGCTTCGTGCTTGGGTTGATGCTGACACACAATTGGGCAAAGTGACTGGAGTACTTGCACAACGTTTTGGACCAGTGGCCCTTCAGCCTGTTATCATTGTTTTGCTCGCCAATATGGCCTCCGTCTTCTTCTTTATTCCTTCGGTAACGCGGCGGACGGAGTAGACTATCAGGGAAAGATTGTCCAGATACTGCCTGAAGGTTAGTAATCCGTTGTAGTCACGACTGTCTGAATATAAACATAGCAATCCAGGCAGAATCTTGAGAAAGGAGTAATGACTGACTGAAGGCAACCACGTTGATGTCGGTTCGGCTGCATGGAAATTAGCTATCTTGTCGTACTGTGAAAGAACCGGGAACTGCGGAGTTGAGACGGGCTCATCCGCAGGTTCAGTGATTAATGATAAACTGCAGTAAGCTGCTTCCCTGGCCACAATTGCCTTCCGCATGAACTTTTAGCCGCCACCAAACCGAAATGAGGGAGCCCGCGTTTCCACCTCCACACCCTTTACGACAGTACGTAGCTAATTAACGAAACAGCGCAAGTGGCTTTATCAGATAATTTGTTTCAAAGCTATCCCACTATGCCTCAACAGCTGAACTCGGACCTGGTTAGGAAGATCTTTGCTGGTCTAGCAGAAGGCAAACCTGACGAGACCTTTGCCTATGTAGCTGATGATGTGAAATGGGTAAGACACGGAGACACCAATCGCTTTATATCCAGATAGATACTAACATCGCCCTCTAGACGGTCACTAATCCTGATCCTGAGAGCAAGAGCCACCCTCTGGCAGGGTATTACGAAAGTGCTCAGGCGTTCCGGTCTGCAACTCTGGCTCCACTTGGCCAAAAGCTGCAGGTGCGACTCTGCATTTCCCTTCAAAAAAGCGATCCATGATTGAATATAATGCTGACACTGAGTTTTGTTTGCAGGACAAACTCCGCCTCAAACTCGCTCAAGAACCTATCGTCATGGGTAACAGGGCCGTAGTGGAGCTGCAAACCAGTAAGGACCTGATATCTTTCGCGCTTCCTTGATTTGGCTCCTGATAACAGTGACTGCACACAGGCACGGCTGAAGGCCAGCCACCAATGGCAAAAAGTGGAATTCGGCAAGTCACATTGTTCCAAGTCACAGAAGCGGGCAAACATGAGAACGTGTTCAATCATAATCTAACTGATGTCTTGACAGTTTCGATAATCGATATGCTTGGGTGTTTGAATGGGATGAGGAAAAGGAGAAGGTAGTAACTGTCAGGGCTTATCTTGATTCAGCTCTAATCAATTCAGTGATGCAGTAGACACGTAAGGATGGCCCAAAGTCAAGGTAGACTTCTCAACAAAGAACGAAATAATGTGTGAAAGCCTGGGTAAATGCCATTTCAGATCCGTTTTCGTAGTCGAATGAAGAGTACTGAAATACAAGAGTGAAGTGTACATGGCCTTGCGATAGTTGGTGGAACCGCAGGACTAAGCGGGGTATCTAGACTAGTATGTACAGCAGTAGAAGAGAAAAGGGTGCATTGTGTGGTATCGGTTTAATCTGTATACAATTTAAGGAATTGAGCTACCGAGTTGAGTATGCTAGATGCTCCCCAGCTTGCGAAGCGAGGATTCTTGAGAATAATCGCACAGCATCACTGAAAAGGGTTTCATGCTTGATATACTGACTTGCACAAGTAAATGATAGGATGTAGATAAGGGAAAGGAGAGATAGGAAGGCCAGCGGGAGGACCAGCGCGGCATCAGTCTGAACACAGCTGCAAGTGCCATTTACTCTGTAGAGTGGATTCAAGCGACGGCATTACGTCAGCGTAAGGTCCGATGTCAGGCGCTGCTCCTCTCAAGGCCGCTCACTCTGATCGGGAAGAGACTCGCTCTTTGTAGCGGGCGATGTTGACTGGACACCCATAACTGCTGAAGGAGGCGACAAAAGCGAGCCTTGGGTAGGTTCATCTTGGGAAAAAGGTGATTCAGGTCCTGGAGCCAACTTTGAAGGGGTAGCAGAAGATTCGAGAACCGATGAAGCTGTCGAAGAGCTATCTTTGGCATCGCTCGATGATGTCGAAGAAGACGACGAAGAAGTATCTTCAATCATAGCACCATCATCATCACTTATTTGAGCGGGTGATTTGTGGTATTGATCATTGTCGGAATCCGAGTCCATCTCCTTATCTTCCCCCGCATCGAATCGGAGTGTTCCGTTGCTGATAGCATTGCTAATCATTTGAGCTGGATTTGACATGCCACCGCCGCCACCTCCTAAAAGACCTCCCGGGCGAGTTGGTTGTCTGTTTGCATATGGGTCAGGCAGCTCTTTCGGTCTGCGATGATAAAAAGCAAAGCCCAATCATAAATACCGAATCACATAAAGGGAATAAATGATAGAGGTTCAAGACTCACGTTGGGTAGCCGACACCCTTTTCGACTCTGTCGGCGATCCAGTCGTACCACTCCTCCTTCGTCCGTCCATTGAGGATACCGACGATGAGAACGGTCATATTATCGCAACCAACACCACCCCAGTCCGAATCAGGAGCGAGGCATTTATCCATCATCAATTCACAAATCTCAGGTAGTTCTTTCCTCATAGCGATGCACCTCCGCACAAAGTCGATAGCTTCTTGGTTTTTAAGTACGTCCCAAATACCATCGCAAGCGACGAGTAGGAATTCATCATCAGGTGTTGCCTTGTGCTCCATGATGTCGGGATCGGCGGTGACTATTTGTTGTTCAGCTGGAAGACTTTTATTTTGCTTGAACTCGAAATCTCCAATCGCGCGGGAAAGAGCGAGATTGCCTGGACGAGAAGAGTGCCAGCCACATGATGAGCATACACCCTCCACAGGCAGTAAAGGCAGCGAAAAACGAAACTGGCAACTTACCGTTCACACGGCCAAACTCAACGAATCCACCAGCAGCGACGATTCTCGAATTCTCTCCCTTATTGCCAGGTTTGTGATCGTATGACATGGGTTTTGCCTCTCCACCTTGGCATAGCACAATACGCGAGTCACCAGCGTTGGCGACTATTATATTTTGATCTTCAGTGATGAGAGCTGCTACTGCTGTGCATCCTGATGTATCATGTGCATAGTCGGGGTCTGCGGGGCGTGAGAGATAAAAGCGGAAGAGGCAGAAGAATCAGAGACGAATGACAGTTGAGAGGTCGAGATCGACACAGTGGGTTCTTGCGGATGCAACATACCACTACGCAAATCCTCATCAGTCTTGAGGAAAGCCCGTCTCAGACCAGCTTCGTAGTCATGGTTCTTGTATTGTTCGAGATCTCTGAATCGCCTGTGGACGGTGTCGCCGGAGTAGCGGGCGACGGTGGATCCTGGGCAGCATACATATCAGTAACCAGATATGATAAAATCGGATCCATCGAGGCATGACTCCCACACCATCGAGGCATGACTCCCACAGGGAAAGTCACCGCAGAAGTCCACCCCCTTCTCATCACTCACCTCCATGACCATCGTAGACCGCGAAGAAGCTGTTCTTGCCCTTTTTGCCCTTTCCGCACTGGGCTTCAGCGGACTCGTCGGTCTTGTCGAGGTCGAGGATGGTTGCATGTGCATCTTCCATTGCTGATTGATCGTTTTCGTCAATAGAAATGACGGGAGGCGGGCGCAATTAGACGGGGAGACAAGGCAGAGTCAGTACGAGCACGCTGGCTGGATTCAATCTACCATTGCAACGGCGCTTCTGCTGTACGAGGGAGAGCTGACGGCATCCTGCTTCTGTCGCTGCTTCTCTGCTTCTTCTCTGTCGATTGCGTCTTTGCAGGCAGCGCTGCGGCTTTCGCTTGATAGCGGACATGCGCGGATGGGACTGGCGATGGAGGGCATCTACATGGCTGTGGTTGTTGAGGTAGCCAATATAGACTGTCTGCACACCCTCACACGCATCCTCCAGCTCAAATGGGCGATGTGTCATTGCCTCGCTTGCAGCCTGCCAGTCTTTTGCCCGCCTCTTCTGGCGGTGGTGGAAGGGCAGAGGTTGCGAGGAGTCGCCTAGCTGGCTGAAGACGATAGATTGAGTTGAGGACAGTGTGATAACACTCTTGCTGTCGCGCATCCATCCACCCGTACAGCAGCTTCCAATATCGATGCCCGCAGCCACAGCCAACTCACACAGTCTCCAGCCCTGCATCTCGGACACGGCGAACAGCAGCCTGTCGTCCTCGCCGTAGCTCGTGTGCTTGGTCGTCTGCGGTTCTGAGAGTGTCTGTCCCATCGTGGATGTCGGCGAGGATGTGCTGGTCTTGCGTCGAGTTGGAGGGAAAGCAGCCTGGAAGCTGCAGAGGCGAGTGTCTTCTCGAGTGAGGCGTGATATGGAAGAGTGGGTCTGGAGGTTGGCAGGGAATACCGATGGAATGCTATGGATGATAACACACTGTAGTATACTGCACTTCCACGCAAAGCTCTCTCTGCAATGTTCTCTATCCAGCTTAGAGGTGGCCACTTGAAAGCAATCGAGAGCCATCCATGCATGCAAACATCGAAGTATGAACTGGATGACTGTTCTATCATTAGAGACGGCATGCCTGGCTAGGGCTAGCTATACGGAACATCCTCCCACCTGGTTGCTGACATTCCCACACCTTGTCTTTTCGCCACTATCTACTATCTCTCTACCCATCTTCACATCCCATATTATACTGACAAGACTGATCACCATTACATGCTGACTGTCTGGAACATCCAAACGTTAATGCCACTATGAACCACGACGATGAGGACGAGGCCATCCACCATGACCACGTCCTGCGAGCATTCAGAGCCTACCGACTTGCTCATATCGGGGCGAACAATCTGCGAAGACAATCCTACTACAACTTGTCTGAACGGCATAAGGAATTACTGCCTGATCAGCTATCTTTACTGAATGTATGTTATTTGACAATCTTATCCCACAATGAGCTAATGGAGTGTGATTCCTATGCAGACCGTAGACCATTGCATAGTCGCAAATGCCGAGTTCCTTGAAGACGTAGCAGCTTTCGCAAAAGAGAATGGCATATTGTCGCTTGAAGAAATACAAAATGGTGATACTAAGTCATCATTGACACCCCTACCAAACAAACCAAAACCGAAAATTACAGAAAATGAAATGGACAAACTTAGAAGTACCTTACGACAATTACATAGAGACTGGTCAGAAGAGGGAAAAGAAGAACGCGATAAGACATATTTGCCCATTATACGGGCTCTTGAAGCACGTCGTGATCTATTGAAGAGACCAATGAGAGTCCTGGTTCCGGGGTAGGTACATGCATGCCCTAGTCTAACCCTTTTGTTCCATTTGCTCATCGACGCGACCCTCCAGATGTGGTCTAGGAAGGTTGCCTTTCGATATAGCACGGCGAGGGTTCTCGTGTCAAGGTAACGAATTTAGGTAAGATGTCGTTTGCTTCAGCTGAATTATGCATCATTGACAAAGTCTTGCAAAATCAGCATGTACATGCTCTACACAGCCAGCTATATCCTGAACAATACTTCGCAAGCATCGCAATATCCCATCCATCCTTTCTGTCACTCACTATCGAACATTGAAAGCCCCGAGGGAGCAACACGCGAAATCCTCGTTCCTGATGTGTTGCCATCTCAGTATCCAGATATGGACCTTTCCATGGCAGCAGGTGACTTCTTGGAGATCTATAATGATGATGAAGGTGAGTTTCGGATGGCACAACGGGACCTGCATGACGTATATGAACTGAGTTCTGCCTCTTCCGTATCTTAGGCCAATGGGATGCCCTGGTCACCTGCTTCTTCATCGATACTGCACACAATATCATAGATTATTTAGAAACCATAAAGCGTCTGTTGAAGCCAGATGGGTAGGTACTGCTGAATAGATACTGCACCTCCCAACAGATGCTGACCAGCTTACACTCACGACAGAGTGTGGATCAACCTTGGCCCCTCGCTATGGCATTTCGAAGGAAATGCAAGCGGATCCATCGATATCCCCATGACCGAGGTCAAACAGTTAGCTGGTCGTATAGGATTTCGGATACAGGTAAGGTTGGGCATTGCCTCGATAAGCAAGCTGATCTGACAGATGATCCGAACGTATACAGGACGAGCAAGAGATTGAGCTCACTTATACCTCGAATCCAGCTTCGTGCATGAGGTACACGTACAAAGCGTCTTTCTGGACCGCCACCCTTGCTTGAGGGAGTCAATATACCACAGTGATAAAACATGAAGCTGAGAGAGAGAGAGGGAGATGTGCAGTCAAGTAGTCCATCCGTAACTCATGGCAGCTCGCAATAGAACGTCGTTATGATAAAAGGCCTTCTCATACTGTCGCCACGATCATTCACCATTAGCTACAAAGATCATCGATGTAGCTTCTGCTGTCTCGCTTCTTTCGAGCACGAGTGCAGAACATCCAGCATGTCGCTCTCACGGCATGCTCTGAGCACGCTGAAGCAGTCTGCAAGAGCTTCTTCGCCGTGTGCAGCGTGTATTGCTTCTCCTGCATCTCCTGCTCGTCGCACTTTTTGGAGCACAACCAAGGCCGATCCAGCGCCGACGAGTGCAGCAGACTCGCAGCCATTGCCGCAAGCTACAGCTGCAGAAGCAAGTATTCCTCCAAGTAGTAGCACGGGCAGCAGTGTGCCTCCCTCTTCAAGCTCCTCGACAGCAAGGCCCGACCCCGAGACGCATTTCGGATTCAAATATGTCCCAGAGAGCCAGAAGGAGAGCCTTGTCGGAGGTGTCTTTTCATCTGTAGCTTCGAAGTATGGTGAGTGAGACGTGCTGTCCTGGTGGTTGAAATGCTTGCTGACGGCCTTTACTCAGATAAAATGAACGATGCCATGTCATTCGGCATCCATCGACTGTGGAAGGACACCTACGTCGCTGGCCTGAATCCGCGCGGTGGAATCAAGTGCCTGGATGTAGCTGGTGGAACAGGTGGGCGAGAGCTGTTATACTACCAAAGCAAACATGATCTAATGCTTATCTCCCTCCAGGCGACATCGCTCTGCGCATTCTGAACCACGCAAAAGACAAGTATGCAGATCGAAAGATTCACGTGCAGATGCTGGATATCAATCCGGAAATGCTGGAAGAAGGCAAGAAGCGATTTGCGAGGACGATGTATCACGATGGTAAGCCAGTGCTCTCTACACGCCAGTCTCTGCTTGCTTAAGAAGGCTAATTTATCGAGATCTCTCCACATCAGGCCCGCAGATCTCCTTCACTTTAGGCAACGCGGAAGACCTGAACACAATACCAGACAACAGTCAAGATTTGTACACCATCGCATTCGGGATAAGAAACTGCACGCACGTGGACAGAGTGCTCAAGGAGGCCTACCGTGTTCTGAAACCCGGCGGTATCTTTAGCTGCCTTGAATTTGGCAAGGTCTCCAATCCTTTACTGGCAAAGTGAGCCATACCTTGACAGCCCAGAAAGTCCGTATACCTTCTTTCGTCATCCTAATTTTCACCTCCGCAGGGCATACAAAGAATGGTCATTCCAGGTCATCCCAAATTTGGGCCATATCATTGCAGCTGACAGGGACTCGTATCAGGTATGTGCACCGAGTCCTGCTGTACTTTTCTTTCAGCAGTTTTGCTAATTTCATCTGGTTATTATCTCAAAAAGTACCTCGTTGAATCCATTGAACGCTTCCCACGTCAAGAAGATTTTGCACAGATGATCAAGGACGCCGGATTTAGCGTTCCTCGAGGCAAAGCTGCATGGAAAGATCTGTAGGTTACCTCCTCCGCTTTACCTTTTCAATGAGCACTTGCAGGACGTGCCTGATGCCTTCTCCCCTCCAGTACATTCGGCGTTGCTGCCATTCACACTGGCGTCAAGTTGTAATCTGTATTATACAACGACAAATACTTTCGTTATACCATGCAATTCTAGATTACCCATTTGCTTGCTCATCGCGTTTGCCAATTAAGCATCATCTCCATGCATTCTCACATTACTGACAGCCGGAAAACCTAACCTTTCTCCCTTTTGCAGTACCAGCATACCTTTGCTTTGCCATATGTAGGCTTTGATGTATCCCTGCTCCATAAGACTGGCACACATCGCTTCTATATCGTCTTGATCTAGTTGCGCGGATGCCCCAAACGAAATGGCCGCCGTGTTCAGCAGTGTGGAAAGAGGTAGGGTTGGAGGTCCACTCGATTGCGCCGATATCGAGTGTGATGCTCGGTGCAAAAGCAGGCTGAGGAAAAGTGAAGAGTCAGTGGAGTGCGAGCCGTCCACTAACTGCGGTCAGGACTTACGTTCGTCGCGCTAGGTTTCGCCAACAGACGACTTCTAGCTTCTCCTTCAGCAAGAGGTAGTTGCCTTTGCGAAGATGCCATTCCCGCCATGTATCAAGTTCTCCCAGACACCCACGATAGTTACCGAGCTAGATGGAAGATTGTGGAAGCATCAGTGAGCAGCGGCATCGCGCAGCTGGCGGCTATAGTCTTGGAATCTGTAGACGTACCTTGACTGCGCGGATGAGACCTTCATATTGTTGCCTCAGATCAAAAGCATCGAGTAGCTCCATTGAGGGAAAGTAGCCTAGGGGAAGCGATGCAGTGATAAGATACACGAGAATCAATCTACATGGCCAAGGTCTCAGCCTTGTACATTGCCTCCTTTCAAAAGGGAGGGGCACTTGCCGTTTGTTCCGCACCTGGCGGTTCGTGCAGAGGGAAAATGCCTTTCGAAGTTCGTACATCGCCTTGCGCATTCGTCGCTGGTACAGATACATTCTGCCCATGTAGTATGAGAAAGTTGCACGATCTGCTTTTGGGTATTGCGTGTCGAGGTAGTCGATAGCATCTCGAACATTCTTCACGACCGTATCGCACAGGCGAAGGTTATTGAGCTACATGCCGACACAGATGCCGTTAGCTGTGTCAGTCTAATTGATAGTAAGCAATTCTTACATGAAAGTACACTTTGAAGGACTGATTCGCTAAAAAGAAGACTGCATTTCGCTTCGAAGGCCATGAAGCGTCACTAGAACGATAAGCAGTCTTAGTGCTATTTCTGAAATTAGTTGTTGTATGGTAGACTTTACCGCTCCGCAGCGCATATGCTGAGACTTCTCGTAAGTAGTCGACTCGCTAGACCTGCCTGTGTATTCTTGAAGTCGCCGGCCGCTTCATCCGCCTATTAAATAAGAGGTGTGTGCAGGTTCGAAGGTAAGTCGCCTGCGGCAAGCAAACGTCTAACGCTACCTTACCTTGAAAGCCAGATTCGGCAGGGCGTTTGCGAGCTTTCGTAGAGTAGGCACGAACCATGCTGACTCTTGGTCCGCAAGGATAGAGATTGCAAGGCTGCGTGTTACAAGGCAGCTGGTTATCAGCTTCCATTTCGGGCTATTTTGCTATATGCGTGACCCACCTATAACACGAGCTTAGAAGCTCGTATGCATTGAGGGCCGATTGTGCGTTGTTTGCTGACAGGTCGGCATCCCTGATGAACAGAAGGAACGCAGCCACAAGGTCCGCAAAAGGGAGATTATCGCTGAAGAAAGCTTTCGTATGTGAAGTATATGACGATGGCCGTAGGTGAGGGTTGGCCTTGGAGAAAGATTGGGAGGAGTATCAGCACGGCTGGACCAGACAAGCTACGAAGGCCATATCTCCTTGCAGTCTTACATTAAGACTTGCTTTAACGCGCAAAGTGTCAGCACTCAGTGGATCCAGCAGAGTTGCGATGCCATTGTGGTCGTTTCTTCGATATGCAGCTTGGATGGAGCCCAGAAAGCGGTCGGCATCGGACATGGCGCCAGTCTGGACGCTGGAAGCGCTTGATGATCACTTTAGGGTGCGAATGAGCTATCACGCATATCTCTTGCTGTTGTTCATCCCGTGTAGTAGTGATGGGTGAAGCAAAGATGCAGCGAGGATGATCGAGGAAGTTAACAGAAAGGCCGGCAGACAAGAAGCAACTTGGCAAGCAAATCGGCGAGAAAGCACGCAAACCGCAAGACGGTAAGCCGTGCCCGATGATAGATCTGTACATCTTGTCCGGCGGAAAGCCAGAACGAGCTTTTGATATTATATTGCAACTACCGCGACCGCCCAGTTCTCAGACAACGCAAAACAAGCTATACCCAACAGGGTTACGAGAATACTTCCTCGTCGTCATCTTCGACGAAGTGGACAAGCTTGCTTATGCGTTCACTAGATTGCCATCAATCGCATCAGCAAGACCAGAAGCATGCAAATAGTAGCTGATGTAAAGCAACTCACTGTATGTGCTGGACTCGATGCTGTCGGGCAGCTCGGTGATCGCAACCTCGAAGCGTGATTGAATGGAGTCAAGCACTTTTTGGTCCTCCTCCGACGAAACAAAGGTGATGGCGAGACCCTTGGTTCCGAAACGACCAGCACGACCGACTCGGTGAAGGTAAGAGTCGGCCTCACCAGGTGTGTCGTAGTTGATGACAACTGTATAGAGCGTTTTTAGCAATGATTCAAGTGCCACCTAACTTTCCAAGTACTCACTGTTCACACGCTCAACATCAATACCACGTCCGAAGATATCAGTAGCAACGAGGATTCGCTTTTCGAAAGCCTTGAACTGCGAGTATCGCTTGATACGCTCAGCCTGAGGCAGGCCAGAATGAATGCAGATACTTGGGAAATTGCAATCCCGAAGCAAAGCATCAAGCTGGGTCGCTCGGCTGACAGATTTGACGAAGATGACGACCTGCAGGCGTATCAGTGAATCAGTAAGGCTGAACTTGTTTGAACACGTCGAGTCTAAGAAGGAAATCAAAACGCACCTGGTTGAACTCAAGCGAGTCAAGCAAGTCATTAAGCTTTCTGTTCTTGGCAGCCTCGGCAAGCTTAACGTAGTGTTGCTGAAGACCGTGCAGGGTGAGCTTGGTCTCGTCATCGACGTAGATTTCGAGAGGCTTTGCATATAGAGTAAATTTAGCAAGGTAGCGGAGAGATAATGCTGAGGTGGCTCGCGCGGGCACTTACGTTTTGCATGAACTTCTTGCACACTGTTCGGATCTCCTTGGAGAGAGTGGCACTGAACATCATAACCTGCTTATTACCAGAAACTGCTCGGAAAATTTCCTGAACATCTCGGCGCATGTCTGTACGGCGTACGGTCGTGTGTAGCAGTTGCATGTGAAATACACCGGCACGAGAAGAGGAGAGAAGAAAGCCAATGTGTAAGCCATTGTTCGAATGCAGAGGTTATGTCGACACTTGAAGTGTGATCTGCGCAGTCGGATGGATGTTTTCCATTTGTGCTAAACCGCAGAAGTGGCTCTGGCTTGTGTGCCAACTTCGCCAATGCCGATCGGAGATGCGAGCTTCTGAATGGGAAGGAGACTGACCAACTGTATCCAATAGCTTGTCGCACTCATCGAGGACGAAATGCTTGACATTGCTGGCGTTTAAGCTCTTATCTCTAACGAGGGAGTTCAATCGACCAGGAGTGGCGACGATGATATGTGGGCAGGTATCCTTGTTCTTGAGAATCTCGACATCCTTGGCTTGACTCGTACCTCCGTAGAAGACGGAGGTGCGTACATCAGGCATGTACTTGCTGAATCTAGCGTATTCGTTCTTAATCTGATAAGCAAGCTCGCGGGTATGGCACAGCACAATTACGCCAACTTGGCCGGCGACAGGCTCGATCTGCTGAAGTGTAGCAATGACGAAGACAGCAGTTTTACCTGTAGAATACGCAGGAAGGGATTAGTGCATGTTCTGGCTACGCGAAACAAGCTATGAAAGTGCACTCACCCATACCAGACTTAGCCTGGCAGAGGACGTCCATTCCGAGAATAGCTTGAGGGATGCACTCTTGCTGGACTGCAGCGATGGAATACGCAGTATCAGCAGAGCACATTTTGTAGCAAACCTCATCTGCAACCCACCCTCTGAAGGATGCTCGAAACCGAGATCTGAGATAGCTCGGAGCAATTCAGGCTTGAGGAGGAAATCCCTGAAACCAGTCGAGTGAATACCGACGTAGGAACCCTTCTGGTCCTTGCTATCAGCAGCAGCGCCATCTGTAGTAGCTACGGCGTTGCCATTGGAGGCGGCGGCGGGTGCTACCGTGGTATCATCCTCTTCGTAGTCGATGAGGTCCTCTTCAGGGTGTTGAGCGGCCATGCTTGCAGATGAAAAGGAAAAGAAAAGCTGAGATTTCGCGAATACAATGTTACGGCAGCGTCACAGAGCGCGAAGTATTTCGAGAATCGGATTGAAGAGAGTCAGTATTAAGCGATATCGAGGTAGTATTTCAGATTGTCCCCCAGCGATTTGAAAGGCAGCTTTCCACAGCGGGAAGAACAAGGGACGGGGCGGGTTTGCGCTGAAACGAGGGCGCCCGGCTGCACGACTTGTCCTCGTGATTGGTGTGTTCGTGATGCTAGACTCTTCAGGTCTAGCGTGCGGTCTTCCTGGTTCCTGCCTCGTCATCCTGCTTGCTGAGGATTTCTGCCTGTCTGCCTCATCGCTTGGACGACTGCCTGCCCGGAGGGTCTGACATCCGCTAAGACCCATAGACGGTTAAGAGTATCACCAGCTACACTCTAGCCCTTCCTGATTCTCTTCAGACTGTCCTCCTGCGTTCAAGAGTCTTCCACATCCGTAGATTCGCCAGGGTGTCTTGCAGTGTGCACTTGCCGGGCGCCCGCTGTTCCAGCCAAGAAGGTACGGGAAATGTGGGAGAGGTGGGACATTGCTGAGCGATAGCGTACCTAGGTGTTTCGTGGAGGAGATGTCGAGTGTGCACTTGAGATGCAGCCGTCGATGTTGGTGCAGCAAAGAAGAGCAGTCGTGCATGAGGGTCCATCAAAAGGGCAGCAGTTTCAGGCAGCGGGAATTCGGGCAGGTTTTGGGCAAGCTGAGTTGGCGGGCAAATGGCAGCAGAGCGAGTGGCAGAAATTAATTCATAAGCAGAGTGCAAGTCTGGTACACGTACATGCTACAAGGTGCAGCTTGGGGACGTATGGGCACTGCTAGGAAAGAACGTCCTGTGGGATGCTGCTTGTGGTAGTGACTGGCTGCTACATGATGCTGATGCTGCAAAGTACAGATTCTTAAAAGACACTTTTACTACAATTTCCGTCAACCGTATCATATCATCCCTGGACTTGCCTACTGCTCGTGTCCATGTCTACGATGTCTCCATTCTGGGCCAGCGGGTGTGATGACCTTTTGGAGAGACTCGGATCGTCGCTGATATCCCTTCCCAGCCCAGAATTGCTGCTGGGCCCCCGACTACGTGGTCGTTGCAGCCCATCCTCACTTGTCGACACCATGTTATCCATTGGTAAACCTGAAGCTGGCCTCAGGATTGCGTTTGATGTCGACCGCGCAAGTCGAACGTGCTTCGGCCTCATATTGACATCTGAACTTGCCAGACTCGAAGCTGTACTAGCTCCGGTGAGCTGACTGTAGGAAGCCTCTGATCTCAGAGATGCCGAGCTCCTTTCAGTCATGAACGGATCTTGCTCTTCGTGCATCGGTGAAGGCATTGCAATCATAGCTGATGGAACAGGTGACGGCGAATTGCGATTTTGGAGTTGGAAGCCGGACGTGCTTACATCCAGCATTGGCGTATATGGAAGGTAGGGCAGCGAAGTATTAGACGCCATCAGCGAAGTGAAAGTACTGCTTCTTGAACGTCCCAGCCTTGGTCTGCCAGCTGCTGTATGTATAGTCGGTGGACTCGTCGATGTAGAGGCATGCGAAGTAGATCTTTCCCGATTCATGTTATCTGAAGAAGGGCACTGAAGATATGGAAGTGTGTACGGCAGTCCATTCTCCAGCTCGTTAAGCTCTTCTTTACTTTCGCTTCGGATTGACGAAGTGGTAGTCGATGGAGCGAGTGCTGCGATGCGCTTCTCTTCTTGCCACATGCGAAACCAGATGATGTACATCGCTACAACCGATAAGAAGCCGGTGATACATAGTACCGTCCAGGAAACAATCTTGTGAGTTCTGTTGCTGGCTGCTTCTTCTCTCAATTGGCTTTCGCTCTTGCCTTCGTTGTCCAGTTTATGGGAATCTCCGAAAAGTACGCCGAGGTATACTAGAGCGAGTTGTTTTGGTAGTGAAATAGCACAGGCTATCCCGAAGATCCAAACAGAAATACCGATAGTCGACTGAATGCAGGTAACTAGATGACCCGGTAGATAGCTCCACCTGACCAGCGTAATCATCCACAGCCCATCGCGTCGCATAACATGCGCAAGGCCCGCGTACAACCTTGATTTTTCTTCAAACTTCTTTGCTCGTTCACGCAGCATGTACTTGAATAGATAGTCTTCGGCAGAAGAATGGCATTAAAGTCAAGAATAGCTTTCCTTTGCAGACTGACTACTAACTCACAAGTCAAGATTTCCCCTATAAAAGTACCGGCGACAGCGATGAGGAAACCCCACCAGAGTCCCCATAAGACACCGACCACAAGGATAATTATCTCGTGCCCGATGAGGGGAGGCACGCTGACCACGATAAGAGCTGCAACTGGGACTGCCCATGCTCCGGGGGTATTTACAATCTTCTCTGCCACAGGTCGGATGGCTAGCACTATACGATCGTGCTGTTTGACAAAGAGGTTGAAGAAGTTCAGCAATAGATCAAGCGCATGACATGCGAGACGAAGTGAATGGCCCACATAAACAGACAACGCCACCGAAAGTGCGATGACTGGGACAGATCCGGTTCAGCAGGAGGTCTCTCCGAGCAGTAATACATTAGACTGGCACCCACCAACAGCAAGAAGGATCCACCAGCCCCAATACTTCTTCTTGAACATTGTCTTGAGCATCTGTTTCTTGTCGAGCTTCTTGTTAAAGTCGACATACTCCCGCAGGGTCTCGAAGACACATGCCTTGTGCTGGTCATTCTGGTGCTTGAGCCAGGCTCTCGTTCGCGCGAACATGTTCAACGAACGGGTGCGTGATGAACGCCCTTGACCTTCCTCGACTCCTGCTTCTTGTTGCTTGTGAACTCTCACTTCTGAACCGATGCGAGGCGGGAAAGGCTGGCCGCCTCGCTTCGAGCTCTTCCACTACTGGGTGGTCAGGGACAGACGCATGGATGGACCGGCGCTCTTCCTTGTAGATGCACTGCACTACACCAGCTTATCCGAATGTCGAGGTCTTATATCTTCAGGTCTTTCTTTGCAGCCAAGAAAAGAAAGCTGCCAAATGTCGCCTCACCTGTCACTGCCCTTCGATCTCTCAAGTAATAATTGGTGGCGAATATAAGACTCCGCTGTAGGTAAGTTGGATAATTCGCAGATCAGCTCTGAGAGATAATGCAGATAACTGGTCGGTAAGCTTGTTAGCCAGCAGACTCGCAAGACTGAACCCAACCAACCCTGCCGGAACAAGATGCTCTCGCAAGCCACGGACAGTGAAACTCAAAGTGCACGTGATCTATTAACGCCGACATAGTACTTGCTTGCATGCATGCGATCTTGACTACATCACGTTTCGTCCTGCCCCTCCCCATCCTCATCCTCGTCGTCCTCAGCATTCTCGTCGTCTTCTTCCTCGGCGTCCTCCTCTTCCTCCGCATCCTCATCGGCTTCTGCGTCACCAACATCCCTACTCGCCGCATGATCTGCTTGCAGGCTCGTATCCACGACTTCCTCCATATCTTCGTCGTCTTCGTCATCTTCCTCTTCGTCATCGTCATCCCCTTGGCCACCGAAAAGCTCGTTCCCAGCCATATCCAGGTCCATGCCTGAAGTCGCATGGCCACTGCTCGCTCCGTTGACTCCTCCTGCACCTTGCGATGTCGAAGCAGCCGCGTCTCCTGACTGCCCACTCTGCAGTTGATTCTGCTCTTCCAGCTCAGCATACGTTCTCTTGCCTGTCACAGGTGCTAAATCCCAGTTGATAGCGGTCAAGCGATCTCTTTCGTGCGGTAAGCGGATGCCATAGCTTTCAGGTAATATGGGTAGAGGGACGCGATTGATTTGAGCTGCAAGTGGTAGCAAGAATTCCTTGGGAAGCGGTGAAGAGTAGCTGTGTTCGAGCTTGGAGCTGACTGCCATGCGAAGATCGTCTACCTCTAATGGAGAAGTGGAAGCTGCTGTCGGGTCTCGCGGACGTTGTGCATGATCAGCAAAGACTTGGGCGTCTTGTAGGACTTCCAGTGTATATCCTGATCAGTGTTGGACAACCATGCAACAGGATTAGCTATACTGTTTCGACCCTGTGCATCATGCAAGCAACTCACGGTGAGCGAACTCGAGAAGCATTGCGACCACGCCTGGCTCAGCATCCGTGACACCGAGACTGGCAAGGATAAGGCCAATGATGCGAGCATCTCGCGGTATATCTTTGTTGCTTCCCGCTGTCGAAGCCGATGCAGCTGCATTGCCGTTTGAGGATGTGCTGCCAGAAGCACCGTTTGGAGCGGCGCTTGCTCTCTGCGCTGCTTGAGCCATAGCGAGGCCGGTATTGTAGATGTATTGGTGAGACGACTATTATATTCTGCTTCCTAACATCAAACTTCTGTCTTGTCGGGATGCTCAAAGTCGAGAGCAGAGAAGCAGTCTTCGTCTTTCTCTCCGGCCAACTGCACCATGCAGCAGAGTGGCTGAGAGAGCGTCACGATGCAGCTCTCGCACAGTATAGACTGAGAGCCAGCAATACTCAACCGGCAAGATACACGACGATGGAGACTGAGCATGTGCAGACTGCCGCCGAGCTTGATGCCTCTACTGCTGCTGTGAAGGTGAGGACGAGTATTGATCGAGGGAGGGTATATGAATGGCGCATATACAGCTTCCCTTGATGGACACGCTCAAATTGAAGCGGAAAGAATCAACTGACTGTTCTAACAAACAGTCTCCGTCTTATTCTCCCCAGCTCGGAGACGAGAAGCTGCAGTCCGATGCGCGTCAGGGTACTTCGCTAGATAACGCCGAAGATGTTCTATCATTCGATGACTTTAATGTAAGTCTCAGCAATTGCCCTTTACTAACAACAAATCGACGCTGACATGCAAGTTCCAGGACCTGCTGGATGCATGTCCGAGCTCGGCTGTTACGCCTATTGTTAATGCGTACGGACATCTCCTGTCATTGTACCAATATGCTCTCGGTCGTCTCCAGCTGCTAGAGCTCATCGGTGCGAATGGAGTATTAACGGACGCGCTCATACTCCGGCTGCAACAGTTGAACGATGAGAATGACAGATTGCTACAAGCTGAACGATCTCATCGAGACCATCTGAAGGAACTCGAGTTGCAGCTTGAAGATCAGAAAAGACAAAGCAGTTCTACGGAGGAAGCTCTAAACGGTGAGTATATAGCGTTCACCCTCACTCAAATGGCTCTTCTAATCCTTATGTCCGTGTCCGGCCCAGATGCACATCAACTCCTTCAGCAACAGGAAAGTGAATTAGCAAGTCAGGCCAAGCTTGTATCGGAGCTTAAAGACAAGTATACTACCGAGCGCTCCTCGTATTCTCACCGAAGATCAGATAGACCAGAAGAGAGCCGGACACGCCACAATAGTCATGAAGGTAGCAGCAGGGACAAGGACAGAGAGCGATCTCGCGAACACCGAAGCTATCGCTCCGGTTCTCGCAGGCATGGAGAGCACGAATATGAAGGACGAGAGACCGAAAGAGAAGGCAGTGTAGCTTCTTCGAGACGGTCGTCTAGTAGACGGGACGATGCTGGACATTCGAGAGTGCACCGAGATCAGACCCGGATTGATCGCATACATGAAGATGTGGAGCACCAGTACGAAGTCGTTCAGAAGGCTACAAGCGCCAAGATCATGAACGATGAAGCTGAAACACCAAGACAGCCCGCATCAGAAAGAGGTCTATCGATTAATGGCACAGCTTTGAGAGCTACACACGGTCAGAGCGGTAGCCGGGAGCTCGGTGCAAATAGCCAGAAATTGGCCAAAGAGCCAGACCATGTTATTGAGGAATACGAACCCGAGATCGATTTAGGAGAAGATCTCTACGAAGAAGAGCCTCCTTTGGTTAAGCCGGCTGCTGAGCAAACAGCCAGGACTAGTTTACGGTCTCGGTCGCGGTCGCCTCACCGCCATGTGGATGGGCACATAGACAGTGATCATCGATCTAACCACACACGAACACGGTCACGCTCGCCCCACCGTGATGACATGGACAAACCCGCTAGGCCTCATCGGAGAGATAGACAAGATGATACCGACAGAGGGAGTGCGACTACCAAAGTAGCTGGACAGTCCGATGATGTAATTGTTAATTCATCCGACCAAGGAGAAAGACTCGGCAAAAGACCTCGGCATTGCGACGATTCGTCAAGCAAAAGTCGAAGCAACATGTATGGTAGACTGGGACTGCCTCTTTCAGGCGGAAACAGCGAAGGAAGTAGGGCGCAATTGGCAATTAAGGGTGCGGGAAGAAGCAGTAAGAGGTAGTTTACTCCATGTTGCAATCTGTTGTTTCTAAGCTGTTTATGCTGAAGTGATGCCTAAGTATTCTGTAATGGTATGCGTATCTATCGAGAAGGTCTGAGTGAAAGAGAAAACAGGAAAATTCTGTACAATATTTGGGAGAGCCGTATCTCAATATGCTGCAATTTTAGCCTGGTCCCCGCTCAAAGCACTATCCAAATCATGCCAGCCGATACAATTAGAAGTTGGACCGCGGTCTGTGCTTGGTAGTGCAGAGATTGGGTCCCACTCGTCGCTGTGATATTAGCAGGAGTATCTGAAGTAGCACTGAGCTCGAATTTGAGATGCTGTTCTGATGGCCCTCCAGGTCCGTTATCTCCTGAGAATCCTCGTAGTGTTGGTGCCGCTTTTCCCCACACGAACGTTGAAGAGGTTGTAAGACTTGACGGTGGAGTAACGGCTTGGTATGACAGGTGATCCGTGGTGGTATACGTCGTTGTTTGCGTCTGGGTCGTATTCACGAGAGCAGTCACAGCGGACGTATTGTTGAAGACAGCCGTATCTGATGTGCTAGCGGAGGCTGATGGCTGCTCCCAAGCTACAGCTGCACAGTTTCCGAGGGACATAGCCTTATAGAAAAAATGATTTCTAGGAACTGTTGAAGTGTATAGTTGAAATCAAACATGCTCACCTCTGCTTTACACATGACCAAACAAGCGCCATCTGGTCCACTGCAGCTGGTATCAGGTGGGAAACTGGCCACAAGGGTATACTTTTCTTCTGCCCCGTTTGCTGCACATCCTTCGCTCACTTTTGGAATGTTCTGAAGCATGACCATGTTGGCCCAGGATGTGCCAGTGGCATCGGAGGATACGAAGCCTGGAAAGAGCGACGCTTCATTGTTTCAAAACCTGACAAAATAAAGGGCAATGTCAGGACTTACACGCATATGGACCACATGCTTCTTGAGCGGTGATGACTGCTTCCATGAACACGACACCTGCGTCGGAGGCTTTAGGGAGGCCGGCAGCTACGCCTGTAATGCAGAGTAAGTAATTGGTCAGACGGGCTTGGGAATTTGGATTGTCTACCCACTGCTCGAGACTAGATTGTGTACATCGACAGGATTACCAGACGCATCGCCGCATGAAGGAATGGCTTGCTGTCCCACAAGGGTTAGATTGATGTCCATGCATCCGGGAAACCATCGACTCACTCTTTCTACCAGAACGCGATATTCATCGATACTGCGCTGTCTGATATCTAGTGACCTCGGTCTCAGGTTGACGGTATATCTCTTGTCGAGAGACGCAGCTTGCGCAAACGCGAGGGAGTTGAATGGGCCTGAAAGAAAGGCTAGAAGCACCGTCGCTATACTGATATGCCTCATTTGACTAGGCTGGCTAGAAAGACGGGCTCTTCTGTCTAAACTTTTCTATCTCTCTGTATGGGATGATACTGATGGTAAGACTTGTTTCATCGGCGACCAGCGCAGATTCGACAAGTAAGGGGGGCGAGTCTGCACGTTGCGTGCTGAAGGAGAGTGATGGCTGTAAAGGCCAGTCAGTCAAGATGTAGAGCAGTCAATCGGTCGAACCAGTCAGTCGGACTGTAATGCCCTGCAACCGCATCGCATGTACACGAATGGCGTCGAGGATGGGTCTGCGTGTTTGTTTCGGCCGTCATGGCTGATGCGCATGAGCATGCGGACGTGTTGTTTCTTTGTTGCTGCATTGACACATGGAAAAGCGTCGAGGCTTTTGTCTTGTCGTGTCCTGTCCTATTCTGGTCTTTGTGACAGCCCATCCAGCAAAGGTGGCGCACATCTGCGCAATCCACAGCGACGGTTCTGAGCAGCTATATCGTATTGCGCATCATAGCACAGCATTCCAGATAGCATTGCATGTAGAGGTGCAGAGAAGAGAAAGCCGGGCATACATGGGGATCCACGTACAGGCAAGGCTGATCGAGAAATTGGACACGGACAGCTTACATTCACAACAACCGCCGACAAGCTTCATCGACAACAGCAGCAGGGCACACACTCGGACTGGCAATCTGATCTTCAAGACATTCTCTGGCTAATCCGACTGCTATCTCAGTCAAGAGCAGACTGGCGTGACTGCAGAGCCAGCTCGCATGACACGGCGAGACAGCACGACTTCAAGGAGATCAGGATGGTGAGCTGGATTGAGGAGCTTGCTGTGTTGTGCTGTGAAGCTGATTGCATGCCTGCAGGGACCCTCTTGTCATCATCTCCCAGGTCAGCTCTCGTCTGCCGCCAAGAGCAAATGGTTATAGCTGACATACCTGCAATACCAACTACTCGGATGATATCGCACAGATTGTTGCCCTTCAAGCATGTCACTACCTCATCCTGGCACTCATCACGCCTCCTCTACTCACCCTCTTTGCTGACCCCGTCGCTCTCTCGCTCGAGGGAGGTGCTTCCAACGTAGCCATGATCATGGACTGGCGGGAAATGGTAGGGAGAGCTACGATAGACCAGGACCAAATTGCCGGAGATTACATGCGTCTACCTCCAAGCTTGGGAAGACACAAACAGCCTTGGGCCCACCTGCCTGCGTCGGATGCATCGTCTAGCGACGGTAGCAGTCTTGGGGATCAACAGCAAGACCTAGCCCAACAAGTTGCCAATGTGACAGCCCAGCATGCGACATTGTCGGAACAGTCCAGCCAGTATGGCTACATAGCCGCCGACTCGCGAAGAGCGTGGGTGCTAGGGGCATCATGGATAGCTGCGTCCTTGATTGAGTGAGTAGATGATTCTTTCATACACGTGTGGGTGACAAGAGCTAACATCTACTTTCAGCATACTGTACATGTACCATCTCATTCGTCGGCCTACGCATATACTCGACTTTTCCCTCACTCTAGTCCTCAATCACATCATCCTCACCACATACTATGCTTCCTCTTTCCCAACGTCACTCTATTTCTGGCTCGTCGTTGCGATATCAGCAGCTATACAAATCATCTGGGCGGAGCAGCTCTGCGTACAACGTGAGATGAAAGAAGGCTTCACGCTTGGACAGGGTTGGAAGACGGATGAGAGGAACGAGGACCTTCCGATGCATCAAGTAGGTGGAGGAGGGGCGAGGAGGCAAAGGAGGAATTCTGCACCTTCAGCAGTCATGTACGATAGGATACCCACGGTCGATGTGGGGTGAAATGGGCACTCGGTCTTCTTGAGGTGCGCTACTAGATAGAATCAGTCGATGCAGTACATGAAGTAGCAGTAATGTGTATCAATAGCACGCATGAATAATATATGTTTCTTCCTATGCGAATTTCGGTGGCGTAGGGCTACTCACCACTTTACAGTAGCAGTGTGTAGCTGGCAATAAGCGGACTTGTGTCACCGCTTTCCGTATGAAAACCATGTGGTAGCTGGAAATGGATGCATCTGTGGCTCTTGTCTATCCTGTGTGTATAGCTTATCGCATCATCATGCAAGCCGCAGCCAGGTTCGGCGATATCGTCGTCGTCGTTCTCGGTGCGACAAGAGGACACTTTGCTCAGTTTACTGACAAGTGCGATGGCGCGGCCCAGCTCTAGTTGTGATTGACCACTGCAGCAACGAAGTACAGTAGGATCCATTCAGTATGGGCGTGTCGCTGCGCTTCTCGTCGTGGGACAGCTGGACAGTCGCATCGCTGCTCAGCCCTGAGCTTGCGTGAGTGTCGGAGCGACGTGGCATGCATCAAGCACGCTGGATAGATCATCAGATCTCGCAAGCAAGTGTCCTATCAGAGCTGACTCTGCTGCATCTCATCGTCCTGCCAGCCTGCCTGCCCTGCTCGCCGTCCTGCTCTTCCTGGCCTACCGTGTGTGGCTCTTTCCAAGCCACATCTCCAGCATTCGCAACATCCCTGGTCCGCCCAGCGATTCTCTCTTCTCTGGTAACTTCCCATATATCTTCAAAGCAGATGCTGGTGTACCTCACAAAGAATGGGCAGGTGAGCTGCATGTACTCCCCAAGCTCACGTGCTCGACGTGTCTGATATTGCCAAGCAGACAAGTATGGCTCGACATTCACATACACCGGCTTTCTAGGTCAGAAGAGACTGTATGTAACCGATCCCAAGGCCCTTCTTCATATACTGGTCCACAAAGCAGTGAGTCTGTCTGCCTGACCGCTGAAAGCTTATGCACTGACGGACCTCCGTTCGCGCTCTATGATATCGCATAGTACGAGTATCCAAAACCCTTGCAACTGAGGCATGCACTCGCTCGTATACTGGGTGAAGGCATTCTCTTCGTCGAGGGAGAGCAACACAAGCATCAAAGAAGACTCTTAAGCGCACCTTTCACCCAAGCTTCCGTCAATTCGTACATTCCCATTTTCCAAGAACAGTCCAATAAGCTTGTGAGCAAATTACAACATTTGATTGATGAAGCCGAAGAAAAAGACAAAAAGGGAGACTATACCGTTTTGAATGTTTATCCATGGCTTTCAAGAGTGACGTTAGACATCATCGGTCTTGCTGGATTCGACTATAATTTCCATGCTATGGACAGTGAAGACAATGAGCTCGCTAACGTTTTTCAAAACATGCTCAAGCCTCGTAAAATTACTATTTCAATGATTATAGCACAGTATCTCATGCAGTACCTTCCTTTCCTCGCTGCTATACCAACTAAAGCAACAAAGAGAATCAACGATACTACCAAAGTCATGCAGAGAGAGGGTAAAAAAATGTTGGAACAGCGAATGCAACAAGCTAGGGATGGTGAACTTGAAGGAAAGAAAGATTTGCTTAGTCTACTGGTGAAAGCGAATATGCAAGCTACTACCCCGAAAGATAAGCTTAGGGATGATGAGGTTAGTTAAAGCACAAGGAATGATTTATTCTTTGATATGTGGCCCGAAGTCTATGGGGGAATCCATACTGACCATGCGCTCTCATTGCTAGCTCATGGGCCAACTCAGCACATTCAGCTTGGCTGGACACGAAACCTCTGCCGCCGCCCTTAACTGGATACTGTACTATCTATGCCTTCATACTGATGTGCAGACAAAGCTACGTAGAGAGGTTCTGGACACGAAGGAAAGGATCAATGCGAGAGGAGATTCAACGATTACGCCGGACGATATAGCACAGATGCCGTACCTGGAAGCAGTGGTGGTGAGCCTGACCTCTTCACATGTAGGTTAGGAGAGCTTACTACTGACTAACATTCTTACGGTTACTTCAGCGCGAAACTCTCCGCTATGCGCCTCCGGTCTTCATGACGAATCGAGAGCCCAGTGCTGCCGAAGACTTCATTCCCTTGAGCGAGCCAGTTATTGGCAAAGATGGGAAGCCCATCACGTCGTTGCATGTCAAGAAGGGCCAACAGATTGTTATTGGTATTTTCACATTGAATCGGTCAAAGGAGATCTATGGTGAAGATGCCGACGAGTATAGACCTGAACGATGGCTTGAAGAGGACAAGAAGGAGAAGAACGCCGAACAAGCTTTCAGATTCACAACTTGGTCACCTTTGATGACTTTTCTTGCAGGCCCAAGAGGATGTATAGGGTATAAGCTATCGCTTGGAGAGATTAAAGTGATTCTGTTTGAGCTCATTGCGAATTTCGAGTTTTTGGAGAGAGATGAAGGAGGGACGCCTATTGTGAGTGGGGGCATCCACGTATAGGAAACTTCAATCTCGCTAACAATGTATCGACTTTATCCGTCCACAGTGCAGAAAGTCAAACGTAGTCACGAGGCCGGTAGTTGTAGGAGAAGAGGAAGCTGGCGGACAGCTGCCTCTTCGTATTAGACGTGTACAGCAGCCGAGTCCGGCGAACGGCGGGGGCACGCACTGATGAGGGCGGCGGCGATACACGCTATCACGCTGTATATGATGTATAATGACTGAACAGTCGACTGCCTGTCAAAGTATTGACTTCTGTAGCATCTGAAATCGCAATTGTCTGTTCTGAGTCGGCCCTATCGGCTCGTATGTCCGGGCGAGTGGCGATCGTGCCGAGGTCTCGCATACGACAGACACACCGCATGCATGGCTGCATCTTGCCTCTGCTCTTATAGCATCATATCATCATTGTAGATAACCTGCAACTACTCACATGCTGTCCAGCTCTGCCGCTGCAGCTCTCGGGGTGGACCATCTGCCGTGGTCGACTGCCGTGTGGTGAGTATAGCTGGTTCCACATGCATGGAGAGTGGCAGTTGACATATGCAATACTCCAGGACATCCCTGGCCACTCTCGCAGTCCTCCTCGCATGGAAGCTATGGATCTATCCAGAGTATATCTCTCCCGTCAGAAACATACCCGGGCCCTCGGTGGGAAGCCTGCTCTTCGGCAGACAGCTGCAACACTTCAGAGACCAGACTGGCGTGCACCATGCCAAGTGGTTCGGTAGGGCTCACCTACAAGCTTATTCTGCTGTTATTTCCCCCCACTAATCCCTCCTGAACATCCTACGTCTTTGACCAGAGGAGTACGGCCCAGTCATTCAGTATAGGGCCTTTGCCGGAGAGCAAATGATTGCATTAGCCGACGAAAAAGCAATACACTACATCCTCATGCAGAAGACCAGCAACTTCCCTAAACCCCATGAAGAAGTCAGAGGCTTGGAGCGGCTCACAGGTCGAGGCCTGCTCACTGTAGAAGGCGACATTCACCGAAGACAGCGAAAGATTATGTCTCCGTCCTTCACTCAAGCGCAGACAAATAGCTATCTTCCTATATTCACAGAACAGGCAGAACGGGTGAGCTGAGCTGAACTCGTTGCGGGTCTTAGTATTGCGTAGTTCTACCTTGCTAATGCCATACTAATCCAGCTGGCAGCCTCTCTAGACAAGGTGCTAGAAACACAGAAATCAGAAAGTGATGGCTCCACAATCGTCAACGTCTGCAACTGGCTCAGCAAAGCTACACTGGAAGTCATCTGTCAAGCTGGTTTTGGCTACCATGTGGGGTCACTGGACAAAGAAGAGCACGAGCTCATCAACGCCTTCAATCTGATGCTGCGACCACGACCTTTAACACCTGTAATGTTCCTCATGATCCGCCTAATGAACAAGCTTCCAGTACTAGCAAAGCTACCTCTACCAATGATCAAAGCTGCAAAAGCCTCTATGGCTCTAATGAAAGAAGAGAGTAAAGCTATGCTTGGGGATAAATTGGAAATGGCAGATTCTCAGGAGCTTGAAGGCAAGAAAGATCTTCTTAGCTGTATCGTTCGCGCGAATAAGCTCGCGACCTCTGAAAAAGACAAAATGAAAGATGATGAGGTTTGTTTGTCCTACTCCTACCACAAGCTTTCTACAACCCGAAGCGTATAAAATGGTGATCAGGCTGTGCAGGGCATACTGACACAGACACTTTTACCTTGTTTACAGATTCAAGGCACTGTCTCGGTCTTCCTGTTAGCAGGTCACGAAACTTCCAGTGAGTCGGCTCTAAGATAATGTCGCACTTATCGTTCTCACTCACAATTCTTGAAACCCACCAGGCACCGCTCTCACTTTCCTTCTCCACGCTCTCTCTCGCTACAAGAATGTGCAAGATAAGCTTAGGGCAGAGATTCGAGAGGCCTATCGCGTTGCAGAGTCAGAGGGAAGGGATGCCTTGAGTGCTGAGGAGCTTGGTAATCTGCCTTACTTGGACGCTGTAGTGGTGAGTGCTGTCAAATAAGAGAATAAATCCGTCAGTAGCACCGTCGCTGATCAGTATATTCGAAAACTCACATAGCGCGAAACATTACGGGTGCTTCCCCCAGTCGCGTTGACAGTACGCGAAGCTCTCCAAGACGACGTTCTACCTCTCTCTGAACCAATACGAGGACGCGATGGTCGAATGATCGATTCGCTTTTCGTTCCTCAAGGTCAGACCGTCTCCATAGATATTATGCAAGTAAATAGGAACAAGCAGTTCTTTGGGCAGGATGCGGCAGAGTTCAGACCCGAGCGATGGCTTGAGAATGATGGGGAGTTGAAGAAGCCGGCTCATGCGTTCGAAACATGGTCTCCAATCTTGAGTTTTCTGGGAGGACCTAGAGGTGAGTCAGAGACTGTGTAGGCGTTCGAAGAGAACCATTCTGATGCGTGTTGTCACTGTTCATAGGTTGTATCGGTTATAGATTTGCGGTTCTTGAAGTCAAAACAATAGCAAGTGTTCTTATCAACAAATTTGAGTTTGATCCTAGCGGCGAAAATGTTACTTTCCGAACCAATATCGTGATGCGTCCTGTGATTGACGGCAAGATCAATGAAGGTGCTCAGCTACCCATCAAGATGAAGAAAGCAGCAATGCAATAGTGAAGCCCAAAAGAGGCCGTCTGTACCACGAGCAGAAGTATGCCTACATAAGTGACTTATTTGATGGAGTTTATCAGGATTGTCAGAAGTCGCATGTATCCGCCTTAATTGTAGCTACGCACTGTATGACACGGAACATAACAAAGTGAGAGCACGGTATGCTGCCTCAAAAAAGCTAGACACAATCTGAGGTCTAAAGAGGTCAATGCCTTTTGTTTCATTTCATCTCATGAACGAAGCTCGAGTGCAACTACATGTAGTACAATTTTTTGATGATGGCAGAGATTTCTGCGCTATACTAGATGACAGTATCAAAGATTGTTAGAATGAGCTAAGAGAAATGAAAAGCTACACAGCAAAGAAAACGTTGGAAAGGTGATAACGGTGATAATGAAAAGCTGAGAATGGGAGAAGCTGACTGACTGCTGTTTCATATTTCGAGTACCGTTGTATTGGTCGACTGGAACTCATGGCTCCTGATTTCCCGCTTGTACCGCATCGGCCTGCATCCCTTGTAAAAACCGCCAGCAACGTTGACTGACTGTTGAAAAACTTGACTGAAAAGCCATTGGTATCGACAACCTACAACACTACTAACTGCAACTTCAATAAAAAAGCAAGGCTAAGTGTTAGATTGTTAAGCTTGAGATCCGCTACATTCGTGCTTCGTGATCATTCTGTGTTGCCTTGAAGCACTCCTTCGCCGCCATAGCAAAAGGGGTAATATGCTTCAGAATCGAATGTAATGCGACCTTTACCGGAGTGAAGAAGAGTGGAGAGACGATAGGACATATTGAAGATATTGCTGATTCCAGCTATTTCACCCTCAGATGGATCATGATAGCAAGATACAGGACAGTTGACTGTTTAAGCCACCATATTATCCGATGAAGACCAATCTCCTCCCAAATGCCTAGCGAAACCAGAGCATGATCCTACCAAGCTCGAGCCGAAAGGATTTCTTGCAGAAGAATCTGATTGCAGAGTTGGAAATGAAGAAGCTGAAGTAGCGAATCTTCCAGCTTGGGATAGACTCGGTCTCGGCAGGATGCTAGCAGAAGTGGTATGCATCGAAGATAACGAAGGTTTGACTCTTGTCTCTAGCGATGCAGGAGCAGGAAGGTATTCAGATGACGCCCTTTCCAGATTTTCTCTCTGCGCAGCGGCCAGATGAGATCCCAATAGTGCCTTTTGCTGGAGAGAAACACTTCCGAGAGGGGTGGACGATAAGGTACTTCCAGATGAGAGTAGAGGCTGTTTCCTACTTTGTTTATCAGCTAGATCCTGTAATCTCCTAGTCCAATTTCTAAACAAATCAGCATTCACACAAAGATTATAATCTAAAACTTGTAAGAATGCTTTTTCATTTGTGTTAATTTCTTGACAAGGTAAAGAAGATATTTTCGCCCATGCTCGATTAGAATAAGTTCTATCTTGAAGGAACTTAGAAGCGCAGATCAAAGCTGCCAAGAACATTCTTCTTCCGCATAAAACAGGGTCTCTAACTTTCGCAAGTAGAGCAGCTATATTCTGAGGTGAAGGTGATAGGTGCCCTTGCGACATGTATTGATCATGATCGCCGTAAGGAGGAGAAGGAAGAGTGAAGCCATTCCAACTTGCAGCATCGACTTGTCCGGATGACTTGATTCTCATCAATTGGATCTTAGCTTCTTCAGCAGCTCTTACTCGTTCTCGAATGACATCCCTGCTCTTGTGAATGTAGTACAACGCAGTTTGAAGTGTCGAGCAGGTAGATCTGCTTCTTCGCAGTACTTCTTTGATAAAGTGCCTCAAAGGCAGCACACTAGCTTGTGAAGAAGAAGCACCAAGTTGAGGTGCGATGAAGCCACCTTGCGAGTCAGGCACCTTCCAGACGACCTCAACAGCGATGCACGCAGCTCCTACGAGTCCTTCCACGAACTTGTTCTTCGGCATATCAGGAGGTATCGACGATTGCAGATGTATCGAAGAAGAAGTAGAGGCATTGAGCGTAGGTCGAGGAAGGGGAGACCTGCTTCTAGAGCGGCTCAAATCTAGACTGCTAGACAGACGGTCTGCATTGACGGCTGTGCTCGCTCCAGCAGACGACGCTAGTAAGCTGTGACTTCTGTTCAGGCCTGTTGATAGCGAAGGTCGTCGAAGGAGGCCATACATGCTGTTCGACCTCTGTCGCTCAACAGCCCAAGGCTGAGGAAGAGTGAGAGGTGGCTCTTCATCTAGTTCTTGTGCAGTCGCTGAATCGAGCTGCAATGGGGCGAATGCATCCGCTAGACCGGGAGGAGGAAGCTGCTGAGCCCCTAGCAAATCGACATAGCTGGTTTGCCGTCGGGGTGTAGGCCGTCCTATACCATTCTGGCTACTGCCGAGCAGCCTGCCACCAGCGGTGGCTGGCGGATGACCGCCACTGTTGTACTCCGTGTTGATAGCAGGGAACGGGGCACCGTGATGGTATTTAGGATGAAGAGCTTCAGGCGATTCGTGTAGAATGTCTGTATGCCCTACTGAAGTAGGTGCGCTCGATCCAGATAGATACGAAGAAGCGAGAAGAGATGAGGACGCTGATCCGCCAGATCCGTCGGACGAGGATGCTGTGGAGGGATGTCGTCGAAGTGGCGAGCTGAGGGAGGTATAGTCGGTAGAGTCTATTTGATGTAAAGCGAGCACCAGCATAGAAGATAGATGTAGGTGCGCATAGCAGTGTAGCGAGTATAGTGATTGCAGGCGTGGAAGTGATGACGATGCACATGAGCAGCATTTACGAAGATGTGTCAAACAGTCCAATACGTCAGTTCGCTGCAAAAACAGACAGGCTGTCAGACATACAGTGAGCGAGGTGTTGACTTCCAGAGAAGCTGCCTTTAGACGCAGAGGGTGGAGGAGGAAGCAGACTATCCTCGGTGAGACCGTTGAGGCTGCTGGTTGAAGAACGTCTTTCTCGGAGAGCGTCGCCTCGTAGGGATGTTGTACGTTGTCTTGAGCGAGGGCGATACGGAGCTGCTGACCAGGCGAGCTCGTTGTGGTCGTAGCTTGCTTGAACAGGAGGCATGTTGAGGTGTGACTGATACTTGCTACTGTTTCAGACCTTGAGTTTGCTGAGTGTGATTGATAGTGGCGTTGATGGTGATTTATCTGATAGCCGGTGGCGTGTAGATAGAGGGTACGATGATATCCGAAGAGTACAGCTGTGTATGAGCTTCCTTGCGAGATGTAGGGTGGTAATAGGACGAAGATAAAGTAGGGTACGTCTTCCTCCAATAAGCACTGCTATCTCGGCTCTGCTTATAGGTTAGCCGGGTCGGATGTTGTGGAATAGGTAATGGTGGCGACTATCGGAAGGCTGTGATGTGAGTTCGAAAACAACGAGTGAAGAGGAGGGGCAAGAGGGAAAGGATGGTCAGACCAGTGTTCATGCTCCGCTCCGCAAACATAGTCATGTGAGAGAAGTCCCTCGTACCTGTAGGTCGTGTCGAAAGGTGATAGTGTCTCCCGAACACACCAAAGCTTTTTTCTTGTTCGTTGAACGACACTGACGGGACTACACAGGTTGCGTACAGTGTTGCGGCACTGCAAGAGAGAGGGGGAGGAAACAGAAACTGCCCAGAAACAGGGAATCGAGACAGTCAGTACACCTTGCTTTCTGGGATAAACGTATAAGCCCTTGTAAGGCCATCGGACGGGCGCATATCCCAGTAGTCCCGCAGGACAATGCGACCAAGAGCAACCCACCTTGCGGCTATCCGGTATATTGATGAGCAGCTAAGCGTCAGGACGCTCGACTGCAGAGCTATACCACTTTGTGATTGTTTGGACGATGCCGGTGTTGGCTATTTTCTCGAAAGGTCAGGTGCGAGGTGGCGTCGTAGAGCGGACCAGACAAGCTGTGTCGTCTTGTCGGACGCAGGATGCAGGCGAGGTTTTGCTTAAGGGTAGTTCCTCGGAGGTGCTAGACAAGGTGGTAGAGTGATGCGTACTTGCTTCCAAGAAGCAGAACCGCACAAGCTCAAAAAGCGGAGCTTTGACGACTGCGAGTGAGTGAGTGGCGTGTGTACCCTCTTCAGAGACTAGTCTTCGCGACGACGACAAAGGCAGTTGATGGTGCAGTGGTGTTCTCCATGGTGAAAGATTGCCTACTTTCTGAAGTGTAATGTCGATAATGTCGAGATGCTCAAAAGAGGCGTCCTTTCGTGTCTACGCCTTTGGCTTGAGTGATTGAGACGGGACAGGCTAAGCGAGCGAGCAAGTAGCTATGCTTCGAGTCTTGAACGCAATGTGAGCTGAGAGAATGGAGCTTTGAATGTTCCTTGTCCCTTGCTCTGTATGTATTCGTTCACTACAAGCCTTTCTTTGTCGCTCCTGCTTTGCTTTTGATGGATGTCCTGCTCTAAAAGGGCGCTTTGGCAGGAGATAAAGACCAGCGGGTGGACGAGGATTGATGAGATGGAGGTGATCAGCCACACGCAGTCAAGGAGTGGTGATGCAGTGTGCAGCAGCCAGCGACAGATGTAACCAGCTTGCTTGAGTGCGTCCAGACAGTGTAGTCCAGTGAAGTCCTGCGCAGGCCACGGCGAGTCAGTGGTGAGAATGCACGACGAGAAACAGAGCATTGTGCCTCACTTGGAGGCGATGTAGAGCAGCGTAGACCAGAGTGTAGACCAGAGCAAGTCTATCTGTCGCTCTCCTGCACTTCGTCCGTCTATGTCCTTCCTCCACTTGTACGATACGATATGGATGTCAGACAAGCCAGCAGAGAAGCGCACCAGACAGCGGTGCCGGACTTTGACTCTTGCTTTGGCGTGGTAGCACAACTGTCTTGAGAGGACCTCCGGGTATCGAATATATATGTGACTGGCTGTTTTCGAATTCAAGGATGCTCTTCCTAGTCACGCCTGTTAGCGGTGCTTCTGGCACACGCAGAGATGCACAGCAAAGCCACAAGACCGGCACTCACGATGACTTGCACTGCCAGTCCCCACTCCAGTCCTCCTCTGTCCTGAACCTCGCACTCACTCACTCCCTCTCATTCACCCACTTCTCAGTTCCAAGTCAAGTCTTCTCGTTGACTTCTTTTGAGTTCTTCCCGGCCGGTCTTCAAAGTCCGCCACACCTCAAGCTATGGTGGCAAATTCCGCCACTTGGACATAATTGCACATACGGTAAGTATGACTTGATATACACGTATGTATTGCAACGCAAGCACAAGTCTGCTGTTCAGTCCGCTCATCAGGAGCAACCTGACTCACTCCGGGCATTCTCGCTCGAATTGGTGCTGGAACAGCTGCAAAACTGGCAGACCTTCAGGCTTCACCGAGTCAGCTCTACAAATGAATGGAGATGCAGATGCCCTCAACGGAAAAGAAAGTCGATAAAGTATTATGACTCCATTATTTGGAGATTCTCAGGGAAAACTTTGAATTCCATCGTATGAACCATTATGCTGTGACCGACACAGCTAGGTAATTACAAGTATTTATTCCCACGTCCTCCCTACACCCTCACACTCTCGCTTTCCTCCTTCGCGTGCTCCCGCGCATGTCGATGATGAACATGCTCCAGCGGTGCATCAATAACATAATCAAACTGTTTCTTATTCCTCTTAAGTAGCATGATAGAAGTTAATCCAATACCACTTAATACGATAACCGGTATCCAAGCTAATCTATAACTATCTGCAAATGCTCTCGTAGCTGCTTCCGCTGCAGCTCCAAAAATTTGTGGTGTAACACCTGGAATTTGCCCTTGCATTATTGCACCTATTAATTCTTCATTGCCTGTTGCAGCTCCGATAATTACTCCTAGTTGAGCTGGATTGGCACTTAAAGGTGGTGGAAGAACTGCTGAGGCCACGTATTCAGGAATCTTGGTGCCTGTCTTCGAGTTCAGGATGGAAGTAACGATCGCGACTCCCACTCCTCCAGCTAGCGAGCGAGCCGACAGGACGATACTGGTTGCGGTACCGATAAGAGCGGGTGGGACCTATACAAGGGAGGTAATGAAATCGAGTCAGCAAATGCCCTAGTTGATGTTTTTAGAGGAATCTTGCACTCACAGCAAACTGTGCAATAACCGTCAAGAAAGTCAGAGGAAGTCCGAATCCGAATCCAGCAATTGCATCCATCGCGATGAAAAGACCTTTTTGGTTTGGTCGCGCGAGGCAGCTGAGGGCACCAAGTCGAAGAGTAAGATGTCCGCGTTAGAATGGTTATTTTCCTTGCAATTAACTCAGTGTACTTACAAGCCGATGCAGGATCCGAAGAAGAGTGCGTAGCCGAACTGGGTAAAGGGCACAGTATGGTCAGTACTCACATCTCAGCTTTTATATATGTTTCCACTCACAATTACAGGAGTAACATTATCCTTAAATCGACTAGCATACCATCCCCCCAATAAGACGCTCGGTAAGAAAGCATAAGTAAAAGGAGTAGTAAGAAGTCCAGCTTTGAAAGTATCATGTTCATAAACAGTAGCAACTTGAGCAGGATATAAAGCTGACCAAGAAACATAAACAAATCCTTCAATAGCAATAGCAATCAAAACTAAAGGAAAATTTCTATCTTGGAATAAACCATGATGGAAAATACCATCTTTTTTACCTTTCCATTCCCATACTCCCAAAACTATAAATAATATTACTCCTGCAATTAATGGACCTAATACTTTTCCTGATTTCCAATTATACATGTTTCCACCCCAAATTAATCCTAATAAGAATAAAATTACTGATATAGCTAATAAGAAATATCCAACATAATCTAATTTTGGTCGTTCCTCTGTTAATTCTGTTCTTCTGGGTGGTGGTCGATATGCTACTAGCCAGAGAATCGTCATCAAGGAGTAAGAACCGATGAGAGCGTAGAACATCGTGCGCCAGCCATCGACTGGATCGTTTTGAATGGCTTTCGAGATGCCCAGTAAGGCTGGAAGAGCACCGACTGACGACATGGAGAAAACGACTGCTTGTCCCATGCTGCGAAATCGATGTGGCAGGACTTCCTGTGGATCAAAAGAAAGTTTATGTAAACCTTGGGTCAGAACCCATCTATACTTCTAATGCAGAGTGTTCTGAATTTGGAGCTTACCGATGGAATAGCCGTCACGATACCCAGAGGTGATCCACCAATTCCAAGCACAGCAGTACCCGCGATGAGCATATTCATCGAGTTTGCTTTGCAGGCGATAGCTGCACCAGCAACACCGCAAGCCAGCGGCACGACGATGAACCATTTCTAAACGAACCAGTTATAAACGAAAGGCGGGAATTGACAAGTAATAAAGTCAGTATCCTTCGAAACATCCTGGATTTTCCCTCGCTGGTATCCTGCAAGCTAAAGCAACTCACTCGACCGTGAATGTCGGAGAAGTAACTTGTGATAGGAGCCATAACGACGGTGACGAGATTGAAAGCATTGTAAATCCACGCTCCCTTGCCTGATTCTCCTAGTGAGGCAGTGATATTACGAGTAAAGGCATTAAGGCAGGTGATTGTGAAGAGCAGCGAGATCCAAAACAAGCCGGCAGTGATAGTGACGACTGTTGAACCGCCGAAAAGAGTCAGTCAATGCGACATTCGGTTGAGCAGTTTGTATCCGGGCGCTAGACTTACTGATAGCTCTGATTTGGATATCAGGGGCAACATCAGGATCTTGTTCGGAAGAAGTAGTCAACATAGGTCGAGGAGGTTGACCTCCCTCGTAAATCTTCTCATGTTCGTGGTGTTCAGCTTTAACATCGTCCAACTGCTCGTTGGATTCCAGTCTTTGCTGATTGTACGGCTGTCGTGTATCATCCTGCCTGTCGGTGGCGAGCATAACGGGTTCTTGATCTTGGATTGCCATTTTCGAAGATGACTTCTTCGACCAAAAGGGAGCAAAGCCAAGGCTCGCAGGTCGGCCAGTAGTGCGATGTCTGTAGTAGATCGTATCGATGTAGGGTCCCCAATGCACGCGACGAGCTTGAATTAGACGTGTGACCCATGAAGAGTGTGTGGCCCCGCTCGCATTCGGGCGGGGCTCATCATTCGCCACTCGTCGGGCGGGACAGACCCCACTCTAGGGCTTGGCCGAAGTACGACTGTACATGTGCACGCCGCTCGTCGTTGTTGTATTCCCTGTCGCGTTAGCAGCCATTCGCATACCCACCCTTGGACTTGAAGCCTTCCTGACTGCTATCAGAGCAAGATACAGGGAAAGTCCGTGAGAGTGTCTCGATTGCTGGGAAATTAAAAAGGAGACGAATACTTCTGGCCAACTTCATAGCACTGATGTTACAGCTCCTAACGAGGCATAACGACTGATACTATCTCAATCTGACAGATCCTTTGGTATGAGCGTCACTTGATGTGGTCTTGGCAACACTGGTATCGTGCCCATTAACCTTTTCCCGTTCTACCGATTTTGACTCAGACTTGAGATCTGCATCTGCTTTCTTCTTCGTCTTGGATCCTTCATCTTCATCGGTATATTGCCAAAACGCTTGCAGCTCGCCTCGAAGCAGAGCAGTGAAGGTCACTGACAATATGCAAGCTGGTGACAGGTACAGTAAAGCCGGTTGAGCAGCCCTGAACTGATGCATGACAACAATAGTTCTACCATGCCAAGTATCTTCGTCAGCCTATGAGAAAGCAAAGTAAAGGGCTAAAAGCTCACGTCACAAGTCCTGCAATGTAGCTGGCGAGAACAGCGTGGAAGTATGGTTTGGGATATCTGCCAGCCGGCTCAGGCACGTCAACTGCGCTGTCTGTTGGCGACACCTTCAAAAGCCACGTTGATCGCTTCAGAGCTCGAGCATAGTCGAAACGTAAAGCTAGCGAGATGAAGACTCCTGGAATGACAATGTCGCCTAAGCCTAGCATTGTGAAATCTTTAACATTCATGAATCCGTCTTTGGGGTATACTATCTTGATAGGTGCTTCAAAACTTGTAGCGACAGCAACCTACGCGCATTTGTACTAGATTAGACACAATCTAGCGAAAAATTAAGCTGTCGAACTCACCATTACGCTCTGCCCGAATGTTTTGGAGCTATAGAACACCCAGTATATATCGTAGAAGAAGAGACCGGATAATAGAATCATGCCAGTGAAGAAGGTGTCTAACTTGAGGAATGAAATAGCGTTGAAAGAGAAGGACAACGCGATGAAGTTGGAGGCTATCCAGTTGTTGGTATATAGGTGGTAGGCGCTGAGGAAGATCGACAGGATAGTGAAAGCGATGTGCAGGTTATTGAAATGCAGCAGAATGTACTCTTCTTTCCCTTTTGATAGCTCGAACCGCCACCGCTCTAAGGAGGCATAGCGTTGCTTGCTGATGCAATTGCGGAATATATGCACGCCCATCTGACAGAGTAGCATATGGTTAGAATCGCTGTCGATGAGTACGCTGGAATCGAAAGCATACCCTAGCCAGTCCAGCTGTCCCTAGAAGAGCAAAGTACGACGATAGGATAAGATTGATGATCCGCTGAACCGAAGACATGGTGAAGTCAGCCTGACAATGATCTAATAGTAACGAAGACCATCCTATGCACCTTGTCAAGGTACTTGAAGGCTAAAAAGAGGCCCAGCAAGGTGATTGATCCGAATATCGGGAACAGGTAGGCTTCCTCTTTTGTGATGCGGTCGATATCTTCGAGGTCGTCTTCCTCTTCCTCCTCATCATCTGCAGTCTTGCCGCGTTTCCGCTCCTTGAGCAGCTTGCGGACAGACTTGGGCATCTGTATCATAGTGTAGTGAGTCGCCGGTGCAGTGTTGTTCATCGTCGCTATCGCAAGTCAGCAGGTCCATCCATCCATAGACACGCGAAAAGGCAGCAACTCGCCTTGACGGAGCTGATGAGCAACAACAGCGGCAGGAGCAGCGAGGACATCGTCAGCATGGTGACACGCAACGCAGATCAGGACACCTACGCATGGCTTCCATAGTAGATGGGCAGGACTGCCGAGACGCCAATGGCCACGTATGCCTGGCAGACAGACAATGATGGCTGCGATGAGCATGGCAGGCGAGCAGCAGCGGAACTGGCTGACGACACACCTGAAGCAGTCCCGAAGACACCATTGCGGCGTGCAGATGCAGTGGATGCAGCCGAGTTCCTGCTGCCTGAAAACTGGTTTCGAGCAGAGGCAACGGCGAAGATGGCATTACGGACGAATGCATGAGCACCTGGGCAAGAGGGAGACGAAGATGCATTCACAGTCTGCGCGATACGCACATGCGTGTTGTTCCTATGTTATGACTGGCAAGACACCTAAGTCCAACACTTCCTTTCGTCCTGACACACCCAAATAGTGAAGAACAGCATCTACAAGGTACCCAACGCAAGCACATCTGCGAAGGCAGAGCATTCGTGTGCATACTCATCGTCTATCACCTTCTGTCGGAAGCTGTCTCTCACTTCGAGCTGCACTGGCATAGTTGCACCTCGTGTGGCTGGCATTGGTCCGTCAAATGTATCTATTTATCGAAAGCGCTGTCAGTCGCGAAAGCAAACAGACAATAGACTGACTAACACATGGGACTCACCATTCTTCAAAGGTATCACTGTCCCCTCCTTGGCGGAGATGTTGAAGCACCAAAGCATCCGCATCATCGTAATCACAAAGCTGCGTTCGGCGACGTGATACCCTGGACAGATACGCCTCCCAGCCCCAAATGCGAAGTGGTCACGCTTCGTGACATCTTTAGCGTTGATGCTTTGCTGAGCCTAAGGATGAAGTCATTGACAGTAAGCTCGAGTCTCCCTTCCTCTAGCCCGTAAGTAGACTGACAGTAGTGGGATCATCCGCGTATCGCTCAGGAACAAAGTCGTCCGGGTTCTCGTGTCGAGCCGGATCATGTTGGATCGCCCAGGCGTTCAAGTGCAAGTACGCGCCTTTGGGAATTACCATGTTTTCAAAGACCATGTCGCGAGTGGTTAGATGAGGGTGTCCAAGTGCTACAGGTGGTCTCCACTGAAATCGCATATATCAAGCTAATTTCGCCAACTGAAGGAGAAAAAGCCCACTTACGCGCCAGACTTCCTTCATGACACATCGAATATATGGAAGATTGTCAAGGTCTTCCCATCTTGGCAGTCGATCAGGACAAACGGCATCTGGAGATTTTCTCAGCCCGATACTCGCTTTATCCCCCGATGCCGGAGCAACGTACCAATCTCAGCTTGAGCCTTCTTCTGAACTTCAGGATAGCTCATCATGGCTTCCATGAAAGACCACGTCGTCATCATACTCTACAAGAGACATCAGGTTTAGTGTCACTGGTCAAATATATGACTGTTGACTGAGTCTTACTGTATCAGCAGCACCTATCGTCAGCATCAGCATGAGATAGCAAGCCTCGTCGTCGTCTTCAAGTCCAGCTAATTTGGGATCTGCAAGTAGACGCGCCAAAGCAGCACTTGGTAGCGCGACACCCTCTTTCATGGCTTTGCGACAGCGCTGAGTTTGGCAATCGAAAAGGCATCAGTTGTGGAATCGCCTTCAGGGTCACTCTCAAATCAAACTACAAACATACCTGCATACGCTCTCGGCACCAGTCTAAATCTGTGCTGTACGTCTCGCGACCTTCTTTCTCCCATGGCTTGAGAGGCATTGGCAAGTATCCGAGAAAAGGGAAAAGCTCGATGATGCGTTCGCCGGGCAAAGTGCCTTGAATCTGCTTCAGACCGGTAGCTGTTTCCTGCATCAGTGACCATAGTCAAGCATTGCCTCTTATTCGGTCCTCACAAAAGATATAGTCTATAACCGGATCATCGTCTTTCTCAATCTAAAAACGTAGGACCTAACGTTAAATGCTGTTTGGACATATGAAAGCACTTGGTACAAGACTACTTACTGGAAATCCGAAAGTTTGCATTGTGAAAAGAGAGTACTGATACCGTTTCAGCTTTTTCCAAATCTTCTGCGGATCGGAACTGGCAAGCTTGTCATGAGCAATGCGATGCAAGAAGCGTGCAGTCTCGAAGTAATTGAGCCTAACAGATAATGCACTGTATTAGCAGAGTGCTCTTCAGCCAAGCTGGCACAAACCGAACCAGAGTTACGGTAAAGCTGAATCTGCCATCATTGGAGAAGTCATCTGATTCGTTATGACTTTGCGCTGGTTCTATCCATTTGCCATTGATGAGTGATACTGTGTCATTTGAAAGGCTCGAAGGTGGCTCACCTTCCATCGGGCGTGTGACGCTGATAATAGCAGCACGTTTCTTTGGTTGCACACGAATCTAGGACCTCTATATTCTCAGTAAGGCTCATCTATCACTGAAGTACGAAACAGCTGACTCATTGGAAAAGATCCATCGTGGTCTCTCCGAGCTGTAAGCCGCTCCAGAATCCATCAAGGCCTACATTCACATCAGGTTCGTGTGCCAAAGCAATTTGCCACCATGATTGTATCTGACCTTTACGGCAACATCGGTATTGATGAAGTATTCCTGGCAAGATCACAACTGTTAGGCCTACAATCGAAATACCATGCTGCTTTGGCACACACCTCTGTGAATCCGACTTTGACGCGGTAGACAGGACCATAAAGTTTAGCCCACTTCTGCATGGTCAAGTGTAGGGTCCCAGCTTTTCCAGCTTTCGCCATGTCAATGAGACTGCCGATGACTGGATATCCCTTGACTAGAGGTGGCAGGTTCGCTTGCCGCTTGCTATACCTTGTGTGAAGTGCCAACCATACTGCCAGAATGGTGGCAACCACGGCCGCCAGCATGGGATCAATTTCCAAGCGATGCATAGTGATTTGCGTGCTTCACAAGCATGGAGCAGCAGAAGTCAGAACAAGACCCCGTCTTTCTAAGAATGTCAAGACTTTGTATGATCTCGTATTTCCACCAGTTGTTGCATCCCTCCATCCGCAAATCAACGCTCCGTGATGAGCGCACTTAGGCGCGCGAAAGGTGGGGCTCCTATGCGGCCCCACTTTGTTCTTTACAAACCCAATCTGAACTGTACGCCCGCCGGAAAAGCAAGCTAAGGCTCGGTGATAAAGACTGTATCTCCAACTTGTGTCTCAGCGAGAAAGGCGATGCATGTATGCGATCCATATGCCTCTACGGGTATTGCTGGACAAAACTGGGAGTACGAGAAAATGTATTGCAACTAATCATCTGATGGCGAGACTGCAGCCAACAGGCAAGGACTGCTAGAAAAGATACATCGCTGCACTACTTACTGCACTTCATACTACACTACTGCACCCAATCATGGATGAAATCGAGCGGCCTTTCAAAATCAAAGTAAAGCCAAATGGCTTTCCACTGTACCCGATTCACTTTCGGGAAGTACTCTTCATCCCTGGGCGATGTTTTCCTCATCTTCAGACATCTTCTGAATCGTACGCAGACTTGAGCTCACGGCTTGTCCTTCTGCTACCGCAAGCACTTGATCGGCATCGTGAGGCAAAGACAGCCATGTGGGGGGCTGTCACGGCTGTGTCAGTGATGCTCGAAGTCTATAAACGATATCGCATAATACTTACTTCTCGTTCCGGAAGGTCGCTAGCCCACGCCAGGAAATCTTGAAGTCTGACACCCTCAGGCGCCGTAACAGCTTGATCTGTTGGAAGTTCTGCGGGTACCAGGGTGAAGTTATGCTCGTATATACTGGAAGCGAATAGCCGATTAACAAAATCATCAACTATCTGCTGGTCGAGATTATTATCGATACGTCCACCATAGATAGCCTGTTTGAGCAGTGTGCGGATTGCCTCAAATGGGATGCTTGCCGGATCAACGTTGGAACGTCCTCGAGCCGCAGAGAACATCCAACTATCGATGGTATATAGCGCGGCATCGAAGTCTGACTCGTTGAACTCGTGTATTTTGGAAAAGCCGACAGGGACGTAGCGTAAGCGTTCGACCAGAATTGCGTGCAGCCACGCAACATGGAAATAGAGTCGAAAGCGTTCAACGGGTCCGTTCGGGGACAGCCGCTCGCCAGGAATGCTCCTGAGCGAATCTAGTAAACTAGCTCGGATACCTGGAGGTGACTCGTTCATGAGCACGACCGATTGTCTCAGGATGCTGACGGGAACGACTTCATTCATCTCCAGAGTGAGGAAAAGGCGGAAGTTTGGATTCGTTTTCATGCTATGGAGACGCTTTTCCAGCTGCTTGAGCCAAGCAGGAGCTAAATGTACGTTTTTCACAAGCACCCAGCTGCCCGTTCGACCTGCTGTCGCAATCGCCTGATCTGCCAGTGCGTAGCCTTCCGGCGAGCCCATAGCTATGGATGTGCACAGCACGCCAGTCTGCTGATCGACTGCGTGATCCACTCGATAGCTGGCGTCATAGCCCGGAACAGATGCCATAACGATGGGCGTTGTAGCCTGTACTTGAGTTTTGACGACCGTAGCCAGACTGTATTCACTAATCTCGACGAGGTTAGCTTTGAAGATTTGATTGGCGAACACATTGATGGCAGGAAGCACCCGGTCAGGACGTAGGGCTTTCATTAAGAGAATTGTGCGGAAGGCACAGAGCGAGTCTGTGGGAAGGAGGGCTGTCAATCATAGCAAGCTACGTCGGTAAATTTAATTGCTTACCCTGTTCATCTATCCAAATCTCGGGAAGATGTACTTCAGGGGTAGGTGACAAAAGAGCGGCAGTCCAAGCCTCTACGTTGCCTCTCATTGATTGAACGGCTTTGGAGAACGCGGTGAGCTGGGATAGGTCACCCAAAGCGTTGGCTTGCTCTGTCGATAAGAACGGCAGGTTGAACCCATCTAACATCAAGTCGGCTTTGAATGTGTTGGATGCACTGGATGTGCCTGCTTCGAGATAGTCTAGCTCTGTCTCATCGATCGGAATGCCCATGGTGCTGGCTTTGATCCGGGCTAGCATGAGGTACAGCAAGGCATGGTCTTTGTGCAGAAGAGTACGTGATGCTCGACGAATTACTTCTAGAAAGAGATTGTCTAAAAGCTCCTGGTGGCGTTCAGACGGAGCTCCGGTGCGCTGTGCGATTTTCCCGTTCCTGAGGACATGGGTAAATATGTCTTGAAAGAATTGCAAAGAGAATTGGTAGTAGCGATTAATGGAGCTTAGATGCTGTAGAGCAAAATAAATAGAGCTGCAAGCCGAAGCGAGAGGTGCATATAAGGCAGTCACAGTCTCGATCTCGAGCATGACGGCATCCGCTTCTTGAGCTTTGGCGGTAACGTCTTCAGCTTCACGCTTCAAGGTCTCGAGCGTGTGTATCACTTTCTCATCATCCAGTATATTGCCTGTGGATTCAGTGAGAGCCTGTAGCAGTGCTCGCTCAAGACGTTGTAGCTTTGTTTGATACTCCCCTTGCAGCTTGAGAAGATCTGAACGCTTTTCCTCGGTGTCAGGCCGCTCCGCCCGTAATGCTTGCGTTAGAGACTGGCTTTGAAGGCTCGCTCGGGTCATCGTGAAGTTGGCAAAGGTTACACGGCTGGAGATGTCTGGCGTGAAATCGACGGAGGAATCGCGAGTAGATAAAAAGAGAGTGAAGCTTGGCGAGAAATCAATGTCTTGAGAACCCAGGCGCACAAGAACTCGACCGCCAGTCCGACGCAGTTCACGATTGAGTATCGGATTTAGAATAGGATCGAGTCGTTCCACATCTTGAATAAGAAGAGCAGTGCCGAAGCGTAAGGCGCTTTCCAGATTTTTGAGGAACGCTTCATCGAGAAAGCTGGTAGTGGCAATCTTGCGACCACGGTAGTGGGTGGTGAGGAAATTGACAGCTTGACCAGTGGGATCAACTACGAGGGGATATCGATTGAAACGTCGAAGCATGATTGCATTCTCGATGCTCAAATGATCAGACGGCAGCGCTTCAGATTGCCACTGGAGCCTGTCCTCTGCTGTAGACAAGTACTCGATGAGGGAAAGATCGGGTTTGTAGGAGATGCCTGTTGCTTCCAGATGGTCGGACCACCACTGCCAGAGGTGCTCTCGGTAGTTCTGATCATAGCAGCCGGCATATGTCAGGAACGCTGCTGATAGCAACACATTGCCAGCCAATGTGCCCATCTGTTCCTCAAATCGTGCACTTCCAATTTCCCACCTGTCCCTTTCGGATTCTAAGCTAGCTAGGAGTTTCATACTTCGTTCAACTTTGGTATGCACCCTCTCCATCTCGCCTTTGATTGCTTGTGTTTCGCTAATAAGGAGAGCGTATTCTTCCTTCAACTGACTTATTCGGTCCTCCAGTTCGCGAATCATTGTGAAGATAGTGGAGGCCTGGGCTTCTGTTGAAGCAGCATGCTCTTCGAGCGCCTGCACCTCATCACGGAGAGGGCCAACCTTGTCGAGGATCTCCGAGAAGCCCACCTGCGCTAGAACCCATTTCACTAGTGGCCCACAGGCTTTACTAGCACGATTGACATTCTCGTAGTTGTATGTCGGCCTAGCGATATAGTCCGTATTCATTCTATCTCTCAATTTCTTGGTCATTTGCCGCTCGGTATCGAAATTGACGATGCTAGTGATGAAGTCATCACGACGAATGATTCCTTGAACCGTTCGCCAACTATCAATTTGATGGCCTAGTAGGGTACATACGGACTCCATGGCAAGCTTGACAGCCTCAGGCGGGTTTGTCATGGATCGAACTTCAGTCAAATGCTGCTTTTTGATATTACTAACCGCTGCTTGCGCATCTAGGACAGCAGGTTCTGCAGCTGCCAGATCTTCCATAACTATTGCACGTCGCTCTTCTATGTCCTTCTGCTGCTGATCTAACGCCTTCTGGATTTGTTGCGAGGCAGCCTTCTGTTGTTCCGCTTCGCGCTGATCTGCTACCATACTCTGCAGTTTAGCATTGGCTTCCAGGTTCTTGCTCTCCAATTGATTCCGTTTGGTGGCCAGATTTCTTCTGAGATCCTCTACTTGGGCGACTGTGTCGCGAAGCTTGTCGAGGCCAGTGTTCAGGTGTCGCTGCTGATCTCCTAGCTGGTCCTTTTTCTCATTAAAAAGTCGCACGAAGTGAGCAATAAAATCGAGATAATGCCGGGGCGTAACGTGAATTCGCCTGCCATGTTTTATGCGAACGCGCTCGTTGATGGTATAGATCGACTGATGGACGGCGACCATTGCATTGGCTATGGCATCGCGGTGCGTTGGAGGCAAAGCCAAACCCTTGTAAGCGATGGGGAATTTTGCAGGAGCTGAATAATATGGGACTTCGAGATCAAGGGCCTTGGTGAACTCGGAGGCAACCTGGTAAAAGGCCTGGTCAGACCAATCCCCGAACCAATCAAGAACGCATCGATTGAACAGTGCAGGTGATGTGGCTGCTTGAGAGGCCAATCCCTTATCCGGAGGATTCATGGTAAACACAACATGCAAATTGCGTGCCACTTGTTGAGTGAACCATCGGTAGAGTTCATCGTGACTGTCTAATAGGAGTCCATCTCGCTGTGCGCCTTCCTTGCAAGCAGTCATCAAAGATGAGTGTTCATCCCCCTCGAAGAGACCAGGCACTTCTGCATTTGCCAGAAGAGTATTCATGCGCTCGAGGAAGCCAGAATCGAGGACATTGGACTCGTCCATAATGAAGCAGATCTTTTCGCCTTTACAGCCAGTGCGCCGAAGAACACTTCGGAGGTCATCGTCGAAGTCTTCGCTAGTATAACGATTATGTGCTTTGACTTGGAACACGCTCAGGCCGTTCATCCAGGCAACAAAGCGCGATAAAGTCGTCTGTGGAATCAAGCGGCAATCAGCAAATATCCTCGTAAGTCAACGCACCGTGAACATACCTTTCCGCTCCCGCTCACACCAATGAGGAGCATATGTCCTTGCACCTGTCTAAAAACGCGGTCGATACGCAACACGTGATCCAATACAGTATCAAACAGCACCAAAGGCACATCCAGTTCCTCTTCATAGAAAACGCGGAGGCGGGCTTTTGCAAATTCCCGTAGTTCCTCCCGATTCACAGGGATGTAATCTTTCGAGGTCCAATTGGAGAACAGAATTGGGCGTGCAAGCGCTTCCTCCAAACCAACTCCTGGGAAGTGTTTGTGAGCAACCTGGTCGATTGTTTGATCTGTCCATGTTCTCTCGCCGTCCGTGACTAGGCGATCTTGGAACAATCGCAGAGCTTCATGAGCCCAGATCCTGAGTAGCCCTTCGACATTTAGATCCTCGAGGGGTTTCAATGCTCCGTAGATTCCGCGAACCCATCTTGTAAGCTCACGAGGGCTGTATACATAGTGAGCTTGGGTTTGTGCTGTAAACCGTTTTTGAGACTTGATATAAACTTCGACCATTGCATTCGTTAGGGGCTCAGCAAATGCTCGCAGTGGCGGAACGAGCTTCAAAACAGCGCGGTTGAAGGTACCATAGATTTGAGATAATGAAGACTCTCCAGGATAGTCTACCATGATAAGGGGCGTATGGCGGAGGAAACGGGTGGATAGTGGCACGCGACCAGCGTCGGTCGGAGGATTACAAGCACCCACAAACTGTATCCGCTCCAGTCTTACCCAGGACTTGTCTTTGGCCCGCCAGAAGCCTCGCGATTCTACAAGCTGTCGCAGGAAAGAGATGACTCTTTGTGTACCATAGTGGTCGCTAGCTGGGAGGTTGATTTCGTCGCAGAACAAGACAAGCCATTTGCCACTCTGTATGGGAGAAAGGAAGAGTCCGTTCGTTGTTTTGCGGTATTCGCAATGCTGGTCGAAGGTCTTCAGTAGCAGCTCCGGAGTTGTGGCGCTGGAGAAATTGAGACCGACGACTTCAAGGTCCGGTAGTTTGCGTAATGCGCTGAAAAGTGTCATTGTCTTGCCCGAGCCTGGAGGACCGCAAAGGATTAGAGGTTTATGCTCCGCAAGCCAGGAGTATAGCACTTGTTCATGTCGAATAGTATCTACTGTCGGGATTACGACATCCGACGACAAGACGGTATGTGTCTCGATGTCAACCGTCGGTACTTTAGCTTGCCAAGGATACCAATCTGCGCTGGAAAGGTCGACATCGAAGTCGATGAGCGATGAATCCAATGTCATAGATGGAAGATCGACAGAGGAGCTTTTGCTGAGGAACTTCCCGAATGGGATCCTTTCGGCCAGAGGTGTATCTCCTGCGAACGCCCACACGAGAGAGAGCAGGAGATATTTCGAAAGGTAAAGTCTCATTTTCCCTTCCGACAGCGGGAAATCAGCGTGCTGTTGGTTGTAGTCCAGTATGTTTCGCACAGCTTTGTTTAGCAAAGAGAAGAGTGTATTGAGCGCTCGTGCATCGGTGAAGGTCATTATGTGGTTGCATGAGCGGCATTCGGCCAGAGCTTGGGCAACAATCGCATCCTCTTCGAAATACGCGGAGAGAACAGCCGCCGAGTCTGCTTGCGTACGCATGGCTGATGTGGTTTCGCCATCCGTGTATGTATCGTCGAATGCAGATCTCTCATCCTCTTCTGCAGCACCTAGTGGCCGGCGCCGGAGAGTACTGAGATAGTTGTGGGACAGCATCTTGAAGGAAACAGTAGACTCGCTGAACCAAACCATTCCACATCGGCTAACGGTAGCCAGGGTTGCGTATTGCAGGGAATCCACCTCGAACATGATGCGGACATTCGGTGGCAGATTGAGCCGTTCGCCATTGGGAAGGGTGAGAATTTTGTTATCATCGAGAAGGCTGCTGGAGATTTTAGCGCATATCCATCAGGCTCAAGTTATTACTGCACTCACCTGTTTAGGTTTTCCACCCATTCTGGATCGATATCGCCATCAAAGACGATCCAATGGCGCTTGTTGTTTTCCCCCCGTATGTTGTCCACGATTCTCCGTAGTATTTGGGTGAAAAGACCATCATTCCACTCCCTCGTGGTAGTATCGAGGGTACCATAGAGATGATCTTTCGTCATAGCTTTAGGATCAATGACATATGAGACCCCCTCCAGGCCCTCAAGTCTCTCCAGAGCTGCCAAAAGTATCTTCCAAGCGACCGTCTTCCCCGAGGACGACGGTCCTACCATCATGATGCCGTGTGAAATATTTTGAACTTGGTATATTTGTATAAGCTTCTCGACCCATTGCTCATCCATCACATAGTTGTGCTCGCTGCAGACTGCCTCGACGTGCTTCTTCAGTTCAGCCACATTTGCAGGCCGATACTTAACGCCAGGAAAGATGTCGTTCAACAGACTGTCAAGAACGTCAGCAGGGAGAGTAGGTGTAGATGCAAGCCACTTACTTTTTCAAGAGCGCTACATCGTCTGAAACTAGCTTCGGAACCACAGTCTCAATGATGCTTTGGATCAAAAGACTTGTTTCGTCTTCTTCCTTCGAAGCAGCAGCATTCTCACAGTCACTTTCCTGCAATCTCACTCGCTTGAGGTGCCCAGCGCTCGTCAAAACAGCTTTGAGAGCCCGCAGGCCGAAATCATAATGCGCTTGTGACGACAGTTTTTGGTTACACATCTGGAAGAAGTGCACAATCTGCGTGGCCAGGCCTTCGGCCATTCGATAACCTTGTGACAGCAGGATTACCTGCGCTATAAGGTCTTTATCTGGCTTCGTCATAGCAATGCTTCGGAAGAGTTTCTTCAGATTGTCCGGCAGATTAGAGCGCCCTGCATATCCAGGATTCATTGCTGGTAGGGATATGTGTCAGGATTTCGTTTAGAGTGAAGACACTTCCGACGACATACTGATAAAGATACCGGTTTCCGCATTGATCTTTAATCGCCTTCCAACAAGCTCAATCTCATGTTCTGCATTTTGTGTGCTGGCCAAGAGCCCCAGCTGTATGCTCTGCACTTGCTGTGAGACAGCACTAAGCATTCTCTCCTCCAGTCTGTTGAACTCATCCTATGGTAGTTAATTTCAGCATTAGAGTTCCGCATCGCAAGAAAATAAAGAATGGACTCACAAAGCAGCCCCAAGCACCAACTTGGCAAAGACCGACGAAAATTCGACCCATAGACTGGAAGTCGAAACTTTCATCACAGCAGAAGACTAGAACGAAGCGACCCAGTTGCGCACCAAGAGCCTTTACTGACTCCGTTTTGCCAGTACCCGCCGGTCCAAATGGCGACCCTCCGAGTCTTTGCGCGAGCGCTTGTGTGAGGGTGAGATAACATTTGTCGGTCAGGGGTGTTTGTACGAGGCGATCCGATGTGCCGAGGTACTCGAAGCCGTATGACAACTCCACATCGGCCATTTTGACTTTAACACGCGATGCTGGTGTAACCGCATGATCTTCGAAATAGAAGCGCATGTGATAGAGCCAGTCGAAGCTCTCGATCGAAGTAGTGTGCTTCTGAATTAATAGACGAATGACGTCTCTTTGGTGCACAAGCTCCGTTATCAAACCTTGGCACTTGCCCCGCAGAAGGGGCGACAGGTCCTCCAAGACTGCATCGGCCAGAAGGTCCATAAGAGTTCCTACAAGCGCCAGACAATCTTCCAATGTGAATTGTGACCGGAAAGCATCCTCAACGAGCTTTGTCCAACTGATTTGCGCGGCCAGAATGACCAATTGGGCTGGCAGATTGCTGATCCAAGTTAGGATATCCTCCTTGACAGGCTGACTGCCGATTGGACACAGACTAGCGAGCCGGGGAACTGCTTTGACCACCATGTCTGACAGAGTAACTTTCATCTCTGTCTCGAGCGCCGCTAGCCAATCATTAATTCTTGCAAAGCTAGCCGGCATTATGGGCTGTGAAAACAACACTTCTTCGCCGTCTTTGGAGGTCATGCCTGTTATGTTGAGCGAATCGCCGTCTCCCTCAAGTAGTAAACTTGATATTCCTGCGAACATTTTCTTGAAGTGTTTCACTATCCGGAGGATGTCTTTGCTGTTACCAATGATCTCAAGCAAGTCTTCGTCTCCCACGAAGTAAAATCGAGGAAACGACGACCGTTCGCGCTCGAGGTATTCTCCCAAAGCTTTCTGAATCTTGCCAAGTGACTCTGCCAGGCGCTCTAAAGTCTTCTGCACTCCGTTAATGTTGAGTACATCTAAAACGAACGGCGACTTGCTGACTTTCTTCATGACGGACATGAACTCGCTATTGATATTGCTGAAGCGAGCGCTCTCTATCGGCAGCAAATGCTTAATATCTGCACTGCTGCCAAATATACCCCTGTGGTTTGGCAAACAACAAGTCAGACAAGTCGGACATTGGTGATTCGAATAGGTATCCATATGCTCACTCTAGATAAACCCATTGCCGCTGCACATCTATCCAGATATCGAAGAGCACATGCACGCGATTCAAACGGTCTTCCCAAACCGAGGATTCCTCCTCGAAAACTTTGTAGTAGGGCGAATGCTTCATGGCATGCAACGAATTGATATTTTCGCTGCACTTAGTAAACAATTCGTCCCATCCTCGAATAAGTCGAGTCTTGTTTTGATAATTCACAAGATCGAAGGAATAGCTCGTCCAGGTATCCTTAACTTGTTTGAGGAATTCTTCGAGCGCTAGTTCACCCTGAGCCTGTACTATGACTTCTCTTATCACTGCTTCGCTTTTCTTCAAATCCAAGTCCCAGATGGTACCCAAAGTCATCGAGGACGGCGTGTACGCACTCCCGACACGCAAAACTTTGAAGAGTTGCCTCCAATGTCTGTCACGCAAAGCTTCTGACTTCAAGTCCGATACAAGCACATTGCTCTTCAGGAGTTGCCGCAGGAGGTCTTGAACGAATTCGAAGGCGGCATATTGGCGCATCTTCGACGGCATCTCCCTTGTAGACGCAAGCAGGCCATCCAGTTGCTGTCGAACCTTGCGTGGTTGAAGCGTGGACCAGTTCATGTCGCGTATCTCGTTTATGTGGCTCCAAATCCCTGATAAGGATGTCCATACGGCTTTTAGGTCTCTGATCTCATCCACGACAGGAAGAAGGCTCGTATTCTTTGTCGGCTCCATGTCTAACGCGTCTTTAGCTTTTGATACCAAATCCACTTGATCTTTAAGCAGGGTAATTCGAGCCTCGAAGGCGTTGACCGAGGACATCGCAACCTCTGCTTTCAGTTCGCCAGATATAGGCTTGTTCTGCTCCCATTCGCTGAGGATTTCCGCGATCTTATTCTGGACAATCTTATCTTCTGCAAGAATTTTGGTTTGCAAGCCGGCCAATTGTTCTTGTATTGCGTTGTTCTTTCGGGTTAGGATATCATTGAAGGCTGACCATTCTATTTCGAGCTGCTCAACGGATAACCAGTCAGTCGGGAACTGATACCGCTGTTTCTCGAGGGTCTTTTGCCCGGCTGCGTAGGTTTCGATCTCTGGCGTCCATCTACGAGGTATGAAAGTCAGTCAAGATCGCGGGAGCCGTAAATGCAACAGGCTCACTTGGCGACTCTCCGCTTCAGCTCCTGGACAAATGTAATGAGGGCTACTGCTTGCGTAGTCGAAGATGTTTCGATTGAGTGACGTTCGAGGTCATGACGTGCCTTGAGGACGTCGGTATGCGTTTCTCTAATTGCTGAACCTAGCTTGGTGCCGAAACGGCTGAGAATGTCTCTTTGCCATGTGTCGTATTTTGCATTCACTTTAGACTGTACCTGTTCGTAGTTTATGACGGCTACACCCATGTCATGAAACGATTCTGATGTATCGAATGTAGAGCGGGTGCGACGAATCTCCAGCAGCAGTTGCTGCCATTCCTTGAGCGAATCGCCTAAGCGATTGTAAACATACTCAGATTCTAGATCCCACAGAGCCTGAAATTCGAGCCACTTGTCAACGTATCTTGCCATTTCACTGGATCTGCTTTCGATGGTCACGAAGGGCTTTTGCAGAGTAGCTGGTGATAATTTGGAAAGCTATGTGGAGTGTCAACTTCTCTATTTACGGCTGTCAATACCCATGAATGCGTGCTTACAAGATCGATATAGGTACTCCTTTCCAGACTCTGTTTCCGACTCTTCAGGCCCATCTCCTGATGCGTACTCTGTAATCGTGGCAAATGGCAAATCACGCCTAACCAATCTTGCAAGTGGGCATACCAGGACATCTTGGCGGCTTCAACAGGAGGGTCGAGGTAAATGACTTGATTTTTGATACGTATTTCGTGCTTGGACGGCTCGATAAGGAGTACGCCGGTGCTAGCCACTTTCGAACCACCCAGTGTTCTCGATAGGGCGGCAGGATGCTTGCTGCTTTCCTCCAAAGCACTTTTTGAAAAGTCTCGGACCCATTGGTCGATGATATCCTCCAATCTTCGTATCAACGTCCTCTCAATATCGCTTTCGACTTCCTGAACCCATTTCTCCAGGTTAGCGTATCCTTCTAGACTCAAAGTGTCGACGATTTTCTGAACTTTGAATAACAGGTTTGTGAAAGCTTGTGTAGTGTATGCACAAGTCGAAAGGGTGTCAATGATTCTCGCTACCTCGGCGTACATGTCTAATAGAGAATCTGTACGATCTTGAAACATCGAGATAGCCGAGGCTAATTCCCGGACGAATGCGCCGTGTCTCCCTTCACGCATAGACGGATCGGCTGTAGCTGCATTATTTGCAGCTGCCGGAATTAGGGCAGCTACTTGCTGACGAGAGTCAAAAGCATTGACGAAGAACTCCCAACGGAGCGACATGCCTCGTGTCAGCATCGCTTGAACATCTTTGCGGTGTTCTGCTACCAAGGGTAGAATGCCGGGATTGTTCTGAACCTTATCGATAGTCTGCTGATACGTGCGAACGCTTTCCATCTGCGATAACCGAGAGTATGTGTTCAGTTGTGTAGCGTTCTTGCCTGTATATGCTAGGACTTACCAGCGAGACAGCGTGTGGATACACCCTTTTAGCGTCCCTAGCGACATTGCCAATGGCATGTGGTACACTAAAGCCTAGCCATAGCAAATTTCTCACTTCCTTGAAAAGCGTGATGATTTGCGGATCAAAATTTATAGCCAAGGTATAGATGAACTCATCATCAACCTCGCTATTTGAATGGCCATTAACGAGACTTCCATTTGTAAGAGAATTGGCAGCTCTACTTCGCTGTACATCGAAAAGCCGACCGGAGATTTGCAAATCACGACGGTTGATTTCATGTAACCAGGCTTCGTAGATGGGCCGAGTGTCAAGCTTGCGTCGGAAGGAATTACTTTCGCTTGCCAACTTGGCACCTTCAGCGTAGAGTTCCCAGCCTTTTCCTAAAACATCTTCCACGCGTTTCATGTACATGTTGAGCTGTCTTTCAATTTGTTTGGCCCAGTTGATCGCGCCGGCAATCGGGCTGAGGTCGCGTAGTTGTGCCATATCTGGAGGGTGTATGGCAAGTTAGTAGGTAGTAGGTCAAGCCCACCGCAATTGCCGTGGCATGGAATTAGACACCGACGATAAGCTTCGCTATGCTTGTATTGCACTCGGAAGATTTTATGCAATCGCTGAATGTCGTCTTTAACAGATTCAATAAGTTGATTCTGGTATTCTTGAATGGCACCACGAATCTTCGGCCTGACGAACAGAGCGTTGAATCTTGAAAATACTCTAAACATTTCCGAGGCGTTGCGGGCGGTTCCTAGTCGATCTCTCAACTTGGCAATGATCTGATTCTCCACTCTTGCGACACGTTCATTGCTTAAAACACAGGCATGTGTCAGTCTCCGTTTCAGAGGCGGGAGGGCCTCACTCTTTCTGTGGAGGCCGGGCTTACTAGGCTGTTTCGGCGGTAACCCAGATCTGAGTCCCTTCTTCGGACGTATCAAGGACGTCTACATTCTTGACTTCCTCCCAGGCAAGTCTCACTTCCTCCTGCATATCGAGTCCACCCAGCAAAGTCAAACCAACAGCATCTGAGAATGCATCTTTACCTTCACCAGCAACTGTAACTACGCCTTTGATAGGACTAACCATTCCTACAAGTTGCTGATGATGTTTTCTGAAGTTTCTCAAATATTCTATTCTAGCTTTCAAGCCAGAAGTCACGTGATAAGCATTAATCTTTATAGGTAAGAACTTTTCATTTCTTTTTCTAGTAACTTCACGAGCTACATTTGTGAACTCTTTAATTAAATCATCCCAAGTTGCAAAGATGCTCGCAACTTGAGAGAGGGATGCTTCGAATGTTGGGAAAGATGCGTACATGAGTTTTTGAGCGTTCAAAACGCGGAGCAGCTGTTCTGAGAGATCTTTTGAGATGGCTTCTACAAGAGGTAGCGCGCGTCTGATAGGATATGGTGAGAGCTTCAATTTCTTGTTGAGATGATTGAGGACTGATATGAGAGCATCTTGAACCTTGTCTAGATCAGTAGCTGCAAGTAGCTCATTGAGGGGAAAATCCTTCATAAGTAAATTGTACTTGTGTACAACATCCGTGGATTCTTTTAAACCAGTATCAGCAATGAAGGAAACCGTCGCATGAAAGCGCTTTGCATGCTTGAGGACGTCCAAAGTAAGCATGATAGGCTCGCTTCGCAGTTGTTCTTCAATACCTTCAAGTGCTTTCTCCATGGATAGCCAAAAGCTGATCTCCTGCGAGGCTGTTCCACTGGCGACGTCTCGGGAAAGTTTCGTGACATTCTGAATTTCTTTAATCCAGGAATTGACCTCTGATTGAATCTTGTTGAGAAAAGAAGAATCCGAGAGGAGGCTCGCTGGCTCAATGAGCTCGGGAGATGGTCTGATTCCCATTTGACGAGCCTTTGATGAGCTTATGATTAGCTTCAGCAATACTTTCGCTCGACAAATGTATTATCTTACCTGCTCAACTGCACGCATGACGACAGGATGTACTCCCAGTACAGTCTCGGGGATTTCCACATTCTGCTGTAAATGCAGCAGTGATAGTTCCAATTCAGCGAACTTCTTCTTTGCGATGGGTATGCCAGTATTGGAGGAAAGATCGTTGTTGTCTTTTCCCTTTTTGTTCGCCAATGACGAAGCCGAAGTAGTAATTGCGTTAAGGGGTCCAGCAGTCGATGACAAAGCGTTGCCTGAACTCGAGGATGGAAATTCTTTGTGTCCGTTCTCCATATGCTCGTCTGCTACAGCGGTCTTGCGCGAGATGTAGGCTTCGAAGTAAGGCTGCACGGCAAGATGGACAATAGAGTGTAAAGAACCGTATGGATTGGATGCGCTAGCTGCAGCAGCTCTTTCAGCAGCTTGACCGTCCTCATCGTCGACTATGGCGACTGGTTTGTCGGAAATGGATGGACTAGCGGCAGTCAAAGCTGGGCCGAAGAGATTGAGCACGTGTGTCTGTTCGGCGATGGAGCGCGTTGGGTCTATCATGGGTACCCGCTTGATGAGCGCGAGCGATGCCGAGTTGTCTGGATGCCATGACAGGGTGGTCGTGACGGTGTATATAAAGCGAGTTGATGTTGTTGACGAGATGGTGGATGTAGTGTGGTCCAGGGCTCGGTCCTCTTCTTCGCGATTGTCGAACGCGGCAGGAGTCGATGATTGGCTGGGAGCTTGCTGCTGCTGTCTACGCTCTCTGATCTTGTTGATATATACGCTCTGGATCTGCTGCTCGTTGGCGAATCTAGCTATGAGAGCGGCGTTAGAGGTGTCCAGGAAGGAGCGCCTGATGTCGGTGTGCGACGCCGAGAGGAGGAGGGGCAGCAGCGAGGAGAGGTATTCGGTGAGACTCGTGGTCGCTGGAGACTGAGATGTATCCATAGAGCCAGCACTGCTACTGCCATGCCATACATCGTCGTCGCCATGCACTGCAGGCGAGAGGGTCGCGTCCATGTTGACTGATGTGGATCACCCAGGAACGCGGGTTTTCGCCTGTTCGAGCTGGAGGAGGGAGCGTCAGCAGGTCAGTATTCCATCGAAAAGGCCATCATCGTAGGTCGCCATGTCCAGAGTGTCGATAGTGTGGTTGTAGCGAATGCAACTCCTCTGTACAGGCATATATCCTGCATGCGAGGTCGTGATCGAGAAGTGGCACATTAGATTGACCATATCATGGAATATTATTACCATGGTGTCAGGATATCGGTGCATATATGGCATACTTGAGGCTATATACTTGCTTGGGGCTGATGTTCGCCTCCCTGCTGCTATACTTTGCGAGATAGCCACTTGCCCTACAAAGATCGCCTCGAAAAATCTCATAGCTAGCCAAGGTGGCACTCCAGCTGCATGTCTCGCAGCAACCAATACAGCAACCCCGACAGGCAGGAAACGTGTGGATAGCATCCATTTGTCCCACTTCAAGCTACTCAGATCGACCCGCTCTGGCTGGTGAAGGATCTCCTGCAGCACGCGGGCGGTTGTGGCAGAGGGGAGAGAGATAGAACATCCAGATAGAGAGGATACAGGAGTCGTCGAGGTCGAAGGCTGGATTGAAGCAGGTCACAGGCTCATCAAGCGAGCTGGGGTGCATACGTCGCCTCGCAACCTATCCAGCAGTCGCCCTCCTCCCGTCCTCGCGCTATCGTCAGCAATCCAGCTTGACAGGCAGGACCGACGACAGTGAACGGACAAGGCAATCCATCATACATCCAGCCATGAGCGACATATCAGATGAAGTGAGTGGCCCATCCTAAACTACACTCCGCACGCTCCTCTGACACATGGCTCATCTGGCTGCAGGACGATGTCGAGTGCCCGCTATGCCTCGACACACTTTCTTTTGACGACCTCAGCTTCTTCCCTTGCTCATGTGGATATCAGGTGAGATAGTTTCATTGGGTCAGTGTCATGAGCTGCTGTTCAGTCCCATCGTTCTGTCCCTCTAGATCTGCCGGTTCTGCTGGCACCACATCAAGGCAAACCTGAATGGGAGGTGTCCGGCATGTAGGAAACCCTACGACGATGCTGCAGTCGAATTCAAGCCTATGAAGCCTGAAGAGCTGAAGCGTTTGCAAGCTGCAAAGAAGCAGAGAGAAAAGGAGAAGAAGGATGCAGAGACAAACGCTCGTCGGCACGCCGCCAATGTCCGTGTCAGACAGCGTGCGCAGGTGCATATTCAAGGCATGACCACGAAGATTGCAAATGAGGATGTGAGTGGCACTGAGCTTACAATGCATAATCAGCTTGTGTATGCAACATAGTATTAATGTTCCTCACCCCCAACAGACTCTCCCTTATCTCAAGGGGCCAGATCAATTCGGGCGCTTTGGCAAGATTCTGAAGCTTTTCTTTTCCAGGCGAGCAACAGTGCCCGGTCTGGGTGTACCATCTGCACCTATACCATCCACTTCTTCAATCGGTCCCTACGTCCCAGTCAACGTGTACATTAACTATTCCAGCGCCGCGGAAGCCAACGCTTGCATCGCTGCTATCGATGGCTCCGTTACGCCTGATGGCCACAAGCTGAAAGCGACCTGGGGAACAACACGCTACTGCCCGGCATACCTGCGTGGTGTGAGGTGTACGAACGAGAACTGCATGCAGGCACATGAACCAGGCGAGGAGCTCGAAAGTGGTACTCATCCAGGTGGTAACGGTCCGGAGCGACCGCTCCATCCGCAGAACCCTTCTTACTCATATAACAATCATGGCATGCACGGATCAGCAGCTAGAGGAGATAGATACCCAGAAGGGGTCAGAGAGACGAGGGATGAGATGGTGAACCTCAAACATGCTTATAAGGAACAAGCTGCAAAAGAGCCTGCTTTGCCACCTTCTGCGAGTTGGGCATCAAAACCAACAGCATCGGGAGGAGCCTCGCAAGGACATTCGTCTATATTGTCATCACAGATTAGCTCGAGTGACCTCCGGAGGACCTCGTCTTCTTCACCTTCGCACGCTCACCGTCCAACACCTTCGACTGCAACGACTTCCACATCTTCATCTCACGCGCACTCTTCCTCCATTTCGTCCCGATTACCTCGAGCTCAGAATCATCCACTACCTGCACGACCTCCGTCACGCACGTCTAGCGTTGATATATCACGTACAAGATCGCTCAAGGAGAAGGAACGAGAACGAAATACATCAGGAGGAGCTAAGCAGAATGCCGAGCGACCTTCAGAACAAGCGAGTGCCGATATTCAAGCGCCAGCGTCGAATGCCAATTCGCAGGCTACTTCAGCATCCGCAGCCAGTACGCCTCAATTGTCGAATGTCATCTCGCCACCAACTCCTCCAAGTTCCGAACCATCCTCTTCGGGCTCAGCCTCGCTGAAGCAACATCCTCGGCTCACTCATGGTGCTGGTGGTGCTACGTTTCCTCCTGGTCTACCGCCTGGTCTGCCTGTTTCTGCTGGAAGACCCCTTACGCCAGTTAGCGAATTTGACAGGACATTAGATACATTTGGCGATGGAAGTTTTGCATTCAATCTGAGTGCTAATAATACGGCTTCACCATTCGGCAAGGGCAAGGACAGACTCTCGGTGAATAATGATAGTAACGTCAATGAGGAGCAAACAGGTCAGCCTTTGAGATTTAACCCTGACGCTGATTCGAATAGCACAAGTGCACAAGCCAGTAGAGAGGGGTCACCCCAAAGGGGCCCGGGAGCGCGTCTTAAAGAGCACGATAGCGAAATCGATGATTCTTCAAAGATGAGCTATCAAGGTCCTTTCGATCCTTTTGCGCCTGCTGGAGACCCCACAACCACACCGAGTAAAGCTGGTTTCATGGGCGACTCGGTGTCTAGATCTGGCTCACCTTTCACTTCGGCGCTTTCGAACGGCAAATTAGATGGACCACCTGGTCTATCGCGAGTCAATACCGCAACTTCATCTCAGGATGGGACGAGTATCTCTTCAGCTGTCAGAGGTGGACCGCCACCCGGCCTCGAGGAAGCATCTAGACATCGCTCAAGATTTGGCTTCGCAAGACCCGGCTCTACGGAACGTCAACCTGCAAGTGTTGGAATGGCACAGGGGGGAGGCAGCAACTCTGGAGCGTCTATCGCGGTTGCTGACCTGTTCAAGGGTTTCAATGGGGCTCCCGGTCTGTCTAGCGGGCTCAGTGGGGGTGTCTCTCCTCTAAGGCCCGACAGTGCACAATCATTTGGACAGACATACACATCACAAGCCCCTCCTGGTATACTCTCGCCTTCAGTGCTCAATGGCACAGCCGCCAGCAGTACCACTCCGGCAGTTGCAACTGGTCTTCCGCTCGCTGCGACAGCGTTGTCAGTTTTCGCTTCAAATGCCCCGCTTCCCCCTCCTGCTGGCAGTAGCACGAGTTCTGAAACTACTCCGGCAAGCCCTGAGAAGCAGAAGAAATCCTTAGCAGATCTATTTCCGGGTGTTGACCTAGCTGCTTCCTTCTCAGCTACCTCAACTCTCCCAGACGCACTGGTCAAATCGCTCGGTATTTCTCTAGACAAGATTGATCTAGGTGCTACGGCTATGACGAGCGGAAAGCTACCATCTTTTGCACCTCTTCCAGTGGGAGCAAGCGTGGGTCTAGCAAATATGCCTTTGCCACCCAAGACTGGATCAGGTCAGACGACTGCTATGCAGAGTAGCAATGGTAACAGCTCAGCTTCGTCACCCGTACCCCCATATCAGTCCGCTAATGGGTCAAGCATATTGTCGCACGGCAGTATGCCACCTGGATTGGGTACCTCTCGTCAAGCTCAGCAGACACACGCTCAGAAAGCTCAGCAAGCTCATCAAGCTCATTTGGCCGCCGAACAGGCTCAAGCCGCTGCTGCAGTCCAGCATCAACGCTCTAACCAACAGCAATCCTCGGGACAGCATGTAAATGTTGGAAATCCGCATTATGGTGAGACATGGCTCGCATACTACCACATGACGTCTGCTGATTGAACTTCTTGCAGGTGCCGGCGCGTCAGCTTATAGCAAGATGCATAATCCTACAAGCCCTCCGATCTTACCTGGCACACCAGGTCCATACGGCGACGCCAACAGTGCACGCTTCCAAGACCCAGCAATCGTCTCATTCGCAGGCCTCAATGGCTTCGGTCAGCAACATATGCACCATAATCCCTATGGCTCGCCATATGGCATGCACAGCATGCTAGACCAGGCGACTCCTAGTACACCTGGACAAGCCGGCTCCGTTGGCACTGGAGGCGTCCTCGGCCAAGGCCAGGCTGGAAGCGATTTCTACAGTCGCTATCATCCTATGGCGACACCCGTGCAGCCTCAGCAGCAGTACAACCCATATATATCTGTCGGTCCAGTCGGTATGGGCGGCATACCTTCGAATGCGGTCGGCATGAACCGACTGCAAGCAGGGCAGCCTATGTCGCCCGGTGGTGGATTTGGTATGCCACGACGATGAGCATAACGCACTGGAGACCTTACGAGCTGTGCGATAGTCGCAAAGAGGGTCTGTTGTGCCTGTCAAGTCCCCGTTTCGAGGCTGCTTACTTTGACTTTTCCCACTTCCCGCGTTGTACCCCTCCTGTTTTTGGGCACTTTTGGCCCCCTTTCCAATTCCTGTTCTTCGCAACCTCAAAGCATGTGCTGTTACAGAGCTCGCTGGCTGACTTTCTCTGATTGCGTCCAGCAACAATACTGAGCCGACCAGGCTATTCTTTATTCCTCGAAGAAGCTGTTGAATCGCCGATGGACTCTAGCTAGCGCCTTTCGGCTCGATCACGCCGGCCGTTGATCTGGAGTTTCAATAGCCGGGCGGGGCACCAGTATTCTGCTTCTCCCCCTTGACCTGCTTCTTCCTCTTTCTATCGCCCAGACATCTTCCTCATCATGTTGGCAGCTGGACTAACTTCTGTTCTTCCCATCCTTGCTCTTGGAGGTCTCGTCCAAGCCAGTCCGGCCGATCTTCATAACCGAAATAATGACAAGAATAGCGGAAGCTACAAAGCGAAATGTCAAGCTTTCCGGATTTCAAATATAGAAAGCGTCATTCAACGCGAAGATAGTATCTACTATCCCGCTGGGGCAAAAATCAATATCACCGGCCTTCAATCTTCTCTGGTGGCGTCGGACCTACCAAGCTTCTGCAGTGAGTTTCAGCAGGACAATCAGCTTGAGAGTTCTCTCGTGACAAAGGAGCTTTTCTTTCTCTCTATATTTGCTTGCCGTGCTTGCTCAGGGGTCAAACTCCAAGTTTATACGGATTCTTCGGCTCCAGAACAATACGCAAACACGGAAGTCTGGCTTCCTGATGAGTACAACGGACGCTTCAGTGGGCTGGGCAATGGAGGTTTCGGCGGCGGCGTTGATTATGAAGCTGTTGCGTACAATGCAGTCTATCAAGGTTTTGCTGGTTCGCACAAATTGTGATTTCCGGTGAAGGTGGCGAAATCTGACCTAGCTTTATCACGTAGCTATGGGAAGCGATGGAGGGCACTCTTCCGATTCTCTAACTGGCTCTTGGGCTCTCAACAATCCAGTCCGTATTTCAAATCCTCCCCTCAGCTGTGGCTCGGAGACCGCTCACTTTGTGTGATTCTCAGGCTGCAATCACCGATTTCGGAACTCTACGAGCTTTTGCCTCCTCCACGAATGTTGCCAAGGAGGTGATATCGCAGTATTATGGGAAAGCTCCTAAGAAAAGCTACTTCATCGGCTGCTCCACAGGTGGTAGACAAGGGTAGGCAGCAGGTTTTTGAGCTAGCATGGCGCTTTTACTAAATGCTACAACAGACTCCAGCTGGCTCAACGCTTCCCCGACTTATACGATGGTATACTTGCTGGTGCTCCAGCTGCTGATTGGATCAATCTCATGGCTTGGGAGGCTCATGTCCGAAATTTGGTCGAGCCTGTCAATGGCTCGTCGTGGATCCCCGGCGCTACTTGGGGTGTCATACATGAGGGTGAGGGAGTGACACGCCGCATTGTCCACTTGACTCTTACTGGTGACCCTTCATCATATCGATACAGAGATTCTCAAACAATGCGATGCTGCCATCGATGGTGTAGATGATGGTGTCATCGAGAATCCGAATCTATGTCGTTTCAGACCCGAAGTCCTTTCTTGCCGTCCCGACGCCAAGAATACGACCGCTTGCTTAAACAATGATCAGTTGTCCGCTGTCAAAAAGATCTACGCTGACTACTATGAAACGAATCAGACGTGTGAGTTGTTTTGTCTGACTTCAAACTTGGCTTGAAGTCATCCGGCCTAGATAAAGTCGAGTGTGTCATTGTTGACAAAAGCGAGGCCTTACACTGAAGGGCCCTGCACCGTTACAAAACCTACTGGAAGAGCAATCCCCGGATGCTGATTATTGTATCTCCTTCTCTTGCAGTGATCTTCTCGCAGTACGACTATGGCGCAGAAGCTGGTTACAGTAAGCTTCCCGTTCGCGGAGTCTATCTGAGCTGACCCTGTTTCTACCATCATTCAGCCGGATTGTTCGGACCACAAGCCTTTCCAATTCCGGAAGGATACTTCCGCTACTTCTTCTCAAATGACTCGAACTACGACATCAGCACGTTGACCTATGATACCGTACTTCAAGCCAAGGAACGTAATGTTGGCCAGCTTGTATCGGTCAATCCTGACATCCGAGAGTTCGTGAAAAGAGGCGGAAAACTGCTTCAATACCATGGTCTATCTGATCAGCTTATATCTTGTGAGCGGTGCACTTTTTGATCCCCCACCGTTGCACAGGTGCTAAGAATGGCTCCCGCAATCAGCCGGAAGCTCAGCCAGATACTATAATTCTGTTGATGCTTTCACTAGGATGAATACGAAACAAAAGGTCAATGACTTCTACCGATACTTCCCTGTACCTGGCATGCTACACTGTTCGGGAGGACCAGGCGTCAACAGTGTCGTCTCTTCGCAACAGGTACGTCACCTTGAAGCCATGCTTGCTAGCTTTGTTCCCGCAGGCCATTGGTCGCTAAGGCTAATCTCGAAACCTACAGAGCAAAGGAGTGGGATACAGTCCAAAGACTGACTTCCGCGCGGCACTTGTTGACTGGGTCGAGAATGGCAAAGCGCCTGACCAGCTTATCGGCACTCATTACGAGACGTCAGCCGATGGCAAAGTCAAAGCCACGTTCAGGAGGCCTCTTTGCAAGGTGAGTTGAAGGATGGAAACTGGAGCCAGGTCCTGGCTTGACTTTTCACGCCCACAGTACCCTGGTCAATCCAAGTACAAAGGAAAGGGAGATTGGAAAGACGCTTCGTCATGGTATTGCCAGGCTGCACCTCCTAATTTTTGACGGCGGACGGCTTGAAGGTGATAATGGATGGAATAGAAACTGCGTAAAGAAAAGAATATAAAGTACACACACAGCTCTTCAGATATCGAGGTGGCAAAAACTGTCAGATAGATTGATCTAGGATGGATCCTACACACGAAAACCTGGCGTAGGCAATAAACGCTTCCTACTATATAAATGGTCTTCATCGTAGATATTGTGCCTAGCGTTGCTTGCCTTAAGACATGTCTCGATCACCCATTTGACATCTGGTTGCTCCAGATACAATCCTAGGCGGATACGTAGCTCTCGACAGAGCGTTGCGAGTGCTGGCCATCTCCCTGTTGCTTTATAGAGACCTTCCGCCACCTCGTCCAGAAACAGCAGGTCTAGATCTGCTTGCGCAAGCAGATGCGTTCTACCACGTCGCCTGTAGGTCGCAGGGTCACGTATGACCATTCGCGTCGTTCGTACTAGCTTGCACCAGCGCTGTATATACTTCGTTTGGATACTACTGGATGGTTCATTCGGCGCTGAATCTTGGCAACAGACCATCGGAGAGTCATAGACTGATGCACTACAGCCGCTTTGAAGTCAGCAGAGTATGATATGACACACTCATTGTAGATGCCTCAATTGCTCTTTATCGTGGAATGCAGATCACAACAATGCAGCCTCAAAGAAACAAATCCCGATCATCGCGACACGATTTGTGGAAGTATACGTACAACAGCTGCTGCATGCTACCTGCTCAGGTGCATCTTGTGCATCAGCGAGCCGGTCAGAGTCTGCGTTACATTCGTGCTGCTCGCAAGGAAGGCATGCAGTGCGGCCGGCAGTCCAGCACTACTGCAAAGATACTGCCAGCTGCAAATGACGATGAAAGAGCTCGACTTGGTTGACACAGGGACGGCCAGCACAGCAAGAGCTGGACTGACCTGCAAGACATACTCGTTCTGTATCAGACTCACTTCACGCATTCCCCCGGCTGGCGTTTCTCCTCGACTTGGCAGCTGATGCAGTGCTCTGGCGGTGTGGCTGATCCAGACCTTCTCGGATGTCCCTGCAAGGTGTTCGGGTACATTCGCACCTAGAGACACTGACTAAGCAAACACTCGGACAGCCACGTACATTCATAGCCTTGGATGCTGTGCGAGCTGATCTTCCATCTGACTCCTCCCTTGGTGGGTTTCGCGAGCTATAGAAGGGGCCGTTTTCGTAGAAAGTGTATTACACAAACCATACAAAGCACCCCAAAGCATCGCCTCGAGTGACCTTCTTCACGATTTTGCTGTGAAGGGTGACCACTGACCAGCCCTACACAGCGTACCGTACAGGCAAGCGTATAAAACCTGCATGTCGCGAACGAAGTCCTTCTTTCTTTTCTCCTTCTTCCTCCAATTCGCTTATACTCGCCTTCAAGCATACAAACTCAAGCTCAGAGACTCTAGCACCAATCATGCTCGTCTCACTCACAACAATCGCAGCCTTCTTCTCAGCCTTTGCGGCCCTCGTTGCTGCTTCTCCCGTTCCCGCTCCGGATCCTTCACAGCCTCAGCCGGCTCAGAACCCCTGCTCACCTAGCTTCCAGGGTGTAGCTACCTATATCCAAGCCTACAATACCTACAATCGCTTATGGGTTGCCCCTGGTAGTCAGCAAACTAGTGTCATCTCAACTCTAAGCGGTGGTCAGACCAAATGGAGGGTTGAGGGAACTGGTTCGGCCGCCAATGACTATCTCATCAGGTATGTCCCGTTTGTTGAGCATGTCCGGACTGTTTGGAAGCAGTAGTGACCTTCAATGTTGGTACAGGTACATTACTCCCGCCAATAACCTTCTTGTCCAACCATGGCGAGGTTCGACCGTCAGTCTCGGTCTAACTCAGGCCTCCGGGTATGGTACTTGTTGACAGCTTGCTCTGGTACCCCGCTGAGATTTTGCTTTGTTACAGAAATCCTGCATACCAGATTCGATGCAATCAGTGCTACCCTCCCGGCACAATCCCCAGTTCTGGCACTTTCATCGGAAACACATGCTACATTATCAATTCGAAGTCTGGACTTTACCTTACTGAAACTCCTAATGGCACAGGCAAGGGTGATCTTTCTCTCAAAGCTCGAAATGGAGCTTCCAATCAATTCTTCCACATTGTAGCTGCATAAAGTTTCATTTGATGATTGTGCGGGCCTCGACTTCATAGTTGATATCCACGCACGATCACTGGAGATTATTTTAGATTTCTTATCTCGATACAAGGGTTAATATAAGTTGTCTCTCAAGTGTAGCTACTTGTAGTCTGCTTCTTCCCAGGAGCTATTCTGTCGCAATGTCAGCGAAACAGGATCATTCGATCGTCTTCCCAGGCGGTGCCCCACAGTTGCCTGTACATGTGGCGATGCCGTGTGATGCTGGAAGTAGCAGGTAACTTCACTGCACTGCACTGATGGATGTGTTCTATCAGGTTTATTTGACCATTTGTAAAGAGTCTAAGCTAGCTAGTCCGTTCAGACAGGCAAGGCAAGCACTGCCGGAAAACCCTTGGAATCTTGACGCTCTTACGAATAATGACTACTAGACAGGATAAGGCGATGTTGCCAAGGACGAGGTTCGCGACCTCTACTATCTCAAATGAATGCCGCGAACATGTCACAGCCAAGAGTACATGCGCTGCCGAGCCCTGCACAAGCATCGAAGCAAGCCACTTTACATCGCCGCTCAGTTGAGTATAAAATCAGGTCATGTAGACTTCGGCTTTCACATTTTTTATCTGGTCAGTACATTGTCCATTAGAGGTTTCTTAACCTCGTTCCCTACTTCATTGTCAGCAGGTCAGATAAATATGAAGTTTTCAACAGTCTTTGCGCTGGTCGCTTCTTTCGGTCTAGTAAATGCTCTACCAAAACCGGTACCTGAAAGTTCGGAAAACGATCTCGAGGCACGGGCAGGTGCCACCTGTCTACCCAACTATCAAGGAGCAAACTTATATATTTCTTCTACGGCTACCAAAGCTCGATGGACAGTCAAAACTTTGAAAGATAGTGCTTTGCTGAAAACTGCTAAAGCAGCTAAGAATACTTGGAGGATAGAGCGGACTGGGTTCCCGCAGGAGGATTTCATCATCAAGTGAGTAATACTCATATTCAGAGCGTCTATACGCGCTTTGGGAGTAAAGTCTAGGCCACAGGCTGACTCTGCGGATCGATCTGTTCTTCTGTGACATACAGAGCAGGGCAAGTCAGCGACAACAGCCTGATCATCAAACCTCTGAAAGCTAAGGACTTGGCATTAGGTACCATAGCAGGAACAGGGTAAGGAGCTGCACACTGTGTCCCCAGGCCAATTATGTTCTAGTGCTAAAGATTCCACATCTTTGTTTGTAGAAATCCAAGCTACGCCATTGCTTGCGCAAAATGCATGGATCCTGGTCAATGGCCTGCGACCGGTAACGTGTTAGCCTCCGGATGCACAATCATCGACACCTCTACAGGTCTATACGTCAGTGAGGCCGGTAAAGGCGGTGCACTGGCTCGTAAGCCTAAGGGTAAAGGACAGAAGTGGGAAATGATAGCTGCTTGATAGACCAGAGAACCAAAGAGGAACAGATGAGGTTGATCATTATTATTACATATTGTATTGAGTGGATTCCATATTGGTAGGTCAATGTAGGATAGATACCCCCCGAAGCCAAATACCTACTTCACCCAAAGGTTCAATGTACAGTCAAGCGTTAGAAGAATCGGTCAGGATGTATCCCTGCTTTACTTGTATACGTGTAGGGCACGAGTAAAACTCCTTCACTTTGTCCGTTGCAAACTCTGACTGACTGCCTTACCACGCATCGCTACAGAAGGCAGAGCCACACCGTCAGCTTGCAACACTCGTCCACTTTTCCCCCCCTCTACGCAGACGTGTGGTAGGGTATTTTCATCCAACTAGCTCTTGCTTTTCTTTTCTTCTGTATCTTCCTGTTTCGTAGCTTTGCTCCTCGTCCCCTCGTCCGCCCTCCCCAGATCAATCCGCCTTCTAGCTCCATAGCCGGAAACCCTCACAGCCACTCCAATGAAAACTCCTTTCAGCATGTTCGAGTCAGCATCTCTCTCCGCCCTGTATGTTACTGCTCTATCGGCATCCACCCTGTTTCATTCCATAGGAGCTCTGCCACTTCACTCCTCATCGGATGATGTAGTCTCAAAGGGTCAAGGAGACAATCTTGACAAGTCACTCCGAGCTCGGGCACCATGCGGTGATACTTGCGACACGTCCATCACATCATATTCGTCGACCACGACTACCACAGCTACATGGGCATCTGCGGCCACTCAGTCCCCCGATTCGTCCAAGACATGTACTCCAAACTTCCAGGGTGTAGCTGTAAGGGTTTCGCCTGCAGGAGGAGACTCCAGCTGGTGCATACCAGCTGTGCCAGGCCAAGCTCCAGGTGCAGATGCACAGCTCGAGTCCCTCCATGGATCGGGAACTACTTTTCGCATTGAACAGACAGGTCGAGCTGAGATGGACTTCATAATCAAGTGAGTGACCTATTTTCACACGTCTGTTGCGTTGATAGCGTTTGGGACTCTTGTATAACTGTGTTTGTCTTGCTGTTGACGATAGACTCGGCGGTATTGGCAACAACAGCCTCATCCTTGCACCGATGGGCGACCACATCGGGCTGTGCGATATTAACGCGGCAGCACAGTAAGTGGCTATCATTCGTAGCTCAAGCTACAGAGTAGCACTTTAGTTGATTGACCGACGCATAAGCAGAAGCAGCTTCAAGATTGCTTGCAATTCTTGCTTTTACGGTGATATCAAGACTGGTACCGAGGAGCTCGCTTCTGGCTGCACTATCATGGCATGCTCCAGTGGAATGTACATGACCGAGACGAATGGTACTATGTGCATGCAGGCGCAGTCGACCTCTTCATCGTCGACGTCTTCGGCTGTCCAGCTCTTCGATATTGTCGCTTCTGACAAGACCAGAGTTGTTGATGGACCCACCGACGGGGAGTGTGACGACGATGAGTGCTATGAGGACGATGGAAATGAAATAGAGCAGGGTGAGACGAATGATACGGACAACGAGTGTGATGAGTGTGAGAAGGCGAATGAAGGTCAGTTCGAGGTTGTCGATCCTCCTTCTTGCGATGAAGACCTCGGATGCTCGGACCAAGGAAATTGAGCAGCAAGCGATGCACTCGCTTGAGAGTTAGTAGTTGTGGTCTCTTGTTGGTATGCTGACTATGAGCGTCGCGTTTGCCTGAGCTTATGCAAGTGTAGATTGCCTCGTCCTCCCATCTCCCCATTGTCACTTTTATGCACATTCTGGCTTTCAGTTTCATCCGACACATTTCCAATATCTGTTCCGTTCTGCATCATCTTCTGTATTGTCCATTTGTACCATGTTGTTCATTGTCTTCTTGTCCTTGCATTGTAGCACACTTTGATGGGTGTAAAGACAAGCTGCACATTCACTTCTGGATCTCGACGATGAGAAGTGTTGTGCGACGCCGTCTTTCTAGCCCTCTTCCCATCTCGTGCATCCAGAGACGAGCCAGCAGCAAGTCGCTTCAAGCATGTCTACACAGTCTGGCATATCCGTGAGGGCTGCTCCTCTAAAGCCATGGCATCGCGAGAGCTGATACACTGGCACCTGTTCCCTGCCTTGCAGGTCTCAGAACAGCTCGCGACAGCCTTCCAGCAGGCACAGAGCGACGACAGCCTGCGAGCGCTGATTGTGCTCATTGATAATGGTTAGTCCACAAGTCTCCACGAGCTGGAAAGGCCGAAGACTGAGTCCACTTTCTGTCCCTGACAGAACAACTGATCCCATCGACAACCATACCATCACACAAGACAGACGCGGATGACTTTGACTCGGTCGCAGAGCTGATAGAGAAGGAACACAAAGACAGTCCAGCCTATATACTAGTCAAACTAGACAGGAATGGCGCTGCTGCTTCTTCAAGTGAACAAGAGCGTCAATGGTGCCTCTGCACATATGTTCCGGATAACGCGAATGTGAGGAGCAAGATGCTGTACTCTTCTACGAAAGCTACTCTTTCTAGACAGCTGGGAGAGGGAAAGTTCCTGTACAACATCCATTCTTCCATACCTGTAAGTCTTCCGTCTATCTTGGGGCATTAGGTCATAGTCTGCCATGTCACGTGCTTGTATTATCGATTCCATCTACTTACCACCGCTCGTTCATTCATGCTAACAGGACGAGCTCTCTTCAAATGGCTTCAAGCGATTCCTCAATCATCAAACTAGTCAAGCTCCCTTGACAGCCCGCGAGCGAGAGATGGTAGAAATCAAACAAGCAGAAGGGTATGAAGCTGAATTGCACGGTACTTCAGTACGACGTAGTCATACAGGCAGTAATGCAGCTGCTGGAGGTGCACAAGTGGGAATGTCATGGACGGGTGAAGCGGACCAGGCGATGAAATCACTGGCAGAGGGTAGGAATCAGATCGTTCAGCTCGGTATTGATACGAAGGATGAAAAGATTACGTTGGTAAACGAGAGTGAGGAATCTGCTTCATTGTCTTTACCTCCCAATGATCCGAGCTATACATTCTATAAACATAATACTGGAATAGGTATGCCTTTTATTTCCCATTTTGGGGATATCCTCAGTTCTATCTTTACTGATCATTCAATTCTTTCTGCATCTATAGTCTTCATCTACTGCTGTCCTGATACCAGTCCAATCAGAGGAAGAATGATCTATTCTTCAAATTGCCAGCCAATCGTACAAGATGCTAAATCTAGAGGTGTGCAAGTCTCTAAAAAGGTAAGGATCGCTCGTCTGATTTTAGGACCAGTCGAAGGTTCAAATAGCGGTGGCTCTGAGGAATGCTAGGGATGTCAATTGCTGATCTTTTGATTCAATGCTTGACATCTTCAGCTCGAGACATCAACACCGTCAGAGATCACAACTGAATATATCGATAATGAGTGTGCACCCTCGAGGGAAGAAACGGCCACTCCACCTGTGTCAGCGAGCTTTGCAAGACCGTCAAGACCAGGGCGCAGACGCTAGCAGGGAATGGCATTTCTCTCTGCTATTACAACGAGAATCATAATAGTTCGCAAAAGTCTGCAAAACTTGTAGCAATATCAATACTCAATTCCATTTGACAAAAGTCTTTAGGATTATCCTGCCAGTCAATAATCTTCACTTCTCCTTGGACGACTTTACCTTCTTTGAGCCTACCACAGTGATGTTGACAGAAACCTGCATGATATAGACGTATCTAGCATAGTTAGGCTGAGCAATTGGTTCTAAAGAAGGCTGACACCCACCAACGCAGATACCTTCTGCTTCTTACCATCGACCTCGAGTTCAATCTTTATTTTCTTTCCGGAAGAGCTGTAACCATAACTTCCGGTAGACATTAAGGTTTTCGCAAGCTCGAGTGCTAGTACTTCCGTTTCAGTGTTACCGTTACTGTTGGAGGTGGAAGCAGCCTTCTTGCTCTTTGATTCGAATAGCTTGAGTGATAGATTGGGGGCTGATTTCTCGAAGTCTTGGAATGTTACGCCCAGCTGAAGTTGGAGGCAGAGGTACAGAACACAGGACAGAGTCAGCGTTGCATTCCACGACTCCTGCTGTACTCCTCGGTGGATTATACGTGACATAGCCTGTATCCGAGCAAATCACGTGCACATCATAGAGCACAAGACACAGCGTCAGCTCGACCCACCTCATCTGCACCTTTGGATGAGCTCTTCTTTGCTACTTTCGCAGGTGACTTGCCGTCGTCAGCAGGAGTGTCGGCTCTGCGGGTCCAGAAGCGCGTCCCGTCAGGCCTGTCCAACCTCGTCGCAGGCTACACCACCTACTTGCGCTTGACCATGGTGGAGGGAGTCAGAAGTCAGTGGATGGATTGGTGTGTATACTATACTGGTCTCTGCAGTCAGAAGTGAAGAGAATGAAGACAAGAGAGAGAGTTCTGTCTTGACGTCTGCCTGCCGCTCGTCTGACGCATGCACGACAGGACTGAGCGTGCGAGGTAGGACAAAGCCGCACTGGCTGGTAGTGTTTCGATATGTTATCTTGCATGCTAGTGTACGCAGATGCTCTCGTTGCCGTTCCTACTACAGACTGTGATTGTGCTGCAATTGGACTGGAGAGAAGGAGAGAGAGGCGCTTTGAACTTTGGAGTTGAAGAAGTCCTTCTTCCCTCTTTCTCTTCGACTGGCTGATCATCGACAATTGCAAGCAGCGATGTCGTCACGCTGATATACACAGCTATGAGCAATGCTACGGCGATGCTAAACTCCAGCTAGTCCTCGAAACCGCCAGCCATGTCCATCGACCTCGATTGGGCTCTCCTCGACCAAGAGCTGTGTGCAAGAGCACTCGAAGGCATAAACGAAGCACTGTCGACATGCAAGAAGCCCAACTTCCTAGGGGACATACGAGCCACCTCGTTCTCCCTGGGGCGTGTCAGTCCCGAGCTAGAGATTGTAGAGATACGCGATGTCTTTGAAGAGTTCCTCCATGTCGAGCATGAAGATGAAGAAGAGGAGATGCTGGATGATGATGTTGAAGAGGCAGACTACAATGAGTTCGGTGATATCTATAAGAATCAACGCAACAGCCAGCAGTACCGTCCACCCGCATCACCTACCGTCTCCCTAGGTGGGATATCTTCTGGAATAGGAAGACCTCTAGGTACTCCAGGACTGTATACCCCATCTGCAGGGTTATGGATGCAGCACAATACCACCGCATCAGCATCTTCATCTACAAATGGAACAGCATCAGGCTACCCTTTCCCACGTTTCGGACATGCTCACATACACTCTGGCGGGCACATCATGAGGAACGTCGACGACAACATGAGTTCCGCATACACAGAAGATCTGAAGAATAGAATTCATCACCGCAATATACACGTCGATAATGATCCTCTTGCTCCTCTAGTCCCTCTTCCTCCTGACTCTCCTTCAGCAAGTATTCCTCCTGGCACTCACAACCGTCGAATATCGACTTCTCCAGCTTCATCATCACCAACATCAGGTTTAAATCTTCAACTTCATTTCAGAGTAGAATATCAAGGAAATATGTCAATTTCTTTAAATACAACTTTAAAAGTAAATTATCCTTCCCCTTCTTTCATGTCTCTACCTTTAAATTTACGTATTTCAAGTTTAGCTTTTAAAGGGTTATTAGTCGTTGCATATGAAGGTGATAAGAAAAGACTACATATTTCAATATTAGATGAAGATGATCCTAATAGAACCAAGATTGTAAAAGGAGAGAATCTGTTGAGGAATGCTGTTGTAGAGAGTGAAGTCGGTCAATTTGATAAATTAGTACTTAAAGATGTCGCTAAAGTTGAGCAATTCGTTCTCGAAATGGCAAGAAAGGCATTGCAGGTGAGATTCAAGATTACCGATATATATATTACGTTCGCTCAATGGAGCTGACCTATGTTATCCTCTTCCTTTCTTTTTGCTAAACTATCGTACAGGACGAGATAGCCTGGCCTAACTTTCAGTCCTTCGCCTGGACTTGAGATCATCAAGAACCTTCAATGTTGCTACATATTTTGATTTATGCCGTTTAAAAGGTCATCTTGCCTGGACCTTCAATCAACGACCATACTGTGCGAAGCCGGATCAGGGTCGAAACCTCCTTCCAATGCATCCCTTACTCGCTCTCGCACATCAAGACTTGGGTCATCTCGCATCTCCTTAAGACGGCTTTCGAAGCCCAGTGCTCGAAGCCTCTGAGTATGATCGTTGAAGCCTGGCCGAGTATTATGAATTCAAGATATCAGAGCGTGTGTGTGCTGCTACCTCGAGGGAATCGAGGAACTACTCACGACGATGGCCGGGCTCTGATCGGTGGCAGAGATTGATAGTCGCCCAAACCGCAGCCACTCGAACATCCGAAGATGGATTGCTCTGCAATGGCAAATAGGACGATAATTCAGTTTCTAGCTTTATTAAAAGTCAACAGCACGAAGGGAACATACCAGCTGCTCCAATAGAGCTCGAATAATTCCAAGTCGATTCATGATAGCAGATCGATGTGCTTCTGTCCCAGTAGCAATATTAGAAACGAGGTATAAACCATGCAATAACATTTCCTGTCTTGTAGTAGAATTCAAAGATTCTTCAATTAAAGAAAATAATCTTGCTTCTCCTATTCCTTTGACGACCAAATCGATGTCACTCGCTTCATTACAGGCGATATTCCGTAGTATGTTCAGCATTTCAGTTCGGACCGTCATGTCAGGGTCGCGTAGGAGTCTGAATGTGCGGAAAGGAATCGCTCAGTGTGTGCCTAACGGAGAAGCGTATGTTGCGCATGTTCGCTTGTTCACTCACGCCACTACATACTCCCACGTAAGGCATTTGGCTGTCTTTTGCTTCAGTGCCGACGAAGACCAGTAGGTCATGTTCTTAATGGCAGTAAGAGCATGGTGCCTCAGTAATGCTTTTACTTCCATAGTTTTTGGTGATTCATCCTCCGTTTCATCTTTGACGCTACCTGCAGCTGGTCGAATAACCGAAGATGATCTCGCCATACTTCTAGGTTTTATAACTTTGGTCAATTCGACTATTCGCTCAACGAGTCCATCCATCTCCAATAAAGTAGTTTTTAAAGGTGAAAATTCGATGAAGACATTACATACTACAGCCAATATGGCAACTTGCGTAAGACGATCTTCATTCGGTGATAGTAAAGTGACGAAAGCAGAAGCTGCATCTGTATCAAGTAATGCCGTTTTGATGATATTGATAGAGCGAGAGAGAGATCGTGCGCATTGCGCTGCTGCGCACCTCACGTTCGGGAATGGCGAGGTGAGGCTGCGAATGATATAAGGTAGCAATTTATGTTCGACTACTTTACGGCGTAATTCCTCAATATCGGTGCAGAGAGCTGAGACCGCGAGGAGGGCAGCCTGAAACAGATTTGGATGCATTAGTATCCATAATGTGTGTGAATAGGGAGATTCGATTCGACAGCTCGTCATACCTGCTCCTGACTGGACCGGTCGGCAGCCGCTTGTTCCGTCTCGTACGGCTCAATTGGCTTGTCTAAGCGATCCAAGAGGCTTTTAATGCGTTGGAAGGCTTCCATGTTACTAGCTGTTTCCTGAAAGACTTGATTACCCGTCACCAGGAAGGCTGAAACTCAACCGAGTCAGCAAGACAATTGATTGCTACGACATGATTGGGTGGGTTGTTTCCGTGCCTCACCTAGTACGAACCCAGCACGTGCACTGATTGCTGGTGATTTATCTCCTAACAAGTCCAGTAAGACAGCAATGACGGGTGCGACCCCAAAATCCCACTCTACGTTTACTGCCTTGAAACTTTTGTATACTGCGACATGCCATTCAGCAGCTGCAAGGCGCATAGTACGTGAATGATCCGTCATTCTTTCAGCCATCTTAGCGTTCTGGTCGTGGCCTGTTAAGCGTTCTCAAAGTCCATATCAGCTGGGTGAACCCAAATGCGATTTATGGTGAAAACGTACCATCGGCACCGATATATCGGCTCGGTAGACGAACCCCTTTACTGGGTGACTGATCCTTAAGTAGAGCAGTCATGGCACGTATAATAGCTTCTGCGAGCTGCATAAAATGTCAGAGGCGATTCCGCTGCTCGCCAATATGGTATTCGTTCAGACTTACTTGTGACGGAGCGCTTTCCAGAGCCGAAGATAGCAGCACAAACGGATCATATGTTTCAGGGTCTTCTGAGCCTTTGCTCAAAGCTGTTTGTGCCGTTTCGAAAGCATCTCTCTGAGAAGGTGTTCTCACGCAGGTCGCTATCAGGTCGCAGAGTTGTATTAGAGCCTGCTGGGATATTTGAATGAGTCTAGCATTTCTTTCGCTCTCCACCAAGTTCCGAGACAGCAAACGCAAGAGTTGTAGGTGTGTTTGCGCTTCGTCGACCTGAATCAGCCTGGTCAGTAATGCGTAACCTGAAGATGCTCAAGTCCGGTATCTTACAGAGAACATTTGCTCTGCCGAATGAGCTATAGTTCTCTCGGGAGATGTACTGGAATTGTGTTTCGCAATAGCTGATGGAGTCGGTGATTGTTCACTCCGTGTGGCACTCGAGGAGACCGACAATCCCAGTGCTTTGGCTCTAGCGTGTGCCGAAGCAAGGACGAGCTCGGACATAGCGGCACGAGCGCCATATGGATCGGTAAGTCCTACAATGGCGACTGACAGGCTCTTCAAGGCTCTTATGGCTTGTAGGAGTTGCTGGCAATAGCCGACAGTTGCCGAATGATCCAGATGCTCGCCGCTGGGAAGGGCGTGGAGGGTCGCTTGGACAGATGCGAGCAGCAGACCATGTACTTGAAGACTGATCAGCGGTTCGAGGCATTCTTTCCGAGCTGAGCGATAGTACATAAGTGACGGCTTGGATAGGACCTAGATGGCCAACGCCACATCTACTCACGAACAGCCAGAGCAGACACGATATCGGTAGCTTGGAGGAAAGCTTGAAGACGAAGATCATTGAGAGGATCTGTTGAGTCAACGTGCCTGACAGCTATGAACGATACGATCCTGGTAGTCGCGTCATGGGTTCATTCAGTTGCTCCGATCAGCCCTGTACGTGCTTGCGAACGATATGTGCAAGTGTCACACCTCACCTCTTCACATCATCTGGTTTGCTCGCAAGCTCCACCTTGCGACTCGTGTTTCCTATCAACGCATGCTTGATTCGCTTCAGCGCTGACAGCGTCTCCTGCGTTGCTGTGCTTGTCGAACTGGAACTGCTCGAATTCCCGGCATCACTGCTGCATTTCAAGTCGACTGAAGAACGCAATACCGCAAGCGCCTGCTGCATTCTCCAAGGAAGTTGAGTATCGCTCTCGTATGCAAGTCTTGATCCAGAGCCTTGACGTCGCTTAGGAGGAGCAAAGAGCAAGTCGCGACCAGACTGCAATGCCTATCTATACATACACAGGTGCCGATCATTAGATTCACTGTGATTCCACACCCTGTCCCGATGCTGGGTATACAGCTGAGACCCAACGGTGCCCACTAACGCAAGTCACAGCTCCTTTTCAAACTGACTCGCGCTCCTCGTGTCTGGCGGTGCCGACAGATGGATAGCTTCCGTCGTGGCTCATCTACGTGGCTCTGCAGGATATGCATCGAAAGACCACCAGAGGTTTTTGATTTCAGCAACTTAACTTGCATCTCTGCATTACTTCAGATTAAGAGTAGACTAATTCATTCATAGCTATCAATCAAGCTGCCCGACAATTAGGATGCCATTGGCTTTCTTTCCTCGTATTTGGCGGACCAGGCCACCTCGCGACACACACACGCACGACACACCCACGCACGACAGACGCACGCAGGACACACGCACGCACGACACACACACGCAGGCCAGTAAAAGTACACAAGGCCCGTCCGAGTCCGACGAGCAGATACGCCAGTATTACACGAATGCCCGAGTGACCTATGCTCAGCGACAACCCGAGGAACGGAGACATCGGCATCGCTACAAAAATCAACATTCTACCGGTTTGCGTCTATGTGTTGACCTAATTGTTACGCTTTACCAATGACTGACGAAAGTCTTCGATAGGCTTGGAAGGTCCGGCTCGCGACTTTGGGAATCGGATTACCGGGAGAGGAAACCAAGTCAACAACGCCTCGAGCTCTTCCACACCACCAGGCTATCCGCCATTTGCCTCTCGTTCGAGAGACAAGTACGTTACCGATGGACAACATGTCCTCGGTGCTAGAATGTCACATGTAGACGATTCTCCAATTGCCGGATCTCAGTCCGCAGCTGCTAGCAAGAAGAGATTGCCATTGGGGCAGGCCCGCCGGAATGCGATAGAAAAGCTTCGACAGGTAGAGCGTAGCAAGCGTGAACGCTCAATGGAGAAAAGAATCTCCGCATAAGGGTCATTTTCTGATAAAGCCACTGACAAAATGCTACGAATCTTAGATGTGATGCGTATGACAAAGACTGCTGTATTATTCTATTCTGTTTTTTTTTATATATCACTCGCATTGCAAATTTCGTTTAGCTTCAAACTAACAGCAGAGTAATTAATCTCGCTGATTTGCTTTACGGTCACTCGAAGATTGTCATACAGTAGCTAACAAGGTGCGGACCGACTGCATCTGTATCAAGCATATGACAAGGCCGCCCATGCTGCAAACTGTGTAGACGATTGAGGGGAGGCTGTTTTGCTTTCAAGGAAAATCACATTTCTCTAACTTACCCACATGAGCCTTTGTGTCTTCCTGCTAAGTGGTAGCATGTCACACAGGTTTTCGGTCCTTTTATAGCAGCTAATACAGGTCTATGAACGTCTCTTATCTTGCTAGAGGTCATACTTCAGTAGCGAGAACAGCAAAGCCATTTGCGTGGCAATGTGACGCGCTGGCAGAAAGTATACATGACTTTTGCGACTTGCGTCTGGGCAAACGCCAGTCATGGCCTTATTTGCACAATGTCACAGGGGAGCAGGGTTCGTCTCACTCGCTTTTAGGCCACTTGGCGAATATAAATTCAGGACGAATATTTTTCAAGGATGCTATATCGATGGTTGAAGTCAAGTAGCACGAAGATTCAGGCCAGTATACAAGTTTGCGCAAGTCGTCGGCCGTTAGTGGAGGCCAGTCATGGCGATGCATTCCAGTATCACCTTATCTTCAGGTTTTGCAAATTTCAGGTTTTTGGGCATTACCTAGGATAGCTGAGCACTCCCCCTCCCCCCTCCTTCCTAACGTCTTGAGGGTCTCCAAGCATACATCTTCTTCCAATCTACTGTTTGAGGACACCCAAAACAGTGAATCATGCAGAACTTGGCGCCACTGCCCCGAGACCTTGGCCCCCGCGATTCAGGCGGGTTTGATCATACATACAGTAGGGGGAGCCTGGAAATTGTTGACGAGCAACGGAAAGCAATGCCTCCTCCTAGAGCAAGAGCTATTGGACCTATAGGCCACCCGCCGTCGACAGTCAATAATAATGGCAGTCTGGGTAACATTGTAGCTGGAAGCCACAATGGCGAGAGTGCTGGCAGTGCAAGCAGTCCGAATGTCTCGTCTCAGCACAGGCCTTCACCTCCACCATAATTACGTCCTAGTAGTCAGCAGAACAGGGGACAGGGGGGTGTAGTCGCCACATTCCGGGTTCCGTCAATTGGTGGTGACAGTCCCGCTGGTCCTCCAGCTCCGGGATCACCTGCCAGCCGGCCGTCAACTGCTACGACTGCGAGCCAAAGTGTGGGACCAAGTGATCCGACAAGTTTGGTTGGGTGGGGACACTGGCGTGCCAGGCTCGGATGCCCTACTATTGTGCGTGGACGAACGCACGGACAGGGACCTGGCAGCAGAACCACTGGATCGGGAGTTGGCACTAGATTGGGAAAATTGCATTGTTTTTGATTGTGAAGGCAACAAGGAGGATGTTGTAGAATATGATGTGGCCAATCAAGTGAGGTTTCAATTGCTTTGTAGGTTGTTATCTAGAGCAGATTAAGGAAGATAGAGCGTTGCAAGGAGTAGGATCTCTCAGCTGTACTTTGTATTGAACTTCTTTCGATTTCTAGTCAATTTGTTACCTCCATCGATGGAGACTGAATTTTCTCAGTACCAGGATAGTGGGCAACGATGGGAATTCCTTCCACTTGCACTTCTGCTGTGTTTGCAGGCGAGCCTTCCCTCGCCCTTTTAGCGGGCAAAAGTTGGTGGCGAATCCAGGCGTGTCAGCGTGAAAAGTTGGTGGCGCTCATCAGCGAAGAGGCGCGAGAGGGAGAAGAGCGAGAAAGAGGGATTGAAGAGAGAAGTTTCACTCTCCCACCACAAGCATCGCCTGCATTCATCATGGCTAGAGGAAAGGTGAGGGAGTGTGTGGATGGGTGGAGTGGTGCTGTTCTGCTGTGCTGGTGTGCTGGTTGGGTGGGTGGATGGGTGGATGGTCAGACATGGGCATATGCGATAGACAGGCTTGCGAAGCTCGAGGGGACAAGTGCAGGAGGTGGATGGAGATAGGCCATCATCAAGATCAAGCAGACGTCGTATATGCATCGTACAATACCATGGAAGCCATCACTGCTGTCCATACGCATCAAGTGGATAGCTACGGACAGTCATCGAATCGATGCATGCACCACGATCCAGCAGGAAGAGATCGCACAACCTAGTCAGCAACGAGGGAATATAGTAGACCAGCCAGCACCACTCCATCCACTAGTTGTGGTCCCATTGAGTGAACACTGACAATCCACCTATTGTTGTTGTCAAACAGTCCCGCACCCAAAAGAAGCAGTCCGGCCTAAAGGTCGACCTCCTGCACCCTTCAAAGCAGCTCGAGGCTCAGCTACACAGTGAGTTACCAACGAGCGCGTTAGCGCGAGTGTTTCCACTCCATCTGATAGTGACTCTTGCTGACCGCTTCTCCTGCCTTCCTTCTCCCCGATTCCCGCAACCTCTCTGGCCACCTACACTTGAAAACTCCAATCAATCAAATCAATCAATTCTCCGTCGATCTCGCCATTTTCATTCATTCCACTTGAATCAATACCCTCCACTCCACAGAGAAAAAGCGTCTGGTGCAAGGACCTAACTCATACTTCATGGACGTCAAATGCCCTGGATGCTTCAACATCACCACCGTCTTCTCTCACGCTCAAACCGTCGTCATCTGTGGATCTTGCTCGACTGTTCTTTGCCAACCTACTGGAGGAAAGGCGAGACTTACTGAGGGTGAGCTTGCACTTTCGCATCGATTACTGCGTGCTGTGGTATACTCATCCTAGTTTATCCATTCATACAGGCTCATCATTCAGAAGAAAGGCATAAGAAGCTACCTCGAAAAAGGACAATTCATCCAGTTGAACAAAGCCAAAGCAACGCAAGCATACCGTTACAAGGACTTTTACTCTAGGTGGATCCTACTCTTTTTTCGTCGTCGCTTTTTCTACTTGTCTTTCTGTTCTGGAATCTGGTGTCTCTATCTCTCTTTCTTACTTTTTACGCATGTAAACCTGGATCTTTTAGGTAGCAGCAAAGAAAACTCGCAGCATTTTCACCAATTTTCTTGGGAGTTCTTACTCCATCTTTATGAACATCCGTGATCCATCGATGTAGTGGCCTAGACTGAGCGGATTCAGTGAGCAAAGCTGATCGTCTGAACTAAACTGGACTTTGAGGTTTTTTGAGGCGACATGGAAGCTTTCTGCCTCCGTTTTCCGCGGAGGATGCAGGACCTTGAACGACTTTTACAAACTGGAAGCTTATGGAATCCGGAATATTTTGCAGCAATTCTATCAAACATACAAGTGCAATCACTAAATCTCTCGAATTTTGGCTTCATTGAGATCGTCTAATCATATTTCCCTTCAATGACTCTCGAGATACCGCAATCTCCTCGCTATATTACGTGTTTTGCAAGTACAACTGCACCCGCAAGTCCTTGTTCAACCCGAACGTATCAAGCTGTCAAGGATATAGAAACCTGCCAACTTTATGCAAGTTTGACATGCGCAGTTCAACTTCTCCAATACGATGGCCAATCTGCGCAAGTTTATACTGCTTGCTTTGCTTTCTCAACTTGATTTGATTTCGGAATTGTCAGCCCTTCCCTTTTCCTTTCAAGTCTATCTCTGTCTATCTCTTCACAGGGGGATATTGATGAACTGCAACTATATTGCTGCCTATCCCTGCGAAACAACGCTACACTATCGCCCCCTTATGCTGACTTCACCATTGAGCCGTCGAGTGTCCAACAGTATTATACTAGTCAATCCTTGACGATTAAGCATCTTCCTTCTTCATATACACATATGCGTTAGGTAATTGCGACATGCTCTTGCAGTTTCGACTGTTCTCGAGCTGGCTTGTGTGTTCGTCTCGCATTGACAGATGGGACCGGACAAGTGAAGCGACATGTACAGATCTTGTTGTCTTGTGAATGCAATAGAACTGCTTTGCGAGATATACCTGTGCCGGGTGTATACATGTTTCGCTTGTATGCGAAGTCGATTGCGTGGCCGCCACCAGCATCAGCAAATTTGCAGATTCGAGAGACACAGCTGCTTGTATCCGCATACGACAGCAGCAGGCAGAACAGCAGTCAGGCCGTGAGAAGGCCAGTCATGGCGGTGGACAGCTTCTTCGAGGGTTCGTCGAGTGGGAAGCGGAAGAGGGGAGGAGTCAAGGCGAGCAATGGAGCAGGAGGATCAGCACAAGGTGCACGACGAGGGGGAGGGAGAGTGAATGGCAGTCATGCCAGCTATAAAGGCAAAGGAAGAGCACAGGAAGAAGCTCCACGTCGCAATTCAAAGATAAACGATGAAGAAATTGAAGAATCTGATGAAGATGATGGGGACAATGATGAAGATATAGACGGAGGTATTCAAGAAGAATTCGAATCTGATACTGAAGCAGATAGAAGAGAAACACCAGCTCAGAAGAGATTAAGATTAGCTCAACAGTATCTTGATTCTCTGAAAGCTGCTCAAGAAGGTAAGCTGTGACATTGCTCGAGATCTGCTAGATCTTGGGTATATTACCCTGCAGAAATTTGGATATGTAGATGTATCCATTGACTGATCGGACCTACCTACTTTACTTTACAGAACAAGTTGGATTCGACGCGGCTGATTTAGAAAGAGATCTTATTAATGAACGACTGCAGAAGGATGTGGTCAGTCTTTCCTTCCTAGCGTATCGGTCCTTCTGCAAAACCTGATGTTGATTTGGACCTACAGCTCGAAGTATCTGGGAAATTACATCTTCGCATAGCGGACAGAGTGGGTTACATTCTAGACATCTATCCTTTTTCGTTCCTCGTCTGATCTTCATGATTCTTCTGCTATTTCAGCTCTCCTATACACCATCCTCCCTTGCGACCACGAGCAACAGAGTCCATCGGTTACCACTAACATGTGCAACTACAAGTGAAGATTGTAAATATCTTTTCACAGCGAGTAAAGATGGATCGATTGCGAAATGGGATATATCGAATTTCACTCTGGCAACATCCCCTGCCTCTGCTTCTTCGTCTCTTCTCTCTGCATCAAACCCATCTCAACCTGAAGCATCGACCTCGGCTTCACTACCATCCACATCTTCTTCCAAACAACTCCCTCAAATAGTTAAGCTTGACTTTATACCTAAACGTGTACCTCCAAAACGACGGAAAAACTCAGATTCCAAAGGAAAAGCTGCTATAGCGCGAAATCAACCTAGTCAAGATGCCGACACACCAGGGCATACCGATGAGATCTATTCTCTTGCTATCAGTGGAGACGGAACACGATTAGCAAGTGGAGGGAAAGATCGTCGTATAGGTGTATGGGATATTTCATCCTCGAACTCAAAAGAAGGATGTAAATGGCTAAAAGGATTAAGAGGACATAAAGATAGTATATCATCATTAAGTTTTAGAATGAATACAAATCAATTATATTCAAGTTCATTTGATCGTACAATAAAAATTTATGATATTCTATCCTTAAATTATATTGAGACTTTATTTGGCCATCAAGATAAAATACATAATTTAAATATATTGAGAAATGAATTAGCAATTACTGCTGGTGGTAGAGATAAAACTATTAGATATTGGAAGATTAAAGATGAAACTCAATTAGTTTTTAGAGCTGGTGGTACTTCAAAAATTAGATCTGTTCTTGAAGGTGGTTTGGAGGATTTGGAGAATGATGATATCGACGAGGCAGATGGCACTAGAAAGAAGACAGCTACCAACGAACGAAAGTTTGTAGAAGGTTCAGTGGACTGCGTTGCGATGATTGATGATACGCATTTCGTCAGTGGTGGTGATTCAGGGTGAGCATGCCATTCGTGCCATTCTTCCAATCTTCCATAGCTGTCTATCTATCCAGAAAGAGACTGATGTAATTTCATGTTAGGACGATATCCCTATGGAACGTTAACAAGAAGAAACCAATCTTTTCAATACCAATAGCACATGGTTTGAATGAATTCCATTCTGAAACAGAAGGAATAATAGGAAATCCAAGATGGATAACATCATTATCTTCTTTACCTTATTCTGATTTATTCATTTCTGGATCATGGGATGGTTCAATTAGATTCTGGCGTATTTCAGAAGATATTAAATCTTTTAATCCTATTGGAACTTTAAATGCTATAGGATATATTAATTCTCTACAATTGAATATCATACCATCTCTAACAGATAAAGGAAAGAAAGTAAAGAAACAAGATCGAAAACTAGGTGGAAAAAGTAGAATCCTAATCACTGCTGCTTTAGCTCAAGAACATAAATTTGGTAGATGGATGAAATTGAAAGAAGCGAAGAATCAGACGCTGTTGGCTATCATTGAGGAGAATATTTCTGGCAGTGTAGTATAGACTGTTCTACCAAAGAGCGCGATCAGCTTGACCGAGAGTTTTCAGTTGTTGTCATTACTAGACTACTTCCCCTGTCGTTTACCTACTCTGGTCATTGGCTATTATGATATCTACAATGCAGAACATTGCTCCCGAGACGCGAATCTATGGTTATAGGCCACTTATCCAAATCTTATTCAGACCTGATCTACTGCAACTGTCGTCGGGATGACCTCGGTCTGCTGAATCTAGTCATAGCGCTACTTTGGTGATGCATCCAAGTTGAGCGTGCTACCACTGTACGTAATGCTACAGAGAATCACGAACACATACATCGCTACACTTCCCTCACAAAACTACTAAAGACCTCTGGACAGTACTCAGCTCAAGGTGGCCGTACGACTACGCTTATATCGGTTCCTCTACACCAGAGTACTAATTTCTGTACAGGTAGATAGACTCTCGAAGCGTTCAAAAGGGTAATTTGCCTTAGTGCAGGTAATTTCCCTTGTTTAAGATTTTCGAGGACGCATAGTCTATCGAATAGAAGCAGATCGTGGATTTCTAAACAGCGTAGATTCGATTTGTTCTCCAATGCAGAGCTTGTTGCTAATGTAGGTACTGAAGAGCCATCTTCCGTTTCAACGTGCGCGATATCTCCTCCGAGTGTGAGAGTGTAGATCTCCTTTCCTTCATGAAGGAGTATGTCTGCTAGTAATTGCGGACCCGTGTACTTGGATATGTACAGATTCTGAAGTCGAGGTGAGATGTCAATGAGAAGATCCAATGCCGTTTCAGGTAATGCCTCCGTCAAGCCGAACAAGGACAAGCTTCGCAACGATGTGACGGAACTTTGTAATAGCCAGGAGAGCCAATCCATCGCATCTAGTTTCCAATGATCTTCTTTATCATGCCTAGTCCAATGTATACCTAGATGTTTAAGCTGGAATGTTGGATGAGGATATTTTTCCCATTGTGTATTCGGTAACAGTGGATATGCACCTTCTGAATGTTCAATGAATGCAACATTGTATAGCTCTAATCGTGTTAGATTACTCCATTGTGATAGATGGTGAGATATGAAATCGCTAGATGTATGTCCTCTAGTATCGAAATTACCAAAAGTCAAGCTTGTTAGATTAACAAGCTTGTAGAATGCCCTTGTAAGGTCTCCGACCTCTGATGAAGAATCACGAAAGAAACCATGTCCAATTGACAATGAAGCGGGTCGAGCCAAGTTTAAAAGTTGAGATAGTAGTGTTGGACTTGAAGTACTGCTGAACATAGTCCAGGTAATACTGCTCGTCAAAGGCGCTAATTCCGGGTTTTGAAGCAAGACATTTCGAAGGAGCGTCGCTCTTCCTTCCGCTCGAATGGTCACATTGCCTAGGAGAACAGCTTGCGCTATCGGCTTGAAGGTCCGGCATACCAATGAGAGGGAATAGAGGTCATTGAGCCGCTCCCTTGTAGAAGTGAGGAGCTCCAGCTCTGGACCGAAGATCTGCCGGAGAACCTGGAGAAGGGGCCATTTAGTTTCAAGTTAGCGACGATGAAGTGGGAATAATTCACCTCTGGCGGTAGCAGCTCAATAAAGGCATATTTTCGCTTTAGATCGTGGCTGACCATCTTCTGCAACCATTCATGCAAGATGTGGCGAGGAGGTTCCCCCAGTTGGTGCCTTCTTCAAAGAACGGTCTTCTGGCTCAGCTGTTGAGAACCGAGTATCGCTAGCTTGATGTACCTCTATGTATAGTGAGTCACCGAGTTGAAATAAGGAAGAGAGACGTGCCATATGATAAGCACGGTCGAACCGAAGTCGGCTTCCTCGATCGTTGTACAGCGAGTGACCAAGAGCGGACCGATATGATGGCATTACCTGTAGCATGTGCCGCTCATGCTGGCACAACGGCCCCAGGTGAGCTGGTGAAAGACTGCACTAGAATGGACGTACAGTTGCAGTTCGGGCCTTCCATCTCAACCTACGTGGAAAGCATGTGCAACTCCGAACACGTGCCCGTGATCGAGAAAGCTTTGCAGAGAGACCGGACAGCTTCTCGTATCCATCTTGACTCTCCCACAAAAGAGCTGCAATGCAAGACATGAACATCACAGACACAGAACAGCACGCTCCCAGTCGCACATGAGCTACACCAACGGGGAAGGCGGCCCGCCCTACCCTCCCACAAGCCGGACAGGCTCGATGAGCTATGCGCCATCAAATGCTGGAGGATTGTCGATGAACTACTTTCAAAGCCAAGCTCAGCAGCAGCAGCAGCAGCAGCGTGGTCAGCAACAGCATTCAAACAGTCATGTACCTCTTTCAATACAGCAACAGGCCCAACACGTACCCTGGCCGACTCCATCGACTTCCACATCGACCACCACCACCCTGCCACATCCCATCACATCAGACCTGCCGTGCGACTCCAAACGGCACAGCAGCATACTCATAGAGTCGCCTGTAGACTCGAGGTCTGATTCAGAGGATCCAGCGCAAGAAGCAGCAGGCAACGGAGCTTCGAGATCGCTTGCTTCCTCCAAGCGTAAAGGAACAGAGGACCCAGAAGGCAGCAGGAGCAAGAAGAAGCGCAATAGGGCTGTCCTCAGCTGCGTACCTTGCAAAGCTAGAAAGGTGAGTATTCATTTCGCATACAACGCAATCTATTCGCTGTCTAAAGCTACTTTCGCGCTTGCCTAGATACGATGCGACAGGTAAGCTTTCGGCATGCCTGGTGTCAATTTTTGGAAACTTGAGAAGTGGCCACCCACGTGCCGCCTTGCAATTTGATAGCAAAAGATGCACCAGCTGACAATGTGCAACCACTATGGTGGTTTCAGGAACATGCCTTGTACAAGCTGCGTGCGTCGTGGAATACCAGAGCGATGCCATTGGGAAGACACAACAAAGACCGGAGCGCCACAACCTTTCGCTACTTCTAGTGAAGTCGATGAGCTTCGCGCTAGGCTTGAGAATGTAGAATCTCTCATAGCACGGATACCAAAGAATATTCTGGAGGTGGTTACGGACGTGGTATGGTTCCCATCTTACTGTGCTTAATACCGCTGCTATCAGTCTCAGTCGCTAAAATCTGGTGCTGATTTTACTTGTAGAAAGCGGAATCGGATATCGAAGGGGAAAACTCGAATGATGGTGAAGAAGCTGCTGTTGGTGCCCTCGAGTCCCTCGCTCTTGGGCATCATCATCAGCATATGAAAGGACGTGGCCCAGCGTCTTTACCAACCGCTGTACAGCTAGGTAAGCTATTACATCAACATCCCATCGTTTGGGTGATGGACTGCTTACTGTCCGGTCTTTCTTTCATGGATATAGGATCACCGTCACTGAAGGTGACTGAGCGGTCGGCTTCGGGCTTCCATGCACCTTACAACCCCGCGCAAATAGTCGAAGTATGCCCACATCTAATCATCGTGTAAAAGTCGATCTCTCTAAAAGCTCTAATCTCGTTTCAAACAGGGCCTTCAAAACACGAATCGCAAAGAATCAACGATCTTCCTGCCAGTTCCTCTATCAATGGCAGTATCACCTGTCACTGAATTCTTAGCCGATCTTGCACCTTCCAGCGTGATACGACATATTATGAAAGCTCTTCCCCGAAAAGAAGTATCGGATTCTCTCATTGAATTCTATTATGCTAATTGCGACTGGATGGATACATGCGGTTCTGAACGTGACTTCAGAAGGGAATGTAGAGAATTCTGGGTTCACTTAGACAATATAGGTCCACTAGAAGCTATCGATCCTGCTTGGATGGCTGTCTTTTTCATTCGATTGGCAGTAGCGTAAGCATAACAGTCGTTCTGCGCCCATGTGATAGAGAACAGTCACTGACATTCGTCACCAGTGCAAGACAAATGCCCACCTCCTACCTCAGCCGAGAAGATCCAGCGATAGTGGCTATCTTACCAGATCAGTTTTATATGGCTTCAAAAAGGTGCCTGGAATTGGCAGACTGGATGATCCGCCCACAATTCCGCACGCTGCAATGGTAGGATCGCTTGACTCTACAATACCGGCCTCGACGCTGATAGTTCGTTTTTCCTTTGCCAGCCTTGCGGTAACCCTTATATACGTTTGGTTCAGCGCAAACAGGAACGAAGGCCTTGTCCTCCTTGCATCTGCCATACGGATCGCTCAAGTCTTGAATCTGGGTAGCTTGGGTGACGATCAAAAGACAATGCCACCTTGGGAAGATCTTGCTTTTCCTACGGGTCCATCCGTGCTGAAGAGACAATTATCTTGTCGCGTCTGGGCGCACTTAACCTTCTTTGATAATACATTCTCATCCATGAAGAGCATGACTTGCTGTAAGCTCGTGACTAGCTCATCGTTTACTGCAGCTTACAATGAGCCGGGCACCACAGTTTACCCGATACGTGGTGCAAACACAGCTACGCCTTTCAATCTTAACGATGAGGACCTTCATACAACAGATATAGCAGTGAAAGACAGGGTGGGTATCTCTTCACCGCTTGATGTTGCCGTATTTTTCTGACTGGCAGATGCAGCCTTCATCGGAGTACACAGATATGACATTTTTCCTGTGAGTGTGCTATGTCGAGTGTGATCTGCATCATGATTGACCGAATTTGCTACGTAGGGGAAGAAACGAGTTGGTGGTACGTTCAGTGGACATGCAGTTTGATCGCCCGAATAAAACTTGCTGAGGGCTCTGCCGTTATTTGCAGAACATCTGGCGTTTCATAGATAGCGATGTGAAGCATTCCTACGATGACATCTTGGCAATGGATAAGCAAATACGCAAGATTATCGGAAGATTACCAAAAGTGGACGCTAATGGTAACGTTATTGGCTCTGGTACCAAACGGAAGAATGCTTTAGCTCAAAGTGTAAGTTCACGTCCCGATGAGCACGAAATTATCGACCGGTGGCAAACTGAAATCTGCTGGATTCTGCCTTTCTACAGACACTCATTCAGTCAGGATTGGCGGCTCAGCTGGTCCGGCTGCATAACCCCTATTGGTGCGATCTGACGGGTTATCCACTATTTTAGAACCGGGACTAACACAATTATCCATTCAAAGGTTCCGAAGTTTCAAAAATCCAGCTAAATACGCGTATGCTCATGAGACATGTCTGAGCGCTGCTGCAACTGTCATCGACTGCAATCTGCAAGCTATCAGGCTACTACCAGGCGAACGATTTTGGGTATGTACAGATTCAAGCTGTGATGTTCTGGAATGAGCTAAGCGGGTCCGAGAAAACAGTTCCTCCACCTCCACACATTTAGCGCAACCATGTGTCTCCTGCTTGACCTGATGCATTCCATCGATTCCGATGCACCGAACGCAAAGATGATCACGGAAGAACGACTGCGGCAAGCGGAAAGTGCCATAGAGATCTTCCAGCACACTAAGCGTACGTCACGCGTAGCAACCTGTCAACGCATTGGCAGGATGGGCGAAGCAAGTGAGTGACCGCTCTAGTATGGATTCCTTCTGATATTCTCCTCTGACATTTGTTTTCGCTTCGCAGTTGTTAAGGCAACTATATCCGCTGCGAAGGAACGGCAAGCTCATAGAACAGCTGGCGATAGCCGCGCGAAAGAGAGTTATGCCGATACGTTCAAACGCATCATGGCTGTTGTGGCGGATTCTAGTGGGACCTCCGAGACAGGAGCGCCTCCTCCATCAACACGAACTTCGACAGTTGCTCCGCATAACACTACACAGACTACCGGTGCCAATGGTGTGGGACACTACCCTATACTGCCTGTCCAGCAAACTCAAGCACCATTCACGATGCCTGTCCCAGCTATTGATACTAGTGCTCAAGATGTTCTCCAAAGTCTAGGAATAAGCTTGGATAATCTGGTGCGAGAGTCGCCTACGTCCTCAACCTCTGCATCGTCCAACCAAGGACATACAAATGCACCTGGTACAGCTGTCCGACAAAATTCAGGTGCACCCTTCGCACCCGATAGCGTCTTTGACGATTTATTCGGTTCTGGTGACTTCTTCGGACAAGACATGTGGACGACCGCAAACTTTTGAAGCGGTTATCGCATACTTCTATGAAACGGTATCGGGTGTTTGCAGCATCACATTCATGTACATGATCTAGCAGTCCATCAAATTTTCGGCCTTCGGGGTAGTATTATGTTGTTGTTTCCTTCGTAAAAAGTACAGTATGCGGAGTGCACCCATTCTCGGAAGATTTGCGATGACCTTTTGCCGGTTGGTCGTCTTACTTGTGCCATAACGAATGATGAAATATGGATCATGCAATAATTCAGTTGCCAAATGCCTCAACTACGACCATTCTAGCTGTCTGCAGATTCAACGCCGAAGCTTTTCTTTGTTCAGTTGACCCTGAAGTCTTGCTTCAAGATATTCGAGTCTGGCGGTATATTTCTCCTGTATATTGCTCTTCCTCTCTTGTAAATCACGGTATTCTTTCTCGAAATGGGGATTACTCGAAGCCAGAGATTGTAGACATTCAGTTCCTCCTTCCGGGGTCCCCGTTGTAAACAGAAGTTCTTCTTCAACCGTTGAAGGAGGTCTCGAAGTTAGCCAGGTATCCATAGTACCAGGATGAGTACTTCCACTGCTGTTCAATCCTCTCCGCATCGAGGAGGAAGCTATGCTGGAGGTCTTGGATGGTCGTCTTGACAATGGCGAAGTGGGAGCTAGACTTCCGGCATCTTTCGGATAACCTATCATACTGTTTCGACCTTGGCTTGAAAAGATTGAAGAAGAAGTAGACATGCGTCGGCCTGAAGTGGAGTGCAGACTGATACTTTCCCTCCTTCGCTGAGCTGGTGCACGCATAGCATCAATATCTGGATCACCATATTTTTCATGTAGCTTTCCCTCAAGATCATCAAATTGACTAAGAAGACGGTTGTTCTCCTCTCGTAGCGTGGCAATCGCCTGCTTAAGGCCGACAGAATCGAGGTTCTCGTCGCCGGGTTGGACAGTGATCATTGAAGCGCACGTAGCGGTGGAAGTGAAGTTATGGGCGAGGGTATGATTGAACGTTCCGTCCGCTATCGCTTCATCGGCCCGTCCTATACTAGCTATCGGGCGGTTTGAAGATGCTATCATTGCCTTGTCTGAGCTTGAACTCGGAGCACTGTCATTGTTTCTGTAGTCACTTTTTGAATAAGCTAGAGATCCCTGCTCTTGTACACTTAATGACTGTCTCCTCATAGTCCGATATCGACTTTCTGATTTGGCATAATTACCTTCATGTGCAGCGTGTAAATCGTCAAGGAGCACAGAACCTCGCTCATTGTCCCTGTTATTCTTTGACGCGCTGTGGAACTTGGCTGCTTCCCGTTCAGTCTCCATAAAATGCAGTTGCTGCAATTGTTTCCAATCGCTCGGAATACTGCCTTTCTTAGTCAAGCGTCTGCCTATTCCAACAGGTATATTCTTTGAACTCGTAGAGTCTCCACTGGTGATGTTATGTTCTTGATGAATGGGCACCGCATTGGGTAGAGGAGGGATGTGCTGATCATCCTCGCGATATATATGCGAAGCACGATTTGATCTGTCGTGAGAAATGGATGTGGATGCTGGAGCGGACGAACCACCTCTACGGAATACGCGGCTCATTTGAGATATGCTGGACCGAGTAGTCAGATGGCTACGTGCTGAACGAAGCGAAAAACGACTTGTCTTGCTATGTATGGAGGTTGATGATTCTTGGGGAGGGGGCACGTCCGAAATATCCAAATTAGGTGCCGGCGGTACATCTGGTACATAAGGTTCTGCAGTGACATGATAAATGTTAAACATATGCGCATTCGTTAAAAACGATACGTCGGATAGAATAAGAGTCCGGAGCTCTGGTAGACTTACCCCTCGTATCACCAAGTGCCATGTTTAGACGGGGCAAACCCAACAGACTTCCTGTTACTGGAGGGTTGACCTTTGACGTAGATGACACATGATGGGGATACTCTTGCAGCCGATTTGCTGAATGGTAAGACGGCAACGAAGTCGACTCAATACCGTATTCTGAGCTGACGTTCTTCTCGAATAGATTTTGTCGCAGAACCCTATACTCTTCATCGTCTAGAAGACCAACATTATTCGCATGTTCCAGCTCTTGCAATCTCGCTGCCAATGTCTTCGTAGTTTCCAGCTTTGACATCCTAGATTGGGCATTTGTTGATCCATGCGGACCATGGGATTGTTGCGAAGTAGGGGCTGTATGGCCCGCATGACCTGCGCGAGAGCTTGAAGTGTGCCTTGAAGACGAGGGTGACAGATACGATCCATGCGTATGCGCATGTGATGAGAAATAGGTCGATGTGGAAGAAGAAGACGATGACGATGAAGGAGCAAGAAGCAGGGCAGAAGAAGGCGAGAATTGCGGCACGTGCACGAATGTCGCGTCGCCTTCGCCACCGAGCTGCAACAATGGAGGCGTGCGAGGGATGGCTGAGGCAGCATAGGAAGACGATGGAGGGACAGCAGTATGACTAGACAGTAGACTTGATGAGGAGCTCTTCTGCCGCTCACGTTCTCTGCTTCGCCGACCGATTCCTATCTTGCTGGCAAGCGTGGAGGCCGAGCGAGTCGTTCGCAGGCTGCGATTGTCCGGGGTTAGAGCAGCAGAGGCATTACTAGTGGATCCAGCCGTGCTGCCTCTCTTGTGTGATGTGCTCCACCTGTCTAGAATACCGGTCTTGCCTCCAGACAGCCCTCCTGATGCTGGCTGATCCTTTTTGATGAACTCGACCGGCGCAGGCAGGGGCGGGTGAGATGCTGCACTCTGCCCAGCCCGTTTGCTGAGATTGCGACTCGATATGCTCTCAACCCATCGTCGTTCCTTCTCTTGCCGCTTCTCCTGCGACGGAATCACAGGCGGCTCTATGACTTTTGGCGGCGGTGGCACCTGCGGATGGCGGTTTTGGCGCGAGAACAGCCCTCCAAGCATGTTGACGGTTCCCGTGAAACGTAGACGACAGTGACAGAGGAACAGCTGCAGTTCATGTCAGCCGCACAGGGTGAGTCGAGTCTGGCCATTCCTGCGCTGGTTCAGGAGGAGATGCCGTGATGGGTGATCGACGAGGATCTCTGTAGCCCGGAGACGGTAGCTTTTCGCATTCCAACATGGCGAGCTATTAGAGGAGCTTGTATAGGAGATGGCTGGAATGTGTTCATGCTACCGCCGTCTAGTCTTGCTGGCCTTCCCGGTTCCATAGATACATCATATGGGACTTATCGAGCTTTTTCCCTTCCGCAGACTGCTTTTCCAGCGGCGGTCTTCGTTTTGTGATAATTTGATGTCGTCAGACTTCTACCCTGAGTATGCTCTCCTGCGTCCTATAGCCATATTCGCCTAGCCCTATCTTGACGCGTCCTCCATAGACCTAGACGCTCCCTTGTTCGACACTCGCTTCTTCATCGCTTAGAACGAGACTTGAAGGCTTCGTGCGCAGGCAAGGCCGCACAGGATCTTGGAGGTGGATAAAAGCACATTCTGTTGGAAGAAAGCAGAAGTAATAGAGCTATCATATGTTGCGTTCATCTGTGGGAAGCACTGGCACGTGTTTCTTCGGCATTCGTCGGCCGCATCACTTTTTTTTGGGCGATCGCTGTCTCGCTTATCTTGGACGCTCCAGCCTGTCTGCTTCTGTCCCATCCATTCCTGATTTGCTTCTCTCCATCTTGCTTCCTTCGAGAAGAGAGTCGAGATGGCGTCGCAGCTCGTTGAGACGACCGCCTCGCCTGAAGGACGGGCAGCCACAAATGGCACTTCGACACCAACGACGACCACACCAGCTATCGACATCAGCAAGACTCTGAGCGGCCTGTCCGACAAATGGAAGAACACTGCTTGCGTATTCTGTGGTTCCTCGGATGGCAATAAGCCTATCTACAAGGTGAAGACGACCTGACAAGATGCATGATGGCTGATCGGTGAACTTACCACATACTGAAGCTTGCTCTTCACTGACCCAGACAGCAGCTGATCAGCTGGGCAGAGCCTTAGCAGAACAGAATGTCCCTTTGTAGGTCACCTCCTACTATTCGCTCCTGCTAATCCAAACTAACAAGATACCGCTTGTTCCTTTCAGGGTTTACGGTGGTGGCACAAATGGTCTTGTGGGTGATAGCTCGACATTATTGTGGACACCACTCAACAGAGAGATATCTTACTGTGATCCTGCCTCATCTATATGCTATGGCGTAGATGGGCGCAATAGCCCACGCAACCTACTCCAACGGTGGATCTGTCTTTGGCATAATCCCAAGAGCATTGATGGCTTACGAACGCAATCCTGATGAAGTTGGCTCAAAAGATGATTTAGATGGCGCTATCAAGTCTCCTGTGTTGCTGACGGAGGCCGACTCTGAGTCGAGAAGCGTCTTTTGGCCAGTCAAGACAATGCACCAACGAAAGCAGTAAGCATAGAACTGGAGCTTACTTTTCAGTCGTCCTTGACATAAGCTGAACACGATTTCGCTCGCATACGTTACTAGGGAAATGGCTGTCTGTTCATCTCTGGGCTTTATCGCCTTGCCTGGGGGCTATGGAGTCAGTCTGGAAGTTTTTCCGATAGCTTCTTCCCCATCAAATATTGATGATAAAAAATCTATTTCACAGACCTTTGAAGAAGTTATGGAGATGGTCACATGGACGCAACTTCGTATACGTGAGTAACACAGTCTGTTTAGCTTCGCCGAAAAACAGGGCTGAACAAGACTTTCCATGTGTATAGATGAAAAGCGTGAGTAGCCTTGATTGAAGAGCAAGTCAAGCTTGTAATAACAAGTGACTGAGCTTTAGCGATGTGTAACAGCTGTCGTCCTTCTCAATATTGGCAACTTCTGGTCGCCTTTACGCGATCTAGTCAGAACAGCAGTCTCATCAGGCTTCATTCGAGCAGATAATGAAGATCTCCTAGTTTTTGTTGATGAACCTATCACTGAAGAGGAGAAACAAAGCTTCGATTGGGGTAAAGCGGCCTTGAAAGCAGCTCAGAAATGGCATGCTGAAAAAAGAGGTGATCCGTATCAATTGAAGTGGGATTTGAATGATTCGTAAGGGACTTGTGGTGGAAAGTAGTTGAGGTGTATTGGCAGTGCCATGCTTAGGAATGCATGTGCACCATTGAAGATACTGTGTCTTACAATGATATTCAGTAGTAGTCTCGCATGCAATAGCTTTAAGGAGTAGTGTGGGTGTTATTGCCAACTTGACTGATTGGGTATGGAGACAATATATTTCCTACACAAGAAGAGCCTAATGCTAAACGGACAAAGGCATGGGCCGGATATCGAGCTAAACTTATATCTGGAGCATGCGAGAAGAAAAGCGGAAGCATAATCTGACAGAAAGAGTGGCTCTACGAAGCTGGAGCAGCTTCTGCGTTCTTAGGTTTGCTCAGAACGTCAATCTTGTCTGTGGTGGTGAGCGGTCGTCAGTTATATTAATGTATATAAGCTTCTGTGTTTTGTAAATTATGCATTGCTTACTCAACAGCATCAAAGTCTGGTCGTTGTACTCGCCAGCTTCGTTCTTCAGGGTACGCTTCTTGAAGTCAGCTTCGATGTGGACGAGCGTTCTGTGGAAGGATAGACCGACGGAGTGAGCAAGACAGTCGCTAATCAGAATAACATCATTCAGTAAGAAGCAATTACGCACCCAGCAGGCAAGGTCGAAAGATAGTCTTTGCCGCCTTGGTTGTATGAGAGTACTCTGTGCCATGTTGTAGTAGGTTCGGCACGAGCTGGAAGAGGAGAGATTGGCGAGTTTCGAAAGTAGCACAATGTACGGAAAGACGACGTGAAGAGGGTAGAACGCAAAACACATCAGCGCGTAAAGATTAACACGATCAGCTTCTTATCTACAGACTGTAAAACTACCAGACAAGAGCCACTCACTTCCATCAGGACCAGCAGGAGGAGCTCTATCAGAAGTAGCGACTGAGTAGATCAAGATGTCCCTGCCTTGCTTGTCCTTCTGTACGACGGGAGTAGCACCGAGTCTTCCTATGAGGGTGATCCTGGCAAGGTCGCTGGCGCGCAGAGAGGTGGAGAAGGTCTGTAGGGATGAATACGGCAGTACAGCAGAGGTGTCATAGACAAGATAAGTAGGTTCAGATCTGGAATGTCCCTCCTGCTGTTGTCCTTGCACGAGGAGGATCCGCGTCGTGTATTGCTGGATGCGATCACGACACGAGTATGCAAGTCAAGAAGCAGCATTACAATACACTCACACGCATGGAAGCGCCAGTCTGGCGGAGGAGTGCTGTTCGTCCGAGCATACTGACGAGGATGTTGATGAGTATAAGGACAGAAGTCTGATGAAGCGAAGACAAGAGGCAAGAACGAGGCCACGCTTCGCTTCACTTCTGCTCCGACCGAAATAATGCACATGCCCATATACGGCAACATCAATTGCACATCAACGCTTTTGTACGTGTTATGACAGCAAAACGTGCTGAAAAGAGAAGAGAATGGACAGTTCAATAGCATCTGTGCGCGTGAGTGAAGCACGCACAATGTAGCAGAGGATCTATGTACACTTCACAACCCTCTGTGAGCTCGTGAACAGAAGGACCACCTCTCCTGGCGGCAGGAAGTCGTGTAGACCAGGAAAAGCAGGCCTTGGACAGACAAACGGATTAACGAGATGAAGATAGTAGATGCAGAGGCAAGATGCTAAGCATCTAAGGCTTCAGAGGGTAACTTAGCTGCAGCGATACCAGTCCATGTCAGACTCGATCGTGCAGTCGGTGGCCTTCTCTAGATGTGCTCTTGCTTCTAAGTTACGTCTCAACACTAACTTACTCTCGCATGCTCACTCTTGTTCACCATCAATGGCCCTGGTGAACCTGTTCATCCGAAGCACATCGTCGTTTGCTCTGGCACAGCGAATCCTTCAGCTTAGCTTACCGTACCGGCTCACCTGTCCCTGCCGGCCTTGATTGCATTCCTCTGGACTGTCTGGCATATCATGTCCTCCATGCAGGGCGATGGCATGCAGCCATGCCCAGAACCTATGCCACACGGACACATGCAGCGACTCTCGCGGTCCCTTCCTGCCTGGCCTGCAAACGAATTCTAACCCCACAAATCGCCATGCTGATCCACAACAAGGCCTCGAGTGTGTGCCCTTAAGCTTCTTGCAGATCCCTCGGTAGAGACCTGCCTGCTGCTGCCGAAGTGTTGACAATTTTAAAACACACACTCTCTCCCTCTCTCCCTCTCTTCTATTCCTTCTGATTCACCCCAAGCCTAACTTTCTCTACAGAGCTGCCGCTCTGATCAACTGCTACTATCGGTATGCTCTTCAAGACTGAAGTAGTCCTCGCTATCCTACTGCCCTGCAGCGCAGTCTTCGCGAGCGCTGCTGCTTCGGCTGCTCAGCCTGCGCCTGGCGTGCCCATCGGCGACAGGCAGAATAGCAAGAGAGCCGATATCTTCAGACGACTTCGTTATCACTCGCCACGACAGCTTCGTCCAAGAGCAAGTGGAGCTCCATGCGAAACAGGTAAGAGCGATTGATTCGTCAGACCTCTTACATTTATATCTGCACAGAGTATCTAACTCACAAACTTACAACTGCACCTTTCTTTGCACCTTTCGCTTCAGTCGTCGATGACAACGGAGATTGCTGTCTCTTCAACCTTCTCACCACCGAAGGTAGCTGCTGTCCCGCAGAGGATGTCTTCGCTCCACAATGCGGCGGTATAACCTGCTGCGATGATGGCACACTATACGCTTCGGGTTGCTGCAGAAGGTGAGTTTGAGTTTGGGTTTCGACGCGCTCTTTCTCTTACAACCTTTCGTCGCGGTCGTTTGTATGCTCATTGCTTACAAACGAATGCGTTCCTTCGATATCTCGTTGACAGCCCTGGAGTCATTTACACACCAACTGAAGGCGAAGCTACCTGCTGCGACACCGGTCTAATCGATTCTAATAACATTTGCTGCTCTTCCGGTCAAATCATTCAGAAGTAAGTTGGGTTTTGGTGTTGGGCAAGACAGATACCCTTCACCTAAGATATGTCATATTGAGCAACCGTTCGTCTCGTCCTAACGTTTGTCCTCTGCTTCGTGACTTCCTCTCCTTCCTCTTGCATCGCACAATGAAAACGCCGTCAAACAACAGTGGACTCTGTACCACCCGACCTCCTCCTCGAAATAAGCGAAATCAAATCTCCAATCCCGATTCCTTCATGGTATGTTTGGCCTATCTGCGTCAAAAGTTCATTAGGTTCGCTAATGCTTGCTTGCCCATGCCATGAACACAGGTCAAGCGATCTCTACATGCACCACGAACTCTACTTTCGGCAGATTTGATGGCTGAGCTCCTCGTCAACAACGGTGCTTTTACCCATAATGGAATTGATCACCTCGACAACAATTTCAGAGGTCACAATGCAGGATCCCTACGTCGTTTAGCTGGCAAAGGTATTTCAGCAGCTATCAACATTGCTTTCCGAGAGGGAGCAGATTACGATGCGGACATGTGGAATAGTATGGATCACATGGCTATCTCAGAATCATATGAGTTCGCTGTGAAAGATGTAGTAAGTCTTGGAGGAAGTCGTCATCTTTCGAGAGTTGTTTGCCCTGTATTGACGTCCCATTTCTCGGTGTGCATTGTAGCCGGAAATCTACGCTCGCATCGTTGCCAGACCCGACTTCGAAACTTTCAACTGGCGAGGAGCTTCTTTCGATAGAGACATTGTAAGTGAAAGTCGTTGATTGTCCTAGAATCCGCGCGCGTGCCAGTACCTACTCTTCTATTCCAGCACAGATCGTTAGCTGTTTTCGTCACCCTTATGCTGACTTTCACGTCTTTAAACCTTCAGTTGTATAGAGTTGTCCGCAGCCATCCTGGCTATAACGAAACTCTCGTGGAGCAATTCCGATAATGGCACGGAGGCCGGGCCTACATGGTATAGTCTGCTCCGGGATGTAATAAGGCAACTGGATAAAGGTGCATATGCTTGAAAGCAACTAGCATTTTTACTTGATGACAAGCTTCATCGCATCCATGTTGAGGCTTCGAAGAGGAATGTACTCGGGCCATGATTGGAGCCCCTGTGCGAGAGCTGCGGAGGCCGCAATCCCCGCCTCATCGTGTACGCGTCATTCGAGACTGTTCAGTCACAGGTGTTCTAAGTGCGGAGCGTTTCCTTCTGCTGCAACGCCTGAATGGAAGATTGCTTTGTCCAAGCATCGCCGAGTCCACCCGTCGCTACATTTCCTTCTATCCGGTCTCATCTCTCATCCCCGCTGCTGCTTGGTCCTGCTGATAAGCGCGTCTTCAGCGTTCGTTTACTTTTCCCTTTTCTCCTCTCTCCATACACATGTCCGCACGGTAGTACGTCGGCCAGACCGATACGCTCCTACCCTATATCCAATCCTATCAAAGCACGAGGAAGCTATTGAAGCTTCATTCATTCCTGGAAACAGCTTGCAACCATGATCCTCAACGTAAACAATCCCTTGAAGGCAGCGGTACTGTCCTTGTTTATGTCTTCCCTGGTTTCCGCAGGTTCTGAAGGCGAGGGCGTAGCTGTCGGAGAAGTATGCCACAGATCGTAAGTTGCGCACCAAAGCAGGTTAGAGTGCTCTTTATAATTTAATCTCATCAAACACGTCTTCAGCCACAATCCGCGTTGCGAGTCCCCGGCTAAGACTCCTGGAAAATCACAGATCGTCATATGTTACTATGGGGGACATCATCCGCTTGAGTGGGTTGCAGCGAACCAAATGTGGAGCGACCGGCAAACCACATACCGTTGCACAGGGACTTGCGTTGAGGAAGAACTACCCAATGAAGATCCTACCAATACTGGGGAACATTTATGGCGCGCGAGATGTGAGGAATGGCCAGTGTCGGAGTGGGTGGAGAATAACTTGCCCTAACTGACAGCGCTCAAGTGGAGACGTGGGCCTTTAGATACTCTGACGCGGTCGAAGTCTCCTCTTGAACCCCCTGTTTTTCGAATGTTTGACAAGCCAAGCAATCTGCGATGGCGTTTGCTTTGCATTTGATCTGAATTTGCGTGCCTTTTTTTGCAACAATGACATAGATATATACCGTTTCTGTTTGCCTGAGATACCGCGTGCCACTGTTACTTGGAAAGAGGCATTGTTAGGGTTTTCTGAGTGGCAGGAATTTTCATCAGTGCTGTAAATCAAGCTGCGAAGGCACAGTGAGTGACAAGCGAATGGGCTGCCTCGGAGCAATGGATTGCCGGCGCCGTACAACGAAGTCTCAGTCATACGATAAGGGCTTATGTTTTACAGGACGGCCATAGGCATCTTGCGCATAGCTTGACGGACGAAAAGATCTCCCAAAACTTCTTCGGCACCTCCAAGAAGGGCGTCGAACCTAAAGGCAGCGACTCAGCTTCATGCATCACAAAGGCCCCATAACCGACGTACTTGTATGTCCTCTGGAATGTTTCGATGTGCACGCCCATCCCTCCTTTCGTGATACCACGACCTCCGAAGATCTGCCGAAAAGGAAAGCTGGTCAGCCCAGGATAAAACGTACCCAAAGAACATAATCTGTCAACCTACCTGTACGGCGTCGTCACTAATTTCGTGAAGATTGCGGGTAAGCCTCATCTTGAGTAAACCTGTTTGTAGCGAAGAGTCAGCTTCAGGTGAAGATGAACACCGTCCGCAAATCAATCTCAGACCAGTCGTAACTACAGGTTCAAGTTTGTGCTGTTTCATTTGTCTACCGTCGCAGCTTGTATATTCGATACACTTCAAAGTAGTATTGAAAGTATACGGAATATACAAGCTGCGGGTAGACGATTGTAACAGTGCAAATTTCGAAACGTCGTCGACTAGCCTCAGATTGACCTGCCATCGATGGATGCCAAACATGTGTCGCATTCTTACCAATCGGTCCAGCAAGCAAATCCGACTGTTGCTTATAGTTCATCTTGTTCATCTGATAAGTTAGCTGCTCGAGCCATGCTTGCCCAGACTCAACCAGCGCAAACATGTGCGCAAACTTGAGTCTGATGACAGGTTGCGCTATGAGAGGTTTGCCGAAGACTTGTCGCTGATGAGCCCATTTCTGGACGAGACACATGACACAAGGCACAAGGGCATTAGCGATGCTTGAAACCTCTGGCTGTGTGGGTTGATGACATACAAAGCATTCTTCGACTATGAAGCGAGCACCTCGAGCGGCACCACTGTGTAAAGCGAAGGTCGGTTCAACTTCTTGTACGTGAAAAACATGAGCGACTTAGACTGACCAGCACATGACCTGTGGAAGAAGGTATGATCAGCTTTGTTCAGACAAGCACTGTGATGCGAAACAGTATTTACCCATCGTTCATGGTTGAAGTTCGACAAGATTACACGAAGACCGTCATTCTCTTTACCTAACATATTTTCAGCCGGTACTTTCGTATTGTCGAAGGTGATATAGGCTGGTGCGAAAGGAACATTTAGCACGAAATTGTCAGGAGAATGAAACGGCGCCAATGCCTACCTGTGCCTGCGGAGGTCGAGTATGATGTTTTGATGCTGAGCGAACGAAGGATTAGAAGTTTGTACATATATACACATGTGCTTCGCCACTTACAGCTTGGTATCGATGGTATCGTCCCGCTCGACCAAGAAAACACTGTACAACAAAGCAAATCAGCGCCATGTGGGTAATAAGGGCATAAGGAGCTAAACAATATACGTCAAGCCCTTGTCAGTCTTGCAGCCGACAGTGAAGTAATCAGAAAAGGCACCATTGGTGATCCATTTCTTGGTACCATTAATGATCCAATGTTTGCCGTCTTCGGACTTAGTGGCTGTTGTTCTGACACCGGCTACATCTGATCCTGCGAAAGCTTCTGAAATAGCGAGAGAAATGTACTTCTCGCCGCTTAGAACAGCTGGTACGACCTTTTTCTGCACAGAAGGGTGGCCGAAGTCTGTTGTACAAGTGTCAGCACGCTGAACAACGAATGTGAACGCGGATTGCATTACTTACTCATGACTGGAGGTAAGCCAATTACCATACCGCCTAAGAGGCCATCGGAGTAGCCTCTTGATCCAATTCTCGAGATTTCTTGGGTGATGATGAGTTCATGGAAGTAGTCAAAGTCTTCTCCTTTCAAGCCAGATGGTAATGTAAGACCGTGCAAATGCTTGCCCGGTCCAAGACGCATGGCATTCAGATGCCATTCTGGAGTGCCCATCTTCTTGATCAAGGCCTCTGTCGGCTTCTTGTCGTTCAGCTCGTGCATCGCAGCTTCATCCTTGACGTGCGTGTCGAAGAAGAATCGCATCTCTTTCTGGAACTTGCGATGTCCGTCCTGACGATAGGTGAACATACGTTTAGCTATGTCAGCAAGCCAGTTCCGATATCACGGTTGAGATGGCTCACATTGTAGTACGGTGAATAGTATCCCTTAGACAACCATGTAGGCTCGGCGAAGGGAACTGGGGATAGTGTAGCCCTTTGGGGGACAATGACTTTGGGCTGTTCATTCTCAATCTACGTAAGAGTTGCTCGTGTTAGCAGTGAACGCGTGCACTAAATGAAGCTCATGTATCTCACTTGACCAATGATAAGTCTAGCATACTTCTCCAGAACTGCAGCTCTATGAAGACCGAAGAAGACAGCAGTGGCGTCCTTGCCGGCTACTGTCGCATCATAGAGGACACCTTCTCCGCCAGGATGCAGGCCAGCGAACTTGCTCAGACTGCATTGCAGAGCCGAACAGACGCATCGTGTTAGCAGAGCAGGGTGATAACGCGGTCAAGGAGTGATAAGAGGGATGATCGAAGCAGGCCATCATCAGCGTGATTGACCCAGAAGAACAGCAAGTGGACAAAACTTACTCGCTGTGAGGTTGTAAGATAGACGAGCAGTGTTCATACAGCGGAGCGATGCACAAAAAGTCAGTCATTACCGAATACCACCCTTTGAGACCCTGTTGCGCGTCTGGCTACTAACTAGACGGCGGTGTCGACGACAATCCAGCAGTCGCCCTTCTTGTTGTGCTGTTTGTTGACACCTCACCAGTCAGCCTGGAGAGTAGTGATGTACAGTATACTGGCTGGCCCTACCTTTGCAACCTCCGCCCTGGTATACGTCTTGCCTGATTTGTTTGCGACTGGCAGTGGCTTTGCGATTTCTGCGAATCCAGTCGAGCCGCTCATCGTGACAGCAGTTATGTGGTGAGAATGCGGCGAAAGTTGAGATGGTAATCTGGAAACAACAGTAGTGTGTTTGATCCAAGCTGCAGAGATGCTTTCAATTCCAGCTGCCACCTTTCATTTCATTTCCCTCCGGTCATCTCTCATAGCCGGTTTTGCCACCGAATTAACCGGACATTCAACAAATCAGGTGCATTGCAGATGCGCAAAATACTCCAGGGCCGGGTATTGACAATCATACTGATTTCAATCTGGACGATATAGTTCTATTCAAACTGCTATGATACAAAAGTTTGCAATCGGTATCCATTCATACAACGACAATGTAACTGAAAGCAAGCAGAAGGTACGAAGCAGTCGTCATCCTGGAGAGAAATGGCCATCTACATCTTGAAGACAGGTCTGAAGCATGTGTCGCGTACGCTTGGGCGACATTGCAGCACGAGGAGGCTTCCTGCTATGTCGCAATGTTGCAATGTTACTGCTCAGCTCGTCATCGCAGCTATGCCTTGACGAGCGTTGGCGAAGAGTCGATAACCACATCGAAGCACATCCATAGTCTAGTACTTCAATCGTGTAGAGTAATCTCTTGGCGACACCACCAGACTGCAGTCAAGGAGACAAAGCAGTTCATCAGCTTGCTGAAACCTCTAAGCAGGCCAAGAATATCGGTACTAACCCTCGTCCTTTAGATGCACCTCGGTAAACAGTCTCTATGATATCAATCATTTCTTGCTTATCTTCTATCGGCCAATTAATCTTGTTGTTATTACCGGTTCCTAAATCAATCATGATATGCTGCGAAAGGCATAAGTCAGTCAAATGTGTCTATGGACTGTTGCAAGTCAGGCGCTTGTCCAAGCAGCGGCGAGACTATGAAAGCAGAGAGCTCCACGTATGAAGAGGCTAGACCCCTGCCTCTACTTGCAAGAGATTGCGGTAAGAAGCCTCCGTAGGTGTATAGCCACTGCCTGGCCTAGCTGATTTTATGCGATGCCCACCTTGTTTCGATAGAAGAACATGACGGTAACCTGGTAGGCGAACAACATAATGACATCAGCCATAAGGTCGAAATACACAAGTATCAATAGAGTCCTTAACTGACCTTGTCGTAGAGTTCGTACATCTGCATATGCACAGCGTGCAGGACGAGTCAGCTCTCCTTCTAAACATCACACATAACACATTTCGCAAAGCAAGGAGCAGGCAATGTCTTCGAGAAGAGCGCTACACACCTTTGTAAAATCCGGCACTTCTGAAATATCCACCTTCCAGATGATAGCAAAGTTCTTTACTCTTTCAGACACGCTGTGCAGTGTTTCGTCCATGATCATGCAGTCTGGATCCTGTTGAGCGTGAGGTGTGTCAGCAAGCAGGTCAAAATCATTTCATCATTCAATGAGTTGACAACTACGGTGGTTTAACTCACCCAATCATGTCCGAACCGTATAACGACCACTCTGTCCTCTTCTGCCAGAATAGCCTGGTCAACGTGCCATCCGGACTTTAGGGCAGGCAGGAACTGTCACATCGAGCAACGGAGCATCAGCATGGCGAGTCGAGTCTAGGATATCGCCGGAGCCACTCACATAGGACATCTTGTATACCTGGCGATTGGCGAGAGAGTGAGGCTGCACTCCAGCTGAAATGCCACAGAGCAATTTCGATCAGCCGATGGGCGCTTTGAGAGAGGCGCTCTGCACTTCACGCTTTCTCTCCTTCCTTCCATTCACTGTCCTGGACTCGCGCCTAGATTATCATATGACCATACTGACGGTGTCATGTCGCGACTCGTGCCATATTCAGTCCCTCCTATGCTGGACAGCCCATTTATTCTCTTTCCGCACGATGGTCGGAGTTAAAGCTCTCCGCTGATCTCTTTCTTTTCCTTTCGTTATCTCGCGCTTGCAAAGAGGCAGCAGGTTAGTTGTGTGACATCTGTACCGTCCCTTTATTACGGCTAATGCTTTGAAGCTCTCGTATCTCTGTCAGGCATGGGCTTGCGCTTATATCGGAAAAGAAACTGACATATGTCGATGTCCTTGATCATAGCAGACGAAGCAGAAAGCAAGTTTCCAGAAATATCACTGCATCTGTGGTTCTTCCTCATCAACTAGCATACTGTGGTCTCTAATACACGTGCGAAGACAATGCAGGATCGGCGGTCCACATCATAATGACAGACAATGCTGGCTCACAGAGATGCTACCAGCTTAGTCTATACTAGCGCACGCGTCATTATCTGCACGCACTTTTAAGTGCCTTCAGATGAGTGTAGAACTGTTAGCCCCGTGTCGCTGATTTTCCTGCCAAGCTGCGGAAGACCGCCGTGTGATGGCTGTGGAGTAGGACACCTTATTATGCTTCAAATGGGTGCTTTCCTTCATTCTCCTTAGTCCGGCTATCTTACATGGGTGCGATCCTTCATCCTCCATAGCCCGGGTATCTCTTAGTCAATTCAAGATGTCGGTGGCACACCTCCCTCTCTTTCTTTCACTTTCAATCAGCTTCCACACTCTCTGTCTAGCTGGCTTAGACAATCGACGCGTCCATCCAGGTCAAGCAGTTTTAACGCTGAAGACTACTACTTCAACACATCAGATCCTACAATGCTCAGCTTCAGCGTCGCGAAAACGATTACTCTAGCGTTCACCGCTCTAGTCGTGCATTCGACCATAGCCACAGCAGCTGAAGACCTACCCGACCGACCGGTGATGTACGCACCATGCGGAGTCAAGTGAGTGTTGCATCTTGACTGAAACAGTTATGATGCTCTCTCCGTTCCTGAGCTGACGGATACCGCAACCAATCCAATGTTGTTTCCCTCTGCACAACCCGGCTTTTGCTCTCTATTTTTTTCCTATACAGGGGAAACTATCGATGCACCAGGAGAGATGACACACTGACTGGCGACAACGCATGGACCTCCAATGCAATTGTCGTCTGCAGCCAACTAACCCAGGGGTCACAGCTAAGTTGGCAACCTACTCTAATTGGAGCTACATGCTACGCTCATGCTGAAGAGGGTGATCATTGGGGACCCTTGACATGCGAAGAAAGAGAAGATGAGGGCAGTACCGCGGATCGACCTAAATTCTCAGCCAGATGTGTGGGCGAGGGACGCGAAAATCCTGACTGGCTAAATGAAGTCAGGGGACTTAAAAAACGCTTACCTTCCTTATACTAAACGTTAGGCAGTTTTGATTTCGTTCGCTCGAATCCACCTTGTGCTGGGTTAACGTACCTAGTGTCTTCGAACTTTCTGATTTATACCATGTCTCGTAACTTACCCTTGTAGACCAGGCCATACAATTGATACCTGATTGTTATCTTACAATCCTACTTTGTTTTGCCATCCTAAAGCGGTTATTTTCCTCCCGGCGCAAGGGTACCCTCCTCTCTCGCGATGACTTTAAAGCAAAAGCTGGGTCTGCGATACAGCGCATTCACCCTTCTCGTCAGTCAGACTTGACTTGCTGCCTAAGGAAGGCAACTGATCTATGCATCGTCATTTGGGAGCATCTCTTCGTTTCGTGCTAGTACGGAATATCGCCGGATGCTGGCTGTGAAGTGGATCACCTGACTATCTCATGGTGCATAGCTTACAAAAGGAAGGGATCCTTAACCCTGCATAGCTTGAGTTCTCTCCGGCGAGTAGGACAAGGTTTCGAGGGCTCTTTATCCTCTGCTCTCTTTCTCTCGTACACTTCTGACTTTCATATTCATACTCTCCGTCTGGCTGGCTCAGACGAAACACAGAACAACTCAACTTCAATCAAGATTGTCGCAGACGATCCACAGCTTTAATCATACAATGTTCAACTTCAGCAGTGCTAGACTTGCTGCTCTAGCGTTCGCTGCTCTTATCGCATGTACGATGTTAGTCACAGCAGCCGAAGATCGATCCGACCGACCCAAGATAGGCGCATCTTGCCAAACCGAGTGAGTAAAGCTTTACACAGCGACATTTTACAGAAACTGACAATCTGCTACGCCGGCTCCGCCGCTGTTGTGTCTGACGCACAATCACGGTTTCCCTTATCCTCGCTAACACAGAGGCAACTACCGCTGCACTAAGAGAGATCCAGGACTGACTGGTGATAATGCATGGCAGTCTAATGCGCTTGTCAATTGTAGGCCATGGACAACTGGTGATCCTCTCAAATGGCAACCTTATACACCTGGAATAGCCTGTATTGGTTCTGGATGGACGTGCGAAGAAAAAGAAGATGAGGGTAGTACTTCTGATAAACCTAAATTTTCAGCTAGATGTGTAGGTAAAGGACGAGAAAATCCTGATTGGATGAATCAAGTCAAGAGACTTAAGAAGCGCTTACTCTTCATGGCTTAGTCAAGTCAAAGAGTGCTGCTTGACAGTCTATTCATTTGACATGATACATCCGGTGATAAACTAGTATGACCGAACAGACTAGCCCGTTCTCTTGTTTGTAGACCATACCGTTAACTGGCAGTTCAATTCCTATCTACTCTGCTCGTTTTGTGAAGCTTATTCTCTACCCTTACCGCCAATAACATCTTCCTTCCTGAAAACCAGTCATGCATAAAGTCTAAACTTCTCTATATGATACTGCTGGATAAGTAGCTTAAAGCCCTCACTGACGATGTTTAACGGCCGAAACGGAGGTCCGATGTGCCGAATACGAATAACGAGCTGACAATGCCCGATACGGTATCGGGTATAGCTTACCTTGCAGTTCGAACAATAACGTGCACTCTAGCAGATCGCTCTTCTCTGCTTCTTCCCAATTCATTTCAGCAAGAGTGATCGTTCATCGATAGACACGTCCTCGCACAGGCTTTGGCACTACCGCACGCTTTGGCTGACACGGCGTGATTGCCGGCAAAAGTCATGTTCGATGGAAGACATGGAAGTGGGAGACTCTTTAATGACCCAAATACATTCAGATGTACATCGACGGATGCAATGTGGCTGAGGTGTATCAACGACGAGCAGCACCAACACTAGGTGAGTGAACTCCAGCTCGGAGTGGGCATCACCGCGTGCTGATTGTGCGACCTGCAGGAGGACAGCCGTACAGTTCGACAGACGTCGGGTTTGCATGATGCTCAATGCCGACGGAGATGCGGAAAACTCGGAGCTACAAAGTTCACTTCAGTTCAGTGCGACGGACTGGACTTCTTGTCGGATGCAAGCCGAGCTGCAGTGGCGGGGTCGGGTTGGCATCCTGAAGATATCGTCGAAGGAGAGAAGCAGAGAGAAGGGCAGCACGGAAACGCTTCCAAATGAATGAGAAGACCGCCGTTTACATGAACTTGCAAGTGCTCTTCCCTGCACTCAGTCACCTCCCCCTGAGCCTGCCCTCACTCCCGTCAGACAAGAAGCACATGCCACGACTCGGACTGATCCCCTCACGTTTCAAGTTTTGCAATGAAGTGCGTCAGGTTGCTCGCATTCCGGAGATGAAGACGACGGACACAAACAGCGGAGGGAGCAATTCAGTACCTCTCGCGGTGCCCCGGGCCAAGCCTGCGGATGTGGAGCGGGTGCAGGGATACGTATGGCGGCAGGACGGTGCGGCGTCGTCGGAGGTGCAGTGCAGTGCATCGATGATCTGCACTGATGGCGAGGCACGGTCGAGATGGAAAAGAAGGCCTCTCGCCTGTCGCGTTGGACCGCGAGTGAGGGCGACTGAGATGCAGGCCAACTTGTCTTGTCAGAACAACAATCTGAAGAGGTGAGCATGAGGGACACTTCTGGTCGCATGTCATAGTCTGACTCGCTCTCCTCCATCTATACTCATCCTCTTCTTCATGTCTGACTTGTGATGGCCCACAGCGACCTTGCGACTCTCGCCCTCTGCGAAATTTCGAGATAGAGACCCGCGTCCAACACGCATACCGACGGATTGCAAGTCCGAAGTAAGAGACAGCTGAAGCAATTTGTAGGTAAGTACCATCCTATACTATGCTGGAAAGGTCTAACAATTGCTACTCCAACTCTCATGCCTACTCCACCCTCCAGCTCCCTCTGCGACCTGCTCGAGCCTTCTCATACAGCGAGATAGTGGTGGCAAATACCGACTCTCTTGACCTTCTGTCGACCTGACTGCCGAGTGGCTGCGAGTGATTAGCTGCACTCCAGGCTCAAAAAGTCAAAGAAGAGTTCCCTAACGTAAACAGCAGCACCACCCTGGCCTTTTATTACTCGCCAGCCAATCTCAGCACTGTCCAACACCGCCCTGTTCCTGGAGACCTGCTCGGAAGGACGGAGTCGACCGGAGTCCCTGTTCGTCTGGTACACATCTATATCATATCCACATACTATTAAAACCACCACCCTATTGCTTCTCCTCCTCCACATCGCATCATGAAGGGACGACAGTCTGAGCCACTCCCTCGCGAAGCCTCACCCCCCTCTGGCACGTTCACTCGACCGAGTCTAAAGTCTAGAAGTTCCAATAAATCCATTGGGTATGTAGTCGTTCTCACCTTCACCTCCCTATCGCTCATCTACTGCGTTTCTAGTACTGACGCTACTCTCTCAGACAACCGTCCATCCAACAAGCACGGCAGGCTCTTCTGAATGAGCTGTATATCAGATTACAGGACTTAATTTCTTCGTCTCCTTCATCGGCCTCATTCGAGGGTTTCGATTCAAAGGAAGACGACGATAAACATAAGGATGCTTCGACGAACGCTGGCAAAGCTTACAGGACAGATACGTTGAGTGGTGCTATTGAGTTCATTGAGAAACTGCTTGTTCGGAATGAAGAGCTTAAGAGCTGTAAGTATTCAATCGTCTGCACGAGTCAACTGCCTTCTCCTCATTACTGACAGCTTCTAATACTTTCTCCCTACTCATTGTGGCCACGTTGTATCATCCCCTTAGCTCTAGCGAAACAAGAATCCAAAATCTACATGCTAGAAAAGGAACTCAAACAATCTTCACCAACCCGTCTTTCTACCTCTACTTTTGTCGACTCTCACGCCAATGCTTCATTAGCCTCAAGGAAGTGCTCCCCTCTATCTCTACCAAGCAATGCACTGGAGGATATCAATGCTCCAGCAGCGATGCCAGGCAAGAACATACCTCATCCTCTAGTACAGACTCAATCAAACGATACAACACAAGCTGATAAGTCTTGGGAAGAGGCAATCGCTCAATTCTGTATGCCGAAAGGTGCACTACTTCCACTCGCACCACCGTTGAGTTCCGGAAATCAGGACACGCTTCCTAGCACTGGAGTCAGCTCGTCGGGACCTTCAAACGGCGCCTTTTCAGACCCTCACGAGGAAGCATCAACCTCTTCTACTGCTGCTGAAGGACCCGTTTCTTCCACCTCCTTGTCATTCGACAGTATTGACGGCACATCGAGTGCCTTTACTTCCGTCCTCAATGTGCCTGATACCATGGTACCTATGCTTCCTCAGGAGTTGCGAAACTCTCCCATCGATAGTCGACACAACCGCCGCTTTTCTACGTCCGTTGGATTTCCGGACTCTGCCACTGCCACCACTATTTCCACCTCTACGTCACACACAACTTCGAACGCCTCCTCCTCACCAACTACAACAATGTCTTCTAGTCGTACAAGCCACATATCACCTGGCGAAACAACGCCAAATTCCAATCAGCTCGTACAGAGTGTGGGAGACCTATCCGTTGGAGACCAATCTGTTTTTGCGCTACCAACAAGTGTCTTCTCTGACTCATTCGAGCAATTCTCGAATGTATATTCACAAGCCTTTTCACCTTTGGCAGGTCCTACAGCTTCTCTTAGACGCATCCCTAGCCCACCTCATCCCGCCTCGCAACCTCCTGTCTCTGCGAATTCTACGAAAGCTGTAGCTACACTTCCAGAACCACCTCGACGATTAAGTATCGTTAATATACCTCGTCGAAGTAGTGGAACCGGATCAGCAGGAACTACTCCCGGTCAAGGTCAGATTGTCGGAGGAACAAGTCAAGATAGAGAAAACATTTTTCATCTTCCTACTTTACCTTCATTGACCAATTTGCGTATTCATACGAGTACTATCCGAGGTAGAAGACAGCAGAAGAAGAATAACACAAACTCATTAGCTGCTTCTTCATCAGTCAATCAAGTTGTTCTACCTACGGATAATGCATTGGGATTAGCTCTTCAAGCTGAAGTTACTTCCAGCAAGACTGCAAGAAATGATACAGACTTGACTTCTCCCACGGACTGCTCTGATGCTGCCACCCATCCTTCTGATAGATTTGATATGACAGATGTCAATGTACCTGGGGCTCCTAACTTTCAGCCTAGTGCAGCATCTTCAATGATGCTTCAACCTATGCCCTACCACACTCCGACATATAGTCACTACGGACAGAACCCTTCTGCAAAAGCACCTCTTCCTCTTCAAATGCACAATTTCCCTCTGTATGCCTATGCATACGCTCATCCACAACAGTCCGAAATTCCTGTCTCTCCAGAAGAGGACTCTTACAAACTATCAAAAGGAGCTTCGGCTCAGGTCGCACCACCTATGCCTGAAAGCGCCATTTTTCTTCAATATTCGAATGTTCCGCAAGCCCATCATCGCCTGTATGGATCATATGCAGGGGCTTTCAACCAGTCTGCTCGAACAGTACCTACTAATACTTCATCGCAACCCTTTTCCTTGAACGCACCGACCTATCCCGCATCTGTATCATATGCCCAGGGGCAATTTTACCCTACACATCCCCAACCGCAACATCAGTGGAGCCAGAATGCGCTCTACCACCCAAGCAATGTTCCGCAAATCATTGCACAAAAACGGTCAGCGTCCTTCGCCAATGCGCAAAATTACACCCATACGGCTCCCGTCCACGGTAGCATCGCGCAAGTACAATTGCAAATGGGCGGTATGATCCCGAAAAACCAAGAATCCGTTCCTAGATTCACAAACTTGAGTCAGCCATGCTTTCAGAACTCGTATGGACATCCGAACATTTCAGCTCCTCATCCAAGTCACCCTCCAAGCACCCTAGAATCCAGCAAAGCTGCAAATGCATCTGAGCCAGACGAGGCTGCTAGCCTGAACGAGCAGACTAGTCATCAGCATCAACAACCACCGTTCAAGAAAGCACGCGTCAACTAAGCGGCATGGATTAGACGAGGCGAGTCAGCTCTCCATAAATCGTGAAAGCAGACTCACCACGTCGACGGGATTCAGCTCTTCTGTAACATCGCCCATCCAGTTCAGCTATTCAGCCGTCTTCCTAATTGGAATATCGGCAAAATCTACATGCGCCGGTTCAACATTCTATTTGGTATCTCTTCCTGTTCAAAAATAATTGCTATTTTGCGTTCCAATGATTGGTCGCTCCCAATCGACTTTGTCTTTCCGCACTATTTTGGTTCCATGAAAAGCGACCGCAAAACGGTCGCGCCCTAAAATACCCAACATCGTCACAGAATGTCTCTTTGACTTCGAAAAGTTTCGCAAATCTTCGTTAGTTTTCAATGCTTCGCAATGCTTCCGCAATCGTTCGTCGAATTTAATCGATCAAATACCCAAGTACTACCGTTTATGACGAAGGCTTTACGTTGAACCTTCTATTCTTGGTCCGTCCAAGTCTGTATATAAAACCATTAGAAAACAAATGCCGTGCTTAAACAGCGAGCTTGGTGTAAGAGCAGTCTCGTGTCATGCCAGGCTGAGAAATGCAAAGATGCTTTTAAGAATCTCAGACGAGCACCCTCAGAGCTTGCAGTGCAACGCGCCATTGACCAGTTGGGCGCAGTGGACACGCGTAGGATGCAGCAGGTATCAGTGCAGTATGCAGACAACAAGAAGTGCGTTTCGTTGCCTGTGGTATGCGAACAAGGGCCTCAAACTTCTTGGATGAGCCCTACGTGTTTAAGGCCTGATATAGCGTACAGCGGCTGCATCTTTGGTTTCCGTTGTGGCTAGTATGTCCAGCAAAAGAGAGAGATATACGGGGGGCTCCCTAAGAAAAGGTTCCAAGAAGGTCGGATCAGTGAGCACGTGACCAAGCCGGCTCTCATGCAGCAAGACGTTGAATTCCACTGCATTGAAGGCACAGCATCTAGACGATAAGGATACGATAAGATAAGATGAAATTGGATATTGGGGATAGAAGGGAAAACATCCACTGATCCTCTCTATTTGCGGGTGACCTTGTCAAGAACTGCAATTGTAGGTAGTAGGAGGCAACATTGCTCAGTTCAGGTTGGGGTGTTAGACCTAATGGCGATCTAGAGCCAGACATACCGGTATCGTATGCGATTTCTGAGTGGTCCGTTCCTTGAATGTCAGCACTTAGACCGACGAGCGCGCGCTTGAGGACGTCCTTTGAGGAGGCGTAGACCATCTTTTGCTTGATCGAGGCGGTGTCGGGAGCCCTAGAAAACAACAGTAACCAGGATCATGCATCGTGTTAGGAGACATGCATGAGAGGTAAAGTTGGGCTAGCTAGGCTACCCACCAAATGAAGAAGCAGATCTTGTTCCTCTCGCCCTCGCCCAGGTTGTACTGGAAGTCATAGACGGCGTAGCAGCACTCGGAGTCTGAGAACTCCTCTAGGAAATCATCGTAGGACTGAGATTCGGAATCCTTGCCGACGATGATCTTTGTAGGCTTGGATGGGTTGTCGAGCTTGTAGATGATGTACTTGATCTCTGGTTGAGCAAAAGAAGGCGGGAAGCGTGAGTGTCAGCGGGATTCTTGGTGCGGCGTACGTTTTTGATGCATAGATGACATGTCAGATGCCATTGCTAGCTGACTATTCGCTATCGCACTCCCTGCTGGCCATACCGAACCCCGCGAATATGCACGCCATCGTCATGTCCTCGCTGGCTGCACACAGGCGTCCAGTATGGGCCGAGTGACGAGCCGGGGCAGGAGTAGCAGCTAGAGCAGCAACGCCCATGCAGCATCTACGGTGGAACTGCAGTCGACTACACGCACTCTTTCCCAGCTTGAGCTCCTGGAACTTCTCGACGCATTGGTCGTCTAAGCCTACGCCTGAGGACTGCAGAGAGCGGCAATTGGTGAGTGGATGGCTTAGCAGATGGACAGCCAATGCAGCTGTGTGCAGTCCATACGCACCATGGTGACTGTATGAGTAGGTCGGAGGGGTTATCGAGGACAGATCTGGACAATTGCACTGCTGGAGCGAAGCAGAGGTGAGCAAGAAGGCGGAGGACATCCTTGAGCAGCCATCAACACCACTTTACAGATCTAGAAACCTGCTAGCTTCAAGATACGCTGATAACATCCAAGATATGCCGTTCCAGAAGACATTCACCCTGCCTCGAATGTAACCTGCCGTCCCATCTCCGCCTGAAGAGCGTGTATGCGACATCATCACTGACACTGACATTTGCTGTATCGGAACATCCTATGCGGGTATCTCACAACAGGGCAAAAGGGTGCCATCTAGTCACAAACGAGGTTACCTCTGCTATCAAAGAGGGACTGCAAGGTGTTGACATCGGGTATGGTGACCCTGTTTATACGTTCTGACAGACATGGAAACTGATTATGCATCGTCTCGCGATACAATATGCTTGAATCTATGTTACGCTTATAGGGTAGCCCACTTCTTCATTCAACACACGTCGGCTGCTTTGTCTATCAATGAAAACGTAGGTGACTTGGCCGGTGATATCATACATATGCAGAGCCCGTGATTGACTATATCGCTCGCATCGACAGTACGACCCCGAGTAAGTTTCGTTCAGCATACACATCCTCCTTGATATACTATGCTACCGGGCTGAACGGTCTGTCAATCGCTGTGAATGATGTTAATGATATTGCTAATCTCAGCGTGCGCAAGGACATGGACATGGTTTGTCAATTCGGTCCAGCTTGTCAGAAATAGACAGGACGCTCACTTTTTCCGTGCTTCTCAGGCTCTGGATCACATCGTACCCGAAAGCCTGAAGTGGTGAGAAACCAACACTGCTTTTTCATGTGTGATTTGCCATGATCTGCTGACAAGCCACTGTACTAGGAAACATACCGATGAAGGTGAGTATGCTCAAATTTCTCTGTCTGGCTAAAGTAAGAGGAGCGTTTCCCTGACCATGCAATCCCCATCCAGGTCCAGATGACTCTGCTTCTCATACGAAAGCTTCTCTTATCGGCAGCTCTGTCTGTGAGTGCCGTTTCACTTTGACATCATTTGTATCACTGACCTTCCTCTATATATCAAGCAATACCCATTAGTGAGTAGACTAGAGGTGAATATCCGAGTATCCCTAAGCTAAAGACTGCGTTTATTCCAGCAAAAGGCCGCCTAAATCTAGGTACATGGCAAGGTAGGCGAATATGGCAGTTTATCGGCGGGTATGACGGACTTCTTCACTAATTAAGGTATGTTTGTGTTGTCAGGACTTTATCTCACTGAATTCAGATATCAACCTCACGCAAGAAAGATTGTATGCACTATCCTGCCGTGAAGTACAGAACCACTTTCAATATACAATGCTGTCAGCAGATAGTGGCAAACGCAAACTAGTCATACACTCCAGCCTCGCTCGAGGATTAACAAGCCTTGCAGGCGGATGAGGCTGGTAGCTTGCTTCTGTATATGTAGCGATATCGATTAGGATAAGTAGATGATGCTGTCATTCCAATATTTCTATGATTTCCCGGCCGAGTGATCGCGGATGCGATGTCGGATGGAGCACCGCGAAAGTGCGAATGTTTCTTGCTTCTTTGGATTACAACACAGATTCTTCGTACATTCTGCTGTTTTCGTTATATATCCTGCACTCCAGCACGTCAATGCTTCTACCACAACTCAAAAGGCACGCGTGAAGACTGCTCCAGATTTCAGTCGAAATAGACACAATGCTAAGCCAGAGGTCGCTGTTCTCGCTGCACGATGCGCTGGCAGTAAGACAGCTGTCAAGACGTCCGACCCGACTAGGCAAGCAAGTGAAGGCAGCTCTCGACATCATCGACGAAGCCATAAAGCGATATGGGTAGGTCTCCCATTTGTCGGCGCCTCTGTCCGATCGCCAACATGCAAGCCAGCTTTCATGAGGGTGTCCATACTGATATAGAGAGGTCGTCTATCTCGCTATGCATATCCAGGCATTCTCTTACACTCAGCTTCAATGGTGGAAAAGATTGTGAGCTTACTCCTGGCTCGTGCATGGCGGCACTGCAAGCTGATTAGCCGTTACAACCTTCCGAAAGGCACTGTACTCGTACATCTCTTCGCTGCGGCTGTGTGTGCAGCCAATACAGCAAGCGCTACAAATTCAACTTCTTCAACGCCCTCATCTACAAGCAACGGATCCGGCTCAACGTCGACCGGAACAAGCTCCGCGGCAACTAATGGATCACGCTCTTCCTCCTCACATGTACCTAGTACATCCTGTATACAGCCTCCAATACCCTGCATATACGTTCAATGTCAATCACCGTTCCCACAAGTTGAGGATTTTGTCGACCTATGCAAAGTGAGGTATAATCTCGACTTGTGGCGGATATCAGCGCCCATGAAGGAAGCATTACAACAATACAAGAAAGAACATTTGAATGCGTCAGGGAATGAAGTAAAGGCTGTACTTGTGGGAACTAGAATAGGAGACCCATATTCGGAAACTTTGGAACCGTTTCAAATGACTGATAAAGGATGGCCGGAATTGATGAGGGTTCATCCTATACTCGACTGGACATATGATGATATTTGGGCATTTTTACGGTCTGAAGAGTTAGAGAAGGGAGGTATCGGCTGGTGTAGTCTGTATAATTATGGGTGAGTGTCCACTATAGTCAGTCCTAATCGAGGCTGACTCTCCCGACTCCTTTGTCTTGTAATGCAGGTACACATCTCTCGGCTCGACTTTCAATACTATCCCTAATCCATTACTGCGTGATCCCTCACATCCAAACGGCTGGAAACCAGCTTGGGAATTAGAGGATGCAAGTGCAGAGCGCGCAGGTAGACCAGCGGGACCGATACCTATAGACGTTGCAAAGACGTTAGATAAGCATAGATATCATGAGAACGGGCAAGTGACGCTGGAAGAAGAGTAATTAAAGCGTTCTACTCGAGTCCGCAGACCGCCTCCGGGCGAGCCTGAGTCTTTTCCAGCTGTTAAATGTGACGCCTCTTCACCCCAAGCACTAATTAACATTGCGAAGCACGGCCCATTCAAAGGATGTGACATGCCTTTGGACCTAAGTTCTCTTAGTCTCACATGTGGTACGGATTAGATACCCACCGCACGCTTCTTCTCGGGGAACGACCCAAAAGAGGCACTCAGAGGCGTTCCTTTGGTACTCCGGTCTATCGCACGAAGCTCTGTTAAAGGTCCTTCTCGAGGCCCCTCTTCCTAACAATAGTACGCATGTTCTTTCTCTTTTTTATTCTACCGTGCACATAACTTCCTCAGATCAAAATGGAATCCCCGCTCTCGGAGATGGTTGTTGACTATAGCCACGAAGCTATCACTGAAGCAGCTATCTTTTCACGACTACCCGAACTTCCCAACTACGGAATCGTATCTACAGAGACTACAGACTCTCACTGGTATCTGGACATCAAGCCTACCGATCCACGAACACTGCCCTTTTTCATTCGAGAACAAGATTCGCTGGCAACGGCTGCAGGACTTATAGCTGGTGACTTTGTCGATATTGTCATATCATGTCCTAAATTGATGAAAGGATCAGTTAAGACCTCTTATCCTAAGTCTCTACTCGTCGGCAATCAGAAACCTCCAATACAATTTCCAAGCAGTACTTTGCTTTTCATCGACCTGGTGAGAACGTTCGGGAGTAAATGGAGCAAGACAATCGCAGACGGTGCGCCTTATGACCACATTGAACACACAAAGCCAGGCTACATCCATGTTCGCGATTATGTTATCTATCGGATTCTCCTTCGAGCTGCTCGAGAGAATAACGTGAAGATAGCATTGCTGCTGGACCCTGTGATGGGTTTTGCACCTTACGTAGAGCAGCAAGGTCCACCAAGCTATTTCAACAAGCTTTGCTATTGCTCAAATATGGCTTGTATGCGACTCGGTTACCCCAAAAAACAATGTGCAGGATGCCGGGTGAGTTTACCCTCCTCAAGGGATGTTCGGTTGAAGTTCGTCATTAATTAACGTGCCCGTTTCCACTAGGTTGCGTACTACTGTTCTGACAAATGCAGCCAAGCCGACTGGAAAGATGGACACAGCAATCTCTGCATTAAGATTCAGTCTTTGCAGGCACAATTTGGACTCGGCGGTGATTCAGGCAACCGGGCTGGGGCATCCACCGAACTTGATCTTTAATCATTACGCTTAGATTCACCTTGAATATACCATGAAACATCGTGATACCGTCAACGTACGCATTGGGTGACCATTTGTGTTACCACAGTTCCCATTAGAACGCGCCCGAGTATGCGCGCGTCGAGTTGATCGCCTTTATTGTAGTCGAGACATGGTTGGTCTCTAGCGGATTCCAATTCTTTGACAGAAAGCTGTGATCCACGAAACTTGCGTATTTCACTATTGTTGAACCTGACGGTGGCGTTGATAGCTCGCTTCTCGGCAAGCTTGTTTGTTTGCAACCTTCAGCGGCTCTTGTTTTCTTCTTCTTGCCAACTGTCTGAATCGTGCGAGTTGAGAGTGAACACCGCAGTCTATTCTATCGCTCTTATCCGCACTGCTCCAGTCATTGCTCTGCTCCGCTCTCCCTGTCTCCCCGCTGTTTCCGCATAAACGCGCCGGGCGACGCGATCACCTGTTTTTACGGAGATATCCCAACTGTTCAAGCCATGTACAACAACCAGCTGGAGATAGATGCATACAGGAAGCTCAAAGATGTAGATCCATCGACCGACTCGAAATATCAATTCGACAATTCGACATGGGTATTCGATCTGAACGAGGGGACTCCACAGACGATATCCCATTTCTGTGCGAGGATGCCTATCTTCAAGGATAGTTTTGGATCTAACCCAGAAGACTATGTAGAAACTTTCTGGGCAACTCCTTTGATGGTTGATCCTGGAACGACGTGCTGGCCTAGGCAAATGGTTAGGGGAATGGAACCGATGAATACACTACAGAAACCAGCACAATCTCTGCTTTTTACGAGACTCATTGCAATGTTCGGTTCTCAATGGGATCAAACGTGTGCTGCTGGTACGCCAATACCATTTGAAACTGTGAAACAAAGACGACCGGGCGCTGTACACGTGCGAGACATAGTAATCTATAGAACTGTCAAGAGTGGCTTAAAAGAGACAGGTCTAACAATGAACATCGTAACTGATCCAATGATGGGAATGGATATGAGGAAAGAATCAAAAGTGCTTGATCCAAAAAAGATAAGCTTCTGTGCAAATGCAAAATGCTTAGCTCTGGACATAAAATCATTGAAGTGTGGGGGATGCAAGGTGAGTAACAGCACTGTCATCGCTTACAGTCAACGTAAAATTCAACTCACCTTCCTCTGTCGATGTTTTACTGCAGGTCGCCTACTATTGCAACCGTGATTGTCAAAAAGCAGACTGGGTAGACGGGCATAAAAAAGAATGCAAAGAACAACAAGAAGCACATAAGCTCTTTCCTTGGAAGGAAAGATGGGACCAAGATTTCAAGGAAAAACTAGCTTCACAAGCGCAAAATGCTTCAAAATAGATAGCTTCTATTAATGCGGTTGATAGACTAACCTTTTGTTATGGGAGCCTCTAAGTACGGTACCGGAAAAGAAAGACGTTTTAGTAGAATAGGCGCTCGCTTAGATTTAATGGTCGAAAGGACCGACCTCGGATATTCGACGTACCGACCTCCGATATTCGACGTACCGCATTAGAAACTCTGGCGTCTGGTGCATTATAGCATATGGTCAGATTATCATCACGATTAGCATGAGCCCGCCTGAGCAGCGTAAGGAGAGTAGCAACTAGCCAAGAATTGTTAAGTAGAGAGATCAATCAGTCCGACATTACTTATCAGAGCAAGAGACGTTTCAAAAGCCGAAATTCAAAAGCGGGTCTAAATGATATTTGTACGTCTACTTATTGTCTATCTATGCATCTTACACACTTTCTTTGATGAGAAGCGTGTATTATACGGGGTATAAGAGCCTTACGCGCAATGCTAACTATATTAGGGCCGATAGTGAAGAGTGAATAACGTGTGAGATCGATTTACTCCCGTGAGACGTCCCTGTGATAATAGATTGAACGAAAAAGATTATGAAGTTAGTGCCGGTTTCTGTATAACGCATTGAACTATGCTTTTCAGCGTACCGTCCAAAGATTTTAACCTTTAACCAATCAAGCACGACCAAGCTTCTATTTCTCAATGAGAACAGAGTAGAAATATAAGCTGATCTCCAGAATAAGAAAGTAGCAGCACCACCAGAAGCAACATTTCCATTAAAGAATGGAATATCTGCAATAGCTTTATCTGATCCAATATAGGCTAAAGATCCTTGATGAGAATATGAGAAAGGTCGTAAACTTGAGGCTCGATTGTATTGCTTGATAAGGGAGCTGGAAGAACAAGAAACACAACGAAAGAGTGGATGATCAGCTTTTGTCGTTGTAATCATTTTGTTTTTCCAAGCAAACAGATAGGAGAGAAGCACGACTTACTCCATATCGATAGGTTGAGAGCTAGAAGCATGGCGAGCCTCTTCCAAGGCAAGCTCCAGTTCCTCCTTCTTAGCGAGTTGATTGAATACACGAGCTAGGTATTTACCCTGTTGCGAAGCGACTTGAGCGGTAGGAGCGTAGTTGCTACATGCGTCGAATTAACAGCAGCAAAGGAAAGGAGAGAATATCAAGTTTAAGTCAGTCTGAGGTAGACGAGTACATAAGGAGCATGCCTGAATTGGAAGGCATGTCTCTTCAGTTTGACCTACGTAGCAGTGCAATCTCCGCAAGCCCAGACATCTTCAGCACCAGCGACTTTGAGTGTATCATCAACTACGAGGCCTCTACGCTGATTTTGTACTTTTTCGCCAATCTGAGAAATCATAGATTTGACTAGAGGACGAGCTGTATTTCCAGTAGCCCAAACAAGTAGACCATATGGGATACTTGATTGTAGGGGAAGAAGCATTAGTTTAGCTTGAGCATGAAAGGGGGACCTATAAAACATACTCGATGAGATTCTTGTGCTCATCTTGAGCAACGATTGTTTTGTCTTTAACTTCCTTGACCATGGTCTTTGTAAGTACATCAATCTTGTTCTCCTTGAATAGGTTCGAAGTATAATCGCTGTTTTCGGATAAATGAAAATGAAAGTTGAACAATAAGAGTAAGCTCAGCCTCGTTGAAGCAAAAGGTTTGAATTGGCGAAAGAAAAAGCCATCACTCACATCAGTTGCTTTGAGAACATGGGAAGTACATTAGGTAGGGCTTCGACGAGTGTGATTTTGACGTGGGGTGCGATTTCAGGGTACCACTGGGCTAGATCATCTGTAAGGAAGTCATGGAGCTAGAATACCATCATTATTGCGAGGTGAACCTGGTCAGCAGCTGTACGCTTCTAGTCCTATCCATGTACGGTCTGTGAGAAACTTACCTCGGCAGCGTATCTACATGATGATATAATATATGAAGATCAGCTCATGATCTCCCAACGGAGGACTCCGAGAAGGGAAGACCAACTCACTCAACACCAGTCGGCCCACCACCAACAACGACCATATGTAACAATCTATTGATTTCTTCTTTAGATTGTCCTTTGAAAGTAGCAGTTTCAATACAATCCATCAATCTAGTTCTAATTTTTTCAGCATCAGAAGTTTCTTTTAAGAAACAAGCATGTTCTTGAACTCCTTTAATACCAAAAGTTTGATTTGCAGCTCCTACATTAACTACTAAATAATCATAAGGTAATGTAGTTTCATTAATTGATCCAACTATTTCTGAATTATCTTTTATTGTAATCGTCTTGTTTTGGATATCAATTGCAGACGCTTCTCCTTCATAAAATTCTACACTTCTTGTCTTGTGTCGTGTAATGAAACGGGTTGGTTCAATGATGGAACGTGAATCTAGTGTACCAACTGTAACGGATGGAAGAAGGGGAGTGAAGAGGAAGTAGTTGCGTGGGGAAACTACGGTCTGGTAAAAGCAAAGAAGGGGTGGGGAAAGAACACACGAATCATGCTTAGCTTGCTAGTTTCTGCATATCATGGTATCTCGAGAAAGGGCAGGAGAAAGAAAGGGCTACCCACCACATTGTAACCTTCTGTATCCAAACTCTTGAGGAGCGAAGTCGACGCCCATCCATTACCAAGAATGACCAAGTTCTTCTTAGCAGGGTCATGGGGAAGTTGTTGAGGAGGGTGTCGATGAATATACGAGCCTGCAGGGGATGAGCAGGACGCAAGAACAGAATAATAAGCACAAAGTCAGTTAGTATACGCTAGTCGGATTCCTAATCTTTCCAACTACGTTGTCGCGAAAGGGCGAAGCCATTTAGAAATCACTCACGATAAATGATATAACCAGCCCCAGCCAATACAGTGACCAAAACAGTTCTAGCGAATCTGACTACCCAAGTTCTGAATCTTCCTCGTTTAACTTTGATGATGATGGGTCTTTGAGCTTCTGATGATGTTGTTGAACCTTGGTTCGTATTGAATCCCGAGCCGCCACCAACACCAGCGCTTGAACCACTACCTCCAAGACCAGTAGCTGTCAATACAGGTGAGCTAGTAGTTGGTGAGGCAGTAGCGTGTAGAGTGGGAGTAATAGGATGAGGAGTGACTATAGGACCCGTCGAAGCAGTAGCCTTCGAACCTATAGACGTGCTTCTTATAGGATCAGCAGGATTGGATTCTCTTGGTGTACCTTGCGAAGTAAGAGGTTCAGCTGGACCTGAAGAAGCGATTGATCTGATGCTTTGACGTCTTGAAACTGCTGCTTGTAGTAGTATGGAAGATGCGCTTGAAGTGGGTCGGTTAAAGAAGGTAGATCGGAGGATGCTACTGCTAGTGCCGCTTGATGAACTGCAATGAAGCATGCGGGATTGTGCTGTATAACATGGACCACATGCATTTCGAGCATAGAACGCAGATATACCGTTGATGTTTCCCAATGAGATACCCCCGGAAATCCAACGGGAGAAGGTCGGCGTTTTTTTTCGATTTCGCGTATTTCCAAAGTTGAGGGAAAAAGGCGAGATTTTGGAGGCCATGATTTGAGGGTGGATTTGAGGTGGAGCATGGAGCATGATGGACGCGATGGAGGAGGTATATAACGATGTTGCGAGCATAGAAGTGACAGTGTATACATGGATACGTGTATGTAGTAGGAGGCATCGTTTGTGGGAGCCATGAGGATCATCGTCAGTGAATGAAATTGGGATAAAAAGTTGGCGTCAGTGGATGCGAGGGAGATGCAGGCTCTTCCAGTAGACTGTACGTACACTTGAAGGAGGCTGAGAATGCCATTCTTGCGACCATGGTGATGACTTGTCTGGAGATGGTGCTCTTCTTGAGCTCTCGCTGTGCTGGTTGCTTAACTAGAGCTGTCCTGATTATTGCCTGTCCTTATCGCGAGATTGGCCTTTCCAGAGCTTTGAAGGTGGATGATGGATGATGGATGGCAGTCAAGTACGCCACTACACTGCGTGTGTAGTTGATCCACGACGACTCGCTTTGCTGTGGGTAGTCCGTAGCTCCACTCCTGCTTCAAAGCTTCGCCGCTCTTCCAGTCCGCTCTCTGCGATGATCGATGACAGGTTGGAAGCAGAGAGAGAAAGAGGGAAGAGAAGAGAGATGGAGGAGGGTGGTAAAGTCGGAGCCGAGGAGTAGAGTGGTATGATATGGAGGTGTGAATGCTAGAAGGTGTACGAGTCACTCGACGCGGAGAGCTCCACCATCGATTGTGCTTGTACCGTATATCCTGCCTCTTCCGCCCGTCTCTTCCTTGCATTTCCGCAGGTGAGTTTGTGGATTGTAGGATAGGATGGCATCGTACTTTGTATATATAATAGCCAAGCTGGAGTAGTGTTGCGATGAGTGATAGAATCGCATCCAGAAGCAATCAGGAACTATTGCTCCTGTCACTCCTCACTTCCCACGTACTCGACATGGCTGATTGTTCTTCCTCTTGCCTGCATCTTACATGCGAGAAGCAGCCGGAAGGGAGTTGGCATGAACGCAGCACATTGATCCACCAGTGTATCATCAGTAGATAGAGAGATACTACTGTACAATACACATCCACCTCACTCATCATGCCATACTTCACTTCTCCCTCGGCTCCCCGTCACGGCTTTCAACCTCCGTCTGTCGGCTCCCTCCTGCTCGTCACGTGACAATGGCCCGACATCCTTTCGCCGAGTGAAAATCCGTCACCGCGCTCTTGTAGGAAAAGATGCAATGGAGCGGCAATTTACTGTACTAGCAGCGAAGAGTAGTAATTTACTCTGATAAACGTACTCTGAATCTATTCTGACGGGTCCCTATCGACCGCTAATGAAAACGACTGACTTGCAAGTGGAATCGGAGCAAAAATCTGGCAATGACCACAATAGTATATTGCATTCTTCAACCGCTATGGCAGATATTGGCAGAGGCTAGTCATTGTAGCCCCCCTCGACGGAACGGCTTCAAGAAGAGGTTTGTGCAGGCTTATTTTCTGGCTGACAGTTACTAACGGTCAAGTTTGGATCAGTATGGCGTAATATGCAAAGTGGAAGATACGTTTTGAGCAGGCTTCAGCGGCATCTCATACATCAAATATAATTAGTCAATGTCAATTGCTGCGTACGGCAACGACTCGCGTAGTTCAGATTTGGCCTTTTCAAGAAAGCAGTGTACGTATTGACTAGGTTTATAGAGAACTATTATACCACAGCCTGCAATACACTGCCCTAATCGACTCATAGCTCTTCACCAACATCAACTACTCATCTCCTCATCATTAACTCCAGCTGCACCTTCCTCCTCTTCTCCCTTCTTAGCATCTAGTAAATCCAATCCTTCAAGAACAATTTCCCTTTCCCCCTTTTCATCCTCATTAGAATCCTTCCAAATACCATTTCCGTTTTTACTAGTGAATAAATCAGCTCCAAACCCAATAGATTCAATTAATACTTTTAATCTAGATTCTTTGATATTATTACCTTCTTTTAATCTAATTGTATCCAAAGAAGAACCAAATTTAGAAATCATTTTTGAAACATAATCTTCTCTAAATTTCAAATATCTTTCTTCTGCTTTCTTTAATTCTTGTTCTTTAATCTCCTTAATCCTTGCATCCTCTTCTTCATCATCTTCTTCTTCGCCTTCATTCGTATTAAAGAGGGATGTAGAAGTAGAAGTACTTGGCTTATCGCCTGGCAATAAACCCCATAATATTGGTTTTCCAAATGCTCGTATATTATTCATTGTATCTGCATCAGCTCCAAATTGAATATAAGGAGGATCATTTGGTCTTGTCATTTCTGGTCTTTTACTTAATGTTCCTGCTGTATTTTGATTCCTACTTTCTCCTTCCTGTCCTTGAAGTTGAGAATTAGCATATGTTGATTCATCTGCTATACTGCCTTGTTGTTGAGCTTGATTTCTGTTTCGAGGAGTAGGTACCTCTTCATCCTCGTCTGAAGTAGTTAAGAATGAAGATGAAGAGGAGGATGAATCAGACGATGAACCATCATCTTCGTCGTCGCTCTCTTCTTCTTCGGATGACACATTAGAACTTGCTTTTCCTTTCGCTTTGCTTGTTGACGATGATGTACTTCCTGCCAGTGCTGCAGCTTTCGACTTGGAAGATGTGGATGAAGTGGTGGCGATTTTAGAGGTGGAAGCTACAGGCTAAATCCATGAGTACCGAGGGACGAAGGAAGTACAGAGCATTAGCATCTGATTCATGAGTGGACTATGGATGTACTCAGAAGCTGCTTGCTGTTCCAGCCCTGCCAGCTAGACGAGCAAACTACAAGCAAGGCCCAGCAAGGCGAAAAGCCAGCCGGCATGCATAATGAGAAAAAAGCTTACCTCTTCGTTATCACTGTCACTGCTTGAATCAGACGAAGACGAACTCGACGAATCATCCTCATCCTCATCACTGCTGCTACTGCTGCTTATAGATCCTTTCCTTCCTCTTCCACCACGTCCTCTGCCTCCTCTTCCTCTATTCCTCTTGCGCTTAGGCTGTCCATTCGCATTCAGGGTGGATGAAGAGTTGTTGCCTGCTCCTGTTCCTCGACGAGCAGATGGACCTGACTTGGGTGGCATGGTTGGTGTTATGCGAACTGTCTGATGTCTGATGTATGACTTGAGGGTTGACAGAGAGAGAGAGAGCGAAGGATCAGAGTAGTTACCGCATGAGCTCTCAAATCTGTATCTGTAGATAGGGCAATCGAGAGCGGCAACACGTGCTTGTAGCACTGAGAGGGAAGCGTCCACTTCTTAAATAAAGCAAGGGCTTCATGATCTCAAATAACATTCACCAAGCTGCATACGTTTGCCAGCCTCACTTCACACGTTTTCATCCAAGTTCCCAATTAATCGTAAAATGACCAAAGCCCTAACAATCACGTGCACACAGAGCGACTTAAATCCGTCCTCAAGCAAATATCCTTTCTCACACAACAGGCGCTACAGGTTCTTTCTTTACCTCCACTCCGTTCCCAGCACCATTTGCACCATTGTTAGTGCTTGATGTACCTTTGATAGTCCAGTTGGGCTCAGTTTGAGCACCTGCAGATTGTGCAGGTGGAATCATAAAGCCGTCAAAGTAGGTATCTAGCATTGCGGTATCTTCTAAATCACAGACCATAGCGACGTCTGGATAGATTTGTGTTTACAAAAGCAAGAGAGTAAGCCATGGTCAGCTAAAGCTACTTCCCAACTACTGTTGCCTAAGAGTAGGAAAAATGGCACTCACAGCCATCAGGTCTGACTACGACAACAGCTCCCTTCTGCTCATCAATACCGTAGTTCTCATAAGCATGTGCATGCCCGCCTGTAGGAATATCAAGGTAATCAGTTCCAGCTTTCTTACGTCTGAACAAGGAAAGCTTGGAAAGGAAAATGCTCACCGTGATATGGTTCGCAATCAGCATAGATCTTGTCGTAATCGTATTTCGGGAATAGTCTACAACGAGGCCAAGTAAACCAAATTAGAATTGAATCAAATCCGGGATGCACTGAAGTTCACTCACGAAGGTGCTGGGAAATCATGCATTTCAATCTCCTCCCTGGTATCCGAATGAACTGCAACCATCAAAAGAAGCCATTAGTAATGAATAGCGTCTTTGCAGGAGGCTAAAATTTAATCCGCACTCGTGAGAACTTCAATAACTGAATCTCGCGCTGTTCCCTTTGGGGTATATCTTGAAATAACAGATTTGTCGCTATCCAGATCTATTCATTTTCAAGATGGCGAGGAAAACAGAGTCGAGTTTCGGTAAGTATTGACGGATACTATAAACATTCACTATTAGTTCCTATTAGAAAACTTACAGTTTGCAAATGCTTCGATGCGCTTCATTTGTTCTGGATTCGACGCTTTTCCTGCGAAGAGGATAATGCGGAATTTGCCATTCGATACGAGTAAATCGCCCAAACTAATTGAGTACAAGCAGTCAATAAACTGCACGGAGTGGACTGGGTGCAATTTTGTCGTCTAGTCAGGGCTTACTGGATTGGTAAACCTTCGGAATGTCGAACGACTCTGAAGGAGTTCAATCGGGTACCAACTTCTATATTTTTAGCTAGATCTTGCTTGCTTGCTATAGCGCCCTCTTTTCCGATGATTACGGATGGATCATAATTGATAGCAGTTCCACTACAAAGGAAAGTAAAACGCCCTTTGAGCATTGCGTGTCCATTCATTATCCAGCATGCCCTTGAACTGACCTGGCGAATTTGTTGCCTTTGATGAAGGCTGGAAGAAAATCACAGATTAGAGCGAAGCATACATATAGAGCTACAAAATTGCTTGGACTGCTCACCATCCTTGAAGACGTCCATCGAGACGCCCTGAGGAGGGAAAGGCACAGTAAGCATTGTTAGAGAGATAGCATGCTTCTTCAACGAACCATTTCATCAGCCATATCTTTGGCAGGTCTGCCCGAGAATAATCTTGAGAATTTATGGTCGAAGTCAATAAGCGCTTGAGCGAATGGTTGTCGTTCCGATGCGTAAGTTTTCAATATTTTGGGGTCTGCTTTCCCGCTAAGAACGAGGCCAAGTTTCCAACACTGTCGAAGGTATATCATATTAGCGCGAAAATTCGATTCTACTTGACCTATCATCTTACTAGATTGTATGTATCCATCATAGAGGTGTTCTGAAAATAGCATCGCTAAGTACCGAGCAGGATAACATGTGGCCATGATTGCTTACCATGCCCTGGCCTGCTTTGGGACTATGCGTATGACAGGCATCACCCTATACGTAGGTAGAGCATTTAGCCAAACTGCAAGTGACTGCCAAGCGAGGACGACAACTCACAGCAATGAAGACTCTATTGTGACGGTCAAACTCGTTGGCCACTCGCTGACCGATGTGATACGCAGTAAACCTAAAAGAAGGGAAGTGTGAGTTTTTATGAACGGAAGTATGTTTTATCAAATGAAGTCCAGCCTGACCAATCAACATCAGGGACATCAAGGGTATATGGCTCCATAATCTTCTTCGCGGACGCGATAACCATTTCCGCAGTGAAGCGAGCTTTATCTCTACGTTCCCAACAGGACTTCTGTCAGCCAACTTCCTTTATTAATAAAAGGGAACGGAGAAAACTTACACTCTTTGACCTGGCTGTGCTCTCTCTTGCAGCTGAACATACAGTCTCACCATCCCGTTTTCGCGAGGAATGATCATGACACTTCCAGAATTGGCTGAGTGAATGGCACATCGACTTCTAATATCTGGGAAGTTTGAATGGGGGACTCTAAGGCAATCAAGAAAAGCGTCAATAGATTCGTATAGAGTGAATCATACCATTTCAATATACTTACCCATCCACGACACCCCAAATATAGTCTGGCAAATAGTGACAATGCATTAGCTAGAGCTCCTTCACTGCGATCAGGGTCAATAGCTTACCAGTCTGTTCACCGACCATCTCAATGCCCAATGTACGGCGAACCCAACTGTGTCCACCATCGCAGCCTATAACATATTTGGCCCTTATGGTCTCTGTCTCCTTATTGCCACGACCTGCGAAAGCAGCATCTTCCTCTTCGGCAGTCGTCAACGAGGATCTATCAATCAATTTGGGTTTCATGTTAGTCGGCGTACAACAAGGGAAAGGGGTTATATGGCAAATTGTAGACTTTACCTGAAGAGTCCATTTGCAAGCTTATGCCCAAACTGAGCAGGTGTAGCTTCATCTTCGCTCAAATGGCGCACCGTGACGGTGATAGGATAAGCATTTTTATCGTCAATCAAGCTTTCATCTATCTTCAATTCTTCAGGCATAACACCTCTTTCCACTTTAATCCGGGTGTCGGATACTTCAGCGATTGAGTCCAGGAAATGACGCTCAATACGTCCTTGATGTAGAACTACTTGATGATATCGTGAAATGTCTGGCAATGTGCTTAAATATGAGAGATGGTATCAGCATCACCTACAGAGCTCGTGACAGATATTGAAGTGAAGTACTCAGGAATACGATCCGTCCGTTTCAAAACTCCATTCTCATCAGGGTTGTACAGACTGATGGTAACCATCTCGTTGGCCTCACTGCGACACAGTCCACATCAGTGCTATGTAAATACCCATAAATCGTTGACAAACTCACGCAAGGATCTTATCGGCCAATCCTAGAGTCTTGAATGTTTCTAGAGTCCTACACTGTGGATTCGCCACTGTCAGGGTATGGCGTAACACCCCCACAACTGCAAACGTTAGAAGCAAAACATACCTGAAGACCATCGGCTTGACCGGTAAAGATCCTGCCATTTAAGCTTCAATACACTAATGGTTTCATGGAGTGTAATACGTATAGCCTCACTTAGTGGACCTCTTGTCGATAATACGGACGCGCAGATCTGGCTTCTGCCTAACGAACTCCGCCATCCATCTTGCAGCCATCAACCCCGCGGGTCCGGCACCCTTGTTCAGGCCATATCAGCCATGACCGTGCAGCACGATGCTGATGCTCACAATGATTAGGACATCACATTCACTCTCAGAAGTGTTCGTCATGGTATCGTATCTTCCTATATCTTCCCCACGAGTAACGGTGATCGACTTTGCTAGGCGCTGTTCTGGAGATCTATAGCTGTCGAGAGTGGATGGTTTGGAGAAGAGGTGGAGGTCACGGGGCCCTTGTGCAAGACGATATAGGACGGGAAGTCATCCGCTAGGCATGTGTAGTGTAGGTGGCTGAAGTCTTCCGAGAGCTTGAGACGCCTCGGGTGTTTTTATGCCCGGCGGAACGCATACCCGGTTCCTTGGACCCCACACTGCTATTCATCTGCCTACTTCTTTGCAGCAAAGCGATTCGATCAGCTTGTCCAAGACGCGTATACTTTGTTAGTGGCTTGAATGCGTTAGGTGCAACCTCTTTGTAGGACTGGCTGCATCACTGCACAGACTCGAACGCACCCATCAGAACATTTGAGAAAGCATTTCTTTCTCAGAGCGCTCCACCAGGCACTGGCAGGTTTGCGGGTTAGAAATTGTCAATGGCATTTAGAATGAGCTGGATTCACGCTCGCGGCCAAGCTACCGGTATTGACAGGGGTGATTTGGCAGCCCGTTCAAAACTCCCCTATCTAGTATGAGATTGTTCCTTGGAGGTAGCATACAAATTGTCCCTACGAGCTCGAGGAGACGAAGAAATGGTGATTTAGACAACGGCTCCAGCAGATCGTTCCTGTTTCTTCTCGGAATCACCTCCTTTAGCAGCACAGCAGCTCTTTGGAGCTTCGTCTACCTTCTTATCTTCGGCCTTTGTACAGCTGCAGTTAGAGCAGGTACATTTCTCTCCACAGACACACTTTCCAGCTGAGCTTTCGCTAGATGCGAGAAGTGTAGCGATAAGTCGAAATTGTGAATAGGTGCCGTGATGTCAATGAGTGTTCTTCCGTTACTTGCAGCCAAGGTACGGCTTACGAGTTCATGCAAGAGCATCCGGTCTCCTTGTTGCATGAGCATTCGCTCAAGTTGCCCTGAGAGCACTGTTGGGAAGGAATACCAAAGATTGTTTCAGTTCTCTCAGGATGCCCCTTGAAACGCCACCAGCGCCGTAGCTGGTTGCGTGCGGTCTACATACAGGCTGGCAGGCGCATTTACGGACAGAGCCATCTTCGAGTTTAGTATCAGGGCATCCACAAGCTACGCATGTAAGCGAGCCAGGAGTATGCAGTGCCGGAAATAATATGTCGTAGATTGAGTAGTCGTCAAGGCACGTGCATCACAGTAGAATGAACTGTCTCAGACAACGACAGATAGCTGAAGGAGACGAACGAAGGCTCACCAGGCATGATGACGGTATCTATCTTGGTAGTGTGAGACTATAGTGCTCTTGAAGTCGATGTAAGCGTGTAGAGTAGTCAAGTCGTCAGGAAGAAAAGGGAAGATGAGCCAAATGACCGCGATTGACCCAAGTTTCTCTTCTACAAGGCAGCCGCATGACTTTTTGCCTCCAACGCACATCACTGCAACACCCCACGAATGGTCACCGGATAACGAGTAAAGAGCATACTTCATCGTAAATGGGCAAAGACACATCAAGTGACGATGCTCCTGTCATGCTGTTGGCAGAAGAACAGGATGAAATGCTGCAATTGCTGGAGCGGCAAATGCAGCAGCGTTTCGGGGAGATTCTTACACACACGCACGACGTTTCGCAGAAGACAAGTGACGCAAACGGTATGTTATGCGGTGTTGGCATCACGTTTGTACAGATGTATCGTCTGCTAACAGCCTAAAAACCATTCTTGCTCTCCGATCACCTTCGTACAGGTACATCAACTGATACCGCCGAAGACGTTACTGCCGGTACCGTTTCACAAGATACAGCAAATGAAGCTAGCTCTTCTTACTTTCGCCTCTTCAACACTGGACCTCAGCCAGACGAAGATATAAATGATGGTATTTCTGTTCTACCCAGAGTCAGACTACAAAGCCCAACGGATCTCATCCTGCTACATGGCAGAAGCCTGAACAGGATACTGTAGGTCATTATTGGCTTTGATCTTTGACTGTTATTCACCAACGATGTGGGGTGTCCAGTGCCGTTGAAGACGAGGCGAAATCTGCCGTCAAGGAGCGAAAACGTCAGATCAAGTCTGTAGCTGTTGAAGCAGACTGGATACTCAAGACCAGTGATTCATCCTATTGGGTACGTTCCTCCGAAAGCAATGATACATTGGTTGAAGCTTAGGCTTGTTATATTCTCCCTTTATAAGTCTCCCTTTCCACAACCATCTCGGAAGCTTCTCCAGAGAACCCTTCTCACACCCTCGAAAGCACGCAAGCCATTAGCTCAAGTAGCCATCCTCTACTCGCCAAAACCAAAATCATCCCTCAAGAACCTCAAAGTACGAGAAAATGTAGACATGAAAGGAAGAGTAAAGTTGAAATCATATCCTGATTTATCGAAAGAAAGAATAGAAGATCGAATAGCTAAGAGAATGAAAAAACGGGCAGCTGTCCTAGTAAACGACCCAATGAGCAGCAGTAACATAATCAAGTCAGTTCGAAAGACCACCAAAAAACCCGAATCGAAACACTCACGTACAAAACGGAAGAGCAAGAAACGGAGATTGCATGAAAGAGAATCCAAAGTTGCACAGATTTCTTGAATTACAATACGAGCACATCAATCAAAACCGAAAGTTGAACTAAATAGCCTATATCGTTGCCCTCTGATGTGGAGCTGCATGTAACGCACTCCTGTCACTGTTTCAACTTGACATCTCAGTCGTAACCTCGCAAAAAGCAGGCTTTGCTTACGATAAGCGAGTTCCCCTGCTGCTCAGAATTCAGCGGAAGGAATATCCGTAGCAATCTAAAAGCGAGCAAGATTCAGCCGTCAAAGGCAAACAGCTGTTCAATGTACAGCGAAAACATTCCAGTAGAAACGCCGCTCGGAAAGGAAAATAAACTATGCTACAGATCCAAGCGATCCAACCGGAAGAGAGGGACTAGATAAGCAATGTTTAAGCGATACACCTCTGGTGTATATTGCTTTAAATAATAATACATTTAACGCAAGGTCTAGAGTCTCCAGGACAGCGGACTCGGGTCACCGGAAGTCAACTCTCGTTCAGACCGGCCAGAGACATATGCCGGCTCCTTTTTGGGGGATGGATTGGAAGAAGATAAAAAGAAACTGGAGGACAAGTGGAGTAGTTCAAGGGATGAAACCTAGCGTGTCATCTGTAAAAGTGTAGTTGGCCCTCAACAGACTATCTTTGGGGAAAACTGCTGGTCCTTGGCATGGGAGGACGACTTGCGTAAAGCTGTGACTGCAATGGCTTGTGAAATGGTAGCAGTGCCATCCAGGTATGCTTGTATCGGTCTCTGTCTAGTGACCACTGTTGTCTGTCCCTGTTGCATCGTCCACTTTCAGGTGACCACCAAAGTTTAGGCTAGATGAACTGGTTGCATCATCGCTGATAGAGTGGGAACCAAAGAGGGCCGATAAGCCAGATATGGGCGCGTCTTTGTTGCTGAGGTGTGAGTCTGTTGCAGAGGACATAGAACGACGGGCCAGTAGTGACACTCTCTTGGGTGGTTCTACTGCTACACTCTTCTTCGTGAAGGATAGCTGGGAAGAAAGTCTCGAAGGTGGCAGCAAGTCACGTGCAGATTGACGTTGTGGGTTCGCAAGTGGCGAGGCGAGAGATGAGGGTGTGGAGGTAGAAGTGCAGGATGAAGAGGAAGCTGATCCTGGCTGAGCGGTGAGTGCATGTAGAGAAGTCTGGTTCTGTATCGGGTAGTGAGGAGATCTAGACCGTGGACGCGGAGCTGTGTTGTTGTATGCTGGATGCCGGCTTCGCTGCTCTATCACAAACCGAACGGCTTGCCATGTTTTAGCAGTCCAGCGGCGGACGGAGGCTGAAGAATACAGCAATTAGAATGGGGAATTCCCAGTTTCACTTGGAAGTAGACTCACCATGATATTCCCTCGTCGCCCTGCTTATTTCCAAAGCTTCTTTATCGTCGAGACTGCCATGATCGGACGGCGGAGTTGCATAGCTGGAAGATGAGACCGCTGAGAAGGAGGAAGAAGAGGACGCGGAAGATGAGGAAGAAGAAGCGGATGACAAGGCAGGCGGCGGCGGTACTGCTTGAAGAGCTATGCCTGACATGGGCTTTATGTACTTCTTCGCTGACTGGGGAGGCAGGAAATCCACAAAAGACGTCCTTGTACTTTTTGGTGGTATCTGATGAGGAGTACTAGTGGCGTTGACACTGGCGGTGGATTGAGCAGCCATGTCTGCGGTACACAATGAAGGCAGAGTAGAGTGAAGAAGCAGAAGCAAGTTAGATACCGGTAGATACTCTTTTCCCGCAGAGAAGCTCTTCTATCATAGCATATACGGTACTTCCATCCAGCTATCCCGGTGACACGGCCCGATGAGCCGTGGCGTACAGACTAACCTGCTAGTTCCCTGCCTAAGGAGCGAAGAGTAGTGTATATGATAACATGCAGCGTGACGCTATGGTGTGAAGCACAAATACAGACATATGATGTGCATTCCGGGAAAAAGTAGTGATGAATTGCGTCTGTGGGTGGTGATGACGCTGTGTCACTCATCCCGACCCTTAAAACTGGTGCGGAGCTCCAGAAAGTTGCAGTAGTAGTAGTATAAGCTTTTGCCCTGCTCCCCGAGTACCCATCACACCGTGACATCGCATCATATATACCCAATAGCATAGTCGAGCTTGCTATTTCCTTGCCTTATAGTCATACCCTATGGAAAATCTTGCCTTGCAGCTGTACCCGGAAATGATTGCTCATTGCAGACCCTCTACCCTGCAACGTCAGAGCGAGGTCCATCCGCCTTTGCCTGCTGAGATGTACTGTACAGCCAGGAGGTAGAAGGCGCACTCAGAGGTCGAGGGATCACCCAGCATACTTCGACCGAAAGCACTTCTATACCACTTTGCAATGTGCTATGTATGAACAATCTGCATAGACGGGCCATGGGATTAAGACGGACGAGTACCGGAAATCACGTGATGATGGGCACTCTGGTATCGTATGAGTGAATTGAGGTCCTCTTCTTTCTCCCTCTCGCTGACTTAGACTGACAGTATCGCTGGAAAAGAACCAGCAGGCCAGTAACTATCTAACAGACTAGGCGTACCTTCAGCAAGATGCCCATGCCCGACGCTCAAATCCACCCAGTCGCGACCGGGAAAGCAAAGCAAATCGTTGACGCCCATCAAGACCCTCAGGAGCTGGTCTTCTACAGCGGTGTGTGGCCCACACAGCACAAAAACTTCTCTCTACATGTACTGACCTTCTGCTGACTGATCATCCAGGCTGGTTTTGCCCGTTCGTTCAAAGAGTCTGGATTGCGTAGGCTCTTCACCAAGTCGAGCTCGTCATTTGTGACAGAAATAGCTCGGCTGAATGCAGCTGAACCTCTATACTTTCTGTACATTAGCTTGGAAGAGAAAGGAATACCATATCAATACAGTGAGCTCTAGTGACTTTCTCTAGCGGTTATGCTCGAGATATGCTCCTTCCGTGACATTGATCTGACTGAATTCCGATTGATCCACGGTGATTATAGAGGAGGAGAACCCTTACCACAAAGATGAGGAATTCCTGAGAGTCAGCCCTAGAGGACTTGTTCCTGTGAGTGCGGCCTTCAAAGATTTGATACACATCCTATTTTCTGGTCATTCGGTCCTGATAATGTCTTGAATGAAATACTCCAGGCAGCTAAGTATAAAGGAGCGCCATTGAACGAAAGTCAAGTTATTCTGGAATTCCTAGAAGACGGTATGTAGCACTAACTTCATTCACGAGTCGTCATCCATCCCTCGCATGCTCAAAAATAAGTCATTTCAGCCTATCCTGACCACGGTCCTAGACTTCGCCCTGAAGATCCATATCTGACAGCACGTATGCGATTAGCAATCGACGTGAGCATAAAGCAATTGCATCCAGCCGTATTATAGGCGGTCTCCACTGACAATCACGGTCTTCTTAGCATGTCACAAAGAACGTCATACCAGCTTTCTTCAGGCTGTTGCAAGCTCAGGAAGACGATAAACGAGATGAAGCCAGGAAAGATCTCGTCAAAGGTCTAGATACATTCGGAAAGCAAGTAAAAGGACCATACTGGTATGTTCACTCTGGTAAAAAATGTGAAATGGCATCCTGTAATCAGGAGGATCTTTCTACAGGGCCGGTAAAGACCTAACATTCGCAGATCTCGTTCTTGCACCTTTTACATTACGAGAATATATCTTGAAAGAACATCGCGGTCTTCATGACTCACTGCTCAGTACAGAATACAAAGGTGTGTTAGAGTTTGTTTATGCCTTCCGGGCAATTTCAAGCTACCGGTAATCTATTGCATACGTGCTGATGAAAGGTCTCCCGTCATTCTTTAGCTTGGAGAGATGAGGTCTGCAAGCGCCCTTCCATTGTCAATACGATGAGCGAGGCCAAATACTACGAAGAGATATATGGTCGCTACCTCCGCGTAAGTGTCTGTTTGCGGACCGCGTTCCCGTCAGCTAACGTCCATCTTCCAACTAGAACGAGGCGCAGAGCGAAGTCGCTAAAGGAACGAGAGCCGGCAAGGTAAGTATCAGTACCAATGAAGTGAAAATTTAGTTCACTGATGCAAGTCTGGTTTCGACAGATGAGTGAATAACTTCTCAATACTAAATCCCTTCCGTGCATCATACATTTATCGACTGCGTCATGGATACGATACACTGTAGCCATTATTGTCCTTTCCACTTGAATTTCGAGCTTGATGATCAATTCAGGTCTTCTAAACTCCAGTCATTGCGTCTGAATCCCAGTGCTTGAAATAGCAGACAGAATGGCTGAATTTGGAACGCTTGGGGGCGGGGTGATTGATTGTAAAGCCTTATATGACCCTGGCAGGGATTGTTTGCTGACAAGTGCCCGTCTTCGCGGTGCATGACTACATGTTGTAGGCGCACGGTCTTGTAAGAGTCTCCGAGATAGTCGAGAATCACAAGGGTGAATTTGCGGAAGGGTAGGGCAGGTCTTTACGAGCCTCCGAGCTCTGTTCCGCTTTGCAAGGTCGACGTAGATTCGGGCCAAATTAACGCACAAGCGCAAAGCCGCTTCGATAAAGCAAGCACTGACGGATGCAGAGGTTCAGATATGCCGGATCGTGCTGCAGGTTCTGTGCTCATTGAGTGCAGAGTGCGATTGACAAGTCTCTTTTCAGTCTTCGAAGGACAAAAGCTTCTTTGCAGCTTTCCTCTTTGCTTTCATAGCAGCCTTTTCTTTTTTGGTAAGACTCTTTTTCTCGCTTGTACTAGCCTTGTTATTAGTATCTTCCTTATTGTCTTTCTTCACCGGCTTGTTGACTGCACTGGTATGCAGTTCCTTCGTTGTCGTTGCGTTCACAGCATCTACTTTTGCTCTTTTCACGAGATCATTGAACGATTCAATGCCCTGGGAATCGTTATTGTTTAGATTATCTTCCTCTTCGTATGAACGCCCGACTATTTTACGCTTATTGCTTGGTTTATCACTGCTCGAGAAACGTAGCGTAGCACCTCTTTTGGCTGCTGGTGCCAAGGCCGTCGTATCAACTGGAGGCGCGCCTGTACATCTTAAGAAAGGAACTCTTGCCAAATTTAACTGTAGTGTCTGGCTAGCAGTGAGACTGGTTCACCTTGCTTTGCTAGGTCTGCCTCTTCAGCGGTCAGGTCTTTCTTGTCGTTAAGCACGACGACGAGGGGCGCTTCATCGTCCAGATCCCATTCGTCCAGCTTGTTATCATCGTTATCTTCGCCTGGCCTTGTTGATGTTTTTACGCATTGGCAAATCGCGAGAAAATTACGATCTTGTCGAATGTATTGATCAGCTAAAGTGTGTTGTTACATTTCATTCTGCATCGTGATATATGCATACCATGATATGAGCCGAAAAATCGCATTTCCGGATCCAAAACTGTTAAATCAATTTGAAAAGCTTCAAACCTGTGCAAGACTATTCTTGCAAAGGTTTTTAACATGCCTAATCTGACTTTGACAATTCTACTAGCTCTTTCTGGTACACAAGGCCCCGCGCCTCGCACTCGTCTCTGAAGAAATCCAGCATTAAAACTAAGGCTTCCCCGTCTGCTGCGGCAAAGTGTCCAGGTCCGATTGTGATGGTCACGATATCAGTAGTATCGTTACCGTGTACTCTCTTGGACAGTTCATGATAGAGCCCAGGCACGGCCCGCTTGATGTCGGATTGTCTAGCACGAACTTCGCTGCCGGCGCGGGCACACTTCTCCTCGACATATCTATCGAATCTTTCACTCCAGCTTTTCAGCAATGGATCGTCATCGGTTTGACCACCTAGTGCGTTTACGAGGGTTGAAGCACTGAGCTTTGAATACTTCGATTCTGTGAGGGAAGCGACGCATGCACTAAATATGGATGACCGCTGCTGGGCTGTCCACTGCACTTGCAAGCGAGATCGAAGGGACTCTAGTCCCATTTCTAGGGTATTGCAAAATATGGAATGCAATGTGAGTTGGTAAAACTGGATGACCAGTGACTGTGCCGGACGGTGCCTACCCAATAATCCACGAGCGGAGTATTGATTAATGACGCGAAGATAATCTGTTGTGCGCTTGCCAAGCTAAACGGGAAGATGTCAGCAGGAGCCGATTCGCGGGGGAGATGCATCGTGCTTCTACTCACTAGCCTCTCCGCATCAGTCAGTTCATTCTTGAGCTGTAGGAGGTCGATTCAGACACATGCATAAGCTTAGCATCGACATTAACGAGGAGACGGGCATACCCACCTTCCATTGAGTATCGATGGATTCTTTTATAGCAAGCATCTGATCATTCCGAATTCTACTGATCTCCTGACCAAGAGTACTACGTCAGCCTCGAGTACTGACTTTAGTCATGCGTGAGGCATGAAAAGGGATCGCCAGTCTCACCTTCGCCTGTGTATCTATTGCGACTAACTGCTCGTTCTTGATTCTCTTAATCTCCTGTACAAAGAATGTGTATTAGCCTGAAGAGATGGGTTTGACTGGGACATAAAAGCACAAAGAAACGATGCCGCTGATGCCAACTGGGGAAGCGGCAAAACAACGACACAGTCTGAAAGTAAACAATAACTTGACAACCAGCCCCACCTTTACATGTTTCTCGTGTAAGCTTTGAATCAGCTGTTCAAAGGAGGTATGGTCAAATTGGAAGCGAGGGGTGCCCGACAGGACAAAGCGGCAACCAAGGCTAAAGATCTTTAAAGGACAGCTCTTTGTCAACCTACCTCGTCCTTATCCTTCAGCATGTTCTTGTGCATGTCGGCGAGCTGCAAGCATAAGTTATCAATTCTCTGCATCGGCCGAACAGATCGGAGTAATGCGCCACCCTGGCTTCGAAGACGACAAAGAAGGACGCACGTATTTGTACGCCGCTTCACTGACTGGAACGGACTACAACAGGCGTACGACCACCGTGTGCGTGATGCAAAGGTTGGTTGATGCATAACAAAAGCAAATGGAAAAGGAAGAGTAAGATGGATCAGCTCGAGTAACGATGCGTAACGTGGGTCTTCGCGGACTACAAACTGACTGCCACTCACACTTTCTGTAGCGTCAGGAAGGGTCATAGTTGAGTGAGGTTGAAGCCGGGTGCCTGGCACCTTGGGCACTTTCGCTTGCCTCTGCGCAACGCTGCGAAAGGCTGCCAAGCATGGCGGAGGATGTCCAGCCAATGCACGTAGAAGCATCAGAGCGGTAGAAAAGCAGTAAGGTGTCTCGTGCTCCCAGGTAGAGTGCGGCGGGAGACAAGATGTAAAAGCAGTCTGGAGATTTCCTCACCTCTCGTCTGCGAAGCGAGCGGGAGGCCCCATGCTCGGCGTCGAAGCTTAAGCGAAGAGTGTGCTCCAATATGAAAGGCATCGGCCAAAGCTGACCGCATCAGCCCCTCCCACTGTTGCTACGCAAGAGAGATAAAAGAAGAATATTGAGTAGCTAACTCCACCTAGCACCGTTGGAGGCAACCTGCTGTGTCCACCCTCAGAGGTCTGGATCTCAGCAGATCCGCTCGGAGAGAGATTGTGGTACCTTGGCCCGTTCCACTTTGTCGGATTGGATACAAACGGTTTTGAGACACTCTACGGTAACTGCTGTATCGCGCAAGCCCGGACTGGCGACGCAGATGGTGGCAAATCTGTTTGAAAGCCGGGTGTCCGACGTTGATTTTGACGAGCAGGGCTCACACTGTACAGGTAGCTCCACAACTTCACAGTGAGGGAGAATCCTCCTCCGCAATATGCTATTCTTTGGTTATCCTAGTTGCCTGTCTAAGCCAGTCGCAAAATTAGCTTACATCACTTGGGCAATGTTCCTCAAAGGACAACTATCTCGCCCAAAGCACCTCCTCTCCCCGTCAGCTTTGTCTTTGGGTGACGAGCTCGGGTCTCTAGGTGATATGAAGCCTGTAGAGTCGTCTTTCGTTGAAATTAGTTTCTTGACAAGGTAATGAAGATACTTTGGCTCATGCTCTATATGAATATGTTCCTAAACGATATACAATCTGAAATGCTTCTGCTGCATGAGAGTGACTCTCACGAGGAGAGCAGCTATTAACCTGAGTAAAAGGAAGAATGCCCTTGTGGGACGTATTGACATGTTTACCGTAGGAAGGACAAGGGAGATTGCAGCCGTTCCAATGAGCAGCGTCGCTTGTCCAGTTGATTGGTTCTGGTTCTCATCAAAGACCTTAATTTGCTCAGCAGCTCTCTGTATACGTTGACATCCATGCTCGTCTGTACGTAGTAAATTGCAAGTTGGAATGCAAAACAGGTAGATCTGCCTTGTTTCAATACTCTCTAGCGATGTGCTCTGAGGTGTGCGTTAGCAGCTTGCCGTTGTACCTGTACTCCTTGGCGGTTCACTGTGACATACGTTCGCGCGCCAACCCGAGCTGCTGTTTTGCGGATACTCCGACGTCTGGTTCGTAATTTCTGCTCCGGTTCCGCACTGGGACCGTGGCAGATCTCGTCACAGGTCTAGATACCTTCGGAAAGCAAGTGAAAGGTTCATACTGGTGCGTTCACCCTAGTTGAAAATGAGAAAGAGCATTCTTTAATCAAGTGGATCTGTATTAGGGCCGGTAAAGACCTTACATTCGCAGATCTCGTTCTTGCACCTTTTACATTGCGAGAATATATTTTGAAAGAACATCGCGGTCTTGATGACTCACTACTCAGTACGGAATACAAAGGTGCGTTAAAGTTTGTCCGGTCCATTTGGACACCTTCAGGCTACTGGTAGTTCACTGCATACGTTGCTGATGAAAGGTCTACCATTGTTCTATAGCTTGGAGAGATGAGGTCTGCAAGCGTCCTTCCATCGTCAACACGATGAGTGAGGCCAAATACTACGAAGAGTTATAGGGTCGCTACCTCCGCGTAGGTGTCTGCTTGCGGACTGCGTGCTCAGCGCGCACCCTAGAAGAGTATAGGTCCCGTCAGCTGATGTCCATCTTCCAACCAGAACGAGGCGCAGAGCGAAGTCGCTAAAGGAACCAGAGCCGGCAAGGTAAGTATCGCTGTCAGTGACGTGAAAGTTCGGTTGACTGATGCCAGTCTAGTTTCGGCAGATGAGTGAATAACGTTTCAATACCGTATTCCTTCCCTGCGTCATGGTCTACCGACTGCACCATAGGTATGATACACTGTAGCCACTATTGCTTTTTCCACTTGGATTTCTCAGCTTGGTGATCGATTCAGGTCGTCCAAACGCCAGTGATGACCTCCGAAAGCCAAGAGCTTGACTAGAAGATAGAGTGGCTAGATTGGCGGCGGCGTATGGAGGTGATGCGATTGGTTGTAGAGTAAAGTCTCTTACATCCCTGGCAGGGATCGTTTGAAGACAAATGCCCGTCTTCCCGAGGCATGACTATGTGTTGAAGGCGCCCGGCCTCGTGACAATCTTCGGGAAGTCGTGAATTACAGAGCTGATTATGCGGGAAGGGTAGAGCAGTCTTTACTCGCCTCCGAGATCTGTTCGCTTTGCGAAGTCTGGGTCGATTCGCACCAAGTTCATGCACAAGCGCAAAGCCCCGTTTTCGGAGCAAGCACTGACGGATGCAGAGCTTTAGATATGCTGAATCGTCGCGGAGGCTTTGTGCTTATTAGGGTGCAGAGTGCGATTCACAAGTCTCTTTTCAGTCTTCGAAGGACAAAAGCTTCTTTGCAGCTTTCCTCTTTGCTTTCATAGCAGCTTTTTCTTCTTTGGTAAGACTCTTTTTCTCGCTTGTACTAGCCTTGTTATTGGTATCTTCCTTATTGTCTTTCTTCACCGGCTTGTTGACTGCACTGGTATGCAACTCCTTCGTTGTCGTTGCGTTCACAGCATCTACTTTTGCTCTTTTCACGAGATCATTGAACGATTCAATGCCCTCGGAGTCGTTATTGTTTGTATCATCTTCCTCCTCGTATGAACGCCCAACTATTTTACGCTTGTTGCTTGCTTTATCATTGCTCGAGAAACGTAGCGTGGCACCTCTTTTGGCTGCTGGCGCGGAGGCCGTTGTATCAACTGGAGGCGCGCCTGTGCACGTAAGAGAAGGAACTCTTGTCAAATTGCTTGTAGTGCCTGGCTAGCATTGAGACTGGCTCACCTTGCTTCGCCAATTCCGCCTCTTCAGCGGTCAGGTCTTTCTTGTCGTTAAGCACGACGACGAGGGGCGCTTCATCGTCCAGATCCCGTTCGTCCAGCTTGTTATCATCGTCATCCACGCCTGGCCTTGTTGGAATGGGCGGCCTCCCGTCAGTCTGTCGCTGGCCACTTCTACACAAGCAGGTTGACACAGGACATGCTTCAGCCAGCCGACACAGCGAGAACACGCCAGAGCAGTCACTCACCCTCCTGACAAGGCTGTCTGAGCACTGCGCAAGAATGCAGGCAGGTTGTGATTGTACGACAGCCCTCTCAGCTGGTTCTTCGATGGGCCATCGTCGTCTCTATCTTTTCCTCGTGCCATCGTAACAGCTCTCTTCTTCTCCAACCAGAAGAGATGGAATTCGAGTATAAACGACACACAGAGAGACCGCTTCAATCCAACGCTGATACGCTCTCAAAGTCTAGCGATGAGCTGTTCAAGCATGTGGATGCGGTGGAAGCGAAAGAAAGCCTGCAGAGAGATTCACCTCGAGACGTTGTTCTTATTCCCTCTTTGCACTGACCAGCAGGAGTACCGACGCAAACCATACGCTGGTGCATATGGACTGGTAACACCCTGATGAAAATGCGATAGCGAAGATGCTCGTCCCGCTCTTATGCCTGTCCTGGCGCTCCTTCAGGCATGTTGTGCAGTTCAGGCATCTCAAATCGACGATAATGTCATCTAGGAATAGCAAAGCGATGCATGGCACTAGACACGACTTCGCATTCGCTATCATGGATAGCAGCTTGATGACAATGGAAGCGACAGCGGATCCCGCCAACTACCTGACTCTGCTCGGCGAATCATCCGAGCTTGAAGAACACACCCTGCTCCTGGATTCGACTGGCATGTCTACTTGTGTGACTCTGTATCAAGCGACGAGCAAGATCTGTAAATGAAGGACATGTCATACAAGCTTCTCCGGACATGGTCAAGCAGCTTATTATATGAATCAATGGTCATCGAAAATTAATACTGTAAGTATGCGCACGGTTAGCTTTCCTTGTTTGCACCCATAAGAGGACAGATTAGCTGACCCATACACATCGTAAGGAAGCAAGAACCAGCAATGGCTCTTCTTGTAACCTCAAGTCTAACGACAGGCGAAATAGACATGGAATTGATGTTCGAATATCTCGAAGATGAAAACGGCATATTAAATGAAAGACCAATACTTATGCTTCGTAAATCCGCAGATAAGGATATAGACCTATCAGAAAGGATATACTTGATCGAGGAAGCCAATTTCCGGGATCTGCTCGTTCATACACGCAGTAGAGACTGGACTGGTGCCCGTGAGGGCAAAAACGAGAACGACGGAGTGGAAAGTAGAGTTCATGCACGAGCTGTTAATGGCCGGTTCTTCCAAATACGTTCCGTAGTCTCCGAAGTTTACGCCCCTTTGAATTCACCCAAACACGCTTTTCACAGGTGCCACCCAGCTTTAGTACAATAGCTGGGTTCTTGACAAGAAATAGTACAAGAAGCCCTAATTGCACAGCATTTCAGGTTTCTTGTACCTGTTCTCTTAATGGCGTATATGAAAGCGGAGATCCTAAACATGTATGATTTGAATATTCTCTGCTTGACAGTGTTGTAATCTGCCAAACTAGGCGGTTATCGGAAAAATTGAGACGAATACATTAGTTTGTTTTGCTCTGGCCGATACCCGACGTCAAGTAGCGGAGACCCGGGAGGGTCAGTTCACACCTCTTTTCCAGATCTCGAAAGTCTCCTTCGGTCACTGCTGTCTATGTTGCAAAACTTTATTTATTCTACAATGTCTCATCAGACTACTTGGAAAGAGATAGAGCGCATCCGAATCCCAAAAGTCAATCTACAGTCCAGTATTTCGCGTATTACCCGAAAATGACTGAGAGCGGTGTCTCTGACCCCTCTTTTTCGTCGCTTCAGCGTAGCTGTATCATTCTCGGCACTTTTCCAAAATCTTGAACCTTCATGTACCTTTGCTCTACATTCCTATTTTCTGTTTTGCGCTCAATTGGTGACATCTAATGAAGGAGGAGCAGCTTTATTCATAGCTTTAAGTGCCAATTCATAACCTAAGAAGGTAGCTGCATTAGCAGGTACAGCTCTAACCATAGCAGGTCCCAATCCTTTGAATAATGCAGTAGGTCCTTTTTCTTTGATTAATTGAGCAGCGCAGTCAATAAAACCTTTATAAGTACCTTGAGGAGCACCTTGAAGTCTTGATTTAATCGTATCAGGTGGAATTGCTATACTCCACATTGCTACTCCGGCTGCTGCTCCTGCTACCATTGTGTTGAGGAGATTTAAGTCGGCAGGTGATTGTCCTGGTGGTGCTAGTGCCTTCTTTGTAGCTTCGTACGCGGCAAAGTATCTATGAACAAGATATGATAGTGACATAGCAAGCATCGAAATAAGCAACTCCACGTGGTAGGAAATCCCAAAAGCAGGGTAATCCTGGAAGTGAAGGAACTCACGCTGCACTACCCGGAGCATCTCGAGCTACTGTCGCGATAGTACCGCGGAACAGACTTCTAACACCGCCTTCCTTGTATAACGAGCCGACGACGTCAATTGGTCCTTTGTATTGAGGAGTGGGTCTCTGTCCATCAATCTAGAGGAGCAAGGAAGAGAGGGACAATTAGAACGGATCAATGGACGACCTTTCTGATCCTGGGACTGTCCATGAAGAAGGAAGGCGCCTGATAGGCAAGTCTAGAAAAGGATACAAAGCATACCTGAAGAACAACCTTTACTCGCTCTACTGGAGCAGCTACGAGCGCCATAGGCAAGGCACTGAAAGCACCTGCGGCAGCGAGTTCACCGATACCCAATATCCGATCTGGAGAACCTGAAGTAGTGGCATAGACTAGTTTTTTTCCCATTGCGTAACCCTGTAGTATATGAATTTGAACAGCATATCAATATTAGTGGAACGGTTCAAAGACATGACTGCCGCTGAACTGTCTTAAAGATGAAAAGAAGTATCAACGCACCCAGAATGAAACTGCAAACATTGGTGTGACTCCGACTAATGGAGAGCCCATACCCTTGAAGAAGCTGGAATATCAAGACGAGCAATGGTAATAGCGTTAACATATTAGATCGCTTGAGAGTAGAGTAAATCAATATATACTCACCCTAAGAAACCATCTTTTGCGAATGTTTTTCTAGCTACGTCCATTCCACCGGTGTATGTTCCATCGGGAGCAGTTTGCAGCCTTACTTTGACCTGTTTGGAGATGAGAGTACCAGAGACCAGCGGGTGGTAAGGAGCATAGACTCTTCTTATCAGCACAAGACCATAATACATGGCTCTGTGCAAGCCAACTCACCATATCAAAGGGCTGTCCGACGATGACGGCACATAGACCACCCACACCACCGGCGACTAGATTCTTAAGAGCCGATGTTTTACCTTTTACTTCTTCAGCCAGTTTCTGCTTATCAGATGTGGAGGAAGAAGTAGAGGAGGAGGACGAGGTAGATGGGGAGGGAGTCGATGGAGCTCCTCCAGCCATGATTGCGGGATCGGGAGAAGCTGGAGTTCCTCTTGTGGTTGCTGGTTGAGAGGTGATGGAAGTGAGATTAGTGTAAAGGTTGGTTTACTGATATGGTAGTATTAACATACAGGTTGCCATTGTCTAGAATGGAAGATGTAGTCTTTTCGCCAGAGACACCACGGAACAAGGAACAGAGGCAGGTCGGAGGATGAGTCGGAGGCCAAAGGATGACAAGCTTGTAGAATTGAGTAAGCCAGCAGATACACCAAAGTAATGAGCAAGTCCCTCCACTTTTAAGCAAAAGAAAGAGAAGGCATCCTCTTCCTGATCTCCCCTCGGGTGTTAATCTGCCGGGGCTGATCGAGAATGAAAGAAGCAGGAGGCCCGGCTTTTTCCATGCACTGTACACAGGACAAGTGTAGTGGAAGGTAATAATAATGGCAGGTATTAGTGGTATTAGTGTTGAGTAGTGGATGTTTAGTGGTGGAGTGGTGCTGCGTGCTTGCTTCTGGATTGGACTACCTTGCACTCATTCCTGCTACACATGTACTCAAGGCTAATATGCATGGAGTGTCGTATGATAGTGATGGGATAGCAAGCAGGCAGTCGCAGTGTATAACAAGGATTGTAGAGACTACTGCATTCCTCTACACTATCAATCACCCACCCATCTCATCCCACCATATGCATTATCATCCTTCCATGCACCACCACTACCTCTCCTCTGATATCTGCCTGCTCTGCTCCCTCCCTCCCCCCAACCCAACCCATCCACTCAGCCCAGCCCATCCACCAGCAAGCTTGCAGTTCTTCACTGAGCTCAAGCGTGGGTGTCTCGGGTGCGTGTGTGTGTGTGCGTGGCTGGCTGCAGCGCGCTGTGGTGCTCGCACTGGCGGTACGCTTCTGTACCAAGTGTGTGCCGTGAGAGTGACGGCAGGACTGCAGCAAGAGCAAGCGAGGGTGGATTGTCATACTACAGGTCAGATCTACGTAGTCTACAACTCGTAAGCTACAACTTCATGCCATCCATCTCTTCCCCTGCTGACTCCCATCCTCCATCCGCCAGCCAGCTTAAAACTCGTCAGCTCCCACCTCATCCACGACACGACACTACTCCCCCCGAAAAGGTCTTGAGTGACTCTGAGTAGGGCAACGTGCACATCAGTCCATACTAATATACATGCAGTGAAGTACATCCATCTGCTCGGTCTTTCCATCCCTCCCTACTTCACCCTCAGCTCGACCTTCCCTGCTCGATCCATCTGCCTGTCATCGTGCAGGCGAGTGAAGACAGTCAGCAAGAGAGTGCAGGCATAATCTGTAAACTCCAGTCGCAGAAGGGCTCTTCATACATTAGGTGTACACACACATCGTCTGGCAGCACTCTCGACGAATCCCAAAAAGTCTCTCTGGATTACCTCACTCCCTGCGAGTAGGCAACTACCACGAATAAGAGACGAGTCATTCCGTTCTGCAAGCATTTTACTCCGAAGCAAAAGATAACTTCAGAAGACAGTGTACCACCCAAGAATATACAGTAATAACATAACGACCCGCTTTCAATATATTATATAGGATCTAGACTCGATAACGTCCTCCTATTACTTTTCGGATTTTTCTACATATACAAACCAACTTTTACTTTTCCCGGTACCTACCTACGGTTCGCGAACATCTTCAAACGTTTGCTTTTGATTATACAATATATACATTCGCCTTTTTCAAATATTTTTAATCCATTATACGCCTCTGGATCACTTCTCGTCAAGATCGCCGAAGAACGCCTCCTTTCACAGAAGGAACGCCACGTCAACCAAAGTAGACTTGATCAGCACCTCGACACGCGGCTGCGTCTTCGTCTAGTTGTCAAGTCGACGTCTTCTCGTCAATTCGAAGTACATTACCGGATTGCAAACGGAGTCGGCACTGTCTCGGACGACGTTCAACGCCTGACAATACAGACGCGACGAGTCTTTCAGACGGCGGCCTGAACTGGACGACAAGCAGTTGTACGACCTAATTACGTCTTTGCTTTAGAGCAGGACACTCGCAAGGCACGACTGAAGGGTTCTTTGACCTTCAGCTCTCCGCCTGCCTTACAAAAAGAGGTGATTGGCAAACTTCCAAAAGCCAGCCTCGAAGCAACGCATCCCTTCAAACGAAGGCGATCACACAGAGAGACTCGAGATTTATCAATCTCGTTATCTCTCACTAGGAACTCATAGGTCAAGGAAAGAGGTTTCAATACCTGCTTCCTTGTATCTCTGAATTCCTTACCCCCTCAATATCGCATGATAGCACACCAATATCAAGGAGGCCATCCTCCTTCTTTTGGTTTCCCACCTTCAAATATGATGCATGGTTCATCAGCCATGATGCTGCCTCCTTCCGGTCATTATGCTCCTCAATACCATTTGAGACAGCATCAGCGGCAACCTGTCCTTATGCAGTCTTCTTACCCGCAGTTCAATCAATCGAGGCAGCTCAAGAATGATTACAGTCATGGTTACTATGCTCAGCAGCATCAGCAGTTTCACGAAGCATATCAACAGCAGCAACAACACTACAATCCCCTTCAGCAGGTGCAACAGCAGCAGCAACACAGAGGAGATGATTTATTGGGCCGATCATGGTCAGTCTATAATGGTAGCCCGGCCGGAGCAGTAGCAGTAGAAGCAGAGCGAGGGCAAGGTAACCCTCTTGCCTTTAATGATGCTGCTGCTGCTCGACAGCAGGGCTGTTCATCCTCTTCGTCTTCGTTGAATGAGGAAAGGGCTCACCTCGATCGTCTGTTTAGCGCCCTTGCGGCTGCACATCCGAACTCGACGTATCAGCATGGTGCTGTCCATGCTCATCGAGGTCCTGCTTATCTTCAAGAACGAGCTCGAGTTCATGCTTTTGCGCATGCACAACATAGCTATCCTCAAGTCTCTGGATATCACCCTGCAGCGCCAGCTTCTCTCCCTCTACCACACCCGCATCATCATCATCAGCATCATCCAGCAACAGGTCTACAACCTGCTTTTGATTTTGGACCTGCCTTGTCGAAGAGCTTATTCGATGAAAAATGTGCTGAAGCTTCTTTATTGCCTGTTTCGGCTGTCAGATATCATGAAGCTCTGCTCGAGCAGGAGAGGAGATCTGTACGCGCTCAACAACAAGAAGCAGCACGACAAGAGGAAATCGCGGCTGCTGCTGCGTGGGCTGATTATGCTGTTCAACAACAACAGCAGCAGCAGCAGCAGCAACAACAACAACTTCAGCATACAGTGTCCTCGTCGTCAGATGCAGCAGCTATGGCACAGATGGAATTTGCAGAACTTGTTCTACCGGGCAAAGAAATCACATTGGATGATGAACCTGAACTCATTCCCAAAGATGCTTCCGCTATTCCACCACCACCTACTATTGAAAAGTCGGCCTATCCCTTAGCGGCGTTAGCTACTGATTTGGTGTGGGATGCATTTATATCTGCTTCTTCCACCTCTTCTACCTCCGCTGCTCCATCTGGGCTGGGATTATCTAATGCTGGTTCTGTTCAGTCACCTTCTATGCCTTGTGTGTCCGGCTCTCAGAGTCCGATGTATAGGACAGAGGTAGAGTCACGTGCAAGAGGAGGATCATTATCGCCTTTTACTGCTTTTGGAAATGGCATTTCTACTCATCTAGGTGCAAATCAAGCTTCTGCGCTCTACCCACGTACTCCATCTTCCATTGGGCCTAAAAAGAGTCATCTTCGATCTACATCTAAATCACTCTCGCCTTCCTCTCATTCCACCGCGCAACGTGGCGATAGGGCTGCGTCTGTACCTAGAGAAACGATAGTTGATTCTGGTTACGCTACTCCTGCTGGAAATGTTTATGGAGCTATCGGGGGTGAAAGGAAACCTGCTCGACACTCTAGCAATAAGAATGAGCGATCCCCAGCTTCTTCAAGTAGTCCTGCTTCTTCTGCTCCTGGAACACCTGAATCTGATGCTGCTACCTCGAATGTAGCTTGTATCGTGAAGACTGGCTCAGATAGCTCGCTAGGCGCTAAGATGGCTGGAAAGAGGCTTTCAGGTAGTGCTATTAATTGGCTCGGCTATACGGACGAAGCTTCCGCTTCGGTTGATAGCTTTCCAAGTGCCTCCAAAGATCTCTACTCTGCCTCATTGTTGAAGACCGCAACTCAACAGCAGCAGCAGCAAAGATCAATCAATTATCTAGCTCCGCCTGCCGCTCTCTTTGAGCAAGTTCAAAAATTGCTGGGCGCTACTCTGCTCAGTCAGCAGGTGCTTCTGCTGGCTTTGTACTTTGTTTCAAAAACTCCTCACACTTGCCCTCTTTATCCACCTGCTACTTCACAATCGGCTCTCAAGAGTACATCAGCACCATTCAAGCTTTTATTGGCTGCGTTGGTGGTTGCTAATAAGGTGAGTTTTTCCCACGCGACTTCTTTGTGCCTGCCCGCGGTGCCATCCGATACTGATTTTCCCTACCTTTTATGCTCATTAGCACCTCGATGATAACTCTTTCCGAAACTCTACATTTGCTCAAGTTGCAAATGTAACCCTGCCCGAAGTGAACGCTCTCGAGTTCTCTATGCTATCTAGTTTGGAGTTCGATATCAACGTCCCTTCTTCCGACTGGCTCGCCTGGTTGCGAGACCTGCAATATCAACGCACGACTCGCTTCGAAGCTGTAGAACAACAACAGCAAGTTATCGATGTCGCTTCTATCATTACACCAATCATACAAGGTGTTTTAGCGGATCAAGAAGAACACGCTCGTTTGTTCAATTCGCCCGCTGCATCTTCACCGGAAATGGAAAGGTTTCAAAGTATGCATGATGATGCACCTTACAAGAGCTCAGTCAAGACGCGAAATACAGCTTCTGTGCCCCGTGCCACTTCAACGATGGTGGCTTTTGAGAATAGGGAATCGGTAATCGATGCATCGGGTTCTGCATGCTTCGATATGGACGCATCGGGACCTTTGGAAGTGGAGCAACGACCCAAGTACAATAAGGCATTCGGCACGTCTACGCAGTTCTCTTCTCCTTCGGGGCTTATGCCTCAGAACGATGGACATCTCCGCCAAGAGCAGGATGAAGCTATGTTTTCGACCGAGAACACCCAATATGGCTACAACGCTGAATGGGACATGCCTGAAGATCCATATGCTTCATATGCTTCCCATGTACCTTTCTAAAAGCATAGTCAAGGCAGGACACGAGAATATAAGTCTCCTCCACCCCTCCCCCTTTTTTCTTTTTCTTTTTTTCTTTTTTGCGCTTTTTGCTAGTAATAGTCATGGTTATGTTGGCGCACTCAGGATATACAGCAAGTTTAGCTCGATACAATCATTAATGGACCAGCTCCCACATTGGCAGAAGACAAGGAAGGACTTCAATGTTCTACAAACTTTCACTCTTTTCTTTTCGCGCCTGATTTGGCAGAAGGATTTGTTTTTATAGAAGATATTACCACATTACTTCATTCTTCGTCCCCGGACTGGAACTGTTCACATTCCAGTTGGAGGTAATGTTCACCAATTTTTAAACATATATGCTATAGTTACACTTTCTTCTCAGCTTAACACCTTAAGAAAATAGGAAAGCTTTCTGTGTTCTTCTTTGATCGGTCGCTTCTCATTCATTAGCAATACAAAGCACTATTGACGCGCGAACGAGATCTTTGGCAACTTGTCACCTTGTTGCTTGTTCGTTCTTTTGATGATGCTTGCTTTGTTTTCTCTCGTATTGCTTGGATACCAGTCGCAAACGGCAATTTGCAAACTCGTTGGTAAAGGAGGCGTAAGGATTTTGCATGGTATTACAGCCTATTCCTGCTCCTTATTCAACCAGTCTACACCATTTCTTGTCTTGGCTTCCAAGTTCTTGTACCAACGCTCACACATCCCTAATAAAGCTGATTGAGATGATGGATCTGACAGGATAGCGTGTAGCGAACTTCCACTTGGTGCAGATTGCTCCACGAAAGATGAAAGATAGTTTAAGAAGTTCTTGGCGCATTTCAGTGCTATCGTGAGCACTTCATTTGGGTTATTTCGTACCGAGATTAAAGCTCCTGGGTTAGAGTTGGGCCCGCTCGTGCTCGAAGATGGTTGAAGCGTAGCGATCTGCGCTTGTACGACATCTATCGGATCACATGAAATGCCTATATTCGCTGAAGCCGAGGTAGATGCTAGTGTTGACTCATTCGATCCAAAGGAGAGATTCGGTTGTGCAGCGGGTACAACACCCTTCAGCTTGAATATTGCTGAAGGTTTGTCATTGCTTAGCCTGGTAAGATGAGTTCAGCTATGAGGTCTCCGGTTGAGAGTAGAGTATACAGCGACCTACATTCCTAACAGCTTCCATTCGGGTTTGTCGGGCCATTGGAAGTGTACAGTTGCGGCGTAACCATCAGGAAATGGTACTGTCAATTATCATCAAAGGATAGGCGGCAATCAGTCGAAGGAGGCTGGAGGAGGCTGGTTATACCTCGAATCGTCATGTTATATCTTACTCTGTCCTGTCAGAAAGACGACTATATGACTGTTCGCCGTAGTATATAGGTTATGATTAGCTCATGGAGATACGTGATCGCAAGTATGTGGAAGCTCTTCGAAGGTTACGCTCACCTGCAATAGAAAGCGCGTCAGTATCCACGCCCTGTAAGGTGCAATAAGAATAAGTGTCTATCCTCACTTTGCCTTCTCAGCATGCGGTATTGTGAACAAGAATCTGTTTTCCGCCACTTGCTGAACATCCGACTGTTTGACCCATTCATATTCATGCAAGATACAACACACGACCGTTACCTAGTCTTCAGTTAATGCCTAGGATTTGAGAAATCTCACCTGGACAAGACGCCCTGCGACTATGAGGCCGAACATAACCAATATACTGATGTGTAGAGAAGAGACGCATTATAAGCACACGTCCTCGGAGTTCAAGCTCTGACTGGCAGATCGGCCTGCCCGGCCGGAGCAAGCAAAGCTGCTCAAAGTGTTCGAAGCAATGCAATACAGACGTCCGGACTCTCTTTGAGGTCGCTATGTATTTGTGCGCAGATCCGCTTCGCGGTCATGTGCTCTGTGATAATGTGTGAAGTCTATCTATGTAGATTCTATTGTACATGGCTACAATGCAGTGATGCGTGTATGTTGGCGAGTCTTCCTGGATCATCGTCTATATCGGAAAAATGTCATTCCTAACTGTAATGGGCAATACTCTACTGAAGCTAATCGTATACTTCGCTTTCCTCGACAGATTGTAGTCCAAGTCGGCATAGTGGAAATATCGAAACTACCTTGAACGTCGATGAAACTCAACTGACTTCACTATATATGAGCGTATAAAGGTACTGATAGTGTCGTGTTGACGTGCTGCTTCTGCATACTATTCTTTCTCCTCTAAAACCCTTTCTTTACTGAGTGAACGGACAGATTCGCTCCAATTAGTCGAGAGAGCATCTTGAAGAGAGACTTGAGGAAGCAACGGAGAAGCTGGAACCAATTCCAACGTAGGTGTCTGCACAACCGGGGATCTATGAGGCGAACTAGCTGCCGCCGCAGGTGTAAGAGCATCTGCAAATGTTACTGAACTCTTCCGACGAGTAGTCTGGTTAAGTTCGAGTAATTTTTCTGAGGTTGGAGATGAGGGTCCAAGATTACCGAAAGGTGCGATAAAGCTCGACGATGTAGGCGCTTGACTTGAGGATGTTGGCGATGCTGATGAAGGACTAGACATAGAATAGTCTAGCAGATGCTGTGTACTAGAGGCACCAAGGAAGCCATCCATGCCAGCTTGCGCACTGCCTCTCCTGCTCGGCATCTCAGTAGGCGTTGTTGCGGTTGATGTCGCAACTGGCACAAAATAGGTACCACTTCCGAGATTGATAGCGAGCAGAGTCTTTCCTCTTCGAGCAGCAAGATTTGGTCTCTTCGATGCCGGAGCAGGAGTATCCTGTTCTGGTGAATCCATCTTCTCTTTTAATACTTCGTTGGCATCGGGTAGTCTCGATTCCGATTGTGAGCCTTGTGACTCTGATGATGTTACACCTTGTGAAACCTGCTCCTTTCGATTTCTGAGGATATTGATGCCGCGACCTAGCAGCAAGCTCACGACAACGAGTCCAAAGCTGTAGGGAGACTGTATTCAGCTTTCGTTTTCGCGCACTCTATCAAAACAATTTCCTTACAGTGTGGACTCGAATAGCTCTCCAATGACGGTCAGAGGCCCCGTGACGGGATTGGTCAAGATACGATAGCCCATTGATGCTTTCGTGATAGACAAGATCCTAATGGTGCAGTCTCGTCGGGTCAGACGTCGCACGCATCAAGTGCCTTAAAGCTCAAGCAGACTCACCACCAGGCTATCGTAAAAATAGAGAAAGTCACAAGCTCCATTATGACAAGGCGAGTATTCTTGCGCAACAGCTCTCGCTTCGAGATGTAACGCATCTCAGGTCCAACAGAAGCAATGAATCGCAAGGTGTTGGTACTGCCTCGTTTAACACTACCACCTAGACTTTTCCTCTCGCCGCTTTGCGCTCGCCGAGGAGCGATGCTCGGTTGAGGGGTACCAGAAGCTGTTTGCGAAGCAGATTCACCAGGCGTGCTGGCGCTTGACCTGGCATGCTGAGGATCCGTCACGATAGCTGTGCTTGTAATAAACTTCATTTGTCGTCCGAGAAGAGCAATCAGAAGGGAAGAGTACATGGTGTAAATCTGTAAAAGAAGGACTGGTTAGTGCCGGCTAAGCGGGCAGGTTTGTCAATGAAGAAAGATGCTTACCACCCAACACAAGCCATACGCCAATGCCCATACCGCCCACACGGCTTGATAGATACCTTCGGCTTGTCGAAGTTTACGCCTATATTGGTAGGCAAGAAGGTCTACTTCGGGTGCGTCGTCTGGCAGAATAGTTTCTAGCGTTGCTGTAAAATGCAGACAGAACCGTTAATATGGATGAATCAAACTGAAGATTCAGAGGCACCTACTTAAGCGAGCTTTTAGCGTTTTGGCATCCTGTTGTACCATCGGCCACAGTATGACCAATGTCAGATTTGCCGCAAAGATGAAGAGTGGGGTAATCCAGGTAATGAGGTTGAGTGTCATCGGCCTGAGACGAAGTCGGTGTTGGAATTTACTGTGCCCTAAGGGCGTGAGATGCCATGCAAAGGCGTTAGCGCATGCTGAGAGCCATGCGAATAGGAGGAGGGGCATGGGTAGGAGGAGGGAAAGCTGAGAGCATGCAGCATCACGTGGCATTACAGTAGCAGTCAGTCACCTATCAAGTCCCATGACGATGCAAATGGGATGGCCTACCCTCTGAATAACTGCGACGGCAGAACCCTGCCATAGGAAGGCTTTGAGCACGAACAAGGAAGCCAGCGCCACTGTGGCGTAGCAGATGACCATTATCGGAGCGAGAATGGGAGAATGCGGGAGGAAGTAGACGCCCTCGGAGCGAACGGTTTTCTGCACGAGTCTGCGCTGCTCCTTTCGCACCAACTGTGTAGTGAGCGCTGCTACGCCGACAGCCTGCAGAAAATTCTCGATCAGCATGTATGTATGCAGGAGTGAAGTGGAAAAGCAAGTCTTCATCACTCACAAGCGTCAGCGCAGTCAAGCCCGCCAGCACATAGATTGCAATGAATATGCCATTGTTGAACGACAGACTCGCGGGATTGTTGAGTATAGCGGGCGAGTTGGGCAGGCGTGTTGCCAGTCCGCTCGCAGCGTGCGAGATAGTCGAGCTTGGAGATGCCGATGCTGCTGCAGCTGCAGAAGTAGCGGCAGACATGGCGGATTAGTTTCGAAGCGGATGGACAGCTGTATGCGGCACAGGAGACCGTCGTTGCTCTCTGTTACTCCCAACGCCGCCCTCCGATTGCAGCTTCCTCGCTCTGAAGCTCCTGTCCGATATCGGCTGTTGATGCAGAAGCGTTTGGCTACCGTGTATGCACACTGGCGGCCAGATCCTGCTGGTGCATTGGCGCTGCTGGCACTGAGGGTTGACCTTATCTCGTCTTATGCGGCTCTTCTGACTTTCTTTGCTATTACTAGACGGTTGTAGACGGTGTTGTTGTTTCCTGCTTTCCAGTATCCTACCTTCCTTCGGCGGACGCGAGGTGGTACAGTATAGCGCGGTATACCTTTCCCTATGCTGAAATCTTGCGATGGCCTCGAGAGGTCAACAGAGAGCAAAGAACGGCGATGCTATGATGGAGTCCTCTTTCCCAAATTCCCTGCTTTGCCTGCCTGTGTGCTTCAATGTTCTGGGTCCAGCTCTTTTCTCTTAATGCATGCCGACAAGCCACTTTTCGATGATGAGGGCCGATGACTGGCGGACCGAAGAAAGAAATCTCAAAAGACCTTGCGCGGGAAGATGGGTGGGAAATTGATAAAGCTTGTCGTTAGATGTCACATAGCATCGCTTCTTTATACAGTCATGGTCTAGACACGTCCGAAAGTCCTAATTGCTTGCTTGCCTGTAAAGCTTTTCGGCTCGGAGTGTCGGGATGGACGGAAAAGGCAAGACGGCGGATTGGCAATCTCGCCGAGGACATCGATGAAAAGAATACTAATGATTGCTAGACTGTTGCTATTGTACTTCTTATATACAAATCGGTATGTAGTAACTGCATGCTTTGCTTGTTCATCGTACAAGAGTCTCCATATCAATATGGTTGACTTTTCAGTTGTTTGTTTGATGTGCTGGATTTTCATGATTACCGGGTACCGGTAGGTACAGCACGCCCTGAATCATAACTCAATCTCGCGCAGCAGATCGGCAGATCGCACAGTCATCGGGCAGAGTTGGAGCATTTGAATGGTTGCCAGATACCGTACCTAGCTTACCATCGGACCAAAAGCTTTGCAGCTGCTATGCATCTTACCAACATGTGGATGTTGGGCAGATCACCTATACCGATATGCTTCACTATGCTTTGACAGCCTGTCATGACAGCTCGCACCGATCGCCGACATCCAGCGTGGCACTTGGGCCTGAGAAATTCGAAGGCAAAGAGAATACAAACAAGGGCATAGTGTGAACTCATTGCTGGCATTGCCGAGAGTATTACACACGTCTGAATGGTCAAGTGGCATAGATAGCCCCATGCGAAGGCAGAACAAGCACAGATAGCCTCGATCAACGCTTTTTCAGAGCACAAACGTGGCGGTCCAAGCGCCCTCGAATAAAACCCCGGAGTTGTCGTTCTTTGGGCAGAATGACAGTGCGCGACGGAGCGCCAACAAAAGCAGGCAGGCCAAGCAGTAGTCACAACATAAACATGTGCTCTAGTGTTTCGCTTTGGACTTTGCCTGCGCAGCCGGAGGGCGTCTACACTGTCAAGGGCGAAGCTGTTCTTCGCAGAGCGACTATCATTCATCATTATCTACCAGACCATCCGATTCGTATGAGACACTAAACTTCAACACGGATAATATACTTGGTCAAGCATGGCGGAGAAAGCGATGTACTCACCACTACCGCCCTACCTAGGAGGATGGGCAATAGCCTCTCTAGCCTTCACTTCACCAATAGTTCCCTCGTTACTACTAGTCATTATGCGTTTGATACTGGCTATCAATTCCGCAAACGCTTCTGTAGACAGTGCAAAACTCAAACTTGCTTCGAGCTGTCTAGGTCTGGAACAAGCAGCAAGCGTGGCAGTTTCTTTCCCGCACTACCTTGCGGATAACATGAATGAGGTTACGGCGAGTGGCGCAGAAGCCCTGGTACATGGTTTGAGTAAGTTATTCAGTGCATCATCAGTCTCTCTTTTGCTTACTTGATGCCTTCGTGAATATCACGCAGGTACCGTTCTTGACATGTCTGTCCTGGCTGTCGAACAGATTCTCATTTTTGTGGTTGACATATACCGTTCACTGTGAGTTTGGCAAGTGTAAACACTATAAAACGAGAAATCAGGCAAACACTGATGTTATGAACCATGTCACAGCTATCTATGCTTTATTGAGCTTGTCGTTCGGGGGAGCATGGCTTTAGCTATAGGCGCCACGGAGTAAGTGACCCCTCACATCAAGTCTTCGTCGCGCATCTGCTGAACGGAAACACTAACCCTAAAACCAGGGAATTTACAGACTTTTTCAACGAGACGGTGGCTTCTTTGCGAAATCAGCTTCAAAGTGCAGTCAGTGGGGCCAATACCGCTTTAGACTCCGCTGTAGAAGTCATAAATCGCATACCGGGTGTTGACATCAACGCACCTGATTTCAATCCTGATCTTAACTTTTTGAACAATGTCACTATACCTGATACATTCCTCAAATCCCTACAATCTTTCAATGATTCTCTGCCGACACTAGATGAGCTGAAAGAACGAATGAATAGTGTTATTGAAATACCTTTTGAAGCTTTAAGACGGGAAATTACGACAAATCTTGGAAATGTTACTGTTGATAGAGATGCGTTCCCAGTACCAGAAAAAGAGACACTCGCTTTCTGTCAGGTAGGTGAATGAAGGTTACTTACTGCAGTCGTTCAATGGTTCCAAGGCGAAGCTAACTTTGAGATCTGTACAGGAACTGGACTATGCTTTTGTCGATGATGTGGGACATTCTCTCGTGAAAGTTGCACAATATGGCATCATTGCCATAGTCGTTATCATTATCATCTACATCAGCGCGATGGTCTTCCTGGAGCGACGCTGGTTCGCCGATCTAGCCGACTATGTTGGACGATCCCGGGTAGCTTGGACCTCCGATATGGCATCATACCCATCTCACACCAATGCGGCGGGACGCCAGTCCTTCTATCGAGAAGACATGGATAGGGTAATTAGTGCCCCCACTCTTCTAGGTTTCATAGGCAGTAGTCGAAACCCTCTGTTACATACCTGGTTACCAAGATTTTTTGACCGCATTCCAGCATTACGAAGATCTCCTCGAGCTAGATCCAATGCGACCTGGTTTGTTTCTTACATCACCTACACTCCGGCTTTGCTCTTGCTGGCAGTAGCCCTGTTAGGTATCTTTTCTATCGAGGTTCAGCTGGCGGCCCTCAAGCCTACCGAGAAGAACGCTCAAGATCAAGTCAATACCGGCCTAGCCTCTTTCAAAGGGGATATATTATCACAAGTCAATAATGCTACTGCAGAGCAGAGCTATCAGTATGCGAACCACAGTAATGTCGCTTTACTGAATGTGCAGAAGGGGATTAATGAGGACATGGTGAGAATAATATCAATGGTATTCTTTTGCATCCTGTTCAAGCAGCTGAAGTTTTATGTGTAGTTCGGATGGGTTAATTCAACTACCGTCAATATCAATACCACTATCAACGAGTTCTACGATGGTCTCACAGGAGCCATCACGACTACCTTTCAAAATACAGTGTTTGCTACAGCTGCTCTGGGAGTGATCAACTGTCTGATTGGTACGAAGATCGATTCCATTTCAAGAGCGTTGACCTGGTTGCACGAGTATGTGTTGCCTTTGATCCTTTGCAATTTAGTTTGCTGAGATTGTTTAATAATGACAGCAACGCACATGTATCTTTACCCATGGTTGCAAACGATATCTTCATGTTGTCACCAGAAAAAAGCGATGAACTGGTTTCATCTCTTGATGGGGACAATCCCGAAGATAAAGATGATTCCGCCAGCGGCAAACTTGTAGAAACGCTAGTTGGGCAGTATCGCTCAGCCCTAGAGAAGGAGCAGACAGTATTTTACATCATGCTTGGACTATATGGCCTGGTCGTGCTTTTCGGCTTGATAGCACTGCTATGGCACGAGAAGATCAGACCTAGGCTAGCTAGGCCAAAGAGGCATCCAGAACTCCGAGAATTCAAGCTCGAGAAATCCAGCATGGAAGGTCATGAGCCGTCAGCCTCTCAAGACCTGAGGAACAAGATGTGCGGCTTGGTCGCTTCACCTCTTGCACGACTGAGGGAGAAAAAGGGGAAACAAGCGAGAGAGAGCAATTCCGGCAGTAATAGCGTTCCGGTTGCCCAGCATAGGGTTGTAGCTCACCTCGGACAGCAGAGAAGCCTGTTCACTCCTCCACCACCGTATCCACCTTCGCGAACTGCAGATTGGCGCCAGCAACCTTCGACTATATCACTGCTAGGCGCACTGAATCTCCCTGATGCAGCACCGAGTCGACAGTCTTTAGCAAGCGTTCAACCCTCTTCGGCGGGCGTATCGCCTACGGCTTTTGATGAGGCAGCCAGCCACTATCCTCCACACGGCGCTAGCAATCCCTCACTACCTGCTCATTACCTATATGGAACTCGTCATGCTCCACATCACGATAACGTCCGTCCAGGCCGACCTGCTTCATCAGCAAATCCATTCAAGACGCCTTTCGACGGTCCACCGGGATCGTAACTTTATGTAGCCTAGATGTGTATAGTGCCTGAACCTTGTATATCAGGACGGGTGGAATCGAGACAAGAAGCAACCGGACTAATTTCTGTACACTTACCTAGGTGGCAAATCTGCGGGAGAAAGCAGTATCTGGCGGTACAGACTGATGTGAAGCAGACAGTCTAGGTCCAGATACCGACGCAACTGACAGCTATGGAGGAGAGCGATCCAGTGTTAAAAACCCAGCAATGTTGCCTGTGTCATGTTGCTTGCGATCAGAGATGCCTCTCTCTCTTCGACTCACGTGCAATCGCGGCAGCATGCGCCGAGTAGCGTCGCAGGCTGCAGAACATGTCAAGAAGCGCTGTCTGCAGACTCTGTCCAGTGGCAAGGCGATCCATCCACCTGCTTCGCTGCGACAGCCACGTCTTCGCGGGTCGTACGTCGCCCTGTCCGACTTTTTCAGGTCGAACTCGCAAAGCAGGGCGATTTCGACAATCAGAGAACGACAACTCCCTGCAGATTGGCCGGTTATAGGTAACCCAACGCCCACAAGCACTATATTGTCACAGAAGCGTGCCATCACAACCTCAAGTCGATGGGCAGAACAGCTACAGGCGAAGAAAGCTGCCGATCATCAGCAGAAGAGCAGTGAGAGCAATGACAAAGCTCATGTGGACGGAGCTGGAGCCGCAGGCACCTCTCGAGCTCAAAGAGCAGACACGGCTTCGTCCGGCCCGTCCACCCCGCTGCCCGATGTCATCGACCATGTCTCTTCGTTCCCAAGATCGTTGCGGCAGCTGGCTATGTCACTGCCGACAGCCTCCCTCAGACGCCCCACAAAGGAAGAGTACGATATGGCACAGTATCCTCTTCTGCATTAGCATTGACTGACCTTTTCTCGTCAGACTCCTCGCGTCAACTTCATCCTTCCTCGAACGGTTGCGGATCCGCTTCAAATGGTTTACTATCCGAGGCTTTCGAAGGTTTCGTGCAGATGACTGGAGTGCCTTCGTCAGCTGGATTCTGGGCGGAGTGGGCATCTGGATCGTATTAGGAACGTGAGTTTTGTCACAAAATTCTGCTTAAGCTTTCATAGCTCCAACTCGTGCATTCTGCAGAACGAGTTTCGCATCAGCCTTGTTCTTGTTAGCCAACTCATTGCAAATGCAAGGTAAGCCTTACTCGTTATCCCGTATGTCCTGACATAGCTGATGCATTTCTCATCACTATAGAATGGATGGCGGCTAAGCTCGGCTCGTATCTCACCGCATCTTCCGGCATCACCGTAATCTTCGAATCGGCTATCGTCCCAAAGTTTTCATGGAGAGATTCGAGGATAACCTTTAAGAACGTCTACGTCTCCCGGGGCATGCATGGTGATGAACAATCTGATCGCTCTGACCATCACAGAGCAGGAGAACATTCGACCGAAGAAGACTTAGGAAACGCTGTGCAAGCTAATCGAAAGCAAAACGATTCGAGAGTGCTTAGAATGTCGGGGGAGCAAATGGCAGACATCCGATCCAGAGATAGTCTCGAGGATCAGCAAAGGAGGCATCATATACACAATCAAAAGCATGAGCAGGAGTTACTCGCCAGACCGCAGGATAGCAATACACAGTATACACATTTCCACTTCACCATAGATTCTGTAGAAGTCGCCTTAAGCTTACCAAGATGGCTAGATGGAAAGGGTTTGGTCAAAGAAGCCAAAGTCAAGGGCGTCCGTGGCATTATCGGTAGGTTCGGATCCATAAGTTAAATAGGACGAGCGTCTCTAATCTGATTGAATGCATGATTTAGATCGAAGCCACCTCAAGTTCTCCGAAGCTGACCGGCAGCTGGATTATCGCCGATTCAGACACAAGGCTATGCCTGGTGACTTTCAGCTGGAGAGCTTGCAGATCGAAGATTTCTTAGCGACGATTTACCAACCTAACGAGTTCCGACCCTACACCTTCTCAATTTTCCAAGCGAATATCGGAAATTTGCGCAAACAATGGCTTTTCTACGATCTTCTCAGTGCGGAAAGCATTACTGGACAAGTAGATAATTGTCTGTATTCTTTGCACAAGCCGCAAAGTATGAGAACGACGAGTGAGCACGACACGAAGGATCACACCTGGAAGCGAATGGTGAGCTTCATAGCATATTATAGCTAGATGAACTAATCTCTAAGAGCGATTTCACGTACAGTCTCGATTTCGCGTTGATGGAGTACCGATAGACCACTTGCAATCACCCAGTGACAAAGGCCCAATTTCTTGGATTCTGTCTGGACGTGCAGATCTTGTGACAGACATTCGCTTCCCTCGAGGGCCAGAAGATGATATCGACCTTAACACAATTCTGGGCGATATTGTGGACAATCTCGACGAAGCGCTCCGGGCTGGCACGTCTGCGACTGCCGCAGATGGAGGGGATCGAATTCCGGGCCAGCGCGAGCTTTCGAAAGGTCAGCCGCTTGAAGCACCATCAGTTTCGCTCCGGTCCATGTTAGGCATCAATGGGGATCAGGACAAAGAAAAGAAAAATAGAGTCGTATGCATGCGCATGGACATCAGATTCCGGGATGTCAAAGCCGCGGTTCCTCTCTTTCCCGACGATCTTTCTTCCGTCAATAGTGCCCTGGTTCGACCTATCGTTGCTTTTCTCAACGCAAATCGCACTCTTATTCCGATAAGGTGTCATGTCGACATTGATCTCGATGAGTTCGATGGGAGCTGGACTTCCTACGATATCGGCCTATTAGACGCTGTATCGGAGCAAGTCTATTCAGCCCTTGCAAATCATGTTCAGGAAAGTAACGCAAAGCGAGTGCGGACAGTTGGACTATGGAGTCTCCAGAAGAGCGCGGCTACTATTCTGCTGGCGCTGAAGGAGAATTTGGAGCATTTGTGAGGGATACGTAAACCACGAAGTTACGAGATTGTCGCTGGGATATATGGAGGTCGTGTTGTTAAAGTTAACGCAATATATATCACCGTTCACCTATCTAAGATCTTTGCATTCGTTTTGCGAGCTTCCATGTGCCTTGAAGCTGCTCTGATCAAGTTTCGATGCGCATATCGCAGCTTTTTGGGTCGACCAGTATATTCCGCATAGCATGTATGCTTCTGACAACAAAAAACGAACGATCTCGACGAACTGTCAACGGTCCTCATAAGGGCCATTATGCCCTCTGACGAATCGATGCCGCCTCCTGTCGCCATCGTCGGAGCGGGCATCGCAGGCTTGACACGTGAGTTAATTATCTTCACCCGGTCAGTGCATTTACTCCTAGCTAAACGTACCAAGGCAGTCGCTCGTATACTATCATTGAAGAAGGTCCCCGTCATCGTGTATGAGTCCAAAGCTAAGGGCAAATTCGCAAATCATGGTCTTTGGCTTGGCGAGAAAGCATGTCAAAGCCTCGCAACGGAGCTACGAATACCTATTGAAGATATCCGCAGAGTGACCGCCGTTACTTCTGAAATCGAGGATACCAGAAAGAATGTACCAGTTTCTTCCGGAATGCGAGTCAACAAGCGAAGACTGCTGGAATACCTTTCTTCCGGGGTAGACGTCCGGTATAAACGTCAGGTGACCGCTATTAACCCTCGTATAGAGGACCAGTCTGTAATGTTCGTTAGTAGAGGCGAAGACGGCGACAGTGAGGTTGAAGAAGCTTGTAACGCTGTGGTCGGCGCCGATGGAGTCCATTCTGCTGGTAAGCTGAGCCAAGCTCTATCTCCGTATGATGAGAGATGCTGAAACCCTACACCAGTGAGATCCGCTGTGCTACCTGGAGTCAAGTCAAAGGTATTACCATATGTTGCAATCAACGGCCAGATGAGAACATCCTTCTCTCAGTATCGAGAAGAACATGCTTCGGAAGACTACCAAGATACTGTGTCGCATAAAAAGGGTCCCCATCAGACGCATCTATCTACAGGACTCAATGACGTTAAAGGCGGAAAGGCATACTCATTCTTCACATATTCTAGACCAGCCAGGAAAGACAGTGATGCACTCTTCAAGCCCGACCGGTCTACCAGCGAAGCCAGCGCTATCCCGGACGAGTTCTTCGAGGAAGCTCGAGCTGTCTTCGGCGAGAGATTCAGTGAAGGATCCATGAAGGATGTGAAGCTACTCAGCTGGCTCATGAGAAGCATAGAAGTATCAGAGCAAGATATAGAAGCTTTGCCTGGCAGAGTAAGTCTGATAGGCGATGCGGGACATGCCACTCCGATTCTTGTGAGTAGGATATGTTTGCTATGTGGATGCAGGAAGCCCGGTCTGATTAGATCATGCCTTCTCAGGGAGGAGATGGAGGAGAGCAAGCGATACAAGACGCCGTTGAGCTGGCTCACCAGCTGGAAGCTGCCTACCGCGATAATAAGCTTAAGGTAGAAGACGCGATAAGAGAGTTCCAGCGAGGTGCCTTAACGAGGTGGCAGAGGAGCGTAAGGGACAGCGTAAGTAGATTGGAAGAGATGCACAGTGCATCTGAGAAATTGTAGAGGAGTTTAGAATCTAGTAGAATAGTACACCTCTAGCGTTTTGGAATCGTCAAGTCGCGTAAACAGCTTGTCTTCGAACAACTTGCTGAAAGCGAACAATATGAGCCACGTCGATGAGCACGACAGACCTGCTCTGGATTCTGCAGAAAGGTTGCGCAGTATCCATATCAGCTCTTCCGCTGCCGTTTTCCCCATCATGCGTTCTTCGTCTTCTGCATCTCCGTCAAGCCCGTATCTTTCTGCAGGGACTGCATCAGGCTCCACCAGCTACAGCACGACAGCCTCTTCCCAGTTGACAGACAACACATGTGATGACATTCAGCAGCGCTCTGGTGCCATTCGAGCATCAGAACATGACCCTTCGGCAGATGACGATTCAATGCTTTTCGACGGCTTCTCCCAGGATATGGCAACGGAGGCAGATGCCCTGGCAGACGCATACCAGGGATGTCAGTACCCTGAAACGATGGACGTCGATGAAGATGAATCACAGCAGTCTGGACGCTCTGTCTCTATGTCCGACTCTTCCGACCTCGACAGTGACGCCGATCACGAGCTTGTGCTGCAAGGAACATTGGGCTGCCAAACTTCACCCCTCACTTTGCCAGATGTCACAAATGCAGAGCTGGAAGAGGCTCTGGAAACTCTCGATATCGACCGCCCCGTTGTTTTTCCGGAAGGAGCGAGTCAATCGACGCGAAGGTGTGTTGACTACCTTTTCAATGTCTGGATGGAGGGACTGATGAGGTATTACCGACGATGCAGAGCACTAGTCAAGCAGAAGCTTTGCGATTATGCTTTATCTCTGGTCATACGGCTTACGCTCTCAACTACTCCTAATTATATCCGGCAGCCTACTCCGGGCCCCCAAGACACTCAGCCTGAATCTCAGTATCGCGCTGTGCAAGCCAAGATAGCTGAGCGTGCATTGAAGCCCAATTTTGATCCGGTTAGTCTAAAGCTCCGCAACCGGAATATTGTACAACAGGAGCCGTCCATAAGACGAATAGAATTCCCTGGAACAGTTGCTTCCACAAGACAGCTAGGTAGGCGTGTCCGGATGGCACAAGACGTTGATGCCTGATAACCTTCTTAGCTATATTACTTAGACTGCTTGATCTGCTGACTGATTGCCTGGAACAAGATGGTCCTTCTACCCTGAGGTGAGTCAAGGCCGAAAACAAACATGTCACCTTTCTAACGGTGTCAGCACACACGCAAAGAGACATATTTTACCGCGACGTGAAGCTGTTTGGTTCACAAAAAGTGGTGGACTCGGTAAATTTTGCTCGCAACATCATGGCGCTGGAGCTGACTATAATCTGCTAGCTTGTTGATGACATGGCCGCGACAATCGGAATACGACGAAGAGACCTCAACGTCGTCAGTACTACTTCATGCCTGACCAGGTTTCAGGATGCACCTGACCACATGAGCACATCCAACTCGCAGGTAGCTGCTTCCAAAGGCCTCGTTCAGGGCTACATTCAACTTCAAACCGATCAAGCGCATAGCCTAGACTGCAAAATGGTCTCAGCAGTCAGCCGATTTCATCACCTCCCTAGTAAAGTCCACTGAAAAGCTCTTCTACCTCCTGTATAGCTGATCCCGCCTGGAGAGACGATCACCTCCATTCACGTTGATCCGGAAGTCAGGTTTGTATTGGTCGTTGAGAAGGAGGTTAGTCGAAAGACCTGTTTCTCTTTTTCCCAGTCATCAATGATTTCTTCTAAGCCCACGAACAGGCTGTCTTTCAGACCCTGTGTGCAAGTCGCTTCACGGATGATGCTGTGCTAGGCAAATCTATCCTTATCACCGGTAAAGGCTACCCAGACATCGCGACAAGGGAGCTTGTCCGAGCTTTGTGCCATGAGCTGCCAGAAAAGTGAGAAGGGCATCTTGAGCGTTCACCTCTGCAAGATGCTCAGATTCAACCCTCCACAGAGTACCGATGCTATGCCTCGTCGATGGTGATCCGCATGGAATGCAAATCTTCCTTAATTATCGCAGTGGCTCGAAGGCAATGTCATTTGACAATGTCAACTTGGTAGCTCCTCGCTTGAAATGGATAGGACTAACAACCAACGACATTGCCAGGTACGAGATTCCAAATGCCCACCTTCGAATTATGGTCAGTTGATGTTCGGTTTGTCCAGCTTGCCGTCCGATACAGATTACTGTTTGCCTCTTACGATACACGACATCAAGAAATGTCTGGCGTTGCTTCGAGTGCCACAGCTAGATGCGAAAATCAGGTGAGCAGCTCTGTACGTTCGAGCATACGCTGCATTGATTACTGATAACTACAATATCACTTGCTTGGAGTAAGCAGGCGACACATTCAGCATCTGTTGCATTCGCGAATCAAAGCAGAAATCCAATTACTGGCTTCCGAAGATGCCGCTGGTCTCGTTTCATACCTTAGAAACAAGATTTGCTCGTTCCTGTCAAGCTGAATATCGCCCAACATGTCTTCCACCATAGAGGATAGCATTAGGATTGACGTGGTGTTGTAGTCATTCTATAAGGGAAGATTGTGCATAATTTCGTGTAATCCTGCTGCTGCGCATACGTCGCGAGTGGAAAGTATGGGAAAGAGGTCCGTATGCGGCAAACAGCATGTGGTTTCTGCTCCGTCAGGTTCCTCGATGGTACAGCCGTGAGATTCATGCGGAGGTTCGCTTCTGACGAACGCCATGCATCAGCGGCAGCTGAATGGACGTGCAAGGAGCAGGCAACACAGCCTCGCAAGCGAATGAATGAGCAGCGGCATGTTACGGCCCTTGTGCCATCCAAGCACGAACGGCCAGCAAGCGATTCCTGGCCGCTGTGTTTGCGAGAGATGCCGTGTGAACATGAAAAGGGTGATATGCGACATGGGCGATGAAGGAGGGAAAGCATGTCGCTGAGCTGATGTTCAAGGACTAAGTGTTCTTTTCCTTTCTGAAAAGCATGCAAGACCGAAGCGTGAAGCTGTTCCTGGAAGACTGCGTGCTCTAAGAATGCTGATTGCGATCTGGACGTGCTCCAGCATGCAACACTGAAGAGCAGGAACAACAACACGTCTCTCCAAGCGAACAACAGCGATCATCATCCCACTGCGCGTACTGCTGCGCTGCTCCCTTGACGCAGTCGCTGCGTGCCAGTCGTGAAAAAGCGGGCTTCAGCAGCTGGGAATCTACTCGAATTGATCAGGCAATCCCTTCAAACGCCAACATACGACACACACACAGCAACACAGTACGCCTAGAAGGCAAGATACTGTTCTATAGCAGTCCACACACTCAGCTGCGCTGTTCGTGCTGTGGGTTCGTACCGAAGAGCTGGATGCAGTTCAATAAGCAGTCTGGATGGCATCGCTTGGGCATGTCTCGCCTGCAAGGCGGTCAGCAAACAGTGCATCTTCGAGGAGACCAGGCGGTAGTAGGAAACAGATTCCCGTGAGTTATGTCCTACTATTACAATTGCAGGAGTAGCTAACACACGACTTGGACTCCCGCTGTCCGAACACAGATTCGAGAATACTACATTCCAGCTTCAGCATCGGTGCAAGAACTCAAGCAACCACATATACGGACTAGAGAGGGAGAACATAAACCCTTTGCGTCGTCGCGCAGAGAAGATGCCTCGCAGGAGCACATCCATCCTCAGCAGAACTCGCAAACATCCATACATCGATCCACTCAAGTAAGGCACGTGTCGCAATCTACTTCCACACTACCAGCAAGGACAACCAGCGTAGCGAGAAGAATTGTACTACGAGGACCCGACTCTGCCGCGGGTCATAGCGCATTACAACCAGATCCAAGGCAGGGCCCCAGCAATGTACTGCAAGACGTACCCCGCACCACAAAACAGAAGGCTATTCGAAGAGAGGCGCAGAGCCCGTCTGTATACCAGGAAGCAGAGCCACACACATTTCGGTATGAGCAGGACAAACCGCTGCGCCGCAGTCAAGGCACAGAGACGCGGCAACAGACATTTCGAGCGCGAGTTCAGGAGAAGCCAACTAGGCAAGAGCATGTACAATCCGCTTCAGACAATCTCGAAATCTACACGAGACATCAAACCCATCTCCCGACTCCGAGTACTGCTTCTACGGATGATCTGGATAGTGAATTCATTTTACAATTTGCTCGAGACCATCATCTCGAAATAGGCGCTGAAGTAGCTCAGAGTTTGGCAAGGGCAGCTAGACGTCGCACACTGTCGCGGTCGCCACTACTCCAAGAACCACAGCTGAAGAGCACTACTGCGGACGAAGTCAAGCAGTCATCTTCAAGCGCACCACCACAGAAGAGTCCTTTACTATCTCCGCATCCTCCGCCCCCGCCAGAATCGTCACCACAGCCCAGTCCTACGCAAAGTATCAAACCTCCACGGCCTCCTAGATCATCTAGACGTCTCTCAGCATCACCTCAAGTCACCACGCCCGTAGCGCCAGAGACACTCTCCAATACATCTCACCCGCCCCGCGAACCTGCAAAGAAAGCTGACACAGCTGATTTTGCATATTCCTCTGTTTTCGACGATGCCGATGAGGAGGAAGACCCAATGCCAGTATCCCCAGCTCCGCTTAAGGCTCACAGAAGCTATTCTAGACGGTCTTCGATGTCTTCAACCCGACCAAACGGAAGCATGAGGGATAGATCGTTGTCCACTGGATCAAGCCATATTCCCAAGGGTGTGCACTACAATACGCCGATAACACCTCATACTCCTGCAACGCCACAAATACCTTTTGAACATGCACGTTCGGTAGCTTCACCGGCACAGCTGACAACGACGCCACAACAACCGGCATCACCAGCTCTCCCACCTCAGGACGAATCGCCTTCAGAAGCCAGAATTCTCATCAGTCAGTTTGACGATCATACCAGAGAAGATTATGAGCGCAACCGGTGGCTGTCAAGCTTGCTGAAAGGGCTCGGTATCCAAACGCGAGCTACATCACCTGAATTGGAGGCTCACTATGAAAGCGACAATGAAGAACATGAAGATCAAAGCATGTTCCATGCTATAGCTTCTAATTCGGACTTGTTCGATATGTATAGCGAGACAGAAGATGATGAAGATGACAGTGTAGTATTGACTGGCGACTCTTTCGAAACAGCACCTGAAGAAGGGACAGCTATATGGACCGGCGACCACCTGACTACAAGACGTACTTCTCGTACATCTCGCGATAGTATGTGTTACGAAACGCAGTCGATGGAAGGCTCTGAGGGAGATGAAGAAGGCCAAAGTGATGCAGAGGACGACGGGGAAATGACAGAGCACGACGGGGAGATTCATCAGGAGGATAGTGATGAAAAGAGTTGGTATGCTGATGACAGTCGGTCGAAATATAACTTGCGTCGATCGTACGGCGACAAGCCTCAGCCTTTACCGCCGGAGTACACCGTCGACGAAGTGCGGAAGAGCATCATCGAACAGCGTGCAAGTCTTGGGATCACTGACTCTGTACTTGCTGGTATACTAGCTACCGACTCCTTCTGCATGCCAGATGGGGTGCGCCTGAGCATACAAGAAATTGCTGCTCGTCTGGGTACGGAACTGCAGAGGCGTAGCAGCGAGAACTTTAGCCGGTCTCGGCGAACAACTAGTGGGCATACACTCAGCTCGTTACCTTATGCCGGGAGGGAGAGGTATCTTTCGGTTGCATCGGAAACATCGGGTCACAGCCCGAAGTTCTGGCTGAAAGAAAGGATTCCGTCTTTTCTTTCCGAAAATACCATCGAAATCGTGCAAGAACCAGATGGTGGATACGACGAAGATGACCTTCCACCCTTGCCCTCGCTGGACTCTCAGGAAGTTCAATCAACTGTTCAGACGAACAACAATCCTTCCAAGCAAAAGCCATCAGATTCATCTGTGCGAAACAGTGCGCTTTCACTCTCTGAAGCCCTTGCTCTGCGCCCTTTCCCACTTGAGCTGCCTTCCGAAGATGAAGCAGCGAAAGCGGTTGAAACCTTACCAGTTCGGAAAAGGACAAGATCGGTCAGTGCATTTCAGCGTCTCAGTAGTACATTTACTGGTTCTTCGGGCAAGAGCAAAACACGGAAGAGATTACCTAGCTTTCTGAGCGGATTGGGCGGCTCTAGCAAGAACACCTCATCGACCGCAACAAGCGCTACCCCACCTGCATCGTCTAATCCCGTCGTGACTCTGACCCCTTCTGCCGAATTGGCCAAAGGAAAATCATCTGAACAGCCACCCAACCATAAAAGAGCGTCTACTGGCCCGCCTAGACTTGTGGACATAGCTAATGAAGTCATAAATGCCCCGAGCTCACCCAGCGTGCCTACGCAAATCGGGCGTCCAGCCTCGCCCGTGGAATCTACGCGCTCAAAAATCATGGGCCAGCTCCCTGGGTCAACAGATACGTGGCGCTCATGTATGCCAGATCATCTGTATGCAACTTTAGCTCGCGCAAATAGCAAAATCGAGCTAAGACGGCAAGAGGTTATTTACGAGCTGTACCGAACGGAAGAGTCATTTGTCAATGGGTTAAAGGGTGTAGTTAGGGTTTTCTCACAGCCACTTCGTACGTCTCAAGGACGTTGGATAGCTGGAGTTCCCACGCCGATTGCGAGGTTGTTGGATTGGTTGGACGATATAGTTTATCTGCATTCACAAGTAATCTCCGTCTTGGCTGATCTGCGGCATGCGCAGGGTCACCTTGTCTACCGTGTCGCCGACCAGCTGATGGACTTCATCCCAAGATTAGAAGTGCACCAGCCCTATCTCATACGCTTCGAATCAGTCACAAGATCCATAGATGAAATGCTCATCAGACCAGACTCCGACTTTGGTGAATTTGTAAGATTGCAACAGGCATTACCGGAGTGCGGTGCAATGCCTCTATCTAGTTTTCTCCTTAAGCCGGTGCAGCGTTTGATGAAGTATCCCCTTTTCTTCAAGGTGAGTCTTGCAATAACCCGAATCGGATCACAGTGAACGATAGCTGAAGCGTCTTCTTACCAGCAATTGAGAGACTTGACTCCGGCTCACCACCCAGACTATGAAGAAACTAAGGAGCTTCTAGAAGTGACAGATACGATGATACGGACGATGGAGAGTGTGAAAGTCCGAGAAGAAGAGTACGAATCCCTCAAAAATGTGGCTACCAAGATTGTCGGTTTACCGACTGGCTTACTGTTAGCGAAACGAGATCGACGGCTATTAGGTCAAGGAGTGGTACACCGCGTTGAGCTAAATGATACGGAAAGGCACGTGATTGATTTTCTAGAAGAGGAAGCGGAAGCAGGTCACATCAATGCTTCGAGTCACCCTATGGCAAGAGGTAGTGGTGTCAACAGCAACATGTCAAGATCACGATCAATCATTCCAAATTCAGCATTTGGAGCGTCACCTCGACCAACCTCATACTTTTCGGATGCAGCATCTTTGGCTCCATCCCAGCCGACTACTTACTCCGGGAGTTCTACTTCGTACGATAGCAACAGTACAGCTCTCTCTCCTCCCTCTTCAACTTCGCTAAGTTCGTATAGCCGGACGACATCGCCTTCTCTTCAAGCTTTGGGCGGTGTCAGGCTACCAAACGCATCGACATCTTCACTCAGGCCGGACGCCATTTTTTCTTCGCCTGCTCTTCCATTCTCTCACAAAGCCGGTGAATCTTCACATTCTCGTCAAAAGCCGATGTCTCCTTTGGCTGCTCCTGCTACATCTTTACGTGGCATTTTGAAGTCAACATCTTCTATGGCATTATCGAGAACCTCAAATAACAAGGGCACGGGTAACACCAGAGAAGCAGCGCTACAACTGTTCGTTTTCAACGACCTCGTTCTTTTTACGTCGACGGCTTCATCGTCTACCAATGCAGTTTCTTCGGGTATGCGAGGGGGACTGGGCTTGAAGCCTTCGAAAAGTAGCTTAAAGTCTCATGCTTCTAGTCATACTCTTCATGCTGCTGCGCAGAAAGATGACGGAACTAGGTACACCGTAGTAGATGATTGGGGAGTGGCGAAACTGATAGGAGTTACAGAATTTTCGGGGAAGACGGGTGAGCTTGTATTCGCTGATTGTCACAGTAGATCCGAGCTGAATCTTCCATTGCCTGGCACGTTCTCTGGCACGTTCTCTGGCACGTTCTTTTTGTAGAGCACGAGAACCTTTTCAGACTCGATTTGCTTCCGCTTTGGCACGACATGGATGAGCAACGTCCATTTTCGCCACGGTCCGCCGCTCTTTGTACAACGGTTTTCATAACGCTTCCAAATAACGTAGCACGAAGTCCTTCAAGCTTGTCTATGCATCGAAGAACGCCATCTTCGTCAACGTTACAAAGAGATGCTAGCGGTCGGTCGTCCGAGCAAGCTTCTCTGCTTGAGGCATTGGATAGATGCTATGTTCACGCACTGAAGGAAATCTCATTTTCTGCCAAGTCTGACATTGAAGAGTCTAAAACTTATCCGCGCAGTGGTACAATGTCAGCTAAAAGTGGCAAAAGGACAAATCTCACTGTCAAGACCAGTTCTCAGCCCAATTCCCCTTCCATGCCTAGATCCCCATCACAGCAACACTTTAAGCCAACTGTCACATCAGAATCTCATTCGCACGATCTATTAATAGATCAGGAAGCGCCACGTACTCCTGCAGGATGGCAAGATCTCAACTCACCAACCTTTAATGCGGCCGCTCATCGTCCTGATGATATTGCTGAACGGGAAGAAAGACAATTTTGGTCTTATAGGTTCAAAAAAGTCAAGAATGAGATTAGAGAGGTAGAATCGTTTATTGACGTTATTATGAGTTCGGGATTACTGCATTCTCCTATCGAACAAATTGAAGCCATAATTTCGAATCTCAATAACAGCAATACTGCTGGCGAATCTAGTAATGGGAGTGCAGGATTAATGCCTCAAGCATTGGTCATAGCGTTGAGAGAGATCAAAGGCAAGGAAAGGAAATTGAGGCATATTATGAGAGAAGCTAAGAAAGGAGTCAGAATGATTTCTGCTACTGCGAATACCTCTTCTTCCTCCTCTGTTGGATTGGCTATTAGCTACAGCAGGAATGGCGAGGATACTTCCCTCGACGAAGATGACAGACAATATCACCTACAACACCAACGTCGTCATAGATTATCGGAAGATCCACGATTATACAGTGAAGATGACGAAGATGCTGAAACATTCGAAGATAGTAGGTATACAGATAATGGCAACCAAACCCACAATATTGAGAGGCTTGACCGACGATATGACTATCGGAATGGAGATGAAGAGATCAGTGGAAGTGAATATGAAACTGAAGATCAAGATGGTACAGACTATGATTCACAAAGTGATCACTACGAGGAAGAAGAACGTGTCGTATATCCGCTTCAGAAATCACGTGCTAGATCCTCGAATTCGAAACATGCTCATCAACCTGTTCCGTTATCACCGCGTATGCAGCAGCACATTGTAGTCCAGCCTGTCTCTGCAAAGCCAGTCATAGCTAAAGCATCCTCTAGAGCTCCTTTGATGAGCGCAAGTATGCAAAGAACCACATCTTCCGATAACTCGAATGCATCGACAGCGCAACAGAATCGTTACGGGGCGTACTACCGTCCATCCGCTGGTATGACTTCTTCACCTGCGATGTCAGTTTCAACGCCCAAGATGCACTCTTCACCCTCACTTGTTCCTGCTACATCATCGTCGCTAGCGAAATCTTCTTCATCTACATATCGCTCGTCGCCTGTCCTCAACTCACCGAGATTACCTGCTCTTTCCTCGTCGTCTTTGTCTTCTTCCTCTCCGAAACCTACATTCTCTACACCTTCAACGCCTTCAAATCATCTTTCGTTGGCTAGTCAAATGCGCAGGGAACGTCAAGCTTCATCGAATGCACTACATACATCAAATCTTGAATCTCAAAGTCCTAACCTGAATGCTGTAAGGAGAGAACAAATTCAGAAGAGAAGGTCAAAAGAAAGAGTGAGAGCAGATCAGAGGTATCAGATACAGAAGCGTCAACAGAGAGAAGAAGATTATTCTCCTCCTAGTATACAACAACAAAGACAGAATGAAAGTCTGAAGAATTCTGAAAGTATGGAAACTGTTTATGTTGTTCAGAGAGCTCAGAGAGTGCCTGTCGTGAGAAGAGTATGATGAACATTCTCACATGTAATCTTTGATAGCCTTGTTTTCTCCTTTTTCGCATTTTACTGGATGATAATTCGAACATTCTATTTTATTACTGTTTTCTAGATAACGTAGCGCTTGAGTCCTTAACGCTTAATACACTGCCTGTTTTGTTGCGTGTTGTCTGTGTGTGTATATAGATATAATGGCTGTAGAACTGTAATATACGTGCGCTTCTTCCCTAAACCTTTTCACTAGAGAGTTTCAGCACTGCATACATTGTTATCGCTCTATCTTGACACCGTCGTTTGCGAGCATTACATCGATACGGATGCCTACTCGTCAGTACCGTCTACCGGTACCACACTACACAAGCTTTAGATTTGTACAAGTTTTACGATAAGGTTTTGTTTTTTCCTTACTTTTTCTACAATATTTCCGAGGCAGCAAAACTTAAAACTTCCTTCTCCTCGGATAACTTTACACGGTATCATGTTTCTCAGCTTTCATTTACTGGTAGTGCTTGGACATCAGATAGAAAGCCATGACCTCGTGTTAAAAGAATCAAACGTGTTGCATGTATACAAGTCATAATATTGTCTAGTAGACCACTTCGGGCCAAGTGAACCCGCGTAAAATAATGGCTCACGCGTCTGACTGGCGGTGAACAGCGGGTTGCCGGTTCGGATGAGCAGAATTCGGCAAGGCAATCGCGACGAGGGTGGCGTGGACCGACGGGCAGTTAATAGCATAGGTAGGATATGATAGCCAGTGATTGTTGTATGTTAGTGGATCTGCTGCTCATCCATAGTATTCAGTACTGGTGGTATTCTGTATTCACTTGACGCGGGTGCGATGTCCGGTCATACCAGTATTTGCCACACTCGGGCATAGCGGCTGTCCGGTGTAGCATAGCACAGCGAGAATGGACCATTATTGAGAAGGAGGGAATAATCTGCGTGTGATGAATGTATGCTATTAGTAGTGTAGCTGCCATTCCAGCAGTGACGTGCATACGTGCTCCTTTCTGTTGTCTGCATATCCTGTGCCTGTGTGCGAGATCGAGTAATAGCTGCCACTTGAATACCCTAGAGATACTGTAGTAGTTAATACACAACTGCAGCTGGGATTGGAATGGAAAGGAAAGCGTGAATTGAGGTGGAAGGAGTGAGTCATCTAGATACTCGACTACACGGCTATCCACCGTACTCACCAATCTTATCACATCCCACCTGACTATCGCCCTCACTACATACCTGGCCTTCCACACCATATATAGCCCACATGGAGCACTACACCTTGACTGTCGACCACACGCAGCAGCGAGCACCGGGAGCAGGACTGGACATACACGGCAGCCATCAGGCCATCCCGCTCTACTCGCGCACCTCGTCCTCGTCCACGGACAGCTCTGGCTCTGGCTCTGGCCTGTTCGACCTCGACGCTCGCCCTCTGCTAGCCTCGCGTTTCTCGCAGGCCACCACCGTGGTCGGCGAAGAGGGCGGCGAGGTGGACAGCGCTGCCACTCTTACTGCTATTGGTAAATCTGGACTGCTCTACTCATCCCCTATTACAATGCCCTCGACCACATCGAACCTCGTGCTCTCCCTCCTGCACGCCCTCGAGGCGGATCCTGCAGAGATAGCTCAGAAGCTGCACGAGCTGGGCCAGGCTAAAGGGACACCTTCACTCGAGCATCTGTCTGCAGCTGGCATCATTCCTGGCCTTCCCACGAGCTCCGTCGACGAAGATGTCCATGTCAAGGCAGCAGCAGCAACAGACGCCTCGCTGCAGCAGCACCATCCAGACTGGCCGAATGAAGCCATCGTCGCATCCATCGCCCGTCTGGCTCAGCGACTGACCAGAGCAGAACAGCAGCAACAGCTCTACCAGCAACAACACGCCGCCTCGTCCCCGTCTGCCCCCAGCACTGCCAACACGACGCCTTCCACCGACACCGACGACTGCAACCCTCCCCCTTCTGTTCCATCCCTCGCTGTATCAGCCGCCTCTGCTGCAGCAACAGGAACAGGCAACGCCGTCTCACGCTTGATAGGAATGTACAACACGAAGGCATCCCCATCATCAACAACAACACCTGCCACATCGCATCCTCTTATCCGTCGATCATCTTCATCTATCGCACCAACCTCGAATACTGGTACAGCAACTGTCGACCAAGGTACAGTAAGACCTGAGAAAGAAGGTGAAGGCAATTCAGAAGATGAAAGATTATGTCATAGATGTGGCGGTCATATTATCAGAGCAAATGAAGTTGGCCTGGCTGATGAAGGCGTTATCGATGGTCAATCGGAATCTTTATCGGCGGAAAAGGAATTGAAATTGTTAAAGGCTCAAGTACAGGATTTTGCAAGAGTTTGCAAGGTGAGTATATATCCATACTCTTAGTCTCTTCGTCGTATTTCAAGTATGCTGATCACCGCCTGCTTTTGTCTGTTTTCACGCTATCATTTCTATGATCAACTTGTCCATTCTTATCAAATGCATACGCTTTCTTCCCACTATTCCCTCTGGGCAATTCTCCAAATTCTCCAATTCTCCACCGACAGGCCGTAGCAAGAGGAGATCTATCACAAAAAGTTCAAGTTAAAGTACAAGGAGCAGACTTGATTGAATTAAAAGAAGATATAAATGGAATGGTAGAAAAATTAACTACTTTTGCACAAGAAGTAACTAGAGTTTCTTTAGATGTTGGAACTAAAGGAAAATTAGGTGGTCAAGCTGTTGTTGAAGGTGTTGAGGGAACTTGGCAGGAATTAACTGCTGTTGTTAATAAATTGGCTGAGAATTTGACAACGCAAGTTAGGGTGAGTGGAATAGTCAGAAGTCGATAGACCACTTGGGCTAACTTCGGTTTGTTCTTTCTTTTCATATTTTTTCACTATCGTGTCCGACCTTAACTGCACCGCTTTGTGATATCGCCGACTATTCATCTGATCTTATGATTCCAGTCCATTGCCGAAGTCACAAAAGCCGTCGCTAAAGGTGATCTCAGCCGAAAGATTGAAATTGAAGCCCAAGGTGAAATTGCCGAACTGAAGACTACAATCAATGTCATGGTAAGTGGATTAGAACACTCTCTGTGATTGGCATCCTTGAGGACGACACTAATCCGTAATATCGGTGTTTGTTCTACTCTCTTTAGGTGGATCAATTGAACAATTTTGCCGTGGAAGTCATTCGGGTATCAGTAGAAGTAGGAACAGAAGGAAAACTAGGAGGATCAGCAAGAGTAGAAAATGTTGAAGGGACTTGGAGAGAAATTACAGATTGTGTTAATTCAATGGCATCGAACTTAACAAATCAAGTTAGAGCTATTGCTAAAGTTACAGCTGCTGTTGCTGCTGGTGATTTGGATAGAACTATTGATGTTGATGCTAAAGGTGAAATTTTAGCTTTGAAAGAAACTGTTAATAATATGGTTAGACAATTGAGAACTTTTGGTGCGGAAGTTACAAGAGTAGCCCTCGAAGTAGGCACTGAAGGTAAATTGGGTGGTAGTGCCAGGGTTGAAAAGTGAGTTTCGTACAAACCCTTGTATACGCTTGCCTTATTCCGTACAAGCGGGAAATAAGTAAGGGCAGTACTGACGGTTTTGTCGTTATCTCTTAATAGCGTCCGTGGAACATGGAAAGAACTCACGGACAATGTCAACCAGATGGCTAAGAATCTCACAGATCAAGTCCGATCCATAGCGACAGTTACAACAGCGGTAGCAGACGGTGATCTAACAAAGAAGATTACAGTCGATGCAAAAGGAGAAATTTTGGATCTAAAGATGACTGTTAACTCTATGGTAGATAGTCTAAGAATGTTTGCTGCTGAAGTTACACGTGTCGCGAGAGAAGTAGGAACCGATGGTGTACTTGGTGGTCAAGCGAAAGTCACCTCTGTGAGAGGAGAGTGGAGGAGTTTGACTGATAATGTCAATACGATGTCCTCGAGGGTGAGTGATTTACTAGTTCTGATAAGGGTTTTGGGACATTGTAAAGTTGTCTAGCATGCTGACGCTTTGCTCTTGCCATGCAGATTACCGAACAAGTCAGAAGCATAGCTAAAGCTACTACCGCCGTAGCCAGCGGCAATCTAGGAGTCAAAGTGCATATTGAAGCAGCGGGAGAGATTGCTGCGCTGTGCAAGACCATCAATGATATGATTGACAGGTTATCCATTTTCGCTGCTGAGGTGACTAGAGTAGCCCGAGAAGTAGGCACAAAGGGTACGTTGCGAACAACCATTTTTTCAATTACGTGTAGTACCAGAAGGACTGATGGCGGGTGCATCCGTAACTAGGTAACCTCGGTGTCACCGCTAAAGTCGACAATATCGATGGAACATGGCAAGAAATCACGTCAAACGTCAATACAATGGCTCTCAATCTTACTTCGCAAGTCCGAGCATTTGCTCAAATTAGTGCCGCTGCTACAGAGGGGGATTTCAGCTCTTTTGTCACTGTTGAAGCTTCGGGTGAAATGGACTCGCTCAAGACTAAGATTAATCAAATGGTATTCTCCTTGAGAGAATCTCTGCAGAAGAATACGGCGGCAAGAGAAGCTGCTGAATTGGCTAATAGGTCCAAGTCTGAGTTCTTGGCTAATATGGTGAGCTTTGAACATATATAGTCGGTCCGGATCGGAGGTTGTGACAACAGAAACTGACGTACTTTGTGTCGGTCAGTCACATGAGATTCGTACACCTATGAACGGTATCATCGGCATGACGGGCGTGACGCTCGAGACGGAACTTACAAGAGCTCAGAGGGAGAACTTGATGATTGTCTCGACGCTCGCCAATTCTCTGCTTCTTATTATCGACGACATTCTTGATATTTCAAAGAGTGCGTGACGATCTCTCCACAACGAATTGTGAAAGCCGGTAAAATACTGATGTTGATGCCCTTGTCCCGCTCTTAGTCGAGGCTGGTCGCATGACCATGGAAGAAATTCCATACTCTGTGCGGTCGGCGGTCTTTGGTGTTCTCAAGACACTCGCTGTCAAGGCATCGCAAAACAAGCTCGATCTACTATACAAGATTGATCCTAACATTCCAGACTTCCTCGTTGGTGATCCATTCAGATTACGACAAGTCATTACGAATCTTGTCGGAAATGCGGTCAAGTTCACGACACGAGGTCAAGTTGCATTGTCTTGCAGGCTGGCAGGTCTAGATCCTCAAGGCAATTATATTTTGGAATTCTGCGTCGCCGATACTGGTATTGGTATCAAGAATGATAAGCTCAATATCATCTTCGACACTTTTGCTCAAGCCGATGGCTCGACGACACGCAAATATGGTGGTACTGGTCTAGGTCTTACCATTTCAAAGCGTCTTGTCAATCTAATGGGTGGTGAGCTGTGGGTGCGATCGGAATACGGTAAAGGTTCCCAGTTCTACTTCACTACCAAAGCAAGAAGAGGTACATGGACTGTGGACTCTGTCCGTCAGAAGATGACGCTGTCGCATCCTGGTCGAAGGGTACTGTTCATCGATACGGAAGAGGAACAAACTGTCGTTGCAGCAGTGGAAGCATGTGGACTTGAAGTCACACATGTCCGCTCACTTGAAGAAGCATGCAATCAGAATGGTGTATTTGACACTGTTCTTGTCGATCAGTTAGCGACTGTCGAAGCTTTACGTGAAGTCGAACGGTTGCGATATATCCCCCTTGTCCTCGTCTCTTCCCACATACCACAGCTCAACCTCAAATACGCACTTGATTTCGGTATTGCAAATTGCGTCGAAGTGCCTACCGATGCTCAGGACCTTGCCAATGCCATCACCCCTGCGCTGGAGACAAGCAATAGGAACCCTTCGGATCTTAATGGCGAAAGCACCTTCAAGATCTTGTTGGCTGAAGACAGTGAGTCCACTCTGCTTGTAGACGAGGTCTGCTAAGCGATATGTTACTGACTCTCCTCTTTTCTTTCTTCCAGATGTTGTCAATCAGAAAGTCGCCCTCAAGTTCTTGGAATCCGCTGGGCATCGTGTGTCTGTCGTCGAGAATGGAGCCTTAGCTGTCGAAGCAGTCAAGAAGCACGACTACGATTGTATCCTTATGGACGTCAGTATGCCTTTTATGGGAGGTATCGAAGCCACTTCCATCATTCGCAAGTATGAAGATTCCAACAATCTGGAACGCGTGCCTATCATTGCTTTGACGGCGCACGCTATGTTGGGTGACAGAGAGAAGTGGTGCGTCGTCCGATTCCACCTACAGAACACGGTATCTGCTTCATACTAATATTCACACTGTTTCCAGCATCAATATTGGTATGGACGAGTACCTCACGAAACCACTAAGAAAGCCAGACCTGCTCTCAATGATCAACAAGGTCGTCAACTCACGGCGGATGACAGCGGCACCTGTCATACGAGGCATGCAAGGTTACGTCACCGCTGCTCCTGTTGGGCTTATTGCCTAGATCTTGCTCCCGAAAGTACGGCCAATCCGAAAGCCAGGTCAATCATCAAGTCTGTGGATTCGTCTTACTGCGATGAAAAGTATCACATACGTAGCAACCCATTCGCTGCAATGTTTCTCCCTTTCTGTCTTTCCTTAGGTTGCACAATACACACTTTATCAGATCATTTTTACAGATCCACATACCCCTCCACCTCTTGGTCATGGTCATGCTTAAACAAGTGTAATATCTTTGAACAGTCACAGCTTTTTTCAATACAGGTAGTTTGCGGAATTGAATTTGTCAGGAAAATAGGCTTGGGAATATGATGTCTTTCAGTCTTTGAGCTTGTTGTACAGTTTGATTCAACAGGAAAGTCTACTGAATTCATAATGAAACTGAGTTTCAAATCGAATGAAGTTTCGACACTTGCCAAGTTTGCACTTTCCTCAGTATAAGATCATGCGAGGATCTAGCTATGTACAGCTGTTGATCTATACATCGCTCGTCTGAGCAAGCATTTTCGTCCAGTCATACTTGTCATAGTGTTGCCGGAATGCCTTGACACGCTCATCGTTGAGCTTTCTGTCCATTCTTCTCGGTCTCCGCCACTTGCGAGGCTCAAGATCCAAAACATTACCGATTATCTCGGCCGCAAAGTATCTTTGAAACTCGCCTCCGCCTTTTGCGCCTTCGTCGAAGTCGTATGTGTCGCCCTCACCCGTGGCTGTTTCTGCGCCCTCTATGACGTGTCCGTATCCTTTTTCACCTTTATAGTCCCATTGTACCATGAAGTAAGGCAGGTTGGGCACCATTGCCCTTCGAAAGCCACCAGGTCGCTTGCTGAAATCGATAAGTTTTTGATGCTGTGACCATTCAGCTTCGGATGTTTGAATGCCCTCGTGAAAATAACCCGGCATTTGCTCGAAGTATTCCCATGGAACGGGCACAGCTTCGATGTATGTGTGGCGCTGGCCCTTAAACGAGGTTATCGTTTCATAAAATAGGACACCTTTATCTTGCTCGGCATGCATTTGCATCAAAGTCTTCATGAAGTTCTGAGAGCAAGTGCATTTTAGCAAGCTTTTCTGCCTATTATCTGAAACCGCTTACCCTGATCTCGTCCCAAGTATCATCATCCGCCTCCAAGCTTGAAAGATGGTGTTGAGTCGGGACAATTATAGAGTGACCCTCGACAAGAGGCTCCGTGAGTGGCAGAGAAAGGTAAGCTCTTGTTCCGAGCGCAACCATACATGCTTGCGGAGGCACGGTCGCTGTATCAGTATCCTGATAGCAGAATTGGCAGGTATCGAGCGCCTTTTTGGTCTTTGCATAATCTTGAATAGCGAACATCTTCTTCTGTGCTTCGGTCCTGACCTTTTTGCGTGCCAGTCTCTCGGCACTGTCATCCATGTAATCGAGGTCATTGTCAAACCTACTATCAGCAGCAATGCGGGTAGCGAATTCGAAATCCATATTCTTCTGATCGGCGGCTCCACCGCCGAAACGTTCTTCTCGCAAGAGCTCTTCAAGAGTGACAGTGTCATCGTCGGCATTTATGCGCAACAATTCGCCTGTCTTGGAGTCTCTGGTCTCATACTGAACAAACAATACACGAGGTCAGAACCCTATGTTAATCCTTCTGTGCAGCAGGGACCTACCTTTGCTTCCTTCCGTTTTCGCTTATTGCCGGGCCCAACTGGCCCTTCGTCTTTCTCCTTTCCAGTGCCGACATCATACAGCCTGCCTCTTCCGTCGAGTGTCGGCAAAACTCTGACTTCCGTATCCCCACCTTGCGATTGAGCGGAAGTCGATTCGAAGTAACCGCCTCCAGCATCTCCTTGCCTACTTCTCTGCAGTTCAGTCTCGTATGTAGCCTCAAGCTCCTTCAACTCCTCACTATCGCCTCCCATCAAGCGCAGTCTAAGAACTTTTGCTTGCAGCCTATTCAGAGACGTGGGAGACATCGGTGGTCTAGACAAAAGTTGCTCATTATTCTGTGAATTTTGCACAGCTGCCTTTGTTACATCGTCTGCAGTAGTAGAGGTCTGCAGCTGAGATGGCTTTCGACCGAGTCCCACGGGCGGCGTAAACACAGAAGGGATGGGCGTCGACAGTTTCGAGGTGCGCTGTTGTGGCTGGCCCGGCTGCGGGGTCTGCGGTCGTGACGATGGACCGGCTTCATCTGGGCCACTTCCCGGACGTCTAAAAGAGCTTGCTCGAGAAGGTGGTCGCGAAGAATTAGCGGATCCAGGTTCATTGAAGATATATCGAGTCTGGGGCTGCGGTGTCCCTTCCTTGCGAATCTCACGGCCAAACTCGTCAACTTCTGTGCTACCTGAAGGATTAGCAGCTCGCCCCACGACAGATCTCGTAGGTTTTCCATCCAGCACCCTGCGTTCCTCGAGAACGGCTTCCCAAGCCTCAATTGTACCGAAACGCTCGAGGCCAACTTCTTCGACCGGACGCTTCTCCTCTTCTGCTGTTTCGTATACACGCCTGAGCTTCATCATGCGCCAATTTGAGCCGCTCGAGCCCGGTGTAGGAGGTGCTTGGCTCGACTGTGAGGCTGATGATGTAGAGCCTGCGAAAGCCTGAACTGATGACTCGAGGCGAGTGCCGTCGTCCGCAAAGAGAGCTTTGTTGATCTCCCGAGAGGACATTTTTGGTGCGGCAATGGGCTGTTTCTTTTCGGGTTCTTTGCGTTTGCGCTCTCTTCCCATACCAGAGAAGAAGTCTCCGCCGAAAGTACCTTTTGTTCCAACGTCACCCTCTCCGTATCCATCTGTAAAAGCATCCAGAGTATCATGGGCATTGGGTCGTGCAATTCCAGAGGGGACCTCGCCGACGCTGAATGTCCCACCGTTAGTGAGGTTCTCGGACTGTCGCATGACAGTAGGGTTCGCTTTGCGTGAGATGGCTTGGTCGTCCAGCATCCATTCGTCTCTGCGTTCACGAGCTAGAGATTCAGCAGCCACTGCTTTCGGCAAGGGTGGATCACTCGGCCCAGCCTGAGCGTGGGAAGTGAGCCTCAAAGACTCTCGCGTTGGGATGTTCGCAACCGAAGGCGGCTCCTAGAGTCATAACAACAACAACAAGCGGATTCATCGTGTGAGTGATGATCAGCCCTGGGAAGTCCCTATACCCTTGAACAGGCCGGACACACCTCATCGGCAGCTTTCTCAACCCAGAGCTCCTCTTCGTCGGAGGGGTTGTCGTCGATGATCTTCTGACCAGCGTTGCTCGTGTCCTTCTTCCTGCTGCTGCTACTGCTCTTTGAATGCTTCTCTCGATGATGTCGATGCCGCGACTTGTCCTCGTCGCGGTCGCGCTCGCGGTCTCTGCGGTGCTTGCTGTCACTACGGTCTCTGTCGCTGTCCTTGCGGTCTCTGCTGTGCTTGCTCTGCTTGTCTTTCGAAGAGCTGCCCATGCTTGCGAGATAGACCTCGATTGTCGAGAGTTGGAAAGACGGCAATCTCCTCGATGAAGGTCTTCATCTTGCCGACTCGACGAAACCGAATTCGGTCCAGCTATAGTTCACATCCTGAATATGACTGACTCTCTGTAAAGTGCACTTTGACTGCTTGGTGCGTCCTGCCGTGGTGGACACCCAAACTGTTAATCTGTGAAATCATGAAGCTCGCCGGCTGCAATCCTGACCAGAGCACAGCTTACGTTCAAAAAGGATGCAAGATAATCAGATGTGGTTTGGAACAGTGCTGAAAACACTCACTCTTGCTTACTGTACTCTATCTATTCAATTACGCACATCGGGGCCAGTACTCGCACACTACTCTGCACCAGACATGAGGCAGCAAGAAGATGACGATGACAAGGGTAACAGCTTTGGAGCAGCTGCTTCAGCCCTCGTCAAGTCCTACACCGACAAACTGAACTCCGTTGACACGTCTGGTGTTGTTCGCCAGGCAGTCATTATGGGTGCCGCAACAGGTAATCATCAAGCTCAACTTGAAACTCTGGTGCCAACGACATGCTGACCTGACAGATATGTGTGATAGGGTTCTTTCTGATGGTCTACTTCCTCATACTCAGACCGAACATGAAAGTAGGCCCTCGTTCAGCGGCACTCTTCGCCGTAAGGGGCGCTTGAGCATTTCGCTAACCCGATACTTTGTTAGAACTACCTTGCACCACGGGCGGAAATCGCTCAGAGGCTGGACGATCTGGTTGATGAGCAGAAGTGGAAAGATTCGGTTGCTAAACTGAATCTGGACGATATAGAGCTGAAGAAACGAAGCGCTGCTAGAGAACACAAGAGAGAGAAGCGGAAAATCACAAAGTCCTCCCCCTGGTCTGCCCGAGTGCGAGAGGGTTGTGAGTACACGCTGTTCCGGCGCACTGTTCCTTTGAGCTATCACTTGGCCTAAGTGGAACATGAGTATGGGAAGTAACGTGAACGTTCACACAGTTATGGAAGCCTACACAGCTGCGCGTCAAGATGAAGAGCAACACCTTGTTCAATCGGGCCTGGATTCGCTCGCTTACCTTCGCCTGCTTTGGTTGAATATGACCTGCTTTGGCTTGGTCTCCGTTATAACTCTACCTCTGCTGACTATCGTGGACTGGAATGCGCACAAAAAAGGCCAGCTTTGGGAGAATGCGATGCAGGCAGAAGTCTCCCTCATGGATTTTACTATCTCTGGCATCGAGGACCAAACACTATATTGGCACGTCGGTGCCGCATATATCGTTACAATCATTGTTTGTTCTCTAATCTATTGGAGTAGGTTAATCCTGTTCCGCAAAATGTGTCGCAACGGAAGTACTGACCATCTCGAAACTACGGACAGATAGCTTGCAGCTGGAAAAACATCGTGTCGAATTCTACTGCAACCCAGCATTTCTAAACTATTCCAGCGATGTATACAAAAGATGCATCTTTGTGAGACCTCTTGGCTACGAATGAGTCTGACTTCTGTTGATCAATTCATATTCGCCTAGATTGCCGACATACAACCTGACGACACTGCCAAGGTACCGTCGAAGTTCATGAAAGACGGAAAAGAGCAGACTCATTTACGAAGCAAAGTTGAACATGAAGTCAAACGGAAAATATTCACCACGTCTGCTATCAGAGATAAGCGTCATGAGGTGTTGGTCTTTCAAATAAAAGATCCTGTGGGCAGACAGGCTAGAATGGCCGCTCGTAATGAGCTTGTCAAGAAGTTGCAGACTACGCTGGACAATTTCCTGGTTCTGGAACTGAAAGCAAAGCAGTCAAAAGGTATTAAAGTTGGGTCGGTCCCCAAAATACACCCGTAGGTCACTTGATTGTGTTCCCTGGTTGCGCCCAGGATGCGATACTGACCCAGAACGTCAGGCCCGGGCAATGGAAACTGAAAAAAGTTGATGCACTTAAATACTTCCGAAAAGCCTTTCAGGAACTGGAGAAAACGCATGATATCGACGAAGATTTAGTGGTACGCTACGCTGTAGTCAGCTTCAGTTGCGCAGGTAGCTGCAGTGCATTCTTGCAACACTGTGCATCGACGACTGGGAAAGTGCGCTTAGAAAATTGGGAGTTGGACTTTGCGCCCACGTAAGCTTTCTTTGCCCTTGATGCTCATCTACAGCGCTGACGTCGCGACGCCCTAAGTCCAAGCGGAATAATATGGCGCAATATTGGATTGCTGAGAGGCGTACGAGCAACAAGCTACCTCGTAGGGTACGTGGCCCTAGCCCTATTGCTGATTATCTACGCACCAGTAAGTCTCCACATAGTAGCTTCCGTGATCATCGCTAAACGGTATGCAGCCACTGGCTGTCATTGCGCTGCTGTCGAATGCCAGTGCTCTGACGGCGTTCTGGCCCTGGCTGAAACGGTGGGCCGAAAGTCAACCCTTGATCTTTGTTGCTGCCACGAGTGAGTGAGAAACGCCCCCTTCTCCAAGTCAATACCGAATCTGACCAGGCACCTGGCAGCCACTGTGCCGCCAGCGCTGTCTGCAGCGATGTTCAGTATCATGCCTTGGTTGCTGGAACAAGTAGCCAGGTTTCAAGGTGCCAAAACCTTTAATGCACTACAGCATCGTACTATACATTGGTATCTTGCTTTCTTGGTATTATCCCAGCTCGTGCTTCTACCCTGTCTCAGTACACTCTTCACACTTACTGCAAAAGGCACGGAGAACGGCGAGAAAAGTCAGAAGACCAATATGCTGCTGCAGATTTGGATCGATATTGTGTTCTTCTTTGCTCAAGTACCCAGCACTTATTTGTCTCAGGCAAAGTGAGCAACATGCCGCTGGCAGAAGGCAAAGTGGACACCCGCATTAATAGCTGACCTGCATCCTCTCGACCGTCTCAGCTACTGGCTAAACTGGCTCACTCTCCGTTGGCTGATTAACACCATACAATTGGTGCAAATACCTTGGCTGATGAGAAGGCTAGCCACCGTAGCATACCGCCGGATGACCGCTCAAGACCATGCGAAGGAAGCTGCTCCGGCAGAGTATACTCTACGAATACCCAATAGCATGTGAGTGAAAGCAGCGTGACGCGGATGATGGCTTCTTCCATTGATAATGGTTTGCAGGTTTTCAACTATCCTTGGCTTACTCTACGCGCCTCAAGTTCCATTTGTCGCACCCATCTTGACGATTGGACTGACCTTGCAGTATATTTACCACAAGATGCAAGCGAAGCTACTTTTCGAGACAATCGCAGAGACAGGCGCTCGATTCTGGCTGCCTGAGATGGACCGTTTCCTACTTTTTCTTCTTATTTCGCACGGATGCTTGGCTTTGACATGTGCCCTTCAAATGGCGGACGGGAAGATAGCACTCATGATGTACGTTTCGCTATGCATAGTCCGAAAGGTGAGGTCATATAAGCCGAGCTAATACGATTCATCAGTGGGCCCGCTGGGTTCGCTGTGATATGCTTCCGCTTTTACCTCAGGACACGCTTTAACGAAACTTTGCTTCTGGTAAGTCTTTTTGCTGGGAAACACGCGTGCCAGGACTGAAACAACCCTTGCAGATGCTTCATCCTCAAGCAAAAAGCAAGTCATCTCTTACCCATGACTTGACAATTGCAGACTTAAGCAAGGTTTTCGGGTTCCTCACTCGAGGTGTGAAGCTGGACCTGTGAGAGCCTTTGTACTGCGTGAATTAGATTGCCCGCACAAACTAATATGTGTCGATCTTATTGTCAATCAGAGGAAAGGACCTCGACAAAAGAGACAGAGAGTCGGTTCAGAAGCGCGGGAGAGAACTGCTGGAACGATAGTATGTTCACCCTGTCATTACTGGTTTTGTAGGACTGACTATCGTTCCTGTAGCGGGCTTCTACCTCTTTTGGATAAGGACGATGAGTGGATGACAGAGCGGAGCTTGCTGAAGAAAGCTGCAATAGCACCTAGCACAATACGCCATCGTGAGGCTACTCGCCGAAAGCAGTCTGCGCGCAAGGATACATCGCGAAGTGAAGATGCGCCCAAACCTTTCACATAAGGTCAGTGTTAAGGCTTCCTAATCACGTTTTCTTTTCGCGCTCCCTACTTGCTGGGTGTGTTACCTAGACACATTCAGACATGCTTATATGGACCAGGGAGTAGGGTTTTCGCAACGCATGTCTTGCTGTATTGTCTTTCCGTTATATGCCATCTTTCTATATTTATCCGAACCTCACGGGCATACCTGGCTGCCATGAACCTGCTTCTTGCACCCGTAGACGGCGAGCTTGCCCTGGTGTATTAGGTGCCGGTAGCGGAGACGAGGTAGTTGCTTGCGTTGGTGTGGTGGAGCGATCTTCCTGCATATTCAGTTCGTTCATCTCGATGGTGCCAATTTGCACTTGTGCTTCCATGCGCCGAGCCTGTACCCACTGTGAAGTACAATCAGTGAGCCTTCCAGGCCCTTGTACGGAAACCTATCACAAACGCGATGACTCACCTCGCGAACGGTATTTCGTAGCTGATCTAGCAGTTTTGCGAAGTCTTGATAGAACTGCAATGCCTCCTTCAGATTCAAAGCGATCTCCTGATGTTTGCTGAAAGCGATCTCGAATCGTTGCAGCACTTGCTCGCGCTGTCGTTGTATAGGGTCGTTCTGGCGTGCTGCAATGAACTGCTCGTTCGTTTGCTGGTTACACGGTGAACGGGTGTCAGATCAGGCTAGAAGGCAGTAGTACTCGTAAGACTCACAGCTATACGCTTGAGAAGCTCCTCCTGTTTCCGTTCATTTCCGGATAGGGTGTCTTTAAAGAAGCTGTATTTGCGCAATTCTTGCTGGAATATCTCTTCGAACATAGCAGTTTCGATTCTGTCCTCTGAATGGCTCGTGATCTCTTGTGTCTTTCGTAACACGACTGACCGAATGTCATCACCCTGCGCTGTTCGCTTGGCATCTTCCACTGTCCTCCTGCGAGCTGCGACTATATCTTCCAGGTCTTCCAGCATGTGCCGCAGCTGTCTCACCAGCGCAGTTTGAGAAGACGGCGAAGTGATTTCATCATATGAACTCTGCCGCCGTTTTGAGGAGGGTATCGCCGCTTCCAGAGCTTTTTGATCGCCTTCCATAAGCGACAATGTTCCCTCCCACTCCGCGTATTTATCCCGCACAACCTTGTCACTTTGCCCAGCAGCTTCGAGTGTGCTCTTGAACTTGACAATTTTCGTTCTCAATTGTGCATTCAGGCTTTCTGAGGTGGGTCTTGTCCATCTGTCATTACCGAAATGTGCTCTAAGTTGGGCATCTTCCTGCTCTTCTGCATCCAACAAAGCTGTCACGTCATCCAGTACTTTTCGGTCTGTAGAAGCTACAGACAATGCATCTTGCATCATTGTACGCAGGTGTTTACTACCTCCTGCTTGTCTTAGCTCTTCTGCTCGCTGAAGAAGGGTCGTAGGTATACCATCAGGAATTTCTAAAGCTTGTATCGAGCCTGGTAGATTGAGAGACTGTAGTGTGCTTGCCGATGTCTGATCCAATTCTTCCTTTTTCGAAACAATCTGATCTCGAACGTATGAATCTTTTCGATCATCGTACAAGCTAATAGCGAGATGCACTGCGTATGGCACTAATCGTTCGAACAATGGCCTCATACCCAATCCGCCAGCACCTGAGTGTAAGCGAGGTATAGGATATTCCACCTCTTGCGGTATCGCAGCTTTCACCATTGCCATTCCATTTACTGGTAGAAGGTCTGACTCAGATGTGACAGCCTGTAGGTATATTAGGCGGTTATCCCTTTCAGCCGTCTCCACTAAGCTTTGCAACGTAGCCTTTAGTGACTGTGGAAAATGAGAAGTTTGTCTGGTTAGTTCCAGAATAGGCATCATTGGTGATCAACGGAATATAACCTACTTTGATATCGATGACTACACCTGGCGTCACTCCCCTTTTGGAGGTTTTCAGGCCCGTATCGACGTACTTCAAGGCTAAATGTAATCTTCCCAGCTCGTCCCCATATCTGTTGTTTGCCGAATCTTCGCAGCTCTTTCTATATTGGGCAACAGCTGCAAAGTGATACCGCTTGTATGTAACATGATTGAGCCAAGGCTATAAAACACCATTGAACAGTCGCGTCAAGCTTATCATTTTCGAAACCGGGATTTCGTTAGCGGAGGATGAACTCACTGCAGGAAAAGAGAACGTGGGCCAAACCCCACCAGCTCCTCTAGCTTCATTTGCCATCTCTAACGCATGCTCATATAGTTCACCCACTTTCTGTGCAATTCTAGCTATTGAGCCATTCTTAAGTTTATCTACTAAAGCTCTCTGGAAGACACACTCTTGCGCTTGTGCTAAACAGAAAGACATGAGAGCTGAAAGTGATTCTCTAGATAGGTCAGGTGATGGAGGATCATGATCTGCGGCTGATAGTTGAATAAGGGGAAGTACAGAATCGCGAATGAAGCCTAACACTCCAGCTGCGTGCTGCGAACGTTAGAGAGGTACGGTCAGATTGAGGTGCAGGCAAGCAAGAGGGACTTAAGCGATCTCACGGAAAAATGTGACATGGCCTTCTTGTTGCCTTCAAGACTACTCCTGTCTTCCGCTACTGCCATCCGAGCGTAAGTAGCCGCAATATTGATCAATACGCTAGCACGCTCATACTGTAAATCTGGAAGTACACTTGGAGTAGTTTGGGGAAGGTTTCCAGGTAACGTGAGATCGTCTTCGTGCTGACTGGAGGGGCTAGGATTGGAGAATAATGGGTACCAGGAGAAGAATGCGCCGATCTAGCATATAGCTTTTTCAGCCGTGGCACGATGACAGTCAGAGGGAGAGGACAAGCATGCTCACATCTGTAGGGAACTTTGATAACATGAAGACCAGCTGTGCGTGGTATCTGGAAATTAGGACAATTGTGTAAGCTTGTAACATAATGGTCTATCTGCACGGTCAGCCACCCACAGAAGCATCTTCGGCAAGAGTCCCCCTTGCACGGATGATTCTGCCGGGTTTCCACCAACAGACGTAGCGTCTCTTCTCAAGTCCTGGAGCTTCTTCGCTTCAGGAGCCAGCGCATCCGGATGAGCATCTGGGTCGTTGCTCTGGTTGTAGGCGGAGGTTGCATGATCGCGGATTGCCGAAACGAAGTCGACCTGAATACACGGGTCAGCGTGAGAGCCGACCTGGGGGGACACCCTTTGAGAGCAGACAGCACACCTCCTCCGTAAGCTTGTATGGAAAGCTCAGCATGGGCTGCTGCTGGTTCGCCATGACGTGCCTACTGCTGGGGGCTGCAGATGGCCCAAATCCAGCCAGAAGCCTGCTTGTCTTGCTGGGGTGGTGTGCGGGAGTTCAGGGAGGGTAGATGATTCTATGTGGGTCGTCAATGCATGTGTCGAGCATCACCTTCTTCCTGCTGTCGTTGAAGCAGAGATACTCGACGTGCTTTTTTACAGGCCGCCTCTACGAGCGTGATCGAGACTTCGAAATGCTGTAAGATGAGCTGTTGCTGAGACAAGAGCAGCAGGAAGCTATACGAGTCACCAGATAGCTCAATCTATACGGTGCTATCCAGTGGAATGGCTCAGTATAAAAGCAGCTTCCACGGACATAAGTCGCCACTTGCCATTCAAGCCGACGTGTCCTGTCGCGACTTTTCCATTTCAATCTATGTTCTCTACCCTTTGAGGTGGATCAACTGGCGCCTACGCGGGAGTAGCGACACTCGACAAGCCATTCCTCCATGCCATACCTCTCTGCTGCCTCGACACCGCTGCGACGATGAACGGCCACGCTGAGCCCATCGCAGGCAACACACCGCTGGCATCTCGCATCAGGTCGCGCAGAGAGCTGCTGCAGACGAGGAATACGAGTAGCAGCAGTAGTCTGACTGGAAAGACTAGCGCAGTCAGCAGACTCAGATACCAAGTGGACATCAGCAGCGAAGATAGCTCAGGCACGACAGCCGCCAATACCGAGGAAGAGACCGAACCACCGAGCATGCAACAACGGCAGTTTACACGCGTGCCTGATGGGGCGGAACTCGATGAGCTGGAAGGAGGGATGCATGCCTCTCCCAGCAAGTCGTTACTTTCGAACAGCTCGGAAGCTCGTCTCAATGGCTCAAGCACCGGCAGCACCGTCAGCGAGAAAGAAAAGTACAAAGCAAAGCAGGATGATCCAGTCATCAATGGGAAAGGAGAAGTCGAGATTGTATCAACAGGCCTGACAGACAAAGACAAGAGAGCTATGGTCTTGCTCGTAGCTCTCTACTTGCTGCAAGGAATACCAGTGGGACTGGCGTTTGGATCAATACCATACCTACTCAGAAGCAAGCTATCATACTCTCAAATTGGAATATTCACACTATGTACATATCCTTACTCTCTCAAGCTACTATGGTCACCAATAGTAGACTCAATATTCTCCCCTAAACTTGGTCGAAGAAAATCCTGGATCGTACCTATACAAACGATAGTTGGCCTTATGCTCTGGTGGCTGAGCCGGAATATCAATCAATATATAGACAAGGTGAGGGAGTATGCCTTTTATGTAGCTATACAGTCTTGTCCTGATATGCCTTCCCTATCCCTACAGGAAATACCCGACGTGCGCACCCTTACGTTCCTCTTCTTCACGCTCGTCTTCTTCGCCGCTACGCAAGGTAGGTATATTCCGAAAACAATGCCAACCGATCTTAACACAACTCACTATGATCCCATTGATCTCACCCAGACATAGCAGTGGATGGCTGGGCATTGACCCTCTTGTCCAAAGGCAACCTAAGCTACGCAAGCACAGCACAGACAATAGGCTTAAACTGTGGCTATTTCCTTTCATTCACAGTTTTCCTAGCTTTTAATTCAGTTGAATTCAGTAATAAATATTTTAGATCTACTCCTCTAGATTATCCTCTTGTTTCTTTATCTGGGTATCTGAAGTTTGGTGCAGTTGCATATATTGTCGTTACGGGTTATCTAGCTTTCTTCCAGCCTGAGGTAAGATATCTTTACAATTTACCCAGAAGCCGAGCTTGAGACTTATAGCTGAAGACCTCTCGTTCTGCCTGTTAGGATCCTGTTATTGGAGATGATCCAGATATGGATTTGAAACGGGTCTATACGATAATGTACCGCATATGTCGTCTAAAGCGTGAGTCAAGAACCTTACGCTGTTGAGATCAGAGAGCTGAAGTTGTCTGACGTCTTGCTTCGTCGCTCCACAGATGTCCAATCCTTTGCTTTAGTACATCTCGTCAGCAAGTTGGGTACAGCGACGAATGACGCGGCAACATCATTAAAACTGCTAGAAAAGGGATTGTCAAAAGAGGATCTAGCTTTGGCTGTCCTTATTGATTTTCCCTTCCAAATCCTGTTCGGATGGTTGGCTGCTAGATGGAGTAGTGGTGATAAGCCCTTAAGGCCGGTAAGTCCACCTGAAGCCTTGAGGTATAAGCTGAAAAGAGGAGTGAATGAATCTAAGACGCGTTTATGTTCCTGTAGTGGATACGAGCGATGTGGTTCCGAATTCTTTTCGCAATAACCGCGATGGCTTTAGTGCACTATTTCCCTTCGCCATCAGATACATCAAGTGAAAAGGTAGCGGCAGGAGGAAGGAATATCCCCACATATTATTTCTTGCTGGTGATAGCTTCGACAGTACTTGCCTCTTTCGCATCTACTGTTCAATTCGTTGGTATATCGGCTTTCCATACTATTATTGCTGATCCTGCGGTTGGAGGAACATATATGACAGTGGGTCACCTATCCGTTTCCCAGCAGAAAAAGATCGAAGATTACGAGCTAATGATGCGTGGTCTTGTTACTTTTTCCCAGCTCGTCAATACTCTTTCAAATCTAGGAGGAACATGGCCACGTTTCTTCGTTCTACGCGGCATCGATACTCTAACAAAAGCGACATGCTATATTCAATCTGAGAGTTCATTAGAACCTATATTATTACCAGCACATGATTGTTCATCTGAACATTCTAAACTTGCATGCGCTGATTTAGGTGGGCAATGTAAAATTGAAAGAGATGGATATTATGTTACTTCGGCTATTTGTATCGCTATTGGTGCTATCTTGTTGATAACTTTTGTTCAACCTACTGCTAGAAAATTACAAGGTGAGTAGCCCTCTCAAAAGCCCAGGGACTTCGACCGCACAGACTGACGCGGTTTTTGTTTCTCCACTGTTTTGTTTCAGCACTGCCGAATTCCGCTTGGCGAGTCAAGCTTGATCGGCAAGGCTAGATGCAGCAACCAAAGCAACGCCTGAAAGCTGTCGGATTTGGGTGGGCAATTTGTCAAGAAAGACTATCTTGGGTGTTGGTAAGCGTCGACACTTACTGATCGAAGAGTAGGAAGGGACGAAGCATGCAAAAGGATTGTAACATATACAATGATAGACTGTAGACAACAATGACAACAGTTTTGGCATGCCCGGGACGGTCCGATTGTCAAGCTCTTGCCCGACACGTCCTTCGCGTAACAGAGTTCACTTGCAAGGCGAGCAAGCCAATCCATTGACTTGACCTTCTTGAGAATGGATGAGCATCTTAAGCCAGTCCATACGCTCTCTGTAACACATCGAAATGTTTGAACCATTCTTCAGGAGATATAGCTTGAGTATAAGCATCCGTTTCATCAAGAATATAAAATGGAACACTGTCAATACCCATATGTTGTACTTTTTCTAAAGATTTATCTAATTCATATAAACCTTCTTCTGAATTTATAAATTTTAAAGCTTCATCTTGAGATAAAAAATTTGGTAAAGAGGAACATACAGAAGCTAAGAATTCTGGATCTCCTACGTCTTTCCCTTCCTCATTAAACGCCTACGTTTGTACCATGGAGGCGGTATATCAATACGGGATCAAAAAGATAGGATTACGTGCTGTTCATGAAACTTACCTTGTATAGCTTTTCTGCTATTTCAGATTGCATTTCAAACCCTCCAATATCATATGCTTTTTCGATGACTCTGTGAGCATCTTTAGTTTGTCGGACCTTTGAGTCCTGCGAGCATGAGAAGGGCGATTTAGATTAGATTGAATTGAGGAGCTGTCGGTCTACATTGTGGTGCACTAGCAGTTTGCAATAAATAGGACTAACCTTGTCCCAGTTGAAGTTGATACCCTCCTTTTCACCTTCGGAAGAAATCTTGTTTCTGACTGCACTAGCACCATCACCGCCTATGCCCCATCAATGTGTACGGAATTCAAGCATCAAAACAAGTTAGCACATCTGTTATGCATGTCTTCTCTCTCGAAAGATAGCACATATGTGAACATAAAATCGGTTCACCTACCCATGAATTTCTCACTATATAGCTTTTCTTTCGTAATAGGATCCTTATCGAGGTTCTCATTAATCAAATAAGGCATGAAACGTGGCTTTAGAGTGAATTTATATTCTTTCATCTTGTCGGATTGAAGCGCTTTCTTGAGACGTGTCCAACCGATGTAGCACTGTTGGGAAGGGATGAGATGCGTAGACAATGTGAGAATGGTAAATCTGTTCCTCGAACTCAGCTACCATGTTATACTGCGAACATACCCATGGACAAGCTACATCGGAATAGATCAAGAGCTCGAATTCCCGAGCCATTGTAAATGAGTAGAATTGCTAAACGTCTCGGGATGTCTTGCTTTCTCCAATCAAGGACCCTGGGAGAAGGAGGCAGGTCCAAGTTACTTTGTTGATTAATGCTTTATCAAGGAGCGTTGCGGTGAACCAGTGAATTTAGAGGAGAGAAAGCCAGTAACGAGGAAAGGAAAGAGAAGATTGATCTCACAGCGCGGGGCCCCGCGGAAATTCCAGTGGCAAAGACTGCCTGAGCGTGGTAAGGATGGAATAACGTGCAGGCAGGAGGTGGAGTGCCAATGCCATTCGAGGGAGCAGTGTTATCGCAAGAAAGTGTACCCACAAGTGCGTTCTGAAGTGCATCACGCCTCTGGACTGTCATGGAGGCAGGCTTCGCTACTTCGCATTGTGCAGCATAGTCTACATTCCAACCTGGAAAGGCCCTAAAAACGTCTTTCGCTTGCCTGGAGGTGTCATAGTGTATGAGAAGGTGTAGGATGGCCTAACAGCGCGAGGTGGGATGGCCGATGTGAATGACGGCACGTATTCACAAGATAGCCAGTAATGCCAACACAGATACCCTTTCTAAAATGTATAACCAGGCTCCACTTCAGACTGCCTCAACACGTGTGCTTCCGTGCGGCAGGGTAAGCACAGCGGTGATGACCAAGTGGCTGTCAGCTGGATCCAAGGATATAGACGGAGGAGGCCTACACAAGTGAGAGCATCGCTCAACACGAGCTTTGCTGGCATTGCTGCACCCATCATACATCGCTCGCCTTCTGTCATTTCACGGCTACAGACGCGCACGGCTATGAGGGCGATCGACCGCTGTACGCGCTCCTCGAAAAAGAAAGCAGAGTGAGTGCATGAACTTGCTCTTTACACAACAATACACCGACCACGAACACATCCTCGGGACTCCCAGCAGGTCGCACACACTCATTCAAGATTGCGTCGTCGTCCTATCCCCCGCTGCCGCCCTCGTCCTCGCCAGACTCGCCCTTGCTGCAGGGCGCTGGCGGCCATGGGACGCGGATGAGGCACTCGATATCGCAGCACCACACCCAGGCTCATCAGCGCAACCATTCTCGCTCGGGAAGTATACCGGGGGCATCCTCATCGCACCTGCTGGGGCCGACGAGCCATCCACTGGGGACAACGAGAAGATTGAGCGAGAACTTGCCCACGCGGATGCTGCTCAAACCGCGTGTCTTGATACTCGTCCTCTTTGCACTCCTCATAACCTTGCTCACGATACACGATGACTCTAGAGAAGCTGCTCATTCTGCTCTCAAAAAGGTCGGAGTTCCTCTGCCTGATCAATTACCGGAATGGGAGCTTGGTTTAGAAGGTGTCAAAGCAGGCCTGAACAAGTGGACAGGCTCGATAGTCGGAGGGAGTGGTTCAAACGCAGACAACAACGGCTTGTCAAGCAGTGATAGCTGGAGGGCGACAAATGACGATGAAGAGGCCCTGCTCAATACCGAATGGAAAGACATAGCAGAGCCAGCATCACCTAATTCAGGTGCAGGCTTAGGCAACCCAGATGAACCAGTAGTGAACAAGATGACCTATCATCCAACGAATGGCTATCTCCTACTTCCAGATCCAGCAAAAATAAAATCAGAATATAAAGATAGAGAACGTCACCCTATTCTTGAACTTATTGAGAATGCAGAAAAGAAATGGGACAAACTAGTCAAGAAGCAGAGTAAGACATTAAAAGAAGCTGCTATTGAATATAAGAAGAGATATCTCCGTAATCCCCCCAAAGGCTTTGATAAGTGGTGGGAATATGCTCAAAAGAATAATATAATCTTGAAGGATGAATATGATCAGATATTCAGGGATATACAGCCTTTCTGGGCGATGTGAGTCTGCTTGTGGCCTTGGTAGTGAGCTGACATACGGCGTTTGCTGATAACACCCCATGGTCTGTCCACTCGTGCAACGTTACAGCGAACCACACGATCTAGTCCACAGAAGCAAAGTAATGACCAACGACCGAGCCGAAACATTTACTTTAAATATAGATCCAAGTTTATCAGGAGAACATAAAATAACAATAACAGGAGAAGAAGCAAAATTAAAAAGAGCAACTGATTTAGCTGCTTTAATCGAAAGATTTTCAGCTGATTTACCTGGTAATGTTAATATTACTTTTACAAAACATGATCAACCTGCTTGTGCGCTTGGTTATCAACATAAAGAGAGATTGCTGGAGCTGGTTTCGGAAGGGGATTGTGAGTTTGTCTTTTTTATGATACGGCTTTCGCCTCGGGATCTTGTCACAACGTAGGGTGAAACAGCACTAATGTGCATGCATGATCACGTGTTGTAGACTTCACCTCGAGCGACTTCATCCGACCTGAAAATCCTGAACTCAGCAACTGGGCGAATGGATGCCCTGCAAACTCACCTCTCTACTTGTCTGAAGTTGGCGAACTACATGAGTCTCATCCTTCCCACCCATCGAAACTTGATGTCCAGCGATCTTTCGTTTACGATCACGCTAAATCAATGGATATCTGCCAACATCCTGAAAGTATGCATTTACATGGTTTTACATCAGCACCAGGAACAAATTTAGCAAATTTAGTACCATTATTTACATTTGCTAAAACTAATTTACATTCAGATGTTTTAGCAACACCCTTAGAACAATATTCAGATACATATATAGGATATGATCCAGTTTGGGATGAAAAATTATATAATAAATTATTATGGAGAGGTAGTACAACAGGAGCAGAATTTTCTAAAGGTGTTGAATGGCAATTATCACAAAGAGCTAGATTACATTTTATGGGACATGAAAAAGAAGGGAAAAAAAATGTTTTATGGGCTGATAAAAAAGAATCTAAAATGAAAGTTGATGATTTTAACATTAAAGATTTAAATGATCTTTATATGGATGTCGCCTTTTCGGGAGTTCCAGTACAGTGCGATGAAGAGACTTGTAAGATAATGGAGAAAATCATTGACTTTGCTCCTACCATGGTGAGTACAATTATTTCTCCCTCTCTCGTTCTGACATCGTAGGGGCTATATCAGGTCGAATGAACATGACTGACGAGAACATTTTCATTCGATTTCTGCTTTCAACAGGGCCTTGATGAATCTTACCAATACAAATACCTCATGGATGTAGACGGAAATGGGTGGTCAGGTCGATTCCATCGCTTAATGTCAACAAAGAGCGTCGTTCTCAAGTCTACAATATTCCCTGAATGGTATACCGAGCGCATCATGCCATGGGTACAGTGAGTTTGGCCTGCTTATTGTCCTTGTAATGCAAATTATCGGAATATTCGCTGACTTGGAATCTCTCCCATTTCAACACTCTTCTGTCTACAGCTACGTCCCCATCAAAGTAGATTACAGTGATCTATACGACGTCATGACTTTCTTCGTCGGTACACCAGATGGTAGAGGGTCACACGATGATGTTGCAGCTAAATTAGCTGCTCAAGGCAAAGAATGGGCACGGTTACATTGGAGGAAGGAAGACATGGCTTCGTACATGTACAGGCTTGTTCTGGGTAAGATCAATAATGCTGCTCCTCTGGGGAAAGCGAGTCGATGTTAACGTTTCTTTTCTTTCCTGGTTCTAGAATGGATTCGTCTGTTACATCGCGTAGACGATGTCGACTGGGATTACGTGGTAGACTAACAGCCTGAACTTGAGGCCCTTTACGGATGTCTCTCGTAAACCTCGCTGTAATCATAATGTTGACGAAAGCGGCGGACCACATCATTGTCAGAGGCTCTACGAGACGCGTTCTCACTGCATACTTTTTATCGTTCGTGTACTGTCGTAGTCGGGTTCAGTCCGTATTTTGTTGTAATTTTGGATAAGAATCAGTCAATAGAGAAATAGTAAACCCAGGTCAGATTCATGCGTGGTGGAGATTTATCAATGCTCCCTGGCCTAAACTGCTTGCATTCTGTGTATTCAGCTGGGAGGCTCCTGAGAACCTGTCGCCACACGCCTATCGAACACACTGCTTTATTGCAGTTTTTCGCATTAAGGCTTGTCACTACTATTAAGGTCAGCGTGCTCTATTGACAGCTTATAGGTGTACTAGTGACCATCTACTGGCGTGTTACTTGCGTTCATTCCTCTCCACCGATCACGTTCAGATAATACCAGCATGATGGCGGTCAGTATTGCTTTGCCGATGACTACTATCTTACCATAAGCGGTATCTACGATGCGCTCTGCAGTTGTCTGAAGATCAAGGTCAATAATGTGGAACTCTTTCCGCAAGAAACCTATAGCAGCAGCTTCCCTACAGTCCAAGCACGAATCGTTGGAACCCAAGACTGTGGAAACAAGCAAGGAAGAGACCGATTTCGTACATGATAAATCACACCACGCTGGACCTGGAAGATACGTGAACCCTTGGCCTTCTGCTATTACTCCAAGTTGGCTACCTAATAGCTTTAATGTCCCGCTTAGTTGGGCGGTTAAGCCGCATCCTGAGCTGAGAAGTAGGGGCTGGAGATGTAGAAAACGATGTGCATTTGTATACATATTTGACTGACATTTCACCAAACAGGAATCGGGGTAGTCAAACCTGACTTTCACAAGGAAACTTTACCAAATGAATTGAAAGCTACTTGGCTTGGTCATGCTGTGGGTCGGATTGACGATGCCGAGCTAGCTCTCTCAAGTGGCGTTTTATGGCTTATCATGCGCGATCAATATATTCAGGGGGTTCTAGTACAGCTACCTCCGTTGAAGAAGGGAACTAGACCAATAACACTATGTATTGACCCTATTTTCAGCCAAAGAGCCTCGCCGTCAAGCTATGCTGGACCAAGGAGATACTTGGGCAATCCATGTGAAGTCGATGATTTGCCTCTTATTGATTTCGTTTTCATATCGCATAACCAGTAGGTATCCACAGACTCTCCTATCTTTCAGATGCTATTCGAGTACTAAGAACATGTCGCAGCTACGATCATTTGGACTACGTGACCATAATGAAGCTTTTCGAAAAAGGCGGAGATGCAACACGTTATGTTGTACCTTTAGGTATAACAAACATCTATTCTAGCGATATAGTACTCAGGCTAATAGATGTTTCCGAACGCTTATGGTACACGTCAGGCCTCAAACAATGGTTCTTGGACTGTAAAGTGCCGAACGACCAAATCATCGAATTAGACTGGTGGGAGGAATTGAGTTTTCAACCAAGCGAAATCTATGACTCTTGTCCTGGACTATCACTCTCACAAGATGAGTCGGATGAACTGGATGAGCTAGGAAGTTTACGAATAAGCTGTGTTCCTGCTCAACATAATTCAGCTAGAACGGGATGGGATAAGTGTACTACTTTATGGGCTGGTTTCGTCATTGAACAATTCGCTTGTAAACCTTCTCAAGCACCTTCAAGGACGACTGTCTACTTTGCGGGGTGGGTGACCAAGTAGTGGATGACTTACTCATTTCATAGCAGAGGTGGACAGCAACGTTCATGACTGATGGAAACTTTGTTTTCTGCAGGGATACGGGATATAGGGCAGTAGCGAAAGGACCTGTCTGTCCCGCTTTTGAGCAAATTGGTAAACGATACGGACCTATGGACTTCTCGACGATTCCGATATGGCGAGGTGGAACATTGAATTTCGTTTCGTACATGGGCGTACGGGTGAGTCCGCTTTTCCATTCCGTGATTGTCAGAATGCAGGGCATAAACGCGGTCATTATGCTATTCTCAGATACACCCTGAAGCATTAACATTGGCTACACATGCTACACCCGAAGATGCCGTGTGCATACACTCGGACGTACTCTCCCGCTCTACGCTAGCTATTCACTATGCTACTTTCGCGGGCAGTGAGGATGAGGTGTGTTTGGCATTTAACCAGCTCTGCGATACAATTGGGCTGACATTAGGGGATTTATCAGGCCACCTATCCCATTGCTCTTCTCGAAGAAGCATGCAAGAATACGAATATCGAAGTGAGCATGAGCGAGGACGATGGTTTCGGAGTGAGCGATGTAGGCGAGACCCTCGTGATTCCCGTGCGGCCAGATGTGGTGTATCGGAAGGAGGAAGAGGAGGAGGGCAAGGATGCTTAAAGGGCGTCTCGCGTAGTACATCTATAGCATACGAGCTTGTTGTTGTAACATTACATGGCACCGACATACTATCTCGAATTCACCGAGTGACCGTCCTGTATGTCATTGCCAAGCCAAAAACATGACACGCACGATCGAAGAAGTCGCATCAGGAAAGCGGCATTCAGATGCAGTTTGCTACATCTGATGTGATATCGCGAAGCAACTCGATAAGTTGGATGTGTTACTTATCGATGTCATAACAGCTCCTGCTTCCACACGCCCGCCTCTACCAGGTGACACGCGATGCACCTCCAAGTCGACGTCGAAAAGCTTAGAGACAAGCTCAAGTCGCCGCTGAAGAAGCTTTCGCCAAAAGGACAGTCGCCGGATCCTGACGAGGAGTGGAAGAAGCCAAAGAGTCATCATGGTGCTTTTGGATTCTTCGACAACCCTGTATGTCCTCCATCGAGATATTCTCTGTCTAGCTTCTGTCACAGCAGGGTTCCTTGACTGACAGGCTGCACGTGGCAATCGAATTCGACAGTGGCCATCGGCGCGTGAACCCAAAGGAAAGCTGCCAGAGACGATGCCGGTCGAAAGAGAGAAGCCTGTGCCAGAAGACGCAAGAAGTGAGTATGACTTATATGCCAAGACAGGATCGAATACCTGCTGAATATGAGCTCCCAGGAATACACGTGACCCAACCGAGCTTCAACAAGGAAGTCAACCCGGACGAGCTGCAGACCACTTGGCTCGGACATGCTGTTAGTCGAATAGCCGTCCTTCATCATATGCAGCTTCCACTAACTATCCCATCCGCAGGGCGTCCTCGTACAATTACCGAGGTTGCGGAAAGATTCGCGCCCCATAACTCTCATTATCGATCCCATATTCGCACAAAGAGCTTTTCCAACGGGCAAAGCGGGTCCTTCTAGATCCTTGGACCCTCCTTGTCAGGTTGAAGATCTACCCCAGATAGATTTTCTGTTCATCAGCCATAACCAGTAAGCTACCTAGCTAGCAGCCTGTCTATAATAGAGGATGGAGGCACAATGTACTAAACCGAACATCCACTCTTAATCACAGCTTCGACCATATGGATGGTGATACACTACGAAAAATATTCAAATCTCAACCAAAGACGATCCGTTATATTGTTCCACTCAGAATAGGGGAATGGTTCCAAGATCAGGGTGTCGCCTCGGAACAAATAATTGAAATGGATTGGTGGGATGAGTTAGTTTTCAATAATGATTTCCTCACTCATAGATTAGGGGAAGTCAAAATTACATGCGTACCTGCGCAACATGAATCGGCACGGGCGGGAATAGACAAGAAAGCTGCTTTATGGGCTGGTTATGTCATTGAACAATTTGCGTATAAGAACGATTCGGACTGTATAGCGCCTGAAAGGACGGCAGTTTACTTTGCTGGGTGAGTCAGACTGTTCATGAAGGAATTCCTCATCGTATGCTATGATGTGAGGAAGAAAGAACATCGCGTGTCGACTCAGAAGACCTTCTTTGTCACCTGCAGTGATACCGGTTATAGAGCTGTCAAAGACGGTCCAACTTGTCCAGTCTTCAAACAAATAGGGGACAAGTTCGGAGGTGTAGATTTCGCCGCTATTCCAATATGGAGGGGTGGAACTCTGTCTTTCGTTTCTTCTTTCGGTCTTAGGGTAAGCCCTACATCCAAAGGGGTGCAGTCGAACCAGACCAGACCTGATCTTCACTATGCCTTTTAGCTAAATCCCGATGCCTTAACTTTGGCAATGCATGCCCCACCGGATGACGCTGTATGCATACATAAAGATGTCCGCTCAAGAGCAACCATGGCGATTCATTTCGCTACCTTTGTAGGCTCAGAAGACGAGGTGAGCCAATATGCCATGACCTTGTCGAAGATTTCATCGCTTCTTGACCGAATCATGATGCTGAGCGGCATCTTTATGTTTGCTTCATATAGGCCACATACCCAATCATGCTGCTTGCAGACGCATGCAAAGAAGCTGCAATACCTAATGAAATAGGCAACGGTGGTTTCGGAGTTTGTGATATTGGTGAAACATTGACGTTGCGTGTAAAGGGTGAGAGAGAAGTGAAAGAAGATGGTCGGAACGGTCTGTAGTCCACTTTTATATACGTGGCTGAAGTATGCTTTGGTGGCGGCGCTTTGAGCGGGGCAGTTGGAGGAGTAGCTAGTATTCCAAGGAGACAGTCAGCAGTATAACCAACGCGTGACGGCGTTGTTTATTGATATCGTGGAAGTGCAGCGGTTCTGTGAGCATTGCAGTATTTGTCTTCTTGAGTTTCAGAGACCTGCTTCGTCAATGTACAATAGTATACACGGTACAAGTCACCTATTAAGCCTATCAATTAATGGATGAAACACCATCCCTGCATTTTCCAACTGGAAGAAGATGGGGAAGAGGATAAAGTTTTTTTCTTTAATCCTTATTCTTTTTTTGCTTTTTCTTCGCAGGCGCTTCGGAATCACTTCCTTTTGATTTTGATTTAGTAGCAGCAGGTGCTTTCTTCTTTGCTGGTGCTTCATCTTCTTCCATTGCATCGTCATCGTCCTCCTCTTCATCATCATCACCTGATGAGGCATCAGAATCGCTTGAACTGCTGCCGGAATAATTCTATGAGAGGATGAAAGAAAAAGGGAAGAACATTAAGCTACTGAAGAACAGCGGGGTGTCAGGAGGTGTACATACCTCATCGAACTCCTCTGCAACATCGTCATCATCTGAGTCTGCTTTGAAATCTTCATCAACTTCCGAGTCTTCATCATCGTCACCACCTCTCTGTCTGGGTGCATCATCATCATCACTATCTTCATCCATCAAAGCTTCAGCAATAGCAGAATTAACAGCTTGAACATTCTCTTCCATTACGTTCTTAACTCTTAACTTCTTTTCATGTTTCAAATAATCTTCCACTGAGCTTTGTTCTTCCTTCGATAGAGCTGAGAAAGTATGTTCGCTTCTATTCGACTTCATCTGTACTATCAGATCGAATGTTCGTCCAGAAGTCGTCAAAGCGCCCGAGACACGCTCGAACCTGACCTCAGCTATTTCATTATAAGGAACGTATAAGGGATTGCGACTGATGTATAGAAGTGCTTTGTCAAGGAAGAAGAGATGGCCTTCCATGGCACCAAAGTTGGCTTTAACAGCAGAGTGACCTCCGTGACTGAAAGGATGAGAGAAAAGAGTCAGTCAATCAATAGCCGTACGTTGGTGTAGCATGCATGCAAACATAGTGCATGCTCACCTCTGGAAAGTCCCTGGTATCGTAACCTTCTTTCCAGATAATGCTCTAAAGATTGAAGAAACAACCTCATAAGCAGGAGCTTCATATCTTTTCTCTAATTTTCCTGCATATTTCTCTTTAATCTCTTCTTCATCCATTTGAATTTCAGCATCCATTTCTTCTTCTTTAGCGAATTGCATAATAAGGTATGGATATCTAGTTTGACCTTGTCTGATCGGAGGTTCAAGATTAATGATAAATTGGACGTGAATATCGTCTGTACGTGGGAGGAGGAAGAGCTTGACGATGGAAGAATACATAATTTTGTAGTCGTAGGTTTTCCCTCGTAATCTAAGGAAGTCGGGGAACATGTCCACGTCGAATCGGCCTCTGTTTAAGCGAAAAGCGAAAAGGTAATGATATAGAGTTAGCAAAGACGCGTCGTCCATACATTCGAAAGCAATACGACAAAGAAGTCCAACGAACCTCGGCGTTGTGCATAGAATATCTGGGAATGAGACAAGAGTCTCCCCTTGTACTTGACCGATTTCTGCTTTCTCCTTGATGGTTTCGAAGAATGTCTCTGCGGCAGCTTGCTCTTCGTCGTCCTCGTCTTCAGCTTCCGAGCCAGAATCTCTAGAGGGTTTCTTCTCTTCATCATCATCCTCTTCGCCTTTGACCTTCACTTTGTCAGCATCGTTTGCATCCTTCTTTGCCTGCTTGCCTCTTCTTCTCGATTCTCCTACTGTTCCTGGGATGTAGAAGCGGACTTCGACCATCTCATCGGGGGCAGCTCTCCTCATACGCCTGGCTTCTTTGTTGTCTCTGTCGGCTTCCAGCTTCTTTATTTGGTTTAGCATGTTCTCGTCTCTGAATTCGAGAGCTACTTCTGCCTTGTTGATGGATGTGTTGTGGACCGTGTTGAGCGGTACGGTGAATGCAGGCTTGCCAGCGACGAGGAAGGCGAGGTCGTCGCCCTGGATGTCAGCGTAGCCCCAGTTCCAGCCTCTGACGCTCGTGTCCTTCTCCTCGAGCGTGATGTTGTAGTAGTGGTTGACTGCATTGCGCAGTCGCTCGTGGTCTTCGCGCTCAAAGCCTTCGTATGCAACGCGGCGCTTCTCGCCCTTGAGGCCTATACGGAGCTGGAATCCACGGGCGACGCGTATCCACTGCATCCACTTGAGGTCTGCAGCGGATATCGTGCTTGCTTTCGCTTCAAAGTCGCCCTTCCACCCCATGCCCGTCTCTGCCATTCTGTTTGCGGATTCTCACTGTACTCAGCATGCAGCATGCAGTTCTCAGGGAGCATCCAGACGCACCTCAGCTTTCCAGGCTCGAGACCATTCTCCTGAAAGATGCCCGTGAACTCGGTCACTGCGCCAGACATGTTTGCAAGATGCGCTGATGGGAGTTGATGGCAAGAGAAGAAGCAGCGAGGGTTCAGAGTGGCCACGACCTGACCGCGTATATGGGCCACAGGATAGAAGCAAAGAGCAGCAGAGAAGGAGGAGATGTTTGAGGCAGAGGAAGACGTGTGAATTGCAACAAGCTGTAACTTCACCACTGCCAGAGAAGAACGGTGGACAGCGAGAAGACTGCTCTGAGAGTATCTAACAGATCTGCTCGTCCGATCAACGACAAGTTATTAGGAGAAGCGGACTCGTCGTATTCTCTCTTCCACCCACCAGCATTCACAAACACGCATGGTGTTGCATTCGACAAAGCTCTCTTCTGATGAGGAACCGGCTCATACATCCCACAATTAAGGGGGACGAGTACTCGCTGGAGGGCGTCGACCAGCAGAACAACCATGGCATACGGCACGCTTCTGGACATGATGATTTCAACAACTGAGCAACGCACATTACTCCTCTATCCCGTCAACATCAACACTGCAACCACAATGCTCCACCCTGCTGTTTGTATCCTGGCCTCATCGCCTGCAAGCCTGTCAGCCTTCAAACCGCCCGCCCAGGCTGTGAGCAGAGCAGTGAATGCCAGTTGCAAGCATCAAGCATGGCATGAGATGATTGATTAACGCATCGATGAGAGACTGTACAGGGCTATCGACCAAGCCAAACTACTATAACTAATGCTCCAAGTTCAGCCTATTCAGCCACATTTCCAGCGCTCTCAATATGACAGAGGGACAGACATCTAACGGCACAACAACGAGGATCTGCAAATCCCTACAATTAACCTTTCTGCAATCATTGTCCTCACAGCCTGACCGTGAATCTACTGGTACACTTCCAATATCAGATCCAATCTCAGGAGAAGAAGCAACTATTGCAGATCAGAAACTCTCATCTAGGATAGTTTAAGTGCAGCAGTCACAGATATACCTGTTGAAGTGAAGACAAGCCGTCTGCAAACAGTTTAGCTCCGCATTTGCCATGAAAGGGAGTCTCTGCAACCGTTTGCAGCTGAAAACAACTGAAAGTCGCCAGGTCAAACACTACTGCTCGGCGCTGTAATCGTCAAACGACATACGGAATCTAGCCCTTGGCCCCTCTGCGTTTTGCAGTATTCGCATCGTTCTAGATCGGTCTTACAAGAAGTCCTTTGTCTACGCTGTGGCCGTGCAGCTTAGTTGTCCTGGCAAGCTCGTTCAGCAAGCGTTCTTCGCAGAACATACTGTATCGCCTGTCGTGGGTGACTGGCCTATTTAAGCGCGCTCTGAAGGTGATCTCCTCCCTCTTTTTCCTACTTTCTTCAAGCGATTCGGTAGTTTATCTATTCAAAATTCATAAACCCTTAAAAGAGTCTCCACCGCCAGATACGATTCGACATGGTCAGTCGCCTAGTCCCGCGCATATGCAACTAACGGCTAACTTAAAGGGACATAGCCTGGGACCCCTATGGGACGACCGACCCTACAGGTTCGTTCGTATGCACTCCATGTATACTCAACTAATGGCTAACTTCACGGGACATAGTCGTCGACCCCTAACCAACGAACGAACCCGCAGGTTCGTTCGTGCGCATTCCGTGTTCTGCAACTAATGGCTAACTTGAAGAAACATAGTCGTCGACCTCCACCCAACAACAGACCAACCAGGTTCGTTCGTGCATGTATCTGTCACCATGTCACCCGCGACCACCTAACGAGAGCTTACTTGCGCATCAGGGCGGCCGAGCATCAGCCTCGGGCTCGGGCTCGGGCTCGGGTTCGGGTTCGGCCTCGACAGGTCAGGTTAGTCTTTGCCCATTGCGCCCACGTAACCAGTAACCAGCTAACGCCAGAATCAGGGTCAGGAGGAGGTGGTTACGGTTAGTTGCTATTCACCCCAAGTCCACGCAAGCAGCCCCCAACTGACAGCTGGCGACGCTCCGGCATCAGTACAAATACACATACGTATGGCAATGTGTAAGAGACGTTTATCCCGACGTGCATATGAAAGGGTTTCCTTGAACTAAAAGCAGCATTCTGATAGCACGTCTGCGGGCGGCCAAAGATCCCTGTTCGAACAAAATTCTGCCCGGCCCGTAACAGTGATGGCAGTACGTGCGGTCATGAGAAATGCCCCTCGTGTGGCTTTAGAAGAGCTGCGATACGGCCTTGAGAACACGAGGTAGTGCAGTCTGGGCAGCTCTTATGGATGCCCCGAATGGCAACATTCCCAGCATGGGTGATTTCTTGCGACCGATTTTTGATTACCCTCTAGACAACATTCTGCTTTCTTGTTGCGTGTACCGTATATAGTTCCTTTTCTCTTATCCTGCTGCTTTTCCAATCTATGACATGCTGCTTGTTCTGGGGAGTTTTCATTCCCGCTATTTCATTCACACAATGTTGCACGAGCTGGCTTCCTCCTTCTGATGAACCGGTTCCCGGCAGCATGGCGACAAGCTCGGCAGGAGGGTTGGACAGCTCTGACAGGACTTTGTCTCCAGGGGGTGATGAGGAGAAAGCCCCTCTTTCGATGTCTTCGTTCTCGCTTGCAGGTTGGGAGGGCTGGTCGGAGGCAGAAAGCAGGCTCCTATCCTGCCTGTTGCTATATATCGTGCTCTCGTCGCTTGCATGTCTTGAACTGTCGCTGTTCATGCTGCTTGACCAGGCTGTGCGAAAGGTGGTCAGGCAGACGCTCAAACGTAGCAGGCTTATCTTGTCTAGCATGGCAGGACTCGACGGCTCAGGATGGCAGCAGCCGCACTTAGAGGATGATAATGCATGCTAGCATGAAACCATTCGACAACACATCTTGCAACAGGGTGGGTGTCGTCTGGTCAGAGACATTGCCGACGCTCGGCTTGGGCAATCCCGACCTTAAAACACTTTCATCATGCTTCAAGTTCTTGTCAGAGGCTTGCAGGCACAGCGGCCAGGTCTGGTGACGGAAGGCCCCGTGTTGCATCGGACTGCACCATTCAATCTTTAGGCGACCTAGTGTTACGAAGGCGGGAAAAACTTCAGTGCGGGAGAGAAGCAGCTACTGTATCTAGCCAGAGGTTTGCTAAAAATGAGGAGCAGTAATTTACATATACTGGACGAAAGTACAGCAAATTTGGGCCACACCACTGATCTGACCATACAGTCTACCATTCGGGAAGAAATAGGTATGCGCCATGTACCAGTTTTGTGTATTGTACGTGGGTCTATCTCCTTGGATGCTCCGCCAGATTCCGGATTCCTGCCCGCTGAGCTGGTCTGTGCTTGACGAATCGCTTACAGACAATCGCGACTTTGACCGCATTTTGCTTTTCTTGGGAGGGAGAGTATCGGAGTATAACACGCCAGCTAATCTGTTGTCAGATGGCGAGAATGGCAGCGAATCGCGCAACTCTGCCAGGAGACGGGAGATCTTGCCCGCCTAAAGGCGTCGGCGAATTTTGCTGGTGATGGTCGACGACCTTCAGCCCTGTCGATGGCTACTGGACGTTCCACCATCACAAGGAAGCACCAGCATTAAAGCTGTAGCAGCCGGCATCTGCCGTGGAAGTCGGCTTCAACAGCGAGCATCTACGATGGTGGTTCTGTATGGACATGCGAGGGACTTCCATGCTCTGTAATTGTCACTGTAGAACTTCCCTTGTTACGTTGCTTCTTGGCCTTGCCGTACTTGGGTTGATGCTCATACGCATTCGGCTTGATGCGGTGCGATTTATGCTTGTGCTTGTGTGACTTGCGAGCGCACTCCGTGGTATGCCGATGGTCTGCGTGGCCTGTTGTATCATCTTCCTCGCTTTTGAGTGCTTCTTCATTGTAATTACTTGGGTCAGCTCGCTCTTTCCCCTTTGCAGAAGCTTGCTTGCTTGATTCGTTATGAGCCGGCTCCACTTGATTGCATTCGTCGGACTCGTCACATTGACTGCCTTCTGTGTCGGAGTCGGTGTCGCTGCTGCCATCGCTGCTTGAAGAAGAGCTGCTATCTGCAAATGGATCCTCAAAGTTCTTCGGTTTTGATTTGTGGAATATGCAGCATACTGTCAGAGCATTCGGAGTTAGTTAAACTCCAGGTTCCCTCTCGTTGCTCTGAGAGTACCTACTCTTGCTCTTTTTGCGGTTCAAGAACTCATTGTCAACGGTACCCTCCTGCCAGGATACTCGATTCCCATGAGTGGGACCACCTCGAAGGCGAAGTACCCCGTCAAGCTCCGGTATGTGGGCCTGGTTGCTAGCTCCGTTATCGTCCTGCTCGACTGTGATGGTCCGGCTGCCCTGACTGCCGTGCGTCCGATGGATTGCATATCGACATTGGATTCATCAGCTTGTTGTCCTGCGCACACACGCTGCAAACGGTAGACTGACTCCCTGTCCGGCTCTCCTCGTGTGGCCGTCCTCAGCTGCACGTATCTCGGCGGCGGTGGTCTGCCTGCCATGTCGTCACGACGTCTTGTGCTTGGAAGAGATGCAAGTTGCAAGCTCTCGTCGTCTGTAGGGTTGTAACGGTGGCGAAAAACGTTGGCGACATCGAATTGTGAATGCAGTCAATAAATGCGTTGCTAAACGACTACAACATGCTAATATTGCTACCCAATATTGAGATAGGACTATGATGTACAGGATGACAACTCATCGACAGCCGCTGCAGACACTGACATGAGAGGTGCAAACGAGTTCACAATGCCATTTACTCGTTTGCTTAGTTTACATAGCGAACTACTGCTTATGCTATCTCGAGGAAGACTCCATCTCAGGCTTGGACTGGCGCACTGACAGTTTTCTCGCCGCCAGCGTGCGCTTTCGCCACGATGTCGTGCAGTGCTTGCTGTTCTGGCTGACCAAGCCAAGCGGTCGCCTGTTGGAGCAGTGCACCGTGTGAATGTTGCAGGCCTGGAAGTTAGGAGCAAATATGTAAATCAACCAGTTCAGACGTTTGGCACATCTTCCATGTATGTGACTAACCTTGCATAACTTGACCGAAGAGAACGTATGAATCAATCTTGTCTAGAGGAGTGTCGAAAAGCTGTTCTGCTCCGAACAGCCCTTCTTCATCTTCGTATTCATCGTCATCTTCATCTTCAGCATCGTCGTCGTAATGTCCACCGTTGGCGACTCGAGCTGACCCTGCTGCTGCAAAAGCCAAATCAAGCTCCTTCTGTGCAAAGTTACGGCAAGGCCAGTCTCAGTCTCGCATAGCTAATATCGAAAGAACCATACTGCAACAAACCTGTTTGCTTGCCAGTAGTTCCTGGTAATCATTGTCTTCGTCATATACATCTTCTTCATCGCCTACATCAACACCATCACCGAAATCGTCATCCTCTTCGTCGTCATCGTCTTCATCATCTTCTTTATCGAAGTCTTCTTCCAATTGCTTGCGTCGCGATAAGGCCTTAGGCAATCCTTCAAACAAGCTCAGCGCAGCTCGCACCAATTGTTCCGACAGTCCCGGTATTAATGACACTTCTCCTGGGACAGTTGAGAATATACTAGTAATGGCGAGGATACAGATCTTGCGGTCGTGCACACGTGTGAAGTGGTTGAGCTTGTTCAGCCATTGCGAAAAGAAGGGCTGGAGCGTGTTGGACTTTTGTAGTATGGAAAGTGTGAGGGGCGGGCTGTAGTAGAGAGCAGTAACGACAAGCTCAATACAGTTTACGTGTAGTTCCGAGGTGATGAGTGGTTCCGTCTTAGTATCTTCGCGCAGAACGAAGTGTACTGCAACGTCAACATATCGTTGCAGATACTAGCACAAAAAGAATGTTAACGTTTTGTCGCGGCAAAAAGAAGCTGTTCGACCGACCTCGTCCATGTGACCCTTCAAGCAGAGTAGAGTTTGGCCAGCGAGTTTGCAAGCTGAAACCCTATCTTGAGCACCGAGCGAGGCGCTACGCATGCTCTCCTCGAAGATCTCTACGAACATCGCTTTGTACCTTTGGTTGTTTTCTAGGAACTGCCCACCGAAGCTGACGTAGTTATCGAAGACGTTGTTGAGTTCTGGTAAAGCGTGTGGTCAGGTGTCACATTCGTCCAGACTCTACCAAATTTTCCATACTCACCTTCGACAAAGTCAACGCCTGACCCTTTGAACAGTTGGAACAGCTGTTCGAAGAACTGCCACATTTGTGGAGATATCGAGCGTTGGTAATATGTAAGTGAGTGTGCTAACTCAAGGAGATCGTCATATAGTTCTACAAGAGCGGGAATGAAAGTCAGTGCCTTGACCTGGCCCGCTTTCCAAATAATCTCACCTATAAACTCGTGCTGTATCGTGAGTGACAAGGCTGGCATAAGGATGGTTTCCAATTGAGCAACAATAGGTGGAGCGGTAGAGATGGACCGCAGTAACGTTTCCAGCGTTTGTAGGATGTTCATGGCAACTAGCGTCTTCTCGTCGCTATCGTCCAAAGCATCAGAGAAATTTCCCGTTGCTAATAGATCAGTCGGATCATTCTTGGCACGTGCCTCCACGACCTCGTGCAGCAGGCGGAGGTAGGAGTCGCGCTGTTGAAGGTGAAAATCGTGAGCACGGCGATTCGGGTTTGAGAATGGTCTCGCAAGGACGCACCATTGTAGTAGAGATCTCGGTGGCGAATGGAAGCAGCTCGTCCGGAAAGTTAGTTACGAGGGCTTTAGTCGGCTTGCTGAGGGCGTCTATATCAGTTTCTTCCGACATTTTCAGTAATTCTTGCATAAGGCGCCCGACATTCGGCCCAAGGCCTGTCCGAACTGTAGTAGCCATGTCAGCTGTGCGTTCGAGGTAGCACGCCAAGACCGCGCAGGAGCCTACCTTCATCGTAGCGGATCAGTTCAGGCAATGCTAAAGCGGCTTGTACACGGACTGGTAAAGCCTCATCCGTAACGCAAGTCATGACCATATTGAACATCTCCGTAAGACGCTTCGAATCTGGCCAGACCATGTCGACCTCTTCGAACTTCTCAACCATTTCTAGCGCTCGTACGCGAAGATGCCCTTCTTTGCTCGAGAATTCGGGGAAGATATAGTTTATGAAGAAATCTTGCATTTGGTCGCCGACTCCCTTCTATAGAACGTGGATGAGAATCGATCAGAAACTTTGTACAGGCGGCCAGCTATGGCTAAGTGGCTCACAGTCTTGACGATAGTATCTGACAAGCATCCAAGCAGACGTAAAGCACCGTCTTTTTCCCGAGCAGTCCTCTCCCCGGGATAGCTGAACGCCGATAGACATGTCAGCTTCAAGAGCCTTGCACCAAAGAGCAAAGAGAGCTTACTGGGAGACGATCTCGTTGACAAGATTTAACATTGGCATGAATGTAGCCGACTTTCTAGATTTGACTAAAACTTGAACAAAGCTGATTGCTGCTGTCAGAGGCGATGAGAACCAATCTTCAATGAAGTCTGCAAGAAATACGGTTTCAGCACATGGTGAAGCTTAGCAAACGGAAAACTTGTCCAAAGTATACCTCCGAAATGTGCTCTACAGTATTCGATCGGATCGTCGTCGAATTGTTCGAGTTCCTCATCGGTTAGACATAAACAAGGGAAGACGAAACGGGAGATGAGGAGGTCGAGGTGTGGTTTCAATTTCTGCCACATTACTTTGGGCTTGACACTAATGGAGATCGCCGGAAAGCACATCAGGGCTTGCGAGCGCAGTCGTGATATGCGTACTTACCAGTCTTCAAAAAATTCCAGGACGAAACGCACGCAACGCCTGCTCATCCACACATGACCATTTGCGTATTGTTCGACGCAGCTACCGAAACAAAGACAAAATCACGAGATTAGCAATGCCTGTTTGGACCTAGCAAGCAAAGCTTACCGCAGGTATGCCTTGAGAATCTCTGGCGCAAAGTGCGCTTGGAAGTTCTCGGCGAATTGCTTAAAGCTAAGTCTATTGCTTGGCAGCTGCGTTGGTGATCCATATGTGTTGTATAAGCGATTGAGCTATACGAAGGAAAGAAGCTATCATCAGTTCCTCCTTCCATACTCCGTCAGCTTTGAGATTCCATACGACATGATGTGCCCATTTCTTTGCTTTCCACCACGACCACCGCTCTCTGTCATCTTTGTCTTCGGGTTGCGCTTCATTCGGCACCACTCTGCAGATAATTTGAAGTAGGAAGGTACCCCATTGCACAATGGATTCCTGACTAGCTTGATGCGGTGAGAGGTCGGCGACTATAGAGATTTTGTATGCTTTCGCAATGAGATGCAGAAGATGACCTGTCGACTCGGGCGCTGATGGTGCTGGTGAAGCCGCTAGGAGTTGTTGCCCCAGCCTTACTAGTATCGGCATCGCCTGCTCGCATATTCTGTTGGGTATGTCGCGCTCGTGCCGCCGATATCTGTACGGAGCGCATTTCGCAGCAAAGTACCAAGATCAACGAGTCACTAAATAGGCAGTCAATGTCTTGGAAAGCCCCACTCTCTACCTACCTGTAAATCTTCAATATCTCGATCAAACCCAGCAGACCGCCTTCAATTTGATTCTCTTGACCGGACTGGAGACATTGTAATGTTTGATGGATGAGCTCTTCCCATCTTTCAGGAAAATCTTCAGCAATAATGGTCCCTAAGCAAGTCTTTAGCTGTACTTTGACGTTCTGTTGCGGAGTTTCGACGAGGACATGCAAGATATTCTGCTTGATTGTGGCCTTATCCGCCTCTGTGAGGGCCACGATGTTGCTGGGTGATGTTGGGGCAGTAGAAGAGGATCCATTGCTCGTAGTAGTCGCGTTGCTTCCGCTGAATGGAGTGCTCCATGACCTTGCTATTCGATTCTTCAAGTACACTGCAGCAGCTTGTCGGACCGGAGGCGTCGACTCTGGCAGGCTGATGATGTGCAGGACAGTCGATGGCATTCCCTCTATCCGCTCGAGCTGCGTTCGTGTTCATTGTACCGCATCCAGCAATATCCGCATTGCCCACATAGGACATTATGAAGAAGCAGGCAGGTCTTTTCAGCATGTGACTTTTCCAGCAAACAGATGCGATTCACGACAGCAACACACCTTGCGCAACTCGAGCTCACTCGCTATGCGGATGTTCGCATTGGGCGAGAAGCTCGCATCAAAGCACGCGACGAGCGTGGATGCGTTCATCGTTCCCCCTCCTTCTTGACCTTCAGGCTTTTTGCTTGGTGAGAAATAAAGCCAGTCGCAGAGGATACTGACGGTATTAGGCAACTGTTCGCCTTTCTACTCAGACTCTCATGAATACAGACGAACACCAGTGTTCAGCTACAGTGTTATCGTGCGTGTATCGTTCTTACAAGAATGTCGTATAGCCAGGTTCATTAGACTACTTATGCTACAGTTTGCCACTTGGAAGCCCATGAAATATAGATAGGTTGCTGTCCTGTCACCTATCTCGGAACTCTACTACATACTGAATATTCATTATATGAGCCACAACAGGCCCGCACAAACCCTCTACTAGTCAGTACGTATGCTTCGCTCACTCCTCATCTACCCCTTTAGAAAGCCAGACCTCTTAGCTCCTCACTTAGAACAATGTCTGGAACCCTAGCTTCAGCCTCGGCTTCATCATTGACGATCTTGATAAGTGGGTCTTTCTCTTTCTCGGCTTTTGATAGTGGTGAGGTTGTGCTACTTGCTAACGAAGGTGTCGTGGTGCCAATATTGCGTTTCCTCAAGGTAGACTCGCCATACGATGCAGCAGAAGTACTCGAAGATGCGCGTTCAGCTTTCCTTCTATCCGTGGCCTCTACCAGACTTCTAAAGCCGAGATAAAGTACTTCCGCCTGATTAATAAGCGGATAAGGTTCCATAGTACCAGCCAGCTCGTTGATGTACTTGAGCACTTCATCAAATTCCTGAAGATACCGAATAATAACACCTCTATGACTCTCCAATATGGACAATGCTAAGAATAAATGGAAGGACTTTGTGCAAGGAGAAGACCAAATAGCCTCCCAAATTGATAGACAGTCCTCGATCTTGAATTCCCTCTTGAATGCGATCAGAATCCAGCGGAAACAGAAGAACAAGTTCAAAGAATCTGTCTTCTCTAGGTGCGCATATAGTTGAGGGTCCATCAAAGCTATCAATTCCTGTAGTACTGAAAGTTGGGCTTTCATCCCGCTTTGATCGCGATAGAAGTTGGGTTTCTGTACAAAGCGCAAATGTCCAAGAGTCAGTCTTGACAAGACCAACACTATACTCATAAGCAGAGCAATCTTACCATTCTTTGCTCCATAAGATTGACAAAGCACCAGAACACCAGAGGTTCATTTCCTTCCAGAACGATATAAAGTGGACTAGCCAGATCACTCATACCTTGAACATATCCCAATTCCGTTTCTTTAACATTATAAGTCAATAGGATTTCCATTAATTTATGCGTATGATAATTCCCTGGAGGATGACCCCCTGAATCGGCACCTCCCCTTGTGGATGTATCAATCATAGAAGCAGCCATTTGAGCATTATGTAATTCAGCCAAATTACGGTCTCCTGATATAGGTGCAGATGCATCAGATGAAAACATAGGCTGATTCCTATCTGTTCTCAGACAATCTATTCGTATTCGATGATGTTCTTCAATAAATTGCTCGGTCGAAGTGACTTCTTTCCGTCCAAACCATTGTGCTTTTAGTTCTTCATATTCCTGCTTCTTGGCATCGTATAGATGTTGACGTTCTTGTAGTGTCGAATCCCACGGATATACGTCAAGCAAGAAAGGCCATGCCTTCCGTCTTGCACCTTCTACTAGACCTCGTTGGAATATCCTCTTCTTGGCTTCTTGACCAGAGAGCATGAGTTTACCAGTGTTGCTATCGAACCATGCATCCCACTCAGACTCGATAATAGGTTGGTAGCCTTGTACTCTAGTACTCCTCGGTCGTTGTATACGATAGGTAGAATAGAGCATCTCAAACGGGCCACCGACTTCATCTGCTCCTGCATTGCGCTGCCCATCATCATCATCGATATTTGCCAAGCCGTTACTCGTGAACCTAATCTCGCTCTTTCGGTTTCGCTCTCCTTCTTCCGCAACTGTGCGCGCCCACCTGGCAAGATATACACGAGCAGCATCGTAGCCCGCTACTCCCGCTCTTTCGGCCCATTTGGAATATTCTGGAGCATTGGCATTGGCAAGACTCTGTACTGGAGGAGGAAGGTGTTTTAGAATTGGCTTAGAAAGCGGGTGAGAGAGTATCGGATGTGCTATATTGTGCGCTGATGCTTTCGCACGATTCGTTAATCGGGAGAATGAGGAGAGGACGTTGAAGGTGAGATTGTCCAAGGTAGGAAGAGCTTCACTATTCGAAGTACCAGCTTGTGGTGATAGTGACTGGTGGAGGATAGATGTACGAGAGGAGGAACTGTTGTTCGTATTTGCGAGATTGCGATGCTTGAGTACTGCAGTGGCTCCCGACGTGCTCAACAGTTCATCCTCGTACAGGGGCACGGAATGAGCTTCGAGGTCTGCCTGAGAAGGATTGACCAGGTAGAGATTTGGAGTCGCAGTGCTTTTGACGACGTTGGCGTATTTCTTGAGTGCGAGTATCAGATCCTCGCCACCCCAGGAGGATGGCAGACGTGAGGATGGCAGACGGGAGGATTGTCCATTTCCGTTCGTGACTCCCTCTTTCATAGCTTGACTCCGTCTGTCCATCATGAGCATCGTGCTTGGGCTTTCATCGTCGTGGAAGTACAATGGAAGAGTCGGGATGTTCCTCGTCTGGCCATTCTCATCGCTACATGTTTGGAGGAAGGACTCGCATAGATGGAGCTGGATACTACCATACCAGTTCGCTAGAGTGGGAGGCGTCACACTTATGCTGTAGATGGCCGTCAATGGAATGGACCATGCATGCGTGCTGAAGGATGTGGAGAGGTTCTCGAAGCTGAGCGAGTCGGACAGGCTGACTGTGAGGTCGAGAGGGAAAGGCAAAGAAGCAGGTCAGATGTTATTGGATATCAAAACAAACAATCAGTGACTTTGGAAGCAGCCCCACCCTCGTCCTTCACCTCCAGCTCCCCATCAGCCCCCACCTCGACCCGGACAAACTTGTCCTTGTCCTCGCTCCTAACCATTGCATCAGGAATCCACGAAAGCAGAAAGTCCCTCTTTCCGCGCTTCGAGATCGCAATCCAGCCTCCAACGTTGTCTCTCGAGTACGAGGATGGATGGATGTAGCATGCCGACTTGCAGTACTTGAGTGTGCATGCAGAGCCTCCGCCGGGTGAGGGCGATGACGAGCTGGACGCTGAAGCCATGGCAGCTCCAGGACGAGCTCTCAGATGGACATGCACGGTGTCAGGATCGCTCTCGCTGGACTGAGTAGTGACGAGGTCGTCGTAGTCTGCGTCGATGCTGTTGCTCTTGCTGCTGCTGTGCGCCTCCACCACGTCACGCGTGGCTGATAACGACCATGCACCCGAGTTGCAGTTGCGAATGGTCGGTCCGCCGCCCATCGCGGGAGGCTTCGACGTATCTCCTAGACCGTTCTGACTTGCAGGATACTTCGGGGCATGCAATGTATATTTCCCCTCCAGTTGTCCGTAAGGCAAGTCGATCAACACTTTCACTGGCCTGAAGGACTGCACACGTCCCGTTGTAATAGCAGCAGTGACTGGTCGATAGCGCAGAATAGCCAGGTCAAGCTGGTGCTATAGCTCACATACAGGAGCACTGCTTATATCTGCAGCGTACCTGCTGTTTTGACCAGGTGGACACAACGGTGTAAGCTATACACCAGCGGCGAGAATTGACTGGACTGAGGAGTAGCAAGAGTCAAGGAATAGCAGCAACCTCAAAGCCCTAGCTGAGAAGATACATGTCTCTGCAATCCATGGAGTAGGAGATCTAAGGAACTGATGGCCTTCAACGCCGCTGCCCATCCTGGCTATCGAACAGGAACAGCTATGCGCAGAAACGGCGTCGAACAGCAAAAGCAAGACGGGGCAGGCTTAGCAGCAAGCAGGGTGCGCACTACTCGGTCTATGGTGAGACACACCTCGCTACCAAGTACTGTGCCAACCAGGGCGTCGAGTAGCGAGTTTGACGGGCACGGGCAACTCCTGTTGCAACGCTCAGCAGACGACAGACGCACCAAGCGACAGCAAGCCGGCGCTGGCGTGGGGAATGTCAGCGATGGATGTGAGTGTTACATCTTGCATCTGCTGGCTACAGGCTGGCCTGTTCTGACCGTGTTCTACCGTTCTCATACAATCCATCAAATATTGCACGTGCACACACCTCGTATCGCTTGATCCGGCGCAAAAACGACACTCAAAACAACAAAATAGACCCAGCATGCAACAATGTCAGCAATGATGTGCTGTCATGCTTCCCGAACGATGAGACTGTTCTGCGACAGGGTGAATACTCCAAGTTTATCTGGTGAGTCGGGAATACTTTCCACAGGGTGTTTAACAGTGGCGAGAAAACTGCACGTGATTCAGTCTTACGTACATCATTCCTTGTTATATTGATGCGTTGGCTTGACTGTGCTCCTACTCTATATTGACAGGAACACAAATTACCCCATATACATTGGAGCGGGTGAGTTTCGCGCATTGTACGTGGCTGGATGCCCACCGAAGGCTGAATGTCGCTACCCTATTCCCAGGCTATGTCGACATCCATCTCTTCAATGCTGGTTCGGAGGAGGAGTTATTCGCCTGGCGAAATGTCAGTACCTTTCGGGGATCCGTAGGCTATAGGTCAGTGAGAAACTCGGTCTCGGGAGTAATATCCTAAGTTGACTGTCATTGAGCGTTTCGGCACTCAGAGTGGACGATGCTTGGCTACCTACGCAGACGACGTGGACAGAAGGCCAGACCTCCACCCACTCTTACTACTTCGTAATAGCTACGCAGGGCGCAGATGTCAATGCTGGAGCTCGCCATCAAGAGACATTTGAAGTCTTGCAGACCTCACCACCCGCGACTCTAGCTTCTCAATTGGCCGCGGCGACCTCTCCTTCGTCCGCTTCACCTTCCCTTGCTTCAGAAGGTATAGCTACGGCTACAGCCACTCCAGCACCCACTGCTTTTCCAGGAGGCATTATACCACCTGCTATAGCTAGCTCTATCGTTCTTAGTGACGGCGGACTCGGCACCCTACCGCTCACCCTCACAGGGGACTTGAGCACAATCACCAATCTCGCTGGCTTGACTGCAGTTGCAGCATCTGTGTCAAGTGCGCAGTCCTCCCTATCATCCGTCATATCAAGTTTATCAGCAGCTGGAAGCCCTATCCCTTCGTCAATCTTATCGTCTCTGTCTGCTCTATCCACGTCAAATGCAGGCATAGCATCGACAGAGTCCAGTATTGTATCCTCGATCGCCCGAACCAGGGGTCCATCTATCTTACAAGACAATAACAGCAATAATGGCGATCCTGTACCAAAATGGGCCATCGCACTCGTCGCAGTGTTTGGTTTCCTCGCTCTCTTGGCAGCCTTGGTTGCAGTATGGTTTATACTGTGCAGAATGAGGAGAAAGAGAAGAGAATCGCAATACATAGAAGCGAAGACTGCACCTGGACTTGGTGATGAATCTGTAGCTACATCTGCAACCCCCACAAGGGAACCTTCAGCACTTGGTCTAACACAAGAAAAGGGTCCGAGGCCTTTATCGGACTCTTTCTCAGATGGTACTGGAAATACAGGTCGAATGAGTAGCGCAAGCGGTCCAATATTGACTGGAACAGTGGGAGCGTCGAATCTTTCTGGCCGAGGCGGAAGTGCAGTTTCTGGTCAGGTTGGCTCCGGTGTTGCTGGAATGACCGCCTTGGCGGCTTTGGCGAAGAGATCTGATTCACCGGCTATGAAAAGCCTGGAAAGATCAAATACGGACCCCCCGCACCCCTTTTATGACAACCCGCCTGCTTCTGCCAGAGTACTTGGGGCTACTACTGGCGGATCCAGACCAGGCATTGTCAATAAAGCTTCTAGTCGATCCTTGGGTACGAATGCTAGTACTGGAGCTGGTACTATAGCTCCTTATGATGCTGCGATAATGGCAGATGCATACAGAAATGTCCTCAGGAAACCAGAATTCCCTCATAGAAATGATGACTCTTCAGATTCGGGTAATAAATCTACGCGGGTAGAGGAAGATGAAGGCGATACACCACCTATATTGGCTGGTACCATGAATGTAGAAAGGGTACATACGCCAAAGGCCTCTGGAACTACCACACCGATGGCTTTTGCTGATAGCGCGTCTGAAGGAGAGGATGATAGCATCGGTGGACAACCTTCGTCGGTCTCGAAGCCGCCTGCCACGCTTGGACTGAGAAAGCAGTATGGAGGCAGAGAATCGGATGAGGAGGATGGTACGGAAGCGAACGAGCTAATCAGACATGAGCTTGCCAGTGAGGGCACGAGTGTCAAGAGGTGAGCTAGAATAACGAATTAGCTCAGGGAGACTTTGCCGAGCATTCACTGAATCTTGTTTACTCGTTTGAACACAGCAATGTCGAAAGGAAACGGCCAGAGATCCGGCATGATTAGTTGAATGTGCGGATCGCCATTTTCCACTGTTTACGCCGCAATGACAGCGAAACAGCCGAGGAGTTGTTTTACGGACATTTCAGGAATATTTCTACGATCTCTTCCATAGTAATTCGTATATTTCGATTGAATCAAGCCAGACAAGGAGGTATGGTCACTCCTGCGAACGATGATTTCAAGATATCGTGCGATGTTGTTTTCTTATATAAAGAGAGACTGCTCTACTTTTCACGAATACTTCTGCTACTGCTTAACATACATAGTTTTTAAGGGAAATAATAGTATCACTGGTCTACATACTTTCTTTCGAGGTAGACCCTATATTGCACGTGCCCAGGAGATTGCTCTGGCAGTGGTACACACCTGTTGACACGGCGTGCATGGCAGACTAGTCGGATGCTTGCTTTCACTGAGCACAGAGCCTTCATGTCATTCTCGCCTTTAGCTACAATTCTGCCTCGAGCTCTTGGTGGCTGCCTGCTATCATACATGATCTCGGTGTACCTGCTTTTTGTGTGCCTTCCATCACCGCAAAGATGGGCGACTCACATACGACGCAGCCGCTGTCGACCTCGCATGCGGATCTGATCACCTACCTCGCATTCTCCTCGTCTTCGCCCTCGCTGTTGGCGAGCACGTCGCTGGATGGCTGGATACGAGTGCATGCCCGGACAGCGGTCGCTTCGGCAGGCGCATCCGCGTCCAGGAGCAGCAGCAACGGCAAGAGCAGAGCAAATGGAGACGCCCACATGGCAGACGGAAATGGTGAAAATGGCGATGGGGACGACGGAGAGCAGGAACCGCTGCACGAGTGGACAGAGATTGGGTCGTGCAAGGCGAACGAAGGACCTGTATGGAGGGCCATCTGGGGGCCGAGGGAGTACGGCACAAGCGTGCTGGTCAGCATTGCTGGAAGTGTGGTGAATGTCTGGGGTGAGTTGTGTTTGCTTCGGCTTAGTGGCCTGCAGACTCTTGAGGCATCAGCCTGCTGTCGAGTGCAATGGGCTTCTTCAAGCGTATCGACAACTGACCCACTTTGGAAACATAGAAACACGCGTACAAACTGGGAACGATGGGAAGCTAGATTTAATGCCAAGAGCAACTCTTGTGGAAGCCAGAGGCAGTCTGCGCGATATTGCCTTCGCACCTTCAGAATTCGGAATGAAGCTGGTGAGGGTGTTCAAATGTGAAATGGTACAAGCGAGCAATGAGGCTGACCTCACTGTGGTCCACGTCGATAGGCTGCGATAGCTGCAGACTCTCATCTACGCATATACGAGTGTCTCGACCCTTCTTCCTCTGGATTGGCAAGCTGGTCACTACTAGAGGATATCGACCTATTACCCTTGCCTGCCGGCTACTATTCTCCCTCGTCGCAAGGATCCCACATACATGCATCACATCACGGACAAGCGCAACTAATCAAAGGTTTTGACGATGCTCAAGGGTCAGGGTCGCGCTCCGCACTCGGCCCGTCAGGAGGAAGCTCTGTCTCGCTGGGTGCACAATCTACTTCATCAACCGCAAGTGCCGGCAAAAATATAGGAAGAATAGAAAGCTCGGGGGCTTGGGCAGTCTCGTACTGTCAAGAAGCGTGGTGGGGTGAATGTGTAGCTGTTTCTGCTGGATCTCAAGGCTTGATAAGGGTGAGAAGATCCCAGGCTGTTTCGAAGTTTGGCAATGCTGAAAGTACTTGATTGTGGTAGATAATGCATTTTTCGCCGCCATCGTATTGGTCACAAGTCACTGTTCTTCAACCGCCCCAATCCGGTTCTATATCACCTATCTCGACGATAGCATGGGCACCATCAAGCGGGCGATCGTATCACCTGATAGCTTCGGGCTCCCGAGATGGTGTAGTGCGCATATGGAAAGTGATCCCGTCAAACGATGCAGGAGGTCAATGGGAAGCTACACTTGCTGCTCAAATCGAGGATCACGTCGATGGCAGTAGTGGTGGTGTGGGCAAGGTTGAATGGAACGTCACAGGGACCGTCCTCAGTACGGCTGGATGCGATGGAGTCGTAAGGCTTTGGAAGGCAAGTTATAGCGGAGAGTGGCGGGTCTTGTCTGCTATCTCTTGCGAAGGCGAAGGCAATTAAGAATGCCTTTCTAAAATGCACTGAAGTGGCAAAACATGGACAGTGTACCTGCACCGCGAACCCCGACTGCATTGCTTGCTATTGTTAATCCGACTACAGGCAACACCTCGACAGAAAATAATGCAAAACATCTTAAATAATGGTTTTACTTAAGTCCGCACAGGCTCTGGCCTGACTCCGGCGAGTAATGCTGCGATTTGCATCGCCATGAATTTGCCATAAAATCGCATCGACTGAAGCTCACCACCATTTTGCCAAATAAAATCGTGTCCGGTCGGCCTGGAAACTCCTCGAATTTCTCCTTCCTTGTCTAAACCCCACACAGGTTCAAGCTTATATTTGTCCCCGATAATGCCGGATAGGATATCGCGTGTATCCTTCTTGAAGCCGGTACAATACACAATGACATCAGCGTCGAGGTGCGTACCGTCCGCGAAGTTGATACCCGTTGCATCAAGACTGGTGACAGTCGAGTCAGACTTGACCTTGATCTCCCCCCGACAGATTGCCCAGCCCGATCCAATATCAGGGTAGTCTGCATTAGACCAATGGAAGATCAGACAAAATGCCACAGGCGTCAAACCAAATTATCTGCAACTTACGCTTGCCCCCATGAATGAAAATTTGATTGTGTACCGCTCCTTCATGAATTCCAAGGAAACCTGCTTTCTTTAGTCCCTCATAGTATGCCTTGTCGTAGGCATCGGTCTGATGCTTCATGACCAATGCTGATAGCTTCTCCTGCAATGCAACAGGATCTTCCGTAGTTATTTGGTCACCGACGTCTGCCGGACTGTTCTCATTCCAGAATAATTTTTGTAGACCTGCCAAGAATATCACAAACTCAGCATTGGTGGCCTCGGATTGGTCGAGGTCGGCCCTGTCTCACCTGCTATATGCCCTGGAGCGTAGATACGTGTAGCTCCTCTTTGTACTATTGTAACATCAATGCCTAGCTGCGAGCAATCCAATCCTACATCGAGTCCTGTAGTAGAGGATCCGATAACAACGACCTTCTTGCCTTTCCAAGCCGAAGGGTTCGTATACTGAACGCTGTGAAGCTGTTCTCCCTTGAACTCTGCATCTCCAGGGTATGTCGGACGAACAGGGAAGCGGCCACCGATGCCGACCGAGAAAAGCAATACTTTGGCCTTTGTGGTGCCGCGCGTTGATGTTACGGTCCATTCTTTCTTTTCTTCGTCAAAGACTGCTTTCTCTACTGTAGAATCTTGGTATATAGGAAGTTTGAGATCTTCTGCATATTGTTTGTAAAATTCAGCAAGCTGCTTTGCCTTGACATATTCGTCATAAGTATCAGGGAAGGGGCGGTAGGGTAGACCGGAGAAAACGCGTGTTGTATGCAGAGTAGCGCTATCGTATCTTCTGGCCCAGGCATCGCCTATTTCCTTTTCGCGATCCAGAATAGCAAAGTCCATCCCGAGAGCTGACAGGTATGCGCCTATTGACAAGCCGCCGTGCCTGTACCAGCGATCACATCCATTAGATATTTCTTGCATATCTCGCCCAAAAGTATGCGCAACTCACCCTCCTCCGATGACTAACACGTCGGTACGCTCAGGCAAGTCTTTGCTGACTGGTCGGGTATTGACGCAGTCTCCCCATGGTGCGACACCGACTTCCAGTAATTGGGTTGTCGTCGTGAAGAGCTTGATATCCCCATTGAGCAAGCGCACAAACTTGAATATACCCATGCATTGTGTATCCGGGTTGGATGTGAAGAACGGTACTACTACTCGTAGGAGAGAAGCTTTGTTTGGCAAATTGACAACTTGCACCTGAGATACCGGCTTGATGTCCTTGATGCCTGCACGTGCGAGAAGCGGCGGTACTGAAGTGAGGATTTTCCTGTAGACAAGATGCACGTGAGCCTGATATAGTGATGCACAGGCTGGCCTGATTCCCATATTACTACTCACTCTTTGCCGTGAAAAGTGCGGAATGTCCATGACAGACAAACTAGATCACGCCAAAAGCCTTTCGGTTCGACCAAAGTCTCGAACTCCGACTCATCACCTTGAAGAAGTTTGACGATCCGTGGATACAGAATTTCAACAAGTGATTCGGCTTCTGATTCTCCAAATGTGCGCCATTCGTCTACGAGCCAGTTGCCAGGCAGGTCGCGCACATCCTTGATGCCTTCGAGCTCCTTGTCCTGCACGATCGTGACTGTATTGGTGTTGGTTGTGGTGGCAGTTGCCATTGTTCGGACTATCGGCTCGGTACGCTTGCCAAGAGGTCGATATACTATAAAATTCGAACTGAGTATTTGCCTCAATGCTGTGCCTTCAGCGGTACGGTAATCTACGACTTTTCTCGTGTTGGTTCAATCTGATTACCGGTACTCTATTTCGGAAACTATTTCCGTGGTACTTTATCGCAGGATGACCTGAAGCTCAGATAGCTACAGCCTTATATCGTTTGGACGAGTGAGAGTATAACGTGAGTTCGCACAATCTTAGGTGTAAGTGAGACAAGCAAGAGGATCAACTTCATGTCTCCGGTTCGAAGCTTCTTGTACCGGTATACTAAATTGGTACTTCATACCGCCAAAACAATTTAGCAAGGAGCCCCGGCGGAGATCTGGGACGGCCGGGACCGAGATTGCCGGATAATACAGTAGAATGTAACTTACAGCTGCAAATGACATACAAAAGACTACGATAGGAGTACTAATGCCGATAGCAACTAATGGTTCGCTTTGTACATCACCCACCCTGTTTCCTCGCGCGGGGCAAAAACATACTGGTGCTTTCTGGAAGTGATTTCCGTGGTTATAACAAGGATGTATGCATTCATTTGTCGTACACTCTTATACGGTAATTGACCACTACACTGCTACTTCCCCGCCTCTAACCACTACATTCACAACCCCTGAGACAGAACGCCCAATATACGAACACTTGCCTGCTAGCTTATAAGCGTACAGGTTGAGGTCTGACACCTCTCAAGACTGCAGCGATTTGTAGTGACAAGAATTTACCATAATATCTCATGGTCTGAAGTTCTCCACCTTGTATCCATATACCATCATGACCAGTTGGTCTAAAGACTCCTCTAATCTCTCCTTCTTTATCCAAATTCCAAACTGGTTCAAGCTTGATATCCTCACCAATAATATCCGCGATAATATCTCTATTGTCCTTCTTAAATCCGGTACAGAAGCAAACTACATCCGCCTCTAGATGAGTGCCATCATCGAATGCTAAACCTTCAGGTGTGAAACCAGTAACGGAAGCGCCTGATTTGATAGCGAATTCTCCGTTTATGATAGCTTCTCCAGCTCCGATATCAGGGTAATGTCTTCCTACGCGACAGAAGATCTGATTATGAACAGCACCTTCATTTTGAGCTAAGAAGCCAGCTTTTGCTAGTCCGTCGTAATAGGCTTGGTCATGCGCTTCCTTCTGCATCTTCATTACTAAGTTGGACAAGCATGCATTGAGAACAACCGCATCCTCGGTGCTTATTATATCGCCATATTCTGCTCCTGTAGAGTCGTTCCAGAATCTTTTCTGAACCTGAGTAATATGTCCTGGTGCATAGATTCTCGTAGCTCCTCGCTGAACGACTGTAGTCTTTATTCCAAGGCGTGAGCAATCCCATGCAACGTCTAAACCAGTAGTAGCAGCACCAATAACAACTACTCTCTTGCCTATCCATTTCTCGGGGTTAGTATATGAGACACTGTGTAGTACTTCTCCTTTAAAGCATTCTTCGTTTGGATAATCAGGCCTAACGGGATAACGACCACCAATGCCGATAGCAAAAATGAGAGAGCGAGTGACAATAGTACCTCTTGATGTTTTGACTGTCCATTTCTTGGCTGTGTCATCCCAAAGAGCTTGCTGAACGTCTGTAGACTGATAGATAGGCAAGTTGAGGTCCTTTGCATACGACTTGTAGAACTGTGCCAGCTGTTTTGCATTGATGTATTCAGGATAGTCCTCTGGGAACGGTCGATACGGTAGTCCTGAGAAAACACGGGACGTGTGTAGAGTGGCGCTATCGTATCGCTTCGCCCACGCGTCTCCGACTTGCTCTTCTCGGTCAACAATGGCAAAGTCGATATCGAGAGCTTGGAGGTAGGCGGCGAGGGCCAGACCTGCGTGGCTGTTGCAGTCACAGTTCAGCAACATGTATGCCATCAAACATAGAAATGGTACACACCCGGCGCCAACAATCAGAGCTTCTGTTTCATTTGGGAGCTCCTTCGAGACCTCTGTCGTTCTTTTGCAGTCCTTCCATGGAGCAGCATCGATAGCCTTCAACGAGGTGGTAGTAGTGAAGATCTTTAAATCTCCATTCAACAGACGCAGGAACTTGAAGGCAGCGTGGCATGTCGCGTTTGGAGCTGCTGTTCTGAATGAGAAGCCAACTCTGAGCAGGGATATACCATTAGGGAGGTCGATTGCCTGCACTTCCTCGGGGATCACCGCCACTTCGGATATGCAGGCTCGTCGAACAAGTGGAGGGACGTTCTTGAGGATGGAGCTGAAAAGTAGACATGCGGTGAGAGGAGAGGTGGGCAAGTACTAAGAAGTCGTTACCCACTCTATCGAATGGAACGTGCGGAAGGTCCACGCCAGCGAGACCTGGTCGCGCCAGAATCCGTCGCCGTGGTACAGTCTCGCCAGCTCCGCCTCGTCGGCTTCTTGGAGGATTCTAACGATGCTAGGAGCTACACTACGTGCGATATCTTGTGCTTCACCCTGCTTGAACGGCGTGCATGTCGCTGGGTCAGGGAACCCTCCAGGCAGATCCTTCACGTCGTCGATTGCCTCGAGTTCGGCCATGGGAACGTCTACTACTATGATAGTGAGTATCCTGCTGCAGCTTGAAGTCAAGCGGCGATGGCAGCAACACACAGAGATAGCAGCAGCGACATGATAGCGAATCCTGCATCCACGCCGTCGCCTTGCTGATTCAGCGGACTGGCCTGTTCGTTCTCATCGTTATCGCCCCACCGGCCGTCGGGTTGCACGGAGCGGGATTGCGATACCGAACACGGACGCGATAAGTCGGACCAGCGAGAGCGTCCTCTGACTGGGCGTCACGCGAGCACTATACGCGATTCTGTCTGTGTGCCTCTTAACATGTTTGCATGCTTTGCTAGGCTAACTTATATGCTACGATACATAACGGCTGCGTACCTTTGGGGTTTTATGCGGTGGCGAAATCCTCGCTCCTGGTGATACTGATTCGAATGTTGGGTATGTTTGGCTACTTTAATTCGGTGATATTGTCTCGGAGAGTCAGTCCTTTGTTTGCTTATACTCCTCCGCTTGAGCTTCTTAAAAGTTGTGCTTTATTTTGAGAGGAAGCTTTCGAGAGCTAGCTCCAACGTGGAAGGTCACGTATCCGTCTGTTGGTAGTCTCCATTTCTGAAGGACTGTATCCCAGACCATCACATCCTTGCGTCGGAGTGGGAAAGTGGCCGTAGCGCTCGAGCCGGGCTGCAACCTCTGGAGCTTATCGAAGCCTCGGAGTTGTCGTGGTGGCTGCTGCTCCGAAGCTGGGAATTCGATGTACTGAAGGCATGAGCAGCTCATTAGCATTACGTTGACTTGGTCGATCGTGCATCATCCTGGGTGGGTAGACGACCCTCTGTACATGTCAAGACTATTGAAGCAGGCTTTTAGCGAGCTCGACGGGCTTTCGTCGAGCTCGCTAAAAGCCTGCTTCAATAGTCTTGACATGTACCGAAGGTTCCTGCAATCGCCCGCTAACTGATGCCTTGAATGTAGAGATATCGCTTACAAGCTGCGCGACCTCACAAGCAACCACATCACCCGTATTCTTGACGTCGGTATAGACGGTCCAGAGCTTATCATAAATCGACTCTCCCCCCTTTTGACCTTGATATTTCTCATGAGTTTCCTGAATTGCATATTTATCCGCTTCATAAGTCGATTCAAGCCAAATGTTATCATAATCAAAAGTCGAGTAACTGAGACCTAATCCGAATTCGTATCTTGGTTCGATATTGTTCGAATCAAAGTATCTATAATCGATATTTAGGCCTTCATCGAAGAATGACTTGGGTGCTACGACAGGGTCTTTGACTATGCTATTAGGTAGATAATCGTCGATCTTTTTGGCGATGGTGAATGGTAGTTTGCCAGATGGGCTGACATCTCCGTATAGTACTGAAACGAGGGATGGTCCACTTTGTTCACCTGGAAGCAGTGGGGCCAAGATAGCTGTAATATTAGGGTTATTGACCCAGGCATCGATAGCCACTGAGCCAGGAATATGCATGATGACAATCGTATTGTTGCATTGACTGGCTGCAGCCTGGACGATAGCATCGCCATTGTTAGTGAGTAGCAGAGTCTCTCGATCCTGTCCCTCTTGAGCATAAGCGTCGACGAAGACAAGAGTGACATCCGCTTGAGCAGCGGTGTTTTGTATATCTTCGATAGCTGTGTTATTCAATACGGAACGTACTAAAGATCGATCTTTGACAGCTCGATCTTGGATAGCACAGAGTGGATTGATGAGATTCATAGGTTGACTGTACCCTGATCCTAGTCCTAAAGCAAATGTACCATTGTTTGAACCTTCAGGGCACGCATCACCGAAAGCTCCACAAAGGTAATCAGAGTGCGGCGAAGGTCCTGCATCTTCTCCGATGATAGCAATAGACTGAGGTGCTTTGAGTGGTAGAGCGCCATTAACGTTCTTGAGTAGAATAGCACCATCTTCACCGATCTTCTTGATAAGATCGAGTGTTGAAGGCTTCTGTACGTTCTTGTATATAATAGGAAGGCCTGGAACACCAACTGCGTTGATAGTTGTTGGTGGAAGAGGGTTGTCCAACTGTCCATGCGCAATGAACGGAGTGAGAATGCGAGTGACTGCATCATCAAGGCGAGATTCGGGTACTGTGCCATTTGAGACAAGACCTTCTAGCTCTCCATCGTAGAAAATACCTAATGCACCCCCATAGCCAAAGCCAGGCATGTCAAGATCATTGCCTCCCATGATGGTATACTGAGTCGACCAAACGCCACCTAAAAGAACTTTGGTCAACACGCGAGAAGAAACTCCCAAACATCACACATACCCCAGTCAGATATAACAGCTCCTTGGAAGTTAAACTCCGTTTTCAGAAGTCCGTTCAAAATCTCCGAATTGGCCGAAGCGTGGGTACCTGCGAAAATCCTGCTTTTTAGCCTCCGCCAAGATAGGTATGCCACGTTACTTCAAAGAAGCCTTACCGTTGACCATGTTATATGACGACATAACGTATCCTGTGCCCGCTCGTACAGCTTCAGCGAATGGCCAAGCGTAAAGTTCATGTGTTGTCTTTGAATCCAGGTGAGAATCGATAGGAAGTTGGGCTGAAGCTGGAAATACGCTATAACTCGCAGTTTGTCCGTAAAGGTTTCTGGCGGTCTCCTGCTCGTATGCTATGAAGTGTTTTGCAGTTGCTGTTACGCCTGAGTCTTGTAAACCTTTGACTGAAAGCCAGGCGGCGACACCGGTAGAGTAAGGGTCTGCATAGAAGCCCTACGAAGCGATGGCAACGGACATAAGCGATTAGTAACCTTCCACAAGAGCACAAAAAGATATTTAAGACTTCAAAGCAAACGTCAAACTCAAAGCTCACCTCCCAATTTCTACCTTCATAAGGCGATCTTCCCAGTGGTCCACCAGTAACAGGAGAAAGAGCGACATGAATACCTAAATCATAGAACTCTTGTCCCATAGCCTTTGATCTTTGGTAGATCAAGTCTCTATCCCATGTTGCAGCTACTGTTACTCCAGCTGGGTATTGGGTTTTTCCAGTTGCGGGCCGTACTCCTGCTGGACCATCTTGGTGGCAGATTTGGGGGAGACCGAGTCGTTCAATTGCTCCGGTGTTACCTGCGCATCTGTGATTGGACTGATATCAGCCATTATTTCAAGCCTTAATCATGAGTTCATGGCATTACCTTCCTATTTGACCGGTGACGATGCTGACCTGAACGGAAACATTTTATGGTTAAGAAGGAGCACAGTAATGCGTCTTCGGGTCACAATATTCTCACCTTTTCGGTAATGTTCATCTGTGAGACTAACTCAACAGCTCTACCATGAGCTTCTTTCCAAGCTTTTCCACCGTTAGACTTTGGTGGAGGTACAGCGTAGGATAATCCAGTAGCATTAGGTAAATTCGCAGGAGGAGCAGGAGCTTGTCTAATCTGGAAATTATGTCTTGTATTGCCAGAATTTAGACCATCTGGAAGAACGGCATTGTCTGCATATCTTCTATCAAAAGGGTCTGGGAAAGGGGAAGCTTCTACGTATGTCGAGAGAGTAGAAGCGATCGTAAGTAATGCAGCTCCACTTGTAGTGTAACGCATTTTAACTGAAAGATGATGCTTGCTCTTCCTTGTTAGATTAAAGAGACGAAAGCAAGAGAGAAAGAAGAAAATGTGAGGAGACGGTGAGGCCTCAACAGAGGATATCGGTTATCCATAAAGCGGAGAGTCGGAGGACCACATGCAGCTTTGCGACTAAATGGCTAAACAGCTGAGCCGTAGTTTCGTTTCACTTTTATAATTTGATCCGTGTCTGATGTCTTGACACACTACTTCAAAAGCTGTAAGTTACTTCGGGCCGCTCAAGTACCGATCCTACTCCATTAGTGCGGTTCCTCGGGCACTTTTTCTGTAGGTAGAGTATGGTAAGCCTGAACCGATCAGCGCAAGTATTAACTCAAAGCGATCATGAAGAACAGTCACAAAGCTGGAAAGATAACCGAGCTGTCGTGTTCTCCGTTTTGCCCAAGGGTTGTTAGCTGGAAAAGCATGTTTTCCGCAGGAACACACCATGACTGATAAATCTCGCAAGCATATGATACCAGGTGTCCTCTGCTAGCCGACGTGCATAGCAGACAGCTTTGTTCCGTGGTTCGGAGCAAAGCAGTTTGAAAAGCACGTCGGTAAACAGAGGTACACCTTACGCGGCTGTTATCATAGTAGTGATTCGGTAAGTCTTCTTCCTATGCGAATAATTTCCCAAACTCGATCATCGATTTTCAGACCAGCTTCTCATGTTCATATGGTACTTCCTCGTTGGCTGTGGAGGATAGTAACTTAGGGCGTAGATGTCATTCGCAATACCACGATGCCAATGCCGAGCTCAGATGGGCCTGCGTAGTCGTCACAGACCATAATGATTATGAAAGAAACAAAGGCAGCTAGAACCGGGCAGAGCGGAGTACTAGTTGGTTGCATAGTAGGATGGTCCGGTATGATACTACTGGAATCCTGTACAACTGCCACCAAGTGGAGCAGCCAGACTAGTACAGTGTCAGATCTGTGGTACTACGCGCTACTCACTGCGCGTAAAGTGCCTGTGTGTTCTCGTTCCCGTCCTTGCCGCTCTATCCGCTGTGCCCGTCGCATCCGCCACGGCCGCACTGGCAGGCAAGGATGCGATAAGTTAGTTACTGAAGCTGGCTGAGATACCGCTACACGCAGGTTTCTGTTGGAGTTCATCATCGCAAATCGTCCATCACCATCATACCGTACCGGTTCAATCATTTGCAGGCTCTTCTCTCTTTGCATTCATAGCACCAGACTCCAGCACGTGCCTCCCTGTTCGCAAGAAGATACGGTATTGTACATAGCTGGCTTCCACCATGGGCGCACCTCAGACAAACGGACATGTGAACAGCGAGAACAAGGCCCAGGTCCTCATCATTGGGTATTCCACTACCATCATTTCCAAGTTCTATCAGTGACTGATCTAATCTCTGACTGCCTTGTATACCCTCCGATCGCCCGATACGATATGATAGAGGCGGCATTGTCGGCCTCTCGCTATCGCATGCTCTCAAGAGACAGGGCATATCCAGTATCGTCTTCGAGAGAGATCTAGTACAAGCTCGCAACCAAGGATGGGCACTCTCTATTCACTGGTGAGTTGCGTCCTTCACTTACTGACTTGTCGTAACCCAACAATGCGCGGTGGCGACAAGCCTAACTTGCCTATGATACAGACACACTGACCTGCATTATTGTTATATAAAACTCAGGTGCAAGGCCATACTCGAGAATATGCTTGGGCCCAACCTCGCTGCTCGTCTGCCCGAAGCCAATGTAGATCCCGCAATTCCCCAAGTTAACCTGAAGTGGGATACCGTCGATGCTCGCACTGGAGAGGTGATGTAGTAAGTGAATGGCTGATTACACCCAGTGGACATGAACATAATCCGAATTACATTCTGATAATCTAAATAATGCTTCATCCTGACAGCCGCCTACCCACAGCTGGCAGATTCATCCGTGCAAACAGGCCAAAGCTACGCAAATTACTCAGTACAGGACTCGATATGCGCATGGGCATGTCATTCAAGAATTACGAAATCACAGAAAATGGTGTTCGAGCTCATTTTGCTGATGGAAGTGTTTACGAGGGTGATTTCCTTATTGGTTGCGAGGGTGCAGCTTCAAATGGTACGTAAAGTAGAGAGCTTGGACTATATTGGCTAATCGCTCAAACTTCGCTTCTAAAGAGAAAACTGACTTGTTTTAACTTGTACTTTTAGTACGAAAGCAATTATTAGATGGTAAAGATGTTCTAGATCCTCTCCTTTTTACCGCTCTCGCAGTAGTACAAACAGTACCAGCGGAACAAATAGCACCCATTCGAAAAGTGGACAATCTATTATTTCAAGCTATTAATCCTGATACTAAAGTATTCTACTGGCATTCAATCCAAGATGTACATCCTGAAACGAATGAAGTATCATGTTTGACATATGTAAGTATACCAATGGCTAAAGCGGGAATGCAGGGTACTGACTAGATACCCTTTCACAGATGTCATACCCTGTTGATAAACTGGAAGACCGATATCAAATAACTGCACCAACAGATGCGGACATCATCGAAGGTATGGAGCAAGGACGTTAACCTCTCTCACAAGCTTTTTACAAAGGAGCTCACGCTTTCCCTTTTACGATTAACAGAAATGAAACGAAAAACAGAAGGTTTCGCTGATCCTTTCAAAACTTTTGTAATGAAAATGAAACCTGATGCTCCAGTGGGTATCTTTTTGATCCCATTTTCTCGGTTGTATTTCCATTTCCGCTAAATGTGGTTGTTGATGTCTAGGTCACTCGCTTACAACTGCGAGATTGGGTCAGTCAGCCTTGGACTACTGGAAGTGGTCGTGTTTCGCTGGCTGGTGACGCTGCCGGTCCCATGACAATGTAAGACCAGAGTCTCCCTTTCGCTTCTCTTCTTATGGCTGCTTGATCTGATTTCCGGAATCGCTCCATTCCCCTAAAGGTATCGAGGTGAAGGTGTTAATCATGGTATTCTAGATGCCTTCTGGCTAGCTCGTACCATCACTTCAATCGTGAAAGGTGAAGTAACAGATGCTAATAAAGCATTAAAAGCATATGAAGCGAATGTTTGTAAAAGAAGACAATTTAGTACTCCTTTATCCAGACAAGCTACTATAGATGGTCATATTTATCCTAAACCTGATTCTCCTTTAATTAACGTGTATAAGATACCTACTGAAGAGTTGGATAAAGCCATGGAGATTTGTGAAGCTGAGGCAGTTCAAGCATGATTATTTTCTTGGAGCCAAGAATATTTGCTGAGCGGTAACGAGAAGGGATGGGGACTTTAAGATAAAACTCATCAAAGCAGTACACTTTTATCTCATTACCTCTCTTCGTGTAACATTATTATTCCATATTTGCAGAAGTCACTTTTTTGTCGGTCATTCACATCTGCCTGGCTCAAACAGCATTTGATCCTCATTGAATCTGTCAGTCTGGTACATCGTTAGACGTCCCATGCGCACAACAGTAAGAAATTCGTGCAAGTATTGCGTTCACGCCAGTTGCCCCTTGCACCGCCAGGCGACTGTATGGACTGTGCCCTCAGAATTGGAAGAAAGGTCGTGAGTAAGTCTATTAACTTCAAAGAACAGGCCCGTGTGATCTCGGCATGACTGATTATTTGCTCGATATGATATATAATCCAAGTCGCTCCTCTACATCATATGACAAGTTTTGTTTCTTTCTTCTTATAAAGATTTATCCGGCCAATTTTTATAGTTGTTCATCCTTATTCTCACCGGAATCTTCCTTATCGGATTCTTCGCTTCTAGCATCTTGTTGCTTGGTGATATGCTCACCGATCTTCTCACCTGCATCAGCGGGAACAGTACCTGACTTGTAGCCGGTCTCTTTAGGTTGGCCTTGTTCGGCCTCGCTACCTGTAGCCTTGCCGGCTTGCTGTTGAAGACGTAAAGGGAAGGCAATCATAGACAGTATCAGAAAATGCGGTGGCATTGTGTCGAGTTAAGACGAAACTGACAGTAATAGCCTTTGTATCGCGGGCAGCTTCACCACCTCCGCTCTCATTGGCGATCTGGGAGCCTCGGGCTGAAATCGCAGAATTCAAGCAAGTCAGGCCTGATATTGGATTGGTTGACTTTGGCAATGAAGAGAACGTACCTGCTGCTTGGAACTTGGCTGCATTGCTGTTTATATAAAAAACGTAGAAAGGAAATCAGTATGAGTTCGCCGTGCAAGGTGACTTCCGTCTCGATTATCATGTAGACCTTACCCCTTTAGACCAGCTGGATTGTTGAGGTTGCAGTACGGTGATTAGTTATACCCAGCGCCTAAAGCTGATGATAATGCTTACAGCCGGTTGAACTGAGTATCAAATGCGCGAAGGACAAGGACGTCAGCTTCATACGTGTATTCCCCTCAGCGCATCAAAACTGAACAACATACTGGTTATCAGCGGTGGTCTCGGTATCAGAACCCTGCTTCTGCTTGTCCTGGTGTTCTACATTCTCTTCCTGCTTGGCTCGGAGAGCGTGGTCACCCTCGCCGTGAGGTCTTCCTTCACCAGCGACGCCATTAAACTCTTCAGGAGCTTCAGGCTGCTTGGCAGCCTCAGGAGAGTCTTCTTCGACTGAGGGAGGTAGACGGAGGTGAGGCTTGTACTTTTCCTTCTTTGGCTCGTGGTGGTGCTCCTTCTTGGAGGAGGGCGAGGTCATCCAAACGAGGAGAGGAGCGAACACGAGGACTGATCCGACCTATAAATCCGATATGTATCATATGCAGTTTGATGGTTGTAGCAAAAGTTGCAGTGAGTTGGCCGGCAGCATATTCATGGATGCCCATTCGAGGAAGAGATCGGAGATAGACCAGCGAGCAGCAGGCGAATGACGAAAGCCGGAAGATGCGGATGCGAAAGGAGAGAGGCAGAGAGGCAGCCCACATCAGCACAGTGACTCCAACAGCGTACGAGGATCCACCACGCACCATCCAGGGCACATCCGAGCTGGCCTTGTGGTGGGCTGGGTTGAGCGACTCTGCAGCTTCTTTGACCTGGTGGAGCGTTGTAGAGGGAGACGGGGGAGTACAGCGAAAGATAGGCACAGCACATCAGCTACAGTAGCCATTGTATACTCTGAAGCAGCCCCCCACCTTCTCAGCGGTCTGCTCGACCTTTGTAGCGAATCTCCTCTGGATGACGGCGCTCCTCATCATTGGCGCAGGCGTGGGTGCGGCGACTCTCGCTGCTCTGGCGGAGCGCATGGCTGAGCTTCGTACTGCCTGCATGGTGCTTTGGTGTGTAGGGCTATTATGTGCTTGATTTGCTGCTGTCTTATCTCTTCGTTTGCTGCTACAGTGGAAAGAAGAAGAGAGAGCCGAAGATGATCAGCAATCTCTCATCACTCCTTCAAATTGCATCCAGACAGGCTTCAAACTGCACCGACTCGAACTGGGAAAGCACATACAAGCGATTGTCATACATACACCGAGGGCATACAGCTGCTTGTGCCACTCTCAGCTAGCCTGGCTCGACTTCACCGCTTCAACGTCCAGCAACAGCCCATCTAGTCAGCATGGCGTCCGCAACACAGGGCAAGCTGTCCAAGGAGGACTACAGGAAGGCAAAGGTGGGTCAAGCACGTCTTCATATGCCTTCAGGTTCATGTATTGACACTCTACCATCCATCAGGACCTCGATGCAGCCCGTAAGGCTGGTACAGCCATGCCAGAGGTGGATGCTGCCACCGGCAAGGCCATCAATCCGCACATTCCAGGTGCGTAGGAGTTGCCGCCAGTTTGTGTAGCTTGATTATCTCGTACTAATTGTAATATATCGCCATTTCGACTTCCAGAGTTCATGTCAAAGGCGCCATGGTACATGGACACCGGAACAGGTCCTACGCTCAGCCACCACAAGTCGCAAGTAGAATACAATGCCGACCCAAGCAAGCTTGAAGCACGCTATCAAAAGAAAGTATCAGCGCCAGTGACAAAGTTTAGAAAAGGAGCATGTCCAAATTGTGGTGCTATGCATGCAGAGAAAGATTGTCTTGAACGTCCAAGAAAAGTTAAAGCAAAGTATTCTGGAAAGAATTTTGTTAATGATGAAGAAGTAGTAACTACTCGCAAAGATGATTATGATTCAAAGAGAGATAGATGGGACGGTTATGATCCTGCTATGTACTCTCAAGTTGTTGAAGAACATCAAGCTTTGGAAGAAGCTAGGCGGAAATTACGAGAGGAGGAGATTGATAAAACGACAGATTTGAAGACAGTAGAGAAGGTCGCTAAAGCTGGCAAAGGAAAGAAGAAAGCTGCGGATGACGACTTTGGATCTTCAGATGAGAGTGACGCAGATCTAGATGAACGTTATGCAGAAGGTGCAGACGCAGTAGGACAGAAAGTCGACACAAAGACCCGTATTACTGTACGAAATCTACGTATTCGTGAAGATACTGCTAAATACCTTCTCAATCTGGATGTCGATTCCGCATACTATGATCCCAAGACAAGATCGATGAGAGAAAATCCAAACCCGGACAAAGCACCGACAGATTTACCTTTTGCAGGAGAGAATTTCGTAAGGCATTCAGGGGATGCTACTGAAGCTCAAAAACTGCAATTGTTCGCTTGGCAAGCTGAACAGAGGGGAAATATTGTTCATGCAAATTCAAATCCTACACAAGCTATGTTAATTTATAAAGATTATCTTGAAAGAAAAGAAAAATTAAAAGATACAAGTAAAACTAGTATTTTAGATAAATATGGTGGAGAAGAACATTTACAACAGATTCCTAAAGAATTATTAGCTGGTCAAACTGAAAATTATGTTGAATATTCAAGGACAGGACAGCTTATTAAAGGAGAAGAGAAAGCTAAAGCGAGGTCTAAATATGATGAAGACATTTATCCTGGTAATCATAAATCAATTTGGGGATCTTGGTTCAATCTATCAACATTCAAATGGGGATATGCATGCTGTCATTCTTATATTAAACAGAGTTATTGCGCTGGTACAGCTGGTATAGAAGCTGATGAAGAAGCAACAGCAGGAAGAAGAGCAATAGCACCACCTCCTAAACAAGAAACGCGATCATTAGCTGAAATACATGCTTCTAAAACTGAAGAACAAAGGCAAAAAGAAAAACAAGAAGCTGAAGAGAAAATTAAAAATAATAAGAGTAAAAGAAAAGCTAATGATGATGATACTGTAACTGAAGAAGATATGGAAGCGTATAAGAAAAAGAAATCTCATTTTGAAGATCCACTTGCTAATCTCGGCAAGGATGAATTACTCCCTATCTAGTCCGAAACAGGTTTTAATTGCAAGAAAGTAGGGCTTTCTTTTTGTAAAATGAGGCTTGGATATGACTACAGGCTCATCATGTTAACGACAAGTGTAAATTCTGGAGGATTCGTTTTTAGCGTATTTCACGCTCCTACATGTCGTTCTTTAGGCTTATTACTGTTGAGATTCACATTGTAATATGTCTAGTCAGTTTCATTGTCCTGGCAACCGGCTCTAAAAGACTGTACTATTTCTATCTATTGCTATTGTCAATATAAAGCAACTGAATGAATTACTATTTGCTAGGGCGTTGCCGTGGCCTTGAACTGCCGGAGATTCTAGAAAAACGTGACTTTCAATAATTTGCCACCGACTTGCGTGGCCACATAAATCACACGAGAGAGTCGCAAGCTCTCTTCCAGTCATTGAGTATATACCCTTTCGTTCAGTACTAACATGGCAGCCCATAAGGTCGAACTGCATCTGTATGACCTGTCCAATGGCCTCGCTGCTCAGCTGTCCTTGCAGCTCACTGGCAAAGTGAGAAAAGCTAAATGACGATTACGTGCATCGACACTGACAGACTTGAATGCATGTAGTACATTCCTGCAATCTGGCATTCTAGTATCGTATGTTATGGCGTGGAGACTTACTTTGGACAGGTAGATTCATCGAATTCAGCTTATTGTACTCCACAGCTGATGATGTCTTTTTACGTAGGGAATCCAACAATGCAGACCTGGTCAATCACACCATGGAATGGCAATGAAAGTAGTACCGCTTGGAGAGACGCATATCGATAAAGAAACATTCGATGATTATATCCAGTCATTGAGGGAGGTATATACCGCCGAGTCTTACCATCTGGTACGTTGCTGCATGTATATACCTTCAATCGCCACATTCGCTTGGATACTAATGAAACGATGGGTTTTCATGTGTACAGCTGGAATGGAATTGCAATACGTGAGCCTCTCAGTGATCTCACAGAACCCTCTGTAATAAGAACTAATCTAAAGTTGGCGCAGCTTTTCAAACGATGTAGCTGGCTTCTTGACAGGAGGACAGATACCCCAAGATGTTATTGATCTGCCGAAAGAATTCCTCAGTACTCCCTTTGGACAAGCATTACGACCTCAAATAGACGCTATGTTTAGACGTTCTGCACAACCTACCAATAATCTACCACCACCCGGACCGAATGGAGCAGCATCAGCACTAATGAACCACGTCGCGAGAACGGTTCAACAGCCTACTCCATCTTATACAAATGGTTTCAATCACACAGAAGAGACTTTAGCTTCGTCTCTGAGTATAGCTACAAATTTAGCTTCCTTCAACTCGATACTGTCTTCGAACCGATGTGTAGCCGTCATGTTCACAGGCGAACACTGTGGACCATGTAGGACAATCAAACCTACATTCGAAAGTCTTGCCAAGAGAAAGAAAGATGAACCTCCAGTATCTTTTATCTTAGTAGATACGAATGCAGGAAGGGAAATAGCATCGAAATATCACATATCAGCTGTTCCTACTTTCAAGTTCTTCCTTGATGGAAAAGAACAATATGAATTTAAAGGTGCTGATGTTGGTGAATTGAAAACGCAAGTTGATTTATTGTCTATGGCCGGATATCCCTCACATCCTCATACGAAACTCAAATTACCTACTTTACGTGGTCTTTCACTATCACCAATCCTATATGAACAGAAACCAAATTTCGATGCTGCAATAGCAAAATTAGAGACATTCAAGAATACTGGAAACGCAGGACAAACATTAGAGAAAGCGAAAACACATCTCAAATCATTGTCTGAAGCAAGTAAACTGAATCAACAAGAAATAATTACTATTTTCAACGAAGTGGATATTCTATTACGAGAATTAGAAGCGGGACAGTGTTTCCCTTTGTTTGATATTTTAAAATATGCAGTTCTGAATTCTCAAGTTGCTGAATTAGCTGCTGAATCATTAACGAAGGAAGAAGATAACATAGTCGCAAATATACTTAGTAAAGGCATATCGGAGGGACTTACAAGATCAAGCCAAATCACCTTACTAAGGCTCCTATGCAATTGTTTCTCCAATCCTATTCTTTCTGGTCGATTATTGAGTGAACATAGAGCTAGGGACAAAGTTTCGTCTATTCTCGTCAAAGCCTTACTGGAAGAAGATAATACGATCAGAGTCGCTGCTGGTAGTTTGGCATACAATGTTGCTTGTTGGTTAAGGAAACAAAGACAAACTTGGACTGATGAGAGAGCTGCTGATAAGGAAGGATATGGTGAAAGGGAGGAATTCGAAGTTGAGTTATGTACGGCTTTATTGGAGGCGTCGGAGAGGGAGGATAGCTTGGACGTTGGTAGGTCCAGTTCTCACACATCATTTCCTGAACTTTGAGCTGGTAGACTGACCTATGCGCATGTGTAAATGTTCTTCCAGCACATCGTCTACTCGCCTCTTTAGGGCAACTCCTCCTCTTCTCTCCTCATTTCGAAACTGCTTTGGCGCCTTTACTTGAAGCGCTGGAAGCTAAGAGGATAGTGCAGAGTAAGAAGGGTGTATTGGAGAAGAATGCTGAAGCGGTGAAGCTTGTTAGAGAGATCAGTGATTTGATAGAATCCATATAGAGATTTAGTCATAGTCATGGTTAGTCTAGTTGTTGTTGTGGAACACCCGTCAAGACATACAGAGTGCAATGTATATACTGCTTGATGTAGCTTTGGCTACCCTTTCGAATGGTAGATTTGGGTCGAGTATATTTGCCTGCTACCAGATGGCAATCATCCGGATGTATGCTACCATAGCCTGCCTTTGCACCAGCAGACTGACAAAGAGCAGAGAGAGTGAGACAGGATGCCTTTCTGCTTGTGCAAGACACGAACAGCATGGCGGATACACGCTCACGCAGCAAATTGATACGGCCAGCATCGCGGGCTTCACCTTCTACTTCGTCCTCTGGAGACGAAGACGATGTGCTGCCTCCATCGATGCACGAGTCCTTGCGAGATGGGTTGGACGACAGCAGCGAAGATGGCGAGGTGGAGCTGAAGAACATGGATACTTCAGCGAACAACGATTCACAGGCTACTCTGCTGGAAGAGGTCTCGCTGCAGAGCGAAGAGCAGGCACATTTACTTGACAAGGCGAGTAACGTAGGCAACAGCAAAGACACGCGCAGAGCACAGCGACCAAGGAGCACCACTGGATCACACCTTGAACTCAAGCTCGAGCAGAGCAGCCTCAGGAAGAGACGTCGTCGTCGTTCTTCCTCGAAACACTCAAAGGCGCCTCGAGGTGAAAGGGTGAGCGAGGACAATTGAGCACGTGTTCTGTGCTGATATACCGAATAGATGCTAATGGTTCATGGATGTTGTCTGGACCCAGCTCTTCCTCGGACTGAGGCCGCCCACTGCACTACTCCTCCTCATCCCAATCGCCATCCTCCTCCTCTTCCTATCCATGCTCTTTACTTCCGGGCATGTTTCAGGATCCAGAGGCAACCCTTCCCAAGCTAGTCTAATGAGCAATGGAACGCACTGGTTCAACAATACAGTAATCATAGTATCATTCGACGGGTTCAAGCCTGCTTATCTGAAAAGAGAATTGACACCTCATCTCGTAGAGGTATCTGAGAAAGGTCTACGAGCGGAGTATATGCGAAGTATCTTCCCTACTCTTACTTTTCCGAAGTAAGCTATTGTTCAAAGATTGCGGACATTACGTTGGTTCACCTTTGTAATTTGAGCTTACTCTTCTTTGTCTTTCGTGTCATAATAGCCACTGGGCTATTCAAACTGGACTCTACGCGGAAAGTCATGGAATCGTAGGCAATGATTTTTGGGATCCTTCCGATAATACAGAATTCTATTTCACCCATGATGATACTTCAAAAGATCCAAAATGGTGGTGGGGAGAACCTGTGAGTAGCTCGTTACATTCCGCTCATTGACGGGAGGAGTCCCTTAGTCACATGTATTGGGCCCGTACTCCAATAACACGCAAAGTCTCTGTGAAGCTGATCTTGTATTCTTCTGTTATTCTGCCTGGACAGATGTGGGAAACAGTAGTCAAAAATGGATTGAAGAGCGCTTCTATCATGTGGCCTGGTCCTCCTATCATGAGAAGCGGTATATCACCGACTTATCATAGACCTTTCCAGAATTACGTTTCTTGGCAGGAGAAGAAAGACCAGATAGCGTGAGTTGATAAATATCGAGCAGCCTTTCAGCTCCTTCGTGTACAATCAGGATTGGATGAGACTGACGCAGGACTTTTTTCTGGTCTCCAATAGGACCTGGCTCGACATGCCGGATGATCAAAGGCCTCAATTCATCTGTGCCTACCTCCCCGAAATAGATCAACAAGGTCATCAATATGGACCAGATAGCGATGAAGTGAACGCAACCCTGACAGAGATGGATAAATTCAGTCAATCACTTCATTCAATCTTATCAAACCGGAATTTACTAGATATAGTGAACGTTATATACGTATCAGATCACGGAATGTCAGAAACTTCAAATGAAAGAATAGTTTATCTAGATGAAATATTAGGTAAAGAAGGATTTAAATCTATTGAACATAAAGAGGGTTGGCCTTCTGCTGGTTTAAGATTTAAACCTGGTACAAATGAAATTTTAATGATTGAAAAGTTAAAAAAAGCTTCTGAAGATTTAAATGGTGGTTTTGATTATTATGATCACCATACTATGCCTAAAGAATGGCATTTTAGTAATAATATTAGAATTGCTCCTCATTTCTTGGTCCCTAAGTAAGCATGTTTCTCAACTACTCCATTGTATTCGTCACTTGCAAGCTGACCTTTTGACGATCTTTGGATAGGGTCGGATGGGCTATCACTGATAAAACGGAAGGATGGTATAAAGCTCAAGGTCGATATACACCTTACGGTAATCACGGCTACGATAGAAATCATGAAGATATGCACGCTATATTCGTAGCTCATGGTCCATTAGCAGATCGAATGAAAACAACAATAAAACGAAGCAGGAATCTCCTACAATTACGACAATCAGAAGATGATCAAGATCATCATGCAACTTCTTCTTCTCTGAAACGAATTATCGATAAACATGAAGAAATAACAGTTATTCCTGGATTCGATAATTTGGAAATTTATAATCTCATAACGAGAAACCTTCTCAAACTTAAAAATGTGGCTAGACAGAATGGAACAGTAGGTTTTTGGGATAAATACTTAGACGATTGAGATTCAGACACGGACCATTAGCATCTTATAGAAAGACATTTAGACTGTTAAATAGATTCTCGAACAGCATTGCGACATAAGCAATTTGACTGTGTAGCATTCAAACGAAGTGAGCATGCATGAGCAATCCAGTATGCGTAACGTGCAGCGTGACTCACAAAGCGGGCTGACCGAGGCACGAAAATGCAAGTGACTTCTTGGCTCTAACTCATACATTGCATAGCGACATACGTTAAAGATAGCCGAACGTGACCGAAGAAGATACATAATGATGCGTTCCAAACTACGTTGCTAACAGGGACAGACAGAGAATGCTAATCTAGAAGGCAAAAGGGAAAGGGCATAGCCCTAAACCCTTCATCGTCTCGCGAAAGTACTCCTTCAGAAAATAGGGATATAATCATCAATCCGATCCCTAGCATTTTGAGCTATACATTCGGCAATCCAAGTAATACTTCTGATTTCCTGCTCTTTGAGTTTGAAAAAAGCATAAAAAGGAGCTAAAGAGAATTGTTGTAGGAAAGCTAATTTATTTAATCTAACTTCTTCTTTGAAAAATTGATCTTCCATATCTTGCGCTGCTGCAGTATCATCATCATGATCATCTCCAGTTTGAGTAGAAGCATTATTCTCAAAAAAACTTCTATATTCACCAATCATTTCAACTGCATTTTTAACTTGATCAAAATCATCTGCTCTTGATAAAGCTAAATGACCTTCTGGATATAATTTACCTAAATTAGGAAATAATTTAGTTCTTTGTTCTTTACTTAAACCTGTTCCTAATGAATTGACAGCAATGTTAATTGTACGCCTATCAGCTTCAAATCCTAATATCTGAGACATCATTTCTGATGTTGGTGATCCTAAGGTTTGTACGAATTGATAAAAATCTTCTAAATAAGCTTTGTAGAGTGTGTTTCGGATGATTTCGATATGGAGCTCATCGAGATCTGCTGCTGACATGCATTGTTGGAAGTAAGGTGCTAAAGGTGTTTCGACTAGAACACTGTTGTAGAGCTCTTCTACGTTCGTTGCGATACATAATGCTGCCATGCCATCGAATGTGCCCTGTTGACATAGCATTAGATGACTCTGTCAGCGGAAACCTACAGCTAGTGGCAATAATTGATACCCAGCTCACAAGTGGATGGCATCGCTCGAGCAGTTCGTGCGTGTCTCGCTCGTGTAATGTGCCAGTGATGAGGAGAATGACCTGGGAATCAAAACGATGAGCATGCTATCATACGGCCATGCGATTGTTACAGCTCACATTGTCAACCATGAATGCGCGTCTATATAGGTGTCATAGGCAGGAACACGTTTCAGTCTGGCCGGCATCTTTTTTCTCAAGAAGACAATAGACGCACGTTATATACTCCAAGAACATCGATAGTTGACCACCTGCATTGCTCTTGATGTAGTTGAACTCATCGACTAGTCTCTCGGTGGCCTTCTCTGCGATTGTGCTTGTGGAAATGGGAGGAGTCTCGTTTGCTAGAAAGTTGCCATAGTCTGTTGCTGATAGTTGCAGTTTGAGGTCTGACAGATATACATGAGCCTGGCTGCTTTACTTGCTGTATTGGTGCATCCATTCATCCATCCGCTGGCCGTCACTCACCATCCAGAGTCTCACACTGCGTCAGGTTGTTGTAGGCGTTCTGAGACAGCAGGCCGGCCTTGTATCCTCTGAGGAGCATGATCAGAACAACAATGCAAGCTGTCAATGCCATCCATCGTGCTCCATTATCCTCCACACCCACCTCACCACTCCCTCGAGGTACCCAGCATGGGCATTGAAGAAGAGCGCCTCCATGGCGGGCGTGTACTGGCTGACTCGGATGACTGTGTGCTGTCCAGTATACGCTGCGTGTACTGCAATGCAATTCTGTTGAGCAGCTTCAGTTCAGTTGTTGTGCTGCAGAGGAAATGCGATCATCTACACACTCCTCGTCACTCTCTCTATCGTTGTTCAGTGGCCAACTCTGCTTTCTTCCACAACGACACACTCCACTCGGTTGAAGAAGTACAGTATCGATATTGGCATCCACTGCTGCGAAGACATCCCTGCTACCGATACAGCCCAGGTTCCACCTCGTCAACATCCCCACTATCCGGTGGCTGCTCTTCGGGAAGATACTGTCTGACGCTGGATCTGAGGAGAGACTGTAGAAGCAACGCACCGTCTTACATATACTGACGTTTGAAACATGGTCAGTCAGTCTCATACATGCCATTGCTGGGTCGTGACTGACTTTGTGTATCGCTCGGACCTCGCTCCTCCTACCCATCCCGCACGCAGGCCTACCGACTAGGTGTGTTAAATTCCACAAGCACGGCTTACATACTCTTACCAGATGATTCTGACGGTCATTCAATCCCTCTTTCACGCCGCTATCCTCTTACCATGACTCTTTGACCTCCTTCGTCCTCCCTATACTCATACAGAATACGCCTCTTCTGCCAGGGCTGGTTGCAAGGGTCCGAAAGTGTGTCAATTGAACCCTTGTACTGCCTTGTTCCCTCCACTGACAATCTCTTCTTCTTTCAACGTGTCTCGTAGCCATGCAAAGGCACAAAGATTGAAAAAGGTGAACTCCGTATAGGTACAATGGTGACCATTATGGAAAGACAAAGCATGGCTTGGAGGCATTGGGGTAAGTCTCTCTTTCTCATTGTTTATCTACAATCTCATCGTCAACGCGCGTATCTGCTCTCGAATTCAGGCTGCGTTACCCCTGCTATACTCAAGAACATGAAGGAAAAACTGAATGGAGCAGACGATATCGATGGATATGAAGATTTGTCTTCTGAAGATCAGAAGAAAGTTCAAACAGCTTGGGATGAAGGTCACGGTGGGTTTCTGATTCAAGCTCTACTTGAGGACAGCAACAACTGCTTCGGTGTTTATAGTACTGATATGGGTTAGAATAGTCGACGACGCAGACGTGCCTGACTCTGCTAGAAAGAAGGATGAATCTGAAGAGAATGGTGAAGAAGATGGAGACAAACCTAAAAAGAAGAAAGCTCCCGCTAAGAAAGGTACAAAAAGAAAGACAGAGGATGATGGTGAAGCAAATGCCGACGAGGATGAAGAAAAACCTAAGAAGAAGAAAGCTGTAAGATTATCATGATTTTATTCAAACAATTGAACAGTTGGGATTTTGACCTTTTTTGCAATTTCTTCACAGGCACCAAAGAAGAAGAAGGCAGAAAGTGACGAGGAAGAGCAGGAAGAGGAAGAGGAGAAACCGAAGAAGAAGAAAGCTGTCAGTCCCGCCTGGTCTGTATTAAGTTTGTTTAAAACGGATGATTGACTGGAATGCTTTGATTCTCTTACAGGCACCTAAAAAGAAGAAAGCTGAATCCGAAGAAGAAGAGGAGGAGCAGGAAGAGAAGCCAAAGAAGAAGAAGGTAAGCTAGAAACTCTTTGATCTAGCCGTATCTGCCTGACGTATGTTACTGACTCACTTGTAACTTTTCCTGTCAATATGGAAAGGCTGCGCCCAAGAAGGCAAAGAAAGCAGCTTCAAGTGATGCAGAGGAGGAAGAGCAAGCTGCACCCAAAAAGGCTGCCGCGAAGAAGAAGCCAGGCCGTAAACCCAAGGCGCCTCTGTCTGACAGCGAGTAGATGCACTCGCTTCAAGTATGTTCAAGCACGCTGTGCTGTACTACTGCCGTTGCGGCCAGCCTAGATACCCCAAAAATCCTAAGTTTCTCTACCCGAAGATATACCACACATCAAAATACACGTCCTGACTCAGAGTACACATCTGGAAGGATAGACTTCCCGCTCTAGTCTCCTACACCTCCACTTTACGCGACCTAATCTGTCGCGATGTAGAATAGTTTACAATCTACGGAAAGTTCTAGAACAGCTAGACCTTCCCATCCAAGCAATCCGATGCCGTGCCATGCTAGTCTATCAGCTGCAAACATGCACATGCTTATCGTAACGCTAATCTTGTGCATAGTATTATCGATCAGTCTTGCCTGTCCAGCGCGCCTGTATCTTGCTGTCGAATTCTCATTGCAGCTTTCGACTGACACCTGGATAATATCGACAACGGCATCCCACGCAGCACTCACCTCGAATCTCCCCATCGACTCGCAGGGCGCGTCGTATGCCCGCTGACCAGTCGACAGCCGCCTCGCTTCGTCGACGCAGCTCTCTGTCGCGCGACGGCGTGCAGGTGCTTGAGCAGGAGGAGCAGCAGCAGCAACAACAGCAGAGGAAGCACAGCAGCCACGCGCGAGGCAGCTCCACGTCGACCAGCGTCAACTACCCGTACCCGCCGGCCTCCTCCTTGTCGAGGTCCCACGCGCCAGACGAGCACGAAGAGCTCACTGTCGACTTTGAAGATTCCGTCCATTTGAACAGCTTGCAGGACTTGTCGAACGGCAGCGATTCTTACAGCAACATGGCTCGCAACAATGCATACTCGTCCCTTCCTACGACCTCAAATGGCCATCACTCAATGCACGACTACCCTTCTTCCTCCCATAACAGCTCGAAGAGACGCGGCACTTCAAGCAGCGGAAGAGGCGATTCTCGCTGGACTGCTTTAGCTAAATGGCAGAAGAACTCCATCATATTGACTGCTGTTCTTGTATTTGGGTTGATACTCCTCAACAGTGGCAAAGGTCCAGCTAAAGATTACGTTCTCAAGAAGACGAATAATAATGGTGGAACGGCCACTTCAGAAGAAGATAGTAAAGTGCTTCAAAGACCCGCTCCTATTGTCAAAGGACAAGATAAGAATTTGCAGTTTGATACACATGAAACTGGTCTAACTAAACCAGCTTCAAAAGCAGGAAGCTTGGCAGATTCTAAACCAAAGAAAATCACAAGTGGTGAATCATGTATTTTACCACCTGGAAAACAAGAATTTCAATGGGCTTTAATGATAGATGCTGGTAGTACAGGTTCAAGAATGCATGTTTATAAGTTTTCAAATTGTTTACCTGAAGGAACCTCTATTAGTTCATTAAAAGAAGATCCTTTACCTACTTTAGTAAATGAGCTATTCTACCCTATAACTCCTGGATTATCTTCATATAGGGGTAGACCAAAAGCAGCTGCCGAGAGCTTGACTAAATTAATGGAAGAAGCTGTAAAAGCTGTTCCTAAATCAGAAAGAGGATGTACACCAATAGCTGTGAAAGCTACCGCTGGTCTGAGATTATTAGGAGCTAAAGAATCGCAAGAAATCTTGGACGAGGTTGAGCGGTGGTTGAAGACGGAGTGGCCTTTCCAAGTCGTTGAAGATGGTGTCGTTATCATGGATGGTAAAGATGAAGGTGTTTATGCTTGGATTACCATTAATTATGTAAGTTATCAACAAATCTGTTCTAGAGGTCACCATGGTGTTTTTCTCGTCTGACCCTCACAATTCGTTTCATTCTAGCTCCTTGGCCTCATCGGACCCGGCAAGAAAGCAGGACAATCAGCGGCAGTCATGGATCTTGGTGGAGCCTCAACACAGATCGTCTTTGAGCCTTCTTTCCCATCCAATTCGAAGCTGTCACCCGGTGATCATGTATACGATCTGAACTTTGCTTCAGCCGACCATACTTTATACCAGCATTCACACCTCGGATATGGTCTCATGCAAGCCCGCCGTTCTGTCCATAATCTAGTCGCCTTCTCACACATTTGGCAATCTGCAACAACAGCAAATCACAAGGAATGGGATGATCTAACAGAAGAAGATCTAGTACATTCACCATGTCTAGTGAAAGGAGGTCGCAAAACTATTCTTTTAGATCCACCTGGACGTAAAGCAGTTAATGTTACATTAATAGGAACAGGAGGAGGATTTGATGCATGCAGAAGATTAGTAGATGTAATAATGGCAAAAGATGCTTTATGTGAAGTTGAACCTTGTGCTTTTGGTGGTATTTATCAACCTAAATTAATGGAAACTTTTGGTAATGGTCCTATTTATGCTTTATCTTATTTTTATGATAGAATAGTTCCTTTAGGTTTAGGTAAAAATGGTAAACCTTTTACAATTAAAGAATTAAGAGATTTAACTATTGATGTTTGTGCTGGTGATAAATCTAATTTATCTGGTTATAATGATGTTAGAGGTTGGAGTAGATTTAAAGGTAATTTAGAAGCGATGGCGGAATTAGAAGATAGACCGGAATATTGCCTGGATTTAACATTCATGTATAGCTTGCTCAATCTTGGATATGAATTGGCGCCAGAGAGGGAATTAGTCACTGGCAAGAAGATCAATGATATTGAGCTTGGATGGTAAGCTTTCCATACTACCGGAACGATATACCCAAATGAGCAAACAGCTAATGTTGTTTCTTCCTCTCTTTCTTACTTTTCCGCAGGGCTCTGGGTGCAGGTATCGCTCTACTCGAGCATTCCTCATTACATTGCAGAAATCCAGATGCATAAGCGCATTCAGTCGCTGTCATTTCTTGTTGATATCGTGTGCAATTGTAACATCAGCATCCTCGTCGACTGTTACAACAGTCGACCCCGCAATATTAGATGTCTTGTTTTGGTCATTCGCCGCTTGATTGCCTATTTCTGACTAGCTTTACGAGTGAGATATCAGGGCAGAATGAGGAAATACGTTTTCATTCAAACGATCAATGAGAGCTTAGATTGTACAACGACAGACTCATGAAACGATTGGGATTGGTGCTTGTGAATAGCTAGATAATACTCATACACATGTCGGGATGAAAAAAACATCCAATCAGTTCTCCTTCCATTGATGTGCACACTCTGGCTTTGTGCAACGCTATAATAGAAGGTCCCATATTAGCTTGGCATTTCGTCAGTATCCAGTAGAAAGGACTTACGTAGAATGTGGTACTGGGCTCGTCTGAAAGAGTAAGGAGGGTTTCAGCATAGGCGTAATGTGACATTGAACTCGAAAGAGCAAACTCACCTGCACTTCTAATCTGTATTTGCATGTAGAAAGCTCTCCTATTGTCGCACTTGGGACATGTAGCTGTAGAGTAGTAAAGTCAGTCAGTGGCCAAAAGGGAAAGCGTACGAGTGTTAGAACCAGCTGGCAATCCTACCTTCTATCGAATCTACATTCTTCCAGCTGTCTTCGCCACCCAGAACGTCGTCTGCTTGTTTTCGTGTAAGGTAATTCGTTTCGACGTACTATGAGGAGGTAGAACAGCATATACTAAGTAACTCGGGTAACGTGGACAAGCAAAGCTAGCTATGTACCTACCTGCTTTCCGTGCATGGGATACTCATATGGACATGTGGCGCATCCAAATCTGTAGTCGCCTTCTTCACCACTGCGCATGATGCTGAGCATATTTGCGCATGACGGACAGCTGAGAATATGAATGACCAGAAGTAATAAATGCGAAAGGTGTTCATGTGAGTAACATAAAGAGACCAGATGTACCAGAGTCGATCAAGTCAGTTTTTCTGCTTTCTAGACGACACCCTTGGGTACATTTGCTTTCGCATTCACACGCACAATATCATTCTTCCAAGTCTTCAACTTGCTCTTGAAGTGGTCGTATATCAGCCTGCTGTCGTCAGAGTCTCGTTGCGAGCAGAGTCAAAGTGCTGCAGGACCCGATCATTACACCAACAGTGATGGCTGCAACAGTGATGGCTGTCGTGATTTCAGACTGTGCACAACACATGGATGGCAGATTGCTATCAATTATCAGAACACTAGGAACGCATGATAGGAATCACTAGACCGTCACCATCCATTATGTGCGGTTCCATAGGTCCTGTTAGCCAGTCTCGCAACTGCCCTACGGTACAAGCAAGCAAGCGAAGCTGAAGAGTCCCCAAAGAACACGGCACACGGCTGGCAGGAGTCTTTTGGTCCATCATTCAAAGTGTTCATATGCTCATTAACGCGCTGATCTTATACCCAAAACGGCCTGCTGGACATCTGAGTCAAGCATGGCAGGTACTACGGATTCCAGCATTCCTCTGAGCTGACCCATGCAGGGCCATTCATAGGAGGACGGGAGTGTCACTGTGTTTAGATGGCAGATATCACCCTAGGTAGTACTGACAATGCTGCCTCATCATGAAGCTATTCTTCCTTACCCTAACTGAATCAGTGACTATGTGCATCATCTTGTGATTGCACGGACAGCAGCAAGGCCGATCCGCATTGATAATTCCAATATCGCTGAACATCCAGCAAGACGCCATTACAGTGGAGACTCTTGTTGCGTCAAGATTGCCTATAGCTACTTCGGCCAGACAAGTTTCCAGGAGGTCCCCTTTGTTTCCTGCAGCAAGAAGCACCGTTCAAAAATGCCTTCAAACGTTGTTTCGGTCTCCCTAGCCGACCTCGAAGGACTATCTCCAGCTACCATAGAGCAATTAGCAGCGTTGCTAGATCGCCGCAATGACTCTCTGTCTATTGCTTTCTATCGTGAGTTCCTTCGTGTCGTCTGGTCAAGTTCAGCTGGCATCGCACGTACCACTAATCTGTCGCGCTTTGCTCATGTTGAATTTGCTATAAAGCTATTTCCTCAATGGTGTATATCATAATCCTCTACCTAAACGCCAAAGTATCGAATTGGCTTTTACATCTATATTCAAAGGCCTACCGGGACATGAGCGAGACTCATCGACGCACCGCCGTGATGTATATCCTCAACATTATACATACGACTGTAGTACTGGTTCTGCAGCTCGTGGCTGCTCCATCCTTGGCGGAAAAGTATACAGTCAGCAGGACAGACATGATCAGAGTCGCAGCAACAATCGTCTCGCTCTTGTACCTCTTCGAAATAATCTATAGACATTATATGAGGCTGCAGATGCTGATCCATCACTTTGCGGTGAGCAGGTTGTTGGCTTTACATGCTTCGCAGGGTTTGACGTACTCAATGTCCGCAACAACAGACGCTCTTTGCTATCTGCTTAGTAGCAGGGGTTCTCGACAGAACAAGCAATCCTAGTCTAATCGCCACTGCTTTGGTCTGGCTCTTTCAAGTATGAAGTTGTGTGCCAAGTCTAGGTCCCGCTCCTGATAAGGACACTTCCGCAGGCTTCTACAGAGCAGTTTACTTTCGTCGCACTGCTAATGTGTAAGCCTTATCCACGCAATACGTGCACCCCCTCACGCGAAGTTCACTCTTGTTCGCTTAGATCGATTACGCTACCCGGTCAAACACGTCGCCTGGCTGCTTAAATTCTCGGCAATACAGAATTTGTGGGTTCTTTCCGATGACTAAGCCTAATTTGCATAGACTTGCTAAGCATTCAGGTGGATTGCCGCTTTCATTCTGCCCAGAATACCAAAATTCGGATTTGCAATCTACCTTATTGTGTGGTGGGGTCAAAAACAACTTCAACATCATTCGACATCAACAGAAGTATCATATTCTGTCATTTTCTTTATTTGCCTCTTTACACTTATACCGACGCAAGTGTACGGAAGTTGGGTGCTTTGGAAGGTGGCACAAGGTCTTACAAAGCGAGCAAGGGAACTCGCTCCAACTTCCGCAGAATATTCGAATGCATATGAAGTAGAATCAAAGCTCGCTGCAGACTCTGGGATGGCTACGCCTGTTGTGGAAAACGCTTCCCTCCTGCGGTACAAAGAGAATGCGAATGCGCAATTCCCGCCGTATCGAGAGTGCCCTGCTCAGGGAAGCACGTCGGCTGCAGCTTTACCTTTGCATTTGTAGATAGCGCGCACACCGCCCTGTTTTGGAATGAATTACATATTAGACAAGTTAAGCGCGTACTGGAAAGGTCCAGAAACAAGACTGAAATCGCACTCCAAGGTGCAAAGTTGCTTAGGTCAATTGAAAGGCCTATGCTCGACACTCGCAAAGATCAAAAGGCTGCTTCACTGTATTCATTACTGGCTAACATACTGAGTGGAACTGATGCTGGGGTATCTCCTTCTATGTGGTATATCCGTCTGTATGCTTTTATCCTGCTGTACTGATTTAATATTGTCTATGCCCTGTCATAACGATCTAGATCTCCTATATTGCTTTCGTAGTGTTCACAACATCAATTTTCAATGCGGCGACCAGTCTATACATATTATGTTTTTCATGAACGCCATATATCGTAACCTTAAACTCGAGCGTTGGCAAGACTTGAACGTTCTCTCTCTTTTCGACATGCACGATCAAGTTGCGTCCATGCAGTTCTCATACCGTTCGGGTTGCCTTCCTGCAGAGCCTTACTGCACCCGGCAAGGAATTTGTCGCGCTCATTATCTTTCACTGCTTTAGTCGGCAGGCTGTGCACCGCATTTGGAATCCATGTGGCCATCTCCTGCTGGAACGATTGTGTTAACAGCCGGGCGATAGTAATGCTCATCGGAGCATTGTCCTCGTGAAAGTCGGTCACTAGTCGAGTCAGGAGAATCTGAACCAGACGTTGACCTGCGTTCTCATTTGACAGCACTTGGCGGATGGCAGCAGCAAATCTTGGCATGTTTGCTTGATCTCGAGCGGAAAGATGCGACGCGTCCCCGAAAGGTTGGCTGTTCTGAGTATTGAGTGAATCGTGTCCGACAATGACTCGAATGGTGTCCAGACCGTCGTGCGAGACATGGGGATTGAGGAGATTGATAGCTGAAATAGCAATTTGTACTGCACTGGGAAAGGCGGGCGAAAGGAACAATGTACTCGGCGAGTCCTGTGCCATATTCCGTACAAAATGTGTGTAGTCTTCAATACCTGGTATCATGAAATTAATAAAGTCAGCTTGATTTCTCAATTAGCAAACTGTTGGGCCGACTTACAATCTTGAATATCGTCGAGGGAGCTCTTTCCCAGCAGGTCTACTATTCTGTGCGTTATTCTCTCGAATGCTTTTTGAAGGTAACCTTCGAATTCCGTTGCATGTTCTTGGGCTTCAGGCATCCTAATGAGGTCGGATACTTTGGAGGTAATCCAGACAAAACCACTGACGCCAGTGCGCTCAAAGCATGAAGCCATCGAATCGAGAAGTGAAGGCACTAATGGCAGCACGAGTTTTCCGAACAATATCAAGCCTCTCCGAAGGGTGGAGCACACAGTCTCCAGGAGGTCGAGCTCGGAGTGGCTTTGTAATATATGCGAGATGAGCTGCCAGACTTCGTTCGCTGTGGTTGCGCAAGTGGCTGGCAAGTCATCGGAAAGATGACCGTTCTCCTGTAGTAAAATGTTCATTCGTTCCAGGGCCTCTGCAATGTTACATCAGCCATGGAGGTGCCTTCGTGCATTTCTGAACTTATCGACAACATACCTATGGTCGCTCGAGTGTCTTGCTCTGCTCCAATAGACGAGCTAGTTGCCAATGCTTGAACTTGACCAAGTAGTGGAGCACAGAAAGTTTGCAGTGCGTTGATTGCGTCATTGGGCGGCATCTTGGCGATAATGTCTGCATATCCAGAGTATATATCTAGCAGATCTTCTCTGTGCAGAGCAGCAGAGTGCTGCTGTACGAAGTCGAACAAGGCCGGCAGGTAGCTGACAAGGTGCTACACAATATGCCTGATCATCAGTGCCCGTGTTTCCGTATTCCGAAGAGACGAATCTTACAGAGCTGCAATCCTTGCACAGATACTTTAGCGCCATCGCACACGAAGCTGTAACGTCTCGGTCTCCTTCGTTGAACCCTGAGAAAACATATTCCATCATCTTCGGCAAGTATTCCGAGTGCTCTGATAGCCATTCGGTATATCTTCCAACAACAAGGGTGGCAGAGTAACGAACTTTCGCGTTCAATTGTGGCAGTTGAGGTATCGCTTGAAATAACCTTGGCATAACTGCATTTTCCTGCAGGTCAACTTTGGCGCCCATTGTTCGGATACTGAAGAGCGCTGCCTCTACAATTTGCCAGTGCGCAGATGGGCCCTTCGCTACTTCAGCTTCCAAAGCAGCGAATGACCTCGCTAGACAAGCTGTTGAACCGAGCACTGAACAGCAGTCCTTGAGTGTATTCCCGATATCATGTCGAAAAGCTCTGAAGTCATCTTTTTCTTGACCTGTGAGGCTTTCTGCATCGTCCGGGTATCTTAAATGCAAAATGATTGTATCTACCAGCCGAGCTATCACTTCGAGAAAGGGCTGACATGCTGGATCGTTGACGAAGCCTCCTTTCCTGAGGCCAACAGCCAGCTGCCACCAGAAATTAAGGGTCATACTGACCACTTCAAGTTCTGAATATGCTGAACATTCCGCGATTGCTTCTACCACTGGCATGAACTCCGCTGGATGTTGTAGCATCAGTTGAGCATAGCATTCTCCAGCTTCTACAAAGATACGGCAAAAGCCTCGAACTGTTTCCAGCTCTTCCGCTTCAATTGCTGCTTTGAGGGGGGCGCGTAAGGGTAGCAGCCTAGGGACGATTGCTTGAATGGGTTCCATATTATCTGAGATATCTTGTGTCTCGTGAATAAGGTCAACGAGGAGGTCGACAGAGTCGTCAAAGAGTGCTTCAGAAGCGAGAGAGTCAAAAATATAGTTAAAGAAGGGTGATTGCTGGATTGCTGATGGGAGCATTTCTCCTGCTCTCAGCCAGCTCGCTAATACGTTTAGCGTAGCGGCTCGCACTTGAGTAGTGACGCCTGCATTGCACGAATAAAGGTCAGTCTCGGATATACAGGTCGCAAGGAGATATGTCAAAATGACTGACCGGGTGCTTGGAAGTACATGCCAATCAGGTTAAGCACTTCCGTCCCAGTGTTTTCGGTACGCCACTCCGGATTCTGTATCTTCTGATTAGCAGATGACTCTCGATATCATGGCTCAGAACTAGTCGCGCACCGTGATACGTATCCTGACATTTGACATGCTCTCTTGGGGTAGCTGTCTCAGGAATTCTAACAGCGCGAGTACTGTCTCTGGAGACTTTCCAAGGTGGTCGATCATGTCCTGCAGACCGTTTGTCCATTCTGGCATCTGAAGCAGTAGATCTGCAATGGCGAGGGCCAGATGAGTGACTACGATCCTCGAGTTTGATGTGGATGCATGCTTGAGTGCCGCTATCAGAGTGTCGCGAAGCGGTATCCGATGGTCCTGAGGAAGCTGGTCAAGGTCGTAGATGATCTGTAGTCGACGACAAGGCATTGACAGGTAGCAATAGTGTGTGGTGAAGGAGAGAATGCAGAGATGTTAGCAAGTAGCCATGTCTGACAGGATTCAGCATTTCTGCAGCCATCACAAGGTCGACGAGATCTCCTGCATGTATTCTCTCGACTGATTCAAATGAATGCAGCTTGCCTTTGCTCGAAACGTCTGCGCGGCGAAGAGCTTCGGCTCATTGGGAGCATCAGCAGAGGACAAGATGACATTGGCGGTCTCCCATGCTTCTGGCTACAGGATCCAATATCTCACGTCAGCTCAACTGAAGGCTATATGTTCCCAGGTTCATAGACCGTACCTCTTTCTGAAAGTTTTGGAGCCACTCGTTCGCCTGCTGTTTCGCCTCTGGCTTGGGATCAGTGTAGAGCGTCTGCAGTGCAGCCAGAACTGTCTCCATCGAGCTCATGGCTGTTTTGCGGTGATGAGCAAACTGCCCTCGTGCAAGAGAGCGGGTTGTTGGGAGTCAAAGGCGAGCTGGTGAAGTGAAGCTGCCCGGTGGCTTTCGACATGGCTGGTCTGACGGTACAAGCAAGCATCGAAGCCGGAAGAGCGCTGCTCTTAGAGCGACATATACACTGTCTAACTTCATTATCACATCATGATTGGTAAAAGGTGTGCTGCGTGCTGGGTAAGGGCCTATTTGGTATATGCCTCTGGTGGTATACAGAATGCGGGTCTTATAATGAGGTACACCTTACATTTTCGCAGCCGGCGCAGATCGCGTCATTAAACTATATCATATCAGTCTATCATTCACCGCCTCTCTTCGTCGACTAGTGCTTATTTTTCCTGCCCGCTCCTCCACGACCGTAGGCTGGGATACCTTCACGCTTTTCCTCGACTTCTTTCGCAGTCGCAATCGCAGTCGAGGAATTATCGCTCTTCCTCATCTTGCTGAGAAGTGCGCCAGTTCTGCTTCCAGGCTTCTCAGTCTCTTCGAATTTAGCTTCCTTGTCTTTGGAGGCCGTCTTTCGTGCGAAGCCTCCTCTACCGTAAATTCTAGGCACTTCTGACAAACGCTGTGGACACGAATGAATCGTAGCTAGTGATTCCCTCGACGCTGCTAATTCTGGTCGAAGACTCCAAGCTTGGTTTCCGCTACAGGAAGCGAGAGGTTGGCCTACAGAACTCGAAGAATTACTTGCTTTACCTGCTTGGAAATCATTACCACTATTCCCTATCTTACCGCATATTTTCCCGAGAAAGGCTTTCCCACCTGATTTTCCCGAAGCGCTTGACATGCCTCGCGGGCAAGACATCTCTGCATTAGAAGGTATGTTGTCAATTGCTGTCGCATGGCCGTAAGGTGTGAAGGCTTTCGTTGACATTGTTTCTCCTCCATAGATCTGTGTCATCATCTTAGCTCCCGCTGTGCGTCCCGCACCGCCTCGCCCATACACTGGTACCATATCGGACCCGCCTGCCGATGTCGAGGTAGTGATAATGGTCGTGAAGCTTGACTCGGCATCCCCATTGTTCCTTTTAGTCTCATCATCCTCCTCGTTCTTGGACTGGATCACAATTTTGACGGCTCCGGTAACCTGTCGCTTTTTGCCTCCAAACTTGGTCAGAGCAGCCAGCCTGGACTCTCCTGCAATCTGCTGCCGTGGAACAGTGATGGGCTTACTGACCCGCGGGGCTCTGAGTATGTCGATCTGATTGAGCGTTAAAGGAACAGCTGGTTCTTGATGGAACTGATTGAAAGCCTGAAGTTCGGAAGCTTCAAGTTGCGCGAGACCGTGTGTGATATCACTAACACTTTTCTTCCGACTGAATCCAAAACATTTACTTGCTTTTACAGATTCGGGTTTCAAAGATAAAGAATCGCCCTGTCTTGACTCTGCATGGTATAGATGGTATCCCCAATCATTGGCAGGTGCGACGCCTGTATGAAGGTTTATGTGCGGTTGATGGTATGGCTCGTCATCAACCATAAACGAAGTTTGTGACGAGGAAGGCGTATCTGGCGTAGTCGAGCATACGGACGAGAGACTGGGAAAATCCGTGTAGCTACTACAGCTACTAATGCCATCCCCAGGTACTTCAGACTCTTGGACTGTCTCGAGCGATGATCTTGATGCGAAAGTAGTCGTTGAGACGCGAGACATTGGCGTGTCGTGGACCCGATATTCTCTGACAGCAGGTCAGGGAGGAAGGACTCCTGTCAAAGTATAGCTGAGCAATTAGAGCCACACACGTCTAAGTTAAACCTTTGAATGCCATCACTGACATGCAAGGAAAGCTAATCCTCAGCTTTATAGGCCTACGAGGGGAGTGCGGGTGTCCAATGTGTTAGCTTCACAAGCGGAGGCAGTCGATGACGACAAAATTCTGAAGCTTGGAGGAGGAAGGGGAGGAGCTGAACCTTCTATCGAAAAGAATGGTGAAGATCTTCAGTCAGCGATGAACGTTGGGAGCTTTAAGCAGCCAAAGGGAAGTCGATAACCGTGACTTGGATTTGGCAGTGCAAACTCTCCGCATATGATAAGAGGTACAAAGGCATGCAGCTCGCTGAAGACCCTGAATTGAATACCATGACATTGAATCAAAGGCGATGGATGCGTTCAGGATGGCTGGAAGGTGATGCCTGACATCAGATAAAGAGCGCCCAGGGATGGCTTCCGGAGGTTTCTTCTGCTCAGAGCGGAATTTATCGCAGAGATAGCTGACTGAGCATGGCATTGGGCACAACACAAGCATGTCAAATGCCCATAAAGATACCGATATCGTGGTACCATTCAGTAGAGGAGCTTCTAACCATTTCTGCCTGACAGCCGGGCAAGCCACGCCACCCTACAGCCAGACGGCTATGGCGACGCTTTCGCGCCTGACCGGTAAGCCATGATGAAGACCAGATCATCCAGGTAGCCGCCTACTGCCGGAGACGCCTGTGCGATTAGTATCGTCTTCGCTAATAACAAGTCGGTGTTCGGAAGGCTGCCAGGCATCTTCCGGGAGACCTTTCGAACAGCCTGCAAGGACACGATAAGGCTGGAGATGTCTGAGGATTGATCAGTCACCCGGTTCAGCACAAGTCTGCACCGGGTGAATGAGACGTAAGGCAGAGTCCTGCATCCTGACTGCCATCAAGCAGAGAATTCGTACGCTCTTGCCGTCTTGTCGTTGCAGTGAGGTGGCAAATTGCATGCCGTTCTGCTATGGCACACCAGCTTTGAGCGCAGCTTCAGCGAGGCGAGAGACTGCCATCGCATGACCGACTGACTGACTTGCCCTGCTAATGCAGAGCAGTCTAGACCACCGCCTGAGTGTATGATAGCAAAAGCAACAGCGCTGTACTTGTATATGAAGACAAAAACGCGATCGAGAAAGCTCGTTTACGCGTTTTGCTGCAGATTTGAGATTATGTCCATGTATGCGTCTTCCGAACTGCGCACATCCATCAAGCATACTCCATCGTCAGCATGGACGTATCATCCTCGCAAGGCTTTCCGTCGTCCCCTGGGCCACGGCGAGCGAACGGCGCCGGGCCAGTGGGCAACTTGGGCGGACTCCCAAGCAGCTCTGCAGGCCAGTCGATGCCATCAGAGAGCGATGCACCACCGCCCGCAAGACGGGCGAATGGCCGTCGTGGTGATGACGACGACGACGATGATGGCAGGCGTGGAAACAGAGCGGACGAAGCTGCGGAAGAGGGCATGGGAAGAGGCGGAAACCGCGGCCCTAGAGCGCGCAACCTGAGGAACATCGACGATATCCCTGCCGTGAGCGACCAGACTGGAGAGAAGGTCAGAGAGAGCTTCGAGCACTTCTTGGAGAGGTGGGTGCAGACCCTATGTACTGTCTTTGTCGTCTCTCTGTACTAATTGCTTGTTCACCTGCCACAGCTACAAAGAGACGGAAGAAGAAGGCGCCCCATCTTCAAGAAGCAGCAGAGCTTCAAGCGCAGGAGACGACGAGGAGAGAGAACGCTACTACTACATTGATCAAATCACTGGAATGAAAGACTTTGAAATCACGACGCTCTATGTCGACTTTGGGCATCTCAGTGCTGCTGAAAATGTTTTGGCGCGTGCCATCGCAGAGCAGTATTATCGGTGAGCAAAGCACCAGCTTACGCGCTGTCTCCTTCATGTGACTTCTCTACTAATTCAATCAACTTACTCTTCAGCTTCCTGCCATACCTCCGCATAGCTCTGCAGAACCTGGTCAAGAAATACTCCCCCGAATACCTCTATGTAAACTCCCACAGTAGCAGCACTGCAGCTTCAGGACTCACGACACGGGAATTCAGTATTGCATTTTATGGCTTGGATGGAGTATCTACGATCCGCGACTTACGTACTGAAAAGATTGGAACCTTACTTAGCGTTAGTGGTACTGTGACGCGAACAAGTGAAGTCAGGCCTGAACTGGTGTACGGAGCTTTCGTGTGTCAAGAATGCAAGACTATGGTTAAGGATGTAGAGCAGCAATTCAGGTTTACAGAGGTAAGTATCAGGCATCATAAAGCCTCCATAGCGGTTTCAGACGATACTAATTCAGATCTGGTTGTCCCAAAACCGCAACAGCCTAATGTTTGTCCGAATGTGACATGCATGAATAGATCTAACTGGAAACTCGCCATCGAACAAAGCAAATTTAACGACTGGCAAAAAGTACGGATACAAGAGAACTCAAATGAGATTCCTACAGGAAGCATGCCAAGATCGTAAGTAGTATCAACAGAAGCGGAAGTTACCGCACAGAGCTTTTCATTCAATAATTGATTCTGTTATTCTGTTAATTCTGACAGACTCGATGTCATTCTACGTGGAGAAATTGTAGAGAAAGCCAAAGCAGGAGATAAATGCGTCTTTATAGGCACGTTTATCGTCGTTCCTGATGTGGCTCAACTTGGTCTACCGGGTGTTAATGCGGAAATGATTCGTCAAGCGGGAGGAGGTGGTCGAGCTGCTGGTCAACTTGGCTCAAGTATGGGTGTTGGAGGCTTGAAACAGCTTGGTGTGAGAGATCTCACGTACAAGACTGCTTTCTTGGCGTGCATGTGTCAGAGTGCAGATACGAAGGTAGGTTTTGCAACAAGCTATCCGTATGAGCCGACATTGACTGAAGTTACATGATTGTATTACAGAATGGCTCGACCAATATTAGAGGCGAAGAAGATGCGAATGGGGAAGCGAATAGAGAAGAATTCCTTTCATCATTAACTTCGGAAGAGATCGATGAACTGAAAGATATGGTGCATGGTGATCATATCTATTCTCGACTGGTCAGCAGTATCGCTCCTACCGTATACGGTCATGAAATTGTCAAGAAAGGTATCTTGTTACAGCTTATGGGAGGTGTACATAAAGAGACTGGAGAAGGTATTCATCTTCGTGGTGACCTCAACATTTGCATTGTTGGTGACCCGAGTACCAGCAAATCGCAATTCCTGAAGTAAGCTTAGCGAACTTTGTGTCGATGCCTTACAAGATGAAAGCTGATCTGAATACCCGTTCACAGGTATGTCTGCGGCTTTTTGCCTCGATCAGTGTATACTTCCGGTAAAGCCTCATCGGCGGCAGGTCTTACTGCAGCTGTCGTTAAGGATGAAGAAACTGGCGAATTTACAATCGAAGCGGGTGCACTCATGTTAGCAGACAATGGAATCTGCTGCATTGATGAATTCGATAAAATGGATTTAGCAGACCAAGTTGCAATTCACGAGGCGATGGAACAGCAAACTATTTCAATTGCTAAAGCCGGTATTCAAGCTACCTTAAATGCTAGAACTTCCATTCTAGCAGCTGCTAATCCTATCGGAGGAAGATATAATAGAAAGACGAGCTTAAGAGCAAATGTCGCAATGACAGCTCCTATCATGTCTCGTTTTGATCTGTTCTTTGTCGTACTGGACGAATGTAATGAAGATACAGATCTTGCTTTAGCTACTCATATCGTTAGCCTACATCAACATAAAGATGCTGCTATTAGGCCGGAATTCTCAACAGATGCTCTGCAACGATATATTCGATATGCACGAACCTTCAAGCCAAAAGTAAGCATTGATAAGTTCAGGGTGATGGTCATTTGCTGATTTCACATTCGCTCGTCTAGCTTACGCCCGCGGCTTCGAAAGTCATCGTAGACAAGTATCGCGCTCTTCGACAAGACGACTCGACGGGCCACGGAAGGAATTCCTCCCGTATCACCGTCCGTCAGCTAGAGAGTATGATCCGTTTAAGCGAGGCTATTGCTCGGGCAAATTGCATGCAGGAGGTAAGCTCATCTATTTTACAAGAAACTTGTTCAGACACAGGCTGATCTGTTGTATATGCTTGTAGATCACACCTGCTATGGTGCGAGAAGCATACAGCTTATTACGACAATCTATCATCCACGTTGAGAAGGACGATATTGATATCGATGACGATGAAGAGGAGGAAGTTGAAGGTCACGTCAACGGAGTCAACGGCACAAATGGTCACTCGCATGATCATGATGAAGATATGGACGGAAATATCGCTGTGCCTCAATCATCAGCACCAGGTCCCGTGTCCACGCCAACGCGTGGCCCAGCTGGCCCAGCATCTCCACTAGCACACCAGCCAACACCAGGTCCATCAAGGACTAACGGCGCAAATGGAACGACACCATCAGCTGATGTACCACCAGCTTCGGCAATACCACCAAAGAAGAAGAAGCTCACCATCTCATACGACAAGTATCAAATGATGAAATCTCTCATCGTGCTGAAGCTGTCAGAAATGGAGAGAGAAACGGGAGAAGGTGTGGCAAGACCTGAAATCGTGACATGGTATCTTGAACAAAGAGAGAATGAGATACAAACGGTTGATGAGCTAGAGATGGAGAAGGCACTTTGCGAAAAAGTCATCTCGAAATTGATCAAGGAGAAGCAGCTGCTTGAACTGGTTGGTCAAGGCTTGCAATCGGAAGAAGACACTCAAGAAGAAAGCCAATCTGCTGTGCCGATTCTTTATGTTCATCCGGACTATGAGAATTAGAGCGTGCACTTTCGTTTTTTCTTGCTTTCATGCCAAATGGTTGTACCTGCCTCCGTCTTGTCTCTGTTGTTCCGGTGGTTCTTAGCTCGTTCAGTTGGAGTATTAGTACTAGTAGTGGGTCAGTCTCTGTTGTTCTTTATGTACATCTGATGCAATTTAAGGCGGATAACAATCTAATTCGTAGTCCCTCGTGCAATATGACAATTTTGCACGTGCCTGCTTGAGACACCCTAAAAAGACCAAGTGGTGGGCAACAACAGGTTCCTCTTCCGCCGACAAGCTCACTTTACTTTCGGAATCATGCCTCGTCTGCCTCAACCAGCTACTATCGAGCATGACTTTGTCATCAACACCTTGACAGAGCATTCGTTGCGAGTCGACGGCAGGCAACTTTTGGATGCGCGCAAGCTGGAAGTCAAGTTTGGCAACTCGTATGGATCGGTGGAAGTAATTCTAGGAGGAGCAACGAGAGTATTTGTGCAAGTCTCTGCTGATATCGTGAAACCAAGAGATGAGAGACCTTTTGAAGGATTTGTCGTGCTGCAAACGGAGATCTCGCCTATCGCTGGCAGTAATTACGAAGCTGGTGGAAGGTGAGAAAGAAGGATACACCCAGCTACTAAAGCTGTGCCTCCATTGAGCGGAGCTGATTTGTATCTTGATATGGCCCCGTTACTCGACAGACCTGGACCTGCAGAAGTACAGATCAGTCGTGCTCTCGAAAAAGCGATCAGGCGAAGCGAAGTCGTCGACAGAGAGAGCTTGTGCATTCTCGCTGGCCAGAAGGTGTGCCAATACTAAACCCAATGCTTCTAGATATAATCCGACTGAGATGTGGCTTGCTAGGTCTGGCAAATACGCCTGGACGTCCACTTCGTGAATGACGAAGGCAATCTACTCGATGCTGCAAGTGTAGCCTGCATAGCTGCATTACGGCACTTCAGGAAGCCAGAAGTCTCAATCGAAGGAACAGAAGTGACGATTGTAAGCAATCTTTATGGTCTACTCTTTCGCGATAACTCATTGGTTAACGCATCCTATTGCTTTTCTCCTCCTACACAGCATTCCGTCGAAGAACGTGTGCCAGTAGCGTTATCTCTACATCATTCGCCTTATTGCATTTCGTTCGCTTCTTTCGGGTCTATGTGAGTGATTGTTCGCTTCTATCGCTCATCCGCCTTCCTTTATTAATAACAGATCATATTCACACATCTAGTACAATCTTGGATCCTTCATTACTAGAATCTCAATTATGTACAGGAACCCTCACTCTCACGATCAACCCGCAAAATGAGATCTGCGTTCTTACTAAAGACGGAGGAGAGCCAGTCTCTGTCGGAAATATTATGCGCACTATCGGGATAGCTAAGAATCGAGTGGCAGAAATCGAACAGATTGTCAAAAAAGCACTCGAGAAAGAAAAGGTCAAGCTCGAGTCTCAAATAGGTTACTGAGGAAGATGCATCGAAAGATGAAAGGCACTAGACATCGCGACGCTTCTGTAAAGCAAGGGTGGCTCTAGCCTATGCGATGCCCAGGTGCTTCTTCCGGCTCAAAAAATGCGAACAAGCCGGCCGCTATTTGCTCAGAATTGGTGTATATCCGAGCCGTGCAAGAAGACACTCGATACGCGAACGAAGTTGCGAGAAGCAGACGACGCTCAAGAACCCGAAGGCGTTTAAGGCGTTTCAAGGCAAGGCGCAACAGCAGATACACTCGGCAAACCACAGCCCAACTTTCAGAGCTTCTTTCCTTACTCCGATGCTTCACGCCGTTCGGGGCATCAGAAATTTTAACAACATTGCTCTAGTACAATCCAGGAATGATCTTCCATTTGACTATCTTGCAGTATTTGTCCCAATCTTTGCCGTACCTAGAGTATGGAGTAGGAGGGTGGGAGGAAACATCATACAGTCAGCAAACGTGGAGGGACATGAGAACATGGTAAGCAGGCAACTCACTTTGCCCTGCAAGCCTCATCATCTCTATTTTGTCGATGTGCTAGTAGAATGCCAAAGTAGATGACGTAGTAATATGTGATTGGTGTGTTCCAGCCTGTAGGCAGACACCATGCCCAAGCCATGATCCAGTCGCCGAGCTGTACTTCGACCTCAGTATATTGCAGCAAGCTGTCATGAAAGGTCCTGAGACTCACATAATTCGGATGGCGACTGACTCCCCACCAGCCAGAAGTGAGCAGGTTTGTACCACGTTCTGTCTTCATATATTGCAGGTCTATGGTAAATAGCACAACCGTCTGCCACAGATCGACGATATTGTTAATTTCGATATGGATATAGTGCTTACTCTTCGGATTCTTGCCATTTCTAAAGTCATTCTTCTCGGCGTTACTGACTCTGAAGATATAGTAACCCAGGCAATTGGTAGCGACAATCGCGCTAGTCCAAAACCAACCCAGATCTACAGGATATAATGCTAGATATCTCGTTTGTAATCCATACGTGAAAGTGACCCAGAGCAGATCGCCAACAGCAAGCATGAATCCGAATCCATCTGTGGTGATGTCCATTTGTGTCAAGATACCAGCTTCGTTGTACATTGCATCGAAAACGTAGATTGCTTGGAAGATCTGCACTAGGATCATACTGTCTGTCAAGCGTCCGATTGAAGTGTATTGCTTTACAGCCATGCAGATGTCGAGGATCATCCAGAGAATAAGGCCTGGTCGGAGTTCACTGTTTATCGCGAGATCAAATCGGCTTTGTCAATTCGTGTTCAAAGACAGGCACAAGGAACTTACTTGAAGGTCTTGATATCGAATATACCGATTCGAGGATTGAGATTGCGTCCGATAAACCACTGCGCGAGTACGAGGGTTTTGAGCACGAGTTCACTTTGACAGGCAGGAGAAATGACCACTCACATCATACAGGATGTTCCCGCTGTTACCGCCAGTGGCCAGCATGGTGCCCGGAACGAAGGACATAGCATAGCAGTAAGTCGCCTATAAAGAGTATGTTCAGAGGGTCAGAAGTGCCATCGGATAGATCATGTACGTAGTGCTGAAAGAAGGCTCGTCTCACCTGGAATAGCGACATCAGGAGGGAAGAGGTACAAAGACCGATCCAGTGATCGTAAGCGAAAAGAAAAGGCTGAAGGCCATAGAGAAAGTAGACGGCAATCATCGCAGCCATGGTCGCGACAAATGTTTGGAAGGCTGTAAAGATATGTCACGTGCCGAAATGCAGGAGAAACACGACAAGATGGACATTGGATTCAGCATACAGCGGGACGAGATAGAAGCTCGCAAGGACTGACCATTGATCTTGTACCATAGCTTCTCTCCATTGCGCAGTGTCGTCCCTTCAAGCCACTGGCCGGGAAGCACGGCCCAGCACACAACGCACCATGCATACCACGCGAGGTAGGCCACTGCAGCTTTTGTATCCCACAGGTCTGCGTAGAACTGCCAGGTCTGCATCTGCCTGAAGCCGTCCTTCAAGTACATGCCCACAGGCATGGGCGGACAGCCTCGCTCATCGCATCCGAACGCGAAGAAGTAGGTGAAGAGAGGCACGAGCAGCGAGATCCCCAGTGCGCCTGGCGGGCCGAGAAACTCGTAGTGCAGCGTGCGGGGAGCAGGATCGTAGGCAGGCTGCATCATCGCAGAGCCGTTGCTGTGCTTTGCTTGCTTAACTGCATGCCCGTTGCTGCTGCTGCTGCCATTCTCTCGTGTTGATGATGGGAACTTTTCTGCTTCCTGCTGTTGCGCTTGCTGGTGCTGCTGCCTGCGCTCCAGCTCAGCATGGCCACTTGCAGCACCGTTCAGCCGCGGTATCGACTTTGAGCGAGTCACCACCATGTCCAGACAGTCGGTGATGATACAAGCAGGCAAGCTGGTGGTAGTGTGCAAAGGTGTTCTCTCGATGTTCATGGTACGATCAGGCATCGGATGATCGCAATCTGGACAGGACCGATAACTCCGACTATACAAGAATCGCGAAAAGCATACATTCGCATTCTCATGTAGAGTGTGTCTCATTATCTACAGCCACTCTCGCTTCATCGCAACCGCTTCACTGATCCAGGCGGACTCATCATGTCTGATTCGCGCCGTCGCTTCCTCTCTGTGCCATTAGCACCAGTCCGTGCTGGACTGCCCGGAGCCTGAGGTATCAGCGGCGAGAGGATTTCACAGTCACCTTCCCTATAAAATTGCAAGACAATCAGTTGAGTAATGGAGACAGCATGTCTACTCCAACCAACCTGAACATCTCCAATCCGACAACGCGGACCAAGCTCTGAACCACCGAATCTGGCAAGCCTTCGACGTGTAAACCAGTCTCGTTCTCTTCATTGTTCCGTAAAGCCATGGCCGATCCTTCCTCTTCGACGCTAGCGACACCCAAATCGACGATTCCACCTTCTTGCATCTGTTCCTTGCGGTCGGCAGTGACGCATCCAGGTACCAAAAAGACAAAAGAAGGTGGAAACTCTTGCTGAGACGTCTCATTTGTTGCTTCTCCAGCTGCTCGGGCTAAACGTGTGCTCATTCGTCTGCCTGGAGTATTAATGCTTCCGAGATATGGATTGGGAATCATGAGCTTCCGATAGGTGCACTGCGATCTAGTTTGTATGGGAGATCCTCCATGGCCTGGTGAGGTATGCGACTGGCGCTGATGCTCTGCTTCGGGATGTACTGGAGCAGGTGAAGACCCAGAGACTGGCTCCGCGGAAGTTCGTGATGTTGATGATCTCGAAGAATGTGATCCCCGACGTCTTCGATTAGTTTGCGGACTGAGCATATGCCTATTGCTTCCGCTTGCTCCGTGTCGATGGAATCGAGGCCTGGATGGCCCTGGCGATAGCATCGCTGATACTTCCATCTCGTCCATGGGCGTACTTGGGTCTATCGGACTTCCGGGCACAATGACAGTCGTGACGATGTTTCTCCCTTGACTGTCTTTAATCGGAGTTACTGCGCGTTCCCTCGTGCCAATTTCTGCTGGTTGTACAGTCACCGATACACTACGTTTCCTCTTCGAAGTGACTCGAATCAGATTTTCTCCTTCGGACGATGAAGATGATACATAACCAGTGTCTGTGCTGGCAGCATCTATCGGGGCGTCTTCCTCCGTTTCAGCGCGTTCTTTGCCTTTCCGGCTCGCGACTGGTGTTCTACGAGTCCGACTTCTACCACGGCGGGGTCTTGCAGGAGTTGTGGCTTCTGATTTCCTCTTTTGTAGTAAGGACGTAGCGACATGATGTTCGTCGTCATCGCTGTCATCCGACGAGGACAAAAGCTCGGAAGCATCCACTGGAGCTTCAGCATTGTCAAGAACGGAGCCTTCATACTTGGGAACGGAAGACGGTCCGGAGGACTGCTCCAATTCTGACTCTTTGGGCATCGTTTCCATAGAAGATCCACTTGTAGCAAGTACTTCTGGCTCCAGGGGCGGAAGTTCTGAATCTTCCGCAAGCACATCTGTGACAATATCGCCAATCTGAAAGGTTTCAATCATGGTAATATTCAGTCAGCCGTCATTCAGACCAATTTAGCAACTAAAGTATACTTACGAAATCAGCTTCTTGCACTGCCTCTGTCAGACTGCCGTCCGGTTGCTTGATACCGGGCGAAGAAACACGAGCGGGAACTACGTCATCGCCTGGCCTACTGTCTTCGGATATGTTTACAGTATCGTCCATTACAGTTTCTGTTTTCTCGGTAGCTTCACCAAGTGCAGGACTTTCGGAAACCACAGGAATGAAGTCGGTGTTTTCTTGAATTTCTTCCACTTCAAAACGAGCATGGCCTTTGTTGCTTGCTGACCTTGTTGAAGTATCGGCTTTGAGCGACTCATCATTCGAAGGATTTCCTTCGAATTGAGCCTGATCAGAACCAAGGGTCTTTTGCAGATTGGCCGATCTATCGGGATCGTAGTATGCTTCTCTGACTGCTGCTTCTAGACTTTGACCGCCAAAGCGGATCGGGGTAGACGGATCCCACAAGCCAGGCTTAATGACATTGAAAGTTCGCTTTGGGGTAGCTACATTTTGTGGTTGACCGGACTTAGTGGCGATGTCCTGAATTGCAGTCGACTCTGTAGGTCCCGGCGCACTAGGAGTGTTGGCTAGCCCCGCCGACTCCGCTGGTGTTGCTGTTTTCTCCTCCTGAGCGCCCATAGAAGAAGCAGATTCGGATTTCTCGTCGGTCGCTTCTCGCAGGTGCTTAGAATCGGGGGCAGGTGATAACACCTCCTCCACCTCTTTGTTCTTGACTGGTTGTTCGCTTGGAAGAGGTGCAGGTTCGAACAAATGTTCTTCTTTATAGCCTATCTGGTGTACCGGTCCCGCAGCCCGTTCATCACCACTATGCACTTCCATTTCGTCTGTAGTCATATCAATGCCAGCCAGCGGCTCTTTCTCTGATAGGACATCTTCGCCGCCCAGGTTGTCGGATACTTCCTGCAGTTCTGGCGGAGGCGGTTCAAAATGATGATCTTCCGTGAAAGGGCTATCAATCGGCGGTTCGCGTTCCTTACTGCCATCGACACTGTGCGACTCCATCTCGTCCGTAGTCAGATCAATACCAAACATTGCTTCCTCGACTGGTTGCGGAGCAGACGCATGCTCGAAACGCTCCTCTTCCTGTAGCTCGGGAGGAGGTGGCTCGTGACGATGATCTTCTCGAAGGATATGAGAGTCTTGGGCTTGCAAAGCTTGCGACGACGGCACATTTTCCCGCGGTGAAGTCTCACTCTCATCTCCAGGAGTAACAGAAGCAGGTACGGGTTCTTCTGGAACGATGATAGCAGCTGTGGAATCCCGTAACGTGTCTTTCTCGACTCGTTGCATAGCCGGAGATCCTGCAGACATCTCGCTTTCTGAAACATGAGTCTGATTTGCTGCATCAGTAAGGCCTGTAGGGAGTGGTGTGGCGGCTACGTCATGCTGTATCGAGTCTCGATCCGGCACATTCTTATCGACAGCGTGAGATGGCGTGACTGCTCTTCTTGGCAGGGTGAACTGCTCCGGAGAAACGGCCATCGAGGAAAAGAGTACGGACTCCGATTTTCGAGGTGTCCCTGATACAGCGGATGTATTGGGTTCTCTGCTTTTGCTTCTTGCCCGGGACGCCGTGCTTCCTTCGGCGTTCTGAGCAAGACTCGGTGTAACCATTGTCGAGTCTTTACTCTCATTAGTCGAGAATGCATCATCAATGCTTTTCTCCAGCGTTTGCGATAGATCTTCCTTTGCTGCATCAAGAGAATCAGAAAGTAGCTGATCTGCAACCTCGGCCAGTGAATCGGGCAAGGGTGGTAAAGCGCTGAAGTTGGGAAGAAGAGGCTGCATCTCAGCAAGGGATGCCTCGAGAATTTGGTTGACATCAATTTGCTGCCCGGAGATGTTGATTGCAGCAGTGCCAGGTGACACACTCTGTTCTGACTTTGCCAAGTCTAGATGATCTTCAATGGACTGGCTATCGATGTCGTCAGACGCCGAGCCGGCAACTAGACTTGGGTCAAGCCCATTCAACGAGGAGACTTTTGTCGTTATAATGGTCTCATCTGTACCCACAGCGTCAGATTGGGTTGAAGCCGACACTTCTATAGCTTCCTCAATCTGTACTTCCAATTGCTCGTCTTCTAGAACTTCAATCTTCAAGTCGTCCGTTTCTGTATCTTGCAAGACCGCTTCTGTATCAGCATTTTCATCCTCTTCTTCCATCTCGTCATCTTCGTCCTGCTCGTCGTCATCATCACTGCTACCTATTCGCAAATCGTATTCTCCTGTCTCTTTATCTCGCTTCATGAAAGCAGGTATAGGCACACGTTCGTCCAGACCCGCTTCGAGAAGTTGAGACTGACGTTCTTCATCGGCCACAGCCTCATCACTGAGCTGGTCCTCAAATTCCTCTTTTGCAGCCTTAAGTTGTTGACTACTGAATCTAGGAGTAAACCCTTCTGGCTCATTCTCCTCATCCTCACTTTCGTCCTCTTCCTCTTGACTTGAACCTTGAGATACCCTGTCGTCCTCTCCTTCTGCCTCATCGTCAAAGTATCGATCTGCAGCATCTTGTTCGTCCTGTGCGCGTTGCCCTCTGCCGGCTTTACGACGGAACTGCTGCCACTCCCGCTCGTATTCTTCTGAAGCATCTGAGGAGCCGGATGCCACCATACCGTCTTCTTCATCAAAGCCCGACATGCGAAGATCATCCTCGTCCATACGCCTGCGAGCCTTCTGAGACATATAACGGGCCTGGCTCGCTACGGGCGCGTCTAGCTGACCGAAGAGCTGACGGGATGGCTCAGGTTGGCTTGTCTGACTTTGCACAGGCGGTGGGGTCATTTCAAGAGCATCGGATTCGTCTTCCTCCTCTAGTTCTTCTTCCAAGTCTATTCCTTCTTCTTCTTCTTCCTCCGCCTCGTCTTCCTCGCCTTCTTCCTCTTCTTCCTCCTCTGACGTCGACCCGATAGAGATGACGTCCGACGCCTCTCTTGACGCACTTTTCTGTTTGGCAGAAGGCAGATCCGGAGAGACATCTGTTTCAGTCTCTTCGGTTTCATCTGTGGCTTGTAAAGCCAGCTTGTCATTGTCTTCCTCTACCTGCATCTCTTGATCAGACAAGACGTGCTCGATTTCCTCGAGGAGAGCATCATCAAGTTCTTGTTCTCTTTGATCTTCTTCTCTGATATGTTGTATAGCCTCGTTGGCCTCTTCTGCGTCTTTTTCTGCCATACTGAGGAGATCTTCTATACTCTGCATGTTTGACGCTTCTACCTCTTGCGAGGGTGCTGTGTACTTGTCATAATCCCCGTGCGTGAATTGACGAAGCAGATCGAATTGAAGTGCTTCATTTTCAGTATTTTGAAGGGTATAGTCTGCTTGTAGACTACTTAGTGAAGGATAAAGACTGTTTGATGGTATCTCGATGTCGTTGGATGCTTGCACGCTGACTGGCTCTCCGGTGCTCTGGGAGTCCCGCAATAAGGTAAGGTCAGGGTACAAGCCATGCTGCCAAGGCTCAGCAGACCCCTTTGGTTCTTGATATATTCCTTCCGGCAGTATCGCAGGCGGTAAGGTGGATGGTGCAGGCTGATCGACCTTCGAGCTTCTGAGCCGACAGTTAGTGTATCTTCTGTGCGAAAGAACTGCAGTACTTACGCATGCGTAAGCACCTGTTCGTGAGCTATTTCTGGGACTCCCTGAACATCGCTCGCATCTTCGTTTGCTGCTTGATGTGGAAGATCTGTCTCCATGCCATGGGCCACTTCATCCAGACTTCCGTCAGCATCAACTTCTGCCTGAACGGTCTCCACACCGGGCTCTGCCAATATATCGCCGCCGTCTTCTACATTTGCATCTTCTGTCGTCTGATTCCCGACAAACTCGCCAGGCTTGCCGCCCATCTCCATCCAATACTCTTCATCATCGGCGTATCCTCTGCGGATTCGCCTGTCTCTGTTGGGCTCATAGGTGAGGGCATTGACGATCCTGCTTGATACATTATCGACGAAGTTATCGAACTCTGGTGCAGTTAGAGCAGCATATGGATCCACAAGCGGTCTTGCTGCTTTTGTTCGCCTAGCTCTCGCCAGCTCTGACGGTCCTTCCTGCCTCGTGCGGTCTGGACTGAATGCCGCCGGTGAGTAGTACGGTGCCTTCTGCAGCAGCCGCGAGAAGGACATGGCCTGCGTTCTTGAGCTTGCAGGTCTTCGGGTAGCCTCAAGCTGGGAGCAGCATGACTGATATGCGTAAGTTTGAGTCTGAATGAAAGAGCGGAAGCGATGACAAGTCAGTTTATCGTCGATCATACTTACAATTGCGCAAAATGTCTGAGAGTATACTCTCGAATATATAATTGTGATTCAATTAAGATATTCAGAGAGTATACTCGATATATATGTAATTCCATGTAAAATTATTTCGAGAGTATACTCTCACAATATTTTAATTCGAAATGCGGATTGCAGCAAAAACTACGCACGCCGGGATTCGAACCCGAGATTCCTCCTATTCCGTATGGGAAAGAGGTGTATTAACCACTATACTACGAGCGTATGAATACCACGTTGATATGTCCGTAAGCAAGGAATTTGCAAAAGCAACAATTGGGGCCCCACCGCTTCAAATGAAGAAGCCGTATCTCCTACTGTAGGTGAGAATGCACTTGATTCATCCTCCAAAAACGGCACAACCCGGGTCTGCAAGACTTCAACGTAGTGAAGCTGGTTTGTTTCATTGTGCGAAGCTTCAATTGACTCCATGCCACGACATTCGGCGGTCCGTTCTCTATTCTTACTGTAACAATGTCTGCTCGGTTGCTGCTATAAAGTGTCAGCACGTGATCGGGCGTTTCAGCAGCTACAGGAGACTCGGGCGAAATGCACGCGCACTCTTGCCATAGCGGTCATATTCATACTACCTGCATCGTCTTGTATCAACCATGGCTCGTCGTGAGCCTACGTCGTCGGGCAAGCTGCGTGTACCGGCGTCATTGAACAGGAGTCTAAGCCTGTCTAAGTCCTCCCTTCGACGCAAATCAAGCTACTTGCAAGACCTCATCACGCGGCAGAACCATAACAAAGGCTACGACAGAGAGTACAAGGAGGCACTTCTCAATGGAGAAGTTGGCAATGGTGTCCGAACATGGTACTCGTCGTTCACCACTATAGGTGAGCTGGACCTGCTGGCTGCGTGCAAGCGCAATGCGTGGCAAAGGCCAGCCAGGCAACTAGGCAGGACGTGGGAGCTATACAGAAGGCTGACTGTCTGTCCACCTGCTATTCTGATCGCTACTCTGTTCCCCCTCTACCATCAGACTGGCTCCACGACCAATGCAAAGAGGACTGGCGCATCTCGAGGCTCAGGTCGCGTCGAGGGATACGAGGATTCCTAGCGAACCAGTGGGATCGCCTGCAAGGATGGATTGCCGTCATCGTCATCGGACTTGCTACAGCTTTCATTGCAGCAGGAGTCGTAGGCTTTGAAATGTGGCTCTTTGATTTGAAAGGTGGATACTGCTCAACTGCCTGGTGGAGGGCCAAGCGCTTCTGCACGTGCACAAACCAAGACGCCCCACTGAACACGGTCAAGACTTTTGCGACACCAAAACCAGCAGTCCGTTCAGCAATTTCTTCTACTGCATTCATGAACACATGGGCTAGATCATCAATCAATGATCCTGACTGCTCCGCATGGCGTCAATGGGGCGAGACTCTAGGAGACGATAATAGCAAGGCAGTCCAGTGGATGCTAGAATACGGCGTATATATCGCTCTGGCGGTGAGTCCGCTTTAAGCACCTCGTTCTTCTGGTAATATACTAAGTGAAAAAGAAACTACTCAGGTCACCTTCGCTACATTCGCATCAATTCTCACGGTATACCTATCAGCTAGCACAAGTGTAGTCTCAGGCAAGGACGTCAAAAGCGAAAGTCCAGGCTTTGAGACTGCAGCGTTTCCACACCTTCAACAAGAGAGTGGACGGCTTCCGAGAAGTGCTTCCGTACGCTCATACGGTTCAGTCAATTTCACCCCTCGACAATCCCGATGGGGCCATTCCGCCAGCAATAGCATTGATGCACCGCTATTGACCCGCTCACCTATCGAAGAGGAATCCGCCAAGACACCCATAGGGACGCATACTTTTACTGCTCCCACCGTTGCACCTCGGAAAGTTATGTACTTTGCGGCTGGCTCAGGTATTCCCGAGATCAAGACCTTGCTTTCAGGCTTTGTGATACGAGGCTATCTAGGTGAGCTGACTGGTCCATCGCGCTGATTTGAGCTGATGCATAAGTGCTGTTTCGCAGGAGGCTGGACTCTGTAAGATTGAGCAAATCTCGGCCAGCGAGACCTTGGCTAATGGCTTGTACATGACAGCATAGCAAAGGCTGTTGGATTATGCTTTGCAGTTGGATCAGGACTCAGTCTTGGAAAGGTACGCATAGCGACGAGGTGTTCTACACACACATCTGACCCTTCAGCTTCAAATAGGAAGGACCTTTCGTACACATCGCTTCCTGTGTTGGCAATATCACGACCAGATTCTTTCCCAAATTCGAACGGAATGAAGCTAAACGTCGTGAAGTACTATCAGCAGCATGCGCAGCAGGTGTAGCGGTCGCTTTCGGAGCGCCTGTCGGTGGGGTGCTCTTCAGCCTGGAAGAGGTCTCGTGCGCTTCATACTTGTTACAACTAATCAGACGACAAGCTGACTACCTTCTTTAGTTACTTTTTCCCACCCAAGGTCATGTTTCGTAGCTTTGTTTGCGCTATGGTAGCTGCCATGACACTCAAATTACTTGACCCGTTCGGTAGCGGCAAGATCGTACTTTTTGAGGTGGGTCGAACATCTTGTCAAGGAAATAATCTACTCGTATAAACGATCATGCCCCGTCTCATAGGTGACCTACGACAAGGACTTCCACTATTTCGAGATTGTCGGATTTGCTATCTTGGGAATTTTCGGAGGTCTTTATGGTGCTCTCTTCAATAAAGCCAACATAGCATGGAGTAGGTCTGCCTGATGGACAAGTACACTTAAATTATTGATGCTGACATATCAATCAGCTAAGCGCATACGAAACGGGACTTCTTTGAAACGACACCCAATCCTGGAGTGCGCCCTTATTTGTCTGGTCACTGGAGCGATTGCGTTCTTCAACCCATACATGAAGATGGGCGGCACAGAGCTCGTTTACGAAATGTTCTCTGAGTGCCGAGACGACAACTACCTCGATGGCTTCTGCCCTCAAGTGCCGTCTCAAGTGGGACCGCTGGTGAAAACCTTAGTTTTGGCACTTCTTGGTAAAGCCTTGATCACTGTAGTAACGTAAGGCATCTGATGAAAACGCATGTGAATGCCATGCTGACTTTTAAATCTTGCAGCTTTGGTATCAAACTCCCTGCTGGTATCTTCATCCCAACACTGGCTGTTGGAGCCCTGTTCGGTCGAATTCTGGGTCTTCTAGTCGAACTGTCGTATGCCAGTTATCCTGAAACAGCCATATTCGGCTTTTGCCATGCAAGCGGTCCTCTGCCTTCGCCATTTGGACAAGCTTGTGTCTTGCCCGGCGTTTGGGCTATGGTGGGCGCCGCGGCGACTTTGGCCGGCGTCACGCGTACAACGGTGTCACTGGCGGTCATCATGTTCGAGCTCACGGGAACCCTGACTTATGTGGTTCCAGTCATGATCGGTGGGTTTTCCTGACTTGCATTCTATTACTTCAGCGTGTCTGACCGCCAATATCGACACTAGCTGTTCTATTCGCGAAGACTGTAGGCGATGCCGTAGAGACGCGCTCTATTTACGACCTTGTTATCGAGTGAGTTGTGCGTCCTTGCTGCGAACAATCTTGGAAAGAAACTCAAACCAAATCTCCCTCATAGGATGGCACAGCTTCCGTTCCTTGATCCGAAGGAAGAGCATGTCCTTCATGGATCTGTTCTAGATGTAGTGGATATCGATGCGCCCCTGATATCCTTGGATCGCGAAAATACGGTCGACACGATGGAGTTGAAGCTGTCAAATAATGCTGGGCTCGTCACTGGCTTCCCTATCATTAAGGAAGATGACGGCCCGCGCTTACAGGGCTATATAGGATACGATGAGCTTGAGGAAGCCTTGAGTAGGCATCGAGAAATATCAGCTGAGGATATACCGCAAACACCTTGCACGTTCCGAGATACTTCCGCCAGAGTACACCTGCGTTTGGCGACGGAAGACGGCGAGGAAGAGGAAGGAAGTAGTCGCATGGTTGATCTAGGCTACTTGACCGACAGAGCGCCGGTCACTGTGTCAGCTAGAGCGCCCCTTCAGCTGTAAGTTCTTTGTCGTAGGCTCCAGAACGAAACGGTATTGACGTTCTCTTCCTGAATAGGGTCCATCAACTCTTTGTAAAGCTTGGTGTTCGGTATCTGGCTGTCCAAGATGAGCGAGGCTGTTACGTCGGCATTATCGAGAAGAACAGGTGCGTGCAAGGTTGAAAATGTTATGCATAAAGACTTTGCAGCCATTCTGACAGGTCTATTGCGGCAGATGGCTCGGCTACCTGTCGTGGATAGAATCACAGCATTGACGGACGGGCATACACGTAGAGTCAGGTCGGCCAGAAGCAAAGCTCTGTCCTGAACAAGCTGTTTCGTAGAAAGGCTGCACTTCCCCGATCAGTTGCCCGTTTTCGCCTTTCGGTACTTGACGTTGTTCCATAGATTCGCAGCAGGCTTTGTGCATAGCTTCCAGGTTGATGCCTCGATGCACCATCATCCCGATGTAGAGATGCCGCGTATAGACCATCTCATGTATACTTCCGCATGCATCTCCGGTCGAGTGGCCGGCATTCAACTTGCCACTGCAGTCCAGATCACGCCTTTTGCCTGTCCAGTCGGCAAGCTGCCTCTTTTTTGTTCGCAGCAGGCATATCAACAGGGAACGCAGAAAGCACCAAGCTTGCATGCACATACGGTCCTTGCTTTCTCTTTCGTCTGGTTCGGTGTTTAGGTTGCCATCGCCTGTCACCCTACGGTTTTCGGGTCCTGTCAATTCACACCAAGTCAGGTTCGCAGGCACTATGCCCAGTCTTAAAACTTCGAAGCGTATTGAGCAGGAACTCGGCAAGAGCGATGTATGGTCTGTGTTCTCGCCTGGTGCGGCTTCATGCTTCACGCTGTGCATACTGCTCTCGCTGAAACAAAACTCTCTGTAGCTGGCGGTCATGTTCCCAAAGACAGCTTGAATCTAGGTAGGTGATCGGGCCGACAATTGGAAGACATGCATGTACTCAGCTATTGTGCATACTCAGGCCAAGGTTTTATGGGTGAGTCGACTTCTGAAACTGTGTATGGAGCTCAGCGGCCCCGCTGATCCGCTTGTCTCAGATTGGTCGCCTCCCGAATACATTCGGCAAGCTGCTGAGGAAGCTATGAACAAGTCGGCCGAAGCAAAGTATGGCCTGCATTGAGTTTCTGAGTGTTGCACAAAGCATCCTGACCTGATACCATTGCTCACTCGCAGTCACTACAGCATACCACGGGGCAGAGCTAGGCTGCGTAATGCACTCGCTTCATACCTCTCACCCACCTTCAATCTAGGTCGACAGCTAGATCCGAATACTGAGATTCTGGTGACGTCCGGAGGTGAGCATTTCTCAGCCATCTTTCCTCAACGTCCATAAATGGATCCTAATCTCGACTTTGAACTGCAGCCAATGTCGGCATGTACTCCTGTCTAGCTGCTTTCCTAGATGAAGGCGACGAGGTCATAGTACCAGCTCCACACTTGTGAGCTTATCTGCATTTCTAAACAGCGTCAGATCTACTGTTTCTCAAGCTTCACAACGTTTTGCAGCGATCAGTATATCAGCAGCATCACTTTCCATGGCGGTAAACCCGTATACGTTCCATTCCGACCTCCTAAAGAAGCGAGTCACTCGAATGTTTCTTCATCTGAATGGAAGCTTGATATCGAAGAATTACGAGCTGCATGCACACCTAAAACGAAAGTCCTGATCTTAAATACACCTCATAACCCTATTGGAAAGGTCTTCTCGGAGGAAGAATTACGAGAAATTGGTAATTTAGCAGAAGAGAAGAATTTTTTGATATTGTCAGATGAAGTGGTGCGTTCACGCCAAGTTTTCGGTGTGAGAATATTTGCTCTTATCGTCTAATCAATATTTCGGGACTGTCCAGTACGATGTACTTGCACTCAAGCCGTCAAAGCACGTACGCATAGCTTCCCTAGATAACTTCTGGAAGAGAACAATAACCGTTGGAAGTGCGGGAAAGCAATTCTCAGCAACTGGCTGGCGAGTAGGATGGCTCATTGGGCCTGCTGATCTCATAAGAGCATGTCTCGCAGCCAGCACGCGTGTCACTTTCTGTACCAATTCGCCTCTGCAAGAAGCGGCTGCTGCAGGTTTTGAACAAGCTGATGAGCAACAGTTCTTCGAAAGTGAGTAAAAGATATCACGATCCTCATAGGCGAAAAGGTTGCTTTTACTGATAATGTGTGCAAATTGTCTTTACCAGCGCAACGAGAATGGTATGAGAAGCTGAGAGATACCTTGCTGACGCAACTTGACAAGCTTGGCCTTCCATAGTAAGCGCATCGTCATGGAGTAGACAGAAGAACCTGTCTTACATAAAGCCTTTCCCGCAGTACTATACCACAAGGTAGCTACTTTGTACTTGTGAATACAAGCAGGCTTCAACTGCCTGAAGACTGGGTGTAAGTACCGTATAGTATGATACTTAGGCTCATTTGCATTGGACTAATGGTTGAATCCTTGACAGTGTTCCTGATATCGTTAAGGTGACCTAAGGAATTTCAAATGTTGGTGAACTCCTGCTCATTTACTGATTTGGCTCTCAACTTTATCAGGATCGACCACGCGATTGGCAGCTAGCTTTCTTTATCGCTCAGACAGCAGGCGTGTAAGCTTATTCTTATTTCACCTAATTACTTTTCTTGCAGTCGGTATGCTGAGATATACATGTCTTTGCATCCATAGCGTATGCATCCCACCTACCGATTTCTATCCTCCCCATCTACACGATATTGGAGCGCAATTCCTTCGTATAGCTTTTTGCAAACAGCCAGAAACGATCGAAGCTGCGGGAGAGAGATTGCTTAAGCTCAAGCCTTATATCAAAGCTGCATGAAGGCGCAAAGAAAGTATAAGAGAGGCTGTGCAAGATAAAGAGAAGCCTTTGATCGATTAGGATGTTCTAATCGCAGTACTTTGATATAGTAGAGATGGGTCCAATTGTATGGTTCCACTAAATTTGCAATAGAGTCAGACTGTGCAGCTATTCCGTTCAAGGAGTGCTTACGCCAAAGTGCTAATGATTGCTCAGAATAAAGTATAAGGGTATATACGTAATGGCTGCAGCGAAAGATTCTAAATGAGACCGAGATTATCAAGCTATTCAAGAACAAAACACTGAATTTTGACTAAGTATTCCTTTCTAAAAAAAACGTGTTCCTCCTTAAGCTTGCTCTATGGAAACTTGCTCAGACCTGACAAGAAAGACATTTTCTCCTCTTGTAATGGTTGACCTATCCAATTTCCGACTTCACGTAATACTTCAATAGCTTGTTCTACACTTTGTCTGCTTACACCTAGATTCTTGCATCCGAAGAAGTGACCTTTGGCTTGAGCGACGCATGCTAGCGAGGCGCTGTTTACGAAAAGTATGAAGCGTTACAGGAATAGACTTGTCAGTCTACTTCTGGGAAAGATCGGCCGTCTGGGAGATATAGGTAAAAACAAGCTTACCACCCTGTAAATTCCAGTAATACCGTTTCTTTCCAACTTAATACCTCTGTCCTTGACAGATTTGCACCGTATAATTCGTCCACAATCATCTCTGCCAAATCAGGTGAAGTTTTCCCAATTCTTTCAATTATCTTTTCAGCATGTTGAGCATAAATAGCTTTAAAAAAAGCCCAACCAGCAGCCGAATCTTCTTCTGTTGTTTTAGTGGGTTTTGTAGATTTTGATGGTAGATCTTTGAAAACTTCTTTTCCTTTTGGATGTTCTTGTACTGCATCGTATAATGATGATAATGCATTTATAATACGTGGTACACCTACTAAAGGAACAGCTTTGAAGAGAGCTGTTCGAAGACGGAGAACTAATTTGGAGAGGATTATAGTAGATGAATGTTTGGAAGAGTCTGCAAAGTATCGGAAGAGAACTGCGAAATCTGAAGGTTCGTTATGCTGGACTAGACAGATGGCTACTAATATCGGAAGCATGGAGGTGTCCGGGTCATCGTATTCCGGGAGGCTCTCGTTGCTGGATGTGGAGATTTCAGAGGAAGGAGTTGATGCAGCTGTGCCATTGGACGATCCTGCTGCATCTACATATGAAGAAGATGATGACGAGCAAGTCTTGTGTCTGTCGCCACTCTTGATGCGTGCATGATCACGTCTGGAAGGAGTGTCGCCATAGACTGATTCCAGTCGCTCGAGTACGGCTTCCAGTGGTTCTTGGGCAGCTTCAAGTTGTTGCGGCTGTTGGACTGTCATTGTGACAGAGATTTGAATTAGATGCGAAACAAGCTTCAAGCTCTTCTGCAAGTAGTGTTGGATAGATCAGCGTGTCCGGACTGCAGTTCGCCGGACAGTTGTCAGAGGGAGAGCAATCTAAAGTGGGTCTCAAAGTGGGTTCCATGTCTGACTTGCAGGTCCCACCTTTCCGATAAGCGGGCAGCACGGCACTACTACATCTTATCAGATTACAATTGCTATTCTGCCATCTCCTCCACTCCGCCCGTGCGATGCCGAGCGCTGCCTCGATGCCCGCCTCACCTCAGCAGCCAAACACGACGTCGACGTCGACGACACACTGACTCGCTGCCTGTTTGCTGCCGAGTTTCGGCCGAAGAGAGAGAGGCATCATATTTGCCACCAAATCTCGATCGACTCAGCACACCCATGACATGGAGTGAGGAACATGCAAGCTGGTCGAGGCGAGGCAGGTGTGATGTGCCATCTTACTGCAGTCTGGCATCCTACTTACCTCGTACTGGCTGTCCTGCTGCTCTCAGCCTGCTCGCATCAATCCGGCCGCAGCAACTCCCGACGGCCACATTCTGCTGCACGCAAAAGGCTGAGGCTCTCGCCATGCCGCACGAAAAGCGTTGAAGCGTTCAAGTCAATCTCATGCAGCCGTAGCAGCAGGCCACACTGGAGGGAGCGGTGGAGCACTCTAGTCACGTCGTATTCCGTATCCTCAAGTGCTGTCTATCATACAATAGTCTACCCTCAATTCCCGATCTCGCCAGCTGTCCAGTGTCACTTGTTTGGCGTGAAGAGAATCATGGGCTTCCAGGATGTGCACACCGCGCCACATCAAGCAGATGGCAGCATCACCAGTCGCGCAGACAGTACCGCTGCATACGCCTACCGGCAGCGCCATCGCACCCCCTTCGCCCTCATCGAGGCGGTCCAGGAAATCCTATACACTCTCCTCGTTGCCCTCCGCTTCTGGGTCGACATCCTGCACTACACCCTCCTCGTCGCTGTTATTGATGGTTCCAAGTTAGCTTACTCTCTGCTCACTCCATGGAGTAGGAAAGACTCGCTCAACAGCATCAATGTCGCAGTCGATACCACACCAACCTTTTTCCGTGCTTTTTGGAAACATATGCTTTTAAAAAGCACAGGAAAAGTTAAAGCTGGTCAATCTCTATCTTATGCACAAGGAATGGAACTTGTAAAAGAGTTCTTACAGTTTGCAAGCAAACATACAGTTGAAGAATTACAGTCTTTTACTGGGAAAGAAACTCCTACTCCTTCATGGGTCATTAAAACTGTAGTAGAAATACCAACGGATAACTTAGACGCTGCTGCGGAACTTCTAAAAGCTCATTTGGAAAAGGACGATCCTGGCTTGAAATATATCGGAGGAGCTAATTGGTGGCGGTTGAGGTGTAGACCATTGTATGGGGAATGGGTAGAGATGCGAAGGGATGCTGAAAAAAGGCAAGAAGCTAGAGAGACTGCAAGTACTGCTCCTCCAACTCGGGTCATTCTCTATCTTCATGGTGGTGCTCACTATTTTGCTGGAAATGGGACACATCGCTATCAGATACAACGCCATGCTCGCAAGCTTGGTGCCAGAGCTTTTTCAGTGTATGTGGGAGCCCTTTCTTTCTTCTACTCTTGTCCGTGTTGCTCATAATCCTATTCCTCTCACCCCGCAGATCATTCCGTCTGGCACCTCAATATCCTTTCCCATGTTCACTTTTAGATGCTTTGGCGGCATACTTGTACCTCATCGCGCCACCTGAAGGCAGTGGCGTTGAAGCGATTCATCCGCATCACATAATGCTATATGGCGATTCATCAGGAGGTGGACTCGCTTTAGCCTTGCTAGTATTACTTCGAGATTCAGGTCTACCTCTACCTGCAGGAACAGTCCTTTTATCACCATGGGTTGATTTAACACATTCTTTCCCTTCGGTTATGGGTGATCCAAAAGGTGATTATATACCTGCTGAAGGATTTCATTTTAAACCTTCTTTAGCTTGGCCTCCTATTAGAGAATCACCTCTTATTTTTAAAAAAGGTAGAAAAAAACTTGTTATTCAAGAACAAATTCAACTTTATTGCTCGAATCAGCTTATTGGTCATCCGCTGGTTAGTCCGATAAATCAAGGTAGTCTAGGTGGCTTACCGCCCATGATGGTTGTGAGTGCCTCTTTGAGGAGTGTATGTGTGCAAAGTCTAAGGATCTGACTTTCTTGTCACAGATCGGAGGGTCTGCAGAACTCTTGGCGGACGAGATTATGTACATTGCACATAAAGCCGCTGATCCGGAGAAATACCCTCCAGCAGAGGCGACACTGAAGCGATATCGTAAGTTTAGAAACCTCGATAAGCCTGTCAAACACTATTGACTTGACATTTCTCTTGCACACTACAGCGAGACAAAGGGGCAAAATCAAGGAGTATCCACCCACTATGGTCCATTTGCAAATGTTCGATGATTGTTGTCACGTAGCGACGACATTATCATTCTCTACGCCAGCTAAATTTCAGTATCGATCATGTGCAAGTTTCTCACTATGGGCTCTCAAAGCTGCAGAAGTGAGAGTAGAAAGGGATGCAGAAGAAGAATTACGACATATATCCAAAGATCAACAGCATTTTGACTATGCTACAAATATGAAAGAGGATAGACCTCCTCCTCAAAATTCTTCACCACCGAAATTCAGATTAGACCCTATCAAGAAACGCTCACTTGATTTAGCAAGACAAGAACAGATGAATAATCAGAACAATGCAGAAGATAGTGGACACCAACTTCTTGTTGACGATGAAAATGATGAAGAGAACGATAAAGCTGGCCAGCAACTGCGAAGCTTTCCGCTATACAAAGCGAGTGGTAAAGGCATTTACGGCTTTAACGGTACTGGCGGAAAAGTCGAAATCGCTTCATTGAACGGCCAATCTCTCACCATGGCAAGAGAGACCTCGGCAGATAGGCGAAGACGTAGAAGTTCGATACAACAGCAACTTGCAGAGTATGCACGTGAAGACGGTCATAGTATTACTGCTGAAGACGCAGTCGAAGCAACCAGGGAAAATGAAATATTGTCAGATTATACGGAAGATTCTGAATCTGAAGATGAGCCTGAAGAGGATAGAGAAGAAGCGGAAAGAATTATACTTTCAAGAGGTAGTAGTTCAACTTCAGTCGACTTCCGGAAAAATTCAGACGGTCATTCAGTAGACTCAAAGAATAGCTACGCTGAAACCGTAGACGGTAGCTTCAATAATACGATTACTTTGGAACCGGAGTCTATGGTCGAGCAGGAACTCATAAGTGTGACTGGCCAAGAACCACCTTTTAAGAACTCGATTGTTCGGCAACGCGTAACGCCGGATGGGTATGCTAGGGAGATGGAACCTGAGTCCCAGCTAACAGCATTACAAATGGATCGAGAAGCAATTGGTCAGATTTCTCCCGATGGTCCAGTACGTCGATGGTTGGACAAGAAGAGGACATGGGATAAAAAATATCGTCGAGATTTACTTTACTATCGAAAGATTAGAATGAAAGATCGTAAAAAAGCAGATCAAGCAGGTCATTTATCTAGAACATTATTTGATGAAAATCCACCTTTATCTTCAGTAGCGGGTATGTATGATCAAGAATTAGCTTGGGCATCAGTTAAAGATCAAGATGCATCTATTGGAGATGATGGGAAAACTGAGAGAGCTGGTTTGAGTATGCTTCTTTGGAGTAGTTTATCTAGTAAACCTGATGCTGAACAACAAGGTAAAAAAACTATTGATGAAATGGCAAAAAAAGGTGAAGAAAAGTTGAAAAGGCGTCCAAGTAGTATAAAAACGCCAGATATAGAAAAAGAGTTAGAACAGATGTCGTAGTTTGTGGCAACTCAGTATTCTCACAAGTAGGCGAGGCCTATGCGCCGTAGTGGCGTAAAAGGAGAGAATCTCGGTAAGGCAGTCATAGTAGAGTTGTCGTTTAGACTTGTAGCAGTCTGTAGAGTTCTATCATTATACACGTGGAACTTTCCATCTTCCTGTAACAAGCCTCGCTCATGCTTTAGCAAATCTTCCTGGTGACCTTTAGCTAGGCAACTCTATGAAATGAGAATATAGCTCGCCCGGTAGGTTAAGCACAATCCGGAAATCTGTATCGGGGAGGCGGATTTCCAGATTGCCAGGACAGATCTCCAGGAGAATCCATCGGTCACATGCCGAGCCGCCTTGCTCCCGTACATGCCCATGTTGAATAAGGTTGAAAGTGTATATAGTGCGTTGTGGATCTCTGTGAGACGTGCATTAGGATGGCAAGGTGTCCTAGTGCGTGTAGTGCTTCAGCTTAATTCGCTTCATACAAAATCTGGTGATACACGAAAAATTATAGCTGGGCACCGTCTAAAGGGTTCTAGAGGCCTTTTTGGATAGTCAACTTTGCATCTCTGTATTTATCAAAGAACCTTGGCAATAGACAAGTGGATTTTAATGTTCCTGACTTGCTGATGAGACTGACCAAGCTGTTAACGCTGCCGATCCCGATGGAATACTGACAGTACTGATCTCGAGTATACCAGTATGGTGCACAGTTAGGCAAGGTCGCATAGAGGTGTGACAGTACCGCGAAGTACAGCATGCCAAGGTTTGCAACTACGCACTTACGATGCGGTAAGCATTAGCAGCCAGGGAATTGATGGCCGATATGTGTCACCGTCAATGCTATCAAAGTGCGTCGGTGCTGTATAAGTCAACCTGTGGTGCGATAAACCCATCCCTAGATACGCGCTACCTGCATAGTTAGGGTCCCGAATACAATTGCGTGCTTGCACTAGATGTTTGGGAGTTTTGGTGCTACATGTCCTGAAAGCATTCAAGCTTCGGTCAGGATTTTCAACTACCTTCTTTCCAGCAGAGGGGGAACTGGGTGACACCCTTGCCTAATCATCAACGAAGATATACAGGACTGGTGCTACACCTTTAGTTGGAGTTCGTCAAGGATGCCGAAATACCATTTGAATTGAAGGAAGGTCCGGATCCATTGGCCATTTGCCGTCAGAAGTGCATGACCAGACCGCGTTAGCAACATATGTCAGTCTTGCTTGAGGGGTGACTTGTCGTCAGTCTGAACATTATCTTGATGGTTCTCGTGAACACACTTCGAAATCAAGGTGTTGCATATAATGTAAGCGAAGCCAAGTAGAATCCCTGGCGAACTCTTAAGGTTTATCAAGGGTCTTGTGGCGATTGTTATAAACAGCCAATGCGACCGCAATGATGGACGAGCCGCACAGAAAGCTATCTATTCATGTAGACACAAGTATCTTGCATATATAAGCTGGACATAAAGCGGTCAGAAGTGATAATAGTTGGTATAATGCGGGTCACGCTATACAATCACGTGATCAACTCCGCAGGTTCTGCAACAGATCCGGTACCAGATCTTCCGGCGAAACAGTATCTGTAAATCCTGAACCGAGCTTGCGGTGAATCTGGATATCTGCTTCTTCGAAAGCGGAATCCGCGGCTCCTTAGCAGATCTGCGGGTTCTCTAGCAGATCTGCGGCTTTTCCAGCAGATCTGTGGGCAGATCCGTATTTTCTGCCGGATATGTGGGCATTTCTGACTATCTGGACAGATATCCTGATTTCCCGATGCTTAACATACCGGGCGAGCCATCTTCTGTATGAAATTGAATTTCCCAGCGTCTTCGGGCCAGTTCCGGACCATTGCCTGACACGCACAGCGGTGCAAAATTCGAAGATGTGTCTCTCATATATCTTCCATTAGTTGCTGTTTGAAGAATCTCCAGCAGTCGATAACTTGAAAATGGCATCTTTGGAAAGCCAGGTACCTGAAAGCTCTGAGCGGACCCAGCTAATCAGCAGAACGAGCGATGGCATCGCAGCGACCCGTAAAGGGGAGGTGTGGGAGATGTTATGGCTAGCCATGCCTCTCATTGTATACTGTTCATTGAGATACTGGATAATGGGTCAGTATTCATGTGGTTTATTTGCAAACTCATCGTGAAACTGACTCGTATTGGTACGCAGGGATCACAATTATATCGACTGGTCACCTGGGCGTCACCGAACTTGCTGCCGCCAGCCTAGGCTTACTGCACTCGAATGTGGTCGGATTCAGCATAATTCTGGGTAGCAACAGCGCGCTTGACACTTTAGCGAATCAAGTAAGCTAATTGCTCGGCTAAGTGCCTTTTCGCCAATGTAAATATATGACTTGCGGCTGATGGGTAACAGGCTGCTGGATGCGCGTCGCCTGCATTGGCAAGCCTCTACACCCTTCGACAGCTGGTGATACAAATTTCGATGATGCCCGTCATCTTTATGTTGATGTGGTACGGGACAAGCATCATACATATGCTTTCCCCGAATGCCGACCAGGACGTTTTGGCGCTGACACAGACGTACTTGCGTATAATGGTCTGGGCTCTGCCAGTAAGCGATAGTCTGGGTACGCACGGCAAACCATCCATCAGACATACTGACTCCTTCGCAGCAGGTATACGCTGGTACAGACTGCTTACGCAGGTTTTGCGCCAGCATCGGAAATGTGAAGGGTCCGACCATCGCAAACGCCATCGGCATGCCAGTCAGCGTTGGCTTGAACATCCTGCTGGTGCATGGGCCAGAAGGCTATCGTTTGGGATTCATAGGTGCACCTATAGCTGTAGTCATTGCCTATTATTGCATTTTCTTCATAATGTTATTGTACGCGCTCAGAACTACGCCGAGGAGAGCGTGGTGCGGTATTTCCTGCGCTATCGTGCAAGACCTTGGTCTTAATCTAAGGCTTGGCGTCACTGGCGTTGTCGCGTTGTGTAGCGAGTGGTGGGGTACGTCTCTGTTGCATGCGTCGAAAAGGGAAAAAGCTCACATCCAAATTCCCCGATATTTTAGCCTTCGAATTGCTTGGTGTTGGCTCGACCTACCTTGGACCAACAGCACAGGCAACTACAGCGATATATTCGGGTGTGCTTGCCATGTGCTATCCAGTGCCATACGCGATATCACTTGCGGCAGCTATACGTGTCGGGAATTCCATTGGTGCCGGTCAGGCAAGTCAGGCGAAGCAAGCTGCTGGTGCTGCTCAGAAGATTGCCTTGTTGGTCGTTTTAAGTGCAGCGGGCTGCCTAGGGATTTTCCACAGGCAGGTCGCAACCTTTTATACGAATGACAATCATGTCGCCCAGATGTTCACTGCCAATGTAAGCCGCATGTTGAGATAGTGAGCTGCAAAACGTATGCTAACAGCGTTTCGAGCAGCTTCTCATATTGATCATTACAGTCTTATCGGATGGCCTTCAGAGTGTCAATAGCGGAATTCTGCGCGGTAAGCCAATCGCGCAGGCTAGAGCTGAAGTAGTGCTGAAATTGCATCCAGGTGCCGGTTTACCAAATGTGACTGCCAATATCAACGTTACAGCTTATTGGGGCATCGGCATCTGGATCGTAAGGCTTCATGTTCCTGCCATTTTATGTACACAGCTGAAACCTGCGACAACAACCAGAGCTTAATCCTACTCCGGTCACATTGGACTTTTCCGAGTTTGTGGTCGGGTTACGTGGTTGCTATCGCTTGCGCTCAATTTGCTGTAAGATACAGAATCACAGGGTGAGATAAGCTTAATGATCAATAGGTGGTCTTGACAGTTGACTAATATGCTGTTATAAAGCGTCGATTGGCAGAAACAAGTCGAACTTGCCGAATCGAGGTTGGTCCAGCCGAGCAGTCAAGCTGGCAACAGTATCTTCAGCTCTGAAGACAGCTAAGCTTCGATGTAGATGCGTCGGCCAGTGGCCGAGGCATTACTCCCTGCTGTAGCGTGGTGAGGAGTTTGAAGAGAGCTATTATGGTGTTACAGGCTTCCCACGTATTGAAGCTTTTAGACGACACAAAACTTTCGTCTACTAGCTCAGCTATTAGCCGAGTATGTACAAGCTAGCCCAGATCATCAGGCCACTGAGAACCGGCATGATGACGTTATCATCGAGACCGTAAATATCGATGCCTTCCGCTATCGCCGCTGAAAAAGCGCAGATCAGCTCCAGCTGCCATAGAGGAAGTGTGCTTTTTGGCTGAGGTAGTCTTGTTGAGATGCGCGCCCCTTTGCCGATGGATATATAGTCTGGAAAGTGCGTCACTGAACCTGTCCATGACTGGAGTTTGTGCTTCTGACCAGCTATAGCGCTCTTCGCGAACTTTGAGAAAAGGGGTGTCGTCTCGCCTAACCATGTAAGGTCGTTCTCGGAGCCAATCGGTGCAGCGTAGGTGAAGAAGAGGTAGGCTGAGAGTCCACCAAATAAGAAAGCTCCTGTGGTTCCGGCCAGAGATTTGCGTTTGGCGAAAGGTGGTGAAGGCAGCTTGGGGGTGTGCTTGCCATACTTGCGACCAATAACCGAAGCCGCCGTGTCGGCCCACGAGAGGATCATTACAGAAAGTGTCGCCAGGTCTGTGTGCCAACTAGCGTCAATCGCATGTTTCCGGCAGTCAACAGTGTGAACGTACCTCGTGGTAAGGTAGACAAAACAAAGATCACTCCGACCAAATACCAAATGACCCCATTCCATGTCGTCTGATGATTCTGTAATCAGAAACATGCACTGGGTAATTGAAATGTCCGCCCTTGGCGCTCACCTTCTCGCTCTCTCGCATAAGAAATCCTAGCAATCGTTCATAAGCACGCTCAAAGCGCCTTGATGTGAACCGCAGAAGATCTGCCGTCGTAATGACGACGAGGGCGGATGAGAGTGTTTTGACGATAGTGTATACATCCTTGTGAGACACATACAAATACAGACCGATGAAGCCTGAGCAGAGGGAAATAGCAGACACCGTGTCAGGTGCCGGATTAAGTGCTTCATGATCACGCAATGTCCGAGAGGCACGTACCTATGGACGAGTGCAGTGCCTGCGAGCAACGAGAAGCAGAAGACCGTGAGCAAGTGACCTTCACCAGAGTACTCATCCATACACACACCTTCCGCGGCACCTCCCATTTGACCAGCAGCTTCTGTATATGCAGGCTCCGAGGATTGAAGTAATCCTGGCCATTTTTCGTCTCTTCCGTCTTGCTGATCTCCCTGCGCAGCGGTGAAGGCCCAGCGCCTGCACTGGTGTTGATCTTTGCTCCAGCTATCGTGTTATCGCTGCTCGGTCGTCTCTTTTTGAGCGTTGAAGGCCTTCGCGGTTGGCTGTCTGTTCCAGAGGTGCTAGCACTCGTGCTCCTAGCCGGCGTGCTCGGCGCATGTGCATCTCCATTCAATCCTCCCATGGCTGCAGCCGACATGCACAGCAGTGTACTTGCTTCTTGCTGTGTCCTCGTGTCGCGCTACTTCCTCGCTTCCCACATTCAGGTTGGTGCTGAAAAGCGAGGCATGCAGGTAAACAAACGTGACAAAAGAGCTGGAGCATATCATAGCGCAAAGTGCAAAGTGCAAAGAAGGCTCATCACCGTTGCAAACCATAAATGGTCGAAACATCGTGTATAGCTAGATTGTTCACTACTGATTGACATATGACTGGTCTTAAGTGAAACCTCCGGATGTGTGGCCTTCAATAACTCTGAGATCCTCCAGTATTTGTCTACCTAAAAAACCGTGTTTCTTGCAGATGGCAGTGCGTCTTCATCAGATAGCGTCTTTGCTGACCGTTGATTGAGTGAGTCACTCAATCAACAAGTGCAAATACGCTATCAGAAGAAGACGCTTGTCGGGACATGCTGCGGCCGGTGCCCGCATCTGTTGGAGCGAGCGGCTCTATCAAGCGGAGACCTGTGCAACTTCGTGAAGATATGTTCCAAGAAGCTTGCAGCCTCTGATATAATTATCAATGTCCAACTTCTCGTTCTGCGATAAAGAAAAAAGAGCCGGACTGGAGTAAGAATCTTGGGTCGAAATCCAAAAAAGGAGGGATTCGCACTCACGATGGAATGAGCGCCATCATCGGATCTTCCCATCGGGAGAAGCATTACGTTCTTCTTAAGAACATCCTGGAAGCCTGTGATAGTACTCGTGGGTATTAATGGCATTTCAGGCGCTTATCTTTTGCAAGGACTTACATAAAGTAACCTGTAAATTGCAGAATGCAATATTAGCTCAATCCAAGCAAAAAGAAGAGGGAAACACCACCGGGTATAGAACCGCCCTCCCTTGTGAGGTCTGGCGTCTTGTTGTAAACCTTCTCAGTTGCCTGAATGCCGCATTGGTAGTTCCAGTGGTTAACATCCGAAACCCAAGGTTTGCCACCACTGAGCATCTCGACGGACAGCTTGTTCTTGCTGCCGAGCTTTGCAAACTCGGCTTCGAGATAACCCTTGCATAGTTCAGCTACTTGATCAGGCATGAGATTGGGTACGAGTCGAATACTGAATTTTCCCTGGACTTTGGCCGGGATGACGGTCTTGGCCCCGGGCGCGCTGAAAGCGCCTTCGATACCGTGTAAGGATAGAGAAGGATATCTCATGCTGTGTAGAGATGCTCCCACGTCAGCTCACGCATTTCATATCTTGTGTTCCGTCCACTCCGGCATGGCCTCGGTGGCGGAGCGAACTGCGACGTACCGACCCATAAGCACGTCAACTTTGTCGTCAGATAGAGTGACCTTCCCTCCAGCGGCAGATTCTAGGTCTGCAACTTGGAAGTCAATCTTCTCGTAGCGTTGCCTATCGGAATGTACCACAAGGTCAGCTGAGTTGTCTAAGTTTAGGAGTTCTCAAGTAGCATTAGGCCTTCTTACCGTTCTTCTTCAGTCAAAGGAGCAACAAGCTCCTTGATGCCGGGTACCTGAATCTCTCCTGATGAAGTGACAAGCTTGCTCAAAAGATGGATCAGGTCGGTCATGGGTTCATGGACAGTGCCTCCGAAGACTCCGCTGTGAAGGTCTGCGCCCGGACCAGAGATGACCACCTTCATGTAAGTCAAGCCGCGAAGGCCATATGCTGAGGAAGCAATATCCAATCAACTGAAGAACGACGAATTGATGCTCGCCTTCGGGCAGACTTACTAATTGCGGGAGACTGGATGAAGATTCCAAGTCAGTCATGGAATTCATAATAGCTATCTCCTAAAGGTTCTAATAGTAGAACACCACGAACTTAGAGCTTTATTTCCGCTACGAGCATCCCCACTAGACTTCCCTTGATATCCAAACCATTACATGAATGAGTGACCGATTCATGTAATGGTCTGGATATCAAGGGAAGTCTAGTGGGGATGCTCGTAGCGGAAATAAAAACCCTAAGTTTGCTCGAGACCCTACATTGCTCAGCTGACTTACCGAGGTCGTTCTGCATAGGGGCCTGATTAGCCTGTGTTCTAAGCTTATTACAAATTCACAGAGCTTACAGCCAATAGTTGTCGGAAATGCATATTGCGTCAACTCCAGCGAAGAAAGCGTCCTTCTCACGCTCGATAAACTCTTCAAGTCCTTCGGAGCCGGATTCTTCCATGCCTTCGAAGCACATCTTCAAGTTGACTGGGAATTCTTGGCCGGCTTTCTGATGGGCTTCGATGACATTAAGCCAGCCTATCGTGCACAAGAAGGGTCAAACGAGCCTAAGCAATAATGATAGCAAAGAACCCACCGAGGACGGGTCCTTTATCATCTGTAGAACTGTGAGAGGGGGATGTAGAGAGGGAATCCAGGTCAATGCTATGATGCAGCATTTTGATTGCTACGTACCCTCTTCCATATAATCGGCCGGACTTTAGGTCGTGGTGCAGCTCGAAGGGCTCAGTATCCCAACCTGTAAACATCAGAAATAGGCGTCAAGTGCTGCCAGTAGCAGCATAAGACCGGTTAGCGCGACACACCGTCTTCCTTCAATGCAGGCTGGACATCTAAGCTGGAGGTCAGCTATTGAAACTTCCTTGTTAGATATGGCAGCATACTGACCATAGTGACCGTATACCAAGATGGTCTTCTTGTTAGGGTCATTGCCATACTGACCCAGAACTACAGGTGGAAGATCGATTTCTTGACCCTGTAGGGTTTGCTTGCCAAGGGCATGAAGTGAGGCACTAGAGGTACAACCAGAAACTCAGCTTCTGTTGTATCCTTTGTTGTTCCTGTCATGTATCGTGCATTATTGCACATTTTCCCGCTACTCTTGACAGAAGATGATCGAGAAAGACCCACTCAACGTTCAACGCTTTGAGTGCATTGAGGAGCCATTCTGCCATCTGAAAGACATGTGGACGGTACGCTGCATCTCCGGATACGGATGGAATGCGCTGAGGTTTACGATTGATGTTTTAGCAAGTAATTTCCAATGCGATAACGTCCCGCACCAGCAGAGACTTACCACGACCTCAGCAAGCCTATCAATGAGGCCTTGTTGGTTGTTCTCGATCCAGTCTGCGAAGCTCATGTTGTGTGTGTATGGTCGCAAATGTTTGGTGATCAGTTACGGGTTGTGCGAAGGCACATCATGCGAACGTCGTCAGGCGGCATGTCTCTGGAAGATAAGACCTTCGATCATTCCTGCTTTTACACCTCGTCATTTACTTGCAAGGCGGCTACTTTGTACATTTTTGTGGAAAGAATATGCTATTCTGCCCTGCTTCTCGTCGGAGCAGCCTACCAGACTTTGCCGGAGAGGCCGTGTAAAATAAACATATCAATCCTCCAGGAGTTCTGCAAGCTCACGCTCTTCCTCTGCTGTTATCATGGCTGTCTTCGGAGCTTCTTCTCGCCCTGAACGTATACCTCTAAGGGTCTTCTTTTCCTCCTCTGTCATATCCTCCGGCTTATCACTCGATGTTACGGACGACTTCGCCAGGTCGAGGACATCCCGCAATCTCCATTTGCGGATAGTGCAGTCCAAACCTGCGCTGACTATATAGGTTTCGTCCCGGCTATCTGATGCTTCGGAAGAACCGCCAACGTTTTCCACTTCTAGCTGCGTTTCGCCTGTCGTTGACCATAATGCCAGCTTGACTACTTCGTGGAAGTGACCTTCAATCTCGTACGCGAGCCCAGGTGGCTTCTTCCCGTCCTTGTACATGCTGGCTGCATCTGCTGCAGTGACGAGCTGCTTGACCGATTTCGAGCCGTCTCCAATCTCACCCACTCGGTCTGTGACAAGCGAGAGATCCCAGACTCGAATGTCCTCGTCCGTTGATCCAGTGATGGCATAGTGAATGTCCTCACCCAATGTCAGCTCTGGCAATGGGAGTATCGTTTTCACGTAGTAGGGATGCGGTAGTCTCATTGTAGGCACAGGTGGCTCCGCGGGACTAGAGATATTGAAGCTCCAAAGGGTTGCCAGGTGATCCGAGGAGACTGTAAAGCAAGTGTTTCAGATACCAGTCCAACACCCCCAGTGTGCAAGGAACGAAGCATCCTACCTGTCCAGCATTCCTCTTCCGCCATTCTGATCTCGTTTATAGCAGTTTCGTGCGCAAGCCAAGTATACTTGAACGATGCCTGCAAGGCGGACGCTTTACGCGATAGCTCCCAAACACATATCCTGCCCATGCTATCTGCACTCCAAACTGCATATGTTCCAGTGGGTTCGGCACCCTTATTATCATCCTCAACCTTCATGACAGCATAGTACGAAAGCGCTTCAACGGGTCGGGTATGCTGTCCTTTGAGCGACTTGATGAAGGGAAGTCCGGCAAATGGAGATGATGATGGCGCAGCTTCTTCTTTTTTGAGATCCAATGCTTGTTTAGCTTTTTCGACCACTTCGTCCACTTGTGCTGACAGACTCTCGGCGAGACTTTGGTTTTCAACTTGAGACCAGTCTTCTGACTCTAGCTTTGCAAGATCCCAAATTCGCAGATCCTTATCTGATCCACCAGATATGAGGATTTTGAGCTCGGGTATCACAAGCAGTGACTTCACAAAGTCGGTATGTGCTTGGTGATTGATAGCCAGACATTGTCCCGTCTAAATTAATCAAGTCTTAGATGCATCAAAGTCCTAGTCGAAGGTGTAGTGCATGTCTGAAGTACCGAGACGACGTACCTCTATATCCCATGCCCTGATAGACTTGTCCCAAGAGCCCGTGAAAAGTAGCTCTCTAGTCGGATTCGGCAGTCGATAGAATGCCAAGGAGGTGACAGGACCCGAATGTCCCCTGAATGCCTGCAGAGTCTTGCCAGTCTGCGTTTGAAATCAGCAAGGTCAGGAGTTCGTGCATACAAATGCAGAGATGATCGACGGGGATAGTCAGCACTGAGAACGCTTTGTTTCCCGATTGACGAAGGACTAGCTTACCTTGAGGTCCAAGTTGCGAGCAGTGAAACCGCTTTCTGCAATGAACGCAGTCGGTGAGCCTCCCTTTCGCGGTCGAATAGCAAGATCTAATGGTTTTGATGATAACTTTATGGGTGTGCCGGCTCGAGCTGTTCTCAGAGCTTTGTCTTGACGAGCAGCGCTCTTAGCGAGCTCTGCATCACTCTGGAAGAGCGTATCGATGTTCTCAGCCTGCATGCTTTTGCTTTGAAGTCGGGCGCCCAGTGGTGCAAACCTGACAACGCAAGATAATCGCTATGATGTTACCTTCCAAAGCTTGTTTCGCCACTCGCAAGGGTAGTCAGGCCGTGGACACCTTCCAAGAAACAGATGATCAGTTTGCTGGCAGACCATTCAGATCTCGTAGAGATCTCACTTTCTGGCTACCTTCCAGCTGCAGAGAGAGCAAGCATACATGATCTGGTAGTATAGTCACGTGACACCTCGAAGCGTTTAAATGCACCTGCCAATAGCCTAGAGATGGACTCGAGCACGTGTTGGCTACATCGTGCAGTCGTAATGGTTGTCAATGCGTGTAGAAGCTTCCCCCAGGCATAACTTGCAAGTCCACAAAGTATTCACAGACCCGATCACTCTGAGTTTCCTTCCAGCCTGCGGGAGTAGCACATCTTTTCTCTCAACCAAGCAGGTCACATCTCAGTTAACCTTGCTATTCGCACAATCTGGAAACTTCAAGCGACGTACTAACCGTTGATATACCTGTCCTGCCATCAGCAGACGAGTTCGGACCTCTGCTAGCAGGCTGAGCAGGCTGTGATATCGATGCCATCAAGTCACATCAGAGCGAAGATTGAGGCTCGCAAATTTATAGTACCGACCTCAAAGCCAATTGGATTGCGCGGTCGAGTCTTGGACTTTTAGGCAGCAAGGCCATGATTGTCAACCTGGAATGTTCTGTCGTTCATCGAGACGCGCCCATACGATAACAGCGCCGTGCCTTGCGTAAGGATGGGAAGTTTCCTTAAGCGCATTGTCAAAAACATCATTCGCATTGTCTACACGTTGTGCCCCTGCAATGGTTGTCAGACACATATTCCAGATCATTGGGCTACTGCTCCTGACCATTGCTACAGCCGTTACGGGCGTTGATATGTCCTTTTGTTTTTCCAGAGTAAAGCTTGCAGGCGATAGCACCACGTGACCACTTTTGACCAGATGGGCTTACAATATGATTTCTCTCCACACCCCGCTCGACACAAAGAAGCGAAGACTAAGGCAGTCATAACTTAACCTCGTACATGACGTAGACCAATACTTAGTCATACCAGGTGATCGACCGAACTCGCTGTGAACAAGCAAAAGATCGAACGTCGGTTCATGATTATCTCCCCACCAAGAAGGGAATTAGCTGCTTTCTATTGCACACAGCATGACTAACCAAGATTCCAACTTCTCTGGATGGGCTGCTGTTGACAAGACCGCTTGCGATGGTGGCCTCGTCTTCGGGAAATTTGAGCCGAAGCCTTGGGACGAGGATGATATTGATGGTAAGTTATGCCTGAAAGACAGTCTAGGAGTTCCGAGATGCTGATCATACATTGGCATAGCTCGGATACTCTACTGTGGCATTTGTGGATCAGATGCTTCGAACCTAGCTTCAGAATGGGGCCCAGTCCACCCTGGAGCGGTCTGCGGACACGAACTTATCGGGGAAATCACGAAGATTGGCTCAAACGTTGAGAACGGTCTAAAGGTTGGTGATTTGATAGGTGTAGGCGCCCAAGGAGACTCCTGTCGCGAATGTGACAACTGCAAAGCAGGTACGCCCTAAGAGTCATAGAGCGTCGAAACAATATTGGATCCAGACTAATGCCACTGCACAGGATATGAGAACTACTGTGAAAGCCTGGTCTGGTCTTTTGACTCCACGTATCACCGAGGAAATGCGGGCAAAGCCGGATATATGTCCAAAGGAGGCTTTGCGAAATATTGGCGCGGTCCTTCGAGATTCGCCATCCCAATTCCTAAAGAAATTGATCCAAGTCAAGCTGGACCACTAATGTGCGGGGGTGTCACAGTCTACAGTCCTTTGATGCATTATGGGGCTGGCACAACGGCCAAAAAAGTCGGCATCATAGGTGTCGGGGGATTAGGTCATATGGGTATCATGTTTGCAAAAGCAATGGGAGCGGAAGTGACTGCGATCTCAAGAAGCGAGTCTAAAAGAGAAGACTCTATGAAGTTAGGAGCTTCAAAGTACATCGCGACAGGAAATGATCTCAAAGCAGCTGTATCCAAGAACAAGCGATGCCTTGATCTGATTGTGTGCACAATCAATCCACCAGATTTTCCAGAGGTGAATGACTATCTCGGTCTCCTGAAGCCTTACGGTCACTTTGTACTAGTGGGGATAGTAGCAAAGCCTCTTGAGTTGAACACGTTCAGGCTCATCTACAGTGAGCATGTTTTGAAACTCGCCTTTTGCTGATTGTACTGGTCAGTGGCTAATCTATGATTCACGTCTATCAAGGCGGAACGGCGGTGGCAGGTTCCGTTATTGGATCCCCAAATGAACTGAAAGACATGCTCGCCTTTGCAGTTAAACATAACATTCGACCTTGGATCCAAAAGTATAACATGGACGATATCAACAAAGCCTTACCCGACTTCAAAGCTGGAAAGCCGAGGTATAGGTTTGTCTTGGTAAACACAGACAACGGAGGGAAGATGTAAATATAGCTTTGCGTTCATGAACTCCCAGGTAGACGCGTCTTCGGTTCTGTGTTTTGTTTACGGTGTTCGAAATGCAGCAAGCCAAAAACGCCAGACTCCAGAAGTATCTCAGCTTCTGGACCTTTAGTTTGCTCAACACGTATATCTGGTAGTACGAAGAGAAACATGAGTAGATACTCACCACGGAGCTTCCTGTATTGATTAACGTCGTCGCGCCGAGACCTCCGCCCGGCCTTCACTCGGCCCGGAAGTGCCAATGCAATCGATGATTATTGATATGGTTGGCACACCACGAACAGCTTGTTGAAGTGCTGCTCAGCTGTGAGGCAATCAGTCGAGTCTTAATACCTGCCTGCAAGATGGCTACCACCATTCAGGAAATGGTCTCCGTCCAGCCGATGTCGTCGACCTCATCTCAAGCTTCGACCGGCAGACGAATGTTTCAAGGCCGCTTCAAACCCCAATCGATGGGCAATAAGCGGCCCATTGCGTGAGTAATGCATGAGAGTGTCTATGCAGGATGTATACTGATACTTTCTATCAGTTTTGGAGGATGTGTGATCTCACAATGCATTTCGGCCGGCTTCGCATCTTTAGGCCCTGTGTCCAAGCGTCCTAAATATGAATTGTATTCTGCTATGGGTAACTTCCTAGGACCTGGTGCAACAGAGATCAAGATTGAATTCTCAGTAGAAGATGTACGCACGACAAAAACATTTGCGACGCGTATTGTTACAGCATGGCAAGATTGGAGTCAGTTGCCTGATGGCAGCGTTCTTAAGACACGACCAGACTTGGGAAGACGGCGAATTATGGTAGTGATCCTCGATTTTCAAGTTCGCGAGAAGAACAGTATGATGGAATATTCACCTAGTCCGCTGTATATCGATAACAAGAAAGCCAACGCAAGTTTCCTTGAAAAAGTAAGACCTTTCTACTCCCATCCATCCGAAATCTTGCCCAATAAAGAAAGTATCCGGGCTACACACAGCAAGGACGTTGTAGAGAAATTTGAAGCTATCTTCACTCTCTTCGACAAATTCTTCCGTGTTCGAGCTTGCCAAAATAGCATGGGATGGCAAAAAGCCTATGGTATCGATAAGAAGGCCAAGACAACCCAAGATCATGTACCATTACAGCAAAGAAATAACTGTACTTGGTACACCTTGCCGGAAGGCCAGACTTTGAACAAAGATAACGGGGAAAATGAAGCCGCTCTTGGGTGAGTGGGATTCGGCATCGTTTTCGGATCCCCCAATATTGACACCCATTTTCATAGTTTCATCATGGACGGAGCGCTCGCCTTCTTACCTCTCACTTATACACATCGTTTCCTATGGGACGCAGATGCCTGCTCTACGTTAGAATTCAGTTTGCGCTTCATGCGACCAATACAATGGACGTCAGATCAAGGGCAAGGCAATTGGTTTTTGCAGGAACAGACTACAGAAGCTGGAAGTCACGGGAGAACATTCTCAAGCGGGAGGATGTGGGATACGGAAGGCAATCTGATTGCAGTCATGACCCAATTTTCGATATTACGAGGAAACGGAGCATCTGCAGCTAAGGAAGCGAAGCTTTGATTTCCCACATATAGAGTAATAGATTGTATATAGATTGCGTAGATATAATTAGCTTACAATATACACCGTCGTTCAGCGTATGAGAGTCTGGCGGTACACAGCTAGACGCCCGTTTACAAGATATAGCTATATTAGGAGGCTATTCAGAGTTCTGACACCTGTCTGGATGACCCTTTTCATGCATGATGGACCCTCCTATATCATGATTTCTGCAAGCATAGATGCCGGGCACTGTGAGAAATCCATCGATGCGATAAGCGAACCTGTTCCTTTGATTGTGCACGTTGCGTAACCGGCAGACAATGCTGCTCTTGCTGCTGGCTGGAAATGTAATATAGAATGTAGAGTCTTGGAAGACACTGTAGACAAGCGTGCGGGCTTGACGAGTCCATGGATGGCTTGTGAAGATCGCCGGTTTTATACACCCGACATTTCCACCTCGCCGAAGGATTCTATACAATTTAAGTCTTAGGTCCTATTGCCTTGAACTGGTGTCTGCCACCAAGATCTTGATACACCAAGTCTGCAAGCGGTCCAAATAGAGCATGAAGCCACTGAGCCGCCACTTCGACACCATGTTCCTTGCGTACCGCCCAAGAGACTGCTTCGAAGATATTCGCAGCCATATCGAAAGATTGCATCACACTTTCTGCTGACTTGTTGGTTTTAGAAACACGCAGATCTTTCTGGAGACCGTAAAGAGTTGCAAGACGTGCTAGAGTGGTATTGCGTACTAGCCAAGATCGCATGTCCTTCAAAGTAAGCGCCAAATCATCAGAAAAGGGAGAAAGAACATTATCAGACACCCTATACACTGCTTGTATTGGGCAGAAAGCGTGTCTTACAGTGATCCCTCCTGTATGTAGGTGGTCAAACCGTTCACTGAGCAGATCAGAGATCTGGAATTGCAGTAAGGCGTCGCCATATGTCTGTGTGCATTGATAAAGAGCGTAGGGAGATGACAATATACATTAGCTATACGCTCGAATGACAGGCTAATCGGACACTCCGAACCGATGCGAACAGGTCTCAACTCACCTCGTATGTATACAGTGCCTTGTTAGGATACCGAGCTTCTAGAGCTGTTTTAATGTGCCAATGAGGCATAGCATAGTAGCTATCATGAGTGAACACGATATCCTTAGAAGCCCTACTGAGAGTAGGTAGAGGTGCTTGAATTGTCAACTCTTCCGGGGTTAAGCTCTTCAAGCGTTCGTAGAGTAATGGAACCTGAGCCGCTATGGCAGGTTTCCAACCAGGCAAGTCGATGTCTACCTTCTGAGGAGTGCTCATCTTCAACAATCTGCGACTTCTTCCTGGTTTGGGACGAGTTGGCAAGGTTGGTTTTGAGATTGCTGGAACCAAGCGCCTGCTGGCAGTTGTGGCTGACATGCCGTGACTTTGAGCAGCACGCCTGTCTGCTTTACATCCAGACACTGTATCAAAGGGCCATGTCCGACTGCTGCCATTCTTGCATAACGAATCTCGCACTTGCGAAAGATGTCTTGTGTCGCGCAACCTAGGTCACCGACTAGTAGTCGGTTGCCTTGAAAGCAAGAAGCACTGGACGGGGTCGAAATAAATGCGCGGTAGAAGTGGCGTACGGCAAGCAAACAGCAAAGGGCACGAAAAGAAACGCCAGCAGAAGCAGCATATGGTCATAATAAGGGTGATGAGAATAATGCTTTTACGCTTCATTACAATTGATGAAGGCAAGTTTTACAATAGAAGGGTAAGTAGGTGATGAGGCTGGATGGAAAACAGCTTCGGGTGATAGTTTGACTACATTAAGGTCAACAACTTCTACCTTTTCATTTTCTGAAACAGGAAGTTTCTCTTCGTCTGAAAGGTATGCTACTGATCTGCATTCGATTATTGCGTTCAAACTTAGTGGTCGATAATGGACAAGTTTCCAGATACGAGTTCTGTGGAAAAGGTTCAAAGAGTGTAAGTTATTAAAGGTCCATAAACATCATCTGGATGAAAATGAAGAAACATCTCTTATAAGAATAAACGACACTCACTATTCTCAAGTATGGAACCATCTGCAATATCGATCCTACTACCCTCCATAGCAACTACGATAACAGTACCTCTAAGTTGAACATTTCTACCAAATGTAACATCTCCAGAAACTGTCAAATGATCCAATTCCAACAATGATGGAATGGATTTAAATCGTTTTTGATAGTTGGCTACCTTCTTAAATTGATCACCTAGTTTGATAACGGGTGTAGAGCCGAACATTCTATTGGGGTCTATTAGGGAAAAGACAAAAGAGTAATTCACTCGTCAGTCATCATATGCTAATGGATTCCCATTCGCAGTAGGATGATACTTACTCATTTGCAAGCATCCATGCTGCAGAGTATATAGATTGGAGGTGCTACGAGAGGCATATTGATATGAGCTGACTTGTTATACCGGTCTACATTTTCCGGCAACTCACATCAAAAGAAGATCAGAAGAGCTCTTGACAGGCAAGAATCGGCTTCTCGGCACATTGATACCATGAGCACCTTTAAAGTGCTTAATAGCGGCACCAACAGCAGTTTCAAGTTGAATAACGGCTTCACCAGAATCTGTAGTCTTGTTATTGACGATAATTTCAAGATCCATGCCTTCTCCTTCCATAATTCTCTTGATTGCTCTTAGATTAAGCCAGATATTATTGGTGTTGAAGATCTTAAACTAGATTGCGGAAAAGGGGGATATATCAAATATATCAGTTTCTCCACAGCTCATCCGTGACATATTGGCTTGATGTCAATACCAAGCCCAACCAACCCACCTTTCTGACAGATTTGAAATCCTCAACATGCTCATTAGGTACCTGAGCAATTTCCAACAATCTAACTTGACCTTCATAATCAATAATAGTACCACCTTTAACATCTGCTTTTGTTTTATCGGTGACCTCCATCAAGAATTCAGCTTGAGTGTCAATCATATGTTGTAGGATATTGACATCGACTGTAGCTCCCAAATTATCAACGTTCGAAACAAAGATATATTCCTTGCCGGCTGCTAGAAGCTTGTCGAGGAGACCAGAGTTGGCGAGGGCATCGTACAAATCACCGTGTCCGGGTGGATACCTGCAGGTAGACGATGAGCAACGTTAGTTCTTTTCGAAATTCTTCAAACCAGATAGAGATATAATATGTTCTCACCACATGCCGCGGTCTTCAGTGGCAGAGCGGGGACTAGGTAGGAGAGATTCCTTATTAACACGAGGGAATCGCGACTGATTGAAAGTCATAATCTCGATGTTATCTGAACGAAAAGCGTAGATGAGGCGAAATTTAGCCTCCCAGTGTTACAACAAGGTGTGCGCATATCATGAGGGTACTCACGATTGGCATATTTCTGAATAACTCGAGCCTGTTCAAAGGTAGAAAAAAAGGAACGCATCAGTGACTATACTGCATCTTCAGCAAGATAAATATCAGCTTCTCAGTCAACTCACAGTGTCTTCATCGGTATTGAAAGAGTTCATAAGGATGAAAGGTACATTAACATTATGTTCAGAGTTGAGGTGCTATTTCCCAAACAATAATGGATCGTCAAGGCAATCAGTATTCGCGATTTTGTCGGAGATCAGTGTGATAATGGGTTTCGAAAGCTCACCTCAATTTGTCTAACAGATAGATCCAAAAAGGTCATTCCCTCTCTAACTTCAATAACAGATTTAGGTCCAACACAACCCATAGTAGTACCTAGACCACCATTTAACTTTAATACAGCCAATTTATCTAAAATACTTGGATCTTTTGATGGTGGTAATTCATTATATGGAATAACTTGATCTTCCGCTGGTGGTTTGATCTTGTCCCATTCACTTTAGAAAGAGAAAGACAGAGAAAAGGGAAAATTGCGCGTGATGAAGGGAAAAGTACAGGATACAAGATTTAGCAAAGAGTGAAATCCTAATCTAGCAAAGGGATGCTTCCCCTAAAATGACGCCTGAAACTTACATCTTGGTCTTCTTAACTCTCTCACTCAAGAATCGATTGAATAGCAGGAAGAAGCTCTGCATTTCTTGTTCGAAAGCCTAGAATTAAGAAGGGTTGGGTCCATATAATCAGTCAAATTGCTCGCTTCTTCTGGAATAGATTTGATGTAAGGGGGATGAAGGAGTGGGGGAGCATTGTGGGATAGGTGTATAACGCATTAAACCAAGGGAACAGGTAGGCGAGACTGTACTTCAAGCGGTATCGCGCCCAGATCTTCATGTCCATGAGAATATATGAAGAGTGTAAATCGTCATCTGGAAGAGTGGCCAACTTTCACGCAGACCAGATTTCACGCGATTTTCCGTCATTTAGATACTGCTTTTACAGCTCTATGGCCAGTTTTAGGTGTTCCTGGTGACGCTTGACTCCACTGTCACCCTCATCAACAGTTAGAAGCGCAATCTAGGGGTAATCTTGCGTGCCACCTGTCAATCGAGAGAGAAGCAATAGGGGAGGATTGCTACCTTGTTGCATCACTGCATTCGGTACAGTTTTTCTAGAAGCCGTCTCGAAACTTGCTTCGCGAGCTTGGCTTTTTCCAATATCGAGAAGGGCACAATCCGATAGTGGTGCACGGCCCCGTCCGCAGCTCGCCTGTTTGTATTCTCTCCATTCCCGCCTGTCCGGTACTGGTTTGGGTGATACTCGAAGCAAGACGGCAGTCATGGTGTATGAGATGGGTATAGATGGAGCATTCCAAAGAGTAGATCTTTCCCTTGGATTTGACTAGCTATTTGTTTGATGTAAGAAACAGGGCACTCGAGCTTGCAGATGTCCTCTTGACGATGGCTGTAGATGACACGTCTTCTTGTGGGATTATCTAGTGCCACATTGTTTGTTTGTTTATGTGTGTGAGAGCGAGAGAGAATAATGGCATGTTTGCTCTGTTTTGTTCTGTTCTGAACAGCCTAGACGCCGCAATCATATGGTACCGTTGGTCCTGTTCAAGGCGTGACTGAAGCTGGGATGACGAAGCTATTGCCTTGTCGACACCTAAGCGTCGCTTCTCGAGTAGATGTCACATACAGCGGCGTTTGCTTGAGCTTCGTCGACGTGCCTGAATTTCATCTTCATCTCGCCTTCCCGTTCGACCAGCAAGGATGGAGGGGGAGGAGAGCGGATGAATGGAGAAGAGGATATAACGAGACTCACAGCTTTGTAGTTCGGATCCTTGATTCCGTTGACTAGTTTATTCAATTCCGCTCTCATTGCTTTAGCAGTTACGCCTGGTGTTTCGTATCACATGCAGGTAGAGAGGGCGTGATGATTAGCGTCATAGAGATTGAGGGATGTTGAACAGTTCAGTCGCTCTAGTAAGAGACCATACTGCCCGGAGACCACACAGTGTACAAGGTAAGACTGAACGCACCTGTAGTGGCAGACTGGAAGTCCATTGCTGAATGACCTCTTGTTCTTCTGCCTTGCTGCTGCTGCTGTCCATCTTGCTGTTGGGGCTGCTTGCCAGCGTCTGCGGGGCTGAGGGTGGACATGGTTGGGCTGGATGGGGGGAGAGTAGATAGATGGTTAGCTAGACTGCTGGTGGTGACGATAAGGCATTGCCCTTACTATGTGCTGTATGGATTGTGCTGTATGGCTGGTCAAAGAGAGAGAGAGCGAGAGAGACAACGAGATGATCTCAACTTGAGCACGGCGGCGGATTCAGGGCAGATCAATATTAATCGCAGGATGAAGTTGAATACTCTGGAGTAGCACAGCCAGAATATAAGTATAGAAGTGAATGCATCAACCAAGTGAACTACTCAAGCCTGCTACTGATGCCACCTTCACCCGTCCATCCAGCAGTGACATATCATATGACAGCGCATCCCAATCCGAGAAGCTCGATCAGTTGTGCACTAGAAGATAGAAGACACGGCGAGAAGCAATGCAGTGTGTGATTGTATGGAATAATATAACGTGTCTATAGCGTCTATTGAGCTACTTTAGGATCCTGTCATCTCTGCGGCACTCTACTTGCCATCATGCATGCGATATTTCGCCACATCCGAAGACAGGCATCTCTGTATTCGATGGAGGAAGAAGCTAACAAGGCGATTCATCTTGTCCAACCATTACACGTTGAATACTATTGCCATCTACAAGCATCAGTACGAGAATGACTTATGGATCAAGTTGGCTGATTGATATGATGGGTTTCTATGCTCGTCATGCTGCCTTTCAGTCAGTGCTTGGCCTTTATTGAAGCACTGACCCATGTCGATGTCGGGCAAGGAAGAGGAAGAAAGAGGAAGAAGAAGATGGAAGAAGAATCTTATCATCCAAGAAGCAATGCCGAAGGATATGCAATCATTCTGAACAGCCATCTTCAAATCCTGATTAGTCATGCATACTTTCTTCCACCCATCCTTCCCACATCCAAACAGGTGATCCCATTCTGCACGATCCAAAGCATGGGCCATCAATAGCATCTCTCTCATCTAACTTACTCTACTCTCTTTCTTCTCTTCTACTCTCTCTACTCACCACCATCCATTAGATAGCATCCTACTATCCATCCACTACATCCAACACCACCATGAAGTCTGGCATCCTCGCTCTCGTCGCTCTCCCCGTGCTCGCGGCGGCTCAGGCGGTGAGTGGTCCCTCATATCACCATCCATTCATCGCTCACTCACTCCCTCACTCACTCTCGTCCTCACAGATCATACAAACGCCCCCTGCTATCGTCCAGTGCCAGCCAGTGGGTGAGTGGAGTGGTGTGCTTGATAGATGCTCCATGTACTGACTCTCATCCCATCCTATTCAGCCATCCAGTTCTCCGGCGGCACAGCGCCTTACTTCAGTCAGTCGATGGGTGACACCTTGTAGACACATTCATGCTGATGATATGGCATTCCTCACTACTGATTACTGAACACTGACTACCAATTGCCATGACCATCTGCATCCTCACTCACTCAATTCCCCATACCTCTCACTCCCTCCCATCTCCCCTTGTGTCTATTCGTATGCCCCCTTCTCATGCATATCCTCGACATCAACACATCATCCACTTCCCATCCATTCACTTCCGTCCATGCTTATCGCCCACAGTCTCTGTCCTACCAGGCGGCCAACAATCCGCCGCCCCATTGAAGTCTTTCCCAACTCAGAATGCAGAAGGTTCCTACACTTGGACTGTGTGAGTAGTCATTTACGTCTTCTCCTAGACCATCTCCTCGTCGTTGTTCTGACGTTGTTGACCGTTTCTGTAAAGTGACCTACCTGCTGGTACTGCTGTCACTCTACAAATTAGAGATGGTTCTGGAAGATTAAACTATTCCGACCAAGTTACTATTCAAGCTGGTACTGAGTGAGTCGTACTTTTCTCTTCCGTACCAAAGAAATGAATTCCTGTTGAGGGAAAACAGTCACTTTTAAGACTCTTGCTGACTCATTGTTCCGGCGATCCGTATCCATTCACTCCTCACCTTCCCCTTGTTCCATCTTCTATGTATTTATCCATCATCCAGTGACGCATGCCTAAATGGCAATGTATCCGTTCCACCAGCTGCTGGTTCTTCGACCGCAGCATCCTCTTCCTCATCTTCCTCTGCATCATCAAGTGCCGCTAGCAGTTCAGCTACTACCGTCAAACTTCCAGGCACTACTTCTACTCTTCCAGGTGGTTCAACTATTACTATCCTACCTACTACACTCACTTCATCTGCTTCCACTTCACCACCTTCTGCCTCTCCTACTGGAGCTGCTAATGGTAGAATGGAAGCTGGTCTAGGATTGGGTTTGGCTGCTTTGATCGCTGCTGTCGTAGTAGCCTAAGAAGAAAAACTCGGGCTGGCAGTGTTGACCTGCGGAAAGTTCACTTCAAGAGCAAGCTCAAGATACCATGGCATTAGTTCGCGACTCTCTCTTAGTTGTTGCAGAACTTAGAAATGGTTACATTTCAAATTCAAATTGATTGGCTAGCTAGAATAGATTCACTCTCAGTTCATCTTCTTCAGATCCAGGTCTTTTTCTTACTTTCATGATTCAACACGACTGCTTATTCCTTTTCTATCCATTGTTATGTTCCTGCTTTTACCAAATTGTGTTTCTTCTGCTTTCTTTCACCTACCCATCGAAATTGAATTGTGCGGCTATTTACATGCAATGGACTAGTGTTTTTTGTTCCGTATCATGGAATCTTCGCCTATTCGTACTACGTAGAGGTCCTCGGTTATGCCGCTCAATTTCGCTAACATTTGTTTCTTCTCCCTTCCTTTTCTGTATGTTGTCGAGTTTTTCTAAAGCTTCCAGTACCAAAAATTGGATTTCACGCCTTTGAAATGCAGATGCATTCAATACATTAAGAGAAAAATTTATCGTACTCTTTCGGCAAGGTACAGTTAAGCAAAAATCTCTGCTCAAACGCTTCATTTACTCAATACGTTGCAGTTTTGGAATTGCTTCATGATACGTACGTCAAATTAGCGTGAATAAACGTATAAAATAACAACGACATCTGACTTAAATCTCAAGATTAGCACAACGGTGGTGGTATAATCACAAAGAGAAGGCCAGAAAAAAATGAAGGAGCGAAGGAGGACAATTTCTTTTCCTCCCGTTTCTTACCGACTGAACTACCATTACGAAAAAGAATAAAGGGCATTTTATCGCTTACTCCTTCGTTTTTTTCGCTATACTGTGCTGAATTGGAGATTCCAAAACCTCGTACCTTCTCCTCAGTTTCCTTTAATCAGTAGTCCAGCCAGCAGCTCTCTTACTATATTTATCTAACCAAATTCCTAAATCATTCAATAACATTTTACAAATAACTCTACTAAAGAAATCAGATGTTCTTTTTAATCTCATTTCAATATATGCTCTTCTATCACTTGGTATATCATTATATCCATTATTACTTCCATTACTTGGCAGCAAATTTGTCATTACTGTTGAAGTATTGTTATTGCCTCCGAAACGATAGTCTTGATTAACTTGACCATTTGTTGTGTTTGAGTTACTTGACTCGCCGTGTAAAGAAGCGAGATGCCGATCTAATATTTGAGCGTGCAAGCAGAGTCTTGCAATCGCTGCTACGTAGGTTTCGGGCGCATCAAGGCTGTTGAGAACGAGTATCAGCATACAATACATTGCGTCTTCGCATTCATTCCATTCATTCTACTTACTTCTTCCCTTTCGTCATGCGATCCATCGATCTTGAAAGTTTGCTGCTCCAAGCCCCGAAAGAACCCTAGAAAGAAGAACAAACGAAGGAAGGGTTTAAAGTCAGCACAAGCATTCAGTCCCAGGATGACCAGAATGTCACGGGATATATATGTATGTAAAGAAAGGACACTCACACCACCACCCTTCTTACCATTAGGTTGTTCAATATAAGGTAATTTCTTTGCCAAAGTACTTTGAATACCATCTAACATAGAATCAAAATTTTCTAATTCTCTCATTAATTTATTAGCAGAATCAATTTTAACTTCAATATTACCAGCTTTGATTTTACCATCATTTAATAAAATATCACCTGCTGTTCTTTCTATTGATTCTAATCCATTAAGTATTAAATCTATCATACGTACTTTAGTTTCTGTATGTACTAATTTTATACTTGATTGTGACCATAATTGTTTTGGTATATATAATCTTGGTGTTAAATAGGCCCCAGATAGAATCGAAATGCGTATTTGTCTCATGAAATGGAAAGGAATTCGCATAACATCTGAAGGAGGTGGTTGATATTCTACTTGAGCACCTCCTTTTGGACCACCAGGTGAAGGCTGAGAGTGATGTTGTTGGAAGGAAGCAGAGGCTGGAGTCTCTGGCTCCAGGAAGGAAGTAGCATGTGGTGTGATGCTTTTCGCGTCCATCGCTACTTGGTGCGTGCCATTAGGCGAGACCATCGAATCATTTCCTCCCTCGACACTTCCTGCCTCATCCAAGCTGCCTGGGTAATCGAAAGACATCGGGGTAATAGGCATACTGGGTGTAGGAGGTGGATCGTTGCTCGATGCAGATGTATTCGAAAGATCACTATCAGCACGTTGCATGCTTGGTGCATTCGTACTTTGACTTGGAAGAGGTGGAGTACCGGACCCAAAGTCACTATGAGAAGATGACATTGCAGGTCGTTTGGACGGCTGAGACAACGCTCGTAAACGCATAGGTAATGGCCCCGCAACATTGAAAGGTTGCGGGCTTACAGACCCATTCGAAGGAGTCGAAGCGTTGGCATTTCCTCCTGCAGCCCTGACCGTCGAGGCACGAGCGCCAGGTGCTCGTTCAGTCGAACTCGTTCGAGTAAGACCCAAACCAGTCATCCCTTGATACTCTGATGACTGCGGCACGCCTAGATTGTTATTTCTGCCCTCTTCAGAATCGGCAAAACTGGCAGAGTCGGGCATCTGTGGGCTTTTCCTTCTTTGGCTAATAGTACCATGCAGTGTTGAAGGATTAATCAAAAGAGCGCTCGCCCTGTGATTTTCGCTGGCTAATGCGCGGGCTCCGTTGCTGTGACTGAAATTCTCGCTAGCCTGCATTGGTGACGGTTTGCCAGCAACAAGGCTTGCAGATCGTAAAGGTCTAGCGGACCCAACAATGGAAGCGCGGTTTCCTGCGGCTTCGGGAACAGGCGGAGGCGACGCCGAAACTCCCTTTGGCAGGGTCGGCATGGGCGGCAGAGGCATCTTTTGCGAAGCATTATTCCATTGATCACGTCCAAGAGAAGAAGAGGTGGTTGTAGAGGCGAGACTTTCATTGCTTGTCATGTGTTTCAGCGCATTCGAAGCCCTGGAACCAGCACGAGAACGATTTGCTTCCGAAGAAACAGAGTTGCGTTCTTCCTGATCAGGATACGGCGTAAAGGCTTTCGAGAATGCAGTGTCAGGCGTTGGCGTGGCCAGACCTTCTGTCGTAGAAGAGGCATCATCTGCACTGGTGTGTTTTGCAAGACTTGAAGGTTTCGGACTAGATTGCTTCGCTAAATGTTGTGCAGCTAGATCACCAAAAGTAGCGTAACCTTCTGCGCTTGCTCTCTTCAAGGAAGCAGACGAAGACACGTTCTTTCGATGCGTCCGCACAGACTTTGAGCCGGGCCGTTGCTGTTGCTCCGAGAACATTGTATTGTCCGAAGTTTCAGAGTCGGGAGAAAAGCTGAGGACAGATTGTTGATTTGATGGAGATGTTTGCTTGCCTTGTGACACTTGACTGGACACCTGACTTAAGCCTGTTCCACTGCCTGGATTAGCTGGAGAGAACGAGAAGGGATGTATTTCTGGAAGAGCCAGTGAAGGAGGTGATGCGGAAGACGAGGACATGTAGGATAGCCTAGCGTTACTTTGCGATGAAGGCGACGAAGCAGGGAAGGGTACAGCACTAGAAAGAACACGGTCTGGTGGTGACGTTGAAGTTGATGGTAATGCTGTCGAGACATTGGCAAAGGTAGGTGAAATGGGTGAGTCCACTGGCATAGCTGAATCGATACAGGCACGTGTCGCAGAGTCCACTCGTACGTCGAGGGATCGCTGAGCTAGTATGGCTCGAGTGTATGAACTCACCTATAGACCTAATACCAGGTTGGTCTGGGAACCTGCCTTCTCCATCTATCGAGAGGGTCGCAAGCTGTTGACGGGCGCCGGCTTCCTCACTATGCCTGGGAGCTTGTTCGCTAGGCTGCTGCGGTTGACTCTGTAATCCTCGTGTTGCAATTTCGTCTTTGAGCGCGCGTACACGCTCAGCGTACGTATCTTGCTGGCATAGCAGTATTATTGTCAGCCGGCTGGGATGAGGTGCATAGCGGCGAAGACACGTACAATCACTCGAAGCTTTGCACACTCTTCGACACGCATACGCTCACGCTTGGCTATCCTTGCTTCTCGTTTCTCCCTCTCTCGCCTCTCTTCTCTAGTTTCAATCTCTTCATCGATAACTTGGATCTCTTTGGGGTTCACATGCAAGCCTGCCCTACGATATTGTTCCAAACGCCACTGTTTCCATCTGGCCATACGTTCATTCCTTATTTCTGCTATTCTATCAAGCTCCTTTTGTCGATATGTTCCTGCATTTTCTGACACGCGCCGCATGACTTCCTGCAGTAATTCCACACTTTTAGAGTACGATGCTATCGCAGCTTCTGCTTGATCAGACTCATCCAAGTCGACAGCGGTTTGTGCTTCCAGCAGAGCTATAGTCAAGACAGTCTTGGAAGCCATCCTGTCCGTTGAGCCTTCTGCTTGCTGTGCTCTAGGACTCGATGAGGGTCCTGGCGGTGCGCTTCCCGCCGATGCGTCCGTGCCATATCGTTCATGCCGTGACGGTGTAGCAGCTCCACTGCCATGTAACGAACCTTCGCTCGCTTGCTGGCGTCGCTGCCTGGAGGCTGAGTTTGACCGGCGATTCGTGCGGTCTTTCGTAGAAGGCAAAGTACTGCTAGTACTGTGCATAGCTGAAGCCGCCTGACCAGCGTCAGAAGACGATGGCAGCGACCGATCGCCATTATATACAGCCGTAAGAGGTCTGCTTTCGCTCGCCATAGCAAGCATCCCGCTAGAAGTGCCCTGTTGCTGTTGCTGCTGTTGCTGCTGCGATAATGGTGAAGGTAGCCCATTGCGATCCGGAGGGCCGCTGAATCCAGACGGACCCGGAGGCAGCGCAGGGAGAGCTGCTCGTGGAGGAGGACCTATTGGACTTGTCCTTGCAGCCATATATACTGGATCATGAGCCAGTGCCTGATGTGTTGGTAGCGCTATGCCCGATGGCCGCCGCGAAGGTCGAGGAGGGTCTTGATCACCATCGCCAGCAGCAGCATCTGACGCGACGCTCGATGGCGACCTTGCAGCTGATGGGTGCTGTGTTTCTCTTGAGCTGGATACTGCAGTGCCGTTCCTGTAGCCATACGCGCTGTTGCTACTGCCTTCACCTTTGTCGTTGTTGATGTAGTGAGACATTGTGGCTCGTTGACGCGCGGACTCGGACGCATGGTGTGGTGTTTCTTGCATTGTGAGAACGTCAACGGTGCTCATGGACGTCGTCTGCACATGTGAGCACTATGCGCTAGCTGGCTTGTATGGCTTCCCGTCGACCTCAATGCGTGCTTGCCCTGCTTCTTGCCTGATCTCGTGCTGCCCTGCTTATGATCTTGACGATTGCATCGACAGGATGGTGAAAGAAAGCGATCCGTAGGGCCGTCTGCTCTGACTTCTTCGAGGTACCTTCAAGACTCGCGTTCAATGCTTCTCCTGCCGCTTCATGTTCACGCGGACCTGCCCAGCTGGGAATGGAAGTCACGCAGTGCGTGCGAAGACCTTCTTGCTTTGCCAGCAGCCTTAGACACCTTCGTCGAACCCTTTGACTCTGTACCTTCACAACGTCCAGTCAACTTGACGGTTGCTTCACGGGAGACTGTGCATGAATATGGGCAGGGCCAAGTGTCGAAGATCCTGAAAGAGAGGCGTACGTCTTGCCCGCATCGATCTGGCCTCGTAGAAGCGCTCTGACGGGCAAACAACAGACAGATGGGAATGGGAGCATCGTCTAACGCTTTCTAAAGACATATATCACTCGTCAGCCGCTGAACTATCAAGCCAAGTCAAGCCCAACGCGAAGAGGAACGGCTCCAACCATCTATCACTCTGCCCGACATCCTTTTGCCCTGAGGATAGTGTGACAGCATGACACCTGCGGAACAGGAGGCTTGTATGGTAGATTCGGTGAGCACCTTCAAGATGTCTACAAACGCTGTATTGCTTGCGCAGTATACTGATTGCATAGCTTGCACAGCTGCCTTGCGAAATCTTGGACAAGATACTGGCAGAGCTGAGCCCGCTTTACCACAGTTACCACAGGCCGGCCCTGCTGACGGTATATGATTTGAAGGCGTAAGAGTGCATCTCTGATGTCGCATGAGGTTTGACCAGAGCAGCTCACCCTCCATCTTGTCACCTTGTTCTCTCATACCGATCGCCTGCGCATATCAGTGCGTCCAAGGTCTGCGTCTCCTGGCATCAATCCGCACAGAAGAGGCTGCAAAGCATCGTCACACTTGGAACTGCTCGAGATCTGGCGCGCCTCGTGTCAAGTCCCTCAGCTCGACCTGAATACTGCCGAGCACTTGTGGCGTGCTTCTATGACTCCACTCTACCAGAAGATGAACAGCTTCGCCCTTCTATGTTGGCCGCTGAACTGCACCGTTTCCCGGCCTTACAATACCTCCATGTTGAAACACATCGAATGGATGACGATCTGACACTCAGCGCGTTTATCGCAAGCTGTACGAAGATAAATACCCTAATTATCGAACATGTCTCGGAATCTGTGCCCGTCAAGTACGAGTACAGCGATTCGGAGTCCGAGGACGATGAACCAGAATTTGACCGGAGTTGGGATCGATACCTGACAGACTCGGTCGCACATCTCCCCAGCTTGATCAGCCAAGGTATCAGCAAATTGACCGCTTTGTCGCATCTTGCTTTGATCCGGCTTGATCTGGGAGATGAAATGACTGGACGGCATTCCCCTCCAAGTTTGAAGTCAGTCGCGTTCGTGCTCTGTGGCATGCGCAAGGACATGCTATCCTGGTTCTTGATTGATGCGAAAGGGTAAGCTGGGACCACAGTGCGACCCCTCCCAAATGTCGTAGGACCGGAAGGCTGACTTCCCCCGTACAACCAGCCTGAATCGCCTTGCGCTCATACATCCCATGCATCTCAACAAAGAAGACATCGTGGAGGCCGTAGCCCGTGTGGCCACGCAGCTTCGCCACTTAGCTTTGACGTTTCCTTGGCCTGAAGATGGCTCTCCTCCTCATCTTGCTGCCACCACAACGCTTCTTCAAGGAGTAGTGAACGAGACAGCTCTATTATGTCACAATCTTCGCAGCCTTGAAAGCCAGGATCCGCAAGTCGACGTCAGTATTCTTCGACAACTGAAATATCTGGAAACACTCTCGCTAGCAGTCGGCGACACGCAGGCTCTGAATGAGCAACTAAGTCAGGGTTTCCCTGCTTTGAAGCACCTCGTTTTGTACACAAGTCACCTAGACCTAGGATACATAGCCTGGGATGATTTCAAGACCAGATGGAAGCACCGGTCCTGGGATTTGTCGCCCTTGCCCAGCATAGGGAATAAAAGTTACTATCCAATGCAGGACTTTTGCGCTACGATTCGCGATCCCTTGGAGTACTGGTAGCACTGCCCACTGGACATTACTTGCGTGTTCGAGGGAGCTTGCAGTCCTTTACAGAAAACGCCCGGCAGTATGGGCCAATCCGTGGCGTATCAGGAACGCGGGAGAAAGGGAGCCTGAGAGCCTTGAGGAATGAGGATATCAGCCAGCGCCGAGTGAGCCGCTCAGGGAGCAAGCACAGATTGAGGGCGCTAGCTCATATGCTACTACATTGGCTGTACTTCCCAAGATGAGTCTCTGACCGAAAGAGAAACGCCTAAGAGAAAACGCCTCTGGATTGCAGAAATTGGGTTAGGTTCGGCAGAAGAATTCTTTGCGTAAGTTAGCTGTCAATCTAAGCGAAGGCCGCTACCGCCATTGGTCGATTTATACTGGGTATAGGTCCGAAATGAGCAGATCATTCGAGCGACAACGGAGGAGACTTGCTACACAATTGCTAAAGCGCTTCTGCGAGGCTATGAGGTGTTCCGCAGGAAATCTGCTAGAGCTACACATCTGTATTCGTAAAGTCGTTAATCTCCTACATAATCGCTGTGCTGAGGAGGTCACTGATAGAAGAATCGGTTGCTGCTTGTCCTATGTCTGCCAAACGGAGGTGGTGGCTGATAGCCTCTGTCGTCTTCTGTACTAACTGTGGGGAAAGGTGACAGTTGATTCAGGGATTCACCTTGACCCACGCGGCTACTGCCGCCTATGGAAGTTGATGGGTATGAGGTCATAGGCTGCAAATGCATCCAGGGTCCGCTGCTATTCGAGATACTGCCGCTGTAGCTGCTTGCAGACGGTTGATAAAGGGGTTCACGTCTCAAAGTAGACTGTGATTGCCGCCGAGTCATCCGCCCTTCAAGAGCGTGGTAGGTATTCTCGGTAGGTGGGTAAGCCTGCTGCGCCGCCTTCATTCGCAGGTTAGGAAGGCTTGGCGAGTTCGCCCGGCGCAGACCGGCACGCAGCGCGGCCTATGGAGTGGTTTAGCCGAGAGTCTACCACAGTTTGTAGCAAAAATCACATCCACTTACAGTCACCGACGGTCCACTGCCTGCTCCGAAGGAACTGGGCATCGGCATCAGTGGCCCTGACAGTTCGGATGCGAAATGCGGCTCTTCAAACGTGTCATCAGGGTAGGAAGGAGCCCCTGATGGAGAAAACAAGTCTTCGCCAGCTTCCAGATGGCTGGATGTGCCGTAAAGATCGTCACTATTGTAATACGGCTGAGAAAACTGGAAAGCACCAGTCTTTGAGAAAGAAGCGGCTCGTCCTCCCATCGATGTTAAAGGGGGAAGAGGGGCGATTGGCGGCAACCGGCTCAAAGGACTCGCGAAAGTGTCTGCGAATCAAATGTGATGTCAGTTTTCTCACAGTAGCCTTGGTAAAGTCCTACTCTCATACCTGTCGAGAGCAATGCTCCCGGCTCCCCAACGTCTCCAGGTGGGTTTGGCGGACAATCGAACGATAACTTTTGAGATTTATGTGTACTAGTTTCACCTTGTCTTCGGGGCGGTCTGGCAGCGGCCTTCCTTGCTGCAACGGCGGCTTTGTAACTGGGCAGACGGCTCACAGCTGCCAATCCGCTGGGCGATGCTAAGAAATGAGCAGGATCATCCGTAGCGAAAAGACCGAGGTTGTGAGATGTATCTAACTTGCTGATCATTTCGTGTAACGCTGCGCTGTTTTGAAGATCTTGCATGTCTCTGGGATGACACAGTTTCGTCCGTTCTGCGAGCAGTTCTGACGCCAACTTTTTAAGCGCTGGGACGGGTGTCAGTCGTACAACTTGTGGAGCCTAATAGCAGTAAAAATTCTTTTCAACGTACCTAGAGCCCTCGGATACCACGGGTCTTCTTTAAGGCTTTGCACAAATTCATCGAGCTCGTCCAACAGCTCTTCCTCTTTGACCGATGGGCCCAGCTTGTCTCCCGTGCCGCTGACATCCATTAAGATTGTCTTGATAAGAGAAACCACGGGCGGAGCTCGAAATGGTCTTGCCGCTGTAAAATTGAATTCAGTGTGCAGATGCGTGCATATACGGAACGAATCCCACCGTTATAGAAGTCGCGAGCTTTGCTTTCCAAGAGTATCACACGTTTGCTCAATTTGGCTCGCTCGTGCCACGTGTCCTCCAAAGTTGTAGGCTGGTCGAGCTGTGAAGTGCTAGGTTGTATCCGGGTCAGATCAAAGGTGGGGGATAGTTGTATACTGCTCATGCTACGTGCATGATCTTGAGTCGCATTTCCATGAATAGGCTCCCCGCGAGCGACACTCCTAAGTCGAACAGGATCGACGAGGGAAGGGCTGTGCAGGGACGGCGCACTCGGTCCCAGTTGCAAATCAGGCGAGGCCACGAAAGTATCGAGAGGAGGAAGCCCAGATAGCTTCCGGATTCGCTTCTGCTTCGCTGCCTCTGCGATGTAGAGACCTCCCTGTATGCTGTTTGTCTGTTCGGTCGTGTAAACGCCAGAAGCCTGACCGAGTCTTAGATGTTCAAAGGTCATGTGCAGAGAGCCTTCGGTGTGTGCCGCATGCAGGCGTTTATCCCAGCTCGGGCCACTTGTAAATGATTCAGCCGCTGCGGTATTGAGTCAGTCAATGGCTATACAAATCTACACGCGGGGCAATGAAGGCACTTACCCTGAACTGCAGGTCCTTCCGGGGTTCCGGCAGTAGCGAGAGAGCCTGCAGCCAGCGTTTTGTGCATGGCTCTACCTTTGATATGGTCATCACCGGACAAATGCGCAGCAGCTCTGTGAGCAATCGCACCAGCGGGTATCTGAGCTCCGCCGTGCTCCCCTATAGCTAAGGCGAGAGGAGTCAGTAATGCCGGTCCCTGGCCAGTCCAGAAACGGGAGTGTAATCCTCACTGCTTGTGCTGGCCTCTATGCGAGTCTGTAGAGCAGTAGCACGGTCGCTGTACGGTGCGTTCCAGGCACTCGAGCTCGTCCTGGACGTGCGCTGGCTGACACGAGCCCTCTGTTTGTCATTTGCAAGAGGAATATCGCTAATATTGCGACTATGCCCCGTGGGAAGACTGCGAATGGCCTGGTCCGCCTCTTCGGTTCGCGACGCTAGCTGCATTGCCCAAGGAGACCGCAAGAGCGGCGGTGAGACCTTAGGCCGTCCAGGCGGGAATGGACCACCTGCTGGACGTGGATTCGACATGATTAGTTAGAGCAGCCAAGCTAGGAGACTACTCCGGCGGCAGTAGCTGGTCGGGAAGTCCAGGTGAAGGTGAATATGCTTGATACAGCAGAGGCAAAAGCGAGCCTGGCCGCTCGACAGAAGGCCAGCCTTGTTGCGCAGCTTGACTACAGCAGACAGGACATCCGAAGGACTGACAGAGTGTCACGTTCGACAAGACGTCTGTCTGGCTTTGGATTTCTTGTGTGGTCCTAAATCCATCCTGGACGCGAATGCAGCAGAGACAAGCCATGCACGTACGAATAAACATATTTGGCGAAGGTGAACAGACCCATCGAACGATCCATGACTGCCTCTTGATGCCCGCATGTTTGGGCTGCCACCTTTGCGCGCCTTGCGCAGGCGACCTTTGAGCTTCGCCAAAAGTTGAACAAGTGAAGCGGGTGCACGCAGGTTGGTCAGCTATCATTGGCAGAACAGCGCGACCTAGACCGCGTGGAACCACGCAAGCATGTCCATGGCACAGTTGGTAAGCCTTTGAAGAGGCTTCGTGCTGTTCGAGTCTTGCCTGAGTCCTTCGCCATCCCACAGCTGCCTTGCGAGATCTTGGATAAGATACTGGCAAAACTGAGCCCCTTCTACCACAGTCACCACAGGCCGGCCCTGCTGGCGGTATATCATTTGAAGGCGTAAGAGTGCATCTCTGCAGCTGCATGAGGTCTGACCAGAGCAGCTCACCCTCCATTTTGACACCGTGTTCTCGCGTACCGATCGCCTGCGCATATCAGTGCGTCCAAGGTCTGCGTCTCCTGGCATCAATCCGCACAGAAGAGGCTGCAAAGTATCGTCAAACTTGAAACTGCCCGGGACTTAGCTCGCCTCGTAGCAAGTCCCACAGCTCGACCTGAATACTGCCGAGCACTGGTGGCGTGCTTCTATGACTCCACTCTACCAGAAGATGAACAGCTTCGCCCTTCTGTGTTAGCCGCTGAACTGCACCGCTTCCCGGCCTTACAATACCTCCATGTTGAAACCCATCGTATGGATGATGACCTGACTCTCAGCGCGCTCATCGCAAGCTGTACAAAAATACATAGCCTAGTTATCGAACACGCCTCGGAACCCGTGCCCGTCAAGTCAGAATACAGTGACTCAGAGTCGGATGACGATGACGATGAATTCGAGATTGACCGGAGTCGGGAGCGATACGAGACAGGCTCGGTGGCACATCTCCCTAGCTTGGTCAGTCAATGTATCAGCAAATTGACCGCGTTATCACACCTTGCTCTGATCCGGATTGATCTGGGAGAGGAGGAAACTAGACCGCATCCCCCTTCAAATTTGAAGTCCCTTGCATTCGTGCTCTGTGTCATGCGCAAGGACATCCTATCCTGGTTCTTGACCGATGCGAAAGGGTAAGCCGAGACGGCAATGTCGACGTTTGGAAATTGTGCAGGGCCGGAATGCTGATTTCCCCCCTACAAACAGTCTGAACCATCTCTCCCTTATACATCCAATGCATATCACCAAAGAAGGCATCGTAGAAGCCGTGACCCACGTGGCAACGCAGCTTCGCCATTTAGCTTTGACAATTCCTTGGCCTGAAGATGGCTCTCCTCCTCATCTTGCTGCCACCACAACGCTTCTTCAAGGAGTAGTGAGCGAGACAGCTCTATTATGTCGCAATCTTCGCAGCCTTAGAAGCCAGGATCCGCAAGTCAACGTCAGTATTCTTCGAGATCTGAAGTATTTAGAAATACTCTCACTAGCCGTCCGCGATACAGAGGCTCTCGATGTTCAACTAAGTCTCGGTTTCCCGTCTTTGGAGGATCTCACCTTGGACATCCATCGTTTAAGCATGAATGCCTGGGATAAGTTCAAGAGCAGATGGAAGTACCGATCCTGGGATTTGTCGGCCTTGTCCGGCATGGGACCTATCAGGTACAATCCAATGAAGGATTTTTGCGCTACGATTCGAGATCCCTTGGAGTACTGATAGCACTGCCCACTGGACATTACTTGCTTGTTCGAAACAAGCCTGCAATTGTTTACAGAAAATGAACGGTCGTGTGGGCCAATCCGAAAACATTAGGAACGCGGGAAAAAGGGAGCCTTGAGGAGAGGACATCAGCCAGCGCCCAGTGAGGCGCTTAGGCAGCAAGCACAGATCGAGCACTAGCTCATGCCCACTACATTGGCTATACTTCCTAAGATGAATCTCTGACAGAAAGAAAGGATGCCTGTGGAGCGAAACTGGGATGGGTCCAGCATGAGAGTCTTTTACGTAGGTTAGCTGCAATGTAATCAAAGGCCGCTACCGCCGCTGGTCGATTTATACTGGCTATAGGTCCGAAATGAGCAAATCATTCGAGCGACAACGGAGGAGACTTGCCACACCATTACTAAAGCGCTTCTGCCAGGCTATGAGGTATTCCGCAGGAAATCTGCTAGAGCTACACATCTGCAGTCGTAAAGTCGTTAATCTTCTACACAATCGCTGTGCTGAGGAGGTCACTGATAGAAAAGTCGGTTGCTGCTTGTCCTATGTCTGCGAAACGGAGGTGGTGGCTGATAGCCTCTGTCGTCTTCTGTACTAACTGTGGGAAAAGGTGACAGTTGTCTCAGGGATTCCCCATGACTCACGCAGCTACTGCCGCCTATGGAAGTTGATGGGTATGAGGTCATAGGCTGCAAATGCATCCAGGGTCCGCTGCTATTCGAGATACTGCCGCTGTAGCTGCTTGCAGACGGTTGATAAAGGGGTTCACGTCTCAAAGTAGACTGTGATTGCCGCCGAGTCATCCGCCCTTCAAGAGCGTGGTAGGTATTCTCGGTAGGTGGGTAAGCCTGCTGCGCCGCCTTCATTCGCAGGTTAGGAAGGCTTGGCGAGTTCGCCCGGCGCAGACCGGCACGCAGCGCGGCCTATGGAGTGGTTTAGCCGAGAGTCTACCACAGTTTGTAGCAAAAATCACATCCACTTACAGTCACCGACGGTCCACTGCCTGCTCCGAAGGAACTGGGCATCGGCATCAGTGGCCCTGACAGTTCGGATGCGAAATGCGGCTCTTCAAACGTGTCATCAGGGTAGGAAAGATCCCATGATGTAGAAGACAAGTCTTCGCCAGCTTCCAGATGGCTGGATGTGCCGTAAAGATCGTCACTATTGTAATACGGCTGAGAAGATTGGAAAGCACCAGTCTTTGAGAAAGAAGCGGCTCGTCCTCGCATCAATGTTAAAGGGGGAGGAGCCGCGATTGGCGGCAACCGGCTCAAATGACTCGCGAAAGTGTCTGCGAATCAAATGTGATGTCAGTTTTCTCACAGTAGCTATGTTAAATTCCTACTCTCATACCTGTCGAGAGCAATGCTCCCGGCTCCGCAACGTCTCCAGGTGGGTTTGGCGGACAATCGAACGATAACTTTTGAGATTTATGCGTACTAGTTTCACCTTGTCTTCGGGGCGGTCTGGCAGCGCCCTTTCTTGCTGCAACGGCGGCTTTGTAACTGGGCAGACGGCTCACAGCTGCCAATCCGCTGGGCGATGCTAAGAAATGAGCAGGATCATTCGTAGCGAAAAGACCGAGATTGTGAGATGTATCTAAATTTTTGATCATTTCGTGTATGGCTACCACGGCCTCAAGTTCTTCCGGCTCTCGAGGATGACACAGCGTTGTCCGCTGCTCGAAAAGATCTGAAGCCAAAGCTTCAAGGGCTATGGCAGGTATCATTCATGCATCTCAGTATACCATTAGATCGAAATCGGCCAGGGCGTTTCTTCGGACGTACCTAGAGCCTTCGGATACCATGGGTCCTTTGTGAGACTGAGCACGAAGTTTCTCAACTGTCTCATCAGGTCTGCTTCCTTGCCTGTTCCGCCCCGCTTGTCTGCCGTGCCACTGATCTCAATCAGTATGTTTTTGACCAGAGAAATCACGGGCGGCGCTCGAAACGGCAGCGCCGCTGTGTTGACCAAAGTCAGCATGCGTGGGAGTAGGGCTTCGAAATGAGCTGACCTTCGTAGAAGTCACGAGCTTTTCTTTCCAGGACCATCAGATCAGATTTCAACACGGCTCGCTCGCGCCGCGCTTCATCCACAGTTGTAGGCTGGTCAAGCTGAGAAGGGCTGGATGCTAGCCGGGTCAGATCAAAAGTGGGGGATAGTTGTGTACTGCTCATGCTACGTGCATGATCTTGAGTCGCATTTCCATGAATAGGCTCCCCGTGAGCGACACTCCTAAGTCGAACAGGATCGACGAGGGAATGGCTGTGCAGGGACGGCGCACTCGGTCCCAATTGCAAATCAGGCGAGGGCACGTAAGTATCGAGAGGAGGAAGCCGAGATAGCTTCCGGATTCGCTTCTGCTTCGCTGCCTCTGCGATGTAGAGACCCCCCTGTATGCTGTTTGTCTGTTCGGTTGTGTAAACGCCAGAAGCCTGACCGAGTCTTAGATGTTCAAAGGTCATGTGCAGAGAGCCTTCGGTGTGTGCCGCATGCAGGCGTTTATCCCAGCTCGGGCCACTTGTAGATGATTCAGCCGCTGCGGTATTGAGTCAGTCAATGGCTATACAAATCTACACGCGGGGCAATGAATGCACTTACCCTGAACTGCAGGTCCTTCCGGGGTTCCGGCAGTAGCGAGAGAGCCTGCAGCCAGTGTTTTGTGCATGGCTCTACCTTTGATATGGTCATCACCGGACAGAAGCGCAGCAGATCTGTGGGCAATCGCACCAGCGGGTATCTGAGCTCCGCCGTGCTCCCCTATAGCTAAGGCGAGAGGAGTCAGTAATGCCGGTCCCTGGCCAGTCCAGAAACGGGAGTGTAATCCTCACTGCTTGTGCTGGCCTCTATGCGAGTCTGTAGAGCAGTAGCACGGTCGCTGTACGGTGCGTTCCAGGCACTCGAGCTCGTCCTGGACGTGCGCTGGCTGACACGAGCCCTCTGTTTGTCATTTGCAAGAGGAATATCGCTAATATTGCGACTGTGCCCTGTGGGGAGACTGCGAATGGCCTGGTCCGCCTCTTCGGTTCGCGACGCTACCTGCATTGCCGAAGGAGACCGCAAAAGCTGCGGTGAGACCTTAGGCCGTCCAGGTGGGAATGGACCACCTGCTGGAGGTGGATTCGACATGAATAGTTAGAGTAGCCAAGCTAGGAGACTACTTCGGCGGCAGTAGCTGGTCGGGAGGTCCAGGTGAAGGTGAATGTGCTTGATACAGCAGAGGCAAAAGTAAGCCTGGCCGCTCGACAGAGGCCAGCCTTGTTGCACAGCTTGACTGCAGCAGACAGGACGTCCAAAAGACTGACAGGATGTCACGTTCGACAAGACGTCTGTCTGGCTTTGGATCCTTGTATAATTCTACATTCTTCCTTGACGCGAATGCAGCAGAGACAAGCAATGCACGTACGTATAAACATATTTGGCGAAGGTGAACAGACCCATCGAACGATCCATGACTGCCTCTTGATGCCCGCATGTTTGGGCTGCCACCTTTGCGCGCCTTGCGCAGGCGACCTTTGAGCTTCGCCAAAAGTTGAACAAGTGAAGCGGGTGCACGCAGGTTGGTCAGCTACCATTGGCAAACAGTGGCACCTAGACCGCGTGGAACCACGCAAGCATGTCCATGGCACAGTTGGTAAGCCATTCAAGAGGCTTCGTGCTGTTTGAGTCTTGCCTGAGTCCACAGCCATCCCACAGTTGCCCTGCGAAATCTTGGACAAGATACTAGCAGAGCTGAGCCCGTTTTACCATTATAGCGACAGGCCGGCCCTGCTGGCGGTATATGATTTGAAGGCGTAAGAGTGCATCTCTGATGCCGCATGAAGTCTGACCAGAGCAGCTCATTCTCCATCTATTACCATGTTGCCTCGTACCGATCACCCGTGCATATTAGTGCATCCAAGGTTTGCGTCTCTTGGCAGCAATCCGCACAGAAGAGGCTGCAAAGCATCGTCACACTTGGAACTGCTCGAGATCTGGCGCACCTCGTATCAAGTCCCTCAGCTCGACCTGAATACTGCCGAGCGCTTGTGGCGTGCTTCTACGATTCTACTCTACCAGAAGATGAACAGCTTCGCCCTTCTATGTTGGCCGCTGAACTGCACCGCTTCCAGGCCTTACAATACCTCCATGTTGAAACGCATCGTATGGATGACGATCTGACACTCAGCGCGCTTATCGCAAGCTGTACGAAGATAAATACCCTAATTATCGAACATGCCTCGGAACCCGTGCCCGTCAAGTACGAGCATAGCGACTCGGAGTCGGAGGACGACGAATACGAGGTCGACTGGAGTCCGGACCGCTATCTTACAGATACAATTGCTGAAATCCCCAGCCTGGTCAGCCGAGGTATCTCGAACTTGTCCTCCCTTTCACACCTTGCGTTGATCCGCATTGACCTTGGAAAGGCGATATCACGAAAGCGTCCTCTTCAAAACCTGCAGTCAGTCGCCTTCGTACTTAACGGTATGAGCAAGGACATTCTGTCCTGGTTCTTGGCAGAAAGCTATCGGTAAGCTGTACCGCTTCTTGCTATTTAGTAATACAGTCTTGTTGATCTTCCCAGCTAGCCTCAAACATCTTGCGCTCATATATCCAATGCATCTCTACAAAGCAGACGTTGTTGAGGCCATCAAGCATGTGGCGTTACAGCTTCGCCACTTAGCCTTGACGTTGCCACGGCCTCAAGATAGCTCTCCGCCTCATCTCGCTGCTATCACACCGCTTCTGCAAGGAGTAGTAAACGAGTCCGTTCCATCGTGTTGCAATCTCCACAGCCTTAGAATTAAGGACAGTCAAGTCGACATAAGTATCCTTCGGGATCTTCAATACTTGGAGATGCTCTCTCTGGCTGTCAGCGACGTGGAGGCTTTAAACGTTCAATTGAGTAAGGGTTTCCCATCCTTGAAGCATCTCGCCTTGGACACAAGCCATACGCATTACAAGACCTGGGACGAGTTCAAGAACAGATGGAAGGTTCGTCCCTGGGCATTGTCACCCTTGATCAGCATGATGCCAATCAGTCACTATCCGATGCAGGACTTCTGTGCTACCATCAGAAACCCTCTGCTAAACTTGTAATAACATGTGCTGGCGACATACCTATATAATACACTTTGATCGCGAGCGGTCTCGACTGCCATGGTCATGAGGTGTATGATAGCTTCATCTATTGATGATTGATTCAGTACCATCTGGATTCACCCATGCTGAAAGTGCTGGAAGAGTAGTGTGGTGTGACGAGGCCATGCGAGACAAAGACCTTACGACCGAGTCTCTCACCAGTTCTTCTTCTGCTGCGTTATACATCATTGTACCAACTCTGTTGAAGGTGTGCGTCCACTTTGACGATGTTCCCCTGTAGAGTACGGGAGATGCACAAACTCGGTAGCAACTGTTGACATGTGCGGGTGGTCTGCACCGACCATAGACACGTTAATCTCAGTGCAGTGCCAGGCCGAACGGACGCCAAGGGGCGTCAGCAGGTTAACTGATGATTGCACCGTGCCAGACTGCACAAGCACCGAAATGGCAGCCTTTGTAAGCGTTTAAGAGAGTTCCTACTGTTTAGAGTCTTTTCTTGACCTTATCATCGTCACAGCTGCCCTGCGAAATCTTGGACAGGATACTGGCCAAACTGAGCCCGTTCTACCATTACGGCTACAGGCCGGCCCTGCTCGCGGTATATGATCTGAAAGCGTAAGAACGCATCTCTGATGCCGCGTAAGGTCTGACCATAGCAGCTTACAGTTCACTTATCACCATATCCTCTGATACCGATCGCCTGGTTTTATCAGTGCATCCAAGGTCTGCGTCTCTTGGCATCAATCCGCACAGAAGAGGCTGCAAAGTATCGTCAAACTTGGAACTGCTCAAGATCTGGCGCGCCTCGTGTCAAGTCCCTCAGCTCGACCTGAATACTGCCGAGCGCTTGTGGCGTGCTTCTATGACTCCACTCTACCAGAAGATGAACAGCTTCGCCCTCCTATGTTGGCCGCTCAACTGCACCGTTTCCCGGCCTTACAATACCTCCATGTTGAGACACATCGTATGGATGACGACCTGACACTGAGTTCGCTTATCGCAAGCTGTACGAAGATACGTAGCCTGGTTATTGAACATGCCTCAGAACCTCTGCCGGTCGAGTCAGAGTACAGCGATTCAGAGTCGGAGGACGACGAGTACGCGATAAATTGGAGCCTGAACCGTTACATGACAGAGTCGGTTGCACATCTTCCCAGCTTGATCAGCCAAGGTATCAGCAAATTGACCGCTTTAACACATCTTGCTTTGATCCGCATTGATCTGGGAGATGAAGTGGCTGGACCGCATTCCCCTCCAAATCTAACGTCAGTTGCGTTCGTGCTCTGTGGCATGAGCAAGGACGTCCTATCCTGGTTCTTGGCTGGTACGGAAGGGTAAGCTGGGACGGCAGCGCCACCCCTTCAAAATTTCGTAAGACCAAACCACTGATTCTCCCCCTACCACCAGCTTGAAAGACCTTGCGCTCATACATCCGATGCATCTCAAGAAGGAAGGCATAATAGAGGCCGTGACGCATGTGGCAAGGCAGCTTCGCCATTTAGCTCTGACATTTCCTTGGCCTGAATATGGCTCTCCTCCTCATCTCGCTGCCACCACAACGCTTTTGCAAGGAGTAGTGAACGAGACAGCTCTGCTATGTCGTAATCTTCGCAGCCTCAGAAGCCAGGATCCGCAAGTCGACGTCAGTATTCTTGGAGAACTGAAGTATTTGGAAATACTCTCACTAGCCGTCGGTGACACACAGGCCCTTAATGCTCACCTAAGTCAGGGTTTCCCGTCTTTGAAGCATCTTGTCTTAGACGCAAGTCATCTCAGGTGGGGAGCCTTCGACGAGTTTGAGAACAGATGGAAGCACCGGCCCTGGATGTTGTCCCACCTCCCCGGCATGGGCTATCTTGCTCACTATCCAATGGATGACTTTTGCGCCACTGTCCGCAATCCCTTGTTGAACTTGTAATTGCGTTTCTTGGCGAGTCTATGTGACCCGAGTTGTGACTAGTATTACCTTATAACACGGTGACTTTACATTTCGCGGTAGCATGATGTCAATCAATCCTCTTCAGCTGGTGATTATAAGCCCAGATGGCGGAGCATCTGCAAGAAGCGATTTCTTGAGCGTTTAAATCAGGCGCACACGGAGAGCCCACCTTCATAGTCTAAAGCTACACGGGGCAGCTGCAATAGGTATATGCTAGAGATCTCTCTCAACACCTCGAGGACATCAGCATGTGCACTCTTACACTTCCTTGCAAGCTTCGCGGCTGTTCCATTATCATGACGGCTTTTTCTTTGATAACAGCGACTTTCTCACACTCGGACTTGCCTTGCAAGACCTCTTCAATTGCCTCATCATCCAGTGAATGCAAGGTCCAAGGGATGCTGCGAAGCCTGACGAAGGCCGCTTCCACATGAAGGCTCCGTCCGACCTGAGCGGAGATGCCAAATTATCGTCAGCACCTGCTCACTGGTAAGAGGTGCAGGTAGGGATGAACACGCTCGTCAAACGAATAGCACGAGCCAGAGGAGCCATCATCGTTTGCGCGGGCTTTTGGCTGACCATCGAACGTCTGGACTATACTTCTGCGCAGCAAGCGTCAGCGGATCTTTGGGTCCAAACAGTGTCAGGCCGCCCAACTTGAAACGCAAGTTGAGCGTCAGCACGTTCACACTGCTTCTTTTGACGACCCCTAATAGTAATAGCCTACAGTGTGTCGTGCTGCACAAGCATTAGTATGGCAGGGTCTGTAAGTGCTTAAGAGGTTTCCTGTTCTTCAGAGTCTTTCCTTGATTCTCATCATCGTCTCGCCTCAGTTGCCTTGCGAAGTGGTGGACATAATACTGGCAAAACTGAGTCCGTTCCGCCATTATGGCTACCGGCCTGCATTACTCGCCCGGCATGACTTGAAAGTGTAAGACTTCGATACCATCGTGCTGTTTGTAGATTGTACAGATCTATGATAGAGTGGCTCACCTCTCGTACCGCTCCGATCGCCTGGTTTTATCAGTGCATCCCAGGTCTGCGTCTCTTGGCATCAATCCGCACAGAAGAGGCTGCAAAGCATCGTCACACTTGGAACTACCCGAGATCTGGCTCACCTCGTATCAAGTCCCACAGCTCGACCTGAATACTGCCGAGCGCTTGTGGCGTGCTTCTACGACACTACTCTACCAGAAGATGAACAGCTTCGCCCTCCTACGTTGGCTGCTGAACTGCACCGCTTCCCAGCTTTACAATATCTTCATGTTGAAGCGCATCGTATGGATGACGACCTGACACTCAGCGCGCTCGTCGCAAGCTGCATCAAAATACAAAGTCTAATCATCGAACATGCCTCGGAACCTGTGCCCGACGATTCACGATACAGCGATTCAGAGTCAGAGGATGATGAAGTCGGGACCAATTGGGACCTGGACCGTTACCTAACACACACGGTTGCAGATATTTCCAGCTTGGTCAGCCAAGGCATCTCCAATCTGTCTTCCCTGTCACACCTTGCTTTGATCCGCATTGATCTAGGAAAAGTGGCACCTCAGCAGCATGCCCCTTCAAGTTTGCAATCGGTTGCATTTGTTCTTAGCAGCATGAGCAAGGAAGTGTTGATGCGGGTCTTGCTTGAAAGCAACAACCAGTGAGCTTTATCGCCTAACGTTGGTCATTCTGGAATCAGAGCGCTGATTCCCCTCAACTAGCCTGACGGATCTCGCACTCATACACCCGTTTCAGCTCAACAAAGAGGACATTGTAGAAGCTGTCAAGCCTGTGGCACTGCAGCTCCGACATCTAGCTTTGACTTTCCCATGGCCTGAAGATGGCTCTCCGCCTCGGCTGGCTGCTACAACAACGCTCTTACAAGGAGCGGTAAATGGGACAGCTCTATTGTGTCGCAATCTTCGTAGTCTAAGGAGTCAAGACCCACAAGTGGATGTGTCACTCCTTGGGGATCTGAAGCACTTGGAGACGCTCTCCATAGCCGTCAGCAACACGCAGGCCTTGGACGTCCAGCTAGATCAGGGTTTCCCGGCATTAAAGCATCTCGCCCTGGACACAAGCCATATTTGGTACACAGCCTGGGACGATTTCAAGGCCAGATGGAGATCGCGCTCTTGGGAATTGTCGCCCTTGCCAGGCATGATGCCCATTAGTATGTATCCCATGCACGATTTCTGTACGACCGTTCGCAATCCGGTGTTGAACTTATAAAAGTATTTCAGACAGAAGAGAACTTGTGATATGGGGCCTTCTCAAGACCTCGAGAAGGCGGGAACAAGGGTGCCTGGAGGAAGATACATCAGCTGCATCCAAGTGATAGGTGAAGACTGCAGGTCGTTCACCTGAAGCAAACTCAATTATGACATCACCTGAATGGATTATCGCTTGAAGTTTGAGCGTGTAGACCTTGAGGTGCGGCGCGTGAGAATTATCTTTGTTGCGACCTTTACGTTTTTGGCAAGTACCTCGTTAGCTGCAACGACGTTATGGCCGGGATGCTATACGTGAGAATACGACATCGAGTAATCGTCTGCAGACAAGCGCGACTCGGTGAACTTGACTTAACTGGAAGACGTCAATAGCCACTGACACTTCGCCTGCATCACAATAAGCGCATTCCGACCGCAAAACCTGTCGCTCTGATATGATGCGATGAAGCCGCGATTCTGAGGCTACAGCAACTGACCTATCGCTGACTCTACTCTGTAATCCCGAAGCTTCGCTAGTGTAGCTTAGCACTCTGCGCTGTGACTCATTGCAGACCTACGAAGCACAAGCATAAGAAGGTGTATTACATCATGGCACTTTTCCATCCCTGTTTTACCCGACATGGTATAAAGGTAGTATCCTACATTGGAATGGATGGAATGGAAAGTCCGGCCAATCTCCCTCATACTCCAGCAGCCTCTTTATCCGCATGCCGGTGATGGATATCCTGGAGAGGCGCATCGACAATGTAATCTTGCTGACCTTTATTCCTCTTTAGGGTCAGAATGCTTGCTGTACCAATTACGCAGAAGGGCACGGCAGCAATGTAGACGTATTTGTAGGAGTCCGAAAAGGCTCTGTGGACAGCCTCAAAGGCAGCTGCCAATACTTCCGGTGAAACGCCAGGTACTTGGCCTGCACTGATTTCGGCAATAAGCTGCGGGTTACCTGTAGCAGCGGTAATGACTGTACCAAGCAAGCTTGGATCGAGGCCTAGCGGGAGAGTAGCCTCGGCTGTATAGCCGGGAATCTTGACGGACTGCTTGGAGCTGGCAATGACCTGACTGACTACGCTACCGACTGCGCTTCCGAGGGCTCGCAGAGATAGCAGAAGAGCAGTGCTGGTGCCGATGAATTCGGGAGGAGTGGCAAACTGGCCTACGACAGTCAGAAGCAGGAGAGGTGCTGGGAATCCACATCCAGCCAGAGCTCCCATAGCCACAAAGAGTGTTTTCGTCAAGGGCGTTGTGAAGATGCTGAAGTTAGGAGGGCAAAGTCAATAAATATCCTTACTTCGCCTCACCACCCTGTTTCGTACTCACAGTCCGATGACAGCTCCTGTCACCAATATGTACCCAGCTAAGATGGGTGTAATCGTGTCGCGCGCTTTGGATGCCCATAGACCGTAGATGGGTGCCGCCACAAAGTAGGCAACATAGAAGCCTAAATTCAACACACCGCTCTTGACGAGGCTTGGCTCGTAAATTGTAGCTAATCCGGCAGGATAGGACGAAGCGAAGACGAGATACAAATAGCCTTCGATGAAGATACTGGAGCAGAATCAGATTAACGAAGATGTCGCGTGGGCAGTCCTTGAATAACCACTCACGCAGGTAAAGTCAGGCCGAAATTCCTGTCTTTGAAAAGCCTGTGATGCATCAGGCCATCGCTGCGCCCCTTCCATTCCCACAGACCGAAGAGGATATATAGGACAATACCAGCGACGAGGGTGCCGATTACGATACCGCTGTTCCAAGGATGAGCGCCGCCTCCCCATGCCAGGGCTGCGATGAACAGTACTGTTGCTGCTGCGAGTAGCACATAGCCCACATAGTCGGGCGTCGGTCGTTCGTGTGACAATTTGGTATTGCGCTTCGGAGGAGAGTATGAGATGAACCACATAACAATTTGGAGACTATATCCAATGAGACCCGTATAAAAGATCCATCGCCAGCCATTTGTTGCATCGTTTTGGCAGGTGGTGCCGATACCGAGCAGGCCAGCCACCTGAGCCAACGTAGCGATTGTGAAGATGAAAGCCTGTCCAAAACTTCGGTAGCGATGGGGCAGAACTTCGGAAGGAATAGCGGCTACCAAACCCAGCGGGGCGCCTGCAATTCCGATTAATGCTGTCCCTGCGATGACGACACCTGTCTGTGTTCCAACGGTGGTTAGCAACTTCGTTATCGAGAATGACATAGCACATTAACGTACTGATTTGGCTCGGCACGCGACGCCTGAGCCGATGATGCCGAATGCTAAGCAGCCAATAATGAACCATTTCTAAAATGTTCACAAAGTAAAAGCGGTTCAACTGCAATGCAAGGTGTAAACACTTTATGGGAAGTACGAAGACCTACCCTGCCGTATACATCGGAAAGCCAACTGAGTATTGGAGCCAGGATGATAGTCACGACGTTGAATGCATTGAAAATCCAGGCGACACTGTTACTACCGCCCAGGGCGGCTACTATGATTCTTGCATAAGCTGAGAAGGTGGTGAGCAGGCTTGAATGCCAACGAAGGCAGCGGTAAGTGGGTTTTCAACGATCCCTTGACGTAGCTGAAAGGAAGCTCACAACAGGTGCAGACACCAGAAGAGAGTGGCGCTCAATGTCGCAAGGGCTGCCTTGATTTGGAAATCCTAAGGGTGGACAAATGAGCAGGCCGCCTCGAACGCCTTTGACCATGAGCAGGCAAGGACTCACTGGGCGGACATTAGGGTCTTGGTGACTTGCGATGGAAGGAGAGGGATGGATAGTGGGGCCAAGTGCTGGCTCTTCATAGTGCTAAATATCAGGGGTGAAGAGGTCAGTAATCCTGCATATTGATCTACCCAAGCTACTTACCTGAGCTGAAACTTTGTCTACGCCATCGATGAGTTCTGAGTCCTGCACTGCTGAAGCGTGATCGGTGCGTGGAAGTATTTGAACGTTCGCCGCCATAACGAAGGGAGTATCCAACTGTGAGCTCGGGTGTCAGTGCCAGTATCAGCGAAAAGAAACTCCGAAGCCAAGAAGCAAGCGTTCCGGGTCCCAGTACCTGGTGAGAACCAATGTCCTTCAGTTTGCGGGATCATGCCAGCACGTCCTCGCTTTAGTGGTGGGGTTGGGGTCGAGACTTGGCCGGTGTGGGGTGGATTGGGGAAAGCGGCGGGGTCTCCAACAATTGACTGCGAGGAAATGCCAAATCTGTGATGGACCTGGAAGCAAAATCTAGATCTGATCGCTAAAAGGGCCGCCTCGGCTCCTCGCCAATCGTCCTCTTCCCCAACAGGGAGGGTGATATCGGTTGTGATAATTATTAGCTACGATACTGTACTGGTATTGTAAGCCTGAAGATTGACGTTTCAGACTACTCCTGCAACCCAAGTACGATGGAATGCGCCTCTCCAACGTCTCTTAGCTATGAGGGAACATTGTTTGATGCAGAGCCTATATATGAACGTATGCTAGCTCGCCGCCAGCCGAAATAAGCGATACAATACATAGGGTTGTCGGGTTAGAACCGCGAAGATTATTGGGGCTGCAGTTGATCCATGATGCGATGATGGCATCTGCTACGTCGTTGACTGTACGCTAGCAGTCACTCGCACTGGTGGAACACCGCGGGATTCGAAAACAGACCATGGCAGCGAGGTCGACTGCTTCTCGATACAACGGCTCTGGCAGGCCTGTCTCGGTTACCATATATTACGAGGGTCTGCAATAAAAAGGCTTAACTCCTACAAGCTCCAGTGGTAACACCCGTTGCTAAGGCTTTCATATACCGGAAAACAACGATATACGAGAGTTAGACCGTCATGTATCTTGTAGTCCAGTGCCGCCCCTCTAGCTTACGGCAATACCGGCTGTCGCTTGCCGTCGAACTGTGCAGTTGAGGCAGAGCAGATGCACTGGTCAGAAGCTGCGGGAACCAAATTCGATGCAAGCTTACTGGAATACCCTTGCCAGACACAACGCCTTTGACTCCAAACATGATGAAGGAGCTAGATGAGTCGATGACATTGCTAAGACCATCCTCCCAGTGCTTTTGAGCGCGACGGACGGCAGCAATACTGCTGACATCAGAAATCGTAATTTCGTACATGAGAGCCAGCTTGGGCATCGAGTCTCCGCCAAAATAGGCATTGACGTTGAACTTTTCTGAGTGCTCGCTGATGCTGACGGACAGCGCTTTTGCCTGCTCCTGGGCGTGCTTCTTCAACGCTTCTATGATGATTTTGGACACCTCGGGCTCCAGCTTTGCTCCATTGCGTTCTTGCGTCTTAGTAGCCAAAGCGTAGACGGCCACCATTCGCCCATCGTCGGCAATTGACTCTGCGCTTCCATTGGGGGACGGCACGGGCTCCAGACTGAGTGCTTTTTCCACTCCGAAGAAGGGCAATGCGGTTTCAAAGTCGTTGAAATTGGCACCATCGGGCCCAACCACATTTCGAGTGTATTCGTCGCCAAATGTCTGGCCTAGCTGAGGCAGGTCACGGAAGTAGAGTTCGGTGATGTCGTCACGGTGCATCCAAGGGTGATTCTTGTTGGACGGCCCAGGTCCTTCACGCTCGCCGAAGGCCGCATCGAAGATATGGGTCTGTGTGTACAGCCTGATGCCGGTAGTTACGGGTCCGTGTTCGAGAATGATCAGAATTCTTTGCATAGAAAGAAACGCATACTCCTCACCAGGGCTTCTTCATCTCATCCTCGGGGACATCGCCTATTCGGCCGTGCTCTTGGAAATGATAGTCGAGGAATTCGCGCCGGGTCATGTTGGGCTTACGTCGCAAGAAGCAGACGAGCTTGACCATCTCGTGCTTTTGAATGGACATGTCGGGCTTCTGTATGCACGTAAAGCTAAAGATGCTGGTTAGTAGGTGTAATACTGAAGTGGATCGCGCTGCGCTGCAAGAGAGTTCCGGCTTGCGGTTCAGTGGGGGAGCGGGTGGGGTCGGCCCCATTCTTACCCCAGGACACGACTCTACAGGTCTTGCTCAATCCTGTCATCAGGTGGACCGACCTCGCTCGGAAGGCCGAGTTATTCCCGGAAGCAGGCAGGTTCGAAAGTCTAGTAGGCTATTCACACCCATCGTTTTGGAGTGGGATCCTCCTACAGCAACAAAATATTACTTTTACACAATGCTCCGTCGCATCTTTCAAACATCATCGTATTGTCGTATAACTCTGTCATGTGCAGGAGCTGGAAGACCCACTTGGCCGAGGTTCACGCTTTGCGTAGAAGTGCAGCTAATGCGCCCCATCGTACCGTCGGCATTCAGTTCATAGAAGATCCAGGTTTCCATCTACGATACTGGCTGCGTTAGCTGCCTGCTAATGGCGACAGTAAATGGACGCCATACACACCATGCGGAGGTCACCTTTCTTAGCAGGAAATGGAAAGTGCGGCTCGTGCGGCTGGTCTCGTTTGAAACGGAAATAAACGTGGGTCATCAGACTGAGGGAAACATGGCGGCTCTGATCAGCTTGACTTGTAGTCCTACAGCACTGCTAACTGACAATATCCTTGTGGGATCTTGTTCCTTGTCAAACAAGAGTTCGACCACATCTAGCCTCTCTTCGGCCATCTCGTGAATGAAATTGTAGTGTTTCGCAATTGCAGCATTTCCTTCGAGCAATGCCGTTAGCGGTAGAGCTAGCGAGACATTGTCGCCGTAGAATGTGTGCTTTTCCTCGTCTTTGCTTTCGTTGAAGTATCGGATGTATCTAAGGAAATCATCCCGGTTGTGCACCCCATCTTTCGCCATGGTATATTTTGGTTCTGGATGTGGTTGTTCGGCCAGACTCTGAAGTGCATGCAAGCTGTTAGTCAGGTCGGAGACAGAGACCAGGAGTTGAGTGAGCTGACTTGACGTACCCAAGCCCTCCAGACGCTTCCTGTTAGCGGGGTCGAAAAAGGCCGAAGGGGGGTGTGGAGGCCCGCGTGACCCCACCATTGCCGGCCGCCGGCATCAGCAGGCAGGAGCCAGAGATGGGCTGCTGCGTGGTCTTTCTGAACCAATGATCCAGAGTCTCTTGCAGTCCCTTCAAGTTCCAGTTTGTCAAGATGTACATTGCCGTTACAGGGTCTGAAGGAGCGGTCGGCCGAATTGTCGTTGCTACGGCGGCTCGTCAAGGTCACAGGATTCGGCGAATTGACAGGGTGACTGCTACCAAGCAAGAAACAATAGATCAGCTACCGCTGGAATACGTGGAGGCGAATCTGTCTGACTATGACAGCGCCTTGCAAGCTTTGCGGGGCTGCGATGCTGTAAGTGATTCGTATAGGGCCAGTCCACGTTTAAACGCAAGATGAATCGAAAGTACACACTGACTCGGAGGATTTGTTCTTTTCCCTCCAATGCGCGTCTTTGTGACCTAGGTAATCCACACAGCTGCTCTTGTGCCGGCCCCAGGTCGCTATTCAGACGCCGAGATCCACAATAAGTAAATACGTCTTTCTGACGTGGCTCTATCAAAACAAAGTTAGCGATGAAGCTGAGACATCCTATCTCTTCCGTGCAGTAACGTTCAGATATCATACAATGTGCTTCATGCAGCTGGAACGCTGGGTATTAACCGAGTGACCCAAATCTCAAGTAGCAACGCCATCGGCTCTGCATTCACTGCTTCGCATCGGCACTACTCATGCTTTCCAGTCGATGAGAGGGAACCATGTCAGCCGGAGGATGCGTATTCTCTCTCAAAGCTGTATGTCTGCAGGCACCCACGTAACTTTCGCTTGTTTCGCTTGCACAGCTGACCCGTTGCATCACGATAGGGTCTGCGAGCTTCAAGCCGTGTCTCTCTGCCGCAAGTTTCCGCAGATGCGCGTAGCCAGCCTTCGAATAAGCCTGTGCTTTCCGACTTTTCCTGGTCCGGGCAGTGGACTAGAGGGAATGTGGGCACCTTCAACGGAAGAACAACTGGCCATGCAGATGGCCGTGAACGACTGCTGGAGCTGGGTGGTGGGTAGAGCACGCCTAGCAGACGGTTCGACCGAGCCTTATCCTCGGAGGGAAAGCTGACTGTCAAATTGCACACCTGTGTGCAGCTCGACCGATCAGTTGCAGAAGCAAGCATCTTAGGGTTGACCTCTTCAGGGTGGCAGGGTGCAGAGGTGTTCTTCATATCTGCCTCACGATCAAGACCCGTGGAAGAAGGACTAGCGATGAGTTCTTTGGAGCTCGCCATGCGCTATCATCCGCAGACGCCTATTCGTCCTGGCTGGTTTGATTCGGACATCTACAGGTCCTTCATCGACTGCACAAAGGCCGAAAGAATGCTGGGCTGGAAGCATGAGGTCAGAGAGACTTAATATGTTGCTGCCCTGTTGCCGAAGTGATCCTACGGAGTTGCAATGCAGCGGTTTGTCGATATGTAGCATCTGTAGCAGATGCCTTGTAGATACCCTACTTCCGAGTACTAGAAGGAAGAGTTAACGGTTCATGGACAAAAACGCAGAGTTCTTTGCGCAAACGTGGCAACATCGAGCCGTTGCTCAAGAGCATGAGCTTGGTCGCTCTGCCACTGGCCGACTAATCTGACTGACAAGGCGCAAGCAGGGTTTCGTATCAAGGGGTTTGCTCATCGTTGTATAGACCACCTACTGTGCACCATTCCACTCGATGTAGCTCAGTCAGCCTAGGTGTACAGGCAAAGCGGAAATTCAATGTGTCACGTGCTAGTAAGGGGTGCAGTATTTTTCATAACCTTCAAAGTCGCGTGCATCGCGCGCGCTGTGGTCAATGCTGATCAAGTCAGCATCCAAGCAGTAAGCTCAGTTCTCTGGGTCCCACGGGGCCGGCACGGTGGGGTTGGTTGGGGTTCCACCAGCCCTTCCAGCACGGAGTATATCAGTGTGAGGCGATAGAACTGGCCGCAGTGGGGTCAGCTAGGTCCTGGTCCATCAGATGGGAGTCTGCCAACCCTGCGAAAGTAAGGGCTTCAGGAGCCATGGCGAATGCCTCAGCCTTTCTGCTTCGTCAGAGCTTTTGACAACCAGACAAGCCAGTCTTCTCGCCGGCCATTGACCATGATGCTGCCTACGACCGATCACTCGCAGGTTTTCGAGGTCCTCATTGTAGGCGCAGGTCCGGTTGGCCTCTTTCTCGCCATCCGACTCAAGAAGCAGGGCATCCATGTCGCCATCGTCGAGCGACAGAAGTCAATCTATCCGCTGCCCCGAGCCGTCGTCTTTGACCACGAATCCCGCAGGCTGCTATCGTCTGCATTACAGCCCGAGCGACTGGACGCCATCCTCGAGAATGTCATCGGAGCCGGCGGCCAAGACGGCGTCAATTTTGTATGGCGTGACAAGGACTTGAAGCGTGAGTGACGATGTGCAATTCTCACCATATATGATGCCGGGACTGCCTGCGACTAATGCTCGAATACCCCACCTGTCCGTACATTATTGATCGCCACATCGTATCTTATGCACGGCAGTCATCGCGGACTTGCACTGGGAGAAACCCACTCGATCTGGCACTCCATTTGCCATGGGTTTCAGCCAACCTGAGCTGGAGGCATTGTTGGTCGAGCAAGCCACGGAGCTTGGCGTTAACATCTTTAGGGGTTTAGGTGAGGAGAAGAGGCAGGAAGAACAAAGCGGCCGTTCTCGAGAGGCGGACGGCAATTGGCCGCCAGCGACGGAAGTACCCTTGAGCTGACGTTTAAGGTGAATCTGTTCAATTTGTAGAAGTACTGCGGGTTAAGGAAGACGCAAAGGGTACCTCAATCACTTGTCTACCGTTTGACAGGTTCGCCCCTCCAAGAGATATACTCTATGAGGGATTGCTGGACGATGCCCTCGCTTCTGGAGACAAAGTGACGACATTCAAGGGACAGTACCTTGTAGCCTGCGATGGCGCCAATTCTAGCATTCGCAGGCTGGTGGGGATTGAAAATTTCAATCTACCTTTTCAGAACGATTGGCTCATTATTGACCTTGTCCGTACGACCATTGCTAAGATGGATGGATCGTACTTACTGACTGTCATTGCTATTTCGACCATTCTTAGCTGCTAAAAGATGGCGCACCCATACCAGAAAAGGTTAAGAAGATCGGTTGTTCCCAAATCTGCGATCCAGAGCGTCCGACTACTGTTGTCTTTGCCGGCCACGGTCGGAAGCGATTCGAATTCATGCGACTTCCACATGAAACGCACGACTCTTTGCTGCAAGACGTCTCGATTTGGTCTATGATTGCGCCGTGGGGGTTTCATCCGGTAAGCTGTAACTGCTGCCTATCAGCACTGTGCCAGGCATCGTTAACTCAGATGTAATTTTGTGTACAGGATAATTGCGCCATAGAGAGGAAGACGATATACACGTTCAACGCCAGGTGGGCTAAGCGCTTCAGCAAAGGCAATGTAATTCTCGGTACGTATGGTAAACCCGCGTGTGCAGGAGGTCTTCAGTGGTAGCTCACTTCGGTCGTTGCGCCTTCTCATGTGGTCACTACAGCGGGAGATGCCCTGCATCTTATGCCTCCCTTCATCGGTCAGGGCCTAAACTCTGGTTTCAGAGACGCAGGCAGTCTAGCGTGGCGCCTTCCTCTTATGCTTAGAGGACAGTGCTCGGCGCAAGCCCTTCTTAAGACGTATCAATCAGAACGACTTTCCCATATTAAGGCGTTGACCGTGAGTTGCTCTGCGACATTGCCTTTGAACTTGACTAACGGACTTTCCGTAGGAACATTGCATATTACTCGGAAAAGTCATATGTGAAACGGACCGTGAGCTGTCTGCACGGATACACGCTGAGCTGCGAGCCAACCGTGAGTGCAAAGCCTCCCGGGACATGATCAGCGCATATAGCTCATGCAATCTTTCCCTTCGTATAGCGCCCACGGACGGCTTTGATCCACCACTTGGTCAGCCAGGTATCCTTACGACGCAATCCGAAGCAGGCAAGTTATCATTGCAGCGCCCACTGCAGCTAGCCAATAGCAAGGACATCCAGCTTTTCGATTCAATCTACGGTACGACATGGCACCTGGTGACCATGGCTCACGTCAAGCTACAAGATTGCTTGAACCCCAAGCTTGCCGCTTTCTTCGCTAGCATTGGGGGGAACTTTGTGCACATCAATGAAAACATGGACTTTTCCGGTGACTATAAGCGATGGTTCGTCAACGATATGTCTTTAGACGACGCTGTCTTAATAAGACCCGACTTTTATGTCTTTGGTCACACAAGGTGCAGTCGGATCGATGACCTTGTTGGTACACTTCAACTTCAACTAGAAGGAACAAGGCAGTGTAATAGTAATTCGATTATCACCGATTAGTGCAGCTACTCTTGTCATTCGAACACGTGTCCATGTGCTGATGTAATCAACCTCTTCGAAGCAGCACCTTGTTTTCGTTTCAGAGTATTGCTACCACTACGTACTTGCGAGCTCGCCATGCATGCCTCTTTAACTAGTTGTGTACCCTCATATAATTTAGCAAGTCAAGGCTTCATCCTGTTTGCGGGCGAGGCCGCTCCCAGTGGGGTCCTGTAGTGGGGTGGCGACCGCACGCTGTATCCACCGGTACTTCTCACCCGGTCGGTAGTTCGAAAGGCGTGCAACTTGCCTACGCGACTATTCTGGTTCAGTGCAAGCTTTATAACAGGTAGATTCCGACCTCAGTCTCAGAGACCTTGGGCTTCTGTACACTTTCAGCTCTGCATTTACGATCCAAGCAGCCCATCAGCTTCCGTTATGTCCACCGATGACTCTTCAAGCACCGTCGTCAAACTGACCCTTCCGGGGGTAGCTTTCATTACTGGAGGAGCCAGGTAGATTTGTGCCCAGATCTCGTTCATTACATGGTGTCTTGCTGAGTTTCCCTGTGCGTGTCTTGTTTCTTTTCAGCGGCCTTGGACGGTACGCTCCTGATAGCCGAGAGCAAGGCTGATACAGGTAGCGCAAAAGGCACAGATGACTGATTATGACATGCTTCACCCAATCGATATTGGATAGAGGAGCTGCAGAAGCTTTCGCAAAGCTAGGCGCTAGCATAGCAGTCGCAGATATCAATGAAGAATTAGCCAAAGAGGTGGCCAACGCCATCAACGAACGTTCACCAGGCAAAGCCCTCGCCCTTCGCGTCGATGTCTCCATTGAAGAGTCAGTGAAGGCCGCGGTGGAAGCTACTATCAGCCACTTCGGCAGAATAGGTGAGACGTCTTTGAGAGCTCATTTCCCGTGCATATCGGCTAATGCACTACAAACCAAAGACTATTGCATTAACTCAGCTGGTTTGGTAGTTGGAGGTCATTCCGTTACGAATATCAAGGGCACCGCTCTCAGCGACTATGAAAGAATACAAGCCGTGGACGCTCGTGGCGTTTTCCTTAGCATGAAATATCAGATTGCGGCAATGCTTGCACAAGACATACCGGACCGGCCGCGCGCTTCTCGAGGAGTTATTGTCAATATCTCGAGCCGAGCAGGTCTTGAAGGAGTCGTGAGTTGTGACAAAGCCTACAGCGCGCAATGAGTCAGGCTGATATTCCGATGTAGCCAAAATTTGGAGCATATTGCACCGCTAAACACGCAGTAATTGGTCTCACTCGCGTAGCGGCACTTGAGCATGCGGCCGATAGGATTCGCGTACGTTTGCATGGACATTGCTGGGGTTCGCTCGTTCCACTAGCCTGCTGAGAATGTGCTTCTGCTGCTTTAGGTCATAGCCATGTGTCCCGGTCTCATCACTACGCCCGGTCACGTCTCTGCGGCGAAGGAGGTGGACGACATGCTCCTCGCCAGAGTACCTATGCAGCGCTTCGGTCATCCAGACGAAATCTCCGATTGCCTTGTTTTCTGTTGTTCAGACATGGCCAGCTACATGACCGGGTGTACCTTAGAGATAGACGGTGGATGTGCTGCGAATTAGTGGAGTAAATATCTATGAACTGCTGTCTGGCGGGAAAAGGGACTACCTGATGCACGAATACACTACAGCCTTGCAGGTCCTCCATTATGCACAGGACTAACGGGTCATAACTAACTGAAAGCTATCTTGATACCGCCGTGACATACAGCTTCGTATTTACGTCCACCACTTTTTCGGCTTGTTCACCCTGAGTTGCCTGACTATATCTATTACAAATGCTCGTCTACTGTCGTGATTCTGAAAGACACCAATGAATGCGGGGCTCCAACTTTCATTTTCGGCACACACAGATTACCGAATTTAATAGACACACACATACCTCTATGGGAGACTACTGATGTATGCGTGCCCGTAACGCTGACTACTGCTGCTATACAAGATGGCTGAGCAGAACCGAAGCGGGTCCTATTGGTCTGGTTGGTCTAGTATCGCGCTTTTTTTTTGGGAGATCAGCTTCGCGTACAGTGCACCTGCTCGCGCCAGACGGCTGTCATACGAAAATGTGGATGGGCTCCCTTTAGATTGGCTTTTACTCACGCCCCATGCTTGCAGTATAGTTCAGACTAAACGCCTTGTCAATAGTGGTCTTTTGTCAGCAGCCATGAAGCCTCTGCAGGCAAGGTTGCACGTTTACTCTGAGGAGACTGCGTTCTAGCATTGGTGACAAAGACTGCCTATCTTCAATGCATCTATAGTGTTCTTGAGATTGCGCTCTTGACTCCAACCAGTGACAAGTTGGTTGCTTGCACGCCTTGCCCAGCAGTAGCACGCCAGCTCACTCGTCTCTCTCCTACCCATCGACCAAGCAGCGCAGTATGCAATACCTCGCGTACAGTCAGCCTCCGACGAGCGTAGCCGAAGCACACAAGGCTGACTTCCTCGAGCATGGCGTCGACTCTATCGTGCAAATGTGAGTCGTGTCCCGGGAAGAGCAGCAGCAGTTGCCAGTGCGAAGAGCCGCGTATACTGTCGCGGAAATCGCGAAGATGATCGTCGAAGTCAAGGTGCAGCAGGAAGGGCTGGCTGACACTCGCGTTCCACAGAAAACACAACCTGATAGAACTGCACGTCCTCGTTGCATCAGGGCTGCGGCTAGCCATATCTGGGACGGTGCAAGGCGTGATTCTTAAGACTGTCCCCGTCCGATTACGCTCACATCGAACATCTGGCTTAGCTGTTCTCACGACTACGTATCAGCTCTTCGTGATTGTTTTCGACAAGGACAGCTCTCAGATAAGAACACTAGCTAGTCATTCAGTCCATGAGCGCAGTGCTGTCAAGTCGGTAGATTTAGTGGCACTTCTCGCTGGATCGGCAGAAGAAGCATCAAGCCCGACGCCATTCCTGGTACTGCACGCCTTCCAGGGCCTTGTGCGCTTCATTACGCTTGATGACGGGCAGGCCAGGCAGGTCGATGAACAGGATGCAGGGTCGGTCGAATCGTTAGACCTCTCTAGAGGCTTTGTCACCCGGTGCGTATCGTCCTAATTTATCAACAAGCCAGAAGCTGCTGCGGGCACAGGGATGTTGACACGCACCATTCATCTATAGAATACCAGAACTCCTCCTCAATGCTATGTGCATGCTCCCGACCCCTACAGGACAGCAACGTCGACTTGCCACCATACACTCGAACCGACACGGCCAACGCGTGTTCCATACGCACGCTATCAATTTCGCCGCTAAAACCTTAGACACCTACGATCCAGGCTCTTTCGATAGTCCAGTGTCGTCTTTCTCTCCCTCAGCTGGTATAACCCTGTTTGATGCAGACAGTCAACTCATGCTTCCTGTCAAGTCGGCTGTAGCGGAAGGAGTAATCGTCATAGGGTCTGAAAGCGGTCTATTTTTCAGTACTGCATCTCCGAGCAAATCTCACGGCAAGAAAAAGTCAATCAGTACTGCTCCTGCAGGTAGTCTACAAGAAACGGCAATGGAAGTGGATGAAGTACCCGAGATGACGGCTTCAAGCCCAAAGTCGAAAGGAAAAGGAAGAAGCGAGGAGGGCACCTTGGCAATGTCTCCAACAAGCGGATCTGCTGTACTGCCGTCTTCTTCCAATCGGCCAGGAGGTTCACGAAGGCGATCGTCGGCGTCATCTTCTCAAGTTCCGCTGGCTACTTCCCCTACTGCACAAAGTGCCACTGATTTACGCGCTAGCAATAAGCGAAAGTTGTCGGATGCGGCCAACTCATCTGGTCGAGGCAAAGGACCGACAAGGACAAGATCGGGAAGTACGTTAGCCAATATACCTGTTGAATGTCGGCTACCCATTTCGGAATATGTCGCGTGAGTAGATATAGCTACCATTAGCGTACAACTAATCGGAATCTACTCACTACGGTTACTATTATATAGATTTTGTCCAGTAATGGGCCAAGATGCAACTTGGATTCTTGCTGATAGCTGGGGAGAAGCTCTTCTCTTACGCTTGTCGCCCGACTCCGAAGCTGCAGCTTGGTCCGCCTCCTCAACCATCCCACCAACCTCACCTACGAGTCCTGCTAATGGCTCGCAGCTGCAAGGTAGACGTCCCAGGCGGACGTCTTCAGGAAGGATGCAACCACCTCTCCCTCTGAAGCTTACAGTGGAGTCGGTTGCGCGAGGACGATTCTCTAGCCCAACAGCGCTGCTCGATTTAGGCGGTGGATTCATATTCGTAGGATCACATTATGGCGATTCGCTATTGGTCCGCATCACATACCCATCGAGAAGTCAAGAACCTCTTCCCTCGACACCCAAAGTGGCTGCTATGGATATTGACGGCACGTCTGAGCCGGAGGGAGTATCGATTGACATCATTAATACATACACCAATCTCGGTCCCATTGTCGACTTCTGCGTGGTGGAAACAGACGCTGGGCAAGGGCCGGTAAGCTGCCAGCAGACTTTCACGAGGATTTACAGGTCTGACGAATCAGGAGTTGTAGAGTCATCTTGTAGCGTGCTCGGGAGGCAAGACCGATGGCAGCCTTCGAATCGTACGTCATGGTGTCGCCATTGCTGAGCTCGCAAGTTTAGAAATGGACGGAATACAAAGACTGTTTCCCGTAGTAGTAGGGCAAGGCGATAGGTGAGGAAGGCCAGTTCCTTCTCGGCCATTGCCTTCGGTATCAGACTGATATTTCACCTCTAGCATACAAACCTTGCTCATTATCTCTTCGATTAGTGATACGCGCCTTCTCAGCCTTGGAACTGAACAAGAAGCAGAAATTGAAGAGCTGGAGTCACTCGAAGGCTTTGACGTGGCGGAGCCCACCCTTTTAGCATGCAGTTGTGATGGCCGCGCATATCAGGTAACATCTAAGGGAGTCAGAGGAGAGCGATACCAGTGGAGCGCGCCTGATAACAGGAAAATCACACTCGCATCAAGTCATCAGCAATATCTACTGGTTGCAGTGTCGGGTGGATATATATACCTGCTGGACCTCACCGTTTCTCCAGGCGCACAACAGGTTGCACAAGCTCATCTTGACCAGGACATCGCATGTCTGGATCTGAGCAGCTTCGATGCAGCTAATACCACCCTTATCGCCGCTGTTGGCCTGTGGAATACAAATGCAGTCACCCTGCTCACTGTGCCAGATCTCAAGCAGGTCGATAACATCGATGTTGGTACGGCTTTCCTGCCCAGATCGGTGTTGACCGCTTCATTGGCCGAAGGCCATAGTGATTCAGCACCCTACTTGCTTATTGGCCTTGGAGATGGGTCACTCATTTCATACTCCTATCGACCAAGCTCGACACAGTCTGAAATCATCGACAAGAGCTCTAGAAAGTCAGTCGCGCTTGGCAGTCGACCCTTGAATCTTGTCAAAATCAAGACGGCTGGCAACCCCGAGGCAGGGCTCACTCCCCTTGCGGCGGTACTTGCGATCTCCGACCGCTCAACCGTCATTAGCGCAACAAGTCACAAGCTTGTATTCTCTAGCGTGAATACCAAGGTCAGTCAAGATGGCATCTCGACTTATGGCGATATGTATCTGACTTGTCGCTCTGCAGAACATCGCCGCCGCCGTTTCCCTGTCTACTCCGGCATTCCCGGACTCTCTGCTTCTGGCGACTCCAAATACGCTGTCTATAGGTCGAATTGAGCAGCTTGACAAGCTGAATGTGCAGACACTAAGACTGGGCGAGGATGCGCCACGCAGAGTCTGTTATTCGTCAGAGATGCGTGTGTATGGGGTTGCTTTCCTGCGCGAAACGCTCGATCGGACGAGAGGCGAAATTTCACGATCTTCTACTTTCAAGATTCTTGGCGAGGATAGCTTCGAAGGTGGGTCGTGGCTTGCAGGCGTAGATTTACATTGTTATGCTGATTCCAATTGCGTAGTTCTGTTCGATCTGAGCTTGAATCAGCATGAAGAAGCGCGGTCAGTCACTTGCCTGTCTTTGCCAGAAGGCGAAGGATCACAAGAAGAGCGGCATTATTTTGCAGTTGGGACGGCATTCATAGATCCCGACCAGGAGGAGTCAACTAGAGGACGTATTATACTAGTCTGCAGTACTGGACAGGGACAGTTCAATCTACTAGCTGAGACGCCCACCCGGGGGGCAGTGCACTCTATTGGTCAATTGCCGAAAGGCTTATTCGCAGCCAGCTCCAATTCAGAAGTAAGTTGCAGTACGCAGTCGCGCTCAGCGACAGACAATAAGGCTGAGTGCAGCCCCAGGTGAACGTCTTCGCTTGGAACGGTTATGCCATTTCGCATGTAGCAAATTGGGGTGCTACGTTCATCGCATATTCGCTCGCGATCAAGGATAATCTGATCTGCGTTGTGGATCCTTTGAGGTCTGCTTCTCTGATTCGCTGGGATGACGACACGAAGCGCCTAGTAGACATCGGCAAAGAGTTCTCTGCATATGGATTGTTCGCTGCGGCGTTCTTGCGGGACGGCACCGACGGACCCGATCCTCAAAATACAGGCACTATTATCGCCGCGGACTTGGATCTAAATCTTTTCACCGCCAAAAACGTAAAGGTCGTAACAAATGACAATGTCCAAGCGCCCCACCTCGAGGTCTATACGCTCAAAGTTCAAGCGATGATCCATTCAGGGGATGTCATCAATAAGTTTGCTTCAGGTGGGCGACCTGCATTCTTCACTTGTCACTCGGCTGCGGCTGATGTATCTTCCTCCAGGCACCCTTGTTCCCGCCTTCTCAAGGTCTTCGGAAGACCCCATACCACAGGTTTTTTTCTGCACGTCTGTCGGGTCGATAGGCATGGTCGTATCGCTACCGCAGACCACCTCGAGCACACTATCGAGTGTTGAGCGGAATCTGAGAAAGTATTTGGAAACAACAGATGGCAGTCTCAACATCGGTGGGTTGTCTCAGGAGGACTTCCGGGCTTTCAAAGCAGAGTATCGCACAGAGCCTTCAGCAGGCTTTATCGATGGCACGCTTCTCGAAACGCTGCTCTCGCTCGATAACGATTCCATTGAAAAGGTTTTGCAAGGCCAGACCGATTACGAAAAGATTGCTGCTACCAGGGAAGATGTAATCAGGCTCGTGGAGGAGCTGCAACGCATGCACTAAGGTCGGAGCGTACGGGCACGGGCGGCTGATTTACCAGCCTGCTGAATCTGAATTCGATTTGTGGCCCAGCTGCGATAAACCCATGTAAACTAGAGACTGCTGTAAGCTAGAAGTCTGTTTGCTTCCAGCCGTCAGAGTTTGTCCCTATGGACAAGCTTTCTCTTGCATGAATTTGCATACTGTGATTTGACGACGTTGTAGCGTATTTGCTCAAATATATGATCTTACGAGATAACAAAGACCTGCAAGTCTATTCTAACACGCAGCAATTTCCAGCGGGCAGCTCTGATCACTTCTCCAATCGGTTGGGAATCGTAGTGCAGAAATCCCGCATTGGATAGTAACTGATACGTGACATGCCGGACAAGGGCGACAAATCCCAGGACCGGTACTTCCATCTGCTCTTGAATTTATCCCAGGCATTCACGCTTAGACGATAGGTGTCCAAGGCGAGATACTCTAAAGACGGAAAACCGAGACTTAGTTGAACATCGAGAGCCTCTGTATCGCGGACGGCTAGTGAGAGTATTTCTAAATACTTCAGATCTCGAAGAATACTGACGTTGACTTGCGGATCCTGGCTTCTAAGGCTGCGAAGATTGCGACATACTAAAGCTGTCTCGCTCACTACTCCTTGAAGAAGCGTTGTGGTGGCAGCAAGATGAGGACGAGAGGTATCTTCCGGCCAAGGAAGTGTCAAAGCTAAATGGCGAAGCTGCGTTGCCACACGGGCTACGGCCTCCACGATGTCTTCTTTATTGAGATGCATTGGATGTATGAGCGCAAGGTGATTCAGGCTGTTTGTAGGGGGAAAGTCAGCATTCCGGCCCTGCACAATTTCGAAAAGTCGACGTTGCCGACCCGGCTTACTCTTTCGCATCGGTCAAGAACCAGGATAGGATGTCCTTGCGCATGACACAGAGCACGAACGCAAGGGACTTCAAATTTGAAGGGGGATGCGGTCTAGTTTCCTCCCCTCCCAGATCAATCCGGATCAAAGCAAGGTGTGATAACGCGGTCAGTTTGCTGATACATTGGCTGACCAAGCTGGGGAGATGGGCAACCGAGTCTGTGTCGTAACGAATTTCATCATCCTCGGACTCTGAATGGCTGTACTCGTACACGTCGGGCACGGTTTCCGAGGCGTGTTCGATAACTAGGCTATGTATCTTCGTACAGCTTGCGATGAGCGAGCTGAGCGTCAGGTCATCGTTCATGCGATGTGTCTCAATAGTAAGGTACTGTAAGGCCGGGAAGCGGTGCAGGTCAGCGGCCAACATAGAAGGGCGAAGCTGTTCATCTTCTGGTAGAGTAGAGTCGTAGAAGCACGCCACCAGTGCTCGGCAGTATTCAGGTCGAGCTGAGGGACTTGAGACAAGACGAGCCAGTTCTCGGGTATTTCCAAGTGTGACGATACTCTGCAGCCTCCTCTGTGCGGATTGATGCCAAGAGACGCAGACCTGGGATGCACTGATATGCATAGGCGATCGGTACAAGAGAACATGGTGACAGGATGAAGGGTGAGCTGCTCTAATCAGACCTCATGCAGCATGAGAGATGCACTCTTACGCCTTCAAATCATATACCGCCAGCAGCGCCGGCCTGTAGCCATAATGGTAGAACGGGCTCAACTCTGCCAGTATCTTGTCCAAGATCTCGCAAGGCAGCTGCGCGGATGTTGAAGGAATTAGACGTCAGTCGAATCATACGGTTTATTTGAGGGGATACAGCACCTTACAAAAGCTGCCATGTCGAGATCCCTCTATGCTATTGCGGTGTGTCGTACAGTATGTTCGCGCTCAGGTGATCGTGAAGACAAGCTGGGACGTGTAAAGTAGGACATGGCAGGAGAAAGGGAAGGCAGCAGCAAGCACATGCACCTGTTGCCTCTTTTCTGACAGGCGCATTGCTGCTGTTGACTTTGACTGCTGCCGTCTCGACGTTGCGTGCTCTGATAAGCATCGCAGCCACAGTTCAGAGCCATATCATATGCATGTCGCTTCAGCCTGGCCGCCTGTGTCCGCCGCGCCGCCACCGGAATCCCGATATCGATATCGGTGCGGGTGTGTCTGGACAGCGTGTAGATGGACTTTGCTCTTTGGAAGTCCGTTGCTCTTCAGCTACAACGGCCATCTCAGCAGCTCGTTCAGTTCAGCCTCTTGCACTTGGGCTTCCCCGACCGGGTGGCGTCTCATCGGCGCTCGTCAGATATGATAGCCGCCCCATTTGCATTCCAGCTTAAATCTAGAGGCGATGAAGTGAAGTGATACGGTAAGTTTCCTATTGCGTTTGACAATAGCACGCGATCGACTGACCCGCATGGGGAACAACGTCCCGACTGGCGCCTTCTCCCCGGATTATTACAAGGCAGTCCGTCCTGTTAAGAAGCCTCGAGCAGATCAGATCATAACGATACAGCAACGAGGTGGATCTCGGTCATACTACTCAATCTAGCTACAGCACTGGACAGGCCGCAGGAAGCGTCTTGATGTGCGGCCGAGCATGGCTACAACCGGCAAGGGAAAGCGACGCTATACGGAGGCAGACACACTGGTACTTCTGTCACAGACACCCGAAGGCGGGAAGACGTGCTCTCTATGCAACAAGGCTTTCAGCCGCCGCTGCCACCTCCTGCGACACTTACGGACACACCATGAGATGATGGCCAGCAGTGGGGGTCCCCTCGAGCAGCTTGCTCTGCATGCGAATCCAAGCGCCCAAGGTCTACAGGACTCCGATGCCGCACTTGGCCTCTCTCAAATGGAACCATCAGAACACACCGCGCCTCGCGTACATGCCACCACGGCCACACCGTCGTTACATCGCCGCAAGTGCCCCTACTGTAGCAAGATATTCTCGCGGAGTGACTCTCTCCGCAGGCATTGGCAGATGGTTCACAGTCTGGTTGGAAGCCTTGATACCTACTTGGATAGCGGCGAGCAGTCGAACACCCGCCAGATGTCAGAAAACCGAACACCGCCGTCTGACTCAAGGATCTCGGAAACCATACACGAAAACGACAACCAGGCCATCGATATCAGTGATACTCTGCTACCTGGCCCGCTGCAAGACTTGTGCCAGGCAGCAACCGCCAACAGTGCTATCGCATCGCAACATGAAGGCACTGCGTTTTTGCCTCAATCGATACCTACATCACGGCTTCCAGAAGTGCTTTTGCCAGCAGAAGAAGGTAACTTTAACCCTTTTCAAAGGTAAGCTAGCGTTCGCCTAGTAAGCATTGCTGACCAAAGATACTGCCTAGCGGTGCCGTCTCTCATTCACGCTCAGTCGGCGTCTGTCGAAGCTCCGATATCTACTGTACCGCAAGACTTCCAACATCAAATCAGCCAGTCTACCAATGCGCTTGAAAGTATACCAGGAGCTTCAGGATCCAATATAAACCTCGGTTGGGACAGCGCCATGGATAGCAGTATTTCCCCGGAACAATCAGGACTCTTCTGGTCACCGAAAGAGTTCTCTAGCAGCAATATGCAGGATTTCGATCTACAGAAGTTTCTAGACGATCTTATGTTTACTGGCGATCCACCTCAACAACAACAACCTCAGCCCACGACACAGCTCGATCTTGGCAGAAAGACATTGTCTGTAGAAAATATCTCAAACTCTGCTGGACCCCCTGCCGGTGTAGACAACCAACTATTAAGTTTATGGGGAATCAACGAAGGCCTTTCGACAGCTCTTTATTCTAAAACCGTACATTTCACCGCTCCTGAACCTCATGGGTCTTTCTTTGGCGATCTCCTGGAAGGCGTTAGCATGCGTCATGCTTCTCCATTTCACCAGCCTCATCCCGACTATCAACAGCGACCTTTCAAGGCAGTGGTCTCACACCCGCCGTCCCCGGCGTCGACTAGTCGTCAGCCATATATAGCTCAAAGCCACTGCACAAATAGTAGCACATTGGCAGATGCGCAACTGGCTCAAAGAGGGCAACAACTGCCTTACAATGCGCCCTTCGCATCACTCCCAGCAGCCCGCGTCGAAATCCAGTCTACCGTATCCGCTGATGCTTCAGCAACGACCGCCGAGTGTACTACCCATCACGGTACCTTGGAAGCGGCTGAAAATCGAGAAAGGGAGAACAACGTTGGCGCGCTACTGGCTGATACATGGCAAGCTGACATACGGGACGCTAGTCCATGTCCGACCCCGAGCGTCCCTGAAAGCTCACATCCTCCATTAACTACGAAAGAGGTTGCTAGAGAACTCGTCTGCGGTGTAAGTAGTTTTTAGGCTACCAAAGTGTCTCGTGTCCGTTATCAGCTAATTATGTGGGTGCTATCTTTTGCACAGACTGCCACTGTAGACGATGCCTCTTTCATTCCCTCGATAGAGTTCATAGATACATGCTTGTATCTGTACTTCAAATACTTTCATCCGCACCTGCCAGTCTTACATCAACCGACCTTCAAGCGCGATGGAACACCAAAGCTTCTGCTCTTGAGCATGTGCAGTATTGGTTGCATGTTTATCGGTACAGCAGATGCCCGTCAACGAGGTCTTGAGATTTATGAAAGGCTGCACCACGTTATAATATTCACAGTGAGTCCGCCATCTCCTTTTTACGCATTGCGCTGTCACTCAATCATTGTTTTGTTTTGACTACTACTATTTCAAACACTAAAGAGAGACTCAAAGATGGCTATGGAAAAAAGTCGTGTCGCTGTCATCATGGCTGCGTTACTTGGTCAATCTTACAGCCTTCTATCTGGCCAGGCAAAGCATACATATACAGGAGAAGGATTCCATGGGTGGCTCTGTACATGTGCTCGTCGGGCTGGCTTTCTAAATTTTGTGGAGATGATACCACCAGATTTCAAGGATGTTGAAAGGCTGGATAAAACGGCTCTGGAGAAAGTATGGCGAGAGTGGGCTCATCTGGAAACCTTCAAAAGGTGGGACGCCCCTCTATAGCTATTTGCGAAGAGCTGCACTAAATTGACGTCATGGTTTACCAGGGCTTGTTATGCTCTTACCATACAAGCTGGTGAAGTCACAGCGTATAGCTGTATGCCGCGCCTTCTACCTAGCCGCATCGCTCGTAACGATATGGATTACGATCTTTTGTTCGAAGCCAACACTGCTGAAGCCTGGAGAGACTGCCTCAAGTTGCGGTGTTCCGAATGTCCTACCATCAAGTCAATGCCAATTGCTCAGTCTCCGCTGTTCCCTGTCGCGCTCATGTGTCAACGCTTCGTGCAAATATTCGAGCTTTCGGCATTTTCCAGCAGTGACATAAATACTCTCGTTCCAAAAACAGATGTCATCAGTTTCTACAAAGAAATGAATAGCTTGGCACGGCGCTTAAACATCAAGGTGGACAGCACAATAGCACTCAATCAGGCACCGCAGCTTCGATTACTTGAGATTCTTTGGCATTACAGCTGTGTGGCATGGCTGGCGCGTATGGACATGATCGCCGAGATTTCAGGTCGAGCCGGTAGTCCTCGCGCAAAAGCCCTGAGAGCTTTCGAGACCTGGATCAAAACGTATCAAGCACGTCTTGCTATGCTTCACAGTGCACACATCTTGTTAGCAGCGGCGGAATTACGCAATGTGGCCTTCCTGGTTCCTAGGTATGTTAACTTTAGTTGTTCAAGTAGTGGGAAGCCTACGCTCACAGGGCTCCTTCGCACTCAGGGCTATCTTCCACTCGGCTTTACTGCTTGGCTCCTACCTCTCGCATGCCCCACGTCCTGTAGCCAATCTAGGCCCTGCGCAATGCGGACCGATACCGGACTGGAGCGACTTAGCCGGTCTTGTTTGCACCGTGGACGACTCGCCCATTCAAAATACCCCTACCCATGCATCAACAACCGCAACGACCAGAGGCCCTATATGCTTTCTTCGCTCTGGAGGTTACCTGGTCATCCCAGGTTTCTCTGATGGGAGAATGGCTCAACTCGATGAGATCAGCCTTCGGTCGGAGGCTACACTTCTTCTCAAACAATGTACATCATGGGGAGTTGGACAAACGCTGAGTGACCTACTCGCTGCCGTTAGTTTTAATTGAAACAGAATTGAGGCTCCAATAAGTGAACAGAGCCCATCTGAGATGTTACATATAATTGAAGAAGTAAGTATGCAAGTATGCAGGTTTGAAGTATGCATGTGCGTATATTTGTATGTATGCATATCTGTATGTACACTTTTTTCTGGCAGGATGCAGGTACTAGCGGATTACTTGTGCAGTCTGTTTGCATCATTGTACACAACGGAGATATACTCGTGCTGTGACTGGCTGCCGGTGACATATGGCGGGTTTGTAGAAATGTAGCTATTCGCCGACAATATTATAACTCACAACCTCCCTACTTACTAGGTAGGTCACCACGAAGCATTTTGTCATGTTCATACAGCTTTCATGCCTGTCGAAATCATGGCCATCTCGAAGCAACCTCGTATCTCCGGCATACGCCGCTCCCACGCCGGAGTCTTCGTGCTCGTCAGCTTATAATTAGTAAGTAACATAGACTTTGTGGGGTTTGCTTCCCCAAGGGGAATAAGGGGGAAAGAAGGGGCGGAGGAAGTCCAGCACGTGGGGTCAGGAGTCTGTTTTTGTGGTTGCGTTCGGATGACCCCACAGCCATGTGGGGGCGAAGAGCTTCCTCTTTCCCCTATGAGGCTCGGGCCGACCGCCGCTATTCACAGAGCTGAGTGCCGGCTCAGGTATCGGTTGGCTCTGCAACTGGTCGCGAACAAGCTGTATCCTTGCTCTCTGTGGATCATCGAGCCATGGCGCCTGAACTGACATCTCAGTTTATCGAGTTCAAGGAGGTACTGGAGCTTTCCAAGCTTCACGATGTTCATCATCATCCCGCGCCCATCTTCAAGTACTACGGCTTCAAACCAGGCACTGTCACTCTTGAAAAAGGTCATCAGAGGTTCGAGGGAGTCCGTCCTTTGCCATGTGATCTCGTCTGGGAGCGAGATACAGCTGTAAACATGCGGGATGGTGTGAAAATCTACACGGATGTTTTCCGCCTCCCCGAAGCTGGTAAAGTGCCAACAATTATCCACTGGGGACCTTATGGTAAAGTGAGTATAATGACTAGTGCTTATACTTTATAGTTGCGCTAATGTGTGCAAACGTTCCCTGTCTTGTGCGACTTGCACTTCTACTTTAGACTGGTGCCGGCCTCCTTGCCTACGACAGTGAGAACCTCTCGGTTTACTGGTCCGAGACAAGTACTTTTTTGACACCTATTGTCTTCCCATTTAGTGATGGGACCGTTTGAGTGTGGCATTCCGAAACATACCCTGTCAGGCTATCACAAGGTAAGCTTTGTGAAGTCTCAGAGGGTGGCGAGACGCGAAGTTGAAACCTCATTTCTCGTATGATAGTTTGAAGCACTAGATCCAGCCGAATGGTGTCCCAGGGGCTACGCAATAGCCAATGTAGACCAACGTGGAGCATTCGACAGCGAGGGCGACTTGCCTATGAATGGCATCCAGGATGCTCAAGACATTTATGACTTCATTGAATGGGTCATTGCACAGCCCTGGAGCAACGGCTGCGTGACCATGGCGTAAGTAATTCGACAATTAATCTATCGCAGGGATACTGATCATTCCATGAAGTGGCAACTCCATGCTTGCCATGGCACAAGTCAACCACGCCTCGCGATGCCCTCATCCAGCCCTGAAATGCATTGCTCCTTGGGAAGCGGTCACAGACCAGTACCGTGACGTGACTTCCAGAGGTGGAACGACTTGGCTGCGAGGTTTCAATGGCATGATTGTCAATAGCTGGGCAGGTGAGCAACGTAATATCAGTCCTGTTGCAGGACTGTTCGCTAACGGCAGATGATTCCTCCCGCAATTGCAGGTGCTGGTAGTTATGAAGATATGAACAAGATGGGCGATAAGTTCCCAGAAATGAACGAGTACTGGGAGTCCAAAGTGATGCCTATCGACAACATCAATATTCCGATGTACAATCTGGCGTCCTACAGGTGCAGAACGGTCGAACAAGGAATCCAAAATCATTTTTGACTAATTTCTACTTGACCGCAGCTCGATGATACACACACATGGTTCGTTTGCTACCTTCCGTCAAGCTCGAACACAGGATAAATGGTAACGTGCAGATCATCCCTGTAAGACTGCATAACAAGTTGAACCAACTGTCTTGTAGGCTCAGAGTGCACAACACACACGAGTGGTACGATTTGTACAGGCCACACAATCAAGACGAGCTACAAAAATTCTTCGATCGCTATACGAAAGGTATTGATAATGGCTGGGAACGCGATACACCCCGCGTCCGGCTAAGTCTCCTCAACTACAACGGTGCTAGTCCTATGATAGAAGAACGCGTGGAGGCAGAGTATCCCTTAAGCAGAACGCAATACCGCAAATGCTTCCTGGACGTAGGAACTCTAAACCTTTCAGATACGATACCTGGCAGCGAGAAAAATGGAAGCTACGACTCGGAATCCCTGACTGACACACTGGTTCGTCTAATCACGGTGATGAATCACAACTTGATGCCGGTTAGCTGAAACTTCAGCACTACGACAGGACTTCCGCCTTGTTTTCGATCGTTACACCGAGCTGGCTGGCTACAGCAAGGTCAAGCTCTGGATGTCTTGCAAAGAGTCAAACGACATGGAGGTGGTAGTACAGCTTCGCAAGCTTGACGTGAATGGCAAGCCCTTGAGCCAGCACGTTTTCCCAGTACCCGTTCCGCTCGATGAACTGCCTAAAATAAATACTGTTTTAAATCTTGGTCCTCAAGGTGAGCACACTGAATCACCGAACTATCCGCAAGCTGAAGAACGCTTATTGCTAAAACAGGCGCGCTGCGAGCTTCTCACGCCTGCACTTATAATGCAGAGAAATCTACGGAGGTCGAACCGTACTATATGCACGATAGGAGACAGCTCATCGAGCCTGGCAAGATCGTGTCTCTCGACATCGGCATCTGGCCTTGGGGGGCTACATTCAATGCCGGCGAAAGCCTTATGCTACGTGTAGCTGGACACAACATGTGTCACCCCGAAACTGAGCGCATTCGTCCGAAGGTCAACGATATGGGGAACAAAGGCAAACATACTGTACACACTGGGGGACAATACGACTCCCATATTATCATTCCTGTAATAAATTGATTCTGAGTCTCCTTAGACAAGTCTTATTGGCTATCAAATTGTGTTGTGTCCCGCCGCGCAACGCCTCTTGGTGCACAAGGACGCTGGCGATATTTTTCCTAAGGCCCTGATTCTGAGACTGGCCGGGCCACGATGACCCAGCGTGTGATGTGCCTACAATGACGGCCTCGAAAAGCTCCGACTTGTCGGTCGTAGGTGGCATTATGGTCACTGGTCGGCGAGAAGATTGGCTCGTCTGATTGTCAAGAGCACTGACGAAGCAGAAAGGCTAAGGCATTCGCCATGGCTACTGAAGCCCTTACTTTCGCAGGGTTGGCAGACTCCCATCTGATGGACCAGGACCTAGCTGACCCCACCGCGGCCAGTTCTATCGCCTCACACTGATATACTCCGCGCTCGAATGGCTAGTGGAACCCCAATCAACCCCACCGTGCCGGCCCCGTGGGACCCAGAGAACTGAACTTACTCGGCTTGGAAGCTGACTTCATCAGCATTAATCACAGCGCGAGCGATGTACGCGACTGTGGAGGTTATGAAAAGTACTCCACTTCCTACTAGCACGTGAGACATTGAATTCTGCGCTTTGCTGTACACCTAGGCTGACTGAGCTACAACGAATGCAAGGGTACACTGTAGGTGGTCTATACAACGATGAGCAAACCCCTCGATACGAAACCCTGCTTGCGCCTTGTCAGTCAGATCAGTCGGTCAGCGGCGGAGCGACCAAGCTCATGCTCTTGCGCAACGGCTCCATGTTGTCGTATTTGCACAAGGCTGGAGTTCTATCCATCAACCATGAACTATCTCCTCTAGCACTTGAAAGTAGGGTATCTACAAGGCACCTGCTACAGATGCTACATATCGACGAATCGCTGCATTGCAACTCCGTAGGAACACTTCGGCAACAGGGCAGCAACATATTAAGTCTCTCTGACCTCATGCGTCCACCCCAGCATTCTTTCGGCTTTTGAGCAGTCGATAAAGGACCTGTAGACGTCCGAGTCAAACCAACCAGGACGAACAGGCGTCTGCGGATGATAGCGCATGGCGAGATCCAAAGAACTCATCGCTAGTCCTTCTTCCACGGGCTTGATCGTGATGCAGATGTGAAGAACACCTCTGCACCCTGCCAATCTGAAGAGGTCAACCCTAGGATGCTTGCTTCTGCAACTGATCGGTCGAGCTGCATACAGGTGTGCAAAGTTGACAGTGAGCTTTCCCTCCGAGGATAACGTTCGGTCGAACCGTCTGCTAGGCGTGCTCTACCCACCACCCAGCTCCAGCAGTCGTTCACGGCCATCTGCATGGCCAATTGTTCTTCCGTTGAAGGTGCCCACATTCCCTCTAGTCCACTGCCCGGACCAGGAAAAGTCGGAAAGCACAGGCTTATTCGAAGGCTGGCTACGCGCATCTGCGGAAACTTGCGGCAAAGAGACACGGCTTGAAGCTCGCAGATCCTATCGTGATGCAACGGTCAGCTGTACAGGCGAAACAGGCGAAAATTACGTGGGTGCCTGCAGACATTCAGCTTTGAGAGAGAATACGCATCCTCCGGCTGACATGGTTCCGTCTCATCGACTGTAAAATGTGAGTAGTGCCGATGCGAAGCAGTGAATGCAGAGCCGATGGCGTTGCTACTTGAGATTTGGGTCACTCGGTTAATACCCAGAGTTCCGGCTGCATGAAGCACATTGTATGATTTCTGAACGTTACTGCATGGAAGAGATAGGATGTCTCAGCTTCTCGCTAACTTTATTTTGATAGAGCCACGTCAGAAAGACGTATTTACTGATTGTGGATCTCGGCGTCTGAATAGCGACCTGCGGCTGGCACAAGAGCAGCTGTGTGGATTACCTAGGTCACAAAGACGCGCATTGGAGGGAAAAGAACATCTTCTCCGAGTCAATGTGTGCTTTCTATTTATCTTGCGTATGGAAGTGGTAGTGCAGCTCGAAAGCTTGACATGAATGGCAAGCACCTGGGCCAGCACGTTTTCCCAGTACCCGTTCCGCTTAATGAACTGCCTAAAATAAATACTGTGTTAAAGCTGGGTCCTCAAGGTCAGTACACTAGATCACCGAACTAGTCACAAGTTGAAGAACGCTTATTGCCTAAACAGGCGCTCTGCGAGCTTCTCACGCCTGCACTGGCTGAGCAAGTGATGGATCAAAGCCATCCATGGGCGCTATACGGAGGGAAAGATTGCATGAGCTATATGCGCTGATCTTATCCCAGGAGGAACCTGCACTCACGATTGGCTCGTAGCTCAGCATGTATCCGTGCAGATAGCTCACGGTCTGTCTCACATATGACTTTTCCGAGTAATATGCAATGTTCCTAATCAAGCTCCTTTAGTCAAGTTCCACGGCAATGTCGCAGAGCAACTCACGGTCAACGCCTCAATATGGGAAAGTCGTTCTGATTGATACGTCTTTAGAAGGGCTTGCGCCGAGCACTGTCCTCTAAGCATAAGAGGAAGGCGCCACGCTAGACTGCCAGCGTCTCTGAAACCAGAGTTTAGGCCTTGACCGATGAAGGGAGGCATATCGTCTTCCTCTCTATGGCGCAATTATCCTGTATGCAAATTATATGTGAGATGAAGGTGTCTGGTACAAGCAAAGTTGTGCGATTCATGGGGACGCGCATGAGTTCGAGTCGTTTTCGACCACACGCCGTCCACATCATGATTTGGACGATAGAGTCGACGCCATGCTCGAGGAAGTCATCCTTGTGTGCTTCTGCTACACTCGTCGGAGGCTGACTGTACGCCAGATATTGCATGTTGCGCCGCTTGTCGATGAGTAGGAAAGAGACGACCGAGCTGGCGTGCGGCTGCTGGGCAAAGTGCGCATGCAATCAGCTTGTCACTGGTTGGAGTGAAGAGAGCATTTCAAGAACATCATAGATGCATTGAAAATAGGTAGTATCTGTCACAAATGCTAGAACGCTGCAGTCGCCTCAGAGTAAATGTGCAACCTTGCCTGCAGAGGCTTCATGGCTGCTGACAAAAGACCACTACTGACAAGGCGTTTAGTCTGAACTACACTGCAAGCATGGGTGTGAGTAAAAGCAAGTCTAGAGGGACTTCATCTACGTCCTTGTATGACAGCCATCTGGCGCGAGCAGGTGCACTCTACGCGAAGCTGATCTCCAACAGCCCGATACTAGACCAACCAGACCAACAGCGCCATTTGTATGTCACCAGTAGTCAGTGTGACAGATGCGCATACAGTACACAAGCGGCTTTCCATAATAGGTGTGTGTGCGTTCATCAAACTCGGTAAATTTGTGGATGCCGAAAATGAAGTCTGGGGCCCCGCATTCACTGTCTCTCACAGGTCCCCACAGGGAACGAGAGTTTGCAACGGAGATGAAGTCAGAAGACTACAGAAGCAGGAAGAGTTGCAAGCAGCTTGGTTTTCTGTCAAATCGTTATGAACAAGAAAGCCTAGCGTATCAACCATGCTTACACGAATTGTACGTGCTTGAAGCTGAAGGACTAGGATAGACTTGCCTGCCGACATCAGCATTTCAGGTTCTTGTCAAGCCAAAGCGCGACCTGTCCAAAGAAGAGTTTGAAGAATGCAGACAGAGATTCGACGAAGAGTTCAAGTCCTTGAATATGGTCTACGATTACCGTTCGGGTATAGACGAGCACTACCTGAATCAGGGATAGTGAGTAAATGATATCAGGCTTAAAGAGTCGTGATCGATTGAAATATGACTGCACATTCCTCAAAAACTGGTTTGCAGCACCTTCACTGCACTCATTGAGCTGAAAGACCGAGAGGTTAGTGACATCGCCGTATTCGAGCCGTTCCTTGAAAAGAGCTTTGTGGCCACGTCCTGTTAACATGTTAATCCGCAGGCGATTGGTGCCTATGAGCAGGCTATCGTTGACCGAATCAAGCCCTTGTTAGGAGAAATGGCAGATCGTGAGACAGTCATCATAATTAGCTGTCGCCTGTATGCTGAACATCTTCTGACCTGAAATCCTCATAGACTATATTGTCACGCATGTCTGAGTGTGAGAGCTTATTAGTTAGTTAACGAAAGCACGGATTTGAGAAGCACCGAATTGCGACCAAATCGACGGTTGAACATCAACCGTCAGCCTTATGCAAGAGAATAATCAAGAGCCACTTGTTTGTATGTATACGTAGCTACATGAAGTCTGAAAGTACAGTCTCCAGCGATTAGTCCTGAAACATCATGAGAGTAATTACTTTTGTTGCTTGATCTGTATGCTACAATGATTCCCTCCAAGTTCAGATGTCCAGAAAGGCAAGCGATACATTGAAAAAAAAAAATTCCAGACATATTAAAGTGTAGGTGGAGGTTGTCTCTTTATCTTCGAAGGCGTTCTATGGACACTGACTCCAGCTCGAGGTGTCGAAGCCGGGTCGTCTTGTCTGTTAATTCTACTAGGGCTTTCCATATTTCTTGTTGATGGGGAATTCTTCATTGCTGCTCTCGTAAAACTGTCATTCCGAGCTAGATTGAATTGACCTTCATCGAGGCCTTTCGTCAATTCTTCAATGAGAGCAGCTACTTGGTTTTCATCTGCAGCCTCATACACCTCAAACTGTCAAAAGCAAAGCGTTTAGTCAAATAGTGCAGCAGTCAAGACAGTGCCTTTAGACAACTCACCACCGAGCGTGCTGAAGATGCTTGAGTGGCAGCAGATGCACTGCGCTGCCTTCCAGCCGGATGCAGGGCCTGTAGATGCGCAATGGTCTCCATAGCTGCATTGGCAGTGATCGTTGGGCTCTTGTTCTGTTCTTTCATGTGCCTCTTGATCATAAGCTTGAGTGGATCAGATTCTGGACTGGCATTAATCGATGCAACCAGACCATTGAGCTCTTCCTCTACGCTGTTGTCGCTATTTTGCCTTCTGTGCAGATCCATAGGATAGTAAGTCCCCCTCTCGCCATCTCCCGTACCTTGCGGTCTGCGCAATGACTGGACAATATTGAAAGCAATATCACCATTTGCATATTCCGACAGTTCTATACGGGAGTTGCGCGAGGCAGTCGATAATCGTTTCGCAGAGACGCCAGGCGCAAGCAGTAAAGAAGCGCGCTGACTCCCATTTGAAGACCCCGGTATTCTGCCAGACGCAAGAATCATATTCATATCTGGCACACCAGGTGTAGGTGGGACATGTTCATCTTCGTCGCCGTACAGACCATAGATAGAGCGAGCATCGTAGGATCCGCTAGTTTTGCTGGACATGTACGAAGCCCTCGAATCTTTACCCTGCCTAGCGAAAGAGGGTGTGGGCATGCCCAAGTCGTCCGACTGGCTGCTCATATTACGGCGTCGAGCCATTGTAGCATATTGAGATTGTGGCTGATGAATTGGCAAGTTGTTCATAGAACTTATCGACGTTTCTTGAGACACTGGCAGCTGGACCTCAGCTGCTTGCGCATCCGAGCGTTGTCTCCTGTGCGAAGTCTTTTTGTCCGGCGGCGGCGTACCAGGTCGGTCATGTACCGATTTCCTATTTGGAGAAGCGTTAATTTCGTTGAAAGATCCGTCTGCAGTACTTTCGCCGTGCTTTGATGAACGACTCCCTCCATTCGTCGAGAGAGCTACACTGCTGATCGAGGCGTTGCGATTTTGTGCAGACCTTGTAGAGCGCGATCTGCTGGCGGACGTGCCTGAGGCTGATCGCCCCATCGAAGGTGCAGCACTGCCAGATATTTCGGATGAAGATTGACTCTTAATCAACGTGTGGACAGGCGGGAAGTAGGAGTCATCCGAGGGTGCCAAGATGACGGTCGAGCGTACAACCGGATTCTCTGTCTGACTTGTTTGAATGCTTTGTCGATAGCCAGCGGCACCCACGAGCTCGTTTACTCTATCCGCATCGAGTCCCAGGGCTGTGGCAGCCTCAAACAGTTTCCGCATGGAGTCAAGGCTGTTGGCAGATGCCCGCGCATCTTGCTGGTCGACCTGTCGAACAGCTAACGCTTCTGAAGCGGACGATAACGTGCCACCGGTAGTAATGGCCAAGGCACTGAGTTTATCCGAAGATGCGGACTTGTCCAGATTCAGTGGTCTTACGTCGGCCATGGTATACGTACTGTTGGAGTTGACTGAAGGAGGTCCTTCACCCAATCTGCGCGTGAATTGACCAGTTAAGGAAGCTGCGCCTGGACTGAGAGGATCATGCAGTTCCTTCGGGCTAGACCAATGTGGACTATGCAATACCAAAGGATCCGGAATAAGCTTATCAGGAATCTCATTAGAGACCTTTCTCCTACGTAGCTTAGCCACAAGCTGCCTTATACCGCTTGAGGGTGAATTATCCATTGACGCTTTTGGTGCATGTCTGCTACCGGCAGGTATTGCAGAAGGTGAATCAAGACCTGCTGAACCGGTTGAATTGTCCGCTGAACTAGGCACGTAGTCTTCGTCGTGGCCGTCTGCGCTTCTGTTCTTGAAGCGCATTTTGAACTTCAAGCCGGCAACGCTTGCCTTCCTCGACACTTCAGGGGATGTTGAGGGAGATCTATTGAAATCATTATTTTCGAGCCTGTTCTTACCATTGACTAGGGGTGCATTTCTGTTCAGAGTGTCAACCGTGGGCATATGTTCAAGATTTGCACTCGAAGAAACAAGCTGTGGAGTACCGATCTTCAAGTTCTTCGCGGATTTCCGATGTGATAGTGTTCTTCTAGCTGGCATGTTCGCAAGTCTCCAAAGTGCCTCATCTGGCGAGTTGGGCTGATCTGTGAAGGGGCTTTTGAGAGCAGCAGTCGCTTCAGAGGCTTGTTGATGGACATGTCGAATGAGCATTGATGGTGTAGAATTTGAATTGCGAGTTTGACGAGGTCGCAGGGTCGAAGGCGGCGTGTTAGTAGCTTGAATCGGACGCGGCGAGGATGTGTTTGATACTTGACCCGTGACACCGATTGGGCTACTGGAAGCTTCCACGTTTGCAGTCGGGGACGTTGTACCATAGTGCGTGCTGCCTGCATCTAGCTGATAGCTCTGAGAGGACTGTTTAGACTGCATAGGTAGCGACTCGGCAGCGATAGGGTGTGTCGCCGAATTGCGAGTCTGCGAAGCTTCTCCTTCTTCTGAGACCGTAGCTAGCATTGGTCCATCTGTAACAAATCAGATCAGCTCGGTGCCCGCCTATAACGCGCTCCTTCACTGCGTGATTAAGCCGGTACTCACATTGTCCAATGCCCTGTTGATCGACAAAGCCGTTCTGTTCCATAAACGGGCTTCCAAGTTTCGCATCGCTGGTGTTGGTAGCCAAGAAACCTTCGCCTTGCTGAGCAATGTTATCTCCGTGTGTCGGTTGGCCTTCCGAAGCGAATAACTCCGAAGTGAAAGCTGTCGACTGTGGTGGATCTTGCTTCCATTCAGTATCTTCCTCTCCGGCTTCTCTATTTGCTTCTCCCTCTCCTTGAGCACTAGATGAATCTTCCTCCCTCTCATGTAGTGCGCTCTGCACCAATCTTTCATGGATCTCTCTTAAATCACTCATTTCCAAACCTGGCGCATGAGTATTTAGGTATTCCATAGCCTTTCTCCTCTCTTCATCCTGTTTCTCCGAAGAAAATAGATCATCTTCATCTATATCTTCTTCTATATGTGTCATTGGTCTACGAGAACCTCCTTTGGTTGTGGGCGATGTCAATGGCAAATCGAAATCTACTGTTGAGGTCGATAGATTTCGGGTGTGGCCGCCTGGACCGCCTCTCCAGCTTGACCCAGTGGAAGTGTTAGAGTAGCGATTAGTACCTCTATCCGATCCATCACTGCTGCTTTGTATCGAACCATAACGGGGTCGGTTCTGATATTCATCCTCGCGTTGATGTGAAGGTTCACCGGGCAGCACAGCAGCTGCATCCATCTCTCCAGTATACCTTGGGAAAGGGACACTTTCGTCTGCTCCATTACGTTCTGCTACGTCTTGAGCAGATGTATCGCTTCGATCAGCTTGTCGGTCTTCTGCAAGATGCCTGATACTGGCATCCTGCGCAGAAGTCGAAGGCGACATCAAAGTAACAGACTCGACAGATGGCATGTGAGAATGCATTGACTGCTGTCCCAAGCTAGCTAGCGAATGCCCCGAAGATGAGGACGGTAAAGGCGGAAGACCGCATTGCGGCGGAGGTGAAAGTGGAGGATTATACGCTATAGAAGACGATGTCGATGTGTTTCGAGAATGAGCAGGAGAAAATGGTTCTTGAAGGTGTTTCGGGAGGACAGAGTGTCCGATAGTACTGTTTGTGATAGACGTATTCGATGGTAGTCGCGTCATGCTGGTACTAGGGCTCATACCAGATGATCGTGGTACATGCGATGTAGCAACGCTCGAAACAGTATGATTGGAAGTTGAGGCTTGTATACTTGCAGATCCAGATGATTCAGACGAACTCATACGTGTACAAGTCTCGCGATCTCCTTCTTTCTGATCTGACTGTTGCGCATTGAAGCCCGTGTCACCAGGAACACTTTGATCTGCAGCTGTCGATGCAGCGCTCGTAAACTCCGAAGAAAGAACAGGAGGAGTAGCTTGTAGATAAGGTAACCCAGGTGAAGATGCAGGTTTGCTGAGTTCCGATGACGCGGATAGCCTTGCATTGTTTTGGTTGTACTGAGGATGCAGCGAGTGACCGTATGTCTGATATTGCTGTTGATGCAGATAAGACCCTTCATCGCCATCGATAATGACATCAAGTGTTGAAGTGGAAGTAGTCGCGCTTCTAGACGTTCGCCCAGCTTCTTTGGAAATTGTGGTGGAGTCTGATAATCTCGTTCCATCAGATAGTATAGAATCGTGCCTTTGTCTCTCTTCATCCTCGGTTGTATGTGCTTCTCCCTCAGCATTCACTTGTATTCTAGGCTGTTCCTCATGGTCACCGTCCCGTAAGTTGAGGAGTGCTCCAGGAGAAAGCGCACGCTCATCAGGATCTAACGCAGATGCGCTTCTCGAATCAAGCTCATACTGAGATGGTAATCTACTTAGACCAGGATCTATTTCATCGGTATCATCATAGACGAATGGAGCTCTATCAGAATGTTGATGATGATATTCCGAAGAATTACTTTCATCAGCAGATATAGAAGAATAAAATGTCCTTTCTTCTCCATCTTCATCATGCCTGAAATTGTTTCTTGCGTTTCTAGAATAATCATAGGACGAATTATAGCCACCTTCTTCATCTGATGGTGTATAATCATACTCGTCTCCATATGAATGTTCTCGCTCTTGCGGTGATGCATGGCCTGCACTCTGAGCTGCGATCGAGCCATTCAGACCGTGCTCCCCGTCGTGTGGATTGACAAAATCGTAGGTTCTGGTAAGTTCCGTTTCTATATCCTGCAATGCTCTTGATATACGATGAATCTGCCTTTTCGACATAGGCACGTCCAAGTGAGATGGTATAGTTTTTTCCTGTCCGGTTCCCACAGATTCAAAGCCAAGTCCCTGGACTTTTGTTTGTTCTTCTTGCTCTTGATCCTCATCATCGTCTCTGGGTCTATAAGGGTCATATTCCTCTTCTTGCTGTTTGACAATTTTAGGAACAGGAGGAATAGCCGATATGAACATATATTTGTTCTTGTGTCCTTCCCCTTGATGTATAGAATGGCCATCATTAGACAGAGAATGTTGCGATTCTGTATCGCTAGAAGCTTTATTCGATGAATTAGCGCTAGTCGTGTATCTTTTCGACCTGTACCTTTTGCCTGGTGTGCCTGGATTACTCGAAGAGCCATCAATGTCTGCAATCGAAGGAGAAGCATGCATTTTCGTATGTATTTCGCGCTCTAGTCCTCCTCCCCCGAACAGGCCATTCCCTCTCATTACTGCATCTCTAGCAGCGTAGAATTCAGCTGCTGACGAAGATGCAAAGCCGACTGTGGATACTGGTGTAGGTGTACTTGATGGGCTCGATGTGGAGCTGGAAGAAATAGTGAGAGGCTGAGGAGACGCGAGCATCTGAGAGGAGTTACTTGTCGCGTATGGCGAGGTTGCATAGGGCGAGTAAGCAGCTCCGAGCGACGGTGATGATAATGAGGGAGTCATGGGCTCGGGAGTATACATATTTGCTCGACTAGCAGCGCGATTGTCAAGGGATCCAGTCTCTTCAGGTAGAGAAACGAGTCCACCTGCCGATGGCGAAGTGTGCGAGGCGCCAACACTGGAAGACGAGCCCATGTCGTGTGGTTGAGCAGCTTCGTATATTGATTGTAGACGATACTGCCTCATCACCATCTCCTCTTCCGTTTCCGTCAGGCGGCCGTTTTCACGTTGTGCTCTGAACAGCGTGAATAAAGTAGATTGTTCCGGCGATTAGGAGGTTAGCAGGCTAGCATGAATACAGGACCCAGGAGGTCTGCACTCACCGAAGGTGAGCCTGCATCTTATCAAATGGGACCAAACTGCCATCTTTCCCTCGCAGTAGAGTGAATCTGCGCGTCAATTCAGGCTGTTCGTGAGAGCAATCGTCAGTCTAGTACGCGGTCTCTCGTCGAAGTCGCCAGAGGTCCACAAGGACAGTGAAGTGAACTCACGAGGATGAGGCTCGCTCGGAAGTCGTTGTCGGTAGGGAGAGTGAGCTGAGGCCGCAGCTGGCTGGCTGATAAGCTATCCGCGCGTTCCTTGTCGTTGCTCGCCTCCTGCACGCTCTTCTTTGTGTTCTTTCTATCCGCTGATCCTGTTATGCCTCGGAGGGAGGCTTTCAGGCCGCCTCCATGATGACCAGCACCGGCGTTGCTAGCACCATTGCTCTTCTCCTTGCCCTTGCCTTTGACATCCGAGCTGCTTCTCCCGCTTGTGCTGATGCTGGTGCTTGTGCTGCTCCTGCCGAAGACTGAAGGTGCAGCTGACGATCCTCCTGCTTCTTCGGCGTTGTTCGAGTGCGAGTGTGAGGATGCGGTAGCAGTCGAGCGAGTCCGCAGACGCAGCTTGTGCATGGCGACCACGCTGTCGTCTATCTACACCTGGCCGAGCAGCCTGTCGCAGGTTGGATAGAGTAGAGTCTTCGAGTGCCCTCTTCTGTCTGCAGCCTCTGTACGCGCCTTGATCAGAGTCGGCAGGCGATATAGTTCAGAGGGCGAGCAGTGGGTACGACGACAGGCAAGTCAGGCCAGCATCTCCCAAGTCAAGTATCGGCCCTGAAAATCCTCCTGGACGGACAGACTGCACTTTCTTTATACTTTGCAATGCACGGTGACGCCCTGCCAGACTTTTGTATGCATATACAGACCCCGATCACGTCCACCGTGTGCCCACAGTATGAAGGCATATTTATCGCGAATAGCACCTGCTGCACAGCTGGATTACAGTACCACCAAGCCTCACTATCCACGCTTGACCGTGGAAAGCCATACCCTAGTATCACTGGAAGACTGCGTCCTAGCTATTCCGCCACAAGATCCTGTCGCGCTCAGGCCCCCTCTTTTCGGCGACGTGCGCCCTCACGAGCAAGAGAAGGGATACCCAAGTTGACTATTTTGCGCAACCATATCATACCAGACCCAGCATGCACCTAATGATATGAGCTAGAAGCGAGAAGATTGGATTGCCCATGCCCTCGTTCTCAGGTCTGATCCTTCTGTTACTGGTAGTTGTTGATGAGTGCTCAAGTGGCAATGTTTCAGGTGTATACTGTGTGCAAATTTTTAGCGCATAGCACGCTATATCTCATCGCTGCACACTACACCGACGGCAATCTGATTTCATTCTCTTCTTCGCGTGCCCAAAGAAGATTCTACATTCACTTGACAAAACTAATCTGAGGATCTGCATCCAGCAACTACTTCTTTTGCTGGAAAAGGGTAGAAAGATCAAAGACAGGTATATTGAACGGGAAACCGACAGAAGCTAGCACAAGATGTATAGTCAGCCAAATAGCAGCCTTGTTGCAGCCATTCAAGGAGCGAGGAGGAATAGAAAGAAAGGAACACGATTGCTGTCAGTATTGGCGTAACGGACAGTCTCGCCGGTAAGAGTGCAAAGCAATCACTCACCAAGCTAGACACCATACCGAATCCACCAGCTACGTGTTGCTCCTTGTTCGATCTTGCTAATTCACCGGTGCCAATGTGATAATTGCTTGCGATGACCAAGGCATAGAAGAAAGTAAGTCCGAGGAGGAGGATGACGTTCAAGACGTTGGTTCGGCAAGCTGCTATAGTGAAGATGCCAGAAATAATGCAGAAAGGCTATATGGAGATGATAAAATACGGTGTGGAATGGCCCGAGTCGTAGTCAAGTACAATGGTCAGCTCAGAACCATCCTTTAATGCTAGGCAAAGCCTAAAGTATCCTCTTCCTGAAGGAGTACTGTGAAGCTGACTTACAATGAGAACCATAGACACTGCACGGACAAAAGGTACGGCTGTAGTAGCTAGACCAAATGCTGCAACTCCTTCTGCAGAACCATTGCTTAAGATCCCGCCCACGGTCGTGTAGATCTCGTTAAGCGGGTTATAAAGATACCACAAGAGACCGGAGAACCCGCCTATGTAACGTTTTCAACATTGGAATGGTCAGTCTAATTCCTTACGTCGGAAAGGTTTTGTTTGGAAGAACTCACCATATGTGAAAAAGAGTAAGCAAGGGAAAGTAAGACCTTGAATCCAGCAGAAGATAGCAGCTATAATGAGCATGACCTGTTTAGGTTAAAATAAAGACGAAATCCAAGTCATTAGTTTAGGACCCTCGTCAAGAAAGGGTGGATAGCCAAAACTTCATAAAGAAAGTCACTTACAAAACCACTAAAGATGAAAGCAGGTGCAATAACAAAGAGTGAAACTGCATTTGTTCCACCTAATTCACAAAGCGCTAAACTCCATGGTAATACGACAAGTACTAAAGCAATAGTACCAATTCCAACTGGATTTGCGAATGTACCAGTTATTGGTGTTGCTGGTCTTGCGTCTTTGGCTGTTAAGAATAAAGATTCATATTCTTTTGCTGTTAAAGTTACCATTTGAATTGGTTGATGTCCTTTTTCTTCTTCATGATGGTGGTGATCGCGGTGTTTCAGATTGTATTGGGTGTTATTGGTGATACCGTTTTCTTCGTTGTTGTGATTGAGTGTCTCTGCCATGATGTGAGCTTGTACGCCTTCGTACTTGGTTAGCTAGATGATGGAAGGTGTGGTGGCGAGGACTATGTATGAAGGATAGAGATGGGGTTCGTTCACAACAGAAAAGCAAAAGGCAAAGACGTCTGAGGAGAACATTCCTATACTTGCTCCCTTGCACATCCTGGGGCTCCCTTGGGGTTTGCAGTCGATGGACCGGATGCAGTTCCGTTACCGCTCCACGGGGCCTTTCTCATCTCAGCAGCACGGAAAGCGAAGCACTACCCGCATAGAGACTTTGTCGGAGGACGGATGACGGATGACGGGTAGTCGAACTTGGATCAGAATTGAGCCCATTATTATTATGTAGCTCTATCTGGGGAAGTACGTTTTAGGAGACCGCCCGCGACGATGGCCACGCCACGTTAGAGTTCGGTAGAGAGTTCTGCCCTCCAGGATTTCAGACCACTACGGAAGGTGAGCCGCCTTAGTCTGATCTTCGAAGAGACCTCCATGAAACATGTTCCCGCAATCCCGGTCACACTGATAGAGCGATATGGTCAGTTCAGTCTAGTTTCCCGGTAGTCTTGTGCGAAAGAGAAGAAGAGCGCACTTTCCGGTCATTGGTCCAGGTTCTCAATAAAGGTGGCAAAGACATGAGCATGCTGTACCGTATGTAAATACGGTATACAGTAGCTTTTATTTCAGAATTGTTGCACATGCTACAATGAGCTACAATATCGAAGCTAGGACGCTCACAACAAGTTGTGCCGTCAGCGGGCATGCGAAGCAAGACGGTTGTTCCTCATAAACCATCTTCGGAACGTTGACTATGTTGACGATGATTCATGATTCGAGGATCTGGTTGAGTTATGAGGCTTGCACCTTGTTCTGTTTTTCTTTCCATTACTCCGTAGGCTGCTTGCTGATCAAAAGTCCAGATTCTCACCAAAAGCCTCTTTAGCCATGTCAGCACACTGTTTCTCTTCATCCGTTAGCACTCTAAGAACTTTAACTCTACTTCCTTCCTTGGTTACCTCAACGATACTCTCCTCCATCGATCCCGCTTTATCATTGATTCCGTCATCAATCTGAATACCTAGGTAATCTACCGCTTTAATGATTGAGCTTCGGAGGTAGGAAGAACGCTCTCCTATTCCGCCTGAGAAGATGATCGCATCGGGGGAGTTGCGAAGAGCAACCAGGTAGGATCCAAGATAGTTCTGCGATTGGAGAGGGAGGTATAGACGGATAGTCAGTGAATCTCATTTATCGCGTACGTTCGTGGTCGAAGCACCCATGCATGCCGAGCTTCGACCATAAGTGCCGGAAACATGCAAGAGTCGTCAAGTATCACTCACCAATATTCTATTCTCGAAGATCCTAACACATAACAACTCTTTCCCTTCTTTACCTTCTTTCAACTGTTCCAAAGCTTTTTCGGTAATTTTACCAAATTCATTAGTACCACATAAACCTTTAAAACCACTTTGTTTATTCAAAACTAATTCTCCTCTTGATATTTCAATGTCGTTGGTAGATTGTAATGAACCTGACTTTGTTGGATCTTCATATAGATGATATGTTAAACTTGGGTCTAAGGATCCTGAGCGTGTTCCGCCTGGTAGGCCTTCCAACGGTGTAAGTCCCATCTGTTAGAAACAGGACGAGCCACACGTTAACAAATGAATACATCAGATGACTTTCCAATTTGAATGTATGAATGAGCAGATTGAGCGCTTACCGTCGTATCTAAGCTCTTACCATCCTTGATGACGCACATACTCGCGCCACTACCCAAATGACAGATAATAACGTTTACTTTCTCACTTGGTTTATCAAGGTATGCAGCTACTTGTTTCAGTATATTAGCGTATGATAGACCATGAAAACCATATCTTCTCAATGGTACAGGAGGAGCATGTTCAGGTTGTTCAATAGGGTAGGTATAGATGTGTTTTGGCATTGTTCGATGAAACTGTTCATAGGGATGTCCCAGACAGCAAGGATTCCATTATTCAACAGAAGTCGTGGACCGGGATTAGGGATTTGAGGAGAGTTGTAAGAGCATTAGGTCAGCCAACTCCTTACTACACGTAGTCAATCCCCGCTCAAATGGAAATTGTCAGCGTACGAGAGTATCGAAGCAGCAAAAATTGACAGCATTGGGAAGCTTCTCCAGCACAGACTTGACCGTGAGAACTGCATGATGGTTGTGTAACGGTGCGAATGCCGAGAGCTGTAGTGTCGTTGGAGAAGGAACGTGATCGGAGCATTGCACATAAAGAGGATGACAGTCAAGTATAAGATGGGTAATCCAGAGGAGAGGGTTCGCATGGGCATGTTCCAAGGAACTCACCTGCTCCATCTTCTGTAAATCTTGCGTGTTGTCCTTGCTCACTCGGACAGGTGCATCCAATGTGCCGCCATGCACTATTCTATGCGTCACAATCTTGATCTGTCCAACATCTTTAACTAATTTCCCTCCATCTAATCTCTTCAGTTCTTCCAATACATCACTGAATATCTCACTGTGGGATTCACCCTGTACTGATTTTGAGGTCTTGTTCCCCTTATAGGTTGATTTGAGTGTTGCTTCTGATGAGTTGATGGATGAGGCTGATACGGTACATAGCTGTTCTAGCGAAGGATAGGCGAAAAGAGTCGTCTTGAGAGATGACGATCCGCAGTTGAGGGCGAGTAGATACTTGGCCATGACTATTAATGTGAAGCAGCAGATGCGATAAGGATTGGTGTCGTCTAAAGCCAAAGGTGGTCTGGTCAAAGTGCACGTGAGTGGATTTCATGAGCTCTGGATGACATCTGTCGGGCTGTAAACAGTCGCATATACAACTCAAAGCGATAAGCCCAGGTCAACACGAGAGCAACAAGCACTACAAAATGCATAGCGAGACTGGTGCTAAGGAAGAATATTGGGATTGTGACGAAAGGTCGCATCGACAATGCTGGAGTTCCAAAGCCATGCGAGTTTGTCCGAGATGAGTGCCAGCGAGACGAGTCAAAGTCGTTGCCAATATGCTTTACACGTGCCTATATCGTACTACATGCTAGAATGGTGTTCCACAGTTCCAGCTCAGACTCAAGACAGGCGAAGAGCTCGACCTGACATTAATGTGGCGAAACGAGCGTGACGGACGGGCATTGTCTGTCAAGGACTGGGAAAGCAGCGTATGGCAGAACTCGGCAGACGGGTCTTTACCAGTTGGATATGCTGCATCTATGCTCATGCAATGCTGCCTTACCATTCGCATCTCCCCCAGACTTTTAATTTGCCCCGTATGCGGCCCCGCCTGTGATCTTCAGCCACCCTTCTGCACGGTTGTATGGCTGTCCATGACGGCGACTGAGTGGATAGTCATTATTGGAGGCAGCTCTCAAGATAGTAGCAGTAGACTTCACTCTAAGAACCCTACTGGAAGAGTCTGCTATCTGCTCTTCCAGTAATTGTCTTTCTGCCACCGACGACGACTCGACCAGCAAATCGACAGCTGCATCTTCCATTCTCACTTACCCCCACGACCAGAACGATAGGGTGGAGCAGCGACAGCATACACGCCGCAATGGCATCGCTAGGAGGAGGAGGAGGTGGTGGTGGTAGTGGTGCATACCCTCCTGGTGTCCCTCCCAAAAAGCAGCAGTCCAACTCCAATGGCAAGAAGGGCAATAGTGCAGCTTCAAAGCAAGCGGCACAGCAGCAGCAACAGACAGCAACAGACAGCGCAGGCGACGATGACAAGAAGAAGCAGAGGTCGAGCAAAGCATGCGATGCTTGCAGGAGGCAAAAGTGCAAGTGCCAGCGGTGAGTCGCTTCATCTGCGTGACAAGCAGTAATCGGATCGCTTACTGCAATGTATGCAACTATGGGACAGAACACTCAATGACCAAGGCCAGGAAGAAGGGCCGTGTCAGAACTGCAGGCAGAATGGTCTCGAATGCACCTTCTTCGTCACTAGCAAGAAGCGGTGAGTTGTCTCGATTGCCCTGTGTCTCTGTCCTTCCTCCCTTGCGGGTTTTCGCAGCATGTCCCTCGAATCTGCAAACGCTCGGAGGAATTTGGTAGCCGGACGGGAGCAACACACAGCGTCCAGGCCAGCTACACAGAGAAGACAAAGCATTCCAGCTACTTGTCTGCCATGCTGCCTTCGCGCTTCCTTCATTCGCCCTCAACATGACGAGTATCTCGCCCGCTCTGCTCCGAGCGCCTTTTCCTGGCTGCGACCATGCCCACGATCAGTTTCGGCCCGGCTCGAGCCCTGCTTTAAGACAGAATCACCTTATAAGGCTGTTGGGAGATTTCAAACGACCCCACAGCTGTTCAAACTCCACTACGCAATCCAGTGCTTCCAAGACCTGTAGCTGACCATGCTCCTCCTCCCGTTCGTTGCTGACTCCCTGAATCGCATTGCCATGACTCGTCAATTCCACCTTACCCTGCAATGTAACACAGAGGACCGCCAAAAGGCTACATCGAAGCTATCGAGAATCGCATGCACCGGATGGAAGCTCTGCTCGGTGGCCTATTAAACAACGATGACCCCCGAGCGCAGGCTTTGTTAGAGGAGTAAGCCGTGAGATTCGGACTGTGAAGGATAGGCTCATTCTGACTTGCTGACTGGCTCGCTGGTCGGATCCCTTACTCTCTCTCTCTTCTGCGCTCGCGCTCACAGGCTCGTCGGAGACATTGAAGCGCGTGAACTATTATCGAAAGACCTGGCGGAAGCAGCGGCCATAGGACGTGATAATGCACCTCTACTTAAATCATGGCAGCGTAGCACAGGAACTCAATCTTTAAAAAGAGAAGATTCAATAGGGCCTTTGGCATCCATGTTTGGTCCTTCTTCGACTGACACGATAGGCGGTATTCCATCAACCTCGAGAGCTCCGATCACCCAGAGAGGATTCGAGCTCTCTGATAACAATAGCAGCAATAACAACGCCTTCTCCACTTCTTTAAGTAATGCAGGTGTTACTATGGACGGTACTTTTAATGGAGATAATATGCACAAGGCAGCTTGGATACCCGATGATGAATTGCTCGGAGGAAGTGATACTTCCCCATCCTTCTCAGCTGTTGGACTAAACAATGATGGCTCAATGGAATTCGACTCTATTCACCCTGCGTCTGCAATGGCTAGATCAATTGACAATGCGATGCATATCTCCGGCTCACTACCAGGTCCATCTTCATTTGCTTCTAGTGCACTTGCTATTCCCACTTCCAATCCTTTCGCAAATCATCAACATCAATCACAATCGTATATGAGCAATCAGATCAACAATAATAATAGTAGCAGTAATGCTATTATCGATCCTGCGAACTCTGCTTTCGCTTCTTTTGGCACTTCACCTAGACAACGGAGGAAATTGGACCCACAACTCCAAGGAGGTGCAAGATCAGGTTCAGTCGGGGGATTATCTCAAGCTGGAAGTAATCGAAAATCCCCCGGTGTGGAGAAGAAAGCTTCAAATCGAGATGGAAATCAAACGCATAATCTATTTTCATTGGCTCAGCGATCAGGAGGTGTAATACCCGCTCCTGATAGTATACTACATACTGGTGCTGCATACTATAATCTTACTGCCAATGCCGGAAACTTGTCACCTGGGGGTACTTCGACTATTGCCGGTACGGGAGAAGACAAATTCTCGCCTGAAGCGGGCTTGAATGATGGATTGTCGCCGGGAGGGCAATCAAATACATTCTCAGCTGGCAGTGGTGGAGCCAACGCGACACAGCTAGCACAGCAAGATGGTCCTCTTTCGGAGTTGGCGGATGTTGTAGGACAACTATCTCTTGATGAGACGAAAGAAGTCCGATATCATGGTAGATCTTCTGGATTATACCTTATCTCCAAATCCAATAGATATCAGGATTTCTTCTGGAGGTTCCCTAAACCTGGCGCTTGGGCACAAGCTAATCGAAATGATATCTCGGATGATAATCCAAATGCAATAACGGATTCCACTCTTGGAAAAAATGCATCTGGAGAACCTACTGAAGAAAGTATTGCGGATCCTTATTCCAAGACAGAAGCGGAATTAGTCAACCGGACAAAGGCTTATGAAGTCATGCCTGATAAACGAACTTCCGATCATTTATTGGAATTATATTGGACATATGTTCATCCTCATCTACCTCTACTGTATCGATCCCTTTTCGTCCGTCAGTATCGAAATACTGTACATACTTCAGAAGGCTACTCCACTGGCGCCAAAGATAATGGTTCAAGTTCTAGTACGCCACTAGGAGGAGCGAAACCGGCACCAGCTCTAGCATCAGGCGGTAAGGTCCCTGCTATCTTATTACTATCCATCTATGCGTTAGCAGCGAGATATTCAGATACAGGTGAAGACACGCGAAAAGAAGGAGAATATTGGAAAGCCGGAGAGGTCTATGCTAGGAAGGCTAGAGAGCTCCTTTACGAAGATTTTGGCAGCTCTAGACTGACTACATGCCAGGCTTTGGTATTACTTGCTTATCGCGAAGCTGGTGTAGGAGCTATGGCTAAAAGCTGGACTTATGTTGGAATGGCTATTAGAATGGCTCAAGATCTTGGTCTCTTCAGGGATGTCGATAAATGGTTCCTGCCTGTCAACGCTTTTGGCTATGAAGAAAAGCAGACTAGGTGAGCAGAATCTAGCAAGGCCAAGCCAGAGGAGCAGTCTACTAATGCCCTATAATTGTTACGTAGGAAACGAGTATGGTGGTCTTGCGTCATCCTTGATCGCTACATTTCAGCCTACATCGGTCGACCTATGGGCATCTTCGAGCGCGACTATGATGTTGCGCTGCCAGCGGAAGACGAACCTGATGAGCATGACATCTGGCGTCCCCTTCGACCAGACGGAACAGATTGGTCTGATCCGCCTATCATGAATACGGATGGCGATCAGGTGTTGGCTTCAATTCGCAACTATCCTCAAGGTGTCAAATCCAACTCTCTCTCATGCTTCAATCATTCCGCCTCCTTGTCTGTCCTGTTCTCCCGGATTATAGCCAACTTATACGCCATTCGGGTCAGGGTACTAGGACAAAACAGCGAAACCCTGTTAGCTCATCTGGATCAGGCGCTGGCTACGTGGTGGCTCAAGCTGCCTGCGCACTTGCAATACAACTCAGCTAGCAAGAGAGTGCCTCCGCCGCACGTCTTGACATTACATTGTCAATTTTATGCAGCGCTCATCCTCTTACATCGACCATTCATTCCCGCACAGGGGTCACCCAGGACAAACCAGACCTTCCCAAGTCATTCTATTTGTACAACTGCAGCCGCTGCCATCAGCAAGTAGGTTATGTGCATCTGATTTATCGAATCCATTCCCATGCACTGACACGCTCTTCCAACAGTATTGTCACTCTATATAGCAAGACTTACGGACTTCGGCAGGCCATTCCATTCATGGTTTACTACATCTTCAGCGCCGGTATCATGCACTTCTACAACTCGACGTATGACGAATCGCTTGCCTTGACTGCCAAAGCTCATTTGGTACGGTGCATGAACGCTTTGAAGGAGATGCAGGTAACATGGGGAGCAGCTGCTCGTCAACGAGAGTTGCTCGTTGGTTTCCTTGATGCACAAGATATCGAGATTTACGGCAATCTGGACATCTCTGGCATGACGGACATCCGAGGCAGAAAGAGAGAAGCTGAAAATCAAGATGTAGAGTCACTACCTGGTAGTGGGCGAGCTACACCTCACACTAGCAGAGGAACACCTATGGACATTATGGCTCATTTTGCGAGCAATCCTCCTCGAGGTCCCTTCGCGACTGCTAGTTTGGGTCAGATGTCCTCCGCAAGTGGCGTACCACAACCTCCAGCAGTTGCAAGACGAAACACCAGTCAGAACAATACTAAAGGCCAAACTGCTGCCAAGAGAAGACATAACTCGATTAGTGCTGCCGGACTGCGACATACAGCTAATCAAGCGGCAATGCAGCATGCGCCCGCTGACATGCGCATAAATACCGCCACAGCCAATAACAATAACACAACTCAGCCTGGAAGTACGCCTGCTGGAACTGCGTCTTTGTTCCCTCAATCAGATTTCACCTTCGTCTCTCCGACTGCTCCGACTGCCCCGTTACCCTTACCCTCACCATCTTGGGGCAAGGTAAACGGCTTCGAGTTCGGACAAGCAGCACCTCCGCCTACTGGCACCTCTCCTTCTTCTGCCTTCTTCAACTTTGCATCTCCTCCTATGATTCCTCCTGCCTCTGAATTTGCATCTCATGATAATCCACATATCTCCAATATTCTTGGCTTGACCAACCCGAACGACATCATCAATAGCGGCGAGAATAGCAATACTCACTCCAATTTTGCACAGGGCATGGGTCTTGGCAACAATCAAAACATGAACAACAGCACTGCGTCTCAAGCACAGCATAACCAAGACATATTTGGCAATGCTAATCTCAGCGACATGAACTTTGGTGCCAGCTCGACGGACGCTGCGAATCCCCCGCGATTTGGCGATATTGCCGAATTCTTATTCGACCCGTTTTGGCAATCACAAATGAGACAAATGGCGGCCAGCAATAATAACAATATTGATGGCAATATGGTGTCAGGAGAACTCAGCGGCTTCTCCGGCCTCCCTGATGTTTCATTACCGTCAGGTCCAATGTTTGGTGAAACGCAGGCATCTGAACTCTTTGGAAAGTGAGTGTCGCATGTAATGATCCGGTCAATCTTAGTTTACAAATGCTGATGAAATTCACTTCTTGCTTGTTATTCCAGTATTCCAGCTGAGTACAATCAAGATGACTGGAGTCACTATTTCTCTCAGCATACTCCGAATCAACCTCAATAAAGCCTTTCCAGTAATGATAGTTAGTCTTCTTAGTTGATATCTTATGTATATTTTCAGTCTAATCCAAAGTATTCATCAATGGGTCTTGTTAATCAGTATAGTGCGCGGTTACCCGCAGGCGTTGTAGCTTTATTTCCCTGCAAGCATTCCATCATTTTTTAACAACTCGCAGAATCTCGAAAGAGATGCTTGTATCGCGTCTCGATGCTACTGATGCGTGCCAGTAGATCCTCGTGTCGTTGTTCAAGTTCCGGGAGCCGCGAATTTAAGGGTGAAACAGGACCTTCAACAGGATTAGGCTGCCTGTGAGTCTGAACGGCCGAACTTTTGCGCGCGGTTCTAAGAACAGTATATGTAGCAACTTCTTGCAAAGCTCGGATGTTTTCTCTTGGGCGCGTGCTGCTATACAGATTATTGGGTGGATTTGACGATCTGGCAGGTGTGGTTGGATATGCCGAAGCCAAAGCTGGAACTGACTGGCTTCTCGGCAGAAGCTGATCCTGGGTGATGTCGCCAGCTCGTCTTTCAAAATCGTCTTTTTCTGGCAGATATGTGAAACCGAGCCATCGCAGGTCCACTTCGTCGTGGACAGTATTGCGTAAGATCGACAACCCTGGCGAAGAGAAGAGAGCCGAAAAATCGAAGCCTCGAGAAAACTCTTCTCGTGATGCTTGATCTGCTTGTGCTTTTAAGCTTCGCACCGGCGGTCGAAAGGTAGGTTGGACTGCTCGGGTGTCAGCAGGCCGTGTTTTACAAGCTGAGGACATGTGGACGCACTCTTCCTCAAATCAACCCCTGAAAGCTCGGCGAAAAACTTGTGGCTTCGTAGGCTGCTGGGTGTGATTCGATTGTGTGGCAGAGTGATGAGCCTGTTCTAACATTATTCAGTGTAGTTCAGAAGAGGTGATCGCCATTACTGACTGCTCTATGAGGTCTTTCGCATCTGCATCTATTCGCGCAGTCTTCAGATCCAAGCATGTCTGCAAAGCGCCTTTTAATACCAGATAACACCGTAGGCGGAGTAACATTTGTACAAACCGCGTGCTTCAAGATCTTCTCGTATGTCTCCGGAATCGTCTCGGCATAGAACGGAAGGGATCCCGTTAACATCTGCCGAACCACTCAGATGTGCTCACTACCAGATAGCAGTGACAGCTCACCTCATACATTGAGACACCCAGGCTCCAGAGGTCGACAGAGGCATCATATAGCCCTGGCGAGTCGAGATCATCCTCGTCTTCGTCCTCGTCACCACTGTCCATAACAGCCTTCTCATGTGCCAGCAAGATGTCCGGCGCGATCTGATAAAATATACTGAGCGGCGGACAGTCTTAGATTGCGATTTGACTTACGTAGTCAACTGTCCCAACAGGACTAAGGCAGTATCGTTTGAGGACGAATGAGCCTGGGCTTTGCTTATACAGAGGCGCAGCGGATCCATAGTCTGCCAATTTGGAGTGACCAGTGAGTTCAAGCAGTATGTTGGCTGGTTTTATATCCCTGTAGATAATGATTCAGCGGGATCAAGGCTCCTCCCGACTTGCAAGTCATTACCTGTGTGCATAGCCTAAATCATGCAGCCATGCAATAGCTTGGGCCGTCTGAGCAATCCACAGACGCACCCATTTGAGGGGCAATACCTTTCTTTCGGTCAATAAAAGGCCTATGTCCCCTGCAGGCAGATACTCCAGAACCAGATGCAAGTGTGTCGAATCTTGCGTGGCAGCGATAATCAATGGCGCATGTCCATGCTTGCTCTTGCGGGCTGCGACCAGTATATCTCTCTCGTGTAGAATTGATGTTTGCTTGATAGCAAATCTATTGTTAGCTTATGGAGCTAGACGACCACTGTGGATGAGCTTACACCTTCCAGTTTCAGAGCTGACGATTTCGAGATAGTCTTGACAGCATATACCCTGCGTGAAGAGCCCAAATTTCGGGAGGATACGACAGTGACCTATCCCATAGTGTCAGACAAGCCGCATCGGTAAACTCTATGAAGCGTACAGAGGATCCGACAGAAGGTTCTTCTGCCAAGGTGTGAACAACAGCAAAGTCACGCTTGTATTTCAGCTGGAGGTCAGCGACCTGGTGGAAAAGGCGCTTGGCTGCGGGCAAGTAGCTGTGAGATAGTCGAGCTAGTCCATTTGCGAACATGAGACTCGCCTTGGTGTCCTGCTGCACGCGCTTCGTTGTTGACATGATACTCCAGAAGGTCCAGCAGCTCGCCGGGATGATCGGAGTTCAGACATTCAACAATTCGCCTCGACTGGCGGTCTTCGCGACTTGTGTCATCTCGCAGGGCTGTCCGAACATCCGGTAGTAGTGCCTGGAGCTCTGCATATCGCGCGTGCCATGCTGTGGCCATCAGGGCCTGCAGTCGGCCGTGCTTGAAGCGGCATAGACAGGATCAGCCCGACAAGCTGTCTTCGCGCGTGTGGCAAATATGTAAGATGCAACGGTCAGAGGATGCCCAGATGTCTGCAGTTCACGTTGCCGGCTTGGTACTTGGTACTGCATTGCTCATGCTGTTGAGCAAGGTCTAACTTCACTGCTTTGACAAACGGACCCTATAAACCGACCCAACTGCTTCTACCGGCAGGATTATGCAACCTCGACTGTCCTACTTTGACACGCACAATGCTCTCTGTCATACTTTGCTGCCCATCAAGCAAGAGTCCAGCACTTGACAAACTTTCGTTACCCACGAAAGGCGATTGTGCGCTAGCGAAGTTGTCTAGAGGTGGGCTAACCATTGGCATTGCATTATATGATGCGTTGCTCACTGACCTCGCCGTCATGGGCGATGACGCTCTCGGCCTGCCAGATGGGTGCGTGCCATTCGTTGTTGCTGTCTGCATCGATATGGAGGTCGTAGGTGATGCGATCATGCTGGGTGATGGCAAGGGCAGATAAACATCTGCGGACCATTCAAACCAAACTCGACGTTTGTTTCCGTCAGTCAAGCGGAATATATGGACATCAAGCTCGGATCTTGGTGGGAGGTATAGAGGGTCCTGTTGTTACATGGTTAGCATGTTCCGATGGGCCAGGAATAGCGAGCGGTTCTTGCTACAGACTCACCTTGAGCGGGAAGAACAGAGGGAACCAGGAAAGCATATTCTTATCCATTCGTTCTGGATGTATGGATATGCCGATATCGTTATATAGCACCGCTTCGAAATAGCCGCCAAAGCCATGGCAGATACCGCCATATGGGATATTGAAAGTCACGTGTGCACTTCTTGCATTGTGATGGTTGGTCAAGGGCAAGCCTGGGAAGTCTTATGTCAGTCGAAGACGAACAAAAAAGTAGAATTCACCTTCACGCACCTGACTCGTCGCAGACGATATCATTCCGAGGATGATCGAATCCCCAGCACTCTGCAAACTTTGACCAATTCTCTCGTCCTCCAGTTGCGCTCAAGACTGAAACAGCTTGGAACATGACTACGTAAGGTTGTTCAGGGAATTTTGTATCGGTAGCATTGGAAGTCTCTGAAAAGAGCTTTTGATTCGAGACAGGTGCTAGATAGGAAGTGTATGAGCAAGGTATCGATATACCATCCGGTGCCAGGGTACGCATGACACCGTCAAGGCATTCGGGCGACAGCTCATTATCGCCGAAGGAGCCTAGAAGCTCGCTGACAATAATATCTGCCGGCCTTTTTGGGTTGAAGCTGCGCATGTCGGAGAAGACAAGGTCCACTGCGTCTCCCCATTCTGTTGCTTTCCTCTCCTGCAAGGTCACGAAGGCGTTTGGGTTCTTTTCGACCGCTGTAAGGCGGATAGGCACTTGTGATCGCTTGCTCGCACGCAAACAGCCTTCTACCAAAGGACCTCTTCCTGCTCCGCAAACAAACACCTCTATGCTTTTTTGTAAGCCGGATCTGTCGCACAGCGCTTGAAAAACGGCTTCTTCGTATTGTCGATACTTGACAGGATCTCGTTCAAAGCCTTCGTACGTATCATTTTCGAGGTTGTCCATCAGTGGCTGTAGAGGTGCTTGAAGATAATCCATATAGCCTCCCGCAAACTGCTCCAGGGGATCGTCGATGGGTGTTTTTCGTTCAAGGAATCGAAGACTATGCGACAAATCAGCCTTTCATACTTTCTTGACAGTATGCTTTGGCACTTACTACAGAGCATATGCTTCTGGACCTCCGTTAGAGTGTAAACCTTTCTCGATACCGCTGAGGATGATACTCGGCTTGAATTTGAACATGCTTTTGAAGAAGTTTTGCGCTGCTTTACTGAGTACCGGGTAGCCCTTCGCGTTGGCGAGGAATGCGGCAGCAGGAAGAAAAATGTGACGGACAGGTTCGGCATGCCACCGCTCATAATATGAAGAAGGAGGTAGAGGTGTGGTGAGATCGAGGCATACGGATAGACGGGGGTTGTACGAGCAGAATGAACGTATCGTGTTCCACGCTTCGAAGGATTTGCTAGCTCCTGCTGGTAGAGCGGAAGGTGTGAGAATATCTGGATTTGGATCAGTAATGGGAAGTCGGATTGAGAAGTGGAGGTAGCCTGGTGTGGAGAGCAGATTTGCGACAGCTCTAGCATAGTCGGTAACAAAAGCGGAGTTGCGAGGTGGAGGCAGAACGAGGGTTTGCACGTGCAAGTGTGCTGCATAGGCGACTTCTTGCTTTAAAGCTAACTCCGAGTCGAAGCGGATACCCTCGACTTCGGAATCTAGTTCCAGCCAGTCTGAAGCTAGAGCAATCAAATTTCCGGTTTCATCTATACTCATGCGTGGAAGGAATACAGATTCAGTCTAGGTAGGGGCCAAAGTAAATTGGACTTTGGTAAGCAACACACCTGACCGAGTCGCATTGACTTCTCCTCTCTTGAAACATCCCGACAGTCTCCAAACCTCAGCTTCACGTATCCGAGCTGCTGCATCTGTGTTGTCATCTTCATTGTACGCGCTTTCAGTGTCTAGCTGACCCCGGGAATCAAACATGGCACGCGAATCTGAAGCTACAGGGCCAGGACTGGCGATGCACATCCGTTCGAAGCGCTGCCGCCAGCTTCCATTGCTTAGGGGTGCGCATAGTAGCTCGAAATCGCTATCCTCAGTAAAGTGCTGTTGTGCCAGGCGTTGCAGCGGAGTAGGCGACGCGGGCGAGGGCGGCCCATAGCCTGAACCCGAGCCAGGCCCGATGGAGGTAGAGCCCTGAGAGTGTGATGGGATCTGCTCTTGCGGCACATGCAAGGCTAGAGTGCTCCTGTATGATGCTTGCTGGTCTTGCATGCTGGTAATTGCAGCTACTGCTTCGCGACTGCACTTGGTCTTGGTTCCTCGAAATTCGCGCCAGCCTGTCTACTCGAGCTGTAGAGATTCCTGACGGATATTTAGATATTCATGCTGACTAGGGGATGACAGGACTAATTTTCGGATTAGTCCTACTGCAAAGTGAGTAAGAAGCAGTTCCTTGCATATGATAGATGCACCAGCTCCTGCTCGCTATCTTCGATCATTTCGACGCTGCACCTCTGACCGCTGTTCGCCAACTTGTTGGACAGCCGACAACCCAGCGACTGTCAGATCTGTAAGATGGGCAAGAGAAAGGTCGAAGAGGATGATGACGACTACAACTGGATAGCTGTGCCGAAGAAGGCCTATCGTGTTGAGCGTCCTCATGCTATCGCCACCCGCCGTGTAAAGGAGGAGCCTCTGGAGAGCGACTACATCCCGTCTCATGCTGTTCAGATAGCTGGCCCATCTAGGTCTACCGCACTGCCGAGTGCATTGCAAGCATCCTCTCAGGATGGCTCTGCTGCAGTTACTGGTGCTTCGAAGCGCTCCAAGCGGGTCGAGAAGGAGGCGGACGAAGGACCGCCACCAGAGAAACGACTTGCACGCCAACGAAAGTCTTGTCCGAAGGTGAGAGTCACATGGCTACGGTGGTCCATGGCATAGACTGAGGAGCTCTTTAGAACATACAAGACCGCCTGGAGCGAGTGATGGCTCAGAGAATGTTCCTGGTCGATCGTGATAGAGAAGGTGAACAACTGCAGGAGGAGTTCAAAGTTCTGTAAGTTCTCCACCTAGATGTCCTCAGTCATTGCTTATATCCTCTTTATTAGTGGAAGTACCGGAAACGTATATACCGTGGTCATTAAGCATCTTCCTTCTTGCGACTGCCCTGACGCTCTAAAGGGTAATCATTGCAAGCACCTCCTCTTCGGTAAGTAGCTTGCACGAAGACGCTTGTCGGGAACCGGCTATTGTGGTACAATCGGATGTTGTTGTTCAGAGCTTCCGCTGACCCGTCTGGCTAATTCAGTGCTGTTAAAGGTGTTAGGGGTCTCAGCCGACTCGCCAAACAGTACGTCCAGGTTTACAGATGATTAGATAAAGTCAGCCAAAGCTGATCTGTTTTGAAAAGTATATCAGAAGGCACTTCTTACTAGTGAATTGCAAGAGATCTTTGCCAATGCACCCCTGTCTGCTGCTGCTGCTCTACAACAGTCGGGATTGCAGAAGGCCTGGGCTGAAGCTACAGGAAGTCCAGTAAAGAACGCAATTGAAGATAAAGGAGGTCAAAAGCGTCTCCCGGAAGAAGGAGACACATGTCCTATCGTAAGTTGAATCTATGCTTTCGCTAGGCAAAGGCTAAGATTACGCTTCTTCAGTGTTTTGATGATTTCGGCGAAGATATCGATGCTCTTGTCTTTTGTGAGACGTCATGTGGTAAAGCTGTGCACAGCGTCTGCATTGCGCAATGGCTAGCAACCAAGCCTGAACCGACCTGCATCTACTGTCGAGCTCCTTGGCCTACAGCTGGTACAGGCGCCGGAGCTGCAGGAGGTCGTGACGGAAGGTATATCAATCTAGCTGGTGTGGCCGGCCTCAGCGGACATCGGGACACAACAACCTATTATCATGGGTGAGATCAGCTGTACATGCCACGATTTGAGTGAGCTCAGGACACTGAGCGATCTCACTATGACAGACCTCAACGCGGCATGACTCAAGCTGAAGCGTATTACACTGCTGCCGCTCGCTACAATGGCGGACGCCTGCCCCGTGCTGGTGACTACGAGGCGGATGATTATTGGTGGGAATGAATGGAAACATTTGTGGCGAATTAGGCACACGGCGCAAGCCGGTGGTTCTTAAGCTCACTTGCATTGAATATACAAAGGGCGAGTCGCACACTTCAGTATATGCCGGAAGGCGTCAGGGAGGAGGTTGGCAAAATGAGTACGAGTGCTTCGCAGTGATGACTTCTTCTTCTTCTTCATGTAGCTATAGTTGTGGGTTATTGCCGGACTTTTCCTCATTCTTGCTTACAATGTGATGCTCTGCTTAATTACTCGATGGTGGCGACCGCAAGCTTGCTATAGCCCTATACATTTTACCCAAATGTTTATAGGGTTGATGCGCACTTACTGACTCAGCACGCGTTTCTTGGCGATTGCGATCGCTTCACAGTATGCTCGTCATTGCAAAAGTGATTCCTCTTGACCTCTTGTACTCCCACACTTCGACACCCTTATAAAACCTCTCAATCCGAATTTCTGTTATGACATCTGCAACACCTCTACCGGCTCCCGCAGAATACGGATGGCGGTCGGTACCCCGCTCTCAAGAAGCGGTTCTGAAACTACGTGCGAAAGATGCGTCAGCAAAAGCGAAGAACCTCGACAATTTACCAGTTCCCACCACTGAACTTGCAAGTAAGATTCAAGACTATGCCCGTCAAGAGTTGATACCAGAGACTTTCAGCCATTCGATGAGGGTCTATCATTATGGTCAGCTTTCGCCACACTGTGCGGCGGGGCATCGTCGTTATAGACTTACCTGTCTTCTCTCCAAATCCAGGTAAAGCCATCCTCAAGGATCACTTTCCAGAATGGCAAGTTTCGGATGAAACTTATTTCATTACATGCATGTTACATGACATCGGTACGACTTCCAAGAACATCTGCGGAACTTTAATGAGTTTCGAGTTTTACGGTGCAAAAGTAGCCTATGAAAAGCTTCTATCCCTCGGTTCACCTGTACCTCAGGCAGAAGCTGTCATGGAAGCTATCATTCGACATCAAGATTTGGGGGAAACAGGCACAATTACTGAGCTTGGCCAGATCATACAGCTTGCCACTGTATTCGATAATGTCGGAATGAACCCTGATCTTATCACAAAAGACTTAATTGAAGCTACAACGAGCAAATGGAAGAGAAATGGCTGGAGTGGCTGCTTCGCTGCTACTATTCGGGAAGAGATTGGTCTGAAACCGTATTGTCACACAACAGCTATCGACAGGTTTGCGGAAAAGGTGGAGGGAAATAGCCTGATGCAGCCGTACGACTAGGAAATCTCTTTAATTCCATCACAAGTTTTGGCTAATGTGACATTGTATTACAAGTTATATTACATGCCCGTTATGCTCGCGCTGATGCTCAAACTTGCCAGTCATATCTGTTTAATTTCGATAGCTCTTCTGGCTTGTACATAAAGCCTGCAAAGCGCCTGTCGGGATCTCTGGCATCCCGAATCTTGCAAAACCGCTCGTAGTTCCGGTCACTCATCATAGGACCGCGGTGACCTTCTAAATCGGCGTCGCCCAGATAGATGCCAACTGCACCCCCGGAACCGCCCTTCTTGGCGTGTATGATGGCATTGAACGTCTTGTGCCACGCAATACAGGCCTGACTTTCAGTTTCAATCTCCGCCTGACTCTGTATCAGGATGCATTTTCAGAATAGCTGAGGGGAAAGGCGAGCCATGCTGATGGAAACCTACTTTGTTTTCAGTCTTTGCGATGAAGTAGCCGGAGCCATAGTGCTCGGTCTGCATATCAAAGCACATGTCCGGTAACTCTCGAACAGGAGCCTGGCTGAAATGAAGCCACCACGAGTCCATGGTCGGCATCCTGCCATAGGCGTATTCCATAGTATCAACAACGTCTTCGTCTTCCCCATCGAACCATGTTCCATTGACGAAGTACCTTGAAGTCCGCGCTGGTATCAGTTGTCGTTCGCTATGCCGGTTTCGAGCGAAAAAGGTTATCTTACCGGCCTGTAGGATTGTCTGCAATCTGCTGTTCGTACTCTTCAGGCAGGCTAGTCCGAGCTGCGATAATCTTCACCTTAGCCGCATCCAAAGTGGGACAAGTGAGCATGGGCTCGAGAAGCTTCTTTGCCTGATCTTCATCGTCGTGTAAAGCTGTCGCGCGAATGACCATCACGACCTCCAGTGGGTCATCAAATTTCTCCTCTGGGAAGATCCGACCTTGAGCAAAGGCAATATTGACAATCTCAATGCATGAATCGAGCTCTCGGCTACAAAGAGGACACAGAATCAGCTCAGGGTCTGGGAACAGCTGTCACAGGGACAATTCACCAGATCTTGAAATACCACTTCATCGTTTCATGATAGTTGCCCTTGGCGGGTATGATAAATGTGGTGTGATGTAGGGCCAAGGGAATCGGTCGAGTGCTGAGGTAGTATCGTACTATCACGCCAAAGAAGCCTGGTCCGCTTCCTCGGGCAGCCCAGTAAACATCCTCGTGGTCATTTGCATCGGCATGTACTACCTCTCCAGAAGGCAGCACGACGTCAACTGCTTTGACATATTCACAGCCCCACTTCCAGCCGCGACAATTCCAGCCCTAGCGATCGAAGCGTCCTCAGCTCGACCTGAGTTGCCCTGCAGGGTGCAACTTACTTGGCCTCCTTGGACTAGAAAGCCTCCGAGACCAACCGTAGGACAGCTGACAGTCGAAATTGGCATCAGAATAGCCACAACTTTCACAGCTAGTAATCTTACTGGCCACCCGGCTGCCAGATGGTCGAATCATACATCAGCTTTCTAATGTTCTTCGAGGTGAGGTAATTGCACCTACGAAAAAGCGACCCCATTGCGCAAGGTAAGGGTTCAGTTCTCCACCGGAGATGGCTGGATTCACGATGGCGGTGTCGGATACTGGGTCGTATTCCATGTCTCGCATGCTACCCAACTCAATTAGTATGGAATTATCTCGAACTCTGTATACCAAGTACGAGCTTAGATGAGTGCAACTGCCAGACTGGATGATACGTGAGCATACGAGGGAACCACCCAGGCGTGTCCACCACTCCTAACTGCGACTTTGAGATTCCTTTCGTTGGCAAACTGAACACCTCGGATGACTACGGAATAGGAGCCGTCAGCAGGGTTAGGGTGTCAGAAGACGCTTGAACATACCATCTGATACTGATTTTGCTATGAGGACAACGGCTGGATGACGGTTTACGGGAAGTTGATTGAAAACCCGACCGACTCGTGCCTCCTCATACGTCTTAGATCCCCGGTAATGCAGCTCAAGGGGGGATGTCACGTTCACAACATTGCTCTTCCAATCAAGACTTGCCTTGATCCCGTTCATGGACGGTGCCGCGAAGCTGGTAGCGCTACTCTGGGCAGCCGTGTTGATTGCTGGGGCTTTATTAGTGTAGATGGGCATTGTGGGTGATAGCTGACTATGTAGAGGTGAGGGTAAGATTCAAGAGCTGTATGAGTATGCAGGAGGGCAAGCAGCTTAGTTCAAACCATATCAGGATGCCGTTATGATAATGTGCGGCGAGAGTGGTTATTGTTCCAGAGGCACTTCCTGAATAGCTGGGATGTGGGGGTTGTGGAGCACCGTGGGGTCGGGAAGGGTCGATCCGGCAGACCGAAGAGAAAGCCCACCGGCTCTCTTGGCAAGAATCAGCAGTGCGGCCGAATCGCAAAGCAGCCTGCGCTGTGGAAGCGTACTTTACAGTGCTGGACGGCTTCGTCGTACGGTCTCTCGGCATTCTGTTGACAAAAGGATGTAACGTTATCTGTTATGGTTCGTCCGTATCGCAAAGTTGGTGGGGGCGATACATTGTACTGTGAGACGACTCGTAACTTAGTAATCGTATCCCCCGGAGCTATGCATTGCTCACAACCATATGATAGGACCCGGATGGCGGTCGGTTCCCCGCTCACAAGAAGCGGTTCTGAAACTACGTAAAAAAGATGCGTCAGCAAAAGCGAAGAACCTCGACAATTTACCAGTTCCCACCACTGAACTTGCAAGTAAGATCCAAGACTAAAGCCGTCATGGAAGCCATCATTCGACATCAAGATTTGGGAGAAACAGGCACTATTACTGAGCTCGGCCAAATCATACAGCTTGCCACTGTGTTCGACAACGTGGGCATGAACCCTGATCTTATCACAAAGGACTTGATTGAAGCTACAACGGCCAAATGGAAGAGAAATCGTTGGAGTGGCTGCTTCGCTAGTACTATTCGGGAAGAGATTGGTCTGAAACCCTATTGCCATACGACAGCAATTGACAAGTTTGCGGAGAAGGTGGAAGGCAATGACTTGATGCAGCCGTACGAATAATCATGCGAGATCTGGCGTGGTAAGGTTGTGATATCTCGTACGAAAGCGATGTTCAAAGTAAGGGCGATGCTTTGTGGATTAGCATCCTATTCTATCGTTGAGCAGAGAGGGCTACCGTCCTTGCACCGTCAGCCCTCAGGGGCTGACCTCATTGCATCAAAAGTAATTTGAGGTTCATCGGTATGCTTATACACACGCAAACAAACCAGACGGGTCTATGGACACGTAATATGGTAACTAACCTGGCTGGAGAATGGCGTCGCCTCACATATTCAGGTTCGTAGTACGTAGGCGCCCAGTTCTCGGAGCACTGTATGCCATAGAGTACTTCCAGCATTTCGTCCGAATGGTATGGCGTAGTGAGTTGCTCTCCAAGTGCCCATCTAAGAGGGGCTCCCTTCTCAAGAGTGCGCTCAGTTGGCGGGGAAGCAAATGTGTACTTCGGATAGAATACGGTTAAGCAGTCCATGCTTATCTACGAACGAGCAAACAAAGCCCAGGCTAAGCCTTCTTGGTAACCCGTTTGCGAAGCCATAACTCACTGCGTTGACAAGAGCAGTAGACCATGTATCCTGGAAAAGCCAGGCTGTGAGCTGAAGAACGATTGATTTGGCATGTCAATGTGTCGCTGCACAGGTGGAACACCTTCGTCACCTTACAAGCTTGGGTGGGCCTTCGTTGTCGTCAAAATCATAGAACAAATCATCAATCTCAAAACTGTAGACATCGATGAAGATTGTGTCTTCTCCACTACTTTTAACTACGGTTTGTATGCGTTTGCCGGTAGTGCGTGCACGTATGCCTTCTGAGGGGTCAAAGACACTTTCTTCGACATGCGAAAGTGCGTCTGCCATGTTGACAACTAGCTTGGTTGCTTCGCTGACCGCATATTCATACCCTTCGAATGTCACTAGATGATGCATCAGGGCAGAAGCCGCTTTGTTATCATCCACGCAAACTGCCATTTGGCGGTCTCCTATGTCTTGTTTTGGCCCGATAAGTAAGTCGAGCACGATTCTACCGCTGATCAAGGCCTTGTGAGCATGTATGAGACATATAAATAAGCTGGTCTGGTTGAGGAAGGGCTTCAGGCATTTTCGGAATCTAGAAGTGTACAATTTGCTGATCTCGCTGCGGAAAAACCTGCAAGTCATGGCGAGGGTGATGAGCTGACGGATTCGGAAACAAGTAAGCCAGGGACTAATGAGCTACGCCGCGTGTAGGTCAGACAGAGAGAGTCTCACATCGGTGTGGTCGAGCAAATCTAGGATCTCAGGCAGCAAACCTCTGTCGATTATGCGTTCCAAGCCAATCCGTCGCTTGTCTGCAGTGTAATGGTCGACCAGCTTGAAGTAGGAGCTCGACCGGGAGAGGTGCATGGAGCACAAGCACTTGAAGTTGTCTCGCATCGTGTTGCGACCAGAGCTGCTTGACGATGCGCTACTTCCTTGCTGCAAGCTTCAGCTTCGAGCGTGCGGTTGGCACGAACAGACGATTTCAAGGATGGGCTGCAGTTGCAGGTCAGTCTCGTCCAAGCATCTCCGAGGTCTGTGCGCTTTGACGCTATGTAGCAGAAGCATTGGGGTCATTCGAGTGCGACAAGCAAGGGTGGGCGAGTTGTTCAGGAGGAAAGGTCTGATCATGTCTGCTACCGCCTTGAGCAGGCTGTACTATACGGGCGACCAATTGCTTCTGATACAAATTTTCGAAGAACCGCTTCCCTCCATTCGCCTACCTGAAGCAGATTTCGATTTCAACCCCAACCATTGAAACCAGACTACTGGGCATAAGATACTGGGCATAAGATCGTCTTGCTATGATACATGGTGCCAGCGTGAAGTCCCCAACAACTCTGCCCTGCATCCTCAACCCAACGAACCACATCAATCTGCTTGTGACATTTGTTCCACTGATAGCATCCACAGCTATAGAACGATAACCTCCTTTTCAGGTAGCGAAGGTTGCTGAAGGAGCCCTAATAGATTAACAGGAAGACTGCACATGCAAGATTAGCATTTTGCTGATGACACACAGATGGCTTGGGAGTATATATATACTCCACAAGCGACTGACCTGGCAGGAACGTGATCGTTATGCACTTCATAATATGTCCAAGTTGTATCCGCCGTATGGCTCACGTTGTATAGGTATTTCAACATGCTTTCTTGATGATATTCGCCCGAGCCACTGAGGCGGGAACCAAATCCGCCCCCACGTCTTTCAGGCGGTTGGTTCGGAAACTTGTATGTTTTGTTGAGGAAGGTATAGTCCGGGTAGTAGACAACCAGTTTCCGAAGTGACATCTATCGAATGTGAAAAACACGCAATTAGGACGAGAGATTTAGACTTCAAGTCATATGAAGTATGCGAAAGCTCACTGTATTGACGAGACACGTGGACCAGGCATCTTGAATAAGCCATGGGGTTTCCTTGACAAGACGGCAAGCATCTTGATCAGTATGTCTGGTTTGAGATACGGTGAAAGGATATGTGTGCTGTAAGACTTACGGCTCTAAGAGAGCGAATTTGTTGGATAGAAAGGGAATCATGGGGCTTAAAGAAGTGAATGTCGATTACGACTCGATCTGCACCACGTCTTTTCCTAACACTAGTAATTTTCTTGACAGAAGTAAGAGTTGCTTGTTGCGGATGACCGAAAATACCTCTCTGTCCAGGAAGTTTGTCCGAGTCGATAGCAAGTGACATATCAACCGTTACATCTTTTCCACATATCGTATAGGCTTCATATTCCCTAAGATGTCGTATGAGAGCACGAGCTGTTACTTCGTCCCTTACGCATAGCGTCATTTGGTACTCTTCTTCTTCTGTTGTTCTGCCCATGAGAATATCTAGGATTACTCCTCCAGAAATAAGTCCTTGATGAGCATCCAATAGATGTAGAAACGTTCGTAAATCTTTGATGAACACCTGTAGGCATTTGTGTGCTTTGCTGGTAATTATGCTGCTGACTGTGTTACGGAAGAACGTGCAGACGAGAGCTAGCCTGACCAGCTGAACGACCCAACGTTAGCGTTTCAACAAATGGAAAGGGGACATAATCCGATGGTTATGATTAACTCACGTCTGCGTTTTTTAGATACTGCAGTATCTCAGGCAATAGACCCGCTTGTATAACGCGTTCAAAGCCAATTCGACGAATCTCAGCAGTGTGAACATCATTTAGCTTGAAGATGGAGCTTGAACGCTCTTTGCGGAGCTTGCGCAAAGTGTCATAGACGTTTTCTCGAGATCTTTTCATAGTGTGCGACTGCGAGAGCTGTTACTGGTATGCAGTACCTATTACAAGCGGTTGTGGAAGTGCAAGTTGCTGCTGTTCTCAGCCCCACGATCAGCTTCAGCTATCAGATAATCTTTGTTGTCGGGCTTTGATTCGTACAGGGGAGGACTGCATGCACTATCCCACTGTTTATGTCTAGTCTAATGCCAGCGATGGACCGTGTAGAGCAGACTTTGCGCAGCTACCTTGATGGCCTTGCTAGCTGGGCCTCTAAGCCAAGAGTGGAAAAGAACCTTGCTATGTTCGCTTAAAGCAGATGACTGCAGTACTACCTGTCACGAATAGCGTCGAGTAACGCACACTAGAAGGCTGTGCAGAAGTACGTACTATAGACGGAAGACAGGGTGCAAACGAGCAGAAGAATCAGCCTCGAGTCGCGCGAGAAAGCAGCACGTGCCGGCCAGGCCCTAAAAACCCAGTTCGGTGATGCTTCACGGGCAGAACTCGAGAGAGCAATGACTATGGCAAGTAATGGTACGAAGATATGGAAGCTGGGCAGCCAGGCATAAACGCTAACAAGTTCCAAGTTCAATGTTGACACCAGTATTTAGCAATTCACTATTGCCTGTGAGCGACAATAAGTTCACAAGAAGGCTGTTCCGGAGGGAAGATTCAATGATGTGACCTCAAACATTCGACATCTTGAGAAGTATGCGCGCCCTTTTGGGAGACTTGTTAGCAAGTTTGCCATTCTCCAGCCTGGAGTGGAGCGCAAATATCGGATAGTACCGTCTACTGTTAAACGCTGGTGAGTTGTCTATAATACAAGAGACTCAGCTTGAATTTTGTGCAGAATGATAGAAGCAGTGTAATCTTGTTATTGCATCGAAGTCACTTGTCTGTTACTGCAGTCAATATACATGTGTAAACCAATCTCCCTTATCGTTGCTGACCAGGTCAGTTCCACAGACAGTCTTCTGCTTGGAGCTGCATCACGGGACAGGCTGGCGATGGAAGCGTGGACCTTGCAGCAGGCCAGAACCATGATGCAGATTGCTGATGACTGTCATAAGGCCTGTACGAGAGCAGCAGCATCTTCTCTGTCGGCGCGGTGAAGGCATAAGTTGCATCGCAGTCAAATGCTGTGCAGCGTGCGCAGCAGCTTCGCGGTGGGGTGGCGGAAGCAATGTGCAGTGCTGCCATGCCTGACTGCGGGCAGAGAATAGCAGCCATATCACTCTCACTATACACTTGATACCATCACAAGCACACCCCGTATCATCATATTCCAGTCACTACTCACCGACAAGCTTGTGTCGGCTTCGATCACGTCAGACTAATTCGAGTATTAACGTTATTAACGCAGACACCTGACAACAGCGCTTCAACTTTTCAATCTCTTGTACATTCAGTACAGACTACATCTACGCGTGACTCACTCTCCATGCTGCACAACTGCCACTTATAGCCGCGCTGCCTGGATTACCCAACTCCAGACATTCGCGTCATACCAGGCCACGCCCAGCCATGTCAGCACATTCGCACTTATGGCGTAGAGAGTCCAACCATGGCTACCTGCCTTTCTCGAGGAGCAGCAGCAGTGGAAGCTTGTCCTCAATGACAGAGAAGACCTACGCGGACTATTCCAATGAAGCTTCGCATCCTCGTCTCGCAAACTTCTGGACCGCTCCATGGCGAAAAAGGATCTTCTTGCTCCTCCATCTCACCTCGCTGGCTTTTGGGATATTCGGCATATGTGCACTCGTCGCACTCAAGCATGGCAGAATCATGTACACCCCCATATACTCGAAATACGATATCGCTCAAGCTGGATACAACAGAAATCTAGTCACGACGCCACCAGCGTCAATATTGACGCCAGACTCAGGTACCGTGTCCGACATTGACATTTCCGAAGAGGATCGGATATCTACCAACGGACAATCCCATAACGAACAAGGGACGCTACTAGACACATGGACTTTCCCATCATCAAGTCCAGCTTCAATATCCGAACCCAAATCAAGCGACCAACACCTCTTAATTCTCAGTCCAATTCGAAACGCACATAATATCCTACCCAATTATTTCCGTCTTCTAGAGAACCTACAACATCCAAAATCAAATACTTCAATAGGTTTTTTATTATCAGATGAAGAAGATGAAACTGGTATTTTAATTCAACGTTGGTGTGATGAACAACTCCTCAAAAATGAGTATAAACATATTACGTTATTAAGAAAAGATTTTAAATTATTAACCCCTAAAGGTAGTGCAAGGCATGAAAATTGGGTACAAGCTCAAAGAAGAGGTTTAATGGCTAGAGCTAGATCTTTACTTTTAATGTCTACTATAAATCCAACTGTAGATTGGGTATTTTGGCTTGATGTGGATGTTAAGGAAATGCCAAGTACAATCATACAAGATCTCATGCATTACGGTCGGGTAGAGGTGGAAAATGAAGGCAATCCCGCACTTCAACATACCGTATTGGCAGACATTATCACTCCAAATATAATGGACAGACATAAAGGCCGCCCGAGGGGTTATGATCTGAGTGAGTTACGGCGGTGTCTTTAGGAGGATTACCCCGACCGGCGAGACGTCAAGCTAACAACTGCAAATCGTGGACATCGTCTTCATTCTCGCTGTCGTCTAGATAATTGGGCCGAAACACCAGAATCGCGGCGGATGAAAGAAACTCTCGACCCTGATATTATACTACACGAAGGAGATCCTGATCTACCTACTCATCGTCTACATCTAGCCAGACAATGGGTAGCGCCAAACGTTACTCTTGAACCTTTCGTACCTACTCTATCAGGGAACAATGATTCCTCATTATCGCAACAACAACAACAACCGTCAAATCTATATGATCCATCATCAGACGCGTATATAGGTAAACAAATACCTTTAGATGCAGTAGGAGGAGTAGCTACTCTAGTAAGAGCTTCTGTTCATTTGTTCGGTGGTGTTTTCCCAAGTTGGAATATAGATCATTCTATAGAAACTGAAGGTTTTGGTGTTCTAGCTAAGTTAGTTGGTGCTAGAGTGATAGGATTACCTAATTATTTAGTCGTTCACCGTTAAACAATTCTCATCGTTGATTAGAAAACTTCACTCTCTGAAGAGTGTAATACCCAAAGTTAGGCAGATATTAGAATTAGCTTAGACAGATAAGTTTTCCCTCTATTAGCTTGTAGCAAAAGGTTTCTGCATTCGTCCGCCATATCTTGGCATCATTTTAGAGAAGACACCCTAGTCAGCATACTCTCCCAAAATATCCTTAACAAAGTAGAAAGCAATTTAGACAAAGAGATAGAGTTGAGAGTTGAGGTCTTTTAGCAATCCCATTTTCATTCCTTTGGAAATCTTTGATAGAAAGCCAACTTACCTTTCATCCTTTCGTGATTAATAACGGCTTTGTGCCTTTCCCACTTATATCAATTAGAAGATATAAAAGCTTTGTATCATAGCCCCTTTCGTCACGCAGTGGAGATTACGTCAAGCTTACAAGGTGTGAATAGTAATAATATACTCTTTTTTCCTTCCCACTTTCCTTTGCCCTGACCGCTGTAATCGCTTGCAACTGAATACCTACCAGTATATATACAGCATTGCGAGGTGATTATGTTAGCAAACAGGAAGTTAGAAAGAGTTAAGCTCGTGCTGTACGTCAGGTGCTGTCATCAAGGCACCAAGTCAAGTCTTGGATATTTCACCGGTCAGACGTGTTCATCGAAGAGCTTGCAGTTCGCCGTGCCAAAAGTCTCTAGAGAGTAGAAGCAAGATTCACCGCACCTGCCCCTACGCGCACTGTCTCCTTTCTGAGGAAATTCCTGTTATTTTGCAATTGGTATGAAACTTTTTGCATCTAAGCGATTAACAAACTAGCCAAACCAGCTTCAGCTTCAGCAATTTGTAAAGCTTGTCTAACTTCCAGATGTCTTCTAGCAGCTTGTAACCAATCCCTAGCTAAAATTTTAGGCCAACCATCAAGTTGATTTACTTCTCTTGTAGCAGATTCTAAATCTCTATGTGTAAGATACCATTCTGCTCTTGATAAAGTTGAGATAACATCATCACCTTGAACAAATCCTACTTTTTCAAACAAAAGATTTGATAATGCTGATGATGTTAAATATGCCATAAATCCACCATTTGAGGGAAAAACAGCTGCTTTTCGGATTTTAGGTACTAGTCGATCTGTAAACCATCCTGCCAAAGTAGGGAAAGATTCTACTCCATGAGCTTGAACAGAATCAGGGATAGTGGAAAGGACAACATCGATTGTATTTTCTTCTTCTGGTGAGCTTGAAGTTGGGGAGCGCTTGGCTACATTTGTTAAAGCAGCTAATTCGCGTGCGAATGGTGTATTGTCCTTGCCTCCAACGCTAGCTTGCCATGATGCTCGAATAGCAGTCCATAGCTTATTGACTTGTCTGTTGTCTTCTAGCCAGGACGAGTTCTCAAGAGTTGTCTTTCCAAGCTTTTCAAAGCCGTCTTGTAGAGCCTCAAGCTTGCCAAGACGTCCTGCTCTTTCTGTCTCAACCTTTTCTTTAATCTCTCTGAGCCATCTTCGCTGCATCTCGACTCCCTGTGCTACAACTTCTTCATTCAGTCGTTGTTCGATGATCTCTTTCTGGACTGAGAGTTCGCCATCAAGTTTCTCCCTGTATGCCTTGACCAGCTCCTCTCGTTCATGCTCAAATGCAGTCTTCCAGTCATCTTCTTGTTTCTCTAGACGTTCCACCATTTCGCGCTCGGCCTGCATCAAGTTCTGGTTAAATTCGCGCGCCTTCTCTTCAAGCCTCTCAGCAAGCTTTTGACGCTCTTCCTCCTTGACGGCTTCCAAGCGCTTGCCTAAGCTCTGCAAGTCAAGTCCAGCGACGCTGATAACTTCGCGCGCTCCCTTGTTTTCGACGATTGATGGTGAGTCATTCAAGAAGCGAGTTAAGGAGTCGATAGTAGAAGCGAGCTGGCCGAGAACGGGCTCTGAAGCAGAGAGCTCAGAAACGACCGGTGCCACCAGGGGAAGAGGCTCGGGTGCAGGCTTGACAACTTCAACAGCAGCCTTTTCCGCGACTGGTTTGGGTTTTGCAAGCGTGTATCCCGGAGGGGGCTCAAAGCCGAGTGGCAGAGGAGGTCCAGTGTAGGGTTGAGCATCGGCAACTTTCGGTGGTTGAGGTGATGCGTCAAGGGGGCGGGGCCGCTGATACTCGACAGGGAGGGTCTCTTTTGGATACTCAACCTTGACAGCTTCTTTGGCCGAACCAACGCTTTCAGAGACGGCCTCCTTGACTTCTTCAGCTTTCTCCTTGGCCTTTTCGGTAGCTTCATCAACGTTCTGCTTGAGATGAGCAGTGTTTTGTTCTACTCCCTTCTCAACTTTAGTTGCAGCTTCTGTGACTTGCTCTTTGCCAGATTGTACGGTATCCTTAACTTTCTCTGCTGCCTCGGCGGCTTTGGCCTTTGCCCTCTCCGCCTGCTCCCTCGCGAAAGCAGCCATTCTCTCGGCGCGTTGCTTCATCAACTCTTGCTGCTTGCCGCTAGCTTGAGCAGCTCTCTCGCTCAGGCGCTTGACGAGCTCCTTATCGGTCTTTCGATCTTCCAACAGCTGAACCAGCTTCTCTCCCAGCGGCATCTCTTCGACGAAGAAGTCGCGATATCGTTCGGAGTATTGTGAGAAGTAGGCGGATCCACCGTAGAAGAGCGTCGTCAGGAGAACAGAGGTGAGAACGATGCGCAGTCCCCATCTCTTGCGCTTCTTGAGGTGTCCGACGGGAGAACCAGGTTCAATAGGCTCGACCTTGGCTGCCGGCTCGTTTGGTGTAGCATAGGTCTGAGGGAGACGCAGAGACATGAGAAGCACATCAGAAGGTACACTCTTGCATGTTCCACATCGCGGCCAAGCAGCCCTTGCTGCCAACTTACCCGCCTGCTCCCGAGACGAGCTGCACCACCATATTTCGAGCTCGCCCTATGGACAGGACGAACCCCGCGCAGGCCGGGCGCTCTTGCACGGAGAGCCAGCATGCTGTCGGATGAAGCAGTCAAGCTTGCTCTTCGAGCGCTGAAGCTGTGGTTGAAGCTGTTTCCGCGCTGGACTTCTGGATGGGCTGCGGTCAAGAAGCACGCTGCCGGCTTGTCTTTCCTCCACTTGACGCAATCACATCTGGCAAAGACAGAGAATGAAATGCATGGAACCCCACCTGACAGGCTCGATAATGTGAGACGAAGCACCTCGAGCACTCCGACAGTTCAAGGTCCTAGTCAGTCTCGGTGCGGTACTCGCATACCGATGCCGTATGAGTCTTGTTCAGTCTAGGAAGAGCTCCTGTACACAGCACAATTGGCATGAAGTGTACACCTGCTGCAGGAATAAACCAAGATCACGAAAGGGTACTCACAATCCTTTGCGCATGAATCCCGGCCGCTACCCTTCCGCTCATCGCTAAACCTTTGCTGCATGCACAATGTCAACTCTGGTTCAACTGCTCAAGACCCTAATTAATATACAACAGTTGCCAAAGTCGACAATACTTCAGCATATATTCGCATAGATGTCAACTGGCATCATGACGACGCCGGGATGCAAGAATATGGAGGCAGAGCTTGCAGCCTTGTTACCACTCGACAACGACAAGGTTAATCCCCGACACCCTGCTCCTGCTCGTACACCAACGCAGAGTGCTGGGCTCTCTAGGGTCGCATACGTATCGATCGCTCTAACTCTGGTACTTGCAGCGTTTCTCCTTGGGAAGTTCAACCGTCCGTACACAACTCAGACGGATGATGCAGCGTTCAATAGGGCGATGGATGCCGGTGTCCGACTGACCGCGGCTGAAGAGAAAGCTCTCAGTACGTTGCCTGCACTAACATAGCGCTTGATCTGATCCACGCGACTCACATGCGACGTAAAACTTCTGCAGACGACCGATTTGAAGCCCGAGACCGAGCCATAGCTGTCTTGCACACTGTGCCAGCCTATCTTACCGAAGAGATAGATGCAATGTGGCCAGAGCTGTCTGCAGGAACCAATCCGTACTTCGCTGCCGCCTACCTTGTCGAAAGGCATCGAGAGGCGGTCCTATGGTCTTTCTTCGTTGAACTCGCGGACAAGGATGGCTCGGGTGGTTATTCCTATGAGGAAAGACAAGACTACCTGCGCTTACTAGGTGGAAAAGTGGACGGACACAATCTGCAATTGAAAGAGTGTTCAGTAGGCCTGGTGGATTGCTTCGGGGGTATCGATTATTTTGAATACGAGGGGCCGGAGGAAAACCTACTAGAGCCGCACTACCTGTTCGAATGGGTGGCTTTTGCTAACACTAAATGCACGAGCTGCTTGTTCAATGCTACACAGGCTTCCGGACCACCCCTCGACGCTGGACCTTCAGACAGACCTAAGCTGGATTGCGTTTTGGGAGGGACAGAGACAATGTGGGAAGAGGCGGACTTCTCATGGCCAGCTTGCAGTGTGGAAGTGGATGGTATATCTAAGGATGATATGGCAAGAGGCCTGGTTGAAAAGTATGCATACACTATCATCAATGAGGACAGTAGTGGCGGTCTTCATCTGAAGTTGGCAGCTAGTTAGTGTTACAATAGGCTTTTTTATTGTTAGAGAGCCGCATAGTTGGACGCACATTACCGAAAAATGTGACCTTGCCTATCATATCTCTGCTATGTACATAAGTTACGTTGGAATGATCGAAAGGTTGCTACTCACGAAGTTCTGCATTTCTGTGAATCACCTTTGAACGCATAACACAACCCTATACTAGGCTTATACTTGCTCAGATAGGTATAAGGGTACTTCAAAATGCAGAACCAACTGCAGATAGATCCGGACTCAGCTCAAGTGCTTGGCAGCGATGAATACGGTAAGTCCAACCTACACTGAACGCAAGGGCTACTTGCAGCTTTCAGGCAAGCATGAGCAGATACACGCAACTAACGCGCAGTTGTTATGGAATGCAGGACGACCTATCATCGTCGTGAGAGAACAGAGCAGGAAAACCCGTCTGAACGGTATTCCAGCTATCAAAGTGAGCTTTGCACGCGAAGTGTCCTGAAGCTGCACACAAAATTGATGAAACGCTATATAGAACAACATCCTTGCTGCAAGAACCCTAGCGAGCATCGTCAGAACGTCAATTGGGCCTAGAGGTCTCGACAAGCTTCTTGTTTCGCCTGGTACGTTTGATTCTATCAAACTGCGCTGGCCATTTGGGCTTTTTCATGCATACGCGCAACATGGTGACTTAACAAACCATTTTCTTTCCATTACTTGTGCAGATGGAGACATTACAGTCACGAACGACGGCGCAACTATTCTCAAACAGATGGAAGTGGACCATCAAATTGCAAAATTGATGGTTCAGCTAAGTCAGTCGCAAGATGATGAAATTGGTGATGGCACAACAGGTGTCGTAGTGATGGCTGGTGCCTTACTGGAACAAGCAGAAGAGCTACTGGACCGTGGTATTCATCCAATCAAGATTGCAGATGGATATGAAAGAGCTTGTACTATCGCTGTTGCCGAGCTAGAAAAGTGCTGCGACACTATCGAATTCACGAAGGACAACACAGAGGCAATCGAGCAAGTTGCACGGACGTCTCTCGGCAGCAAGATGTAAGGAATAACGTAATGCTAGTCAAGTATTGCTTGACTGATTCTATGATTTCCTCACAGCGTCTCGAAAGCACCAGACCTATACGCAAAGATTGCAGTCGATGCCGTTCTCTCTGTAGCAGACCTGGAACGACGAGATGTCGATTTTGAGCTCATCAAAGTAGAAGGAAAAGTAGGAGGATCATTAGAAGATACGACATTAGTGAAGGGAGTCATCGTAGACAAGGACATGTCGCATCCGCAAATGCCACGAGGAGTGAAAGACGCACGAATCGCCATCCTTACATGTCCATTCGAACCACCTCGCCCGAAAACGAAACACAAGCTTGATATCACGAGCGTTGCAGAATATAAGAAGTTGCAAGAGTACGAGAAGTCGAAATTCTTGGAAATGATTCAGCGGGTTAAGGATGTCGGAGCCAATCTAGTCATCTGCCAGTGGGGTTTCGACGATGAAGCGAACCACCTGCTGATGCAAAACGATCTGCCGGCTGTGAGATGGGTTGGTGGACCGGAAATTGAACTCATTGCTATCGCGACGAATGGAAGGATTGTACCCCGCTTCGAGGATCTCACAGCGGATAAGCTCGGCAAGGCTGGCGTGGTTCGAGAGCTGGTGAGTTTAGTCAACTTGCTCGATGTTTTCTTGTTGTCAAAGCACAGCTGACTAATATCAACCGTCAGTCATTCGGCACGACACAAGACAAGATGCTTGTCATTGAAGAATGCGCCAATACACGAGCTGTGACAGTCTTCGTACGCGGAAGCAACAAGATGGTGAGTTTCGTCTGCTTGGCTTGTTATACGAGAGTCGACTAACAGTGATATCTATAGCTCATTGACGAGGCCAAGCGCGCCCTTCACGATGCTATTTGCGTTGTGCGGAATCTCGTGCGCGACAATCGAGTCGTATACGGAGGTGGTGCCGCCGAGATCAGCAGCAGTATCGCAGTGGCTAAAGCTGCCGACGAGATTGCCTCGATAGAGCAATACGCTATGCGAGCGTTTGCTTCTGCGCTGGATCAGATCCCCTTGGCTTTAGCGGAGAATTCTGGTCTAAGTCCCATCGATTCGCTAGCTGCAGTCAAGAGTCGGCAAGTGACAGAAAAGAACTACAGACTTGGCATCGACTGCGTCGGTGCAGGTGACAATGATATGAAGAAGCAGCACGTATTCGATCCCCTGATGAGCAAGCGTCAACAGTACCTGCTAGCTACGCAACTAGTGAGAGCAGTATTGAAGATCGACGATATCATCACGGAACACGAATACTAGAATTTAGATTTTCGGCTTTCTTCGCATGTAGTAGCACCCTGAGTTTTGTATACCTTACATTCGGAGATAATGAGAGGAACGTCTGCCGACAAAGCACTGGTCCGGCATTCAACGATTGCTGCCCGTTAGTGCTAGTCCCTTCTTGCACACACGCTCAAGCTTTCACAGGGGTTAGGGCTGCTATGTTGTTCTTACATTTTCTTTCCCTCGTTAGTTGTTGCGCGTACAAGCTTTCATTCGACGAGAAGCCAGCTACGATAGACTCCGCTGTGAGCACATGATTCTTCTCGATCATTAACGGCGCGTTTTTCGGCATGTCAAGTATTGCTTGTTCCTCTGCTCTCAGCGGCTTTCATTTTGACGATTAGAGAGACTGTAGAAATACCTTCACAAATCTGTGAAGATGACTGCGAGCAGGGCCGAGCGGCCGGCCAGCCCATCAAACGAACGCACGCCACTGCTGCCACCGAAAGCTACGACCACCGCAGACGAAGAGAAGCCACTGCCGAAAGATCAGCTGTTCCTGCTATGCTTGGCCCGTCTGGTAGAACCTGTAGCCTTCTTTTCCATTTTTCCTTTCGTGAATGAGATGATTCATGAAGTGAGTCTTGCCTTTTCTTTGCGCGCCTGCCCGTATGAAACTGATGTCTACACCAGCTCGGCATACCGAAAGATCACTGTGGTTTCTACACTGGACTTGTGGAGTCTCTATTCTCGTTTGTTCAATTTCTGATTATGCCCATCTGGGGCAGATATTCAGACAGGGTAAGCTGCAAAGTCGTATGCCGAACAATGGTATCATCGACTAACAATGCTATTGCCTAATGCTTATACTGATATACTGAATGCTGCAACTAACAGCTGGGTCGCAAGCCACTTCTCGTACAAAGCTTGCTCGGTCTTGCCATTACAAGCACACTTTTCGGCTTCTCCCGCACAGTTTGGCAAATGATACTCTTCCGATGCCTGTCAGGTGTCTTCTCAGGAAGTACCGTCACGATACGAACAATGATCAGCGAGATCAGTACGCCTAGAACACAAGCTCGCGCGTTCTCTCTTTTCGCATTCTCTGGGAACCTGTCGATTTTCCTTGCACCACTTATGGGAGGGCTTTTCGCGAAGCCATCAGAACACTTCGCGCTCTTTCACAAGGTCAAACTGTTCGTTGCATACCCTTATCTCCTACCGTGTATGATTACGGGGTCATTAGCTTTGGTGGCCGCTGCTATCAACTTACTCTTCTTGAAAGAGGTATGTTGTCATGACAGCCCTTGCCATGCCATAGATTATTACTGAAGTTTTCCCTCTCTCCCCAATATAGACTCTGGCGACTGCTGAGAAAAGCGAGTCTGAGATTGCCAGACAGAATATGAGCGTCAAAGAAATCCTCGCCTCTGAAGGCGTACAGAGGGTTCTGACTGTTTACCTTTGGACTTTCACAATCGCCTTTGCCTACACCGCATGTGAGTATTGGACACGGCGAAATGTGCGGATGATACTGAATGCATGATCTCAACAGTGGCTCCCGTTTTCTGGTTCACGCCGATCGAACTAGGTGGTTATGGCTTCTCTCCTCAGCAGATCTCATATCTTCTCGCAGTCGGCGGAGCGGGTCAAGCCTTCTGGACTCTCGTAGTTTTCCCCTCGCTTCACGGCAGGGTTGGAAGCATCGGAATCCTTAAGGGAGCAGCTATTGGCTGGTGCCTTATGTTCGCTCTTTACGCTATGGTCAACCTGGCCCTGCGACGTGGTCTATCAGAAGCTGCTTTCTGGACTATCGCAGTTGGCTGTGCTCTCATCGGCTCAGCAATTTCGATGTCCTTCACTTCTGTTCAGCTATGTCTCAATGATATCTCACCGTCTCCTTCAAGTTTGGGAACTCTTAACGGAGTGAGTATACCTCAGTCAGCTGCAATACGGTGGATCGCTCAGTCTGACCCTTCGAAACCTCAGATTGGACTGTCGGGCATGGCTCTCAGTCGATCTTTAGCTCCTGCTATAACGACGAGTATATTCGCATTTGGGGTCTCCCGGCAAATCTTATTGGGACAACTAGCATGGCTAGTATTGTTTTTCGTTGCAGTCGGTTATAACGTTATGGTTCGGTTCTTGCCAAAGAAGGCATGGGGTATAGTGTCAGAATCAACAATTGTTGCGGCTGAGGAGGAAGAAGAAAGTGTGTGATGCTTAAGCCACGTTTGTTGTAGTCTAGAAATTGTAATGGAAACGCGCATTTCACCTGAAGGCGACGCTGCATAATGGTCCTTTGTGACAGGTGACCGGTCTCGCTCTACCCAGCCTGACTTTAAGAACGTATGGAACGCAGGGAACAGTGTCTCGTCCTTCTTTGAACTACTGTATAGCGTTTCCAGCCATATCGACGTGCCACACGCTGCAGCTTCAGGCACGCGCACTTCACTCTCTTTCCCATCAAGCAACCACGTCGACACAAGCATACGAAGTCAGCATCGACAGAGGCAATCATGGACTTCTTCTCTTCCATCTGGAGCTGGGTGTATGACACTCTTGCGAATCTCGGTCTTGGTGAGTTGCAATGAAGCGATGATGAGCAGTCGAGCAGTGCAGGAGTGGGAGATCTGCGGCGTGCTGCCACGACCGCAAAGCCGGTTGAAAGACACGCAGGGAGCTTGACGCAGCGCGAAGACAGGATATAGAGTCGTCTGTATGCTGAATGCCCCGCTTCACTCCTCCTCATCTGCCGGCAGTTAACAAGAATGCAAAGATCCTGTTTTTGGGTCTCGACAATGCAGGCAAGACGGTGAGTTTGGCAGCCTGATGAGTGGCAGCAAGGAGGCTTCCTCACTACTCTGTGCTGGCTGCTGAGCAGTAGAATGTGTCCAAGCTGACAGTTACGTTCTGCTCTCGCTACTCTGCTCTCACAGACACTCCTGCACATGCTGAAGAACGATAGACTCGCGACTTTGCAACCCACACTGCATCCAAGTGAGTCAAGACGTACACATCAAGTAACAGACATGGCAATCTGACCACAGCTATGCCTGTGTCGCTTCTGCAGCTTCCGAGGAGCTCGCCATTGGCAACGTCAAGTTTACCACATACGATCTTGGAGGCCATCAGCAAGGTGCGTCAACCGGATGGCATCCCGACATCAAGCATACTCCACATCATTGCTATAAACCCTAGCCATACTAACATCGCTGCAATCTATTCTTCAATTCTTCCCGCTACCGCAGCCCGTCGTTTGTGGAAGGACTACTTCCCAGAAGTAGATGGAATCGTCTTCCTAGTAGACGCCGCTGATGGAGAGAGATTTGGAGAGTCAAAAGCCGAGCTTGACTCTCTGCTTTCTATCGAGGAACTATCGAAAGTCCCCTTCTTGATCTTGGGTAACAAGATTGATGCACCTGGTGCAGTTAGCGAGGAAGATCTACGACACTATCTCGGTCTCTTCCAGACCACCGGCAAGGCGAGTCTGGCCTAACCTTGAAATATGATAGACGCCTCGATAGCATTACTAACCACCTGTTCTGTCAATAGGGCAAGGTGCCTTTGGACAACATCCGTCCCATCGAGATCTTCATGTGCTCGGTTGTAATGAGACAAGGATACGGAGAGGGTGAGCACAGACTTTCTGCGAGGCAGCCCGTCTGATACTGATAGCTGGCTGCGTTTGGTACCTATAGGCTTCAGATGGCTTGCTCAGTACATCTAAGTAACGATTGAACGTCGGGATATATCGAACAGACGCTCTGTCTGACTTCCCCGACACAATACTGCCTGCCCCTAATGCGTTATGTCACTCATCGTCGCACGAATAGATCTTTGAGTACACTCTCTCCGGGCTCCTACCGCTCTTGTCGGTTCTCCCATATCTTCAGCCACCCACTTCCTAGCTCGTATGGAATGTTGACAGCAATACAGTAGTTATATGATGCCAGGATGAGGACCGCAGGGCGCAGTATGGGGTAGCCCGCGGCCATCTCACCAGCAATGCGACACAACTTGCCTCGTGTCCGTGCCTTGCGGCTTGCTGCATTCGTGCGTGTGCGTCATGTCGTGATCATGCGCATCAGCGCTGTCTGCCAAGTGTGCCGGCTTGCTCTCTGCTAATTGCAGGATATTAGGACATGCATGCGACATAGCACAGCGCACATCGACTACGATAGATAGAGCAGCTCGCCGGGGTGGCCTCGCTGGCATCGACCCGCCAGCGTCTCCTCGTTCATCATCGTGAAGAGGTGGCAGCAGCATTCTGGGAGGATGCCGCACTTCAACGCCAGCGGAGTCTCGGACAGCCTCATCGAGCTATGCAACCACAGCGAGACCATCGCATCTGGCCTGCAGAAGAAGCAGGACTCGAGCGTGCATGCCATTTGGGAAGCGCTCTATCCCAAACCTTTCGTCCTCAAGAGGCTCGTCAACCGCTTCACGATCAAGCACGACTTGTACCATGGAAGAGGTGACCCAACGAAGGAGGACTTGGACAGGGCTGAGAAGTGTGGAAAGTTCCCTTATAGACCGAGTGACTTGTTCTTGAAGGTGCGTTGCGACGCAAGCATCAGAGAATCTCGTGTCGCCTCTGAGACTAATGGGCTTTCACTCATCTAGATCTTCTCCGACGTGCTGCTATGCTTGGAACGAGACCCTCTGTCCGGCATGTGCCCGCCACCTCTGATAGGCACATCTGGAGTTATCCCTCTCTCCATCGTCTCTGTGTGAGTCTCGCTACTTCCTTCCCTCGGTGCAGGTCACTTGGCCAGCAGGTGGCGATGTAAGGTTACGTTGGATACAATCAACAACCCGCTTTTCGACAAGGCTGTTTGGCTGCACCAAATTATCGCCTGTGTGACAAACGATATACATCAATTATCGAAGCTGACTTCATTCTGCCTCGTGTGGTTGACAATGCAGCATTCCCGACATAATGCAGCATTGTAAGCTTATTGATGGAACAAGTTAAGCTCGGCTTATACTGAACACTCCTTTTGGGTATTCTAGACTATGATTGTATTATCCGAGCGGAAAAGGAAGTAGTTCTAGCCACCAATTACTGGCAGCCAAGCAACAGCGTTAACAAGATATCATCAGCTCTAATTGATCTTTCCGCGCTCCTCGAAGTACGCAAGCAGAAAGAAAAGATAGTTGTCAAGATAATGTGGGATAGAGGTCAATTCTCCCAGATGGTCGATAACCATGCCATCGTCACTCAAGAGGGCAGGGAGGCACTTGACCTGCCTAGACCAGATGAGATACCGAACATTGAGCTAGAAGTGATTGTAAGCGATGCTCATCATCTCATATGGCGGTAGTGAACCTCCTCACTTACTATGTCTGTTACAGAACTTCCACCGGCCTTTGCTTGTAAGCAGTATCCGAAACGAAATTCTTTTACAATGTGGCTGACTCTGCTACTCGGAATCAGGGTACATATCACGTCAAGTTTCTAGTAGTAGATCGCAAGATCGCACTGCTAAATAGTAATAATATTCAAGATCGACCAAATCTCGAAATGATGATTCACTTGGAAGGAGCTGTTGTTGAATCATTCTACGATATCTTCTTGTACTCTTGGCATCACAAAATGACCCCTCTATTACCTTGCGTCGCGAACCCGCCGGAAGAACGACGAGATCACACTGCAAAAGCTGCCGACTTCCAATTTCAAGATCAGAATCCCTACCTGAACGACATTGAATTGGTGAAAGCTGCTAAGGCGGCACGACAAATGTTGCATCTGGAAAAAGATGACGATGACAGACTCGCAAAGCTGCGCAGTGACGCCGAAAAGGAAAGGCTGTTTGGCGGCTACGGCGGGCGATTTCAAGCTGCCCTGGGGGCGATAGCAGAATCTAGAAGAGGAAGCTTTTCTGCAGATGCTAAAGATCAAGAACTGCTGAGAGACGGGGAAGGCACCCACAAGCAATCTGCACCTGCTAAATTCACGGATGTAGTGCTGAAAGCTATGGAAGCTAGACGCAAAGGATTTGGGACATCCAAAGGAACCGAACTCTCGTCGACAAATCCCCAGAATGGCCATGCCGATGGTGCTTCCAGCCAACCATCTGCATTGCCGAGCCTCGATACCAACCCGACGATGCAGTCGGCTCAATCGAAAAATCTTGGATCAACGCAGCAGGAACCAAGCCTAGTGAATTGGTCACAGCCTGGAGATGCACTTGCAGAGCTTCAGAGGGAAATGCGAGAACTAGACTCGCCTGCGCGCGCTAGGCAAAATGCGGATAATGCATTGGCTTTTGCCGCCGAAAGTCAATACAAAGATTCGATTGCTAGATCTTCGTCTACCAAGCGTACAGAAGACAAGCCAGAATTCCTTCCCGCCCTGGATCTACCGGGATCATCGCTGGAGACACCTTCTGCCTCAGCTGCTCCATCGATGCGCTCGCAAAGTCCACAGCAAAGATATCATGAGAATCCTGAAAGTACTGCACAAAACCTTCAGCCGCCTACGCAAGGGGAACATTCTCTCAGTCCAGTCCCGTCTGAGAGATCTTCAGCTGCTCATCCTAGCACATCTGCAATCTCGTTGAATCACATGAATGAAGCGACCACTTCAAAGGATGTGGAGCATAGTGCACATGGCGATGGCGCACCTGCCAGTGCGCTGCCTTTGCATATCCGCGATTATGCAGCGTCCGAATCCGCATCAGCAGAAACAACGCCTGCTTTGGCATATTCGCAATATTCTACTATCACAAATCCCTCATCAAAAGGGCCAGACACGCCTCCTGCTACCAGTTCTGGACCAACCGCTACTACTCATGTGCCCATAGCTTCTACATCTCAATCAACGACAGGTGCACCTGCTTCCGCCAATCAAGCCTCTCCTTCGAAAGACCCCAATCCACCACAAGGGTCAAACACAAGGACGCTTTTCTCGCACATACTCGATCCTAACGGGAAAACTCTGACTACCTTTAAATTCTCTTCGTTCGCTGAGAGAAGAAACATGAATATTAGTACTGGATCGAGTAGTGCTGGCTCAAAACCGCCACCCAAGAAAAACTGGATTGAAGGCTGTGAGAAGCGACTTGCACATTCGAAACCGTATATTCAAAAGCTGATGTTTCTGCTCTCTCTCCGTTCCCGCAGTGGTACTCGGGAAAGGCGCGAAAGCTGGTCCTGCAGTGCCACCGCCGGAAGTGCAGACGCCACGCCAGCGAGCTTTGTCAAATGCTCTTAATGCTGGTGCTTTGTCGGCTGCTTGGTCAACGGTGGATGATTCCGACCTCTTGGACGAGTTCAATCCTCATACCCTACATGCTGCACACGATCCATTCCCCATCGCTATGGTTAACAGGAAACCGCATGGTCTGCCTGGTCACCAGGACATTCGTGTACCACAAGATGCTGCTTGGCTGGCTGGGATCCGATATGCGCAAAAGAGTGTATTCATGTAAGCTTTCTTTGCCGTCCATTATGCAGCCGTTCACAGCTGACGCAAAGTGTGATGTTACATCCAGTCAAACTCCGACTTTCAACGCGAAACCTATCGTTACTGCTTGCATAGACGCTTGCCGTCGGGGTATACAAGTAACAATATGGGTCGACCTCGGCTTCAACGACAAGGGAGAGTCTATGCCTTTCCAGGGCGGAACTAATGAGCAGGTTGTGGAAAGGATGTACAAAGATCTTAACCGAACGAATCATCAGAAGAACTTGCATGTGTACTGGTATTGCGGCAAAGACCAGGTCAGACCACTGAATGCCGTCAAGAAGCAACGGAATTGTCATGTCAAAGTGAGTGTTCGACATCTTTATTTTTGTGTGACATCCTATCTGAGTAATTGCGTTCCAGTTTATGCAAGTAGATGACCAGGTGGCCATACAAGGCAACGGAAATCAGGACACTCAGTCATGGTACCACTCGGCGGAAGTCAATGTCTTGATTGACTCTACTCAGATAGTCGGAGATTGGATGCAGACATTACAAAGACAACAGAATACGCATCTGTATGGGCGTGTGGATGATGATGGCATCTGGCGAGACAAGGCCACTGGAAAGACACCCGCTGAAATGGACGCTTGGGAAGCTGAACAGCGTGCTGCGGGAATCGAAAAGCCTCAAGGTGCTGCTTCTATAGACGGTAGACCTATGGGGGAGAATGGCTTGGTTGGAGGTTCTACTCCGAAAAGCACTCTGAGCCGCTTGAGCTTGGGCAAGAAGGGTTCGAAAACGGTCACCCCGCAGAAGTCAATGTCAACTATGAATGGATCAACGAGCAAAGATCATAAAGGCATATCGTCGAGCACAAATGGTGCGCTGAATATGAATTCGCAAGCCGCAACGGCTCAATAAAGCGAGACTGCTTGCGCTTGTTGGCAGTAGGTGCCCTTAGAGTCAAGCGCAAGCGATGGAGACCTCTCAACAATTTAACAGCACTGTCTTGGTAAGCGACATTATCCTATTAGATTTTCTATTCTTTGTGTGTATGCATAATTGTTGTTGCGAGATTTTGATGGCTAGACAAGTGTACAATAGTAGCAAACATGCACCATATGGACAGCACTCGTAATTCATAAGTCGAGGAAGACCAGGCAGTGTAGTGACGATATATGACACAACGATATATGACACAGCTAATGCTACTAGAGCTACACTGGCGGGCGCACCGGGCAAGCTCAAATATCGAGCGCGTGGCCGTAATGACGTGCTGGCGCCGTAACAGCAGCAACAAACGAGGGATGCAGAATTGAAGCCTGGAGAAGAGGATGAGGAGGAGAGAGAGAATGCGAGGAAAGTACGACCCGAGTGTGTGTGTGTGTGTATGCATCCTTCCAAGATGACGATCGGTGAAACGCGAGGTAGGATCAGATTGTATGCCAGATGCGCTCCTTTTGTTAACAAGGTGTGGGTGTGAGGCTGAGCGCACGACTCTATAGCAGTCCAGCACTCGGAAGGGTTCAGACCTGTCGCCGTCTGCAAACCTTGTCGCAGCTAACCGAACAAGCACGCACAAGTGCGGCGTGGTTTGAACGCCATGGCGAGGCGAGACAGCGACGGGCCAAACGCACTCCGGCGAGCACGGCGCATATGAGAGAGAGTTCCTCACTGGGCTATCGTCATGCTGTTTCTTCGAAACTTGGAAGGATGGGGAGAGGAAAGAGGCAGGGCCGGCAGACCTGCAAATTTGAAGCTCTCGCTGGCTGGTGATCGAGAAGAGAATTGTGGTGGCCAATTTGTACAAGACTTGCATGCGTTGCTTGAGATAGCATCCACTCCAAGGCGGTTTTCGTGCTTCTATACATGCATAGCTTATCACGCTCTCTCAACAGACATGCTCGCCTCAAGATCAGGGCAGCTTTCGGCTCCGCTTTGCCGCCGCGTCGATGTCAAGCTACCGAAGCATCAGCATCAGCAGCAGCAGCAGCTGTGACTTTGCCCTCAGGTGCAGCAGTCGCAGGACCCAGCACTTTAAGAGGGAAATCCATTCAACACCTTCAACTCCCTGTGCCGCTCCACCAGGACAATCGCGAGTCACAGCTAGCCCAGCACACCGTCTATCCTGCTTCTTCCACTTTAGAGCAACTAGCTTTACTCGAAGTCTGTCTCGCTACAGGGAACATACCAAGAGCACGCAAGATCTTTGATGCCATTCGCAATCTCTTCTACAGAGAAGAAGCATCACATGTATCGTCAAGCGAGCAATATGCTGACTTTGACCCTTCATCCGGCCAGTGGCGAAGGCGATTGCGATTTACAGATGTCGTACCTACATCAGTCCATGCTCAATTCCTACGAGCATTCTTTCGACAAGCGATCGTTCAGGATAATGCTGTAACGAGCAAACTTAGAAAACTAAGGAAGAATGCTGCCGTCTCGCAAGCTTGGGAATGGTTTGAAATGCTCTTGAACGATGAAACCATATACGGTCAATTAGACGATACCGCTTGGGCAGTCATGTTTAAAGGTCTCATAGCGTAAGTTACTCTTTGTTGTCTTTGCAACCTGTACAACTGATGTGAACTCTAATTGCACTGCAGTACGAATCTATACAATCCTAATCTCGCCACTGTCGATCCTGCCGCACCTCACCTCAAATCGATTTCTCACTTGTATCACTTGATGAAAGAGCATGGGAGATCTCTATACACAATACTTCAAAATCCGATTTTCTCACATGCCGGAATAGCAGGGTTGAATGATCACCCTGCTTTGGAAATTTGCGAGTGTCTCGGCACTGTCCTAGCAGAAGCAGGAGAAACAGACGCATTATTCAACATAGACAAAGTCAAACAGGATCTTTCCGATTCAGTGCGCTACTCAGACTCTCCCAAAGCGGTGTATGAAGTGGAGGAAGATAGTACAGCAGGCCCGAGTCATACAAGAGATATTGCACGTGCATCAGCCGAGAACGCCGCACAACAACTGCAGCCCGCCAGACGGTCAGAGGGCGAGAAAATACCATTCCGTTTAAACAGTCTAATGGCAAATTTGGAAGCTATAACCGGACAGCGGCAAACTGCACAAAATCCATATGTTCGACAAGATCTGCTGGAAGAATCGGGATATGATGCAGCTCTGTGGCAATCCATGCATGATTTCGACAATCTGGAAAACATTGGAGTAGGCTCAGAAACACGTATGAAAACTACTTTGATACAGGAGAACATGTCGCGCTGGTTGGAAGCGCTCATTGCTCGCTTAGAGGAAGTCGTTCATCAACCGCAGTCCATGCAAGCAGCAGACAAGGCTGTGCCCGCAGGTATGGAGTCAGATGCAGATGCCATAGCTCTTTTGAGCCTTTTATCCGTGGAGAAACTGGCCAACATAACTATAATAGAGACGCTTCGAGCCGTCACGCAAAGCTCGGGCGTGGTCGATGGAGTACGGGCAGCGAGAGCTATCATCCATCTGGGTAGAGCAATCGAAGATGAATATGGTGCAGAGGCGTGGAAAAGCTTATACCCGGATCTCTATGATGAGGCCATGAAGCGTGCTGCTGAGACAAAGCGCAAGACATTTGCAATTCGACAGTTTATGCAAGAGCAAGGCATAGCTGCTGGAGCAGCAAAAGAAGCTCGAATACAAGGATACGGTGATGAGGCAGATGATTTACTTAAAATTGAGAACGCAGAGGAAAGACAGATGAAACTGGAAGCTAGGAAGCGTGCTTTACCTTGGACACAAAGGATGCGAGCAAAAGTAGGCGGTCTTCTTATCAAGCATCTTCTGGATGTGGCGTATGTGAAAAGAACGGCAGCCAAAACCGACGGAACGGGAGAAACAATAACACAGAAGCAGCCTGCTTTCTGGCAGTCCTATCAATTCTTACGTAGCCAAAAAGTTGGCATCATCAAGCTCAATCCGGTCATTGCGGATCGTATGGATAAGGATCAAGTTGGCGTCGTCGCGTTTCCACGCTATTTGCCCATGCTTGTCAAGCCGAAACCTTGGACAGGCTGGGACTCCGGTGGCTATCGGATACATCCGAGTAAGTTTGATTGCGAATTTTGTGGTTTGTGTTCTTACAGGGAATCATTGACACCACGTTCTGGAACATAGCGCCCGTTATGAGAGCGAGAGATAGCCCCGAGCAAGAGCAATACGTGCGTTTAGCAGCTGAGAATGGCCAACTCAAGGGAGTTTTCGCAGCTTTGGACGCATTAGGTAGCACAGCTTGGCGTATCAACAAACCTATTTTCAATGTAATCAGCAAGGTCTGGAACTCCGGGGAGGCTTTGGGTGATATTCCGGTGGATAATGCCGAGTCGACTATACCAGATCCAGTGAAACCAAGCGCCGAACAGCTGGCCGAGCCTTCGTACAGAGAAGCATACCGTGCACAAGTCAGGGAGGTCCGAGCACAAAGGGTGAAAGCACATAGTCAGCGATGCACCCTAAATTACAAATTAGAGATTGCGAGGGCAGTAAGTGGGGTTGTCTGATTTTATTCTAGGGCTGGTGCTTTCCACTGACACTTCTACTGTCTGATAGTATTTGGACGAAACATTCTATTTCCCACATAATATCGATTTCCGAGGTCGAGCGTATCCTATACCTCCAAATCTATCACATATCGGAGACGACATAACACGAGGTCTGCTTGAGTTTGCTGAAGGTCGGCCGCTGGGCAAGCGAGGTCTCACTTGGCTATGTGTACACATTGCCAATACAGCTGGGTTCGATAAAGCATCGTTAGCGGACAGGGAACAGTTTACGAAAAGCAAGCTCGATGAGATTATGGATTCGGCAGATAGACCTTTGGAAGGAAATAGATGGTGGCATAAAGCGGACGATCCCTGGCAATGTTTAGCTGCATGCATGGAACTCACGAATGCGTTACGATCCCCTAATCCTGAAGAATTCATATCGCATATTCCCGTACAGCAAGATGGAACTTGCAATGGTCTGCAACATTATGCTGCTTTGGGAGGAGATAGGACGGGAGCCGAACAGGTCAATTTGGCAAAAGGGGACAAGCCGGCTGACGTTTATACTGCCGTTGCTAATCTCGTCAATACAGAGATTGAGAAGGATCTCCTTGCCGGTTCAGAGCTTGAAGCTAAATTGGCGAAGGAAAGCAAGATGGTGGACGATAAGGCGTACACGCCGGCAGAGACTGCCGTTGACATTGCTAATCAAGATGTTGAGAGAAGAGCAAGCGTTGCCGCTATTTTGAAAGGCAAAGTGACACGAAAGGTAGTCAAGCAGACGGTTATGACGACAGTCTATGGAGTCACCTTTATAGGTGCCAAGAGGCAAATTCAGCGCCAGCTACGGGACAGAGGAGATATTCCGCAACAATGGCAATATCAAGCTGCAAATTACCTCGCTGAGAAGGTCCTTTCCTCAATTGGAGATCTGTTCAAAGGAGCTTCAAGCATTCAATTATGGCTCAGTATATGTGCGAGATTGATAGGCAGATCAGTGTTGCCCCAACCGGACAAACCCATGTCTGAGCTATTCAGTAAACCTATGGCTAGCGTTATTTGGACTACCCCTCTGGGCTTACCAGTCGCGCAACCATACCGCAAGGTCAAGAAGTCACAAATCAAAACAGCTCTACAATCGGTCTTCATTTCCGACCCAAATCTGCCAACTTCCATTGATCCAAGAGCTCAGGCTACTGCCTTTCCACCCAATTATATCCATTCACTTGATGCAACGCATATGATGATGACCGCTGTGGAGTGCAAGGTGAGTCTCTGAAAAAGAGATATCATGGACGATCAGCGCGGAGTCAGCTAATCTTCAATTATCATCCAGCGACGCGGTCTTGTTTATGCTTCTGTACACGACTCGTACTGGACGCATGCATGCGATGTAGATGAGATGTCAGCAGCTTTAAGAGACTGCTTTATTAAGCTGCATTCTCAAGACCTACTAGGCGACTTGAAAGCAGGATTCCAAGAACGTTATGCAGGATACGTACTACGTAAAGGAACAAAGCACCTGAAGAAACGCAAAGGAAAGACAGGCGATGCTTTGTCGACTTCGCCGAAATCCGCAGTACGCCGAGCAGACCTGAAATCTGCTGCGAAGAAGACTACCGCCAACGCGGAATTAGAGAAAGCGTTGGCGAGAAACCACGGGGTAAAGGTCATGGATATCGACTCGATCGCGGCTGAGTACGGCATCTCAGCCCTTCCTCCTCTAGCTATTGCTCAAGATGAAAAGCTGCTCAACGAGGTGAAGGAGCGTGAAAGTAAAAGCAGCCTGATGGAGAAGAGCGACGAGCAGCTAGAAGCTGAGGAGGACAAAGTCTTCGCTGCTGAGGAGGGGATCGATAGTGAAGAGGAAAGAGACGATGAGGAAGTTGCGGCAGTTAGCGGCAAGAAAGAGCTGAGACGGACGAATAGCAGGACATCGACGGGTAGAAAGACAAATGCGCAGGCTCTTGAATCAACCGAGAAGCCATCGAAACGAAGAGGAGCGATAGAATTATACGATTTACCTAGTGCTTTTCCGGACATTCCCCCGAGAGGTGATTTTGATTTGGAAATCATCAGGGACTCTCCTTATTTCTTCAGTTAGTATTCAAGTGGCGTTTAGTAGTCACGATCGTTGTTGTCAGAACAATGCAAAATCAACCTCAGCAGGCAATGCAACCATCTCATTTTCATTCTGGATAGACGATTTGCTCTGGAAGAACCGGCGTTGTCTGCTTGCACATTGATAGGCTTAGACGCTGCTCATCCGGCTTGATCGACCGGTTGAAGCTTTTCTTTTCTTCGCCGCACCAGTCCCTCACAAAGACTACTACCACTGGAACTCTTGGACTGATACTTGCGCGCAACCAGTACAGCAGCGGCTGGGTGCGCTGTTCTGGCTGCAGCTGGCCCTCATGCAGGCCAGCTTTTACCCTGCCCATACCGCTCTCCGCCAGATAATGCACCTTTGCATTCACATAGCTCGAATTGGCGAAGCTACAATGGCGAGAAGACTCAGCAAGCGTGCTTTCTACTTCAGTTCATACCCTCCACGCTGGCAGAGGTGAGATGGGCAAGATGATGCTGGAGTCCGCAGGTTGAAGCTCTCGACGGTCTAAAGCTTCTGTAATGCAGCAAGCGTTGGAGGTACAAAAGCCAGCTCGAAATGATACGCAAAGAACGGCTTGTCGTTGACTTCTTCTCTTCTGCTTCCGGATCTGCAGCGTCAGATGGCTGATCTACGCCGACATCCACATTTCATCCCTTGCCCTGATTAGGCGCTCTGGCCAGCCAAAAGTGCAGGGAACAGAGGAGATACCGCAGAGACCATCGACATCGTATGCGTGATTATGCCAGCATGCAATCAGAACCCGAGCAGTGCTTTGTCCACTCTTGAACACTCGACGAATGCTCTTTGTCTCTGCTCGACTCCGCTCTTGACCGATTTTCCTCGCCCGTTTTTTCAGTGACTATACCTTGGGTCAAGTACACGGCAAGGAGGACCTACTGCATACCAACAATCGAGTCTATCCTCCATCTGCTGCCCGTCTTTCCGAATCGGCTTCATCCTTTCTTTCCCAGCATGTGTCCGTCTCCCTCGATGCAGGTTCCTGGACTTGGGGTCTTTCGGTCCATTCTTGGACCCCTGGCGGGCGAAGTCACTGGCGGCCGAAGACCGTTCCCGTAGCACTGGAGATCTCAAGAGCATCTCGCCTGTCAGATCTCTTATCGATCTGCGTCGAGCTCCCTTTCGCCTGTCTTCGTTGACAGCAGCACAGGGCAGGACGGCCAGTCCGAAGTGTAGACCGCGATTTCGTCCTGGACGGCCTCCTTTCCACAGTACCAACACACCAGTCATTCTCGTCGTGCATACGTTCGTTTCGGAGAGAGTCTGGCATGCTCCGTCCTTTCTTTGCGAGGAACTGCATTCATTCTGCCAGCAGATGAGGGTATAAAAAGCACGCTCTTCGCAGGGTGCGTCTCTCCGTCCTTCCTCTCCATCTCCATTCACGTCACCTCATCAGCAGTAGACCCTCCAGTTAACCTACGTTATCCTCTTTCTGGCGCTTCAGCTCGTATATAGTTTCCTGCCCCACTCCACATTCACTCGTGAACAATCGACACCTCTACGTTCCTTGACAACGCACAGCACCACTACTTCAAGCCGAAAGGCATTAGCGTATCGCTCTCTCATAGTCTGCTATTGCTCATCTTCTGGATCCGGCAGCGTTATCCACTTCGTACATAAGCAGCAAACATCATGAGATATCTGTTTAAACGAAACTCTCCCCCTCCTCCTGTTACTGTGCCAGCTTCACCTTTTCCAACGGTTGTCGGCAATAGAGAAGGATGCATCCCTTCTATTGTCAGCCCGCGTAGCCGTGGCTTCTCTTTCACCAAAGATGGCGCGACAAGTCCGGCCAAACTCATCCCTGCTCCCATCGTGCATAAGCATTCCAGCCCCCCAGAGGCTCATATATCCCCTAGGAAGCGACTGCAATCCGGTGGTATCACGTTTGATGAAGTTCTGCCAGTCTCTACCAGTCCACCTGTGCCTCTACTGTTACCTCAACCATCTGGCAAAGTTGCCGTTTCGGCTATCGAACCCGTCTCGTCTAGCTATCAATGCGTTCCTGTCGTTAAGGCTCTCGACACTCTTTCAACGAAGTCAGCTGGGGCACTCTCCGAAGATCCAGTGTCAAACTTATTTGCAGGCATCAGTCGCTCTCCCCTTGGTGCCGGCTCTCCAAGGCCAGCATTTAGCCGACCTCGCAGAGTAAGCTCGCTTCTACAACCTCCAACTATCTTTCGTAGACTTCTGCTAACATGATGAATTGCTACTTGTAGGGAACCAATGAAGTGGGCCAGTATACTCCGCACATCGACGCCCTCATCGTCGGTCCTGTACCCGCAACTGGGGCTTTGGAAAGCACCCTCGCCCGACCGAAAGAGATGACAAGACGAGTTTCGTCTTATGACGATCTCACAAAGTATCCTAAACTTGCTAACAGTACGTCCTATGTACAAACCTTGTAGATCCTAAACATAGGTTTTGATCTGACTCATTTACTCGTCCTATAGAACTAGAAACGAGCAAGCCCACTACAGGGCTATTCTCCCCCGCCCTGTCTATACCTCCGCCTCACATAGTGGCACATCAATCTAGCTCGCCAGCTCTACATCTACTTCCTAACCCCCCTCTGTCAGCCGAAAAGCTCACGACTACAACGCCTTCTCCGGTCACAAAACCTGCTCTACGTCGACCTGCTCTGTATCGTGGTGTTGAGCTCCGCGATTCTTCCCGTGCTATGCAGGGTGCAAAGGCAGGCGCAAACACTGTTCTAGAGCCTCCTGTCGATCCACTTGAAGAGAATTACTTAGCCAGGTCAACCTTACCCTCTGGAATGCGCAAGATGTCGACAACCAAGGGGCCGTCTATCTCCCCGCTGCTTACCGGTGCTCATCCAGTCAGTCAGTTCCAGCCTGCTTCGCCTGTGACACCTGGTCCGCATACACCTCTTAGTACATCCTCGCTATCTCCAAATTATTCTAAAGACACGCACCCTGGCATTCCTTTCCCCAGAGAACCCGCTTCTCCTCGAACAATTCTCACCCCTCCTGCCGATCCTCAGATCGAACTTGCTTTACGCGTTGACGCAACGCGAATTTCACTGGGTAGATATGATATAGAGCAGGATCTTACCTTCAGTGTTCGAGTTGAAAACGCCGTTGCTGACGATGTCGAAGTTCAACTGGTGACAACAAAAGAAGGTGCCGAAACTGTCTACGAGCTGAAGATACGCAAGAAAGATCCGTATGGAATGCGAGTCCGAGATGGCATCATTCCCTACACATATGTTCCTCCATTTTCTTCGGTATCGTCGTCTTTGGGATGGTCCTCTATGTGCTCATCGCCTGTCACAACTCCTCCCCTGGAGGTTCCACCTTTTCATCAATATGGCTCATACTTTCCTTCCCAGTACGTCTCTGGTGGAATGTGGAGAACCCCGAAGAGAGCGTCCATATCTAAAGGATCCCGAAGCTCTAGAGCCTCTAGCTCTACTGTAAGAACACCAACAGCCAGTTTCAGACACTATAGTCCCACGACTGTCTTCCCAGTTGGCCATACATTACTCCCTTCTTCACCTGCTGGCAAGGCCGCAGAAGCTAGGATCGCGCTCACGCAATACGATAGTGATGCCGATGACAGCGATGATGGCGAATCTGTCTTGGACCATTATGCCCGCCGTCCTGCATACAGTGCGCCCACATTGAGCCCCTCCGTCAGCGTGCGTGAACCTGGCGTGCAGTATCGACATGAGATTGCCAGAAACGATGGCTCATTGCTCGGAGACAATGTGTCGGCATCTTATGAAAACGCCAATGGAATGAAGGTCATCACGGATGGCTATCCTGGCCTGAAGAGTCACTTCAGCGATACGGAAGCTGAAGGCGAGACGGAAATAGAAGGCGGCGATTCTAGCGATGAAGTAGTACTTCCAGCTGAAATACGTCAATAAGTTGGCTTCTGGAGCGGCGTGCAAGTTTCAAGCGGCTTCCGACCCTTCTGCTGTGTGAGAGAGTCAGTGCATGGAACAAGACGTCGAGCCCTCAAAGCGATGGACATTAGTACCCCTAAGTCGTTGACCTCTATTACGCAAAACCAATATAAAATCAGGCCTTCCTCTTCAATCTCGAATCCTTTTCATCTTTTTATGCGGATGTTGACAATACTCCGCCCTCGTGCCTTTTTTTCACCTCGCTAGTTCGAGTAGCCTTCACTGCTTGTGAACAACCCAAGACTTAGGAAGAACTGGAACTTCTGAATTTAGAACCTTAGAAAGCAAGAGAGCGGCGTCTACAACGAAATACTAAAGCAAATAAACCAAATCCCAAAAATTAGATAAACAAACAAGTAAATAAGAAACAGTATGTCCCAGCAGGTAACTCATTTGCGCGATTCTAACCGGTATGCCTAAGCCTTGGATGAAAGCGGCAATGTTCTTTAGCATAGAATTCTTTCACGCTCGTCTTTTACTCGAAGTAGCGAGCTTCATCTACTCTGCTCAACCTATCTTTTTTACGGGGATACATCCTGGATGGTGACTCCGATGTACGCTAGTCAGACCAAATCAGGAATACTCATAGGAAGATATGGAATACAATAATAAGAATGCACTAGGTTGAATGGCATACTTTTGTGTTTCTGGATAAGGATGTTTTGCCTTGTCATGTTTTTCGGTCTTCCAGCTTTGGCAAGCCGACCTGACTGACCCAGGGCACCGATTCGGCGTTGCTAGGGCTCAGCTCCTGGTAAGGTATTCCAGACCCTAGGTGGTGCTCCAGATGACTTTGTCTCCGCTGCATAATTGGAGTTTGGCTGCACTTCCAGCTGCATTCTCGGCCACAATTCTTACGTTATCCACATTCTTCCCAGGACCATTTGAGCCTGTTGCCCACACAGCCCCACTATCGCCGGCATAAATCACAAAGTTACCATCGCTGTAGGCAGGAACCCGAATTTAGTCTACGGAAAAGTTTATATCGAAGAAGCGGGGAACATCACCTTTGCAGAGTTGCTTTACTTCTGTTCGAGTTATCGGATTTTGGTGTCTTCCAGTTTGGAGAACGCCAAAGCACGTCCTGCTCTTCAAATCGCTTGGGATTGACGCTGCGATGAAGCAGCAGTTGCGAAGTCTTTGGATCAAGGTACAAAAAGATAGTTCTGCCAGCATCAGTTGAAGGGTGTCGGCTGCCCTGCTCTGCGCTTCGGTCAGATAGATGAAATTTTGACAAGGCCTCTCGCAGGGATGTTGGTCTCGAATCTAGCGGGATGGGAGGCGGTCCTCCAGAGTCTTGTTTTGTAGCTTGATCAGGCGGAATTGCTATGAAATCATCTGCGGACAGATCGAAATGCTTCCACCTGGTCTGTGAAGCGTATAAGATAGTGCCTTCGTCTTTGACTTGCAGGTAAGGTGGAGAAATTGAAAGAGCAAGGACTGGGTCGCCTTTTGTTGATGTGTACCCGCAGCGGCCAAGGTAGATGGCGGGGTCCCACACTACGCTGTCACCCCGCACAATCTGTAAGCGACCATTCTTCCGAGATAAGACAAGTCGCGAAGGAGATGTTTCATGGTTTGTTGCCGAGCTACGGGCTTCGGGACTAGACCAAAGCCGTGTCCCAGACTGGCGATCCCGTACTAAGAGTGTTCCTTCGTGTGTAAGCTCAAATCGCACATCTTGCAATTCGATGACACCGCCGCCCTGAAGCTGAATAGCGCCTGCATGGTATTCCAAAGACTTGCTGAGACCATCTCTGACTCCTATAAGAAACCTCACTGGACCTTCGACAAAGCCACTTTGAAAGGTCCCTTCAGCCCAACCGTCATTTATTCGCAGAAAAGGTGTTGGTGGAGAGACCTTAGGAATAGCTTCCATGTTGCCTAAGAAAGTAGTATTTGGGGCGATGCGATTTTGGAGTACCACATAGTCCCGGCAACCAGCTGCAGCAATGCCGTAGCCGAATCGACCTGGTCCAATGACGCTACGGGATAGCTCTTAACATTCAAGCTGAGGTGATAATTAGCTGGGGCGAACTCACTTGCCAAGAACAGATCCGCCGTACACCTGCATGTCGTGATTATCACCCCATGTTGTAGAACCGATTCCCCTGTAGATTACTTATTCATTCAGCTGTTGATGGGCACACCTGGAGTTTCGGTCATTTGCCTACATTGCCAAGTGTATGAAAGCGCCTTCAGAAGTGATGCGGTTATTGATTACGCGAGTACCCGTGTAATCACCCTTGAATAGTGCCGGATCGACTCTGAATGTGAAAGCGGCGTATATTCAGATCTGGCAACCAAGTGTTTCTGAACCTGTACATACTGGTTTATACCGCCCAGCAGATTCCTCGTTCGCGCGATGATAGTGTTACAGGTAACCAATGTACCAGGAGCGCCGAACTGCCGCATGCATAGAATCAGGCGAGAACCCCTACGGAAGGAGAAAATCCGTATTGTCTCGAGCTCACTAGTACAATCGCTCCGTCCGTCGCGTCAATGATTGTGTTGTTGGCCTGATCAGCGGAAAAAGCCTGTCAGCGTCGCGATAACAGAGGATGATTGAGGACACAAATACAATAACGCCATTGCGACAGGCTACTGACAGCCCATCGGCCCATGGTCCATGTGGAGGCGGCTGCCCGGCTGGGCCAATTACTGATAGTTCAGATTCAATATATGGCCAGTGGGGGCGCAGGCGGCTCCAAGCTATGCTCTCACAGTTGTTAACGGCTCTGCCGCCTTGCGACCCATCCACAAGGTGAAGGCAGCTCCAGCCCCGAGGATCGGATAAAACGCAGTCTTCGACGGCGGGTTGGACAGCATCCCAGTCACCAAGAGATACCAGAGCAGCTCCACCTTTCAGCCAGCCATAGTCAGTCCTGCAGCCGTAGATTGCTCTGAAATGCGGAGAATGGTTCAGCTTGTAGTCCGGAGTAGACAAGGACTGCAGTACTCACATATTGCGCACCGTCTGGTAATGCCTGTTGACACCTCGAATCGCACCAGCTTCTTCTTTGCCACGCGTGAATAGTCTCGCTTTGGAAACGTGATCACTCGGATAGCCTTCGGTTGCCAGTTCTTGATGATGGCCATTCAAGTGTATCATGCTATAGAGATTGTACGATGCTCCCTGCTCCAGCAGGACTGTCGTGTTGTCGCCTCCATGTGCGAACAAGTCTGTAATATGTCTGCCTGCATCTTGGTCTGGGGGCAGTTGAGGGACACGGTATATCTTCGATGCCCGCTGGTCATGTATGCCGGGCATGTTGAGTGATTGATATATGGCAGTTACATGCAAAGAGAGAGAGGGAGCTGCTCCAGTCTCAGACGACGAAGCACCCGTCAGCCACCACCCTACCGAACCGATCCGAGCAAAAAGACGACAATAAATAATTTATAAATCGTCCGAGCAAAACAAAACGGGGTTCGAACATGCGCCTCTCGGCGGACAGAAATTCTCCAAGGACACAAAGGCCGCAAGGAAGTGTATGGATTGTAGTTTGCAACCAGCAATTAGTTCGGACTCAGTTTTCACTTCAACGTCACGAACGCGTGCCCGAGCACAAAGATAACAGAAATTGGTTGTCGTGGCATATATATGTAGATTTTGGAGGCGAGCCGTGGCAAACATATGAGTTTGATGGCGTTCAAGGTCCACCTGTGCTATGAGTATGAGAAGGAGTCCGTTGGTGGATGAGGGGGTTGGAAAGGTATGGCACACTCTGCTTGTTCAATATGGCTTGACCTTCCTGTCCGCTGTGTCACCAATAACGGTCGTCTGCCAGACTTTGTCGATCACAATTGTTAACGTTCTGTTCGTCGACAGCTCTATGATACGCTGCCAGTGCTCTTCTGCTTCCACTTTCGTTTGATTCTGCACAACAACTCCTGCTCCGCGTTGCGGATTGACTACACATCTGATGAATGTCCCAGCATGCGCCTTGTGTGGTAACTGGAATAGATTGTCTAAAATGTGAATTACAGATTTACTAATGAGTTTCAAGTTGTTGCTTTACTAAAGTGTTAATACCCCTAATTTTTACACATTAGCATTGCTTCCAGCCGGTTAATGTGGGACTATCTGGTATTACCAAAATATGCCAGTGGCGAAAGTAGTGTTGATGCGTAGGGAGTCAAACAAAAGCCGTAGAAAGCCATAGAAGGGCCGCAGAGCGTCATTTTGCGGCATAAGTATTCCAGAATCGTTCTACAAACTCGTTTTGATTACCATAAAATTAGAACTTCCGCCGAGAAAGTGGCCGCTCAACAGTCAGCCTTTTTACCCAGATGACTTGCTCCATTTCCTGTTTGGATTGTACTTTTCCGCTCATCAGGTAATTTACATCTCTATGGCTGTCTGACGTAAGCTAGGCGCTTGCTGATGATCATACGAAGGCCACTGCCCCCTCTCTTGACCGCTCTACATGCTTCCTTTTCATCGTGTTCTTTGTGGCCATAGCTTCTGATGAAGCTCCCTTGATATTGTATCTGTATGTGCATCTTATATGTATTTGTATCTTGTACTGTGGCCAGCCTCAGAACTGCCTGGTACCCATGTGGTCGGGCCGTGCATGTTTGACAAACTAAGTGACATTGACCTCCAATCTCAAGCCAACATGCGTCCTCGGGATCTGCACAAGCTAACAGACCTTGCTAGCCAGTTCGTCCAAAGTGGAGCATTCTGAGGGAGCCTCTTCTGAATCTGGTATATCGAGTGACCATGTTATGTTTGCAGAAGTTGCTGAGGCCTTCTTCCACGATCGTCATGGGGCCTCTCTCTGGAGAGCCCCATAACGATCATGAAGAGGCGCTCAGCAATTTTAGGGAGCCCTTGTACTGGAGGTGCCTGCAGCTGAAGCGACGGCATTGTCGGTAAAAGCCACTATCTCGAGGTGACCACCAAAACTGCCGATGATCATCAAGGGTTGGCGGCCGGAATATGGCATAATCGAGCACGCAGCATCCCTGCAGCCGGACCATTTACTTTCGTTTCTTCATTTGATGCTGCTTCAATCAACCTTTGAACGTGAGAGTTCCCCCTCAGATGACGAAGAAGCTACCAGATCAACGATGTAGACAATGAAAGCTAACATCGAGGACGCCAGGACATTGAAAAGAACGATAATGTAGTCCGTGACGGTGGTTACTACACATGAGCAACGAGAGGCGTGTACGTTGTACGACTCTTGAAGGTCTCTAGTAAGTTTTTTTTGCGAATTGGTTGTTTCTTGAGCGAGCTCCTCTGGCGTAGAAAGGGTATCACAAAGTGTCTGGAGTCTAGCTCGTATCGATCTGCGCGTTTGTGCATCTGTCATCTCTTGGCTGTCCCTCTTCAATGCCTTGAGCAGATAGTCGAGGGAGGTGAAATAACAATCCACTGTGATTCGCAGTAGTCAGGCTAAATTAGCCTCCCAAGCGCCTCGAGCACAAGTAAAAGGTGCGTGATGACTTACAGACGAAGTCGTCTTTGTTTGAGCCATCTGTTTCCAAAACTCGAAGATCCTCTTCCAAGGCTTCCCTTGCCGATCTACGGCTCGCTTCGATGTGTTTTCGGGACAAGCGCGGACCTTCCATTGAACCACTCTGAGGTGTCAGGAGACCTTTTGGGGTGTTTGATAGTTCTTCATCAATTCCTGAACTATTCAAGACAAGTGACTTGCGCAGATTCGCGAAACTTCGGCGACTCCGTACTGAATGATGGCTGGAGTGGGTAACGCTACTGCTCCTTCGTTCGCGAGAAAATGGCATAGGGAGCTGCGTAAACTTGTCTTCTACGTCATTCTTCTCGTCAGAAGTACTCTCCCAGTCTCGTTTAAAAGCGCGTGCCAAGGTTGATAGCTGTTCATGCGAAGTGAATCGATGGTGAAGTCGCGAGGGCGGTAGAGGTGACCTTGGAGTCGTTGGAGGCGAGACGAATGGAGACAAAGTGAGGTCGGACTCGGAGGGAGTGCCAAACGACAACAGGTTAGAGCCATCGCTGCTAGCTCTGGAGCTGCTCGAGCTGGCCGTTGCGCTGTCCACCGACGACAGTCTCACGTGCCCGAAATCCGAAGGCGAGATGTTGATGCTGCTGGGCGAGGCCTCCATATCGTCGGCGAGCAGCGTGTTCATGCAAACAGAGCGAGTGCTCGGAAGTTCGGTGGATGTGTCTCAAGCCGTAATGCAGAGCAGGAGTTGATGTGCAGATTCACACAGATGTGGAAGCAGAAGAGCAGCGTAGAGCTGTCGATGAACAGAATGTTAACATTGCGATCGACAAAGTCTGGCAGACGACCGTTATTATTGGTAACTGGCGGACAGGAAGGTCAAGCCATACTAGACAAGCAGAGTATCCTTACCTTTCCATCCCTCTCATCCACCGACAAACTCCTTCTCATACTCATAGCACAGGTGGACCTTCGACGCCATCGAACTCATATTTTTGCCACGGCTCACCTTCAAAATCCACATATATATGCCACGACAACCATTTTTTGTTATCTTTGTGCTCGGGCACGCGTTCGTGACGTTGAAGTGAAAATTGAGTCCGAACTAATTGCTGGTTGCGGTATACTTGCTATATTTTGCATTATCATCGATACTACAAGGTTGATCGGCCTTCTTCTCGCCGCGTAAAGATGGCAACAAACAGCAGGACGACACCGGCTTTCAGTCCGACTTAACATCACTTCGACACCTTACGCCATCAAGAAGTTGGACACTACACCTGCTAGTGACGCGAAGGAGATTTCAGCGTTCCATCCATCCATCCACCCATCAAAGTTGCAAGTGCTGGAAGGTCTGTCCGTAAAGGCAGCTGGATGGTGCTGTCCGTCAGATAGGCAGTAGGAAAGCAACCGACGCATTTTGTACCGCGTACAAGTCTCACCATCAAAGCAATGCCCCCGCCTGCTAGCGCTGGTCCCTCGACCAGGGATACCATCAAGGTCGTCGCTCGGTTTCGACCGCCCAACAGTCTCGAGCAGCGCGAGGGCGGCCGGATCATCGTAGAGATAGACGAGGAGACCAGCACGAATGTCAAGCTCACTTCAAGCTCAGATCCGCCAGGTGGCTTCAATTTTGACCGCGCATTTGGCACCCAGGCGACCCAGCAGGAGATATTCGAGTATGGCGTCCGTGGCATCGTCGACGAGGTCATGGCTGGCTACAATGGTACAGTGTTTGCATATGGTCAGACGGGATCTGGAAAGTCCTTTACAATGATGGTGGGTCTATGTATCATGCTGATGCAGCTGGCGCTCCTCGCGCGGACAGCTTGCATCGCCAGCCGTCCTGTCCAGCTGGCAGCCGCTCTCAAGAGCTCAACGCGCTGTAGAACACGTGACCATTTGGAGATCTAACTGCTGACCATGAGCTTCCGTTGATGCGTTATAGGGACCAAGCATAGATGACCCAAAGCTTCGAGGTCTCATTCCACGTATAACAGAACAAATCTTCAGCACGATCATGGAGAGTCCGGCGAACATCGAATACACTGTCAAAGTGTCTTACATGGAGATCTATATGGTGAGCATCTAATGGTATAGAGGATTGTCGACTAGCACCAGAAGCTTACATACTTTGTTGTCCTTCTTCTTACACTACAGGAGCGCATTCGGGATCTGCTGTGTCGTGAGGCGCTTGAAGCACTCTGGAACATGCGCACAGGCTAATGCAGTATCTCGCTTTCTCGCCTTGAATAATAGCACAAAACGACAACTTGCCTATACACGAAGACAAGCAACGAGGGGTATATGTAAAGAACCTGACTGATTATTACGTCGGAAGTAAAGATGAAGTTTACGAGATTATGCGACAAGGTGGCCAAGCACGAGCTGTCACTGCAACCAGTAAGCTCTTTTCACGATTATGTCTTCCGTAAATCTATTCATATACTTACCAGGCTACACTCACAGACATGAATGCGGAGTCGTCCCGGTCGCATTCCATATTCGTTGTCACCATCAGTCAGAAGAACACCGAGACCGGAACGCTGAAAAGCGGTAATCTGTACCTCGTGGATTTGGCTGGTTCAGAGAAAGTAGGCAAGACTGGAGCTAGCGGACAGACTCTAGAAGAAGCGAAAAAAATCAACAAGAGTTTGTCTGCATTAGGAATGGTCATTAATGCGTTGACAGACGGCAAGGTCAGCTATGGCTTTTAGCTGGAAAGAGGCCTGGATGACTGGCTGATAATCGCTTGCCCGCTACAGTCTTCTCATATACCCTATCGAGACTCGAAACTCACGAGGTAAGCTCCCACTGGTGATCCGCATACCTGAGTACAGCCAGTCCGTACTTACGTAAAGGTCCATATAGAATTCTACAAGAATCGCTTGGTGGTAATTCCCGCACTACTCTAATAATCAATTGCTCTCCGTGCGAATATAACGAAGCGGAAACTATCTCGACACTGAGATTCGGCATGCGAGCCAAGTCTATCAAGAACAAAGCTCGAATCAATGCAGAGCTTTCGCCTGCTGAACTTAAGGTTTTATTGAAGAAGGCACAGCGAGATGTTGTCAATTATCAAGCCTATATCTCGCTTGTGGAGACGGAGCTTGCAACCTGGAGAAACGGTGGTACGGTAGACAAAGCTCAATGGGCATCAATGGAAAAGGCTCTCGGCTTACAGCCAGGGGAGGCACTCGCACTAGCCAATCGCGCTGGTTTGACAGATGACGGTAGCCGTGCATCCGGCGCCGCGACTCCAGCTAGTGGACGCGCTACCCCACGCACACCTGCGCTCGATGGTGCTAAGTATCTCGAAAGTCGACCAGACACTCCATCAACAATCGTCCTGGATAAAGATGAAAGAGAAGAGTTTCTACGCAGAGAGAACGAGTTGACAGATCAGCTATCTGAAAAGGAGACTGCGCTCAGTGAGCAAGAGAAGCTTGTCAAACAATACAAGGATGAGCTGGATCTGCTGAGAGGTAACGAGGGTGCTATGGATGCTGAAAATAAGGCCATGGCATCCGAGGTGCAGGAACTGAAGCTTCAATTGGAACGCTTAACATATGACAATAAAGAAGCTGCGATTGTAGCTGAAGCAGCCAAAGAGCAGAACTCGGACTTAGCAGCAGAACTAGAAGAACTTCGAAAGTCGATTGTTGAGCTCAAAGCTACTCAAAGGACGGCGTCAGATGAAGGCAAAGAAAGGAAGAAAGCTGAAAAGCTGGCTGCCCTCATGGGTAATTTCGATACGGGCACTTTCTCGCAGAAGGAGGATGAAATAAGGGCTACTCTTCAGAAATTGGATGAACAGACTACACTATCGCCAGATGATTTATCGAAACTTCGTAAACAATTGATGGATTCTCAGCTTATTGCACGCGAACAATCAGAGAAAGCGAGGCAAATCTCAGAGGATTACGAAAGTTTATCGAGACGCAAAGAAGAATTGGAGACCAGGGTGATTTCACTTGAACAAGAGTGTGAAGAACTGCTCGATAGAGCTGGCATGGACGGGGTAGAGGATGTGCGGGTACGTACCACCGGCTTTGTTGCGCTTTAGTGTTGCATTCCTTCATAACACCTTTTCTCTGCAGACAAAGCTGAATACTCAGCACGCGGCCCGACGAGAAGGGATGCAACAAGAGCTATCGGAAGCGAAAGAGCAATTGGCTAAGAAGTCAGCAGAGCTGAAGAATCTGGTTGCTACAGTGGACTCGCTACGGGGCGCTAACGAGGAGCTGAAACGCGCTTTCGCGGTCACAGCTGCAGCTAGCGAAGGAGGCAAGAATCTAGCTGAAAGCGCTAAGGAGATGGAACGTATCCGTAAAACAATGACCTCTCAACTTGCTGACTTTGATACGATGAAGAAGTCACTGATGCGCGACCTACAAGATCGCTGCGAGAAGGTAGTGGAGTTGGAAATTTCCCTAGACGAGATGAAGGAACAATATCACAATGTTCTGCGGAGTAGCAATACCAAGGCGCAACAACGCAAAATGATGTTCCTCGAACGAAATCTGGATCAATTGGCTGGTATACAAAAGCAGCTTGTAGATCAGAATACGTCGCTAAAGCGTGAAGCAGCATTAGCCGAGAAGCGCTTACTGGCCCGCAATGAGCGGATAATTAGTCTGGAAAGTATGCTTATAGAGGCTCAAGAGAAGCTCAACAGAGCGAACGCGCATTTCGAAGCGCAGATGAACGCTGTAAAACGGGAGATATCAGATCTCAAACAATCAAAGGCAAGGCCGGTTCCCCAACTGATGGCTGGCGCTATGGGTATTGGATCGAAGATATCAAAACCTCTGCGAGGTGGAGGCGGCAGCGTTGTGGAATCTGGTTCGCCTGCACCGAAGACAGCCGAAGCTAAAAGGACGTCCTGGTTTTTCGGAACTGGAAGTTAGATTTGATGAAACGCGGAAATCCTTTTCGTGAGGTAGCAGTCTGTTCAGACATAATCAGCGAGGTAGCAGTCTGTTCAGACATAAACAGCAAGATTCACGTGTTATCCCTTTCATACATTGTTGTAGTCAGTCAAGAGTTAAATAGTCGTTCTCTTCGCATTTTCGCGCTAGATCTTTTTGAGCATGACAATTGTCTGTCATTTGCTGTCAAGTTCATGCTATAGGCATATAGAGCGATATTATTGTGTGTTCAACGGAGTAACAACGTCTAGTCAACATCGGAGAGCCTCTACGCCCACGCGACTCTATGGCGAATCTGGAGAAATACCCTCAGATGGCCAGAGCCAACCGAACTTGTCTTCAACGTCTCCTGATTGGATGCCTGTCATGGTTGACATGAGCTGGAAGAAGCCAGGTCCTGCTGTTTGACCATTTCCAATGTCAACTTTAGCGGTTTCTTGAGGTCCAGTGTGATAGGTGATAGATCGAACTGGGGTAATGACTGCGGCAGTTCCTGCTGCAGCAACTTCATCGAATTTCTTTGCCTGCCAAATAGCGAGTGGTGCGATGAGTCAGTCTTGACTGCATAAACAATAAGAGCATGTTGGATGGACCAACCTTGACATTGTCAAATGCGACAGGTGCTATTTTAACGTTCCATCCGAAGATCTTGTCTGCAATCTGAGCAATGGACTTCGAAGTGATACTCTTAAGGATAGAAGGAGACTCGGGAACGTAAAGAGTTGGGTTCTTTAGCTTCTCCTCATCGGGTGTATTCTGGCCTTGCTCGTAAGCGAGGAGCAGACAATTCGAAGTGGAGAACTCGTCGACCAGCGTTCGGGTGGCTGAAAAGGCAATCAATGCTGAGAACAGCGCAGTGAAGCATGGTGATATTCAGCTTACCGCTATCCAAGTGCAAAGTGATAGCGTATCCTGCCTTTTTGGCAGCGAGCATGGGGCCGAAGGCTCTGCGGAAGACGAACTTGTTAACAAGTATCAATGTAGGGGCAGAAGGAGTTCCCTACGGCGCGTAATTGCCAGCAAGCTTGGCAGAACCAGTACCTTTTGGTGCTGTTCGGTCAAAGTCTTCCAGAACGTATGCGTCAACACCGGGTGCATTCGGCTTTGGAGTGCCATAAAGAGAACCAGCAGGTGTGCACCAGACGAGGCTAGTGAAGGAACATGTTCAGATACTGTATTGATCTTCTATATGGGAAGACTAGAAATAGCTTGGGTTGTGCGTTTGACTCACAAGGTGAACTCATCCGGCGGAGCTAGAGCAAGCTCGCCTCCAGAACCAAAGTAAAGGGGTCGGATATACAGTGATCCACCGCTTCCATTCTTGCCGTAAGGTGGGACGAACTCCAGATTGGCAGCTACGCATAGTCTGCATCCTTCTAGGAAGACCTCTTCAGGTAAAGTAGGCATCGAGATTAAGTTTGCTGAATGGTTCATTCGGGCAGCGTTCTCTTGAGGTCTGAAGACTCGAACAGATCCATCTTGTGCTCTGTACGCTTTCAGCTGAATTCAGATAACAGGCATCAGTTCTCTTGCATACATGCACCAAAAAGGGTGATCGGGGAAGCCTTCTTACACCTTCGAAGCACTATGCAAGCAGACAGTTTGCGAGCTAATCAGTACTGAGCCCGAGTTTAAGCGTCATGTCATAGGCTGCCTACGGATTGTCCGTAGTTCAAGGCAACACTCGCGACGTGCAGATTGATGTATGGCTCCTTGACGAGCTCAGCCTTGCCCCAGCTGCCGTTTTTCTGTTTCCAAAGCCCAGCTCAGCTACATCGTAAGGCCCTCTTAACGCAATCTTCAAGTCGCACCCAAGTATATCTGACGTAGCCATTGGTTGGCATCAAGCCGAACTTAAGGTTCGGCCAGTCAATCTTGTCGCTGGGCTGTCCAGCCTGGGAAGTTCCGTTTCTGCAGTGGCATGAGGCGGAGGCACAAGAACCATTCGATAAGGATTCCGCGGTGCACACTCGACCGATGAGCTGCACTACTACTCACGCTGCCATTATGATGGATGTACTGTAATAACTCCGGCTACTCGAGGCTGTTGAGCAGAGCAGAGCTGCAGACTCGCTTGACTCGGCACTGCTTTCGGTGGCTGGACCGGCAAAGCGGCAACTCGAGCATTAGAAACGGAGAAGTCAAATGCAAGACGGGAATGTATTTCACAGGTATACAGAGCGTTACATAGGGCTAGATATACATGCTGTGACTTTCCGGACATTGTTGCGAGTTTCCACTCTTGGGAATCAGAGGCGAAACGAGTGATCCTGGCAGTAGAGGAAGGATATTGTCATAGTTTACACAGTAGATAGATATCGGATCACTCATGCACGCTCGAGGTGTCCGAGACTTGAGACAGAGGGAGAAGTCGCATAGAAGCAGAATAGCTTCGAATCACATATAGTTTTGATTGTCCATCGTTTGCTGGCTCGATACCAGATGGTGAGGTATTCATTGATAGAGAAGAAGGCGTTCTTGCTTCGTTGGAGGGGATCACTCATTTGCGTAGACACACGAGATGCATCAAAGACATACCACCGCCTTCATGTACAGGAGAATTACTTTTCATGAACATATCATAACAGAAGGAATAGTTGTGCGTGAATGCACAAATCGAGAAGTTTGAAGGTTTGGTAGATGGATGTTTTAAGGCAGAACGGGCAGCATGACAGCGTATTATTACGACCGCATGTCATCGTCATTGTTATCGCGCACACTGGCAGACATCATAAGGTCGTTGAGTTCGCCATCGCCAGAGTAGCTGAAACCTCTAAAAGCATCTTGAGCTTCTTCGTCCAGTCTATTCTTGGAAGGATGAATTGGAACTGGACCTTGCTTTCTAGGGTCTAGACCATTGGGTGGTTCATCGAACCAAGCGCCGGCAGGATCATCGTCAAAGTAGGCTCCGGTATCCACTGGTGCCTCTCGTTGAACGTCTGCATCGGTGAATTCGGCATCGAAGTTTCGAACGCATTCATCCGAGTCGACGTATGGCTTGAAAGGCACTGTGACTTGACGAGCTGCGAGAGCTTCCCAGTCTATCATCTTGAAGAATGGGTGTTCTTTTAGTTCTGCCGCATCACGCTTTGCACCTAGACGATGAGCTGGATTTCGATTTAAAAGCTGCAACGGTGGCTTACACGTCAGTCAAGGCAATTTATGAAGATATCAACATTATCACTTACACCCTTGACGAACTGCTTTCCATCGTCTCCAATGACGCCTCTAGGGAACTTGATTTTGCCGAAACTGCAAAATCGCAAGAGGCGTATTAGTGTGGATAAATTGTAAGATTGGATAAGACGAGATGATACAGGACACTCACCAGATGTTCTTGTACATTTGCTGAGTATCCTCTGCATAGAAAGGACTCCATCCACAGCACATCTCAAACAATAAAACACCCAACGACCAGAAGTCCACAGTTTGAGAGTATCCATGATCATCCAATAGAACTTCAGGAGCCAAATATTCCGTTGTACCACAAAAAGTATTTGTAAGAGCATTTGAAGGTAAATCAGGTTTTGAAAGACCAAAATCGCATAATACGATATGACCAGTAGCATCTAATAAAATATTTTCAGGTTTTAAATCTCTATAAACTATATGATATTTATGTAAATATTCAAAAGCAAGTGTAATTTCAGCTGCATAAAATCTTGCTCTATCTTCTGTAAATCTTCCTTCTTTTTGTAAATGATGAAAGAGTTCTCCTCCTGATTTGAAATCCATTACTAGGAAAAGTTCAGTTTCAGATTGAAATGAGAATTTTAATCCCAATAAGAAAGGACATTCTGAAGATCGTTGTAGAATTTTTCTTTCTCCAATTGTATGCTGAACTTCTTTTTTAGCAATAATTTCACGCTTGCTTAAAACTTTCATAGCGTAAATTCGCTTGGTATCCTTCTTTCGAACTTGAAACACTCTTCCAAAAGTACCTTTGCCTATCATTCGCAGGAACTCAAAGTCTGATGAACGGAGAGTTCTTCGTTGTTCGCTTCGTTCGAAGCGCATGCGAACGTGGACATCACCGGTGACTTCCTCATCCTGTCTTGGCTGCAGCTTGTACCAATCATCTATTTGCCAACCGTGCTGCAATTCAGGCTTGACATCGACTAGACCCAGGAAGAATTCTTCATCCCCTCTTCTAGCATAAACGCAGATAGTGACAGGGCAATGGTCGAGTGTGACATCACTGTTGCCGGACGAGGGGGGAGATAAGGTCAGAAGCGCAAGACATCGGTATCAGCATGGCAAATAACATAACAGGGACATGTGCGCCTTGATATGCCGGCAGATTGGACTCACAAAGCTACTTCATGTTTCCAGACCGGATGATACGCCGAGGCGGTACTGGTATCCATAGCGCCATTACTATCCGAGGATGAGCCTCCATTGGTCTCGGTAGAACCGTTGCCATTGCTATTAGGTCCTCCAGCTCTCTGACTAGATCGCAGATGCGATGAGGTCCTAGGCGAGACAGGTTCACCTCTAGCATCTTCCTCGTGTTCGTTAATGGCCTCTCTTGAGACAAACTCGTTCTGTTCGAACGTTGCTACAACATAAGGACGGATATTTGCTTCTGGTGTGACTAGATTTCTAGCTTCAATGATCTTGACTGTCAATTTCCCTTTGAGGGAGGATGAACCATGATCGCCACGTTTGCGAGTGGATGATTGACCAGTGCTGGAGGAGCCTGCTGATGAGCCAGTTGACGATGTCATTGCTGTGGATGCGATTTGATTAGTGCGAGAGGTGGATGCTGATGCATCTGTTGCAGTATTGGAGGTGGTTGAAGGGAGACCTTGGTTGGCAGATGTGGAAGGCGCGTCACCGCCAGCTTTGGTAATCTTCTGCGCGCTGGTGGCAGCTTTGCTATCTGGAGGATGGCTCAGCTTGAAATCAGGATGCGACTTGGATTTTGGAGAAGCATTGTTGGTGTGATGAGAGTGCTCTTTTGGATTTGGGTAAGGCGCAGCTTGAGTATGCTGATGAGCAGTCCGAGTAGGCGTGTTCCTGCCTGACGAGTTTGAGGCGCCACCAGCGGATGATGATGACTGAGGATACATGGGAGACTGGTGCAGAGCGGCAGCAGCAGTCTTTGAAGAGGTGTTGGGAGCATGCAAACCGGTCGCATTCACAGAGGAAGTCACTTCGGGCAGGACAAACGACTTTTGCAGTGTTGGAGTGCGCAGTCCGGCTGGCAGACCGTGATGGTGAAGTCCGCCTGCAAGGCCATGTGAGGAGGAATGGGAGCTGCTCAGGCTGGTTGTGCTGGCGTTGTGGGATGCATGCTGCAACGGAGCAGGTGAAGCAAAGTCTCTTGCTGTAGTGCTGCCGTTGGTGGTAGTGGTGGTGTTCGCAGCTCCTGATCTGCTATTCTCACGCGAGTGTCTTCCAGACGTGCTCGAAGAGAGCGAGGACTCGAACGGGTTCCGCTCCTTGTCTGGATGCGAGTGTGTAGGAGCCTTGGGTGTAGTATCTCCTCCAGAGGTGTCCCGCCGTGAGCTCCAAAACGAGCCGAGCATGCTTGCTTGTACAGGCTTGAAGTGCCAGAGATGAGGGCGGTTGCGGTTCAACCGGGTAGACCCAGCTGCGGCGGCACTGAGAGAGCCTGTTCCTCGCTAGAGTGGATGCGCAGTGATACCCTCTCTAAGCAAAGCTGTGCGGGTATCGGGGCTTCCTGTCCGGGTGCAGGCAAGAAGTACGTGAGGCAGCCTTGAGGTTGCTTGTTCAGCTGCGCGTGCCCTGCTTATATTAGGGGAGTAATGGCGGATGACCCTGAGCACCAGCGGAAGGAATATAAGTAGTGAAGAGTATAGCGATGTTCTGTGCGTAACTGTCCTTCAGCATCAGTTGTGCTAAATGCAAGCTGTCTCGTTCGCAGTCCTGGCACTGCTGCATGAATGTCCTCGGCAGGTTTCGTCGTTTCGTCATCGCAGCTTGGCCGCTTGAAAGCGTGGAGGGAGCATCCGGAAAAGCTTGCTATTTCGAAACTGACAAGAGAGGGCATTATATACATTGATATACACCTCATTTCAATACATTCTCTATGCTACACTCTACCCATCGTTCGCGTCTTGTCACTTCCAGAATATCCTCAGTGGACTGCCATCAATATCCCCATATATCGGATCCACCTTCAGCCAATTTTCCCTCTTGCCTAATCTCTTTACACTCTCCCATTGTTTCTCCTTCTCTTTCTCGTCTTCCTTTCCTTTACAATTATCCCAATTCGATGACCCGACAGGATAGCATCCTACCATTTGAAAATCGCCACTTTGGGATAGTGATCTATGTGTGATTCCTGCTGGTAGTATATAGACATCTCCTGGCAGAGCTTTATGTTTGATGATATCCGGTGATTCATGATGTCCAAATGCTAACTCTGCAGTGCCCTTGTAAGGGACTAATACCTAGAAATTTATGGTGTGTTTTCGAGAACGTCAAAATAGTACTTTGGTAAGCCTCACGCTATGACTTAACCTACTTCATGTGTATTGCTGTGGTAATGATTGAAGGGAAACCTAAAGTTAGTTTATCAAGCATGCAATCGTGTATTCAGTTAATCAGCAAAGAGGTGCAAACGCGAAACAATCAGTCCTCTTTTGCCTCTTTCGGAAGACCTTTTACGTCGAATATACTTGCATTCCATATCTCCAAGCTGGTATTAAATCGTTTTTCTTAACCAATTCTTCAACCTCATCAGGATTTAACGATTTCTTTCCATTATCTTCAAGATCAGCAAAAGGTCGATAAATGATGAGTGGTAAATTATGAATCGATGAATTTGGAAATTCTTTATACGCTGGTATGAGGTATGTTTTCGCATTTGAAATAACTTGATTGAGTGATAGTAGCTTCATTTTGTTCAGCTTGTTTTTTAGTTGTGGAGGCACCTGCGCGAAACGAGAAGAGCAATACCCAAGGACATTCCCTACACATTTCGATCTGGCAGTTGTGGCGAGTATGTGATTATCCCTGGGAAAGGTGCAAGTGAACAAATTTCAGTCCGCATAACGGCTCCTGCAAACCTAACATCGTTTCGTTTCGCTTCCGAAAATGTAATCCTCCGTCTGTAGTGAAGAAGTGTTGTAAGTTCGTAGAGCATAAAAAGATGAAAAGCACTTCAGTTATGACGTGATAAGCAATTACTGTTTCTAGCAATCCTGCTCAAACTTTGCATCGTCGCTACAATATTCTTCTTGCATGACATGAGGGAAATTTCCTCGCTAGCTACATTCTTTGTTCTGGTAAATTACAACAAAGTGAAGTGAAAAGCCTGGTTCAATCAATACTCTGCTTGTAATGCAAAAAATACAAGTAAAAGGCTGTGACTTGTATTTCATAACTTCTTTATCGTCGCGGAGTGCCCAATTGCAACTAAAGTACCCAAAAAAATCACCTAAATCTCTTCAATCAGCAAGTTCATCTTCATCAGAAGATGAGCTTCTAACATCGCTCGTTTGCGCACGATAATTGCTCATGCTCAAGGGTCTAAGTTCCTGATTGAGAATATGCTGCAGCGATCTTGGAGAAGTAGCTCTCTTAGAATCAACCGCTTCGATGGAGGTGATGGAAGAAGGGAGAATATCAGAGATAGAAGGGAGAGTCTGACGATCTGGTGAGATTCGCTTGAATGGTCGAGATGAGGTAGCAGATGAGTCTTCTCCTGTATAATGAGCAGAAGGTGATTTTCGCTTTGACATATTTGGGGGAGGAAGAAGAATTGCATCTCTCGAATTCGCGGAATCTGCCAGGCTGAGTCCGCTCATTCTGCGCTCGTCGTCAGGTGTTCTGACGAGCATATCGGGCGAAGAGAGTCTTGACTCTGTAGAGTGGCTCAAAGAGGGAGAGCGAGATGCTCCTCTATTCTTGAGTAGAGAGGACGATGATGGGGAAGATGTCGATGGCATCGCAGAGCTTGCTAGACCTAAAGCCTGTTGTTGCTCCTGATGCTGATTGGAGCGGTGTTGGTGATGATGACGATGTGGACTGGCTTGTACATGGTGCGGCGGAGGGTAACTTGCACTTGGCATAGACGTAGACCCGGGTGGGTAAAGAGGGCCATGAACGGCGAGGTGAGCAGTGTATGCCCGGAGCTGTTCCGCGCGAAGCAGGTCCAAAGCAGCGAGTCTGTAGGACGTGAATGGGACGTTGACAGCGGGTGGTGGGTTTGTATCAGTGTTCCATGTCCAGTCACAGGTCCCGTAGGCAAAAGCGCGTTCGATCATGGCCAAGCGCAAGATGAAAGTCACGGAAAACAGCATGCAGGGGAGCAAAGTGAAAGAAAGATAGAAGGGATAGAGACATCAGCAAATGCGTATGAAGATACCATCTGAAGATGTTGCTTCACTCACCGCTCGTCCTCTTTCGCCTTTGCATGCAGCAATGCAAGCAGCATCTCCCTGTCGCCATTGCCCTCAGAGTGGTAGGCAGCCACGATGTCGGTCCACGAGGGGGTCTTCAGAGCGGTGTCGTGCTTGCTTGTGGGTTTGGGAGCCACTGCAGCCTGTATGGCTGGATTTGCTGCCATCGTCGAGGACATGGCTGGGCTTCCTCCAGTCACAGAGTCTTGACGTGCGTGTCTATTCTAATTATGCACGGCGTGTCAGCAGCAGGTTCGAGGCAGCGGCGCATTCGGATGGCCGTCCAGACCGACTCGCCCTGAGAGGGAAGACAGCGAACGAGAACAGGACTCACGTGTATGCAGTGTGCAGACGGAGTGCAGGAGAGCAGAGCAGCGCAGATGTGCAGGATGGTTGTGTTGTCTTGTGTCAGAGTGAGTTCGAAAGCAAGAGGCAGACGCATTCCCTCTTCTCTCGTCTCGTCTTGTCTTTTCTTGTCGAAGAAAAACGCCAAGACTTGGTTATTTCGAGAGCTTTGGATCAAGCGAAGAGAAATAGAACACAGCGGGGGGAGCAAAGAAGGGAACGGGGTGGAGGGCTGAATATTGAATGAAGGGCTCACACGACACCCTCGCACACTCAATGCATATGTGTCCTGTCTACCTCCATCTTCTCCCATCTTTCCTTCACTTTCCAGCTCCCTTGTCCACCACCGAAGGCCAAGTTCGATCGGCCGCCGTCGGGGGGAGAGGTGACACACTTTTTATTTAGACACGCCCGTCTCAAGGCTTTTCCGATTTGGATGGGGAGCAGACGCAGAACAGCGAGTTTCATTCCTCGATACACGAGCATACACGACTGTATGTGTCCTACTGTACCAACACTCCCCTTCTCACCTTTCTCTTCCACTACAGTATCTCCTCTCCCTTCCAGGCCTAGATATATATCTCTCCAAAGCTAATTCCGTACCTCCCAAGCCAAAGTCCATAAATAAGTTACCAATCTGATTGCAAAAGAGATTTGATTAGGTTTGGTCCCACCGCTCGACTTTTCGCCATCAAGTGGTCACGTCACGTAGCATCTACTGTATTGTCAAGATGCTTGCTGCTTGACCAGTATATACGGTATATGATACGGTAACGTAAAGCTGCTGCAGCACCGTGTATATCCCATAAATAGATTTCCTGTCAAATAAATTGTATAGGTTGACTGATTTGTTTCGAAATACAATACAGTAATAATATCTTGAATATTCCATTGGCTTAGTTAGTGCCTCTGACGTGAAGTTTCAGGAGTACATGCTTGCAGGCAGTCCCTGACAGTCAACGCCGGCTGTCGATCCGGTGCTGGAAACTTGTGGGTCCGCCAGCAAAACGCCGTACCGCATCAGCAGCGAGTTCAATATATACACACACACACACACACACACACTGCCAGGCAAAGGTATTTAGCAACAGGGTTGCATGGGCTAGGGAAGCAGGCACAGCCTTCCATGTCCAGTACAGTGGTGCGCCTTAAAAAGCAAGGTCAGCCCGGAAATGCGAAATGCGCTGTTGAAAACGACGCGTTCTTTATTTATACCAGGCTATTAACAGAAGAAACTAGTGAATAAAACGTTGCGAAAAAAGAGAAAGTACCGGTAGCAAGCTATCAAAGGTACGCGTATGGTTAGACGGACAGTGGAGATGCCTGTCACCTTGGTAGATAGCTTGATGACTGTACGAACGTTTCATTCGTCCTTCGTCTCTCCAAGCCCGCCGCCGAAAATAGGTAGGCTTGGCATCTTTACGCGGGGAGAATGGAATATAGGTATCATACCTAATGCCTGATGACCTGCATGCTGAAGCTGCATGCGACATGAAGCGTGGGATTCCTACCCTACTACGGTACTGTAAAGATGATGTTTGTTACGGTAGGTCAAAAAATATCGTCAGCTGTCATTTGCTTTATTTCGGTGAGTGACGGCACTCTGTAGCAAAGTGGATCTGCCGAACCACAGAAAACAAATGCATGCTGATTAAGTACCGTCAGGAAGAAGATCTACCTAGATTCACGTCCTCTACCTTTTTGAATATAGTCTTTGAATCGTAATCGTCTAGGCCGTGTATAACAGATCTAGAAGATGGAGTTGAGCTTGGCGAAGACATCGCTGTTCGGGGCCGGGCAAGCGGAATATCAAGAGGAGCGTAATCTCATCCAGTATTTAACTTCTTGAAACTTCATTTCGTCTCCGTTTACCGATGGTGATGCGTCAAGAGCACGAAGCCAGATGTGGTACTCTTACGCGAGGTGGCGACAGCGATACGAAAGTATAGGACTACTCTCTTGAAAGCGAAGGAAAGTACCACTAAAAAGTGACGGAGTGACTTCGTTGTATAGCCAGTAGCTGGAGAGACGCAAAGCTCGGCTGGCCTTCCAGTCCTCGTGCGATCAACTCGATTTGCAAGAACCTCCAGGCCTCCGCACATCCAAATTGCCGGGCATTCTTCCTCATCTCCCTCTGTCCAACCTTCATAGCCATCATCATGTTCGCACTGCGCCGCGTCGTCCAGCGCCCAATCACACTCCAAGGTGTCAGATATGCCCATCATAATCCACACGGCCATTCTGGAGACCCAAAGGTGTGTTCCCACTTGACAAGCACATTACAACGATGCTGTCATTGAAGCAAGAGCGGGTGATCGGGCAGCGATGGATTATAATGAGCTGACTAGACCTATGATCCTTCTTACAGGAGGTGGAGCATGAGAAACAGAAGAATCTGAAGGGAGAGAGCAAATCTCCTGTTGAGGGCGCTCCTGGCTGGAATGAGAAGGTGAGGCCGGCTCGCGCAACCGAAGGGCTTGATCGGCGTGTCCGGTAAACTGACTTCGCATACTTCCGCTGTACCCCACTTACATAGCTCGCTTCGGACGCTGGTTAGTTTATTCATCCTCTTGATTGCTCAAAGTGCATGGAAACTGACTGATACTCTGTCTGTTTTCAGAAATCAAGGTGAAAGCTACGAAGGATACCCGATCTCCGAAAGAGATGCAGAAGGATACAGCCGAACAGCACGAAAAGGAGCAGAAGAAATGAACATGACCCTACATTGACGTACAGCATACTTGACTGAACCCAATCAAAGCCTATATACAATATGTAGCTATTCCACAAGTCTTTGTATGAGCGAGCTCAAGACGGCTTGATTGTCCGGATTGCCTGTAATCGAGATATACTTTGAAATCAGATTTCAATCCCCCTCACAACGGGGGGTATCTTGCGGAGTTTAGTCACTCGCAGATCATCCTTGACGGTGTACAGTCTCTTCCGCCAGCAAGCGATAGTCATAAGGGCTGTATATGCGTGTCTCATAGCGGCTAAACAACTTGCATAGGGATTGTATCGACAACATTTTGGATAACAGGGAATGCCTACTTCCTACATACTAACTTTCTAACACCTAATTCTAGCATTCTAGCATCTGCACATAAACCTTGTCCCCCCTGGTATTTATTGCCAACCCAAATAGCCAGGCAAGTAAAGCCTGGCAATAAGATACAATGGCAATGCAATTCCCAAGAACAGCAATCCCGGAGATACAGGTAGTCTAGAATTTGTAGATGATGAAGTTGCAGCAGACTTTGTTGACGTTGACGATGATCCAGGCGAACGACGCTCCATATATGTGGACGCTTTGGCAAACTTCTCGCTTGATGGCGCTGGCATCTGAGCTGCATCTGATGCTAGTGTTGCAGTCAGGTCGCCATCCTTCTCGAATGAAGTAAAGAGACGCATGTTGAGTTCAAATGCATGATTGGCTTCTTGAAGAAAGGCAGCTGATTTAGTGTGAACGAGGAGCGGGACAGCGTCAGGTAAGACGAACTGGGATGTGATTAAAACAATAAACATGCCATCTCACCTCTTTCTGAGGGCGTTAGCTCCTCCCCGGTTGCGTCCATTCCCTTCTTGAAAGCACCAGACAACCTGCTAAGCTCTGCAGGTGTTGCAATGGCTCCATCCTTTCCATCGAATTCAAAGAACCTCAATCCATCCAAAGCAGCTGGATCTAAGCCATACGCTTTAGCGACTCTCAATTTAAGTGTCTGTCCTCCATTGAGATCACCCAAGTATCTGACATATGCATGTGCGAGTAGAAGCCATGATTCCGCAGGTGGTGGTGGATAAGTGTACCCTTGATAAGATGGTAGACTACCATCAGCACGACCTAAAGCTCGTATGCGTTCTACATATTCTACCAATGCCGATGGTGGATTCTCGAGTAGAGGGATGACAGAAGGATGTGATTTCCAATTCTCTGCTGGTTTAAGACCTAAGAAATAGGTTATATCTTGTCCTAATAAGTCTGCTCTTGCTAGAATGCTTGGGTTGTATATGCGCGCTAGACGATCATGAGCTGCATGTTCGGAAAGTGCGATCTCTAAAGCACTACGGTGAGGTAAAGAGGATGAATAAGGTATTGCGTCAGTATAGTCTGTCCAGACTCCAATGACACTCTCGCCATCCGAGGGGGCGCCTTCAAGTCATGGCACAATGCATAGCCCGATCGGAAGCAATCAACGCAGGAAACCTACTCATAGATCTGATACAGCATTACGAGGAACTTGATATGGATGTTGACTGGCAGACTAGCTCTGAGGATTTGCCTGTTGACGCCAAAGCCCTCGTCAGTAAATGTGTCGTGAGCGCAACAAGCGGCTATGGACGGATTGCAATTTGCATAGAGATAAGGGAATCCATCACTCACCCGACCATAGGAGAGGACTCGACTGTCCTGTGGGCTTCAGCAGTACCAGCCTTGACCAAGTTGCTCAACTCTTTCGCGCCGCTTAGGTCCCAAGCATCTGCATTCTTGAGCCAGCTATCTGTTTCCCATCGAAAACGTGCAAGAGCAGGTCGAGTAGCAGCTGCCTCGAAGTCCGAGGAGGATCCCGCAGCAGGCGTACTGGCTGAAGAAGTAGGGAAGCTACTCTCGTCACTGCTGCTGTTTGCTGATCCCCCTTCTGAGTTGCTTGATGCTCGGTTTTGCATGCTGCTCGGCGCGTAGATTGCTGATGAAAGCTTGCTCGAAGCTGAAGTCGCCATCGTTTGAAATGGTTCGCCGAAAGGGCAGGACAAGGCAGCGACTTGGGAGCGTCAAGCCTGACTCGTATGTCAGGACTAGGTGTGTAAGTTTTGTGTTGCTAAACGACAGTCGTGTATGTACGTATCGATGCTGCGATGTGTATGGAGTGTATGTACGTTGAGATTGGAAGAGTAAAGAGCAATACTCGCGCTCTCCAGCTGGATTTTGCCTGGCGTTTTTTGATCAGATCAGTTCGCGCAATCAGTAACGAGCGGATCTATCGTCGGACGAGACTTGTTGTGGATGTATTCAAGCTAAGCGTAGTTATTTAGCACGCGGTATGGTTGAGTTTATAGTAAGAGCTTGCAGGTTATCAAAATTGTCGGGTTTTGGAAAAAGGTCACCTAAAGGGCCCCGTCTGTTCAGCACAGCTTTGCTTCTGGTAGACGATTGAGGCAAAGACAGCAAGGTATGCATGACGCTAGGAAAGCATGGCGAGGCACTTTTTGCCAATTCAAGGCCATTTGCTTCTTCGTGGGATATCATCGTCATGGAATCAGACTATGTACTGTCCATCTCAACAATAACAAGGCTTGCCACATTACGGATACAACAGTCATGAGCTGATATCATTGAATCCTTGCAAATACAAGGAGCGACCCAGTCAGAACTGATATAAGTGTAGCCAATATAGCTGGATGCACTGGTAAACTCCTCAATGCTGCACTGCAAGCTGCACACACCCAGCCGTCTAGAGGGGACAAATGGTCAGATCTAACAATGTATACGAAGTAAGCAGGACATTTTTATCGCTTGTTCTTACCTTGAAGACCTACGTCTACATATTGGGAGTTGATGAATCAGCTTGAGATATCACATGGTCGAATGAGTGATAACCTACATTTCTGCGGTCTATAAAGAGCAAAGACAGTTCCAGCGTAAGGTTTCATATACCCAGCAGAAGGAGCAGCAAAGTATCCTCTTTCATCAAATATCCTCAAAGTATAGCTGGCTTCAGCTAAAGGTGTTGCACCACCAGATTGTTCGTATTCATATGGAATCCAAGCGTAATCTGTTGAATCTCCTGCTATGCCTTGAGTTGGACCGACTGGATACGTAAAGCCATTCTGAGAGCAATAAGCTTGGAGTGTAAGTGTTTCTGGCTGTACTAGAACGTCGGTGAATCTGAAAGAATGAGTGCAGGTCAGCATTGATTGTATTGCGTTGAGGTAGATCCAGCCATGCGTGCTTACTGCCAGCCGAAGGTGATGTAATTGCTCTGCGAACCATATCAGTTGGATGAGATAGTCAGAAAGTCGCTAAGGGATAGTCTGATACTCACCTCTGCAATCTTGTAAAACTGTAAGAGAGGTCACGTGAAAGGTGTATAGTTTGATCAGCTAGGTATACGCTGGAGTGCAGTTGGGTATTGCTGGCCAACGCACCGTTGCTTGGGCAGTGATAGGAGGCTGAGTCATTGACAGACCACCATTCGGTGCATTCTGCGGCACGTTGACGACTCTAGACGAGGTTCCGCCCTCGCCTGGTTCTTGACGTTTTTCAAAGTGTGGCTGATTGTCTTCGCGCTGAATGGCGAGTATATCCCTCGCGGCGCACGAGTCAGGGTGGTCTGAGTTGCACTGGCCAATGACTGAGGGCAGAGTAGCATCTCGAATGGCTACTGTCGGCGTAGGCATGCTCGTAGGACGTGTCACTCCTGGTATGTCTGCTCCCTCGACTGCCAGTGCCGTCCATACGGCGATCGCGCAGAGCACGACGAGCAGCCTCGCTCCTGCCTGTAGACTGTACTGTTGCTTCACCATCGTAAGTAGCATATGTAGTATATGTCAGGTATGCAGAAGAGAGCAGCCAAAGTAGCATGCAGAAAATGTCAATCTCGTCTGCTCAAAGGGGCTCCGTGCAGCATCCCGATCAGGTGGAGCTCAGCTTCTTCTTTCTCTTTTCATTCTGCCTCTGCTCTTTCCTTCGAGACGACACATTGCTCTTGGATGTTCGCATGCGTGTACTTACACCATCACTCCAGCCATACTGCCTTGTTCTCTATCGCTTTTGAGGGAGCTTGCAGAGTCGAATGGAGCGAACCCAGCAGGCACAGCTCCTCTATCCCCGTAGGCCGAGCAGAAGATGGGCACAGAGCAATTCAATGCAAAGCATTCTTACCGCTTGAACGCTGCCGACAACAATGTACGAGCTGGAAACCAATGTCTCGTCTCCAGTCTGTCTGAACTGTCGAAGATCAGCTACTGCTTGTGCATTGCGCCACATTATCGCCTTCGGGCTATTGAGCGAATGAGCGTGACCGATATTCAATCAGCTAGCTAACATCCCAATCCTGCGCTGGAGGTCAATTTGGAAACCGTTCGAGCGATCGTCTGTATGCAAAATGGTATCCGAGTAACAAGCTGGAATTTCCTTGTATACATTCCTCTAAGAATATCTTCCAAAGAGTCAAGCACGATAAAACCCAAAAAAGGTGATACGATATGACAGGTAGGTAGATAAAGCTCGTTGAAACTATAAAGAGAGGAAAAGGAGATACTGAGAACCTGCTCGTGTGGAAATCCAAGACAGTGCATAATCCCTACTCGGACCAGAAGGCGGGCACCGTGAACGAGGGAATCGGTAAGATCTGGGTGCAGCTACATAATTAAGTAGCGAAGCAGTCCTGCTCACATATTTGAAGGTTTCCCAAACGTCGGATTAATCGAAGGTCTTCATGCTAGCTATGTGGAAGCAGTTGGTTCCGCTCCAGCCCCTTGTGGAGTAATCGTAATCTACAAAAAATACAACCAAGGCGTTGGCAAGGGAGACGTAACGTCACGAGAGACGAAACAGCTACTTACCGTGTATGGAATACAGTCCAGCGCGCACATTTCTCCAGGAGGGCAGGGTTGGCAGATGACCGTTTCAAAAGGAGCGGCAGGATTTGCACTCTATAGCATACAAATCAGCGTGTCAGCGAATACACAGAAGTCATCGAAAGCAAGATGACGCTTGAAATACGTCTGTACACACCGACGAAGGGGTGACTCCTGTCCCCTGCTGTGGGGTTCCGCCTGAACTAGGGCTGACTGGTGGAGATCCGAAAGATGAGTCAGTGACTTGGTCACTGCTTTCAACGCTAGTTGACGCTTGGGCTTGAGCAGTGTCAACAGATGAGGTAACCGTGCCTGCGCTCGTCTCCAGTGAGGCTTGACGCCTGTATTTGACGGCGGGTCGAGTTGACATAGGTAGCGACATAGGTAGGTTTCCTGATTCTGACCCCGTAGCGCGAACTTTAGGGAAGTAGATTTCAGCGGAGGCCAAGACTGGCAGCAAGCTTAAGGAGAGCGTGAACAATTTCATGTTGTGAGAGGATGGATTGTGGGAAAGTGTGTCACAGGCTGACTAAAGATTAGGCAAGAAAGACGGGATGCAGCAATGTGTGAAGTAAAGTGAAGAAAGAAGAGAGATAAGATAAGTTTATCAAGATGAAAGCTGTTTTATACCCTTACTTCACATAGTTGTATGAAAGGAACAGAATAGAGCATCTTCAGCGCAGTCAGCCCGGTCCGTACAGGGCATCGAACCGACACGCAGCAAATTTTTTCGTAGTCGAGCTTATCGAACCTTGGCGATAGAACGGACGTACACCGCTCATGCCCGCATGTAAGCCACGTACCCAGACATTAGTCAGCATTCATCCATGAAAGCAGAAATCCGGTATCGTAGCGATGAAGTCACGGAAGCTGGGAGAATGGCCAGATTTACGGCTTTTGCGGTGACCTGAAGATCCTTGAGTCAGGAAGCAGAGAAGGCTGTCGAGTTGTTGTCACTTGGTTTCACTTTGCGCATGCCGAAGGGCCGTTACATGCAGCTGGATTGCCGAGCATTGATGTACTGACGAGGCTGGAAGAGGCTACTAGATACAAGCAAACGAACCAAAAGAACACGCTATTGCTCGTCTCGCGAGGTTAGCAGAAGATGAATATATAACCCCACGGTGGCGAGCTTTCACTCTTTCGTAACAGTAGGGAGATTGCACGGAGCGAAGCATTGAGCGCCAGGAGGGCAACAATCAGTAGTTGGAGTAGGTTCTGGCTTGACAGTGATCTGTAAAAGACGCGGTCTTGTCCTCAGCTTGGCCACGCATTCTGTACAAATGAAACAACACCAACAGTGGTATATCTGCAAATTGCCGGACAGATCTTGCCTTTTGTGCAGGGTTCGCAAATGACGGTAGTGGAGGGCTTAGGGCGTGGAGTGATGGTAGTCTATTGTAGAGTATGGAATCAGAAAGCCTGAAGCGAGCGTCCCTATGTTCGATGCAAATCGCATCGTCTTACAGTCATGGGGATGCAAACAGCGGGACAGACCTTGCCGAGAGGGCATGGCTTGCAAATGACAGTTTCATACGGTTTGCGTTCGTCGTATGTCTGTAGATGGAGCGCAGGAAGAAAAGAGGTATGAGAAGGTCAGAGCCAAACATTAGCATAGCCTCTGGCCGAGCATGTATGACACGAGAGGAGCAGATTGACAAGGTGGAGCAGGATCACATACAGTAGTAGTAACGGTCGAATGGGCAGCACCTCGAGCTGGAAAATCACCTCCATCATCTCGCTTGTACCTTACAGTCTTCAGAGTGATCTTAGGAGGTCTTCGCTTCTCGAGGCTGTCCTCCAATGCTGTAGTTTCAGAAGGAGTGTCCTCTCCTCTGGCACGGACAGTAACCTTGGTAGGGTAGATGGGACTACGAGGTCTTACTGTGACTTTAGTCGGATAGGTAGGAGGACGACGAGCTTCCAGATGATGTACTTCACCAGGTACGCCTTCGGCGATACCGAGTGCCATAGCCTTTGCGAGGATTGGTAGGGTTGCGATAGCCAAGCCTAGCAGCTTCATGGTGTTCTTGTCGAGATGTTCTTGTTGAGATGGGTTTTATCTCACTGTAAAGGCTTTATTGTTGGGAGTTGTGAAGAAGGGAAGGAAGGAAGTCGTGAGAGAAGAGATGTTTTTCATCACTAGAGAGAATGTCTGCTCGGTCAGTTGGGACACGGCTCCTCTCTAGTCGAGAACTGGTTCTTCAGTCCGCCTAGCCCAGCACAGCCTGATGTTTGTCTGTATGCCCGATACGCAAGGAAGTGCACGTGCTGGCTAGGGTAGAAGAGAGCTTCTGTATTTAGAAGAACAAGATTGAAGATTTCAAGGGGGACCGCGGAAGTCCTTGCATGTGTGAACGCGAATGTCTGTCCTGTCAAGTATCACGAAGCTTGAGTTCAAATGGCCTCAAGCCCGAAGTGAGTTCGGATGGTCTCGAAAAAGCTATCTTCGCGGTTTAGAAGGCAGTGATTCTGAGCTGAAAAATAGACTTGGTTTATCCTTTCTGTTGGTCAGGGTACGACCTCATGGTATGACCTTCCTGGCGTATACCTGTGATTTCGAAGAAGCTGACATTGCTTCACTTTATGATGGCATTCAAGTGCATAATCCTTGAGGCTCTTTAAGGTGAGATCTTTGCAGCTTTAGTCAAGTTTGGGCGATATCCTAATACAAAAGCTCAATAGCAAAACGATAGATGGCTGATCGGTCTTCTCAGCCCGATCTTCCAGTTTCAATATCCCCAAAAAGAGGCAATCCTGTTACTCCATCGCAGCGCACACGTAGTCGCTGGTGGACAAGTAGGCTTAGCTTAATACAGCGCTAGAAAGAAATGCAGAGTGGCTTCGCAAAACCATGTGGCGACCTAGCAGCTCAGGGAAATCCTCTGTCGCACTTGCTCTTCCGATAAGTCGATGTCAGAAAAGACGACGCAAGCAATTGCAAGCAGGCATGAAAACACAAAGACTGCTTGCCAGTAGATGTGACACCCGGCGTTGGATGCATTATTTTCGATATCGATATTGCAAAGAATACGAGTAAAGCGCTAGACAGGTTACGGTAAAAGCGACTGCAGAAAGCAAAGACTGCAGATAGAGAAAGGGAAAAAAGGATGACGATGTCTTTCATTCCTTTTAAAAGAAAGATTTTGTGAGATTACAAAAAGCAAAGAGAAGACGAGGGAAAAGAGGTATTTTTGAATTGGGGAGAAATTCTTTTTCTATATTATCTCTCATGAATGTAGAATGGTTCGTAAATTCCGTTCTCGCATCTATCTAACTCTTTTACTCAGAAGATGATGGGTAGGCTGAAACTCCTCTCTAGATATCGGTATCTTCCTCATCTGGTAGAGGAGCAGCAGCGGCGGCATCGAGCTGTGCCTGGTAGTCGGCCATGAGGGCGGCATCGACTTGAACCTCGGGAGGAGCCAGAGCAGGAGCAGCGACGAACTCGAGGGAAGGGTTGCTGTTAAGTAAGTCAGAATAGTGAAAAAAGAAGAGAGGGAATGGAAACAAGCGTGAGCATCATTCAACATCCTTATGTACAAGCAGCCAAGGTAACACATCTTCTCAAGGTGGATAATGCAAAAAAGGTACTCACCCAACGAGCTTTCGTGCTAGCCACAGGAATGGCTTTTCAAAGTTATAGTTTGATTTTGCTGAGATTTCAAAGTATTGTAGGTTCTTCTTTCTATGGAATGTTACGTTTCCAGTCTTTACTTTTCGTTCCTATTATTGAAAGCAGGTGAGGGTTAGTTTGGTATTCTTTCGCCGCCATTCAAAGTTCCCTTCCCCGCTCTTACAACCAGAAGAGGGATATCCGTTCCTTATCAAGAGAGGGATAGGCAGATGAATTTACACTAACCTTAACATCAACCTTGTTACCGCAAAGAACGATAGGAATGTTTTCACAAACACGTTCTAAATCACGATGCCAATTTGGAACGTTCTTGTATGTGATTTTGGAAGTAACATCAAACATGATGATACCACATTGTCCCTGAATATAATAACCATCTCTTAAACCACCAAACTTTTCTTGACCTGCTGTATCCCAAACGTTGAAAACGATCTTTCCCAAGTTTGTGAAGAATCTGTTTTATTACATAGGATGTGAATTGGTGATAGTAAGATCGTACGTGGGTGTAATAAAGTCAGTCATTTAGCTAGATCCTACGATGCAAGCATATCGCGACGCGATGTCTCACTCACTCTAGAGGGTGAACTTCGACACCGAGAGTAGCTGTGGGCGATCATGAGAGTGCCGGGAATGGAGGATACCAAGAGGCAGTGCATTGAACAGACAAAGAATGTGTCCCTTCCATCAGTAATGCCCTTCTTCGTATCCTCCGAGCTGGACGAGATGTCCGCGCTGTCGAGATCACAGCATCGCAAGAAAGCAAGCAAGCAAGCTTACCAATGTCTGCAAAGATTGGAAAGAAACAGAGTCAGTCATTTGTTATCCATTCATCCGAGTCATGGTGGTCGATGCTGCTGCTGCTGTCATTCCCTCGTTTCATCGTTGCTTTCCATCACGCACGCCAGCTTGCTCTCTCTCTCTCACAGTTTTTCGCTCTTCAAGACATGGCGCGCACTCGAGAGATGCGCCAACAGCAGCAGCACCAACAAACAGGACAGATATCGTTCCAATACTCACACTTCTTCTCGAATTCACCAGTCAAATGTCTCTTTACGAATGTAGTCTTGCCTGTTTTGTTATTCCCATACAAAAGTCAGCCATCTGCACCTTTGCCATGATGCATCCATTCCATCCATCCCCAACTCACCGGTACCACCGTCGCCGACGAGGACGAGCTTGAAGTTGGGCACAGTCTCAGCCATGGTTGTGGTGTGTGTGTTGGTTGTGTAGGTTGATTGTGTGCTTCGAGTATTCCGCTGTAAGTGGATGGGCAGAAGGTCAAAGGCACGCATCACACACGCCGCCCAGCTCACAGACAGGCGGGCCGTCCAATGTGGCGAAAACAGCAACATGGCAAAAAGCGTCGACGAGTCAAAGCATGCTGTTATTCCTCCCCTAGTCATACACAGACAAGGCACGTTGATAGTTTGAATGCTACATTGAATCACTTTAATCTTAAAGACGTCCATCACATCATAGCTACATCTCCCACTCCAATAGCATTCTCTCCCGTTCCTGCTGTTGTCGTCGTGGTCGTCGTCGAAGAAGAACCCTGTACCGCAGTCCTGCTCGAATGACTCAACTCCTTCGGATCTCCAACCAATAGATCCATCTTTGGAAAATCCATTTTATCACTCAATAATTCTTCACCCCAACTCAATAATCTCAATAGATTAGGTAGTTTAGGGTTAGGTCCATGTGATTGTGATACTAGAATAGCAGAATTCACTTTTGATGCTGTAGATTGACGGTGTGATGGGTGGAGTAAGGAGGCTACTGTTGATGGGAGTGAGGAACCCTCTGTGACACTGCCATTCTCTCCATCTTCTAATGCTCCTCCTTCTGCTGATGCACTCGCCTGCTGACGATGTTGTGCTTCAATAGCAGCAAGATCAACATCATAAGCTAATAAAGTCATAGTCTGTTCTAGATCAGAAAGGAATTCTGGATGTTCTTCACCACGTGGGGCTAATTCCTCCTGAGCGAACAACAGCGCCTCATCAATCTTCTTCTGACGAATCAGTTCGATAAGTCGTTGTTGTTGAAGTTGAAAGTAGAGGGCTGGATTGTTATCCAGTATCTGTAGGTGTAGGGAGCACAGCCAAGTCAGAATAGGCTCGATGATAGACAGTTAATATCAGCAAGGGAGGGGTAAGAGGGAGAAGAAGAAGAAGACGGACGATGCTCATAAACGACGAATATTGGTTGTGTCCTTTGCTTCATCTTTGGCATGAATGCACGTCAACTGCCCCTCAGACAATCCACGAATGGAAGGGCATCGGAAACAAAAGACTATACAGAAAGCCTGAGAGTGGTGCATTGTGTTATAATCGTAGCGAGGAAAATTAAAGGTGTTTTTGTAGTAACAGCTTTGTATTATTTGAAAGATAGGTTTGCGTGGGATGACCAGAAGGAAGAGGATGTAGCGAAGAAAAAAAGCTCACCTCTGGATCAAAATCATTCACCCTCTCAATAGCACCGACGATATCGCCCGATTGAATAGCATTTCTGATATTCATTCTATTCTGAATGGATTCAAAGTCGAGTGTCATGCCCGGTAAAGAAGAGGAGGAGGAAGAAGAAGACAGCATTCCAGATTCCCTTGCGAAATTCTCTGCTGCTTCTTTATAGCCTTCGATGACTAGATAGTCCATGACAAGGCGATTGAGGTCACTGGAGAGCATAAGAAGGACAGAAGAGGAAGCAGAAGGAGTGTCAGTAGTGTAGAGATTGTGCATTGATTGGATTGAATATGTATGGAAGGGAGTAAGAATTCGAGCACGATCAGAAATGAAGTAAATTTGCATTCGTCAATAGCTATAAAATGGCTATGGATATGTGCCAGCTTTGGAGAGATTCCCACTTCGATTATATTGTTCTCATCTTTGTGTTTATTATATGGGATGTGTCTTTCCCTATCATCTGCATGGTCGTGAAAGAGTATCACTCCATTGGAAAAGGAGTTTTCCTACTTCCGAAACCATGCATGGCAGTAGGAGAGTTTGAAAAGTGCGATTCACTCACTCCTTGCTGACCTGGACATCGTTAAGCCTGCTCTGCCAGTCTGCAAGCGATATGCTGATGTTCTTTGACGCTGCTGAAGCATTGTTGTTGCTGTTCGAGGGCGAGGCCTGCGAGTTGGCGAGAGAGCAAAGAGCGGCACACGCGGATTGCCCGAGGTTGGAGGCGGACGATAGGACAGGACAGGCAGCGATCAGCGAGGACAGCACGCACTTAAAGCATCCACGCTACACACCATTGCTATTGGAGTGACCATGGGACAGCCCTCCACTCCATGCGGCGTATGCTAGGCTGCTGCGACGATGTGCTGGAGCAGAGCAGAAAGGCACTCGTCTGCAGGCGAATGGAGGTATGGGGAGTTGCGGGCTGTCAGGACGAGCAGAGTAGCGCTGCGGGAGCATTACAGACAGCAGGTCTCTACTACATGCTTGATATGCGAACTACTCACTTGCATAAAGTATACTCTGACACAGCACTCCCTCAGCCGGCGTGGCCACTTCTCGATTGCCTTGTACATGTTCACTTTCTTGTAATATATGCTCTTTCTGACCACACATCAACTCCAACAACAGCAATGCTGCGAACAGGTGCAAGAACGTCGTCTCTGATATGCTCCGAGTGTCTTACTCTGCAGCGTTCGTCATATTCAAGAAGCCAGTCCACTGCTAGTGCTTTTGAAAGCAGGCAGCAACACTCGCAATCGCAAGAATATTCACATCCATCATATGCTGGCGGACATCATCAGCACCGACAGCGTAACAGCAACAACTCAAGCTTCTCTGCTCGCAATGCTGGTCAAGCCGGTCATAGTAACGCGCAAAGCAGGAACGTGAATGGCAGAGCCCAAGCCCTCATGAAAGATTGGAAATCTGCTGCTCCCTCTTCGTCTTCATCATCTTCACAGAGGAATGGTCAGTATTCTAACAATAACAGAACATCATCAGCTGTAACTTTCAGAGGTGGAATGAGGCGCGATGCTCCTACTTCATCTAGAACTCGGACATCCGAAGATTCCCAAAGATTGTCAAATCAACGCCACCATAATGCTATTCCTACAAATTCCAGTAATAACAGTAACAATGTCAATACTAGCATTCGAAACAAATACAACTTCACACCGACTTCTTCAAGTACAAATACCTCAAGTACAGGTCATAGAGGCAATATAAAATCACATACACAAAGATATGATCCTTCCCTACCTACATCAGAGAAAGATAATAAACCAAAACAAGTAAATTTTGGTCAAGGTAGTGCTTTAGCTGCTTTTGCAATGAAAAAAGCTCAAGAACAACAAAAGGCCAAAGAACAATCTCAAACCACCAATACTACTACTACCACTCCCACTAACACTTCATCTTCTTCTTCCTTAAAAGCATCGAATGTTACTAAAGTGAAACAACAAATTATCACGCAAAGGAAGAATTTGAATAGAAGAATACCGAAGGAAACTGTTGAAATACCTTCGACTGTTTCTGTAAACGCTCTTTCTCAGATATTAGGAATGAAATTGCGTAAGTCTCAAAGTCTCGGTAATGCTGTACTAACGACCTTGGAGTACTTTCCGAAGCTGACGGTGCATTCTGGTCCCGGCAATTGGTATCTCTTACAGGCCGTTTGCAATACTCGATGGAACGTATGGGTCTGACTGATACTCGAGCGGACAGATGTGAGTACACAAATTTTGAGTGGAATGGCGACAAGTTCTGAAAAGCTCACTATGTTCCGCCATCAGTGCTGCCCGCCGAAGATGCCTCCCTCGTCGCGGAAGAGCTAGGCTATCAAGCTCAAGTTGTAGATGCTGAGACAGGTTTTGATATCTATCCAAGGTTTGTGGATTTTTCCTTCCGCTTTGATTTCACGGAAGACCGCAGAGACGGACATGGACTGACATGATATAATTATGCTCAGTCCACCACCTGAAGATCCTTCATCGTTGAGTTTACGTCCACCTATCGTTACCATTATGGGGCATGTAGATCACGGCAAAACTTCCCTTTTGGACGCTCTAAGATCTACAAAAGTGGCCGCTGGAGAAGCAGGAGGTATCACACAGCATATTGGTGCTTTCAACATCCCTCTATCATCGTTATTGTCGACGAAGTCTGACGACGTGGAGAATTCTGAGAATACCGGATCAATCACTTTCTTAGACACACCTGGGCATGCTGCTTTCGCTGCTATGCGATCAAGAGGTGCTTCTGTCACGGATATTGCAGTACTTGTAGTCGCAGCGGATGATGGAGTTAAACCTCAAACGAAAGAAGTAATTGATCTCGTTAAGAATAACGAAGATGTTGGATTAGTAATTGCAATTACAAAATGTGATAAACCAGGTATAGATATTTCAAGAGTACATAATGAATTATTTAGTTATGGAATAGAAGTTGAAGCTATGGGTGGAGATATACCTTGTGTAGAAGTTTCAGCTCATACTGGAAGAGGTTTAAATGATTTAATTGAAACTATTAATGTAGTTGCAGAAGTTAGAGATTTACGTGCTGATTCAAATGACGGAATATCAAGTGAAGGTAGAATTATTGAATCTAGAATTGATAAAGGTAAAGGTAATATTACTACTTTAATAATTACTAGAGGTACTTTAAAATTAGGTTCTTTAATTATTTCAGGTAAAACTTTTGCTAGAGTTAGAAATTTAACTAATGATAAAGGTATTAATTTAGAAAAAGTAACACCTGGCATACCTGTGGAAGTTACTGGTTGGAAAACTTTACCTGAAGCTGGTGATATTGTATTAGAAGCTAAAAATGAAGAAGATATTAAAAAAGCTATTGAAACTCGTAAGAGAAGAGAAGAAAGAATAAAAAATTTAGGTGATTTAGAAGCTATTAATGAGAAGAGGAGGATTTTGAATGATGCTCAAATATTAAAGAAGAAAATGCAAGAAGCTGCCAAGAGAAATGGTCAAGATGTCAATTCTATCAATACTTCTACTTTCCACGATGATAATAGTGATGGTAGTAAAACTCTCAACCTCATTATCAAATGCGACTTTGCTGGAACTGAAGAAGCCGTTTCGAACGCTCTTGCTGAAATTGGAAATTCAGAAGCTAGAGTTAAGATTGTCGAAACTGGCGTGGGCGATGTCACCGATGGTGATCTAGCTCTAGCAAAGGCTGTCGATGGTGAGATGCAGTTCCTTCCCTTTCACATCAAGTTTTTCTTTCATACACTAATGCATTTGCGTTACTGCCAGGCGTCATCATTGGTTTCAATGTCAAAGCATCACGACAGGTACTATCAACAGCACAACAGCTTCAAATCCCAATTCTTCAGAACAACGTCATCTATCGTCTAATAGACGAAGTAAAGGAGAGAGTTATTGGATTACTACCTAAATTATATGATCAAAGAGTATTAGGAGAAGCGACAATACAACAAGTCTTCAAATACACAGTAAAAGGATCAGGAACTAAAAATATAGCAGGATGTAGAGTTACAAATGGACAATTAACGAAAAAATCAAAAGTCAGAATCGTAAGAGATAGTGAAACTATATTTGACGGTAATATGAATTCTTTAAAACATCATAAAGAAGAAGTTGATGAAATTAGAAAAGGATCAGAATGTGGTGTTATGCTTGATGGATTTGAAGGATTTATTGAAGGTGATATATTGCAGTGTTATGAAGAAACAGAACGTAAGAGGACTTTGTAAACTTCTACAAAATTGGTGTCGTGAAAGGAGAATGTCTTCTCGCATCATGTCGTTATATAAACATATGTAGATTACGTTTCATTCAGAATGTTACCACTGTTAAGTCTCGTTATACATTCGCAATCTCGCAATACAAAACCACTCGTTTCATAACAAAGCATTATAATTATACATGTGTTTCCAAGGACCTATTATTAGCATGTTCCTGCTCGAGGCGTTACATGAGTAGCTTTTAAAATCGCCCTTACAAATAACAAAGGCGCTTATATGTTTCGGGCTCTTCTTCCTCATGTGCATCACCCTCTGCGATATGGCTTATGTAGCTATCTTTGACCACTTCATTGCTTATGTTATCACGATGCGTACCTTCTCCCTTAGATTCCGACGATGATTCTCCTAAGCCGACTAAATTCCAAAAGCTAAAACGGGCAATTGGAATAGATTTGCTATACATCTGCCCTTTTGGCATTAGATCTTCTCGAGCAGCTACATTTCGCAATGGAGAAGCCTGTAAAGGCGAACAGGGTATATGAGGTGTACTTGGTTGACTGTACCAGCTTGCTTCAGAGGGGGAGTGTGATGTGCTTAATAGAGGAGTATGGAGTCCTGATGGACTAGCACAAAATCCACGGAACGACATGGGCGATGAAGGAGACAGAGATGTGTCACTTCTTGGGATGGATATGATTGGTAAATTAGTGTTGATTGGTACGAGCGTAGGTTTACGCTTTCTTCGAATTGGGAGATCTGGGATATCGAGAGCTGTAATAACGGGGACTGAGGCAGAGCGGGGCGGACCGATAGGTGCTCTAGCAGTGTCTGAAGATGACGAGTCAGCTTTAAGACTTCTTCAGAATACTGGCTAAGGCAAGTAGCACTCACTCATGCCTTGTGGCCTCGCGAAACTGTTCCGCCGTGCAAGACCACTCGCCAGTTGAGCACTACTTTCGGGTGATCTTGTAAAGATTACCTCTTCAGTAGCAGTTCTCTTGCTCCCTGTCAAGTTCCATCGTATACTATGACTTGAATAAGCAATTTGAGGGGCAAAGTACTTCTGTGTAGCACTTCGTACAAGTGTATTGAATGGCTTGACAGTATAGTCAGATGCAGTAGCTGCAGCGTCGGAAGCAAGCGCCACGGTGGTGGATGTTGCAGCTGTTATACCAATACTGAAGATATTGCTAAGAACTGTAAAGAATTTGGATACTGAGGAGGCGTTCTTCTTCTGCTTGGAACTGCTGGGTTTGGGCATAGCGCAACCGGTTGCTCGTTTGATGAGAGACTGTAAGTGAGAGATAGTATGGTGTTAAGTTGAAGAAGGATGATTCATCCCTAGTGTTGCTTGACAGATACGCTGCATAATGTTAGCTTACCAGCTTGCTATGCCATATGACCCTTTGCGTTTCCGGTTGTATTAAGAAAGCGCCAGCGGAAGCCACATCATCGACATCAGAGGTGGAGTCAGTACGTCAGCAAGCTTAAGGGTCTAAAAGAGTGACAAGGGAGTCGCTGTTGCCAAGCTAGCGTAGCTTGCGAGACGAGAGTGGGTGAAATTCTATCCAGGACCGGCTGGTCGCCACAGCAGGAATCACGTGCGTGATTTCTACCTTGTCCCGGTAGGCAAGGCTACACTGCCATATCAAGTGGATGTTGTAAGCTTGCACCTTTGCCTAGTGTGGTCCGTTGAATCAAGTCTCCATACTCAGAGGCCCACTATCACCGCCTCGCTCGCATCAGACTTGCGGGTATACGGGTGTGGCGCCGGTCGTACTGGTGAAAACCATCAACTCGCCAACTAGGGTCTAGATTACGATAGATGCAAAGTGAAAAAATAAGGTATGACTGTTGAACTTACTTCATACGTAAAGATCTTACACATGATATCGTTGGAGGCTTACCGTTAATTTCGAAATACATTCATTGAGCGGTGATTTCAGGAGAAAATAAAGACTGGGTTACGACCAGGCCTTGGGAGTCATGATACTGAATTTCGGAAGGTCGTTCAGGATTAATGATCAGTTTTTTCCCTCCTATAGATACGTCGAGCACATAGGCGCCATCTGCTGTAGGTACCAATCTTGCAGTATTATCGCCTCTATCCGCTAATAATACCCTTGTACTCAATTCTTGAGGTTTTGACACTGGTGTCCCTTGGGCAGAAATGTCAGACCCTCGATATTGTATCTGTGTTGGTTTTTCCGGATCAAAGACAATTGCGTTTCCGCCAATTTCGACATCTAGCTCGTAGCCACCTTGTTGTTTGGGCACGAGTTTGGCGGTACTGTCGCCTCGGTCTGCGAGCAGCAGCTGCGTGTCTGGACTAGAGGTATTTTGATCTTTCGGTATTGTTGTAGAAAAGCGCGAAGTCCATCGATGCTGTTGCTTGCCGCCGGTAGCGGGAGGGTGAATATCCATGAAACTAGGGTGGCCCCCCAGTGCTGTCGAAGCTGGGTACGTCGGCTCATCGTTCACAGCAAAGAAAGGTTCAGCTGCTTGATATGTAGGTGGAGTCGCAAGAAGTTCAGACGGATATGTAGATGTTGAGGAGGTTGAGAATTGAGTACTTTCCGAGAGAGATCTTCCAGTCGTCCGATCAAGGTACCCATCCCAGGGCACTGCAGTTGAAGTAGAAGTAGGCTGACTGGCCACAGCATCTGGTTCTGTAGCGATGGTAGGTCTTGCGTAGTAGATGGGTGGTGTCAGAGGCTCGACCCTGTTGGGGAGGAGAAGCAAGCAAAAATCAGTTATTGTGGGCCCCCACTTTTTGGCGATGACAAGCGGCAAAAAAGCAGGGCCGTAACGTATAGGATAATGGACTCACGCTCGGGCTATGGAAGCATGGCGATGGAGTGCAGGTCTTGGACGAGATGCATCGTCTGCTGCAGTTGGAGCTGTATGCTCTTTGTCGGCAGTACTCGTCTGAAGACTGCTCGCTTGTGCGCTCCTGCGAGACCCATGCATGTCGTTTGATTCTTTGGGCGGCACAGCTGTCGACAACTGTGAAGCAGCAGATGCTGCATACTGCCGAGATACGAGCATCCCAAGCAGAGGCCAGCAAGTCGACAGTTCACCAGCTAGCTCTCTGTGCTTCTGCTCCTCCAGCTCGTCCGTCTCGAGCGAGGTGGATGTGGCAGCATGATCGAGGGCCAAAGTCGAGTAAAAAACGAGATATCGCCAGAATGGCAGCTCGTTGTTGGCTTGTGGTGATGTGACTGGATCTTGAAACCCGATGAAGTCGAGATAGAACCGTTTCGATGCTTGTAGAAATCCGGCGAGCTCTTCAGAGCTTCGAGCGAGGTGGCCAAAGGTGGCCTCTACACCTGCTACAAAGTCATCCACCCGGTTCTCCATGCTGCGTGAAGAGTACGAGGGATGGTCCCAGCAGCTCAGTCGCACAGGTTCACGAAGGGAGCATCTTCGAGTGAACTCTTTGGGCTATCGGGCGGTCAGAAGAGCATCAAGATCACACAGCGAAAAGACGGGATACGATGAGAAAGTCGATCGTGGAGCGTGTGCTCGAGGGCTGGACCTCTATTTTCGGCCCGGAGCAACTGCAGATACGACTGAATTTAGAATCATAAGTCTGCGTTTGGAGCTACTGAATATGATATAGACCATCCTGGTGGACAGCCGGCTAACCCTAGTGGCACAAGGAGCCGGTCCACCCATGGTCACGTGGAAACACCGCAAGGCATCGTTGTACCTGCAGCCAGAGTATATCAAACGGATTTGCTTCAAAGTTACCAACAACAGCATCAAGCCACACTTCCAGATCTACAGGTAAGCAGCATTGTAGCCCACTTTTCAACCGTTGCTCGTGTTCACTGGGAACAAGGCACCATCAAGGCGGACAAGCATTCCGTATGAGCCTGTACAAAGCAATCAGGATCGGCGCTCACTTCGCATCCTAGTTAGGTAGTGTACTCACATTCGTATGTTATTTAGGAAGACCTGGACCAAGTCATAGTACAAACTTTCCTCCCCTCTTGCTGCTTTTTCGCCTTCTTGCATTAGCAAAGGCATATCACTGAATTCAATTTCAAGCTCATGTAGAACATCTTTCTGCATATTGCGTTATTTGTCTAAGCATACCTTGTCTTAGTAGTAGTGTGAGAGTCTGACAACTCACATTCTCTGATGATCGCACCTGGGTCAGGTCAATTTGAAAGGCTTGATGCTTGTATGACACTCTGTCTTTCCACCTTTCATGCGTTGGTTTGGAAGTTGGTATGGGGGCTGTAGTTCAAACTCTTCAGAATATAGTACATGGGATAGAATGGACAGGGAGATAACTCACCAGCTTCTTCAACACTAACACTTATTCTAAAATCAAAACCTCTTTTAGGAGAATAAATATTCATGTCAGCAATTCTACTTTTTCTAACACTAGCTTTAGGATCATTTTTAATTTGACCATTAACTTGATCTCTTGTTACTCTAACTTTAGTTTTTCCTACTGATCCACCTGAAATTGTTTGTGTTGAATGATAAAATGAATCTATTTCTTTGGTATGTAAATATCTTATTGGTGCTCCTTTATAACCTGGTTGAAGTGCTTCTGTAGCTCGCATATTTAGAATCTGATTGAAATGATGGTGCTGCCGCTAAATAGGGTTTGCTCGGTGTTTAGTGAGAGTCATGAAATTACAAGACAACGCGACTCACTAATGACATGTTGGATTCAAAACGAGCAAAAGTGGTATCTGTAAGGACTGTAACGGAAGAAGCGAGTTCAATATCTGGTCACATCGCCAAGATTGGGTCCATGCGTACTAGTCTCGGTTGCCAGCGGAAACGACACCCTTGTTTTGGGAGGTAGACCAGGTCTCGCATCAACAAGAAGCCCAATCTTGCCTTCAATCTGAGAGGAACAGTTTAGTGTGTCAGCTAATCGATCCGCGGAAGCATTCTAAAGCCTGACAGCCAGCTTGACAGGTTTAGTCAAGCTAACCCACCTCAACATCCGCTCTATTTTTGATCCAGCCCCAAAGCCAATCTCCAACTTCCCTCGTAAACTCATCATTTGGCTCGACTACAAAGTATGACGGTTCAAGCGTGTCCTTGGTCAGTACTCGATCCTGTCTGTCGAAACGAGCTGCTCTGGATGCATGAGGTTGCGCTTGATTCCACGGCGGTTGTTGTTGTTTTTGTTGTTCTTTCGCTACACCATGACCATTGCTTGTTGATGCTGCAGGTGAGTCGTGTTGGTGCTCATTGGAAGCTGGTTGCTGGGATGCATGGGCTGTTGTCGGTCCAGGACTGGGATAAGAAGCTCGACTGTTCTCTCCAAGCTGAGAGCGTCCATAAGGCGAGGTGTACGTGGATGGCTGTGCATCCGAGCCTTGTCGAGCTGATAGTCCAGAACTGCCTGACCCAGATGCATGTTGACGTTCTGCATCCTCTCTGCCGCCGTCGACTTCTTCAGCAGCGTGATCATTATTCTCGCCTCTTGCTCTCTTGCGTTTCCGAGAGTCGGATGCAGGGTAGTCACCAGCAGGCGGTGGACTCGCTGACATGTTTCTCGCTATCTCGTGCTATCGAGCCATATGGTAGATGATGTTGGCTCGGTCTCAAGCGAGCAGAGAAGCAGTTGGTGCCGAAGAAGACATGATGGCCTGCCGCCGTCATTACTTGTCTCGGAAGTACAACCTGCATGAAGCTTCCAAATCCTGAACAACAAGCTTTAAAGGGTGGAGCATAAACTAGGCACAAGGAACAATAAGAGGCAGCATGTGCCCGCCACTGGGGATTCTTCAGGATCCGTCACAGAACTGCAGCCAGCTGTCTTTGGGCATTTGCATCAAGCTAAGGATCAGCAGCAGGTAACTGCAGGCAATCAAGCAACAAGGCAGCCATTCAGACCACTCCAGCCATCATCGCATTCTGATTCACGCGCCTCTTCTGCCCTTGCAAAAGCACCCGCCTGCCCTCACGGTACTTCGCCGCTGCTTTTCGCATCTGCGAACGGACGGACGGCACATTGCGCACGATGAATGGCATGTGCAAGGGCAAGGAGGCATCTCGCCCTTGATTTCGCATCTCCCGCTGTGGTTTATATCGTATTGACCCACTTACACTCCCTGCGAGACTCGCATCCACACTGCAGATCCTCGACAGCGGTACTGCTTCTCCGTCAGCATCAGCACGCTCAACTACGCCACTCACTCTCCTCCTCGTCACAAGCACATCAGCAGGCCTGACCGAGAGATCTCTGCTCAGCAGTCACTGCTGTGAAGTATCGTCCAATCCATCTGCAAACCTCATTCCAGTTCAGACGCCCATCGCCTGGCTGGCAGCATACCGACAACATCGACTGGCACGTCTATCGCGGCAGTCTGTCGATCATTCACTGGCAGGCAGCCAGGCAGGCATCCACATCAGATAGAGCCATCGTTCAATCCTCACCTACCTACCCTTCAGACCTCCTTCTTTTCTCTCATTCACTCGCCAGCTCCAGGTCAGCCAGGTCAGCCTGTCAAGAGAACTGCAGTGAGCGCCGATCACGTAACGTCCAAGCGCCTTCAAGGCAGTTACTGCGTCGAATTACAAGTTTCAACAGCAAGTACATATATCTCCCTCGCACACGTCCTACCGTTTCACCCACCTGCAGATCTTTGCACATTGGGCGTGGCGGACGTCGAACGGACCACTCCATTTTACCTCGCTCGTCGCGATACCGAAAAGGGCACAGCGGCAGCGGAGTAGGGGGTGAGGGTCACTGCATTTTCTGTCTCGTCTCCGAAGCAAAAAGGAAGAGATAGTCTGTTCAGAGATAGGCATCCAGTCGCTTTCTACCTTCAACCATATTTAATTTATATACTCGTAATCATGTATGATCACCAGTCCCTGATCCTCCAGCAACACGCCCACAGAACATCACCCCAGTCTGGTACCTCTCATCCCGACGCCTCTACAAGCCAGGCTCAACCTACAAGATCCATGCGTGCAGGTTCATGCTCAAATCCTTCCAATAATACCTCTGTAGATAGCACAATGTCCGTAGCTTCACCTTTCGACTCGGAGGATTCCGCACGTGCCGATATCACCTCCTCTTCACCCAATTCCAGCGGAGTTGGGCCCTCTATATCTAGCCCTTATGATAATAGAAAACGCAAATGCGACGCTTTAGATCGTCTCCCAAGAACGCCTTTACCTAGTTTGTCAGCTTCTCCTCACCTCTCAACACCTCGTCCTCGAAGCGCGACATATTCCAGCGGGGTACTGTCAGCTTCAATGCATTCCAGTATTCGCCACAATCCTCCCTCGTCAAGCTCATCCTGCACAGCTTCTCGCTCTGATATTCTAGAAGACAATGGGATTCAGCCGAAGGAGAGGTCACGCTCTCCTCTCATGAGACAACGTGGTATCCTCCAATCTTCCACATTGCGTGACAATCGAAGCTTTTCATCCCCTCTTTCACAGGTACCTGTATCTGCTTTAGCAGCAAGACGCAGGTCCATACAATCTTCAAATTCAGAGATGACTAAACGACCTAGACTCGAATCTTCTGCCTCAACGAGTCATTTACATGTTCCAGGAAATACCTATGGCTTGCAAGTGCCTTCACATCTCGATCTTACTGTCAACCCTGCAGATGATGCACCTAGTGCTCCTCCCTCTGCTTCATTTTCTACCCTCACTATAACTCAGCCTCCCTCTCCAGCATATGCAGCGTTCTCCCTGCAGACACCTGCACCGCCATGTTCACCTTCGAAAAGCTCTCCTGAACATTTCGCCTTTGCTGAAGCAGCCGGCCAGGTAATCCCCCCATCCTGCTCAGATGTCAATCAGCCTGCTACCTGTCAGTCAAGACCGTCAAGTCGCATGTCCAATCGACGTGACAAGAGTCCTGCTAGACCTGTCAGACGACGATTCAAGAGAGCAACTTCGCTACCATTAACAGACGAGATCACCCTTGCACAATCTTCTTTGGCGTCCTACCATAAACGCTCCAACAGCTCAATTACCCACTTACCTGCAAACACTACCTATTCGGATTCGGCCGTCAGCATGGCGGACGCCAATCAACTGGGCGTGAAGCAAGAGTCTGCAGAGCAACAGGAGCGTTATGCTTCAGGACAGCAGGTGTCTGGCCTAGTGACCCATCAGACCACGGTCCCTTCAGCATCGGGCAACGGGGGCAATGCTGTGCCTCTGCATCAGAGCAGGAATAATGAACAATCATCCTCATTCTTGCCCAGAGCAAAGGAGCACTCGGATAGAGATGTTGCTATGCAAAGAGGTGATTCTGTAGGACCCTATCGCCCCCTGATGCGGCAAGTATGCAATCCTTCGGAGCTCCTTGAGCCATCGCAGCTAGCAGCCATACATCAGTTCAACATGCAAGAGCCTGCTCGATTGGTACCAGTCCTCCCTCTGCTAAATTTACCGCCATTGCTCGTCTTCCCGTCGCGGACTCAATCATATATACAAGCACAACGACGTCTACCAGTTCCCTCAGCGAGACCCTACCCTCCTGCTCCGGATACCCTGACCCTCATTTCTCAGCAGTCGACACTTTCACACATTGCAGCCCTACAGAATCGAATTCCTCCTGTCATTGAGCAGGCCAAACCAGTGCCAACCGCTAGTGTTCCGGCTTACACATCACCAATCGCAAGGGAGACCTTACGAGAGCTCGATCTTCACGAGATTCTTCAGTGCAGGCAACTAAGACATGATATTGTCTTCGACGCTAATCTCATGTTCAGACCGAACTTTGACGGTGATAGGTATGTTCTGCCTTTCGGTCTCTCTTTTAGACATAAATGTTGCTAATGACACCGCTTCAAACAAACAGAGGAGACAGAAAACGTGAAGCTGCAGATCGATATTGGACAGCTGTTACTAGGGAACTTGAGACGGGCTGCAGATGCACTGCATTCTCATTCGCTCCATCGGCAACTGCTAGGATGATGGGCAAGCCATCTGTGCCACTTCCATGCATCTGTACGAATGTGTCGATGCCCCAAAGACGGACCTCTATATACGACCGACTGCCTTCTCGCATCGATCCACTCATTCGGGAGCTACGAGACATTCTTTTGGCTCTGTTGCCGTCACCCAGCCAAGATACTCATGCAAAAGACACCCCGTCCCACAAGGCATCGAACTCGAATATTCAAAGAGGCACCGGAAATGCGCAAATGATCATTGATACGCTCGATCCGGAGCTCATAACACAGGAAGTGGTCCATGGAGTCCTAGACGTTAGTTCATTAGCGACTTTCTTCGGCCATATTATCAAATCTCACTGCGCTCCGATGCGCGATGAAATAGTCGAGACCATGGTACAGACCATTAAACAAGGTGGTCAAGCTAATGACATGTCTACCGTTGCAACTGGATTGAGGATGTGTTTCGAGATACTGGAACTCATGAAACTTGATATCGCAAATCACCAATTGAGGATGCTGAGACCTTATCTACTGGAGAGCGCTGCAGAGTTTGAGTATAAGACGTTTCTCCACCTTCGTCAAAAGAAACCCCAAGCAGAAGTCGATGAATCCGAAGTACCAACCGAAGGCCCACCTTTATCGAAGACCCAGGCCTGGCTTGCAACGAATCCTCATCGTGCCACAAGCGCAGATGATAGTTGCCCTCTGGTCATCGATGGAATCCTAGAACTCCTTTTCAACCCTATGGGCGAGTCGCGTGATGGTCCTGCGCCAGAGAAAATATCGCCCAAGGGGCTACAAGATCCGCTGGAGCGCGTTCGCAAATCCAAGTCCCAAGCCTTGCCGCACTCGGGCGAAGTGCCAGAAACTCTGCAACTTGATATCTACAGGCTACAACTGTTCCATGGCGATACTGTAGATCTTTGCGTTGTTCACTTACTCCTACTTCTTTATCGCCAATTATGTTCGCAGAACAAATCAATGCCAACAAGTGAAGATATGGAGGGTATCAGAAGGCAGATTTGGGTGATTATGAGCGAGGTCAATACAGCTGCAGCTTCGTCACCTTCATTGAGCAGTAGACGATCTCCCTCAACACTCCCTCAGAGCATCAAGAAATTGGAGTCCGAGAGATGGCGCGAGGGCATGAGAGACGTACTGCTTCAGATTGCAAGATTCTCCTGTGGCCGTGCGCCAAGCGCAGACAGTAGCAGCAAATTCATTCCTGGTTCTGATACCCTCGCTATGCTCAACGGATGGATGGACAACAATCTCAAGGCGGATAGCAAGCTTGTAAGTCCAACATACGCCGGCCTGGTTTTGTTATAGATCTTGGTATCTAGCTAATATTTGTTTGGTGGCAAAATAGTTCCAGCTTGTGCAAACAAGATTGCGAAAGACGCTTTTCGGCCTGATGGCCCACGAACTGTCCAGTCATCGCAACATGTCTGGGCAGTTTGATATGTCGTCGTCGGATGTGAACACTGGTGTAATGCCAGAAATCGACAACATCATCAAACAGAACGGTCTGGTCGATCTTTCAAGCGAAGTTCGCCTCTTGGCTTCGCGCATTTCCAAAGTTGCTGGCTTCAATGCTCGCGTCTTCAAGGATTTGTATGCTACCATGCTTTGAATAAGCATTGTTTATTTGGAGGAGACTTTAATTGGGTATTTTTGAACGCCTTTTTTCTAGCAGTTACCCTACCTAACGAACTTAACATACAATCTATATATCGCTGCCCGTAGAACACATAATGTAATGCGAAGCACTCTTAACAATCCATACCTGCAATGCTCATGTTATATACTATTGATGGACTCGGAGTTAGCATGTTAGCTCTTGCCTCGATGAATATCGGCCGTAACCTTTGCTCGTGTGTTTCTTGTCTCTAACAACCGATAAGTCTGCTGCAGAGCAAATTCTTGCTGTTCAAGGGCACTTGTCCTACAATTTCTAGCGATCCATGCACAAGACAGGCAGATTCTTTACTACCGCAGACGTCTACGCGCAAGACTACTTTGTCGAGCCTTTCAGTGTATAAGTCGTCCATCAGAGCAATTCGTGTTAGTCAAAACCCTCAATAAGCAATTTCAGCAGATCTCAGACGAAGATGTCAGCTGCACATACAAAAGCCGGCACAGATACGCCGACGAGCCTGGAGAGCTCAACAGGCTCACTCAAGGAGGACCGCCAGCTCCTGCAAGATGATGGTGCAAGCTCTTCCACCCGCTTGGACAGGCTGCATTCGGTTGAAGGTATCGCTGTCAAGGACTCGATCGAGAGAAGCACTCGAGGTCTACCTGCAGGAGCAGGGCGAGCGAGGAAGGAAAGAGTCACCTATTACATCTGGTTCTTGACTGCAATGATCTCCATCAGTGCGTTGACTTCCTGCTATACCCGCGTTACCTCGGTTCGGCTTAGTATACTGACCTTATGGCCGATCTTCCTCGCATACACCAGGTGGTCTACTTTTCGGTCTCGATACAGGCATCATTTGTAAGACACTTTGACTTCTTAAAGTTTACAACGTGCTCATGCGATCTACGCCCTTAGCCGGCATTCTTGTCAGCTTGGGCGATGACCTGGGTCACGAACTTCGGAACGGCGATAAAGAGCTCATCACATCAATAACCACTGCACTGGCCTTTGTTGGAGGCATTTTCGCTGGTATCTCATCCGACAAGCTTGGACGAAAATGGCTTCTATGGCTTGCCGACGTATTCTTCATCATTGGCGCCGTCATTCAAGCTGTCGCTCACAACGTTGCAACGATGACTGCTGGCCGTGCTCTACTAGGTCTCGGCGTTGGCATAGCGTCATGCGTGTGCCCTCTTATATTGACGGAACTAGCTCCCACCCATCTGCGAGGTCGCCTGGTCACTATCAATGTGGTTATGATCACCTTCGGTCAGGTCATTGGTATGTATCCAAGTCGCGGCTTACCCTGAACGTGTGCTGATTCCGTCTCTCTACAGCCTATGCTATCGGTGCCGCTTTCGAGAACTCTGCCGGAGGATGGCGCTGGATGGCCGGCTTATGCGCAATCCCAGCTGGTATACAGATTGTTGCTCTGGTGTTCCTTCCTGAATCGCCGAGACAACTCATCGTCAAAGGCAGATTCAAACCTGCGAAGACTGCCCTCAAGAAAATCTACCCTTATGAGACAGACGAGCAGCTCGATGCAAAAATCGAATTCTTGCAGGATGAAGTAGCTCTTCAAGCCAAGATTTTGGCGACCGAACCACTGAAGAAGCGTATCAAGGATATAGTTCTCATAGGATCAAATAGAAGAGCACTCATCATCGCTGGCGGTCTTCAGTTATTCCAACAGCTTTCGGGCTTCAATACCCTAATGTCGGTCCTTCTATTTCAGCGAAGGCGATACGATTGGTTAGGGCTGATAGACAAGCCCGTTGACAGGTACTACTCTGCCACTCTGTTTGCTTCGATCGGTTTCAACAATCCGACTGCGGTCGGCCTTATTGTCTCTGGCACCAACTTCCTTAGCACCCTTATTGTGAGCCACTCTCGCTTCATACTTGAGTTATCCAGGATCTGACGAGTTCCACAGGCATTGAAATACATCGATATAATTGGTCGTCGACGCGTACTCCTCTTCTCTGCTCCTGGAATGGTCATTGGCTTGGTGCTTGCGGCCGTCTCGTTCCATTACCTGACTATCAATACTGGTGGCAACCTCGACCCTAATGCTGACTATCCCGCTAAGTGGAGTGGACTTGTCCTTTTCTCGATGGTCTTTTACGTGTTCTCATATGCGTTGGGCATTGGCAACATCCCTTGGCTCCAGGGAGAGCTCTTCCCGATTTCCTATGTACGCTCAAACTTTTCAGAAAACAGTCCAAATCGTTGATTTTGAATCTAAATTACAGCGGGGCATTGGGACATCGTTCGCGACCGGCTGTAATTGGGGAAGCAATTTGATTGTTGGGTCTACCTATCTCAGTTTGATGGATGCAGTTACGCCAAGTGGTTCATTCGGTCTCTACGCTGGTTTATGCTGTAAGTCGGCTTCCTGTGTACTTCTTTGCTTATATGGTGAGGCTTGCTGAATATTCTACCCGACAGTCATTGGATGCCTCTTTGTAGTCTTCTGCTATCCGAATACCGCGGGTCTTTCCATTGAAGAGACTCGCATCATCTTCAAGAACAACTTTGGGATCAAGACCGCAGACCGTCTACGAGCTGAGAAAGCTGCCGCATACGAAGCAGAGATAAACGAGGTCGCCAATGCATAAGCATATGTGATTGTTCTGTGTGTACAGCATAGCGGCGCTTGTCGCTAAGGAATTGGCTCTTATGTTACGTGCGCGTCATGCACAGTACCTGTCTCTGCGTTACAACGTCATTGCAAACCGTAAAAACCTCAGATACAGTGTCATACCAGGCACTACATTGCAGGCCAAGCTGACATTGAATGTTCCTAATGCGGACAGGTGTCTGTTACCTCAAGTCCAGAAAAGCGATGAAACAGACAATTCTCTCGATCACAGACCTCCAATGATCAGCGTGGTAGATATGCCACTGAAGTGACTTCTGCTTGCCGTCAGACGTTGTTAAAGGCAAAGCACATTCCCACCCGACGGGGAATGTACTCTTTTGCATAGATCGAAGTATTGCAACAACAGTGACAACTCCTGACTAGATTTACTGCTTGCGCTTCTTGGCGAACCGACCACCAGAAGCTTCTGACTGCTCTTTCCGCTTCTTTTCTTTGCCCATTTGCCTGTAGTGCTCTCTCTTTTCCTCTTTGGACTTCTCCTCTCGTTTTGAGGCATCTTTCTCCATCTTCTTGGCTCGCGCCGCACGAGACTCGCTCTTCTTCTCTTGACGCTTTGCCACCTTTGCTTTTTGGATAGCTTGCACCTGTTGTAACAGACCGATAGCCTTCCTCTCTTCCTCGCTAAGCACAACAGCCCTCTTCTGCATGTACGTAGGCTTGCTTTGTGGCTTCTGCATCTTCGGTTTCGAAGCGTATGGAAGAGCTGCTTGAAGCTTGCGTGGCACTTTGAGAGTATTGAATTTGCGCTCTTGTCGTTCAATGGGCCGATATAGAGAATTGACGTTTTTGGGCGTCTTGATAGCTTCTGCGTTACGGACTTCTCCGGTTAGTCTCATACCTTTCCAAGCTGACTTATCTTCCATCAGAAGGCCGGCCGTAGGATTGTAGTACTGTCTAGGCTGTATTTGATACCAAGCACGCAAAAAGATGATATCACTCATTAAGACCTTGTCTTCGAAAGCTGCTCTAAAGTAGCCCTCCGGTTTCGGCAGCGCTTTCTTGATCTGACCTCGAATGCCAGATACCGTTCGCAAGTGAGCACCCTCGAATTTGGCCACTTCCAGAGAAGATGTGAACATGTCCTTGATATACGCCGTGTTCTTGAAGATTTTGTCTGGAAGCGCACAGCGGTCAGTGAATGTAACACGGATGTTGTAGAATATAGCTTACATGGGACACCAGTGAGCTTCAATTTCTTGGTGATCTGGCTTGATCCGTCAATGTCGGTAACGACACCGGTAGCAGATACTCTGAACGTAGATTTCTCGTTTGTAATAGTATTGAAAGCACAAAGACCAGTGTTTGGAGCGGAAATTGGCCCATAAAACGTTGCCAGGCAATGCATGTGCTCCGGTGTGTATTTGAGCATTCGGTTCCGTGTGCCATCATCTATGGAGTAAATCGGTACAGTCTGGAACCGCCTCCAGCCTATTGACATAATGAGAGGATCGTTTGTCTTTAGAATCTTCGGATGCCATCTGTGCTTCTTGATACGGACTTGTACGAAGCCAAAGTTTTCCTCGTGCGGCAGAAGGGCGCCAACTACAAGGGGGTATTTCGGATTGAATTGCTCGAGCAACTCAGGCGGCACATTCGAGAATTCCAACCGAATGTAGCTTCCCGGTCGATAGCCTTCAACTAGAGCGCGCGTTTCGGCATCGTCTTCGGCAAACTCCTCCTGGGTAGCCTCCAGCCGCTTGCGCATTTCCTCCTTTTGCTCAGTATAAAAGTCCATCTTGCCATCTTCATCAGAGGATCCATCATATTCTGCATCGAACTTGCGCTTCAAGCGTTCTTTCTTGGCTGCCAATTCCTCCTCCCGGGTCGGCTTCGTCACGGCCTTCATCTCACGGTCATTCTCGTCGTCTTCATCATCATTATCATCAGCTTCCAAATCTTCGAAACCTTCGTTGTTGCCGTCTGGATTGTCGTCGTCCCCGAAATTCTGTCCACTTATGAAGAAGCGCCTGAAGGACTCCACAACTTCATCATCCTGCCAGTCTGGCAGGTTTGCCGGCGCATAGACCGGTCGGAACCTGTCTTCCTCCTCTACAGCGTTCGGACCTTGGACATCACGGGCAAGCTGAAACAGGTCATCGTCATCCGGATTGTCTTTATCGTCAGCATCGACGAAACTGTCTTGAGGCCTCTGCATTGCGGCAATCTCTTCCGGAGTTTTATCGCTAGAATAGATGAGGGACATAAGATTCGTGCGCTGTCGTGAATGGTTGTCCAGAAAATTTGCCCTGGCCTTCGAGCTGAGATCTTGCTTCCACTGAGGTCCCGAGCCATCCTCCTCGTCTTCGTCTACACTGCCATCATCTTCTCCAAGCAGGTTATCCGCCTCCAAGTCTTCGATGTCAGGTGCGCGATCCGTCTGCTCGAATCCCAAGCCTACTCCATCTTCATCGAGTCCGCCTTCTGAATCGCTGTCGTCCTCGTAGACAAGGCCGCCGGATTGGTCGGCTTCCTCATCAGAATCATTTCGCAGGGCAGGACCAGCTTCGTCATCATCGCTATCATAATCTGCATTACTGCCATCCTCCATGTCATCGTCGGAAACGTCGCCCTCCACTTCTTGTAGCTCATCTTCACCGAACGCAAGCCGTCGCGACCGCTTCGATGTGCTTGCTTGCGGCAGAGACAAGGGTGCGGCATCGCTGCTAAACAAACGCAGCTGACTTTGCTGTATCCGGTCGGCAAAAGTTTGGTCAACATCTTGCAGATCCATTACCATCTTTTCTCCTTCCCCTGCGAATACGTTTTGCCCGTCTTCACCTTCCCGCTTGGTGAAATTTCCAGCTGTGTTGACCCAGACGCGGTCTCCATCGAATGAAACCGCTCCTGAGCCGAGTAGTCCGGCGGCACCTCCACTGAAGGGCGCATGCACGAGTTTGTGCTTTTCGCTCAACTTCCTCCGCTTCTCACTCTCTATAGTGGGTAAAGGACATGGGTCCGCCAGCTGAGCAAGCTTAGAGACCTCGAAAGCGTCAACACCAGCTCCAGGTATATGGATCTTGAGAGTTGAGGAAGCTGAGGGAGCGCGCATCGGAATGCCACGCAAGTAACCCCAGACGGCCACTTTACGGTCTATCCTAGGATCTTGTCGGACTTCTTCCCGTGGCGTCAGATCTTCGATGCGGTCTGTGAGGAGGTAGGAATGGGAATTGCGGAAGGTGAGGGGTCGGAATTTGGCAACACTGATAAAGCGTGACAGGTTGAGGATTTCTCTGTCGGGGTAACGGCCGTTCATAACCCCACTGAGGTAGAATAGCTTTGCTCCGTCGTAGACTTCTGTCCAGAAACGCTTCTTTAGACGCTTTTTCTGTGCTCGTAATGTTGCTGGTGATTTGACGAGGTCCAGATGCGTAAGGATGCCAATGAGCTTCGGCAAACCATGCGATGACATGATAGACAAGGCTTCAAACGTTTCCTGCGAGTACAGAAGAATCAGCGATACGCTAGAAAACTTGCGGGTGGCGAAAAGCTGGTTACCATTTCCAAGCCAAAACTTCCATCTATCATGAGAAGGACGAGATCTGCTATTTTGCCCATGTCAATCATAGAGCCGAGGTCGTTCGGGCACTCTATGATGGTTAAGCGTCTGTTCTTTCCTGTCACTACCGTCACCGGCCCTCTGATGTCTGTCATAGTCGTTTTTGTATAGCGTCTGATCAAACTTCGAATAAGGGTTGTCTTGCCGACCTGCAGCCAAAGAATAATAATGGTAAGCCAGAGGCTGGAACAGCCTGCAGTCCCGCATGCAAGGCTTACACCAGGTGGTCCCATTACCGCCACAATGACTGGAGGAGGGTCTACCGAAGATGCTGCACCTCCCAGAGTGGAGGTCTTTGACCCTGACGGGCCAGCACCATGTCCGCCGAACGTACGGTCTATAGCAGGAACATGAAGCTTTTTCTGCTCTTTTTCTACGTTCTGCCGGGCAAGCCTTGAAGCCTTCGCGCCAGACTGCGAAATGAACGCTCGAGGATTCTTTCCCTTTTCGAACTTTGGCTTGACCTTGGCGGCCTTGCCAGTGCCGCGATGCGGCTTGTTCGTCTGCTGCTCAGCAGCACTCATTGCAGTGCTTCCTCGTCAACTGCGAGTGCGCAGATGGAAAGGCTTCACTCGCTGAAAAATTGTCGTTCAAGCTGGGTCGATCACGTTTTTTTGACGTTCAAGGCCAAGGAGGATACTCGTTTCGCCCCCTCTAACGGCTTGTTGTACAGTCATGGGTAGGACGGCCAGAACTCGTATGTGTACTTTGTTCAGCGAAACAAGCTATGCCCTGACACGCATGCTTTGGACGGTAATTCAGGCGAGGAAAGGCGTGTAGAGCCGACGCCACGGCCTATTGCCTTGCCAGCTGCTGCTGAGGCCAACGCTGCAGCTGAACCTTGTGAGTCTGCTGAAAGCTGAGAGCTGACGCAGACAGACTGATTCGAATGGCTTGGAATCCCTTTTCTGAGCAGCCGTGGCCGAAATGCGTACCAGCACCGTACCCTTACCCAAGAAGCACAAGTCAAAAGCAAAGACAAAATCGCAGGCGCAACGGCAGAGGGATGCTGCTGAGAAAGCAGCCGGTATGTCTATCAACGAACTCAGTAATGGGACGACTTGCTGATGTGGTTTCCTTCACATCGCCAGAATTCGCTGAGCGATTACAAGCAAAAACCGATAGAAGAGTCAGTCGGAAAGCCAAGAAGGAGTCCGCGAAGCGTTTATGGGATTGAAGGTCATATCCAGCATATTGGAGACTTACTCTGTCGTTGTAACAATGTCAGGCCGAAGCGAGCTGCAAGATTGTGCATATCGTGAAACAGTACCATCGTACACCAAGAGTAGTCCAGTAAACTTGAAGCATTTCAAAGGCTCAACGAATAGAGGAGTCACAACTTCTAACGGTCGCAAGGCAATGCGGAGACACCAAGGTTGTTAGATCCTTTTTTATTCTTGGCTCATGGCATCTTCAAAAAGTCTTCCAGAGTTTCGGGGGTTGCCGATGTCACTGCCTGTGTCCTCGAACAGGCACCACGTTGGGCGCTACGTAAACGCGCAATGCCTGCCGCTAGTCATGTACAGCAATGTCGATAACATCAGATATGCGTGAAGATGGCCGATAGACATTCTCAGTGGGCATTACGGTCAGAACAGGAACAGGCTACTATCTCTACGAAAGCTGTGGCATCAAGGAAGGCGTTTCAGATTTTCTGCGTGCTGTACGCATGAGCAAAGGCAGCATGGGTTGGTGGTGGTTGCTGCACGAACCCGTACAAGACGGCATTCTGCTTAACCAAACATCGGGAATTTGCCTCCATGAGCATGGAAGGCTATAGACCGCATATCCGTGAACTAGAGATTGAGAGCCTCAGTTATAGTGCATTTGGGCATGATGAAGATCACTTACAGCATCAATATTAAAACGACCATATCCGCTAGCTCCGCCGAGACCAGCCTGGAGATTGTGTATCAGCAAGATCTATTTCGGCTGCTTTTACTTGTTGTGGATGACTTACATTGCCAAACGTAGGCTCGATATGTATCGTTGAGCCGTTGACCTGTACAGATCCGGCACGTATTTGAGGAGCATACTTCATAGCCTCGTGTAGATTGCTGGTCCAAAATCCGGCAATGAGACTATACTCGCTGTCATTAGCCATCTTGATAGCGTCTTCAATATCTTCGTAGGGCGTTAAGGTGATGACTATATGAAAGAAAGGGTTAATCTAAGCTTTCGACGTTTTCAAGACATCCGTTGCTCGCCTGGTCCAAATGATTCTCGCTCCCAAATGTCCATCTTGGTTGATATACCGCTAAGAACGGTTGGTTGAACCAAGGTAGCGTAGTCACCAGCAGCCTTCTCTGGCACTTCGCCAACAAGCACTCTAGCACCTTGCTTCGCGGCATCACGAATCTGGCTGACTACCGTTTCAGCTGCAGAAGGTCTGAAAAGTGGACCCTAAAGACGAAGATTTACATTAATTGAAGAAATGAGGACAAGAAGTTTTTTCACTTACCAATTGAGCCTCTCTGGGATCGCCTGAGCGTAATTTCTTGACTCGATCTGCCACAAGCTGTTCGAATGCTGCGTATACCGACTTGTGCACTAGCACGCGTTCGGTCGACATGCAGACCTGTACCGAATGTCAGCAAGATATTATGGGGATGACAGGAACTACGCACTTGTCCTGAATGAACCAAAGAGCCAAAGACAACACCCCAAGCTGCGCTCTCCAAGTTATCCTTGGCGTGTTCAGAGATGATGACTGGTGCTTTGCCTCCTAATTCCAAGATACACTGTTTGAGGTGCTTGCCGCATTCAGATGCGATAATTTTGCCAACGACATCCGAGCCTGTGAAGTTCACCCTGCGCACTTCTCGACGAGCAATAACATGAGCTGTGAGATGTGGGGCATCTTCTCTACTCATCGTAACGAATGCTAGAGCTCGTGGCGGCAAACCCGCTTCTAGTAGAAGATCGACTATAATCCTTTGACTAGCAGGAGAATATTCCGAGGCCTTGAGTAGGACCGTGTTGCCGCTTATCAAGGGCATAGCAATTGCTCGGACAGATAGATTGACAGGCGCGTTCCAAGGAGCTATGGCAAAAACCACCTGCAGCAGGGCATAGTGTCAGCGCAGGTTCCGGGCTTCTTCCAGGTTCATTCCTCACACCGGCTGCTCTGCGTTGAACAATGTACATATCGACGTCTGTACCGACAGAAATTGGGGGGTGTTAGTTTGTTGATCAAAGCGAGAAACTGATACTTTCATGCGTTCACCTGGCTTCTCGCTTCTGTGGTGTTCGCCTCGGATATTGGAAGCTTGAGCAGCTGCTTCTCTGAGCATACCTGCACTAGCGACCTGATTCACATGCTGCCATCCGCTTGAAGCAGCCGTCTCGCTCGTCATATTGTCGGCAATGAGTTTATGATATTTCTCAGTCATGACCAGGTCGGCAGCTGTATAATGCGACGCGTTAGTAATCCCAGACAAGCATGTTTACGGTGAGCGAACGTACCCTTGAGGAAAACAGCACGCTTCTGGCTCGGTGGGACGCGCTCCCATTCTGGCTGGAAAGCTGCGAGATCTGTGACAGCATCATCCAGATCTTCTATGCTCGCTGAAGGGGCAGACCACACGCTCTTGCCGGTGAGTGCTGAGAAGGGATAACCATGCCATCAGATTGCTGATGAAAAAACTTCAACGGCCATGTGTTTAGCTGCAAAAAGCAGACATACGGTTAACGACTTCGAAGGTCCGGTGAGTGGATGATCGGTCGTGCCCAGCGATGAATAGATTGACCATTTTTGAAGTGCAGCAGACGGCTGTTGCCGCAAGAGGAGCTCGATAGGTACTTGACAAAGAACAGGAAGTCTGCTATGGTATCGGAGCCGTCCACAAAAAAGCGTGCTGAGTCGGTCTGGAAGCCGGTCCAACCGTCGGTCCGGTGTCCTGATTGTTCTGCGGAGCCTCCCGAGAACACGGAAAGGCAGATTCGCTGTTCCGTGGAGCGTTTGGCCAGCACGACCTGTCTCACCAGGACTTCCCATCTCCCCCGTAGCTTCTTATCATCCCAGTCTTCACACTTTCGTTACTTTCCAGCTCAGCAGACATCAAGATGTCAGTCGACTACAAGAGCTACGCAAGATGCTTCATCAACGGGAGATACGTTGAAGACACAGAGAGAGGCTTCGCGTTGCACAATCCTGCTAATGGAAAGGTAGTCCTAGAGAAAGTACAGGAAGCTGGACCTAAAGGTACGAGTGGCTCTGTTTGTGGCTGTTGCAGGGAAATCCTAATTGTATCGTGTTCTAACGAACTGCCCATCTCATATCTGGCAACAGAGGTCGATGCAGCCGTTGATGCGGCTCAGAAGGCTTCACAAGCATGGGTGAGAGATCAAGGTACCTAACATATACAATTTCTCGTACTGAAATACCTCAATACAGGCTGAAAGTCCACCCTCGGTTCGAGCCGAGTGCCTTCGCAAGTTGGCGGCCCTCATGCGTGAGCGAACAGAAGTCACGTGCTGCTATTGAGACAACCGGAAACTGACTTGTTTCGACGATGTGACAGTCGAGAATGCCAATGCTCTAGCAGAACTCGATGCAGTGTCCATGGGCAAGCCAGTTCTCGCCCATATGCGGGAAAATTCGTTAGCAGCGAATCACCTTAAGCATGCGGCGGATCTTGCCGAGACATACTTAGGCGGTACTGCTTCGTCCAACACGCCAGGCTTCTTCAACTTCTCTCTGAAAGTGCCTTATGGAGCTGTCGCAGGAATCTGTCGTAAGTGACATCTCGCCATTTGGTCCGCTCCAACCGTCGGATCACCACTGAACTCTTCAATATCAGCCTGGAATGTTCCCGTTATTATGTTTACCGCAAAAGCTGGACCTGCCCTTGCTGCAGGCAATTGCATGATCATCAAGACCTCTGAAAAGAGTCCCCTCTCTGGATCCTTCATCGCTGGCTTGACCGAGAAGGCTGGATTCCCACCTGGTGTGCTGCAAGTACTTACGGGTGCTGGTCTAACAGGCAAACTACTAGCAGAGTAAGATATCACCGGAGTATGAAAGCCTAAACACAACAGAATTGACTGACATAATTACTATAGACATATGAAGATCCGGAAGATCTCCTTCACCGGATCTACCCGAACTGGTCGTGCAGTGCAAGAATCTGCAGCCAAATCAAATCTGAAAGACGTTGTCCTAGAGCTGGGCGGAAAGTCTCCAGCCATTGTTCTGGCTGATGCGGACATGTAAGTACCAAGCAGAAGTGATGCTGCTCCTTGGTTAAGGCTCTAATGTCGAATTTTCATAGCGCACAAGCCGTCAAAGCTCTCTCTTTCTCTTTATGGGCCAACAGCGGACAGATTTGCATGGCTTCTACCCGTGTCTATGTGCACGAATCTATATTTAAAGACTTTTTGGAACAATATAAAACAGCTTTGTCCGGCGTGAAGCCTGGAGATCCAACATCACAAACAACAAAGATGGGGTGAGTGACATCTAGCGGCCCAATGAGCTAATCCACTGACTTGTCATTCGTATCCAGACCTCTCGCCGATGCTGTACAGTATAAATCCGTCCAAAGCTTCCTGGACTCCGCGAAGGGTTCTGCTACAGTCTCATTGGGAGGGCAGTCAGAACAGAAGGAGGGATACTACGTCAACCCTACGATTTTTACAGATGTAGCAGATAATGCAAAAATCAATACAGACGAGATTTTCGGTCCTGTTGCTGTTCTTCATTCCTTCACGGATGACAAGGAAGTTATCAAGCGTGCCAACGATTCTGAATACGGGCTCTTTGGTAAGCTGACCCATGCATGACCAAGAGGAGCTAAAGTTGAGATTGTACTGATGTACCGTGACATTCGCCTATAGCCTCTGTCTTTACACGGGACCTCAACAAGGCATTGAACTACGCCAAATACCTGGAAGCAGGCGTAAGTCAGATCTGCTTTAATCACAGAACCTGAGGCTGACAGAGAATCCACAGAATGTCGCGATCAACGCCAGCTCGCCTCTGGGCGCGTCTGACATGGAATTTGGCGGTGTCAAGCAGTCAGGCGTTGGTCGTGAAGGTGGTCCTCGCAGCCTGGAGAACTGGCTGGAGACAAAGTCTGTGTACGTCGCTTTGGGCAGTCTCTAAGCTTGCGGATATGTGGCTTTGTGTCCGGTTCGAGGCCGTAAATACGTGAATGTGGACTTGCTGGAAATACATGTTGGAAAACGCACATTAGTACTGACAATCCAGATTTGTAGCCAGGGTGCAGAGTGAGTGCTGATCATAAGCGTTCGAAGCGGACAATAGCGGCATAGTTGCGCTGAACCCAGGCCGTACTTAGCGCATAAGAGCTCTCAGCACTCTAATGTGGCCCATGTGAAAGTTTCTTCTAGCTTCGGCTTGCATAATTAAGCCTCAAGAGCTACCATGTTGCAGGAGACTGACTGAGCCTGCTCAACCTCGAGGACATCTGGCTTGAATAATTTGAAGTGACAGCAGACAAGCTTCCTAGTTCCTTCTCAATATCGTGTCTGCCATGAGTTGTCCGGAGCGAGAAAGCAGGTCATCCTCATCCGCCACACAATGCTCTCTTGCACAGTCCGCAGATTGCAGTGGACGACTTGCAACTTGCCTTATACACGCACAACTCGCTCGTACCAAGACGCAGCTGTAATACACTGAAGAGGACACGGCTGGTAGACACACCATCTTCAGCAGCTCTCCACTCAGCGGGTCGAACCAGCAGCAAGAATGGCGTCCAATTCGCAAGAGACGGCCGACCAGACGTCAGTTGAGCACTTGCAATTTTCGAGATGCCCGGGTTATAGGTTCATCGAAGCACCTACTGACGCTCGTTTGACTTCTCAATCGCTTTGTAATTACGCCTGCTTGTTCCTGGTCGTTCGTGCCGCCTACAGCATTCAGATATGGAAAATCAAGCGTCTGGTCAAATCTCTAGAGGCAGCTCGAGGTGCAGGCACGAGCATGATCTCGCTTATTCTGTAAGCAGGAGACGGACCAGTGACACCTGAGAGGCGCTGCGACATGCTCATGCAACGGTCCTCCGCCCGTGTCTTTCTCCAGACCTCCCCGGTCCCAGATTTCTCAAGCAGCTTCCATGTTGGCAAACGAGTACGGCACAGCTTCCAACATCAAGTCTCGAGTGAATCGGCTCTCCGTGTTAGCAGCTATTACTTCAACACAGCAACGTCTCAAGCTGTACAATAGGGTTCCGCCAAACGGTCTAGTCGTCTACTGTGGCACGGTATTAACGGTAGGCGAAATTGCATGTGACTGGTTTCGAACGGTGCTCACAGTGTACGTCTCCCGGTACAGGACGAAGGAAAAGAAAAGAAGCTCAATATCGATTTCGAACCTTTCAAGCCAATCAATACTGTGCGTGTAGATCCTGTGTTTTGCCCTCACTCAATAATGGTGCTGATCTTGGCTTCCTCGCAGTCACTCTATCTCTGCGACAACAAATTCCATACAGAGGCTCTCTCTGAGCTGCTCGAGAGCGATGCAAAATTCGGTTTCATCGTTATGGATGGTAATGGAGCTCTATTTGGCACACTCGCAGGCAACACGCGAGAGATAATTCATAAGGTGAGTAGAAGCCCTTGCGTTGCAGAGCTTGCTTAGGCTAACTGTCTTTGTATCGGACAGTTTTCGGTAGACCTGCCGAAGAAGCACGGCCGTGGTGGTCAGTCTGCTCTACGTTTCTCGCGTTTGCGAGATGAAAAGCGTCACAACTACGTCCGCAAAGTCGCCGAGCATGCAGTTCAACATTTCATCACCAACGATAAAGTCAATGTTCAAGGTCTTGTCTTAGCGGGTTCTGCAGATTTCAAAACTGATTTAGCAGGATCAGACCTTTTTGATCCTCGTCTAGCAGCGAAGATTATCAAGATTGTCGATGTTAGTTATGGTGGAGAGAATGGTTTCAATCAAGCTATTGAACTTGCGGCAGAATCACTCAGCAATGTCAAGTTCGTTCAAGAAAAGAAGTGGGTGGTTCTTGTCCCCTACAAGGCTTAAACAAAGTCACTAATTCAAGTCTATCCTCCCTTCAGACTGATTCAAAAGTATTTCGATGAGATCTCGATGGATACCGGCAAATACTGCTTCGGTGTTGAAGATACATTGCGTGGTTTGGAGCTTGGTGCCGTTGAGACACTGATCGTCTGGGAGAATCTAGATGTCACGCGGCATGTCTTGCGCAACTCAGAAGGCAAAGAGGTTGTCATACACACAGCGGCTCCACCTCCAACTGCCTCAAACGCAGCGGCCGCTTCTGCCGAGAGCAAAGCAAGCTCAAATGCTACAGCTGTCGGCAATGCTATTGCTGCTTTGAGTGAAGCAGATAGAGCGAAGTTCATTGACCCTGTAACTGGAACCGAGATGGAGCAAGCCGCAGACCCACAACCTTTGCTTGAGTGGCTAGCAGAAAACTACCAGCAATTCGGAGCAACGCTCGAATTCGTCACCAGTGAGTATTGCCTTGTCAGCGCTCCTAAGCCACACAGATCGGCATTTTGACTGACTCTCGACTGCTCAATAGACCGGTCTCAGGAAGGCAATCAGTTCGTCAAGGGCTTCGGTGGTATCGGAGGTCTACTGCGGTACAAGGTCGATTTCAACATGATTGCAGACGCTATGGAGGACGACGACGAGTTCTACGATAGCGACGAAGATTACATGTAAAAATTTCTCACCGCATCCTGATAGTCCTAGTACTTTGTATGCTGCGATGTCTGTATTACGAGTTCATTGTTGCTTTTCATTTGCTAGACTGCATGAAGTGCTACCGGTCATCACGTTGTTCGATTGTCAACATCTGACTTAGCCGAGTCGGATGAAGTATTTTGTAGCAATGATAACAGCTTAGTATCTATTCTTTGGGATTTCACCAGTGAACTAAAGGGAATATGCTACAACAAAACGTATGCACACCAGGTTAAGTCGGTATTTCTACTCGGAATCCTCGTCGTCCTCCACAACAGCTCTTGCCCGTTTCTGTTCAATGAGAGCAGCCATTTTGGAATTATCTTTTCTTTCGTAGCCTCTGTCTGTAGGGTCTATACTTGCATCTGCATCATCTTCCTCGTCATCCTCATTGTCACCAGCTTCCTCTGCCTCTTCGTCGTCTTCGTCAATCGGATCCTGTTGCTTCTTCTGTCGAGCACCTGGAAGATCAGGAAGATCTGCGTCTTCATCATCTTCGTTGGCATTGTTCGAAGCAGCAGCGGCTGCTGGGCGTCTTGCAGCTGCATTCGGCGCTCGAGAAGTGGTGGCGGAAGGGGTATTGACTTCTTCGCATGCGTCAATCCATTGCGAATAGAGGTCTATAGGTTCGTCGAGCGCTATGATGATTCACTCGAAGTCAGTTCCTTTGCTGGATACTGGACGGCCGTTTGTAGCTACACACGAGTAATGGCAGCTTGGAAGCTCTGCAAGCAATCCTTGCAATCAAGGCGTCCCAGCCGACTTGCCCGGTCCATTTTACATAGCACAGTCCCTGTATGCTGGCAGAAGAGACATTTGAACGTCTTATCGAGCGGCTTTGCTTTCACTTTGCCGGCTCCAGGCTTTCGGGAGCTCTGTATTGATGGAAGAGCGTATGGTCAATGGTGATCAGCCTCTTTCAGAGCTGTCCCATACAATGCAACAGGGTTTACTAAGCTGAACACACCTTTCTTTTGCCCATGTTATGTTTAGAGCAGCGAGGTAGCTGCTAGACGTGACCTAGTCGGTGAGAGTGAAAGCACCTCAGAAGCTTCGGATTGCCGAAGATGTATCTCTCTCTGACTTCCCCCGACTACATGATCAAGATCAACGATACATACCAACAGTAGCAATGCCGAAGCGTGCTCGAGATATGCAGGAAGATGCTTCGTCTCAGATAGCTCCTGCTGAGAAGCCCAAACGCAAGAAGACGCGTACGAGTGCTGCCTCCACCGGCGGTGCGTCTCAGCTGCATCGACTAGCTGCACCGTCAAAGTCTCAGAAAGGCGGCAAAGCAGCAGCGAAAGTGAAGGGTGTACTGATACCATCTAAGAGGGCACGACTGCCAGGTCGTCTCAACAAACTTGCTGTACCGAAGCCACAGTCTTTAGCGGCTCGTAAAGGCGGTTCCGGTTCGACAAGACCTGATGTGAATCGTCGTGGCAACAAAATCAATAAAGGCTGGGGAACAGGTGGATTCGATACAATTCCTTTGATTGGCGCTACTACGGAGGATATTGGAGAGAGTACCTCCGCAACTGGAAAGGCTTCGTCAAGCAAATCAGCCAATTCTGTTCCTGTTGGTGCCGAGATGTGGATAACTCGAAAATCTTCTTATACCGCTTACTTGAAGTCGGGCGTTGCAGCTTTCATGCAGAAAGGGTGAGCTGCTTTCATACCGAAATGCTGCAGTTCGAGTTCTAACATTGACCGATCTCCCTGTAGCAATCACACCTTGATCTTGCGAGCTTTGGGTGCAGCTATACCTGTCTGCCTGAGCTTGACTCTTGCTATCAGAGAAGCACTACCGTGTGGAGAGGATGGTACCACGATGGACATCCGCACGGGAAGCGTGGATGTCAATGACGAGATCGTTCCAGAAGATGGATCAGAAAACGAGGTTAGCCGGACTGATAGTCAGATTATTCCCACCCTGTGGCAACTAATCTCTGCTATACCTACAATCCAGGATGAAGACATTCAATACCAAACTCGCACAAAAAGCTCAGTAGAATGCATCATATCTCTGAAGAAGAGTATACGACAAAGACTGCTTGTAACTTCGACGGGCGTGAGTGCGAAACATGCACTGGGTGCCAAAACGATGGGGGTGAGGCCTGGTAGAGGAGGACGTGGGAAACCTGTTAGAGGTGGTACAGGAAGACATCAAGGGCGTGGCCGTGGGCTAGGATCATGAAGCAAGAGAATTTGGAATAGTTATATCTGGAATATCATATCATCAACTATGCGACGATGAACGTGTTACTCTTTACTATATTTCATGGTCTCCACTCATTTGGTGTTCTTTCCACCTACCATCGGTATATAGTAATACGATTGCTAGACGACATGGTCCCTGCACTTCCAGAAGCGGCTTCAGAGTATATTAGACATGCTTTAGGAATAGTTTGAGCATAGACTCGTTCTTCAGTGCAGAAACATGTCCGAACCAAAAACATACTCGAAGAACGGCAAAGTCCAATGAGGGACACGGCATTGTACAACCGATGGCTATTCTAGTCGGCAAGATCAGGCAGGAGAAATGCTTAGCACGTTACAGTTCGCCATAACCTCGACGCAAAACTTCGAGGCGAGCAGACGGACGCAGGGAAGTCCTGACAAATGTTATCGCGTCATACGAGAACGCAATAGACAATGAACAAGCGTTTACGAAGACTTGTAAAGAGACATGGACAAGAACGTAAAAGAGACAAGGAAAAGCTGCTATGATGGTTTAAGTTAAAAGAGCTAAAGGTGATACAGGAAAAACAATGCAGGTTGAAGTAGAAGTATGAAGTGTAACTTCTGGCGCATCAAACTTTTTTTGTTTTCCATTTTGGTTTTGTTTTTGGTTTCATTGTCTTTGCCTACCTCCTTTTCTTCGCTAAGAAGTCTGGAGAAGGTGAAAGATCGTTTTATGTGTACCTTATATCTAATGACCATTGACTCCATTCACTGCTCCGTTGCCGTTTAATGCTCCATTGGCCTTAGCCTTCTTGAGTACTGGAGCGGCGTCTGTCTCGTCTGCTGCACGAGCTAGAATTTTGTCGAAGCCCTGATACGGAAATAGGAAAAAGGTGGAGAATTAGCATATCTTTCCAAACAACGCGCTCGCTTCCGCATCAAATACGAAATAGCAGTTTTGTGAGGGAAGAAACATAAACTCACCTGCTTCTGACCAACTGCGATTTCACCCGTTGAAACAGCACGATGATAAATACGTAAAACAGCATCAACATCTTCCATAGATTGAGTTTTAACATCAGCTAATTCCTTAATCTTGGCAGTAACATCTTTAATTTGAGCTTCTGTCATTTCTAATTGTAGTTGTTCAACTCTAGATTTGACTGCATGCCATCCTGTAATTCTTGATCCAATATGAATATATCTTGACATTCCGAAATCTTCTGGCTTAATGGCTTCGTATGTTGATGGGTTGGCTAAGATAGCCTTGGCGTGAATACCTGCCTTGTGTGTGAATGCGCAGAAGCCGGTGATGTACTGTATGTACGTTGGGACGTATTGTACCATTATCAATAAGCATGAAACTGCTAAGAACAAATCAATGATACAAACTCACGTTGTTGAAAGGAACTGAAATTGAGACGGCATCGGCGACCAAGTTCTCGACTTCTCTCAAAGCAGCAAGGTTGTACTTCTTCTTGACGTATTCAGGGTCTGTGACGTACATTCTTGCGAGTAGACCACCTAGAGGGGTGATACCGTTACGTTCACCGATACCAAGGACGGAAGTATCGATGTGGGTAGCACCGGCTTCGAGTGCGCAGAAGGCGTTTGCGATGGCTAACAAAAATGGAAGTTTTATCAGTTATTAGTTCTCTAAATAATGCTTTGATTGGTTTCATCAGGTAAATGAGGGCTGTGACCTACCGCATCCAGAATCATTGTGGAAATGAGTTTCAATATCGCAAGAAACGACACCTCTCAAAGTTCTAACGAGATCATAAACTTGACGAGGATTGGCACATCCAACAGTATCGGCAATACCAACACGATTAACACCAATCTTATCGACTGCTTGATAGATTGAAAGTAAATCGACTAGATCTGATCTGAATGAATCTTCTGATGAGAATCTAATTTCGATATTCTTGGACTTTACGAATTCAATGACTTCGATGGCGGTCTATAGAAAAAAGGACAGTCCGATCCCTTCAATATCAATTTCTGCTTTGTCTCCAAAGAAAGATACGAATGCATGTTGTGACCCACCTTGAGGATATAAGTCATATCCTTTCCGTGAGAGTGTTCCCTCAAGAAGCTTGAAGTACCAATAACGACATCAACACCATCAACACCAGTTTCCACTGCGATTCTAGCATCATCCATATGACATCTAATGTGAGTTAGAATCTTAGACTTGAGTCCCAACTTGCAGATAGCTTCACAATCCTTTCTTGATTGTTCTGATGCTGCCGGTGATGTGAGTTCGATGTACTCTACACCAAAGTCGGACAAGGCTTGTGCGATCTTGATCTTGGTTTCAGTGTCGAAGAAGGCATTGGCGAACTGGAAAGCATCATTCGAGTGTTAGTACTGGATGGACGTTATCTCAAGAGGCATTCCGACAAGTGCCGGGAACAGCCTTGCAGCGCAGCAGGAGGAGTGACGCCAATGGGCGAGATGGAAGAACCGTCCAATCCTGACATGACCCTCCTGCTGGCCGTTTGTGATGATTCTCTCCGCTCACCTGCTCTCCCTCTATGATATAGCCAATTCAGGTTCAGGTGCATAACGAGATGATCGCATAGGTCAGTTTGAGAGGCAAAAAGTTGGAGTTTAGATGCTCCAACCCCGTCGGTCGATGGCGGACGGGCATGGACAGCGATGAGACGAGGACAACCCACCTCTCAGCGTCGACTCGATGATGGCAAAGTTGGAGGTGTTGCTCAGGAAGGATGAATAGTTGAGTGGGGAGACGTTCTTTGTGGGCTTCTTTACGCCGTTCTGCTGGACGGCGCTTTCTGTGTGCGTGGGGCGAAGATGAGGACAAAGTGTCAGCCATAATCATAATGCATATCACCAACTGAGAGTTGATGACACCCACGAGCCTCTGCAGCAGGATGGCTGCCCTGCTCGTCAATCTTGACAAAGTCCTTGGTGGAGGTCGCGTCTGTTCCATCTGCATGGAGCACGCCGTTTGAGGGTTCTGGGCACATGGTGGGGAGTGGCAGCTGGCTATTCAGGTGCAGAATAGCCTGGATGTGATAGTAGTCTATATGATATGGTAGAGCAGCAAGCTTGTCACCTTGCAGCATTACTCACTCTCCATCCAGCTTGCATGACTTGCCCTTGGGTGATCGGGATTTTCTCTCAAAATTCCTCGCACCTGTTCTGTTCTTGCCGTCGAATGGCGAGGGCGGTGATGACGATTTTGCTATGGAAGATGGGTTGGGGTTTGGCTGCTTGTGTTGCGAGCAGTGTATGCTACTGTGCTTCTCTGGACTACCTGTGCTATCACTCTTCACCGCGCTTCGACTATGCTTTACACGTTCAGCCACCAGGCGCTCGGGTCCTGCTATACGCCACATCCGCATAGAGCTGCATAGGGAGTAGCGTAGATTGAGTATAGCGATGATGCGCTATGTTCTGTCCTGTACACTCTCAACATCACTGTCACTCAGCTTCTCGCAATCCAAGCTCTGAGATATACCTTCAAATTGCCACATCCAGGCTAATGCTTGTCCGTGCGATAGCCGCGCTGCTGTGTTCCTCATGCCGCTAACAATCTGACTGCCAATTCGAGGACAACTGACAAGCCTACATGAACGGGAAGACACCTTCAGATCCACATGCTCGAGTCCTATCCGATGAGCAGGTAGCTCGCTTCTATGACGATGGGTGGGTTGTGCTCCGCCATTCCCGGGCGAGACATGCTGCATTGCAAGTATCGCGCCGCATGGACAGCAGGCATGGATTGGCAGATACAGAGCAGCTAGCTTGTGTTGTTCATATGAACCTGAGTGTAGAAGACGGACTGAAGTCCTACCGGACAGTTCTGGCTGGCTGCCTTTTGCATGTGTCAATCCATGCCAGACGCCACCACATTGAACGACCTTACACTGGCAGATGCACACACTCGCCCCGCTTACCTACTGACTTATTTTCTGTGATCACATCAGTTACCTCATCATCCCAAACTTCTTCACCTCCGAAACGTGCGACACTTTACTCTCAAGAGCTCGCACCCTCATATCTTCATTCGACCTCTCAACACATCCCTTAACGAAATTCGAAACAGGTTCAAACCAAGTCGGTGATTCATATTTCTTAACATCAGGTGATAAGATACGTTTCTTTTTTGAAGAAGATGCATTTGATAAATCTACGAATAATCTAAAATATCCTAAAGAAAGAGCAATTAATAAAATAGGTCATGCTTTACATGAATTAGATCCAGAATTTCGTAAATTTACATTAGAGAATGATAAATTGAAATCCTTATCTAGGGAATTGAAATATCATAAAGATCCTAGAGTTCTTCAAAGCATGGTTATTTGTAAACAACCTACTATAGGAGGTAAAGTACCTTCACATGATGATTCAACATTCTTATATACAAAACCTAAAACAACAGCATTAGGTTTTTGGTTTGCTTTAGAAAATTGTACTATTTCAAATGGTTGTTTATCTTTTTTACCTGGATCACATAAATCAAATAAACCAATATCAAAAAGGTTTATTAGAAAAGATCCTGGTAATGTTAATGCTGGAACTACTTTTGAAGATTTATTATCAGAAGAAGAAAAAAATAATCCTGAGAATATAAAGAAAAGAGATTGGGATGGTGAAGGGTATAAAAATGATTGGAAGATTGAAGAATGTGATAGAGGTACTTTGGTACTTATTGATGGATCTGTCATTCATCGCTCCGAGAAGAATTTAAGCGATAAGAGTAGATTTATCTATACCGTAAGTTGAAAGACCCTTAAACCGATGTAAATTTATGATTACAGAAAGCTGATTCATACGATAACTGATTCGTTTTTGATGTGAAAATAGTTCCATATGATTGAAGGTGAAGCTGAATATGATGAGAAGAATTGGTTACAACCAACGGCAGAAATGCCATTTTCAAAGCTTTTCACATGACACAAGGGCTGGTGTCTCTGTTACGTACTGGATGGCATGTAGTACGATTGACTTTCATGTATTATCTCGGGCTCTTTCAATTAGTGGATTAGTGGAGTAGATCGGAGATGAATACGGGAATGTACTGGTTCAAAACACCCTCATTAATCTTCTAGACGAAGGTACAAGGCAATCAGTATCGTTTGTCCCCGTTCTCTTGGATGACTTCAGTAGGGCAGATACGGTATGTCTGGACACGGCCTGAGCGGATGATTTGGAAGGGTTTCCTTTATTAACAGACGTGGTGCAAGAGGATCTTACTGGCACTCCCATAAAGCCCATGCTATACCCACAGAATTAGATTGGTTCTGAACTGTAGTTCTGGTTATACTGTAGCAGTATCGGCTGTCGGGAGATTGGGTATGCCGGCGCCGGTGATCATTCATGGTAGATTTCTGTTGGATCGGACGGCATCAGAAGGCCAACTCAGTCGTTGCCAAGTAGCTTTGTATCCACACTGTAGGATCACTATTGTCATATTGCGGAAACCATATCAGTTCTTACGCATATCCTCAACTACTTGTTCTTCCTTCACGTGCTCGGAGAAAATGATCGACAAGAAGGAAAGAAGCGCCGAATTTCCGCCGAAGGTTGCCTCTACTCCATTTCCGACTATCATACAAATAATGAAACCATGGCTCCCGACAAAGTCAAAGTGACAGCTACAAAGTCGGCGCGAACGTGTGATACTTGCAGGGTTCGCAGTCAGTTGCGACATTGTTTCCCTCTTTGCATAGCATTCCACGGACTGACATCTGTTATTCGAATACTACCGATACCGTATCTCCGGACTTGTAACTACTTCAATTGCTTTCAGAGATCAGGTGTGTCACTTATGCGGAGGATCTGGAACGGCCTTGTGAGGGATGCACAAAGTTAGAGATTCCCTGCACTTATGACTACGTCAAGAAGAAGCCTGGCCGCAAGAATTCGTAAGTCTAGAGCTTTTAATATGCGACTTGCTATGCAGGACTGACTTTGTATGGTTACAACCACCGTTAGCTTCAGTCCCCATCATACGGCTACGAATACAAATGAGGTTGCTGCACCACGCCATGTAAGAATCAGCACGAGTGCGAGTGCAAGTTCGAGCAGCACCAACACAGCGGTGAACGATAATAATAGCCGACACGAATCAACGCCACTTAGCCCCACTGTTGCTTTGGGAAATGGTTTCGGCATTCCCAATCTCACTTCGCATCTCGCTGCTGGTGGTGATAATACTCCCCAACAACCTTCTGTAAATCTAAATAATACAGCGTACTCCTTACCATCAAGTAGCGATGCTTTCTTAGGGGCTCCTTCCATACCACCTTACTCGCTCGATAGCTCCGATGTCACAAGCAGCAATAACCATCGTCCTCACGATCTTCATCAACACCATCACCACAAGAGTGCTACAGACATGTCCACTGGTGGTCCTTCATCTTCTTCAGCTATCTTTGCCACACCATCAGAATCAACGAATGCTCGAACTTCCTTCTCTTTACCTTCCGTTATTGAACCAACAACCACAGCAACAAAAACTGAAAGTGATCCTTCAAATCTTTCTTGGTTAGATTCGATATTAGAAGGAGCGGGATCATGGGGATCTACAACTAATATATTAAATGATATACCAGAAGCAACAATGTCAATTTTTCCTTCTGATGCATTTATAAATTTTGATTCACAACAATCACCTAATTTTTCTTTAGCTTCTACTTCTTCTGCTCAAGATACTTCTAATTCTAACACTATGTCACAACAACAATTATTACATGCTCCTATTGGTAGTAGTAGTAATAGTAATGGTAATGGAACAAGATTTACTGGTATTGGTAATGGGAGTGGTGCTGAAAGACAATTAGAAGATGTTACTACTTGGGCAAATATTTCCCATTTTATTTCATTATATCTACAACATCTTTATCCACTTTTACCGCTAGTGCATAGACCGAAATTTGCCGAACACATGGCTATGAGGAGAGATTTGAGGGATCCCGATTTTAGAGCCTTACTCCTTAGTATCGGTAGGTTTATGCAAAATCCTGACATATTAGTCCGATGTCACAGTTAGATCTCATATCTTTTTTCTTACTTTGCAGTGGCATTCGTCATCTCACAAGTCCCGACAACCCGTCTCGTAAACGATCAATTCGATATTGAAAGCCTCAAGCGTTTGCAAAGGCAATGCTACCGAACATGTCGGACACTTCAGCGTACATCACACAGTCCGACGAGCTTGACACAAGTCAATACTCTAATCTTGTAGGTCGCAGCAAACTCTTTGCCATTTTTCCTTTGGCAGGTCAAGCTGAATGAAAGGATCAATTTTTAGCGAAACCTTTTATCTTTTAAGTGTGGGCTTGAGTCATATTGCTGGTTCCAGACTGGGTCAAGCAATACAATTGGCTTTTTCGATGGGCTTGAATAGTGATGCAAAAACGGAAGCTCTCGGTCTGGATACTATCGAAGTACAACTGCGGCGGCGGACCTTTTGGCAATTGTATGCTACGGATAAGTATGTTCTCGGTGCTTGGGCTTATCATGGCACAAATGCGAAGTGAACTAAATGAACTAAAATACGTTTGGTTACTTACAGGACTCGTGCCATTTCAGGACTTCCAATGCTTATCAATGATTTCCAGGGAGTTTGTTCACTTCCTGAACCGATAGATGATGAATTCATAACATCACAAGGTTATTTCTTTCAACCACGTACATCAGTCTCAGTAATGGTAGGATTTGTAGCGGTATCAAAAGTATTTAGAGTATTATCAGAAGTTTTCTTTTATCATAGATGTTTAATTTCAGGATTTAATAATATTTTTAATAACAATAATAACATGAATAATAATAATAGTAATAATGAAAATCAACAACAACAAAATCAAAATGCTTCTTTAGATTGGACAATAACAATTGAACAACGTTTACATCAAATTTTAAATGAATTACCAAATGAAATCCTACAACCTTTATGCAATCATTTAGAAACTCATAAACAAATTTTTGCTATGCAAAGAGCTAATATACTTATTACTATTGCTTGTTGTAAATTCGCTTTAGTAAGTTTATTCCACTATTTTCATCCAACTCAATTCCCTTTTTTGAACATTCCGCAAGCTGACTTTAATATTTTACTATCCTCTTTTATACGTAGTACGATCTGAGAGCGGCATTGAATGATAATGAGGCGCAATTGAAATTGGAGAAAGAAGGAATAGCAAGAGAGATGCATTCATTACTCATGGGGTAAGTGTGCCAGTGAATCATCTCACGATGTCCAATGATTTACAGCCAATTATGGATATTCGTGCTAATATCTTACCATCATCCACAACGTATCAGCATACCAGTCGAAGATCTAGCTTCAAATGGAGAATCAGTCCGTGCTAAAGTATTTCATATCGTTACTGCTTTATGTACTCAAGTACCAGCTACGGATTTGAATTATGATTTAGTGAGAGATTGGTGTAATATGGTAAGTTCTTTTCCCAATATTCTGCAGACATATTTCCGTCCTTCTCCTTTTGCATAAACTAATCCATGGGCTAAAATTTCAAACAACCAGTTCTTTGCTATAAGTTTCGTCCAAATGCCTCCTCCACCTCCTGAAAATTTGGGTATTGATAGTAGAGCACCTACTCCTCCCGCTGAACAACTTGAAGGTGTTAGAACTTGACAGAATATGTAGCAGATTACTCGAATTGATATCCTTCGTAACTTTCCTTTGGACGTGATGCGCCATTCACATCGGGAAGTAGTACTGGCATGTAGTTTGGTTGACTATCTTGTCATTTCCTGCAGTGTTGTTGTATATGATACCCTTCATTTTATAAAGATTCTATGGTATGAGCAGAGAAGATGGGGCCATTGCAATGTACCTAAACTACGTGGCTTCCTTGACGCAAACCTCCAATGACCTACGATAGCTTCGTCATTGAAAGGCATTGGTCGGGAGATTATGCCCATTCGTAATGAGCCTGATTGTTATTCGGAAGCGATGGCTTGCTTTCTGGATGCTCTCCCTTCACCAGTTGTCTTGTAAAGCTGTACTGTTTCGTAGAGGGTATTTTCAAGGCGAAGGCGATCATTGTACTATTCTGTATGATAAGCTTGCTTGATGACCCACTTGACTGAAGTAGGGTGATTGAACCTTCATAGAGTGCTACCAGCAAGAGTATCCGCTAGATCACCTGCACTTTGCTGGGTTTGTAGTTGTGCTGTAGGCTGTGAATGAATGCAGTTGGTCCAGCACGTGTACAGAATTTTGACGTTACCGAAAATCAGTAATCTTTCGCACGAAAAAACAAAACTACTCTAGAGAGCTGTGTTTACATACCTTTACCTGGGTTTTAGCTCTACTTCTATTATTTAAACTAGCTTGCAGTTCCCCAATTACGCTCACATCATTCATCCCTTGAACATCTTTACGATCACGAACTTTTCTACCTTTTGCTGTACTTCTGCACAAAGATGGAATTGCTGATGGTTTCTTAGTTTTTATATTTGATGTGGAACGAGTTTTGATAGTGTTCTTTGATGAAGATGATGCTTTGCTTGATTTAGCCATCTTGGTCGATGTGTAGTGGATTGGGGAGGTGAAGAGCTCAAGAGGCCTCGAGGACAGGCCATGGGCTATACGCGAGGTGGCAAAGTAAGTACTTCTTCGTCCTTCGCAAGAAGGCGTCGATAACAGAGTGGACACGGATGAAGCATGTAGTCGAAAGGTAGTGTTAGACTGAAAGCTATGGCAGTTGTGGTGCATGCTGTACAAACTTGCTTGTGGCAACAGTCTCACGGCCGACTCGACCGAGAGGGAAAGAAAGAAAGAGCGTGACTTTCCTGTGGGCTATTTCTCCTTCTTCTTCTACGCATCTGACAGCTCCGAGCAACGAAGAGAATGAGAAGATCTACTAGGGTAATTGACAAGCCTTGCAGTAGGGTGATTACTGCGAATGCGAATACCATCCACGCCATGGCCGCCTGCCTGCTTTCCCGTCCAACTCACCTGGAACCACCCATGCGACACGACATGACACGCCTGCTCCGAGCCAGAGCATCGACTCCCACTTCTCCAGACCTCCCACGGTGTCCATGCAACAGCCGTCTGTGCATGTGTGTCTCTCCGAAGAGGGACTCCGCCATGTCGGACTTGCTTGCCAAACGAAGGGAAGGCCAGGGCGACGAATTGAAGCGTGTGGCTGGAGACGCAGAACTACCTACAGTGAATTGCAAAACATACAACAAGGAAACAAGCGATGCAATGCAGGCCTCGGAGTACACAGGTATCTCGGGATCCAGGGAACATGGCTGCTCCTAAGTCTCCCGACACCCGTGATGGGCTGCTCGTCGAGGGAAACACGTCTGACGGGCTGCATCTCTCTTTCTCTTCTCTTCTCTCTTCTTCCTTCTTCTTCACTCTCGAACAGCACATTGTCGATAACTTACGCTGCTTACACTCAGTCTAACAGCGACTAGCTACTGTTCATTTCCCTCCATCGCTTGTACTTAGATATAAAGAAGGGACCACTCACCTATACTCCCCTATTCACAACATCAAGTAAGTAGGTATAGCCATACACACCACACCCTCACTGATACTGTCTTCAACTCACTCCATCCTCATCACCATCATGCAGTCCGCTCATCATCGCCTCCCCCAGCCAATCAAAGGTAAGGTTCAATCTCCCGTCACGGCTTCATCCCGCTTTCTGTCCAACGCTTTTTTGAAAAATTGCATGCTTGAGAGAGTCATCCCATCATCTCGAAGAGCTCTCTTCTTCATTCTACATAGCCAGTCTGTCAGAGGATATATACATAGTGTGAAAAGCATCCAAGCTGATCCATCTGGTTGGTTCTGCTCTCTCTCCCTGCTTTCCACGTGCACCGTCAGACATACAACACACGCGTCGGACAGCGACGACCTGTCAATACTGCAGACTGGCTCGAAGCCTTGGGAACACGTTTCACTCTCTTCAAGTAATAGTCTCGAAGAGCAGCGTCTATTACACACCCTTCACTCTCTCTACTACATCTCGCTCCTTCATCCTGCCTGCACTCGCCTCTAGATTTGGCGACTCTCTTTACAAGTCCAAATAAACACCGCCTAAGAACACTCGATCAGACCATCTAATACCTCTCAGACATGGCTACTCCCACCCTTTCAACAGGGCAGAGCACTCATCCAGACCCTCCTCCTCCATCCTCCAACGACTTTCAACACTCTCAAACCGCATCAACTACCAGCACGAGCACTGGCCCCGTGCCACCAAACCTGGTCCGAAGATCCTCATTCGAGCCTATGAGATTAGGACTTGGTTCACTACCACCTCCAGTCTTCTCCAGAGCACCACCAGGTCAAAGAAGCGTACCAGCCATCGAATTCCTAAACAAGGACTCGACCTCTATGTCCAACATCAAAGCTGGTAGCAGTGTTCCAGCTTTCAACAATACTGCAGGTTCTGCGAGTGGTGGTCTACCTTCTGTTCTAGCTAGTGGAACTAATACACCAGGAGTAGGACTAGGAAATGGAAGTATGACGAGTGAACCTTGGAATTTATGGAGTGATTCAACTGCTCCAAACGCTCAAGAAGCAGTTGTTCAACCTAGTCTTAATGCAAGTAAAAATTCAAGAGAAGATAATGAATTAGCTTCCGCTTTAGCTGCTGCTGTGGTATTGGATAAAAATCATGATAAGAGATCTAGTATAAATAGTAGGGTTTCTTCCTCTTCTTCTAGAAGTAGAGTTGCTGCAGCGACAACAACAGATGAGATGGTGGATAAAGCTGGAGGTAGTGTAAGCGCTCCTGCTCCGGTTGGTGCGGTTGCTGCTTCTTCATCGTGGCCGGAGGGATTGTCAGCGGATCCTGCTACGGCATTACAGCCTCAAAGTTTCGCATTGGATCATAACGCCAGCCCAGAGAAGCTTGCAAGCTCGAATGATCTAGTGAGTCTCCTTTCGATCTGATATACGGAGTGATGCGCACTCTTTGCTATCGGGCTTGTATTGACGTTTTCACACTATTGTCAACCTCTATTATCATTTGAACAGAGTATCGGAAAGCAAAACACTACCTCACTTATACCTCGAAACGTTTCATTCTCTTCCATGTTAGATTTACCACAACCTGATCAAGTCCGTCTTCCGACATCGGATAACACTTCTACTGGAACAGCAGGATTGGATCGAAAAGGGTCACTTACTAGGCGAGTAACTAGTAATACTCAATCACCCTTAACAACGGTCTCTTCTACAAACGGAAGTACTTTCCCTTCAACGCAACAACCGTCAGTAGGGATAGTCTTAGGTATCGATGAATATGGTATTAGATCTAGACAAAACACAAACATGAGTAATGTGACTACTACTGCTGGATCTGATTTTTCTAATACTTCTATCGCTTTCGGTACTCTTAATAATATCAATGAGAATAATACAAGTCTTAAGGGAGTAGGTGGATTTAGTATTGATGGGTACGGTAATACTGGTCGTAATGACCAACAGCAGCAGCAACAGGCTGGAAACAATACTACGGCATTTGGAGGGACGGCCTTTGCTCCGAGGAGAGACTCGGGATATGGTCATTCTATTTACAATAACACTTTGTCTCCTCCGGTTGCAATTGGAAATTTTGGACCGACTGGCTCTGATGAGAGAAGAGGAAGCCGGAGTGCTGTGAGTGTACTGTACACTGAAGTTGCCCTAAGAACAGGATGCTCACATAAGATCGTCCTTGTGTTCACTATCTCCCCTCGCTATCTTAACAATATGCATTTCTTGTGATTTCGCAAAGTCATGGCAGGTCAACAACCAGTATGGCTCACCTCTCAATCCACGCATGTCGTCCTACTCCTACAGTCCGCCTCCACCTCCAAACCCTTACACTTCTTCATTCAGTCTCACTCCGGACGGAGGAAGTAGCTTTATGACTCCCAATTCTAGTTCATCTGGAACTACAATCAGTAGCGGTAATAGTTCTTCCTTACTACGTTATCCTTCTCTTAATGGAGTAGGTGGTATTGGAAATGGAAGTTTGGATTATTTACTTAATATGCAACAGCAACAACAACAACAGCCTCCTGGTACACCTTCATTAAGTAATTACGGTTTAGGTATAGGAGGATTTGGTACAAGTGGACTACCTCCTTTACATGCTCCTCCTCCTCCGACTTCACCTTTTATGAGATATCCTAATAGTCTACCTAGTCTCGGTCCTGGTCTTGGTGGATTCATTTTCGGTAATTCCGATTATGAAAGACCTAGACTGTATGAAGAGAAGAACAGACCTATTAGAAGTCCTTTACTGGAGGAATTCAGAGCTGATAAGCTAAAAAGATGGGGTGTTCGAGTGAGTTGCCGCAGAAATAGACTGGTTCCTTCTTCCACACCTTTCCAAGAAGTATACGTGCTGATAGCGATTGTGAATACGTCTTACTTCCGATTTCCTTTAACAACAGGACATGCAAGGCCATATTGCAGAATTCATGTGTGATCAAGTTGGATCAAGATATATTCAAGAATCAATATTAGAACATCCAACATCACAAGATTGTGATTTGATTTTTGAAGAATTAATTAATTCAAACAATAATACTAATAATGGTTCGATGATATTATTAAATTTATCAATAGATGTTTTTGCTAATTTTTGTGTACAAAAATTATTAGAAAAAGCTTCTTTAGAACAAATTTTTTGTTTAATTGAAAGTTTTAGAGGTAATATTTTAAGATTGAGTTTACAAACTTATGGATGTAGAGTTATTCAAAAGGTGAGTTTACTTCTTCTTGTCTTTCAATCTTTTCCTATCTTCCTCTCGCTCTCCCACTGTCGATTCTCTTCTATTCTTTTTGCTTCTCTTTCTTCTCTTCCCTCCCCCTCCTCTCCTTTCCTGTCGGCTCTTTTGGAGTACAGTTTTAGAGACTGTTCAGAGCTTCTTTGATTGATATGCATATATAATTCCTACTTTCCATGCTTCTCAAAGGCAATTGAAGTGGCCTCCCCTGATCATCAAATCATGATTCTGCGTGAACTGGAAGGCGCTGTTCAGAAATGCGTCCGTGACCAAAGTAAGCGACCCTAAGTTCAAAAACAAGACGCTTTCAGCTATTAATCATCTTGTCGATGTGTACCCTCCCTTTTTCTGATTCTGCAGATGCAAACCATGTCATCCAGAAAATCGTCACGACCTGCCCACCTGATTTTCTCCAATTTGTAGTAGACGCTTTCATTGGCAACGTCTATACCTTCGCTACTCATCCTTACTCGTGCCGAGTCTTGCAACGGATTCTGGAGAACTGTCCTGAGAGAATGACAAGGCCTATCCTGGAGGAACTAAAGAGCTATGCCCTGAATCTGTGAGTGGACGTAACAAGGAATAGATTAGGTCAAGGTGAAACTGAACGATGAATTGTCTCTTGTAGTATGCAAGACCAGTATGGCAACTATGTTATTCAGTTCTGCCTCGAGAGAGGGCTACCTCATGACAAGTCAGATATTATCTGCCAAATCTATGGTCAGGTCCTACATTTCTCCAAGCACAAGTTTGCCTCGAATGGTGAGTGTGCAAGCTAGACTGCCGTTACCTCTGCCTGTTATCATAACTGATCTATCATCGTGCTTTCTACCGCAGTCATCGAAAAATGTATTATGAATGCGAATGACCTTGAGCTGAACATGATAGCTGGTGAGGTTCTAGCCCCAGGGCTTGATGGTAACACTGGCATTCAGTCTATGTTGAGGCATGAGGTGAGTTTCCTCCATCCTCTCTTTCCACGCGCCCCATACTAAAGCATTCTTTCACCTATCCAGTATGCCAACTACCCGCTGCAACGCCTCATCAAACATACCTCCGGTCCAATCCATGCTGCAATCGTAGATCAGGTCAGCATGCAACTGGCTATATTCAGGGAGTCAATTCCTCCCTTTAATGCCAAGCACCTCGTAGCAGGTAAGCTAGTGAGATTGGCTCTGTGCTTCGAGATAACATAGACTTACACATTATTCCGTCTTTGACTTAGTTGAAAAACTGCTGGCTGACATCGCGCCAGCCGAATTCCCTGGTCTAATGCGGCGACGCTACGAAGACCACTACATTTCAAGAAGATAGTGGTCTTGCGCATTACTCGCAAAAACGGCAAGTTGCGATACCTGAAGTATCAAGGCAGTCAAGCACGTCATGCCATTCGAAACACTGAAAATACAATCAAAAGAAACCAAAAAAACTTCCCCTCGTGCAGTCGAATACCTGCACTATAGTTTGAATTGAAAATAAATATCTTCAACAAATACATCGTAATTGTCATTCTCATTTTCTTTTCTCTTTCTCTGATTCATCATGCACAAGCACAAAAGCATTAGAACGTGATAATCTACAGCATGTTATAGTCAAGCTAGACCAAACTGTGCAGAAAGAACATAGCAAGATCAACATAGCAAGATCTTTGACGATAGGGTGAGTGATATATGACTCCTTTAGATGGTGAGATGTGCACTCAGCTCAGACAGTTCTATCTTCCTGATCTCCCAGCAAAACAGCATACATCGGTCCTATCAATTACTTGCATTTTGTCTAGCTCCATTTAAATCATCGTTAAACATTTAATCTTATATACTTCAGTGATAGACCGCTTCAGACTGCGTTGATTGAATACGCGTCCTCTTATATCCCGATTAATCTCTCTTCTTCGTAATCTCTCTCTCTCTCCCGTGCCTATATCCATCACTGTCGAAACTGCCATTCTCCTAACTTCCACCTCTCATTCCGCTTGTCTACCATCATATGCCACTTCTTAATCAGTTTAAGTTACTAGTACGAGTGAAATACAGAGTTATATGCGACAGTCTGTGGCAGGACATTAGGCATCTTTTGCACCACCGATCGCTTGGCTCCTCCACTTGCGACCCTGCTTCCTTGCGGCTCTTCTGATGCCAACTGATGAAGCCGCAAGCATCAAGCATGTGATTCAGGGCACAGTGGAGCGGAGTTACACACCTTATCTCAGGAGCCGGTACCATACCGACAGTCCGCAGAATTGCATCGATGATGCTCGATCATCGTGAAGAATGCGAAAGGTGTCTGGCTGCCATCACAGGAGAGCTGCCAGGTCTCACTTAAGCTCGTCGCTTCACATGACCGCTCATTCTGGCTACTAACATCTAAGAATGTATCGGCTTCCATGTCCTTCGGCATCTTTACATTCCAGCCATGGACCAGCGATGCCGTTGCTGGTTTCAGCTATGGGGACTGACGAGCAGCCGAAGAATGCTTGTACAGAGTGTAGCGAGTGAGACATTCCTGAAGGATTGTTGTTTCCACAGAATTCCAAATCTTTGTTGCTGCTAGCACATTAGAAGCTAGTACCCATTTGACTGCCCGACTGACCTATTAACAAGTCCAAGTGTCTATGGCTACCAGAGCAGCACCTACAGAAAATAACAATTCTATTCAAGAACCTGCTAGGCAATCCACAAATTCGGCTTCAATGGATCTTCTCGGCTCACCGCCTTCGACTACACCGGCGGCCAGGCAGGGGAACATTCAGCCTTCTCCCGGGACAGAAGCAAATCGAGCTTCAAGTCGTTCTATAGCACCACCTACCGCTGTCAGAAATCCAGTGAGAGTCAATGCTCCTCCTTCTCGGCTTGCGCCTTCCTCTGCAGCCGACAGAAAGCTGGCAGCTTCGGCAGCAAGATCTTCTCCCTTGGCGGATAATACTTCGACGCCTGTGCCAGCTACTAGCACTTCTTCGTCTTCGATTGTCGCTCAAATCAATTCCGCCCCTTCATCGGTTTCGTCTAGCACAACATCAACCTTATGCCGTACAGGTGCCGACTGTCCTTCGAACATTTGCGTCGCTGGGACATGCCAAGTAACCAGCGCATTCGCAACATCTCTCTCCAGTGCAACATCCCTTCCTGCATCAGCAAATTCTTCTCATATTCGAGGCAGTCACAAAAGCAAGCATGGGGGTACGCCAACAGCTTGCTCCGATCCACGCTGTACTCTTCCCGCCGACATTACTTCCATGAATGGAGCTGAAGAAAAAGACGTTAGCGCATCTTTAGGTAGTAGTCAAAGAGCAGTTTCGAGTGCAGCAACAGCAGGAATAGTATTAGCTGTTTTATTTGCAATATTAGCTTTATTACTTGTAGTACCTAAGATTAGAGATGTATTTAAAAAATGTTTTGGATATAGTAAAGAGAATGATAATGATATTGATGATATAATTTATCCTAATACTGGAAATAATGATGATGGTTCTCCTGAAATTTGGAAATGCTCATGCTAGTGCTTTTTTGAGTGAGAAGAGGAGAACTATGGGACATTATTCTGATGGTTCGTATAGTGATGATAAAGCTGGACGATATAATGCATACGGAGAACATGAGGATCATTTGCCAGTATACGAGAATCATGGACAAGGTGATATTGCGGATATGATAGTCGATACGAAGCAAGATGATTGTCTTGGCGACTATAACGGATACTACAATCAATACTCAGCGAACAAGATTTACGAAGCACCACCTATTCTACCATCTCTATATCATCACGATAATGGAAACAGCAACAGTACTCGAGATTTAGCATCGTATGTTGAACATCATCCAGTAACACAAGCTAGAATGCAGAAGAAAGAATTTATACCTACTCTTTCTTCTAATAATAAGAAAGCTGTTCCTACTTCTGTCACATTCGTTAATGCAAGTAGCAAACCTGCAAGTCTTACACCTTGGACTTCAAATGGTCGTAATGCTCAAGTGAGGGAAACAGTTCTACCTTATACTGTTGAAGAGGATCGTGATGTTCTCCTTGACCTGAAGAATTTGGGCACACCAGCAATAAATGATGACGCTCTAGGGGAGAAGTAAGCGAACTCCATGTCATCGACTAGTCAGCATGGACTTGATTTATTCGTGCTGATACCGATCTTCGTATTCACTTACTTGTAGAGCCTCCTTCAATGCTACCAGGGATGCATACACAACCCCAATAATGCAGAACCGAGGATTTGACAACAATGCAAGCCCAGCTACCCCCATTACACCAGGATCAGCTTATTCAGTCAATACAGCTCTTTTACCTGCATCTTTAAGACCTGGACAAGGTCAAGGACAGTCTCATATGCAGGGATACGCAACTCAAGGAGCAGGAGGTAGAGCTCCAATACTGAAACAAGGTCTGATGGCTACTAGACCCACTTTTAAACGATTCTCGGCTGCTTTGAGATTTGATTCTAGTACGAAGAGGTCGTGAAGCTATGCAGTTGTGGATTTGTTAGCATTCATTTGAATAGATGAATATACCCGGACTCTAAGTAGTGTAGTTGTGGAAAAGAGAATCTTGAATAATCCAAGAACGGAGCGAGAACGCTGTGCTACGTGTGGTCGTGTTGCTCGGTGAAATCCTTGAACCGACACTCTCATTTCATAATGCTTAGCTATTAGCAATTTTGTCGGTGCATATCCTCGGATATATCAATGTAAGTCCGTGCTTGTGTATTCCGAAGTCAAGTGCCATGCCACATCTTTCGTGATGCTGTGCAGCAGTAGCCTCGGTCTGGAACAGCGCAAGCTGGAGGCTTGCGGACGAAAGCGGTACGGCGGTTGATGTAGAACTGGAGGGCGCGCGTCTTTACAAGAGCAGTGTTGGATCTGACATGCTGCACAGTGCGACTGCATAGCCTTGAAGAAGCGCGTCGTTGTCTGCAGCCACAGCAGCGCGGAATGAGGCACAACTGCGGATGATATGATATGGGAATTTTCAGGTGCAGCCAGTGCCTCTCTGTTCTGAAGCGTGCGCAGTGGTGTTGCTATTACACACTGCCTTGCCTTCCTGACAAGTCGACGCAGAGTCAACCTCGACGCAGCTCTCGAACTCTGTGCTGCTTCGTCGTCGACCTCTTCAAGCAGGTCAGGCTTGCCATTGCAGCAACTACTCGACAACAAAGGTGGACACAAGACACAACGAGCATCACCATAGAGCACCTCAGCAACACCGTCTGGTGACTCTTTGACCGAGTGCACAGCTCGAGCGAGAGCTCCCTCCTCTGCGGCCATCATGCCTGCCATCCCAGCACGATGGCGACTCGTGGCGGCCGGAGTGCTCGTGATGCTCTTCGTCCACTTCAGCGCAGTCCAGCTGTCGCCCGAGTCTGTCTATGCAAAGAAGACTTCCGTATGGCGCTACATGGGCAGCAACGGCACCTTGGGAGACGAGCGCAAAGCCGTAGAGGGCCTCTATCACGACGGCGCCCTTGTGGACGGCAACAGCACAAGCAGCGGTTCAGGCAAACCAGCAGCACAGCGGAAAGCAAAAGCTACATTCGTCATCCTAGCCAGGAACTCTGATCTCTGGAGCATCATGGAGAGCATACGCTTCATGGAAGACAGATTCAACCGCAAATACAAGTGGGCTTCGATATTCTTGGCTTTTGCAGGGTGTCAGGCTGACCCATTATTCGCGACTATCTCAACAGCTACCCATATGTCTTCCTAAATGATGTACCGTTCGACGACAATTTCAAGAAAATGACGTCTGGAATAGTATCAGGAAAAGCAGAATATGGTTTAATTCCTAAAAATCAATGGTCTGAACATCCTTCTTGGATAGATGAAGAAAAAGCAAAAAATGCAAGAGAGGAAATGGCTAAAAATAATGTTATTTATGGTGATTCAGTACCTTATAGAGAAATGTGTAGGTATCAATCTGGTTTCTTCTTTAGACATCCTTTACTGGATAAATAGTGAGTTGTTGCCTTTTTTCGCATGTTTGGTTGTGGCAAGAGGGTAGCATGTGAAAGATCGGCTAGCTTCCTTCTATACTCGGAAAGCTTGAACTGACGCTTTTACGCCTCTTCTTTCAGTGAATATTACTGGCGAATTGAGCCGAACGTTAAATGTAAGTCTTCCCAATCGTAGTTGTTAGTATCAGAATTGGCCCCGCTCACAAGGCTTGGCATCCTGCCTCCATACAGACTTCTGCGATCTCGACTATGATCCATTCCTGTTCATGCAAGATAATAAGATGGAGTATGGATTTACGTAGGTTCTTTTTCATTTATAGATGTTCTGGATCTCAGATTGATCTGTCTATCATATGCAGCATTTCAATCTATGAATATATAGAGACTATTCCATCATTGTGGGATACCACCAAGAGTGAGTGGAGAGCACCACTTTATATCTGAACGCAGACTCACGATTGACTGTGCCCTATTCTTTCGCTACTTCCGAACAGAATTCATGAAAGAATTCCCACAACATATTCCCGCTCAAAATGCCATGTCATTCCTATCAGATGACGGAGGAGAAACATATAACAGGTGTCATTTCTGGTCCAATTTTGAAATTGGTTCATTAGGTTTATGGAGATCACAAGCCTATTTAGATTATTTTGATTATTTAGATAAAGCTGGTGGTTTCTTTTATGAACGTTGGGGTGATGCTCCTGTTCATTCTATTGCTGCTGCTCTTTTCTTACCTTTTGAAAAAATTCATTATTTTTATGATATCGGTTATCGTCATGAACCTTTTCAAGTATGTTTTATACACTTCTTCTTTTCAGTGCAGTCTTACTTTCTTTTTTCTGACGAATTATTCTTGTGATTTATCTCATCTCAGCACTGCCCGAGAGGAGATGTACACAAGGACAGGTGTTATTGTAATGATGCTGAAACTTTCAACGAGCATTGGTGCGTATCATACATTCCTGCCATTCTGCTAAGATACTCTGCATGGCTCAAACAATGTTGCATTCCCCAAACGCAGGTATTCATGCACGCCTAAATTCCTCAAAGAGAAGGCAATTAAAAAACCTTCCGTGTTTGAAGAAAAGAAACAGCAAAACAAGCGCATTGAAGGTTCTTCGCAGTAGTCAAGTTGCAAGCACGCACGCAAATAGGCGCGACATGGGTCAAAGAGAAGATTGGATGGTAGTACTCTCCTCGACTAAATAGACTATACAAAAGCATACAATATGGACATTTCGAAATGGTTCTGGAGATTTGGCTTCGCCTCGTCTTTGGGGTAGCGCAAGTGGAGTATTGTAATATCCTGAAAGCTATCTGTCCTGTTGCATAAGTTCGTTGGCAGTTGAATGTATCATAATGAAACCTGCAGTCTTGGGCAATCTCCTATGCCTGGTTGCGAGATTTCTCTTCCTCTCCTACTAACAGGCTTTCCAGCCGGACATTGTTCCTTAAACAAGCTTGTTGACTACGCCCACTCGCATTATAGGCTTTTTTCGAACTGAACCTTTTGTTTCTTCTGTATTTCTGCCACACTCTCATCATCTGGCTCTTCGGGATAGGACATGACACCCTTAGGAATCCCCACAAGAGCTGACCTAGTCCAAATATGCGGAGCTGTAGTCCAAGGTAATTCATTCCTATCTTCTAACGTACCAGCTCTGACGGTAGTACTATCTTTTTTCTTTCCATCAGGTGTAGAAGTTTGATGTATTAATCTAGTACCACACTGAATACAAAAGTAACAATCTAAAGTATTTCCTGAATCACATTTTCGTGTCCATTTCCCTAGAGCACTACCGGTACTCGTTGTCGATGAGACATTCGAAGGAGGTGAGAAATAGGGAAATATAGCACTAGCTGCGAATGCTGATCCTGATTGTTTCTGACATTCTGTACAGTGACATATCCAGAAATGAGTAGGTCGTGGTGTAGGCGTGGTGAAGGTTACTGCTCCACACTGGCAGGAAGCTTCCATCTCTATCTTTTTGGAAGATCAAACGGGACAACACAGGTAAATCAGTGGAACGGAAAGTGAAACAGTTGAAGATGGAAGAGAGGTAGCTAGAGCAACGTAACAGCTTGCAGACTAGACTTACCGAGGAGACTTGTACTTTCGGTACTTGATATCGATCAGGTTCCGTCGGTTCGATTAGTGGCGAGAAGAGCTGCAAGCCGACCTTGTCTCTGACTCACCTCCGTTTCCTGCTCAAATGGACGCTTAAACCAGTTAACAATGATCATTTCCCATACCTAGTTCACTTTGCCTACTTCTCAAATCTGAGCTTGGTTACCGCAATGCCTGAAGACAAGCCTGTAGTAGTCGTCGTTGGCGCCGGTGCGTGCTGCAGTACCAAAATAGCCTCAAGGTCCGCTATGTTGGAGTTTTGCTGAATGCATTCAGGTCTTATAGGCGTAATTGGACTAACGACAGCAGTAACTCTGCTTGAACGGAGGCCGGACATACGATGCTGCATCGTTGCAAGCTGCATGCCGGGAGATAACAAGACTATAGACTATACCTCACCATGGGCAGCAAGTTCATATTACTTGACGATCTCTTCTTACGGATCCATTAACGAGTAGCCTACAGGGAGCACATCATGTTTCGCATTCTTCTAGTGCAGAACCCGAGTTAGCCGGCAGGTGGATGATCTTGCTGAGTCGAAAGGGTGGGATTGCTGATTACACTGCACACACACAGCTCTGGAACGAGAGACATACGATATCTTTGTTCGCGAATACGAGCTGAAGGTTACCGAAGCGCTTATGCCTATTGAGCAATACGAGGTGAGAAAGACACCTTGTCACACGAAAGTTCAGGCATCTATGCTGACATCGCATCGTGCGTCAAGCACTACACGGCCGGAAGTGACAACGGATCTAATCCAGTGGGACTGAAACTCTGCAATATGCCTGGAGTAAGCTAGGTAGTTTTGTCTTTTATGACTTTTCTGCTAGCTCTGACAACGGTACTGTTTAGCTTCGCGATCTACAACCTGAAGAATTGCCAGAAGGTTTCAGCAGCGGCCTGACCTTTAAGACGTTAACGTGAGACCTCTGTTAACCTTACCACGTGGATTTCTACCGTGGGGTTCACACACTGACGTCAAGCATATCTACAGCATCGACACCCCTGCTTACCTCGACTATCTGGCTCAACGCTTTACTAGACAAGGTGGTCAATTGCATCGAGCTACGATTGCATCTCTCAGTGATGTCCAACAAGAGCTCAACCTTGAGAAGCCTCCTTCAGTTATAGTCAATTGTACAGGTCTAGGATCCCTGACTTTGACCGATGTGCAAGACACAGACCTATACCCTACGAGAGGGCAGCTATGTCTGATACGGGCCCCTTGGATGAAGTACGGCAAAACCTTCACGGGGAAGGGTACGACCTCCTATACCATACCACGATCCTCTGGGTTAGTGGTTGTTGGCGGGACAAGGGATGCTGATGACTGGTAAGATTAGAATGTCTTCTCAAGTTCGAAAACTTCTTGAAAGCTGATTCATTCACAATACGCAGGTACGAGAAAGCCCGTCCTGAGACGACGAGAATCATACTCGAGCGGGCATTGGCTTTTGATAGAACTATCTTGCCGCCGGAGAAGCGAGCAACTGGAACTATTGATGATATAGATCTCGTAGAAACCGGCTGTGGTCGGCGACCGTCTCGAAAAGGAGGCGTTAGACTTGAACTCAGCCGTACAGGTAGGTTGTCTGGGCGAGTAAAGCCTTTCTAGACTCGTAGTTGGGCTGATTTGGCAATAATATACTTACCTGTAGGGGTAACGCCGATAGTGCATAATTACGGTCATAGTGGATTTGGCTGGCAGAGCTCCTGGGGATTCGGCAGGAAGGCTACAGAGCTTGTGTTAGAAGCGCTGTTGGTCTAGTCTTCTAGTCTCTAGCCTGTGATGTTGTGTAATATTTCGTCTGCAAGTATGTCCTGCCTGTGTGGCAAGAAAGCCTCTTTCTGAGAAGACCTTTGCTGTGAGTTGTCTGCTGATAAGCAGCCAATCCAAGATGCTGACGGCTAGAGCATAGCCTTGTCTGGGCCGATGACCAAGCCTACATAGCGTAAAACGCATACTATCGACGAGCATTACACCGCGCTTCAAGCCACAGCGACACCCGGTGTAGGTCACTATACTGCAAGACCATGTCGTGGTGATGATCGACTCTGACATCCTCGCCAGCCAGCAAGCGTGCATGGGGAAGGCATTGACGACGCATCGAGATGTCCCGCTATCATTACGAGTCCATCTCGTCGTCTCCTTCGCGTCCATCCTTCAGCCCGCACAGCAGTCTGCCACTTCCGCGGACAGAATCACTTGTCGAGGTACGGGCTTTGCTGAAGGAACATGGAACCGATGAATTCCAGTCCGCACGGAAGAGCGACGATGAGCTCAAAGGTATGAAGAACAAGGCGGTCAGGCAATACTATGAGCATCAGAACGAGCTTGTAAGTTGCATCATTGACTTCCATCGAATTTGTGAAACGTTCCCGCTCACGTGCGCGGAGCGACCATATCCTCCTCCTTGACCTGTCATTACTTGTCACTCGAATCACAGCTCGATTACTTCCAGGAAGTGGAGTAAGCTCATGTTGAAGCTTTAGTTCTGAGTTCGTGCTGATACACGGAGTCTCACCCGTGCAGTGAGCTGCTATCGGAGACCACTGGCGTCGTAGCGCATACGCTGGCACGCGAAGGGGACCCTCTATTACCCATCACCCGCGAAAGCACAGCAAACAAGGCCGCTGAACAGAAACGAAAAGACAAAGTCAGCGGTCATCCTTACAGTCTTCCGAAAGGCAGTGGCTGATATAAAAAGCGAATACAGATTGCAATTGACGTCAATTTTGGTATCAATGTCTTTCTACTTCTCGTCAAAATCCTTGTTGTCATCCTCAGTGATTCGTTATCACTGTTAGCATCAGCTGTAGATTCAGCAATGGATCTGATCAGCGTACTCATCATCTTCTTCACGGCCAGAGCAGCGGGTATGTGTTGTCAATATGGTACAAGAGCTAATTCATCTGATTTGAAGCTTATCATTCTATACCATCAGGCACTTCGGACATATATAACGTGAGACAAACATGTCTTTACCCTCAGCAATCTAGCACTCACTGCTTTATTTTGTGAAGTACCCAGCTGGAAAACACCGCATGGAGCCTTTAGGCGTCGTTGTCTTTTCGGTTGTCATGATAACATCCTTCTCTCAGATCCTAGTCCAGTCGATACAGCGTTTAGCAGATCGCAGTATCACGATTGTGGACCTACCTATCGTAGCCATAGCAGCTATGGTCACCACAATCGTCGTGAAAACCGTCGTTTGGTTGACATACCGCAGCTTCGAGTCAAGAAGTATTCGAGGTGAGAGGATGTTCTGAACTTTGTTACTTGGCGATTCTAACTATCTCCGCCGTCTGCAAGCTCTATCACAAGACGCTGAGAATGATGTTGTCTTCAATATCTTCTCTATTCTATTTCCTGTGAGTCTTTGAGATAGCCAATTTAATGACGACTGACCCGGCGTCTTGGCTAGGTGATTGAACATGCAGTGCACTGGGTCTATCTTGATCCAATAGGTGCATTGATATTGTCCATCTACATCATACAAGAATGGATTGGCACATTGTGGGAATGCGTTCGAGATTTAGTTGGCCACCGTGCCCCTCCGATACAGCATCAAGTAAGTCTGGTTCATTGTTACAGGCTTGCCATTGAAGCTGACAAACAGCCTGGCAGCGCATCATATATTTGGTCACTCGCTTCAGTCCACTGGTGAAAGCAGTGCAGTTCTGCAACGTCTATTCCGCTGGCGGAGGCTTGATCGTCGAGATTGACGTTCTACTCCCGCGAGATATTTCTCTCCCGAAATCGCATGACATTTGCGAGAGTATTCAGTATAGCATCGAGTCTTTGGAAGGCATACAGAGGGCTTGTAAGAATCTGTCACAACAAACCTTTCGTTCAACCAAGCTGATCTTCTTGTCTTGCCAGATGTTCATGCCGATTATAAGTACGTCCCTTAACTTGCATTTCAGCGACATGAAGCTGACAAGGATTTTGCTAGCGCCAAAAATCCTTCTGGGCATCAAGTGCGCTAAGCACAGAAGGCGCCGTACCATTCCTTGAATAGACAATTGTACCCCGAGCATGAACAACCCAGCTAGATCTGTCAAGATTTAATATGTAACCTTACATTAGTACATTGCCTGCCATCATTGCCTCAAATCCGAATGCATCATATGTCAGCGGCAGTACTGCGGTCGAACCGTCTCGTGGAAGCCGAATAAATGGCTGGTTTCCAGACCAAAAAATAACTGTAGAACATGATTATGCTGCGTGCGCGCATCGCATAATTGCATTGCCAACGTGCGAGATTGCAGGTTCAAGTACAACGTCTCACCGCTTGATAGCCAAGAAGGTCATTCCATCTCTGACTTTATGCACTGCGCTCAATAGAGCCCTTTCGTCGGATTCCATCCACTTGTCTTCATCTGACATCATGCTTAGGGGAGTTCCAGTTTTGTAGAGCAGGTCGAAGCGATTCTTCTTAGCTGTAAGTGCGGTAACGGCACGCGGATCACTGTGACCTGACAGTACGATGAATGCCGTGTTCTTAGGCAAAGAGGCGTAGATCTTAGCCAGATTGTCATTTAATTGATTGTAAGCGGAGATTGGATCTGTCTTGGGAGACCGTCCTGCTGTGTCTGGTTCTGCGATAACGATTTGTGTCGTGCCATTCGTACTCGAAGTTGCCTGGGCCTTTTGTACGGCAGTTGCGCCCAATGCTGCTCTCGAGGGTTGGGCCCCTGAGTTTGTCATACATCAGTATAAATGGTCACGGATGCTGGCAGCCAAGAGTGACTCACACCCCAACGCATGGGACAAGTCAATCAGACGTCCAAAAACGAGGTCGTGCGACGCAGCGTTAGACACAATGCCTTCTACGACCTGCATGATTAACAGCAGTCAGACAAGTTCTGACAGTTGCCTCAGCAAGACTCACCTCAGCATCATTCTTGCAACCGATAGCTGTATCTGCCTTTGACCCATGCCATTGAGCAGGGTTGCCATGATCCACTATGCTTGTCTTTCTGGGTGTGGCTGCGCGAGCTAAGCGTTCGAAGATAGATTCCTGATCTGTAACAAACTCCCCAAATGTAGCACCTAGAATGCATGCATGATAGAATTAGCGGACAGGTGCGCACACCAAGTATACCCTTACGGAAAAAGTATTCAGCCTACCTCGGCGCATTTTCATCCGTAACAGTTCCACAGCTGCTCGAGCATCTTCTTCAGAATCATGACCGACAATATCCACTTCTCCCGCTTTTCCAGGTCGCTGAATATCCTTCTGCAACCATTTGCTGGCTAACCATTTCAAGGATGCTTTGAAAGGAGGACCACGCGTATGATGGTAAATAACAGAAGTATCGACGATCCAAGGGTGTACAAGCTGCAAAATGGATCAGCTGTCAAAAATGTAAAATCGAGCAAGACGGATCGAGAACATACCTTTAGAACAACAAGATCGCAGTTTAATGAATGTCCTACCAAGACTGTATTGTAATCTATGATCTCTGCTAGCTTTCGTTGAACATCCTCTAATGTCGTAGTGACACCTTCTAAGAGTTCCTCTGTAATGCCGGAATACACCGTTGCGTAGTCGATGATCTTGTTCTTCGGTTTGACGAAGCTGTTATACAGCAGCTTCCCTTCACCATCGACCACGCTGACGCGACACACTTCCGAGCCCGCGGTGGTGACGCACTGTGGACGGGGCACGGACCGATCAGAAAAGAGAGTTCCTGGGAATACAATGGAGAGCTCACCATTTCACAATCGATGCCGACTATCTTCATTAGAGGTGGTTCCTCATCGTCTTCCAGAGGTTGCGGAGTCTCGACTAGGCCGTCTGATCGCAGCCAATCTTCGAAAGGTCTGGGCTCAGTCTGCTTAGCCGGCTTCTTGCCTTCTTTCCCTCCAACTTGCTTAGAAGCAATATTAAAAGGATACGTGGGCAGCATATACCCTTGTTCCGCGAACTCTTCGACCGGCAACAAGTATAGCGACGGATCATTAGATCCTGAACTCTGCAAAGCAAGTCTTGACCTCTCGGCATCGCGTTTGTTCTTCTCGGCCGTAGGCATTGGAGCATGAAGGAGTGTCTGAGTGACGCTGTGTAGTTTGCGGGTGTCGCCAGGTGCACGTGTTGGACAATAGTGTGAAAAGAGTTGCTGAAAGATGGGTAGTTTGGAAAGCTTGACCGCATCGGCCGATGGGTTCAAATTTTGAGGAAGATTGTTTGTGGTCTCGCTGGCGAGACCTAGGGCGGCTGGCTCGATGCCCTGTACTAGGATCATTACTACACCATTGATAGCGGCTTTGTTCTATAAAAGCTGCAAGGTCAGTGGCGACCGGGAAAGCCAATTGTTTCAAGCGGCATCGCTCACGCTGATCTTCAACCACTTAGGGTGTGAAGCTTTATCAAGGATATTCAGAACCAGTTCTCGGATATCCTGAATTACCGGCGAGATCAGCTGTTGTACTACATGCTGGACATAACGGAATGATCCAAACTTACTGAAATTTGGACCTGTCGATGCTTGAAGCCGGCTGGGTCGAAATGAAAGAGGGGTGTAGCCATCTGCAAGAGGTATAACGTTAGTCATGCTCCCATATTTCTCGAAAGCCTGCTACAACAAGCCAGTCGATAGTTGGAAAAGACTGAGTGGCCACCGACCTCTTGCTTTTTCACTTTCTGCTTCTTCGCCTTCTTCTTCGAAGATGCAGTCACAGCAGTCCAGTCGTCTGCATCGTCCTGCTGCTGTCCATTCGAGCCATCTACGTCTTTGCTGCTGCCTTGCACCGGTGCTGGCGATATTTCGTTGCCTGCAGCCTGATCAGCGCTGGCTGCTGATGGCGAGCGGGTGCGTTTGATGCCGGCTGTCATCCCAGCGAGCAGCAGAGCACAGAGCAGAAGATAAGCGAGCTCTGCGGTGACAGTAATCGTTGTGTATACGTGTATCGAAGCAGACCAGGAATACACACTTTTGCGTGTGTTCTGCGACGTGATCGAGACCTGCAGCAGTGTCAAGAGTGCGTGCTGCTTTGTACATGTGCTCTTCTCTGCTGCAAGCTGCTTCACACGCACAAAGCACCTGCACAAGGTGCGCATAGCTGCGACCTGCTATCGTCGTCATGAGGCCCCTCAAGCGCATCGACTTTGCCGCGCCGCCCGTCATCGACAAGCTGTCGAAAGTCGGCGAGCCATTCGACGACGACGACGATGCAGACGACGACGACGACGACGAGTACGATGACAGAAGAGCCAGCAGCTCGTCCAGTTCTGGCGGCGCTGCACGGACCCGCCAGGATGGCAGCGGTCACGGCCACGAGGAGAGCTCGGGCAGCACACACAAACGCACCTTGTTGCCCCAGCTGGTGGCTCACGCTACAGCAGCGAGTAGCAGTAGCAGCAGCAACACGCGACCCGGTCCTGGCGTCAATGGAAATGGAACAAGTGCAAGCTCTACGAACATCTTAAACGGCCATGCAGACAATGTGGATGGCAAAGCTGCAGGCGGAGCTTTTGGTCGCTGGCTGTAAGTCTGGTGTGCAGACGCTTTGGAAGCGTGTATTGTTAGAGCATTGGCTGACCCACCTTTCAATACTTACATCTACGTAGCTCAAGGCGCAACCATGCAGGCCCGCCTGGCAATGCATTCAACCCAGACGACGAGCTCGATCCCGATAATCACTATTTCGCCCGCGGGCTGGGAGGACTAGATATAGATTCTGGGAGTGCATCCGAAGACGACGACGATGAATACCAACGGAGGCGTGAAAGGCCATCGCACACATACCAGAAACAACAAGGGGTGGTAACGGAAGACGGCAGTCAACAAGCAGCTGCGCCGATACAGCTGGCTTCGTTTCCTGAGGGTGCAGAGGATCCCAAAGCGTATTCTGCGCCACAGAGACCGCTAGCAAGCTTCGATATACGTGCAAATCCACGTACAGATCCAAATGGAACTGCGTCTTCGGAGGAATACTCGGATTCCGAAAACGACTTTGAGGATGATCAGGCAGAAGCCGACATACGATACGAGTGGCAGCACATGCTATCGAATGTTCTGCAAGGAGAGGTCCTCAAGACAGAGAAGACTCGTATATCTGGAACTTTGACAAATGACAACGATGATTCGACAAACAGCAGGAAATGGCGAGCTTATCAGATTTGGCTGAGAGTTCGTGCCTATGTGCGCGGACGAACAGTGCAGCAAGAAGCAGACTTTCTCGATGAAGGCCGGAATCATATTGAGAATATTTGGGCGGAAGTGGCCGAATTCCGAGTGAAGAGTCCGGAAGAAATGTCAGAGCGCTCTGATGGACAAGAACCGCCTGATGCACATGAGCAGATTGCTATGATGGTTGGCAAGATTGAGTGGTGTGATGGCTTGTATCCTTCGAGCAAATCTATGCGGTCAGAGAAAGCCCATGCAGTAGAAACACACATTGATAAACGGATAGACGCTCTGCTCAGTTGGCAATCCATTACCAAGCGCTTGAAAACTCAGATTAGCATCCTGCAAAAATGGACGGGCAGTCAAGATCTAGAAGTCACGCAGCCTGGAAAAGAAGCAATAGACGAGGCTTCAACGGAGAAGCCTTCTGTTTCGAGCTTGATCAAACCTGCTCAACGGTTACTTGACACGTCCACATTCATCGAGCGACTTTCGAAAGAAGACAGTCTACAGAAGACATTAGAAAAGCGGACTATTGCCGATATATATAGGCTGGTCCACGATGCCAAGTCTGTCGTCATCAATCTCAACGAGTACTTTACCGAAATGAACCTCCCTTCCTTCTCCAATGATCTCGTTGCTCTCGTCAAATTCCCTACTAACCTCGTTCAAGAAGCCCTTAAGCTCCGTCTAGCATCTGTAGAGCGACTCTCAAATGAGCCACAGCCATCAGCAGTTCTCGTTGATGAGCTTACGAACGGTTTTAGATCCGGCCTGTCATTAGCTGCTAAACTCAAGCAGAATTTTTTGGAGATTATGGAGCCGAACCCGGAAAAAGGGTGGCCTGGTGGTACGCTTAACGAAGAATACGATGAGGTTTTGCTGGATTCGCTTCGTTTCTTCTTCAAATTGCTCAATTGGAAACTTAAGTCGGGTAGTCGAGCTATTTATCTTAAAGAGACGGAAATCGTCGAGAACGAATGGAAATTCTTGTCGGAAGCAGTGCAGCAAATTGACGGTGGCGATATACTTGTCGGAGAGCATTTCTGGTTGGTCTTTATATTTAGTCTGTGGTCAGCGCGCTGGCTAATTCTCACCTTTCGCAGCACACTCACACACCGATTGCTCATGCGCGTTGTGTCGTACTTCGGGGAACAATTGGCGGTTCTCGAAGAACGCAACATGAGCGCTTCAGAGACATCGAGGTGGTTTAACCAGACTCTAGACAATGTTCGATTGCGTCATCGAAAACTCTTGCGATTTGGAAGGTACGCCGGGATCTCCCCTGACCATTTCTACAAGCTGAACAAAACTTTGCAGAGCAATGCAACAACGATTCGAGAATGCTGCGGAATATCTTCTTGATCACGTGAACTTTAGCACATTCGTGCACGCCTTGGCCGAGACGGACCACTTCCTAGTATACACGGGATCGCTGGAATCGAAATCCATGTTTATCATTGCCAGCCCTTCTTTATCGGACAATCAAGCTTTACTGCGGCAAATCATTACAAAATGCTTCCCGAACAGTGCACAGACAGAATACCTAGATGCGGACTTCATTGGGGAAGAGCCACATTATGTCCTGATACTTTCGTCGTTTGAGCCTTTCTTTTGGACAGGTGCTGTCATGCATCTTGAGGATCTCACACAGTCGGATTTCGACATGCGAGCAAATCGAGTGAGATTAATTGCGGATGGCTCTCACATTCGATTACAACATTCCAAGCAAATATTCTACGAGATGTTCCCGGCCTTCCGAGATCAAGTGATTGTCGAGCAGAAAGCACACTTAGGACGCATCAATCGCGAACTCAAGAAAATCAAGAGGTCCGAATACAAGCTCGCGGACAATATTCTCGCGTCTGTTGAGCGAGTGCATCGAGTCTTGAGCAATCAGTCTGGTTCCGAAGCTCCTTTGGCCAACTATTTCTCCTTCACTGCAGATCTTGGTCAGCGATCACTGAAGCACATGGAGTCGGCACTGCGAGCAAGGTTCTCCATGTCGCTGATGAATTTCTCCATCGAATGGGTGGCCTTCATCTGCGATGATTGCGTGCCGTCAGACAGCAGGACATTCAAGTGGGCGGTGGCGGCGCTGGAGTTCGCCATGCTTATGACTCGAAACGAGAATATACTGCGCTTAGATGCGCAGCAATTTGCGTTACTACGGGCGAAAGTTGCAAGCTGTATTACCCTGCTCATTTCGCACTTCGATGTGCTAGGGGCCAGATCTAGCTTCCAGGCCAAGCAAGAGAAGGAGAAGATGGATATGGCAAAGGATGAAATCCGCAAGCAGCTGCATCAGACATTGGGATACTTGAACTCTATTGAGCATGTGCGCCGCCGCGCTGAGATTCATGGACAATTAGAGAGTTCATGGTGTCCGGACGAGCAGGTCATGGAAGACGTGCTGGGTCAAGTCAAAGAGCGATGGATCGAGGGGGCGAGGAAGATTGACGAGCGAAGGCTGCAACTTGAAGCTGGTACTCGGACTGTCGGTCGCGTCCTAGACGAGCAAAGACCAGAAGATCAGTCTCTTCTGTTCTTGGCTACTTCGAACTCGAATATCTCTGTCAGATGGCAACAAGGCAAATTCATCGGTGGAGGTACTTTTGGAAATGTGTATCTTGCTGTCAATTTGGACTCTGGCGGTTTGATGGCTGTCAAAGAAATCAAATTCCAGGATTTGGCATCTGCCCCACATCTCATCAAGCAAATTCGAGATGAGATGCAGGTTATGGAAATGCTATCGCATCCCAACATTGTCGAGTACTACGGTATCGAAGTTCATCGAGACAAAGTCTACATTTTCGAAGAATACTGTCAAGGAGGTAGTTTGGCAAATCTGCTTGAGCACGGCAGGATCGAAGATGAGAGTGTCATACAGATCTATACAGTACAGATGCTGGACGGCCTAATGTACCTACACTCTATGGGTGTGGTGCATCGAGACATCAAACCCGACAATATTCTCCTTGATCACATGGGAGTCATCAAATTTGTCGACTTTGGCGCTGCCAAGGTTTTGGCGAAAAATCACAAGACAATAGCGGCGAAGACAAGAGTACAAGGACCTGATGGTAATATGAACAGTCTAACGGGTACACCTATGTACATGTCACCGGAAGTAATCAAGGGAGACCACCGTGGTAGAAGAGGCGCCATGGACATCTGGAGTTTAGGCTGCATAGTCCTAGAGTGCGCAACAGGGCGAAGGCCATGGTCGAATCTGGACAACGAATGGTAAATCATTGGCACAAGCGTTGCTGACATAATAAGCTTGGCTGACTTATCTGCATTGAACAGGGCGATCATGTTTCACATCGGTATCGCAACACAACATCCACCTCTACCGGAGAAAGGACAACTTTCGGAATTGGGTATCGACTTTGTTGAGAAATGTCTCGACATTGATCCTTTGAAACGTCCTACAGCGGCCGAGTTGATGGAACACGAGTGGATAGTTCAGTTCTCTCAAGAAATTGCTCGTGAGATGAATAATCAGGAAGGCCACATCGGTCAGATAACAGAAGAAGAAGGAGAATACTTGCAAGAGGAGCAAAATTTCTCCTCTGAAGGGCTGCAAGATATACAAGAAGAAACGACCGAAGACTCCACTCCTGTTGAAACGGAAGAGCAAGAAATTTCGGAACATTAAGAGTGAAACAAAGTTAGAAAAGACGAGGTTCCTGGATTTTCCGTGCCCTCTCTTGCCATTAATAATGTATCAATATTAGAGCCGCATTGAGAGGCATTAGCATGAGCAATACTGCTCATTTTGTAGCGTATAATGAGATTTTGCAATTCATCTAGCAAGAAGATGTACAAAGGAACTTAATTGCTGACGAGAGCTTCTACTGCTGTAATATCAAACTTTATGCGGCAGATTATGCTAAACGGGCCCCATCACCACCATGAATGAGACCGGTATAATCATGCATCCGATGAAGCGATCTGGTGCATCGCTGCTTCTGTCACTGAAGTAGCGGGGTCCATTGAACCGAACGAGCGAATCTAGATGCCCATCTCTTTCTTCATGAACTTGGCAATCGTGATTAATTGGATATTAGACGTTCCCTCGTAAATGCTGTTAGAACATCAGGATCAGCTCAGTCTTCGCTCTATATGTCACCGTAACAATGTGAACTAACCTTCCAATGAGTGCATCTCGGTAATATTTCTCGACTGGCAGTAAGTTGGTTTGGCATCAGCCACGAGGATCGTCACAAAGGCATGAACAACATGACTTACTTCCAGTTTCTCGTGTATAGCCCACGCCTCCTGCCCATTCGATAGCCTTTCTTGATACCTTGTTAGCCACTTGCGATGCGTACCACTTAGCCATAGCAGCTTCTTTCGTGAATGGACGTCCTTCTTCCTTCATACGTGCGGCATTGTAGCAAAGAAGGCGACCAGCTACGGCGCCGCGAGTACGAAGAGTGTCAGCTTCGTGCCACTTCGGCTGCTCTATGATTGCACTTACCTTCAATTTCAGTAGCAGCTTCTGCGAACTGCACCTGCATAGCCTGGAATTCTCCAACAGGTTGACCGAATTGTTTCCTCTCATAGGCATATTTAACACTCTTATCATAGGCACCTTGAGCTAAACCTAACATTTGAGCAGCGATACCAATTCTACCTTCATTTAAGATTTCAATAGCAATTTTATAACCTTTACCAACTTCTCCAATAACTTGATTAGCTGGTACTCTAAGATCATCGAAATTGAGTGTACATGTTGAAGATGCTCTAATACCGAGTTTTTGTTCTTTCTTTGCTATTTGTACGCCTGAATCTTTCTCTACTAGGAAACATGTAATTCCCTTGTATCCTTTGCTTGGATCCACATTTGCAAAGACTAGGAAGAGTTCGGCTTCCGCAGAATTGGTGATCCACATCTGTGGAGAGGCGGACTTCAGTATGCAGTGCAAGCGAGGCGAAAGCTAGGCAAAGATTCTCTTACCTTTGATCCGTTGATAATGTAGTCTCCGTTGTCCTGCTTGACAGCTCTGGTTTGTAAAGCAAATGCGTCTGATCCAGACGCTGGCTCTGATAAGCAGAATGAGCCGAGCTACAGGATTAAACCTCATCAGCTATTGGTTGTTATCTAGGCCTGCAAAAGTTCTCACCTTCGAAGTGGATAGTTGCGGCAGGTATTTGTCCTGAATCTCCTTTGTGGCGTACTTGCGAAGAACAGTATTGACCAGTGTATTGTGAACATCGCACAATACTGAGACAGAAGGGTCAACCTTTGCTAGTTCTAGAGTAGATATGACACGCCGGAAGAGTACCCCTTTCAGCCTAGTAGCATGACATCCATTGGCAAGCGAGCTGTAGCCATACCTTCAATGACTACGATGGCACTGGTGAAGCCGCACTCTGCGCCTCCATGATCTGCAGAAGTCTCAATGCCCATGAACTATCGGACGTGAATTATTCCAGGGTTGTCTGGCGTCAGCTTCGATGACCGGCTATTACCAGGTTGCAATAGCCACTCACGCCATTATCGAAAAGCCCTTGGATGATTTCAGAATCCATTTTTTCTGCTTCATCCATTTCTCGCACTTTTGGAGCTACAACTTCTTCAGAGAACTTGCGAACGGTATCCCTTAGCATTTCTTCCTCCTCGGTGAATGTATGTAATGAAGGGAGCACTGGATTCTCGGAGTGGGCAACTGCATCTGCTGCGGGCGATGGATTGGCATAGCGAGACGATGAAGTGGCAGAGATTGAGCGTGCTGCTGGACGTGTGCTACTGCTGCTGCTGCTCTGGACAAGGTGGGCTGCCGATATCGATGGGCGTGCCTTGGTAGCCAGCAGTCTCGCTGCGGCGGGGACGGACCTGGAGAGTCTGCGGGAGGATGAGCTGAGCATGGCTGGTCGTCGGAGTGCCAGTATCTTCTTGTTTGATGAATAGTCAAGAGCAAAGGCAAGCTCTGTCTAGTATTTTTCAGTTCTGTCTGTATGGTCACGCTCCAGCTGCTCGATCGAACTGGCTACCGGGTTCCTTTGAGCCGAGGCGTGCCGAGGCGAGAAGCAGACATGACAGCCATATCTGATATGATAGCTTTTCGAGTATTTGCGTGTGATGCATGGAAGACGACAGCCAGAGCAGTATCCGGATGCCATGTTTGTGCCTGCGTGGTCGTTGTATGGTTGATGGTGCTCCTCCTGCTATATGGCGACGTGATCGGGCAGCAGAATACATGAAAAGTCACACATCACATGCTACAGTACTCCTGTTAATCGCTGTCCAACCACTACTCTGGTTGTAGCCAGGGCTCAATCCAGCTATGCAAGTGAACGGAGACGGTATCGCCGTCCTCGAAGCTGAAATTCAGGGCCTGCTCGAATCCCTGCTCGAACTTGGCGTTTGTAGGTGTAGAAGAACCGAGTTCTGGTTAGACAGTACAGCCTCGAACAAAGCAGCAGTAGACTCATATATGCGTTCACAACCTGTACCATACTCCAACTGCACTCACAGGCACCAGCGAGGTCCACCCATCAGCCGTTGAAGCAAGCCCAAACGGAGAGACGAATGGTGATCCAGCTACAGCTGCACCATGGAGTGGTGGTCACAAGCATCCTGGCGGTCTAGTAGGAAGAAAAGTGTATGTCTACTCGTCAACTTTGCATACTGTCTATTCTCCTAATCTGACGTTCTCCTGCTACCCCAGCCAAGACTCCATCGAAGCCATGCAGTCCGTCTTCAATGCGCACATCAACCTGCCTCAGACGAGGCAGCTCCTTGTTCCTCACGAAGTGATAGACTACGTAGATCAAGGCAGAAATCCAGATATCTACACAAAAGAATTGCTGGATCGTGTTTCGGGTGAAAACATGTATACAAATGGCATCCTGGATGCAGTGTCGGTTAGTCTGTTACGCGATAAGTGACCGACGCGAGATAATGTCAAGCTGACAAGCCTTATCCTTATTCTCGAATAGAGCTATCAACAATATCTAGCTTCCGAAATGAAGATTGCATTTCCCATGCTCACAGATGCGATAGACAATCTTGCCATTGAAGGCTTACCAAACGGAAGTACTGGAGCGGCAGTCCAACAAGCAGCTCCTGCAATATCGGGAGACGGAATTAAGAAAGAAGACTGAAGATGAAAGTCTAATGTGGCCTAAATGAACATTAAAGTCACAACAAGGTCACTCTATCAAGGAATTTCCAGCTACAGACATGATGAATGAGATGTCCAAATTTGCGTTACCACTTCAAGGCGTCCAAGGTCGATAAGCGCCTTGTCCTTGCATCTGCGCTTCGATCTGCGGTAACATTTGTCGCAAAGTCTGATGTCCCTGCAAGACTCCCTCCACTAGCGATCGCAACTGAATAACTTTGGGATCCCTCGTATTCTGTGGCAAGGTCGAATAAAGTATTCGGAGACGCTCATCAACTACATTTAGTGCCATCATTCCGTCTGGTTCAGCATCGAGCATACCAGTTCTTGGGAACTGGCCGGATGACCCATTTGGTGACATGGGCATCCCATGTGACGACATGGGCATTCCATTTGGCGACATGGGCATCGTCCCTGCTATTCAGCCGTACAACCGGTGTCAGATCAGTGGTTTCAAGGGAGACTTCTATAGTATCGCTGGCCTACCCGAATAGAATTGGTTATTGGCGTGGGCTCTTGCCTGATGTGCCGGTCTCGATGAGCTGTGACCCATACTTTCCGAACTTTAAGCTATTTATTTGTGTATCTGCTTCACCAGCAATAGCGTTGGATAGACCTTGAACTCTGCAAGTCGGGAGGCTCGAAAGAGACGATGCGGATCACTGTTTAAAGGGGGATTTGCCCCCACTTCACACGAGACACTTGTACAGCATGAAAAATGGTTTTTTCCGTGCAACCTCCATTGCCGTGATCAAATGGTTCACATCGTTCGGCGGTGCAAACGCAATACTACAGCAAGGTGGCAGGCTCGAAAAGATGTTCTCCTAGCTCTTAAGCTGACAGGATGCGAACCACTGGTCGCCATGCATTCGGCTTATGAGTATGTTCCGAGCCCGCGCATCAACGCTGAAGTTCAAGACTGAAGACAAGCTTGTTGTATTTTCTTAGCAAGGAAGTGGACAATACATTCATGATATGAAAGGTAAAAGTCAGAGCGCCATCGAGTTCGATAAATACATGGAAATTCGAGCAATACGTCAGACCTAATGTGGAAACGAAGGAGCACTAGCCAAAACTAATAAACCCGTCAAGTCTATCAACTTCTGCCTAATCTCACCAGCCAACTGAGGGTGACCTCCCATTTTCTCATATGCTTCCACTTTAAGACTCAATTTACCCAAAGTTTCTTTTGTGTCGGGATGAAGTCGTGAAATATCAATTGCGGAACTGTTCATATAGTTGGGAATACTAGGGACAGGTGACCTAGGAAAAGGTGATCCGTAACCGAATATAGAAGGTGAACCAGGTGGAGCCATCTGCCAGGGAGCTAATTATTACAAAGGTGTTTGATTAGCTCCCCTCCTGTTTTTAAAAGTGTAGCACAAGATTAGAGACAGCTGTCAGCAAAAAACGCACTGGATGATCCCCCTCGGGTGGAACCACCACGTCGAGCTCCCAAATGTGACCCCAATTGCTGCCGGATCTCCTGCTGAACGGCTGGATGTGAGAGCAAGTTACCCATATCGGCTTTGAAAGATGATGGTTCGTGTATCTGAATGTACGAGTTTCTACGAGATTGAAAAGATTTCTAGATCAGAGAGATTTACAAGAATGAGTGAATCGGTACAAAGACAAAAGACAAAAGAGGTGAAAGCCGGAGCTGCTTTGAGCTTTCATCTGACGATTGCGTAAACATGTGCGTCTCTCAGGTGTGAGCTGGGCAGTGCAGTGTAGGACTGAAGGACGTAAAGTCGCTTTACAACAAACTTGTCTCACGTGAAGTCAGTCAGGTAGTACGTCTTGACGAACCATATCTTAATCAAAAGCCGCGGTTACTTGTCGGGTAAAATGTTCTATGGTTAGCTTTGTGGCCGCTGATGGACGGTTGAGAGGGCGCCAAAATGGGAGTCCGGTAGTATGCACTCTGAGTGCTGCCAGTACCATACGGCTGCTGGATACCTTCATCTTCGTTACGACGGCTGAACAATTTTCGCAATGAAAATCCGGCTGGCTGGTCGATTTGCCTTCGAAATGGCGGTAGTGGATTCGAATCGCGTGGTGCAGGTCTATAGATAGGAGGCACGGGGTTGACATGCGCAGAAGGACTTGACCTCATGTCATGCGGTACCGAACTAGCTTGAGGGTAGTAAATGTAAGGCCCGGGAGGCATTGGCCAAACTACCGGTCGAACTTTTGGTGTAACGCATTCTGACATCAGCACATGCAGCTCCCCACTACACCTCAGTCGCATTGGCAGTACGGTAATTCAGGCGGCCTTAATTTGAGACCGCCTTTTTCTATATTCGCGCACAGGTACCATTACAGCAGGGCCACTCATGCCATAGGGGTGTCCGCCATAGGGATGTCCGCCATAAGGATGTCCGCCATAGGGATATACGCCTTGAGCAGTAGGTTCGGGTAGATAAATGCGAGGCATAGCTGTTCACTCTGACCAAATAATCGGAAGCCTGTACGAAGGATGCCTGTAAGCGTGGGAGTCCGGACTCGTGGATCGAAGGAAAGTGCTGAGAGAATGTGTTCCTAAGTAGTCTAGGGGATTGGGTGTGTGGAGCCTATACAAGATCACAGAGTTGCGTTGTAACAAGACGAAGAGCGTTCAGTGAAACAGCGTCAATTCAAAATGGAATGCCGCACTCCAGAAATTTCTGCGCATTCGACAGTTGTACAGGGTCAAGGCTGTGCCATCGTTGTCCTGCTGGCTTTGTCAGCAAAATTTTGTCGAAGGATTTTAAGGAAGTCAGTGTGCCGAGGCAGAGGAATCTTTCTTCCACCCGATTCAGCAAGCACGTCCCCATACTCGAGAAACTCTACAAGTCAGACGGCATCCACCCGGTGCGGCTGCATGGTGGATTCAATTTTTGCATTGCATAAATGTCGATGAACCTTGCGTAATATGCAGTCATATGTGATAAGGATATTATTCAATGGAGTAGGATAACAGGCGAGATATTCTTGAGAGGTAGTGTAAGACTAAATTCAATTCTTCGTAGCGTTCTCTGGCTAGTTTTCATGGCACCGGTTCGGCGCTTGTTTTTCGTTATCACTTTTGGCATACTGATAATTTGCTGTCTTCGTGGATTTAAAATTGCAGACGTTGCGTGGTGTGTTGCGGCTATAAGCACTGGATCATTCAGATGAATGGAGGAGGGGAGAATAGATAGTTTAGGAAGCTGGCTAACTGGACCAACTTAACAATCGCTTGCGATGCACATTCGACTAATGTGTTCTTGATCTTCGACCTTTTCCGTTTGAGTCAAGATTAAGCTGACTGCGAGTCCTAGGTAGAGTAGGATAGCCGGATGAAGCCATAGCGGCATCAATTGCATTGCCGTAAAGGTCTTCCGTGCTTTGTGAACTGCGACTTCTCAGCCTTGATGAAACTCTCCCGTGACTTGTCGGTAAGCGCAGAATATCGGCGAACATGTCACTATCGCCTTGAGTCGTAGTCAGTGGAGCCAAAGTCTGTTTGCCAATGCTACGCGCCGGGGCACTCATCATCGACAGTGTTTGAGGAGAGGAAGGTAAAGAATGATGAGTGTAGAGCGGAGGTAAAGGCGAATCGGGTCTTCTGTTGTCTAGTAGAAATTGCGGGATAGCGCTGCCTAGTAGTCCAGATAACACTGCTTTATCCGAGTGACTTTCCGTGTCATGCAATGCTGTAAGAGGCGGCAATGGTGACAATGGTCTTTCCATAGCCTTGCTCCTTGCGATGGAGGTTCTAGACATAGCGCGATCTGTCTTCAAAGCGTCCCACGGGGCAGGAGGAATACCGGCATTGCTGAAGAGTGCTGGCGAGCTTACAGAAGCGTTCCTCTTGACCGGGGAGTTGGGCCATGATGTCGGACCTCGTTTAGCAGAGGAAGATAGCTGAGACATCGATGGACCGGAAGTTTCGCCTTCCACTGCGCAAGAGGGAACTTCAAGAGGGATGTAATGTCTACTGTATCGATCTGATAAACCTGAAATGATAGCGTCATTCACTATCCGTGGAGTATAGCGTATGTCGACCAAGCCTCACCTGAAGGGCTGGATTTTAGTCTACGAAGTGTTCTTTCTCTGCTTGATTGCTTAGGAGTAGATTGATTAGCAGGAGTACTGTCCTTCCGCTTCCACTTCCGGTCCTCTCCTTCTTCGTCTGAGCTATCATCAAGCATGTTTACGTCTGACACGGGGACATCAGCAGCTATGTGTTTTTTCGGATCTCCCAGACCGGAGCGATTCTTGCCATGCTCGCCTATTTTCGACGATGCAGAGGCAGACTCTCCAATCGCGAAAGGCGGTTGGCCTATATGGGGGAATTGAGAATGATCGAATACATCTGGAAGTGAAGATCTCCTAGGTGCCGTTACAATCGCTGGCAGATCGAGTGACATGCCAAGCGGTGGCATTAACGAGGTCGCTGTCGGGCGTTCAAGCGGAGCACCACTGTTGGAAGACCATGAAGGAGCTTCACCGAGCCGTAGCCGACTATTGTACGATGCCGCTGCCAATGGCGGGTGACCAAGGCCACGTTGCATAGTGTTCGTATTAGCGACTGACGTGTCGGGCTTCCGCGATAGGTTCAGACTGCTAGGCTTCGTCGACTGCTTTGTTGAAGGCTGTGTGGATGCTAAGGGGCCGATATTGCTGTATGATCGTGCAAGTCTTGTCGTCTTTTGAGGGCAAGAAGTCTCCCTGGTCCCATGCATACTACTGGGTGCTGAAGACCGTGCAAGATAATTGGTCGAAAGTGTGCTTCGCATGCTGTGTTGTGAATGAGGTTGTTTAGGCTGTTGTGTTCGAGCCTGGTTAAGCTTAAAATTCGTGTAATCAGCATTGAGCAATTCCTGACTTTGTGATCTTCTAATAGGTGTGAGAGCCAGAAGTTCAGATTTAGAATTTGGTAGAGTATGTGGGAAATGTACGGTAGTTCTCCTTCCAGTTTGAGCTAAGAATCCAGCATTACTAGAATCAGATTGAGGATCTAAGCTTGTCGTTCGTGAATCTTCGTTACGAGCGTAGCTATCGATGTCCATTTTTGTTGAGTGATGTGATGAGGGAGAGGATGGATTGCTGTGCTTGCAACATGGACTTGGACCTCGATGAGACGGTACTTCTGACATTGGTGGAGATGGTAAAGCTATATGAAGCGAGACAACAGAGAAAGGTTTGTGGTCAGCGCGTAACAATGATGAGTAACGATTACTTGAAGCTGCATCGCTGCTTACCATATTGAGGTAAAGTTATGTGAGCCTGATGTACGTCACTGGGTAACAAGGTAGCACCAAAGTGTCCCAATTGATTCCTCCTCCAGCTCTCAATATCGACTCTGCCTGATCCAGCGCTCACATCTGTATTGGAAGCACTAGCAAAGTCACTTTCTCTACTCTTACGAGACTTGGCTGAATTTGTGAGAATAGAAGGTTGAGTACGTAAAGCTGAAGGATGACCAGCTTGAGTACGCTGAATCTCAGGATGAGGGGCGGCTTGTTCAGGAGGATCATTCTCTGCCGTGCGAACAATGAGCTGGAAATGAGGTAGAGGGCGTAGTTTTGGCCATGCTGAGGCTAGCACTTCAATGAGTGGGGCAGAAGGATCATTGGCTGGATGAAATAAGAATGCTATATCCTTGCCGGTATAGCCGCGCTCGGCAAGTCCGAGATCTTGACAGGCTGTCGCTTTCGCTTCCTGTGAGGGTAGGTATTGCATTGTGGATGCAGTTGAATGTGGATAGTGCGTCAGCAACTCGTATGAGATAGACCGTCAAGCATGTATACTGCATGTCGAGCACCACCGGAATCATCAAGTCGGACTCACCTCAAGGGAAGGTGACCATCCGAGAACTACCTGACGTCCGTTGTAGGTGATGAAGACGAGCTCGTCTCTTGCCTCATCTTGAGGAGACGGAGGGGCAGACCCATATTCAGATTGAGGAAGCATAGTCTGTCCTTGACTGGCTGGACACTGAACCTTTGCAGCTTTCGCCGTGCTGCGAGTTGGACACGTTTGCACAGACTACTGATCGAGTTGAAGCCGAGTGTCGAAATTGGCAGGAGGTCTAGTCGCAGCAGCTGCGTAAAGGATCCCAGCTGGTATATGCCTGGTGTAGTTGTAAGAGGCGATGCACTATAGCTTGAGCAAGTCCAGGTCTTGACGTGTTGAAAAGTCGTCACCCGTTAGTCTTGTCGGTGGCGGATGGCTTTTGTAGCAGTCAATGCAGGACAGCGTGAGAGCGATGGAATCAGACGAGAGCAGAGAGGGAGAGAGGCGAGCTGGTTCAGTTTTGCCGTGATATGGACTTGAGCTACTGCTTGTATCTCGCGTTGAAGGCTTATCGCACTCCATCCGCTGGTTGGCCCAACAGGTCTGCGGCTTTGGACGTTCAGCTCGACTGACTGACAGAAAGACAGAGACAGTAGGTAGAGACAAAGTGTTAGCTGGCTGGTGTAGATCGCAGGTCGTAATCATCCTTTCGGGCTTACGGGGACGCACTCTGCTGTGGACTTCAAGTCTACCAGAAGCCAGTCTCTGCTGTATAAAAGTACGCTCAGAAACACCCTCCGTCAGTCAGGTCGCCTACAGAGAAAGGCCGGACTTGACCAGAGCAGACCATACTCGACGCTGACCAGAACGGCATTACGACACGCAGCAACAAGGTGTTCACCTCCTTCTCGCAACGCCCCACTGCAGATCGATGCGTGTCGCGCATTCCCGAAGAAAAGGCATCGCTCCCGGTCTTCGCTTTGGTACTTCCTTTCGACAGCACTGTAGCTCGCAAAAGCTTATTTCACATGGACCGGTGCGTGTCTGCATGGTTTGAATGTCGCGTTGGTGGGAAGAATTAGCCCGCTCATTACCCTATGAGCCTATGATAATAGCAAGCATTTTGCTGCGATGGACAGGGTCTATCGCCATTGTCGTCTTGAAGAGCACGCCGGAAGAAGACCGAAGAGCTTTCCGCTTGCTTATCGCATTCCGTGATGCAGGAGATGCCGCACGCAATACCAGTGGCAGATTTATGCATGATGCGTTCGCGTTCCTGCTGCATGGCAAGTGAGTGGAAGTAAGAGCCGGGCAATAATGACCCCCTGACATCCGGGCTAGGCTGGGCAATCGAGCTGCCCAGCGCTCAAATTTAGGGACGTTATCAGGCTACTGGGCTTCGCTGTATTAATCCGACTCTCTCCTTCATACATCTCAATGCAGTCTTGCTGAACAATTGTCAAAAGCTGATACGATGAACATGCGCAAAGGGCTGGTGGCAATGACAACTGTCAGATATGCATTCGCATAAATCCGTATTTCAGTCTTCAAATTCGAAGGCATAAGAAGATAGCAGTCTTGTGCAGCTGAATCATCAATTGCTAAGGAGCAGACTGTCGTACTGTGATCATCTGAGTCAGGGCAAAAATAAGGGAATCAGAACAGGAGAGGTCAGAAATTGTCTATGTCTATCTGGGTTCTAATGCTTAAAGCCAGTCCGTAACTGCAATTAAGCATGCAGAGCAGGTCTAAGCTTGTTCAGTTTGGCATGATCATCAGGTCCCACACCATGGCCCTCATCCATATCCGAATCACTGTCCAAATTGATGCTTGCTGCACTTGCTGCTTCACTCTCATTAGAACTGGCATCACTAACGGAACTGATGGAACTCTCAGTTGAACTAGCACTATAACCTCTTTGCCTAGTAACCAGTGAGATACTTTGCTTTCGTTTAATTAGATCTCGAGGTGAAAAAGCTGATAGTGAACCATGAGACATTCGAGGTTTGTGAGTATAGACACTCGATTTAGCGATCGCCATAGGAGGTGCAGCTTCAACTGCGAGATTGTCTGATAATTGAAATTTATAAAGTCAGTCTACTGCGTATCTCCACTAGCATAGTACGCTCGTCAAGGATGAAACCTCCTTACTAGTCAAGGGAATGATGCCCTCAGCTTGAAGTGCTTCCTTAGTAGCATAAGTGAACTGGAATACAGCTCTCGGCTCCTCATCACGCCAGTACCAAGTCCAAAGTTTACTGCCTTGAGGTCGAGTAGTGGGTGGCGCAAGCACAGGATGAGAGGTATTGTCATGTTGAAGACCATTGTTACCTGTCATGTTACTCTTATCTTGAGTCTGATGAGAGTTGGAAGGTGCTACATCGCTCGTAGCCTCTGCGAAATGGCATAAGTGTAGGGATAGAGTGATAGTGCCCCTAAGAGGTCTTTGACCATCTCCAGGCTGTGCCCATGCAAATTCTCTGAATCGAGTACCATCTTCGCTGATCCTCATTGCTCGTACTTTGACAATGCCCTTTGATTTTCGCATCTCAAGAGGAGGACTGTTTGTAGAGAATGGGCGTGAACAGATCGTGGTATCATTAATATCGCATACATTAGTCAAACATCTATGCAAGATGCGCGATGCTCACCCTCCCCATTGCTCGACGCTGGCACCGTCATTAGCATCTTTGATACTCAGTTTCCAAGCTACATCATAGTCTTGTAGTGGAATGTGGTCGTATCGAAGACTGAAAGGCTCACCGGGCCTAGCGACGATGTAAGAGGTAGCCTTGTTACCATGTGTGGAAGGCATGAACTCTGGTACTTTGAGCGTAGTGGGTGTCTCGAGCCACGCTCGTGCACCGTCGAGGACTGGCATACTGATTAGAGCAGGTAACCCGAATGCAGTGAGGGGAAGGATGGGATATGATGGATGACAGTCCAAGTATTCTATAAATAGGAATTGGACTGCGGGACAAGAGCAAAGAGTGAGTAGGAGGACAGAAAGGCACTGCTTTTATAATGTAAGTTGAAGTGTGATGTCTGTGCAGGTCACTCGAAATGAGCAGACGCGAGTGCGAGGTACGACAAGATCACTTGTGGCAGTGCGATAATGGTCTATAGGAGGTTGGTTTGATGCGATATAGCTGGAGAGCTTTCTCTCTTTTGATGGTCGATGGATGCTAACTTGATAGCAGAAATGTGGGGATGTGGAAACGTAGGATAAGAGAGAAAGAGGGAAAAGAGGCATAAAAGCTGAGCTGCATCTGTCCACAGCTGACCAGCTCATCATCATACTCCCGGCGAGGTGTTCTAGATCTATACTGGGCTGTGCGTCAAAGGAGCTAGGGAAAACCGCCGGTGCATCACGGTGTGGCACCGACTAACCTCGATAGACGGTCACATGTGAGTCATCTCTGCTACTCCTCGCATAGTGCGCCTGACAAGCTTGCGCGTGATTCCATTCTAGAGAGAGGCCAGAGGCGCGAGTAGAGCTGCTGCGCTGGCAAGCTGTAGCTGTAGCGAGATGGCCTTTGCCAGGCCCTGATCTGTGAAGCCTTGCGCAGCGCGAGAGCGGTTGGATCTTAGATGAATATGCACCTACAACTCCAAGTTGCGTCGAAGGTAAGCATCAGCCTTGCTGTCGCGTTCCTTGCATCCCTCGACACACCTCGGTGTCTGCTATTTAACATGAGTATGCACCTGCCTGCATGACAACTTGTAGACACGATCCTGTCAGTCCAGCTAACAAAAGCCGAGCACAGTTTTGCTATAGCACGTTCAGCGTGTGTACCGCATAGACTGGCAGATCCAGGTCACTCCCAATTATGCCAAAGACGCGGTCGCTTTACGACAAGCAGCTCCTGGGAGTAGCAGCTCGTTCATATCCAGCAAGTGGAAGAGGCTGGAAGCGGTACGACATGAGCTTTTGTGCGTTGTTGTGCTCATTGAAGGTGACATTGCCCTTGGTTATTCACTCGTTGCAACGGTGAGAAGAAAGAAGTCGCGACGGCTGTTTGCTCTTGCATCCTTCCAAGAAGGCCGATCAGTAGGATCAGTAGGACACAGTAAAGCGTCTCTGTGGTCAACAGAATACACTCTCCACTGCAAACACACACAACAGATCACCACCGTCATGGCGCTCAACACTCCACCCAGCACCTTTTCGCCGGTCTCGGTCTCTGAGAATCCACGGGCCTGGAAGGGCGATATCGGCCTCATGAATGCGTCGACTACCAACGTAGTCTTCACTATCGAGAGCCTCATTGGCTTCCTCAAGACTCATCAAATTGAAGTGGACAGCAACTACAATGGTGAGGGCGGCTTACCGTCTGTTTCAGCGAAGTGTTTTCCTCAAGCTGAGCGCGTATTGTCAACACGATCCTCTGTCTACCATACCTACAATGCTCTGCACCATCCATAGAGTTCAAGAACCTACCCAAGTATGCTTCTTTCGGCAAGATGGAGCCTTCGCAGTCTTCTAAAGCGGCCTCTGACGTTGCCAGTGCGTATATATTCCATACATCGAGAACTACTGGAAACTCATTTTGGGCACGTGCCATTTTTGTCCACGCGACCCTTGACCCGTCCGAATGTCAACAGGCGCTAATCAGACTGGCCAGGCAAATGAGGCGCATCTAGGATCGAGCGAGAGTCAAGTCCCCGCTACAGAGAACCATGAGAAGTCTGCAGCCGTTGGAGGCTACGCTTCTCGTACCTTGCAGCCTGCTCCGGTCACCAATTCTACTGCCAGTAGACCTGCAGATGTGTTCATTCCCACGCGCAAGGTCAGAGAAGTACCAGGTACGCTTCAACGTCTCATTATGCATTCTTGCCGGACATGTCTTCTGACTGCTTCTGCTAGGCGGCGGCACACTCACCATTGGTAATTTATTTGGCGGAGATGATGAGGAACCTGTTCATAACAGGCGTGTCGTGTCTGGTGGTAGCAGTGAGTCGTGCTTTGCTGCATATGTAAATAAAACTATGTCACTTTGTACTAAGGCCTTGATTGTAGGCGTATTGCCCGAGAATTCCCCCTCAGCTATTCAAGGATTCATTCCCAGCCGGAAAGTTCGCGAACCACCTGGTAAGGGACAAGTACGTTTCTTGCTTGCTAAGCTCTACTTACTGAAGTTATCCATCTGTATCATAGGAGGAGTCTCCCAGATCAGTGCCATATTCGGATAGACTACTTGTTAGATGGTGGCAAACTGTTGTGTTTCGCTGAAATTGCTACACTATACCTGCTTCAGCTATTGCAATCCATAATGTAGAACACTAGCGTAATGGTTGCTGTGTGTACAACGATCCTGCAGCGCGAAGGAGAGCAGATCGTCTTACCAAATCTTTGCCTTATCTCGCCACCGTCTGGCCGGCCCAGACTCTTTGCACAAACTTCCGCCAACTTTGTACCTCTATCTCTATCTGAGAAAGCGATACCCAGCTATGGCTTCATCCAAACCAGAACTGAAACGCACAATGTCGCATACAACGCACAAGACCAACAGTGTGCCGACCTCAACCCTGTCGCATATTCCCGCCGACCAGCAAGCCGTTAGCGTCTCATCCCTGCCATCAAACAGCTACACACTCCGACAGACTTCGCAACTAGATGCCTTACTGACCATAGTACGGTAAGTGTCTATCACGACAAATCGTATTCTCGCATGTCTTCACGCGACTGACGTGCTTCCTGCAACCCTGCGCCCATAATCTCATGCAGAGACCGCAATACCCAGCGGGGCGAGTTTATCTTCTATTCAGACAGAATTATTAGATTATTAGTAGAGGAGGGCCTCAACTATCTACCGGTCCTTCCTGCTGATGTTAAAACACCAACCGGAGCTACCTACAATGGCGTCAAGTTCTGCGGAAAGATCGCTGGCGTCTCAAGTGAGAAAAATCGGTTCCAAGAAGCATGAAATAGATACTGACTTTCTCGATCACCTTTGTTTGCAACCATTATTCAAAAATGATAAAGTTATGAGAGCTGGAGAAGCTATGGAAGCTGGTCTTAGAGAATGCTGCAGGTTCGTTCTGGGTCTAGGCAACTCGAAACAAGCCGAGACTGATGTTTGCATTATTACAGGTCTGTTCGGATAGGCAAGATCTTGATTCAGAGGGTAAGTGATATCCGTACTGGAAGTAGCCTCCTGTCTACTCGCAGAGAGATTGCCTGTCCTCGAGCATCCACATCTTACTGCTAATGGACTTTGGTCAAAGCACAGTCTATCAACAGTAAAGTGTGGATGCTCTATGACAAGGAGTATCTCTGTGATTAGCAGGTTACTCCAGTGCCTTGCATTGCCATAGTTACTAATCTGAGCCGTTAACCAGGATGAAGAGACTGCCTTACCAAAGCTGTAGGTGGAGTATCTGCTGTCGAACCTTGACGTATCTGACGAGCTCCATACTATGGCAGGTTCTACTCGAAGATGCCAGACGACATCGCTGAACGATGGGTTCTTCTACTCGACCCTATGTTGGGTAAGCACATGCGCAACAAGGACCTCTAGTCAGGCTTGATTCGACTGAGAATTCGCGTCTCGTCTTACAGCTACCGGCGGCTCCGCATGCAAAGCTATTGAAGTTCTCCTAGAACAGGGCGTGCTAGAAGAGAGAATTATCTTCTTGAATCTGATAGCTTCTCCAGAAGGCTTGAAGAATGTCTGCGAGAGATTTACCAAGGTGAAAGTAATCAGTGCATGGGTTGATCATCAGCTTGATGATAAGAAGTAAGTTGGATAATGAATAAATAAAGACGCTTCAGTCACATCCTGACGGTACATCCACGTTCGATCTGCAGATTCATTAGTCCTGGTCTAGGTGACTTCGGCGACAGGTGAGTAGCTCGCGCTCATGCCAAACGAGAACAAAGGACCTGAGCTGACTTGATTTCTGTTCTCGAATCAGATACTTCACTAGTAATTGATAGGTACATAACAATCTTGTGCGTTTCTGCGTTCCTGTGCAAATATAGTATTAGATGTTTAGGATGCATGCAGCGCAAGGCCAAACTTAACACGGATCAGTCAGCTCTTAAACCACGCCAAATGAGCCAATAGTCATTGTGTACACTTGCTTTCACCTTGATGCCGCGGACTAGCGGACAGCGATTGCTAGTACAGACGAAGCGCAGTCAGTTCTTTACGTGTGAGATGGGCTGTTACTGTTATATCAATCTGTTGTAAGACAATTGCTTGAGCGGCGCCATGTCCGCTGTTTGACAACACTACTACTACCTCAACCAAGTCTTTACCATTGACCATGTTCGCTATTGGCTACAATCAGATATCATCGCTGCGAGACGAGTATCTGCCACGATCCTCATTAATCCAGTCACGAGCACCACCGTTTCTTTCCTGATCTCTGCCATTTCTGTCACGTCGTCCGCTGCGGGGACCACGTCTATCATTTTGTCCTTCAGGTTGCTCTTCCCTGTTTGTTTTTGGTAATGCGAAATTGCCTATAGGAGGGTATTTACTACCCTGAAACTTGAATCCATCTTGAACAGCTTGTGTAAATTTATCTAAGAATTCTTTTGCATCTTCTTTATTTGTAAATCTAACGAAACAATAACCTTTATTATGTCTTTCTAAACCAGATGAAGATTCTTCTCCTTCTTCTCCTTCCATTCTTTCTATTCTATTAAGTGGTAAGAATAAATCATCTATAACACCACTTGAAGGATAGAATTCCGAAAGACTAGATTCTATATCTTTTTTATCCATTGATGGAGGAAAACCAGCTATAAAAACACTCTGGGATTCTTCATTTCTAGGAGTTCTTTTCTGAGCTGGTTTTAATTTGGATACTCCTACGGAGGGACCTAACTCTTCAACTAGACTTGGATCAGAGATGGCGGTTTCTACTGCGTCTGGGTTTGCGAAGTAGACAAAGCCATATCTAAAGACAAAAAAGAGGATGGGGAAGGCATGTCAGCATGTGCTCAGAATACTATAAAGCAAAGAACAAGGTAATGCAGAGCTCCCAGTACACTAGCTCACCTCTTGCTTCTCTGAGTATCACGATCATAAACGACATTGGCCGCTTTGACTTCACCAATCTGGCCGAAGACTCTCTTCAAGTCTTCCTCGGACATGGTGTAGTTCAAACCACCGACGAAGACGCCATTTGGTAGTCTCTCTGGTCGGGGTGTTCGAGCAGGTCTGTCATTGGACTCGCCATCCAAGGCCGATGGAGAAGCAGCAAATTCGTCGGCTAGTCTTCTTCCTGCGTGCAGCTGGCGGACGAGCGAGTTGCTTGATGCTGTGCTTGGAGTGAAGCTGCGCTGCACTAGCGAGCGTTTGAGGAGCGACGTGAGTGCGCGCTGCATAATTGAAGATGGATGGTACTGTGTCGTGGTCACGGTAAGCAGCGCTGCACAGCGAGAGAGCAGACAGTGCGAGCAACGTGTGGCAAGGCTTCTTATTCAAATTTAAAGAGAATGGAAACATCGGCTCGAACTTGAGCTACTCTAGACCTCTCTCATAGTGATGGCCTGCCTGTTGTGCTTCTTTGCCTGGATCACACTCGATGCGACGAGCTCACACTCTCAGAGTTCAAATCATTGCACGTGACAATACTGTCGATTCAAGCATTATTGCGAAGACGGTATGGACGCTGAATGCTTCTCTGTGGATGCCAACCAGTCTGTATGTTGTGCATAGACAAGTTAATACGGTTTTCAGAGGTTTGCCAACTATCCACGACCCTCCACCAGCTCCAGCACGACACGCCGACTATTTTCTAGGGACCCTGTCTCAGGTATGCTAAGATTACCACGAAAAGTGCGGGAAGGGTAGAGGCGAGAAAGTTGCAGCAGCGAAAGCGGCTGTGGACAGGTGTGCTCTGGCACAGCATGCTCAGGTGCTGGATAGGCGGTTCGTTCCTCTGATTCCATCAACCCATTTCATGGCTTCCTGTCACTTTCTGAAGTACACCTTCTACACCGAGAAAGGCAAGGTCGCGAGCCAATTTGACAGGGAGGAGGGTAACGCTGGTGGACGAGCAGGGTGGAAGAGGAGAAGAGCTGCCAGGCATTCGTCTATAGCACATCTGCTTGACTTTAAGATCCGCCTCCATGGCTGCGACGACGGCCTCCAGCAGCAGTGGGCTGCCGACTGCAGAAAGTAGTAACGCTACTTCGACAGCGACAAGTTCAGCAAGACCCACTTCATCTTCGACACTACCGGCCATACGCTCGTTGAGGAAAGCCTTCCAGTTCTCAAACAGCTCCAACAAGCATCACTCTGTCGATGGATATGCTGCCGCTGCGAATGAAGACTTCAGGCGGAGCACCGGCAGCACCAGGACCTTCAGTGGCAGTCTACCTCGGCCGACCGCTTCTTACCCTAGAAGCAGCAGCACCACCATTACCATAACAAAGTCTTCTTCGGCAAGCAATATCAATGCCCTGACCGGTCCAGGCACTGCTGCAGCTTCTGCTCTGAGTCCTGGTCCCTCGTCCAGCAATGAAAATAGCGACGGCATCAAGAATGTGCAAAACAATCAATCATACATTGACAGACGGTCTGCACGCCCGGTTTCTGTGCATGCAATACTAGAACATCACACTGTCATCTATAATTCAAGTATTCCAGTCAATTCGAAGCCTGCTTCAAGTACGACCAGCGCAAAGAGCAGTCCCCTGCATATTGCAGTGCCCAAGAAGCAACCAACTCCGATCCAGGAATCTCTGTTAGAAGCTACAAAAGCGCTTGCTCAACTCACAGCATCGGATACACCATCCGTGACACCGACAGATACTGAAGGAGACGACGAACTTACAATACCAATCATGCATATAACACAGTTCAAAGGTAGCACCCCGCCCCCGCTTATACCACTACCTCCAGTACCTGACGTAAACGAGCAAGCGTTACATATCTCCGAAGCACGCTTACCGCCTTCAACGAAGAGAACATGGCCAACGCTAAAGAATCACATGGAAAGTATAGGAGTTCCACGCTCTCGAGAGGCATCGTCGGTCTCTATTCTTGACGAAACCGCACCTGAGGCACTTGAACAAGCAGAGGACCTGTCAATCAGTAGTCCGCCACCATTGACTGCCCCTCGCCCTACGATTTCACGAAGCCGCTCAGCAATAGAATCTATCAGAGCTATTGCAGCAGAGGCTGATATCTTGGAAACTGGTAGCTTGAATGGATCAAGCGGGAGATCAAGACAATCTTCACTTCCTAAACCTGTCATTATGGATAGTCCATCTAGAAGTCCGGCAGTCATGGATGCGAACAAGGCATTCAACTTCCCTGCATCCTCAAGTGCTGAAAGACTCGATGCATCTGTACATGAAGACATTCAAGGACAGATATCACCACTGCCTCGCCTCAGTACTGGAGAGACTTCTCTTCGGAACTCCGGTGACCAGCTACAAGATAGCACGTATCTGCGCGGAATAAGGCATTCATCAACTTCGCCTCTCAGTGAGCTTGTTCAAAGGTTGAATTCTCAAGCATCTAGTCCTGTCAAGGATGAAGATCAATCTCATAGAGCGTTTGTTCACGATATGGATAATTCGGAAATTAGAAGTGAGGAAGATCAATCAGAATCACATTATAGTAACGGTATACCCGGTTCGCCTTTCATAGCCCAAAGCATGCTAGACGAGGAGGAAGGTAATTCCAATATTGAAGATGGTTCTGTGGCAGAATCAAGTGGTATCAGTGTTGCACCTTCAAGTAGACTTTCTTCTCAACATTTACAGCCCCAGTCAGTACGACCCTATGCGAGGACACCTCGACAGGAACAAACGCTTGAAAGATCACATGCGCGAACTGTTAATCAAGAACAGGATTTACGCATCTCAACAACTGGCAGTATAAGACAGACGCATCGGCAAGAATCTGAGAACCGGATTAGTCCTCAGACCGAAAAGCGCTGGTCAATGGCTGAAGTAGAAGGTAAGAAACAAACCTTCCACATCATACAGAGGTTCATCGAGAACTGACACTGTACATACAGCTGCCTATGGACGTATACGCAAGCTGGCCACCAGGCGTAGTTCGGCGGTTATTTCCGACGCACCTTCTTTTCTCATCTCTGAGGATAGTAAAGATCTGGCACCTTCCTATGTTCAACACCTATTAGATCGTGGCTTCCCCCTTGACGCCTCCATGACAAGCTCAGACAGCTCGCGTTTCCCATCTGGACCAGCCAGTCATACAGGTTATGTCGTAAATACCCCTCGATTAGACGGCCCATCGCAAGAAGTAGATCTGTTTAGCTCGACAGACCGCGAGGAAGCTGGCGATGCTCTGACTCCGCTCGTCGGGAGAGAACGATACTCGCCCAGCACAAGCCCGAGAATACCTCCTAGAGATCTTTCGCCCCATATGTCTGGGCGATTTACAGATCGAAAGAGTCCAAGGAATAGCTTTGTGGAAACTAGGAATGACTCTCCTTACTCATCTGGCACTGGCTCATCTAGTCGTGGCAACTCGAATGGCTCCGCTGCACTGACTGCTCCCACTACTGCCCGACACTCGCAAGAGAGTAACGTGAAGCTACCATATCCCCCGCCACAGATACTGCGAAGCGCTTCGGACCAGAACGAGCGCTCCGTCAAGCCATCTAGCAGGACAACTTGGTTGAGAAGAGCTAGTGCAGAGGGCTCTTCCGCTGCTAGCTCGGGTGCTGGAAGCGATGACACAGGCTGGGTGACGCCCAAAACTTCAGCTGGGGATATTGCTCACCGAAGAAGATCAGTCTCGCCTGCTTTGACTGCTACAAGACGTGGTAGCAGCGGAAGCGCTCTAGAGCATTACGATGACGCTCCGCATCATACTACTACTGCTGCGAACCTGAATGCGAGAAGGGCAAGCTCAACTCGGATCAGAAGACCCGTCTCCTACAGTTCTTCAGGAGGGACAGACAGTCTACCAGGAGGTCAGTATGGTCGCAGCGGTTCGTATCGCTATACGCATGGTCCTTCACACAGTGCTAGTCATTCTAGCTTGTGGTTCGACGATACTCCGAAAGCGATGTCTAAAACAAGACCTGGCATTCCGAGCGACTTTCGAGGTAGCATGGCTACACATCCTCACAGACGAGAAGCCTCCTCTTATAGTACCTCTGGATCCACCTATAGTCTCGATTCACTGGCTACTAGCTCTTTTGCAGAAGCTAAGAAAGCTGACAAGATCGATCTCTTCTTGCGCTGCACGAAAGCTGAGGCTGCTCTACAAGCTATAACAGCCCATTCACAGATTGAAAGAGAGGCCTTGCTGGACGCACTCCAAGAGTCGAGAGCAATGATCGATGCTCTCCGTCAACAAAATGAGGAACTCATCGCTGACCTAGAGCATATGAGGAGAGCTGGTAACAGAAAGCCGGCGGAACAGTCTCAGGAAGCTGCACGTCGAGTCGCTGAGATTGTCGAAGCTCGAGATGAATGGCAAGCGAGAGCCCAGGCTATGGAGAGAGATCTGGCAGCAACCAAACGTGCGCAGCAGAAGAGCGAAAGAGACCATGAAGCTGCACTGGCTGCTATGAAGAAAGAGATGACTCGTCTGCAAGATGAGCTTGCGGCGCGGCTGCCTAGGAGTCCACCGAAGAATGTGTCCCGAGCAACATCAGGCCTTCCGCGCAAATCTTCACCGGGAAGCAATTCATTGAAAGCCTCGATATCACCTTCGGGCCTCCCTCGAAGCACAAGCATCATGAATTCTTCTGGAAGTAGATTGCCTCGATCCAGACACTCTTTGGGCACGAATAGTAATGGATTCTCTCCGCACGGACGAACAATTTCCAATGCCTCATCAACTGTACAAACAGATTTTGGAGACCATTTACCGGCTTCGTCTGATGGATGGTCACTTGGTGATTCACAAGATGCTTCTCTTCGACTTGATGATAGTACAGCTAGATTCTTACAAGACATTGAAGGACACTCTAATCGCTCGAGACAAAAGCGCGTAACGAGTGCACGGTAGTGCAAATTAGAGGCCGAGTAGACTCATATCTACAGCAGCTAATCCATCACGTGTATAGAGTATTACAAATGTGATTCATCCCAGCGTCTAAAACACATGTAGCTTTAGACCCTACCTGTACACATTATGGCATATCGCTTTCACTGGCAAGCAGAACCGAGGCAAGCGGATGACGGCGAGAGCCTTGCGCCTGTATAAGTGGGCTATATTGTCTGTGATCTGCTGGCAAAACAGCAATAAAGCTAACTCACATGTCGTTTCCTCACAGGCTGTCACAGGCCGTGATCGAGATAGTGGACCATAGAAATTTCTTGACTTTGAGCATTTCGCTTTACATTCGCTGCTATCAACGTCTTTTGCCTGAACAAAATGGTCGAGTCTACTGCCTCATCTTTGAAGCACAAGAAGAAGGACAAAGCCATGAAAGGCAAGAAAACCAGCAGCAAGGGCAAAGAGCGAGCTGCAAATCCTGCCTCAGCCACCGAAGCTGTTGAAGAGGTGAAAACCAATGGCGGCAACCCAGCAGCAGCAGCAAGCGCAGAGGGTGGCATAGAGCCATATATTGATGAGGAACACCCAGAAGACGCCCCTCCTTCCAAGCGCATCTCGCGGGATGATCAGATTGAGCACGATAGCGGAAACGCACCTGCGCCTGTAGTGCCACAAACATCCACTTCAAAGGGCTTGCAGACAGAGGAGGATTCGTTAGCAGCCTTCGCAGCTGCTTCTGCTGGAGGCCCTGCAAATGGTCAATCATCAGCACCGGTCCAGTATAATGCAGATTTCGCTTCTTTGGGACTCTCAGAGCAGACAAGTGCCGCCATCAAGGAGATGGGATTCACAAAGATGACAGAGGTGCAAGCAAGGTGTATACCACCTTTGATGACTGGAAGAGACGTGCTCGGTGCTGCCAAAACCGGTTCAGGCAAGACTTTGGCCTTCCTTATACCAGCTGTGGAAATGCTCAACAAGCTTATGTTCAAGCCGAGAAATGGTGAGGTTTGCGATTGAATACAATATATAGATATTTTACTTACACCTCGATACTTCCAGGTACGGGCGTTATCGTGGTTTCGCCTACTCGTGAACTGGCTCTACAAATCTTTGGTGTGGCGAAGGAGCTATGCAAGCACCACAACCAGACTTGTGCTATCGTGATGGGCGGAGCAAACCGCAAGGCAGAGGCAGAAAAGTTGGCAAAAGGAGTAAACTTATTGGTCAGCACGCCAGGTCGCCTGCTAGATCATCTACAAGCAAGTCATGCCTTTTCTGTTTCGGCACACTTCAACGGTCTAATGTCTTGACATTAAAACAGAGCACGAAAGGTTTCGTCTTCAAGAATCTGAAAGCCCTCATTATTGATGAAGCAGATCGTATTCTGGAAATTGGTTTCGAAGAGGAAATGCGGAAGATTATGAGAATACTCCCAAATGGTAAGATCCTTGCTTGACTTTTGCTAGTCTCAGGCTGACCTGGTATTTGCAGAAAATCGTCAAACCATGTTGTTCTCTGCTACCCAGACCACTAAAGTCGCAGATTTAGCTCGCATATCACTTCGACCTGGTCCTCTGTATATCAACGTCGATTCCGGACGAGATACCTCGACAGCCGAAGGCTTAGAGCAAGGTTACGTTGTCTGTGAATCACATCTACGCTTCCTCCTTCTCTTCACCTTCCTTCGCAAAAATCTCAAGAAAAAGGTCATCGTTTTCTTCTCAAGTTGCAACTCTGTCAAATATTATGCAGAACTGCTAAACTATATCGATGTCCCTGTCATGGACTTGCATGTAAGTGTACAGCCAAGAATTACGTCTGGCAGCATTGTGCTGATAGCGGTGTCATTTCCAGGGTAAACAAAAGCAGCAAAAGCGAACAAACACCTTCTTCGAATTCGGCAATGCTACAAGCGGTGTCCTCTTGTGCACAGATGTTGCAGCGCGTGGTCTCGATATCCCGAAGGTAGACTGGATCATCCAATTTGATCCTCCCGATGATCCCAGGGACTACATCCACCGTGTCGGTCGAACTGCGCGCGCCGGCAAGTCTGGGCGAAGTTTGCTTTTCCTCCTGCCATCGGAGCTTGGATTCTTGCGGTTCTTGAAGATTGCGAAAGTTCCACTTAACGAATATAATTTCCCGCTTGACAAAATCGCAAACGTGCAGGGTCAGCTAGAGAAACTCATCACGAAGAATTACTATCTTCATCAGTCTGCGAAGGAGGGTTTCCGATCATACGTGCAGGCATATGCTTCATACTCTCTCAAGCGTATCTTTAATGTGCATGATCTAGACTTGGCCAAAGTGGCTAAAGCATACGGCTTTACTACTCCCCCTGCGGTCAATATACCCATCGGCACGAGCAGCAAGGGCGCTAAACGCAAGAACAGAAACGGCGATGAAGCAGAGGTTGATGCGGTTGATGGCCAGGGAAACCCGGTGGAGGATGATGATGACGAGGAGGAGGAAGAAGAGGTAAAGCGTCATGAACGTCCTAAACAGGCGAGAACCGATAAACATTCTCAGAATAGGCGTAGGGAAGTAGCTGGTGGCAAGCAGATAGACAGGGACTTTTACCGCGAGCAGAGACAGCCAAAGCGAGCGAGTGGAGGTCCACAATGGTCAAGATAAGGCTGTCTTAGTTGTCGAGTGTCAGTGTTCATTGAAGGTGTGATGTTGTTGCAAAAGTCTGTAGACGCGTAAAATGCTCTTTCACCATACAGGAAATGCGTCTCCGCTAATCATCTACAAGCATGACTATCAGGTCAAACGCCTGTTGTATGTGTCATTAAGCACAGTCAGAGATCCTAAGTGCAGACTGCGAAAGTTGCCATTATTTGCGATTCCACGATCAAATCCGCGGGTTGTTTCTGCACACTACGGTAAGAGCGCGTCAATGACAAGCGAAGCCATGGATATCGCTGGCTTCACATGAGGTCCTGAAGCAGGCTATAATCCTATCTTCAAGCCATCGAGGCAAAGAGCGCGCCGCCAAGGTGGCCGTCAGCTTCGCTACAGGTGTCACAGTTCGAAGGAGGCTACGATAGCACGTCCCAAACGAGGATGAACTACACCTCAACACGATACGATGGCCCGTATGGCTCCAATGGACGCGGAGGGGGTGCGCCGACGCACTCTGCCTCGTCCAGTAGCTCTTCGTTCGAGGGCGGTAATATGGCAGGTGTAGGCAGTCACGCAGCTGGAGGCAGCAGCGGAAGCTACGGCAATGGCAGCAACGGCAGCAACAGCAGCAATGCTGTGCAGTACCACCACCCTCAATATGATAGTTCTGGTGACTATGTGCTGCCCAACGGGTCGAGCTCGCGACTGCAAGCAAGCAATGGTCCCTCTATGCGCGCGATGGTGATGCAGCAGCAACAGCAGCAGTCTTCTTTTGCATACGCATCGAGTCACAGGCATGCACAGGCTTCGGATGACTATGATGGAGGTGCACAGTATGCATCGTATAATGCCGGGTATCCGGAAAGGATTGGTACACCGACCGGCTATCCTGCTGCCACTCCACGCGCAGATAGAGACAACAGAGGTGGTGCACGCGACTTCAACGAGGGAGACAATTCATTCGACTTTCTCTTGTCACCTGGTCTCGCTCCTGTTGGACCTATCTCCACCTCGTCGAGCTTCGGAAATTTGCCTCCACCTTTGGCTGCTCCCCCTAGTCAAGCTCCTCCACCTTTACCGACTAGCAATAATGGCCTCTTTTCACCCTCGACGACACCCTCTAGACCTATTTTCAACCGCAGTCAGACAGCCATGCCCGCTCCATCAACGTCAGGAAGAGCCTTCCAGGCGCCGGCAGGCTATACTGGACAGCAGCAAGGCTCTATGTACCCTGGAGAGCATACCACCTCGAATGGACTTCACACCTCAACAGGTCCATCAAACAACATGTCTCAATCTGGTCAGGCCACCAGCGGCCTGTCAACCGGTCGTGATTTCACCCCTCCTCCAGCGATTAGTGCTAAAGCTCTCTTGGATATCGTTTTAAACCTCAAAGCAGATCAACCAGGATCTACGCAAGCGTCATCTACATCGTCCTCGTCTGCTAATATGTCACGTTCTCAGTCAGCCAACGCTACTGCTCGCTTGCAACAAGCTTCCCAGATCCCTGCACATATGCGAAACATATCCACCGGTTCAAATAGGAGCGACGAGGATACCATGACGGCATCTGGCCAGATGAGCGGAGGGCTGATGGCTCCCTCGCATGCCGGCATGGCTCGGACAGCGAGTAGTCGGAACATCAATGATACTTCGTCGACCAGCCTACGGACAGTCGACTTGACGCATCACCGGATTGCGGAAGTGCCTGCCGAAGTCATTGATGCTCTGGAAGGCACAGTTGGAAGGTACAGGCTATTTTAACAAAATTGTTCGAAACAGTCACATACTAATTGCTACAACAGACTAGCGCTCGGCTATAATTATATCGCAACTCTTCCGCCTTCCTTTGCAAAGCTGGGCAATACGCTGAGGTATCTCAATATTCGCCTCAACATGCTGACAACCTTTCCCGCAGTGGTGAGCGCAGTATATTATTGCTACTCGGCCGACCTGCTGATGAGAAATTGGCCTTTGTAGCTGTGCGAAATGCCGTCCCTAGAGATCCTTGATATCAGTCGAAACAAAATCAAACGCCTACCTGCGCAGTGCGGAACGCTCAAGGGTTTGCGGGTGCGTATCTCTGGTTCGCATTGCTCTTCCTCACCGTAGAGCTGACAGAATTAGACAGGTCTTCTCCATCTCAAAAAATCGAGTCAAGAGACTACCGACGTATTTTGCAGACATGAAGCAGTTGCGGGTGCTCAAGATCGATCACGTGAGCAGACCTATCCAGCAGCTTTCACAGATTCTGACGCGGTGTTCTACAGAATCCTCTGGAATGGCCTCCGCGCGAAATCACAACGCAACCGCACATAGCGCCTCCTGCTTTAGCAGATGGGCAAAGTAAGCGGGAAGCAGACGCGCTGCAAGCTAAACAAGAAGCACAAGCATTGCAAAAGTGGCTTACAGGCCTTCAGGACTGGATACGCGATCATGCTTGTATGTTGATGGTTCGCCTTAAAATGACAATCAGGAATTGACACGTTGTTCCTCCAGCCACCGAAAATGCAGGCCCTGGGGTATCAGGCCGTCAAAACGAACTCGATAATTCTGTGATGTCCCGCTCACGCCCTGAGCCCAGCCATAGCCACAGCGATCCTAACATCCTGCGAGCTGCCCGGCCCGAGCCACCTTTCTCTGGACCTCCTCTGGGACCTGCTCCAGAAGAACCGTCATCCCAAGTATCACCAAAGGAGGATGCCCCTTTGGCTGGGGCGAAATCTCCAAAGGATCTCCCAGCCATCGACACCGACGCATCGAGGCTGTCGCAGCATGGTCGCAGCGAATCTCACTCTTTGACGCCCGCACCAGTGGGACGCAAAAGCTTACTTCGGTCAAAGAAGAGCTTGCCTGATCTCCGCCAAAATCATGCACAAATCCTTGATGAAAGACTGAACGACATTGAAGAACAAGGGCCACAGGAAGCTCTTTCATCGCGGCCTCAACCTCGTACGCGTGCACGACACGCCAGGGGACCCTCTAATGCTTCATCCAGCGGTCAGTCGCCAGTCACCGCTCGACCCATAGAAGGTCTGCCCACCCCGCCGCGGACGGGTGGAGGGGAGAAGCGTGATGCCTCTTTGTCTAGATCACACTTACGGTCAGGCTCCGAAGATCGAGATACTTTGGCACCGTTGCCTTCGCCAGAGCATGCACTATCCCGCAGCCGAAGTCGAAGGGCCGTCAATGGGCATGTTGACAATACAAATCACCCTGCTGGTAGTGAACGTGGCACAAGCGGTGCCTACTTTAAACGTCTATCGATGTTGCCGCCCTCAACGATTTCTAAAGCAGTCCCGCCCTCGCTTCTCCTGTTCATCGAAGGCATCAGAGGTATCTTCTTCGCACTTTCGCAAATACATGCTTCCCTCAAAAACTGCGTCGTTTCTCCTGCGATGGATCGTCTGCCAGCGGTATTTACCAAGATGATGGCAAGTGCAGATGATGCAATGGGCTTTCTCATCGATGCTCTAGACAAATTCGATTCCACTACTCGGCGTGGATTGCCAGAGACAGATGTCGTAAAAGACGTAATTGAAACTTGTCGAGAGAATTTGATGATCTTCTCCAAGCTCGTTACGATTGTCCTCAACCAGTCCAAAATCTTGTTTGGACCGACGGCAGACATTCGATACATACGAACGCTTGTCGTCGGTTTGTATGGTGGCATGGGGGAGATAGCTATTTCTTGGGAGTCACTAGGCCCCCTTCATGCAGAGGTCCTGGCCTGGCTCAAAGGCGAAGGGGAGCTCTCGCCGACCACGAGTCTTCAGCTTCACCCACCGACACCGTCGGCTCAAGAGGAGGCATTTACTCCCGGTCCAATAGCTGTTTCAAGCCGGCCCTCCTCGCCGATGACGGCCAGAGGGACCTCCTCGCCAAAATTCTCGCCTAATGGCTTGCCGCTACCGCCACCTAGTAATCGGACGCCGCTGGCTAAGGCGCGCAGGCATGCTGGTTCATTCTCGAAGTATAACCAGCAGCTCAGCGCAGGATAGTGTATTACTTAGCATTTCTCACCACGCTCTAGTAACGCACCACGACAAGCGCCCTCGCCTTCCAAAGGCCTCAATTCTGACCAATGTGCCACTTTATCTAACGAACTTGTATTGTTTGCGATGTTTGCGATGCGAATAACAAGATGCCTCTTTAATGATACAACATTTCCACTGTAATAACAGGTGACAGAAGTATGATGCGGGATCCGTGACTGGAATCAACGCCCTCCAAGCAATCCTCCCATTCCCATCGACTGAGCCGCTCTTTGTATCGAAGCCAAGTCAAAACCGCCACCTCCTCCAGCACCTCCCATCGACCGCATCATACTTTGCATGTCCATGCTGCCCATTCCCATGCTTTGCATACGCTGTTGCGCGGCTTGCAGTTGAGCAGGACTGAAATTTGGCATACCTCCTCTACCCGCTCCACCACGAGCTTGTGCTTGCTGAGCTTTAGCGAGCCATCCTTGCTTTCCGCCAGCCTTCTTCACCATCGCTGAGAACATTTGGTGTTGAGCTAGTAGCTCCTCCACCTCTCGCACACTTGTACCACTTCCTCTGGCGACCCGTAATATCCGCTTGTTCGCTTTTCGCGGTTGTCCCTCTTGCAATTGAGATCCTGATTCGTTTGACTGATCTGCGACTTGTTTTTGCTTATCTCTGGATTTACTCGACTTTTCTGAAGGTTTCGCTACTTGTTTACCTTTGCTTACTTTCGGCTTGGTCTGAAATGGTTTGCCGTCACTATCCAATTCCTCAGTGGTCATAGCGTCCATGATGTACACCAATCTTTTCATACGTTTTGAAGCATCTTCCTCTCCTCCACTTCCTCCTGCATTGAGCATATCCCCCATACCTGGAATCATCGATGCAATCTTCGATAGGGGACCCATGCTCATTATATTTGTGAGCTGATCTCGCATATCACGTATCGTGAAAATACCTTGTTCAACTTTCTTCATCATTTCTTCCCGCTTATCTTTGGCGTCTGTACCGTTTGCTGTTTGTATCTCTTGCATATGTTCCATTAACCCAGTAAGATCGCCCATTCCTAGCATTTTACTGATAAAAGGTCCCGGTGAGAAACGCTCGAGATCGTACAGGTGCTCTCCTGTTCCGATGAACATGATTGGTGTTTTTGTTGCTGCTACCGCAGAAATAGCACCACCGCCTTTGGCATGACCATCCATTTTCGTGACTATGATTGCACCAAAGCCAGCTGCTTCTTTGAACGCTCTTGATTGTGATTCTGCAGCTTGTCCAATAGCTCCATCCAGTACCATAATAGTCAAGTCCGGCGATACGGCGTCACTGATTTCTACCATCTCCTTGAAGAGTTCACTCTCTTGTCGATGCCGCCCTGAAGTATCGACAATGATAATCTCAAAGCGCTCTGCCTTGAATTTCGCCACGCCTGCTGCTGAAATAGCAACAGGATCAGACTCGGTATAAGAGCCGAAGAAGGGTATTTTAGCTTTTGCTGCATTCTGCTTGAGTTGGTCAAAGGCTCCTGCTCTAAAGGTATCTGCACAGACCAGACATGTCTTGAAGCCTCGCCGTTGATAGTGGACCGCCAGCTGGAAGCATGCAGGAGGTCGTAAGCGGGATTGGCTTCTGCTTGGAGATGTAGGGGTAGAACAGAGACGCACCTTTGTACAACTTGTTGTCTTTCCGCTTCCTTGCAAGCCTACAAACATAATGACCTGCGAGGTGCCCTTCTTGGGCTTGAATGGCGGCTGCGATTCCTCGCCGGGATCAACCAGAGCTACCAGTTCATCGTATACGGCCTGTGGTGTGTCACCGAGTCAGCCGTTGGACGGCACTGCAGTGCTCTGAGCAACGCGCTCCCACCTTCTGCAGCATCTGCTTCTCCCTGTGCGTGATGCCCGTCCCGCTCACATGCTGCGACGACTGGATGGCCGGCAGCACCTTTGCTTTCACCTTGTTGCGCAGGTTCGCGACGAGCTTGACGTTGACGTCGGCCTGTATGAGAGCGCATCAGGACATCCTCGTGGCTGCCTTCTCAAGCCTGCCGCCGCGCACCTGCAGCAGCGCCATCGCTATCTCCTTCAAGACCGCATCGAGCGCTTTCTCGTCAAACGTCGGCGTGCGGTTCGTGTAGTCATTCAGCGCGCTGTTGATGCGCCGGCCTAGATCTGCGAGCACCATCTTGGCTCGCCCTCCTTGCGACCTGTTGGACCTTCGGATACCAGATGGTACGGTATCGTGGTTTGCCTGTCTGATCCACCGCAAGCACAGCTGCACGCGAGTGGCAATCAGACACCCCTCGCAGGGTCGAACACAATACACAGAGAACCACGTCCTCGTTTCAATGACGTACTTTGACACCCATCAAGCTCATGTTTCGCGGATGCCGTTCGCGGGACAAGAATCAAGCAGCCCAGGCGCTGTCGCCTCCAAAGAGGTAGCGAAGGCTTTGTTATCATCAGGGGCTGCACGAATGGTAATAGTCTACGATACTAGCGCGCAGTCACAAAGATTACTTATCGAGGTCAATTATTAATGATAGCGGAGGGATCGCTGTGACACATTCTGAGATGCTAGGTCACATGATTGAGTGAGAGAGGTCGTAAACCTCTGCAATCTTGGCCGAATCATCTGATTCTGGACTTTCCTAACGCCTCCAACTAGTATGTTTCGTAGAGAAAGCAACTGTTTTTATGTACCTTGACATTGCACCCAATCTCATCCCCTGGCGCTTGATGTCTCCTTGCATCTTTGACTATTCGATTTTGAATTGCAAGTCATATAGCGTTCTTTTGGATGCGATGATTGCTGCTCTTGTCGCAAGGACGTGTACCTGTAGAATATGAGCGGGTCACAACCGACTACATCCGCCCACACCGTATCTGCTACCTCACTACACCGATTGCCAGATGTCTGTCTTGGTCCTCGAATGAGTAGTGAAGCTGGTTGTGAATCTCTGGAATCGCAGAACCCTTCTGCGTCCCTAACTTGTATACGGGTCTACTTGGCTAGATCTAGGATAGCTCTACGAATTTTAAGGAGGCGACCGGACGTATGAATAAGCCTTGTTAGCTTTCAGTGCCAGCCATGCCGTCTGATCCCGCTGCCGTCAGCAGTATGTCTGTGTCTTGTCTGCACGACTTCACTATTCCTTACAATACACTCAGCGTCGATAAGGGAACGTGGCATGCGCCTCTCCCATCGCACAACCAGATAAAGAGGTCGTCCGCGTTTTCCCGCAAGAGCTGTGACGCCCGGTGTTTGGGGGAAAGGCTGCCTTGTGTGCTCTACTCTTTTTGAGAGAGCGTTGGCTAGCAACTGCCAAGGGTACCCGAGTGAGAACGTGGGACTTTGTACACTGTACGAGCAATTACCGCTGATCTACGGACTCTTGCTCCTAGCCGTCGCCCAGTCGGGCACAGTTTGGGAGTGCGATGAACCAGACCCAAACCGTTCAAGATCTGCAGATTCAATCTTTTCCGGTGATTCCGTCCGCTTTTGACCCTCAAACGATGATCTTGGCGATACGGAGGTTTCCTCCACTATTGCTACCAGGGAAGGAGTTCGGCTGAGTGAAGGCGAGCGTATCGGAGATTTCGGGAGGTTGCGGTCCAAAGAAGGTGATAAGGGTCCATTCGCACCATACCGGGCATTTGTAAAAGAGAATTGAGCGCGGAGAGGTGAAGCATCACCTTCGTGTGCGCCTGCCTGTAATAGGGTGGTAGATGGGTAGGGGGAGGATACAACTTTTTTCCGCTTGTCGTACTGATGCGAGCTATGTAGAGTTGGGAGGTCTAGCACTCTTTCTTCATCTTCTTCTGCTGGTTGTCGAGCGAAGTGACTGTAGCCCTTTGCATGCTGTATGCCACCGCTAAATAGCCTGACTATGCGGTCGAGCTTTTGCTGCCTGCCAGCTGTCCGAAATGTGGAATCCTGTTGACTGAATCGTGAAGCGAGTGGTAACTCATCGTCGTCGTCGTCTGAGGTGCCTTCATCCAAGTCTATTCCGAATGATGTATTTGTACGGCCAGTGCCAACAGCAGTGCTAGCAGGGTCATTGTGTCCCAACAAGCGAATATGCCGAGCCAATCCAAGTCTATCTGAGAGGTCTTGAATGACATGCTGTACTCGCAAAGGCAAGAGATGCGACAAGTTGCGCAATGAAAGCCAGATGATGAATAGCATGAAAAAGGTGAGAAGGGTAAGCCAGAGCCATGATGGGATTCCCAGAGGCGATGTTGGGGCTACCAGCGGGACTGCCAGTTGAATTGGGAAGTATGAGCAATGGGTTCAGATAGTCTACGTCTGTTGCTCGCAGTCTACAAGGCTAGAATCGCCAGCTTACCACTTTGATCGTCATGTTCTGCAGGATAGGCAGGTCAGCCATCAGTGCACCTTCTCAACTCTGAGAACATGCGCGCACCCATGTTACGTGTCAGACATTCAGCTTTGTCGCGAGTACTTCTAATGTTAAACAATCCGAGTGGTCGTCTTCCATGCAATACAGGACAAGCCACGACTGCAGCTCTCTAACACAGCCGCCACCGACGAACTGTTCCGGCATGCAACCTCTGAGTAGCGGGGATGAGGTCGACCTCCTCGTAGAACAATACTGACGTGCTTGGTGATATGGCGTGTCTGACTTGACAGTCCTGCTGCCTACGCAAAGCCGCATGCTCGCAGTACTCTCGATCACCACTGTGTGTCACTTCTACAGCAGCGTCGATATGCTTGTGCACTTCACTTCTTGCTTCTATTCGCATCGTCAGCAAGTCGTGCATCGTCAACAGCAAGAGCAGAACAGGAAGCTGGCCAGGGGTCCGCCATACCTGTGCCTGCTGCTCGTTCATGGGCGGCCCGTCCCGCTCGTCCTGGAGCAGCACGCATCCCAGCAGGAAGCGGCAGCGACCTCGTCTGCCATGGATCTCATTACCTTCCAAGCAGCCGCCTGCGCCTCCGCCTCGCATACTGCTCCTGCTGCCTGTGTGCATAGCAGTCTGCTTCATATGCATGCTCAGGCATCATTCGGCTGCTCAAGCTGCAGCCCGTGCTGCTCTGCCACAGCCTTCGCTCCATGACGCCGTCAAGTCCCTCCTCAAATGCAGCAGTGTTCCAGTTCCCATAGCCGATGACCCATATGCACACGATGTGCCCTGCTACATCCCTTACCATCAAATCTACGCCCGTCTGCCTCCTGCAATAGGGCTGATTCTCCTCCTTCTCTGGCTCATGTTCCTCTTCTCATTCCTCGGCATCGTCGCCTCCGACTTCTTCTGTCCCAATCTATCGACACTCGCTGCAAGGCTGGGATTGCCAGATGATGTCGCAGGAGCAACAATGGTTGGATGGGCTAACGGAGCTCCTGACCTTTTCTCAACTTTTGCATCCATAAAAGCTGGAAGTGGCAGTCTGGCCATAGGCGAGCTTATCGGAGCGGCATCGTTCATATGCTCCGTTGTAGCGGGCTCAATGGTCTTGGTCAAGCCTTTCAAAGTTTCCAAGTTCAACTTCTTCAGAGACGTCGGTTTCTTCACAATAGCAGTCGCTTTCGCTCTCAATATACTCAGGGATGGTCGCATCAATGCTTGGGAATCAGAGTGTATGATTGCCCTCTACTTCACCTACGTGGTCTTCGTAGCTACCGGAAGCTACTGGAGGAGACGTAGATGGAGACAAAGAGAAAAGGAAAGACGAATAAGGGAAGCTTGGGATGATCGTGTGCCAGATGTCGCTGCTTATCGAGACAACCTGGAAGAAGGAGGTCCCGACGCAGTAGAGGCTGTTGAAGATTCAGGACATCCCATCAAGCAGCTTCCCGAGCATCATCCGGTCAGAAAAAGTCGCTCCTTAACACCACTCGTCATACCAGCTCTTCGTGTAGACAGTCAGACAGATTATTTCTCATCGCCGGCTCCCATATCAGGCTCGGAATCACCCAGAGATCCAAGTTCTCCTGTACCTCTTCTCACACCGGGATCCTCGCGGAAACGCTCGGCTACTGTAACTACGTCGGGACGAAATACGCCCACATCCGCCTACCCTCGTCATTCGGTTCACTCAGCATCGCATGGCCGCTCGGCCTCGCATCATAATATACATATGCAAGGTCGTATGTCTCTATTAGGAGCGTTAGAATTCAGAGATGTAGTGAATTCATTACAAGCAGAAAGTCATGCAGGGAGGAACCTAGCTGCTTTCGATATGCCTAAATCATCAGGCTCCTCCACAGCCTCCATTGGGAGCTACAGAAAACACCGGAGAACTAGGTCTCAGAGAAGGAGAGGAAGTTCAAGTGAGCCAGATGATGGCAATTTGCATGTTCCTGGCAAGAGACCTTCCCCGGGTAGGCCTAATACGTTCCATAGTGGGGTCCGTGAGGATAATATGGGAGATGGCGTTTCGCCCCGCAAGAGAGCAATATCGGGTCCACCATCATCACCGCCCGCGTTGAATGCGCAGCTCTCTCACAGCTCGTCAGAAAACTTCGAAGTAGACGATCCGTGGAGAGGAGCTTCAGCTCCCTCCCGACTAGCAGCCAGCGTTCCCACCCTGAGCGTTGGAGAAAGCGCGGGAGAAGTCATCCCGGATTGGAACGCTAGGGACGTATCTTCCTCAGACGAGGACAGAGATGAAAGCAGTACTGCAGGAGAGTCCGATGTCACTGCTCGTCCGCATCCACCTCGCATAAATATTCGCTCTCCTACGTTACCTCTGCCAACATCTGGTGCTCTTGAACAATTTCCTTCGAAAGCACTTCGTCTGCTAGGCATTGGAGGCGGTAGATCTGCAGAAGATCCAGTTCCGCCAAAAGCTCAGAGAGTGCTCGGTCTTGATAGTGCTGTCGAAGACATAAAGGAAACGGATACTCATATGCATTTAAGAGACTATTTCTACGTTCTTGGGGCTTTGGCTCATGCTCTTTTTCCTACTCTTCATCATTTCTGGCACAAGTCGCTCTTATCAAAGATCACAAGCATCGTATCTACACCTGCTATACTACTGTTGAACCTCACTCTGCCAGTAGTGGACGAATCAAGAACTGAAGAAGATCTGATAGAGGAGCTAGAGAAAGAAACGCTGGAACAAGTATATGGACATGATGATAATTTGGATGAAGGGGACGATGATGATAGTGATGGTAGCAGTGCCGTCTCCATCAAGGACCTTCGTCAACGGCATCGCGATCTCGAAGAAGCTGATGAAGGAGAGCAGGAAGAGCGCGAAAGAGAATTGAGGCATCGCATTGCCATCGTACAAGAAATGCACTCACCCGCTGCAGTTCACCACCTGCCTCACCGTCATTCGCATTCTGCGCCCACGACAAGGGAGAACTCGGATCCTGAATTTGCACACTCACACCATTTTGCAAGTTTAGATGGACATCTTGCTGTCCCTGGGTCAAGAGAAACTACAGTTGAGCGAGTAGGGACTCATAGTGTTGCAACAACTGGCGCTCCAAGAGTTGCTGCTTTGCCTGCATTGGAAAGCGATACAGAATTGCGTGTTGGAACAGATACGGACTTTATGCTGGACGAAAACGATCTCACAAGGTATTTGGTCTCGATACAGTGCCTGCTCGCGCCACTGTTCGTCGTCTTGGCTTTGTTCGGTGAGTCTGCTAAATGAAAGGAAACACGTCGAGGAGTGGCTTAACCTGATTCGTTTTGTTTAGGTGATGAGCTCGGAGTCTGGTATCTTCCAGCGGCGGCAGGCGTGGGACTTGTGTCCAGTATCACCTCCCTCTTGTTCTTCAAAGATCCTGAGCATATAACAAGAGTTTTGACGCTTTGCGTCATTGGCTTCTTTGTCGCTGTGGTATGGATTTTGACGATCGTTAACGAAGTCGTTGGTGTTCTCCAAGTAAGCGAAGAGTACTATTTCCTTAAGTGAGATTGCTGCAGGTGTTGACCAGAATTACCTCCCCACAGACCATTGGCCATATTTTCCGTCTCAGTGACGCAATTTTGGGTCTTACGATTTTCGCAGTCGGAAACTCGCTTGGAGATCTTGTCGCCAATGTCACGGTGGCTCGAATGGGATATCCTCTTATGGCCTTGTCAGCTTGCTTTGGAGGACCGATGCTCAATATTCTACTCGGCGTCGGTTTCAGTGGCACATACATGAACGCTATTACCCATCAGCCGGTCCATATCAAGATGAACACCACACTCTTCGTCAGTGGAGTCAGTCTGCTCGTTGTGCTACTTATAACACTCATCAGTGTCCCGCTCGGTGGCTACGTCATGTCGAGACGTTGGGCATACGGCATCATCGCTGTTTATTTGTGCGTGATGACTGCTAATGTCGTGGTGGAGATACTCGGGGAGAGAGAAGGGTAGCTGTTGCTTATTGCTTAGAATGCCGCCACATCTTCACGAGTGTTCCAGTCAAGTTGTAGATGTATCCATATGGGTAGTTCTCACGAGACGTATATCTCTGTTGTTGTACCATGATGTTGCGAAGTACAATGCACATGTTGTTGAAAAAAGTTCCGGCAGTGCTGATTTCGGGTACTGCTGGCGTTGTGCATATCAAAGTAGAAACCTTTGAGTCCGTACCGCATACCTCTGTTTGGGTGCGACGAAAAGTGCTTCTTGCAATGAGAGCTTCAAAAATTGGCTGGACTACGTTAACCAGGGAATCTGTTCTTGCTTTCATCCTAGAATATTTGGAAGGTTGGAAGGCATGTTGTCCAACGTTTTGCGTGCTCGTGGAGGATTATAAGAGGAAACGCGTCTTCCAGATCCACGGATGACATTCTTGTTTGGTAGTGGAATGTTAGAAGCCCAGAGCAGAGGACTAACTTGTATGATAGTCGATGTCATGAAAATCCCGGTCACGTGCACGTGATCTATAGTAGTGCCACCAGACTACCAGTCTATGGAAGTCCATATACAGCAATGGGACATGTGTAGGATGATATGATGGGCTGTCGTCTCCATTCTGATAGTCACTGACACGACAAGCATGTGTAGCAAACTCGAGCCTGACTACTATTAAATTCTCAGCCAAACTCCAGGACCAGCGTGTGCATGCATCTGCGGAACTCTCGGAATGACCTTTTCCAGGATTGGCCGGACGATGCCGGAAGGGCCATCCCGGAAGCGCATGAACGCGGTAGCCTCCGTACGGACTGCCGAGACGACGAGCATAATTGTTGAAGTTGTCCATTCATCCTGGCGCACTCTCTGCTCTGCTCCATCCGTCTGGACTCACTCACTCGCATACTCCTCGCCCGCCGCACAGCTTCAACCTCGACAAAGCTCGCCGCCCCACCCGCCGCAGGCCCTCGTCATAGACACAGAGACAGCCTCCCGCACTTGTGCTCTCCACGCCAACTGCCAGCTTCGCATACACAGCTTCGTCGCTGCTCGCTGCGCTCCATCCACACATCCATCTCCAACCAACGCTACTCCCACTCCAAGACAAAGATGCCTGCAGGAAAGAGCGGTCTCTACACCCCAGGCCAGAAGGGCGGGGCTTTCACCCCCAGATATGCCTACGAGGAGGGCGCTGGAGGCGCTGACTTGACTGGGTGAGTGCGCTTCATCACGTACACATGCTCTGCACGCTCTGTGGTAGTGGTTGTCTGCTGCACTCCTCTCCGGCATACGGGAGATGGAACATTGCCGACTGCTCTTTGCATGAAAGCTTTCGTGCATCTGTCCTATGCAGGCCGGCATTTCGACCCAGTGCAGGAGCAAGCCAGAGACGCATACCAGTCGCTGACAATGAATGCTATACACACACTACAGATCATCCGATGCCGCCTACTCGCTCATGTAAGTATGCTTTCGCCCTGCTTCAGCGAGCCCTTCAGCCCTGTGGAGGTAGCTAGCTGACAGCCCAACGGTTCATCCTTCAATAGCGGCAAGGATTTGAAGATGTTTGTGAGTATTTCTCCTTTTTCTGTACTGCATCACTCTCTGCTATCCTTTCCCGTTACTGACTTCTCACATCCTACCGTCGGCTCTTTTCTATTTTCCCGCTTCATCTTTTGGCCTGAATGCAAATCACTTGGATTCTCCGCCTCCGCCGGTCCCTCATCTCCGATTATCCAATCTTGTGAATATCCTGCTGCAATCTAACAGTCAGATGCTGGTTTCGATGTCGAGAAAATCAATGTCAAGCGCAATGCTTCAGTTGCTCAGCTTTATGAAGATGCTGTCATGTACGAGCACGCCGTCATCTCCGCTAGCGGTGCTTTAATCAATTTCTCCGGTAAGAAGACTGGTAGAAGTCCAAAGGACAAGCGCATTGTATACGAAGATTCTTCCAAGGATGATGTCTGGGTAAGTCATTGCTTCAGCTTTTCTAGCTATATTAGTGTCGTTTTCTCTGCCTGCCCCCACATAGCTAACGCGGAATGATTTCCGGTGGCGTTGTAGTGGGGACCCGTTAACATTCAAATGGACGAGCACACCTTCGAGATCAACAGAGAGCGTGCTATTGATTACTTGAACACCCGTGAAAACGTTTAGTAAGTGCTGTATCACGTATTGGACTGCTTCCGCATGAAATTAATCGAACTCCACATAGCGTCTTCGACGGTTTCGCTGGATGGGACCCAAAGTACAGAATTAAAGTCAGAGTCATTTGCGCCCGTGCCTACCATGCTCTCTTCGTAAGTTGCGGGCACCTATCCACGTCGCCTTCCCTCGTCCTGTCAATATATACTGATCCTACTTACTTCCCTGCAGATGCACAATATGCTTATTCGACCTACAGCCAAAGAGCTAGCAGAATTCGGTACACCCGATTTCACAATTTACAATGCCGGACAGTTCCCAGCCAACAGATTCACCGCCGGAATGACATCAAGCACATCCGTTGAAATTAATTTCAAGAGACGTGAAATTGTTATTTTGGGTACTGAATATGCTGGAGAGATGAAGAAGGGTATCTTCTCTGTCATGCATTATTTACAACCTATTAAATTTGGTCAGCTTTCTTTGCACTCTTCTGCTAATGAGGGTCCAGATGGAGATGTATCCCTCTTCTTCGGTTTGTCCGGAACTGGAAAAACGTAAGTACAGATTATGCTTAGCTAGGATTTGATGGTGAGTAAAGGATGTTATATGCTCATCTCTAAATTTTCCTTGTTTTTTTTGTTGAATATAGGACCCTCTCTGCTGATCCCCGCCGCTCCCTAATCGGTGACGACGAGCACGTCTGGGCCGATACTGGTGTCTTCAACATTGAAGGTGGATGCTACGCTAAGTGCATTGGATTAAGCAAGGAGAAGGAACCAGATATCTACAATGCTATCAAGTTCGGCTCGATCCTTGAGAACGTCGTCTATGACGGTGCTACTCGAGAGCCCGACTACGATGACACTTCAATCACTGAGAATACAAGGTGTGCATATCCAATTGAGCACATTCCAAATGCGAAGATTCCCTGCATCGCAAATGTCCAACCTTCAAATATAATCTACCTTACATGCGACGCTTTCGGAGTTTTGCCACCAGTTTCGAAACTTTCCTTAGACCAAGCACAGTACTGGTTCTTGTCTGGATACACGTCGAAGACACCAGGAACAGAAGACGGTGTCACTGAGCCATCGCCAACTTTCTCCACCTGCTTCGGTCAACCTTTCATTGTCTGCAAGCCATCCCTATACGCCACCATGTTGGCCGAAAAGATGCAAAAGACCGGTGCCAATTGCTGGCTCATCAACACTGGTTGGACAGGAGGCAAGTTCGGTACTGGCAAGCGATGCCCACTTAAGTACACCCGAGCGATCATCGATGCCATCCATGATGGTAGCTTGGCTAAGGCAGAATACGTCAACTTCCCTATCTTCAACTTGCAAATTCCTAAATCTCTACCCAGTGTTCCAGATGAAATCTTGGATCCCTTCAAATCATGGCCTTCTAAAGATGCTTGCCAAAGCCAACTCGAATCTTTGGCTGGTATGTTCACAAAGGCTTTCGATAAATACAAGGCAGATTGCAGCGAAGCTGTCGTCGCTGCTGGTCCTCAGCTGTAAAATAAGGGAGGATCTTCGCACATGTAGTTCGAGTATCCCCATATTCTGAAGCCAAAGACCATCCTTTTTCTCTTCACCACGTTGTAGCCTTTTAGACAAATTGTCGGATTATACGATCTCTTTCCATAGTCTGGTCGTTAATCTTATGCTTGTATAACCCTGCTTCGAATGGAATACTGCATGCTTTTGTCAACCCAAAGATTGCCTGCCTTGTATCGCACGCTATTGTCACGTGCAGTATATCTATAGTCCAATGATGATAGCATCAAAAGCGCACCAGTACAGCGAGGAACACGACGTTGAGCTCCGCGACTGAATCACCAGCAAAGTCACGAAACGCGTCATGAGACGTGATTGCTTTTCTCACTGCATGTTTGCGAATCTGTCTTAAAGTGATTGAAAGACCGCAGGTGACGCTTTGAACGTGCTTGTCATGTGTACAACAACGCAAGACAAGCTGTGAAACACAAGGGAAGGTGAGGAACAGCCTTTTATGAGATGTTCAGGTCTATAAGGACTGCGACACTTGTATTTTCGTTCTGCTTTGTGGGCAGCTTTCACCTGGTGTGAGCTGCAGACGGTGTGGCGCTCTCTCTTGCGTACAACCCATCAATCACACATCAATTACTCGCATCAGTCGTCTCAATCTGAGTTGACTGCTGTCGAAGCAGGGAACGTTGCTACAGCGCTTCATTGCTCGACTGCAGCCAGTTCTACTGCACTCGCCGTGTTCTCAGCACGTCAGGCAACACTTCCAAATCATCAACATCAAGAAGCGCCAACGTGAGACGGGCGGTCATTATACGCAACCTTCAAGCTTGACTGTCCCTCTCCCTCTCTATACTCATCTATCGCTGTCCTCATATCCTACGACACACGCCGTATCTCAAATTCGACCACACTCCCTCCCCGCTGCTTCAATAGAGTCCCACAAGACGAGGTGTATAGAAGCCCAACAGCAGACTGCTTGACAACGTCAGTTGGTGGAACAGGATTACACGAGTATAGGAAGACTCTCGTACTGCAAGCTGGTCGCATCCCCTCGCTCTACTCCTCATTAGTTCCAGCGACTCTCTCTCTCTCTCTTCGCCATCCACACTCAATCAGTCTGAACGTCCGTCAGAAGCCCGTAGATAGCGGCACAAAACACTCTAAAAGCTGGCGAGCTGCCATCATATACGACGTAGACTATGCTGAAAAGCTACAAGGTAGTCGTGCTGGGTGATGGAGGTGTAGGCAAGACCGCTCTCACTATACAGGTTGGTCTGCTTCCACCCTTCAGTATATCGGGGATATGGGACAATGCGCGTCGAACCTCACTTCGATGAGCATTCGTGAAGGGAACGGTATCTCTGAAGAATTCTGTATGCTCATGCTGATGACCTCAATGCCTTTTCCCACGCTGTGCCTTTACCCTCGTAACGGTGATTGCCGCCTGCCGCCGCACGTGAACACCGGTCTCCAAACGGTCTCCAAACCAACCTTGCGATCACGGTCTATACCCTATCCATATACATGCATGTGTGCATGCAGCTATGCCTCAATCACTTCATAGAGAACTACGACCCCACAATAGAGGACAGCTATCGCAAACATGCGATAGTCGACGATGAGCCGTGCCTCATCGAGATATTAGGTGTGTTGAGGCTGCAGCTGGGTTCAGCCCTTTCGCAAAGCGTGTCTTCGGTAAACTGACCTTTCCATTTCAACGCTTCAGATACTGCTGGTCAAGGTCAGTCTGCTATGCCCTTGAGTTTTGCTAATATTGAAGCTTTAAAGCTGAGTCAAAATACTGCCCTTTTCACCTGACTCCTGCAGAGGAGTATACTGCTCTTCGAGATCAGTGGATACGGTAAGTATGCCATCGCATTTGACTGGCCTACCAGAAATCAGATAGAGACTAACGAGTACCTCTCCCCTTCCTCTGTCCATCTTAACTCTGCACAATTCTAAACATACAGAGAAGGCGATGCGTTCCTCATCGTCTACTCGATAACGCAACAACAATCCTTTGCAAGGATTTCAAAATTCAAGGAACAAATAAATCGCGTAAAAGATAACGCTGAAATTCCAATTGTTGTCGTTGGCAACAAGATGGATCAAGTGGCTGAAAGAGAGGTCAGCACAGAAGAAGGGAAGGCAGTTGCTAGAAGGATGGGATGTGAATTTGGTATGTTTCTAACCTTTCACTCGTCAAGTGATATGCCCCTCTTTTCATTTGTAACATACTAATCCTATCTCTGTTCTTGCAAAATTTTTTAGTCGAGACATCAGCGAAATCTCGGCAGAATCTAGAACTTGCATATTATACTGCTGTACGGCTCATCCGAAAACAAAGGGGAGACTTACCAGGTCACGCGACCTCAAAACGAAGAGATCGAAAGAAATGTAAAATCCTCTAGATCATCATCTTTCTTCCATCCCCACGCTGTCAAGCGCTCTCGCCTCACCAACCAGTTCTCATTTACGAAACACCGTTACGACATTCAGTTACGAAACACAAGCAAGCCAAAGAGAAGAGGAATGTACTATTTTCTCTTCAAATGTTGTTTTTGAGGGAGCAAAGAGAATGACATTGTACTATTTGGCTTTCTTTTTTCTATTTTCCTTTATTCTTTTTCCCCATTTATCTCGCTTCAAGTGTGACAACTTGAAACGATGAGCCCGCATTAGTTTTCTTAACGGCAGTTATATTTATCCTTTTATCCTTTTTTTTGTATTTGTTATTTGTCTGTCGACGTTAGAACTTTTCTGGTTTCTTTGTACTTTATCCGTTTGTTCACTCTTACCAGCTTGATCTGGATGGGGCAAAAAGTGCACAGCGTAGCAAAGTACTAGTATACACGGCTGAATTGCAAAGCTTTTGCAAATGACGAATTGAAGATTGCAAGTATGAAACAGAAACAGAAAATGTATGATACAAGAGTGACTTCCAAAGAAAGAATGGAACTAACAAGTGATCTGCAAGTAAGCGAAGTATCGATTGACCACGAGTAGTCAGCGGGTGTAACGAGACTTCCGAAAAAAGAAAGACACGAGTAATTTGCCGATTGCATGTTCTGAAAGTAGGGAGGGGAAGTATGTTTGATATGTATATCAGCGAGTGCTCCATCTCGACGAAAATAAGAATGGCTTCGGACGTTTGTATGTAGTCCTCATTGCTCTAGATTGTCCATTTTAACAGCTTCTACGAGAGTACAGTATGCAGAGCTTGATGAGACATTGGACTAGTCGAGCATCATTACTCAGTCCGCAAAGACTGGGGAATGCCTGCTCATGAACTCTTCCTGTGATAGTTTGAGTTCAAAAGTAGCGCTTCCATTTCGCTGTTTCCACTTCAAGGACGACTGTCGGTAAGGGATGCGATTGTCACAGGAGTTGGAGTGTCTTCTTCTTTCTTGGGTAGTACTGAATTTCGCAGCTTGACGTCCATTCGCTACTACTGCTGTGGCGTCGTTGCTATTTGTGGAGTGACAAGAGGCTGAACCTGGTGCCCCAGTCTTTATTTGGCTCACAAACGGCAGGTGCTTGCTAAGGGCCTCGTTGGTGGAGAAGTTAGCTGTCGAAACAGCCCTGGGAGTAGCAGTGCTGTTGGTGCATCCATAGCCGTGGTAGAGTGTAGCATATGCCGTGTCTTTGCTTGTGGTGTGTCCATGCGCCGGTACTGCTGCTGAGCTGGATGGTGATCTTGCCCAGCCACGACTGTTTTCAGAGCACTCCGAGGGAGAGGAGTTGGACGAGGTGTCGCTTGGATCAGGCGTGAAGATGAGGATGGGTGTAGTGGTTGGCTGCTCTTGATGGTCGGTCTGATAATCATGGCTGTCGCAGTCCATCTTTGGGTCCATCTCGTGTGCTGGCTGTCGTCCAAGCAGGTGAAGGACTGTGTGTGAGCTTCAGGAGACTGGAAGACGTGGAGGTACAGCAGCGAAACTTACAGACAGTCTTCAAGCTTGACACCACTTGAAATGAGTGGATGGAAGAGAAGAAGAAAGTCAAGAGGCGAGTTGTGCTCTTCTTCTACGGCATCAAACACACACCTTGTTTCGATCAGCCCAAATCCGCCAAGCGTCTACGGGTGCTGCTGCCCACCTGCATGTTTACAGTAGGGTATACATTGATTAAGGTAGGGATAAACTGAGCACAGAGGCAGCTCGGCTGCCAGTACTAATTGCAGTACCATCTACCGTCATGCTTTGCCATTTTCACCTGCACCCAGTGGCGACTACACAGCAAGGCTTGGTTGCTTGAAGCTTGGACCCTAGACAGATGGACTTCGAGGACCTCCCTGCGACGTAGGAGCTTATTCTTCTGCGCGCAAGGTCTAGCAGTAACAGGCAGGAGCCCTCATGGGTCTGCTAGTGCTGTAGATAATGCGCTCTGACCGATGTACTGTCGGATGGCACGTGACCACAGGGACACCTTGCGCGATCGAGTAATTTCTACTTCTTCGGCATCGTTCTTCAGCCTGCTTGTTTGGAAGATGCCTACCGGTACAACGATAGTATTCTGACAGCCAGTTGGTCTGTTGTTTGGTACTCCAGTGCCATTCGAGCTAGACTTCCCCACTCGTGCCTCCACAATGTCCCGCCCGAGGATGTCCACCTGGACTCTCGGAGCCATCATGGTCATCGTTCCCAGTGAGTATATGCTGCAGCAAGGAAGCCACAACGATGCCAGCGGATATGAGCGCTGACTGGGTGTCTCGCTATCGTATCGTATATAGCCTCGTTCTATCTCGGGACAGCCCTCAATCGGCACTATGCCATCACAGAACCCTCGATGTCCGTGCCTTCAGAGATGCAAGCAGAAGAAGTGCATCAAGTTCCGTTGAAGCTAGTATCAAAAGCAGATGCATACTCTCTACCCCAGATGTCTCCTAGTGATGAAATGGCAATGATTCAAAGTAGGCTCAAGAGGTATGTCTCTATATCTGCACAGGCGAACATCCCACTTCCCAGACTCTTCAGCTAACTATGCGAAAATGCCAATTTGTCTACGTGCCTATCGTGAATAAAGTCTTAAAACCACAAGAATGGCTCTCGAAATGGAGTTGAAAGACAACAAGGACAAGTTGAGAAGATTAGAAGAAAGAATGAAAAGGCAAGAGCAAAGCTGATCTTGGGAACTGCTTGGTTCATACATGATCGACTGGAAGCTCGCATGCAGCGACAGGTTTCCCGCCAGCACAGTCAAAAAGGGTTATCATTAGATGGCTTACTGATCCTGTAGCCCGAGATCAGTTGATATCACGGAGACCCCGAGGAAGCCTGGGTCCAATGTTCTCAGTTCTCCAAAGATCATGCAGTCGCAAATCCTGCATTACTACAACCCAGCAGAACTGTCGACAAATGCAGTTCAAGCAGCACGACTGAGGTTGCTCGAATTCAGATAGGAACAAAAATCTGGGGCAACTACAGCATGTAGCTTCCTTTACTTTTATACGAAGAGACGTTGCGAAGTAACGATTATACAACATCATTTAAAAAGCATCTTTTGCTGGATCAGGGTTGGCCTCTGTCAGCCTTCAGTTACTACCACCTCAAGACTGAAGAGCATAGCTCAATCCTTTTCTTGGCAGTCCTTTTCATACAGGGGCATTCTCTTCGCTAGTCTCGATAACGGGAGGATTTGGTGCCGAGGAAGGCGGAGAGTTGGGTGCAGCATTTGAGGCGGATGTAGTCTGTCGCGGAGCTAGCTCTTGTTCAATATCGGCTACATGTTTTAAGCGAAGTTTCTCTACATCGTGTCGTTTGATGAATTTTAGTTCTTCGAAAGCAGTCTAATGCGCAATCAAACGTTGTAATCTTTCGGTTAGCTCACTAAACATCTAGCAATATGCGAGACAACCTCTCACCTTCAATAGCTTGTCTGCACTATACAGATGGGACGTAAGATTCGTAAGGAGTACGTAGAAATTACTGGCCGAATCAGTAGCGAAGATTTCGGCCGAATGGATTTTGAATATTGCGATTGCAATTCTAAACGCAAAAGTAAACCAAGAAAAAAAGGTCAGATTTGGCTCTGTGTAGCCACAAAGAACTGCAAAGAGCCCTTACTTGAACAGAGATATGGGGCCGTATACAAGAAGTACATCCCATACTCGTAGAAGCGTTTGAATAGGTAAGGCGTCTGTAAAGAGGGAAAGGAACCAGCCGAATGTGATGGCTGGTAGATCTACGCCTAGGTCTTCGAGGTGATTGTATAGCTGCAATACATACTCATCAGCGACGCAGGTTTGTACATGGCAGCGTGGTGTCAGCTCACCTCGGGCAAAGCTAGCTGTATCAGATCTTGCAGCACCCGCTGATCCGCTTGCGAAACTAGCAATTGAGACGAATAATAGTCGCTAGGTAAGGTACGCTCAAGTACACTAGCCAGCATCCAGAAAGCATCTTCTTCGTCCGGATAAACCAGTAAAAGGAGAGCAGCTAGAAGGTTCATACCTTGACAATAACCAATGGATGGATCTCGCCAAGAGTAAGCAATCAACACCCTTCGAAGCTTAGCAACGCCTGGCCCGCTGCCAGCAAAGAAGACGTTGGTTGGAAAAGTTCGATGCGTATCCATGTCAATTTGTTCAAGGCAGGGACTGTTCTCGCCAGCATGACGGCTGAGCAGGTCTTGGTATACACCAGGCTCTCTGATTTCAGAAGCACCGGATACTTCTGCCCAAATCTGAAAAGTAATGCAGGCTTTTAGCGATACAGCATGTCGGCTGTCCGAGAGCAAGAACCTACTGAAGGGCGGTAAGCAATCGGTATACCAGAGCGTACGAGATTGCGAAATATCTTGTCATCCTGCTTGTCGGCACCCATACTCGCCACCCCCACAAGATTGTCCGCGAACTGACTGTCCAGGTTATCGTCATCTAGATTGCTATTTACTGTGCTCAAGGGCGCCTCAACGAATGTTGTTCGCTTCTTTCTGGTTTTTGCTGCCATTGTAGCCTCTTCGTCCTTGTGAGGTCTATGCGCCTTCCTCCGCCGGCGCTTGATGAAATGGTCCCACGCCTCCTTCTGAGATTGCTCTAATGATTCGTTCATCTCGCCAAGCTGATTAAGTAGCCGTCGTATGCTTTGATTTGATGGGATGTGTGGCTTGCCAGACGTGGCAGCCGTCAACTCTGATGCATTTTCTTGTGGATGGGAATTGCTCTGCGCGTCGTCAAGCGGCGATTTCGAAGACTGCTCATCTGCCAGATGTAATGCAGCACTGTTCAGCGCCGTTTCGATGCCGGGCGTGGCACTAGGAGAGGGTCCGATGGCTTCGCGTAAATCCTCTACATTGACATCGATAGGCGGATCAAGTGATATCACGGTCTCTTCTGTGATTTCTTGCTTTTTGCGATACTCTTTTAACAGTTTCATTCCTACTTTGAGATCATATACGAATCCAAACCGATCGACTAGAGGGCCGTCCTTCATCTGGTCAGCAAGGTCATTGGAAAGTGTGGGAGGTTTGGCTTCAGGCGCAACTATGGTTCCCATTTCGAGGGGAGTTGTAACCGTGGGCCGTAGGGAATGATTTTCTTTGGCAGGCGCGGTTATCGCGGCCGAAGGAACAACATTCGCGGGTGAAGAAAACGATGTAAAAGTAGTTGGTACGGTCAAAGCAGGTTCAATGACGGCTTTCAGGCTATTGCTTCGAGCTTTACTTGATTTAGCTTTCTTGTCTGCACCTGCTGGGCTGCCGACCGATTTACTGCTTGAGGAGCTACTCAGCCCTAGCGCTCGGCCTATAGTGCCTTTAGCTGATGCTATATAACCCTTCTGCTTGTGAGCCTCATGATTAGCTAGGGGCATAGCTTCTACAGCCTCCGATGTGCCGAATGTTCCGAATGTTGCATCTTGACTGGATGCCGAGCTGACAGATAACCTGACATGCTTAGCAGTGCTGTCATTTACCACTGCCGCTGGTGAAAGAGCCGCCTTGCTCTGAGCCTGCTGGATTCTAGGGGAGATGGATCGGCTGGTAGATGGCGACTTTGACCCAGTACGGTCCATTTCGGTACTCGTCGGTGTGCTAGCCGTTGCAAGTATATCTGGCAGAACATTTCCTTTGAAGGAGCTTAGGAGTCGATAAGTCCATTCTGAGACATTGCTGGATACGGTTTCAGGCGCTCGAAACACTTCTGTCGCGGCGAGCTTGTTTGATGATCTCCCGATAGTTGTTGCAGACTCACTCACTGCCCTATAGTGAGAAGGGACTTCGTGCAACAGTCCTGCCGGGCTCGAGTCACGGTCTTGCAAGGCTAGTGATTGCAGAATCGAGGTCGATGTCGGAAGTGATCCTCGTTCTCCGGAAAGGGACGTACGAGGCGACGATGTTGCCGTCACAGGCGCAGTAACGGAGTGAGTGGTCAAAGCTGCATCTGGATGCAGGGCAGAAGGACGTCTAGCAAGCAAGGCGCGGACTGGTCCTTCCTTGCGAGTAGGAGATAGCTTGTCTGCCCTGTCAGGATCCTCAATGGTCAACATGGATGATGCGGAGGGCGATGTTTTGAGTTTGCCTGCTTGGTCATTATTTTCATCGACGTGATGATCATGCGTTACCGCCTGAGACGAGAAAGAAGTGGCCGCTGTCGTATCAAATGATTTGGTCGAAGCTGAATTACTGGAACTCTTTGATAAGGTTCTTGGTCGTCCCTTGACCGTTCTGTCCTTGTCATCACTTGCAGCTTGTTTGGCTTTAGAAGAGACTCGCGTGAAGGAGGAAGAGGCTACCGGAGTAGCGTCTTCATCAGACTGCTCTTCGTCTTCCTCGTCGTCATCCGAAAAGTAGCGCGTTCTACCATTCTTATTCCAGCTCCACAAACTGCCTGCCCAGCTCGACAGACCTCGATTTGAATGGTGAGACGATGCACTTGTCACTGAACGGATGGAATTAGCCCTTGACTTCTTGGCAGCGGGTGGTGCTGTGGGTTGAGCGGGTGATGCTTCGCCAGATGACGCAGGGGCAGGAGGAGTTGCATTTGCACGGAACAAGTCTGAAGTCGGCGATAGGTACGAAGGGTTCGGCGGTGTGAAGCCTCCAAACAAGCGAGCGGACAGGGATTGCGATGATTGACGACCGCGTCGCTCGTGTAAGGTGGCGGTCGTTATAGATCCCGGCGATGGTGATCCTGTTTGACGCAAGTGGGATGATGCCTTCATATCCACCGCCATAGTAGGCGATATGGCCCTCGCTGTTTCCCTGAAATCGTTCTCAAACATTGCATCTTGCAGGTCCTCTGCAAGAGGTGGCTATAGACAAGGCGTAAAGCTATGGTCAGTCCCGTTGGGCAGTGAGCAGCGTGTTCTTAGAGACTTACCCTGGCAGCAGGCTTCGACGGAGCAGAGCCAGTGGCAGGCAATTGTATCTTCCATGACTGATTGTCGGATGTCTGCATGCAAGAAGTCTCTCCAGCTTCGACCTTTGCTCTCACAAGCGTCCTGTTTATTAGACTTTCACTGATACTGCCAGTCTCGCGAAGTAGTGCAATCAAACTGTTCTCCCTAGCCTCTTGCAAAGCTCTGAGATCACGCAGTTCACGTTCAGTCCTTTCAAGCTGGCGTGACAGTTCTTGAGCCAGTACTACGCCACGCAGATCATTTGGCAATACGCTCCGCAGATGCTCATCCAGTGCGCCCACCGATAAATTGTGTGGTGTTCGAGGCAAACGAATGGTAGTTGTAAGACTTGTCTCCTTTTCAGCTGCTTCGTCTTGCAAGAGCGAAGGTTGTGAAACCCTTCTGACGGTTTCCGCTGGAATGCCACTTTGCGCGTCTGAGTGTTTGTTCACGTCATCTGAATCAGACTTGTCTTCGTTCTCCTCTGGAAATATGACATCTGAGACAGGCGAGATGCCTGGCAGTATTGCTGAACGAAAGTAGCTTGTTCTGTTGATACTTGGCAGCGAAATATCCGGAGAGAGCGGATGCTCGTTGGCACCGACGCTCATGGAGGAACTTGCCGTTGCCGCGAGGGGATCAGATGTTGTAGTATTTAGGATATCGATAGCCGCTTCAGTCAGGCTGCTACTGCGACTGACATGGTCCGTACTGCCTGATTCACCGCTTTCATGGATGCAGCCTGTTGGCCCTTCTACTTGCTTGAGCGCGTCATGGCTACCTCTACCTTGTCTGCAGGTCGATGGCTCCGACACCAGCGCTTGCTGCGCCGGTGTGACATCTTCCATGCCATACGTGTCAGAGTGGATGTGTAGTTTCTGTTGTGTTGGCTGGGGCGGTAGATAGCAAAGCACGCTTTTACGTGCAAACAAGTGCCGTATACCGTAAGGACGATCGAATCGACTACAGGCGGCAAGGCAACTTGGAAGCAGACCATCTTTGATGAGGTAGCTGCTGCATGTGTCACCTTATCAAATCATCTGTGACATGGCGATGCCTTGCGAGCGGACGTCGATACCAGACCGGCAGATAGACATACGCCACCCGGTCAAACTCGGCGTTACTATGTTAGAGAATGAGAGCTGCAGAAAGCATGCTTACTATGCAAATGATGGGTACACTGTGTACAGATGCTATACTTGAGATCTAAATACATGTACTGTATACTACTATGTTGCTACGGATCTTCACTCGTCCACTCGGCAGTCCAACGTCAACCCTGCTGCTCACATTGATCCTTCTAGAGCTTTACTGATACCGTAAGCAGACCCCGCAGCCATACCACCTATTGCGAGGGTAGATAGCGCGCTCTTCGTATAGCCCGTCCATCCAATCTTGCTTCCTGTATAGTAAGCTTTTGCAATGCCGAATACGACAAGAGTTAATCCAGTGATGGCTATCGACAGGTATAGGGCGGTCATGATGTCTTTGAAGAAGAAGTATGGTATGAGTGGTATAATACCGCCAACAGCGTACGCGAAGCCGATGGTCAGGGCGGAGATAATGAGCCGAGAGTTCGGTACTTCCTCTTGCCCTTCTGCGAATTTGAGTAGAAAAGCGGTGAGGCCAAATTCCTCTGATGACTTCAAGCTATTTGTGTTGCCGTTTTGGAAAGTTCCATAGCTTTCGGCATCCCCATCCAGCAGTCCTTTCGGCTTTCTCGCTATCGTCCGAAGAATCGTTTGGAAGAATGTTATCTGCTGTGGCTTTTGCGCGTCTTCTTGTAATTCATCGAGCACTTCATTTTCCACTTTCATCAAACCATGTGCTACGCGACGGCAGAGTGACTGGTCCAGACCGACTGAGCTCAGGACGTCCGTCACTTCGCGTTCTATTTCACCCGCACAGGACCGCTTCACTCGCTGTCGAGTCGTGCGGAGGAGGTAGCGATAATGGTCCTCTGTTATGTAGCAGATGAATGTCAGCGAAATCATACAGATAACAGAGTGAGACAGTCGTCAGATAGCCTCTCTGTCAGACTTACGTTCAGCTTGCGCCGACAGATAGCCTCCAACTCCCATTGATATCGAACCCGAGATAAGTTCAGAGATGCCACCTATCACTACTAACTTTGCGTTGCCGACAGCTGCTAGTCCGGCCTAGTCAGTGAGCACAATGGGTCAGCTTGGTGTACTGCGGATAGTCAAGTGTAACATGGGCAAAGCTCACGGTCAGACCAAATGGGACGGTGAGACCATCACTGAGGCCGATGATGATATCCCTGTGGATGAAAGCATGTCAGCAAAGCTCCGTGCTGGGGATTATCCTGGTAACCCTAGCTGTGATAGATATCCTAGCTTGGGTGATCGAGCAGCTGCTCAAGAGGTCAAACTCACTTGACGATGTCGGGATCAATCAAAGAGCGTTCATCTTCGCCCTTCAGTGTCCTGCAGCAGACGGCATCCGGTCTTGCATGCACGTCGCACATGCTGTTCAGCGGAGGTTCTGCAGCAGGACCTGCATTTTCGCCACTGGATGCAGCAGGCGTAGACGACAGCGTCCAGACAGGATTATCATGGGCAGACTTGACAATGTCTTGTTTTCGAGGAGGCAGCTTGCTGGTCGACATGGTGAGCAGGTAGCTCTAACAGAGAGTAATGAATGTGGACGTGCAGACTTAAGGAAAGAGCAAAAGCAAGCATTGCACTTCTAGAAATTGCACCTTCCACTCTGCTGACGAGCATTTTGCCACCACCCTGCCCCCTACCTGCGGCCCGGTCCAATGAGACTAGGGGCAAATGCACGTGACATTGGTAGGGTAAAAAAATTAAGGGCAGAAATTAAGGGCAGAAATGAAGAAGGAAAGATGTGAAGAACATGCATAGGATATGTGTCTGTTGTAGGTACATTCTGGTTATCAAAAGAGAGCCAATCGCCTGACGGCTGAGAGCAGGAGAGCGACGATACATCAAGTCAATCTTCCAGAAGAATCGCGTAGATTACATCGTCCTTCTTTGCATTAGTGGGCTAAGCTCTGTGCTAGCTTCTACAACTACAGCTAATTGTTATGAGCATTCCACGCATCACTCAGGGTCCCAAATACAGCATTAGCTATAAGTCTTCGCTCCACCGGCAAGTCGGGTCCGAGCTGTAAATGCTATTGTTTAGCTCTGCTCTTGTGCGCAACTACCATAAAGCACAACCTTACCTTGTCAGGATGAACTTTAGAAATAGCCCGAACGTATCTTACTTTCAACTGGCTATCCGAGATCAGCTCATGCATCCCGACTTTCTTCCATCCCAGTTCATCCCACAAAACACTGTCCAAGCTAGCAATAAGAGCCCTCAGATTGTTTTCTTTCCCTGCACGCCATTCTGTAATTTTAGCATCAACGGAATCTTTCACTTTCAGACGTTCTACTTCGTCAGCTTCTGATTTCTTGTTCGTTTCGCGTAACTTGTCGAGTGCTTCTGAGTTCGCTGGAACAGTCGGCCTTGATGGTCTGGCTGGAGGTGCCCGCTTTGGTGCAGTATGGCTGGATAACTTGGCAGGGGGTCCCTCTACTACCTTGCGACACCTTGAAAGCCCCTCGGACACTACACGCATACCTCCGGCGCTTTTCACCACAGCTGTGTCACCAAGTTCGGTAATCATTTGCCAGTCAAGCATTGCAAGGCGCCATTTCTCACATCCTTCGTGTCCTCTCGCTCTCCTTGAAAGTGCTTTACCGAGAGCATCGTGTGCATCGAAGTTCTCTCCTTCCATCCCCTCTATGGGGATACTACCGAAGTCGTGAAGTATAGCCTCCCACGCTTCACGCTTTACTGTCTGCAAGTCTGTCGGGGCGCACAGAATACTCAACACAGCAGTAGCGTCTTCAACCGCTTGTCGCTCTTCACCATTTTTGAGGCGAGCGTTGGCACGATTGTTCAGCACAGCTATTCGAGCTATATGGCCTTCGGGAAGTGCATCTAACGCCGAAGTATAAGCACTCGCGGCCTCGCCGTATCTACCAAGTTTGAAATGCTCGTTACCAGCAGCGCGACGCTTACGGCTTGTCTCTAACTGTGCGGGACTTGCTGAGACGTGGGGACGGGGAGATCTTGAGGGTTTAGACGGCGGTCGATCCTGCTGTTGCGATGCGATTGGCGAACGAGGCGGAACTGCCGAGACAGGTGCCGATGAGGAGGTGGCTACTTTCCGACGGTTGGGTGACGTGTATGCTTTCTTCTCGTTCTGCGTAACGCTTAATAGAGATGCACTGTGCGGCTGACGAGCATCTGATGCGGGGCCTACTTCACGATGAGCATGTGTCTGCTCGAGCACGAGTGCAGGGATAGATGTATTTTCCGTTCGCCTCTGCTCGTTCCGACCCGTGTATCTGTCGGTAGGGTGCGCTGGCAGGGCGTCCTGTAAGCCAGTGGCATGATCATCATCGAGGTCCCTGAAAGTCGCTTTGCTCTCCATCGTCGAGTTTTTGCCTCCTGCTCCATGTCGTAATCTAGCATCATAGTCGGTATCCTCAGTCATCCAACGAGGCTTCGCACTTGCAGGCGAACTCCTGCCTGAACTAGGACCCGACATCGAAGGTATGGAAAGCTTCTTCTCCTCTATGGCTTTCTGGAGCTGAGCTCGGGACGTCTTCCAATAGCTGTTGGCAGATTTAAGCATACTGCTGCCGAATACTGAAGCTTGTTGTAGCAGTTCATTTGCATTCAGATCCAGAGTGGACTGACTGGATGAGCTGACGCTGTTTTTTCCACTTTCTTGCCGACGCGGTGCGGCTTCCTGCCGCTGTTCGACCTTTCCATTTTGCCTCCTAGCTTGTCGGCGGAGGTAGGCTTCGTCATCTTCTTCATGGTCATCGTCAGATCTCCGAGATGATCTGCCAGTCTCGCGTTCCCTAGCAGCATGAGCAGCACCATCACTTGCTAACACTTCCATTGCAGCATTCACACTCCATTTACCAGGTTGCTCTGAGCCTAACGTGGCAGCTAGAGCCAAACGGGCCTGCTGCACGGAGAAGCCCATACTGACGACTTCGCCAAGTATATGCGGCGGCGGAGATGGTGTGCGAGCTGCAGTTGCACGCGAGGGAGGCCGAGAAGTACTTGCTGTGGAAGGGCTTTCATGAGCTGTCGACTGTTTTGCGGTGCTTGAGGTGCTAACTGGTGTAGCGGGTTTGACGGTAGTGACCGGTTTTCCTAAGAGTCCTAATATATCGTCTTCCGCATCACCCCTTGATGAGGTGGCCGTTGTGTCTGGTACTGCACTTGATAAGGACAGTTGGCTGGTCGAGCTTGTAGTTGCCTCTAAATTATCGAATACATCAAACGGGCTCGATGCTCTGTGGACAGACGCTTTGCTTTGTTCCACTGGCTTTGGAGAGACGGAAGGTGAGAGCATGTCGAAATCCCAAGGATCACTTGAGGTCTTCTGAGCTACTCCAGCATTTATCGGTTGCGAACTAGGAAGGAACAGCATGCGTTAGGAGCTGACACAATCGCCACGCTCAGCATGAACAGCTTACAAGCCAAGGCCACTTGATTGCGCGTGCATCCGATCTTGCAATGTCATAGAGCTTTCTCTAGCCTTCTGGGAGGCGCTCTTTGAGCCTGCATTGTCGAATAGCGAGTCAAAGGCATCATGCGACGCGGTGCTAGGCTGCGGTCTTGCTACATTGACAGGTGGATTCGGCGAAGGTGTCCTCGCATACGGCAGAGGAGAGCCGTTAGCGCGTGACTGGCCAGCTGAGGAAGCGTACGAGCTTGTGTAGTTGGGAGCATGGCCAGAGCTTGCGCCCGCCAACGAGTCAAAAGCGCTATAAGTCGCTGGGCTTGTCGCGCGAGAGTTCGGCTTCCATTGTGTCGACGCCTGCTGGGCCGGTACAGCGATACTCGGCTTGCTCGGCGCGCTGCTTGTCCAGTTCAGGTCCAGCAGGTCATCCATGTCTGTTTGCCATGCATGCAAGCCGCACTCCTGCTGTTGTCTGATGTGCACGACTGTGCGATATAGATGTGCTTTGTATGCGGGTGATCGAGCGATTGCAACAAAGCAAAGAGCCGACAGACCACCGCACGAAGCTTGCCTTTGCAGTGTACGGTCTAGGCGATGCTTGCAGTCAAGTCGTGTCGGTCTTTGCGCTCAAGTAGCTCAACAGTCACTCGTTTACATCGGCCTTTCAGCTCTTCTCGGAGCCGCCTTGCAGGATCCTTCAGGACGGAGAATGGCCTGCAGATCTACCATGAGAGAAAGATACTACCGTGAGCCCCCAAGCTACCTAGAAGCATGTGGTTCGATGCTGAAGCTTATTCCACAGATACTCACCCAAACAGCTGTATTCAATCGTCGCAGACACCGATTCGTATCAACGCTTCATTCCGTTCGTGACCTCATCCAAGGTGCTCCGGCATGAAGGACCGGGGAAGATGGACGACCGGCCGTGGCTTGATATAGAGAACGGCGCTGGAGACACGCACAAGATGGACCACGAAATGCGGATAGGTGTCCTGGGGTTCGACGAATGCTGGATATCAAATGTCACATGCGAGAAGTTTCGCCAAGTAGCGGTAGGATCGTCGCTTCACGTCTGACTTGGTAGCGACACTGACTGTTAGCTGTCATGGGAAATCTTTCCTCCTCCTAGGCGGAGTCTCAGCAATCCAATCTCTTCAAAGCTCTTCGTACGACATGGACACTCAGTCCCGCTCCGAGCAATACTCCGCATCCATCTTCTCAACCTTTGCCACAGGGATCGGCAGCGCTGAGCAGTCCGGGCCAGCCGACAGCTTCGACGGACACGCATGAAAACACGAGTGGACCTACACTTGTCAGTATTGATCTGGCTTGGCAGTTCGCCAATCCTCTGTATGCTGCCGCAGCAGGAAGTGCCTTCCAGCGGGTATCCGGCAAGATTATGGAGGCTTTTGAAAAGCGAGTGAAGGAAGTCCATGGCGAAGGTGCCCGTTAAGAGAGGTAGCCACGATTGGCGTGTTCGCATGGGAACCTAGGTTGGTTGAGTGCCGCACATCCCTCTTTTTTATTCTGTCAAGTCAGAAGCCTCCAGGAAGCAGTCAAGAAAGTAGTTGTTCGGTGCGCGAAGTAGCAAGAAATCTCCCTATAGAAAGCAGTTTCGTCTAGAGAAAGTGAAGTCCGTAGCCACCTCGTTGTAGTCGAGCGTCAGGGTGTTGTAGTCTTTCATCGCGAAACAAGGACTCTTCCTTTGCCTCCGACCACTTGCTTGTACATCTTTGTTGACGGCAGCTTCGTCAAGACCATGGACAACGTCGTTGGCATCCTGGGAGGCGGGCAGCTCGGGCGTATGCTCATCGAGGCTGCCTCTCGCCTCAATGTGCCAGTCCTTTCACTCGACGTCGGCGCACAAGCTCCAGCAAAGCAGATATCTTCAGCCGATCACGTTGATGGGAGCTTTTCAGATAGCAGCAAGATCCAAGAACTGGCTGCAAAAGCCGACGTTTTGACTGTTGAGATTGAGCATGTAGATGCCGGTGCTCTACAGCAGATTGCAGATGCTTGCGCTTCGAGCGGTGGTAGGAGCGGCAAAGGCATACAAGTCCGTCCAAGCCCCGAAGTCATTCGTATAATTCAAGATAAATATCAGCAAAAGCTACACCTGGCCGATAAAGGTGTACCAGTGGCAGACTATCTTCCTATCGAGTCGCAGGGTACTTCATGGGAAGCTTCTATCAATGATGCTATACTCAAATTCGGCTTACCGCTCATGCTCAAATCCCGAACCCAAGCCTACGATGGTAAGGGTAACTACCTTTTGCGCAACAAGGAAGATATACCACAAGCCATACGAGCTCTAGGCAATGGTCAGAGAAAACTCTATGCTGAACGTTTTGCAGCTTTCGAGGCTGAGATAGCGGTCATGGTCGTCAAGTCTGCTACCGGAGAAGTGAAGAGTTATGATCCAGTAGAGACAGTACACAAAGATAATATCTGCCATCTCGTCAAGGCTCCTTTGCGTAGAGGCAAGCGTGGGACCTCCGATAGAGCAAGAGCTTTCGCAGAACAGGCTATCACTGCTTTGGGAGACGGAGCCGTCGGCATATTCGGTGTAGAAATGTTCCTTCTGCCTGACGGTTAGTGCCACCTCACCCTTCTTGGTCTGTTCTACGATTGTCTATCTTACATAGATCCTTCTAACAGGTACGCTGCTCATCAATGAGATCGCACCTCGTCCACACAACTCAGGGCACCATACAATCGAAGCATGCCATACATCGCAATTCGAGAACCATCTTCGAGCTATTCTCGGCTTACCACTCGGTTCGACTGCTCTAAAAGTACCAGCAACAGCCATGCTTAACCTCCTAGGTGCATCCAGCAGCATGGGAGAAATCAAAAAAGTCGTGGCTGCGTCGCTCGACATCTCAGGCGCTACAACACATTTATATGGCAAGGCAGAATCCCGGCCAGGCCGAAAAATGGGTCATATCACTCTCGTAGCTGAATCAGACGCTGAGCTCGAGGCCAATCTCCGCCCTCTCCTTGAGGCTCTTCCTCAATTCAAGCATTACTATCCCGAACCATTACCATCCATCACACCGCGAGAAGGAGGATTCTCCCACCCACAACCTTTGGTCTCAATTATCATGGGCTCAACATCCGATCTGCCAGTCATGAAAGCTGCTTCGAAAATCCTCTCCCTACCTGGCTTTGCGATACCACACGAGCTGAGCATTGTCTCGGCTCATCGCACGCCTGATCGTATGTACGAACACGCAAAGAATGCTGCTGAGCATGGAATCCGTGTTATCATCGCAGGCGCTGGAGGTGCAGCGCATCTACCTGGAATGATCGCCGCTTTGACCTGCTTGCCGGTCATCGGTGTACCTGTGAAAGGTAGCACTCTAGACGGTGTGGACTCCTTGCATAGTATAGTGCAAATGCCGGTGAGCTTTATTCGCGCTTCGATGACCGGCATATCTGACACAAGTTCATCTCCAGCGTGGTATCCCTGTAGCAACAGTTGCCATCAACAACTCGACAAACGCTGCTTTGCTTGCTATCCGTATATTGGCTGCTTCAAATGTACGACTGCAGAAGGCTGTGTTAGAATATCAAGAAGCAGCCAAAGAAGAGGTCTTGACGAAGGTGGAGAAGTTAGAAGAAGTCGGATGGGAACAGTACAAGGATTGATTGCAATGAACAAGTCAATCACAATATATTCGTCTAGCGGCCTACATTGATTGACACTTGGGACATTAGGCTGAACCCGCAGAATGTTTTCATGGCTCGACTCGTGGTGCGACAGAGCCGCGCAATACTGACGATGTAGACAGTTGCATCTAATAATACTAAAGGTTGTTCGAAGCATCTCACCTAATCTGCGGTCATGGCGAGATAACCGGGCAACCCTGAAGGTACCTTACCGGCGATCGATGGTGGCATGTCTATATCATATATGGCTGCAATTGAACTTGCAGGTTCGAGAGAGGCGACTCTTCCTAACTCCTTTCCACCGGATTGATCCACACATCCTTGACGAGATGAGTCCAGCAATTACTTGTAAAGCAGTTGAGCGAGGACTCCGCTGCAATGTGTCGCCACCAGGTAAGGCTCGCCTCGTATTACCCAAATCACGTGCCGTTCATGGGCTGATAGAGCTTGGTTCATAGTCGGGTCTAAGTGGTGTTCAAGGCATGAAGAGCTGCAAGCAAAATCTCTGAAGACATACAAGGTACTTTGCATATACTAACGGAGCTTGGCCGCGATACTGAATAGCAAAATGCTTCCGGATATTCTTGTGCAGCGATTCTCATTCGAGCTTGAAGCTTTCGAAGAGTGTCAGGTCAGCCTGGCCTACATCAAGGCCTGCGACTGTCCTAGAGAGCTACACGAACTATCTGACTGCATCCGGAAGAAGTGGGTGCTTACCCAAAGAACAGTAGATGCTCGAGTCAAGCATCACAGGCTGTTTTACGCTGGCGGAGATGTATCCCATCAAGCGTTCATTGACAATCTCACTAAGCAGAAAGGTCTTCTTGAGGAGAAATTGTTGAAGATCGACGAGAGGGCGTATGAAGTGAGTGCAATGCTTTAGATGCGGTTTGGCCTGAATGTAGCTCATCTAGCACGCTTCTAGCTTTTGAAAAGAAACGAAAAAGCAGGATGGTTGGATCATCAGATGCCGATAGATCCTATTTGTGATGATCCAACTCCTATCTTAACCAGTAAAGCTTCCCTCGAGCCTGCATCGGTATCAAACCCAGTCAGTCCAGCAAGTGAAGTTACCAGCGACGACGGGACATCGCAAGATACTCGGGAACAAGCAGAAGAAGATATATTTTCCGACATTGAAAGTGGATCGATATCCTCAGATTCTTGCACGTCTACATGCTGTGCGGAGGTCTCAGTCCGAACTCTAACCTACCGCGCCCGCGTACTCGCTTACCTGGATTTTCCGAGCTACTTCACCGAAGAAGTGGATCAGGTATTCGCTGCGAAGTACATGAATAATATCTTCCGATATGTAATATCGCGGATTCCAAGCTTGCTGGTCAGAGCGAAGAATGCAAATTGTTCTGAAATACTGTGTTTTCTAGAAAGCGAAGACCTTGGAGAAGCTGAATTCGGACGATTGTGGCGAGGCTTCAAGTATAACAATGTTCATACCGAAGGCAAGCTATCCGTGAATGCCATTCGAAACGCGCTTTCCGAGGCAGAAGGTGATATGGAAGATCGAACCGGGCCATGCTTGGAGCTTCTTGGCGGCAAAGTGTGGAAGGATGGCTCCCAGCGCGACCTTTCCAGGCGCGCTTGGGATCATTTCTATCGATTTGTAAGTCCTAATGCAGCCAGCGTGATACATACGCGGACTCACTCGAAGATCGTAATAGACGAGCTGCTCTGGCTGTGCATTGTCAGTCACATACTCGTTCGAAAGCTGGAGCGCGAATCGCTTCCTCGCCCAGCCACATTCTCGGTATCCTGCTTGGTTCGATGAGCAAGATGGGCCTGCAGAGCTGCTTCTTCGCTCAAACGGGGTCATCGTTTGTGGAAGCTATCGCAAGGGTCGTCTAGGCAGTTTGGAGCATGTGAAACCAAAGAAGAAAGGCATGCGGAGCGTATGGATTGAGCGCGAAACCCGTAACTGGTGCTTCCTGAGAATGGTGAGTCATTTGAACGGAAGAATTTAGTTGTAAGAGTCTAGCTGATACTTAGGCAACCGTATCTAAGATGCCGGGCGAGAACAACAAAATCAGGGTCTCGCAGCTTGGAAGGGCCAATTTCGCTGTCTGTGCATGGCCTCACCAAGAGGGACCAAATAACAAACCGGACAGCGTGACCTGGGTTTCTCGACTGCGCAGCGGCTACAATGCCACTGATAGAAGGAATGCCCGGTGGACTACCGAAGCAACCTTCCATCACACAGACAAGACGCATGAACGATTGTTATCGACTTCGCCAGAATCGTACTTCCACAAAGGCAAGCCCTTTTCAGATGCATTACTCGACGTACTAGTCATCGACACTGGAAACGAGCAAAATTACGATAAGTTCTTGCTTAATATTGCTAACAGATTTGCTCAGTCTGCACCTGTTACCGGGAGCTGTAGTAGTGCGATATCGCACCAGGAACCTCCAATCCTGGACCGTGCCTTGTACCTGGCCAGGAACATGTTTCGCGAACAGAGCTAGCAGTATACTAGAAGCTGCCCTGTAGCATCAGCAGTAAAATCAGAAGCTGTGCCAGGGCATTATTAGACTGGCTTTCTTGTAGTATTGAATGATGCAATGGACCGGCCTTACACTTTGATTGTTCGATGGCTGTCAGCGAATGCAGAAAAGTTATCCATAACCTTGCCATCGGCAGACAACAGAAGACCCTCTGCGTACGTTCTATTACCAGCCTCTGTGCGAAACAAAGCAATAATTTCGAAGGTTCTCGTTGCTATACTGTTTCGATCATCCGTCACAAGCAGGACATGCAGTCAAGCCGTGGTTAGCTTTTGTACACTCACGCAAGTTACTGCATATCGTATACTGTCAACTAAACCACAATGGTTCATCCACCTGTATACTGGGCGCAACGCTCGAGGTGAGTGGGGCAAATACTGTGGTTGCAACGAAGCTTCCACCGAACATTCGTGAAGGCTGACACCGACAATTTTCGTACAACCCGCGTGCTGCTGCAGCGAGGATGAAGAGTCCAAGAACGTTCTGCTCATTACGATTGAAGCCAGTACGCCTCAGTTTCAACCTTTATCGCCTGTTTGCTCGGCGCTGGTTCTTCTGTAGGATCTCGCTGACGTTTGTGTACACCTTGTTTCGGTGGCTACAGCCGACCTTGACCCAGAGTCGTACTCGCTGGAGTTTCCCGATGAGGGCTCCCGTCTAGTGTTCAAGGGCAAGTCTAAGGCTTTCAATGGCGGAAGCACTACCGACTACGAAATGGACATCGAGCTCTTCGACAAAGTCCTGGCCGACAAGGTCAAGAAGAGTCTGACTGGCAAGAGTTTGTACCTCGTTGTGCCCAAGAAAGGTGAGCACAATCTTCAATTGATCCTTGCTTGAAGCTGCCCGAGGTCTGATTTTGCTATCTGTTTTCTACACCCCAACTTCCAGAACTCAAGCAGGAATACTGGCCACGTCTGACAAAGGAAAAGAAGAAGACGCCTTTCATCAAGACAGGTGTGTCACACTGGAATTATGGAGTAACTATGTGTATATTATCTGACGGTTCCAACCTTCCAACCCAGACTTCGATAAATGGGTCGATGAGGACGAACAGGACGCCGCCGATGAGCTAGATATGCCAGATGACGGTGGAATGGGCATGGGCGGAATGCCCGGGATGATGGGAGGCGGTGGCATGCCTGGGATGATGGGAGGTGGTGGTCCTGGCGGATTTGACATGGAAGCGCTTAGTGAGCTTGGCCCGTTGCCACCTGTGGTGAAGGATCCGGCTGATTTGATTTACGACTCATTACATAGTGAAACAAATGGGTGGAGGTGCAGGAGGAATGCCTGATTTCAGCTCGTTAGGAGCTGGAGGTGATGATGGCGACGATGGTGATGATGGAGACGACATGCCCGCACTGGAGTCGAAAGGTGCTGAAGGCAGCAAAGATGCCGATGACATGCCACCCCTCGAAAGTGAGTGAAGATTGTCTATCGCGTATTTTTCGGGCGCTCCGAAGCTCACTTTGTTTGCAGACGCCTAAATTATCGCGAGAAGCCAACAGAAACTAGTTACACGTGATAAATGCTGTTCCACCCATACTGGATCCTCGTACACTGTATCGCAGCCGTTAGTGATTAGCAGATATAAAGCACAAAAAGCAACAGCACAACAAAACAGTTGTACGACCTTGCGCCGACGACTTTTTGTCCCTTCTTTGCGAGATATTGCTTTTATGATGACAGCTTTATTGCATGCGGAAGAGACAGACTCGCGATAGCAGTATTACATTATACTGACGAACCAAGTCAGCTAACCCTTCCTGTCCAGCTCGCAGTCCCAGTCAATCAATTCGGCACCGCTTGATCGGCGATACACATACGATCTGAAGATCGTTGGTGCCTGAGCAAGCTTTAGGATGACGGATTCCAAGATCAGCTACGTTGCAGCAGTACGGAGCCGCTAAAACTACAAGCAGCCGACATTGATTTTTTCAGCCGTTCACTTTCCAAAGTTTGCGGGTTTGTTTTGCTTTTCTAACGATAGAAACATTACTTGCTCCAGCAGATGCTCCTCCGAATGCGAGTACGACAGTCTCTTCGAAATCAGTGCCTGGTGCAGCTAAAGCAGCTGCTTTTTTACGTTCCGCTATGCACTTCTTGGCGAGGTTGAATCTTGTCTGATCTGAAAGGTTGCTGCCTTCACCTGATCCTAAATTGGAAGATTCAAGGACAGATTTGAATAGTTCGAAAGGTAGTACGGCATAAATGTGTTGCAGAATAGACTGAGCCTCCGCTTGCTCGGCAGGCGGAGTCTGATTGCTGAAAGCGTGTAGCGATCTAGGCAGTGAATGCGACAAGCGCTCGCTATAGAGCAAAGATCAGCTTCAATCTAAGATGCGCTTGAAGTACGATTGAGCTCACTATAAAGCAGCAGCGAGCTCCTGCTCGTACGCCACCCCCATCTTGCCAGCAGTGCCGCTCGACAGGCTTGAAAGATAAGTGATCCAGTTGCGAACCTCCTGAGGAGAAACCACAGATGAAATAGACTCCTTGCATACAGCGAGCGCATGCTTTGCAAGGTCCGAGATCTGCAGTAAAATTGCGGCTAGCAGGACCGATGGTGCGTTGCTACTGTTCATGTGGTTCAAAGACCGGGACGAGTAAAGGTAGCCGATAGCCAGCACGAGAGCGTCTATCCGACACGATATGCAAGAAGATAGATATGAGCTGGTGTCGCTAGACATACAGGCACAAGATGCGAGATATACCGCCACTTACCGTCAGTAACCTGATCATAGCCATTAAGCGGCAAGAAGATGTCCAGAGGCTGCTGAGCGCTATGAGGGTGCTGTAGCAGAGCTGCTATCGTTGGTGATCTTGAGACGATCAGTGAATGTAGCTTGAGCGGCTGTCGGTCTGGCCTGTAGTGCAGGTTTACATCGCCGTATTCGCCGCTGTGATGCCCAAGGAAAAAAGCACAGTCAAGAAAGTGAGACCTAACATTAGATGGGAACGCGGAGGGCCGTCCTATGAAGTGTAGACTGACCCTATGAAGCCTTTTTGATACTATTTCCAGCATCAGAAACAAGAAGTCAAATCAGCACAGTCGTCTCGAAAGCGGTCCGCCTTGCAGGAATAACTCACGATGTGGTCGAGCAAAGCAGCTTCTGGGTCTACATCCTCTTGCACGACAGATGGAGCTTGGGAAGTGGGCACTCTAGGAGCAGCAGTCGATGGCGTGGAAGGTCCAGCAGCAATGATAGCCTCGTCTTGAAAAGCCAGGTTGTTCATTCGCTGTGCCATATCCTCTGCTGCATATGCCGCCGCGCCTGCATTCGCATTGGGGCCAAACGACACGCCAGGCAGATTGTCGCGCTGCCTCGCCTTGCCGTTGGGCAGGCTCCCGACTCCAGCCATACCGTTCACGCCAGCCATGCCACCTTGGGAGCGGTTGTTGCGAATACAAGATGGACCTTGCTTTTTGCCCGAATCCACCTCGAATGGCAATCGAATCGTTGCAAGTACAGATGGTCCGGCGTTGAAGCTTTATGTCGGCGAAGTTGTATGTGAGGTCTCGGACTAGCAGCCTTTGGGTAATGGCGATGTTGTCTAGCTCTACGACGGCTTGCTGGTGACAATTGGTTGACTCGGACATCGCATATATGCTTCGGAAATGCAGTGACGGTGCTTCTTTGGCTGTGGCGGAGTCACAAATGGTAAACTCGATGAGGGCAGAACGTGCTTGTATTGCAAAAAGCCTCCTATGGTTATACTAGTACAGGGCTACAAGACGTATTCCTAGATCTTCGCAAGTCAAGATACGATGCAGATCAAACTTAGATAGCGGGTTTTAAGCAGCAAGAAGATAATCACGCAGACACGCCAACTTGAGCTTCCGACATCTTTTCACCTCTTTCTTCCTTTTGCTCATCTGTCTCTTCCGTCTCTTCGAATAGGGTTTCCGCTTTAGCATTCTTGAAGAGGCGCCCATGCATTCTTCCTTTGATATACTCTTCACCGATGATCTCAACTCCTCTCCTGATAACATCCACCATGATATCTTCGACCCATTCATTCTCCTCGAATGGGATATCTAACCATTTACTGGGCATACTCTGTGTCAACGTCTTGTGCACCAGCTCATTTGTAGGATCCCGTAGAATCATGATAAAGAAGAGATGTTGATCCTCGGAAGTTGTCAATTGAGACGAAGGTGTTGCACTGTTCGTTGACGTCGATGCCTGAGGTGCGCTGAATGGCATGGATGCCAGGACAGGCTGAATGCGCATGTATACCGGGCAGATAGTTACAGGAATGGTGACGCCAGACTCTTTCCTACCATGAGATGGTTTCTCTGATTCACTTGCTTGACTTGTCTCTGGCTTCTTGTAATGCTTCTTGATGAGCGCATCAAGATTGGCTTCAGCCAACTTGTATCCTTCAACGAAACCTTCAACAGTGTTCAGATTCCGGTCATCGTCCTCTTCGCCGTCGATTGCTGTGTCCACTTTCGCCGTAGACTGCTTGGGTGCAGCCGAGGGAGAGTCTTCTACATGTCCTTTATTGACGACCAAGTCTCCTCCTTCAACTTGTTCCATGACCTAAAAAGGACAAAAACCTAGTACGTCAGTGGGTCACCCACATACAATTAGGCTTGATGGGCTCACCTTTGCTAAAGCACGATAGACCAGTGTTTCGACACCTTCATAACCCAGCATATCGTGACTCAGATTGACTTGAATGACTTCATGCTCTGAAATCGGTGGTGCTACAGCATTCATGATATCTTGCATAGCTTTCATGCCAGTTTCCGTAATCTCCCTTCTCAGCTTGTCAATGTCCAGCTGATTCGAGAGCATATTCATCATTCCACTCCGCCATTTCTGTGCCTGAGCGCTGGCTGCATTCATACCCGCTTGTGCCTGAGATGTAGCGTCTGCTGGGGATACTGGAAGTTGACTTTGTAAACTGGAGATGGATACTGGCAGGTTCTTAGGTAGATGCTTCGCTTGCTGTTAGGCAATCTGTCAGTCGTATTGCATCTCGTTGCGAACGTCAATCATCTCACCTCCTCGGCTACATTTCTAGCTTGTTGTAGCACATTACTTGCCTGCGACCATACGCTGCCCCACCCCCATCCTCCAGACTGAGCTGGTGCAGCGTCAGCAGATGAGCTCAGCGGTAATGGAGCCTCCTGCAATTTCTCAGCAGCTTGTCCAGCCGTGCTTGTGTGAGAAGCAGGTGTCATGTTAATCGATCTTGTGGACTCGGTGCTCTTCCTTGCTGGGACAGTGCTGCTGTCGCGCGTACTTCTAGTGGAGGGTGTTTCGCCATCGCGGAGAGTAGTGCGTGACGCACTCCTGTTGATGCTAGATGTACTTGCGGCTGTGGTAGCTGGTTTCTTGGTGCTTGCAGCGGAGGAAGTACTACCAGGATTGCCCGGTGTTACGCTGCGTCTGTCGCGGTTCGCAACGATCTCATCCAAGAAATCAAGCACTGCCTGGGGGTCATCTGCATTGTCACCTGAGGCTGCAGGAGCATTTCCAGAGGTAGATGAAGTGGGCTTCTTGGTAGCTGCAGACGTGCCAGACGCTGTTACCGGTTTCGACAGCGATGCTGATGACGATGATATGCCGTCCTTGGTCGGGCTGCTCGAGCCTTCAAACGAGTCGAGGTTGTCTAGGAAGGACAGCACGTCTTCGCGATGCGAGCGCGTACCAGCTGTCTTTGCTGACGGTGTCCCAGGGCGCGACATGCTTGTATCGTGTCGATGCTGGATGGTGAGTGCAAGAGCGATACTGTATCACTGCCGTGTTGTCTCCATGCGAGAACGTGATCAAGGGTGGATCACGCATATAGTTTGAGGCCATGAGTAGGATGCAATGCAGCTATCCAGCAGACACTTAAGTGCAGCACGGTACACGTACGCGACTAAAGGCTTCCTGGGTCAGCCATTACAGGGTGAGTCCACGAATCCGCCACTGTGCATTCGAAGAAGTACCACCGTCCAAGCTTGGACATAGACAGCTTGGCTTCTCACCATCCATGACCATTACCACAGCGCCAGAGAAGCCTTTGCATATTTCAAGTGAGCTGCTACAATGCCTCGAGCAGTTCAGCCGCCATACACAAGCTATCTTCGATGATCTCTCGCGGTCAAGCGCCCAGCAACAGCAGCAGTCTTCGGCACTATCAACAACGGGCGCTCGAGTCGATGGACTCCCATACACGGCTTCTCTAGCTTCTCTGACAGCACTTTCAGAAGTAGACGAAAAGCTCGCTGAGCTATTGAACAAAGCTCAGACACACGCAAAGAACCAAAAACGCATTGAAGAGCTGGAAGATACTCTATTGCAGCATGAAATAGAATGGCGTAGAGAGATCAATCAGCTTGAAAGTGACAGGAAGAACTTGAAAGCTATCGTAACAAGAGGAAACAAAGATAAAGATGCTATTGAACAAGCCCGCAAAGGTGAGTGTCGGGAGGTTGGACGCTCGCGAGTCCGATAATATTCATGTTATCCAGTCTCCCCAAAACAGCCGCCTTGAAGCCATCAACGATACTTTCCTACGCCCGCTTATTGGCACCTTATACGTCAGCTCCACCTCAGCATAGAAACCTGATGCCTGGCGTTCCAACGTTCAGCCAGCCTAAGCCTACTACTGGACCGGGTGGTTTGCCTCCAGGCTCCATACTGCCATATCCAACCGAAGAAGTCATGAGGCGTGGTATACTTGCTTTCGCTGAAGTCAGCAATATTGGGGAGACGACTGAAATGACCGGAGGTGAGCTTTGAACGAAGATACATGTGCTTTGTAGATAATCTGACGACCAGTTGCAGTTCGACCACCATCTCCAAGTCAACTACTGGCTAAAGGCAAAGAAGGGCAGCTCGCCGGACAACAGCCTGTTCCAGCTGCAGCACCGGTACCACGGAGAACCTATCCTCAGCCACTGGAAGAGGAAGAAGAGGACATCATGCTTGATCTCGATCTCAATCCAGGTAGGCTGCTTTCACTTATGACATGCACCTAATAATTGTATTAACCTCGGTGGAACAATGCAGATCTATGATGAATGATGAATACACGTAGGAAAAACTCTATGATATAAGCACCAGCGAATGCAAGAGGCCCGCCAGATACCCTAGGATTCGACCAGCCAAGGTTTGGATACATGTCATGCCATGCCATCTGAATCCGGATGCCACTTCTTCACCCCAAATCGCTGCTTCAAAATAAGCAAAGAATATACTAGGAGGCAAATCCTCAAGCATCTCGGCAATCCTCCATAACCAGCTTCCCAATCTCCTGATAGATAGAGATCAAACTGCTTCTTGATCTCGCTATATTCGATGAAACCGAGAGATTCGATATTCTCCTGAGTCAATTGCTTTGTGAGCATATCGATGATCGGACCAGGACGGGATTTGCCCTGTTCGGTCTCCTTGGTTTCTGTCTCGTCGGCATGGCCATTAGCAGCAGGAGCTCGGTTGATCGGTGCGGTGAACATCATCTTCTTCCGCTCATACTTCAATGGTTTACAAAAAGCGAGTCAAGTCAGAAGAGATATACACAGTGGGCAAAGGACAATTAGGCGCACCAATTCTTGAGTGATGAAAGGCTTTACAGCCTCTCGTAAAATCCACTTCTCCGAAAAGTTCCAGCTTCCGTCTTGCTGTTTGAGTGGACGGAGTTTCACAGACCTAGCAAGCATAAAACAAGCAGCAAAAGATATGTTGTTAGTGGAGACTCATTGATCACTAACTGTGGACTGGGATTGGGACTTACGGCGGCAGGCTATTGACGTATTCCACGAGCTCAGAATCCAGGAATGGCAATCTTCCTTCTATCGAATGTGCCATCTCGTTTCTATCTCCTAACTGGTTGAGCAAGCTATTTGCAAGGGTCGTCTTGTTTTCCGCATACAGAGCGACATGTAAGGGGTGCCATGAGCCATCAATAGCATGTTGTCTACTTATGCCATTCAAGTATTCAGCAATAGCAAGGGCGCCATCGATAGTTCCGCACGAATCTCGCGCTTCTTTCGTAAACATGTCTGGTGGGGGGGTAGCAACTGCAAAATTGCGGTGGAGAGATATGCCGCCTAGCATTGCTCTTGCTGTCTTGGCGTCGTCATATGACATGGGTGTCATGCCCATATCTGACTCAAGTGACTTAGTTTCTAACTGCTTGATGAGCTTCTCGCGTTCCTCTTTGCTTGGTAGGTCAATAGGGAGGTTGACGGATGCCAAATCAGGCGCCCTCAAATAATCGGGAAGGAAGAAAGGATATCCAGCCGCAATCTCATCTGCTCCCTCTCCAGTCAAGACAACTCTGAAACCCTCCTTCTCTACCAAGCCAGACAAAAGATGTTTGGCTGCACCTCCGAGGTCAGACAATGCCAGCTCCGAATGCCATATACAGCCTTCGAAAGCATTGATAAGCTCTTCCTCCGTCGGTTGCAAGACACGCATATCTGCTTTGATAAACTCCGCTGTACGATGTGCAATAGGACCTTCATCGTATCTACTTTCCTCACCAGGGAAACTGAGGGTGAATGCAGTTACTCGTGCGTCTGGATTCTCTTTCTTGAGAAGGTAGTTGGCGATGCCAGCTAGGCAGGAAGAATCAATGCCGCCGGAAAGATAGATGCCGAGCGGAACATCGGCGCGTAGACGTAGTCTAACAGCTTCAATGAGGCGTTCTCGAACACCCTGAATCATCTCTTCTATTGTACGCGTCTCGGGGACTCGGGCATCAGGGTAGGTCTGGTCCCAATAGGGCCGGAAGTGGAGAGTCGTGTGCTTGCGAGCCACCATATAATGACCAGGACGAAGCTGAAAGTGGAGTCAGATTTCAGTAACTAGTCGTTCGCTGAGGGTCTGAATATAGATCGCAAACTCACCTTTTCGACACCGCGGAACACGGTCCTATCGTCATGATACTGCCCGAATGACATGATACTCTCCACATCCCATTCAGGTGTCCAGCCCATAGCTAAGAAAGCTTTCATCTCACTGGCTATGAGCAGCTTCTCGCCAACCTGGACGAAGTATAATGGCTTAATACCGAAGCGATCTCTACCGGCAAAGAGGCGCTTTTGCTTGTTGTCCCAAAGTATAAAAGCGAACTCTCCACGTAGATTGTTGACGGCATTTAGTCCATAGAGCTTATAGCTGGACAAATATGGCCGATATCAGTATCCCACCCCACCTATGGAATCACGTGCAGTAACTCTGAAAGGTGGTCACCTACAGTTGGATGAGAAGCTCAGAATCGCCATTCGTTTTGAATTTGGCACCTTGGGCTTTCAGCTCTTCACGGACTCGCTCAAAATCGTAGAACTCGCCAGTGACGACAGCCCATATTTCACCTTCTTCGTCCGAGAGGGGTTGTTGACTGGTTGCGAGGTCGATGATTGACAGTCTGACGTGACCAAGGCCTGAATATGCATTCAGACCGGATTAATGAGATTAGATTGCTACAAACGGACCACGCACCGACGCTCCCGGAGGGATGTACATAGGTGCCTGTCGAATCCGGACCCCTGTTATCATATGCAAGACGGTGCACTTTGTTCAGCGGAAAATATCGCAAGAAGGTAGAAGAGCAGCACACCTGTGCTTGAGCAGCTTGAAAGACTCTTCAAGCTCTCTCTTCGTTTGCTCTTTCGGAGCATTGCCGCCAAGATAGAAGATACCCGAGAATCCGCACATCTATGATCGACGAGAGTGGATAGTGCTGTAATAATACTCAGACTTCTGTCCGAGCATCCATAAGGAAGATATCTGCAGACATACTATGCTACTTTCGCAGTGTTTTGTAAATATGGCTTCTGCAAGCTGACGATACGATCCCAAGTATGGATGTCACCCTCTAGCAGGCTGAACCGACGAAGCTGTCAATGATCGCAGTGAAGCAGACTTGTTAGGAGCGAATGTTATTGACGCATGGATGGTGTAGCAATGGGTGATAGAGACGCAACAGTGCTCCGGCAAGTCAAGTCGGAAAGGCACTGTCTGCGCACCTCATGATAAGGAAGTCGCCGATCAGTCGCAAGCTGCACGTATGTAGCTCTCGCCCGCCATGGCCTATATAGACTTCGAAAAGCTAGTTCGTTGTAGTGTAGCGCCCGTAGATGCTACTGCTCTAACATGTTATATGGAGATCATATCTCATGCTGCCGATGTTGGCAACTTTTCCGCTTCTGGCGAACGAGCCGTACCGTACAACCGCACCGCTTACTGCTTGCTCCAGCTTCGACCGCATCACAAGATGGCATCGCTGGCAGGACCCTCATTGAGCGTGCTACGCAGCAGCAGCGGCTGTAGACCCGCGGTCTCTGCCTGCTCCAGCCTGGCAGCCGGCTGCAGCTACTCGTTCTCGACCAGCGCAAGCATCAGCAGCAAAAAATCAAAGTCGAAGAAGGAGACTCCGAAAGGACCAAAGCATACACCACCTGGCACAAATGCAAAGCCACCCGCCTCAGGACGTCCCAAACGATACGATACAACATATGGTATTCCACCCTTGAACCCAGCAATGTTCCGCACGGGAGCTCAAAAGCTCAATCGCGAAGTCGAGGAGAAAGCACAGCGGCCAGATTTCGAAAAGATGTGGAGGTTGCAGGATCAGATTGCATCTACTACTTCCACTAGAGAGTTTGAAGAGAAGAGCAAAGAGCTCGCTCAGCTGAGGGCAAATCAGCCGAAACGACATCCACTTTGGGCATTTTTCCATGAAAAGACAAAGCGTGATGCTGAAGATACGGAGAAGTATGCGACCTTTACCAAAGGCCCAAATGGAGAGGAGGTTCCTCCCAAAGGATACTATTCATTAGCAAACTCGCTGGATGGGCCGAATCGAGAGGGTTCGCGAAGTGGTGAGCTCGCTCCTCTGCCGGTGGAAGAATTGCATGTTGACTCTGACCATGTCTCATACAGGCCGGTCATGGGATGCTGCTGAGCTAAGGAGAAAGTCCTTCGATGACCTACACAAGCTGTGGTATCTCCTTCTCATCGAACGCAATGCCTTGCACACGCAAAAGGACGAGGCTCGTCGTCAGGGAGTAGAGCTCATGTCATACACGTATGTTACAGAAAAATTGTTGAAGGTAAGTTCAGATCAACATACATGGTGCTCGCTTCAAGTAAAGCGTTAACGCTTTTCCTGCTCTTGCTTACACGTCCACAGTGCCGCAAGTCAATGGCTCGCATCAAGTATGTTCTCAACGAGCGCAGGATTGCTGCACGCGACGCACAGGATCTCGTCAGGAATGCAACCGAAAGATCCGAATCAGCGAGCACATCTGAGAGTCAGCGAACAGAATTTACGAGTTTCATGGAAGAAGAGGTGCCGAAGGTTGCCGGTACACAGGCGTTGTAATGCGGGAGATGGCTGCTACGTACGATGCTGTTGCAATGGATCCTAAGAACCTACTCGTACAACGACTGTTCGTAGTTTCCTAACTACTAACTGACAGCTCGAAATTTTGTTCCTGTCGTCGGACAGTCTCGCCCCTTCGAGAAGGGTTAGCTCGAGTGTTGGACAGTGATCGCATTCTTTGTGAAGAACGGCAAGGAGCGCTACGCCCAACCAGCTTGTCTCGTTCGACTCCAACCGACTACCTTCAAACCAGCTATGCGTACCCAGGTTGCCGTAGTAGACGTCTTCCAAGGGGTCACTTTCACCCCGACCACGGATTGGCGCGATTTTCGGCCACACGGTCGTCGGGTCACATGGAGAGAGGAAGGCAGCCCGACCGTCTGGTACACATACGTGCTCGAAGACGACTACGACTCGGAAGCGTATGACCTGGAGAAGCTGGAGGGACAGCCCATTCCCGAGGAGTACTATCGAATTCCTTATGAATCTGCCTGGACGGAAGTCAAAGGGCCATTGCGCAGCGACCAATTCCTCAAGGTAGTCGAGCCGACACGCTACTTGGCTAATGGACTCAAACTCACTTGGCCAGCCACTGAAGTAATCATCTTTCCGTTCTACACGTGTATATTGATGCGGCGGCACTCATATCGCCTCTTCGTCTTTTTGTGTGTGTAGCTTAGGGAGGAGATCCTCATTCACGAGCAGCTCAAGGACCATCCGCATCCTAGCATAGTTAAATACCATGGAGTTCAGGTAGCGGACGGCTATGTTGCCGGTATAGTTCTCGACAAGCTTGACGTGGAGCTATGTCGGACCATTGGGTATGCCACGAGTGAAAGTCAGCTGTGGACTGTCGAAAAGGTGGTGCAGGACCTCAAAGAGGGCCTGGAACATCTCCATTCCCTAGGGATAGTGCACGTAAGCCCGCAAAAGCGAACGTCTGCTCCCAGCGTTTCGTCTTGATCTGACAGGACCCTTTTCCTCTCCTGTGCAGGGAGATGTTTCCACCAGCAACATCATGCTAGATCACTCTGGACGGGCAGTTCTGATTGACTTCGACAGTGCTTTTCATATAGGAAGCGTTCGCTACGGCAAGCAGTTCCATGGAGGTTATCTGCATTCGAATCAGAAGGTGAGCTAGACCTGTCATAAGGCTTGAAGCTCGATACGGATGAAAATTTTGTAGATCCTTGAGCTAATGCCTGCCGAATTTTCAGTACTCGCGACCGGCAGAAGATGGGACTGACGAGTTATACGCATGTGCCGAGCTAGATCTGGACTGCCTCGCATTGGTACACGACGAGCTCGTCGAGCTGGACAAAGAGAGAGGTAACTACTGCACAAACTTGGATTAGGTAATAGTCAAGCCAGTCAGAGTATGTTCCGGGCAGTATGGAGAGGTTGTGTTTCGTGCTCGTACAAGTTGGTCCGCGTCTCTCTTATCAAGGCCTTGCTCTGCACAGGCGAGTTGGATACTGACAACACCGCTAGGCGCTTATAACGTGCACGTTGGCGGTCAATTTCTGCAACATAATCAGGGCATAATAGTAGACAGTAATCATACAACACATGCTCTATCACCACGATGCGCCAGTCTTTTCACTAAGCCTCAAACTACTGATGCAAAGTTAAATCATCATTAGGGCGGCCTCCTTGAATGGCATCGCAAGTTATTCGCATGTCGGAGTGATACGAAAGAAACAGTAAGAATTGCTGCTGTTCAATAGCTCGTAGCTCAACAAGATCTTGTGCTTTGAAGTATTAAGGATTCATTGGGAGTATATCGGACAAGACAAGGAGAGTAGGTCGCGGAGCAAGGCCAACTGTCTGACAAGGATGACGGCTGTGCTGCTAGTGTCCGGACGGTCAGTTATTTTGCTTGAACCAAAGCATCGAAGGAACTCGCTGCATCCCTGCGCGTTCGACCTACCCATGCAGTGTGCTACTTCAGCGAACCAGCCCAGCGCATCAGCCTCTAGTCCAGTCTAGACTGTCAGGTTCTTCTAGTGGAGCTCGTGGAACCAGTATTGGTGCCACTGGTGCTGCCAGCATTGGAAGCAGCAGTGGTAGTTGTAGTTGTGTTTTGACCAGGCGGTTGGTGGTTCCTGGACGTTTTCCAGTCAGTCTTGAGGCAGTCCTCTTTGACTTCCTTCGTGGTCGTTGTAGTGGTTTTGCCATCATCCTTCCTGCTGCTCGAGTTAGTGACGACGCACATTGGAGATGGTGTACTGAAGCTGTCTGATGTATGGATCCTGCGACTGTGAATGTGAATGAAGAAGGAGAGAAGAAGAGAGAGGAGGAAGTGTCTGGCCTCTTTAAGATACATGCTGCCTGAACCTATCGGCAGCAGAACAGGTGGCCGTCGCTATCCGGGCGTTGGACAGATCTGTCGTGCTGCCCGACAAGATCCGTCTGCCTGCAGGAACGTGCCTGACTGATTTCAGTCTAAAAAACTCTGTTGCCTTGTTAGGCACCTTTTCCCCTTTAGAAAGAGTGTTTGTAGCCACATCAGGTTTTGGTCGACGATCACATTCTTTTGTAAGGCTGGAAAAAGGGTCGAAATGCTGTCAGACGCATCTTGTCTCTTGCTCGACTGCCTTCATTAACCCTCCTTGCAAGATGCGTGTTGAGCTTGGATTCTTCGAAGACTACGAAGGATGCGAGATCGGCCCTGATACGATACTTCGCGACGTCCGACCATACGGTCGTAGAGTGACCTGGAAGGAGGAGGGGAGCCCTACCATCTGGCATACCTTCATACCCGAGGACGAGTACGATGAAGACACGTACGATGTGGAGAAGTTGACGGGAGTGGCTCTCCCTGAAGAGTTCTATCGCCTTCCCTACGACCCGGCTTGGACAGAGTTCAAGGGCCCCTTACATAGCAATCAGTTTCTCAAGGCAGTCAAAGTAAGAGACTACGATCCTTACGAAACGAAGCCTACCTGGCCTGTCAATGAAGTGAGTCCCTTCAAGAGTCATTCAAGAGTCAATGCACTGCCTTGTGCAGTTGAATTATCTTCGCCCGAGCTAAGATATTCAACTCATGTTATGTCACTACAGCACAAGGAGGAAATCATGATATATGAGGAACTCAAGTCTCATCCGCACCCCAGCATTGTGCGGTACCATGGTGTCCTGGTAGAAGATGGATTTGTCACAGGAATCGTACTGGATAAGCTTGACGAGGATGTGTATGGAGCCGTTGGGCAGCCTGCGAAGAAAAGCCATATTTGGACCGTCGACAAGGTTATAAAAGACATCAAAGAAGGTCTTGATCATCTCCATTCCTTGGGCATCATGCATGCAAGTCCTTGGTATGCTCAGAGAGGGTCTTACCGGTAGCTAACGCCCGCGTGTGCCCTTCCAGGGAGATGTTTCGCTCAGCAACATCATGCTCGATACAACCGGGCGTGCTGTCTTGATTGACTTTGATAGCGCTTTTCACATTGGAGAAGGTCGCTATGGCAAGTTGTCCCACGCTCTTTACAGACACATTACAGATAAAGTGAGTCACTGTGGGAAAGAAACGTTGGTGCCACGTTCTACTCGCTCCTGGTGTGGGAAAAGGCTATATCCAGGGTAATAGTAAGCTCATAAGCTCATGCCGTTGAACCATCAGTACTCCCGACCAACTGCAGACGGCACAAACGAGCCGTACGCGTGCATAGAAGTCGACTTGGACTGTCTAGCACTGACTCAACGAGAACTCATCGAGCTGGACGAACGACGAATACGACGAATTGGATCTCAGCCGGCATCAGCGGACTCGCATAGTGAAGTCTTGGAGGCTGACCCACATGATACGCGCTAGTGGGAGAATGATGCTGTCCGTTTCCGTTTCCCGCGTGCTCAGGCTCGGTGCGCACTATTGTACCTGTCAGTGAAAGCCGTAAAGCCACATCTACCTCTCTTGTTGTATTGGTATCCGAAGCCTGACCGTTATCATAGTGCCCAGCTCTTTCCGCGCACGTGATTCGGGTAGCTGCTATCTAATGGTAAACTCTGGACGATGATCACATGCTTTGTACCCTTTAGCGAAAGGCCATACTTAATAGATCTTGTCTCTTGTCTCTTGTACGACTCACCTTCGACCGCTTTTGCTATCGCTATGCGCATTCAGCTTGAATTTTTAGAGGATCATGAAAGGTGCGAAATTGGCCCCGAGATGTAGAGATGTACCTCAGAGATGTTCCACCACACGGTCGCGAGATAATTTGGAAGGAGGAGGGCAAAAAGTGGTGCAGGATATCAAAGAAGGCCTTGAGCATGTCCATACCTTGAAAATAATGCATGTAAGTCTTGATGAAACTGGAAAAGAGGTTCATGGTAGCTAATGCGCTTGCATCCGTGGAACCCCAGGGAGACGTGTCGCTTAGCAATATCATGCTCAGTACAACCGGACGCGCAGTCCTGATTGACTTCGATAGTGCTTTCCAAGTTGGGGAAGGTCGCTATGGAAAGATGTCATTCGGCCGTTACGGACACGTAAAAGAGAAGGTGAGTCACTTCGATAGAAGAAGTTAAAGCACGTTATAATCTCAGCTGGGAGGGGAAACGTGCTTTGGTGTAGAGGATGGTAAGCTGATGCGACTTGAGCACCAGTACTCCCGACCAACAGTAGATGGAGAGATTGAGCCATACGCCTGTGCGGAAGTCGACTTGGACTGCCTAGCATTGGTCCACCGAGAGCTTATCGAACTGGACAAGCGACGGATCCCTTACAATGCTACAGCTGCAGCTATCGAAGCTGAAGAGTGAATTGCTTTGGGCCAACACAAACGCACCTATGGTCGAATAGTCAGCGAAAGTTCGGATCATCCTGCTGAAAATCTCGATTGTGGCTGTCCTCGGTAGACAGTCAGTGTTCCTTCACAGAGTTCACATCGCATTTTGATCTGTCTGCCCTGCGTGGGCAGCGGTCATGTCATATTTGATACCAATATTGATCGATGGTTGCGCTGACGTACAGATACAGAAACTCAGCATTACGCAATATGCTGTGCAGACGTGTTTACTTCTCGCATCTCAGGTCCAGATTCCCGTCAGCTGCTATGTACGCCGTGCATGTCCGCCTCCGTTACTTACACTTGGCGGCAGCTTTCGAAAGATGAAGGCTTGCTCGCTGAACTCACCTGGTTTATCCTTGCCCTCACAAGAAGGCTATCGAACGGGTACCGGTAATAGCACAGAAGCTGCACGTCAGCAAGCAGATCCTATTGAGGATGCCAGACCCGATCCTTCCGCCGTGCGGCACAGCAAATTCCCAATAGCAGGTCGTTCGGCCGCGGAGAGAAAAGAAGCTTGAGATTCGCCGTAGGTACCGTAAAAGAGGGCAGCTGCATCGAGCAAAAATACAAGCGGGAACGTGGTTTGGCTCGAATTCATTCTCCTTGATGAGGGAGCGATGACAGCTTCTGGGCAAAATCGCATCGGTGCCGAGTTGACATCTTCCAAGCTCTCTGCACACGCACTGCATCTCATCTTGCTCGCTTCTACATACCGATCGGCTTTCCAACTGTCTCAGACGGCAAAGAAACAGCTTCTACAGAACAGTCTCCACAAAAACTTCTGCAAGCAAATTTGGAATGTTTCTCTTTGCTCGTATACAGAAAATTGATCTACTAAGCACTACGCTGATGTTAGAAACAAGATATGATACCCTATTATACTATGCAAGCTTTGCGGCTCAAATAGTGAAATCAAATGAAAACCATAGTGCATGACCCAGATACACTTTTTTCTTTTTTTCTTTATTCCTGATCCTTATCTTTGACGACGGCAGCGTCTTCGTCCCAGTACATTGCGCGCTTGACGGCTCGTTCCCATCCGTGATATCTAGCTTCACGGTCTTCCTTGCTTACGGAAGGTTCGAAGTTATCTACGCCAGCTGTGTTGACGGCGCTGAGCGTCTCTGGCTTTTCGAGATCCCAGCCGAATAGGCCGAGAGTGGCACCAGCGAGTAGAGCTGAGCCAAGAGCAGTAGATCTGGTAAGAGAGTAATTGTCAAGGTCAGTCAATGGTTGGCGAAAAAAGAGGGGGGTGAAGCAAACATCCACATACTCTCTCATCTGGGGTCGCTCAACGGTCTCGCCGAGAATATCAGCTTGTAGCTGCATGCAGGTGTCGGAGTTTGTCATTCCACCATCTACACGTAGAACCTTCAAGCTGTCCAAGTTGGCATCTTTTCTCATGGAGTCCATAATGGCTCTAGTCTGGAAGCATGTGGCCTCAAGTGTAGCTCTGGCAAGATGAGCCTTGGTAGTATAACTGGTTAGACCAATGATTGTTCCAGCAGCTGAGTCGTCCCAGTAAGGAGCGAAGAGACCGGAGAAAGCAGTGACGAAGTAAACACCACCGGTGTCCTTGACGCTGGCAGCGAGGTCGCCAATTTCTGGAGCGTCCTTGATTAGGCCGATGGAGTCGCGGAGCCACTTGACGGAACTACCAGCGACGGCGATGGAACCTTCTAGGGCATATTGAGGCTTGGAGTCGGCGTGTGGCTTGTAGGCAACCTGTCAGAGGCGTATCATTGATAGTCAGCTCGCAGTCAAACATTAGGGATCGATCACGTGCTTCAGCAGCTTACAGTTGTCAAGAGGCCGTGGTTCGAGATGACGTGCTTGTCACCTGTGTGTAGCAACATGAAGCACCCAGTTCCGTATGTGTTCTTGCCTTCTCCTTGGACCAAGCACTTGTTGCCGACGAGCGCAGCCTGCTGGTCACCGATGAGACCTGGATTACACAGAATATGCGTTAGAGGGGAGGGTTGTTGTAGCATTGTGTCCTGGACTACTCACCAGCAATGGGGACACCGTTCAAGAGAGAGTTGTTGTATTTGATGTCGCCATATCTCTCACCGTTTGAGACAATCTCAGGCAAGCAAGATCTGTCAACGTCGAAGAACTCCAAGAGCTCATCGTCCCATTGAAGAGTTTCGATGTTCATGAACATAGTTCTGGAAGCATTGGTGACATCTGTCTTGTGCACGCCACCCTCGACACCACCAGTAAGTCTATATAGTAGCCAAGAGTCGACGGTACCGAAGGCGAGTGTCTTGTTTTTGGCGGCTTCCTGGACTTCCTTGACGTTGTCGAGAAGCCAGCGGAGCTTGACACCGGCGAAGTAGGTGGAGAGAGGTAGACCGGTCTGAAGGAGATCAGGGATAGCAGACAGACAGTCAGCTCTGTTCTCGTGGCTAGAACGCTTCAACACGCAGCTTCTCGAACGCCGCTCACCTTCTCCTTGATGGAGTCTACGCCATTCTTGCCCTTCTTGGCGAGAGCCTTGACGGTACCGGTGTTTCTGGTATCAGGCCAGACGATGATGTTGTGCAGAGGCTTGCCAGTCTTCTTGTCCCATACCACGGTTGATTCTCTCTGGTTTGTGATACCGATACCGGCAATCTCGGATCGCTTGTACTTGCCGCCCTTTTCAAGAGCTTCGATAGCCTTGTCGACGCACTCCATGCATGACGCTACAAGCTCTTCTGGGTCCTCTTCCATCCATCCTTGGCGAGGGTAGATGTCCTTGAACTCTTTCTGGTGCGATGCGATGACCTGCAGTGATGGTGTTCGTGTTCGTCATGGCATCAAAGTCAGCTTAGGCTTTTTCCTTGCTGGATTGCGTCCGGCACTATAATACTCTACAGGGCAAAGATAACTCACATTTGCCTTCTCATCAAAGATGAAGAAGCGGCCTGAGGTGGTACCGCAGTCGAGGGATCTGTATGAAAAATGCATTGCGAGGGCATTGATTGCAGTTTTTGTCATGGTCAGCTTGGCTCCAGTTGACCGCTATTCCCTGAGGGGAAATTGCACTCACGCTATCAGTTTGCCGGACATGGTTGAAGACAGAGGCAGGACTGTTGGAGATGGCGAGGAAGGTGGAACGGTGTTGTAGGTGGTGGTTGTTGTGGTGGGAAAGAGAAAGAGAGGGGAAGTGGAAGAGCAGGAAGGTCGGGAATGCAGGTTAGCCGGGAGTTCTGCCGTGTTTGTAAAGAAGCTTTTCGGGCATTTTGCTTGATGCTGGCAAGCGGGCGGCGGCGTGACAGACTGACGTACCGAGCAAGGAATATACGAGATGGAGGTGGAGCAGCAAAAGATGGAGAAGAGAAGGAAGAGAAGAGAGGAGCAAGTGCGAACCGACGATTCGAAGGTGCTCGGCTGCGGTCCGGCCTTTCCTTCCGGGTCCGCTTGCTTTCTTTGTTCGTCCAAGCTGCTGCTCAGAACAGCGTCGCCCGTCTCTCCATGCGTGCCCCTCGTCCCCGCGATGTTTATCCGCACTGCTGCACGGCCACGGCTAATCCACCGTCTGCCCGGCTAATGTTCGGGGAGGCCTCCATTTAATTATCCCTGACAGCTCGCCGTGCAAGCGTGCGTGATCTGGATTCTCGGACATGCGAAAAGGTGAGCCCCGTGGTGCACGAGATCTTCCAGAGACATGTGCAGCTTTTGTTCCCTCACGCAACAAGGTGCTCCGGCCTGGGACTCGCAGCATGTGCATGGCAAGTCTCGCTTTAGCCGGTGGCCCTCCAGGCTTCCACAGAGTGGCACCGCAACTTGGCAAGTTTAACCCCGAGTGGTGAATGGATCTCGCTTTCAGCCTGCTTACGCTGTTTCCACAAGCATTGTTCTCCATGTTTATCCAGCTCCTCACTCCCATAAATTGATGTAAGTCACTCACAGGATCAGCTCAAACACCCGCAGGCCCGTACCCTTCTCTCAGCGGCCTATTGTCTCCTTCTCTGCTGTGTTCAGAGTGCTCTCAACACAAGACCAGACTTCCGTAAACGAGAGTTGTTCTCTAAATGAGCTTGGCTGCATGGTCCAGCCTGTCCGGACCTTGAGGCTCTGCAAGATGATTGCGGAAAGCAATGTACCTAGATACAGCTGCCTTGCGAAACCCCCTTTTCAGGTCACGTGACTTAGAGCGTCGATCGCCCTGCCCGCTGCCAAAGGCCATCCAAGTCGATTTGCAGTCAACTGGTTTAGATGTCTTCCAATTTGACCATTCGGCAACCTTGCATGTAGCTGAGACTAAGCATTATAGCATACTTACAGGTCCGCAACATCCAACAAGCAGCATCGATCAGGAATTCCTCCCAACTCATGTCAATACAGGCACCTGATATTCCCTGTCAATCAAGTTCAGAAAGCAAAGTACAAACAGCAGATGCTTTTCTGAAGACCCACGTCTATTTAGACCCGAATTTTGCTTTGAATGACAATGGCAAGTTGACAAGAGCCTCTACAGCGAAGAATCGGAACGCCGTCATCACTCTCACATATGCCCAATCCTTCGATGCGAAGATTGCAGGCAAGAATGGAAAACAAATACAGCTTAGTGGACCGGAGAGCTCCGTCATGACGCATCAGTGGGTCATATTAGCAGGTTTCTGTGCTCAAGCTTCAAATTGTTGACAGTATGCGAGCCTTACAGTCTGCGAGCTATGCATACTCACATAATGGTCGGTATCGGTACCTTACTCAATGACGATCCTCAGTTGAATTGTGAGTCTGAGTACGAGACTTCGAATTGTAACTCCGGACTCAAAATTGAGAATCCTTATTTATCTGCCAGGTCGGCTGCCACACTTGCTGCCCCTCGATCAGCAACCAATTCCATGCATTCTGGATAGCAATCTTCGTACGCCCCTGGATTGCAAGCTTATACGAAATGCAAAAGCCGGTATAGGCCATTTTCCTGTGATTCTGGCGCAAGAAAGGAGGAGCCCCGGCTACGACACGCGTCACAGGGACGCTCTCGAGGAATCTGGCTGTACGATCCTATTTGTCAACTGCAAAGAGTCCGGTATGTCGTTACAATAAAGGTGTCAATCATTGCTTGACTTGCTCATTTCTTGTAAGACTCTGGCACGGACGGCCCTAACAGTTCACGTACACTGGACCTGGAAACTATCGTCAAAGCGTTTGGGCTCACAGCAGAACACAGTCTCATGATAGAAGGCGGGGCTGGTGTTATCTCGACAATCCTCACTAAGTATGCTTCTGGCGATGTCTGCCATCTTGATAGAGTCATTGTCACAGTTGCACCAACCTTTGTTGGAGAGAATGGAATTGCCATCAAACTAAAGCAAACGGGTAGCATAGGAAACATGCATCCTATGGCTTCAAAAAGTTTCGGTCGCGATGTGGTTATTGCGTATGACTTCCCAACGGAGGGATGAGGCTACAGAGCTACAAAGTAAGCAAGAAGAAAGAATGAGTTTTGCCAGCTTGATGATTCGGAATTGGCATCTGGATCTCCAACTTCGAAGGCACATATGAGGGACATACTTATACTTAAGACTCAGCCGAGATAGCTTTTCAGCTTCTGGTAAGCAGCTTCTTGATTGTCTTTCTTCTTTGCCCAATCACTAATTTCTACTTTCTTTACTGTATTGTCCAAGAATCTACCTTGTTCATGATCTACCTTTGATAATTTCTCCTCGCTCTCGTTCGCAGCTAGTAGTACAGGAATCTCGGCATAAGCTTCGGGTGAATTGCCAATTGTACGCTCAATAACTGGACCTAGGAGAGCGTATAGTTGTGGAAAAGGAAAGGGGAAACCTTGATTCGCTGCGGCTTTAGTAGTCACAGCACCTGGGAAAACGTGATAGAAGCGAATATTTGGGTATTTGTCTTGCAAGGCCTGCGGGACGGTACAGGCGTGAACCCTTAGATCGCCATATAGTGTAGCTTGGTAATGAAGTTCTTACCAAAGTGGCAGCATCTGTTACGACGCCTTCGTTCTTCGCTTTCGCTAGCATCAAGCTTATAGCGTTACTATCCTTAGAAGATTTACTTTCGACATCGTTTAAGTCAAAAGTAGAAGCTTTTGCACCGGGAGCCGCTATGTTCACGCTTGCCGTTCTAAGTATGCCTTCAGAAGCAAGAGCTTCATTCAAAGCGAAACGACTTAACACTTGCGTAGCGAAGTGTTGCTCGATTCCGTCGCTTGTCAAGTTGTAGTTACCCATTGGAGGACCACCTTGAGTTTCGAATAGATAGTCTACGCGTCCATGGGTCTTCTCTTTGATGGCCTGTACTGCCTCTTTCATGCCGGATATAACACTGACTCCATCATTATACGCAACACTGTCAGCCAGCATGCTAATTTCGCCACCGAAATATAGCGATGGAGTAGCCTACCTCAAGTCTGCGCTGATGTAGTCAAAGTCCTGCGAGAAAGAGACATTACCACTGTAACTCAACTATGCCTGACTTTGCGAGCTCACTGCATTTGTCGCACCGAAGGGTATGTTCTGTCTGCATCGATCAACGACTTCGGCCAGTCTTTCCTCGTTCCGGCCGACGATGATGACGCTACTGCCAGCCTAAACATGTTGAATGAGGATAGAGAGTATCAGTTTGCTTCTTCTTCTACTTATTCGTGCATTTCCCAAGCTTCTGGGCTGTATCCCGCATCATCACTCACTCGAGCAAGCCTGATCGCGATGCCTCGACCGATGCCTTGCGATCCTCCAGCTACCACCGCAAGCTTCGAGCTGAGGTTCAACCCAGTATTGACGTTGCGGGCCCACGAACTCATACTGCGAAGAAAGTGTTGTGCAAAGCAAGATTTAGCCTCTTTAGGCCATGGTAACACTGGGTAAGTCACATGCAGGTGATCGTGAGATCTCTATAGTATTACGCAGTCCGCAGATATGACTTTGACGCGAGCCCTTTTCTATACAACACTACTCATACTGCGGCCTATTGAAAACCCTGCAACGTTGCTTGTTTCCACTTGGCCAGATCCGCCCTTTCCCCGAACACGTCCATGTCTGCAGGCTGATAACGCTCGTCTGCTGTTGGCACGTGCGTCTTACTTGGCGAAACTTGGGTCGACATGTTGCCCAATCGTGACGGTTTCAGATATTGATTATTGGACTCGCTGACACCACGAGAAGTCATGGAAGATGTTCTGCGGTGCTTGCTGTCGTCTTTCGTCGAGGACAAATGCCGGTGAGATGCGTAGACTTGTTCTTCCTGCAGGTCTTCAACAGGCGAGATCAGAGGTGAGCGTTGAGGACGGCGAGTTGTTGTGCGGGACGAGCTTGCGATCGAGCTGGATCTCGGTTTTGAGCTACCTTGATATCCTGTTTCACCGTTCATTTCTGAGAGCACCTCTATATTGGGACTTTTACTTCGGGTAGAGTACTCCGACGCAGCCGGCGAGAAGGTGGAACGTCTGTAGCTACCGGACGACAGGGCCACCGACGGCGAGACACCTGTACCAGGACCAAGACCAACTAGACCCCAAGCCTCTTCGACTAATCTTGTCAATGACCATAGCCAGCCTAAGCCGAATATGCCACAACTCCAAATAACGTTCAGAACAGTGAAGAGGTCAGGAAGATGCGACGGAGGTGTGATGATGGCATCAAGACAGACGTTCGTAAGGCCGAAGACCATGTTGGCGAGGGTCACATATTTGACTGGGCTACTAGCTAGTTTGAACGGGTTGCAGCCTAGGCTGTAGTTCCAAAAGAGGGTAAGAGCTATTGTAGGAAGAGCTAGACCATCTCTTTTGAGCAGTGGATACAGGCTAAAGAGAAGTCAGACGTTAAGTAGGCAACCAAGCTGTAGAATGAGGCAACCTCACCTGAAAGCTCCGGCATTATTGAGAAGGACAGCCCATTCGTAGTCGCTTCCAGGCTGACCAGGTTGTTTACCAACGATCAGAAGCGTCAAGGGCATAAGAGGCAGCAAAATCGACTTCTCATGCACTTGGAACGAGAAAAGGAAGAATGCCATAGCAGATGCAAATAGAGCATGGGGCAGGAGCTTAACTGTAGGGGATGGATTCTTGCTCCGTTCGGAGTCGGGCTGCCTGGCAGCTTCCTTTTCATCGGTCTTTGTTGGTTGAAGCTGTATGTTGGCCCAAACCATGCCGGCCACAATAGGCAGAGACGCTAGGAGCGTACATCCGGCTGCGAGCTTGGCTAACGTTGGTGTGGAGAAGATCTGACGTAGTTTGATAACAACGTTCAAACTGCACCAAACGTTTGCGACTTTGTCCTCGAAGAGACCTCGATAGAAGGGAAAGATCCGCATAATAGTTTGTTGCAGTTGACTTGGTGGGTAGAGAAATGGTGCGAAACACGCCATGAGGGTGAGCGTACTGAAGAAGCCAAGATTGATGAAAAGGTTAAGTCTATTGCGAACAAGCGAACAGGTCAGCATGGAAATCGGCTTGAGAGATAAGAGTATGGCCCTTACCCTTCGCTGCCGCCAAGCCAGAAGCACTTTCCCAGCAGGTAGGCGAATCTACAGACCGATTGTCAGGCGAAGAATCATGCAGACGACTTAGAATTGCAACTTACACGCCGGGCGCATAAAAGAGCGCCATCTGCTTGAAGCACATTGAGCACACAAAGAGTGCTGCTCCAATGTAGTCGCGACCAGCATAAAAGGCTAGCATCGCTGAAAGTGTCAAGCCGAGCATGACAGAATTGTACTGGAAATGCCCTGAGTCAATCAGGATAAGACAGGGTTGAAGCATGATGGAATAGAAAGCTATCATCTGTTGAAAGAATCAAATGGATCAGCCTTACTTGAGAAGAACGGCCCCTCAACAGGACTCACTAGCGTTCTACTGCTTCTTTTCGATATCGAGCTTTTATTGTCTGGCCGAGCCTTCCAGCGACCCAGTCGGAGAGCGCACCATAGTGCCACAGGTAGCATCCAGAAGAGTATATCACTAACTATCACGGTTGTTCGCATGAATAAGACCGCCTTTTCCTCCCTATCTACGATTTCTCTACCGCCAAGACGGCCGGTCAATTCTACCCAGCGCGGCTTTCCAAGGGCTTTGGCGATGCGACCGAGAAGATACGAGTGATATGCTGTAAGCGGTGGATAGTCCAGACCCCAATATCCTAGGTCGTGCCAGTACCACTGAGAGACGGGGACATGTTTTGTTATGGACAACCAGTGGCGCTGTGCTTCCATATCGCCATACAATGGCGGATGACCTTTCCCTGCGTGTTTGCATGCAAGCGTGTTAGAGCAAGTACATGGCTAGGTCGAAGTCGGAATGACAATGCAGCCTAACGAACCTGACCAACTGCCTATTCCCACGGCCCACTTTATCCATACGATGGTAGCAAAAGCAATCGCCCATTCTTTTGCTTTTTGTTGTCCTGCAGAGCCACGACAGGACTTCTCCACCACTCTACACCAGCGACGAAGCGGTGAATCATGGTGCGGTTGAAGCTGCTCGAGGTTGAGAGGTGAAGAGGCTCGTAGCCTGATTCCAGGTCGACCTGTATCGTGTCCACCTGACCAATTTTGGCGTTTCAAACCAGCAGACAAGATAGTGCTTGTTCTGGATGCGTTTGATGCCGTCCTTCTACTTCTCGGAGGCTGTTCATGCGATGAAGGATGGTGTTTTTGTTGGTACCGGTCTTTCGAGTAACCGCCAGACAACTGCCGGTCGTTCGGCTGGAGTGATGGTCGACTCGCATAACTATGATGGCTGGCCCCAGCACTGTTGACGCTCAGCCTTCTCCTGCTTTGCAGTCTGTGCCCATCGTCATACTCCCGCTGTTCCTGATGCGCTGGAAGCTCACTGCGCTGTAGCTCGTCTTGCAGTCGATGAAGGTCCCGCGCCCGCAATCCGCCGCCATTTGACGCGAGCGAACGTCTCGACGAGCTGGAAGGCAAAGCGGAAGCCTGCATGCCGCTTGCAGGTATTGCGTCGAGCAGTAAACGCTCGTTACTTGGGATCAGGCCAACATGGTCACCAATGAAGGGTTGCAGGAAGACCACGAACCTCCTTCAAGCAGGTCGGTAAACACAGACCCAGCAAGTGGAATTGTAGTTTATCAGTAGATGACGCAAACCTGCCTTCTGACCGTTCTGAAGGTATAGCGAAGTACACCACTCTATGCTATGGCAGACAGACAGGATGATAACAATGCTGCAGTCCCTTCGCATTTAAGCTGTGGCGAAGATCCTAACCCCGGTAGCTCTGCCATGCGAAAAACAGAATTCCTCCAATTGCTGCCAAGAAACTAGCGGGAACGAGGACAGGAAGAGCGAGAAGCTCCGCATAGTCCTTCAATACGGCTGTCCATCTAAGTAGTGCAATGGACGTCCCGTCAACGTCGGGAAAAACCAATATTTGTATGAATTACTCACGTGATGAGCGTCGCCGTCCGCTTGCCAAAGACATCGTTGAAGCCTCCCTGACCGAAGTATGAGGAATCATGTGGAACAATGAAAACGCCTTGTGGATCTACGGGCAGTGCGGCACCGGCCAGGTCTCTGCAAGTGGCAGCCTGAGATACCGGGAACGGAATGAGCATATTCGTATAGGTCACAAGGATGAGATTGGCTTACGTATGTTATAGCGTTGACTACATCGGGCATTTTTGTGTATGGCAATCCGGCTAGCAAAAGTCGCACTGGGACATTCAAAATTGGTGTCTTGACGAACCTATAGAGGCTTTCAGTCGATATGCAAATCAAGGAGTACCACGCGTTTACTGACCATGGTGCCACCATGTTGATGTTGATACCCGAAGGAGCTGCCGAGTATGCTACGGACCGGGTTAGACCGAATACGCCATGTTTGCTAATGGTATCTGTTGGACCAGTCAATGCAGATTCCAGCAACGGCGATGTTAGGTGACCTCAAACTTACACATAGGTCCCTTTGATAGTACGGTTGCGTCAGTCCATGTGTCTCTACCTTGATATGTGGGTTACTCACTAAGGGTAGACCGAAAAAGCTAGACAGTGAGCCCAGGAGTACGACAGAGCCTTTGATTTTGCGTTTCGTCATGTAGTATCGCGCCAACTTCAAGGCTAGAGCCATAATTTTAGTCGTCAATTGCAGCCTTACGTTCTGAGGTTTTCGCTTGTACTTACTGTATATCGTCCCTGTCAGGTTCACGTCGAGGGTTTTCAAGCTTGGAGCCTGGAGCTTGCCTTCCTCTTCAATCAAGCCAGTGTAAGCTTCCACATAATCTGCTTCATCATAGTGACTATTACCTACTGTCTAGGGCATCAGTGTCGAAACTGGGGTTCTGATCTTCCGTCACTCCGGCACAAGCTATCACGGAATCTATGCCACCAAACTTTTGGTCGGCCCATTCAAAGACCGCTCTGAGCGATTTCCAGTCCTACAATCAAATTCATAGCGATCAGCTCGCACAACTCGGGAGAGTTGCATCAATGCAGCTTATAGAGACTGACGGTAACAGAGGTCCGCGGAGCTGTGAATGCTTGTCCGGGAACGACGCTCTCATCTATCTCCTTTTTCAGGGACGTTACAGCTTCTTCATTGTAGTCTACCAGAATCAGTGTACTCCTGCAAAGCCAACGCATTGGGTTCAGCCAGACATGAAGATTGACCGACTCGGACTCCAGCTATGTGGCGAGACCATACCCTAATGTGGCTGCGAAGAGGCAAAAAGCATATCCAATACCGCTACCAGCACCTGTTGCAGAGTTAGAGAACAGCCCGGCGTAGCAGGTTATGATTTAGCTCAAGATTGTTCAAGGCTTGACCCAAAGCATAACATGCTCACCGGTCACGAGAACCACCTTGCCTTTGAGCTTGTCGGTGTCTGCCAGAAGCTCGCTAGGAGGTACAGCTCTGCACGATCCAGTGAGCGAGTTTGACAAGTTCGACGCTGCCCTGTCACTTGCTGCTAGATAAGGGGGATCTTGTGCATTCTGCTCCATGGTCTCGGGTATGCGGGTATGACAGAACCGCGTGGCCGACAGCTGTAGCCTACGGTATACCTACCGAGACACAGCTCTAACGGCTTTGCAAGCTATTCGAGAGCGGGCAGCTCTGACGAAAGACCGGATCCTCTCTGACTGTTCGAACAACTTTGAGATTGTGGGAAGACAAGCTGCTCTAGATACTGTAGCATGTGCATGATATGGCGCGCCATGTCCTCGATGCAAGTGATCGAGTTCCACAGCAGTCAAAAGCAAGCTTCTTGCTTGACATGCTTACAACTATCAGCTTTCAGCTTCTGCCTATTCTACTCCGCCTCTGCCGAACGCCGTAATCAGCCTGCTCCCCGGCAGAGCTGAGGCAGAGCGTCTCTGCCCAAGTCTGCCCCGCTGCATTGACTGCGTGTACCGCTGGATGATCTGCTCGGTCGTGTGAAACGCTCAAGGAACAGCTCCAATGCAACACTGGAAGCCATTGGAGCCCAGAAGAAAGCCTAGTGAGGATTGCACTGCACCCTTCTGTTACTGTGCCTCCAAGCTGATTTTACGACTCCATCTGTCTCCGGACGCCACAAACTATGACTCTAACCTATCTCGATACCTACTAAAAGCTACATCAGCCAGCCGTGCCGTACCCGAACACAGTGAAGGAGAACTACTAGTCGTACAAGAAGGATGGACTCAGTCAACACGCTTCCGAGTTCCTGACAAGCTCGAGTCAGGTTCATCGCATGGTAGACATTTCAGGACATTTGAGTCGCCTGCTGGGCCCCCTTCATGGCTAGGAAACGAGAACAAAAAGAATACAGCGCCGTATATATATTCGTCAGACGAGGAAGGCGACCTCGTGATAAACAAGATCCCACTCACGAGACCTTCACCGCAACAAGCGTCTATACAGCTCGATGAAAACGGATGGTATGACTGGGACGTAGGGTCAACGGACACATATCAGAATGATAGCAAGCAACCAGCTTCAGATCCCTTCATCACAGACAATGGACCTCGAACTCCGGAAGATCCGAGTTCGCTAGGGCTGCACTGCATTACTCTTTCTGACCCAGCAACTTTCGAGGCGGGGCTAGAGGCGGTCGACATTAGCTTTCTCGAAGAATTCGACAACTCGTTGGAAGCGGCAGAGAATCTAGACAGCGTCTCTAGTGTGTTCCAGTCTGAAACAACCGCGCCTGCATCTCCGCGTGTCTTCTTAACGCAGTCGGTGTCACCAGTCGAACCACTGCGTTTACCAACGTCAACAAGCGTGGACACCACCGGTGCGCATCGTGCTGTCTCCGTCGATGAATTTGTCGCTCTTCAATCGGCTAGTGAACCTGCTGACAGGCAGCTGGAAGTTACGACACGAGATGAGCTTACGGAAGTAGACCTTGATGCCAGAAAACATGGTACTGGATCATTGCCTACATTGGTCAGGCTCAGCCCTCCAGCCTCATCGAGCCGGTCATACCATCTGGACGCAGAAGATACTTCTGCTGGTACTGATCCAGACGTCTCTGGCATGCGTGAGGATCTCTCGCAAACCTTGCAAAATTTGGACGAGATGTTGGCAGGTGACGATGATATCAACGACGTTATACCACCTTCGGTACCCACAGTCGAACACAGTCGAGAGCAATCTCGACGCCTCCGCTTATATTCTACCCTCTATGCAGACTTTGCTAGAGATCCCTGGAAGTGGCACGAAAGACGTGACATAGTGAGGGAAATGTTCCCTAGCCTCGAGTCGGAAAGCTCTGCTGGAGATCCGCCTCCCACATACGGAGAGCTGGAAGATCAAGCGAATGATACAGCACAGATACAACAGCAATTGAATGATTACGAGAACGGGGGAAGAAGCGATAGTCAGAGGAGCAGACGTAATGAACATATGCAAGACGAGGAAAGAAGAGCCACCAGTTTCATCGAACCACCTTCGAGTGAGCCGTCAACCGACGGTGTTCGATATCGATACATGCCGTTAGAGGGTCAACAGTATTGTTTCAAGTGTCGTCGTCACTTCAAGAACACTTGGCGCATGCAGAAACATCTCTCAGACTCTCGCATACATCCTTATTACTGTCAAGTGTGTACGGTCGACTACAGCAGCTTCAAACAGCTATACATGGTGCGCTTCTGTATTTTTTCGGATGTTTGTGTAGTCGGGGCTAAATGTTAGCTATGTGAACAGCATTACGCCGAGCATCCAAAATGCCGTCCACCAGAGCTGGAATTTGGGCCAGCCAAACCATTTCTTCAAATTCTAGCCGAATACCAGAGTACTGGCCGGAAAGAAAAAGCACGCAAGAAGAGCGCGGCTGAAGCAGAAGAGGCCATCGAATCGCAAGGCAATCGATTGCGCTCACCAAAAGCAAATGTGCGTACAGCAAAGCAGGCCATGAACCATGCTGCAGAGCCGCCTGCTTGCCCGATTTGCATGATTCCATTGTTAAGGGCGAAAGAAGTGCTAGCAACAGCATGCGGGTGAATTTCTATTGTTTCCGTACACCAAATACAAGCACTGAAGCCTCTCTCTTAGACATGTCTATTGCTCAAGCTGCATCCTACACTACTTCAGTAAAGAACGACCCAACTGCCGTAAGTAGTGGCGCATCAGCCAGTACCGCCTAGCTGACCTGACTTTTTGTTTACGCTGCATCTATGAACAGCCAAATGCCGTACACCAGTTTCAAAAGCAACGCTTATCCCGCTTGAACTGCGTTGAACGGATGGATCCATCTTTTACGAATGCGCACACGTGAAGCACCATCTGGTATGGCGAGATTTTTTTCCTTCGTCTACGACCGCTATTTTTGCACAAATCATGTTACCACTGCATTTAATTTAAGTAGAGCGTAGTTTTCAGTAGTACTTGCTCCCAGTGTAGCTTATATCTTTTTCTCAGTTTGACCGAGAAGTTGTCATGACCAAGCGCCTGCTCCTCTCCTTCATATTATGCGATCGAAGTCCTTGGCTTCCTCACTTTGCGTTACACCAGCAGCTTTTCCTCCTTTACTGACAAGACACACTCATTTATATCACAGAAAGCACGCTTTCTTCTACCCTCACAAGCACACCCAATGCCATCTCCGGCTTCTATCGAAGTTCTGCCTGTCGAGCGAGCAGACTTGGAAAGATGCTCTGAAATCATGCACTTAGCGTTTGAAGGCGAGGCAGTGACAGGATCATTATACCCACCGCATCTGGCTCAACCATATTCAAGTCAAGAGAGATATAGACTACGGGCTAAAGGCATGGAAAAGCTACACTTCAATAAACCTGGGAAGATTATGTTGAAAGCTGTTGACAAAGAGACACGAGAAATCTTGGGTGTGGCAATTTGGGCTAAACCAGGAACGCCGATAAAATTGCCTACTGAAGAAACAGAAGATGAAGAGAACGAAGAGGAGCATGAAAAAGATCTTGAATTTGATCCACAAGCTGGCTTCAATATGGCTATGGCTTTAAACACGAAAAGGCGAGAAGTTTTCAAAGATGAACCGCATTGGTATGTACTATGTAACTCTATCTCAAAGGTTACATACTCTGATGCTTTCGATTTCGTCTATCATACCACAGGTATCTAAGTTTCCTGTTTATTGACCCAAAAGCACAGGGCAAAGGTGTTGGCGGTGCGTTGCTTGCATGGGGTCTGGATCAAGCAGATGCAGCAGATCCTCCTTTGCCTGTCGTTTTGGAATCAAGTCCAGCCGGCAAGCCTATCTACGAGAAAAAAGGCTTTGAGATTGTCGATACGATTGTGTTGAAGGATGTGGCAGAGTTTCCATTCATGGTACGCCCTGCGAAAAAATCGACAAACTGAAGACAGGAAGAACATCAATCTCAATACGTAGCATCATTGTCAAGATAATCTCAGCTCTGTATATCTCCAACGCTAGTACATTCATTCAGTGTCTATAACTATGGCTACATGAAACTACAATATCCCGAGGCCCATTTTTCGGCCATGCAACTCCTGCCGCCAGGGCGGAATTGTTCATACACGCTTTCCGTGCATGTCTGATTCCCACCATACTAAGCCTATATCGACAGCCGTTCCGATATGTGTCTGATCGGTTGATCTCCTGCCTTGTCGGTGATGATGATGATGCTTTCGCTTAACAGGGCTGCTCGACGGAGTCATTCGTGAAGGCGAGTCGAGACCGCTGTATTTGTCGTCCTTAGGCGGTAATGGCGGAGGCATAAGCATATCTTCTTCATCAAAGAAGGTCACGCGTGGGCCAGTCAAAAGCTTTTCCTGTTCTTTCGTGCTCATTTCTGATACCACTTTGGTAGCTGCTTCTCCCTCGTGCAGATTCGTTGGTCGGGTATGCGGCAGGCTGACGCTGCGCTTATGCTTTGATTTACCAATCTTCGGAACACCGACGCCACTGCTGACAACCTGCTCAACCCAGGTCATTAGAGCTCGCTGTAGCATGGCACTGGCCTGCGTCTTCGGCAGTTCGGACAGCATGAACGTGTATGTCTTAACTTTCTGCCGTTGGCGCTGAACACATCATAGTCAGCAGATGCGAGGGCGTGTCAGTATATCGCATTATTGGTACTCTCTTCAAATATGGAAATCAAGTATAACCACCACCACCTACTTGACGAGCCGATGTCGGCCATGTCACAATAGTGCATTTGCCTGTCGAGCGAGATACGTCCACAATGTTGCCATAGAGCGGCTTTGGCCGCAATTCTACGGGGATGTGGTCGAGGTACTGCAGTCTGCCAGAATACGGATATGAATATCAGTCACATGTTCCTATTTGCATGAAAACACGCGCAGACACCTTGAAGGAGGCGCTTACTCTAGACCATTGGGTGTGCTGCTCATCTGTGGACTAGCTTAACACGGACATCCACAGACTGCTAGCTGTTCCGCTTCCTGTCCAACTCTCTCTATCTATGGACAGCTTGCAGTGACACAGAGGGAAGCAGGGCGTAGCCAGCAGGTGCTGGTTAAGACGGACGCGAGCCCGCAATTGTGTCAAAGGGTAGGACCGACAGAACTAATGAGCAGTTCCAAGTGCTCTAGGCTGTACGAGGTGTCCGCGTATATTGTCCAGATGCAGCTTGCACACCTTTTTGTCGCCTGTGCCACTGCATCGTGATCGCGATATGAACGACACGCTCAATCTTGCCTCCGTCCGAACAAGCAACAACGACAGCAGCAGCAAGGACAACGCCTGCATCTCCGAACAACAGTGGTTTTCAACTCGAGCCAGCGAGTCAGTCTGGCAGACGGCCTTAGATGCGCAGAACGACATGAGCGAGAGACGGAGAAAGCAAGGGAGCGTCGAGGATCAAGGTGGGGCGAGATTCTGCTGCACTGCCGCCTATATGGACGGTTCCACTAATGTTTCTGATTGTTGAACACCTTCCACAAGTAGATGCTCAGGTCTGGTCTGCTTTGAAGGCGAAACTTGCCTCGTTGCACGAACTTCAAGCGAAAGTGACAGAGACGACCCTTCTCGTAAACTCGCTACAGCAGCATTGGAACGAATTCGAGGGTTCTCTCACCCATACAGATGATGAACAAGTCGATGACGAGAAAGATGATGACAAGAAAGCCGTTCGCGAGAAGCTCTTAGAAGCTCTAGGAACCCTTCAAGATCAGAGTGAACAGGAGACTGCGTCAGTATCACAGATGCTCATGGCCGTATACTAAACCCTGATCCGTTCACTTCTTCTACTATAGCATTGCTTCCGAAGCTTTGGAGTCATTAGGAATTCTGACAGCACTCAAAGCGCCACCGGAGCAGCAACTCCAAGGTCAGTTACTCCACTTGGCTGCTTTCCAGTCAGTTTAGCAACAGCTGATCAGTCAACGTTCTTATTTAGTTCCTGTAGATGCAAACAAACGCAAGAAGAGACGTCTCGATGCTTCACCTGCGCCATCAGACCTCTCGTCTGCGCGAGCTTCCCCTGCCCCTCCGGGTGGACCTTCGACACCAGGCGTGGATAAAGTCTCACGCAGCCTCTCTCGTTCTCTTTCCATCAACACAGCTGCTCAAATGGCTGCTTCACCCGGTCCAGAGCCTACCCCATCGACAGCTCAAACGCCATCGACGGCTAGAAGCACTGGCAAAGGACAACAACCGATTGCCGCTGCTCCAACGCGGAAAGAACGGAAGGAGGCTTTCTTAGCTCAGTTACCTCTCAAAGAAGGAAGACCTGTAGCGTTTAAACCCCCAGTGAAAGGCAGCGGGAAAGGAGCGAAAGCAGATCCTGGCTCGACAGACTGGATCCTGACTAGAGTTGTCAGATGTATTTCGGGGGATAAGAATAGGTATGAAGTGCAAGATGTGCAAGATGAACAGGGAATAGAGGGAAAGCCGGGAGCGTAAGCCGGGTCATCCTAACGTCCACTGCTAATCACTGAAGCTTGATCTGACTGTTCATGTTGTGACTCGCAGGTCTTACAATACAACATTGAAAGCCATTCTGGCACTACCTGACCCACGAGATCGCTCAACTTACCCCTCGGTACCATATCCGATAGGCAGCGATGTATACGCTCTCTACCCGGACACGACTTCCTTTTACAAGGCTCGTGTAGTTGGTATCCCCACAGGAAACAAAGTAAGTCTGCTTGAATACAGAGACCTGCTCCATGGCTTATTCACACGAATACCGTATGCTCTAGCGACAAGGTCAGCAATACAAGATCATCTTTGAAGATGACAACGACGAGGTGAAGACTGTTTCGACCGATTATGTAGTTGAGGCACCCGACAAGTAAAGCTGGAACGAAGGGAACAACACAGTGTTTGGCGCTATGTATATCAAGAGCTCTGCTGTTATTTATTATTTGATTATTTATTCCTTTTATCTCGTAATTGCAGTATATAATGTTGTTGTACAATTTCCCGCTTGGTAAATATTGCCCATTCTATGGTATGCTCTACAACTTTCTTCGCTAGGCTATTCGCCTCGAGAGAACAAGAGGGTTTGGCCAAAATTTACGATGACTGGATGGTTCTAAAAGGTATTATTCCACGGCTGGCCGCGCCGGCACGGCGTCTACTCTGGTTTTGCAGATCTATGTATCCAGTCAAGGTATTCTTTCGAGCCGGCGGTGATCTGGCATAGCGGACAGTGCTTCAGTTCATCCTCAACTTTATATTCTAAGTTGAATTTATGTCCCACCGGTAAGCGTATAAATTCTGGAGTATCGTACGGGTGCAAAGCCTTGATTTCCGTCTCTAGAGCCGTAGTCATCTCGTCGCTCGACTTGATGATCTGAGATCGCAAGATCACAGCTTACAACTTTTATGTTGTAGACTGAGGTGTTCAGAACATACTAATAATTCCTCAGAGTCTTCCTGGACCTTGCCATCCCACCACTGCCAAACAACGCCACATCAGCACACAGCTCTGGGTACTCGCTGTCCTGGATCCTTTCGAGAGGTTCGAATTTCGCTAAGCGGAGCCGTATCCCGCACAATGGCCTGCTCCCAGTCGACTCCGCCCAAAGCAGCTGAGTCTGAGGTCGCCCGTCTATGTGACCTTAGCTACGAGCTGCAAAGGCAGTACAACGTGGCCGACTGCACATCCCGCAGCAGTCACAATCCTAGCGAGCAGCCTTGGACTCACATAGAGTGAGGTGATCTTAGGTACCAGGTTCACGCATGCAGCAAGCTTTTTTGTCAAGATGGACTCTGCTATCTTGCGTGAAACGGCTGCGTTTGGCGAAGTGACCAGGAAAACCGAGGCAGCGGTACCAGGGCCAGCTGGATTGGGCTGAGCTTCCGAACTCGATGGTGCAGCCATTCGCAGAAGCTTCGGTGAGGTGTGCAAGCTTTTCGTGAGAATATGAGATCTGAACGTGCAGGACACCTCCAGTGACGCCTGACGTTCAGCGAGACTTGCAGCAATCCTGGAGAACTTGAGCATAGGCTAGTCGCAGGAGTGACCATCTACGCGACGATCCTAAGACGGACGCTTTGGTCACAAAGAACGTGACGCTCTCCGAGGTACTCCATCATACGCGCATGTATGTATTGCTTCCATCTTATCGCCGACCAAATGGCTGATCGAACAGTCGCCAAGAAAATAATCGCTCGTTCTTGCTGACAGGCTTGCTTTCCATAAGAAACACAGCTTTCTTCTCGTATAACCGCATCATTTTAGTCTGTACCAACATTGTTTAGATTCTCTGCCTCATACAGGGAACTCCCCTGTTCCATATGAGGGCTGCACATCGGCAGGACCGCTGTTCTTCGTCAAGAAAAAGCTCGCCACATCGAGCACGAAATTCGCTCGTCAGATCGTCTCTGCTTCAAACATTCGCTGGCCTAGCCGCTGCAGTATGCTTGTGCACACTGGTGCAGGCTGCCCCTCAGGCTTCTACATCTTCCTCCTCGACTTCCAGCGGCAACAATGCCACCGGATCCGCTCAAGTTGCAGGGAGCAATAGCACGAATACTACCGTTGTGCCTTTGGGAACAAGAGCGCACCATGGGCTCGGAGAGGATTGGATGCAAGTGAATAGCATATACATCGGCTTTCTGCCAGACTGGAGTCGGTAGGTGGCGTCTGCTTGCAAAGGAAGCGGCGCACATTAACTGCTAGATTCCATGCCATACAGAGAAAACCCAATCGATATCAACAGGGAGCTTGGAAAAGCAATGGCAATCATTGGCGATTATGTCGATATATACGAGGACGATATATCCTTGTCCCAGGCTCGGTATCACTCCTCTGCCGTACTCCGTCTGCAAGGTCTTTCCGTTTATGCACCTGCAATACGACCACGTTTCACCCTTGACAAATGGACCGAAGCTATGTCGGAAGCGGTAGCCAACATGGCTGCCACTTTCAATCGGCAAGGAATGCCAGTCTGGATCAGGTTCGCTTGGGAGATGAATGGAGGATGGTACGAGTATGGCAATGATCCAGTCAACTTTAAGAACGCTTGGATCAGCATTACAAACAAGGTCCGCGCCACTACGAATGAGACCTATATGCTGTGGTCGCCAAATGTGAGATATGGAGAAACCGAAAGTAACGCAGGATACCAGCCGTACTACCCCGGCGAGCAGTGTGAGGTTCTCCTATTACAGCATGTTAAGCATTGCTTGTGTTGCCCAATGCTGAGATTGTCCAATTGCAGACGTCGATATTGCGGGCCTGTCTTATTACTCTCCAGCATCCGAAGGAGAGGTCGCTGCCGACGGGGCTTTCTCTCGAGGTCTCTCCTCATTCTACCGGCTATATGGGCAGCAACACCCCATCATTCTTTCGGAGACGGCTGCACCATATACATATCAAATTCCAGCATCCTTGGAATCAACCTACTGCAGTGATTGCGGGGTTAGAGGTGATTTACCGAGTGTAGATACTCTCACACCGATGCCGACAAACGCAGCAGACGAGGCTGCTATGAAGATTGGTTGGCTCAATCAGATTGTTAGCGATCAATCAGCCGGACGATACCCAAATTTGACAGCAGCTTGCTTCTTCAACTATTTCAAATACGGCAATGAGCATGGAGGAAATCCTGCTACATTGGCCGACTTTAGAAACGTTGGCGGTCACGGAGAGACGGAAAATCAATTCAGACAGATCGTAGGAAACGTTAGTGCGTACCAAGGTGGATACGATGGCGCAGCCACGGCTTCACGGACAATTGACTGGCAAATTACCTTTTATACAATCATTGTAGCTTCCCTTTGCCTTATTTTAGCATAATACCCCTGACATTGTTAGACTACTGAGTTATAGACGGAGCATGATATCTTGCTTGCAGCATATGCATTTTCATTGTAATATTATACTCACATCTTCCTCATCATCTGGTTGTTTCGCATGCCAACTTGTGAGATACATCTGAAACATGCAGGACATAGGCTGCTCTTGGTCAAGGTGAAGACTCTTACTTATTCTGGCTGACTCCCTGAAATGCGGTGATAGCAAAGTGCAATTCGAATTCTACCTTGTCACTATGCAAAGCAGCAACACCACCACTATCTCGGGCTGTGATCTCCTGTACCTAGCACGTCGATCTATCAACTCAGCGAAATTGCTCACTGACAGCCTGGGACACTACGTGCACCATGCATAAACAGCGATCTACCGGTATCTACCATTTCCCATTTTTTTGCGAAGATGTCTTGTCATGCTGGCCAACACTTTACGACTCACGCGCACGTCTTAGGCCTCGGAACTGCCTGTCAAGAGGTCATGATGAACGCCCAGCTATGATACCAACAAGCAAATCACGAGAACAGGCCTTTGCATATTGCGCTTTAAAGCCTCTGAGCGAAAAATTCGGCACGTAATATGATACGGTGCGTATAATCTACCGGTCTTTCATGCGAGGTCGATTCGCTACAATTTGTGGATGCTCCTGTGTGCACACGCTGAGAATTGACAAATACTGTCCGATCTCATGGTGGTCGTGTCATGGAAAAATTCTCTTCTCTGAGACGTAACAATTTATCGGGCCGGAGCGAAAGTGATCATCGGTGTGTCGTAGACGCCGTATTGTTGTCAAGATCTTGTAAGACGTGCTCCCATATTGAGGCTTGATGTATACGCATCAGTCGCGTGTGAACCCGTCCTGTGTCGATTTTGCGGTTCCTTGGCCTTTTTGCTGCGACATCGCCGCATTAGGCAGTGGCGCCACAAATATTTGGCCTGTCAATTGCCGGTGCCTGAATCGATGGTGGGCACAACGTGCGAAAATGGAAAGCAGGGGAGTTCACGACAGCGCGACTTGCTAGCATTGGTGTGATCCTCATGTCCCGGTGTGTCAAAGGCCGACAGATCAGATTTCGTGACATCTGCATAATACACTTCCATAAGAAGAGCCGATGGATCGAAAAAATGATTTTGGGACTACCGGATAACCATGTATGATACGTATGTAATTGGGTGATGTCTCATTCAGCTAAGCATGTGAAAGGTGGACAGATGTAGCTGCTATGACAAGGAGTATAGAAGCCATCACTTCTTCAGGCTTTACTCTCTCTTACCCGGCTGCCTGCATTTTATCATAGGAGACAAATCTCTACATTTGCATTATCCTCCAAATCTACACTGCCAGCAGGACACAACTGTCTCACGAATACAACGGAGCGGCAGGCCATTTCATTCCATTCCCACGTTTCGGGAGGACCTGCTGTCCCCAACAGCAATATCCCAGAACCTGAACCTGAACCTTGCGGCGAGATCAGGTCGAGCCCGCGAGCAAGTGGTACCTGCATGCGTTCTTGCGGCAAGCTTTCAGACAGGAAAGGTGCGTGCGACCCGATAACGGCCAACCGCCAGCGGCATCAAAACCTTATCAATACCACCATCTGTCTTCAGATACCATCCACTGTCGGGCAAAGTGCGTGTCGCGTCTGTGAGACAGTGAACGCGACCCTGCTCGGAAAGCGAGACCGAAGTCATTCTGCTTCCGCGAGCTTTCCCACATCGTAGCGCCCGCAAAAGCTGCAGGCTTGCTCGGTTCGGGTTCACTCGATCAAGTGAGCTCTAGAACCCGCCGCGCTGACAGGCGAGCAGTAAAGCTGATGAGATAGCGTATGGCTTCACTGACTATCTGCTTCGACCAACCGCAACTCTCGCTGTGATGCTGCGTGCAGCTTCTCAAGTCTTGTCAGTGCTGGTGCAGTCCCAATACCGATAGAACGAACGGCAAGCTTCTCCGAATCGTCCGTGAGAAAGCCATCGGCGAGGTGTCAGGCTCGAAAGCTCCGCCTGGACAGCACACTGGAGCCTCACGGCGCATCGGAGGCATACGACCATGTCGAGCACCAACACCACCGACGTCCTTCTGAAGAGGACGCTCCGGTCGGTTCTTGTGGCTTTCGAGGCGCCTCCGTCGGTCATTGATCAGTTCCAGCTAGACCTGATTCAGGGCGATCCATTCACGTGGGCGCAGGGCTTCTTCAAGTACAGACAAATGAACGATGATTTCGGCTTGAAGCTCAAGATCTTGTTCGGTCTCACAGCCTTGTAAGCTTGTCGACAGACGCTTAGATTCTGCGTTTTGTTCTGGGCATCATAACTGAGCTAGTTGGCCCCTTACAGAATCTTGGTGCAATCGGTCGCCACCTTGATCTTCCAGTATCGTACTCGTTCTCAAGCAAGTGTCAGGTGGTTCTTCCGAACTCGTTACCACTCTCAGTCCAAGATTCCCTACATCGTCCCCCATCCTGTCAATGTCGTTGTACTGGCCTCGCTCCTGACCAGCATCTGTACGTTAAGGGTTTCGTCCAAATCCTGCCGATATATAGCCGATACTTTTCGCTCTACAGTCATTACTATCTATCTGGGCTTGACTTACGACGCCTGGGCTCTTGGGAAGCTAGGAAGATTGACTCGCGTTTCAAGTTGGTTTCCAAGCGTCTGGTTCGCATACTACTCAGCCGTATGGTTTTCCGGTTTTGGCTCTCTCTACTTGACATACCTGGTACCCAGTCAGTATACCCGTCGTGGATCCCTAACAGGAGCAAAGAGGCACGCTTCTCCGGTGCTAGTCAATACTCTCTGCTTCGGAGTCCCCATACTATGTGCCACTTCAATCCTGCCTCTGCAGGTGAAGCAATCTCAAGCAATGCGAATAACAATGAGGGGCGTCGCAGCACTAAACGACGCTCTTGGACCCCTCTCATTTACTTGGTCGGCTTCCACGGATCCGCAGGCAACCGCTCAAGCCCTTGAGTCCATCGAGAGAGCAGCAGAAGCGGCATCGTCTGCAAAGCATACGTGGATTACATACTGGAATGTGGAACTCGCGCTTTGGTCATTTTGGGCTTTGTTGGCTTTGGCTGTAAGTTTTCTAGAGGCTCATTTTTAGGGTTTTTTTTTTTCTTGTTTTTTGGCAGCTAATGAGTATGCACAGGTCGCTGTTCCATTTTGCCTATCTCTAGTGTTGTCGACGCACAGAAGGATCCGACGGATGGCTATCGCACAGTCCGGGCTGGATCAGTGGACGACCGGGCAAGTCACCAGGCAGAGTCCGCCTATTAAGCAGGAAGCATCAGTACCGCCTGAAACTTCTACTCAAAATGGACTCTATCCTTCCGCTCTAAATCACATAAGCTTCGAGCTTTCCAGCCCGACGTCGAAGGCGACCCCGCCTTTCTACACGTCTCCCGCCTCATCATTCCCGTCCAGCGAAGTACAAACTCCAAATACCTTCGAGCACATGCACCAACCATTTTTTGCCTTTCACTCGCCGGGCAGCTTCTCGTCCAAGTCGCCATCAATGCTGGATCAAAGTCCAAGCAGCTTTAACAGTCCTCTGACATATACGGGGCAAGCTTCTCCTGGGAAGCGAGGAAGCTCATATGGCCGACATAGTATACATGTGCTTCGACGACTGTCGCATTCTGCTGTGTTTCCAAGTCGCGCGGGCGGAAGAGATTCAAGGGGACGAAGTCATCTGGAGGGTCTTGATAAGCGTTATTGTAAGTTTGGCTTGAAAGTCGTCCTCCTTACCTTGACTTCATAATAACGGATCTGCTGTTTGATAGGGCATATTGCAGCGGAGTATACTACAGTTCTCCTAGTCATGGTGCTTCTCTGCGCGTTTGCCATCTTCGAACTAGCCAGTCAGTCTAGGATACTTACGGAGTGAGCCAGATGTCCCTTAAATATAGTCTGGTTGAAGCATCGTGAACTGACCTTAATTCAACTTACCAGCTGTCCCAGAAAGGTTCTCTCTACAATCGTGGTGACCTTCGCGTACTGCTGCCTCGTAAACGCCTGGTTAAGCTACAATCTGGTGAGTCCTGGCCATGTGCAGGGCTAGTGCTGGAGCAGAACGCAGTCTGACTCCTCCGATGTGCTTGTCTTGTGATCCAGTATCGACTTTATCGGGATACTGACAGCCGTGCACTCCCTCGAAGTAACTCGTCTGGTTCTTTTTCGTCGAGCAGCGATGGCAAGCGCGATTCTATGGGGGAGACAATGTTCGATGACTACGCTCTACCTCCAAAGCGAGCGAGTAAAAGTCTGGTTCACTTTTCCGACATGATTCGAAACGGAAGTCAGTACGAACCTGAAAGAAAACTTTCTTCTCCACCACCACCTAGCTCTCTTGATGTCCCAGCCAACGGAAGCACAAACAGGCAGGATTTTCAAGGCTTACAGATCGAGATTATTACGAATGTCGATACTCTCGCAGGTCAAAGACCAAGCGTCACAGGAAATACATTACACCAATCTTTTGAGCGGAGAAGATCCAGTTATAGAGCGCAATCTATGGATCTCACAGAGGCTTTAGCCTTAGCGCCCATACATCTTCATCGTCGATGCAGTATACAACATTGAAGAAACGCTTCAAACGTGAGCGATTTCAGTGTATCAAAAGATGCAAACTTCTGCACTGAAAGGAAAAACCAATATACCCCATCATCGTCCATACACTGCAATACCATTAGCATATGCATATATACAGCATCCATCGTTAGATCAAATAGCATTCAGTTTCCATTGATATCTGGAATTCTGCCATCAAACGGCGTATTTTCGTCTTAATTTGAAGCTCAAGTGGGCTATTCAATTCGTTGTACTTAGTTTCCAAAAACCAAAATTTGTGTATCGGAACATCGCAAAAGCAACCAAGAATAAAAGAAGTTTGATTTAGCACGTATTAACGAACTGACAGAACTCTTAGATCTATTTCCACGCCACGATGAAGGACTCTGATCACTGTATTGACTTAGGCTAGTGAGGCCGGCGTGCAGCATCGATCCAGATTGTTTCAACGGCATAGCTATCCTTCATCCAAAGGTTATATTGCAAGGCGCCTGGCCTGTACATATCGCTGTATTCATGCAGGTAGTAATAAATGTTGGCTTTCCAGGGTAGGGTAGCACACGATACACATCAAACCATTATTACTGCATTCCGGGCAAGATTGCTCAATGAATGAGGAGAAAGCGCATGAATTAGACCAAAAAAATCCTATGTTAGACACCAGTATACACCCACGGAAAACAACAAGGAGGGTAAAGAAAAGTCGATTAGGCTGTATTCTAAGGGGATTAATTTGGAAGGAAGGTAGCAAGATTGGTACGGCATTTCAGGAAAATTTTCGAAGTGACCGCTGTCATCGTCTACTCTAAAGCCTTTTCTATGTAACTTATTCTACTACTGTAAATGCTAATCCAGGATAGACTTTCAACACTTGCAATCCCAACTTGCTGAAAGTTTGAGCGTTCTTCACTAGACTGAGTCCATTCCATCAGAGTATGTAAATGGAGGACAAGATAGTGCCTGGAGCGCGCCCTTCACCGGAACTGGAAAGGAGAACGCCTTATAAAGCAGTATCGGCAGGAGTGAATTGAAGCAAGCAGTCGTCCTCTGGGAAGATAGTTGCGATAATCTTGATTTCGTCGCTCTTATCGGTACGTTCGTGCCTCCAGTTTAAGGAAAGAGCAGCAGAGCCGATCACAGCAGCGATATGCATGACTGCGTAATCGTAGGCAATGCACTTGTGTGGTCCACTTCCGAACTGCATGGCATTAAAGAAGAGGAGTCAGCATTACTTCTCTTGGAGCGCATTGACAAGGCCCGAGATCGTTATTCGAGGATACTTACAACAAGGTAATTGGCAGGGTTGGAATGCTCTGCTTGTCCACCGGGTAGCCATCTTTCAGGAATGAAAGCATCAGGATCGGCATATACGTCCGGGTCATGGAGTGAATTCCAAAAGCTTGGAATGACAATGGATCCTTTAGGTACTGTATAGTTCTCTTCAATTGGGAAAGCCTTCTTTGCAGAGTAGGGCACCATGATGACGGGAGCTGCAGACAATGGAGAACGTCGGTTAGTAAAGACTGTACGTACGGCAAGGCCGTTGTATGCCTAATTTGGACACTCACGTCGTAAACGAAGAACTTCCTTTACGAAAGCACGCAAATAAGGAGACTCATCCAAGACATCAAGAGTAATAGGTACATCTGGACCGCCTCTAAGTTCAAGTTGTTCCTGTTTGACCTTTGCGAAAACTTCAGGATAATCGGCCATGAATTGGAAAGCATAGATGAGTCCAGAAGTCATGGCATCTACCAGCAGGATACAGTGAGGAGCGGAAATCAATCAACAGAAAAGGCGTCAGCAATCTTCACATGGAAAATCAAATCGCAGGTGAAAAGAGGACAAAAGCTCACCTTGAGAAGCAAATAAGAAAGATAGTAATACCATAGCAATTTCATGATCCGAGTATTCTCTATTCAGTAACGCCTTTTCTCCTTCCGAGTTTTCGTTCGCTTGTTTGGCGTCAATCATAGCTTTGATCCAAGCATCAACTAAGCAATCTGGTTCTTCTCCTGCTGCCATTCTTTTTTTACTTTCCGCCGAGCAGTGCATAAACCTGTTCCGTTGCAAACATATCGAAAATTGCAGAGAGAGTGCAACAAATTAGCATCAATCACGATATCGAAAGAAAGAAAGAAAGAAAGAAGAGGACGTACCAATGCATAACCCTCTTTCTAGCTTGAATAGCTTTATAAACCTTAGTACCAGGTAAAGCTAAAGGAAAATTAACTAATTCCATAGCTCTAGTAATTAACCAATATTTTTCAGAAATTTCATCAGTAGCTTCCTTAGGTAAATAATTACCACAAAAAACTCTTAAAGAAGTATCCATATTTAATTCTCTAACTTGCATCATATGTGGTTTTGCTTCATTTTTAGTCAACTTTAACCATTTTTCAAAAGCTGATTTATATATTGTTTCTTGTACTCTTAGATAAATACCTAATGCTTTTCTTGTAAATAAAACATTTAATGATTTTCGATAATCGGCATGTACTTTTCCTGTTAAGAATACCCAATTTGATGGAATTAAAATTTCTTTTGCACTTGCTACTAAGCAAGGTTCGGTGTGATTGGGTGAATTGAGGATCTTGCGCGTCAAAGCATTATCGGAAGCCATGACGATGAAGCTGTGTGGTGGGAAGAAGCGAGTGCCAAGCAATGTCAGCTGTGATTCGACCAGCAAGGGGAATTGGGGTGGAAGCTGAGACGGTAGTATGTGGCTGGATCTCGATAGTCTGCTAAGCGGGCCGGTGGGGACGCTCTCGATGGCCTGCCCGAAACTCCAACGGCGTTCTCCTGCCCTTTGACGAGCCTTCGAGAACGTCCTGACGGTCTCGATGATCGGTCATAAACGTCGTGACGGTCATGACGATCCCTAATGAGCGTCCCAACGTCTCCATTGACTCTATCTGGATGTCCGTCCTGACGATCTAGATGTGCCGTTCTAACGTTCCGAAGGAGCCTCCTTAAAAGCCCTGACTTTCTGTAATAACTTTGGCAGTAACGGCCGTCCTGACGCTCTTGAAGTGACCCATAACAGTCGCTTGAACGGGTCTCAATGAGCTCTAGTGGCCAATCCTTGGCTGGAGTATAAAACGACCTCCACAAGCCATTGCTGGTCATCCAGGCGGTTCTGGCTTCCTTTCGAACGAGCGGCACATGTATTCTATCCTTTTTGCTGCTTGTTGAAGGATAGTAGTCTCGTGATGCACGTGCCAGCGAGTGAACCTTGTCCGCCCGCCAGCCACAAGCAAAAGCCGAGTGCTTTTGCCCAAGCACGCGACTCTCAAGGCAGACAAAGACAGGAGGAGCGGGAAATGGGAAGAAGGAGAGCACAGAGAGAGAGAGAGAAGGTAAAAGCAAGACCTACATGTTGAACACGCTGACGGCAGCTAGAGGAGTAGCCCAAGTCTTCTTGTACTTTGCCATAGTAGGAGCGAGTGAATCTGTGGGATTTTAGAATAGTTTAAAACGCGGGCATTCTATGAAGGTGGTGTAAAGAGAGAATGAAGGGCATCCAACTCACCTGCAAATTTGCCAATGACGGGTATAGTCCATTTTGCACCAGGTAGATGAGCCTTCTTGTACCTGTAGACGGACTGCTCAAGGACGAGCAGGGTAGCGACGAGGACGAGGATTGTCGAGGTCCACGAGAGGTCGGAAAAGGTGGCTGCGATGTTCGAGGGCGCGATGGATGCGCCGCTGTACGAGCTGCCTGCGTGAAGCGAGGCGGAGGAAGCGTGGGCGTGCATTGCGTGCTGCGAGTGCGAGGCAGCGGAGTCCATGCTGGCAGATGACTATGCTGCTTGTTGCTTGTTGCTCTTGTGTAGTATTCTCTGCGAAAAAGTAGTCCGCAATCGACGATGGAGTGGTGGACTGCGAGTGAGTGAGTGTAGTGAAATGAGCGAGCACCACTACTCGCAGGCCATATGAGAGCAAGTGTACGGTAGTTGTGAAAACAACAAGAGCAGTCTGTACTGTCTGAATTGCAATTCTCTCTCCGGCATTGCTTCTTGATTGATCGTACCATCCAGCATGCCTCAAATAATCTCGCCCCCAAGTCCACCTCGGCGCTTCAGTTACAGTCAGCAGAGACGACAGATATCACTGTATACAATCCATGTCGATGAGATCACGGCCACCACTACTCGCATCCTGCATCCATGGCCATCTACCACCTCACACTCCCTCTTCCCGCTCTCTCTCTCGCTCTCCCTTCCCACCTCCCACGCATGGCGGCGATATCGGGGGTATCGGCATCGATGGCTTCCATTATTGTACCGTACAGTGTGGCAAATACCGTAGAGCAATGCTATGTACAACAGTAACGAAAAGGAACGCGATATATCGTATGAATCAGTACATATGGTACATGTGCATGGTTGGTCGGCATATCCTTCAATTCGCTGCAGCGTGGTCGATCCAGGTATCTCCACTAATAGCTCAGGCCATCCTGCCGTGTCGGTGCTCGTGTACTGAAGGCTGCGAGGTGAGGGGTGAGGAATCGCGGGAGCGCAGACGCAGAGCCCATCTAAGAAAACCATGCCGTGTCGAAAGGTGAACTTGACTTAGTCGCTCCCTATTTAACCATACAGAAGTAAGGTACAGCCGGAGTGGAAACAATAAATGGGAGAGTCAGCGAATCGTGATACGAAGTGATATACATAGCCAAGCAAATGTGGCTTTCAGCCATTCCGAGACTCACCCGCTTCATCTGCGAATTTCAGATGCGCAGCTATACTTTCCGGAGGAACCGAAGGTCTCGTAGCTTTTACAGCTCTAATAAAGTCGTTGAGCTGTGTGTGCGTCGTGCGTAAGAAAGTCCAACATGTAATACGAGGAAATGGGAAGCATGTTCGATTATTGGATTCAATTCAAAATGTCATCAGTTCTGAGCTTCAATGTGTCCCTGTCGAACAAAAAACTTACGATTAATGGTGGCTCTTGTAGTTCCTTCTCTCCAATATCAGTCCATGTTTTCTCAACTGCCGCTGGATCTCCAGGTGAACAAGGTGTCCATTGTTCTATTGGGTTACCATCTGCATCTTTTCCTTGAACCTGTATCATCCCAGGACATTCGGCGTGTACCCAAGTTTTGATTTTTGGGGGTTTAGGGAGCGGTCCAAGGAATGGTTATCAGAGCGGTTGAAAAAGAAAAGGGAGGATTGGGTGGAAATGCCAAGGTTCTGTCAGTTCAGGCTGACTTTTCCTAAAAATACCCAAAGGGCGATCTGGAGATAGAGATAGAGAAAAGAAAAACCCACCTTCTTGAAATGGGTAGCACTTAAAACTTTTCTAACAGGTTGCATAAGAGCATCTCTAACAACAACAGCAATATCACTCCCTGAATAACCTTCTGTAATTTCACCTAAATATTTATAATCTTTATTTGTTAATTGACAAGGTGTATTACCAACGTTTAATTCAAACATTCTTCGTCGTGCGTCTGATTCTGGTAATGGTATATATATTCTTTTTTCAAATCGTCTTTTTATTGCTCCATCTAATTGCCATGGAATATTTGTCGCTCCTAATACTAGAATTCCAGTATCGTCATGCCCGACTCCGTTCATTTGTACGAGGCTGATAGAATACACATCAGCTAGGAACCCCGTGAACAAGCTATTAGAGGGATATTTATAGTATTTCCCACTTACAACTCTGTCTTGATACGCCGCGCAGCTTCCGACTCTCCCTCTCCTCGTGTACCGGCCAACGAATCAATCTCATCAATGAAGATAATCGCCGGTTTGTTCTCTCTAGCCATCGTAAACAATTGCTTCACGAGTCTGATTACAGTCATAACGGAAAGTTGCAGCATGAGCATCAGTAGCTTTGTACCCTAATTTGCGGATACTGTCTGGATTTTTTTTTTACTCACCTCTCACTCTCTCCCATCCATTTACTAACCAAATCAGCTGAACTAACATTAAAAAAAGTACTTTTCGCTTCAGTAGCAACTGCTTTAGCTAAATAAGATTTTCCAGTACCAGGTGGACCATATAATAAAATACCTCTCCAAGGTGTTCTTTTACCTGTAAATAAATGTGGAAATTTTATTGGTAATATAACTGCTTCTTTTAATGAATCTTTTGCTTGTTCTAATCCTGCTACGTCATCCCATTTCACATTTGGTGTTTCGGTGATAATGGCGCCTGTTGAAAATCGAAGATTGTACAAGAAAGGACCGTAGCACATTGAGTGTCTGATTCACTTCATCGGAACACGTATATAGCAGTCGAGAATCACGTACTTGCTAATGCTCCGCGCAACTTCTTCGTCTCTGCATCGTCTTCATCTTTCTCTCTGCAATGAACCCGCGCACACGTACAGAGACAATCATTACTTGGATATGCACAGAACTGCATGCTATTAAAGTGCAAAGCTTACTTTGAACTACCTCCTGACCCAGCAGACTTCCCATTCGCTCCAACAGCCTCTTTCCCCCTCTTCTCATCCATAGACTGTATATGCTTTTTGAGCTTCTCAGCTCTATCTAGATATTCAACCATCTTAGCTTGTATGAGACTTTTCATTTTAGGATTCTTTTCATCTATAAATGGTTCCATGAAGGGCATATTGACATTGTTTGGCGGTTTAGATAGACCAATTCCCCGTTTGGAAGTAGGTGAGGTAGGTGGCACAATAGCCAAAGACGAAAGCACTTCAGTTGATGCATTCAATTTCAGAAGATGGTTCTTGATACATACATTTCAGGGCTAAGTTGAAGTAGTCCAGGGAGTTCTTATATAGCTGAATTCAGAGTCTATCATCAGCTACTGTGGAGGATACTAGTCCTGTCGCTCATTACTAGCGAACACACCTTGAAGGCTTCCTGCCAGTTCTCCTCCCTGTCCATATCGATAGCCTGCTTGACGATGTTTGTCGCTTTCTGTGAGAGTCATAGATTCCCATGTTTTGTGATGCCAAGTGTGTAAGATGCGAGGCGAGTAGCATACAGCGTCAGCAGGGCGGTCCGATGGCTCTAACGACACGACCGCTGTCACTCTCGCGGCCAGGCAGGTCAGGCAGCAGACCATCTTGCTCCTGTTGCTTGGGATACTATGCCTATGATTCCTCCTCTGCCATCGTGCGTCGTGGCTATTGCTCGTGATCTCGCCCATCCGCCATCTGCTGCCTGCCTGCCTGCTTGTTTGCCTTCTGAAAGCATGTGCAAGCACACTCACATCGAGGAAGTCGACAGTCGCCATCTTGACGGTATTCTATGGCTTCTGGACGTGATAGCGCCGTCGCGACTGTTCAAAGTGCGTGTGCGTGCGTCTCTCTGCTGGTGATGGCGCAAAGCCAGAATGTACAACAACTACACACCCCGCTGCTGGAAGAGCCGTGACACGATGGCAGCCGTGATCAGCGAAATGCAGGCATCTAGACGGAGGAGAGAGCAATGAACGAGCTGCCATAGTATTCACGTCTTGCATGTGTGGTAATGCTCTGCTCTGTCCGGTACCGACTTTCAGCCTGGCAATGCTCAGGTGGCCAATTTATCAATTCAGCGGGCTGCAACAAGAGTCTCGCATCTACTGTTCGTAAGGCAACTAACTCCTCACTGACATGCACATCTCCTCGCTAGCAAGCTCCAAACAACCGTGGCAGCACCATTAAGCCAAAAACAAAGCAAAAGAAGATTGGTACTGAAGTCACGAACTCCCAAAGCTTGTCTGAAGATCGATAGGGAGGAAGCACCGTGATAGTCCATCCGCAAGTTGGAACACTTCTATCAATGAATTTCACGTTGACAGACATCCTGCTTGATAACATATGCCGTTCACTTCTCATTTTGCCTGACGCGCAGAGCGCACGTTATACTAAATCTTCCCTCTCTCGAATGCCAAGAAATTCTAGAAACCAGTACTATTTCATACACTGGCAACAAACGGAGGTTACCTTCTCCATTTTCATCCACTTGAATCTTTCTAAATCAAGTCCTGTTAAAAGTCGCTGGGGTAAGGGTACTACTGGAAAAGTGGTTTCTCGAATGATGGCTGATCATCTGAAACAGCTACATCTCGGCTGTCGTAATTGCATCAGCGTAAACTCTCATCACATCTTCGATGCAGATGCCTTAGCTTACCGAATTTGGGACTGAATGTAGACTCCCTTATAAGCTCGGGGTTCCCGGTCTACAGAAAGATTACCAAAATCGCGATTCATGGAGTGATTAGATGTATTTTTACTCCTTTTTTCATCAACATTGTCATCAATTTCATCCAAGGCAGTCTTGGAATCGTCCATTTCTCGAAGATTTTGTAAAGGATAGGTCGGTATTCCATCTGTCTTATCTGCAAAACCTTTGGTACCAGCCATGGAGTGACCAGCTTTGGTAGTTTGATATTTGGACAAAGAAGCTGCTGTTGCCTCGACATGGGCAGGATCTCGCATACTGTTGTCATAGCATCAGTACTGCGATCAAGATAGAAATCCACATATCTTCCTTGACCCACCTGAGGGAGAGACGAGACGCAGCGACCGTTGTGACAACCATCGCAAGTGGCTGTAGTTGTTGATGGGTCTCGCTTAGCAACAGGGGCTTAGAACGCGTCAAACAAGTCGTACCACACTCACAGCATGAAGGGCCTGATTTTCGGTGACAGGCTTAGTTTTGAACCAGATGACATTGAGTAGATTGGCGGCAAGTACGCAGACATAGAAAAGTCTGAAATGGAGAAAGGCCATAAGATTATGATAACCTGTGCCGAGCCCTCCACCTACATTCCATCTCGCACCAAGCTAGGGGCAGAGTAGTATTAGTATGTTATGCGATGCAAGGCAAGTCGAGCGCGGCTTACATTGTCAATAGCGGTACTCTGGCACCACCCGCACGAGCATACAGTTGGTACGATCGACTGTATTGATGAGAAACGAGATTAACTCTTCCGACGGGCGATCCATGCATGACTGAGCGACTTACATCAAGACCAGGAAGACGATAACGCTGTCTGTGACTACAGGGCCAAACCAGTACAGCCAAAGATAGTCGGCGTTTTTCACACTCGAGTTAAGAACACAAGCGTGAATATTGAGTTGTGGTGGAATCGGCAGAGGTTCACTGCCGACTGTGGAGGGAAGGGGTCTATTAGTAAAATTTCAATGAGACGCACGCACTGCAATGAACAGGACATACTGAGACTCCATATAGAGACGCCTATCTCAGCAGAAAGCATGACTACAAACAGGCATGGTACCCAGATAGCTCGGTCCCATAGCGCCCAAACACGCATGATGAGTAGAACTTCAGCAGCGAGTATCATGGCCATTAACATGCCGGGCTCCAGCCAGACAACTTTAAGACACCTTGCGTAGCTGATGTTTGCGGTGAACATGATCTCGACGGTCGTAAGGGCTGCCAGACCCAGATACCCTGCAATACAGACAAAGCGAGTTAGATTGACAGTATCAAGCGGTGGCGTATTGCTGAGCGGAACGACTACCCACTGTTGAACAAGAAGACATAGGTAGAAATATTCCATCTTCGCTTCCAGTACCGCTCAATCTCTTGCGGCAGGGACACGAGCCAGTCCCAGACAAGCATGGTGAAGAGACAGGAAGTGTAGGTCAAACTCTTGTTAAGCTGTTCGGTGGCGTAAGCTTCCCTATGTCTGTCCGCACTGTATTAGTACACTAATAGACCTACTATCGCGCGCAGCTGTTCGAGCTGTGCCAGTTGTTCGGCAGTCGGGCCTCCCATGGCGGCATCTTGAGAGCTCATTATGGAAGCGACAAGTTTGAGATGGCGAAGTGAAGTGACGAGGAGAAGAGAGAAGAGCAGGAGAGTGGACGAGCATGGCATCTCAATAAATGCACAATCTCAGTGCCGTTGTACGACGGTGAGACCGCGTTACATGTAGAGTGCCCGTCGGACGGATTTGTACTTCGGACGAAGCTGCAAGGGCCGTTTCCGAGACCGCGATTTCTCCGTGAGTGCTCCCCCAGCTGCATATGTAGTCTGGACACTCTGCACGGACAGGTCGCCGTGATCTTCGCACTCCGGATGGAGTCCAGCCGAGTGGCGTGCAAGGGCTCGCTTGCAAAGCTTGGACGTGTTGGAGCAGACGGCGGAGGACGGTCCGGAGATAAAGAGGAATCAGGGCACCTTGGATGCAGGATTCGCAGGAGAGGGGGGTGATGGGGAATGTGATGGCTTGTCCTGGCTTCAAGTTGGTCTTGATTTCTGTCTGTCTTGCTTCCACTAGTCTAGATCACCGTAATTGTCGCCCCTCGTCAACATCATCGAGATTTGCAGGCTGTGACAAGATGGCACTCGTACACATCCCACTGCCGACATCTTGGTCGTCCCTAGCCGAGCTCTGTTTGGCCCTCTTCCTGGCTTACTGGACCTGGACAATCATATACCAACGATACTTTTCGCCTCTGGCCGGCATACCGGGAGTGAGTGCGAATCACCTCAAATCATTTGCCCTTCATATGCGGATGTGTATGTTGCTGCGAGCACACCTGAAGAAGTGAAGCTGACCAACTTATCCTGCTGTGATCGCCACCTCAGCCCTTTTGGTACTCGATCTCGCACGTACCACGTATCATTGACTCTGCCCTGGGCAGAGTTGCCTATCGAAATCATGACTTCTTCGAAAAGTACGGTCCTATTGTACGTGTTGAGCCAAATTTCGTCATGCTGGCGGATCCGAAATACATGAAGACCATCTATGCCTACGGAAGTGGCTTCTACAAGACAGAGGTATGTGTGTTGTGCAGATTCAGCTTGACGTTGCGACACGAAAGTAGACGAAGATTGTCATTATATCCCAGTTCTACCGAGCCTTCACCTTCTTCCCAACCGATGTCGCCACCATGGCTATTATGGACAACCGTCAGCACGCTAGAAAACGAGCTCTTTACGCTCGATGCATGACCAAGACGAGCATTCTTAGCCAGCAGCGACGCGTACAAGTGAGTAGGAACTATCGACTGCCAGAGGGCGAAAGTCCTCTGATCTCTTGTTCGATAGGAACGGTGCGAAGCTCTGGTACGTTGTCTTGCTTCACGAGCGCAGAGGAACGAGGGAACTCTTGATCTTGTCAAAGAGACTCATCTCTTTGCTCATGATGTTGTAATGGCCGTGACTCTGTAAGCTTATACTCTCCCAGGTCGGGCTATTTGGCATACGTCGATAAAGTCCATAAAGCGCTTGTTCATCCCATTGTTCTGGGGTTGACAAGTCGCAGTAGCCGTGTCGTGCCGTTGAGGTATCTACAGGAAGCTGACTGCAGCACTGTATTGCAGTGGTCAAAACGCCAATACCATTGAGGCCGGAGATAAAGACGAGCTCAGTCACGTAAGGAAGTTTAACGAACTCAGGGCGTTCTGCGACTGAAACTCCTTACCTCCGAAGGATCTCTATTTTGGCACCATAAACGCTTTCATAGGAAGCTTCCCACTCCTTAACGCCATCGTGAACCATATACCTTTGAAAAGCGTAAAGCGAATCACCTCCACGATGCCAAAGCTGCGCAAGCACGGAGAGCGGATCCTGTCTGAGTATCGTAAGCTTCCAGTGGAAGAGCAGAGAGAGTATCAAGTCTTCCATCAACTCAATGAGGATGCCAAGCGACTGGAATATAAGGAGTGAGTAGACACAGATACACAAACATTGTTGGATTAATAACGGAACCAAGTTGACGATGTCGATGCAGCACTACTATCATTAATGAAAGTCTCAGCTTATTGGCGGCAGGCGGGTAAGTGTGTAGTACTAGACCTATACCAACATTTTGACTAAGTGAATACGCTTCTAGGGATACGACAAAATGGCTCTTGTCATATTTCACCTACGAGATCTTCCGCCGCCCAGAATTGCTAAAACGCCTTCAAGCCGAAGTGGATGAAGCAATGCCAGATGCGGATAGTTGCTTGGACTATGAGTCTGCTCTGAAACTACCGGTCTTGAATGCTACGGTTAGAGAGTTGGTTAGGTACTATGCTGCTGTCCCGGGACCACTTCCTCGTTACGTACCGGCTGGAGAAGGGTTTATCGCAGAGGAAAAGTATCTTCTTCCACCTGGTACTCAGGTCGCTCTTCAACCATATACCGTTCACCGCAATCGTGATATATACGGAGATGATGCCGATGACTTCAATCCTGATAGATGGCTCGTGAGTGCTAGCTAAATTCAGGTTTGATGATGACGATATTGACACGCACTCTATAATGCAGCGAAGTGCAGAATCGGCAGAAACTATGTTTAAGAACGTATGTGCTGCTGCTACTGAAAACAAATTCCATGCCAAGCTGACATTAGCGTATTATTAGCTGCTCACATTTGGATTTGGAGGTCGCCGCTGCATTGGCTACGAGCTCGCCTGGCTTGCTCTCACTTTGGCTTCCGCAAGTATCGTACGCAACTTTGAGGGTCGAGTGGCGACAACAGGTAAAGCAGCAGCACCCCTGGACTACTTTGTCATCTACACAGCCTGTGGAGAGCTGAAAGTTGAGAACATGAAGAGAAGGGTTTGATCCGATATCTCGGCAGAAATGAATATCGACCTCTTAGCCTAAGAGCATTTTTTAGCAGACATTAGTTGACTGTCATCTTAAACATATCAGGACTAGGTTGCGAGAGAGTCTTCGCTTATTCTCGCATGACTTCTAGATACCCGTATTCAAGCAATGCGAAGCTTTCTTGCCTGTGTTCTTCGGCTTCTTTCACAGAGAGATTACCCCGGTTATTCTTGACAATGTAATTCGAGCATGTGCATCAGCTGTGTAGAGCACCTTTCCAAGTTGTCAAGAGGCAAAAGTTCTTTTGACACTTGAGGTGAAGAAGACAAGCGTCCGATCAATGTTCTGCCTTCTATAATCTGAAGTCACAGGTCTGATCAGTTTATGACTCGAGAGCCGACGTAAAGGCAAGAAGGTCAAGGTGCACACAGGCTTAGCCTCCTTGTCTCTCCACACATCGGACAACCATGTCGACGTCTGACGCTGAGTACGAGAGGACTTCGTATAGCACCGTCGGAGGTATGGGTCCGCCGCCACATGTACAGTCGATAATGCGCTTGCACTGAACCGACATTCATTCGTATATACCGTATGTAGGGCGAACCAGATCTCGGGGAGTCTACGACAAAGCTGTCATACATGGCATTATCAACTCTGCGCTAGTTGTCAATGTTGCATTTATAGACGAAGAAGGTCTGCCTTCTATAGTACCCATGAATGGTCAAATTGAAGAAGACGAAGATGGCCCCTACGTCTTGCTACATGGTCTGTGGTGATTAGATGAGATTGTGACTCTCGCTGAATACCTGACACGAATCTACTTAGGCTATCAGACGCTTCATCTCTAAACCTAATACGCGACTAGTCGTCTCTGCAACAGACATCCGAGGGCGCGTGCTCGGGCTGTCGGCAAAGGCGCATTCGTATAATTACCTCTCTGCAGTTGTGCATGGCTATTCAGACGAGCGTATTGATAAGCATGACTTGGTTACAAAACGTATACTTTCGGAAAAAATCGTCAATCACATAGGTAAACCGCTTTTGTCCGCGAGAGCAATGTGACAGAGAGATACTCTTTGAGTACTAACGCGCTTGTTATAGTCCCTGGACGCTGGGAAGAAGTACGTCAGCCCACTGATACCGAGATATACGAAGTTGGTTTTATCAAAATGCGCATAGAGGCGGCGAGTGCTAAGCGACGGGATGCAGGACCAGGCGATTACCCTTCCGTAAGCTATAGGACCAATACCAGCAGAACACTCAGAGCACTCAGCTCGCTAACCAATATGCTTTGTCGCTGCTTACAGGATATTGCCAATCAGGAGCTAAGAAATAGGGTGTGGACGGGCGTTATACCTATCGAATATGCACACGGAAAGCCGCAACCTACCGAGTACAATGTTGTCAGCGCGCCGAAAGATTATTGGAACGGCGGGGCACCCTCGCTATAATGCTGCTTGATATCTGAAGGGGTTTGGGTGTAAAATTTTCGCACACTTGTATTCGTCCATAGTCCTCAGGCTGTCTCAGCAGTGCCACCAAAGTCAACCCATTCTTGGGTCGTTTACAGAGAGAACGCTGTCCCAGTCAGCCATTCTATAGATGTCTCGTAAGCTTAGGGTCAAAGACTTATATACTCGGGACTTGGTATGTCGAGATTGTGTCTTACTGAATAATAACTAGACTAAGTGGCTCGCATTACCAGGATATTCCCAGCCAGGAATGGGTCATTCCCGTAAGAGTATCGAATCCAAATCCGAGAAGCATCAGACAGGATCGAGCTAAGCGGCACAGTTGCTTGGTGATGTCAAGAAACATCTATGAGAGTGATGACGGCAATTTTCCGATGATCAGTCATTCACTTGCTTTCGCCTCTTTCATACCCACTTCATAACGCAACCTGATCGCGTATTCAGCACCACATGCTCATCTGACGACACAGCACACACAGGCTGCACGCTGCCAGTGCTAAGCTCTCGTGACAAAACGAATTTGTTGCTGGTTTAACGACAGGATGGTAGTTTGGTGCATATGCTACAGTGCTAAGAACCGAATACAATTCGCCATCTTCAAGGTGATCAGCGTTGTGCTTGAGTTGTAGGATGCAGATCAGTGCCCTCGGGAAAAGATGTGTTTTGGCTTCCTTCAGCAGCTCTTAAGGTTCGAAGCTCCTCCTGCAGAGTATAGATCAGATCGGATCAGCTAAGCTTTTGTGCCGAGAAGGTGTTGAATGTACCAGTTCTTTCGCAGCTTGAGCTTCACGACCAGAGGACATGATGGATCTATGCATTAGTCCGACGTCGATTAGGCCAACGACGGAGACTCCAAGAAGTACTGTATCGGAGAAATGAAAGGGGTATCAGTTTCAGTCCTGTATGCAGCGAATTGCTTTGCGTTCAGGCTGGGTCCGGAGCACACTTCAGCATGGCGATGGTCAAGAGAGCTGCATCCTCATGCGACACGCCCTATGCAGTACTTTCTTCCCCTCCATCACTGCATGCTGGCCGCTGCCCAACTGCCCAGACTGCCGTTTCGCTTTCCTGCCAGTGGCACCTGGATCGGCTATACGGCGACTCACCTGTAACGAGGGATTTGTGCAGAGTGTCTGCGATGCGTGTTTTGGCAGACATGGTGTGTGTGCCAATAGATGCTTATCTTGATGCAAAATAAGTAAAGAAAGAGCAGACCTGATAAAGTGCTGCGATATCCGATTGTCTTCGACAACTCGAGGTGATCGTGGCAAAAAACCTGCCAGGCTGCTTCTGCTCTGCACCAAAATTTTCATACAGCCATGTCGGCATCAAGAGGCGCCCTCAAGGCCATCGCGCCGATTCCTACGGCTGCTGATTGTACGTTGCTCTGGTGGTGCTGCTTTCAAGCGAAATGAGCTGACCTGTGTGGCCCGACTTTCGCAGTTCTGGACATTGTGCTGTCCAAGACGCAGCGAAAGACCCCAACCCAGGTTCACAAGGGTTTCAAGATTAGCAGAATCCGTAGTTTGTAGGTGCTTCTCATGTGCTTCTTACACGACCGCAGTGCTGACAGGATCCTGCTCACCTTTCACCCCATATAGCTACATGCGCAAGGTAAAATTCACCCAAGAAGCATTCGGCGAAAAGCTACAACAGATACTTGACGAGTTTCCAATCCTCGACAATCTGCATCCTTTCTTGTCGAGTTTGTTGAATGTGCTTTACGACAAGAACCACTACAAGCTCGCCCTTGGCCAGATCAACACCTGCAAGCATCTCATCGACAGCGTCGGCAAGGACTATGTGCGTCTCCTCAAGTTCGGAGACAGCTTGTACCGATGCAAGCAGCTCAAGCGTGCAGCTCTCGGCCGTATGGCTACCATCATGAGAAGACAAAAGGAGCCTCTAGCTTACCTCGAACAGGTCAGACAGCACATGTCCCGTCTGCCCGCTATCGATCCTACCACTCGTACACTTCTTATCTGTGGCTACCCTAACGTCGGCAAGTCGTCGTTCATCAACAAGGTCACCCGTGCAGATGTAGATGTACAGCCGTATGCTTTCACTACGAAATCGCTATTTGTCGGTCATATGGACTACAAGTACCTTCGGTGGCAAGTCGTCGATACACCAGGAATTCTGGACCACCCCTTGGAAGAGATGAACACCATTGAAATGCAAAGTATCACAGCTCTAGCACATCTACGAAGCTGCATCATGTATTTCATGGACCTTTCAGAACAGTGCGGGTACACCTTAGAAGCACAAATTAAGCTTTTCACATCGATTAAACCTCTCTTCGCCAATAAGCCAGTCTTTGTTGTCATCAACAAAATTGACGTTACTCGACCCGAAGAACTTGACGATGCTCGTAAAGCCATGCTTGATGAGTTCGAAGCGGAGAACAAGGGAGATGGTGTACAGATTGTACAACTATCGTGCTTGTCTGAAGAGGGAGTGATGGATGTTCGCAACCAAGCTTGCGATGCTTTACTTAATGCTCGTGTTGAGCAAAAATCGCAAACTAAGCGAGTGGACAATGTAGCCAACCGAATCAGAGTTGCTATGCCAGCACCTCGCGATCGTTCGCAAAGGCAGGCTTTTATCCCCGAGGCTGTATTAAAGAAACAGCAAGAAGCCGAGGCAAGAAAGGCGGCACAGCTTGCTGCTGCCGCTGCTGGCGACGAGGACGCCCTGAGCGGAGAAGAGGATGAGCTACCTAAGCGCAGATTGGAGAGGGATTTGGAATTGGAGAACGGTGGTGCTGGTGTCTATTCGCATGATATGCAGAGTAAGCCTTTTTCTTCCATCCTTATGACCAGTAGGTAAAATGACACTGACATATACTTTTCCTCTTTAGAAATATACCTACTCAAGGACGAGGAATGGAAATACGACAAGATGCCTCATATTCAAAACGGCAAGAACGTTGCCGACTTTATCGATCCTGATATTCTTGAACGACTCGAAGCTTTAGAAGCGGAAGAAGAGAAACTCGAGCAGGAAGGCTTTTATGACTCGGACGAGTTCGATGACGAGGAGATCAACGAGAGCGATGAAGAAGCTATTCGTGAAACTGCCAAAGTTATCAGAGCCAAGAGGGTCGAAATCAAAGATAGAAATCGTCTCAAGGATAAGAAGCAGAATAGAGCTGTCATTCCAAGACCTAAGTTAGGAAACAGGAAGTTCGATGATATGACTAGAGAACTCACTATGGCTGGCATTGACACAACCAAGCTTGAAGAACGAGCAAAGGCGCTTGCACTTGCAAGAGGTCTCACGCTAAAGACTGCTGCGGGCGAGAAGAGGAAGCGCAATGCCGATGCTGAAGATATGGCAGTAGATGAAGAGGAGGGAGATATGACTGCCGACATCACAGGCGCTTCTAGCTCGAAATGGGCCGATGTGTCATCCGACGATGATGAGATGGAAACAGATGGCAAGATGAGCGCCAAAAAGAGAAAAGCCATTACTGGACGTGCTATTGCCGCTGCAGGAGGAAAGACAACTGCTCATGGCAAACGACACCCCATCAAGAACAGAAAAACTCTCGGTATGCGGGATACAGAACAACAAAAGAAAGCTGTCCAGTTGCACAAATTTTCATCGCGTGGACCCAATCACCACGCTGTGGCTGGAGAGTCCGACAGGCATATCTCGACCAAGATGCCGAAGCATCTCTTCTCAGGCAAACGTGGTCTGGGTACATCAAGTCACCGATAAAATACTGTATCCTCTTGCTTTGGGCGCCTGGGACATATGGAAGTTGCCTTTGTTTTGTTGTATCTTGTTTGCACTTTCTGCGAGGATTAGTTTTCAGTTCCGATCATTTGTGTGTTACTCGTCGCAATGCATCATTAGATGGTTTTCAACGCAAAGTGTTCCAGTTACTTGGCTCCCCCATTTGTCTTCCGCAAAAGGTTCATGCTCTCTATAATACAACTGAGAATCACCGCAGACTGCTGCGACCGTACACACTGCCTCGGCCCAGCGAGCTCTGCCCTAATCTGCTTGGAGTGCCTGATCTAGTAGTCGGCGTTCCCTGCGAGCTTGTAAGCATACGTTGCGGCGTGCCAAAAGCGTTTCGACCAATACCACTGGACCCAAGCGCGCGACCAGGCGTCCCCACTCTTCCGCTTTGTGAAGTAGACAAGCCAGGCCATCGGCCATTACTAGCATTCTTGACACGCCCTTCTAGATCACCGACTTGCTCATTCAGCGTATCAACATTCTTTTCGATCCACGATAGACTACCCAAATGTGCGTTGAGAATGGCAGTGATGGCAGAGACCGGATCTGCGCCCAATTGTTGCTGTGATTCGGTAGTCGACGAGCCAGAGAGTGAGTTAACTTCGTTGATGAGCGATGTTAGCGACCTTGACAGATCGTCTAGCTGGTTATTCAGCGATTCTGCTAGCTGATACGCTTTCTCACGTTCGGTATTAGCGTTTGTTGAGCTGCTCGACCCAGCTCCAGTGAGAGTCAAAGCGGAAGACGCTCCTTGACGGCCTTGCAGGAGTTCGTCTAACTGGCTCTCATATGCATCTAAGACCGCTTCCATCTCTTTCTGCTGGTTTTCAACATAGTCGAGCGATTCGTTCACCGTATTTGAAATGGGATCGAGTGCTTGAAGACCGTTATATAACTTGCTGATCTCGTCACCATTGGAAAGCAACACACTATCCCATGCTTTGACCTCGCCAGCTAGATGGGTGAAATCTCGAACCCGCTCATCCAGCTCGCCAGACCATCTATTGACGATATCTTCAAGCGTCATACCTTTCAAGAGCGAAGGAATGGGTACAGCAACCTTCTGTGTAGACGTGGTCAAGCTGGTACTGGAGCCAGAGGCCGGTGCAACCGCCGTTGTCGAAGTAGAAGCTTGTGCTGGAGTGGTAGATGATGTGTTGGTGGTCGATGCAGCAGGTGCGCCGAAAGAAAAGCCAGATTTAGCAGGTGCAGGTGCAGGTGCAGCAGCCGCAGGCTGAGTTGCATCTGATGCTGTTGCGGTATTTGATGCTCCCGGTGTGGTAGCTCCTGCAGCGGGAGTCGCTGGCTTGCCAAAGGAGAAACCACCTGTGGCTGCAGGCTTATCTGCCGTGCTCTCAGTAGTTGCTTGCTTGCCAAAGGAGAATCCGCCGGTAGCAGCTGGTTTATTTGTTGTACTTTCTGCAGCTGGCTTGCCAAAAGAGAACCCGCCTGAGGAAGCTGGCTTGTCGGAAGCAGCATCACCAGCTGGTTTGGCGGCACCGAAACTGAATCCGCCGGCTGCAGGGCTGGGGGCAGTGGTCGCCGCTGTGCATCAAAACCAGCATAAGTCATTGAACTGAAGAACTTGGCCATAAACGGCTATACCAAAAATGAAGGCAGTACCTGGTGTGCTAGTGCCTGAAGCACCAGGGGTATTGCCGCCTAACTTGAAGCCGCCGAAAGGTGTTGGAGCTGCAGCGGGGGTAGAGGGCTTACTTGCATCGTCTTTGGCCGGCTCAGCGGGTTTAGCCCCGAAAGAGAAGCCAGCGGCTGCTGGAGCTGGCGCATCTTTATTTTCGGCAGGTTTGGCGCCGAATGAAAAGCCAGAGGCAGCAGGGGCAGGAGCCGACGGTGCGTCTTTCTTCTCAGCTGGTTTCGCGCCGAACGAAAACCCAGATGCAGCTGGTGCAGCGGCAGGCGTGGTTGTGGCCGTGGAGGCTTCAGCTGGTTTGCCAAAGGAAAAGGTTGAGGCTGGGGGTTTGGAGGCTGGTGTTGTAGAACCAGCAGCCGCATTGTTTGTAGTCAAGCCAGAGAACAAGCCACCACCTGCACTTCCGGCACTAGTAGCTGCAGGGGTGGTGGCACCTGTGTTCGAAGCCGTTTTGTTTCCAAATGCGAATGATGGCATTGCGTTGCTCGACGAAGCTGCGGGGGCGGTCGAGGCAGAGTTGGTGTTCGCGTTAGTCTGTCCAAATCCACCGAAAGAAGGCGCAGGAGAAGCGGCAGGTGTTGTAGAGCCAGCTGCATTGTTGGCGGCACCGAATAAGTTGAACGCAGGCTTTGGAGCTGGTGTCTGGGTCGCTGGGTTGGAAGCAGCAGCACCAGAAGCAGCCTGGCCGAAGGGATTACTTGATGTAGTACTGCTTGAGGTGTTGCTGGCTGCTCCTCCAAAGCTGAATGTGGGTGTTGACGATGGAGCAGTAGCGGGTGTGCTGCCAGACTGCTGCTGCTGCTGACCTCCTAGATTGCCAAACGAGAAGCCCGAGCTAGCTGGAGCTGTACCTTGCGTGTCAGAATGTACTCTACCATGTGCACAAGTCGCACGCATACCTGCTGTGGAGCCTGCTGCTGGAGTAGTGCCAGTATTCCCAAAGCTGAATCCGCTGGGCTTGTTCTGCCCTTGCTGGCCGCTAGCATTGCCGAAGTTGAAGGCTGCAGAGGTAGACACAGCATGTCAGCATGAAGTATTCAACACATCTGTATGGATCGGTCTTCGTACCCATAATGCTGTACTGGCCAACTTGGTCGTCCGGTCTGCGTCAAGATGAGAAGCACCGACCTCACTCTCTTCGATGGACACGAACTCGGATGGACACGACAGCGACTGCAAGGCGATGGAGTATGACGACGAAGATCCGTGGGCAAGGAAAACTCCGGTAGACGAGAAGGGCGACGTGCTTGCAGAATCGCCAGATCCAGTGCACATCGCACTCCCTGCGTCCGCTTCCACTGGCAGCATTGTGCACAAGGATGTTGACGGCGACGACAATGAGGACAGTCGGCAGGGCCTTCCCGACAACGACGACAGTGAAGCATGGAATGCGGACTCTGATGCAGAAGAAGCCAACGGAGACGCATTCGTGGAAGCCACAAGTAGAATGAGCTTGAGCGCGAGCTTCGTGTCAGAGTCGCAGGACACGCAAGAAAGTATTCAAGGCTTCGCGGATCCGCAACCGATAGCTGGGCCATCGACTTTCCCCTCCGCTTTTGAGAGTACTGGCAGTCCTTCTGGTCCACCTTTGGACGATTTCGATGAAGACGATGGCTTTGGTGATTTCGGAGAGCCTGCTGTAGGCACCACAGATGACGATGACGATTTTGGCGCCTTTGATGAAGCTGGAAATGAAGCTCAAGATGCCTCCTTTAGTTTCGACGAAGACGAACACGGACAAGCATCGACTGCCGTACCAACTTCTCAAACGACCGCACATCCACCTTCGCAGGGTGAAGCACATAGTTTCGGTCCACCTTGTGATATAGACTTTGAAAGCATATACAAAGATGAAGAAGCCCTAAAGAGTGCAATACTGGGGCACTTCGAGAAAGCGTACCCAAATCTATATGCCGGAATTGACACCTCACCGGCGACGCGACAGGCTTGGAACAAGATAGACATGACTTTGGAACCTGAAGAGATCCTACTTGGCGATAATCCAGGTGCAAAGAGGCTGCTAGATCAATGTTTAGATCCTAGAACATTCCCCTATAAGCCTTGGGAATGGAAGAGAAGTCAGATTCGAATACATGCCATGCGAGAGAAGGGTATCCCAGTCAACTTAGACGATGTATGTCACGTGCTTTTCTGCCCATCACCATCACCTTTTGAGCTGATAATTGGTTACGTCTGCACCCAGTTTGCTCCGCCAACAAAGATGCAACCACTACGTCTTCCATCAATAAGAACGACAGCTGCCTCTCCAATAAAAGATAAATCTCCTCTCGCTTCGACTTCAAGTGGTCGACGGAGTGGAGCTAATTCCCGTTCAACATCTCCAAGCCGCTTAGGTAGAGGAGGAGCAACAAATTCATCACCTGCTTCTCCAATATCTTCCTCTCGTTCACCTACTCGCCAAAATTCACAAGCTGTGATTCCGCCGCTAGATAAAGAAGAATGCGAACGATTAGCCAACATGTCAGAAGTAGATATGGCAATGAAAGCTATCGGAGAATTAGAAATACTCCAGAATGATCTGCAAGCAAGCGCTATCGAAGCCAGCCAGCACTTGACGGCCTTACTGGAGCAAAAGGAAACGCTAACTGGTCAGAATCAGACGTACAATGCAATGATCTCGGTTAGTCCAGTTACATAACCCTTACGAGGTAATTCAACGTACTGACCCAGTTCCCGTTCCTCAACTTCTGTTCTTCACTGCAGGACTTGGTTGCTCAAGCGCAGAAACTAAGGTCGTCTGCTTCGCCGTCAGGCATATCTAGAAAGACATCCATAAGGCGTTCTGACGCGAGCTCCAAACCTCCAAGTAGACCAGCCAGCCCAGCAGGCGGCAACCCAAGCCTGAAAAGCTCAGTGGGAAGGAGTTCAGCTGGGCAGAGTACAGGAGCCGGGAAAGATCCTTCACGGCGAAGCTCGTTATGGTAGTATTTACGATTGTAGCAGTAACGTACTGAGTAGCGAAGTATTACTCGCTCATCTCGTTAATATGCATACATAGTCAGCCTTGAGCGTTGGCAAGTTGCCCTGTCTACACTACGCTGCCGCTTTGGGCGACCGGAGTTCTACTCTACAACACATTGACCCCAATGCAAGTGTACAAAGTGTCATCTCCGTCTATCGCGGTCACGATCACGTTCTCTCTCCCTATCTCTATCACGAGCAGGCTCTCGTTGTCTATCGCGCTCACGGTAATCGTCTCTGTGTCGCTTAGGTGAACGTTCGCGCGATCTCGAGCGACGTTTCGAATCTCTATCGTCATATCGGCGACTGCTTCCACCACTTCTGTCATTGCGACTAGAGTGACTGTCACTGTCTCTTCGATTGCCGCCTTTGTACCCTCTATCTCGCCTTTCACTTCGCTGCTTACTTCTCTGCCGGTCCACTTCATCCAAGTCAAAGAGTAAACCATTGCTTCCGCCTTGCCCACCATTACGCGACCGACTGCGAGGAGATGCTGCACTCGGTGATATGCTACTGTGACGGCCATTACCACCGTTCTTGTTCGGAGGTGGCTTGCCTCCAGTGCGTTGGTAAACCCAGTCATTATGAAGTTTTGAGACGCCTGAATAGCACAAAAAGATTAGCGAGTGAGCCTCGTGCTGGTCTTTGGAAGGGCATCAAAGCATGGACGCACTCTGAGAGAAGTCGACGTGTATACGACGGTCATCGATTAACACGTTATCCATCTTCATATATGCTCTTTCCGCATCTTCCTTCTTGTCGAATTCGATAAAAGCATAGTTTAACGAGTCACCAGTTTTCTTGTCTCTTATCACCTCGCAACTCAAGATCTCTCCAAATCGGCTGAAGATGAGTTCGAGATCTTCTGACCTCGTCACAGCATTCAGTTTGCATACGAATAGCACATTCTCCGGTGGCGCTACGTCTGCAAATGGTAAATCTCCAACCATTTCTAATGTCAAGGCCTGGGCTCGAGCTTCTCGCTGCCGTCGGATGGCATCCAGAGCAGCTTGGTCTGACTCTTCGTCAGGCAATTCTTCATCTTCTGCAACTCGGAGACTCTTCAACTGTGCTGCCGTAGGTAGTGGCGAGTTGGGAGGCACATTCAGTCCTTCTGGATCAGGGAATGGATCATCCAGGACGACCACATGCCGTATCCGTACGTCTCGGAGCGGTCTTCCATCATCATCTAGTAACACTTCTGTGTTGAACTTTCTTAAGGTTTCAAAGCTCTCCTCTTCAACTACTTTGCCGAAAGGTGCATGTTTGCCATCTAGGTAACTTGCGTTCTCCTTCAACGTGATAAAGAATATGCTGCCTGCCCCGCCGTCCTCGCCTGCACAAGCCATCGAGAGTGTGCCAAGGTCAACGTGCTTCATGCTGGGATGACGTTCGGGCTTGAAGAGCCGCGATACTCCTTCAGGATGCTGCTTTTGCTGGTCGATATGGTACCATACACTTGAGCCTCCTTCGCCGGTATCAGTTGGGTCGCCAGACTGGACGATGAAGTCCTTCTGGACATTGAAGAAAGCGCAGTAGTTGTAGTAGTATATCTTGCATAGCTTCAGGAAATTCTCGCAGAGCAGGGGACACCGTTCGACTGGCAATAGCAGAAGGTCATTTGAATCAGGTTCTGCTATATGCCCCGTTCTTTCCGTTCGGACTCACCATCAAGGTCGAAGATGATATCCCCAATACTCGTCTCGAACAAGACGGACATGCTTGTCGTCGCTGCTGTTGTTGATACTGTGCCGTGGATGAAAGAGCAAAGAAACACCTTGGTACATGAGGAGTGATCGGGCTGCTTTTCGCCACATCGATGCAGTCACTGTCTGCAGCATGCACCAGGAGAGGAAGGCAGGTGGTTTGATGCTTCAGCTGTACTTGTGTGTACTCACTGCCCGTCGTCAAGCCCAGCCGGCTATAGCTTCTGTATCAGTGACCAGCTTGATGCCTCGATCACGCTCTGCGGACCTTCTAGAACACGTGTGACAATTGTGGAATTGCATGTTGCTTGCTTGTTCTCCTTCCATATACATATCAAGCGTATCGTACTCTGGCCATTACTTCGACGTCCAAGACTACTGACTACAAAGCCTGTCTCGAATCAGTGGAGACGAAGCTCGCACCCAGCTACCATGGCCGACGCATCATCAAATGTTGCACCAGCTGAAGAGAAGCAAGACCAGCTGCAAGCTGCACCTGGTGTAAAGCGTCCTCGAGTCTACTTTGACATTACCATAGATGACAACAATGTCGGCAGAATCGTCTTTGAGCTATTCTCGGTGTGTCTGAGCATTGCTTCCACTGACCAACGCATACTGACGACCTAGGCACCCTTTCATATGCTACATGGCACTATTCAGGACATTGTGCCAAAGACAGCTGAGAACTTCAGAGCTCTGTGCACTGGCGAGAAGGGAGAATGCAAAACAAAACCTGGTCAAGCGCTGTGCTACAAAGGTGTAAGTTTACAATTTGAGCGGCGCCACTACTACGAAAATTGGCTGACCGTAGTTGTTTGTGGCCTGATTTGCTAGTCAACATTTCACAGGATCATCAAGCGTTTCATGTGTCAAGGTAAGTCAATATTGCTCTCCTTTGCCAGTTGACCGAGAACAAAGATTGATGCTGGTTATAATGCATACCAGGTGGAGACTGTAGGTCTTCCTATTTCTTGATAGCTAGCTAGTACTACAACCCGTCTGACCTGGTTCACGCATACTTTATCGGCAGTCACCAACGGTGATGGAACTGGTGGAGAGTCCAGTAAGCACAGTAGTCATCCGACCTGTTCGTATTCATTGCTGATACTCCTCTGACAGTCTATGGCGAAAAGTTTGAAGACGAAAACTTTCAACTCAAGTAAGCTCGCGTGTCCTACTACATCAATGTTTTGGTAACTGACCCCCTTGATCAGACATGATCGTCCATTCCTACTGTCTATGGCAAACGCAGGACCAGTAAGAGAAAATGCGGGATGGTGGCCAGAGAGGTCCTGCTAACGAATGACTTTGTTGCGGTTTCAGGGCACCAACGGCTCCCAATTCTTCATCACTACCGTGCCGACTCCACATCTCGATGGAAAACATGTGGTTTTCGGCCGTGTTTTGAGCGGAAAGTCAACTGTACGATTGATGGAGGACGCTCCCGTCAAGCAAGATAAACCGGAAGAGAAGATTGTGATTGCTGATTGTGGTGAGATGGGGGATGAAGAGGTTATTGAAGAGAAAAGACAAAAAGATGAATCTGGAGATGGATACGAAAGTCATCCTTCTGGTATGTTTTAAGACAGAATTGTGAAGATTTGAATTACCAGACTGACATTCCCTATTAATCAAATAGATGACGATGCAGATGTACATGATCCAGCTGTCGCCAAGAGAATCGCCGAAGAGCTGAAGACGATTGGCACGTCGTTATTTAAGAAAGGCGACTTCGATAAAGCGCAGCAGAAATGTAAGCGGGCATGAATATGGCAAACAAGCTATACTAGTATGGGCTTACTTATTCTCGCGATTAACAGACCTAAAAGCTCTCAAGTTCTTAAATGTACATCCATATACACCTCCGGGAGATCTCGACTTCGAAGCAGTCTACGTTACTCTACGCTTCACCATTCTCCTCAACTCAGCCCTAGTAGCTCTCAAGCAGAATACTCCCAAGTCGCTAAGACTCTGCATTGACCAAGCTACCAAGGCTCTTGATGTCCATTCTGATCCGGTAGAAGCAGGTCGAGTTGAACCTATGACGAAAAATCTCACAAAGGAAGAAAGAGCAAAAGCTCTGTATAGACGAGGTTCTGCGAGAGCTCTTCTGAAAGAATACGATGAAGCTTCTGATGATTTGGTAGAAGCCGCAGCCTTAGTACCCTCTGATCAGGCCATACAGGCAGAATTGAAGAAAGTACAAGCCAAGAAGAACGAGTTGAAACAGAAGCAAAAGAAAATGTATGCTAAGATGTTTAGTTAGATAGAAATAAAGTGAATGGTATGGGTAGAAGTACGCAAACAAAGAGGGCTCTATGAATTAACATTATCATCAAGACACGTTGAAATCCTGAGCGTAGCGCTGTGAAGTAGCCTTGCTCCATTGTGCTCGTATGCAAAGCGAGTAATCTTTCAGTCAATGCAAAGATGCAGCTTCAAGTGTGTTTCATGATAAATAAAAGCTACATTGCCAATGCGCCTATCTACAAGCGGAACGACGTATATCTTCCTGATACATAACAGCTAACTCTCTTAAAGCTTAGCCTGAGGCTGTGCATATTTGGACGCCCTGTGCAAAGCAGCGACAGCTTCAGCCACCATTTCATCAACAATAGCCTTGGCTGGCTTGACGTCGTGGATGACAGCTGCAGTCTGACCTGATAGGAAAGGTCTGTTTGCTGGATCTTCGGGTTCCATTCCTACCGGAACGATACCCTTGGAAGTAAGCTCCTCGATCTGCTTTTGCTTGTTGTTTTCCCAATCCATGATGAAAGGTGTCTTGATGACTCGTAGGGTTCGACCGGTATAGATGAGAGTTCGAATGGTGTCTAAGGTGAGAAACCTATAGTCAGTAAATTGCTTCTAACGGAGAGCGCTCAGTTAATACTGACCATCGTATCCTGCTTTCATGACAGCTTCCTGGTGCTTCTTGGAGGCACCGGCTTCTTCCGCGCAAATGAAGCGGGTACCAACCCATACACCGGTAGCTCCGTAACTTAGAGCAGCAGCTAGACTTGATCCTCTATACACGCCACCTACACATTCATTTTCATCAGCCCATCAATACTCAATACTGCGGTAACGGTATTTCAACCGAACACTCACCTGCAGCAATCACCTGAACTGGCTTTCCAGTAATAGGAGAGGTGTACTTCCGGCAGATATCGACAACTTCAGGGATGAGTAAGGAGAATGGGATGGTACCAGTGTGACCTCCACCTTCTCCGGCTTGGGCACAGATAAGGTCTACACCAAGTTCGCAAGCTTTGACGGCGTGCTTTGGTGCTCCAACCATATTCATGACGGGAATGCCGGCTTTGTGCAGTTTCTCAATGACATGCTTGGGCGGTACACCAACTGCACAAACGAAGAGGGCAGCCTTCTCCTCGATGATTATGTCGATAAGAGCGTCCAATTGCCCATTTGTATAGTCCTTGTTCGTTTTTCTGGCACTACCACCAACTTGCGGAAGAAGCAAATCCACTCCAAAGGGAGCGTTCTTGTCCTTGAGATCTTCTTTCAGTTCACCAATGATCGATTTGAGCATTTTAGGCGTCTGCAAAGGAAGTTAGTACGAGCATTGGCATGACTGCGTGAAAGGGCGTCACTCACATATCCCACTCCGCCGATGACTCCTAGACCGCCTGCATTGGTTACTGCTGCTGCGAGCTCTGGTCCAGCCGCCACTAAGCAAGAGAAGCATTGAGACCTCCTTTCAGCCTCCCATTAGCATGCTTTGCAATTGCTGGTGAGCTTACCATTCATGCCAGCCAGCATGATAGGATGCTAGAGCAGTCACAAGGCGAAGGAGTCAGATATTTGTTGCGCGTCGATTCAGACAATGCGCACCTGGATCTTGAAGAGCTCGGCTAAGAGGGCACGAATTGCCTTATCAGCGAAGATGCCATCGAGTTCGGCTGAACAGTACTCACTGCATGGTGTTTTCAAAGACATGGTCACTACACTGTGTATGGAAGAAGAAGAGCAGAAGCAACCGGCCAAAGTGGAGGTCCAACCGTCAGCTGCGGCATCGGCTAATGAAGCTGCCGAAAAGCCGGAGACTTTCCAAAAGAATGTTGCCGGAGAAGCAAACGCCTAGGAGTGGTGTGCCTACTACTACTGTTGTTGCCCTATAAACACGCGTTCGACGAGCAAGGCGATGGATGCGCGAGGCAGCGCGTGATCATTGTCAAGCAACCCTTTAAGCTACAAGAGGATGATACTGCTACAGATCTTCACTATACAGGCGTCAAACAAAATCACTGTTAAGGTAAGGTCATGTCACAACACTGGGCTCGTCAGCAACTCAGACGTGTGCGCGCAGCGGCGTGCGCGACCCGCTATCCTGGGCAACTGAACGAGATCCCTTGGATGGCGCATAACTTATCGTCACTGCTTTCAGCTTGTCTGTGGCTAACTTTAGCATCTCTTCGTCACTTCTGTCACTACTGGTCGCGTTGGCATCTTCGTGGAGCATACTCCTGTTGTGTCTCTCTCTGGCTTGACGCTCGGCCGTCGATAGAAGTCCGCTATGACCAGCTAGTACATTAGCTCTGACTCTCCTGAATTGCAACGGATGAATGAGCTGAGCAACTCACTACACAAATTTGATAGCCTCTCCACAGCCGTCTTCGGCGCGAATACGCTTTCCGACATCTTCAGCTCTTTCTTGCATGATTCGGTTTCGAGTCGCTGCAGTGAAAGCTCTCGCAATGTCGCTAGCCGCCAGTGACTGTAGGCGTATACCGACGCCCAACTTTTGCACTCTTGTCGACCAAAAGTATTGGTCGCCGAAGAAGGGTTTGATGATCGTTGGAAGACCCGCCCGTAAGCTGGCTCCTGTTGTTCCTGCCCCGCCATGATGCATCGCTGCATCGATCCTTGGGAAGAGCCAGTCCTGAGGGAGGACCAAGAATTAGTTGAAGTCGAAGAGCGCTACTTTCCGCTTTCACAACTCACATGCGGTATCGAATTCACCAAGTAGACATTCGGGGGCGGATGTTTTAGTTGAATGTTTCTCTCCTTTCCGTCTTTGTCCCTTGCCGACCAGCCTCTGCTGAGGATGACTCTCACATCCGCAGTCAAAGCGGCTTCGTAGATGTGCTCAATGACCATCTCCACGTCTTTTATTGTGATACTTCCAAAGCCCGCATAGATCAATGGAATATTTTCATCACGAGCTCGTTGCATAAATTCCAGCAATGAGGGCTCTGGTGACCAGTTCGTGTCGGGCTGGTCTAAGAACCAGTAGCCGCTAATATGTATGAGAGAGGACCAATCCAGCGGTGGGGGGACGACTGCTTGGCTGAAATTGTAGATGAATGGTACTTGACGCTGTTGCATCTTATTGAAGGTGGTAGGTTTGATTCGGAGAACATGCTTGCGCCACCTGTTAATTTGGCTTGCTGAAGCTTGCCAGAGGACTTTGTCGAAGATGGAATACGACAGGCTGTTGTAGGCCCCGCCAGCTTCCAGTATTGGCGCAAAGGCTTGTGGATAGGCGGCCGTTGATGCTGTTCACAAAGCGTTAGACCTTTCAAGCAGACTGAGCGACTCGAGCAGGCGAGTACTTACTCCAGGGCATGGTGAAAGCTCTGAAGTAGGGTATAGCTGTTCATCCATGTAAGCATCGTGATAGCATTTCGACAAGGGAATAGACATACCGAGAGCTTCTGCAACATGTATACCGGCGAAGGCGGTAGGAGACTCGATAAGAACGTCGGCTTGTACATGCAATACTCAATGTCAGATCTACTAGCTCAAAGCCATGACATTGCGCGTAAAGTGTTCACCTTCCGCGCAAGCGGTCCAACATTCCCGGAGCAGGGAGTCAAACCATTCTCTGAACTGCAGAGCAACAGGAGGGTAAGCGCGGAATGCTTCCCCACTTGGTAAGCTTCATTACCTTTCCCAAAGACTCTCGAAAGAAGCCAGGCGAGAACATCTTGTGTTCTATGGACAATTGCATCAGTGCGGTCGGTGAGCCTGTAAGGACGCAAGGTAAGTACCAAATTATAAGAGAGTGCTGAGTGTAGGTCTTACCGCCGATACACTTGTATTCGAGGCCATGGCTCATTGCCCAGCCTTGATACTACATGACAAGAGAGTAGTCAGATATTGTGGAAATGGCTTAACTAAAATCACCGCTAACCTCCTCGTGAGAAGCGATCGTCACGCGATGCCCTTCTTGAAGCAAGCGCTTTCCTAGAGCGACTGCAGGTGTACTAGTCAGCAGATGTTCAAGCAGAGCTAGTAAATACATCAGCTTACTATAGGGCTGAACGTCGCCTCTGGATCCGATCGTCATCAACACGAAATGCCGAGGGGGGATCTTAAACGTAGCTTCCGCTGGTAAATTGATGATCGTCCCAAAGCACGGTATGGCACGAGCAGGAATACGAATGTTCGGGTCTGCGACACTCGCTTGCCTTTCTGGCACCGTGGAAACATCGTCGGAGCTAGACGAGGTAGTAGAATTCGTTGTAATCACCGGTGCAGATCTGCCTGAATCCTTCAGCGAAGTTGATGCTTGTTTGACATCCAGATTAGCTGGTGGCGTAAGGGCAGTGGGAGAAGCTACCCGAGAGCTTGATGGACTTCCGTCTACTGTCTGATGTCGCTCGTGGTAATCGTCTAGCCGGCGCTCGATTTCCTCAATACACTTGTCTCTAGTTTTCATAGAATGAAACTCAAAATTGACATCTTTCTCCCCGTGTATTTGTACTGTCATGCGGTATACACGAAACCTATAATTCTTGGATGCAAAGACATCGTCCACAGTGCTCAGAGAGATGCGAGATTTCGAGTCTTCCCCAATAATAGACTTTCGCCAGAAACAAAGGTAGTCTTTAGAAACAGCGATATGGCCGTAGCTGCAAGCATTGCGAGGCTCAGCACTGCAATAGACTACAGAAACGCATCACTCACTCAGGATATGGCCGCAACACATCAACCGATGCGACTATTCAAAACATAGCTCAGCTACTGCTCCGCAAAGCCACTATGTATCGCCAGCTTACTGTAGAGATCTTCCGGCTTATCTTCTAGGCCAAAGGCCCGTACAAAGTCAGCGGCCAAATTCTTGGAACTTGACTGGAATTGGTCAACCTCATTCCGCCGTTCCCCACTGTCAAAGCTGATAATAACCTCGGGCTCTTTTGGCAGAAGCGCCGATCGAGCATCAAGAGGCAGCTTATTCTTTTCCAGCTGTTCTTCGATCTGTGGTAGGATATGCCAACTTTGGCGCGCAACACCAAGTACTACTGGACGCATCTCCTTGTCCGACTGGTCTTCTGTGTCTGTTGTAGTGCAATTGACCTCCAGCTGCACCACTTTGCAGAACTGTAGAAGGGGATCTGGCAATCAGCGTTGATTGTCGAGCACACTTGCTATGAGACTCACATCCATAATGTCATCGAACTTGAACGATTCGACTCTCGAGAGCGGCACAGACGTCACTATATGATCCGACCGGTATCTGTATCTGAATAAAGCTGCCTGCAAGGCATTGTACCATCGCCGCGTATGCTCTTCTGTGTCCGTATACACCCATCTGTATGAGCCATTGATTTCCTCCACGCGGAAGCGCAGAGGATTTTGTGGATCCATTGAGACCTCTTTGAACGACGATAATGACCGTGCGCTTCTGGGATGTAGCCTATCTGTAGCTGAAGTGTAGGAAGCTACGCCATACGGACTGAGCACACAGTACACTCGTCGAGTTGCTTTCCACCTTCGGGGATACACGAAGGTGAGCACACCTTCCTGTAGGACCGTTGTCTCGTCTTCTTCCTTATCCAGTGCCACCCATGCATAAAACACAAGCCTTTTAGTGGTGAGATAGAGGGTACCTTTGACCATGACTGTGCGACACTGGACTGCCGGTACGCTTGCGATCAACGTCTCGGCTTCCTCGCCATCTCGACTGGGCCATTTTCCTGCTTTCTCTTCTACGAAAGCCAGCGTGTGTATACCGCCAGGTTTGACGCCTTCGACGGAAGGGGACTCCCTTGAGAGGACCTCGAGAGCATCTGAGGCGACGCTCGAGACAGCGCTGCTGTGTTCGTCGCCATCTTTGGTCTCATTGAGACTATGCGCTTCATGGCTGACCTTTGCTGTATCTGCATGCTCGAAGTGGTCCTTCGGTAGACCAAGCTCGGCCGATATATCCGGGCTTCCTCCTGTATCTTCTTCATCAGAATTCTCAGGACGGGAAGCTAGGAGATCCAATTCACTATCGCTCGCCTCGTCTTCCTCCTCGTCCTCTTCACTGCTCTCTGAAGTCAAGGGCGGTACCAAAGTGGACGATGAGGACGATGCCACTGTAGACTTCCCTGCCGTATCGAGAGAATCCTCCGACTCATAATTCGACAAGCAACGACCATCTCTACGCTTGCGCTTGCGCTTGTGATCCGCTGCTTCATGGTAGCATCCGCTCAAAAGCTGGAACAACGATTCTTTGATTTCACTGCTGTCATCAGCAGGTTGATCGACTTCGTTGGTAGCAGGTTTTGTACCATTCTTGTTCGAAGTGGGAGCTTCAGTGTCAGATGATGAAGTCAGCCGTGGACGAGGAGAGCTTGAGCGCGAGAGAGATGCGCCGCGCTTGATGAGACCTTGTGGTGTCCAAGACGAAAGCTGCTTGATCCCCGGCAGGTGGACGTACGAAGTCCAGCCTGTCGAGCCTTTCTTCAGTGCAGCTTCGGGGAAGTCGCCAGCGGGCTGCCCCATTGCGGAACCAACGGCATATGCAGAGCTATCTTCGCATGCGTATAGAACAAGTACGACCAAGACTTGCGGTGCTCATGTCACGTATCGCTTTCTGTTGGAGCCAACGTGATGATTAAGTGCGGCTGACGATGACAAGTGGTGGCGGCGGGAAGCAATTTATCGGAGGTATCGGCGGCAAGCGCAGATGCGCATGAATGACAAATGTCAAAGAAGGTAAACTGCTTCGTATTGTTTAAGTATACAAAGCCTGCCAGCCGTGTCATTGCTACATCATGTCTAGACATTCCTCGGTCATAGGCACACGCGTAACGATTATACAAGAGCGCATCCCTTACTGAGTATCCATAGTGGTATCCTCAGACCGGCTCTGTTCGGGTATCGCTTCTGAACCTTGTGCTTGCTCTGCACGCCGAGCTGCCTGCAGCCTATTCAGTCTCTCCTGCCGGCGTTGCTCTCGGAAAGCTTCTATCTCCGCTCTCAGCTTGTCGTCCCGCACCAGCTGGTCGATAGTCAGCGGGCTCCGGTTGAAAGGATCTTGCTCGACGGTAAGTAGATGCTGTTTGATTGTACTGTAATCGATAACCGTCTTTGAAGAAGGCAATATCACTGGATCTTCCATAATCTCGGCTGTGAGAGGATCCAGATATTCATCAGGCGTTTCTTCCATCTCCTCCTCTTCCTCTTCTTGCGCTTTCAGAGCTTCTATTTCCGTTACCATGCGTCGAAGAAGCTGAAGTTGCTGCTCTGACTTTAGACCAGCCCGGCCCGCAATCCGAATTGCATTATCAAACAACGCTCTAGAGTAGCTTCTGCCATCTTTGGCTGTAGCGGTGACGTATCGGTCCTTGTTGGCGAGATTGATAATGATCTGCATAATATCGCCCAACAGTTCTCGCGGTCTGAACTTGTATTTCTCCTTGTCTTGCACTCGAAGCTCCTGACACCTTGGTCCCGCTAGCACATTCAAATTGAAATCCAGACTGGCAGCTAACCTGTCAACGATTTCGCTTCTCAGGAAAGGATCCGGAGCCTCCACTGTCAATGTCTTTAAGAGGTGTAATACCTCATATGTGTAGATCAAGAAAGAGGTGGCCTGGCCTTCTGCCGACTTGAAGAGCTTCTCTTTATCCTTCCTTTGCTCGTCCGTCTGCGCATCCCAGGTCGTCTTGTCTGCCATCTCCAGTTGAATGTCATGTATAGTTTTGAGCTTGGACAGGGACTCGTCTAGCAAGAAGGTGGTGTCATTGAGAAGGTAGTTCACAAAGCGAACGAAATCCTCTTTGCCAGTTTCCGCCTTGAAGGCCTCCCTATGCTCTTTCGTTTCCCAAATGAGTTTAAGGATCTTGGCGATCTGATGACGGACTTCAAACTTTTCGTAGAACTGATTATGCTGTCCGGTGTATTCGATTTCGCAGTATATGCGCATCAATGCCGGAAGCAGACCTTTAAGAGCAAGAGGATGATAATTGAGAGTGTCGCCGAGAGTTCCGCGGGGGTAACGCGGTCCCCATGAGCGGGTATTGCGGTAAAGGATTTCGACGAATTTGCCTTTGAGATATGGATTCTTGACATAGGGCGTGCATAGGAAAACGACGATGAATACCAATAGCTGATCTTTTTGCATGTCTATCATGGTTTGCGGTGCATATCTGCAGAACGCTCGAATCAGTCCAGGCCGTTTCCTTCTTATTAGTGAAGTATGCTTACCTAGAAATGAAGAAGTAGAATTCCGTAACATCTTCGATAAAATACTCTGGAAGCATCTTGAAAGCGACCGGCGTTTCTTCTGGAAGATGCGAGAGGGAAATTTCCTGTACAGGGTGTTTACCTTTTGGATCGACAAGCCTGACCAGCCATGACATGACGAAACTACAAAAGTTCGAAGTTTTGGCAATAAAACCCGGATCCAGAAGCTGTACCTCAGTTGCATATATGCGAGAGTGAAAGCCGTCTGTGCTTGCTTTCAAACGTTCAACTTGTTGTTGAAAAGCCTCTTGTTGTGGTGTACCATCGAATCGACGATTATTTTCCGCTTCTTGCAGATCTTCTCTCATGTAGCGTAAATGCCTATAGAGCTGCTCGTGTCGATTGAAAGCGGGGTAGAGGCCGTAATGCATGAAAGACGTTGCTAAGAAGAATATTTCAGATATGAAGTTGGGTGAAGATGCTGTTGTGGAGGTCAACGTCAGCTATAGTCTTCAAGCAAAGCTGTAGTCGATCCGCTTACCACCTTCCATGACTTGATAACCATTGTAATACTCTTTTGCTTCTTCCCCAGTTGCGTTGATCTTCGTCACGTCTTGTATGTCTAGCCGCGTAGACTTTCTAAAGTACTCTGGATCGATCTTGTCTATCTTTGAATAGCTCGCATCCATAAAAGGGGCACTGAAATCCATAAGAATACTGAACGCGTTGATCATGAAGCCATCGCTTGAGACTGTTCTTGGATCGACTTGCATACCGTCCCGCTTCATATTGAGCCTGATTATGTGAGCAAAGAACGCCAGCACAGCTTCCCGCTGAGCAGCGCCTGAGCGAACAATATTATTGAAAGAGCTAAATAAGAGCCCTTGTAACGAATTTAGGGAACTTCGGAGGGCATTTGAGGAGGCTTCGGCAGCTTCTCTAGACAAGGCTGAAGGCTGAGCGAAGTACGCTTTGGCTACAGAAGGCTGTATATTCCATTAGGTCGGCACGATCGGCATCAGTAAGAGAACTTGGCTTACGAATGCATCGAAGAAGCAACTCAGGCGCATCGCAGGTCCGAGTAGAGATTCTATCTCGAAAGTATTCGGGGCAGCGGCGCTAGGCGACCAATTCGGCATTGCCGTGAACTAGATAGAAGCACAGGTCAGACCAAAATGCGCACAGCTACCCGGGTGCAAAACCGGGACAAAGATAACTTACCATTGCACCTAGAGCTTTCACTTCTGTTACATCGTTTATCACGCGTATGACGGCCCTCCAATCGGAACCTGTGAGATCCATAACAGTTGATGCGGCTCCAGCATTCGCGCCACTGATAGCCGCCAACATCGCCTGAATGCTGCTCGAGTTCGCTCCGAGTTTGTCAATAAGCTTCTGTACGACGGGTACACCGATGATATCGACTAGCTCCTCAGGTGATCCAGTACTCGAATATGCAGCGGCGAGCTCGGTAAGAAGCGCGATGATTTGGTATTCATCTAGAGATAAGGCAGGGGGACATGGGAAACTAGGGAGCTGCAGGAGCGGAGGCAGAAGCTCCTCGCCGCCAAGTGTTTTTCTGAACGTAAGATTACAGATTCAGCATGTTTAGGTGGGCCAAGAATGCATTCCGCTCACCCGCTCGGCTGAGGAAACAGCTCAGGCTCCTGGAGCTGAAGTCCAATACCCTCCAGTAGCTTCTGTTTGACGAATTCGAGAGCTTGGCTACGCTTCACTACCTCTGCATCCGTTCCTTTTGGATTGCCGAAGCGCGTGCGCTCGATGTGCCATCGCCGCCAGCATCCTACTAGATATTCGAGATTGGTCAAATCCGTCGGAAGTCCTGCCAGAACGGTCAGGGCAACCGGATTCTTTTCTGCTTCTTCATCGTCTATCATTTGAGCAGGATCCAATGATAGCCTCGCTACGATTGCTCGCTCTAGACTGTCCTCGCTGAACCTCAGAATGCCTTCGCCCTCAGCGCCACCAGCTTCTTCTACCAACTCATCATGCAGTGTATACAGATATGTCGTTGTCCAATTGCTAGCTTCTGCTCGACTCTGTGAAAGTGTGACTTGTAAGATGCGTGAAATTGTGCCAGATAGCCATTGCGGATACGGTATGCTTAGGTTCGTGGCACTACTTGATGACGACGCAGACGCTGTAGGCGCTTTTTGCGATGGCAAAGGAGAAGCCCTGGATTGAGGCAGAGACGTTGCCGGTGACTTGGTTGCTGGTGTACTGATCTTAGTTGAAGCTGCCCTGGGCGGTTCTTTTGTCACTGCCGTAGGCGTTGCTGATGATGCATCTCCATTTACTGATGAGGCTGCAGCAGGGACTGCCTGGCGAGACGGAGCTTTCGAAGTACCAGCAGGAGTCGAGCTACCGCTGGGAACCGGTGAGCTTGCATTAGAAGTCGAGTTCTCAGCTTGCGCTGCTCGCAGCCGTTCCAGACGTTTTAATCGGATCTGATGGATTGCCAATGTGCAATGCAGGAGATTAGCAAGGACAACGGATCAAAATGGATGCACGGGCTACATTCTGGACTCACCCTATCAGCGTCATTCACGTTATCGGACATAGTCAATCTGCTCGATGACAACGCCGGCGTGTAGGCGCTCCTGGAAGGTTGCTCGACATCCTACAAGTGCAGCCCGTGCAAAGGTGATCGACGCAAGCAGTCGCGAGGTGCAATTATATGTGCAAAAAGGACGCGAGCGGCGAAAGCCATGTTGCACAGATGATACGTTTAAAACCTTTACCATACAACCTCAGCATTGATGCGAACTTCTCCATTCATCATAGAATATTTTGGCCATGTGGCGTTCCAGGAAGCTACAAGTCGATGGGCTTCTGCTATACTGGGCAGCCGAACGAGGTAGTTTACGAACTTTTCCGCATTATCGTGAGACCGAAAGCTGAAGAATTGTACACTTCTTGTTAGCTTGTTCATCCTGCCCATCTGTCGTGATCAATAGCGTACCTCTTCAGATGTACTATATCATCGACTGCTGCCCATCCTCCTAATGTCCCGGGACCTTTGACGGGATAGAAGCCTTCTCTATTTAGTCTTTCCATTAAGGTGAATGGATGGATTGTAGCTGGAAAGCCTGACAGCCTAACAGCACGTCCGCTGAAGTTCAGGCCGACCTTCAGATTTGGCGGTCCTTGGTTGTACGCATTGAAGACGGCTGCTCGAGAGGCTAAAGGTGCTCTGTTCTGCAAGAGGACTGGATAGGGCTTCTTTGCTACATCCACCAGGCGGCAATCCAGTATGTCGTCGACAATGCCAGGGCTTGTCTTGCCACGGAGCTTGTCAACGGCTGTCTTTGCATTCGCAGCCCAGAGAAACTCTACAAGTGCATTGCCTGTTGGTCTGAGATCTGAGGTAGGCAAGAAAACAACTGGGGTAGACGTACGTGCGTTAGTAGTAGTATTCGCTGGAATAGAAGTAGCTTTTCACATACCTTCCTTCACATATCGTGCGTGACCTAATCTTAGCGCGATCAACCGTCGCACATCGTTTGGCGTAGCCCAGGGACATAGCCCTTCCAGCAAGACTGTAGTTCGTTGCTCTCGAGCTGCCAGCTTCTCAGCCTGGGACCGGCCTCTGTATGGGGGTCTTGCTACAGCGGTCGTCGGCGGCGTGGAACTTTGCAGGGATGGATGCTCGCTTGCTGCACCCGCCTTCGATGAGAATTGGCGAGCAGATTTGATCGCACCGCAAGTACATGGTGCGAGACTAGTAGGACCTGCAAGGGTACGGCCTAGTGTAGTAAACACGGCTCGAGAAGTAGATGCTTGCATGGTGGCCAAAAAGCTTGATCGAACAGAACGAAACCACAACTGGACATGTACACGTTCGTTCGATGCAGTCCGCAATCGCGCTGGCAATGAGCAAAGGTTAAACGTCTAAATCGACATGTCTACAAACCCAAGAATATGTTCTTCGAAGCTAAGTGCTACATGATCTATAACCTACAATTTGCTTGGCTTCCATTGTGGCGTTTGTCTCGCCTGGAAAGCTCTCAGACTGTTAAAGCGAAGAGATGAACCTGTCAGCTCATGTAGCGGATATTAACACATAGACTATTGTTTCACTGACCCGATTTGGAGATTCTCGCCCTCCCAGAGTTTCCGGAACTCGGTAGAGGATTCATTGAGTGCAAATGCTCTTTGAACAGAGCCCATTTCGTGCGTGAGTCGGATACCTGCAGGATACAGAAAGCTACTCATTAGCATCGTGTCCGTACACAAGGCAAACCCTGCCACTTACCGTGCATCAAAACAATGATGGAATCCGGCGAGTTTGCAGCTATAGCTTTGGCGAACTCAAGCGCTTTCGCTTCGACTTGGTCGTCTGGCACCACAGCATTCACCAGCCCTAACTGCAATGCTTCTTGTGCTGGGATGTTTCGACCCGTTAGTAGCAGTTCAGCAGCTGGGGGTATGTAGCAGATCATTCTCAGCTTCGGCGGGTCGGCACGAAATAATTGGCAAGCAGGTCTCACCTCTTGTGTGACCCACGAGTCTGACAAGACGAGGGATACCTCCTGCTCCAACGGTTACACCTCTCTTCGCTTCCGGGAACCCTAGTGTCGCGCTCTGGCCAGCGATTGCCATATCCAGATTGACTACCATTTCTGCCCCACCGCCCATAGCGAAGCCATTGATGGCTCCAATGATAGGTTTTCTAGGGGCACGAGATCAGTAATACGTCGGTGCGCTCAGCTTGCTACACGTAGTATTTACCGGGTGATTCGCGTACTAATGCCACCAAAGCTGTTCTTGCCCTTCTGAATACGTGCGCTAGGGTGTGTCTTCCTGCGCTCAGCCTGAGGAGACAGCTCGTCAGTTTGTGTGAGAAAATGGACTGTATGCTTGCAGAAGCTTATCATACCATTTCCTTTAGGTCCTGCCCAGCGCACCATGCCTTGGTGTTCGTGCTCCCAAGAATGGCTACCCATAGAGTAGGCTCGGCTTCAAACCAGTCAAAAACTTCATTCATAGTCTTCTCCAGTACTTGGTTCATGGCATTGTATTGCTTTGGTCGGTTCATGGCGACATGCAAGACATGCTCCATGGGGAAGGTCACCTTGACGATTTCGTCTGGTATTTGCGGCATAGGCGTAGAAAACTGAGGTCGAGCCATGATGAGCCAGTCACAAGGAACTTGTCTGAAAACGTGTATACGTGTGTCAGCAAAGCCAGTCTGATACGAGCAATCTCTCGTCGAAGAGCGGGAATCGGCGTGTGTGGGGTCGCTAATCTTTGATCGAGCTCCCGGCAAGGCCGGCGCTTCGAAAGAAGCCGGTGTTTTACCCTGCAGAGAACCAAATCTCCCAACAAATTTGAAGGAAGACCTAGCTTCATTGACAACACAATCTGCTAAGAGTACTGCTTCCCTGTCCCTTATCAATACCTTACAACTAGACAGAATGGCAGATCGATTGAAGCAAATCGGGTCGCATGTATCCGGTAACTACCCCAAGGGCATGCTCGCGGGTGAAGTGGCCATCATAACCGGTATGTCGAGGTCATAGCAATGGTCTGCAGCCTGCCAAAGCTGAACCACGTACTTCTATCCTCTAGGGGCTGCTCAGGGTATCGGCAAAGAAGCAGCTTTACAGTTCGCAAGAGAAGGTGCGAAGGTGATCGTGAGCGATTTGGATGAAAGTAGGTCTGCTCGAGTTTTTCAATGTATGCATGCAAGCACCCACTAAGACTTAACATTGTAACCAACAGAGAAGGCACAGGCCGTCGTAGAAGAAATCAAGGCCGCTGGAGGAGAAGCCTTCGCCATTTCAGGCAATGGTTAGTATGGTGCCGCATCTAGGTGTAGCTGTCCGCTGATGTAAGTTCCCTGGTAGTAATGGACGATGCATTCCCTAAGAAGCTTGTAGAGGGTACAGTCAAGTTAGTCCAGCATTCGTGCGTTGACTTAGGCTCGTCTAACCTGACTTTAAACAGGAAATACGGCAAGATCAACCACATCGTCAACAATGCTGGTTTCACAAACGACAAAGTATGAATATCTGGTGATACGGAGAAGTCCAATAGATGCTAACGCTGTCTTTACTTGTGCTAGATGATCCACACTACCGACGATGAGACTTTCCGAGCCATCCTCGAGTGCCATAACGTCGCACCCTTCCGCATTGTGCGAGAGGCTTCACCGTACATGCGCATCAAAGAGGAATCAAAGCGAGAGAACAGAAGTATCATCAACGTCTCTTCCACAACCGGTCTTCACGGCAACGTCGGACAAGTCAATTACGCTGTGGCAAAGGCAGGTGTTGTCGGATTCACCAAGACAATCTGCAAGGAATGGGTAAGTTTCGGTAACACCGGGTAGTACGCTATTAAACAACTAATACCCTTTTCAGGGTCCATTTGGTGTCCGAGCCAATACTGTTGCCTGTAGGTGTTGGATCACTGGTTTGGCGCATTCCTATACTGACCTAATAACCACCTCCAGACGGTTTCATTCTGACAAGACTGACAGCTGCAAAGGTACAAGCTCCTCTGTTTGATCTGTCGCGATGATCTGGCTGACCGTCTGAATAATCCTACAGGAGTCGGGCGAGAAGATTGTCATCAATGGCAAAGAGGTACCCCTGGGAATTCCTCAAGGTCCCGATTCCAAGGGATCTGCCGGCGTCAAGAGCGGTAAGTACCATTGCATTTTTTAGCACCCCGTAAACCTGTCTAACGAGTTTACACAGTTCCCGACATTCCACTTCGCCGACCAGGTACCGCCGATGAAGCTGCGCGAGCCATGCTGTTCCTAGCGTCCCCTCTAGCAGCCTACATTTCCGGACACACGCTCGAGGCAAGTTGAAAGCCAGCATGCATCATATTCGCAATGGCTGATACCTATTGTTTTCAGGTCACCGGAGGCCGTGGCATCTAGACACTATACTCTCTACCGTATTTGCGAATATTATGCTAATATGATATAATGCATTTTTGAGGGTATCTGCTACACATTTGAGCAATTGATCACGGACTTCAACCCTTCAATATTTATGACGGCTTCAATTTTGCTGATGCTGCTAGTATTGCCTGCATATGGAAGCTATCAATGAGCGGAGTCATTAATATTGCTCGGCCATCATCAAGGTAACCAGACTGGTCCACTGTGCAGACGAAATCAGCTAGATCATCTTCCTAAGCAACATACGTGTGACTTACACCAGTGAAAGGATGGCTGATGCGCAAAACAGAGCAGACAGAGATCAGCTTTGCTGTCACGTAGTCATTGTGCACCACAGCTCACCTTCTTTTGCCTTCGCCTGTGGCTGCATCGTACTGTTCCCAGGCATATCCAGTGCGAACGAACTCCTTATATACATTCTTGACAATGTTATTCCGAAGCTCATCATATACTTGAGCAGCCTGTTGCTGGTAGGGACCAGGTTCTTTCGCATATCGCTGCAGTGGACCTCGTTAGTACGGGCCGTCGAGCGTTGAAGTAGGAATAAGCTCACCGTATACAGACTTTGCAATGCTAGGTAGTTTAGCGGTATCCAAATGGGACTTCGCCAATAGTCCTCACCGGACCCATACAGTGGATGGTCGCGACTGAGACTTCGCAGTCCAAAGTCTGTCCAGAGCTGAGCAGGATCCCTAACAGCCTTTAGGATAGCACCTAAGTTAGGCGAGTCAGGCTCCAGCAAGCCAAGTAAGAACGGGAAGATTGAGATGTAGCCCTGTGTGCGCGAACGGTGGAGTCAGTACAGTACACATTTGCCTACATCGCAATGGCATCGATCTCACCTGATTGCAGACATGTATCGATTCCTCTGCAGAACGTTGCTCAGTGTAAAGCTGGACAAGCACCAAAAGTTCGACATACCGACTTCATCGACTCCAAGGTCACAATACATTTGCTGATCTTCGCTCCAATGTAGGTCTGAGGATACAGTTTCAGCGATGAGCATGGGACGACCAAATGAAATATAGCCGAGCTTACCGTCCAAATTGGTTAAGATCGCCTTGTCGATCTTATCGAATTCCTTGACATCTTCCGATTCTCCAACATATTCCGCTATCTCTTTCATGGTACGGGCGAAGAATGCCATCCAACTCATCAAATCCACATGAAGTTCGCCCTCATGTGGTTTCGGTCGTGGGTAATCATCTAGGCCACTGGTCAATACATGATCTTCGGATCTACCTCGCCACCTATATGCTTCCGTTCTGCTTCCACTTGGTCTACGACCCCATTCTCGAAGCTGACCTCTCTGAGTTTCACGGAACCAGTAGTAATGTTTTCTGAGTTTAGGGTACAGCTGATTGAGGTAAGATCGCGCCAGTACGGGAGAGGACAGCAGAATCTGCGAGAGTGCTTGGGGTGATGAGGTGCTTGACAGTGAGGCTAGCAATTCGGACGGGCTACCGAGCGTCTCCTCCGAACCAAAGGGATTTTCAGGGGTTGAGGCAGAGTCCGGGCGTGATTTGAGGCGACGGATAAAGCTTGTCACGCCCATGGGCAGTGTGGGTGGATTACCATAGGCTGGATATTGTGTTCTAAATTGCTCCGGGACCTGTAAATGCTTGTAAGAATGCTTGGCTATAACGCACTACGAATCAACCGTGACTGACCTTACTGCGAGCTTCCTCGCCTAATATTTGCTCTCGGCCAACCCAGCCGTCTTCGTCGATGAGGTTCACCCAGCTCTTCAATATCTCGAGACTACAAGGTGGGGGTACTCAGTACTCCGTACAACAACCCAGGTCCGTAACATACCTCAGATCATTGTCCCATGCACCGACTAACATCAAGTGAAAGCCCTCATCCCTGAAATCAAGCCAGCTTTAGAGGTGAACAATCCCACTGAATTATTTCGCTTACCAATAGAAGCCTCTAGGAAAAAAAGATCGACTAGGCGTCGAAGTGTAGAGCTCGTATGGCTCCGTAAGTTCAGGCTTTGGGTCACGTCTGCTGCCAGAGCCTTCTTCGTCATCATCGTCCTCTTCATCATACGGGTGGCGGAAGTTACGGTCTATTATGGAAGGACCGTAGAAGTATCCAATACCGCCCATCATACTGGCTGTTAGAGCTTTTGCGAAGTCGACCTCAGATTCCGAGTAGCCTTTTGCTTTCAAGTGAAATGTTTCCTCGAAGCGTGAGTTGTAAGCCTCTGCTGAAGCTGCTATGCCGCTCGAGAGCGCGTTACTGTCCATACCCCTTGCTGCGGGTGTGGTTTTGGTCTCGTAGAAGACATCAACGGAGAAAGCGTGCTCGTACGTCTTTTGGAAGACGTAGAAGTTCGCACCAGTCCTGACCTCGTTAGGCAGACTAAAGAGAATGGCGGGGTCTGGAGGATTGTCTTGACCATGGACTTTGATTTTCTCTTGTGCTGCCCTGACCACGTCTTGTAATATGATGTCTTTAGCTCTCCAAGCGTTGCCGGGTGGAACAGCCAAGCCTGCGAGAGAGATGCGGTCGACAAGATCCCCATAGTCGTCCGCATGCCGGCCTCGGCGGTTTGGCTGGCTTTCATGTGCTACGAAGTGATTCAGAGAGAGCGGTGTACCCGTCAGTATGAACAACATGACCCCTTCCCGGTGCAGATCGGAACTCACTCTCAACTTGACGAATGTTGAAACCTCCGAGAGACGCGACAGAGCCAGATAGCTCGACGACTCCATCCATGCCCTAAGCATGGGTATCAGAACATTAGCCTGTTCCGCCAAGCGAACCATGATGAGCACGTACCTGGTCGAGGTCCTCCTCAGTGTCAAGCTGCAATGTACCGAGACCTTCCAGCCCGTAGTATGTGACTAAAGCTATCCGAGAAGGCCGCGCTGGAGGCGGAAAGTTGAAGGCGCAGAATTAGGAGTTTAGTTCGGGTCCTACGTGATGCATATTGGATCGATGCGCATTACTGACACGCATCAATAGCTCTTCCGGAGATCCTAGCAGCCCAGCTTCCTCCTTCAAGCCCGCCGGGAGTCTTCAACAGCTCTATAGAAAGCTTTACGTTGTTCTCCGCATCCTTGATCTCCTGTACACCGGCACTTCGTCCATCATGCATGACCCAATTATAGCTTGACAGCTTGTCTTCTTGCTCGCACGAATGGCGCATCTCTGCACGAGGGCATAATTTGGCGAATCAGTGTTTTTCACGGTGTGGGGGACGGCCTGCTGCCTTCTGATGCAGTCACTAACTCTGGTATCCATTATAGTCCTGAACGCCATACCACGCAATGCCAAACAATGGCGAGTCGCCTTGGACGCGAGCACGCATGCCAAAGTACAGATTTGGCCTTTGAACCCATCTTAGAGACGAGTTGGAGATAGCAGTATACTCTTCCAGGAGGTCTGCCGCCTCTGTCGTGGCATCTGGATGTGCCAGCACGCAGGCGAACTTTGGAATGGCGAGAAGGAGCGCCAGCGCGAAGGTCACTATCCAAGGCCGCAGACTGCTCGAGAACAGGCGTTTGCCCGTCTCATGTCGCATCGCAGGCATGCTAGAGCGATGCGAGACAGTGTCAAGATCCCACAACAACGCAGCTCAACCCGAGACGAGACCGCTGCATAGATACATGCGCTCGATCACCTCCAGCCAGTTCCTGCAGTCTCTCGAGATGGCTTCGTTCAGCTATTAGTGGTAGCCCGTCAACTTTTGACGTGCTTTGCTGTACTTCAAGTGCGTCTGCACGATACGTGAAAGCAGCTCTCATCCATCCGCGCAGCTGTACGGAAGATTTCCCGCATCTCCGTTGCTGCATAAAACAGTGATACCAGTATGTCGGACTGGCCATAGTTTGCCTATACCGTATACCATCACCAAGCTCTCACTTTACACGGCAAGGACGAAGGGATGCCACGAACTGAAAAGAAGTCTGATGGAAGCCACCGCTGTTCGTTGGCGTCTGACAAGAACTCATTCTGTATGTGAGACGGGCCGAGCTGCGACGCAAGCCTGCATAGCGAGGACACCAGGCATAACATAATCGAAGAGAGAGTTTCGTACATTTATCCTGCTCATCACGATGCGAAGCCTTTTGACAAGCCTTTTACAAATATCCGGGAGCTGACGTCAAACATCCGGAACCGACTCTGCTGAGCTTGTCCCGAAGTTCGCCAAGCCGAAGTCATTAAAAAATCAGGTACGCCACCGCAACCTCCGCATCAGAATTAGCAGCATGAAAGCTGTGATATCACCAACGCCCAGAGAAGCTTTCAAAACTAGCGCTCAATGGCCTCTCTACATACCGCACTTCCCCAGACTGGGGTGAGGAGGAAGTTCATGTGCAGCCCCTCTCTCTTTCCTCTTTGTTTGAGTTTCTTCAGTGCGGTCCGGAGACGCTACTTTCTTTCTTCCTAGTGGTGTACCGTATACCGTAGCTCGTATCTTTTTTGCTGGATACACATTTACGGTCTGCCTGTTACTGGTCTACCAATTCCTCGCAACTATGGGCAAAGACACCAGCATGGCCGAGGCCAAATCGCCTGCCGTGCCAGACCACGATAGGTTCGACCAAGCATCCACACTTGCGGATGGCCATAACCCTGCACATGATCCTAAAATGGAGAAGATTATGGAAGAGAACGCAAGGTTGGCAAACCCGTTAGCTGGACTGGGTCGGGAAAAACTGTTGATGAGGGCAGATGAGTTCAGTAAGTCGTGACCGTGCCACTAGTTTTTGTATTGGAATTTCCAACCCGTCCATATCTTTTCATACAGTTGCCGAGCATGATCTGCACGACATGTCAGACCTTATCCGAAAGGGAGCATTAGTTGCCGGAAATCAGCACAGCTTTGAAGAGCTCCCTGATCTCAGTGAAGAGGAGAAAGCCGCCTTGCGCATGGAACATACCAATAAATGGAAGCAGACCAAAACTTTATATGCTTTAGTTGTATGCTGTTCCATGGCAGCTGTGGTTCAAGGGTGGGTGGCACATCTTAGTAATTTGCCCTACAGTACATACTAAAGCAATTAGTGCTCGAACAGGCAGGATCAATCACTCATAAACGGTGCAAACATTTTCTTTCCAGACCAGTGAGTACCGAGGCACAGATTCCGGCACATGATTTTAGCTGATTCTCCCTGCTTGCAGATTTGGTATTGGCTCGGACAGTCGCTATGATACACTCATCCTTGGTCTGGTCAATGCCGCACCATACTTTGCCTGCGTAGCCTTCGCATGCTGGCTTACTGTAAGTGACGACCTACTCTTCAGTCTGACCCAGCCATTAAGTAGTAGCGTTATCTCTCAGGATCCCCTTAACCGATACTTTGGCCGTAAAGGAACCATCCTTATTACTCTGGTTTTTGTAGGTTATATGATGATGTACGGGGGACTAGCTATACTAATTATGCATATTACCCACCCTAGGCTACATTCCCCTGTGTCTGGGCCGGCGTTTCACCGAACTGGCAAGTTCTGATGGCTTCCAGGATCGTTCTGTCCATCGGTATTGGTCCCAAGTCAGCGACGGTACCGTGAGTATAGACAAATAACTCCTGTTGATCCTTTCTGACTCTTATTTGCTTCAGTGTCTATGCCGCCGAAACAGCGCCTCCTGCCATTCGAGGTTCCCTAGTCATGATGTGGCAAATGTGGACAGGTGCGCATACGGATACTTCGCGAATAAAAGCTAGTCGCTAACGCGATTCGAGGGCAGCCTTTGGTATCATGATAGGATATGTTTGCGGTCTCATCTTCTACAACGTCAGCTCAAGCTCGATTGAAGGTCTAAATTGGCGCCTCATGTTGGGAAGTGGATGTGTACCTCCGATAATCGTCTTCATTCAAGTCCTCTTCCTTCCCGAGTCTCCAAGATGGTTGCTACAGAAGAAGCGCACTAGAAAAGCTTATCAATCTCTCGTTCGTCTCCGCAATACTGAAATTGAAGCTGCTAGAGACTTGTTCTATATCAGTCAGCTTTTAAAGGCAGAAGATGCCCTACACAAAGGGAATCGGTATCTTGAGCTTTTTACTGTTCCGAGAAATAGAAGAGCTACCATGGCTTCATTCATTGTCGTGAGTACTGTCGTCAGACGAAATTCGATAGAAGCTGATTCATTGCTCAGATGTTTATGCAACAATTGTGAGTATTCTATCAACATGTCTCGTCAATCGCTAATCCGCGTCACCTCTTCAGCTGCGGTATCAACGTTATCGCTTATGTTAGTTGATCAAAATTATCTGTTTTTGTTGGCGCGTATGCTGACGCCATGCATGTTTCACCTGATAGTACTCCTCGAGAATCTTTGTCAATAATGGCTTCAGCGAGTTCCAAGCTCTGCTCGCATCTTTTGGTTTTGGTGCCATCAATTGGTACGTTTGCCTCGATGCCTAGTGACAATCATCACTAATACGAAAACGTGTTCGCAGGCTCTTTGCAATTCCGGCTATCAAAACAATCGATACTTTTGGAAGACGAACGCTGTTGTTGATAGGTGCGCTTTCTCCAAAGCATGTTCTTTTAGGAGTATCTCCTTATTTTTACACTGCAGGTTTCCCCATGATGGCGTTCTGGCTAGCATTTACCGGAGGTGTCTTTTATTTGCCCGAAGGTGACGGAAAATTGGCAGCTATCGCCATCGGTATCTACTTCTTTGCTATCAGTAAGTCACCCAGCTATCTTTTGCAGCTGTCTGGCCATCACTGATTGTACCCCCTCCGCTCTAGGCTATTCACCAAGTGAAGGTCCTGTTCCATTCAGTAAGTTACCTTGCTGTGAAACATGTAGATCGTCTTTGGACATGCTGCTGATGTGATCTGATATTCAGCCTACTCGGCCGAATGCTTCCCTCTTTACATCCGTCCAATTGGTATGGCGTGGGCCACCGCTATTTGCTGGGGTTTCAAGTGAGCCGATAGAATCCTTCTCTTCGCTTTTGAGCAACAGACTAAGACATTCTGCGGTAAACAGTGGTATTCTGGCGTTCACCTGGCCACTTCTGGAGGTTGCATGTAAGTTTCGTTGGCAGCTTAACTGAAAGTATTCGTTAAAAAGGTTGACATGTATTTGCCCTCGACTAGTCACGACCTCCGGTGCATTCTTTTATTGTCAGCCGAATATTTACTTCACACTTCTGCAATTTTGTACTGACCGGTGCCTCCTACCTTTTCTCCACACATAGATGCTGCATGGAAGTGAGTTATGTCTTTCTCGTTTACCTGTTATCCGGGCTTTTGCTAACTTTCCTGGACCTACTTTACAGTTTGGTCGGCTTTACTGTCGTTCTCCTCTTCCTCCCCGAGACTGCCAAGCTATCGCTAGAAGAATTAGATATGGGTAGGAAGAATTGCGCTCGCATCGTGCCTTACGTACAATTATTTCTGATGAGACCTTTTCTATCTCGTTATGATCAGTCTTCTCCGTACCTACCCGCAAGCAAGCTGAGTGGGGCGCCAAACAACCCCGCTTCTGGTTCCAGCGGTACATACTCCGCAAGGATGTGCACCCTGAACCACTGTATGAAATCGGTAAGCTACACCTCACGCATCGGCAATACATGCAAGACTGTGAATTCATTCGTCTGATCTGATATTCACTTAACAATAGATCCTTCAATGCAAAGAACATACGTTGAAAAGTCGGGAGGTCACTAGAAAGTGTTCATGCAATGTGGCCAAAGCAGCTGTGATACTATGTTCTCAAATCTCAAGCTTTACGAAGCATCATCGTGCTGCTTTACGGTGTGTAATCACCCTTAGCTGAAAACCGAAGATTCGCCGTCAGATACAAATGTAATGTCTGAGCTTAGCAAAACAGAATTGTTGACTCTTACCGTAGTGCAGAATGAAACTAAATCGTAATGCGTGCTTGAAACAAACGAGAACTGCCGCTCTTGGCGCCACTACAGTCTGCTTGAGTGGAGTTCACTGACTCTATTGTGCGAACGAATTCGATTGTCGTCGCGAGCACCGCTGGATTTCAGTTGCTAGATTAGGACACAATGATCAGAACTGAACTGTAATGCCATTCAAGCAATATAACTGCAGCATTGAGACTGACTAATTGGGTACAACATGTCCATAACTAGAGCGACATCTAGCACGCACGCACACACACACATACTGACTGGCACTCTCATAGCAGCAAAAGATAAATAATAGAATGAGACATTAAAGATAATGATAATCATAAAGTTTCAAAGGTAGGAGAAGTGACTTGCTCTTCGACTGTTGGTTATACCAGTTGTGCTATTCCAGGGAATTGACGGGCTAGCATCAAAGTGAGTATATTCCGAGACGGGGGGAGCATAAGATCCAAATTGACTTGAGCCGTGTGATATTGTGCCGAGAAGGTAAGGGAAACAGCATAGATAGAGCGAAAGCAATTTGATCCTAGGTGTAGCAAGATTTCGAATATGTTTGTAGGGGGACGGTTGAAGTAGTTGAATATACTGGAAGCGAAGGCAGGAGAAGGTATAGAGTTACACCTTTTGCTAGTGCCAATATCCTGTGCTTGATTTTCCCATCTTGGCTTCGCCCATACTGTAGAGAAAGCAAAAGTTTCTACATCGCCACGCAACCACTGCAGCATCCTTTACCATGGCTGTCTTTTTCCGTTTGAAATTGTTGTACACCAGCTTGAGCTCCAGGTCTGCCTGCCGTTTGTTCCTGTATAGGACAAAAAACAGGCAAAGAATGTCAGCTTGGAAGAACAGAGTACATGCGCGAGCTGCATTCCCATTGCCGTATAGGTCCCTCTTTTTACCTTGTTGAACTTTCTGATCTCTCGCACTAATTGGAAGAAAGCCTCTTCAACATTAACTCTCGCTTTTGCTGATGTTTCTATGAAATTGCAACCGAAATGTCTTGCTAGGTCGGCTCCTTCTGCAGGTGACCCAAAGCAAATACGCATCAAGTGCAATAACAGGCATCAGCATCGCTCCGTTCCCCCTTCGAAACAATCGGGAGTACTATACGCACCACTCGTATGCACTTGACGCTCTGATTCAAGATCTGACTTGTTGGCTACTACGATCACAGGGAAGTAGTCGCGGTCTTTGACGCGCAGTATTTGTTGATGGAATTGCGAGCTGTGAGAGCATTGTAATCGATGCAGTCAGAACCGTGTATCGTTTAGTGACATAGTTATAGACTGTCTTATAACTCACATCTCCTCGAAGCTATTCCGGCTTGTGATACTATAGACGAGAAGGAATCCCTCGCCTGTTCTCATATATTGTTCGCGCATGGCGCTGTGCGAGCGAGACAGGGATAATAACGAGACATCAGCATGCATTGTACATCATACATTTACACGCAAATATCCGTGTTCGCGTATACCGAAGTGCTGCTGCACCTGCTTTAAGCCTCCATTTGACTACTCACCTGTATTCCTCCTGACCTGCTGTATCGAGAACATCGAGCAAGGCGACCTCGCCGTCTATCACGCATTGTTTGCGGTATGAGTCTGGGTTGATAGCATATTATAACATGCTCAGCAATGTCACTTCGTTGTAGCTGTCCGCCGCCTCTCACCCTCGATTGTAGGGTCGTATTCGTCTACAAAGTGCGATTGTATGAATTGGATGGTGAGTGCGGATTTGCCGACGCCTGGGAAGGATTGACAGGAGTAAGCCGAGTACTCTAGATACGGTATAGGTAGCTGCTACTGTGGGCATGGCTATGGCAATGACTAGCTCATGCTCTCGCCAGTGCATCCACAGCAGCGTGCAGTGATGCAGAGTGAACTGACCACCACCGCCGACGACGACGAGCTTGTATTCGCGGACCTGATGAGGCGTTGCGAGCATAACAGCATCAGTACAGCACATACACGATTCAGGCATCACTCGCAACTCACAAACTGGGCCTGGTCATGGAGGAATGGATGCGCCATATGATAAATGGATGTGAAGGGTGCGGCAACAAAGGCCGAAACGAGGTGAGCGTGTGTCTGATGGAAAGAAGCTGCTGTGCATACCGGCGACATGACTGGATGGGTACTGCTTGAAGGAGTGTGCACTGCTTGCTGGCCTGTACCACTCACTGCTCCAACGACGACGAGGTGCGAATGGAACAAAAAGGCAGGCAAGGCGAAGGCGAAGATGGCAGTCAGAAGGTGGCATACATGCTGCAGGAGCAGGCAGACCATGTGCATCTATACATTCAACTGCACAATAGACTGCGACTCTGTTCCATGCTTTAATTACTCCTCGTAATGTATTATAACTGTAATTGCTATTCGCCCTCGCGCCTTACATTGCCATTTGGATGGACGCGTTCTTGAGGTCAAAGTCACGCCTTGAAATGAAACATTATTGTAACAAGGCCACACGGGCATGTTATGAACAAGATAGCACTGATACACAGCTTGAGATGATGGCAACAACAGGACAATGCCATCTACATGGTGCTTACTCGGAACAAAAAGATTGCTTTCACGGCATTCAGTCATAGGTGATCTCCTATACATGGGCCTCGCTTCTCTCCATTCATATCCAGCAACTTGAAGTAACTGCACTTCTTTCCTTCATCTGGCAATACACATTTAGTCAGCTCTACATCCCTGCCATTGTAAAACACGCAGTACAGACCCACTCTGAGCACCTGCGAAACACATCCAGAAGAATCTCATCGTTCTAGCATCCGTTAGCTCACCTTGTTGTGGATCATGAGGCTGATTCTTCGTTATATTCATAGCTGCTTTCCCTTTTGCATCTGCTTTTAGGACGCATGGGACATTACAGTGACATATTGGTGTATCGGCCGGCAGGAAATCAGGTCTATAGAATCTAAACGTGATCTATTGCAAGATCAGACAGAAGACGGCATCAGACATTGAAACAGAGAGCGTACCATACACTCAATTTGACCACTCACATTGATACGCTCAATATAAGTCTCAACCGTATCCCCATTCTTGCATTTGAAAACATCAATACTCCTAGCGGGTGGTATAGTATGCTTGAATTTCTCTTGACATCCAGCTCCCATTATACATAATGAATTATGAGGTAATTCAATATCGTATGTACGTGGTGGAGGAGTTGCTGAATTATCCTGAAGTGACTGTACTGCTCTAAGCCTGAAAATGCGAGTCGTACCGAGCGATAGGGAGGCTATCGTTGGATATGGGCCAAGGTAAGTGAGCTGGTCTGCGTGATATCCTACAGTCTGAATTATGCATTTGAAAACGAGTCAATAGATGATCACTTATAGACGGTAGTCTCGTCGTATATAAAGTTCCTTACTTCCGCACCCCCTCGATAGCAGTTCGAAGCAGCTACATTCGCCTTCCACTTCCCATCATACTCCAAATCAAATCTTTTTTTATTCTTCAATTGTTCATTAACGAATTCTTCAATGATCAACCTAACTTCTTCCATTTCATCAAGATAAGTTCTTCCTTGAACATTACCACCATTATCAAGATTATCATTTAATTTACGACCCATATACCATTGATCATCAAATCTACCATCAATTTTAGAGTGATAAAAACAAGTTTTATGATTACTTTCTACTAATTTATCATTTAAATACCATTTATTTTTAGTCCATGTTTTACTTTCTAATAACATTTTCTTATAGAGTTTTTCTGCTAATTTTAAAGGTAAGATATCATAATGTAATGAACAAGGTGTATGAGTTGAAACGGAGAGTGGTGTACTGAGTAATAGAGGTGGTAGTGATTTAGGAATTGTCGATGCATTCGACTGTTTGTCCTTCAAAACATCATTAATGCTCTTGCTTGTTGATAAACCTGCTTTGCCTTGTGACACGCTCTTCCGGCTTGAAACAGGAGGAGAAGGAGCCAGCTTATTCTTCACGAACAAGACTTCGTCTCCATCTTCGTGCTCGTCCTCGCTAAGCACTACAGGCTCGTCATTCTTCACAAAGCCACATCCATTTACGCGTTCATCCTCGTCTGAAAGAGTCAGGTCAATCGGTGTTTTTGAAGAGTGTACTGCATGGTGCCTCTTCCGCTTCATCCTAACATGAGAAGTGGTCGTTATGAGTCTGGTCGAGGAGCCGAGTGTGGCATGTTTGGAAGATGGTGAACGATGCGAATGCAACAAAGATCCTTCTGCACGACTCTGAAAGCAAGGTAGGCAATGGTGGCAAGAAGTCTGGTGGAGAGTAGTGAAGCGGTCTGCTGAGGTATACCATCGTCTGATTGAGATAATGCTATCGTACACTGTAACGCTATCAATACCGCTCAAGCTATACAACAAACACTCAAAGCTTCTTCTGGCAGCCAAAGGCATGGTCTCGGCTACGCCACCATAATGAGCGGGAACAGCTTGCTTCTGCCTTCCATAATTTGAGCTTCCATTATAAGGCATAGTGTGCGATGTACACCGTCAAGCCTGTCTAGTCCGCCAGTGTTTGCAGCCATGCACGTTATGATTCATTTGCCTCCGATGACAGAGTCGATCGAGTGCTCCTTCTCCTTGTTGTATGCACTTCTGTCCAACGTGCGCTCTTCCTGCTTCCAACTGCACACTCTACTTGTTCACTGCATCTACACAAACTACACCAACCATGTACGTCCCATTCCAGGAAGTATTCACCGCCGGCCTCATTGGCGTCGGCGTCATGAAGAACAAGAAGGGCGAGGTCATCTCTGAGGGCAAGATCCTCGACTACTGTGGGCGACAGCGATGCTGCCAGAGTCCATTTATGAAGGCTGATGAGAAATATGCTACATGCATGCAGGCCCCAAGAAGTGCGTCGACGAAGACCTCAACCAGCACTGCACCCGTCCCATCCTCGTACACAAGAGCACCTGCTACACGGTGCGTCACCCTCTTGATCGAGGAGCCCCGTATTCTGTATCCTGCAGTTACTGACTGGACCGCCTGCAGATCGAATGGAGCACCGAGGGAGCACTCTCCCACACCACCGCCGAGTTCAGAGACGCAAAGAGCAACGAGGTGAGGCGTGCCAGGTGTAATCCAGGAGATCCTTGGTGGCGCATGTGACTGATCATATATATGCCTCAACGCCACCATCACTCCCCTTCCCCTCCCTCTGTAGATCGTATACTACAAGGACGTCAATGGTGACTGGACTCCAGAGAAGACCGAGCTAGTCTACATCGACTTCATGCCAAAGGTGAGCTTCCAGCCCTGTTCTCTTTCCTCAAAAGAACCATGACGCCAACACATGGATTCCCCAGACACCCAATCTATGCAATTCAACCGTCGACTACACTCTCAAGACATGCAAGTAGATGGTCTAATCAGCACACGCAAGCATACAGGGCTCAGACCGGCCTCGTCTAAATTGGTCAGGTGGCTGTAAATTCACCTCCAACCGATTAACTGGAAGGAGGGAAACTTTACGCATGTACACCGATATCCTCGTTTGTTGTTGAGCTACTTAGCTGTCTTCTAGCTAGTGGCAGATTACTCTCTTTTCTGTTTTACATACACTCACAATGTCAACTTGAATGCAATGCATACATCACAGACCCAAATAAGAGACTCTCGAAGTCGCTTGGCTTAGATGAAGGTGATCATATCGGTGGACAATGTCATTGCGAAAGGAAAGCACTAAAACGGAAATGAATGGCTGCTAAAAAACAAAACTCTGATAAGAACTGATGCAAGGGCTATATGCTACAATGTATATGTGAACGGATGCAGAGATGCTACTGACTAATCGTGTGTTTTTTGCAATGCTATTTCGTGAATCTACTTTGATGCTTTACTATATAACAGGTCGGCCTACCCAGTCTTGAATTTCCTTTCTCCCCCATAAATATCATGTGAAACACCCATACCCTCATTTGAAGCGGTATGAAAGAGGTTCCTTTTTTCTTCAAGGAGAGTATACCCTCTCCTTGTTAGGCGTATGGCTATACTCTCTAGAAAGTGAAACCAGGTTGACCAGGTGGCATACCCATAGGGGAATTCGGAGACATCATAGCAGATTTATTCATAGAATTCATAGAAGCAGATTTCATAGAAGAAGATGATGATCTTCCCCAATAGCAATAGCAAAGAGACCAAGTTAAGATAATACCAATAGCTCCTCCTATAACTGCCCATGCCCAGACTGGTACTCCACTAACACTTGTATTCATACCTGGAGAACTAGAAGCATCTTTGGCTCGTGCTATTAGATTGGAGTGAGCTTCGACTGAATGCGCGAGAGCGGAGCATGGAAATCAGGAAAGTGGTAGAGTAAGTTCCGTTGTACATGGAAAGAGAGAGTGAGTGAAAGTGTCTTACCTGGTACAGCCACGACGGTTTGACACCACAGACTGATGACGAATAACAGTTGTGCAAAGCGAGGTAGGACAAATGCAGAGTAAGATAGGGAGGGAGATGATGATGATGATGATGAAGCAGAGCCCGTGATAAACATTGCTGATATGGATAAAGAAAGAGGGGGGTTTTGTGAAATCGTTATAAAAACCGCTGGTGAGTTGAGTTGTAAAGTAGTGTAGAGGGTAGAATATGCGTAGGCACTATAAGAGTGGCACAGCTGTGCTAGTGTGGAGGAATAACTTTGACTGATACGAAAGCTGACACAGGGATCCTTTTGAAGCTTGGACGACTGTGGAGTTGGAAAAGAAAGAGAGACAAAAGGGAGAGGAGAGAGTCAGGTTTATTTAAGCCTGGAGAGCCGGCCTCGGTAGAGGGGTTTTTGTGTTCGTCGAACGAAATCTCGAGGAGGCACAGCTTAGACGTCTGACTCGTCTGACTAAAAGACCTATTTTGGTTTCTTGTAACTGACGAAACTTGGAGCAGAAAACCCAGACTATCCGCGGAGTCATTGCAGTAGTGGTATGCTTGAGTTTCTTTGCACTTGTCCCTTGGCGGCTTTGAAGAGTGTCTCAATGTTTAAGCGATTAGTGACTGTCTGAATGAAAGGAACGAGGATATAATATAATGTCAGCCAGAACCGCAACCAAATCAGTGATAAGCATCAGTCTTTGTAGTCCGTCACAAAAGTAAGGTTTTGCAGTAGCTAAGGAGAAAAGAAACACGCAGAACAAACACACAGGGAAAGTCATTCTGTGCTCTAAGATTGAAAAAAACAAGCAAAACGGTACGAGGAAAGCTGAGAAACAATGAAAAGCAAACATAAAAAAGCGAATATTGTATTCTTTTGCACGACCCTCCCAGGATCTCATGAATGTAACTGTGTTCATGCTTACTGTTAAGCTTGTCAGAATGATTAGTACATTGGAGGAGGCGCTCCGGCTCCCATAGCAGCAGCACCGGCACCACCTCTTGAAGCTTTGCCGTATTGATACGATGTGAATGCTGCGATCTATCGAAAATATACAATTAGGTTTTATTTTCAATCTCATCGGATCAGGTAGGCTGAAAGCTCACCAGAATACCGGCGATTGCTCCTGCACTTAATCCAAGCGTAAGCCTTTTAACAGCAAGCAGTATATCAGTAAAGGCAATGGATAGGAAACGGCATAGTAACGTGCTGATACTCACCACAGTGGCGTAGTATGGGTGCCATCGATCATACGGCTCCAAGCGCAAGCGTTCAACTTTTTGGCTTTGGGATCATTTTTGGTCGTCGACTCTGGCTCATCTCCATCGTCAGCGGTCGTGGATGTAGGTCTAGGTTTAGCTCTTCGACTTGTGCTTTCGTCCTCTTCTCCTTCATCGTCACCTGACCCGCGAGTTGCAGTGGCTCGACTTGAAGTACGACCTGTACTTCTTGATCTTGCTGTTGTTGACGAAGATGATGAGGTATCGTCTGGATTTTCTACCTCTTGTCTAGCGGCGAGTAAGGGATTGCCGAGCATGTAGCCCATTTTGGGGGTTAACGCACGTGCTGCAAGAGCAGGCTGCGGAGCGTTGTACACAGCCTGTTGCAGTGCCGAGGGCATATCGTCATAGTAGGCAAGATGTGAAGTTCGAACAGTAGAGGGGATGAGGAATGCATCTACAAATAGGACTGTATACGTGGCATTAGGCAGTTAAAAATGTCATTAAGGAAATCAGTATGAGCTGTACCTGCGCAAGCTATAGCGACTCAGCGACGACTCACCAAACAGCAACGGCACCAAAAAGGCGCTAAAGGATAGAGCTAACGCTCCTTTTGTATCGATTGAACGATGGAAAGGGACGGGCATGGTGCTGTTAGCCTTTTTTGTAGAGCGAGTGATGGACGGGTGGGTAGAGGGAAGGAGGTGCGTCAAAGCACGGGGAGTGGGGAGGAGGCTGGAGGGTAGACGATGAGAGGAGTAGAAAGACAAGAGAGCAACTGTAAATCCGTGTGACGGTCTACAATTTTACATTGGACCAGTGTGGCACGGCTGGGTCAGACGACCTTTTTTTGGGCTGTGTACCCTACACGAGCGGGTGAATAGCGCTTGAAGCTGTTCAGCCGCTACCCGTCCTCAGCTGATACGAGATCTTGTGAGGTGGCGTGGTCTTGCGTAGCCAAGTATTTTGCAAGAGCTTGCTGACCAACTCCAGTTTGAATTGGATATCGAAAGTGAGCCGCTTCGAGCTTTGCCGGGCCGATCTTTCTAGTATCCACCGTATCCACCGTATCCACCCATTCCACCTTGCATGCCTCCCATGCGAGCTCCCCGAGAGGCTTTTCCAGTCTGATAAGCAGTGAATGCAGTAATCTGACGATGACAAACAAATGTTTCTGTCAGTCTGGCCATCGAGTGACGGGGAGATGGATACTCAGTAGTCTGACTCACAACGAGGGCAGCTGCATCCCCGAGAGAAAGGCCCAGCGTCAGTCTGAAGCGAGCGGAGGAGTCGCCCTTCAGTAAAGGCTTTTGTATAGTACTGGACGCATCGACTCACTTGAGAGCGGTAGTGCCGTAGGCAGCCATTTGGATCTGCGTAGTCCAGTCGCATTTCGACACAACTTTGGGGCTTTTCCGCCGCTGTTGCCTTGCTGCCAAGTGTGGCCCTGATGCATCTACCCCCCAAACAGCTTCCGATGTGACATCAACTAGCAGTAGCACACCGTCTCGAGACAGTAAGACTAGAACTGCTTCGGTGCTTCAGCTGATGTTTACCGGGAGTGTCTCTGCACGACTTACGAAAGAGGAGGAGTAGAATGTATATGCAGGCGGTTATCAGTACCGCTGATTTGAGCGACACACGCCGCCAAAAAGGCGGAGGACGTGTTTCTTGTACGATTGTCTGCGCTTCCATTGTGTTGAGACATAGTCATTCAAGGTGTATCGACATAGCGGGGTCTCATCCATCTGGGCTGCCATTTCCACTTTTCGCTAGGGTACACCGCCTGTTTATCGCTCAAGAGGACAGGAAGGCATCGAGCCGGCTTGAAATGACAGCAGGAGATCTTCGGCGCTGAAGACATTATCAGCGTAGAAGTGTTACTGTATTTATTCCGTTCATGGACTCTGCCGTGCCATTGTCAGTTCTACGTTGATCATGCTGTGGATTGCGAAACAGGAGAGCCCGTCGACTCCCGCACTGGAGAGTAGGATACAAGCTGGTCGCAGTCTCCCAATCTGTCCACTGCGTCTCAATGTGTAGCCATGTGTAGCCATGTGTAGCTACTCATGTTATACGTTATGAGGGTGTCGTGTCAGTCTCTCGAAAGCTGATCGAAGCGAAGACAAGATGCAGCAAAATCTTGCAGTCGCGTTTTCGCTTCTGCGCTCACAGCACAAGTGCAGCAACAGCAGTTACTCAGGTTGCAATGGCACGTCAAATAAGGTCAGAGACAGGCCTGAAGGATGAAGTAGCCTTGAAGAAGGCCGGCAAAAAAGATGCCACTGGAAAAGCCACACCTGCAGCCACCGCAGGGAAAGACCGCAAAGTCAGGCTTCAGGATGATAACGCTGGCAAGCCAGCCAAGAAGAGCAAGAAGCAGTCTTCGGAGAATGGATCCAAACCCAAGAAATCAGCTGCTGCTGAACTTCTGCCATCGCTTGATCCGAATGGACAGACTGGTACAGAACAAGTGGCGCCAACTGAAATTATCAATGAATCCGAAAAGAAGCATACACCCAAGCACAGGGACGGCAAAAAGCAGCCTTCGAAACCTGTCATTAAGAAGTCCAAGAAGAGAAAAGCGGAAGAAGCTGTTGCATCAGACAATGATGAAGAAGACCAAGCCGACGAGAGCGCTGTAGCAGAGACTTCCATTGCTGGACAATCTGCAGCCGGAGACGACGGAGAGGATGGCGATAATAGCGAGATTGATTTCCTAGCTGGCTTTGAAAGTGGTTCTGATGAAGAAGAAGGAGAAGGAGACGCAGACAGCTCCGATGAGGAAGATGTGGCTCCTTTTACAGCAAAGGATTTGCCACAGCCCACAGATAGCAAAGCTGTAGCGAAACAGGCCAGCAAGGGTAAAGCTAAGAAAGATGTCGTGAGTTGAGGCTCGTTAGTTAAACCAAACAGTCGCTAATTGGACTCTTTTTGTTTCATTCGTGCACTAGCCCGGTGTGATCTATCTTGGAAGAATACCGCACGGTTTCTATGAAGACGAAATGCGCTCGTATTTTGAGCAATTCGGCGAAGTGACGCGGTTGAGACTCTCTCGAAATAAGGCTGTGAGTGTCTTCTACCTCCATCTGAATGCTCTACTGTTTTGACCATGGATACTGATTTGACCTATCTTATCCGGAAACAGACTGGCGCTTCGAAACACTACGCCTTCATCGAATTTGCCCATTCTGGAGTAGCAGATATCGTAGCTGAAACAATGAACAACTACCTTCTGACCGGCCATATTTTGCAATGTCGCGTTATTCCTGCTGAGGAGGTTCACCCCAAGCTTTGGATCGGAGCGAACAGAAAATTCCGTCCTATACCCAAGGGACGTGTTGAGCGATTGAAGCACAACGCTGTAAGTCCACATCACCGTCTTCTTTATTGGATACTGGTTACTTATGCTGAGATACCTGCGTAATTCTTACACAGCCCAAGACAGAAGAACAGAAGGAAGGAATCAAGAAACGTCTAATCAAACGAGAAGAAACTAAACGCAATAAGCTAAAAGATCTAGGGATAGATTATGATTTTGATGGCTACGCTAAGAAAGCAGCAGCTTTACCAACTTTAGAAGAAAAGAAGGCAATTGAAGATGCGAAGAAATTGGAGAATGAAGTGAAGAAAGATGCCCCTAGTCCCGCTCCTGCCGCTGCCAAGAAGAAGAAAGCTTCGACAACAGCTAAGCCGAACAAGAAGGCTAGAAAAGTGAGCATGCTTGAGCATGTACACCATTTCGACAGGCGTTGCTAACAGAAATCCGTTTCTTTGTTGCAGTCCACTTAGATACCTACCTGTCCCTCGCGGCCTTACGGGCACAGTTTCTTCTTTGTTGTAGACGCTATTCATGTTGAAGTGTGTTGTTTAAGCAATTTTTACGGCCGTATAATTGGAGAACATATTCTCACCAGGTTTCTGCGCTATCAAATGGCTCTCTCCCTTTCGCGTGAAGCCTTAATACATGATGGTCATGCTTCCCAAATCCCTCAGGTTATCTGCGCAATCAGCCAGCGCAATAGCAGCGCACTTCCGAACAACGAAACAATGAAATGATAGACAGACAGCATGCAATGCAATTTGAAAGCAGAACGAAATAGAAAATCTTGCCATCTATGATACACGTGATAGAATCTTGCGGAAAGAAAGCAGGGGGGGCAGCCACCTAAAGACTTGAAACTGCCATGATACTGATCCTGTTTGCGAAACGAAACGAAACTGATGAACCTAACTTATCCCTTGCGCCATCGAGTATGGCCCTTTTTGCCGAGAACGACTAATTCTAACTGATTGTATTCCCTTACTGATTTACCGAGACGAAAAACGAAAGGCACTAATGAAGCAGACTAATGGATTTTAGTCCGGAAGGAAGTCTTGCTTGTTGACTTGACATTCTTTTGACGTATGCCAAAGGATAGTTGGAAAATCCTGGCTCTGAATTCGAGAAAGACAAATGGATGGGATTTGACCTCTGGACAATAGGCCCCGAAATTTTGAACGACCGCCATTCTAGAAGATTGTATGCCTGCCAATCCACAGAAGCAGGTGAAATATACTTGCAGTATTAAAGGATGATAGAAATTTTGTATGTGAAGCGCCACAAGTCTAGACGCAATAGCTTATAGATTAGGGTTATATGTTGAAAAATGATGCTGAAACCGTTCTATTTGTTAACGGTGATGGTCACAGTTTCGGCGGCTGCACCTGGAGCAGGTGGAGTCGAAGACTCGTTGTGAGAGAATGCGGAGGGAAAGGTTTGATGAAGCCCAGCTTCATCTTGATGTTGTTTCAACTGCTTGCTGTTGAGGTCAGTTGCCTAGCAATTGAGGTCTGATGAGTAGGGCAACCCAATCAGTAATGTAAGATGCAAACCGAGAAAGACTTCACTTACATTTGTGATTGAGGTTTGCAATCTCAGTAGCCAATACAGGCCAGTCGAGTCTACTCGAAGGTAGATTCGAGTTCACTTGTTTTGGCGCTACATCTTTGGCATGCTCATTCACATTGCCATTAGCTTTCCGAAGATGGTTCTGCTTATTCCTCTTTAAACTTCTAATTTCTTCTTCCCAAGTCCAAAGAGTATGCATGAATAAAATAGTAGGTTGAATAAGTATATTTAATCTTCTAGCTCTAGTCATTAGATAAGCTTGAGCTAAAGAAATATCTAAATCCATCATAAGTTGAGCAATGACAATAGTAGCAGAACGAGAAACTCCAACTCTACAATGTACTAGTATTTTACCACCTTTATATTTTGCATTTTCAATAAATTCAATTCCACTTAATAAATGAGGAAGAATAGAATCTACTCCATCATCATTGATATCTTGAACATCCATAACTTGGATATTACCTAGACTATGTTCGAGCCATAGTGAATTTGTTGGTGTTCGAGCACGAGCAGCGGATGAAGGTGATGAAGGAGGAAACTGTTTCGAAGGTGGCACGAGAGCACTTTCGCCGACTGAGAGAACATGCGTTATGCCTAGTTCTTTCAGCATAAGTGCATTGCTTGCGTGACTCAGATTACCAAGGTAGAGATAGTCCAAAATTCTCGAAGGGAAATGACCATCGAAATGTTCGCTATGGAACCAGGCATCTGTAACGGCATTTACGTCTTGACTCTGGGATCCAACAGATGCAGGCGATAGAGAAGGCCGAATAGTAGGAGGTGGAGAACTGGATGCCGTACCCGATCTAGTCGGGCAAGGTCCCCTAATTGAAATACTCGACGTGCATGTCGAAGCAGTTTTGACCGTAGAAGTTGAGCCAGTCGAATCTTTCGAGCTCGACCTGGAGAACAAACCGGGTCTAGGAATGATTGACCTCGTTGAGTTTTCTTTAATAGCTGGTGCACTAGTGCCAGCTTTCCCAATCTGAACTGAAGCTTGAGAAACGAGCATCATCTCAGCAAATTCCCTCTCCTTCCTCTCCTTCTCGAGCGCAGCATCAATGATATCCTGTGAAACATCGTCATTGAATCTCTCTCTACCTTGAGATTTAATAAGAAGGTTAAGATTTCTCTCTATAGCTTGTAAGAATGCCACATCCGACTGATAGACAAAGAACGAGCGATGGCATTTATTTTGAAGATATAGATAAGCTTGAGGGAGGGAGATAGCTTGATCGTACATAACATAGGAAAGCGCCAGGACTGAAGAATCGGTATATCCATCCGTACAATGGATGAGTACTCTTCTAGCTAGAGGTCTAAATTCCTTCTCTCCCCTTTGATCAATAGGGATTCTGTCATTGGCACCGAATCGCTGCTGATGGGGATATTGGACGTGCTCCTGCTGTTTATGATAGCGTGTAGCACACTTCTTTTGTAAGTCTCTACTGCTTCTCAAGTGAGGTCTAGCTTGAATTCTCAACCAAACTACGTATTCGATAATAGATTCAACCATAGCAGGAACAGAAGCTTGATTGAAGGTCTGTGCAGTAGATAAGCATTCCATATGAACGATTTCATCAGTAGCTACGTCAAGGATTTCCCTTGGTTTGCTATCGTCTTCCTCTTTATTTTTCGCAGCAGCAGCAGCTTGTAGTCTGGCCTTTTGTTCAGCTTGTAGTTTCATCTCTTCAGCTTCACGAGCCATTCTAAGACTCTTGCTCTTCTTGTACTGTAATTTAATAGGAGTAGAATGATTCGAGGTAGTTGCATTTGGGCTAGCCATGTGCAACGAAGAAGAACCAGCAGCATAGTCATAAGGAGGTGGAGAAACGCATCTCCCACTCTTCTGTGCAAAAGCAGCTCTTGAAGCAGAGGACGAAGAGTCGGATAGCTGATCCACAGGCATGGAGAATCTTCCAGGTGAAAGTGTGATATCACCATCTTCATATCGATCAAAAGGGTTTTGAGCTGAATCATAGAGTAATTCCTGCTGACCATCTCCAGCGAACTCTTCGAAATCGGAGTTGTCCTCTTCTTCTCCGTGCATGTAACGGCGTCGCGAATGATGAGAATCCATAACATGCTCTGCATCTGAATCATCGGGGGAAGACACGTACTCTTCCTCGGACGACGAAGAAGAAGCACTAGAGAACCAAAAAGCGTTTGACCGTTTCTTCTTCTTTATTGGAGTCTTTTTCACCTTCTTCAGTTTCGTCTTAGCCGATACAGTTTCAACTGTTTTCCTCCTAAAAGCTTCTTCAATAGTTTTCTCACGTTCAATTTGAATTTGTACTTCATCAAGATATCCTTCTCTTTCCGCTAAATGCCTAGTAGAGCACATGGCAGCCATATCTCTCCCTTCAATACATATACTAAATTTCAGAGGATTTTCAGAAGAATCAATTTTACCTTCTTCTTCTTGTAATTTAGCTTTGGTATATTTCTCGTTTGAAGATTGTGCAATGGAAGAAGTTGATGAAATGGAAGAAATGGAGGAGGACTGGGAACGATGATGTGAGAATGATGATCTAGGTGCACTGATTCCAGAACCAGAGGGTACGTTCTCTTTGTTTTGCATATTTTCACTGTCTTCTAGAACAGTGCTCGGGCGAGGAAGAGGTACATCGAAGGTATTTCCGAGCTAAAGTGAATCAGAATCAAGTAGTGCAGTCAGCCTGAAAGTTACAGCATATCGCTAAAAAAAATGGAGATAACAGAAAAAAGAGAAACTTACATAAACATTCTCACCAATAGGAGAAGCCTTTGTCAATTTCCTCATTTCCTCATGATCAGATTCTTCAAAATTGATTTTGTTAGAGGTGGGATAAGCATGAGAATTGACAGCTACTAGATGAGGATAATATTTTTCGAAGACCTCAAAAGGCTCTGTTTAACAAAGAAGGCCATGAAAGCAATGTCAGTGTTAATCCTTCGAAAATGCTATCTATCAGCTTCCAGGATGTAGTGTAGAGTGTTGGTATAGGGAAAAGAAGGGGCGGAAGGTGGGATGAGAAGAAAGGAAGTGCCGTGAAGAGAAGGGCTAGTACAATGAAGAAGAGTGTGGGTGGCGAGCGACGTGGCTTCATCCGCTCGCGAATGTATTGTACATGAAGGAGGCATGGAATTATGAAGGGAGAGTGAGAGTGAGAGTGGGAGTGAGAGTGAGAGTTGAGAGTGACTCACCAGTAATAACATAAACATTATAATCAATTAAATCCCTCTCTCCTCTTTCCAATCTAACCAATTTCGTTTTCTTAATAGCAATACTTAACTTCTTAGCTAAATCAATAATATTCCAATTATATTCATTCCCATTATTGTCAAAGGGATTAGGATGATAAATAAAAAAATCAGAAATAGTGAAGAACTTGTAACGTTGTAATCTATAATGTCTAAAAGAAACAGTAGAAATTGGAATTGGTAATGATTGAAAACAAACATATTTTGAATCATCTTCTTCATCATCTTCTTCATCATCCTTTTCCCAACAATTTTCATTTTCATCAGACTTTCTTGTCTCATTATTCTTATTCAGCCCTTCTACATGAGAACTGGATTCAGTAGAAGCAGTTGACGAATAAAGGGATGATGATTTTCTTCGATGATGGTGACGATGGAACTTGTGAGTCTTATTAAGAAGGGAAGGATCATAATGTTGTTCATAAGCCAATACTTCATGTGGATGGTGTGTATTAACTAGTAAGCAAGTATATTCCTCAGGTCCATACTTGATTCTCCTTCTTCTCTCACTAATCATCGCATTCCCCTCTACTCCTACTACAGATTTTTTCACGTTCTCCACTTGATCCATAGTAGCATGACTATCAGCTAAACAAGCGGAAGAATTAACAGACGAAGGTGGAGTTATTGATTCTTCTTCTTCTACTTCTTTTTCTTCGCGACTAGTAGTAAGTCCATAATCACCTAAAGCCAAATCACAAAGTGCATTTTCTTCTTCATCAATACTATTAGAGAGTGATTTCCTCATTGAGTGATGATGGTGATGATGTGGAAGAGCATGATGGGGCTTATTATCAAGTGAATGAACCGAAGAAGCAGAAGAAGCTAAACCCGAACTTGATCCTTCTGATGAAGAAGATGAACTCGTTGTAGTACTACTAATGCTACTGATTTGCGTATTGGTAGAGCAGAATGAATCGGTGGAGAATGAAGTAGCTATAGAAGCTGAAGTCGGTTGTCTGGCATGGGGGGTTATCGAACTAGGCAGTGTAGAATCCTCCTTCTGACATGATGGATCGACAAAGATGGATTCGCATGAAGAGGTGGATGAAGAGGTGGATGAAGAGGTGGATGAAGAGGTGGATGGTTGACGGGACGAGTGCTGATGGAGATGCATGTATTCAGGAGATTCGCAATGTGGTTGCTCTTCTTGTTGAGTTTGTGCACTCTCATCCTGTACATCCAAATAGTCTTCTTCTTCCTCATGACCTCTAGGTCCATGAGCAGCGATAGTAATCATACCACGATACCTATAGGAGAGTAACATCGTTCAGTAAGTACGTGTACCACCCTCTCTCACTGAGTGAACTAAGTCTATAGAGAGAGTAACGCACCTCGGCACCTCCTTAAAATCGCCATTCCTGAACCCAAAATTTTCCGCTTGAGCAGAATACGGAATATCAGCACCATGTAACCAAGGAAAGAGTACATTTTCATCTTGTATTTTTAATGAAGAGTGTTGTTTTACTAATTGAGCGTATTGATGTGCTGTTATAAGTCGTACAGTACCGCATGTTGATGTGGGAGTAGATGAAGAAGCAAAGTAAGGATGAAGTGGGAAGGAGGTCGCGTCGAGTTTGAGACCGTGGATGGGTGCAGTGTTTGAAGTGGGCGATGAAGACGATGCAGGCAGTCTTGAAGGAGCAGCAGCAGCAGTCGATATGCCAGCAGCAATAGTAGAAGTGGAAGGAGGATGACCAGCACCAGCCATGCTCGCACCACCCCTCATCACCTGAGGATGAAAAGTGGCGGCCATGGCAGCGATAAGGTGGAGGGTGCAATGTCGATGTCTATCTTCAGAGAGGAAGAGTATGCAGGATGTCCGGAGTGATGGATCAGCACAGAGGAAACGAGCAGAAACGAAGAGTAATGTTCAGGCAGTCTCTCCTTGCTGGTCCCTGGCTGGCTGGCTGGGTCTTCTTCAACAGGCCCGTGTGGCAGCAGTGACTGATCGATGCGCGTGTGTGTGTGGATGGCGTGTTTTATGCGAGAGGGAAGGCCAGTAGAGAGATGCTTTATAGAGTGGTAGTAATGATATGGTAGTGTAGTGGTGTAGTGGTGTAAGAGAGTGTACGGATGGAGTGTGTATTCGATAGTTCAATTCCAGATAAGTTCGCTGCCGGATTAAGCGTAGTATTTGCAAGCTCGGAGACAGAGAAGCGAGGTCAGACAGGGCTGTAGCTTGATGTGGATTGATGCGAGATGGCGAGTGACGACGTGTGATGCAGTTGTGTAGTTAACAGGCAGTCTTCCTATTCCTTCAAGCTCGACTCCTCTGCTTCACCTTGACCCGACTGACCGAATGGACCTCGCCTCACCTCACCTAGGCCTGATACGCGCTAAGTGCAAGTGGTCGCTATGGGATGATGCGAAAAGAGAGAAGGATGTGGGGATAGGATGTTTAGACAGGAGATGAGTAGTAGTAGAGGAATAGCAAACACATCTGCAAAGCTCTCACTCCTGTGTCTATACATACATATGATCTCCTGCCACCTGTCTCTGCCTCACTTCACACCCGCACAAGATAAAATCAATCCTCGATCAGGTCGAGTGAGCAGAACAGAACAATCACACGCGTTAATCTCACCTAGCAGGGCCAGATGCGCAGAAGGCCACTACAATGTCACTATTTCTGATGTTATTGTATTCGCATCCGACCAGGTTGTTGTTTAGATGAACGATTTAATTGCAACCCGATATGCTACTGTAGGCTGCCTCTCTGCCTCTCTAACTCACGCGACACGCGTCTCTATGACCCAGATTCAATAAGCGTACTGATTCGTTTGTTGAACGAAGTGCACGGCACAAGTCTGCTTTGTTTTTCCAAAGAAGCACCTCCTCTTCGCAGTGGGTCAACTGTATTAAGTAAATTTCTGCTTGTCCTGTTTCTGCCATTAGCCTGTCACGTCAAAAGCCTTGTGGGTCCCCAATTCGATCGCGTTTTGCTCTATCCTGAGACCTGCAAAAGAGAGAAAGAGCTGTCCATTTGATTCTCTGGTTGGTATTTCCATTCACTAAGCTTCTTGTTTGATATAATCCGCAAGGCACTTCATGAACAAGGATTCATCTACAACCGAAAAAGCACTCAGATTCATCACAACGTCTGGTTTAACCTCCTCGCTCTTGGGGTATTATCCATTGTATATAGCGATAATCATACTTGTTCACAGTTGCAACTGCATATCAAACACTCTCTTTTCAAGCTAACCCTAAACCATACAAGATTTCTGACAGAGTTTCCTTCAGAAAGAAATAGTTAAAAGCTACAAATGTTCCAATCGTATGACAATAGGTGTAAATGTTTCCCTATTTTCTGCACACATAGTGTAATAGCTATGTTATACCGAACAGAACTGAAATAAAAACGGTGCGTCTTCCAAATGTATTTGAACAGCCCAATTGTCGGTGATGTATCCGACTAGGTAGATTTGGGAGATTAATTCCTTAGATTGTGTTTCACTTCTTTTGTATCATTGAATACAACAATCTTTATCCTTGCCAGATGATTTATTATTATTCCCTTGTTGTGCTTCTAAAGCTTGTAAAGTTGCATATCTTAATTTTTCATCTTCTGTCAATAATCTAAAAATTTTGATATATAAAGGAAAGAGTATAGAAAAAGTCAGTTAATAAATAAATCAAATATTATTTGGTATCATTTTTCAAAGAAGAGAAAAATTGTATTTTACCCTTTCTTTGCTCTGTTTTCTAAAGCTAAAGCAGCTTGTTCACGTTCTCTAGCTGCTCTTCTACTACTTGACATATTATTTACATTTGAAGTAGTTTTCCCTTTAATAGCTTGAATAACATTTGTTGAACTTGACGAAGTCGTTGATGAAGATTGATTTGGTTTTGAAGGGTTTGATGTATTCTTACTTGTTGATAATGAGAGTTTAGAAAATGGATTTTGAGGAATTAAAGGTGATGATTTTGGTGAAATACCTCCCATAGAAGGACTACCAGTATTCGTATTTCCACTAGATGAAGACAAGTTGGTTTTCATAAATGGAGCAGAAGTGAAATTAGGTGATGATGATGATGATAATTTGCTGTTTTGCTGGTGTTGTGGATTCGTATTTGTTATACTCGCTCTGTATGAAGTTGGATGATTTGAAGAAGATGAACTACTATTGAAACCACTACTACTTTGATTCTTCTTTTCTTCCCCACATTTATGACCTTTCTTATCTCGATGTGAAGGACAGAATTTTTGATTACAAGTAGGACATTTTATTTCTACCCACATTATATTCTTGCATTTTCCGAAAGTACATTTCTTTTCATTCTTGAGATTATTAACATTATTACTTGAAGAAAGAGGAGTATGGGAGGTATTACTTCCTTTATTGATTCTCCCATTGTTCCCGTTATTATTCTCTCTAAATAAACCATCTTTATTAATATCCTTTAATACCTTACATTGATTATTTGAGATATGCCATTCCATAGCAGTATTTATATCTGTTTCTCTTCCATTTAACATATCAACTCTAAGTGGTTCTTCACACCATTGACACAAAGTAACTCTATTATCAAGTAAATTCTCATCATACTTTGAACAAGAATGAGAAAATGGTAATCTATGATAAGAACAATATGATAATTTACAATAACCACACTTAAATGGTAAAAAATCACCAAGGTTACATGTTGATTCTTGACAATGAACTCCATAGGATTCTATTTGACTTGGTCGTCTGTCATTTGTGGATTGTGATGATGCTGATGGGTCGGTTGGAATGTCCGGCAGTGAAGGTAGAGTAGCGGGTTGCGACATTGTCGTCTGCTAGGAAGCTTAATGCGGTTGAACTGTTGGTGTGACTGGAGTGTTGGTGTTATCTATGCTGACACGTCCAGTAGTGCAGTCTCGCGCTCTTTGCGGCTAATCGCAGCGATATGCTCTGCGATACTTTTGCCAAGCAAGTCGTAGATGAGAGCGCGTAAATGGGAGTCGAAAGTATGCCACTAGCCAGAAGGGAGCGGAGCAGAGGACCAGGCTCTTCACTGTATGCAGCCCTAGAGAGCCAGATATTACAATGCTTAGCAATCTGCCTTGTCAAGAACAACCTCGCCAAGCGTCGTAAGCTGTGTTGATTGTTTCCAGTATGATCTGTCACTTTCCACCGAAACAGCTGAAGCGGCCACGCGGCCTGGCTGGCGAGTTGCTGCGAACAGCACGGAGGGCGTCTATAGCCAGGCAGGCAGCAGATTGAATGTCACGTCGTCATCGAGTGCAGCTGGACGGTAAGACGCTGTCATCGACTGCTTGATAAGGCGAGTTGACTGGAGTCGAGGTTGATCGGGCCGACCTGTACGTAGAAGAGGTGTGGTGAGTGGCAAAGTAGACGACGTCGACTCGGAAGAACAGAGCAGGGCGTCGAGTGCATGCGAGTGATGCCATGTAGTGGTACTATGAGTGTCATACACCGACTTCTACTGCCAGATCCTTGAATTATCAGACCGACATCTTCTACTCTCGCTCACCCGGCTCGCCGAAGACAGGTTGATCTTTCAAAAGCGCGCCCATCTCTTGGCTTGCAACTACTATCTTGCAACCCGGCATTAGACTCAAGACGGGCTTTGTGAGCAAGACCAGTCTGGTTGGAAGCTGCATCTCGGTCTGGTGTTTTCTGGTCTGCTCTGCTTGCTCGGCTTCCCATAACAACACTTCCCACTACTCACTCGCTATATCTGTAAAGATCGCCACTTCCCGGTATAGCAAAGATAGACGCCATATACGCATATAGACGTTCCGCTTCTCTCTCTCTTCCTACAACTCATTCAAGACGCGACTCGTATCGATACCTTCTTCGAGCTTATTTCTCGGTGAGCTTTTACTGACCGACTCTACTACTAGTGTGTTGACCTTCGGCCTGATCCCCCGGTTCTCTCTCTCTTCATCTCGTCTCGGCAATAACTTCATGACAGACAGATAACTTCCATAAACCTTTTCCCAGTCTAGTTTCAATCATGTCCGAGCAAATCCACGTACCCGATATAGCGCTCGGGAATCCCAATGTCGATCCATCATCTCTCCATTCCACTTCCACAGCAAAGCAAAACATTTCCATTCTTCAATCTACCCCCACTGCATCTGATAAATTATCCCTACATAAAGTAACTCCTTTAATACATTCTAACCCACTATCAGATTTAACAGGTCACAATATATACCTAAAATTAGATGCATTGCAACCTAGTGGTTCATTTAAAATTAGAGGTGTAGGAAGAACAGTTTCAATAGCAAATCAAAAATATGGTTCAAAAGCTCATATAGTAACTTCAAGTGGTGGAAATGCAGGGTTAGCAGCTGCAACAGCATGTAAAATGCTTTCTCTGAAATGTACAATTTTTGTTCCTATTTCAACTGAAGATAGTGTTGTTAAATTATTAAGAAACTTGGGCGCTGAAGTTATTGTTGGTGGTGATTCTTGGGATGGTGCTGATGCTGGTGCTCAAGAGTTAGTTAAAAATAATGAAGAAGCTGTTTATATTCATCCTTTTATTGGTGATGATCTAGTCGACGGTCATAGTAGCATATCTCACGAGATCTATTCTCAGCTTGAAGAAATTTCACATGGTCAACGACCTGATATTATAGCTTGTACAGTAGGTGGTGGTGGTCTAATACAAGGTATATTACGAGGTATTACTCAAGTCAAGAATACTAAATTAAAGCATGGAGAAACTTTTAAATCACCTAGAGTAATAGCAACACAAGATTTTGGAGCTGATTCATTTTCTCAATCTATAAATTTATGGTTTCAAGATCCTTTAAAAAATAAGAATTCACATGTTACATTAAGTGCTATTACTTCAAAAGCTACTTCAATGGGAACTAAAAAATGTTCAGCTATTTCATTAGAAGCAGCAAGAGAATATGCTTTAATTGGATCTTGCAGTTTATCAAACCCTACATCAGGATCATCTATTTCTTCAAACGGCACAAATGGTTCATCTGTTCAATCAGAATTGACAGAGAAGAAATACCTATCTACAGTCATACAATCAGATTCATTAGCTGCTTCATCAGCATGGCAATTCAAGCGTGATCATGATTTCATGGTTGAACTAAGCTGTGGAGCTGCACTATCGGTCGCATATCATCATGATAGACTCTTGAAACCACTCTTAAAAGGATTAGAAGAATCAGAGAATAAACAAAAAAATATTGTCATTGTCGTTTGTGGTGGAAGTAAAGTAGATCAAGCTATGTTAGACGATTATGAGAAGTCATTCGGTGATATGAAAGGAAGGGGTGAAGTTATGGTGGACGGTAAGAGCGTGTAAGGCTCAATATTCAACAATAGTTTTGTATTTGCTCGTCTCAACCTTGCAGAGCAATGCATACTATTTTCGAAATCATCCGTACAATGACAAAAATGCTATTTACCAAACGACGTGATGTACTAAACGCTACATCACACTTTGTCACACTGAAAATGAACTTACTGCCACAAATACTTTCTCAACCATTTCCTAGCCTCTACATCATTCTTATTCAAAAGTGGTAAAACAATTTTAGCACAAGCTCTATTATGTTCTTTTAACCATTTAATTTCCTCTTTTGACATTAATTTCCAATCAATTAATCTAATATCAATAGGAATTTGTGTTATTCTTTCAAATCCTAACCATTTTCCTTGTCCTCCAAAATCTTTAAAGGTTTTGACTTTTTTAATTAAATAAATACTTTCAATACGTATTCCAAATTGATTTTCTTCATAATAACCAGGTTCAATAGAAACGAATTGTCCTTCTCTTAGAGGTTCATTTGAAAAACCTGCTATTCTTTGTGGTCCTTCATGAACATTCAAGTAAGACCCAATACCATGACCTGTTCCATGTAAGAAACTATAGCCATCCTTCCACAGTGGTGCTCGAGCTAGTGCATCTATTGCGGCACCCGTTGTACCTTCTGGGAATTTAGCTTCTGAAGCATGAATGTGTCCTTGAAGTACGCGTGTATAGGCACGTCTATGGGGGATTCCCTTAGTCAATCATGCCAATCTACCTATCTGATATTGAGCGAAACCTACTTGTGTTCAGGCTTAGGTTTGCCGAAATGATAAGTCCGAGTCGTATCGATGGTCCCATCCAGATACTGTGCGCCGGAATCATTCAGATAGACTTCATGTCTATCTATTGACGCGGCGGTAGCTTTCTCAGCAGAATAATGAGGGAGTGCTATTGGATAATTTTATTAGCGTCCAGTCTAATATTTCCAACATCTCCCCGTGGAATCTCACCTGCATTCGCCCCTGTGGCTGATATGTTCTCATACGCTAAGCCGGCGAATAGAGGCTGTTCAGACCGCAGCTTAGTCAAATGTTCAGCTGCATCGTATTCGGTAAAGCCTGGCCCGTGATTCCTTTCCATCTTCTTCTCAAGCCAGGCCATCCATTTCACCCAAGCTACCGCATCACGTAGGTAAGCGTCTTTCATGCCTGCGCATACCAATATCAGCAAGGCATCTAGCTTGATTTTAGCTAAGAGGGAAACTTGATTTACCTTTAATTTCTGTACTATTCTTGATGGACTTGAGTAGCTCGATAGGGGATCTTACAAGAACTGCATTATCCTGCTTGGGAGAGGAAGGTAAGCGGGTTCATTTGGCGCTCAATGCAGATGACTACTTACTTCGCCGACAGCTTCGTATAAAGCGAAGGATGCTGAGTTGCTCAAGAGACACTACAGAAGAAATCGTCAGACCTGCATGACACGTATGAGATTATAACATATCCACTCGCCGTTCGCTTTGCGTTGCTCATCTCCTTCAGCGCCTGCCAGATCCCTTCATAGGGCTCCACATCCGCCTTTACTTCATCTCTTAGGTATGCACCAACTTCTCCAGTTATTTTATCACGATCCAAAAACAGTGTAACGATGTCCAGCGTGATGAGCAAATATGCTTCAAATACCGGACTGAAGGGTATGTCTTTGCCTCTCAGATTAAGGGTCCAGGCAATTTCGGACAACTCGTGAACGACATATACGCTTGCATTATTTGACTGGATAGTTGTCCGTACTTTCTCGAGTTTGGATATTGACGATTCACCTGCGTATTTAGCATGAAGACTTAAGTATTTTTTACTTGGGGAAGGTCGGTTTTGCCATATCTTGTCTACCAAATTCTCGCTAAGTAACACGACTACGCTACTCGACTTGTCTAAGAATTCGCGCAACGCCTTCATTTCCGTAATGCTAAACAAGGTGGGATCAAGGCCTATGCGTGTGCCGGAAGACAGGGACTAGCTCAAATGAAACATTATCAGCTACTATCGTGAATGGGTATGTCAACACACAGGCTGACCTCAAGATACTTAGACCAAGTTGGTACGCCCTCTAGGCCGACTTTGTACAATGTCCAGTTTGCATCTATTTCCTTTGCAGCAGACACGTGATATCGACCATCTACGAAAAGGCATGCTTGGTCTTGCGATACGACAGCCATGCTAGATTCTCCCGTGAAACCGCTATTAACGTGAACTTGTCAGAAGACACATGTGGAGTAGGCAAGCTGCGTAACTCACCTGATATACTCCTGCCGACGGTCCTTGCGAGCGACATACTCGGAGTTATGTGAATCACAACTGCGAACCAGAGTCAGCACTTGCGACGGGCTCTGTGAGCTTGTAGGGATCACCTTGGGATGACATAGCAATCTATCTTGTGATCTGTGATGGATGCTCTGAGCGCTGCCAACCGTTCTGTTGTATTCACAGGTGCCTTGATGGTGAAAGGAGTGTCGTTATAGAAGTGCTTCTCCGACACCTGGGGACAGTCTTCGAATATTGCCTTCTGCTTGCCCTTGAAGCAAGAGAGCATGGTGAAGATGGTGATAAGCCAGATAGAACAGATGCTGCTGTTGCTCAAAGACAGACAGACGACCGACCCTTCCCATTAAGACGTTCAACGTGATCGGGTTATGGCAGGCAAGACGCTGCTTTGCATCACCGCAATTACATACCCACAAGGCTTCATGTTCGAGACACGGTAGTAGCCAACTTCACGTACGGAAGATCCTGTCATAAAACCCTCACTCTTCTGGACTGCGGAGTGACACCATGTCGACCTCGCTAGCGAACATCAAGAATTGGCCCAGCAGTCGGCAACTTCGAGGACACCGTGACAAGGTGTGCGAAGTTTGTTTTGGATCTTAGAAGCTTCCAGCTAACTTTCTCTCAGATATTCTCGCTTGACTGGAGCTGCGATGGTATGGCAGCTGTCCATATATTTGGGTTCACCGACTAATTTGTATACCTCGGCTTCCTGGACATTCAGGCAAAAGATTAGCTAGTGGATCTGCAGATAAGACCCTTGTACGATTACCAGCGTCTGCCTCAACTTCCTGCATACTAACAGAGCAATCACAGCGCATATGGACACCAGAAAGAACTGAGTATGGGAAGTCGACGGAACTCAAAGGCCATACTGGAGGCGTCGACCAACTACGATGGGATCCCACAAATCCAGAAAGACTTGTTACAGCCTCAACGGACTCGACGGTCCGTTTTTGGGACATTCGACAAGGCAAAGCAACGCAGACTATACAGACAACTGGACAAAACATCAATTTGACGATATCTCCAGATGGGAAATATGTTGTCATTGGTGACCGTAAAGATGTCATTACGTTTATAGATGCAGGATCAGGCAAGATTATAGAAGAGCTGAGTGGTCGTCCGCTAGCCCCTCGAGGCATTGAGGTCAGTTCAGTCTCACCTTTCGCCTTTTGAAAATGCGATGCAATCCTCATATCTACGATTTGCCAGATCAACGAATTCAAGTTTAGTAATTCTGGCGATTTCCTCTTTATACTGCTCGGTGATGGAACGATACGAACATATGAAGTCCCATCACTGGAGCTCTACCATAGAGTCGTGGCGCACCCGGCGCCGTGTTTCTGCGTAGATGTGGATCCGAGAGGAAGGTCAGCATGCTTTGAAGCTCTCATAAGACCGACTTTACTTTTTAACGCCAAGTATTTCAGGTACATCGCCGTTGGAAGTACAGATGCAATTGTCAGTCTGTGGGATTTGAAAGACTGGTACTGTGCCCGGACGTTCACGAAGCTAGAGTATCTTGATTCTTTCCCGCAATGTCCGTTCGTATCGCTGATGATTAGACTCCCAGCTCGCCCGTCCGGAGTGTTGGCTTTTCTGCCGATGGAGAGATTCTGGCAAGCGGGGGTGAAGATCTAAAGATTGACCTGGTCAGTCCAAGCTACGTTACTTCTTAACATCTACATCTGATTGACGTCTGCATTTACAGTCGCATGTCGAGACGGGGCAGTCCTTACACTCGATATCTACGCCTGCACCATGCAATTCACTTTCATGGCATCCATCGCGCTCCATCTTAGCATACGCCGTTGACGAACCTTATGGGATTGTCCGGTTGTTTGGCCTGTAAAGTAGCAAGTTTAGTGTTTTTGTTGTAATAATCTAGAAACGATGGTTCACTTCGATCAGCTTCTCGTGGTCTGGCAAGACCCGAGTCCGGCTCTTCCGCTTACCGTTTATAACTGTAAACAATTGCCTGGCAGGCAATGGAATGGAGGAAGAATATGCGTACGGCGCACACTTTGCCTTGCGTGTGCTCGTGCTGCCGGTCGCACCTCTCCGCAAGAAAGAGTACGAAAGACAGCTCTCGTTGTTGAAACAGCATTCGAAGATAGCACTAGCGGATATTCCCCCATCAACGACCGGAGGGAAGCAGATCAACCCTCTCATAGCACCAACACCGGCTAGTCGTGGGTTCTTGAGCCTCAATTTCGTGGAATCTTGGGATGCAGACTTAGCATGGCTCAACGAGTACCAAGTGCACCGGCGCGTGATGGGCGTTGTTGGCCTGCTTGACTGTGCAGAATGGACAGGTCAGAATGGCGATGGTGATCTTCAAGATGGTGCGAGAGCTTTCAGGGAGATACTTAAAGCAGAAGCGCCTGCAGAGGCGTTCGCAACTCGATGTTATGCATTCAACCCAAGAGAGAATCAGAGTGATAATGCAGAAGGGCTGGTAGTTATACCAAATGTTGGAGATCTCAACTTCTACATCAATACTCTGCTGGCCGAACTCGCTTCCAATATGCTTGCTGGCGTTTCCCAGATTGTATGTATCATCGGTAGCTGTATTGCTATTGCACGCTCATAACGCCACTATCTTTCTGTATTATCCATACACTCAGCTCGAGGCACTCAACGGCAAAATACAAGTCCAAATGCCAATGGGAAGACCTGTGACTACATCTGTACCTATCTATCAGCCCGCGGCGACACCTGGTACACCTGGAACAGAGCAGAGAATGTCATTGTCCGTCTTCGGGACACCAACTACCGAGCGCTCAATCAGTCCGATACCAATAGTGCCTCCGAGCCGATCTCCTTCCGTTACTCCGCTACCTGGTTCTCCAGGCGGGCCTAGCACACCCGGTGAAACGTCGGACGCGAAAGCGCGTAAGAAGCATCCCGGAAGGCTAGCTAAGCTGAAGGGCGATCTCCTTTGCCTGGCTGGAAAGCATCAGGAAGCTATGGCCAGGTTAGCTTACAAAGATAATCGGCTTCTTTACAGATCAAACGTAGACTAATACCTCACACAGTTACAACGAAGCCACCTTAATTGGTCGCGCCCAGTATGACTATGGCTGGCAGGCAGCGGCTATAGAGGCCAACATTATGACTCAATCCTATCAGTCATGGCTTAATTTGTCACCTGTAAGTCATTGTACCCTCTTGCATTACTGACTATCGTCTGATGTGCCCGGCGCCAGCAGAGGTCTACTGGGCATAGCGCAAGACCTAGCTTGTCGAATACAAGCGTGGCGCGAAATGAAGCTCTAGGAGCAGCGTCAAAAGATGCTTCATTCGCCAAAGAATTTCCCACTCGGTATATGGATGCCCTCTCGCTGTATCTGCGGTCGGCTGCGCCAACACGATCCAGCAGTAACAACAATAATAGCAGCACAGATGGCACCGTCACACCGCAGAGCCTGGCATCGGTTGGACTCGAATCTGACAGCGTCGTACATCCTCTTGTGTACGCTGAAAGCTGTATGAGGTGCCTACGAATGCAGCTAGCATTATTACTCCGCGGAGGGTCGTGGGACGGAGTCACCGCAAGCTTGCTGGTCAGCAAGACGTCTCTCTGGCCTAGACCCTCGGCTATTGACCTGTTAGGGCGTACATTGCCAGCCGGCGTATCCAAGGCAGACGCTCAACTCACAATCATGCTGGCCTACTCGCAAATGCGCAGCACAAGCTTACGCCGTGAAGACCGAATCCAATATTTGGAAGCCATTATACAAGTATACGATGCTCTACATCTGATTCGGCGCAAAGCTGCTATACAGAGAGAGCTGGCGGTGCTAGTGTCGACTGGTGTCACTACTGAGAAAGTACAGGCTACAGAAATGGATCTTGCAGCGGATGTAACGACACTTCAACCCGCACCTACTCGCAAGCTTGAAGGACATCTGACGGGCAATGAGAAAGTTATCGAGACACTGCAAAGCGTTTGCCGTGCTTATGGCCTGCCGGATGCCACGAACGAGCGTAACTGTACCCCCAGCGTCTTGCCATCTAAAAATGTTATGTCTCTGTTGGAGACGGTCTTCAACCATTTCGGGTGGCTTGAGATTCAGTACGCTATAGTAAGAGAAGGAGTACGCGTGTCAGATCTCTTGCCAGGTGAGTGCAGACGTCGGCAGCACCAATGAAGAAGTCTAACCATGTTGCGTGAACAATTGCAGATCTTACGGCCGCCTGTTCGTATACGATGTTAGCTTTGCAGAATACTCTAGACGCTATGGCAACCAAAGAACAAAGGTCATTCTTGGACGACATGCGACGTCTCAATAGCGAAGCCCGGACGCAGAACTTGATTATCGCGAAGACATACTGGGGACCGGAATATCCTCTTTTGTCGATGCAGATCCTGGGGTGAGTGTTGTCGAGAGCGAACCGGTACATGATGTTGATCGATTGCCTCATGCAGCTTACCAGCACATTTGCGCGTGGTGGAGCAAATCCTGAAAGCCAATACAATCGACGGTATCAAGGGCAAAGAGGACTTTTCAGATCTACTAGTGCACAGTGTCGTACGGGGTCAGGTCGCCGGGAGCGGCGAGAGCACAAATCCCATAATAATCGCAGAGGAGCCGGGCGAAGTAAGCATTCGTCTGCAGAATCCCTATTCGGTTCCCCTTCAGGTCGATAGTATCGACCTCATGTGAGTTGCTCATAAACGAATCAATGCGTAAATGTACCTGATCTTTGTCAACATTTCTAGATACTCTGGCGTGAACATCGCCAAATTCCCACCTGTCTCCATCACGCTACCGCCTTTAGAACAGCAAACGGTAACCCTGATTTGTACACCTATTGAGCCCGGCGAGCTCATTATACGAGGCTGTCAAGTACATATAGCTGGTTGCCCGGCAAAAGACTTCCTGATACCTACCAACGCTGTTCTCAAAGGTGAAGAGACTATCAGGGAGATGAGCTTGCCCCTCCTTGAACACAGCCGGTTAAAGTGTCGGGACTTCCAATCTTGGTACCTTACTCGAGAACGAATTCTGACACACTACAATGACTGGGAAGATTTCCAATTTCTCGCTTGTAAAGTAATACCGAAACAGCCGTTACTTCAGCTTAAGTCTTCCAGCTTGAATGGCGCTGTTGCTGCTCTCTACGAGGGAGAAGTGTGAGTAGAGTGACACATTCGGGGCAGTTTAAGCACCACTGATGGCCGCGCACAGGCTTCACACCCAACTGGAGCTTGCAAATACTTCGAATGTGCATATCACCTCGATGAAAGTACAGCTAGAAGATAATGTATCCTCGTATCAGAAAGGTCTCTTAAGTCAGGAAGGCATCTCCCCTTTAATGGCTTACGAACTCGAGCTGGATATGCAGCAATATCCTGTCTTGAGGGTGGAAACGGACCTCGATGGCCAGAAGAGTGCGCCTGACGGTACAACCGCAATGACAGTACACTGTCTCGGCAAACCAGGCTTGTGAGTTCTCGCTGACTTGAAACCTCTGGTCCAATAGCTCAGCTTGTGCGCTTCATATTGCCAACAGAACGCAAGGGATCATCAGTCTCGAGTACGCAAGTCTGACATCGACCTCAGATGTTGGCCATATGGATCGCTTTTATACTCGCAAACTTCAAATCCCGCTCGCCTTCAAGGTAGCACCTTGTCTCCGATGTCAAAGATGGGACGTCTGGCAGATGTCTCGCGACACTCAAATGGCCAAATGGCGCATGCGTCAAGACACGGACAGGCAGGGCACCGCCAAAGATATGCTAGATGGTGAAGCCATAGACGATGGGATGAACTTAGATGATGCAGATGCGTTCCTACTCGCGCTCGAAGTCACGAATCTGTCGCCAGTGCAAGCTTTTGAAGCTGTCCTAACGTCTTCTGACTCTATTGGTGCGACCGTCGAAGAAAGAATTGAGCCGAATACCACGGTCACAATGTTAATCCCGATCGCAAAGATCCGTCTCTCTGAAGAGCAGAAATTACAACCTCTACCTGTTCTTTCAAACAGGCAATTCGTCATCGGAAAGAATGTGTTGCCTCCACTGGAGCTGGAACGATTCTGGTTGAGGGATGAACTTCTGCGGACGGTCTGCTTGTCTTGGCGTGAAGGTCAGTCGCGTAAAACAGGGGCATGCAATCTGCGGCATCTCTCTTTGAGCAACGAAATGCTATCTGCAATTCAGCTCAGCGACATATCCCTGAAGGTGGAAGTCAGACAAGACGGAGAGCTCTGCTCTCGGGACAGTGACTCTCGATGGGAAGTGGAAGAAGGCAGCTTCACCGAGTTATCATTTCGCTTGCAAAATCTCAAATGTACGGCAGATTTTGCAGCTCCGTCTCTCGACTGCAGTGTTCCGACTGATCTTGATGCATCCGCAGCCCGTCCCGTGAGAACTTCCGCTCGGTTGGAACCGCGTCTTGCCCTGCAACAAGGTACAGACAGCAACGCCATTCTGCGCAACGTTATTCTGGATGGCAATCCCATCATACTTTTATCATCATTGGATCCAGGCCAAGAATCGGAAAGCGCTGTGGACTTTTCACTGTGTTTCATGTCGAAAGGCACTTTTATTGTAGACATAATACTGGAAGAGGAGGATCAAGATATGACAACAGGATCGATTGCAGTAGATTCAGCTAGAATTAGGCACTCAGTACACTTCAATGTATCATAGACATCGCATGATGTCACTAGTACGTATCTGACGGACGCACGACCTGCGCAAACCTCGAACACGCATATCTGCCAACACGGGGCAGTTCAGTATTTGCGCATCGACCTTGTTTGGCGCGGATAGACTTGTTCTGCCCGGAGGGGTGTCTACAGACAGAGGCACATGCTCTAAAGGTCTTGGCAGATGTCGAAAGCCTGGCATACCTCCTCGTTAGTATCTCTTCGCACCGGCCTTAGCTGGCTTAAACAAGAGACTTACACCTCCCTCTGCGGGCGCTTCAATCCACTCACCCCAGGCTTATCGCTGAGCATCCACAACAACCTCAAAGCTTTGCTTCTCGAAACCATACGACGAGGTGTCACCATCGAGAGTGTCGTTTTGTTCCCAAATTCCGTTTCCGAACTCCAATGTGGGCAGACCAAGAGGCATAGCAGGAGGCGGAGGCTTAGCTCTCCTGCTAGCTGGCGACCGCCCGTAGCTTCCTGTCGACGATGTTGACACTCTACGCCCGGAGTCCATCGAAGCATTTCTCTGCTCAAATTGATGTTGTTGTATGTTCTGTCGTTCTGCATAACGTTGTGCTTGCCCTGGAGACATCCGGGCCGGAGATGCTAGCGAATTGGCAGAGAGTGGGCCTGGCGAGATCACAGTCTTCCGAGGAGAAGCTGAAGTAGGATGTTGTGCTGTCGTAGGTGTAGTGGGGTTAGATGCTTCTATATCTACTGTTTCGAGAACGGGAGAGGACATCGAAGGGAAAGGTCCGAAAGCCTCTGCGTTGTCTTTTGGAGATGGAGGTGACAAGATCAGGGAGGGTTCAAGTGACATAGGAGGTTTAAAATCCCCTTCTGGTTGCACGAGCGCAGTCGTTGATGCGTTCGGGTCTCCCCCAAGAGGCAAAGAGGTGTCGGAACCTATGGAGACATCGATGCCATCCATAAAAGCTGATCTCGAGTTTGTGGTGGATGAGGTTTCCGGATTGGACTTAAATCCGCTACTGGCTGAGGGCGGGTTTGATATCGATCTGCCAGTTTCAAGAGGATGTGGTGCACTCTTAGGTGAAACTCCCTCCCGCGATGCTTCTGAAGCGGTTCCAGGCATACTAAAAGTCAAGGGTGGAGGTTTGCGATCCCTGTCAGTACTACCAGAATGCCCCTCAGCTGGACCGAAGGGAGGTGGTGCGTCGCCGTTGACAAGCGGTATGATCTCTTGCGCTGGTGTAGAAACAGGCATAGGCATGCCGACACTCTGCCATATCCTTCTTGATCTATCAACTAACGCTTCTATGGTACCCAAACCCGAGTAAAGGGGACTGGCATCCATCCAGTCTAACCCAGTTCCGGCGTGATGACTGCCAAGTTGTTCTTGACGACCCCCTGAAGCATTCCTATACGCATCATCGTCGTCATCGTCTGAAGTCCGGCCTCTTGCACTGCTATCGCGTCGATAGCGATCGTATCGATGTAACGCGGGTGAAGCCGACAAGTCGTCCGCAAAAGATGCCAAGAAGCGGGCCCATCCACCTCCACCTAGGTTATCGTATGCATTGCTGTCGCCCCAACCGTTCCACAAGACTGTCTTTGTGTCGATCTCGCGTCCGAATGCGATAACTTGCCCTCGAGCCGGTAATATAGGTGGGGCACGTGAGCTATCGAGCTGAATTCTTTCATCTTCTGAGAGCGTGGGAGGGTCAAGATCGATACCGATATAGTTTCCGTATCCATCTTTCAGTAAAGGCAGCCAAGAGGGATGAGAGTACTCCTCCCTCACGAAACCTTCGGGACATGAGCGCATAGTAGCGCGAACGGTACGCGGGTCCATTTCTGAGCCAAAAAGGAAGGCATCTTGCGACGGTACTCTGGCAGTATGGGTTTGATGCTGTTGCCTGCCCTTGCCCTTAATGTCGTTGCGCTTCTTCGAAGCGACTGGCGAGGGAGGATTGCTCACGTCTAATCTTCTCCAGAAGGTGTACTCCTCTATAATCTCTTCGATGCTCATCCACCATAAACCGTATATGAAGCCGGTATTGCCCTCATTTTCACCATTCTCGCCTGTATGAGGCACACTAAAGGTATCTTGTCCATCGTGCAGGGCATAGGCGTCTAATACATCCTTCGGGATGACGTAGTCTTGAAGGAGCTTTTGAAGCTCCGCGACTTGCTTTGAGGTTGCAGCGTATGAAAGCGTGTCGAGCACCTCAGGATTGAGCTTGCGCATCATCGAGCGTATACGCGCCATTGTGTGCTTCACGCGAGGTACAGATGCGCCTATTGTCAATGTTGGCGTTGACGTTGTCGGTGCAGCAGCTCTCCCATATCCGCCTCCATCCTGGTCCGCGTTCGCTGCGTGATCATTGTCCCCAGGGTACGAAGCAGTGCTCTCGCGCCGCACTGGCAGGCTTCCATTGCTTGAGCTGCCCGTCAAGACAGACAGCGAGTTCTTGAGCGCGCTGAGCATCTTCGCACGAGTATGGCAGTCCAGTCCGTGTTCGAATGGGTTCCAAGCCTGCGTCACTTTCGCGACGTTCCTGAAGACTGGCTTTCAAAAGCGCAGGACACGCGAGCGGGCGTACTACCTGGCTGCAGAGTGATGGCTGGCTGTCCGTGTAGTACCACTCTCGCTACTGCCTGCAATCCTGGACTGTATTCACCAAGGAAGGTTTCGCGCCTGAAGGAGGGTTATGTAGCGACAGGTCTGAAAGGAGGACAGCGGTGAAGATGAATCAATAACAGCCAGCTTGGGGCTAGACAGAGGTACGCTCAGTCCACTCTGCTCACCGGAACACGCAGAGGCAACGACAGCTTGTTTCGATTGTCATCCGGACAAATCGCTCACGGCCTCCTCGAAACAGCTAATGAATGACATGCAAATGATAGAGGTGGCAAAAATGGTACACGGTCTGCGCACACACAGGATGGCGGTGGAGCCAGTGTAGCGCGTATGGCACTCTATTGCATCAGACCAAACATTCTGGCAGATGCGCCTCAATCTACCATATCGCTCCCGGCATAGCTTCTCTCTGTGCCTTCTTCATACTCTGCATTCTCACCTTGACTCTCGAACTCCGAATCGACACGCTGTCGCGTTCCCCATGCGGGTGAAGGCTGAGCAGCAGCACTCGACCTAGTTGTACGTCTGCTCGCCCCTCCGTACCCGTAGGTAGAAGACGACGCCGTGCTTGTTGGCAAGGGTACGGTTGCATTGTTAGGGCTGCTCTGCTGCAGTGACATGTCTTGCGATGACTCGATATCCATAGTATCGTTACCTTGTGGCTGATGTGCAGCGCTAGCAGCACTTGACTGTCTTGTCCTCTTCGTCCCTCCCGCTCTAACAGCTGAAGGTGTCTGGTGCCTAGCAGCATTGCCTAATTTCATGTTTTTCGCCCATGGTGGAGGAGCGGTACCGACAGCCGCATCTTCGACTTCACCTTCATCAATCCGCAGCATCTTGCCAAAGAATCTAGTTTCGTCATTTCTGACCCTCCAATCCAGATCTTCGGCAACGACATCAGATAATAACGGAAATTTCATCGAATGTTTAGAGCTAAGCTTGGATCTGGTTTGTAAATCTAATGCATCTTGTAGTACGATTTTCAGTAGCTGCGTCGTGATTGGCTCTCCTGGGTGTATAGCTAATGCCTCATGATAGGCTAGTATCGCCTCTTCGGTCTGGTTCAGCATCATGTAGCAACTACCGAGCGCTGAATGGGCGGTCACATTCTGTGGATTGAGCTCTAGTGTACGCTTTAAGCTAGCAATGGCATTGGGATAGTCCTTCAGCTTGCGATAGGCTTGACCCAGATTGAGATGGGTAGTTGCCCATTGAGAAGGTGAAGCCTGCATTGATTCAGCTTGATGTAGAGCAGCAGTAAGGTAACCTGCAGCTGCTTCATAGCTATAAGTGTGTCGCATACATGATCAGCTAAGCTGAGTCCTTGAAGAGGATTGCTACAACGTGACACTCACTTTCCCTCGAAATAGTTCACGACTCCCATCTCATTCAGTATGAGCGGGTCTGTCTGACAAATGGCATACGATGCATCGAGGTATTCGTGAGCTGCCTGAATATTGGCAAGTTGCAGATACTGCATGCCAATGAACATGACTGGCAGGTGTGACCTAAATAGATGCGAAATGTTCGCTCAGCGTTGAACACCTTGGAGAGGATAAAGGTTACTCACCCTTGAAAGTGTCTTTGAGCAGTAGAATAAGCAGTAATAGCTTGATCATGTTCTCCTTCCAAAGCAAAGGAATGAGCAAAGCAAATCCAAGCAGGACCAAATCTATTATCTAGTAACAATCCTTTTCCAAAGTATCTCCTGCTTTCTTCCCATTTCTTGCCGGAAAAATACCATAATCCAACTGCGTACCAAGATATTACACTATCTGGTTCTCTATCAACTAATTCATGAGCTATCAGGAAAAGCTTGGATCGTAGATTGGGTAGGTGGTGCATGCATGCAAGATGTAATGGAAAGGCAGCAGCATGCGAGTCATGAGTCTCCAAGATTCTAGTCCAAAAGGGACAAGGAATGCACGTCAGCAACGAGAGCTCATTTGTCGGGACGATATGTGGTGCCAAAGTAAAGTCGAACTTACTTGCTCGTCACCTGATAACAGTCAGCGTATCGCATAGCGCAATACAGCTCATCGGCCAGACCAAACAAGACATCTGGGTCTTCAGAAAGCCCGTACTCATCCATCAGCGCACGACCGCAGCGTTCCATTTCTTCTCGGTGGTCGAACTGCCAAGTGCATCATTATTAGCTATGCGCATTAGGACTCAACAGAAAGTTCTGGGCGAACCTTTCGCAGTCGTATGGTGTACATCATCCTGATAAATTCAGCATCTTCTGGGGTCTGCTGCTTGAAATGCAAGCCTTGCACGAAGTTCCACTCTGTTGAGACCGTGTGGTGGTCAGCCATCAAAGCTGATTATCAGGAAATGGCGCAACTCACCCTCATGCACATCCATCATATTCCCACTGACGAGAGCATCGAAGCTGTCATAACACTTGACATCTATGCTGAGTGCTTCCATGAAGCATTCTTTGGCTCTGTCCGCTGCGTTCAAGTGCAGTTGTACAAGACCTCTCAGGTGGCACATAGACGCTTCAAACTATAGCATGATATTAGCTCTAGGTATCGACGATGATGAAATCAAACAGAACAGAACAATCTAACTCACCTTAATACCTCCATCGCCTGTCTCTCTACCTTCAATAATGGACAATCGCCCTTTCCCAGCTCGTCTACTCCTGAAAGGATTAACTTCACCCAGCATATCCATTGCAGAGCTCCATTTCTCCTGTCTAACCATAGCTTGTGCTGCCAGATACCTACAAGCTACGCTAATATCCGTCAAACGTAGCTGTTTCAACTTCTTGCCTGAGCTGGCATCTTGTACTTCGTCAGGTTCTGGTAGTTTACCAAAAGTGATGTGACCTTTCCTAGGATTTGCTTTCAATGTTGATGCTTGACTTGCAACTGTCCTAGGTGCGTTTGGTATAGCTTGTGCACGCTCCGTAGCTGAACTTCGAGGCTCTTGTCCGTCAAACTCGTCTTCATTGTCTAGTGTCATATCTGCTTCTCGGACCTCTGGCTGTTTGCCTTTGTCTAAGGCTTGCTCCGCAACCTGGTCATCCTCATCATCCACTTCAACTTGCCAACCTCCAACCAGTACTCGTTCTGCGCGACTGTACAGACCAGCAGCGAAATAAGCCTGAGCCAGCCAAAAACCATCGTTTGGATTCCTCGTCTTCGTGAATACTTTACTTCCCCAGAATATTGCTGTAGAGTAGAGATGCTGATTTAGAGCATCATTCCGCCACACCCGCAGTCGGTCTACTAATTCCCACGATACTTCTCCGGACGAGCTATCCGAGTGATAGTCTCCCTCTTCTTCATCCGCTTCTTCCAAAGTTTCGTGCGTAGCATTTATATGATCGTGCAAGTAAGAGTGACTGTTCTGAGGCGGGGATGAGCTTGCATGGTCTATGATGGAAACGTTCGGTGCAAGAATGCCCGAAGTTGAGGCGGTAGAGGAAGAGACGAAGGAAGGATCATGTAAGCCTCTTCCGTCCTGTCGGACTTGCGGTCGCTGTATAGGCGTAGACACTATGCGTCTTGCAGAGTGTGTACGAGAAGCAGTGCCTGACGGTAGTACACCAAGGTCGGGCAAGCCGGCAGTGGCAGTACTAGCATCTCCATTCGCGTAGTTGCTATCGTTGTAAGCCTTCCTTGAGCGCGTACGGTGTCTTCGAGGCGCAGTGCGAGGACTTAACGCTATCGAGGAATTGTTATGCTGATCGAGCTCGAGGATCAACGGAGACTCTGAACCTGTGCGATGCTTTCTCAGTCCGGCAAGGGAGCTTCTTCGGGAGTCGTTAATGGATCTATCCGACGAGCCTTCTGCAGCGAACGAGTGTGCTTGTGCTGCTGCTGACGAGCGTGAAATATGAGTCTGGACAGGTGTTGATGTAGAGGGTCCTGCTGCCGACGAGCCTGCCGACACCACGCGTCTGGATGGTCTTCGAGGAAGCGGCTGCGTGGAACATGGTGCTTGTCAGCTCTACCATCTGCATGCATCCACCACAGGCTCATACTCGCCAGTGCAGGCCGCTCGCTGGCCATTGCTCGTGCTGCAGCCAGACTGGCTGATGTCGTCGGAAGTCAAGCTGCTCGATCGTCCGCATTTACAGGAAGATGCTGCTATTCCACCTCGTTGACTCTGTCCAATACCACACACTCACTCTCAAGCCTCGCTAGATCAAGCTCACCTCGGTCGCAATCATGGCACAAGCCGGTCCATCATCAGGCTATGTCCAGCCGAAGCAAATCACATACTGTGGAGGTGAGCAGGCGATTCTGACATTGACACTATAGAATGTATGACACCGACCCGCACAACAACTCCACAGTCTGTTCATATCCAGTCGAGTACTGTGCATATGGGTCAAAGCTCTCTAAATGCAAGAAATGGCTATCGAGCGCACATCCTGACCTTTTCACAAAGTACTATGGCGATGACCCTTCGAGTTCCAATGGACCAGCAGGAGACGATAAGGAGGACAAGGATGAAGCTGGAGAAGTCTCCAAGACAGCAGACAAGATAGGAGGTCTTTCATTAGAAGAAGAAGCCTTGAAAAAAGAAGCAAAAGCAGAGCGTAAAGCAGCTAAAGCTGAAGCTCAACGTATGAGCAGTAAAATCTTAATCAAAAGACAAGAACGTACAAAACGTAAAATGACAACTTCAATTCAAGGTTTAGAAGTGTTTGGAATAGATCTCAAGAAAGCGAGCAAGTTATTTGCGAATAAATTTGCGACAGGTGCAAGTGTCAGTAAGAATCCTCAGGGAGATGATGAGATAGTAATTCAAGGTGATGTGGCTTATGAAGTGGAAGAAATGCTGCTCAAAAAGACAGGAAAAGAAGGCGACACGTTTGGTGGAAAGGTGCCAGAGGATAACATTGAGATTATAGATGTCAAAAAGAAGAAGAAGGCGGAGGAAGAGTAGAGCCCGACAGATCACCTTTCCGTCTATACTTTTATGCGACCAGAAATTGCAATGCAGATACAGTTCTTTGATAGACACAACAACATTGCGAGAGATCGTGACTTATTGACCATCAGTCCTGGGTCTCACTTCATGCCAGAACTTCGGGCAAGCCTGCATCCCTGCAAGACTTCTTCCACAGGTCAAGTATCAGCTGCTGATCATTCCGGGCTTCATTAGGAATATCCTTCTTGATGCAATTATCGTCCCAATAGCTAGCCCAATTCTCCTTCTGACCAGCTTCTTCCGAAAGAGCGGCGTAGAGGGTAGGCTTGGCGCCATTGGTTATTGCTGAACAGAAGCAGGTTCAGATTCATAATTCTACACGCAGCCGAAGAGAGCACTCACATCTACCGGCTAGCTTGATGGCTTTATCGGCCAAGGTACTCATGAACTTGGGTATATTATAGTGAGCCTTGTTGGCCATGTCTGATCCGACAAAACCGGGATACACAGCTTGTAAGGCAATTTTGTGGTCTTCCTCGTTCGGTGATGCCAGCAAGAGTCCCTGATAGTGCTTCATGAAGAGCAAGCCCATAAGCTTTGTGTTTCCATACACTTGCATGCCTCTGTTAAACAAAGTGAAGACATGATGAGCTGATGCAGACCGAATTCAGTTGTGAAGTTAACATACGTTTTGAAGCGCGACAGTCCTTTCCAGCTACTCTCCGGTATGGCTTCTGCATTGAGATTGTCCATTGTGACCTTACCCCAGCTCGCAGCATTACTAGATACTAGAATAACACGTGGAGATGGCGAAAGACGTAAATAGGGAGACATAAGGCGGATGAGTAGAAAATGGCTAATATAATTGGTCTACATACACCATACAAAGACAATCAGTCAGAAATAACTCATCTACAGGTTTTGCATACAACCTCACCTGATATGCTTGCTCGAATCCGTCAGCGGTGCGCTTGTAGTCCACAAATGTGGCGCCAGCATTGCAAATGAGCAAGTCGAGTTGCTTATCCTCTCGTTCCTGCCAGTCACCGGCTAGCTTTCGTACGCTTGAGAGGTCCTGCAAGTCAATAGATGCGAGCTCTAGCTGAGCCTTCGGGTGAACCTTCTTAATGTCTGCGATTGCAGCTTCTCCCTTGCTTTGATTGCGGCATGCCAGCACGACCTTGCAGGACAGGGAGGCCTATGGAGCAGATCCTCAGTGGTAGTTAACAAGTCAGTCAAACACCTACTAACCAAATACAGTGCGGTTGCATAGCCAATACCGATGTTTGCACCTGTCGAGCGCAAGTGACGCGATCATCCTTCATTCAGTAGTTAGACACGTATCAGCAAAGCAAGAAGAGCCGCACCAGTCACAATGGCAGTCTTGCCTGCGAGTGATGTCGATGGGGGTTCTTTAGGCGCCATCTTGAACCTCTGCAGCTTCTGCGTACTGCAAGTTGGACCAGGTCCAGACTTAGCAGTCGCGGAGGTGGCGACGATAGACATTTATCGACGATGTGGCAGCGTGAAATACTTGAAACGCTTCTTATACTAGCAATTGGCTTTCATGCTCTCTTGACAGAGTAATCATACTGGCTACAGAAGCTACACTGGCCCTGATCGTATATGTGGCCGTCTGCAACTGACCCTCCAGAACTGTAAAGCCTGACTATATAAAGACACGACAACACTTGCACCTACTCATATGATTGGACACAGTAACATGTTGCTCAGCTCAAACGGCTCTTCTTAGGACTGGGACTCGGCGGACTAGTGAGTCTGACCCCACGCCTCTGATGTTCACCGTTTGTCTTCATGATATCATCCTTATCGTCGCCGGTAAGATCAATAGGTCTGGGATCTGGTACAGGTTTGCTGGATCTGGGTGTACCGTTCGAGCCGTTGCTACTTTCTTTCTCATCCTTCTTGCCACTCTCTGTAGCCGTGGTATCGGTATTAGAAGCTCCACTAAAGAAATCTCGCAAACTTTTCTGTCTAGCATCGTATTGCTCTGACCCAACACCACCTTTTGTACGTTTCAAACCGTCCAGATGTGTTGTAACATTTGAATGAGTCTGCTTGACCGTCACTTTCGGTAGCGGCTGTGGACCCAAGACTTCGTGATAGTGTGGAGGGAGCTCAGTCGCAAGGATATCCGGAATCGGAGGATCAGGAAGGGGTGAAGAGGGAGAATGGAAATTGGGAGGGAGTGACAGAACGAAGCGAGTCCAGCCGGTCTGCAAAGCATGGGCCTTCAGTACGACTCGAGAGGAATGTTGTATAAAGCGGCTCCGCTCACATTTGTATGGCCAGATCGCCGTTCGTCTGCAATACAGGTCATCAACAGCTTTACTTGCAGATATCATAAGTTGTGTTTGTGTTCGAACTCACATTGTACTCTCGGATCCTGTAGACGATGTAGTGCATACAATAGCTCCGATATCATCTGAGAATCGAAGAAATAGTCACATGAGCGAGTTGTCGCAATCGCCGGCAAGTCCTGCCACGACTCACAATACCATGTGCTACGAGCACTATGTGTTCCTTCTTGCCTTCGGCGTTCTTTGCGCTCTTTACAAGCCACGGTACGACACATCGTTGCATGATTTCCTGCGCACGCTCATGCACATCTTCCAGACTTTCACCTTGTTCGAATTTGTATCCACGATTATGGTAGCTATTGGCACTAGTCGCGAAGCCAGTCTTCCAATTCTGTCCTTCTGCTAGCCCGAAATATTGTTCTCTAAGCTTATTGGTCGTAGTCACCGTTTTCGGAAGTAACGCTTCAAGAGAAGTGGGTCCTGTACGGCCGGTGGCGGTTATAGGCGAAGGGACAGGCGAAGAGGCCGCTGCTGATGAGGAGCAGCTGAAATCGTCTGTATAGTCCGGAACAGTCGCAGCGCTAGAATATGTTCGGTCTGTAGTGGCGAAGGAAGAGGGTCCAGCGGATGTCTCGGCTATCTGTTCCTCTCCAAGTTCGCCTGCCGTGCGGTCAGGCGTAGATGTGCCATTCTGATGAAGTGACGACGAAGGTCGGGAAGACTCGAGGTCCACTACATCCACGCCATTACCGGACATCTCTTGCTGCAGTCGATTCAGAAGACTTTTGTTTTGCGTCGCTATTTGCAAAGCCGTCCAGTGTGCTCGCTTTAGGTCGGACGCGTAGATCTTCGAGATGTGGACATCTTCAAAAGATTTGCCAAGGCGACGTGCCTGATTCATGCCTAGAAACGAGATAATACAACAAACGTCACAAGTCAGCTTGCCGCTCGGTAATGATAAACGTCTCGTCGTCCTGCATGACTTCGCATACCATGGGTTGTCAGAGGTGCATCGCGATGGCCTGCGAAGAAATGATTGAAACACAGCGCACAGGTCAGCCCGTTGTGGCAGTACATAGCCGCAAACCTGCGACTCACCTGCCCATAGTGCTTTAAGATTGTCTGTAGACTACAGAAATACAGAAACGATGGCACCGTGTGGTGATGGCATCATCAGGATGTCTTCACAGGCTGCCGAGCTCAGCTGTCCGACTTACCTCTCCGTGTCTCACCAGAGTGAGGATGAGGGTCATTCTTCTGCTACTTGTTCGGAAAATCTTGAAACGTTGAATGTACTTGCAAGAGGTTCAAGAAGCGGTCGGGCGGACCTGGTCGTCGAGAAGTCCGGTTTGTGAGTGGCAAAATCGATCGTCAGTAGGAGAGGACCTGGGAGCTTGTTGCAGATTGGAACACCGTCTATTACCCTCACTAATGTTTGCGAGTGCCCAATCTTGAGCGCTGCTGATTTGACCTAAAAAATGAAGTACATCTAATGTCTCCCAGAACCCGATATTACAATATATACATTAAAGTATGCGAAGATGCCAGATAGAAGAATGAAGAACGAAAGCCCACACTACGTGCCATTCAAATAGACGTGATATGATTTACGAAGAGCGAGCTCGATTAGTGACGTGAATATTGTCTAAAGCCCAACCCCATTTACTACCAGAAACGCCGGAGCCGGCAGAGAAGTGTCTGTGAGCTTTGTGGTCAGCTAGGGTGTGGGCTGGTATTATGTCGCATGCAGTGACTCACAAAGAATCGACTTCAGGAAGGTTCTTGAACTGGTTGAAGGTTGGGTCCTTTGGCTTGCCGCCGTGGTGCCCCTCAGAATTGCAAACGCAGTCGACCTTCTTGGTGAAGACGTTCTGAAGTTCAAACTTTAAGTCAGAATTTGATCCCGCGTTATGTATAGTCTTAGGGATGATTAGCTTACCTGACCATTCTTCCTACCGCTTACATACAGCTGTTTGGGACTACTAACGGCTTGGGAACAATACAGACTATGCAAGCGAAGAAGACCTTTTGACTTTGTCGATGTTAGTGTCGGAAGGCCATTCGCGTAGAAGTAGAAAGCATTTGGCTTGGATCTAGCCGACCATCTCGGATATGTAGAGCTACGCTCATAACCGCAAGATCCATGGGAACAGCCAAAATCCACGTGATGGTAAGGTGATGGAAGAGGACCGTCATCTTTGTTCAAGTAGGACTCGTCAAATTTGAGAATCTGCGGAGCATTGTTTCATATAAGCGCGGTGCTGAAACTTTCTTCTAGTCATTTGCTTACATCGTCGTTAGGCTGTACCATAACAAGTCAAACTTAGCAGTGCTACGCTACACAGGACTGTCAACCGAGACTCACAGATTTGCTTGGGTGACTGTGGCCGCCACCCTTGTTTCCTTTCTTAGAGCGAGCTGTGAATATGCCTGTCAGCAGGGACGTACAGAACATCGGAGCTCGCAACAAACTTACTCGCATGTCGAGGGCTCAAAGGAGGAAGACCTTGAGCGAAGGCTTCGCTGTTCGTGCGCGGAGCGATAGCAGCAGCCATCATTTCTCCTTCCGAGGGGCCGGACATCTGACCAGGAAGAGGTTCGCCAGCTATAACAGTGGCAGCCAGTAATAGAGCGGCTGATAAAGCTTTCTTGAACATTTTCTGTTCTCTTGGCTTGTCTGTATGAAATCCTGGCTAATGTGAAAAAGCTAACTCTGACGACTTTCCAACGCAGGAAGTGGAAGTGAGCAAAAGAATGTGATAAAGAATGTGGGTCTTGATGAGTTGAGGAGGTCTGATGGAAAAGCTTTGGTACACTGATGTACTCTGTCTTTTATAGTACTACGTCCCTCATAAAGCATTTCGTGCCTGTCATAAATGGCGGGCCAGGGCGGTCAGTCGTGATTGAAACTGCGCTGTCAGCCAGCGACAGGCGCAGATCCTGGCACCCAGAGAACCCATAATCGACTGATAAGTGTGGGACACCCGTGCCTGTATCGGCCTGCAAATCTTTTCATCTGCGACGGTGGCCGAATTCAGTAGGAGGGTGGACGGCCACCCGCCTCTCAAGAGCGTATAAGAGTGCTTCAAGTTATTGCTCGACTGCGTTTCGTACTTTATCTTTGTGATATTAGTTCTAGTTATTCGTGGACAGAGCCTTCTTTGCCATTTCCGCCATATCTTTACCCAACGAAGCTGCACGTAGACCGGCCCTTGTTCTCACGTGTTTGATAACTTTGTTCAAGCTTTTACTGTCGCCCTCGACACCCAGCTCTTTAATAGCTTCTTCTACCATCTTACTCAAATCCTCCAAGGACATCTCTTTCGCTTCTTCGGGAATATATTCATCTAATATTGCGATTTCGTCTTTGAACTGCTGTACTAGATCCTCTCGATTTTGCGAAGCATAGGCTTCTAGGGCTTCTTTGCGTTTTGAAACGCATTGCAGTAGAGTTTGTAGCTCTGAAGGGGGCTTTTCTTGATGCTGGAGTGATTGTATGTCGGCGAGAGCGGACTGTGTGCGTTGATGAATCAGTTGACCAGCGGCACGGATGATACACAACACAAAGTAAAAGTGATTTGCAGGTCAGCTTCTGCCATTTCAAAGTCCCGCAAGATGGCATGTAGCGAATGCAGCTCTCCCTCACCTTCAACACTGTAGCGCGCTGCTTGTTCTTTGCTCGCATCGCTTCCTTCAGTCCTTGCTGCAGGCTCTTCACGACACTGGCAGCATCCGCCTGAGTTGACGAAGCTGTGGAAGCTGCTCGGACAGCAATAGCGGCAGGCGAGCAGGAGACGCAGGGCCGCCATCGCAGTGTGGACATGGACATCGACATCATGATGGTAATGCTTCCAGAAATCCTGCTTGCCCGTGTTGGACCACCCCAAACAGAGCCATCAGGTCGCAATCGCAGCTGGCTCCAGCAATGCAGCCGAAGAGAACAGGGGCCGCGACGGGAATGGCGTCGAGACGAGTGGCCTGGCCGCTGACTGCTTGTTAATGCTCGTACTGTGCTGAGTCGCTCCATCAGCTGAGTAGCCTGCCATGGTGCTGCTTGCAGTGAACCCTGTGCAGACATGAGCAGCTTATCGCGACGATACGGCTAGAGAAACAGCTTGACGGGCTAGGTGAACGGGGCGACACCTACAAGGCAATCACAAGGACAGACCTTTAAACTTGAAAGCGCATAGAGATGGGCGGCAACTCGACTGGCTGTCCGGTGCATCATCTGCCAGATGACCCGTGAGTATGCCTGCCTCCACTAAGCGGCGTATAGCCTGCAGGATCAGGCTGATCTACGATTACCCCCATCAGCGAGCCTTTCCTGACTGGCGACGGCAACTTCAACATCAAGCTGCACTATGTCGGATGGATAGTCGCTGGCTTCTTTGGCCGTGAGTCTAGCTGGGCGTTGCACCTTCATAGCTCTGCTTGGTGGAGCACCAGACTAAAGCGAGACGGCAATGTCCCGCGCCTCCCGTACCCAGTCATCGGTTCCGGAGCATCCTTCTGGCTCATCAAGAAGCATCTGGAATTCTACACGAAGCCCACGCAGCAGGTAAGCTCGCTCCCTGGTCGCGCTTCAGCGATCACGTGCGTGCTCAAACATCCATCCGAACATCCGTCCCTAGAAATACATTGTTCGCATTCTCTTCATGGTCCCCTGCTATGCGGCATACTCGTGGTTCTCGTACTACTGGTGCGCTCATACTTCAGTCGAGGTAACATCAGCTAACAACCTACTCCGCAGGTGGAAAGAAGCGCTCTACTTTCAACTGCTGCGAGACTGCTACGAAGCTGTTGTGATCGCATCGTTCTTCTCATTGCTGCTTTACTACCTAGGCGACAACGAAGAAGAGCATGCTTTAGTGTTCAGAAATGTCCAATTCAAGAAGTGGATTTGGCCCTTCGGAAGGTGGCGCTATAAACCTTCTGGACCTCGATTCCTCAGCATTATGCAATGGAGTATAGGACAGTAAGCGATATATTGAATCCTTTTTTTTTTTTCACTTGAGCAATAAATTGGCTGACTTGAATGAAACGACCAGATATTGGATTTGCAGACCAGGCTGTACTCTGGGTGCAGTTATAACCGAAGCTTTCGATCTTTACTGTCTCGATTCTTGGTCACCTCGATTTTCTCACGTCTGGACCTCGACTGTCATTTGTATTTCCGTCACTATAGCGATGTACGCTGTCCTACAATTCTACGTGACTATGAAAGTTGAATTGGCACCATTTCAACCTATGCTCAAGTTCTTTGCGGTCAAGGCAGTCGTATTTCTCACTTTTTGGGGTGAATGTATGTTAATTGTACTAGCGTCTATTGGAGTTATCAAAGGAAACAATTATTGGAGCGCTCATGAGATACAAGTCGGGATATCAGCGGTACTATCTTGTTTTGTCATGATGATATTTGGGTTTTTTCACGTAAAATCCTTCACATACCTTCCATATAGAGGCGAATCCCTTGATCCAAAAGAACGAAAATTCAATAAGACCAAGATATTACCGGCATTAGGAAATGTACTCGACTTTCGTGATGTCGGAAGAGATATCTGGACGGGAACAAAGCAATTTTTCCGATTATGTACTGGAAAGAAAGTTGAGAAAAGCTTTATTGTAGAAGAAGATCATTTCGGAAATGCTTTAGGAAGGGCAAGAATTACCAAAACCGACTGTCAAGAATCTACAGATGCGACAAAAGTATTGATGAAGGAGAAGACTGATGTGGAAGAAGAGCTCGAAAGGGTAAAATTAAGCCTCGAAAAGGATGCAGATCAAGCTTTTCTCAGTGGAGGATCACCACGTCCAGGGCGCGCAGAGTCAGCATTTGCGTCACCGTGGCAGAATACAACGACAGCCTTCACACCTCTAATCAACTCTACGCGCTCAGCATCGCCAGCTCCCTCTTCTGCGATATGCATAGCGCCGACGACCTCGATCCGCTCAAATCAAATTCACCCTACCTCTTTTGGGGATATTCGTCGCTTTCCCAAGTCCTCAACAGGTATACTCTTTCCCGATCCACCTCCAGATTCCAGCGTACATCGAACTAGCATCGAATTCCCCGAGAAGATTGAAGGAGATGCTGGAGAAATGGTTTACGATAAGTCAACTTCTTGGTTCAAGCGCGTCTTTCATGGAAGTGGACGATTCGGTCACTCACAAGGAAGGCATACCCCTCTTCAGCCGGCGTATACAAGCAGGAACGATCCTGTCATTGATGAAATACTAGAGGACCGCAGTATGTCATATGACTATCCAAATGCAGCGCTTGCTGGAGAGTCGCATCCTAATCAGGAATATTCAAGTGATACTCCTAAAACCTCGGATCCCAGGGAAACCATAACAACTAGAATAGGCAGGACGTATCAAGGATACTCACCGACGCGAAGCTCACTGAAGATGCCCAATCCGCTTTCACCATCACGGTATCCAGGATTTGATGAACAGGCGCATGTAGACAACATGTATGCACTGCATGCTGCGGCTTTGAACGTGGTGTCCCCTCAACCAGCTTTTCCACCCAGTCAGCCGCAAGTGCAAGGTATATATACCGCCGCTGGAGCGACTGGCGAATTCTTCCCCACGTATCCAGTCGAAGGCAGTCGTATTAAGGCTCAACACATTCAGCCCCCGCAAAGGACTAGTCAAGTCTTGGATAGCTTGGGACGTTCTGGAATGCGTCTGCCTCGTCACGATCTGCCTCCTGCTAAATTTGAAGCTATCTTACCGCCCAATCTCAGTGATTCAGCGAGTAGGCGACCCCTAAACGCAGCTTCCTCAAAGCGGCAGTACGATGCTACGCTGCAGCCGTCTCTACCACTAGCACTCGGTAAACCCTTACGGGCTGAGGCTTTCGAAGAACCACCTAACAGCGAGCCAAATCGACACAACGCATCCAGCAGCAATGCCAGAAATGTCAAGGCTCCTGAATCCGGCCTTGGACTCTCCCTCGGGCCGACAGACCAGATCCTTGCCCCTCGAAACACATCGGGTCGGCGAGAAACTCACTTTGTTTACGACGAGTATTGAATATAGCCGTGTATGAAGTTTGATGTTAATGACTTTGGCTGTATTGATGAAGCTGTTTTTTCTATTTATACAGTAATGATGCAACTCCTTGACAAAGCTCGGAGTGAACATGGCCTTCCGCCTCTCCCGTAGCCACCCACCGGTTTGGTGCGACCAAAGTAAAGGCTTCAATCCGTTGCACGACTATTGCTCAGGCGCCCTTGCCTTCCCTTTGCTGCTGCTATCCGCTACAGACTGTTGAAGCTGACGAGCCGGATCTTGATTCAGTTCCGATGCAACCTGGATTACGCCCTGGACATCACTTGAGTCAAGCACTTTCATGGCCTGTTGTAGCTGGTTAATGCAAGCCTGTAGTGTGCCTTGTGTGCTATTCAGCAATCTCAATCGTGTCTCTAAGCCTTCTCGCGTTACCTCAGCCAGGGAGGCCAGTTGGCCATCATCCAAGTCGGCTGGCAACTGAACCATATCCACATCGTCAAGCTTCTGGCGTTCACTGTTGACCTGTTGGCCTGACGACCATAGACCAGAACGCAATAGCGAAGGCAGGAAACGAGTCAGAGGGCTTGGTTTTGTTGGGTCCGCAGGGTCGAACAAAGGTATGAGGCGTGGCATATCCGTAGATGACAACCTCGGCAGTGATTGGGCATCAGCTGGCGGCCAAGATTGAATTCGTGAGGCCCCTGTCGGCGGTGAGTTTGTCCTCAGATTGTTTGAGCTGGCCGACGCAGCCGTATATGATGGTAGTGAGGAGGTGCCTTGCGGAAAAGATCGCCCACCAAAAGCGCCCATAGGGTCCAGTATGGTGACTGGAGATGATGCACGGCTGATCAAAGGTGAAATATGCTGAGTCCTGAAAGATGTTGCTGCCGGCGCATTGGTACTGTAGTCGGGTCTCGATGCTTCTGCCTCTGCGATCGGTGGTGTAGTAGAGGATTCCGACGTATCAGGTATAGATTTCGATGCATCGTCTATCTTGATGGTAGGAGTAGGCTGTCGTTCTGTGCTATCCGAACGACTGTCTGTCCGAGCGCTTCCCGGCCTGACTTCGGGTACACTCAAGCCTCGCCGCCGTAGTGCGGCCTCTAGTCGCTGTTGTCGCTGAGCTTCTAGATCTGTAACGGCAGAAATTTGCGGTGCTATCGGCGAAACCAATGTTTTTTCGCCTTGATCTCTTTCACTGGCACCATTCGCTTTAGACGTGGATGCTGGTTGGGTTTCGACAGGCCTGCTGGGCCCATCTGTTTGCGGAACATTGGCCTGCGTCGAGCTATTCGTTAATGTGGGAGGCTTAGACGCTGATCGCGATTGGAAGGCAATCAGAGGGTTTTCGGGACCTGCTCGCCTGCGTATTGTGTTCGATGCGGAGCCGGGTGTTCGAGGCATCCCTGCCGCTGGAACTGACAGATGCTCAGCTGGAGATGAGGCGGAATTCAATGGAGCAGAATTGGTTGTAGGACCCGTAACGGCTGTGCGAACGTTGTTTGCTGGCGGTTGAGCGGCTGGAGCCTGACGAGGTGCTGGAGGTGCTGGGATTTGTTGTTGTTGAGGCGCTGGATTGCTGCCGGAGAGTACTGGTCTTCGACTGTAGCGAATGCACAAGTCAGTAAGAGGCAACTGGATTTGAAGAGAAGCCATTTTCTCACCAAGTTGGGCAACTCTGTTGACGTTCCAACCAGCTTCTCAGACAATGGAAATGGAAGATGTGGCCACAAGGTAGCTTTTTAGGTGTATCATTGGGACCTTGACGATTATCCCTCGCTTGACCTTGTGTCTGTGGCCTAGCCTCCATGTCTTCACGGCAGATAATACAGGTCTTGTCTGATAGCCTTTCCATTTCTTCAGATGTCGCATTCGGGTACCGCTGATCCATGTTGCGGGTTGCCTGGCGGTACCGTGATAGGTCTCTGACTTTGTTGATGAAGCTTCTTGCCGTGATGTAGACATCTCTGAGGATGTTGAGCGGCAAACCATAGAAGGTGAGAATTAGGCTGAAGAAGCAGAGGTATGTGGCGAGCTTGAGGAAATCGCAGGCCAATTCGACATAGAATGTGAAGACGGATTTGTTCTCCCACGGAATATCGTTGCGGAGGTCATAGGCATTTCCACCGTACTTCAGGGTTGTGCCGAGCAATGTTGCAAGGAGAATCATGTATTCACTAGCGAACATTATCATGACGCTCGGTCCTTCGGTCAAGATGGAGTCTGCTGCCACAGCGACTAAAACAATGTCTATGCACCACAGCAGAGACAGCATCGTGACCATGCGAATGTGAAAGAGGCGTGAGATTGTGGGAGCTTGCTCCATCTAGTGCAGGCAGTTGGTTATCAAGTTGGTGATCGACACGGTAACAAAGGCTGTAACATACCATTTCGACGCGGTCGCTGGCCAGCCAATGGAATACCTTGAGGAAGAGCAAGCTGACGAACAGTATGACGAACGATGTATCGAATGCTTCCCGGAATATAGTCAAGGCCAGCAAGCTTTCGGTTATGGCGTACCATACGCGCTCGTGCATACGCTACCGAGACTTCATTGTCAGCGAGCTAGACACCGCGCATGGCGAGCTCATAGACATGCTCACCTCCACCTCAATGAGCCTAAGAGGTCCGAAGAACACCGTCTGTACTGCTCGACCGAATATGATGGTCAGGAAGATGCCGAAGTTCCACAATAGCTGTTGCAACAGTAATACGAAAGCGCGGACTTTAGTTTCAAGGGGCCGGTCTGAAGTATTGACACGCACCATCATGGAGGCATTGCTCTTGGACAAGTACACCGCAGCAGCGAAGAAGTTACTTCTCTGCCTGAAGGCACTTAGAACGACGTATGCCGCCGCCGCGGTTGACAGGCCGCCATACGCCGCCAGCCGCACCATGGCTGCCCTTCTTGCGGTGCGTCTTGCAGTTGCCCAGACGACGCTGGCTTCTGGGTGCTTGCCTATCTATCGTCTGCTCTTGTATGTGAGTTGTTTCAGCATCAAAGAGACCGACACCATCCACGTCGACTGCTATCCGGGAGGCAATCGAGCAGCCCGACGGCTTCCTAAATGCAAATTGTATTGCAGTTTCGAGGTCTAACAATGTGCATCTCTATAGATCATACTTCAAGACTCGCTATTCGTACAATGGAACAGGCCGCTATCTATGACTTCCTTCACTGCCGGTGGCAAAATACTAGCTGGCACCCGTGTTTTAATGTGTACTACCTGACTTCCATTACAAAGCTGCCGATATCACAGGAACCATTAGATAACATTGATAGAATCATGTAGCACTGACTCACCATCGAAATTAATAAGATGCATGCCTCGCCGCCGTTCAAGCTCGTCTTGCCGCTAAGAGAACGCGCACAATGCCAGTCAGCTGAGAGGTGATGTAGGCGAAGCATAGCGCCACGTACTTTCTCATTCAGATGCAGAACAAGGACAGTAATCGCTAGGATGAGGATAGTAGTGACTAGCGTCACTCCAACCCATGGGATCCAGCGCCCTGGCATCAGGAACAGCTGTTTTGTCCAGCTTGAAGCATCATGTACATCGTCTGGCTGCCAGGGCACTATCACCACTTGCGAGTTAGGTATCACGCCTTCAATGGTCATGAAGTGATCGTCTTGATGCCGGGTACTCCCTATGAAGAGGTTCTCGACGTAGTTATTCGTTCGACCTAGTCCGAAGTAGGTGTACGGAGCTTGTAGCGAGAGGTAACTTGTCTGCGGCAGCTGTCCGACTAAATTTGGACGATCAATTTAGCGGGACTCTTACAGACTACATATAAATGACCACGTACCCTGGGTTGCCCGCCTTGTACCGCCAGTATCCATAACAGTAAACTTGTAGGAAGCTCCTGAATAGCTGACCCCGTATGGCTGTATCCTTGCGTCAAATGACTGCTTGGATCGAACAGCCCGGTTTAGATGCTCACCTGGTATTTATCCCCTGCATCTGTAACGCATATCCCATCACAAGCCCCATTGCTTGTTAATGTTTTCAGGAAGAATGCGTCGTAGAAATAGTTGTTCTTGATGAATTTGAATTGCCTGCTTGCGCCGCTTGACAAGCCACTGCGCTGGACCAGAATGTCTAGGGTTCCGTCTTCGTCGATATCTAGCCAAATGGCCGATTTGCCATCATCTATGCTATTCAACGCCGCTGCACTATCCCCAGCCACCAAAATGAAAGTACGGCGATCCCCTTCTGTTTCTGTTTGCGAGCAGGTCTTCCGGCTGCAAGGAATCGATTCTAGTAGGGCGACCGAGCCTTGGTGTGCAGAAGAAGACGACGAAGCTATGACAAGCAGATCCGGGTATCCGTCCTTGTTGTAGTCGCCTATACGCAATGGTATCGGGAGGTTACCTCGAAAAGCATTGTCACTCGTCACCAGATAAGGTCTTGAAGGAAGAAGTGAAGAGACCGGTATCCTGGAGAACGCCTAAAAGGTTACGTCGTCAGGACTATACCTCAAAAGACCGAAACCGTGCTGGACTTACAGAGTTCGAGGCATCTCGAGACATGTCGAAGCGGAATTCGGTATCGGCTATACACAGATCTCCTACATCTCGACAACGTTCCCTTTTGGGAGCTGAGGAGGCAGTCAAGCCGCCTTTCGTAGTACAGAGAGGCATCTGCTGGTTGTAGGCTATGTTTATATGGCAACCCTCGCTTGAAGTACAGGTCGGAAACACCATGTCCATTGTGCCATCTCTGTCCATGTCTGCGAAACTGATCTGACCAGTTCCAGCGGGTAGCGAACCTGTTTGAGCCAGTTGAAATCCGGAATCTTTGGAGTTGATCCATATTTGATATGACAGACCAGAACTTGTGGATTCATCTTGACAAACGAGGAAAAGGTCCGCCAAGCAGTCCCCATCTAGATCAATGAAGGCGTTGGAATGTGGATTTGGCACTTTGCATCCGAATGTAGCGGAATCTAAAGGAGGATCCGCCCTTTTATTAAAGCCAGCGTAAGTTCACGTGGAATAAGCTCTTTGAAAACAGAACTCACAAGCTGAACACTTGGCTGCCATTGCTCTCTTTCCAGTCATTGCGCCATACTTTCAGATTCTGCTTCTTATCGTTCCCATTTTCATACGGGAAGCCGAGTAAGCTGACCTGCATATCGCCGCTTGCATCCAGAGGGATGGGTTGTTGTAGGGCAGATGACGGTATATTCATCGGTTCGGCTGAGAAGACAGTACTGTTAAAGCTTCACCGGAAAAGAGCGATGCTCGGGCTTTGGCTCACAGAAATTGCCGCCGCCCAGTCCTCTATAGAAAAGCATCTTGACTTCGGAGTCACTAAACCAGCCGTCTGGTGTTTCTTGGCCCATAAGTAGAATATCTAGCCGTCCATCGTAGTCGTAGTCGCCAGGGACAATGTTTGTTATCGTCCAAGGCGCTTGTATCCCGCGAGCATACTCTACTGGCTCGAATTTATATTGCTCTGTACATGGGAAAGAGCGGTCATTCGCACGACATCCTGCGAGTCTCGTATTGTAAGTTGCCACAGCTCACTTCGGTTCCATTGCAAAGCCGACACAGAGCGCTGATCTGGACTCAGCATGAACAGTTCGAGGCTAAAGTAGTGCATAATATGATCTAAGCTGCTTGGCTGCTGGTATGGGGCCAGCGACGGCTGTGACGCGTTCGAATACTCACAACTGTCCCCCATCCAAATCTCCCAACGCGGCCACCATGCCATTGACATCTTCCAGACCGAGCGAGCCCATGTCTATGAGTCCCTCATACTTGAATCGTCGCTCTCCAAACCCGAACAATGCTGTCACCGACTGCGCCTGCTGAAGCACGAGCTGGGCGAGCAGACTGAAACCGAGCAAGCTCGTGACGCGCCTATGCGACGTGCGCCTCGACTTGCTGGTTGAACACAGGGGACATCGCATGGCATTGAAGAGTCTTGAGAGACTAAGTTGTGATCCTGGCTGATGCGGGCAGTCGTTCAATATTAAGGACACTTTGCAATCCGGTAGAAGCTCAGCCCAATGCTCGATCATTATGTCTGCAAATATCTTAAAAAGCATATATAATAATATTGCTAAGTATGACTCGGTTCGGCAATATTACATCCAGGGTATTTAGGGTCTTAATAGTCTGGAGTTGTGTATAGTCCTGAAGTACTGGTATTAGGCGACATAATCACGTGCTCCTGCAGGAAATCGATGCACTGAGGAGTTATATATTAATACTGACTTCCTCGCAGTAGTTGTTTACTATTTCCCAACATGAAGGGACTACCTGATTGATCACAGTCCTTGCTTGCTCTGGAGCACTTGGCAACTACGGTGACGTGTGGCGTAGCCATTTTAGAGCTACCGAGCGCCACTGTCTGGCAAGTGGCAGTAACAGAGCTAAGCATCTCTCATTTGCAAGGACTGGATTGAACTACAGACAAACAAGCTATGACAACGAGCGACCTGCTAGAAAACCTGCGATAAAAAGGGAATTAGCACTAATGAGAGCTGAATCTATTCGTTCGAACAAGTCACGAAATAACGTGAGTGTTTTTTGATATTGTGAATATTCTTAAGCTGCACTTTGCTTGAGCAGCCTAAGCGAAGCGAGGAGCGTTAAGGATAATGCCCATCAAACAACCGGAGAGGGTACCGACGATGGGAATGGTAAGAACCCAGCCAAGGAAAATCCACCCAGTCGCTTTCCAATTGACAGCTTTGAGATCGCCATTGCACAGACCAACGCCAACTGTAGCTCCAGTGATGCACATAGTCGTGGACTGCAAGAATATCAAACAGAGAGAGGGTAAAAGGGTTCATTGGTCAGCAAACAAGTATATGCTGGTGGCAAAAGCAAGAAAAGAGGTAATAAAGTCTTAAAATTCACTCACAACTGGAAGACCGTATTGCGAAGCAAGGATAACAGTGATTGCAGCTCCTAGCTCCATACTCGAGCCCCGACTGGGAGACATGTAGGTGATTTTGTTTCCGAGTACTCTCATGATATTGTAGCCATATGTTGCAAGACCTAGTACCAATGTGAGGGCGCCGACGATGAGCATCCATATTGGAATCTCGCTGTTCTTGCCTTGCACCATGCCAGAGTGCCACGTCTGGTAGATAACGGACCAGGGTCCAATGGCATTTCCAAGGTCATTGGCTCCATGGGCGAAAGATGCAGTGCAGGCAGTAAGAACTTGCACGAAAGAATATGTATGCTCAAGCTCGTTGGGGTACTGCTTAGCAGCTGCATAAACGCCTCGCATGTGGTCACCTTCCTTGGTTCCAGCATCACCGGCCTGAGCTGCATGAATGTCGTAGCTTGTACCATACAAGAAGGTCTTGAGGATCCAAGGGACGGCACGGTACTTGAAGATGATGCGAATGTTGCTGAATGAATACCATCCACCTTCTTCAAGCGGGTGCCGGTCGAGTGCTTCAACCTGACGGGCAAGAAGGGACTGCTTTTTAGGTTCAGGTACGGTGGCATCGTTCCCGTGAAGTATAGGACCAGAGACCCCGCTCTCCACTTTGTTTTCATCTGTCTCGCTGGATGCACTTGAAGCTGTGTTAGCAGCGTGAGTTTCTGTTCAGTTGGGTTGATGTCAGCGATTTCGACATTGTACACCAGCAGTAGCTCAGGAGTAGCTCGAACGCATTGCTTACTCTCAAGGGAAATGTTGCCGTGTTCATCTTGTATAACTCGGTAGTCGGGCACAGCGGCAGCTCGATCCATGGCGTCTGCAGGAGCTTGTCTTTTCCATAGGAGGGGGCCCATGAAAAACTGTTGGCAGTTGCGGTCAGACGACTCCTTTCCCAATGTGTTTAATCGAGGCAGGACCCACGTGGTACCATCTAAGCGTGTAGTCGCGCTTGACGACCTTGCAGTAGACGAAAGGTACCCAGAAAAGGACAGCAAGTATAGCAATTACCAGAGCAGTGAGTACTATAGCCAATGCTGTTGTTGTAGGACTCTTCGCCGATAGATTGAGAGACGGGGCGCCCTTGTAGATTATCGACATCGTGGAGACTGCAGCAGCAGTGAAGAAAAAGAATGGACCAGTTGCGATAGCCCAGCTGACGGGGTTCTTTCGCACAAGGACGACAAATTTGACGAGGAGGTAGAGGACTGCAGCGAATCCTCCAGCTAGGGCAGGAGCTAGACCTAGACCTGCGAAGATAGCACCCAAGCCTTTACCGCCGTTCCACCCCCATTGGACTGAGTTGGCGCCAGCAACAGCTACACCAACACCTGCGACGGCGGAAACGATGGAGTATGTCGTTGAAACAGGGAAGGACATGTAGGTTGCGAACATGAGCCATGAGGCGGAAGCTACGATGGCACATGTGAAGGCTAGGAGCTGGACGCCAGGATTACCCTGGAATGCCGAACCAGGCTAAAGTACCAGAATGTGGTCAGCCAAGCGATATGAGTGCTCGAGGGCCAGTCTGACACCGTAGCTGACTCACAATAATTCCATTCTTGATGGTACCTGCTACTCGAGCGCCTACAGTTACGGCGCCCAAGAACTCGAAAATGGCAGCCCCGATAATGGCTTGTCGCAGACTCAAAGACCGAGAAGATACTGACGTAGCCCAAGAGTTGGCGACATCGTCTATGAAGGTGCAATAATTAGCTCAAGTACTCTGAGATGTATGGGGGCAAAGTACGTACTAGCACCAATGTTGTAAGCATCCAGCAACGAGAACATCGTGCCGATGGCCATCTAGGGGAGCTCATTTTAGCAAAAATGCCTACAGACTGCTCAGGGAGGCTTCGCATACAAGGTAGTCCCATTGGTGGAGGGGCATCTTGAAGTCTTAAGTGGCTTGGTCAGGTCCTTAAGTACAGGAGTGTGATGGGCTGAGATGAGAGAAGAGGAATAAAAGAGAATGCGAACGTCTACAAGTAAGGTCGTAGGGTCGTGGCAGCACCTTATCTTCAAACGTGCGTCAGCTGTCAGATGCGCCTGAACCACAAATCTCGTCGGCGGGAATAAGGTATCTCCCAGCTTGTGATTTGCACCTTCAGAGCATTTTGTCTGGCCCGGCTTTCCTGTCTCACTAGCAATCCCTATGTTCAGGTGGGGGTAGTGTTGAACGCACGTTCCAGCTTTGTAAATTTTCTCACTCAAGAAGAAATGGAAGGGTGAAGTGCCAAGTATTGATGATCCGGATCAACCAAAGCAGTCCGAATCCTTTACCGGTGTTTCAGGGTTGAACCTTTTGAAGCTGGATTATCGTCTTGGACCAAATGTCTCATACTGTACTAGCAAAGCCGGCTTGATTCTACTAGACGCGCGCCTGTGCTGCTATAGTAGTATTACTTATGCTGCTCTTCCCTTCACCGGACGCAGGTATGCGGTCGCTACATTGCACGTTCGTCCATAAACGGGCAGCCTTGTGCATTGCAGCTTTCGATGTGATGGTGCAGATGTTCGACTTGGTTTGTGCAAGATATCATATGCATATGGGTACTGTCTGTGTGCCGAATCTGTTTTTAGACTATGCTGCCGGAATAAGTCTTGGCACTCAGACAGAAACGTGGCGACAACCTGCAGATCCCCCAAGAAGCGAGACGCCCACAGTAGTACTATAGTATTGTAGTACAGTAATGGTGTTGTTACTGTTGTAGCAGTAGCGGAATTTCTAGCGGTAGCCGGCCGTAATCAAGGTGTCAATAATAGGCTGGATGTGTCGCGCCGGACCAGGGATAGCGTTCCTCCCCTCCGAAATGCTGTTCCGGATCGAAACGGCTCTACAGAGGCGTCTGGGCTTTGGGCGTGAAGATCAGCTTCCTTGAAGCAGCCCTAAGATTCCATTCTCCTTCAGACATACATTCTCACGCCATAGCTGGTACACATAGCTGCATGTTTATCTCTGTCTACTATCTCGAGCCTGTCGATCGCAGTATGTCCCGCTAAAAAGCAACTATGACTTGCAATATTACTCTCAGAAGAACCCCTCTCGGCGACTGTGGCGCCGTGCCCCATCACCTAAGCCTTTCCTGTGTCCACCTCCAGCTTTGTGACGGCCCTGATTGACCATTCCAAATAGTTCATCATCCCCACGGCCTGGCTCTCTGGCATGCGCAATGCCAAACTTGTCCACTAGCATGTTCATCTCGTCCAGAATTTTGGTCATACTTCCTAACAAGGACATTAACATGACGTCTGTCTGCTCCTGCTGGATCTCGGAGACCAGGCTTCCACTGGCTGTTTCGGCCGTAAATGCTGAAGATGCCGACGACGCTGCAGCAATGACAGGTACAGTAGACGAATTCGAGGAAATGGACGAGACCAGTGAAGATATTTGACGGAGTGTCTCGTGATCTGGCGCAACTTTGCCTTTTCGTACTCCTTCGAGGTACTCAAGAATAGTTCCCACCCGCGAATGAAGCATAGAAATCGCATTTCTTTGGGTTGTCAGGCCGGCGACGACTGCGGGATGGAAATAAGCGACCTGAATTACATGAAACCCCAAGAAGCTGGATTCTCTTAGCTTACATGTACTTTCAGGTGTCTCCTGAGTACCTTTGCTACTTTGACTCGTTGACGCATTAGCTGCTGCATCAGAGACAGTGATCCTGCTGGCAGTCTCCACTGCTATTCTTTCCGCTTCATACGTTTCAACTTTATATCCGCCAGCCTCGGGCGCAATTTTGACGAACTTGGTCTCAGACTTGCCTCCTGCGATATCGACTACCGACTCGTAGATGTCAAGTGGTAGTTTAGAAGCAGCTACTTTGCCAGAGCCACCTGGTGCCGAGGGCGCTTGTATTGCGTTGGGATGCAATTGAAGGAGAATGGGCGACTCATTGTATAGTAATAGCTGAGTATGGATGGAGAGATCGCTCGTCGAGGGTGTTTCCCCGACGCTGTACCAACCAACTACAGAGGCGATTTCAGCGCAGCAGGGTTACCTCTCGAAACGAGACGATACTCACGGAACTCAAAAGCAGGGAAAACTTGTCTGACTATGAGACGGTAAACATAGGGTCAAGATCGAAGAGGAGACTGTGTTAGCCATGTGTAGGCAAAGTTCGGAAGTCAGATATAAGAAACATACATTGATTCTGTCTAGTGGTGAAGAAGTCATGGTTGATGTTCCATTGTTGCGTGTCCTTGTCGAGCACAGCAGCTAGCTCGAATGAATTGACAACTTCTAGCTCTCGGCCAGCTTGAGTTCCAATCAGGGCACCCATGACTGTATGACGCGGAGAGTACACATCATACAACGGCGCGGCGACATCAGTACAGCAGAATGCTGGTGGTGGGGAAGGAACGCTCGAGCGTACCTTTGGTACTGCTGTTTTTGAGACTGCCGCCATTCTGTATGCGCACACGTGTATAGTGCTCGCTGATGTTCAGCAATGGCAGCGGGTGTAGCGAGACCTGCACACCCTCAGCGGGCGCGGCGCTGTCCGGCAGCACTACTTCGCTATCCTTGCTCATCGCTTCAGGACTCTGAGAGCTGATGTCCACACTTGCTGGTGCAAGATGTACGTGTGCGTAATGCAAGCTGTGAACGGTCATTGTTTCCCGATCAATCTCGAAGCTGACAGACTCAAAGAGCAAGTTTGACAATCTGGCCATGCTCGCTGAGACGGCGGTACATTGCAGGGACCCAAGTAGAGCGCTATGTTCATCCTCGACACGCTAACTATACCCGTTTGGCTGGCCTATAACGCCATTGAACTGGAACTACGCCTTCAACTCCTGCAATTCCGCCTGCAAGTATTCATAACTATTCTCCTCCCCGAAAGCCTCTTTCGTCCTTCCCAAGAAAGTTCTCACCATACTCCTGGCTTGCGTCCTCCAGTTGGGCAGCACAGTTTGTCCATCATTGCCTTGTCTATCTCCTAAATTGCGCATGATCTCTACGGTTTCTTGTACTCTAACAGCTGCTTTTTCGAATTCTTCCTTCGATATTGACACTGACTCGTTCTGCACAACGTCAACTCTGTATGCTTTGAGATGCGCTTGGAGTGATCCTTGAAGATCGCCCAAAGCGAACAACAGGCGTGCGTATGAAGTGTAAATGTGCGATGAATCGGTGATGCGTGGAAGAAGAGCATGCTCAAAGAGATCCTTCACTCGACCGGCAAGACCGCGATGCTGTTCGATCTCTGCAAACAGGCAAATACGTTAAGTTCTGAAGTCGGTTGACCACCAACAGCAAGAGCGGTGTCGCTTACCTTCGGGATCATTGGCAATCGTCTTCTCGCCAGTTTTGACGCTAGCAGCATCTCTGACGACCACTTGAACAAGCTTATCCAAGACATCCAAATCAATAGCATTGATACCATCTTTGTCCGCTCTCAATTCCGCTAAGCGGGCCATGGCTCTGCAGGCCTCCGATAATTCTCCAACATCAACTGACACAAGGAGGTAATTGACCCAAATTCTCCATGAATCGTATGCGTAGCGAATAGCTTGACGAAGACAAGTAAAAGCCAATTTCTTGCTATCATAAGCTTTTTCACGCCTATCTTCAAAAGTTTCGACATCTTGATCTTCGTTTCTCGACGCGGTGGGTGCAGATAAGGCATTGAGATCGTCGACCTGCTTGAGAATGACAGTAGCTAGATTATTCCAAGCTTCTCCATCGTCATCATCAATGGATGTGCACCTTCTGAACGCCTTTTCTGCTTCTTGCCAATCTTGATTTCTCATAGCTGCACATCCTAATATGAACCACAGTTTACCATTCAACGGGTTGATGGATAGCGCCTTATCCAGATAGTCTTGTGCTTTAACGTAATCACCCATCGTGAAATATGTTTTGCCCAATGATTGCATGGCACGCGATGATGTCCCGTCTGAGACCTTCCAAGCTGTTTCGTAGTGCTGCATGTTGCGCTCTAGATCTCCTAACAGGCACCAAAGCTTGACTTTCTGGCCTTTGCTGAGCACAGTCGGCTTCGCCATCGTTTCAGCATCCCCGTTATCTTCCGAAGCTGAGGGCGCTATCCGCTTGCTTGACATAGTAGATTCACTCTCTAGAATCTTCTCATCCAATAAATCGCGAACAATTTGAATAGCTTTATCGTCATCTCCGACAGCAGAATGGCATTTAGCAACTTCTTCCCACATTTCTAACCTAGTGAAGATTTCCATCGCACTTCTGACGACACCCAGACTTAGGTATCTCGTAGCTAGCTCTTTCTCGAGTTCCCAGGTCGAAGGCAGGTTCAATTGATAGAAATGCTGTAATCTTTCATAGGGCGATGCTCCCTTTTCGAGGTCTAGCTCATAAACCTCTGGGTTTTTCTGTTTTGTGATGCTTTCCAGCTTCAACTGGTCAACAAGTGACTGGATCTGCAAAAGACCTCGTTCTACCGTTCGACTCCTGTTTGCCTCTAGCCTCGAACGAAGTAAGAGCGCCATAGAGTATATCGACCAGTTCTGTGATCCGTCTGCAAGGACACGATCGACGAAAGATTGTATCTGAAGCGTGGTCAAGCCATGCGAGGGAGAAGTATTGGTGATGACAAGCGATAGAGCTAGAAGAATGCATTCATCCAAAGGATGTAGGATGGGTTGGTGGTTCGGGTCGATGCCTGCAAGGACGCTATTCCCTTCTTTGTCATCTGTAGCTTCGTCCGACGCAGTGGAAGTGTAGTGTGTCCGCTCGAGTAGAGTATCATCATTCAGCGTTACTGACTGAGGTTGTCCTGTCTTTTCGTCTCGACCATTGGGGACGACCAAAGATTCAGCTAGAATACTTCCATCCTTATTTGGCTGCTCTTTTCCAGTTGAGGTGAGTGGCATGACCTCACGCGGTGTCCAGCCATCATCTCTATCCTCTCTTGATTTCGCCAGCACAACAAGTTGAGTTCTCTCATCGATCTGGAATTTCGTTCGTTTACCTAATCTACCTGTCAGTTCGTATTTCAAGCCTGAGACTTTAGCTGAGGTATAGAAGTATTCATTTGATATTTTGGTAGCATTGCTCGATATATGTACGAATTGAGAATGGTATAGACCTTGAAGCAATAGTAATGATGCCTTGAGGTCGACAAGGGAGGATGCGGATTGCGGAAGGCAGGATGTGTATGATATTACGGATGATAGGAGAGATTCAGGTAGTGCGACTGCTGTGTCCAGTAAACGAATATTGACAAGTCCTAGACGGAACTGCCAGATTGGTAAGGAGGGAAGTGTACTGGATGAAAGGTAAGGCGAGTAAAGGATTTTCTTCGCTAGAAGGAGGTATCCAGCCATCTTGGTAAGATGATAGGCAGGCTCTCCAGATACTGATAAGTCGTCTATACACCGAGTATTGACTTGCTCTTCTGTCCATGTTCGCGAAGTAGAAGCTACATTCTCACTTGATGTAGCTATGAAAATCTCCTTCGGGTCACTCTCGGCAGCAGGACCAGTCCAATTCGCTTGAAGAAACAAATGTAGAGCTGCAATGCCGCAGATCAGCAATTCCAATTGCTTGACTGGGTCATTCAAAATTGCTTCTGCTGATGCATCAATCAAGGTGATCGAGAGGCCATTCTCGAGAGAAAATTGAAAGTGATGCTTATACGATTGCAGTATCCCAAGGTAATCACTCTTGACTATCAATGAGTTTATTAACGAGTCTAGGGAAGTACTCGATGTCGTTCCTGACGTGCTAGCTTGAGGTATGGCAGAAGTTGTGAAAAGCAGCAATGCATGCTCGTAAGCTTCTACAGTGGCCATGCTTGATATAGCCAGACTGCAGCTTTAGCAGGGGAGTTTAGCCAAGTAGATCTTGAAGCTGAGACGGTGTTATGGCTTATGCAAGACCGCCTGCATAGCAGAGGTTGGATGCAATGAAAGCCATAACCTAAATACGCCTTGCTTGATCAGCTAGACAAACGAACTTTTTGGCCTTCTAAGCAGCTTAGTCAGATCTAATACTGGCGGGGTGCGTACAAGCTACCATTTTGATACAACCCTCTCCAGCGGGCGCAAAAATGATGAAGCTCAAAGCAAGCCGACGGACTCACTAAAGTCTGGTCTTCGAATCACTTTGCGGTGTCAGGTTACTGCATTTCATTTCCGGCTTCGAAATGAGCCTGCATTGCGTTCTCGGCGGCTTTGCACAACTCGACTGGCGTTACTTCGACTGGTAGATTTATTTTACATGCCGGCCACACCCAAATCCGACATACGGCCTTCTTGCTTAGGTATTGCCACGAACCATTATTCACATTCATATCGTCTCATGTGGCCGCCGTCCGTTTGGCTTGACAGCGAACTTCACGAACGTGGTCAGCGAAGTATGCCAAGACTTTGGAAGAGAAACCTCAAATGCAAAGTAAAGCTGCTGAACAGCATGGTGACAAGCCAGATGAGGCTACGAACGTGCATCGGAGCGACACATGTCGAGGCTGAAGAGAGAGTACATGTTGCAAGGCTCGTCCGTGTGTCGCCGATAATTCGACCAAGTTGTCGGCAAGGCAGCGTACGTATAAACGAACTTTCGGGCAAGTCTGACTACTCTGTTACCTCTTGTCTCCCTGTTCTTTGGACTGTTGTATAACGTATACACCGACAATAACAATCCATCCGTATACATACTGACGAGTATATATGAAGACCCTATGATAGGATAGGTTTAGATACCTTATCCTCCATCCGCCACCAACAGCAGAGGAGTCATCGTTGACAGCCAAGACTATTTGTGCGGCGAACAAACTTTCGTTGCGTCGAGGGAAATGGCAAAGGAGGAAGCGGCTGCGATTAGTTCACAGACTGATGAGATGTGCCATCCGGGCCGCCCGCTGTGGCTAGACGTTGCTAAGAGAAAAAAATCGGAATCCTATCCACCTCTTTTGCGTCGGCAAAGACTGACACACATTTTCTCTCTTCGGATATTCCTCGTTAGCCACCGCGAGCACATCTCTGAGATTCTCTTCTTCTTCAATCTTCTAGCCCTCTCCCCTTCGACTTACTTATCTTTCTCGCCCTTTCCTCGTCGTTTCACTCATTCTGCAAGGGCAGGTCGACATCTGTACCGATACCTCCTAAATCCCTGCGCGTACATACAAAACTCCGTCAAAATGCCTGTCCATCAATGGGATTATTTGGTGGGTTGAAGTTTAGGAGGCCGACATACTGAACTTTCAACTGACATGTAAAATGCGTTATAGATGGCCATCGGAACAATGTTCGCGCTTCTCGATGCCTTCAACATTGGAGCCAGTGAGTTCTTCTTACTCCGATCGCGCTGCCAGGCGAGACCGTAACAATACAAGCTTGCAAGGCTAAATAGCCTCTTTCTGGCCTTAGACGACGTTGCAAATTCTTGGGCTACCTCAGTCTCGTCTCGCTCGCTGACCCTACGACAAGCTATCATCGGCGCCGCAATATTCGAGTTCTTGGGTGCTGTCACCGTTGGTGCACGTGTTGCCAGTACAATCAAGAATGGCATTATTGTGAGCACTGCTACACATAGTCGAACACCGAAGCTTGCGAACCTAGGTCTCTGACATTTCGCGTCCTTACAGCCCGGTGACGCGTTCCAAGGCAATGCTGGAGTCCAGCTTCTCGCATTCACTTGCGCCATCGTAGCTTCGGCCACATGGCTCATGTTTGCGACCTATATGTCCTTCCCCGTATCGACCACATACTCTATCGTCTCCGCCGTCGCTGGTGTTGGTGTGGCTGTAGCTGGAGCCGATTCTGTTGAATGGGGCTGGAACGGCGGTAAAGGCCTGGGAGCGATTTTCGCAGGTCTAGGCATGGCACCTGCTATTGCAGCTGCTTTTGGAGTTATCATATATCTGCTCATCAAGACTGTCGTTTTCATGAGGAAAGATCCAGTTAGATGGGCTATTTGGACTGGTCCTTTCTTCTTCTTCGTCGCTTCTGCAGTAGCTACTATGTCCATCATCTACAAGGGAGCACCCTCTCTCAATTTGGACGAATTGAGCCCTACTACCACTGCTCTAGGCATCGTCCTCACTGGTCTGGTCATAGCCGCTTTGGCAGCAACCTTCTGGATTCCATACGTTTATACCAAGATCATCAAGCAAGATTATACCCTCAAATGGTATCATTTTTTCCAGGGACCGTTCTTGCTCAGGAGACAGCCTCCCGCAGACGCAAAGGAGAAGGCAAGCGCCGTGCCAGATTATAGAGTCATTCAAGATGAGCACGGAAATATTACCCTGCAAAGTAGGCGCGAGATCCTTTGACTGAACGTAACATTCACTAATTGCCCGCATACTCGCAACAGAGACAGCACCACCAGTCGATACAGTCGATCAGATTACGGAAGAATACGAACTCGAAGCTGGTCCATCATCCAAACCCTCTTCCGCTTCGGGTAAACCCGATGAGGCTGTAGAAGGCGACAACTCAGCCGAAGCACCCAAGCAGTCTATTCTTGCACGCCAGTTAGAATCATTAGACCGTCATCCACTAGAGGAAGGTGACTGGTACACCTTTAGCAACCTTCGTATCATCATCAAGTACCGCACTGTCCCTTGGATATTGAAGACCTTGCTCAAGGGCACTTCATACGACATTCATGCAGCTCAAGCTGGAGAAGCAGGAACAAAAGAAGGAGATCACATGAGAGCTGTTTTCGCTGCTGCTAAGCAGTACCCAAATGAACTGGAACACACCTACTCCTTCGTTCAAGTCCTTACAGCGTGCACTGCTTCATTCGCTCATGGTGCAAATGACCTCGGAAATGCTATCGGACCATGGTCTGTCATTTATCAAACCTGGAATACTGGTCTCATTGTTGGAGAAGAAAGCGAAATTCCGATCTGGATGTTGATTGTCGGGGCTTTGACTTTGGTACTCGGACTCGCTACATACGGATACAATATCATGAGAGTACTCGGAAACAAGATCACCTACATGTCACCCTCTCGTGGAAGCTGCATGGAAATGTCGGCAGCAATCACCGTTATTCTTGCATCACAGTACGGTCTTCCAGTTGTGAGTATTTCCCCATCTTTAGCCACCGATGTATTTTCGAAATGCTGACTCGCATTTCCTGCAGTCTACAACGATGTGCATCACAGGAGCCACCGTTGGTGTGGGATTGTGTAATGGCGATGTTAAAGCTATCAACTGGAAGGCGACTGGATGGATTTTCATGGGATGGGTCTTGACTATTCCAGTAGTGGGAGTATTGTCGGGATGCCTGATGGGTATCATCCTTAATGCACCTAGGTTCTAGAATAGAGTCAGAATCGCAGACATTTCAATCAATGTAGCAAAATATTGGGCAGCAATAAAAGTAGAAACAACATAGACCTCGTTTTGGCAACATTTGACCTCGTCAGTACAAGACCGGGCTTTTGACCACAGCAGCAAATCCTAGAGTGAACACATTGCCAAAGATTTTAAGGAAGCTCCTCCCTGTACCTCGAGTTGCCTGGTCTGAACATACCCTACAAGTGACACTTCGTGGCGTGGCTGTACTGGATCAATCACTGTTGGCTCGATTGTCTTGGCATAGTGACAGATTGATTGCATTGCGAAGATGCCACAAGAGTCTTCTTGAACTTAAACAGCTGAGTTTGAAGTGCTGATGACGACCATAGTATAATTTCTGTCTTCTTACATACATGCTTGTGTAGTGGTGCCCCTATTTTCGCTATTGGCAGGGTGATCGAGGTTATGGAGGTCTGAATTTTGTCGGCAGGATGAAGAGCTCGATACGAGTCTTTGCTTGCGCAACTCAAGTCTGTATATCGACTACTGCTTGGTCGTGCCCTTCTCTGGCTCTTATCTCAAGCCTCAGACATGACGCGCATCGACGGTGAATTGCGCGAGAACGGCGTCGCTGTGAAAGATGGAGTCAATGGACAGGCGGAAGAGGCACAAGACATCGTCAACATTGCTCATGCGTACGATACTATGTGAGTGACTTCTTATATTGCGACGATAGACTCTACCTAGCTAAACCCTGACTTGTTCGACTTGTCGTCCAGCCTCGTCCTCGACTTTGGCTCGCAGTATTCACACCTTATCGTCCGCCGCCTGAGAGAACTTGGAGTCTATGGAGAGATGCTTCCATGCACTACAAAGCTCAGCGAGGTCCCATTCAAGCCGAAAGGTATGACATTCACCGTTCCATACTGCGGAAGCCATAGGCTGACCCGTCTTCCGCTTGTCCAGGCATCATTCTTTCTGGCTCGCCATATTCAGTCTACGACGAAGACGCGCCACGAGCTGATCCAGCAATCTTCGACGAGACACAAAACCCCGTACCAGTACTAGGCATCTGCTATGGCTTGCAAGAAATGTCAAGATTCCACGGGGCGGAAGTTGCAGGATCTGATCATAGAGAGTACGGAAAAGCGGTAGTCACCGTCAAGCACGACCATGCTGAAGAAGCTAAGAAAGGTGGATTCGAGATTGGTTCGCATGTTGATCAGTTCTTTGAGGGTGTAGAAGGTGACTTCCCAGTGAGTTGTGTTACTCCCACACTGTCATCGTAGCCTGGCGAGAAGTCTGACTTTTCTGTCTCGCAGGTCTGGATGTCGCATTCGGACATCGTCAAGAGCCTCCCAGAAGGATTCGTTACCATCGCAACCACCCCATCAGCGCCTTTCGCAGCTATTGCACACCACAAGAAGCCTCTCTTCGGCATCCAATTCCACCCCGAAGTCACACATTCGCCTCGAGGCAGAGAGATCTTTGACCGTTTTACCCGTGTCTGCGGAGTCAAGCGTGACTGGAAGATGGAGACGTTTATCGACAAGGAGATCAAGCGTATTCGTACGATATGCGGAGAACATGGACGCGTCATTGGAGCCGTCAGTGGAGGTGTTGATTCTTCAGTAGCTGCCAAGCTCATGCATGAGGCTATTGGAGATAGATTCCACGCTATCATGGTTGACAATGGAGTATTACGACTCAACGAAGCAGAACAAGTACACAAGATGCTGAATGAGGACCTCGGAGTCAATCTGACAGTTATCGATGCCTCGGATCTATTCTTGCAAAGATTAGAAGGAATTGAAGATCCAGAACAAAAGAGGAAAATCATCGGAAATACTTTCATCAATGTTTTCGAGGAGGAGGCTAAGAAGTTAGAAGCTCAAGCTGAGAAGGAGCTGGAAGAGGCTCGCGCAAGAGGAGAAGAAGGAAAAGCTAAAGGAAAGATTGAATGGCTCTTGCAAGGTACTTTATACCCGGATGTTATCGAGAGTATTTCCTTCAAGGGACCTTCCGCGACTATCAAGACGCATCATAACGTTGGAGGCTTGTTGAAAGATATGAAGTTGAAGCTCATTGAGCCATTGAGAGAACTTTTCAAGGGTGTGTACTGTCTTATTACCGCACAAGCGTTATTCAATGCTATGTACTAATGTTCTTTCCTTTTCATCCGAAAGACGAAGTTCGAGCACTAGGAAAGCTACTGGGAATTCCAGCACATCTCGTAGGAAGGCACCCATTCCCTGGACCAGGTTTAGCAATTCGTATTTTAGGACCAGTAACTAGGAAACAAGTTGAAATAGCACAAAAAGCAGATGCTATTTTCATTGAAGAAATTAGGAAAGCTGGTCTTTATGATCAAATTTCTCAAGCTTTTGCTGCGCTTTTACCTGTTAAAGCTGTCGGTGTCATGGGTGACAGAAGAACTTGTACGTCAAAGACCTCCTCTCTTTCTAACTATGCGGGCATAGATGCTAATGTCGTTCCATTGTTTCTCAGATGAACAAGTAATAGCTTTAAGAGCAGTACAGACAGACGATTTCATGACTGCCGACTGGTTCGACTTCCCTGGACCGGTTCTAAGACATATTTCTTCCAGAATCACAAATGAAGTTGCAGGTATCAACAGAGTCACATATGATATTACATCGAAACCACCTGGGACAGTGGAATGGCTTTGAAAGCGCTTCCGGTTGCTAGATAGGCAATTTTCTAGACACGCCTTCCGGACAGGTATTTGGCAAGAATGTTGTATGTAGATGATATAGATACTGCATGCATAGGTGACTACGGGAATAGAATGGGTATGGCCGATATGCCTATTATACATGAGACACCATAACCTGGCTTACGAGCATGCGAACGATGTCCCTGTCATTACACCTTCCTGGACTAACAGCAACAAGTGGGCTAGTAATGCTGACATGCGAAAGCAGAGATTTGAGAAAGCTGCTATTGAGCGCATTCACAGTCTCGTTCCGTCATCGATTGGGAAAGCCTGTTTTACGAGACTCTTCTTATCGACCTTCATCATGGCGTTCCTTGGGATCTCGGTGTCGTCTACATTATCAGCGGTAAAAGCGAACCCATTTTAGCAGCTGAATCAACTTGATAGCGCATATCCTGATATAGATGACGCTTACAAATTCTCATCTTCTGCGGTATCTTGTAGTTGGCGAGCTGAAGTAGCAGAGTAATGTACTGTCAGTTTCTACTGCCGATCCAGAAGAAGTTCTCCTCATCGAGAGAAGAAAGGCTGAATCTTACTTCGCTTCTCAGTATATCCCTTAATTCCTTCAAGTCCAGCTGTCTCTTTGGATCCCTAAGGACGAGTACGCATCCAACAACTTCACCCCATCTAGGATCTTCAACACCAACAACAGCAGCATCGTTAATGAAATCTAATGATAATAAAGCTCTTTCAACTTCAATAGCAGAAACTTTTTCACCACCAGATTTAATAATATCAACAGAAGATCTACCTTGAATTCTATAAAAACCAGTTTCTTTAGTTCTGATACCAATATCACCAGATTTAAACCAACCATCTTTTGTAAATTCCTCTTTTGTTTTGTCTGGTAATTTCCAATATTCTTTAAAAACTAAATCACCTTTTATTTGTACTTCTCCTGAAGTTTCTAATTGATTTGTAACATCTGTTGAGGTTGTTTCATCCCATAATCTGACTTGAACTCCTGGCATTGGCATTCCCACATGACCATCTACTCTTTCATTTTCTTTCATGCCACATGAAATTATCATTCCTGTTTCAGTCATTCCATATCTTTCTAATAAAATTTGTCCTCCTGATATCACTCTCCATTTCTCCTTTAATGGAGTTGGTAATGGTGCTGATCCCGATACCATCAATCTAAATTGTTTGCATGATTGAGTTGCTTTTTGTTTCTCTTCTGTCGTCATGTTGTTGTAAACTTCTATTAGTCGGGAATAAATCGTTGGAACAGCCATGAATAAAGTGAGATCTTGTGCTGGATCTTGCCATCTTTTCCAGATCGCTGGCGCGTCGAATTTCGCCATGAACTCTACTGTAGCTCCATTATACAATGCTGTAAGTAGAACGTTCGACACGCCATGAATGTGGTGTAGCGGAAGCTTTCACCATCGCCACTAAAGTCAGCATTCTTCTTTGTTCAACTCGAAACAAGCTTCACACCCACCACATGCAGGATCTTGTCTGACTCTTTCCAGTGCCAACATTGAGTCATACTGTCGGCTTGTGCAGTGAGGCCTTTGTGTGTCATGACTACTCCTTTCGGTCGTCCACTGTAGAGATGAAAAGACATGATGCAATCAGCTAAGAAACATGGGCCAGAAAGAAAGATGAGGAGTTTTTAGCACATTTGACACTCACGTTGTACCGCTAGTATAAAGCATGAAAGCACATCTGTTCATGTCAAAAGGTTCTTTGCTTATTTCGGGTAGCTCGGAGACATCCGAGGAGGGTGAGAAGTCTTCGCCAATAATCACGACATCCTTGACGCTGAAATAGTCGGAATAGAGGCGAAAGGATGGAAAGTTGTCAGCTTTGTAGTGAAGTTAATATGATTAGAAAGTGATAGTAAGCAGTTGTAGTAGACCCACCCTGCCTTTTCGGCCAGTTCACGACCTTTCTCTTCTAAAGATGTATGGACTATCAAAGTGCTCGCTTCGCTGTTCTGGACGATGTATGTCATCTCGGGGACTGGATGTGTATGCAAGATTGGCACGTAGAATCCTCCTGCGGCCTGTAGTGCATAATAGTTTGTTGCGTAGTAGTATCATTGAGGAACCGATCAGGGTATGTGGATGTCAGTGGGAACAGCTAGCTCTGGGCGAATGCTAACGGCAACCTACCCATGTCGCCCATTGAGCTACTACCCAAGAGTCTAGGTAGGTTCAAGCAGTGCGTCAGCTATCTGTCTGTGACCATTCCTCTTCTACCGGCTGTTCTTGAAATAGAGCAGACGCACATCCATTGGGAACGAGAGCAGCGACTCTGGCCTCATTGATATCCTGTTCGCCCTTGCTGATCTTGTCTCTGAACGCAGCAGCATCCTTCAAGAGGTCCACATATGTATGATCTTTGCCGGTTCTTGCATCTATGATGGCAGGCTTGCTTGGGTTCTTCAACGCTGCAGCATGGGCTCGCTGGAAGAAAGTCAGGTTGGGCAGCAGGGGCTTGCTTGACGACATGGCTGATCCAGGATGGCTAAAGAGTCGCCGGAAGGTGTGCAGCATGAACTGGTGGTTGTGCTTGTCGAAGCTGATAAGAGCAGCTCGTCGTCGGAGTGGTGTATTCCGCCTGCGTTGAGTGTCTTTCTCGATCACGCTCACTGTGGGCCCCACTTGGCCGGCAGCAGCGTGCCCACAGCCGGGTGGGTCTGGCTGGGAAAGTGTCTGGTTATCATGCTACGATAATGAGACTGCCATAGAATGAAGCATAAGGTAGTAGTGCAATTCCGATCTGCTCCCTCTGGTAGTAGAGTCCTTCAGCATAGACTGTGTGTGGTGGCAAAATTCAGTCCATACCGTATTGGCGTAAACACCAGGTGAACATGACACCGATATATCAACAGACAGCATCTACGAAGCAAGACAGGGCATAACTTACAAGAGACCAGCGCTTGCCACCATCAAGCATGCCCTCACAAGAGCACCCCATGACAGGCCGGCTCCGGGCAATCCTTGATCTGCCTTCACTTAGCTCCGTCATATGCCGGAAATCCTCCGCCAGCACTCTACGGCAAGCGACGGTTCGAGAGGATTCGCATGAGATGAAGAAATTGAGATGAATACGAGGGCATGGTCGTTGGATTGACTCCAAGTAGTAGCATCCGTGTCCACTAGACCATCCCACCGTCCTCACTGCCAGCAAAGCTCCACTCGCCAGCCATGTCCATCCCAAGCTTCACCCTCAACACCGGCGCAAAGATTCCAGCCATCGGTGAGTGCATGCAATGTCATCATTCGTCTATGACAAGTCTGATTAAGAGCTACTCCTTCCACACACAGGCCTTGGAACATGGAAGTCTGCTCCTGGTGAAGTTACCAATGTGCGTTGCAAACATCCTTACGGCATCTTCCAATGGCCTCCGAAATGCTGATCTGCAAGTGTTTGCCTTCCTTTCCGCAGGCCGTCAAAGCTGCCTTGAAATGCGGCTACAGACACATTGTAGGTTACATACATAATCACATCTCAGGTTAAAAATGCACTGACACTTTCTCTCTAGGACTGCGCTTTCGCCTATGGTGCGTACTCTCTTCCAAGAGACCATGACCACCTCGTATGCCGACTCTGATCGCCTGTCACTATGACCTTTTTCAATGCACACAGGCAATGAAGCTGAAGTCGGCAAGGGTATTAAGGAGTCCGGTGTTCCGTGAGTTATCCTTTTCAATCTGCTCAGTGCGGCCTGTCTTAAATGCTGATCCTATCTTTGAATAGTCGCGAGGAGATCTTCATTACCGTATGCATACAGCCATATTCCAGTCAAGACTCCTCATCACGGTATCTAACATGCTCTTGTTACGCCCCCACTCACAGAGCAAGCTATGGTGCACCTACCATACCGACGTCGAGGCCGGTCTCGAAGCCTCACTGAAAGAGCTCGGTATTGACTATGTTGATCTATACCTCGTATGTTCAGGATATATATATCCTATCCCTAAGATTCGTTTTGCTAAACATGAAACTTCCCGATAGGTACACTGGCCTATCGCCTTGAACCCCAAGGGCAATGACCCCAAGTTCCCAACGTAAGCTATCCTTCTATCCTGACGACTCACTGCACACTTCTCTCAAGAATGTCCAAAGACAGTGGCTGAAGTTTTCCACTTTTCTTACTGTTACTGTGCGTTTACAGTCTACCAGACGGAAGCCGAGATATCCTACACGATCATGACTATGCCGAGACCTGGAAAGGAATGGAAAGAGTTTATAAATCAGGCAAAGCAAAAGCAATAGGAGTATCAAATATGTCGGTACCCAAACTTGAAAGATTATTGAAAACTGCAGAAGTTGTTCCTGCTGCAAATCAAATTGAACTTCATCCTCTTTGCCCTCAAGATGAAACTGTTCAATTTTGCAAAGAAAAAGGTATACTACCTCAAGCTTACAGCCCTCTTGGATCTACCGAGTCACCTATGTGAGCGAGCTTTTTAATGCAGTATGGGATTAGATCATCTAAAGTACTGACTATCCCCTCTTTTTGCTATTCAATTCTCCGACATACCATCTTGCCTATATAAAGTCTCAAGGATGAACACCTAACCAAACTAGCAGAAAAACTAAACTGTTCAGTCAGTAATATTTTAATTTCATATCAAGTACAAAGAGGAGTATGTGTACTACCAAAATCAGTAACTCCATCAAGAATAGAACAAAATCTAAAGATTGTTAAACTTGATGATGAAGATTTTGAGTTTATTTCTAAAATGCATGGTGGTAAAGTTCATAGATTCGTTAAACCTAATTGGGAACCTTTTAAAATGGAATTCCCTGATTGGAATTAAGGAGGAGATCTTTCTGAAAATAACGATCTATTAGCTTCTAGTATACATGTAAACGCTACCTTCGACCCTCCGGGATATGCCTTAATAGAGGTCTTTCGATAGGGGATATCTTAGTGTACACAGCCAAGTATAACCATGTCAGCTGCCAGATCAAATAGAAATCTTCCACTTTGAGCTTTCTCCTCATTCTGTTATGCTACACGCCTCACTCCGGCACTCTCGTAATGAATGCATTTTGGTATACAAGGTTCTGCCCCATCAGAATCCAGGAAAGATTACTGTCCTTATAGATGATGTTGTTCACTAACATGCAGCAGTCTAGATCAGGCTATCTGTAATACATCCACGAGCACAACGTTGGGCCAATCTGCAATACGCGCCCTAGCCGCCACATCATGCAGAAGCAGAAAGATCCTGTTTCCCTTCTCTGATTTGAACTGTTTGGAACGGCCACGTTGACCGTCTTCCTCAAACGGCAGTTATTCTCAGCTACTGAAGCATAATGTACCAGCGAGAGATCCGCTAACGAACAATAAGAGCGAGCCATGGAGAACTCTCAGCCAACACACTTCGAGTATCTCGTGATCGGGACTGGCCTACGACAGAGTATACTTGCAGCGTGAGTGAGGATCTTACATCACAGCAGTAGTAGCTTATCGACTTATGAAACTGCCATGATTCACTTCTCGTAAAACTGACTGTTCTACCGCAGAGCTCTTGCGAAATCTGGCCACTCTGTCCTGCACGTGGATGAACAACCTTACTATGGAGAACATCAAGCGACATTAAGCCTGAACGAGCTCGTAGATTGGGCTCAAGCACGCAATGAAAAAGCAAAAGATTCAGTCGAATTAGAATTCACTGCATCAGGCTCGTCGGAACTTCCCGCCGAACTTGCAACTTCAGCAAGGCGTTATAATATCACATTATGTCCGACTATATATCCTTCTATTGGACCGTTCATAACAACTCTAGTCCGTTCAGGCGTTGCGAAATATTCTGCTTTTAGACTTGTTGATACTGTAGCTATTTATCAAGATGGAAAAGTAGAACCAGCTGCTACTACGAAGGAAGATATATTCAAGGACAAATCTTTATCACTTATTGAAAAACGACGAATCATGAAGTTTGTAATGGCCGCGAACGCAGATACAGAGGATGGTGAAGGTACGTCCATCCCCCTTACGAGCAAAATTGAGGCAAGATTTTACTGAGATATGGTTGACTTGTGCAATTCTGCAGATAAGTCTGATGGCCTATTCAGTGAAACACTGGAACAAAAGTACAATCTCACAGGCCGGCTAAAGGAGATGATCATGTATGCAGCAGCACTATCTATCTCTGACGATTGTAGGCATTCTTAATAGCCCTTCCCTGTTAAACAGGATACTAATTCACGTTTACAGGCCTGAATATTCCCGCAATTGAAAGACTGCGCAAATATATGCGCTCAACCGGCAAGTATGGCAAGTCTCCATTCTTACTTGGCCAGTATGGAGGTATCGGAGAAATTATACAAGGCTTTTGCAGGTAACTCGTCCAGACGTTTCCGCATGTTTTAATCAAACCAACGGAACGTTTCCTTCTTACAGGGTATCAGCAGTTTTCGGAGGGACGTATATGCTGGGAAGGCCAATACAAAGTCTAGTGGAACCAACGAAGGACAGTCCCGCAACGATCAGCTTTGACAAAAGCGAATCCTACACAGCCGACTGTATCATCAAAGTTGACAGAAAATCCGATGAGAATACAAGGCATGTTCAGCACAAAGCTATCGTCATCCTCTCTAAGCCAATCAGCGTCTACAAGCCTGCACAGGAGTCGGACGAGGAGGAAGACATTCCCCTGGAATCAAACACGTGTGAGAATGCTCTTCTGATCATCCCGCCTGGGGGATTAGGAGAAGACATGCCAGTGCAGCCAACGATGGCTTTGATGGCAGGAGAGGGATCCTTCTCAGCTCCATCTGGTCAATGTGAGTGTTGCTTTTGATCCTTACGCTACAGAGTTGACTGTTGAGCATGTTCATGAATTAGACGTACTGCATTTGAGCTGTCTTGCGGACAAGCAGACCGCCTTGACTCCTAAAGAAGTTCTGCAGCCATGCTTGGACGCCCTCATGCGTGCTAGCTCAGCTCCAGTTTCCTCAGATGATATTATATTGTCTGCATACTATGTCGACGAAGTAGAAGGTCCCCTTGTCATCTCACGATCCGGAACACCAGATTCTATTTCGCGCCCAGCGGATATAACTGCGCAAGCTGGACTAGCGGAGCTCTGCGATACAGCAGTAGATGAAGCAACCGCATGTTATACTCATATCACGGGAGAACGTGACTTATTCGTGCAAGCCGAAGAGGAAAATGATGACATCGAGGATATGTAAGGAGTACTTGCGTAGTTATCCGCATAACGAGTCTATGTTGTTGTTACATCACGTTCGTTCAAATTTGGCAGAGATCTCCGAAATTGAGACGGGTAAGCCCGCCTGTGACAAGAGTCAGTGGCATAACAAATATATAAACCCGTCAAAGATACCTACTTTTTCATCGTAGTCATCCCATCGACCATCTTCAAATTCGATATCGTCGAATTCAGTGCCTGATTCTGCGCCCTTGCACTTCCAGGTTCCCTAGACAAACAGAAAGACCACTATCAGACGAATAGAAGTGTATGTGTAGGGAGGCTACCATTCACTCTTGGTTCAAAATCCACAAACTCGCAGCCCCGGCACTCGAACACCGCCAGTGTGGAAGGCTGATTGACTTCTGCTTTCTCGACAGTGTGCACACCATTGACTGGAGCTTTGCCTTTCGGGTCATCGAACACGGCTGATGACTCTCGCTGAGTGTTGTAGAGGGAGTCGCATCAGTCATAGGAGCGTACTGGTTGACAAATTCGGATACCAACACACCTTGCAGAAGTCGCATCGGAAGACAAAGTTTGCAGTCCCGCGGCTGCCACTGATCTCTCTTTCCTCCTGTTAGTGTCAATCAGTTGGATCACAGCGTAATGTGGTTCAGCGAGGTGCGAAGGATGTATACAGGGTCGCTGTACATACACTCCTGCTGATGCCGATCACATTGGGATGCACTTCTCGACACGACGAGCACTGCACTCGGCAGAAGAAGGTGTAGTCTATCGAGCTTGGTTGTAGATCCGTAACGTTCTCTAGAATCGCCTGGTAAAGTAGCCTCAGCAGATATTGGCGAGCTTGGCGCATCTAATGCAATTGTGGCTAGAATCGATGTGCAGTACCTTGAAGGACAGCTTTAGTTTCTGAGTAGCGAGGCTAGTTTAGCATATTGCGCCCGTTAGCCAAGAACAGATGAAGGCGCCGCTTACAACCATCTTCCTACGGTTCTGTGCTTGGATGTCCAGTTGAGCAGAGCCAACATATCCGATCAGGTCTCGTCTGCAAGGAGATACGAATGCTGCCACTTGCAGCTTCTGACCAATTCCATTCACATCGTCAATCAAAGCGACACCAGGTCCATTGCATCAAGCACCTATCGTCTCAAGTCTTCGCCCGGATGATTCCGACATCTCCATGACATGGTAGTTTTGCACGAATCTGCCGGACCGAAATCTTGCAGGTGAGCCAGCACCCACTGAAATTAACTTCGCCGTCCGCCCTGCTGAAGCTGATTCTAAACAAACACAAGACCCTCATGCGAAGAAGTCTTCCACGCCTCGCGCGTGCTCGGCTAGCTGCGAGGTCTCCATTACGCCGTCGATCAAGCAAGAATATCGAAAGTCAAGCAGAAAACAGATCGATTCACACACGTCTGCTGGACTTGGAGGAGGGCATTTATCGGCGACCGATTCGTATACTGGAAGCCCATCTCCATGCTAAGGTAGAGGTACTGCCACGAAAGCCGCTTAGAACTGCAGCAGCTTCTTATGACACGAGACCGAGAGGAAGGAGAGTGCCTGCTGGAACAGTCATGCATGTTCCTAATGCGTACACTCCCTTTGGACGTCAGAAGTACACGCCTGGCGATTATTTTCCACCCATTGATATAACAACGCCTTCGAACACGCGCAGACCGTCCTTTCGAAGGCCAGCGGATCCTGGTCACAACCTCTACGAAAGCTATCTTCAAACAGCGAAAAGCTCAACAAAACCCCGCACGGTTGGCGAATCTAACAGACTCCTGAGACCAGCCTTTCGAAGAGCGTACTCGTCCATGGCCAGTCCGGTGGCTAGCTCTAGCAAAGTTCGCATAGAAGACATGGAAGAAATGGAGTCGGGGACTGCTCAATTCACGGAGCCACCGCTGTCAACGACCCTTCGCATTATAGAAGGACACGCCTCTCCTGTACCTGGCATACAAGATACCTCAACTCAGGTGCAAGCTTCGCCATCCTCCATAAGAGACGTGAGCACGCTAGGCTCACGGGACGATATTGACTATCTCGGCAGGGCGCGGTTGATGAAGCCCGAGTCGTCTGCACATATGGTTGGAATCCTCAGACAGGCCGTGCGAATGATGAACTCGCCAAAACTGTCTACCTTGGAGTATCTGCATGACTGGCATAATCGCTATCCCGGGTTGCGGACCACTGCCTCATTCAATATTCTCCTTCAGCTAGCTTATGATATTCGAAACTTCAAAGCTTTCAACCAGATATTGCTGCAAGACATGCCTGAAGCTGGTGTCAAAAGAGACAGAGTCACCTATGACTTGGAAATGGAATCTTTCGCGAGACACGGTCACTGGAGAAAAGTGGTTGCTTCTTGGACGGCACGGCAAAAGGATGGAATACCTCTGAATGCAATAGGCTGGACGCGCTTATTACAGGCTGTCACCAAAAGAGGTACAACGTCTCTGAATCGCGATAATATCGGGACAACTATGAGTCCTATATACAGTGCCTTATACGATCTCCCAAAAGGAGTCAGGCAGATGCAACTGCACAGGATCTCAATGGCTCAAAAGATGGATGTCGACCAAATGCTGTCGCTTATGATGCCAGAAGACCTTCAACCCTTGGACTTTTACTCCACCCTCGCTATTGCGCATCGACTCGCCAAGCAACTGCGATGGAGAGAGGCGGAAGACGTTGTCGCCCTATATTTGGACCGTACGGCGGCGAGTTGGTATGCAGAGGTGCAGCAATCTCACGAATCTGCGACTGTCGGGATGAAACCTGCAAGAGCGGCAGAGCCAATAACGGGCACTATGCCATATGACACCAAAGAGGCCCATGCAAAAAGTCGCCGGGAGCAGAGTGCGCTCGCACTGCTTCATGTCCTGCTCGAATGCCTCGTAGTTAGTCGAAGTACGCCAGCTATGATTCAAGCATACATCGACAATTATCTTGTGCGATACGAGAATACTGGTGTCGCTCCGAAGTACCACACACTTTTCTTCGTACTCAGCGCCTATCGTTCTCGACCTTTGGCAAGCCAGTTCCGCGAGGCATACGAACATTTTATTTCACTTGAGACCGAATATCAACCACCCTCCTATCGCCTCACAGATCGATATGGCTTGTCACGTTGTCTAAGGCAGCTGCAGAACTACGGACATGTGTCCCTCAAAATACTCAAGAAACAGGGCGCGCCTGAAGAAGTGTTATCGGCCTGTGAATTCGATCTTGCCAACGTCAAGTCCAGATTGGCTGAAATCGGAGAACTGGACCAAGAGTGGCGGTTTCCGAAGGAGCGCCGAATTCAGGCGCTCGCAGCCCGCCAGCCGCGCCGTCATATCTTATTGAAGGAGAAGTACAAAGCTCGAAAGACGCAATACGGGCGGCCAGAATGCGAAGGAGTAGAGATGCCGCAAGTGGATAACGGAGACCGGTAGCCACGTCACCATTATACAATATATTGTAGTATCCCAAAAGTGGCTACAAGGCTATAATAGACTTTACTTCCGGAAACCTGGTCCAGCATCTTTTGAACCACCTAGGCCGCTGGCATGCTGCGTTGCCGTCTGGATACAGCGCGCAATTGTGCTTCTCACGCGTCCGTCCTCCAAAGTGAGCAAGCCGGCGATTGTGCACCCGCCGGGCGTTGTCACGCTATCTTTGATGGCAGCTGGATGCGAACCACTTTGCAGAACCATTCTTGCCGCGCCTTGCATCGCTAGAATTAATAGTCAGTTACAGTGTGCACAAGAAGACATTATTCAATGACCATCTCACTCTGGGCAGCCAGTTCCAGCGCCTCGGCACGAGGGAGACCCATCATGACACCTCCGTCTGCCATAGCCTCCAGCATCAAGCAAGCGAAAGCAGGACCTGAACCCGATAGCGCGGTGCATGCATCAAAGTGCTTTTCTTCAAGAAAACGGCACCGGCCGATAGGGCTGAAAAGAGATCCCAGTATTTTCCGGTCCAGCGCTGGTTGAGACGACGATGGCGATGGCGGCGTTACGACAGTCATGCCTTCACGGATCTGCAAAACAAGGTAAATTTATCAGGATACGATCAAGCTATTTTCGAGTGTATACAATCTACTTTGCATGGAGTGTTCGGCATAGCTCGGACAACACGTGTTGACGATGGTACCCAGGAAACTAGTTGGCCGATGGTCGTTCCGGCGAGAATTGATATCAATAGCTTGTGCTCCAGAGCTTCCGACATGCCTTCCTCCGTCAAAATTGACTTTGCCATTTGCGGTTTGCAGCTGTTTTCAGTACAGACATAGTAGAAACGGAACCGATCAGCTTCTGGCGGACATGCTTTCGGTCGGGTTGACTGAACCTTACCAGAGCAATACGACATCAGATGCTTTTACAGCTTCAACATTACCGCCGGCTTGAACTTTCACAGCTGCTCCACCGGGTATGCTCTTGAAGGTCTTGGTCAAGCGGCGAGCACTTTCTTCTCGGTGGACTGTTGCTATGTAGGCGTCCGGCAAAGTCTCGAGGTCGTTGTCGAAGAGTTGAGAGCTGTCGGGAGATGGGATGGCATCGCCTTGCCTGGCTGATTGAGCGGCACTGGAAGCTGCAGCCACTGAAGTCGGTCCATTGCCATTCACAGAGCCGCGGATTTCTGCAACTGTGCTAAGCACGCCGGACGTGACGGCGATGCCCATAGTACCGCATCCCAGAACACAGAGTGTGTAAGGCATAATGATGTGCTAGATGACTAGTTGCTTTCGTGCCGGTATGTGCGAAAGAACAGAAGCTCAAGAGCTTGACACAACAAGTCACGTTTTCTTTCAGGCCGATCGTCCACAAGCAGAGCTTTTCTACTTTCCAACCGAAAGCTATGATATTGGCGTAGAAACGGGTACTACGAGGTCTTGTCAGTCCATCAAGCCTTTTGGCCTCCCCTGTGTATCATGTCGCGCGACCCTCATGCTCCGAACGGATATCTGCAAGCTCTGGTCGATGGCTTCTCTACAGAACATGCACGCAAGGTTGCAGCCTGCACAGCTGGATTCGGTTGGTTACAGCTTTGCACATGCTCATAGGATGCTATCTCATTCTGGATGTCTCTCTAGTTGCTTTGGGAGGCTTCTCAGGCTCAGCAATTGCTGCTATAAAATATGCGCCAGCAATACCAGCAGCCTTCCACTCGGCACTTAGTACAGGAGCACCTGCTTTTGCATTCTTCAGTGGGTTGTTTAGCAGCTCAGGATTGGCTTTTCGTTGTCTGACCTCTGTCACGATAGGCATACGAGAATATCTCGCGCTACCTACATTTACGTACCTAAGAGCTCAAGGATCCGTTCCATCTATCAATTCATTACACTTCCGCAATACGCCTGAAAGTGCATCGGCTGGCTTCATTACCGGAGCAGCACTGGGCCTATATCATTGTACGTCGGAATATGCTTCTCAGCCAGGCTGCTTAGCTGACAACACCTTTTGCCCATAGTTCGGCACCCAGTGCGAGGGTTATCTGGAGGGTTCACGTTCGCCCTTTTCGCAACAGCTGGTCAACTTGCTGTGAATGAGCTCAACATCCTGCGGATCAACTATATCACTAGGCATACAGCTGCAACCCAACTTGGCTCCAACGAAAAAGAAGACGAATTCCAGGACCCGGCCCAGAGTAAAGCGCCCCTCTGGCAACGAACGACCGAGAAGCTGCTGTCCGTAACACCTATACGCAAGGTATCGAATGATGAATATGCCGAAACTCTGCATTCGCGTATACAAAACGCAGAGCAAGAATTACAAGCAGTGAATGGACAGATGGAGCATCTTCAAAAACGTCTTGCCGAATTGCAAAAAGGGAAGGACGAGTTCTTGTGATCATTGCTTATACGCAAATATCATCCCCATATTACCTATAGATTAGTGTTGTTGTGAAAAAAACTACTCGTACTACATGATCAAAGGAATTCTACAGGTTTTCAGGATAGGCCTAGTCGCTCTAAGTTCCGGCGAGCGGCGTCTCTCAGGACTTGGTCAGCAGGACCGCCGCCATCTCTCCTCAGAACACCTTCCAAACACTTTGCGATATCTGCTATTGGTAGCACTTTTTCACTTCCAGGAAGCCTGCTAACTCCCTCAATCAAACTTAAAGCGTTGCCAGCTAGTTCGGCAGGCATATCTTGAGCTGCGATTGCATAGCTGTTAAGCCACCGGACGAGAACATCGACAGCGCAGCTGGGAGCGTTCTTGGGATTGAGAGAGACTGCACGAGATACAGAGCGTTCACGATGATATCCGTTGGCTTCCGCTGCGCCCGACTCTGGTGCCGTTAGCGAATTGCCGCCTGTTTCGCTCTCTTCGTGCGCGGAAACTTGAGGCGCTGCTTGAGTCGTTAATGCCTTCAAGGCGAATTGCGCTATGCACAAGATGATATCTAAGTCAGCATTTGCAGGAGAATAAACAGTGACGGGTATGACTCACCTCCCGCTTCAGTCGTGGTAAGAAGCGTGAGCGCAACTATACCCTCGTTGACGACCATTGGGTATTTCTCGCCCGTACGGACAATCTCGCTGATAGCTTCGACCACGCCTTCACTAGCCTCAATCACATTACGAGCCTTGGCCTTCGCTAGACCCATCTCAAGCCCACCTAACGCTGACGGAGTGATGGGAGACGTAATAGAACGCGATGAATATAACGATCGAACAATATTAATTAGTAGGCGAGTTGCTTCACATTGTAGCCGAACATCATTGGTCCTTGAGATCAGGGATAGGATCTCGCCAAGGGAAGTGCTTGAATTCGTCTCGCCTGATGCTCCATTCGGGTGTAGGGTGACGACAGCGGATGCGCCAGGAACAGTTGGTGGTAAGATGACCTTGAGCGAGCTAGAGATGTTACCTGCGCATAGATGTTTGAGGACGCCGACTGCAGCATTTTGCAGAGGCACAACCATGTCGTATGATTTACTGAGAAGCGAAAGACACGGCTCTATAACGCCAGCATCGCATAGAGTCTGCTTATTGGCGCCAGGTATGGCCAGATTTTTGAGCAATCCGACTACTCCATGCAAAACTTGCACAGCTTCGCCAGGTTGCCTTGATGCAGCTTGTTGGGTAGTAGTATGTGCGTACGACTGGAGAATATTCGACAAAATATCCGCCAAACTATAGTCCTGAGTTAGGGTTGTGCAGTAATCATCTTTGAAATGCAAAGAGTGAACATTATTAAGCGGAGCGCGAAACCGATTTAACATTGAGACGTACCTGATCTAGCGAGGTTGGCTAAAATCGTGCTGCCCGTAATGACGAGGTCCGGGCGAGGCGACTGTAGCCATCGAACACCAGTTGCTAGCAGCCAATGTACACTAGAATCCCGCTTGAATGCCTCATTCATGACTTTGTCGTTAGAACAGACGCCGATAATAATTCGCGCAACGTCCGCTTTGAAGTGACTGAAAGTCTTTTCTGCCTCTAGTGTATCATCACCATCTGTTTTATCCTCTTCTATCGCCGGCAGCCACGCTGGAGGTAATTCTGCTGATTCCACGATACGAGCCATATTTTGTAAAAGAGCAGGGTGACTATCACTTGCAAAAGCTATATCTTCTTGACATCTATCACTGGTGTATATTTTCGATTCCAGAAGCTCACTCGCTGAGCTGAGTATTGATAGGTCCGCCGAAACTAGGGTATATGACTGCTCACTGTCGAAAGCTGTAGTCACAACAGCTTCGACGTGAGATGGATCAGAAATAGGCAGACTTGCGATTGAGCCGGCCAAATCCACAGCCACAGAAGCTATATCCGACCCTGACAATTGGGACAATGTCAGTCACCGTGTTGAATTCTAGAAGGAAACAGCAGGTAGTCCACCACGACCTACCTTCCTGAGCCAAGATCTCCTTAATCAGATTGATAGACCATTCTGCTATCAGAGCTTGTAAGACAATCGATGATGTGTCTCGAGCTGTCGTCCAACTTCCGACTCGATATAGTCCAAGGTTCTTGCCAAGTATTTGCAGCGCTTGCAGGTCATACAAGCTTGAAGCTATTTTAGCTATAAGATTGGCAGGGTGAGCTAGCGAGCAATGTAAATGCTATCTATAAGCAAAATTGCAGCGTACGAGTATCTATGGCGAGGTTCAGAAGCGCTCCAGTGCATGCCTTGACAGCCTGAAGCCAGTTGCTGTCTTGGGTAGATTGGCCACTTGCATGTAAAGTGGAGAGAATGTGGAGTATGCGACGTGGTATGTCGGCATTGAGGCAAGCTTGCCTGTTTTGAGCTATGCAAGACGAGAAGTAAACGTGATAACAGCTTCAGCAACTCCTGCTTGCGCGCCTCGAGGTAGGTCACCGTGCATTCGCAGGCTCACGATGATCTAGAACTGCATTGCCCACAATCCTGCATAGCTGCGTTTGAGCAGCAAGTATCGTAGGCGATATCGGCTCTTCCACACTAGCTTCCAAGCACTCGGCACACGTCGAGATAAGCGGTCCATTGCCTATTTCCGTTCTTGCTTGCTCTGTTCAGATTGCAATGTTCATGTTCCCAAATGCAAGGCACGATTAGGCGTACAATAGTCAACACGACATGCAACGTGACTGACGAATAGCGCAGCAGCTCACCTGATCGCAAGGAGTTTGCGCACGTCTCGGCCAACTGTGCTATCTCTCGCCAGTCTATTTGCTGTCTCTGAGCATTGCTGCTGGTGCCACCTGCGCTGTTGCGGTCTCCGTGCAGCTTCAGGCGGGCCAGCTGCTCGACAGCATCCTGCGCTGCGTTCGCCATATAATGCAGCTTGTTTTTGACGTATGTCTACCGCGAAGCCATGTGATGTAGGTGTTGAGGTAGGTCAGCAAAAGAGTGCCCTGTTTAAAGCCGTCTACTTCTCAAGTGGCGCAAGGTTGGCTTTAAGCTTTATCCCAAATCGTCAAAATCACAGTGCATTGCACATGGCTCATATACTTCATAAAGAAATATACACTCCGGCTCTCCCTACTTCTGCACATGTGCTTCGAAGATTTCCGCAAGCACAGCTATTGAACATGCTCAGCGTCCGGACAAGACCCGCCCAGTCCGGATGCTGCATGCATGACTGTTAAAAGCAGTGTTGCATACAGCAGCTGGGAGGATGACTCACAAAGCTGATAATTCAAATGGACTAGTCTGAGCCTGATACTGGTGACTATTTCTAATTTCTGCTCAATCGCGGGTGACAGTAAGCTTACAGGCTGACCAGCGCTCGGGGTAGCTGAACGCTTTCATTCCGTGACGTTGCAAATCCGAAACGAATCGGCTCTTACACGTATCTTATGTGTCGAGCGTGATGGGGCGTATCGCTGTGCGCAGAGTGCAGATTGGACCGAAGTCCCTAGCTATCTTTCTCCTCTATTCAGTCACACACATTGGACCGATTCCAAGTGCTCAACTTTAGGCAGCTACCAGCATGCTACAGTTTACAGCCCTAATTATGGCAGTGCACGTTGTGTGCAGCAGGTTTGTGGAAGCCAAAGGCCCCATCAAGGCTGGCCAGCCAAAATGTGAATCTGGAGATTTCCGGCCTTACACCAAAGCAGTCGAGTGTCATAGCACTACGGAATGTCAATGGGCTTATGTGAGTATTTTTCCAATCTTTATTCAACATCCGTATTCCAGGTTAGCAAGCTGAAATTGACGGGATGATGGGTCTATCGCCACGAAGTTGGGTCCAACCCAAAATTTCGAGTCAATCGCAGTAGATCCTGATAGCCTGTCCTGCGTAGAATCGGAATGTAAACTGAAGTGCAAGCCTGTAAGCCAAGATGGACTGTCTCTGCATGAGCTATAGCTGTCCTTCTGATATATACTGCACGAATGTCTTTTCCATACGGGGATCCGCAATTGCAACCCCTTGTGATGCAAATTTGGGAACATTCTTTGCACATTCGAATAGGGATGGACATTGGATTCCACAGGAGCAAACTGCCAGAGAGAAATCGATTCTGTCCTGTACAGTAACGTCTGCTGTAAAAATGCGAGAGTATGGCCAGACTCCGGGGACTGTTTTTGCACGCTTTATCAGCCTGACGGAAAATCTTTCACACTGGACGATTCAGATGGGGGCTGTAAAGACTCTACTGGGTGGTTAGGATAAGCGTCAGTTAGACGTCGCTAGACGCTCGTGAGAGACAGGCCTTGCGTCCATCACACCCCGAAATCGGAGTGACTGTGACTTGTATAGCTACAACGCTGCATTATGATTTGGAAGACATCACCCCCTTCACACAAACCACTTCAAGGCCTGTTCGAAAGCATCCTCTTTAGCCTTCTTCACGTGCTCTTTACTAATATCTCCTCTAACAGCGAACCCATGGTCGTTTCCAGCATAATAAACTCTCTTATAAAGTAGTGAACTATTGTCATTCAACTTTCTTAAAATCTCATCTGCTCTATTTTGTGACTCTGAAGGGAATTGAGGGTCATTCTCACAAGTTAAAAACAGAAGAGGTGGTATTTCTCCTTGTCCACCATTATTAATATCTACTAGTCGCTCAAAATCATCAGGTACTCTAAGCTGAGAAGGATGAGCGAAAGCTGCTTTTGATAACAATTTTGGATTTTCAAGAATTAAATCCATTACATATCTAGCACCAAAACAATATCCAATAGCATAAAGTTTTGTTATTCCTTTCTCTTCTTGTAAATAATGTATTAAAGCATTTAATGCAGGTCTTGTTTGTATTGCTGTATGTCTAGTTCGCCAATCTTGCATTGAGAATGTCTTGGCTCTTTCTGGATTTGTCTTGATATCTTCTGGAACTGGATCACCATTTAGATAATCGGCTATATTGATTTACAAGTAAGTTTTTGAGAACAGGTGAGTAAGACAATATCGAAAATTTTAGCTCACGAATATAACACTGCAAGCCATTTTGAGCAAATGCATCCGCTATAAGGAGATTATTATTCAATGCTAAGCCGAATATGTCTGTGTTTTGTGAAGGTGGGTCCAGCGGAAAAGTGTCTATTCAGTTCACGCTGCGCAGGTATGCCGAAGCTCAGACATCGAGCAACGAACCTGTGCAGATAACGACAGCTTCTTGAGATCTTCTGTTCTCACCAACCGGCAGTGCAGCGTATGTTTTATGCTTCGTGCCTTCCTGCTTGCCGGACACTTCTATAAAGGTGCCTTTCGGTGTTCCAGCATGTTTCACCACCGTCAAGCATTTATCGCAGAAGTCTTGCTGGTCAGTCGTCATGTTGTCCAGGAATTCCACTTTCCTCGACTGCAACTATTGAGAGAGAAGCTACCACTCTGGTCAAAGCTCGGTTCGGTTCACCAAGACTTGGCTACAGCACGCCACCGGCTGATCGAACGCCCGCTCCAAGAATAGCATCCTCGTGGATTAGGAAGAAGCAGGCTAAGGCTTGATTTAGTGAAGCAAATGTAAGAAAATAATGGCTACATTGCAGTTTCATTTGACTGTACGATGTCTGCTAACATGGTATAGCGAAATACAAACGAGGGAGGCTAACTCTTTTAAGCTCATCCTCCTTAGAATCTGTATATACCGAGACATTGGAGAGTAACGAGATCATGCGTGACACGTGGACAAGATGCGTTGGATGTAATTTGAGACTCAAAGACAGGCCATTCACTTGTTCTCCTCCTGCTGTCGCATGTTGTACTTTCGTAGATTATCGTTTCCAGTCATTGGAACCTGGAGGGGAGGAATGCCGTACTTAGTCTGCGATCTGAACGAGAGAAGGTGTACGACGGTGTCCACTCACAGTTTCGTACGATGTAGCAGGCATGTGCGACTCGATCTTGCCTCCCTTGCCCAAGTACTGTCAACGAGAGAAGGAGGGATGATTAGTGGCGTCCCCACATCGGTCGCGCGTGAAGTATATCCGTGACTGACCCTGTACTTGTAGAGCGGGCTTCCTTCCTTGTCGTTTCCATGCCATGGCTGTGATAGAGGACTGTAGCGCACATTTCCATTTCACATCAGCACCGATGTCTGTAGAAATACTCTTTACGCGCGTGATTGGTCCGAAGTTCGCGATCGGCCATCTCCATCGACGAGAAGCTCGACGACAGGCAAGAGCAGGCACAACTTACGCAAACTTCTTTGCAGGGTCACCACTGCCTGTAGCCTTGGTTGAGAAGAAGTACGCAGCTGTGCAGACTGTGTGGGAGGGACCAGGCGGAGGGTCTGCAATCAGCTGCTGTATAGCATGTGTGTAACTTGCCGGCTCACCTGCTCCACCGATGACGATGGCCAGAGGGAGGAGAGCGGGGTCTCTGATGGGCAGGGAGTACAGGGCGGCCATCAGCTGCAGATCAGACATGACATGCAGTAGCTTCCACCCACTTCTTTGCAGCGTTCGAGAATGCCTTTCCGCCGGCCTGAGCAGCCTTTGGCGGGGCTGATGTGTGTCCTGCGGGGCCGTTTGCGTGTGCTTGGGACATTGTGGATGGACTGGCTTCTTGAGTGAGTAGCAGTAAGTCGCTGTGCTTGATGAAGTTGCTTATCGAGTGTGCGTGGTTGGGAGAGAAGGAAGGAAGAGAGCGTCGCTTCTTCTCCGTGATTGCAATCCACCATCTGACCTCTCGACGCTGATCGCAGACCTCAAGCGGCCTTCTAGACTCGATCACTGCAGCGTCATAGGAGCGCTTGGTCAGCGAAGTGCATGGCTTAGTCATCCTAAACCCGTTGCCAGTAGTAGTAGTTGCTACAGTCACGCTCTGCATACGGTACAGTATTTTACAGATCCAAGTCATCGTCATCGCTATCATCCCTCGCAACAGTCGTCCGTCTGATGCCCTGCGACCGTCCATTCCTCCTCTCCGACTCGCTATCGCCCTCGTCATCGCTGCCTCGTCTTGCTTCTTGCGTTGGCGCTACTTTGAGGAAGGGGTCTATCGCGTCGCAAATTATGAGCAGAGCTTCCAGGTCTTCTTGCATGGAACCACAGAGAACAGATTGTAGGGCGAACAGGGATAAAATTAAGATTAGCTCAACGACATTAACATTTATCCATGCAGAATGAGGTGAAGTTGTGGGATGGGAAAACGGATGATACAATAACTCACCTAACACACTAGTTCTCATTCCCTTCAATTCAACATCCCCTCCCATGCCAACGACCTGTTTCACAAGTTGTCCCTTCCGATAGATGAGCAAGGTAGGAATATTCTTATCTGGGTAATTAGCAATACACATATCGCCTCTAATACTGACAAATTTGGTAGATGGGTAGGCTTTTGCTAGTGTTTTGAGATGCCGGGACATGATTTCAGATTCTGGAATGCTGGACGATATGAAACAGAGAATATCGTTTAGCGATGTGAGGTGCCGAGGAGTGAACGACGACAGGTAATTGCGAGACAGCAGAGAAGAGACAATGCGAAGGGAATCATTATTGTCAGCCAATAGATCCCACCTCGTATCAACGGTGAATTGAGGCTTACCCATCCTTCCATAAAAAACACACTACTCCAGTCCCTTTCCCTTTTAATTCAGGATTATCCTCATTGATATCCTCTTCACTCGCTTCATTAATCTCTCTAGTATAACTTTCTCTACCAATAGGTAAAACACTACCATATCTTCTAGTTTTATCTAATTTCTTAACCTGTTCTAAACGTTCAGCTCTATATTTTTCTAAAATACTTTGCGGTATATCATCATCTTCTAAATCTAATATATCATCATCATCTTCTAAATCTGCTGATTCTAATTTATTTTGTATTGCTTGAGCTTGAGAAATGATATCTGGCGAGGGTGAACGCCGTTCTTGTGGTTTAGGTGGGATGATACCTCGTGCTCGTAGTGCATCGTTGCTTTTGGATAGAACGAGCGGAGTCGTGATTCAGGGTACATGGGCATATCAATTGTCCAAGTAGTAGGTATCGAACGAGCGTGCAGGCATATCAGTAAAGCTGTTAGTATAGAATGTAACGAGTCCTCCTCGATCAGCCTGCTACAAATCAATGTCCACCAAGCTTACAATTCTGTATCTTCGCTATGTCGAATGGCACCCTGCGTGGGCATGTACGAGTCGTTTGAAGGGAGTATACCGCTGCTGCTGCTGCTGCCCTGCTCCATCTGTCCTTGTCCAGCGAAGAGTGCGTCCATGCTGTATTCGATTGCGTTCGTATGAAGACAAAGCGCCTTTTACTTTTCTTTCCTTGATTTTAAACGTACTTGTACTTTCAACAACTGTAGATACCGTTTCGAAGCATGAAGATACCTTTGTCATTATACACTCGCAACAGCTACATATACTAAAGCAAGCTCGCTATATACTCTCCGGCCGTCACAAAGATGAGAAGGTCAATATCAATGACAGCATGGGCAGCATTACTCGCTTCTCTGCTGCTCTTACAGGATTATGGCAGCACATCCACCTCAACGCTAGGAGTCAATGCAAGAGTGATACAGCAAGGCAGACCTTCCCAAACTGATAGAAGGCTCTCAGCAGCAGCAGCAGCAGTTGAAGCGGTGCAACCCTATAATAACGCATATGAAGGCTTCAGTCGCAGGAAGCGACAGCTAGATTCACTTGATGGTCCAAGTGATAGTATAGTATTGAACCTACAAGGTAGGTTATGGCATACAACCTGCCGCTGTCGTATATCTCAGACAGAGCTGATCATCAATATCGCCACAGGTATTGCTGAGGACATCCTCGCGCCGCCATCCACTTCAGCTTCGACTTCCACTCTACCATGGTGCTCAGATCTATCGTCTCTTTCAATATCGTCATATTCGACATCAACGTCATCTATTCCCGATTCAAGGCTCAGCACTTCAAGCAGTGTTGCCACTTCAAGCGTGGTAACGAGCTCATCAGCAGGTGAAGCCATCTGCATAGCGCTGCCTACATTTTCTACGGCATCTTCAAGCAGCACCACCAGCTCAACATCATCTTCAACTCGGAATAGTGTCCAAACGATAATAGTCGCACCTTCCGCAGAGACGCAATCCAATGCGCGACCAAGATCTACGCGTACAGTGACTGCAGTGCAAACATTACAAAGACAAATAGCACCCACACCTTCGACGACTGTCATTGTTGAAGTCACTTCCACCGTTTTTGTCTTGAGTACAACTATACACCTTAATACAGTTTATACCACTATCACACCTAGACCTACAGCAGCCTTCGTAACTTCATAATGAATGGTCAGCTCTTTCGATTCAGACTGTTATGCAAATATCTGTGTCCCGCAACGAATGTATGCTGCCTGGTCTTTGGTAGCTGGCCTGTAGCAATGCTCGCGAGCCTTGTAGCCTGCAATTCTGATACCCTACCTGTAGCGGAATTTTAAGAAAAGGGTTCAAACTCTCCCATCCTGAAGGACAATCAGACAATTCTACACGCTCTTGTTGTATGCAATTTTATTCTGCTTGTACTGTTTAGATGCTGCTAGTAAACTCGGCCTCCCTATGGCTACAAAGATAATGCGCCAAGCACATCAAACGATGCGGGATACAGTCATTTCTTTGTTTGATTTGCATTAGCTAGTTCCTCAAGCAGAGCTACTGCCGCTCGTGCTTGGGCTGCCTCAAGTTTACTACCTGAGGCTGGTAACTTTCTGTTCAAGAAAGTAAGCAATAGTGCTTTACCAGTATCGATTTCTGGCGCTAAATCTAATTTGACTGATTTATCCACTGTCGTCTCACTTCCTTTTTCGTCTTTGTTCCCCTTTTTCAGCTCCTGCGGGAATATCTTGCGCTGTATTGATCTTGGCAGGCGTTTCACGAAAGTCTGCAGTTCAGCTGAATCGACAGTCTTGCTTGTCTTTTCCACACTCTCGGAATTTTTGGCTAATTTTAAAGCTGATGATTCCTTCATGCCGAATAGGTCATCGATTTGTACTTGTTTTATGCGATTCTGACTGACTACTTTTCCGAAGGGTGTTACCTTCATAGCAGTGGAATCCTCATCGCTAAATCTGATCATTAATCTGCTTCTCATCTCTTCTAATATATCATCCACCAAAGACGACAGTCTCTCATTCTTCGTTTCGGGCTTGCCTTTCCTCATCTTGGTTTCACGACCATAATAATAAGGATTGGCTTGCAGTCTCTCGCTTAAAAAGGTAGTACATATAGCATCGAGGCACTTTTGCTTCGAGTCAATGCTTCCATCGATTACTCTCGATAGAATAGCGTGGAAGAGTGTCTCGGAACCGAGTAAGCTAGATTCCAAGGGCAGTCCTTCATTCATGAGCTTGGATATGAGAGATGCTTTATCCGGCTGCGTGAAGATCATGCATTGCGCGGTCGTGCCGTTTTCCATGGGATTTTGCTCCTGATGCTCGGCGGGGATAGCTTGCATTTGCAGCAGATCATCCATCGAATAGTCGATAACCTGTCTCTCGTCTGTATCACGATCATAGCTTGCATATTGCGTTGACATGACGACAACCAGGCTAGCTGTCATTCCCAATGAATGGCATGAGTCTCTGGAAGCGATGAGTGCTCTGATAGCATGCGTATTGAAAAGATGCCTGACGAGAACTTGATCTGCCGGACTCATCGATTCGTTATAGATAGCGAAGCCATGTTCGATACCCTCTGCGATTTTGGGGTCAGAAATACGCATTGCATACTGTGCTAGGAGTTCTTCATCCATTTCTACCAGCTTGTTCATATCCGTAGCGCTGGCAGTGAGGAAGTCCGCCAGGGTAGTGTAGCATTGACTGCGATGAGGCACGAAACAAATCGTGGAGCCTAGATTCGAACGCATAGCTTCATATGCTGGCTTGATCATTGCTTTCAGCAGACTAGGTGAGGAGGGTAAATTGAAGTTCGTGAAGGAGGTGATGACTGGGTAAGGACGGCTGGAGGCGTGGAGGGAGTAAAGATGTACGCGATCGATATTCAACCAGGTCGCCAGGCTCGTAGGGTCAAGAAGCGGTGCGCTGAAGCCGACTACCCGCGGTGCATCTGATGCTGAGCGAACCATGCACGCTAAAGCAAACTCATACTCCTCTTGCAAATTATGGAGATCGCAGACCACTAGCAGGTTGACCGAAGAAAGTATAGAGTTTTCTTTATGACCTATCAGTCGCTGTATCGCTCGGGCCGTAGAAACCAGGACAGTATGACGTCCCGTGTTTCTCGGTGATGCGGCCATACTGTCGAACACTGTTTGTCTCAACGCCAACCTGATATCGATTCCGTACTTCTTGACAGCAAATTTCAGGTCATCCGAGAGATGTTGATAAGCATGTCGAGCTTGTGCGCTGCCAGTAGCTAAAAGGAGAGTGACTGAGTGCTCTTGGGTCTTAATCATTCGCCTGAAAGAGAGGGTAAGGGGAAATTCGACCGCAAATGCTCACTGAAAGACCACTCACCACAAAGGTAAGGTGACCAGATTATCACGAGATTGCGACACAGGCGCAGCTATAAAGACATTCGCCTTACTAAAGAAGAGTGAGTGAAGGCATTGCACTTCGAAATCGCTTTGTAGACTATTGCGGGATCGGAGCAGCTCTCCCAGCTTTGGATCGACCAGATTTTCATAGAATGGCAGGTCGAGAATCTTCCGTTTTGGCGGTGCTGGGGCGGGGAGCACAAGGTCTTGGAGCGGCACTGCTAATAAAGTCTCGCTTCCTAGCCAAGTGTCAGACATTGTGCGCACATTCAACATCTCAGGTTTGTCTGCCAGCGTTATATTGAATTCTACCCGAACAATCGTAGTATTGGGCTTGACAGAAACCTTGGTAATTTGCAAGATTTCCTGGTCTTCAGCATCGCTGAGCCATATCCAAAACCATTCCGTTCGATGATGTATCTTGTCATTCCAATCGAAAGCTGGTCTGACTTCGCATGCGACTCGAAGTAGATCGTTCGAAAGGGGCTGCAGCTGCGGTGTGATTTCTAAACGGGGAAACTGCTTTGCAGCAGTCAAAGCTACTTCGCCTAGACGATCGTTCAAGCGGATGAGCTTTCCAATCTCGGAAGCGGTCATCTCAACGAGTTCTTCAATGGTGAGTTCTTCTGCCCATTGCTTGATATTGTATATCAGATCACCGGACAGAGAGATTTGTTCAAGGGGATGACACCAAGGCCAAAGACGCTCTGGAAAATAAGGAAGATCAGTTGAAGCCGCTGAAAACCAATCTGAGCACGTACTTTCGACAGCTTTGCATATCGAAAGCAGCGAAGCAGTTGTTTGCGACCACTTGCGTGACATGGCTATATCCTGCAGTGACCGAGCAATTCGACCAGCATTCTGAGCGACATAACCCATGTCCGAGATGAGGGCGAAGTCCTGCAAGGAAGCTCTACATATATAGGCCTGTAAAAGAACATTCGCCTTGCCGTCGGAAGTATCCGTTCCGCCCTGTTTATAACAAGTCACTCTTCAGCTGGTTTCAGGCTATGGATTTCTCGACAGAGTCCTCACCTTGACTTGACAGGGTATAACATTCTCTATCAGATTCTTCAGTTCTTCGGCCTCAGACTCGCGCACCGCCACCTGCTGGAATTCCGAACTCTTCGCGAGCAAGGCAAGGAGGTCTGCTTCGGTCATCGTCGAGCGGAACAGACTGTTGAACGTTTCTACGCTAGCAGAACGCAAGTAATACCTCGATGCAATCTGCCCAAGTTCGTTTGAAACCATCTGTCCAGTTGCATCGTCATACTGAATCATGCCGTTCCGCTGTAGAATCTTAGCGGCACTGATGATGAGCTCACGGCGTCGCGTGCCTAGTGCAGGATCATTGAAGAGATCGGCTGCGGATAAGCCGTAGACAAGTGGATTCTTCCGCATACGCACATGGAGAAAGGTGTAGCCTAGCCATCGAACACCTTCATCCACGGTGGAGACGGTGCCTAGCGAAATTTCGGCATTGAGAGAGTCGACCAAACCTTCTATAAATTTGGACTCGATGGGAACTTGCTGATTTATTGCTGTAATATAGTGATCTACTTTGTCGTTTGTTGTGCAGATATATGAGACACCATGCGTTTCGTACTGAGGTCTTCCTGCTCTTCCGAACATCTGCAATACGTCGAGGACAGACAGGTCCATGAACGCTCCTTTTGACGAATCGTACAGCTGTGTACCTTTGATGATAACGGCGTATGCTGGTAAATTGACACCCCACGCAAGTGTGGCGGTACAAACCAGAATCCTCGTAACATTCTGTTCAAAGAGCCTTTCACTGAGGTTTCTGTCCGAGCGAAGCATACCGGCGTGATGTATGCCGATTCCGATGTCCACCAGCTCCTTCATTTCGCGGTTACGACTCATGTTCAACTCCCTTCTGAAAGTCTCGTACTTCGGGTCATCTTTGCCGTTGAAAAAGTCCATTTCGCCCTCCGCGATAGCCTTTTCCTTAATCATCTGTGCGGTCTTGACTGTGTCCTTTCTCGCATGTACGAAGATCAGTACTTGATGACCCTCCTTGATAAGCTCTAATGCTTTTTCAAATGTTGCGTGGTCCAGATTGTCTTTCGAGATCTGACTACCTGGCTTGCCCTTCGCCGCAATAAAGTGCTGCTCCAGGGGAACAGGTCGGAAAGAGCTATCGAAGAAGAACATTCCGTTGTAGGGGTTGACACTGTCGGTTGAGAGCTCCGGTCAGGTCTAATCATTGCTTCCCCTGATAAAGACCCGCTTACCGCAAGAAGTCGGCCACATCGATGTAGTTTGGCAGTGTCGCAGATAGCCCCACTATGCGAATCAGAGTCTGACTCGACTCTACCTGGCGCAGAGTCCTCGCCACGATGCTCTCCAGTACCGCACCTCGATCTTCATGCAGTAGATGTACCTCATCAATGATAAGCAGCCTTAAGCGCTAAGAGAGGAGGAAGTTTAGCTTCGATCCATCCAGAAGAACGTGTTGGCTTAGGAACATACACTGGCCAATTCTCCCTCTCCGGTTGTCTTGCGCGTGACAACATCCCACTTTTCCGGTGTTGTCACGATCATCTGTGTTTCTGCTATCTCTTGCCGAGTGAGTTGCATATCACCGGTCAACTCCCTAACAGCCAAACCGCACCAACTGAATCTTTTCTTCATCTTGCCTACGATTTCACTAGCTAACGCTTTCATAGGTGCGACATAAACGACTTTCCAGTCTTTGTTGCGCATCTTGCCATCGGTCAATCGCACATCGGCGTACATACTTATCGCCCGAAGAACGGTAAGGACTGCAACATCGGTCTTACCGGCACCGGTCGGGGCACATACTAGCATGTTCTCCGTTGTTTCATAGGCGGTAGGATAGACTAGTGACTGAAGGCGATTGAGCTCCTTGTACGGGAAAGACCGACGGACCAAATCGGGGAGGGTGTCAACAGGGAGTAGTTTGGCTGTATATGCCGATGGATGTTTCGGGGGTGTGGGAATTGACGTTTCCGTGTAATGATCGTGTTCTGTCCTCGTGGTACCTATCGGTAGCAGGACCTTGCTGCCGAAAGCTGAAGCCGCTTCAGCGGCTGCATGATTTGCGTAGACATGAGGATAGCGGATAGCTTCTTGATGCACATACTGGAGACAATCCTCGTCAGCTTAACACGTGTCATCATATTTGTCCATACTTACGCCATCCTTATTCGAAACGAGGGGTCTCGCAGCAGCTTCCTCCAGTCTTTGTAAGTGTATCTGTTCAAGTTCTTCTATTGTCATCCCCGCATGTAAGGCGAATTTGAGTTCCTTTGGCTTGCCATCCTTTCTGTGTTTGCCTCGCTGTTTGCGACTTTGAGCATTTCGGCTTCCATCGAAGAAAGTGTCCGGTGCATCGGAATCACTCTCTATTGGTGTTTGAACAGCCGGTGTGCCATTCAAGCTCAGGTTATGAAGCTTGCCAGCAAGCTGGGTAGGGAAGATCAGTTAGAACAGTCTAGCCGATACGTAAAGCCGAGAACGTACTGCAGTGTTTTGAATCTCTAGAGCAGCCTTCATCTCATTTCTACGAGATATCAGCACCGGCAGAAGGTCGATGTGGTCAAAGCCTATGAGGTCTAACAGATCTGACACTATTTCATCATCTGTACGGCTAGGCGAGCCAAGCAAGGCTGCGACTGAATCGTAGTTCGCATTTGTTGGTATTGTTCTGAACAGAATACGAGGTATTAGTGCCGGTCAGTAGGCATAACAGCTCCGAAACATACCTTCTGAGCCATTGCAGAACCTCAGGCTCCTCCACCTGCTCGTCCTTATGATGATCGGCCTCATCGTGGAGGCCGTCTTCCAGGTTCTGGTACTGTGACTGCAAATAATCTTCGACATCCTCATCCGTGAAGCTCGGTCTACCTTTCTGTGCCGCATACTTCAGCTCGAGTGCTTGGAGAGCTTCCTCGTCGTTGTCGCAAAGTGCTCCTGCAGATGTCGACCTGACCAGAGTCTCCAGGTGGGCTCGAAAGGCACTAGAGGCCTGGCTCTGGCTGCTCGCCATGCCGTATGCCGTGCAGAGATGGAGTGGTAGAGGAGCGAAGCAGCAACGCCCAAACGTAGCACACTTTTTGGTCGGTGGTGATGAACCGTCCTGACTCGCATTGTGAGAAGACCGAACTCCTCGATCACGCTCGTGGTCAACTCCATACGACTCATTTGAAGCACACTACGATGTCAAAGCAGAACAGCTGATCATACTGTAAGCCATTCTATTGAATGGTCACCTTGGGAACATGTCGAGGTGCGCATTTATTTCATTGCCGCCGCTGTCTGTCCGGAGAAGCTGAAATGGCCGCTCCTCCACGTCGACGACATCATACTTCAACAATCTATGCTTGGAATATTGGATGTAACACCTCTGCCAATGCCACGGCCATCTACCATTTCAGACGGAGCTACTTGACTCCCGCCGGAGCTACTGGCGAGTCGACCTTGTCAAAAAGAAATGCCTTGCTCGGCTCGAGCCACCCAGCAAGCCAAGCGCATTTGAACTCATCCGATCCATATGCAAGCAACAGCTACGGTAACTCATACGGCAACGGAGGTTATGATAGTATCTCAAGATCCAACAGTCCCTATGGCCGTCCTAGTTCAAACAACTCTCAGTATGCAAGCCAACGGACCGCAGAGGATCTAGAAAGTCAGAACGAGGAGGAGCTAGAAGGCCTGGGTGCCAAAGTCAAGCTTTTGAAGGACGTGAGGCGTAACATTGACTGGCCGTCTCCTTGTCCATTCTTTAACGTATCTTACTGCTAGATCACAATCAACATTGGCAATGAAGTGCGCGATCAATCCAAGTTGCTGAATAGTATGGTAGGTAAAGTAACACGATGGACTGGACACTTGCATCGGACTGAACCTTGGATAACGCAGAACGACTCTTTTGAGAACGCGGGAAGCTTCCTGAGCGGTACCTTCAACCGTATGAACCGCATGGCAGCGCGGCAAGGCGGCAGATGGTGGTATTGTAAGGCCTCTAGCTATGCAAATACTCATACCTTCTACAGCTGACCTGTTCATGCTTTGCAAGGGATGCTGTTCCTTATACTTGTGTTCTGGATATTCGTATTCCGGTGGCTAGGCTTCATTTAACCTGCCGTCTTCTTCATCCTGCTTGTATCGCCTAATGCATAGTGATAATATGATTGTTCGCACACGAGCAGACTCTACCGTTCTGCAATACTCTGTATGATACATTTTCGCACGGTAGGAATGGCTGCGATATACACTAGTAATTTCAACAACGATTATACGGAAGTATTGTGCATTTACGCGACTAGATTAACGCGTTAGTTAAGCTTTCATAGTACCAAACCTTCGAGTCGTGACTAGAGAATCGACACCTTCTTCGATTATGAATTGGGGTTTGACCATTGTTCAACACCAAATTCCATCATCTTGATCTCGTGTATCATCTTCTTTCTCAGGTATGGCATGTTCTTCTGATCAAAATCGAAATGTCCGTCTCGTCTACTTAAACATTCAATAAATTGCGATGTGAAAACACCACAATCATAGCCATTTGCTTGCTGTGGTGTTTTAGGATTATAGTAATTCTCCCAATCGTCTAGGTCGATTGATGACTTTTTCTTGTCTAAATGTTCTGCCTTGACGTACTCTCGCAGTTTCTGTTTCAGAGAACTAAAGGCTTAGTATGGAGCCTTCACCCAGGGGCTTTTCCAATCAGACAGACTTACGTTTAGCACCTGAAGGTTGATCTTGCCCATAGAATCATAGTATTCGAAGCGTTGCTTCTCAATGTTGATTGCGGCGCAGACCCAGTGCGCGTTGCCCAGATTGACGGGCAAGATGATGATATCTTTCTTGAAAAGGTCGAACTTTTGGCAGTCACAGCTCAGGCAAAGTCCGTATAACCTAACAACTATCCATCTGACGCTCACCTTCTTGGTCCATCTTCGAACGCCAGCATATCCAGCATCTACCAATTTCTGAAAAAAGAAACTGGTAAAGACATGCACGTCCAGAAGGTTCTCATCACCAGGTTCGGCTAGTTTCTTATCTCTTCTCGCTTTTGCTTCTGCTGAGCGTCTATTGACCATGACACCATAGAAATTTATGACTTCATCGTTGAGCCATTCACCTGGCAACAGCTTAACGATATCCTTTTGAGCAACTTCAGCTGCTGGTAGGGAGGAGATCACGCCGGGAGTCTTAAGCACAGCTCTGATAATCTGCTCGTTTTCGGCTGGCATGTCTTTCGGCCACTGTGCACAGAAACAAACTTCAATCTCCGAGGGAACCAGCAGTAGAAGTAGATACCATATGCCTGAAATCTGAAACTTACAATTCTCCTTCGTCTCGTGAGATCTTCAATGCGTTCGCTCGTTTCCAGATCTCGTAGCTGAGACCTTCTGTAGACCCCATAACCTGAGCGAGTAGGTTTCGGGCTATCGAGTGCGCTCTTAGCCACTTCTAGGGCATTACTGAACTGATCTACATGCTGTTGCGGCTGCACAAGGAAGTTTACATGTCATGCAGGTTAGTGCTAGTATTTCGAGCCTTATGGCTCAGAAGACTCACAAGGTATCTTCGATGGACAAGCTTGTCCCGGTTGTCTGCCTTGGTGCCCTCGCGCACTGCAGTCAGGGGCAGGCCGAAAAGCCGAGCTCCCGTTATTGCTCTGTATTTCTCAAGTCCGAGATGGGTTGCTAAGTCAGAGGCGAAGTCAGTTTAAATTCTGCTCGAGCCGAGAGGGATTTAAAGACATGCGTACTGTTGTAAGCTGAAGCCGGAGGAAGGGTCAGAATTGGATGTGTATGCTCGAAGACGCCTCCTTGCTTACCTGGGGTGTTATGCCCCCTACCAATTAGATCGGGGTCGGCATTTGAGATCCTCGATGTGCTGACTCTGCTGTACGTTGCTGGGGTAGGAATAGTAGTGTTTGATGTATCGTCATATGCTATCGACCCCGAGCCGGGACTTGATTTGGCCTTCGGTATCAGTGCTTCGAGGTTTTCAAAGGCGGCGCGCGTTTTCGCTCTTCGAGCCAGTTGGCGTTGCTGAGGCTGTGGAGAACCTCAATTTAATGACTGAATGCAGCCGTACGGAAGGTCACTGACCTCATTGTACATTGGCTCACGCCGCCTGCGGGATCCCCCTTCGGTGCTCGAGAAAGACGAAGTTGAAGTGGTAAAGTCCGGCCTTCGGGGCGAAGCGAGGAACAGCATATCTTCATCTGGCTCGTGTGTCATATCAAATGTCGCTGGGTCGTCATGATTAGGCGTCTCCGATTGCTGATCGCGTGGAATAGCTCTCCCACCAGACTTGCTGCTCGAGGTGGAGGGCTGCACTGGTACGATGTCCTCAGGCCTGGCGAATTTCAGTGACCTCTTGATCCAGTTCGTCAGAAACTCTATCACTCCATCGCTTTGGCTGTCACTGCTGCCGTTCCTGCTGTCGCTGCCGTGGTCCTTGCCTCCTGCGAGATTCGCTCCATTCGGCATTGCCCTGTGCCTCTTCCTTGAGCGCGTGTTGCGCGACGAGGTCGGCCTGGACTGAGTCGGCCGCTTCACACCAGCCGGCGTGCTGGTCGATGGTCCAGCCAGTGCATTGCTGCTGCTGTGAGGTGGGGGCATCTGCAGCCTCTGTCGGTTCCAGATAGCCAGTCTCGTGTCCGATTGCCTTCTGGTCAAGAGGTGCAGTCCAGAATGCAGCTTCCAAAAGACATCCACCTCTTTTCCTCATGCCACCATCCAGCAAAGGCTGCAACGAGCACTGCGCACCATCGAACCGTCTTTACTTCAAGCGCTCTGGCTGCTTCTGGATGAAAAGACTCGTCGCAAAACCAAAGAATGACCTGACTCACGGTGTTGATCAACCTCCCGAGCGCCCTGCGAAAAAAGCAACTCATCTTGTCTTCGACTAAGATCCAGCGTTGTGCAAAGCTGCATGCACCAGTACATATACCTGTAACAGCAAACCCACAGCTATGGACGATCGCGAGCAGGCTGTACCGAGGCAGGTGGGTTAGACTATTTGTACAAGCTTTGAAAGCTCAGGTTACACGTAGAGCTGACACTCTCGATGTGGGTTTGTCATAACAGTATTCATTCCGAGCCGTCTACTTAGCGCTCATGATGCTCGTCTCTCTGGCAGCTCTTGATGCTACTGTAGTATCAGTAGCTATCCCCACAATGATTCAGGATCTCGGCGGCGCAAGGTAGTTCTTTGATCTTTCTGACCACTAAGTCTGACAAGGCCAAACGGCTGCTAAGTTTGAATTGCCTTTCCAGACTCTACAGCTGGGTTGGCGCTGCCTACCTCCTTACTGCTGCTTGCTTGGCTCCCTGTATGACGAGCCTTCCAAAATTGCGATCAACTGCGACTCAGAGCTTGAAGCTAACAAGCACCTGCATTCAGTATACGGCAAAATGGCCGACGTACTAGGACGTCAATTTGCCGCTTTCTTCGCCCTTGGGACCTTCTTGTCTGGGTTGGTGGCCAAGTCGCGGTGGAATGTAAAATCGCGGGGTTTCGGCTAACGCAGACCTGGCCCGTGGATTCTCCCATAGCTCTCTCTTTTGTTGCAGCGGCATACAATATGCCAATACTAGTGCTCGCTAGAGCTATACAGGGCGTAGGGGGTGGAGGTAGGCGCGAATTCTCAGCTCGACGCAGTATACCAAAGTTGATACAACTTCTTGTAACAGGCTTGATGCAGAGTATGTCCTACTATTTGATTTTTTGCCTCGACTGTCAGCTGCTAAGCTGCTCTTGCCATCGTTAGTGGTCCGCATCATTACTTCAGACATTACAACTTCCACCGAGCGGGGTAAATATCTTGGCGGTATCTCCGCGACCTGGGGCCTGAGTACAACTCTCGGAGGTTTCGTAGGAGGAGCTATCATTACTCTCGTTTCATGGCGAGCAATCTTCTTTGTCAACATTCCGATAGGCGCAATTGCTGGCTTGATGCTATATTCTGGCCTAAATGTGCCGAAGAAGCAAGGAAAAACGTTTCAAGAGCATCTTAAGGAATTCGATCTGCTCGGACTGATTCTCATCGGAGGTGGCTCAGCTGCGTGTAAATTTCGACATTTCGCTTGTCACATATATTTATGCTGATGGTATCGGAAAAAAGTCTTGTTTGGTCTGATCCAGGGCACCTCAGGCATCTTACCATTCGTATCGGGCGTGGGTGCTTTAGTATACGGCGCCTATCACGAGACTACGACCACCAAATCACCAATCATACCCCCTAAGCTTTTCAAGAAAGGGAATGCTGCGCTAGTCACGGCTATCAATGGCTTGCACAACCTTGCAGCGATGATCGCAGCTTTTTGTAAGTATATTAATGCACAAGGGAGAACCGTTTACCACGACTCCTGACATGCAATATGTCTCCGTTTCAGATCTGCCGCTGTACTTTCAGATACTGGGAAACAGTCCTCTCCAGTCTGGCTTACTGACCATACCTTTCGCCGTTGGATCGACCCGTAAGGACTCAGCAGGTGCCAGACGCGAGACATGACTGATACAATCCTGCAATCTAGTGACTTCAACAGCGGTCGGCTTCGTCTTAGCCAAATACCCACATCATCGCTTCCTTACTATCTGTTCATTATCGGTCATGACCTTCGGCGCGATCTGTATGACAGGCTTAACGCAACAAACTCCACTTTTCCTGCAAGAGGTGTATACCACGATCGCGGCACTTGGCATGGGCCCTCTTTGGACTTTGACGCTACTCATGGTGCAAGCGTCAGTATCGAAAGACGAACTAGCGACAGCTACGACAGGATTTGGGCTAGTGCGAAGCCTTTCTGGCGCTTTGGGAGGTAAGCGGACGTGAGAATTTTGTCGATACCATCATAGCTGACGCACTCAATGCAGTCACAATTGGTTCGGCTCTCTACTCCGCGGAAGTCGAGTCGAATCTACCACGTATACCTGGTTTTTACCCTGATTTGCGCTCCGTACCGGTCAAGGCTTTCGTCGATATAGAACCTCAGATCCTACAGAATGCAGTAGTCAAGGTGCATGTCTTATCTCTAAGAAGCTTGTGGTAAGTAAGGTTTGTACCATCGCAGTCTGTCAGCTGGCAAAAGAGCTGAGACATGAGACATCCACAGGTTCTTCATGATCCCAATCTCAGCGATGGCGCTCGGGTTGAGCTTACTGCTTCCCCGGAAACTCGAGCAGTATCGGATGGAGGACGTACAACTATCGCAGTCAAAACTGAATGACGAGGAAAACCATCTACTAGCAAACGGCGATGACGTAGATGCACGCTAGATCGTCAATCCATCAGCTAGCGATGTCATGAGAACGACAACGCGTTCAGTGGCGGCTATCGTTTTAAACGTTTCGGTGTTCGTTCCTGCTTCCATCGACTCGCGTCGTGGTTGAACTTTTGGCTGAACGCCTGGGAACGATACGATAGACTCTCACCCTGAAGCTGGCCGCTCTATCGTTCGCGACATGTGCCTTTGCTGTTCTTCGACACAATAGTTGTTGTTTCCAGGCAGCGACAGGTGCAAGCTTGTGGGGAGCGGGTAATCCGCTGACATATTTTCTTGGCTGTACCAAGCAGTAGTATTCGTCGTGGTGGTGTGTGGCGGAGAACATGACTGTTTTAGCAATCGCAAGTATCGTTTATCGTATCGGAGCAGACTTGTCAGTTATCGGCCCCGGCCAACTAAAATTTGGACGACCCTCCATTTGTTTGCACACTTTGATTGCGACCAACTCTGACGAGACTGAAGCAGTCGTGCTAGAACACAATTTGAACAGCACTTTCTCATGCATTATTCTGCTGTCGGCGGACTTGTGTCAGGCTGATCGAGACTCTTGCTGTTTCGCCTCAATACTGTTGACACACACCGCAAGGATGAAAGTATGCATCGAGTCGCATCGCACCTCATGAGATCTTGAAACATCCAACTTCCCATCTGGAAGTGTTCGGCAGGAGCAAAGGCTCGCGCCCATGCTATGGACAGTTTCATCATTCCCGTGTTGGAGACCAGCGGATGGATATCCATTATCCCCATTTCGGTACTTGCTTGTATTACAAGCTTTTACGTCGCTAACAAAGTAGGTGTGTGCCTTTCGTGCACCTCATCGTCTTCTGCTAACATTGTCTCGCACACCCTTTTCAAGTGGCGGATACGATACCTCAGATGTACAGACATCGTTAACCCCATCGACTACAGCGTTGTAAAGGGTATCTTCGTTCAAGATGACGGTACGTTGAGTGAATCATGCTGTACAAACATGCACTGCGCATTGCTTCCTGAGCCATTCCTCACCATGTTTGCCGATAGACGATTTCGATCCAAATCAAGGTACTCTTCATGGTTCCTTCGGCTTAAAAGACATTGCATCAGACAGATGGATCAAGCTTATCAACGAGATCAACAGGCTGAATAGTTCCTCGGACGACAACATAGCATACAAGCTCATTTTCATCGCTCGACATGGAGAAGGTGTACATAATGTAGCAGAAGCGAAGTACGGTACACCAGCATGGAACGAGTACTGGTCACATCTTTACGGTGATGGCGAGCTAGTATGGGGTCCTGATCCCGCTTTGACACCTTTTGGCGAAAAAGAAGCGTTAGATGTCAATGCTGCTTGGAAGATTGAACAAGCAGCGGGCATTCCCATACCTTCGTCCTTCTACACAAGCCCTCTTCAGAGAGCAACGAATACACTTCAGCTCACTTGGAGTGATATACAGCTCGACAAGGGAGTATTGCCGTTGATTATGGAAGATCTCAGAGAAACGTGAGCACACAGCCGTGACACCCGTTCCAGGGAACTGCGAGGACTAACGTTTGCACTGTACATTCCAACAGCGTAGGCACTCATACATGCGATCAAAGGTCTACAAAGTCACAAATCGCAGCACTACATCCCAAATGGAATTTTAACGCCGGCTTTACAGAAGAGGATGAACTTTTCAAACCGCCTTATGAGGAGACAGATCCGGAGCATGATTATCGAACTCGAAGAGTGCTAGACTACATATTTTCCACGGACTCGAACGCTTGTATCAGTATAACAGCTCATGGAGGAAGCATGTGAGTCTTATTCGACGACTGATTGTTTGGTATTCCCGGAAGGTGGACTGAGTGAGATCATGAACTTATGTTGTCCCTGAATTGTCTATAGCCATTCTTTCTTTAGCGATGTGGGGCATCAGCAGTTCCAACCACAGCCTGGTGGTGTAGTACCAGTGCTTGTGAAGGCAGAAGGGTGAGCGCCAAGAAGAAAATCTAATACGCACGCTAAAAGATTCTTTTGTACAGGCAAAGTCTGCAAAGACGCTTAGAAGCATACCTCGACGAAAAGGTGTAATCTACTGTTCTGACACTTCTGCCCCGTAATGCACTGCGTATCCGAACAGGCGACAACATTTCTGCTCCTTGGAGTACTGATTCAGCAACGAGCTGGGCAGACGACTATGATACACCCTGACCACCGAAAGAGACGAGACAGCAGGACTAAAACAGCCTCTATCGACCTGCGATTGCACCAGCCACAGGGTTGCTAGCGCTCTCTACGAACTCATATGCATTATCACGAGCTATACGCTGTATCGTACTGACTTTTCGATTGTCAAACATGACACCGAAGAAACTATCCGCACAGGCCAAAAGTTCGGGTCGGAAAGTAGTAATAATGAACTGAGCTGAATCCGAAAGAGATCGAATCATGTCTGGACAGCCGGGCAACAAAATTAGCACGGTTTACCGGTTAAATAGCATAGCAGTCCTTAAAAATCACTTACTAGAAACAGCCGTTCTTCTATCGGCGTCCAGATTCGCGTCGATCTCATCAAATAGATAGAAAGGTGCAGGATCACATTTCTGGATAGAAAAGATAAGAGCCAATGCAACAAGCGATTTCTGACCGCCGGAAAGCTGTTGAATGCGAAGTCCTTCATCTGATTTCGAGTTGAAAGAGACTTTGATGCTGATTCCAGTATATGATTCGATTGTCCCTGCTGTTTTCTCTTTGCCCTTTCCTTTGCCTTTCTTGGATGCTTTGGATTTTCCGTTTGCCTGCTTGCTGCGCGCCTTTGACTTAGAGGTGGCTTTACCCTTCTTGCGCCGTTTGCTTGCATGGTTTTCATCCTCATCTTCATCTTCATCTTCATCGACATCCATACCATCCTCCTGCTCCTCAGGCTCACTTTCTTCCTCTTCTTCTGGTTCCAGCTCCACTTCCTCTTCGCTTTCATCCTGGTCGTCTACCCTCTTCTGCATGATAAGCCTACCGCGACCAGAAGGAACGAGTCTTTCGAAGACCTCTACGAAGTTCTTCGAAACTTGTTTGAAAGTCCGCTCGATAGCTTCATCTTTCCTCATATCGAGATGCTCTATCAACTCGCGGATACTCTCTTCACTCTTCGTCAACTCCTCCCGTCTTTCAGCAAGTTCCTCTCGCTGTGTAGTGAACTCGTTGAATTGATCGAAAGCACGCTTGTTGACGCCACTGAACTTCTTCAACTTCTCGTTTGCAGCGTGTAGGTCCTTGTAAAGCTACATAACCAAATCTGTCAGCTTGAGCGATACAGGGATCCATGCCCGGTCATCATACTCACTTTCTTCATAGCCACGTTCTTTTTATGCTTTTCAAACGCATCAGGCGGTAAAGCACCTAATTCTCTGATCTTCTTACTGTTTTCATCCTTTCTTGCAATCAGCATTTGTCGTTTAGCTAGATAGCGTTCCACGTTCTTTTGCTGCTTTGCAAACCCTCGACCATCTTCGTTTTGTTTCAGCTGCAAGGCTTCGAATTCCTTTTCCTTCTGCGCAATGGCATGCGTTATCTTCTCCATTTCATTCTCGACACCCTTGATTTTCTCTGTTGCGGAAGCAATTGCCCTCTTCAGGCTTTCTAGCGAAGCACGTCGTGTAACAAGCTCTGTGTCTGTCTGTGTCGGTCCTTCACCCCCTACATCGGCCATTGCATCGATCTTATGCTTGATCTTGTCCTTTCTTCGCCTTAAGTTCTGGCCAAGCTCGATTTCTAACGAGCTTTTCTTCGATGCAAGCTATAATGTCCCCTTACAGTCAGTACAGGTACTGCAATGCGATCCATTAGCTCAATAGTACTTACCGATTGACGATCCTTTGATAGGCTTTGCAAGCTCTTTTTATACTTTTGAAGATCAACTGCAAGCCTATTGAGCATGTTTGCATCCTCTTCATTTAGTGCACCGGTCATTGGTGCTTGTAATTCTTCCTCTTGCGCCGCAATTTCGATCTTTAGCTGACCAATGTATGTCGCTAAATCGTTTTGCTGTTCAGCCAGGGCATTAAGCCTAGCTTTGACTTGCTCAATTTCCCTTTCTAAGCTCGCTAACTCTGCATTGAGAGGTTCCCTAGCGCCAGTAGCCTGTCTTAGTCTTCGCTCGGTGACAGCTATGTCCCCGTTAAGTTTTGAAATTTCCTGATCAAGACGGCTTTGAGCGCGTTTCGTTTTTACTTGCTTCTCATGATCCGCATCGTATTTACCCTTCCAGAGCTTCAACGTCTTGACAGACTCCAAGCGGGAGCGCTTCGTGTCATGGAAACCTCCTGTCAAAGCTCCCTTCTTGTCTTGCTTATCTCCTTGCAGCGTGATTGCAGTTAGACCATGACTTCGAGCATAGCCTGCACCCATATTCAAGTCTGGCACTATGATCGCTTTGCCGAATACCTGCATCATTGCAGGTCGGAATATTTCCTCGAAGTTGAGACGTGAAACCCTTTAACAAGGAAAGCCGCGGTTAGTGACTGTCAGGGAATTGCCTACTGCGTGCATCTTACATGGGCACAGCTTCCTCCTGCTGCTCAGGATAAGTCACCGGAGCAGGTCGTAGGCGGTTTAACGGCATGAAAGTCACTCGACCGAGCTTCTCCCGAACCATCACTTCCAGTATTCGAGAAGCTGTCTCGTCTGTGTCGACAACGATATGGAATAGACTGTATCAAGTCAGAAGAGTCAGTCGAAATCTGCGCAAGGTCTTTGAATACGAGCAGAAACGGACCTGTTGTTCGCGATATTCTCGACTGCAATCTTGTAGGTATCGGCAGTGTCAAAGAGCTTGTACAAAGGCCCATACACACCATCAAGGTGTAAACGTTCAGCAACACGGTCGACAGCTTCTAAACCTTGCTGTGTAGACTGTAATCAAGAAATAAAATGAGTAATTAGAGGCTGGCTGTCTCACACTGTACCGAAACCTACCCTGTCCATCATTGTCCTTAGTACGTTTTCAGCCTTTTTCAACTCAGATGATGCATGCAAAACAGTCTGTTGAAGCTTTTCATCCTCTTTCCAAATCTCTTTCCTCTGTTCGACTAATTCAGCTCGCTGTGTATTCAGGTCATTCAGTTCGAGGGTGTACTTCTTCGCTTCTTCCCTTCTGACTTCGAGTGTCTCACGAAGATCAGCTTCTTGCTTCTTTCTATCGTTTAACACTTGCTTGGAATTTTCGATATCATCAGCAACACCTTGAAGTGCTTTTTGCTGACCTTCCAGGGTAGCCTTAGATGAACGAATTTGTGCGTTCAAATACTTGTCTCGCTCAGCTTGTGTCCTGAACTGTGATGCTCTTCCTTGCTTAGCGAAGAGGCTTTGCTGTTTAGCTTCAGCTTGTTCGATTTGAGCTTTGACTGATGCTTCTTGTGCTTGGAGTTCTCGATATCTAGGTTCAATAGCCTCGAGCTCTTGCTCCTTCACGATGATTTGTTCTTCCAGTTCGGCAAGATCGGCTTGTAGTGCCTCGCCTTCGGTCTCATTGCGCCCTGCCGTGTCTGCGAGATCTTTGATAATTAACTCAACTTGCGTTTTGGCCTTGATAGATTCATGTTTCTCGGCTTCCAGCTGTTGTTTTTCGATAGTAATCAATTCGAGCTGTTCCCTTTGATCCGATATGTATCGTTCCGCTTCCTGAAGCATAGGGCAACTAATCAGTCAAGCTCGAAGACCTGATGGAATGATCATACTGACCGCCATCTCGGCTTCTCGAGCTGAGGACGTCTGCCTCATTTCTTCGGCCTGCCTTTGCTCATTCAGCCTATCGTCGTCGATCTATGACAAAGCCCGAAAAGTCAGCTTGAAGGCATCACTCTGGAGTTTACTGCCGCTAACCTGGTCCAATGCTTCCTTGACTTCCTCAAGGTCACGCTGATAGATGCAATACTCGGTACATCTCCTCTCCTTATCAGCCACCTGAAACTCCTTGAGTTCTTTCTTTTCTTCCTCAAGTTCTTCCAAGCGTTCGTCAATGAATTCAAGCAATTCATCAATTTTCAGTTGCTTCTGTTCTGTTTCCGCCATGATCTTTTCCGATTCTTGCTTTCTATCCTCATAAACGCGTGTTCCTGCTATTTCTTTTAGCAATTCAAGACGTTCTGAATCTTTCTGGTTTGTCAACGATGTTATCCTGCCTTGGGGAACAATGAAGAAAGGATTGCTTCTACTGAATCCGGCACTTTCGAGTAAACTCATAACTTCTGTTTTAGTAGTAGTCTTCCTGTCCAGTGAATAATCGTCTTTCTTAGCACCTATTGTGCGGCGGAGAATGACTTCATTTCTGCCTGTAGGAATGCGTCCGTCACTGTTGTCGAATACTATCTCGACATAGGCTGAAAAGGTAGCTGTTGTAGAGGATCCCTCATGGAGGAGCTTCTGTCGTTCTTCGCGTGACAGCGATGTGTACGCATCTGAGAGGACGAAGCGGATGGCGCTGAAGAAGTTGCTCTTGCCTGCACCGTTACGGCCGACAACGATGTTGACTTTCTTGCTACGAACAGAGAGTCGAGTTAGCTGAGCTTACTGTTTGCTTCAAGGCTGTTCTGGCCCATCTTGCATGAAGCAGTATCCATGCAGGTCTCACGGCCAAACCATGCTCGCCTCCCAAACTCACCTGAACGGATCGACAATCACGACATCGCGGTAGGTCTTGAAGCCCTGAATGGTCAGCTTCTTGATGTGCATCGTGGGCCTGCTGCCAGCCAGGCCAGCGTGTTGCTGCCGTCTTCCAGTCCTGCTCTCTTGCCTGAACGCGTCGCGGTCTACAAAAACGTGATCGGAGAGTGAGAAAGAGAGAGAGAACACACAAAGCAGGCCAAGTACTGCTTCGGCTGGAGAAAGATGTGTAACGATGCAGACCTCTATAGTACATGAGTGCCCCATTTATCTGCAGCGTCAGCATGCATTCCGCTCTGCGTGCATGCTCCTGCAGACCTGGTGGCGAGAAGATAACTGACAAGCGAAGAACAAGCTCTGATGCACAGAGCAAAAACTCAGACGCTTCAGGGAATGGTATGGCACTTAGTAAGGTAGCTTTACTGCCCAATTGACATGCCTGTCGCCTATGGGTGCAGGACCTATCTCGCAGCCACCAGCACCCTTCTCTTGTCTTTCCACTAATGCAGTGCGTTCTGCTGCCTCGACAGCTTCTGCGGGCCGCATGCCACGGAGGCCGGTCAGTCTGCTATAGAAGCTTTTCCACTACTTCAACCTCCCTGGAGCCAATAGTCGATGGACCTGCCAGAAGAGTCTTCCTCTCCGGTTCAATTGGTGACACCGATGATTCAGAGAGACGCTACATCCAAGCGCGAACGACTGCCATAACGCCTCTCGAGCAAGCAGATCACAGGGATGATTTCAGAGTGGAGGAGTTGCAAGAGAAGCTGAAGAAGGTAGATCTATGCAAGCGTTACAATCTACAGCCGCGAGATGTAAGAGTCTTGAAATGCGGCATGCACGTGACGATTGGATCGGTCCTGATGCAATTGCTGCTTGAACTGCTTCTCTTCATACACTTGAAGCTGGGAGCACTGGAAGTCGACATCGTAAGATGCTTAGACTTGCTGCAAGAAGCCTGTCACTGACCTTTTGTTTTGCATGTCAGGTTGGTAGGAGAGCGCAGATCTTTGTTCGACCGGGGACAATTGTCTATTCGGCCGATATACGAGCTATCATACGCCGAAACAAGCTATTACTGTTCGAGAGCAAGGAATCGGAGGAAGTGAATAATGAAGAGATCGATGGCAAACAAGATGTCGAGAGTCGCGAAGTTAAAGAGAAAGGTCCAGCCCTGGCAGAGAGATTGAAGAACGAGATGAAAAGAATAAGTCTGCAAGGACGTCAAACTTTTGGTGAAGGTCTTGCCGAGTCTAATCCATTCGAGTTTATGTGAGGTTTTAAAATCGACGATTCGAATTTCCTCATTAAATCCTTTACCTTTTTCGTGTGTTTTTATGCGATACGCAGAGCTCTAGAAGCTTTACTCGCTCAGACGAGCAAACAACTCTTCAAAGCTTCCAATGATCTACAAGAACGATACGCCGACCTGATGGAAACCTTGCGTACATCAGAACAAATTCCTACTAGCGCATTGCAGAAAATGCTAGAAATCAAAGGTGTGTTTCTGCTCTTTCATAGCTTGAATGACCGACCAAGCCGTGCACTGAATCGCATACATACTTACCAGACAATGTAGAGGAATTCAAGAGCACTTCAGAGGAGTTTAGACAGGCTATCACTGATCTTCTCCGAGAAGAAGCAGACATGGCACAGATGTATCTCACCGATACCAATGACGGCAAGGCGCACACCGTTGGTGACGATGATGAAATCGAATTATTGCTAGAAGTGTACGTGTTTGTCTTTCTCGGCGTCTAGAATACACTGTTCTCTTCGTCTGATAATCATTCTGGTTATGCCAAATGCGCAAACAGCTATCGACATCATGCGTACTCGCTTACCGACCTCGCAGCTACCCTTCTCACCCGTCTACAAAGCATCACGAACCATGTAACCCTCCTGCTCTCGAGCACTCGAAATCGTCTTTTGAATCTCGAAATCACGATAGCTTTCACTACGCTCGGAACGAGCATAGGAAGTTTGATAGGAGCGATGTTCGGAATGAACTTGGCTTCAGGTCTCGAAGAGACACCATATATATTCTATGGAGCGTCGGCATCTGCTGTCTTGCTGGCAATCGTCACTGCTCGCTGGGGCAGACGAGCCTTGAAAAGGGCTAGATCGGTCAAAGGCGAGCAAGAGGGATTGCTCAGACACTCCATGCCTGGCTTGAGGCGGCGACTTGGAAGAACACCGGAGCCAAAGATATCTGCATGAAGTTATATCCTATGCGAAATCGCGCCTTTATATGCCTTTTGCCTGACCGAACCGTGTGTATAGGTAAAACACGATTCTCTAACGAAGTGCATACCTGTTTAGAATCAGATAATAATGAGTCAGAGGCGTACACAGTTCTCAATGACAATGGATCAATTAGTCTTACATCCATACTGCAAACAGTTCATCCGGAAATCCTTTTTGCTCATCCTTACGAATGACTGTCAGGCCGGCCTTCTTGAATAGTTCTTCCCAGACCGCACATGACCTGAAAGAAGGATCCAAAAAGTCAGTTTTCACGCGTCTATCCAGGGTGTTGTCAGAAGCAAGTATTCTTACCTTGTCCAAGATTTGTCTTGTTCGTCATATTCTCGCTCCGTGGAAGGGTGTGTGACATTTTCTTTGACTACAATAACCGAGTCTGCGGTCCTTAATGCTGCTTTGCACTTCCGTAAAAAGATCAAAAGCTGTTCATCCGATACTGCATCCAAGAGTCAGATACGATATTCACAGCAAGAGTTCGATTGAGATGTGATCAGCTACTCACAATGGCCTAGACCCCATTGCGCCCATATAACATCGTATCCTGGTCTGTCCTGCTCTCCCTGGCCAATGCTGCCAACACTTGTGCTGGCAAGCGGGTCCAGCGGATCAAACTCCTGTAGAGAAGCCTGGTAGAAGGTGCAAGCTTTCGGCTGCTCATCCGCTCGGGCGTTCTTCAAGGATTTCCAATTGCCGGTTGATGCAGCCCTATATGCCTCCTTAATGTAGTGTTGAACCGGTTCGACGAGATGGACTTCGTCGACCAGCGGAAGAAGAGTATTTGCACTGACTCTCCCGATACCACAAGCTACATCCAAAGCGCGCACTCGTTGTCTAGGTGAATTGCTATTTGAAGCATTCATGCCATTGTTATGTCTGTTTTTAGCGGCTTTCTTCGCGGCTGTGGAGATCGTCGAGAGCCGCTGCATGACGGTGAGCAGGAACATGCGGCTCGACAGAGTGTCAATCTGCGATAGATGTCCATATCCACCCATCACGCCATCGTTGCTGGCTGCTTGGGCAGCCCAGTAGTCGATGCCGCCTTGCAAGTCAGCATCCTGCTGTGGATTGGGTTCGGCAGAGTTGGTCATTCTTGCGTGTGGCCTTCCCTGCTCTTTTAAAATGCACAAGTGTCTAATCCAAAAGAGCGTGAAGAGGTGCAAGCTACCAAGATAAGATAAGATAACCCTGTGCAAGGTGTATTTGACCGTATCTCCAAAACGATGATCGAGAAATATGCAAAAAAGAGCTTGCAAGTTCAAGTTTACAAGCTCTTCGGAACACAATCACAACCGTTTCTAAAGCGAATATAACAATGGAAGGACAAGCTGGACCATCCTCAGCGGACAGCATCGCCGATGCTACAAGCCAGTCCATGCAGGTGACTCCTCAGCCAGGCGTCGCGGTCAATGCAGCCACCTCAAGCAATACCGACAGCGTCAAGTACGAGGACATGACCTCGAAGGATTACTGTAGGGATAACGTTATCTCCATCGTGCTATATCCCAACGTACTGACGCCCTGGCTCATCTGCAGACGCTGACAGCTATAGGTGAATATCCAGTACCTCACCCCAAGGCTTCTAGACAAAGTGAAAGACCTGCCAGGCAAAGTGAAAATACTGACTTCGACCTCACAATTGCTATCTACCATCTGCGTGGCACATAACAGTCATTTCGGTATGTTAGCTTGCTTTCTGCGATGGATCGCGAATCTGGTCTGGCATTCATCCATCCAGTGTTGTATGGCATCCAAAATTTCAGAGCTGACCTTGATCGCTTGTCGTCTATGCAAACAGGCATTCACGAGGAGATGCTCAAAGATGAAGTCAGAACCCTGACATACAGAAAGAGCATGTGGGACAACAAGCACCTCTTCAAGGACAAAGTCGTACTCGATGTTGGCTGTGGAACCGGTATCCTATCCATGTTTGCCGCAAGAGCTGGAGCAAAGAAGGTCATCGGTGTAAGCAGCCAAGAATGATTCTTTGTGTTCGAGGCCGTGCTGACTTTGTATGCCCTTTACTGGTCGTGTAGATCGACATGTCCAATATTCTAGACCAAGCTCAAAAAATTATCAAGGCTAACGGCTTCGAAGACAGTATGTCTTTATTCAGATACCAAATCGCTAGTACGAAGCTCATGTTGTCCCGCAGCCATCACACTCATTAAGGGAAAGATGGAGGAAGTCGAGCTGCCAGTCAAAAAGGTTGATATTATCATCTCTGAATGGATGGGCTATTTCCTGTACGTCTAGGTCACGTGCTTTCTCGGATCGCTGTCGACTTTATCCAGGATCAGTCTGACGCGAATCTTCTTGCTCTGTTATTCCCATTACAGATTATACGAGTCCATGCTGGATACTGTCCTCCTCGCTCGAGACAAATACCTAGTTGAAGGAGGTCTTATGTTCCCTGATCAAGCAACCATGTACTTGGCTGGTATCGAAGATGCCGACTATAAGGAGGAGAAGATTGGCTGTGAGTCCCCAGAATTTTGATTCCAAAAGATTGCAAGCGACTGACTGTATGTATCTCCTCCAGTCTGGAACGATGTCTATGGCTTCGATTTTTCATGCATTCAGGAAATCGCACTCAGAGAGCCTCTAGTCGACACTGTAGACCTTAAGGCTGTCGTCACGCAAGCATGTCCCATCAAGGTTCGTAAAGATGACCTTCTACCTGCTCAGTCGAGGCTGATGCTTCTGATCCTTCCCATTAGACCATTGATCTCTTGACCGTCACTAAGGAAGAGCTCGCTTTCATTGCACCATTCACCCTCAAGTCGACACGGAAAGACTGTAAGGGAACGCTTGATAGTATTTCGCAAGATCGTGCCATATTGACCGGCCTTTTCGCTCCAGACGTCCATGCTATCCTCGGATGGTTCGATTGCGCTTTCAGAGCGTCTCATAAGCCATTGACATTCTCCACCGGTCCACATGCCAAGTATACGCGTATGTTAATTGTAATCACGATGTCCCTTACACTCATAACTGACATATTTGACTTATTGTAGACTGGAAACAAACTGTATTCTACCTGGGTGACGCCGTCGCAGTTGATGTGAGCTTCAATTCGAATGTATTCATGCGGGCTTACTTGTATAATATGCTTACTTTCGTTTCAACGCTTGCAGGAGGGAGATGAGATCACTGGCCAAATATCAGTCAAGCCTAACGAACGCAATCCTCGCGATTTAGATATCGTCATTGACTACCGTGCGACTGGAGAGGCTGCCCAGGGTGCTGCCGAACGCAGAGAATACCGAATGTAAGGCTTGAATACGTGTGATGAACAGCATAGAGCTAAAGATACAAACCTATTTCTTGGAATTTCAGGGCATAATTACCTATGAGTTAAGCATATTCGCCTGGTTTGTTGCGCTTCTCAACTTGTTGTTCATGTCTACGATATACCTGCACCTCTGTTGCTCACGCCTATCTAATAGACCAATACCATAGAGATACCAGCGTAGATGTAGCTGTTTAATGCAGAGCGTCTTTGCTTTCGATAAAATGCCCGGCGGGTGAATCTTTTCGCCACTGAATCGCTTGCATCGCGTGCTCCTTAGTTTTAGGTATACACCGCAGTGGACTTGGCTTACATTACTACCCTGATTGGCAGTATAGTGACTGGTGATCACTTTGCCTTGCCTGTTTGTGCGAGCCCGGCTTGCATCTTCTGCCCGAATGACACTTGTCATACTTTCTCTGACTGGTGGCTCTACTTCAGTCCAACACATACGAAACGAAGCAGGAGGGCACAACCACGATCTCCATACCCCTCCACGATGGGTGTGTCGTTCTCGTCGCTGTTCACGCGGCTGTCTAGCATGTTTGCAGGCCAGAAGGAAGTGCGGATATTAATGCTAGGCCTAGATGCGAGTGAGTGGACCCTCACAACGGTCAGGGCATAGCTACACCTACTGAAGTGTGTATGCATCACAACAGGTGGAAAGACAACCATTCTGTACAGGCTGCAGATTGGCGAGGTCGTCTCTACGAACCCAACTATAGGCTTCAATGTGGAAACATTAACATATAAGAACCTCAAACTGCAAGTGTGGGATCTAGGTGGTCAAAGCAGTATACGGCCGTATTGTGCGTTGCATTCTCCTGTGTGGCAGGCATCATACTCCGTTGGAACTGACGTTACGGCTGTTCAGGGAAATGCTACTACGGTGAGGTTGATTTCGGACGCGCCAGACAAGAGCTCCAGCATCCCGACAAGCTTGATGGCGGCAGCTGAATAATCGAGCCTCAAACAAGTACCAGGACTGATTGCTGTGCTACCCTTCTACACACAATTGACATACAGGCTCGACACAAGCAGTCATATATGTCGTGGACTCAGCAGACCGGGAACGCATACCTACCGCACGAGCCGAACTACTGGCAATGTTAGCTGAGGAGGAACTGCAAGACTGCAAGCTACTAGTGTTCGCAAATAAACAAGATCAACCGAATGCAATGTCGGCAGCAGAGGTTAGCGAAGCTTTAGGACTAGATACGCTGAAAGGCCGGCAATGGACAATCATGAAGAGCTGTGCGATAAAGGGTGAAGGGCTCGAAGAAGGCCTGGATTGGTAGGTTGCCATGTACATTCGCTAATTTCTACGACAATTGTTGTTGAAACGAGCCTTATCGCGCAGGCTGGTCACTCAACTCGGGCAATCATGAAGCGCTTTCCTGCTTATTTAGCAGCTTCCCTCGATGAAGTCAGGGTGGCGCGAAGCCTTAGGTCAGTTCATCGGACAGGGAACTGGCGATAGTACCTCCGCCAATAGTCGAGGCCAGGCTATAGCTGTGCGCTTGGATAGTCGGGCTTCTCGGGCTTCGTGTGAGGACTACCATATTGCGCTGGAAGTCCGGGAGATTGGCACTGCGGACAGCAGTTCCTCATGTATTCTATCAGTTTTCTATACTAAGTCGCAGTCGTCTCCAATGTAGTCTTTCACCCTATTATACTATGTTAGCAATATACAAGCATATTATCAGCACATCGACCTGATCTACTTCTGACGATTTCAAGATTAGATTCCGCCACAACGCAGCTTGCTCTTCTTCTGACTCGTCCATCTGGAGCGAGCGAGGTCGAAAGGCTCGCAGCACGACAGCATGGCGGAGAATGAGAGCGCAGATGAGGCTCGCAAGCGGATAATGAACGAAAAGCGCTTGCAAGGTGCGTTCAGCTCACTTCGCCCGTCTCGATTGCTTCACGCAATCAAGCCTGGGCCAGCACGTTACTGATACACAGGACATTAAGGGTAAGCAAGGCTAATGCGATACGTCTTTTGCAGTAAAACAGAAGTATCGCGAGAAGGAGGCGCAGAGCCGTATCTCTGCGGAAGCCAAAAACCAGTTCAACAAGCGCCCGCTAGGCATCACTCCAGCCACATCGACATCACCGACAGCTCCGAATACTCGTTCCTATCCCGCAGCAACAGGAGGGTCATCTTTACGCAATGCTACAACGTCTGTGGGCGCACTTCAAGCCCTCACTATGGGGGAATCCTCATCGAATGCAGTTGTCACCGGTCAAGCCGATGATAGTCCTAGTAAAGGCAAGGTTAGGTTAGGAAGGGATGGCTTTCCAGTTGAAGACGATCCAAACAAAGTGAGTAAATGCTATAGGATTGAACATCTCAACTGATTTCCTTCCTTTATCAGCCACTGCCAAATCGTTTGGGAAAGTACCTCGAGTACGATCTATCGACACTCAAGAATTCGAAAGGTGGATTCTTGCTGGATAATGAAGTAGAAGATCCCAAAGAGAAGAAACAGCGAGAACAGGAAGCTGAACTAAAGCGTAAACGATTAGAAGCTATGAAGAAACAAGGTTTACTGGATGATCATTTTCGGTCAAACGATACGAGGGAGAACCCGAAATGCAAGATTTGTGGTAGTCAAGAGATAGATTTCACATTCCACAAGGTCTTCAAGACCAATGTCTGCGCACAATGCAAGCACGAGAATCCCGAAAAGTTCTCCTTACTTACCAAGACGGAGTGCAAGGAGGATTACCTGCTAACAGATCGTGAGCCTTTTCCAGAAGGTGTCGAATCTATTCTGCTTCGCTAATATCGTTCCACCATTAGCGGAGCTTCGTGACACGGACATCCTGCCGCATTTGCTGAGACCCAATCCACACCGGTCTACCTACTCGAATATGATGCTTTTCCTCCGAGAACAAGTCGAAGCCTTTGCTTTTTCAGACCAAAAGTGGGGTTCACCGGAGAAGCTAGACGAAGAATTTGAGCGACGCGAAGCTGAGAAGAAGAAGAAAAAGAACAAGAAATTCGAACAGAGCCTCAAAGACTTACGGCGGCGGACCACTACAAATCGTTGGCACGAGCGCAAAGAAGCGGAACATGAACACACTTTCTCAGAAGCTTCTTTCACAAATGCTGCTGGACAGTCAGTCAAGCAATGTAGCGAGTGTGGCGTGAGTAGCATTCCCCTTCTGGCCAGTCATAGATCTTTAATGACATGACTCTATTGTAGCTGGAAATAGAAGTCGAAGATTTCTGATAATCGTCCGAGACGACCTGTATCACATCTAAATGTAGCCGAACATCCTCTGTATAGTATACATCTTCAAGATCGCAACAATCTACTGCATGTGCCTAATCTAACGAAATGCTCGCATCAAGTGCCACACTAAAGTGCTATATTACTGCATCGTTTCATTTATTCCACAGCCTCGAGCCGTATTTTTTGAAGACAAAAGGCATCGCCGTCAGCAGGACTGTTATTCCTCCCAATAAGCAAGCAGCACCGGGAATGCCGAGCTTATGGAACATCTGAAGGATATCCTAGTCAGAAGTGATTTCAGTCTCTGGCAAGCACACCGGACATACCTGTCGACTGAAGAGAGGGAAGGCACACGCTGCAATCGCTCGTGTAGCTACTTGAGCTGCCAACGCCGATGCCGCCTGTGATAAATATAGATCAATCGTGAAAGCTTCATACAAGAACCGCAAAGTTAGACTCGTACAATTGAATGCTTTCTCATGGCTGACAGCACTTACGGATCAAACCAGTGAAGACTATGATCGTGCCCATGGTAAGCATGAAGAAGCCAACCATGTCTCCGAACCAGTGAGTGTTCTCGTATGAGCAGAAAGCGATGATGAAGATGCCAACCGGTACCATCCACGAGAAGTATAGCATTGTGGCGAAGCGCGCATCTGGAGGAGCTTTCTGACCTGCAGGCATTTGTTTGGCTATTCGAGCATATGCAGCCTCTTGCCCATACCGAATTATAAATCCTCCAGCTATGAAACCAAGAGATGGCGCAATGTACGATAGAGCCAAACTTTCTTCGCTCCAGCCGCGGACCTGGACGTAGATAATAGGCGCTACCGGGAATATGGCGTAGAAGATTGCATAAAGTATGGAGAGATAGAGAGAGGTGAGAGCCACAATAGGTTCCGTGAAGAGGAGCTTCCAGGGCATCGTCAAGGCCAACCTGTAACGAGAAGCGAAACTTGGACCGTCAGGTCGTTTGTGCTGCTTGTTCATCCGTGCAAGCAGAATCGGTGCGTAGGATTCGTCTACGCCAATTATGATGAGGACCCAGGAGACTGAAACCAGAATAGCAGTGACGATGAGGTTCCATCGCCAAGACGCTCGCTGGACTATGAAACCGCCAGTCAAAGGCCCGATGGAAGCTCCAAGGAAGGCACAAGAGGCGTAAGCCACGCTGTATTTACCCCTATCCGTCGCATTAGTAAACTGTTCAAGATAGATCACTTCAGGTAAATATGCGAATGCAACTGGTCATAGGGCTGGCTTACATCAGATATGGATGCTGGATGATTGTTCAGAGCACTAGCTCCGCTAAGACCAGCTTATTAAAGACAAGAAATGAGCTTTGGCGAGGGAAACTTACATACGGCCTTTGCTCACCTAGCAGGCGAAATACCACAAGGGCTGCATAATTCGGTGCATATGCAACACCCCAGGAAAAGGCAGTAAAACAGCCGAAAGTGGCAAGGTAAACCATTCGTCTACCAAGTACATCGGAAGTTGGACCAGCAAAGAAGGGACCCAAACCAAATCCTATGATGCGTGATGTACCAATTTAGAATAGTGTCGGTGGTCTTTAACAGGCCGTACATACCGAGTACAAAGAGAGAGAGGGACACGATAGCGGCTTCCAATGAAACATCATAATGTTGCGTAATGCCAGCCAGCGAAGGAGTCATGACGGAACTGGAGTACGTAAGAGAGCTGTCGGAATGAGGCGGTGAGCTGTGTTGCTGCGATCCACCTTGTTCCTCGAGAAGACTCACAAAGTAGCTAGGGATAGTATCGTATTATTTTTGATCTAATAACAAGCATCAATACGTCGGAGGTGAGAATGCATGAAGTCGTACACGCTACCTTCTTCCATCGTGACCAGAATAACGGACTTGCTTCGTCTGGTAGCTTTTTGAGGGCAACAGCAGTCTGTGCTGCTTCTTGCCTTGCAATTTCGGCCTCTTTGGAATGGCTTCTAGCAGGCGGTTGACCACCGTCTTGCTCATTGTCATCTTCTTCTATGATACTGATGTTCGCAGGCAGGGATTCCGAATCCTCTGTGCTTTGGTGCAAGTCTTGATTAGATTCTAAGTCGGGTTCTGCCTTCTTTTCGGTTGCCTCGGAAAGCTTGGGCCAGACTGCAGCGTGACCTGCCGGCGCCGCCGCCATCATGAGACAACGCCAGTCGTTTTCTTGAATGAGGATCACAGCATATCGAGACAATACAAGCACCAATAATATTGGCAAGCAGAGTGGGATCAAGTGATAACCTGCTTCGAGCGATAGGCCCCCGCGTTCACGTCGACTGTCGGCATTCGAAATAAGCGGAAGGGCGGTTGCTACATAATCCGATTATGCCGTGGCGCGCTGTCTTTGTCAGACTTGTCAGTCACCTCAGGAGGGGCCGACAGTGAAACTGAACAATTATGACGACGAACGAAAGGTCCAGAAGAGCTTGCTCAATCCTATGGTCTGGCGACAATTCCCCGCAGAAATCGTTCGAAACTCGCGTTAGCATGCCCGTGCACGTGATTCCGGGTACAATCACTCATTTTGCAGAACTAGCACCAGCCTGTACCTGCCATAGAATACAATTAGAAACAGCCTTATCTCGTACTTCTCATAGTCAGTAGACGCAAGCGACTACATTGCCGAAGATAGCAGTGAGGCTAACTTATCAAATGCACTGAGGGAAAGAAGCCGACCTTAGCATACAGCCTAGACTGACAATGGGTACGTCAGACTATGTATATACACTATTGAAAGCTTTCAAATGATGACCGTCCTTCAGTTCGAGTACTTCCGTATTTATTTAAGATATCCTCTTTTCGCTCTCGCACATTGTCGAGAGTCATTCCACAACTGTAGCCACTGTCTCTCCATGCGGTCGTAGATCTTTTGTTATGATGGGATTGTGATTAAGCGGTATTGCAGATGTAGCTGCGTATATGAGGGATTTGTATATACAATGTATTTGCCAGTGCGTCCTCCTCGACCGCTTGCCCGTTGGAGATGTAGAGATGGTGCCAGTCCCGCCTCGCTTGAATCGACCAAAGCAGCTTAGGTGATGGTCTCTCGGCACCTAAATACAGGCCACATCTTCTCCTAGATAGGATTTTAGGTATTGCTGAATGAGCGTCGGCGTAGTGCCAGTATTCGTACTGAGCGTCTAGGCTTTTAATGTTGAGGTCCTGCAGCCCAACCTTTGCGTCTATATAGCCACCTGGGCGTTATAGTCGGCTGCGTCGTCAACTCTTGGAAAGTGACCATGAGACATGTTTGGTGACGGAAATTTTGGTTTTAGGTCGAGCGACTTGGATAGTGTGTGCTTGAATAGGTGATCCCAAATCGCAACTTTTCGCGTGATTTTGGACAAGTAGGCAGTCGGCAAGTGATGACTGGCGGTGCTAACCCCATTGTTTCAATCTGTACTTTTCTTGGACAAGATATTGGGCATTTTGTCAGGGTACTCCTCTTCCAGGGTGTCCGAGTATTTCAGTCCAGCATAGGCAAAAGCCATTAGGCCGAGAGATAATCCAATGCGTGTATTAGGCGAGAGAGCTGCAATGTAGCCAACGCGGACATTGAGAAATCGTTTCAAAGCGGTGAGTAAATGTTAGCCATCGTCTATGGGGTTTTTATGCATACAATCCTCGATCACGCAGTAGCATGCTGAAGAAAGACGAAGACACACCTTTATAGCTTTGCCATAGCGTTCGACGGCGCAGCTGTTCTTCTGGTGACCGCGAAGATGTGCTTTTGAGTCTTCTATGCGTATGCAACATTTTGACAGAATTGCTGGTGTGATTGGAGTCAAGCAAAGAATTTAGCAAAAACGCTGAATGCAAGCTAGATACGCCACGCCCGAGGGTATCGTGATCCTGAGCAAGATAGGGCGACAAGCTCGTAGAGCTTGAACAGTTGCTAGAACTGGCCGTTTGCTGAGATTGAGTTCACGTCGAATCCGGCGGCTTCAGCGTTCAAGTCAACATGCTAACGACACTGTGTACAATGCCTGATGAGCTTCTATCTATACAATCTATGTGACATATATATGACTAGCGCCAGCAAAGGGTCATCCGAAACTCATCCTCAAGCGATTATTTAATACTCTACACCATCGACAGTGACTCCCCATGGCTCACCAGGCGGCCATGGATCCTGTCTAGCCCGACCCTTCTTTTCAGCCTGTACGCTCTGCTCCCAGCTCTCGACTTCCCCTACACCTACACCTTCACCGAGCATATGCTTCTCACACGTGTTAATGACTTCTTTCGGGGCTTGGGTGCTATACTCCTGCCACATGTGCCACCACCATCCATGTGTAGCACGGTCATCTCCTTCGAACGCAGTCCATTTCTCAACTGGCGTCATCCAAGGTTTAGCTACGATGTAATGAAGATTCTTAATCTCTGCATCTTTCCACAATTTCGGGTGCCAATAACGAGCGGTCTTAATGGCATTGTAGGTCCAGCCTATATTTCGCCATCGACCCTTGAAATAATGAGTAATGAAATCCTGGTCTGGAAAGCTGAAAGTCTTGACAAGAGGTGATTCGTACAAGTATGTGATCATGTCGTCCATTAAAGCTTTCGAAGGTGAAAGAACGACAAGACCGCTATTGAGCATGGCATTATTGTGTGGCGGATTCGGAGTGACGGGTGTAAGCTTTCCAGTAAGCTGCTCATGCGTCCAGGGACAATTCCATGGTCGCCTACCGAACAGAGTCTTTAGTGGCTGACAAACTCCTCCTCCTTCGTATAATTGAAAAAGCCTTACCATTCTTCCATTGCCCACTTGTCCCGACTCCAGTTGCAGCAACAGGCATGGTTGGCAGCAATCCCGCCTTCCGGCAGTTCTAATTCCAACAGCTCATCCATATTCTGAAACACGAGCATATCTGCATCAAGCAGGCATACACGCTGCTTAAAGGAAAGCGAGGATCGCAAAGAAAGAAAAAGCACGTGAGTTTAGCGATCTCTCGAACCGATCGGATAGCCACGTCAAAAGGAGGTTCCTCTCCCTTTACTTGCATGAAAGCAGTGCCTGGAGAGATAGAAAAGATGGTGATACGCACCTCAAAGCCCTCAAGGCCAAAAGCACGTAACTTGTCCCAAGTATCTGTAAATCTAGCAGCAACTATAGAAACTTGAATCTTAGGTCTCAACTCTTCGATCTCAATCATATTACATCCTGCATTCTTAAGAGCTTCTCTAGCTTCTTCAGGTAATGAGCGCGTTATTAGAACATATAACTTGTACTTGGATTGAACTTTCTTCAACGAGTAATCTAAAAGTATAGTCGCTGCTAGATAATTTGACCTTGTCAATATTACCACCCAGGCGAGTTCTTTCCCGATTGACATGACAGCGGATCGCCGAAATCGTTATTGAGAAGACCTTTGGAAAGATGGGAAGAAGCTTTTCGGTCTGGACTAATAGCGACCGTTGTGTGGTTGTTCAACGTGATGAATCGCCCTCACTTATTGATTGAAGATTGTGTGGGACAGTAAAGGAAAGCAGTCAAGGGAGAGTTCCCACCCGCGACTTTCAGCCTGCATAAATGTGGAGGCGCCAACCCCTCTTATCAAGTTCATATTCGGGTCAGTCGTGAATGTACGAGAGAATTTTTTCCTGACCGTGACAAGCACGTAAAGTCGGCTGTGAGTCGCGTATGCTGTCATATGCTTCTAAATCGCATAAAGCATAACCGGAAGCCTGCATGATACGCCAGTCTTGAGTTCGCCACAGAATCGTTCAGGCTTTATATCTGGCCTATGATACCAATTCCTAGGATTAACAAAGTTTGATAGAGAGAGCTTTGAAATCACTTGTTCACCCGTCTCAGCACTATGCTGTGCGTGCGACCACCATCAATCTGAGTGTTCTTCCAATCACAACCACCTCTGTCGATTAGAAAGCTGTTAGCCGAAAGTAACGGTCCAAGACAATGAAAACTGTAAATAAAGAGCGGCGCTGCATTGCATTGGAAACACATCTCAAATAATAGCTACAGGCGATGCGACGACATTTTCACAGGTTCATATTCCTCATGACCTGTGTTTGTTTCAATTTGCTAACATATTTAAGAAACTTTCTTTAAGATTAAAAGCATACGAAATTCCTTCTAATGGTTGGCAGAAGCTTGTTTGCCAGTAGGAGCAGTTTTCTTGAATGGCATACCCATAAAGTTGGAATTCTTGTCAGGTGAGAAGAAGGCCGGATCCTTGTTGACGAGATGGGCGGTCTTGCTTCCTTCTGCTACTTCGTCGATAGTGTATCCATCGTGGGATGGTAGGAGCTCGTAGATTGACTTAGCGTAGTTAGGATCAATGGCATACAGCTAGACAGAACACCAAGTCAGCGAAGATAATGGGCTACATATACGCATGTGCCTTGAACTCACCTGAATGAGGTAGTTCTTCTGAACGATACCATCAGCGAACTAAAGTTAAGTCGAATGGATCAGTAAGCAGGAGCAATACCTCTAAGGGAGACTGAAATCTCTGAGCTCACTCTAAGAAGTTCAGCAGTGTTTCTATGCAAGTTGCTTCTTTGAGCGTCTGTCATGACACGCTGATAAAGTTCTCGGACTTGATTGTACTCGCTTGGATCACCTTCATGCTTGTAATAAGATTGTCGAGAGACGACATTGCTGGCAACTTGGAACGGAGCCTCAGTAACCTTGGGATCAAATCCAGGAGTTCTCTTCTTGCTCATTGAGCTATTCATAGTGGTGTGATAGCTGTTAGGGAAATAAGGTGGCTTTCCTCCGTGATTGGCATCGATTCTCATGCTGTTTACGAAAAAATAATAAAGTCAGAACAAGAACGCTTCGACCTCGGAGGAAATGTCCAAAGACAAGACAAAGGCTTTACTTACTTTCCGTTGAAGTTGTCTGGCGAGTGATACTTTGACATGAAGGGGCAGTTGACCGGGCTGAATTTGTATTCGTCAGCTGGTGCTCGACTTCTAGCATGCCATTATCATATTAAAGCTTACATCTGGTGGATATTGGTAGAGCCAAGTCTGTAATACTGAGCATCTCGGTACTACAAACATGCAAATTTTCATAAGCTTTCCTTTTCTTACGAGAGAAAGTAGCGGATTATAATTTGTTTGTGGTCAGACTCACGAAGAATGCTCGCCACTGAAGAAGAGTGTCAGGTGACAATTCAATACCAGGAACGAGAGAACCAGGTGAGAAGGCAGCCTGTTCGACGTCTCTGTGGTAATCTTCAGGGTTCCTGTTGAGTGTTAGAACACCAACTTCTTGCAGAGGGTATAAAGATCTTGGCCAGACTTTTGTAACATCGAATGGATCGAAATCTAGATTTGGTACATCTTCAGGCTTCATGACTTGGATAGACATGGTCCATCTGAGTGATACTCATCAGTACAGAATCGGTTTGGTCTAAATGCACGCAGGCATGGACAGGCACAATGTTCAACTCACTTTGCTTCACCACCATTCTCAAGTAATTCAAACAATTCTCTCTTTGAATAATCAGGATCAATACCTTGAATTCTTAAAGTTTCATCTTGATTAAATTGTTCTTTCTTTTGATGACATTCCCAATGAAATTTAACATAATGTCTTTCACCTTGTTCGTTAACAAGAGCAAAAGTATGACATCCATATCCAGACATGTGAATCCATCCTTTAGGAGTAGCATAATCTGACATTAACATTAAACCTGCATGATTGGATTCAGGAACTTGTGAGAGGAAATCAAACCAGGCGTTGAAATCAAGCAGGAAACTCTTTGGATTTCGCTGTTGGGATCGGACTGTAAAAATTAAGGCATGTTAGTAAGGGCTGGGGATATCACCTATCGCAAGATATAACTAGCACTCACTGTTGTCGGGACCCATCATAGGATCGCGAACGAAAAAGACAGGCCAATTCAAGCCAACGAGGTCATAATTGCCATCGGCAGTATAGAACTTTGTAGCGAAGCCTCTTGGGTTTCGTCCTTGATCAGGGAATTCTCGCTGTGAACATTACACGAATCTTGCAGTCAGTCACTCTGATTTACGATTGAAGGCCAAGCAGAATTGTTCTACTTACGCCATAAGTGACAGTGGAGAAGCGAGTGTAGGTAGGAGTCTTCTTGCCAGGTTGTAGAAAGTCAGCTCTTGTGAGGTGAGAAATGTCCTTTGTGACTTGGAAGTGACCGAAAGCAGAGGATCCACATGGGTGTACGATTCTCTCCTACGAGGATGAAGTAGAAGATTAAGACAATGAGCGAGCCGGCCGAGTGCTAAGTCAAATCAGTAGGTTTAGTTTGCACTCACGCAAATCTTGGATCTGTCGAATGCCTGCTGCTTTTCAAGCAGAATCGTGTCGATCTGGGTGGGCATGCCACCGATGTTGAGTGCATGACCGGGGGCGGCAATGACTGGGGGAGGAATCGAAGCATGAAGACCTCAGCATAGTGAAGCTAAGAGGAGTGTAAGAAGCTGGCTTACCTTGTCCGAAGTTGCCGGTACTAGCGAGTGGCGAAAAGTAGTTACAGAGAGGTGATCGTCAGGGCTTGAAGGGACAGATCGTCTAAATGACTGAAAGCAACACTCACTAGTACGGACAGTCATCGACTTGATCCTTGCTCTGGACAAGCCCAGCAAGACGAGCAGCAGTCTCAGCAGGGCCTGGATATGAGCGGCGAGTGTTGGAAGGCCGGAAAGCGGAGATGGGGAGCACGTGCAGGAATAGAGCGAGAGAGTCACGATAGTCATGGTGTCAGCATAGTCCGACCAGCCATAACACCAACACACACCGTTGTTCATTCCTGAGAAGGTGGTCATCTTCTGGCCGATGCGTGGATCTATGCCTGGAACCTTCTCGAGGGTGTCCTTGATGAAGTCAGCCATGTTGGTGTAGGATAGTAGCTGGTGGAGGAGAGAGGCGATGAGTAGGAAGGAAGCAGAGCAGGAGAGCAAAGAACAAACTGCATTACACTAATACCATACACTCCTTTCGCACACTGTGCAGTCCCTCATTGGCTCCACTGAACGCCTCAGGGGAAGATCGCCGGCATCCTTGCAGAATCAGCGTCATGTGCAGTTGGACGATCTCCACCGGGGACTAAAGCGCGATTTCCGTTATTCTTATTGGCAGTAGTAGGAGACTAGGGCGAGAGTGGCCACCCGACATCGTGCTTACCGCACACCTACAAATGGTCACTAGACTTACTACCATGATGTGGCAAAAGTACTAGTGGAGACTCAAGTAACAGAAGAGAATGGTCTATTGGCATAGCTTGCACGTTCCTAGCAGTAGAACAGTCTTCAAATGGATGCTCATCCTTGTACTCAAACAAATAAGGGATGCAATGACTGCTTGCTTGACTGAAACATGGTAAAATTGTGCAAGCGTGGTGTGTTATAGCTACATAAAATGGGCCATAGCATACATTGAGCGACAATAACCTGCTCCTGCAGAGGTTCACCTGTCACCAGGTCTATCGACCAACCGGCTCGGTGTTCTTAAATTCGAACTGCTTGAGCATATCAAGGGTGACATCTGACTTATCCTGAAGAAATGTAAACAAATAAAAAACCCAGAATACGTCAGCTTTCCTTCTCCGCTTTGAACAGAATCCTTCCAACCTACCAATGTATCCTTATGAGTCGCCTCGAGCAGAACTCTCGGTACTATTTTATCGCCATACTTGTCTTTATTCATAAAGGCTTCTTTCCATCGAGTGACGCAGAGGCACCTAGATATGAGAAAAGAGGTAACGAAAGAAAAGGCATTTTTTCACTTCAGACAGTTTATATACCATCGTAGGAGGTAAGACTGGGTTACGCACCACTTGCATCCGCCACTTAGATTGGCAACACTCCCATCAGGTTGACTTATTCCACCCCGCAGATCATTTCCCTGAGAAGCGGAAAAGTCCAAGAATTCATCGGTCACTTCAGCAGCTACGAAGTGTTTTCCATAGTCCTAAACATTATACCGTAGATATCATAATTGAAAGGTTAGCTTAACTTATGATAATATGCTTGTCACGATCAGGATCGGACAGGTGGAGTGGAGTTCAAAGAAAGGCTGCGTACCGATGGTACACTGTCGCAGTAGCCATTGCGGAGGAATCCAGTGACTGGTCTGGTAGCGCACTGAAGTGGTGAGTAGTCAGTACATGTCAGTCAGCTGGCTCTTCACTTCAATAGCGCTGTCAATGAGCTAACAATCTGGAGAGGCCCTCCTAGCACTGTACGCGAAGATCATCAGCAAGGCTCGATTAGCCTGTAGTACGAGAGCGAACTTACCGTTGATTCTCTGTGCTACTGATCCCATAATGCGAGTGATGTGCTTGTAGTCCTGAAGGAAAGCTAGCCAGTACTGTTGCTATCCGCTTGCCTCACTCTGGGAAGATCTCGATCACTCCGTCCTCGTGAGAAACGTGATCAGTTTCCGCTACATATACTACTCTTTGTCTTTCTAACCCGTCATCATCCACTTCCACCAATGCAAGTCCATCGATGTTCACACCCCTCGTGCAAGGCAAGGAGTCCCGCATTCTCGAAGGTGTGCTTGAGGATCCGAGATTTGTGCTTGAGCTGACAGCCTTCTATGATACAGAGCGATTGATTGTGCCTGGACGCTTTCGAGCACATACAGCAGCAGCGACAGCTGGGCCATCAAGAAGTAATACAGCAGATTCGCCTACCGTCCTCAGCAAGGGTATTGCAGCATCGCATAGACATGCAGGTCGTTCCTCCTTACCTCCTCAAGCACCGCGCACGCCCACTCGACGCCGCAGACGACCAAGCACGCGAATACAACACGAGTTTACGCGTGATCAGAGTCATCAACAGCAGCAGCACGGTGGTAACGCTGCAAGCGAACGAACTTGGCTCTTGAGACCTTCGAGAGATAGAGTCGAGACTTGGCTCGATGCTTGGTGGAAACGATGGCTCGTCTTGGTTATCGTCCCTAGTGTTATTGTGAGCTTTTGCTTGCTTAACAGGCGTTTTAGCAGGCGCGTGCACAAAAACAAAAGATTTGACTGATGATTTGTGGATTCTCTACAAACAAGGTCTGGTAAGCTTACATTTCACCTGACCATCTGTAACGGCAGGCCGAAGAAGACTTACTCAAAGGCATATAACTCCACAGGCTCTGGTGTGCTATTCCATTCCCAGTCTCAGACCCTTATGATCCAAAATTACCATGGCCAGATCCAGGGTGGAATTGGACAATACCGATAGTTCGTTTCAAGTCAATATCCATACTCCAGGACATAGTATCAGCACTCGATTCAAAATGGGTCGCAACACCTTCGGATTTTCCGTCACCTTTGAAGTTTGCCCCAACACTCAACATAGCGAATACAACAACACCTTTACATCCTGAATTACCTGATAATCTACCAGTGGATATTAATTTTTGGTTCTTCCTCTTTATATACTATGGTGCTTATCTTGCAGTTGCATTGATCTGGGTAACATGCCTATTCAACCTGTATCGCTGTAAGTCAGAAGTCCACGATTCGACTGCTAACTTTGGCAAGCTGTGTGTACATATGCACTTACTTATACTAATCTGCGCTTGTTCTTGTACAGTAAATTGGTGGCCTAGAAAATTAGGAGGTCGAATATCCTATTTCTTCTTTTGGGCAGGCGCATTATGCATTGGAGCAATTATTCATTATTTTGATATATTCGGTATACAAAAACATCATAAGAATAGAGATCATGAAAATAATAAACATTTAGGTCATGGTAATGGTGATTGGGAAAGGAAAACGTTTTGGGTATCGTTAGCATTCGGTACTATGGCTATGCCTGCTTTGGTGTGAGCATGAATCCCTCTTGAAATGTAGTTGAATGGGTCATCATAACTGTGGCATGCTAATACTTACTCTTACGAATTTCCATGCTGCAGGTGCTTTGGTAAATTGCGCAGGGATAGAAGAATGACATATAGGCATTCTTTAACGGAACACCAACGAACCTTTTTAGAACGTCAATTAGGAAGAAGAATACCTAAATCTTATATTCGCTTTCTTTGGTTCGTAGCTTGTATAGCTATTGCTATTTTCTCTGGATTGATTGGACAGGCTTATTTGAGCGTGTATTTAAATACACTGCCACATGGTAGTGTGGAGAGTGTCGTTTATGTTTGGACTTGGTGAGTAGGCCGTTTTTTCTTGCACCATGCTGTATCTGGCAATCACAATGACTAACATCGATGCTGAATGCTTGCTGACTGGCTTCTTCCATTGCTTGTTCCGATAGGATTATCTCTTGTGGCTTGTTCGGCAATCTCACTGGATGGATATTAGAAAAGAAAGTTGGCAGTCAAGCACTCGATTTCGTTTTTAGACTTTACTTTCAGCTTGTCTATGTGAGTCGTGTGACGCATGAAGCAGCAGCATGCATTCCTGATCGACTCATTTGCTTTCCATATCAGCACGTCTTCTACGTAAGCCTTTTCCGGGAATTGCTGTTCCTTGCAATGTCCTGTAATTAACGAATTGTATACCATCCTCCCGATAGCGAACACTCTTTGCAAGACTACGGAAAGCAGAACAATTTCTGTATATCCAATTATTATCTTCAATATGGATTATAACGTTTTATCCCGCTTGGATGTCAAGAACAAGTCATAAACTTTTCAAATGGTTATTAGGAGCTGAAAGATCATATTCTGAACATGCGGAATCTGTAGCTATTAATCTTTACGTTCGAAATCTTAGTGAGAATGTCACTATGGTAGCGTGAGTTTTTTTCATATCAAGCTCTGGCCTCCTCTTCTAGCTATTCTTCTTATAATTCTTTCTTTTGGCTGATATGTGCTTGAACAGCTTTCTGGGATGGCTTACTATACTTCACTTTGGTCCGAACAGAGAAGTGTACCCTTTCTTTGATTTCTCAGAAAAGGATCCCTACAATTATCGGAGGACAGCGATATCATCTTTGAGTGAGTACCTGCAGAGTTGCAATTGGTTTCATATTATCACTCATCAGATGCGACCTTCGACCTGGGTAGTCATATGGTTCTTCGAACTATTATCTTCGTTCTTTGCGAGACTTATCTGTAATTTGGCCTTTAAGGTCGATGTCACGAATATGTAGGTGTTCTTCCAAGATGGGTCCAATAACTGACTGCAAAGCTTATCATTGAGACTTTTACGCAGTGGCTTGGATATATTGCGCGACTATCCCGAACTTCTGCCAGCTTGTAAGGAACTCGAGTATGCTTACTATGCAAATCAGCATGTCTACTGACCAAACTCTATCTCTCCAAACAGGCGTCTGGGCTTCGGTGCATGTATGCATGGACATTCTGCTGTTCTTGGTAACCTATAATTTCCGTTAGTTAACGCCCTCTAAGTTGTACTATCAAGATTATTATCAGTAAAAGATACAGTCTCGCATAAGACTTATTCGTCAACTTCTCATCTACCCTATTCATTGTAATACATTTTACATCATATTTTACGCAATCACATCCCGCAGGCATGTCAAAAGTAAACTTTGATACAGCATTGCCTACAAACTATCATATCATTTGACAACATTGCTTGCTAAGATCGATAGGTTGAAATGCATCTATGCACAGCTCTTGCAGGTACTCTCGGCGTGCCGCCTACAACAACAGTCCAAGTAGCAGCCACAGGCTGTGCTCCTGGTAGAAGTAAAGCTACGTAAAGCCATTGGAAGAGAGCTACAGCGGCATGCTCATACCTGGATCTACGCCTCGCATATCGTGATGATGCAGGGAACCCATCATGAGAGAATCGCTGTTGTCGTGCATAAGACCAGGGTGATTAATGAATTGCGAGGGATGATAGCCTTGACTTAAGGCTGAATGAAAAGATGATGAGGGTTGATGTGACGGCATAACGTGTGATTGATGGGTAGAATGATGAAGTCCACTTGATCCGTTCAGTGGACCAAAAGAGACTGTTGCGAGGGGCGCTTGAAGTGATGATGCTGGAATACTTGTATTTTCGAGGATACCTGAATTCTTTGCTTCTTGAAAGCGGTCGTACAGTATGCTGTCCAGCAGTATATCAGCGTGTTAGTTCATGCAGAACGAGTATCCGTATTGACAACCTACCTTCGCTCCAGGCGTAGCCGTTGTATTTGCCGCTTGGTCTTCAAGATCTTAGCCTGCATTTTGGCATTTTCCTAATGGACAAGACGCAATGAAAGGGATTGGCAGTAGCAAGTTAGTCATGGAACAGCATTGTAATTTTCCTCGACAGCAGAGTCCTCAGCAAGGATAAATAGCCTAGGGAAGTAGGTCCTTACCTCCTCAATCTCTTTCACCTTGCCGCGCAGCTGCTTGTATTTCGTACGGTATTTGATCTCATCTGCAGAACGGACACAAGAAGAACTCTTCAGTGCATACCTTCTGATGCTCATTGGGATGCATTATTGACTCACCGGCGCGACTTGCCAATGGATTCGCGTACGCTTTGCTCTTCGGCGGTCCTCCCGCTCCTCTGCGAGCAGATAAGAAGGGTCAGTAAGGTACCAGAAGTGCGTTCTTCAGATCCAAGATCTCACTCCTTCTTCTTCCTTGCTGATCCGGCTGGTGTTGGTGTTGGCGTGCCTCCGGATGTCGCAGCACCAGCGGCGGCGGCAGTAGTGGCCAGGCTTCCATGATTGCCGTTAGTCGCCGAGCTTGAGCTCGCAGCACTGTTGTTACTTGATATCTGATGCGGATACGGTTGTGCTTGCTGGCTCTGCTGGCTTGCTGGTGCAGATAGCTCGTTGCTTTCCATTGTTGTCGTTGTTGCATCTGGTGGCACTGAGGCTGCTGGCGGGCTTAGGAGCGTGCCCGTCGACAGCATTGGGCTGGCCATGCCTGCCAGAGCAGCGTGTGCAGGTATGTCGTGCTAGCTGCACTTGCTCTGTGCGTTTTCCTCGCTCTGGCGACGAGGCTTTCCTGCTTGATGCTCTTGCCTTGCTTTCCGGGCTTGATGAAAGTCGCCTGTCCAGATGGCAGGAGGACAACTCCGCAGCGGCCCAGCGAGGGTGACTGTCGTACACGAGGACAGCACCACAGAGACCAAGTCGGTCGTGCGAGCTTTGCCCCAAGTAATACTGCAGACGGAATAAACGTGACTTGCAATGTGTGTCGCCACCCCCTGCCTGTGTCAGAGTGCTGTCCTGTCTTTTGTTAGTGTGTTTTGTGATTTACACATGCGATTGAACCAAAATCTAACGTCTGACAGTAGACCGGAATACATGCGGATACTCCCCACAAGAACACGCAATCATAACAGTCTATAGCTTGCTTGAACTCTCCTTGTCCTTCGGTCTGCCCACCTCGCATATCCTACGCATGTCCCGCAAAGCTTCGATGATGGCCATACGGAATTCGTGCGTGGATGGTTCTTTGCTACTTCTCTTACTCTCCATCCCGAATTTGATGATGTCAGCGCCCGCAAGGTCTGTTGGTGGAAGTTTTCAGCCAAACGACCTCTTGCGTAGAGTAAACGCAACGTTTCGATAGACCTACAATTAATACCATATCCGTCTTTCTCTGGCGCTCCAAAACCCGTACCGAAGAAGCGATCTCCAGCAGACAAACCAGAAGTACTAAGTTTGAAAGTCTGACTTTCAGCAAACAAGGGATCTTCAAAGAGCTCGTGTGTCTCGTCCTCTCGTAAGACCTGTCTGAGACCTAGGAAATGGCGGTCGAAGCCTTTACCAATCGAAGCCTCGCGAGTGAAGCTATTATGTGCCTGCACGGCTTTGAAAAGAAGATTGTAAAGCTCTTCTTCCTGCAAAAATTCAAAGAAAGGAAAGGAATCAAAATCGTGAGGCATGTAAGCCTATTTTGGTCAGTCCTTACATTAGCTGTGCCGTCTAGCACAGCTTCAACCCATCTTTGACTATCTTCACTGTACGTTCGGATAGTTTCGGTTCGACCGTGGTGGAATAGCCGAGTAGAGGCTGTTTCGTAAGTAGGTGTTCCTCTTCCATGCATTCGCCTATACGCGAGTTGCATGGCCATCTGAATGTATGCGTCCGGTGACAACTTAGCTGTTGACGAGAAGAGCTGGTCAGTCAGGTGATTGAAATGCTAGAAGGAGAGTGCAATCTCACCCTCCCTCTTCATCCAGTTAGCCCCATAATCGTCATACCACAGCATAAGACCGTCCGAATCTTCAACAAGAGCTTTGACTGTCTCCTCCGCTTGAGTTATCGCTTGATCGATCTTATCATCTGTAGTCCACTCTAAGCGTTTTATCTCCAAGTCTTCCAGGGTAATCTTATCTTCAGTATCATTTTTTGATCCAGTACCATCACGGTGTGCAACAAGAGTTCTCTTAGGAGGTCCTTTTGGTTTTCCCATTCCTTCGGCTAGCATATAATCTGCTATTATACCAGGTATTAAAGCATCACAAGGACTATGTTCACCAACTACTGAAGCTCTGGAATTAGATTCCACAGATACGCAAATAACTTTATCAAACCATCTATTGTGACCATTCTTTCCTGCACATGAGTTGAGTATATGACTGTCGAGATCAAGAGATGGGTCAAGATCTTCTTTGGCTGATTCTCCTGAAATCGGCGCAAGCTCGCTTGCACGAGACGAAGCATGAGGGTCTGGGCGAACCCTCGTCCAATCGTCAAGAGCAACTACGAAAAGAGAATCTTCGATCGCGTTTAGATTACTTCTGTTCTTCTCGTCTAGAGTCAGGAGATGTTCGCGGGCCTTGAGGGTTTCCATCAGAATCAGCTTGTAAGCTTTACGAATACAGGTGCCGCATGCTTACCTCAGCCCAGCTATCCCTATCATGCCCAGTCAGGACAGAAATGGCCGGTGGTGGCTTTCGTTGCATTTGATTCACATCATAAACCATAAGCCATAAGGCAGCTTCTATAGCGTCTTTCGATTTTAGATTGCCTTTATCGTCTCTTGTATTCAATGTGAATATCTGATCTCGTATGATTACGGTGATGTGGGTATTCGGATTTGGGAAAGAAGGAATAATGACACGATCTTCGGGGATTGCAGGTATTCGAGTAACTCCGAATACTCTGCAACAGATACGTCAGACCGGTACCTGGCATTCTCGAGGTCGAATCAATCTACCTGGTGTACTGATACATGCAGAAAGCGCCTGCTCGTGACGAGTCTGGAATCAATTCCTGCCTGCAAACGAGATCTTTCGCAATTTAGCCATACGGTTGTCTAGTCTGTTCACCTCCCAAAAGAGCCTTCTCACCTGTCTAACCGGTCTTTAAAGTCCAGAAGTCTCCAAGCTAGCACAGCTGCTCTTCTAACTTGCCAGTTGGTGAACTCTCCATCAGGCGGACGAGAATCCGACACAGCTTTTGGCACATCTGCATCATGTGCACAGTTGATCCACCAATTCGAGTTTATAGGCAAGGGGACTCTCCATGAATGGTATGCCAGTCTAGTCCAGAAACTGTCGTCGAGCCAATTAGTAGGTGAAGTTCGCTCGATGTCCAACAACCGTTCTTGTAATTTCCTCCCTAGACCATTCGAATTGCTGAAGTCTTCTGCCAAAGCTAGTCTTTTGTTTATTTCTGCCGATACGAAAGCCTCAGGATTCTCATGAGACGAGAGTCGAGCTTGTTCATATAGCAAAGGTCTTAATGACTTGATGTATTTCTGCAGACTGTCGGGCAGCGTCGGAACCGGCAGGCGTGGCAATGATTTCTGATTATCTGATGAAAGATCATGCAGCAATCATGTAACACACGGAATGCGATTCTGGCTATCAGGGGCTGTTCAACAGGTTTATCACTCGAGTCGCCTACCGAAAGTCTTCGGCTGATCCTGTCGCCGGGTGTACAGAGCAAACATTCTGGCGTGTTGCTGGCCTTGCCGAATGTAGGAAGCTGGTATGGAAGGTCGTAGTTTTGGGGAAAGCCTCGCGAGCGACCCCATGGCGGGCACACAGAAGCCCGAGGTGCTACTTGAAGGCTTCGAGGGTCTTCAGGCTGATATGCTCGCTGCCACATGCATCGGCCAGGCTGTAGTGGTGCTTTCCATGATGCTGAGTGGTGATCGGCGAGATAGAGAGATACAGAGATGTCAAGTATGGCGGAGTTGGGCAGGCTATGATGATGGCAATGCGATGAGGCTGCAGACGAGTAGGACTGCATGCAGAGTAGTAGTCAAACTGAGTAGCCTGTTGGAACAGTGACCCCGCCAGTCGAGGAATCCTGTGGCTGCTGCGTCTCAACTTGCTGCCCTTCAAAGCCTCGCGGCTCTTCTTCTTTCCAATTCAGAAATCTACAGCGGCATCAACACACCAGTCTAAGGACGAGCAGGCTTTTACAAGCACGCGCTCTCACACCTAGAGTGGCCTTTCAACCATACAACCGCCGCTAAGACCAATCTATCCAGCGGCCTTCGTTAATCTCGATGCAGGACGGCATAAATTTTCAGTCTCTACCTCCCATCGTTTCATTCTGGCACGTACATTATCCTTATCGGCCTGTTGTTTCTCCTATCATCTCAAAGCAATACTACTTCTCTCCTTTACACGAGCTGCCTCATGTCCTTCATCCGTCTGCCTTACTGCTGCAAAGTCTGCCCAGTAGCCATGACATGCTACAGTTGCGTCCCACTTCAGTGAAATCAGCTGCCGTTGCACTAACTCTTCTATCTGTCTACGCAGATCATGGATTGTTCTAGGCCCTGCTGTAGCCGGGCGGAGTCCAGTCGCTCTCGCATGCGGTCGTGGCTCTGCACATTTGTCAAACCGTCTGACTGTCTGACTGTCTGACTATCTCTGCTGGACTCATCTAATACTACTGTCCTTGGGTGGTTTACTGCTCTTTGTCTCCTGCCAATCACTTGCTAACATCGAAGTTCGTGGATATCGACCCGACGTGGCTCAACCGAATACTCAACCTTCTCTACTGAGGCACATCTGAGTCCTCGACTCCCTCCTCTACTCGACAAACACTGTCATCAATCCGCAAGCTTTTGTGCTAGCACCGCCCCCCTACCTGCTGTATCAACACTCGCGTCCAAGGGGATCGTCAATTCCTCCCAAGCCGGGATCGGCAGCTCCTTCTAAGGCAGGATCGTCCACTCCTTCCAGGGCGGGATCTTCAACAAATGCTTTGCAGCCTACCTTTGTAGAACCTCCAAAGTTGTCGTGGGAAGAAACTCTTGCAGCTCTTACCAGTCGAGAGTGGCGACGGATTCGGGCTAGCGCCATGGGAAAGAGAAGAAAAGGCAAATTCACCGGTAACAACACTCGGTGAGTTTAGCATCACTTGAAAAGCTCACTGAGCCTGGAACGGCCAGGCCAGATCACTCTCGCTGGTCATATTGTATTCGAATTAATGGTCGACCCAAATTTTTTCTCGCTCTACTTTAATACGTGTTCAGTTGCACTCTCGGGGAAGGCGGTAAATGTAAGCTAAAATACGACTATAAATTCCACGACAAGACAGCTGTCATTCCGATGAATCAACATTTGATACTCCATCATAAAGAGTGGCTAGCAGGAGAGATTAAACAACTCAAAGACTGGCAATTAAGCTCTAAAGGACTAGCTGCAGGCGACTTAACTAAGATGTTCACCGAACCAGCTTCTTACTACGGCCTTCCTGAGAAACGAGCGCCGACAGCTTTCCCCATTGCTCAAGGTCAGCAGGGTCATCGCCCCCGTGTTTCTGCTGCACCGGTTCCCTCACTGGGGCCATCGGGTCAGCCAAGCAACCACGTAACACGACTTGCACCAGTAGGCAATGGTAAAGCCAGTGGTACAACATTGACTGGCCAGACCTCATCAAGTGGGCTTGCTGGCACTCCAGGACAGGCCATGCACCGTGGCTCTGTGCCCAGCTATTCCCAGCGACAGACATCTGGCCACAACGTCGTGCCCACACAGCAGCAACCCGCCAGGGTAAATGCAGCAACGAGAGCTAATGCTGATGATGATGATGATGCTGCTGCTGCTAGGAAAAAAATAGCGAGGAGAGCTGCTGCTGCTATAGAGCGTTTTGCTAGGGCAGATGCAGAGGACGCAGCGATGAGAGCTGCTGCTGCAAAGGCAGCAAAGCATGGAATACCTGATTTCCGACAACTCTCAACGGGCATACCGGTGGCCTCAAAGACAATCGTCCGACATCCCGCAATAAATGGCGTTTATGTGCCACAGTATCTATGCTAAGAGGAGTTGCGCCATTGATTGCCTAAGGAACGAAAGATTGTCTGAGCTCCCTTGACAGAAATTACAATTTGTACTGTACAGTAGATTCAAACTTCGTACTCTTTGAAATGAACGAAACTTCCTTGATTGCAGACGTTCTTCGCTGACGCAGACTACGATAGATTGGTCAGCATTAACTGAGATTGTCGTCCAGATTCTGATGTGCCAATTTTCCTGCTCTTGCCAATCTTAAAAAGTCAAAATCAGTACACGCTGCTCGTAGGGTTTGATGTGCTATAGTGCATGCTTGCGTATTAGGCACGCCATTCCTATCAAGGCCGACATCGTCATTATCTCAACCTGAACGGGCAGTCTGACAGGACCACTCATGTCAGTGTATAGGTCTGACATTTGGCAGATAACTCGCAGAGTAGAGAGACCTGGCACAATGCATCCGGAAGGAAGAGGTTAGTACCTGGCTTGTTATGGCTTCCATACCGATAAGAAGCTCAACGAGCCTTCGTTCGGCGAGAGTAAATCAGCTGAGCATTGGACCACTGCCTTGAGGGCTTCTTGAGCATCTTTAATTATTATGAGAATGATGTATAACAGCCAGAATAATATTATACAGGCAGAATGGCTTGGGACCGGTACTGATGGCTCCTGCCTTACTACATCGACATCATACAGAGAATGGAGTATGTGCCAGAATTGCCTTGTTCGGGTATGCTGAATACGTCGAGGAGTTGCGTGTATGTCGTGTTTCGACTTCATCAGTGGCTCGATATATCTTTGCTCAGCGCCTGTACTCGACTCTGTCACTTGAGCCAAAGCTGTGCAAAGATATCAGCCACCGCGTCGAGAAGGAGCAGGCCAACCCTGAAACCTACCTCAGACTCCAATGTGCTGGATTCATGCCGTATGTGACGAGATAGACCACCTTGGGCTGGTTGGTAGGAACAGCGGTCAGTCAATCCCACGCCTGCTGAAAGAGGCAAGCGAGTTCGCCACTCACGATGATGGGAATCTTTCTTCTGCGGTGTCGAACAACCCACTGACCCATACTAGCTAATGTATACTTCTTGGGTGTGTGTAGCTGGTCGGATATTCCACGATTCAGATGTCAACAGGATTGGGGATGTGCAAAGCGACAGAAGTGAGCCAAGCCGCAGGGCTGTCCACCTCTGGATGATCGAGACCCACAACACAACGACGACAACGATGTCACTGCAATGTCACACTCCATGCAAGACGGCGAGCCGGCACAGGTGGTATGGCAAAGCAAACCCTTGTAGCCTTCATTCTCACTTTTAGCATTGGCACAAAGTCCGACTTCAACGTGATAAGACTCGCAGTCTCGTGAATATCCATCATATGGTGCTTCTGAAACTCCAAAGTATGAGGTCGATCTGGAAACGGTTGAAGGCGGGCCGCATATCGCCTCAACTACAAACATTGTATCCCGCGCACCTGCGTGATAGTCGGCTTTTCAACGCTCTCCCACTTCCTGCATCGATAGCTACCCTGGATTATGGAACTTCCCGCTGAATTTGACATCATGGTATTTCTCGCTTCTCCTGGTTTTTCGCATCGCTAGGTGCGGGCTTTATAATGAATGCCGCAGCCTATGAGCGGTGTGTTACACTCGCTCCGACGTCTAGTCGCCTTACGATCCACGCGAGCGCGAGCGCCAGTGCGTAGGTTTTGCGAACTATGTACTGTGTGTCCATTTGCTGTCCCGCTGCTAACGGCTATGGCTAGCTGAGGAGCAAAGCCCTCGAACGGCTTGTAGCTACCTGAAACTCCAGTTGCCATGCCCCTGCTTGCCGAAAGCCCTCTGTGCGAGAGCAGGGCAAGCGCTCTTTCTACTATGTATCATTGTGGGAGTGGATCAGTATATGATAAATTGAGATATCGCGCCAAATCTTGCGCCAATAGCTGGCTGGTCACTTCTGAGGGGTGCAATCCTGCGGTGGAAAATGCTTGTCAGTCTTTACGGCCTCTGTACCCGGTAACGTGAGGCAGACCTACGATCAAAGTAGAAGAAAGCTTGAGGACTAGGACAAGCAGTGCAGTCGGCAGACGGCGCAATCTGACAGCAGGTACTGGAGAAACCAGTAATATTGAGTTGCGATCCATAAGCTGACTCAGGTGGGTCCAAGAGCAAGCTCTCGAAGTAGGTGTATGTGTCGTAAATAGATACTTCCTGACCACTGCCAGGGGTGATGCCGCTGTTCAGCTCCTCCAGAAGCTGTTGCTGAAGGGCATTATTGGCGAACACAAGCTGCTTCATTAGAAGCGCAGTGAGTGCCCCATTTTGAGTCACTTGCATATCAGATCCCGAAAATTGATCTTGCGAAAATAGAGCAGTATATTGTAGAGGGCTGTTTTGATGGGATCAGCAAGTGGATGTAGCACAAGACCAAAGAGTCGGATATGTTGCAACATACGTTGTATTGAGGACGACGACCTTCTTCACGCCAACGTCGAGTAACCTTTGAGCTTGTTGCACTACGCAGACCGCTTCTTGATCGACTGTCACGTTGCTGCTGGTGCTTTGTGAAGGCATACCATCTTGGAATCCGCTGAAATACATGCCTAGGTCATTGGTCTAAAGAGCAATTGTAAGGTTTCTTGAACTTTTGCTTTTTGAAAACCAGAAGATATTCTTAAACATGCTTACCCCAATGAAAATTAAAGCAGTAAAATCTTTCGCATCGGGTAGTGTACCATTGTATTGTTGGAAGGTATCGATCTGCATGTCGACTGCAGGTAAAGGGCCTGATGTGCCATTCGCTGTGGTGATATTCCGAGGATACAAAGAATTGCTGCATGTAGCACCAGATACAGCGAAGTTCAAAACTTCGACTTGGCTTCCGTTGCGTAGCATTTCCTAATGGACATACTTTCGATTAGGGCGAGAATGGATGCGAAGGAGGGTGATGCATGCACTCACCGGCCAGATATAACCGCCGGTTGATCTGGCAGAGCTATAAAGTGTAGGTGCTAGAATTTAAATTCAGTTGCGGGGGAAGAACATACAATAGACAGTGCTGTCTTACGTGGACAAGCAGGAAAGGGATACTGGCGACTCAGCTCCGGATCTGCTCGTATGCGCCATGCATTACAGTCATCGGAATACTGCCAAATTTGTATAATCTGTGAGCCAGAACAATAAAGCAAGCTGGACACTGTTTGTAAAGACAAACCGAATCTCCGAAAATCAAGTAAGTTTGTGTCAAGCCTGTTTGATCTTGACGAGGCAGAATCAAGGCAGATCCGCCTGAAACGGCGAAACCAAAGTACATCAGGAACCAGAGCATGGTTTTAAGTGCCAATGTGGTCAGAATAGTAGATCCAATGTCATGTATCGTCGCCCATCAATCTTTTAGGTTCTCGGTCGAAGCTTGAGAAGCACTTTGTCAAAGAGAGTCTTGTGGACCGTCCTCGCTTGATACGACGAAGCGTTGGAAGGTGATCAGTTCAACTTCTTTATTGAACAAGGAACAAGCTGCAGTCTTTGGCTTTCTCTCGCAGCTGACTTCACTCGTATCCTCGCGGAAGCTGATTGCTTATTGCGTGCATATTACCGCATCATCCATCTGCTGCGGATCTGCAAGAGATCAGGCTGGACAGCGGCCCTGTATCCTGGTGAGATGGGACTGGACGATCCAAAAGCCTGTTCACTCTCGAGCTGCACTTCGAGTACCTTCTCTCTTGTGCATGCGCATGCGTTCAGCAATGAAAGAGCTGTAGAGATTCAGCAATGAAAGAGCTGTAGAGACAGATCTTTCGAAGGCTCGAAGGATGATCGACTTTATTGGCAGTAAGCAGAGCTGTGCTGTGCCATGATAAGAAATAATGCCCTTCTTGTGCTTCTGTGAGGATTTGACATACCTTGTGATTACCTCTATGCAAGCCTACGTGCAGTAGCCGTTTTCGGACTGCCTGTGCAAGAATCGCCACCGTCAACCAGCATTCTGACAGCGATAAAAAGCCACAACACGCTTGCTTCTCGTCCATTGCGGCGTCGCTGGTCACCAGCCGAGATGCCGCTCAATCTCCCGCCTCCCAAGTCATCCACCGTCGTATTGCCAGCATCGGGTCCATCAAGCTTGTCCCTCCCCGCTGCTGTCTCAAATGGTAAAGACGGCATAGCCAGCTCGGTGGCAGCAGACACTCCATCGAACCTTGGTAGTAACGAACCATCAACGTCCAGTCATACAGGAAGCGCTTCATCATCCTTCACAAGTAAACTAGGTCTCCCACCTCCAAAGACCAAGTCAAAACAGGCAGCTGCGAATCAACCGAAGAAGTTTGTACTTGATTTACCGAAAGCGACACGTTCAGCTTCTGAGCTCGATGATGATTCTGAAAGTCCCAATGGGACAGATGAACCGGCTAGCAAGAAGGCTCGTACAACAGGAGGAGGTTTGAGTGCTCTCTTACCTCAACCTAAGAAGGCTGCTGGAATTGGCGGACTCAAGCTACCTGAGCCGAAGAAGGCAATGGCAGCGCCTGAATCAAGCAAACCAGCAACGAATATGATACCACATACGTTGAAGGGCAAGAACAAGGTTTCAGACAAAGCCGCTGAAAAGGCAAATGATGCACCAGTCAATAGTGACTCAGTCCAGACACTTGAGGCTAACATCGAAGAGCAAGCAGAGGAGGAAGAGGCTGATAGTGCCGTCTTGGACTTCTTCGGGCTAGGTATGTGTCATATACGATGCTCTATCCGACATCGATGCTCATCTTAACTTACTCTCTGATCTTGCAGGTCCTTCGGCAGCAGAGGACGTTGACGAGGAGGAGCAAGAAACAGATGCCGCAACGGTAGATTTCTTTGGCTTATCAACAGCAGGTCCGTCGACAGCAGCGGGGCCAAGCAAGACCATCAGCAAACCCACAATACGAAACCTATCAACCAAAGCAAATGGGTCTTCTTCCCTCCCCACTTCAAGTACATCAGGAAGTATTGTTAAGAAGGTTTCTGCAGCACCGACAACAGCCGCCCCTGATTTGGCATCAAACTATTATGCAACTCTGCCAGTGCCTACGAAAAGTGATCCATATCCTGGGTTCTACCAAAAACCAGATGGCAGCTGGGCGCCGAAACGTCCAGACGAATGGGAGATCTGGTCGAATGCCCAAGGATGGGGCGAGGATGCAGCAGCAGCAGCTGAAGCTGAAGCTGAAGAACAGAAGAAGAAGGAGAAGGAGTACAAGATGCCAGCTGATTTCTCGGCAGCAGCAGCAGAACAAAGTGTAGAAGTACGAGCAGCGAATTTACGAGGTGAACAGAATAACGATCTCGCTAAGCCAGGCAAATTCACCGATGAGGAACAGCAAAGAATTGAACAAGAGCAAAATAGAGCTAAAGCTAAGAAGTTCTCGCATAATGCTAGATCTAGACATCAACTTACTACACTTGTCGCTGATGCACAAATGAATCGCATACAGCTGGAGGATAGGATATCGCAGATGAAGGCGAACAAGCGGACAGGTGGTCAGAAGTACGGTTTCTAGTATGCTCAATGTGTATATGTGCACGCATTGATTTCCAGCAGTTGTTGTTATAACTTTCCCAACAAGTCGCACGCCACTTTGGTCCTTTCAGCTGGCTTCACGCAAGCTTGCTTTATTGCTTTCTGCCCAACTCGACATGCAATGCGCACCTTTTCATCGCTGCTTTCGCTATGCGTAGCGATTCTCAGCTTGACATCACTTGCTCAAGCTCAGCACGATGCTGGACAGAATGACGAGCCAGTCGCGCCGCTCGTCTTGCCTGAAGTCAAGGCACTGCCAGCTTATAGCTTTCGAGGGCCATTTCCAGAGGGAACAAAGATTGGAGGCTTTGAAGTGACCGGACAGGCGTGAGTGTTTCCTTTGCTCTACACTGCCCACATGATCCTGCTGATGTGCTTCCGTACTGCCATGCTCGAATGCCATGCTCCTGTGCCAACCATCATCATGATTATCGACGTGTCTGCTACCGGACCGCTCCTTCCGATACCCATCCATTGCTTTCGGCCTGTTTTATAACATAAGAACGCGTCTATCGACGTCTGCAGACTTTATACGCCTCACTCCACCTATACCGCTGTCGAATGGTGCAATCTTCTCTAGCAGTACAGTGAAGTCCAAGGAATGGATTGTCGAGATTGCTCTTCGAGTGCATGGCTCGTCAAGGCAAGGAGGTTCAAAAGGTGGTAGAGGATTCGGATTTTGGTATACTAAGGTAGATTTCTGTGCTATTACCAGTTCCTGTTATGCAACTTTGCTAATCCAAGCTTCTGCATGTGCTTGTCTCCGCCACAGTCCGGTTCCCCTACAAAAGGTCAACAACCAGCTGGCCAAACTTATAACAATCATGATAGCAAAGTGTCTTTCTTCGGTCAAAGTATAAACTTCGATGGTCTAGGTGTCATTTTCGACTCTGCAGCTTCAGCTCCGTTACTCCCTCGGTCTGATCCGGCAGGATGGGCATTCGGCGCAGACACGACAGGAGTAATCAGTGCTGTTATTGATGATGGAAAGACAGGCAACAAATGGTATGATGAGGGATACAAATCCGGTGACAGAAGGCAAGCGGGTCAAGAGGCAAAGTACCTTGAGAGCAGTGTAGGAGAATGCGAAGCCGCTTTCAGGAATGCTCCAGGTCTGGTATGGGTGCGAATTGCACACTTTAACAAGATGATCCGAGTACGTCTACGCACCTGCATATGTCCTCGCTTGTCCCGTCACTTATCATAATATCCTATCACCCTACATTTCTAAACACAGGTCGACCTTGATCTACAACCGCATACAACGCTTCTCCCAGAAAAACGACACTTTACGCATCACTGCTTCACCATCGATGATGTAGCACTTCCATCTGGATATCACTTTGGCTTAACTGGTCTTTCTGGAGGCAATACCGACCCAGATTCGGTTGACGTGTATGCATTCGATGCATGGGAGGTAACCGGGGCAGCAGATGGTCAGCAACATTCGCAGCCAGTCATCGATAAAGTGGACGCTACTTCTTTCAAGCCTTTAGCTGGAACTGAAGAAGGCGAAGAAGCGAGTATTGGGAACCTCCAAGAAATCATCGCGGCACAAGTACGAATGACAGAAGCTATCGATGCTCTGGCCCGCCGAATAGATGCAATGCAGGCCAAGTTAGACCGTTCAGCCGGTGTAAGCTCTTCTGGAGCTGACCCACAGCAATTGAAGGACATCTCAGCTGCTCTGTCGCGGCTGACGGGCCAGTCTGCATCCAACGGTCAGAATGGCATGACCGCTGAAGAAATAGAGCAACAGAGCGTTCAATATCTCGTCAAAATGATGACGCGCCTGAGTGCAGATGTTAATGGCATATCAGTCAGACTTGACAGTCTCGCTACGCGCGTTAACAAAAATATCGGTGCACTCATGAATAGGCTAGGAGAGGTGTTTACCGTAACCGCCAGGACAGAGAAAGTGTTCGCAGAAGGAGCGGCAAAGAGACGAGGTTTGAACTTTGTAGGTGCTGCAAAATGGCTTGGAGGTCTGATGGGCTGTCTAGTTGGTTTTGTAGTCGTAGATCGGTGGAGAAGGAATAGGTCAGGATCTAGCGCAAGAGGGCGGAAAATGATTTGATAGTAGATACGAAAGGATTGAAGCAAAGAAAGCAAAATGCACAGCGAAAAGTAAACCACACAAAACTGTGTGTACTGACATTAACGTTCATTCTAATTTTCTGTTCATTATCAGACCGCGGTTGCCTAACCCGATACGTCAGCTCGCTCCAGAGTAGACTTACAGCAGTGATACCCACTTGCTACACAGAAAGCTATCGCAGAGCCATTGGATGTACGTCTGTAGTGAAGTGCATTGAAAGGTAACAGAAGGTTCTTCCACGTCCGGGTCTCTACTTTTTAAACCGATGATGCAACAAAAACCAGAGCAAAAAGACCATTACGGAAGTTAAGGAAGCTGGAAGAAGCGCTACGCCACAGACTCAGATACTCTAAGCTCGGCACCTTCCTTATCATAGCTTTCACTTGCTTGCGGATATTCAGCTTCCTACAACCGTGTCTTGGTTGGCTTGTAGACCTAGCTTGTTTCCAACGTAGAATCAGTAGTAACATAGATGTTTTTCGCTCGACTCATTCACAATGAACCTCAAATTCTAAGCCTCTCAATCAGTAATGGAAGACTGAAAGAGAAGTTACATACATACAAAGTAGAAATGCTCTCTCACGTGATCAAAGGGTGCGTGACGCCACACGCAGACTGCGACTTGACCGCTTTTGCGAACAGGGCGTCATACATGCACCTCTCTCCCGTCGCTACTACTTGACAGCAGAGCCTATCGACTGTGGACTGATCTTCATCCAGTCATGCGTGCTCGTAAGTCTCTCACCCCATTGAACACGTCCAATCCGTTCTGACTGACATACGCCGGTTATCGAAAACATCACTTATATATTACAGGACGCGCAGCTGCAATAGTAGCCAATGCAGCTATATCAGCGCAGTCCAAAAGAGATGACGAGACTGATGTCCAGAGACATAGCAGTACTATAGCCAGTGATAGTGATGATGATGAACATGAACATGATGCGGCGACTGAAGCGCATGCGCCACTCACCTTCAAGCGGAAGAAAGTGGCTGCTAGTATCACCACTGCGAACGACAGGAAAGGCAAAGGAAAGGCTGAGAAGAACAAAAATGAAGAACATCATGATGAGACGAGCAAGATTGGCGAACCTAATGGCACGTTTATCTTTCACAAGGTATATTAGTCTACTTTCAGGTCGTCAAAGCGGCGTGCGTGGGGCATTTGAGATTATACTGACCTTGGTGCTCCCAAACTATCGTATAATAGCTACCAACCGAACTACGTCGTATGATCCTCGGTCATCTTGAATATGATCCATACACTGTTCTCTGTTTGAATTTAGTATCCAAGACGTTTCTATCTAATCTAGGAACACATTCAGATCCAGATAAAGATTGGGAGCGAAGATGTCGAATATTAGGAGGATTAAGAAAATCACCTGGTTATAAAACATGGAAAGAAACTTATTTACAAATTGTTAAAAAAAACTTGTGCTATGTGTTATAAGAAAACGCGAGCTAAATTAGGTAAATTATTTGATAATGGACCTAGTATAATAGTAGTTTGTGAACCATGCCAACAAATTCCAGATACTATTTATAGTGTTATTTCAACTAGAGCTATTAGTACTTTTATGGATACTCCTATTAAATGGTTAGGAAAAGGAGTTAAATGGAAGATGAGAAAAATAAATGAACATCTTTGGTTAAAAGAACATTTATTTGATACCGTATCAAGATTGTACGCAGATGAAATCATTAGAACTTCATTGGAGACAAAAGGAGAGACGGAGGTGGAGGAGAAGGATCAAGAGGAGGTTACGGTTGAGGCAGCTAGAAAAGCAGCTTCTGCGATGCTTAAAGGAGCTATGGAACTATATAGTAGAATGGAGGCAGGACGAGAAATCTTTGAAGGAATATTTGAGTTTAATTTCATTTAATACTAAGCTTTACTTAGTGGTTGGCTTAGATATAGAAATCAGTTGAGATAGTTCAGGGTCAGTTCATTCGTTTGATGCTTGTAGGGTATAGAATCAGTTGCTTTGCTGGTAGAGGGTGAGGATGAATTAGTAAAGTTAGATGCCATGCTATACTTCAACTGACAGTAGCTTGTATGTTTGTCTCGTTGGTCAGTTTATCCAATGCATGAAGTCTTCCTGTTCCTCTGCAGTATTTGCGCGCCTGACCAATGAGCGATGGGAAAAGCTTCGTTCAAGCCAGGCAGACCAGACAGTTGACGGCGGCATGAAGCAGGCCGGACCAAGAGTATCCAATGCACCAGAGTAGACGGTCAGAACGACGAAAGGCATCCTCTCGCCTGCCTGCTTGCCCATGCGCTGCGAGTGGCGAATTTGAGCGGTGGCGTCGGCCCTCTATTGGTGGCTGAAGTTGGCGAAATGCAGCTTGGAATGGTGGCCACTGGTGAGGAGGGAAGGATATTGTCGATACAAGGTGTGTGGTGCATGCTGGCTTGCTGGCGATGCGACTGTGCTGACTGCTGCTGCGTCACTCTGCGTGTGCTCGCCCTCGTTCTCGCAGCTTCTTAACTGCAAAGAGCGACTCGCGCTTGCCGCCACTCGCAATACTTTGGGAAAGAAAGCAGGCAGCGTCGACACACACGACACCGCTGCACAGAGAGCCAGAGTGAAGCACCGCTCTGAGTAGTCGAGTACGTCTCTTGTTACTTACCCTCTGCGCCCCGCTTTAGTCAGCCTGTCCGGACCTTTGCGAGTTTGGGAGCTTCTCTGCATCTCTCGCTTCTCTCTTCTCTCTCCATCCATATTACTACACTCAGCTAACTTCGACCGCAATGACAGCCAGCAACAGCAACACCAGCCAGTGCATGCAGCACAGCCCCTTCTCATACAGGAACGACAGACTGCGCCAGCTGCAGCGCAAGCCCTCGACCTCGAGCAATCCATTCATCGCAGGCGTAGACGCTTCGGATCTCTGGCTAAGCCCGCCCCAGGGATCTCTCGACGACGACGACGACGAGCAGCAGCGACAGCACAACCGCGCAAGCAGCTTGCCCACAGCGAGGAACAACCAACAGCACCGCGACTTTACTCTTCTTGGAGGCGACGCTAGCCTGCTGCCTTCCTTTGCGGCCTCGTACTCGTCGCCGCCCTCCCCCGGGACTGCCGCAGTTGCTTCATCATCATCATCATCAGCACTCTTCCCATCCATCGACAGCTGGATACACCAGAACAGCAGTGTTGGCATTGACAAGCAGGAGGACGACTACTCTGCTTACTACCCGCAGGCGTCCACCAGCTACTCCCCGCCGCCCTCGTCAGCGGGAGCACTCTCCTCGCCTTCCTCTTCCTCTGCGTCATCGTCATCTCCTCGCCTCTTTGCTGAGCAGCAGCGACCACTACCGCCTGAACCTGCCAGAAGACGGAGCACTCGCCGAAAGTCCTCCCTCAACATGGCTTCCTCCAACGTCAACAGCAACCCTGCCGTCATCTCGACTGACAGCGGGACCTTCAATGTCAACTCAAAGAGCGGAATGAAGGACGCCTGCTCGTATGACCTGCGCGATCATCAGGAGCCTCCTACTGTGCAGAAGGAGTATGCTGGAAATAACACTTCGGAGAACAAAGATTTGCAAGGGTAAGTTCTCTTTCGTCTCATCGTTGCGTCTTCTCTCTCCCTTCAATGCTGATTCCATCCTGACTCACTTCCGTTACCACTCACAGCCTGCAATCAAAGGTCGAGAGCACTCCAGGACCAGTATGCTTTCCCCGAACAGCTGATACTCCAGCACCTTCCTCACCTTCTCGCTTTGCGAATCCACAGGATGTAAAACCCCATGTCGGAGCTGAACCAGCCGGCGCTACCGATCTTGCGAGCGGCAAACCTCTTTCTTCATCATCAGCAAAGAGTAACGGTAATAGTACCAACAACAACAACATTGCTCTCGATCCATCGCTTGGACAAGATGCTTCTGCACAACAGTTACGTCCAGGACAAAGAGCTGGCCAACCTTCATTCTTGAAGAATACAGGTGATGGTGTCATTCGTACACCAGGTCCGGGTCAAATGGTTAGTCCAAAAGAAGCATTCAGGGATTTTGAAGATGTACTTAAAACTAGGCCGCAGACTCAACTTCAAACTTCTCCTCGTTTACAACATCAGCAACAGCAGCAGGGGTCGCCCATGCAGCAATCTGTACAGTACAAGCAACCTCAATCCCAGCAACAACAACAACAACGGGATATTCAGGTTCCTCAGATGACCTTGCCACAGATGCCTGCTCCTCAACAACCGCAGCAGAACTCGTTCCAAGCTCAGCTTCAACAGCCTCCTCCACCCGGTCAAGCTTTTGATGGCGCCGATGCTCAATTGCTGGCTGCTCTTGGTGCTTCGCATTCGCTATCTCATCAGGGTTCTCCACCAAACAGGGGCCAGCAGCTTCCGGGCGTCAACAATCAGCAGCAGCAGCAGCAACAGCAGAGAGGAATGCAGCATCAGATGGGCAATCAAGGTTCGCCTCAGCAACAGAGGCAATTGCAAACTCAACCTGCTCCTGCACCTATGACTGTACAACAACAAAATGCAGCCAGACAAGCTGCTTATCAAGGTTTTATGGCACATCCACCCCCTACTGGACCTAATAGCTCTACCGATATTCAAGTACCCCAATCGAATGCACCTACCAATGTCGGTACTCCATCAGCTGGACAGTCTTCTCTACCTCCTTTGCCAAACTATCAATCTGCTCCTGCTCCTTTGGCTTTTAATGATGGTTCTTTCTTCTCTCATCAAGCTATCCTTGCTTCCCTCGCTGCTGAAGAACAAGCTAAAGCTGCAGCTGCAGCTGCCGCTGTTATGGGTTTCCAGAATGGCACATGGTCAGGTGGAAATGGTCAGCAACAGCAAAATGGTGGAAATAACAGTAACAATCAAGGACAGTTTAACTTTGCTCAACCTGGTCAACAACAAGGACAGCAACAAGGTGGACAACAAGGTCAACTACCAAATTTTGCTGGCGGACCTGGTACATCATCGGTTCTAGGAGATTTCTCTTTTGAACAACATTTTGGAGCGCCAACACCAGCTGGACAGTCACCTGATGCCTCTACTTCATCTAGAAAGAGGATTAAAGGAAAGTCAGGTTCAAGAGGTACGCTTTCACGATCTAATTCTACAACTTCCAATAACGGAAGTGGTAGAAGTAATAACAGTATTCAAGCTTTGACAACAGCTGAAGCTAGAGCTTTATTATCATCACATCAAGGTTCCGCTACTCAACCTCCTCAATATAATGGCGCTTTCAATTTTGGTACCTACGCTGCCAACTCTTCAGCTCATGACTTGAGTGGAGATGGAGGTAATGATGAGGATGAATCGAAACCTCAGTTCAATTCTAGAGGTATTCAAAAGAGGAAATCAGCTTCTACTGCTAGGGAATTAGCTCAAGCTCAACAGAAAGACCACGGTGAAGAATATGAATATCAAGGTTATATACCTAAAGGTTCTGGAAGTGCTGGTGGTGTAGGCCTGCCACCCTCCGCTGGTCTTGCTTCCGCCGGTGGTGGTGGTGGCGGTGGCGGAGATGATTCTGATGATTCCGATGACGATGATGATGGAGATGAATGGGTAGCGGAAGAATCTGATGATTCTTATGGTAAAAAGAGAAGAGGTGGAAACAATAAAAGAGGAAGGAAAAGTACGGGTGCCAGTAAATATGCTTCTCTTACTCCAGCTGAAGCTGAAGCTTTACGTGCTGCTTCACCTACTACCGCCGCCGCTGCTTTAGCTTCTGTCAACGCGAATGGTCAATTCGATTTCTCTCAACTTATGGGCGATTACAGTGGTATTGGATCACCTGATGGTTCAGCTTCTGGAAGTACACCAGGAGCATCATCTTCAAAAAAGAGAAAATCAAATGCTGCAGCACCAGGATCTGGAAATATTTCATGCGATTATGTTGATCCTAAAACTGGTGAAAGATGTCCAGTCAAATTCAGAAGACCTTATGATCAAGCTAGACATATGGAAACTGTTCATTCTGGTACTGCTGAAAAATCAAAATGGGCTTGTATTACTTGCAAGAAGAGTTTCAGTAGGAAAGATGCTCTTATTCGACATGGAAGAATTAGCAATCATGCTACAATGTAGAAACATCCTCCCTCCTCCAAGCTTCACTTATCAACAAGATAGCTGAGTGACTGCAGAAAAACATACAATTATCAAATAGAATCTCATAAGGAAGTTGAAGGCAAAATTCGATTTGTCATGTCTTGTCTAGGAGATTAGCCATTCGAAATAGTGAGAATCCCTTACGCATCGGCACAAAAATTCCGTTGTCCAATATGTAAATGAAATCTTTGTATTATCGTGATGCAAATGAGTAAAAGAAATGCCTGTGCTTCGATCTCTTCCTGGGCCGAAATAGAATTGGCTTACGACTTAGGGACTTCTCAATTGCCTTCCTTTCTTTCCTCTATTGCTACAATGTTGTTACATGATCCCTTGAGCTAGCTACAGTTCACAACTCCTCATGGACCGGCGGTAAACATCTCGCCCTTGGCTTTGGAAGACGGCAGTGGGGTAGGAAGAGAAGAAGGTGGCAAAGATGCTGGAAGTGGATGATCTGCTGGCGTTGGCTCCAAAGACCGCATAAATGCTCTGGTACTTCGTAGAGAATGTGCCTCGCTGGGCGCAACTGTACTACTAGGTAGTCCACCAGAACTTGAAGAACCAATTCCTGCATTCCCAGCTGCTACCATTAATATCGCATTCATCATGTTCTCCCAGCGCATATTGAGCTCATCCGGACTGGAGCATATCTCCTGTAATTGTCGTTTCAGAGCATAAGGCTCAGTGAGTTCCTCACTCTGTTGTTGCTTAGCTTGATAATACGACTGGGTTCTGGCGAGGTAGCTGCTTGTGTTCTGCAATACCATCGAAGCTGTCATAGAAGCGGTAGAAGGTGCTGTATTACCGCCTACTCCACCTCCTGCTACACTTCCAGCCGCTTTGTTTGGTCGCTTCTGCTGACGGTGCGAAAGGTAAAGGCGATTCTTCAAGAAGAGGTAACCTTGTCCACCGCCCAAGACTTGAACGAAGCAGCTTCCACTTTTGTGTATGAATTGACTGTGGTCAAAGGGGCTCTTGAGATACGAATATTCTGGATATATGTGAGGAGGGAAGTTGTTGTCGGCCTCGACATCGAGCACATAGCCCAATTCTCGGAGGAGTTGTGTTTCGAAATAATCTTTGGTTACAATTGTCTTGCTTAAGATCTGGAGGAGGAAGTGTGAGGCTACGTTTGTACGTGTTATATCGGAACGGGAACGATACTTACGTCCTCTATCTCCGGCATCTCAGGAGGCGGGATCACAAGCGAAATGTGTTGCGGACCTATGGGCGAACAATCTGTTATTAAGTTCTTCCAGTTATCGTCAAAAAGGGTATTGCGTACTTTGTAATGGATTATCTCGCGAAATATCTTGGACTTGACGGATATTCTCCTCCCTTAGTCAAGGAAGCAATCAGCCTGAGCTGACGAGTATCATTGGCTGCCAAAAGACACTTACACTAGCTTCAATCCATACTTCTGCATGTTACGCTGCCAGCCCGTAAGCAAATCCTCAACGAGTCGTGAGGTACCCAGCCAGTCTAGCTGGAAGTGGAAACCGTTGGTAGTGTTATGAGCCGCGTCAAAGTGAAGAAAGGCTGTTTCCCGCCTGTCGGACTTCTTTTGCGGGTCTAGGTTGATAAGGATCGAGTGCGACATTGGTATGATCAGTCTGCCATCCGCAGTGTAGCGCACCGCGGGAGGAACAGACGCTGATGCGCCTTCCACAGATTGATCCAGGTACGTTAGAGACTGCGATTGAGTTAATGATGGAGATGGCGCTGCCTCTGAATCGTCACCCAGCCATTTGAACGAGGAGGATGCAGTTATAGCTTTGGGTCCTGTCTTGTACTCAGCTGCCACTTGGTAGAAGGTATATCTGCCATATCGTTGACATGATCAGCAACATGAACGGGACGACACCCTCGAGAACTTACCCATCCACAAGCCGCTTTGGGGGATTCAAAGGTGCTATTATGCCTTTCTGAACCAAGTCATTGCCGATCAACAAGGCTGTAGCCCTATCTGGAATGTCAACAAATTCATCTTTGAGCCAGCCAACGAGGTCTTGACCGGTGAAAGAGTCTTCGATGCGTCGAAATCCACTCCGACGGGGTTGTAGCCGTATAGGTCTGGGTCCGCTCATAAGCATTCTCGTCAGTTCGCGAGGCGATAGATCCTCAAAGAACAGGTCTTCCGAGTAGGCGTCGGGCATGGCAGGCTCCGTTGATTCCGATGTCAGTCTGTCCGCCTCATCTGCAGCATATATTGACGGATCGTAAGGCGTTGTGGAGTATACCCTGCACAATTAGCAAAGAATGATCAGTCCGGTCGGCAGCCTCAGAGGTAAACGCTGCAATTTACAATTGTGTCCTGGACCTGTCTTTTGGCTGTGCCTGCCATCTTGCTTTCGAAAATTGCTCGTACAGAGTCATCACTCCGGCGATACGGAGATCATCTTCCGTGGAATCCTCAAGGAGGATCTTACTTTGGCTCTGAATCATACCTTGCAGATCCGGTACATCGGTTGGAATCAGAACGAAGCGAGTTCGCCAGTACTTTGTTTTCTCGTGTAGTTTGGGCTCTTCCAGGCCTGCTGTAAGTCTGTCCATGTAGTGCCAATCATAGCTAGCAAAATCTGGATATTTGAAGCGAACTTTTGAAGTGTGAAAGTTATCATTGCCAACGGGCCAAAGCATGAATGTGTAGTCGACATCTTTCGCCTGCCAGCTCGTCTTTTCTTTCCATGTTGTGACAGCAATGCAAGCGGATTGACGATCGAAGCGCAAGCGATGGATTGTATTCGAAAATCCCAGAAAGATCGCCTTGCCTTCTCCGATTGAGGTATTGTATAGAATTTGTTGAATGTCTTCTGCCGAGGGAAGATTCCAAGAGGTACCAGAACTGTTCTGCTGTTGCCGGCGATTGTGAGTCAGGTCATCGTAGGGAGGTAGGACAATCTGGAATGACTGTGCAAGTCTCTGGCAAACGAGTTCGCGCAAGAGATTGCCGGCAGTTTCAGCGACATCCTTGCCTGGTCGCAAGAGGAATGAAGACATGCCCGGTGTCACTGGCAATGTGTACGAGTTCTTGATGTATGCATCAGAGAGCTCTTCGAAAGTCGGAATGTAGTCGGAATACAGAGGAAGACAAGCAGGTGTGCACATCGATTTCCATTTTACGCTCCTTTGATTGTTGATGCGGTTTGCTCTCGGGAAGATGTTAAGCCAGCGGCGAGACTGGTCGAATAACTGACTTGAGCTTCTAGAGGGATTACTTGGGTTGAGACGACTCATGCGCTTTCCTTTTTCATGCTCGATCCTGGTTTTGAGATTTTTAGCGCCAGCCTCATTTTGTCGGGCAGCCTCCAGGAAGTACTGCTGCAAGCTATGTTCTTCTAGAGACCTGGGATCGGACATGACGTCGTGGCTTGTCATCTTGAAAGCAGCTGCAGCCTTGCCCATACCAATTGGCTGCGCCTGCGTTTGGACTAGCGTTCTGCCCACTTCCGAAGTTGTCGCTGCAGCCGGTGTGGCCGGCGTCACTGAGAGAGCAGCTATTGGCTTCTTCATTGACAGCAAGGAAGACCTGCGGGACACCACACTACCGGCAGGCGATGCAAGCGCAGTTTTCGAGTCCGTGCTGTTTGTTGTAACTCCAGTATTGCCAGCTTCGCTTTTGCTACTTGTCGTGACAGTCGCAGTCTCTTTGCTAACTGTTGGCACTGCCGGCTTGGATCGGCGTCCCCAAAGCCAGCTTGTAACTGAGCTCGTAGCAGAAGCTTTCTCCCCAGTCTGCCGCGAGGGCGTAAGCTTGGCTTGGGCAGCCATCAGTGTCGCCAATGCGCTATTGGGGCCGCCAGCTGAGGCCGGCTGGGCGCGCTCCACAGCTGTGGCTGATGAGGCAGAAGAGGAGGCTGCTCGTCTCTCTGGACGTGCGTCTGAAACACCTTTCGAAGTTGTCACCACCGAAGGTGACTTAAGAGCAAGGGTTGATTTCGACTTTGCGATAGTCGAAAGACTTGCACTGCTGTCTGCCCGAGACCGAGTGGTACTCTGGTCCCGACCAATAGCTTGCCGAGACAGCACAGTCGAGACGGAAGACTCTCGCATTCGAGTTTGTGGCGATTCTGGGACCTGTTCCAGCTTCAAGTCACGGGAGTGCGAGACATCAAGGTCCAGGGGCGAAGGCTTGACAAGTGTCCGGCTATTGCCGATCGTCCTACCCCTGTCCGCGCTCGACCGTGTCCTAGAAACAGCACCTATGAAGTCGTCCTCCGCGCCGCTTCCGCCATTCTCGTTCTCGCTGCCGGACCCTCCTGATGAATTGTGTGACCGTGTGCTCTGGCTCTTAGCACCCAGACTCGAAGACGAGTGTGTCGCAAAAGAGCTTGCTCTCCTGTTTTTCCTGACATCGTAGCTGTTCTTGCGCTCTTTCATGTCCAGCAATTGCCATTTACCGAGAGCTCCACAAGCGATACTATCAAATTTCTCCCATTGCTTGTGCAATTTCTCTCGTTTCGATAACTGTTCCCAGTCTGGTCCGTAACCTTCGAGAATTTTGAGGTCTTCGCTGAGAAAAGGCAAAGCGATGTTGGCATTCTCGTATTCCGCGATGCCAATGCTTGTGATAGAGGGCATTCTGCACCTTGGTAGGAAGCGGTCGCAACGGAATGGCTTATCTTGATGCTTTGCGTAGACTGCAGGAAAGATCTTCAGACAGTGCAAGCGTAAAGTCCGTGATTATTTGCCTTACAGCTCGAATCTACCCAATAAGGGATAGTATACAGCGCCTCCTTCGGCCTGTCAGGGTCATCCTCTGTGTACAGGTGGTCGAGAGCTACGCTCTTCTCCGACTGTTTCGAGGTAGTCCCGGTATACTTGAATAGAGGGACTGCATGTAGAGGCATTTTGGCCAAGGATACGCAGTCTACGCCGAAGCCTTCGTCAATCATGCGCTCGGTAGTAAGGCGCAAGAGGTTCTTGTTGACGTTGAAATGCGACGTGCCGGCTGTGATGATTACAATGCTCAGACCAGTTCTCTGCAGGTCCCGATCTACGTAGTGTTTATCGAAAGCGGACAGGGCCATATTGATTGCTTCGAGTACGCCTCCTTCGTGAGCAGCTGATATCTTGCCAGCCAGTTTCCCATCATGCCGTGGCGAAGATCGAAGCAACACGTCCTGGCGAAAGGTCTCAACTGAAAAGGGCGGGATTGCATGTTAGAAGTGGCTGTTGAAGTATCCAGCTTGATACTCACATTCGCGCCGTAAGGAGAGTAAAGCCTGTGAGTAATCCATGTTTGTCTCGAGGTCGACAATTATCTGTGGTGGAGGGCCAGTAGCATCAGTGGCAATGTTCAAGTCATACTTCTCAAGATTGACCTCACCTGATACACGTCTGTCCACCTGTCTTCCGTCTCAGAAGGATCATAAACCATCAAAGGTCTATCAACGACCTCGATTTCATCCTTGTCGTAGATAATTCTGGAAAAGAGTACGATAGAGACGATGTGATTTGTGCCTTTCTTCTCCCATCTGGAAAACAGCTCAGGCAAGAATAGGTCAACTGCTTTTTCGAAAAATATCTGCGAGGCCAGAGAATCAGATCTCCTAAGCTGTGATCCACGCTATACAAATCCTTGCAACGCACTGAGCCATCGTCGTCAAACATCCACATCTCTTGAGATAGTTGAATGAAGATGTAGTACTTTGCACTTTCCGAGCGAAAGACAGTCTTGGTGTCGCTTGTATACAATGCCGACTTGCGCTGTATGGGTGAAGAACATGACATCAGACAGTGATCTGTCAGCTTATGGTAGTGAACTGACTTACTTGCTTCCCTTCCACCCAGACCCCGCCGACCCTGGCGCGTATGTTTAGGCCAGCAAGCTGCACCTTTTGTTCTTTGTACACACAAGAATCGGCGAGAGCAAGCGAGATACGGTGCATATCTGCACGACCCCTGGATATCAAAAGGAATATTGTAGGTTTATTTAGCTTAGATTGCGTCTTTATGCTTGCAGAGTGCCAGACGTACAGGTACTGATCCTTGAAGTATAGTTCCACGTGATCTGCAATGTACTCCTTCGGCAATGGTGATAGAAGCTGATGAGGAGCCAAATAGACTGAGTCTAGGAAGGGCGATAATGGTTAAGAATACCATCCGACACACCTTCCGCAGTATAACCTGGTCGCGATTCTTTAGCTCGAATGCTTGAGCTAGAGTCTGTGAGATGGAAATCTGGAAGTATCGGTGAAGGCAAGCGTGGATTCGTCAACGCGCAGGTTCATCATGCTACTTAGGTTTCTTCCCTCAAGTTACCTGCAATTGTCCACTGCTTCCTTCATTTGCTAGACTAGATCGCTCCACCCGAAAGACCAGGCCGTCAGTGTTCGGCAGCTGTTTAGGACCGTTCAGAGCACTCGGACGTCGTCCAGATTGCCTATGATGTCGTCTATACCGCTCTTCGTGTGATACTGCATCATTCCAGGTCGATGCTGTACTGCCACTCGCAGCATTATGACTTCCACTACCTGTATTGGAGCCATTGGCGTTCGAAGCTTTGACGAGTTCCACCACATCTCCAATCTGTAGATCCAGCAACTCATTCTTGAATAGTTCAGGCGAGAGAACTATTTCGCTTGACAAGGTGTTTGCTAGCGGTATACCATAGCTTGGCTTGTCTGCTGTCGTATTCGAGCCCTGAGAGGTGCTCTGCTGTGTTCCAGGCGCTTGAGAGGCATCATGCACCCAGAGAGTGAGCGTGACTTTGCCGCCGCTGTTCTGCCCTCCGCCGGCAGCATGGCTGGACATGAAGCTCGGAATGACTCAAGGAAACGGATTTCCCTGTATCACTATCACCGCATATTGGACTTGTAGCTATTGCGACCGATATTGGTGGAGAGAAGGTGAAGCTCAGTTGAAGAAAACGTGACCTTCATTTGTTCGAAGACAAGGCTGGTATGATAGCCGGCGATGCAAACTCGATGAGAAAGCAAGGCGGGGCAAGCATAATTTCACTGTTCATATTGTTATTTCAATATTCATATTACTTAAGAAGAGGGTTTTGGATACTTTCAGAAGAGAAAGAAACTGCTGGAGTACACCTGGAAAAACAGAAAAGAGCCACAAGAACCTATAAATTCGAGCAGATCCGAAAAGAATTACTCCCCCTTAATTAGAAGTCTAGTTTGTTTTTTCTCATTGTTCCCGATAGGGCCCCCATTAAAAGCAACTCTCCCTCATCCAAAGCGACAAAAAAGCCTCTTCTGCCTATACGAAGCGGTTTCGAGGGAGACACGCTTAGCTTTCGAAGGTGAAAGCAGCACCGACCTTGGCGGCTTCTGCAGGGGTGATTGGCTTCTCGGATTGTCCCTTCTGGCTTAGCTTGACGGTGTCGAGGGAGAGACCGAAAGAAGCCTTGACGCCAGGTCGGAGGGCCTGGGTGTAGCCGAGGGTGACTAGACCGGTGTTGTCGACCTTGGCCTCTGTGTAAGGGGTGGAACAATGTGGAAGGACATCAGCAAGTGGTCGAAGCAGTCGGAGAATGTTATTCGTGTGAAGAATACTCACTAATGAAGGCAGCGGCGTCGAGGTAGGTCTTAGCACCGACTTGGAGGTTGACAGCGCCTGGTGCGCTGGTCTTGTAGGTAGCGATGGCACCAGCCTCGACATCGCGGTTGACGCGGTGGTAGTATGAGGCCTGGAAGGCGGTCAAAGCAGAGAGAGCCTTGAGGGTGACGCTGTATTCTGGGGCAGAGTAGCCGAGAGCAGCAGAGTATGACTTTGGCTTGCCCTGGGCGTCGACAGCGACATCGAAACCGGCTAGGAAACCGTCTCGGCCGAAGACAGCGTCGGTGGTGACGGAGGGGCCGTTGAAGGCATCGACGAGAGCTCGGCCGTGGAAGCCTGGCTGTCTGTAGATGGAGGTGACGGTAGCGTGCTTGGTGCCCTTCTCTGGCTGGAGGGTTCCGACAATGTCGAACTTGAGGCCTGATAGGCAGGACAAGGATAGAAATAGCTTTTAGCAAACTTGATAAATGATTAGGCGGCAGTTGTCGAGTAAGTTCTCTCTCACCTCGAGCTAGGTAGCCTTCCAACTCAAGCTGGGTCTTGAGGGCGTTGTTGGTCAACCAGGTCTGGGTGAGGACGACACCGTTCTTGCCGTCGACATACTTTCCCTCGAGGTCACTGCGGGGTGGAAGGAAGATGTGTCAGGATGAAAGCATAGACATTGTTTATCATAGAATCTCCCTCACCCTAGGATGACGTCCCGAGAGTCGTCCTTTGCAATGCCGGCCTTGAAGAGCACGCCATTGGGTGCGCGAGTCTTTGCCTCGAAGGTGGTGACGCCGAGGGGGAAGTCCTTGTTGAGGAGGTCGTTGGCGGCCTTGCCGAAGTCCTTGTATGATGGGGGAACTGGGCTGTTGGCGTGTCCATCCATGCATTGAAGCCCGTCGTTGTTTTTTCGAGTCGTTTGCGATTATTGCCGGAAAGACACGCATGACGGAGGGAAGGCAGCAGAAGGATTGCAAGAGCACGGCACAGGACAAGACAAGGTCAGCAAGTAGGAAGGCACGCTGCAGCCATGATGTCTAGATGAGCCACTCACATAGACATGGTTGGCGAGTGGGTTGGGCTGCTGGGAGATGCGGCTGTGGAGTGTTGTTGTTGGGAGAAGATCAAGAGGCGAGCGGCAGAAGAGAGAAGCTTTCTAGAAGCAGGCAGCCACCAGACCTGTGAGAACACGCCTTGCGTTCGCATCAACTGGCTTGCGTCAACATGGCCAGCACTGCGTCCACGAGCGCGCAAGACCCCTCGACGTCTGCTTCTGCGGTCTCGCTCGGCAAACGGACACGTTCTGCATCCTCAAACGCAGACGATGATGGTGATCACGCAGGGCAAGGCAGCACTGGCTATAACGGCAATGGCACCGGACAGCCTGCAGAAGCTGATGCAGATACCAGCGATGACGACGACGTAGGGCCTATGCCGATGCCTGAAGGAGCGGAGAGCGAGGACGAAGCTGGTCCTCTCCCTGCTTCAGCGAAGAATGCTCGTTCGTCAAAAGCAGCTGCCAAGAGAAGAAAGATTCTGAAGTACGAGAAGGTATACCTTGACAATCTCCCTTCAGCGGATAGGTACTACAGTGGGTTGTGCTCAAGCGCAGCAAGCAAGGCGCTGCGTAGGAGAGCTGACTGGAAGTATGAAACCGTGCCACAGAATCCTTCATGCACAGAGATATCGTTTCATGGGTCAGCGTGACGAGGTAAGTATGCGCAGAGCATTAAGGCAGCTACATGCAGGATGAAATTCATTGAGAACGCCAACTATAGAACGGACTTCGTCTTGACCGCTTCAGTAGATGGCCACCTCAAGTTCTGGAAGAAGAAGGACCCGTCAGACTCAGACGCTAGCGGTTCTACGTCCGGAGTTGGTATAGAGTAAGTTGGCAAATGGTTGACATTCCTCTTTGCTCCACTTTTCTGCATCCTTTTGGCAGCATTGCTTATACTTCCATTTCCATCATAGATTCGTCAAGCATTTCAGAGCGCATCTTGGACCTATTCTAGCTTTACCAGTCTCAGCAGATGGTACGCTAGCTGCAACCATCAGTGCAGATGGCAATGCATTGTCAGGAGGCGGTGCTTCAGTACTAGGAAGTGTCAAAGTATTTGATGTCGAGAACTTCGATATGATCAATATTATATCGCTTGAATATAAGCCTTCAACTGCATGTTGGGTACATCCACGTACGCAAGCGAGATCGCTACTGGCTGTCGCGGAAGAGGGTTCAAATGTCATTAGACTGTACGATGGACGGGGAGATGGAAAGCCTGTCGGTGTCGTTGAGACCGTGCATCGAAAAGGAAGTTCAGTACAGATTATCGCAGTGAGTACTTGGCTATCTCGCAGAGTAGTATTCGATACTGACTCTAACAAACTTCGTACAGTACAATGAGCCATACGATACAGTTGTATCTTGCGACGATAAAGGATTCGTTGAATATTGGTCACCTAGGGAACCGTTTGAATTACCGGAAGTACCAGGGATGTGGCGGTATAAAAGCGAGACGGATCTCTACGAGTTCAAGAAGGTATGCTCGCTCGTCTCTAGTCCATCTTATCGCGAAATAGTTTAATAGTCTACTCATGCTGACTTTTGGCTTTCAATGGTCATGTTACATAAAACAGACCAAGTCCCTACCCAATTCTCTCACTTTTTCACCTACCGGATCACACTTCATTACAACATCAATCCTTTCAGATCGTCAAATTCGCATCTTTTCCTTCTTAAGTGGTAAACTACATCGAAAATATGATGAAACATTATCAGCAATACAAGAATTACAACAAGCCGGTACAAATGTATCACAAAGTAATGAACAAGCTGGAAGTATCATAAGTATGAAACTTGATGAGATGGAATTTGGTAGACGTTTAGCTGTTGAAAGAGAATTAGCTGAAAGATCAATTGATGCTGCTAAGAAAGAAAATGCAGCCTGGGATGAAACTGGAAATTTTATTCTCTATCCTAGTTTAGTTGGTATCAAAGGTATGTTCTTTTCTGAGATTCCAGTCTCGTTCCCCGCTTATTAACTTTGCGTCGTCTCAAACGCGTTCTATCGACCAGTTGTCAATATCATTACTAACAAAGTCGTACGGATATTGGGCAAAGACGAGAATCACCGTTTCTTGAATTTGGCACTCTACCAAGGGCAAGCTACAAAGAAAGGGCTTCAAACAATTGTAAGTGCACTAAAATCCATGCATTAGGGAGAGGAGAACACAGAATGCTAACGGCCGTGTTACGATATGATTTAGGCTATGGCGGCTTCCGAGAACCCTCTGCTCAACAAAGCAGTTCTCAAAGACCCCACGCTGTTCTGTACTGCTTTTAAGAGAGGTCGTTTCTACATGTTCTCGAAAATTGAGCCTGACACGTGAGTGCTCTGTGTTTATGCCTGTCTCTACAACTATAGGCAGCTAGCTGACTTCCGCATGTCTGTCCACGCTGAAATCGACCATAGCGACAGCAAAGCTGAAAGAGATGTCTTCAATGAGAAGCCTACACGAGAAGAAGCAACGATAGCAGGAATCTCATCTGCTCCTAAAGCCGTCAAGCTAGCAACGCATGCAACGTTACATACGACACTTGGCGATATTCAACTAGAATTATATCCCGATGTTGCGCCTAAAGCAGTGGAGAACTTTATTGGACATAGTAGAAGTACATATTATGAAGGCTTGATTTTCCACAGAGTTATTAAGAAGTTTATGCTTCAGACTGGTGATCCTTTGGGTGATGGAACGGGAGGCGAATCTATTTGGGGCGGAACATTTGAAGATGAAATCGACGTCAAAAAGTATAGACATGATAGACCTTATACTTTATCTATGGCTAACGCGGGACCTAAGACCAATGGCTGTGAGTCTTTCACCCCCCTGTGATTGTTTCCATTTGCATTCGACGAGGATGTAAGACATATAAGAGACTGACTCTGTATATTACCCTGGGTTTCCTGTTTGCTCAACAGCACAATTCTTCATTACAACAGTACCATGTACATGGTTAGATGGTAAACATACAGTTTTCGGAAGAGCAACATCAGGCTTTGAAGTTATACATAAAATAGAAAATGTTAGAACTGATAAAAATGATAAACCTTATGATGATGTGAAAATTGTTAGTATTTCCATACATTAAGTCAATGCCGAACAGTAATGGAGCATGGACAGATGCCTTCGTGCACACTACTGCATTCTTGACGAATGACTCTAAAGCTTTCTCGCTTTTAGGTATATAAGACACGGTGTACGTCTCAGCTCCTTCCGCAACAATAGCCTTCCGGGGATGCACCTCTCCATGCGTAAAGCGACCTGTCGCCTTGGTGTTCTTTCACTTATAGTGGAGTCCGCGCTTCAGTTCGCTCTTGCCTATCATTTGTTGCTCTCGGTACATGGCTTCAATTGTATCCAAATGGCATTATAGACTTTCTTCTCATCGAAGCAAGTATCTGTGCGAGACTACCGAGACTGCCGCATTATTTCTGAGACACTGAAACGTCAATTGGATCATACCGTAGTTCAATAAGTGTCTCGGGACTGTCCCTCGAGGCATTTTGGCAGAAGAAACAGAATCAGAAAAGCCACGCTGTGAACAGCTCGTGGCAATTGTTAGGTGACGCTGAATAGCAAAAGCCAAAAAAAGGTACCACAGCTCTACAGGGGTTGTCAGCCAATTATCTCGAGAGCAGATGTCAGAAATTTTTTGTGGTGTCTGATGTGACACACTGCAACACGCTGCTGCAGTAGTTAACGATTCTTCTTATGTCATGGTTGCTGCTAATAATGCACGTGGCTTTACAAGAACACGTACTTTAGAATATTAGGGTGCCAGAAATACTAGACTTGCCTTGTCGTACGCTTTCTCACAAGTATGATACTTTCTGTCGCTCTAGTTATATTATATGCGGTACTTGAGTATAGGGCAGATTTGTAGGGGAGAACAGACCTATCGGAATACTACAGTATCAATAATCAAAGCAGCTGGATGGCAAGAGGCTTTACAAGCCGCGATCTCCAAGCTTCAGAGTCTCCCCAGATTTAAATCGCTGTCAAGCTTTCTCAAGGTTACAGTTACGGTATTATTGTCGTGATAGTATGCCCACGCTTGTAAAGCTCCTGATACGCAGCGCAGCCAAAGAAGAATATGATATGTACGGTAGTGCGACATATCGTGTATAACGCATCTCCTGAATAATAGATGCTTACACTTTCTGAAGGTATGTGTTATCGACTGTCGAATTTACCGCTCTAGAAATTTCAAAGTGAACATTACAAGGATCCCTACAGTATGACGACATGCCTAGCTGTCAGTCCCCTCGTAGCAACTGTCTCAGGGAGGACAGGTGATGGAAGGTACATCTGTGAAATTGGTAGTTGACAAATGGATTATTGCATTGTAGCGAGCAGACGGAAAGAAAGTCCGAGAGAGAGAGAAAAAAAGCTCGCGCGACGCTCACCTCCATTGCTAGGACAAGCAGCAGCATGATCACCAAAGATATGAGAAACATGCATGGGCTGTACAAAAATATGGTCAACGGACACCGTGACAGGGATGGAGAGCAGCCAGGGAAGGCCGGCCAACTCTAGATAACCAAGGTACAGACGAGTGTACGAGTAGGGAGTCATTAGTAGCAGTGTGATGGTTTGCCATATCGTATCTGGAGATTGCAGCTTCAGTCGCCCGCTTGTCCGCGAGACCGCCGCTGTCTTTCAAGCATATCGCGAGCTCGACCGCCTTTTGCTCCTGCTCGACTCGACGGACAGTCTCGACGACACGACGGCGAGGAGGACCAGGATATAGGCGACCTCTCCTCTGTGCCTTACTCTTCTTCCCTGGCCATTCTCCTGCTGGATTGAAGGATCCTGTCCATCTACTTGCAAAGTATCGTCATACACGCTCGAACGAAACAAGCAAGCACATCTACGCAGGGAAAGACGGCATAACATAGAAACATGGCTTCCAAAGCTAATGGCACTGAGAGTGTAGGTCTCGCTGGCATGCATAGTCTGCTATCCACTCCCTGGCCGTCCGGGCTGGCTGTCAACCTCCATCTCGTCCGTGCATCCATTCAAAGAGCGTCATTGTGCGCCAGCCCAGCTCGGACGCAATGCTGAATGAGGAGTTGGACAAGCGGTGACAGTAGCATACTGGGACATTAGTACAAGAGGAGAAGATGCGCTCGGTATGGGACGGATTGCTGATCTGCTGCATTGTACCTCTCTTCCCTGCCATCCTTGACAAATCGATTGGACCCGAATAATCAATCACCAAAACTCGATATCGCGAATGATGCAACAGGCAACTCAACAAGGAAGCGAAGATGGCATTATAGATATGGAGACTTTCAATCAATTACTTGAGATGTGCGTTCAATTTCAAATAATCTCCCTTTTCATGTCGCATCAACCATGCCACTTGCCGTTGGAGGGCAGCATGAACCTCGCTGGTCTGTCGTCTGGACACCCAGAGGATGAGTGACCATATGGTCGCGACTGTCCCTCAAACATGCTATCCAGACGCTTTCAGGGCGATTGGAGCTGTTCCTCGTCTACGAGTCGTAGGAGTCCATATGCAGGACGGCCGGATGATCTTAGAAGACGATCTTCAAGCTACATGGATTGCTCAGCATGCATGCATGGAGGGTCGTGATCCTGAAGGCTACCCCAGGCATCGATATAAGAGGTTATAGACTGGTGTACAATGAATCATTCACTGACTTTACCTTGCTTCTTTGTTATTCCTGTCCGCCGTCAAATATTCGCCTCAAAATGTTTCCGAAAAACCGCCGACTATTGCTGGATTCTGTTGGCATTATTATCTCGAATGGATGGGCGCGATCTTCTACCTCCTGGACGTAAATTCGACTGCTCTCTACACCAAACACTCCATCTACGTGATGTATGAACATTGTCTGGTCCAACAACGCTTGTAATCTTCGTACCTCACCTCGTGTCCGTCGCCGATCGATGCGCTCCATCCCACCAATACGGAATGTGTATAATGCACATACACGCATCAATCCTGCCTCTTGAATACACCAACGCAATGTCCGACAAACGATTACAAAAACAGAGATGATGATGATTCGAGGGACTTTTCGAAAGGATTAGCTCAACAATACGTTGATCAAGCGACTTCTACGTTTGCAGAGATGGATGAAGCGCTGTCAGTCTGAATCTCTGGGGTTTTCTCCTTTCTTGATTAAGAGTGATATGCTGATTAGAGTGCCTTATACTCCTCTCCTTCTTGAATATCGATATCGTCTTTACCTCATGTTGGGCCCATGACGGCCGTCGGATACTCATCTTGGATACGACATCTGTTGCATCGGAAACCCGCGTCGGATCCGAATGATTCGCTGGGCAACGTCATTTACTGCCAAACGCAAACCAAATATATGTCTTCTCGTCAATCCGACTCAAACATCAATGGTTGCGCTCCATCATTTATTATATTTCGACTGCAACGCCGGGAACGCAATCCGAAATGCATCAACGTCGAACTGCCGATATATCGTTCCCAATACGGCTTGACTCCATTCCCTATCTGGAAAATCTGCACATCAACTCTCACTCTACAACAATTTGATTACTCACAATCAATAAAACAAAATAGAGCTGCAAAAGATTTGGATAGATTATCAAAATTAGGACATTTTTTAAAAGGATCAAGTTCATCAGTAGGATTAGCAAGTGTATCAAAATTATGTGCATTAATGCAAAATTATGGTAGTGAAAAAGATGACACAGGTTTAAATTCAATTTCTTCTGAAAAAGCTTTAGAAAATTTAGAATTATTATTACCTGATTTAAAGAAAGAACAAGGTAGAGCTAAGAAATGGTTAGAGAGTTTTTATAATGAAGAATGGTAGTTATGTTATAACTATATATCGCTCTATCTCTTTTTTTTTGCTCTCTCGTCTTCAAATACAGCCAATCAAGGCAATGGAAAGGTTTCTTTTTCTCCACTGGCATCGGTAACACCCTGCTTAGGGTTTGCGACAATGTGAATCTGTCTATCTGGCTATAACCTCATTCGATGCATCTGGCATTATCCTCTGAATATCGTGATTGCGAGAATAGGTATTCCTTCGCAGGTAAGTCTGTGTTTAGCTCTGATTTACACATTCTCTCCAGTCCATACTGACTGCGATTGTGCGGTCTGCTCTCTATGTCTTCTCTATTACTGGTCAAAGGTATCATCCCACTCTACAAAGCCTCTTCCTCCACTTCTTTCCATCTTCCCTCTGAATCAGTTTCTCCTACCAAAGACTTTTGTTACTATATGTTTAATGAATTCCCACTCTACCTTTTCATCCTACTGTTTTTCTTTGTCAGTCTATTTTAGCATTTTTTTGGTCTAGAGAGGCGCCTTTTCCTTTTCTCCCCTTTCCTTTTTTCCTGTTGGCAGGTTTTTTCTCTCCTTTTTTAAAATCTTTTCCTTACTTTTACATTCCATCCTCAGTATTCACCCTCTCACCCTCCTCACCCCAATATCATATACCAAACACCCAACAATCTTTCAATCAAATTCTACCATCTTCCAATCAAACTCTACCACCATCTCAGCTCCTCCTGCAAAGCAAAACCATCACTTTACAGCAAACACCAACCAAGAATACCAAGACCATCACCCAACTATTACTACACACGTCAAAGCATTGATAAGCTTAAAACAGTCTTTAGTCCTTTTTCTGCCTTTTTAAGAAAGTTCCTGATCTTTGAAATAAACATTATATCTATCTATTTGTTTACTGAAGCAGTCGAGTTGCCCGTGTTGATAGCCTCAATCTGCTTGTGCGGTATTTCTCTTTGCCCTCACTCAGCCACCATGACAGTCGACTGCAAAATATGAGATTAGCCTTCTCGGAGGAAATGGGATGCATGACTTCATGATTTGCAGCTGGGTGGATAGCACAGCACGAGTTCGAGAGCAGGACAGTGGACATGGCTAGCAGGTCCACAGAGGGATGCAGGATGCTAGTAGTATGCATACATGCGAGTCCACTCTGCCGCAGTTCTTCACTCTGTCTGCAACAACCAGCCGAATGTGTGGAACCTGCGCCACCACGTTTCGCCGCCATTGATAACCGCTGAGAAATACACAGCTTGCTCTTGACTCCAGTACAACCACGAACACAGAGTAGCTCATTACAAATAACCACACTCATCAAACAACCATGTCCACATCCCTCGACCAGCTCAAGCAATTCACCACCGTCGTCTCGTGAGTGTCGTGTCTGCTTGACTGCATCCTGCTGCAACTCCATGGCTGATGGCATCATGCGAATTCACGAAACACAGCGACTCTGGAGACTTCCAGTCCATTGCGAGCTACAAGCCTCAGGACGCTACTACCAACCCATCATTGATCCTCGCTGCCGTCAAGGATCCCAAATACGCCTCCCTCATTGATGTCGCTGTCAAGTATGCAAAGGAACACGGCGGGTGAGTGGGCGCATCCATCTTTTTGCCCCAATATTCCACCGAGCAGGGAGATGGGCTTAGTTAGGAAGCAGTGAGAGTAGCGTGCATAAGCAGTACAGTATCATTGCATGCAAGCATCACTACCTCCTCTGTACTGCTATTTTCCTAGCTTCCCTCCCTCGCTGTCTTCCCTCTTTCTCGGATCTCCTCAACTTTCGCCCGCACAGTTGCGCTGACTTGATGCCCTCCGTTGCGACCCCGCTTCCATCCGACTTGGCTTATATCACACAGCGACATCGACACTCAGACAGACGCATGCCTCGACAGACTTGTGAGTGGTGGCATTCCACGTCTCGCAGTTGCGGACCATCCGCTGACTTGATTTGTGCCTCTCTCTCTTTCTCGGCAACACAGCTCGTAGAGTTCGGAAGCGAAATCTTGAAGATTGTTCCTGGTCGTGTCTCTACCGAAGTAGATGCCAGATTCTCATTCGACAAGGATGCTAACATTCGCAAGGTGCGCTGAACCCCTTCTAGCTTTCTAATGCGATGATTGCATTTCTCTGACATGCTTGATTGACACCCTCATACATTTCTTACTTTTCTATTTACCGACACAATGATTCCATTCGGATATCTTACAGGCCCGCCACCTCATTGAGCTCTACGAATCCATCGGTATCTCCAAAGAGAGAATCCTAATCAAGATTGCCTCAACTTGGGAAGGTATTCAGGCTGCTAGAGAATTAGAATCCAAATATGGAATTCACTGCAATTTGACACTCTTATTTGGATTCGGACAAGCTGTTGCTTGTGCTGAAGCTGGTGTCACCCTTATCTCTCCTTTTGTTGGAAGAATCTTGGACTGGCACAAGGCTAAGAAACCTGATGGAGACTACTCGGGTTTGAATGATCCTGGTGTAAAGTCTGTTCAGAGAATCTACACCTGTGAGTATACTCTATTGTCCTTGTCTAATGGATGAGATTGTTGCATGTTCCGGTGTATCTGTGGCACTTGCTAATACAACGTGATTTCTCCCCGTTTACTTTCTCGCAGACTACAAGCAGCACGACTACAAGACCATCGTCATGGGTGCTTCCTTCAGAAACGTGGGTGTATATGCCGTCTACGTTTTAATATCTGGTGTATGCAAACTAATTAATATGTCCTTTCCTTCCTTCGCGTCATACAGACCGACGAAATCTTGGAACTAGCAGGCTGTGATTTCCTAACTATTGCACCAGCACTTTTGGAAAAACTACAGAAATCTGATGCTAAAGTAGAAAGAAAACTATCAGTTGAACAAGCAAAGAAATCAGAAAAGATTGAAAGAGTTTCATTTATTGATAGTGAACCACAATTCAGATGGGAGTTATTACAAGATCAAATGGCATTTGATAAATTACATGAAGGTATTTATAAATTTGCTGCTGATGCTGAAACTTTGAAGGATATCCTCAAATCCCACCTTCAAAAGTAAATGGTGAATCTGAAGGATCAAGACTATATGGAGTACAAGGATATGACGCTACAAAGATAGGACCGATATTTAGGCTAAACCCTTATATATAATGGAACATTACAAGGCTCGATCTCACTGCATGTTTTGTGAATCCTTACTCCTTCCATTCATCCTATCTCTTCCTTTTATGTCATTAACTAGCTTCTTGCTTCTAGCGTTTCTATGCGTGGCAAAGAACACACTTCTTGATAAACAGATGCATGGAACTGAAAGAAGAGGGACAGCAAATGTATTGCTCCTTTCTGTTATGTAGCTGATTGTTTATAGAACCTGATTGTACCAAGATGAATGTGTCGCAGCGGTTTGGACAACTTACAAGAAAGGTGCGATGGGACTCCTACTTCTCGTCAGAGCGGAGACCTTTGCGAAAAACTGCAGCAGCCGTACGGCAGGATGATATAGTCTCTTTAGTACTTGATCCAGAGAACACAGCCCAGTAGAAGGGTCTGTCGTATGCTGTTCCGTCACAGCGGTCTTGTCTGCTTGCCACTCAATTGCTCTCTGTTCTTGAGCACGTTTCGGCATCGTCGGATATTCAACTCGGTGAAATCACCGACCGAGGGTCTACTCTACTCGTCTCTTCTTTCACCATCATTCAGACAGGCAGACCCACTGCACATATTGCCTGCTCGGACTTAGCCTCATAAATCACAACTCAGCATGGATCCAGTCTACCGCCAGATGCTCAGTGAGCTGTGGGCTCGTAAGTGGTGTATTGCATTGTATTCTGCGCGGATAGCCCTCGTCATCCATTTGCAGGCCAGGGAGGATTTGGAATACACCCAAGCTGATGTGCTGTCATCAACATTCATGCTATATAATCCACATGTACGACTACTGTCAAACCATCAAACAGCCAAACCGACCTTCACTATCGATGACTTCCCTGATCAATCAGGGAGAGTCGCTATCGTTACTGGGTCGAACGTTGGAATTGGAAAAGAGACATGCAGAGCATTGCTCAAGAAGAACTGCAAGGTAAGGAAGGCGCTTTTCATCTCTTGATGACCGCTCGTCCGGGGTCCATTCTCTCCGCATTACAACGCTGCGCGGAGTGGCGTATATGGCAGTCGCAACTTCTCCCAGTACTTTTCTTGAAGTGGTATTACGACAAGTTTGAGTGATAATGCTGATGTTCATTCTCATCTTTCTTATTTGAGAACAGGTCTATATGGCTGCCAGATCAGAAGAAAAAGCATCTGCAGCTATCAAGGAGCTTATCGCTGATACTGGCAAGAACGATATTCACTATCTCCATCTAGATCTAGGTGATTTACCCAGTGTTAAAGCGAGTGCTGAGGAGTTCAAGAGGTTGGTCTTTCAATAGACGTTTGTCTTTTACGAATATTTTCAGAAGGCTGATGTGTGACATGTGCAACCTACTAAACAGGAAAGAAAGCAAGCTTCATCTCCTCTTCAACAATGCCGGCGTTATGGCCAGTCCTCCAGACATGAAGACGAAGCAAGGCTATGAGCAACAACTAGGCGTTAATGTAGTTGGGCCTTTCCTATTCACTAAGCTCCTTCTACCAGTAATGGTATCAACAGCAGGTTCATTAATATCCGATTCGAGCGCACCAAAAGATTATAATATAGTTAGAGTAATTAATACTTCTTCAAATGGACATGCAGGTGCACCTCCAGGTGGATTTAAATTCGATAATCCAAATAAAATGAATTCAAAATGGGAAGCTTATGGTCAAAGTAAATGGTCTAATATTATTGTTGCTCAAGAAATTGCAAAACATTATGCTAGTAAAGGAATTACTGCTCATAGTTTAAATCCTGGTGTTATAAAAACTGAACTTACTAGATATTCTAGCTTTATTGAAAGAGCTCTTATTGTGAGTTTTCCTTTTTTCCCCTCCTCTCCCATAATTTCTTTCGTCATAGTTTTATAGGCAAGCCAGTGAAGCGAAATTGTATAGTATGACTGACTTGTTAATCTTTCTTATTGACGTAGAAACCCATCGCATATCCAGTTGAAATGGGTGCTTTAACCCAACTTTACGCCGGTCTAATGCCAGAAGCAGGAAAACCAGAACGTAACGGTTCATATCTTATTCCCTTTGGTCGATATGGAGTGGCAAGGAGGGATACACAATCGCCTGAAGTGGGCAGGAAGCTGTGAGTCCTCAATCTTTTGACTGACCTTCGGTCGAAGTTTGGATAAGATGGGACTAAATCGGTTCATTGCAATTTTAGATGGGACTGGCTTGAGAAGGAAGTCGCCCCCTACTGTTAGGAAATGGGACGGTATCCTGGTCACAGCTTAGAGGCGGAAGCGTTTGTTCCTTCCTCCGAATTCAAGACTAGAAAACAAATGCAGTTGTGACTGGATTAAGACCACCTTGGCTGCTCTATGCTTGTGTGGCCAGTCTCTCCTGGCTTCCTCTTCGCCATGAGAGACGACCTTACAGACTTCCCTTTCCCTGGGCTAGTCTATCGACACATTTTCCCAAACCAGTTGTATTGATTCGCATTGTGTGTGTTGTGTGTGCACCATATTACAACAACATTTGTATCTATTATCAATATGTGTCAAGCTCAAACCAAGCGTTTACCATCATTACTACTGCTTGACTCTGAACTGCTTAGCCCCACGCTAGTTTTACCCTGTTCAAGTATTTCTTTACCCTTTTCTCCCATCCATACACCACCGATATGCGGTCCTTTAACATGATGTTCATCAAATTGAGTGGTAGTAGTAGCATTTCCATCTCCTGAAGATGTTGCTCCTGCTGCTGCTGAAGTTCCTTTCTGTTGCTTCACTTTAGCTCTATAATCAGCCATTACAGCTTTCATTTTAGCCTGTTCTTTAGCTAAGGATCTTCTACAGACTTCCCATGATGTTAAACTCAAAATTGCCCATGTTGCTACTGCCCAATTTGAACTTGATAATGGTCCTATAATTTGATTCCGCGTAATAATTGTGCATGCACCGTAATGTTGTGAGTTGTGTTCCATTATTTCAAGAAATGAAATTGAAGAATGCGACGAATGCGATGCGGATACACTAATTGTCAATTTTGATAATCATATAGGTGACAATAGGGCAATGAGGTAACACTCACGTCTACTATTTAAGAACCTGATTGCACCGACAGCCGTACCACCACTTATGCCCAGCAGCAAGCTCTGTCTAGAACAAGGCATAGCACCAAGATTTGATAAATCTTTCTTGAGGTCTATTTGCTACATTCACAGAAAAGATGTATTCAAGCGATGAGAGATACGCGAATACAGCAGTCAGCACAAGGATGTACAGAGTCCGGATGCCTATAGTAGGTCTTTTGATGCCTTCTTTTCTTCGATCATCGGCATACCTTCATAGCTAGCAAATAAGCATCAGATGGTGATATCTCAGCTGTGATTTCTGGTTTTCTTGAGGCTGGTACAGCATTGGTACTACTACTGCTGCTGTTAGGCTGTAAGTCGGCCATCGTCTTGCCGTTCTTTTCGATGGATGCTGGTGTGTGAAGAGACAAGTCGCATGCGAAATGTGGCGATAGAGACATGTCACTTTCGCAGCATTTCAGGTTATCTTGTTTATTCTCAACCATTACACCAGTTGAAGAGTTCATGCTTGCTTCAATTTCAAGTACAAGCAAGGAAAGTCGCAAGGTATCTCTTTATATGGGCACATTCCGGTATCAAGGACGCTTTCGTACCAAGCCAAAGCGATGCTTGGCTGAGCGTTCCTCAAGAAAGCTACGGAAGATGGAAATGAAGGATACTCACGTGCGAGCTCACTCTAAAGAACAAGCAATAAAGAAAGCCAATATAATTTCCAAAAGATGAACTCCTGTACAACTAAGACAGACGGTCGTCTCTTCTGCTAAGAAAACAGATTATAAGAAGAAAAATCATGAAAGAATAGACGAAAGAAGCGACTAGTTATACCAGCAGAACGAAACTGACAACTGTCTTGCTACGGATGCTGTCTTGCTACGGATGGTTTTAAGCACTAAACCTGACGAAAAAGAGGTATTGAAAGATGAGGTAAATGGAAGATACTCGAAAGAAATGATAACAAGTGGGTCGTATCGTGAAAGAATGGTTTTGTCTCAAGTTCGAAGATGACGCACAGCATGTACTTCAAACTTGTCGGGGCTGCATTGAGAGGTAATCTTTATCACGTAGCCTCGTTGGATACATCCCGCTTATTATAGAGCTAGGTAAGCGGCAGTACCCATGAAGGCAGCCAAGCTAACTGTCATTCCACTCTTATATCCCAAAGCAGCCGCACCAGTTTCAGTAACATTTTTCTTAGTACCTGTAGCTTGAGCATTTGAACCTATTCTCGCTGTTCCAGTTGATAAAGTGCTTTCAGACTCAGCAAAGGTGCGTGATACTCTAGTATTCGCCAGTGCTCGAGTTGTAGTAGAAGGGGCAGCGCTAGGTGCGGGAGCGCCTGATATTTGGGCTAGTGCTTCTTCGGATAGTTCGCCTGTCATGCCCATCAATCTGCCGAAAGGACAAGTAATATACGCGTCAATGATTAACATGCGGAAGTACAATGGGGATATCCTAGAACATTTGAAGGGGGGAATAGCGACCTACCTGAACTTGGCGGAGAAAGCTTGGAGTGGATAACCAGTAGCGGGATCAACAGCTTCATTAGATTGGAATCTGATGAAGCTGCAGATCCATGATCAATTGGACGTAGGAATGCCGAGGAGAGAATTGTCAGTTGTGGCAAGCTGAAGCCGACGACTCTCCAACAGCCACTCACTAGAAATTTCCATTTGGTCCTAGGTTGGCTATTATTCCAGTATGATGAAAAGGCGTGTGTAGGGTGGCGACGAGCGCACAAACACGTGAAGGTCGAGGAGATGGAAAGGCACGTGCAGGAATTCGGTATAAGCCAAGACCATTTTCGATACGAAGCAAGAGAACAACGATAGAAAGCACAAAGAAGATAAAAGACAATCAGTAAACGAGAAGAACAGAAAGTACCACACTCCAAATGGCAGACTGTGTTTGCTTACCGGGAATAGTAACAGCTGGCAATTCCAACATGCTCGTAGGGTCGCTCACGGTACCAACATCAAAGAAGAGAGTCTGTTGATTGACTGAGCCGGTGTATATACCGACTGAAGTCTCTCCGAATGAAGAACCCAGTGGGAGGATGGTATCGTCAATCTGCCATTTGATGGGACCGCATGCTGCGAGTTAAAAGGTATTCAAAGTCAGCCACTTTCTGCGAGAAGGTCTGTTCCTTGTGTTCGGCAAGCAAGGATGCGAGGCAGCCCATAAGGATAGCTGAACGTTACAAGACAAGTAGCGAGAAAGGTATGCTATGCTACTGAATGAATGGATGCACACTCACGCTGTCCGCCAACGCAAGTGGAAGCGCCAATTGGGAAGGTCACGCTGATGGTTGCCTGTGCTGTTCGTGCGAGTGCGAGTGCGGATGTGGCAGCGACGAGGAGGGACAGCATGGTTTGTTTAAGAGAGTGTGAGTGGGTATGCGAGTCGTCTAAAAGAGTGTGTACAGTTGGGCTGATTGCAAGGAACTGTCAGTATCCGACATCCGTCCAAGTGGACCTTGCATGCATGCTTTTTTGTTTGTAGGACGATCGAGCGATGCATAACTTGGACTCGCACTCTATCGAGGCATTCAACAGACATTAGCTTGATCAGGTTACTGAATTACTGTCCATCACAACACCCCATGGATGCTGCCATTCTCATTGTAAGAGCAAATGTGCTTGTCTATCCAGTCTTCGCTCGTCCAGTCTGCACTGAAGCACGTGCACGCACTTCCGGCCCACTTTACACGGACACCGGTATAGACTATATCATGCTGGACAGTCTAATAATGCGCTCAAGTTGCATATGGCGGTACAGTATGATACTATGAGTGATGCTGAAAACGGCGTCATGCAATCTTCCACCGCCCTCCTTTGCATGTCTGAAGAACCTGACATCAAAGACGTATATATCCGAAGCTGAACATGGTACAAATAAGCTTGAGATAAGCCTGCAAGCAAGATTTATAGACGCGCTATCATAGACGCGCCTACGTCTCTTCGGCTTCGTCACTCCTCGGTAGCGGCGCTTGGAATTTGAGGGGTCATTCAGGACTTCGTTTGTATCTGGTGATCCAGCTCATACAGTCTCAGAGTCCTACCGTCTATGCTACAGTCCAAATCAAGCACTAACATTCAAATGCTGCTCTTCGCGAGACTATCATCAGAGAGGAAGACAGAAGGAGAATCAGTAGTGAGTACCTCTTCTCTTGAATGACACGGTATCATAACTGAAGGGAACATGGAAACTTTGGTTCACATTAAAGCCTTCTGATTCTCCAAAGAAAAAGGTCTTTCAGATAATGTATCAACATGGTTTGGAATACGGATACAAGGTGCGCTAGAGAGCTAATAGTAAACATGTATTCTATCTCATTGATAGGCTAAAGAAATGGCTACGAATGATATATGACTATACACTATACATGGAATACTCGCAGTGTTGATGATACAGATCCTATAGATATAAATGAAGGAGAGAAGAAGAGTCCATGCAGGGATAATAGAATCCCAATTCGTCCTTTTACTCCAAGCCGGCCGGTAGAGGTCGGTCGCGAGAATAAGACGAGTCGCTTATATGATACAGGTGTACTTGGGACGATACGCATGACGGTACGAAATAGAAGAAAGCGCATCTTGCGATGTGAGGTTGCAGGATCGCTCGTTGAAGTAGTTCACAGTATACCGCAGTGCATCACAGCAAGCGAATGAACAAGGAAGCCTGTTGCGCTTCTTGTATTTCTTGCCTCTCCTATTAGTCAGATCAGAAGGACAAGGAAAAGGATAAGGAGGAAGAAGAGTACTCAGTGTCATGTTCTTTCTCAAATCCAATCCACGTTGGCGTCACACCAATCTTTGCAGAGAAAATAGCATCCGGAACTTGTTCGGAAGATCTCGCCACTGGAAAATGCCGGCTTGAAAGCTCACCTGATCGTCCTCGTCGGTGTCGTCCAATGAAGAGGAGTATGAAGAGCTTGAACAGGCATAGGATGTAGAGTTACTGCTACTATTACTTGTACCACTACTTGAAGTAGTAGGCAATGGTATTATTTTAGTAGGACATGGCGTTTCCTAGATAATTTCATAAGGTGAATGTCGTCAGTCCCGTTTCATTCCGGCACGTGACCTTGACCCTGCCTCTTTTCGGAAGCGCGGAAATGGGCGTCTATATGGCCGGTGTGTGTATGATGTACTTACTGGATTCAAGAGTAAGGTGACTGGAGCGAGACCGAGTCTTCCAGAGCGTGAGAATGAGTCTTCCGAGTAGTATCGTGGGTTGTCCTGTGTTGTATAGTTCAGCATACCCGAATGATAGCCGGATGACACACACACACTCACTTCAAGCAGGCACTGAGCGAGGAGTATCCTAGCTGCTCTTTTCGCACGCTGATGTCGCATTTCAGTGCCATAGTCGCATTCGTCATTGTCATTGTAGTAGTCGTAATCACTTTCATCGTCGTCGTCGTAGTCGTCCAGCGAAGAAAGAAGGGATGAATCGCTGCTTTCGGATGAAGTGGATGGTGGACCGGCTGCTCCGGTAGCAGTAGCGGTGGTTGTTATTGAAGCAGGAGAAGAGGACGACAGGTTGATGCTGCTCAGGGATAGAACGTGCTTCTGCTCATCTAAAGCCGTCGGAGTGCCCGGTGTCAAAGTCGCTGCGAGGGACGTCGCCGTCGACGATGCTGATACTGGCGATACGAGGATGTGATGCGCGTCTTGGTCTGCCATGGCTGGAGGGAGCAGGATCATGGCTGGCTGGCTGGCTGGCTGTACTGCTGCACTGAGGCGCACAGCAGTCAGTGCATCGTATGTAGAGTGTTAAAGAGTGTATCAAGTATTGAAAGAAAAGCAAACTCCGATCCATCCTCCCACACGGTGCCCCAGCAGTCCGCCCGGAAGCTCGATGGAGCAAGTCGGAGGGTGCGATGCGGTGGATGGCGGAGTTGGTGGTGACACTCAGCCATACTGGTGTATAATATCAGTCTGGCAGCCTGCCTGCTGTGTGTATCATATAATAGCCCGCTCCAATCTGCTCACAACGTCCAGCCTTCATTCGGTCTTGCAGAATCTTCAGTTTACCGTATTACCACACCTTGACGCTGCTTTGATCGGATATGCCACAGGAGAGCGTCGACACATCAAGCAGGACCAGCAGCATCTATCACTGCATCTCCTAGCTATAGTCTAGTCTATCATACATGCAGCTTCCGGTGAAAGCTTACACTGCAGCACTACAGCCGAACAATCCTGCCTTTACATCAAACCTGGGAAGCAGGTCATGAAGTGCTCGCAGCTGCTGTCGAAATGATAACCTCCCTCACTACCCACTCTAAGAAAGTCATCTGAATGAATAACAGATAACTTACTTTTCTTACTCTCGTCAATTGCCTTTCTATGCAAAGCAGCCGGATCGACCATTGTTATGATTTTCTTGCTTTGTTCTAGGTTTCTTTCAGGGCGCTTGGATCGAACAAGACCGATAAGGACAAGGCTTTTAGACGATAACAACGATATCAAGGTAGCATTAAGCAGAACACATCAGATTTGAAGCTGCAAGGAGCTAGCCTCCTCTGTTGCCATCGGCGCAGCACAGTAAACGGTATAGTAAGCCGTCCCACTGTGGAAAAGATCAGCCTAGTGACAGGCTCGCATTTCAGGCTTTGAACCTCAGAGCTGGCCCCAAGCAAGTTCTCCTTCATCCACACAAGCCAAACAAGAAGGAGATGCTTTCCTTCAAGAAATACAGTCGAGCCGGCGTGTTTCTCCTGCTTCTTGTGCTGTGTACTATCCCACAACCTGCCTCAGCTAGACTGCGCAGAAGAGCTGGACACTGCATACCTCGCAAGGGAGCGAATGAACCTCAGCAGCCGCTAGTAGGCGCAGATGTACACTCTACGGCGTCTGTCTGGAACAGCAACACCGCTACTGATACTGTGCAAGCTGGGAAACACGAAGCACACGTCAAAAGCGACTGGAGTAAGGATGATCATACACAGTCTGCAACACCTCACAGATCTTCAAATATCATTAGTCCTATATTTGCAACCTCACATCAAGCTAGTTACACCATCACATCTAAAACTAAACCATATATTCCTCCCCCTTCAAAATCGTCTTCGTCAAATGAGAACCAGAACCGGAACAATCTTAAACCATGTGAAATATCAGTCTATACATACGATTTACCATCTTCATGTAATAAAATATATAACGAATTTGGTGCTTGTGGTTTATCTACTTATTATCCTGAAATCATGAGTAGTTCATTACCTAGATTAGCTGTTCCTATGGACATTTTTGATAAGTATGGTAAAAGTCAATATAATACTCTTTGTGGAAGTGAGTACAATCTCTCTTACTCCTCATATTCGTTTCGTCTTTCATTTCACGACCTTACCGCCGTTCTCTGGTAGAAAACTCTCTTCCTCTCTCTCTCTCTCATTTTCTCCATCTCTTGTTTCTTCCCACTCTATCTCCTCCCTCTTTTCTTTTTAACGGTGCCATCAAACTGACTAAATCTTAATCTCCCTCATGTAATACCGAAAAACTCAAATAGAAACAGTTACTATAAAAGCAGCAAATGGTAAAATTGGTAAAGCCATTATAGCAGATAGAAATGTTGGTACCTCTTTTGATTTATGCATGGATTTATGGGTTGAGTTTGGTTATAATTCAGGTGGTGGTGTGAGTTTCTTTTCTTGTGTAATTTCTTTCACACCCTCACCCTCACCCTCACCCTCACCCTCACCCTCACCCTCACCCTCACCTTCAATAGAATATGGAATATCATCACTGATTGTCCCTTCCTTTTCCCGCTCCACATACATGTTAGCGCTTTCAAGCGGAGTACGCATTCGATTGAGTATTCCGCCTGACTGAATCTCCCGATCTACCATGCATCCGTCCGCCAACTGCGACCAACACGAACATCTGCCATATTACCGACAGGCAGTGCCCGCTACTGAGTTTAACATGTGACTGAATGTAGATATCTGGAATACTTTTCATCTCTAGTCCCGTCCAACTCTATCTAAGAACGATCTAGTCTTTACGATCTGACTATGCACGCTCCCATTCATACGTTGCTGCACACCTTTACGAGCATCTGCACAGCAATGCAGTATCCCTGCTAGCCATGTGATTGCCGTTACCGCCACCATGCATCCCCCATGACCAGCCTGTTCATTGTCGCCATGCCCTGAAGCTCCACGCTGCAGCCATCACAGATAACCTACATTCCATCCAACTATACACTCAACTATACAGGTACCTGCAGTCGACATATGTAAAGCTCGAGTCGACAACTCAAAACTCGATATCAGGGAAGATCTTATCTTGGACTCATCGGAAGCTAGCCTGAACTCCGTGAAGCTTGCGCCCATCTGGTGTACAGCCCGACTGCGCACATACCTGGGGGAGTGCTATTTCAAGAGACTGACCATACCTTACTCAATACGCGTTGGCTCTTGCTCTACATACACAACATCTCCGACCCATCTGTAAGCTTTCTTATAGGGGGTGGGGGCCGGAGAACCTTCATAACTAACATTCATTGCCGCACAGCTGTATTACAAGATCTTCTATTCAAGCGTCGTGAACAGTCCTCTGTTCGTAGACACTAGCGCTTCCAGCTTGGCACTCAGCCTCAGCACAACACACGTGGACTTCGATTCTTTCAGCTCTAGTAGTCAGGTGTCACGCAAAGCTACTTTGGAGAGAAGTTACTGTATCTCAAGTATACACTAACCTCCAGCACAAACACACGACAACACCGGTCAAACCCTGCTAAGCGCATGACGTTTTCAAACGTAAAAATGCCCCGACCATCCATATTAACGCTTCTTATGCTTTTACTGCCTGTTATGAACCTATGGACCGCTACTGTACATGCAGATGATCAAAGCGATCGTCCCAGATCTACAGTCACGCGGACTACGACGGTGACGGCAGACGGACCAACAGCAGCGCGGGACGCTGCTGGAGAGGTGAGTACAGTAGTGGTGACCCTGACTCACACCGTAACGCGCAGCAAAGCTACGGGAGGAGGCGGCGGCGGTGGAGGAGGAGATGGAGATGAAGGTGGAGATGAGGGAGGAGGAGGCGGCGGTGGTGGTGATGGAGCAAGTGATACTGGTAAGTCAACCGTCGGACATCACCTTACCTTGAGTACAGGGTAGATCGTGTCGTACATGCTGACTCCCACACCTATCTTCCTTCAATACATATTACTCAAGGTTCTGCCACACCCTCGATGACACCGTAAGTAGGAGCTAACCAGGCGGAAACACCTGTACACACTCACCTGACCCCTTCCAATGTTCCCAGAGCCAGCCCGTCTGCAGACGGTCCCGCGAACTCTTCGGAAACAATGACGGATACTGCAACTGCGGAGCCAACTGCCTCCCCTTCGTCGGCGGAACCTCTTGCAGCCTCTGTGTCGCCTGGTCCGACAGATACAGGCGTATCCCCTCCACCAAACCCGGCAAGTGAATCCAGCTTAGCTGAGCCGAGTCCTGCATCTGGGATCGGCGTAGCGCGAAGCGGCGTCGATGCAGGTTTCGAGCAGAATCCCACCCATAGTCCAGGAGTTTCACCTACTTCAGCTAACGACGTAGAGGAGCACCACACGTATCTGACAGCTGGTCAGTCGACCTCTGAATCCAAGGTCCCCAGTGTCACCTCAACTGGAACAGATACGAGCGGAGCAAGTGTAAGCCCAGCAGGTGTGAGCCCAGCAAGTGCAGGCGGCAGTCCCACAGCCAGTGCGAGCTCGGGTTTTCCAAGCGTCGTAGCTGGTCAAGAATATGATGACGAGATGTCGTATTTCAAGGAAACGCAGCATGGCCGGAATTGCTCGAAGCCTGGTGGTGTTTACGACGATAGAGGGGCATGTGGAGTCGCACACACGATGAAAGAGCTGCTGAGCAACCCTAATGGACGCGTTTCGGTACCTCAATATCTCTGGAATCAATTTCTGTCAGCAGGAGGAGGTCAAGCTGGCAAGAGCGGAATCTGTGGGAGTACGTACCTAACTTGTCATGTACTTATTCTTTTCGATAATTCTTCTTCTCACTGACGCCTGAAAACCTTTCTCTTTCCAATTCTTCTCGCTGCTCCGACGACTCGACAGGGAATATCACCTTCAAGGCTAACAATAAGGAAATCACGCTCATGGCCGCAGATCATATGTTAGAAAACAACTTTGACATGTGCCTTGATGTCTGGGAAGACTTCGGCTACCAAGCGGATAAATCTGTAAGTAGCCCTCACAAACAGCATTCGCATGACTTGGCTCACTGAGCAAGACTCGCAGGTGCATCCCGTCAAGTTTACGCTAGAACCCGAGTCTTCTTGAACAGCTAGTTGAATTATACCGTGGTCAGATGGAAAGCTTGAGGTCGTTGAACAACACTCGCGGTCAAAGTACAGTGGTCGAGTACATAGCCTTGATACCCGATGCCCAGTACATATAATTCCCGGCCTAGCTCAGAACACTGCAGGCATGCTCGTCGGCATCGTTCACAAACGAAGAGAGGAAGTGGGACTGCCGTGCAGTGGTGCTGGATTACCCCGAATCATGCCCAATAGTTTGCGTTATGTACATAAGCACACATGCTGTCTCCAATATATCTCGAATTATACCGGTCGAGGTAAAGAATATTGCGTCGTGGCTGCTGCTCCTGGCGTGCAACCTGATAGCACCAGACAGAAGCCTGTTCTGTCTAGACCGCAATGAGCTCAAAAGTCAAGTACGTTTCGGGACCCTGGAAGCAGTTGCCACCTGCATAGCATGTTGCCACTTGAGCAGTCTGTTCAGCCCGCCAGAGCGGTATTTGAGGAGACGAGGAGAAAGCGAGTGTGAGGATCAGCGAACGTCTCACCTCGCCAGTGAATGTTCCAGGTCCAGGAGTGCCAGGGTGGACTTACTGTTGAACCATCGGGTCTTTGAAGGCCATAATACGGAGTGTTGATGTTGTTACCGCTCATGGTACAGGAAAGAACTCCGCCTGCAGCTGCTGAGCACTCCCAGCGAACACCATCACCATTCCAAGTGGCTAACTCGTCGTCGGTACCAGCATAAGTAACCGATCCACCCTGAGCCGAACCCGGGGCTGCCCAGACCAGGAGCCCTCCGTTCGAGACGTCTCTAATACCGCATCCAGTATCTGGATCTAGAGTGTAGAAGGAGGCGTCTTGCATATTTGAAGTAACAAGCAGGTTTGACCAAGTGTCCGTTGGACCCGAAGTGAGGTAGCCAGGAGCTGAAACTGGGAATCCGTTTGTATCGATAGAGGTTGCTCGGATTAAATAGTTGGTGTACGAGAGAGTTCCGCAAACACTGTACAGGCGTGGAAAGCGTGTTAGGAACGAGTTTAGGCCCGTCTGGATCTCGCCTCAAGAGCTGAGCCGATGGAAACAGAAACAGAACGTGTTCTCACGTTGGCCTTGCGGAAGGATTATTCTGTCGCTTCCTGATACCTCGAGATACTGCAAGAGCTCTAGCGACCACTGATTCCCTTGAGGCTTGTCTAGACCTCAGTCTGGCAGGTCGAGGAATGGCAGCATCAAGACGTGAAGCACAAACGCCTATGACGAGAAGGGTGCTGAGAAGGATGGTAAAGAGGCGAATGCTGTTCCTCATAGTGCTTGTGCGTCTCTGGCGTAGCAATTCGTGAGGAAAAGGAGAGAGCAACAGCAGAGCATCATGCTGCCAACAACTTGACTTGTTTTGCTGGGCGGTAGCCTTCGGCCGCACCAGTCGATATCGATAAACAAACATGAGCAGCGGATCCGAAAGTTTATTCAAGCGAACCACAAATTAGGTGCTGCAAGAATCAGTTAGAGTTACGGTTGATTTGGGTTGCCCAATCATCACCTCAGATGTTGGGTTTCGCGTGGGAGCTGCCGAGTTTGAATGCGGCTGCTGGATTGGCATGCACCAAAAGGCGAGGCATGGACTGTAAGTTAAAGCCTGACACTCGTGGCTCAATATTGTTGATCGGCGCAATTGCCGTATGGAACCCAGCCATGATGTGACGGCATAAGTAGTTACTGTAGTCAAGACTCATTGTGCATCCATCACTGGTCTGAGGATTCGCATTGGCTGCAAGGTTCAAGTCTTATGGTATCATATAGGTATCGGGTTGTGAGTGTGGGTTTCTGCAGATGACCAAGGCGATTCCAGGTGCACGCTGACTTTGTACGTTTAGCTCAAGTGCGACAGGACCTGGCAGCGCATTGAGATGATGGTGTCTTGGAGCGGCGTCTCAATGTTTCGGTGACATCGTAACCAGCCAACCCGTAGCATCCACAGAGAGTATCAGAAGAGGCGATCGGGGTGCATGTCCTCTATAAATGGCGTAGCTCAGCAGTCGCTATCCAGCCAACTGCGAGATCATGGCGACCTCGAAAGACTGAATACTTAATTGTTCGCTAAGCTGATGTCAAGAGTTCCGGTTCCGAGGGCGTGCCTAAGCTCAAGAAGGCCACGCGAGCGAGAGCACAACTGCTCCCAGCTCACAATGGACATCGACGCATCGTGGAACATGGAAGACAACTCTCGATGTCACAAGCTACACTCTTCAGCAAACTCTTACTCTTGGGTCCTGCTGCAGGTCTACTCTCCACCGCCTCTTCTCGTCCTTGCCGATGCTGGCTGAATGGGCGATGCTGCTTGACTTGGTGGATAATGCTAGACCTGCCATGCTGCACCTGTACCAATACTCGCTCACAAACAGACACTACTTGAATTATGCCATATGCTCTGGCCCATCCACAATAGGGCTGATACGACCACCTTCATTAGCCCCACACGCGTCTAGCCCGATTGGCATATCGAGTCCTTTACGACCAGCAGGGCAGACTTCAATACTGCCAACTCTACAAGTGCTGCAAGCTACTTGATAAAAGCAATCGCGCCAACCTCCGCTCCCACCAGGGGTTACTGCTCACCCATCTCAGGTCATGGCATGCCATGCAGCCACCGGATCATCTCGGCTGATCAGCAGCAAAAGGCTACCTGACAAGCCCTACCTTTCGTCTGTGCGCTTTCTCAAACTAAGCCTGTTCTTGCTTGCCATATTGCCAGTCGTGACAGCAAGAAGACATCCTCCTTACCCTGCCCGTCGCACACATGCGCGAACACGAGCGCGCAGAGCCGATCTTTCTGATTCACCCGCTCCAGCTGACACGTCGAGCGTCCATTCTGGCTACAATGACAACGGTTATCCCATGGTAGGACAAGGAGTGAGTGACGTAAAAACAACATCAACAAGTGCGGGCCAGGTCGACCAGGATTTCAACGCATTTGGTGCTGGAGTCACTGAAGCTACGTCTGAATCTTTGGATGGAGAGGGCAGCCATAGAGGGTGCAAAGGTAGATCTAGATCTACAATTACAATCACAAAGACCCAGGAAGCGCCTGCAGCATTTCTAGAGAACGGAGAGGTCTCCAAAGACACCACCGTGCAACAATTATATACCACTGTCTACGTGGAAAAGCTGGTGACGACTTTCGTTCAAGAGGCAGATACGACTGTGAACTCTCTGAACTCAGACGACAGCCATGGTATTGCGGAGGTCTATCAGAACGCAGGAGCTCAAGGCGGCGGGACCTACACGGACGATTCAGGATACTCCCCTCCTGGACCGACTCCGGCTCCTGGACCCGGTACTCCATACCCCTCGATGACCACGATAACCTCCCAGGTCACCGTCACTGTTGACCCGCCCGTTGCGGACGGCGGTGAGGGAGTAATGGAACACTTCGCAAATCCAGCAGATTCAGGAGACTCCCCTCCTGAACCGACTCCGGCTCCTAGACCCGGTACTCCATACCCCTCATTGACCACGATAACCTCCCAGGTCACCGTCACTGTTGACCCACCCGTTGCGGACGGCGGTGAGGGAGTAATGGGAAAATTCGCAAATTCAGCAGGTGGCCCTCTTGTCACACTTTATTTCAATGGTCCGGACGCATGGCCTTCAGTAGGACCTATCATCTGGAACATGGGGTCCAACGCTACTCCTGCGGAGACTACGCCAAGCGATGGTTATGAGCTTAGTGCGTCGCAATTTAGTCAAGATTCCGGTGTGCAACCCTCTGCTGCACCCGAAAGCCCTTCTAGCATCGCAGATACACCTGATTCGAGCCTTGCAGGGGGTTCTAGCGAACTTGGGCCATTGAGCCTTCCGCCTACAGCTACAGAGCAGGGTGCATCAGGCAGTCCCGATGCCGCTCCTACAGCATCCGACCAGCCGACCTCAGGTGGACAACCGGACCGCACACATACAGATGCGCCGCCTGAACGACCATTCGATGCCGCCGGTGGGACCAGTAACACCTTGTCCGCTCAGACCCTGGCTGATGAGACCGGTGACTTGACAACAGACGGAGCGTCATCAGCCGACGGAGGGCAGGTAGCATCGCCCTCGCCATCATCGCAAACACCATCTCTATCGCCTGTACCGGCATCAAACTTTGCGAAAGCTACATCGTCGTCAGAAGCATCTATGCTATCCTCAATATTGTCGGGTGATTCGCTAGTGTATGATCCCGATGAAACGAACACGAACGAGGTGTCATCAGTCGACTCAGGGCAGGTAGCATCGCCCTCGCCATTATCGCAAACACCATCTCTATCGCCTGTATCGGCATCAAACTTTGCGAAAGCTACATCGTCGTCAGAAGCATCTATGCTATCCTCAACATTGTCGGATGACTCGCTAGTATATGATCCTGATGCAACGAACATGAACGAGGTGTCACCATCACCAACACCATCACCAACACCATCACCAACACCGATTTCACAAATGTCGGAGCTGACGGGGACCGCCGTGGTTTTCGACCCAGATGAGACGTATATCGCAACAACATCAACAACAACAACAACCACACCATCAACATCAATAACATCAATAACATCAATGACAACAACAACAACAACAACAGCCTCATGAACAGCAACACCATAACCACCACCATTACCGAGTTCACAACTATCCCAAATTTCCGGGGATCCCTCACTTTTCCTACCCAGACGAGCCGTATACATGAATGCTTTTTTGCCCATCACTCTCCGGTATGCATGGCGTCACCGAAAAAATCTAACTCTAAAGCGGGACAACAAGTGTTTCCTTGTTCCAACCCAAGTGACTGAAAGAAGGCATGTGAATGGTGAGTTGTGCATATCCAGTATGAAACTGAAACTTACACCTATCTGACATGACAATGACAGTCACCAGCCTCAGAATGGAGGCGCTGTTGCGTTACGTGAGCGGGCAGCTGACTGAGGTCGGCCAGCTACCGCCGAAGCCTACGAAGCCCGAATTGGCCATGTGTTCTGTGAGCTGGGTATAACCTCAGCTCTTCGGCGACTATACTATGAATTCTATACCCTTTCAGCCTAAGGCGAACCAGATTGTATGTGCCAGTGACCCAGTACATATTAGAGCAGTATCTCAAATGTTAGAAGCTCTTGTTGATACTGGTAAATAATGCATTTCTAACGGAATTTAGGCGATATACTAGAGAAAGTCTGAAGAGCATGCATGAGAACCTGCTTGCAGATCGGGCTCCATGGGGTACCTGACAGCGTAGGCAGCATGATAGCCGCGGAGAGGTGCAGCAAGCCTAGCCATCTGAGCAGTACTACTACTGATGCAGTTGACTTTGAAGCCATAGCACACCTACGATGCGGCCACTGACGGAGCTGCTCGATGCCTTCTAATTTCGAGCAGGCTTGGACATATACTTCCGAATCAGGCAGGTGGCGGCCTTGCGAGAGATCTTTCAATATTTTGAGAGCTGTGAGCGATGGAAGCAGATTAGTACCGCATTGCACAAGTCAACCACTACTTCTTTGTCCTGCTAACTGCCATCGAAAAGCTCACTCTCCGATTTCCGATATCCTGCCGTACGCCTCTGCACGTTTCTCTTCGCTGAGGTCTGCTATCGCTCAACTCGCAACTACACGCAGACAACACACATCGAGTCGACACCCACGATCCTTCACACCACACACACACACCATGTCGCAGAAGAGCGTTGACATCCTCATCATCGGCGCAGGCCCTACGTGAGTCTCCTGCCTGAAGCCGCCGCTTCTCGCCGTCGGTGTTCTGTGGTCTCGATAGAGAGCGAGAGAGCGCGTTTTTTCAAGATGGTGCCTGACAATCGCACAATGCATCGAGCACGATGGCGTCGGATGAGACGGCAGTCTTCCAATGCAATGCTACACCAGATGCTGACATGCTCTTCCCTGTGATCCCGCCCTCGACCTCGTCCTGCCCGCTATCGTGCAACACGCGCCGCGAACCTGGCAAACCATCGATACACACCTCTCCAGCGGACTTGGAGCTGCAAAGCGACTCGACCAGCTCAAGAACACCAACCACCTCGTCGTAGACGCCTTCGAGACTGCCGGTGGTCTCGCTTCTACCGACACCACCAAGGAAGGCTTCCTCTTGTGAGCAGAAGAGCGCTTCAGCCCATCCTCACGGGTGGCTAGGCCCTCATGCATCCAAACATGCGCGAGTCGCCGAGTGACTGACTTTTCCCATCTCGCAACTCTCTATCTCTATCATTTGCTTCCTATAGCGATGTGAGTGGAGCGCGCGTCTTTAGAAGCTAGCCCATACCTCGTAGCTGATCAGTTCGGACAACTCGTCTACCAGGTCGGAGGTCATGTCATTTTTTCGCATTATTTGTACTTCGATGTGCGCCTCTATCTCGTTCTACAACGCGTATCCTCTTGCTGAAGAAGCCTGCTTACCCTCCGTAGGACTGCATCAACCAAGCCCTCCCCAAGGAGGATGACTGGTACGAGCACCAGCGTGTCTCGTATGTCCGCTCCAAGGGCGTCTGGGTACCTTACCCATACCAAGTGAGCTCTATCTAAGTCGTAACGTTTATCCTCTTTATTGACGAAACGCTATCTCTCAGAACAACATCTCCATGTTGCCTGTCGCCGAGCAGGCAATGTGCATTGAAGGCATGATTGATGCTGCCGAAGGTCAGTCATTCCATTCCAGTCTCCAAACTAACCGGATGCTTACAAACCGGAGCTGACCTAAACAACTTCTCCTCACTTGCAGTCCGAGCACACTCCAAGGACAAGCCAAAGAATTTCGACGAGTGGATCATGAGAATGATGGGTCAGGGTCTCGCCGATCTCTTCATGCGACCCTACAATTTCAAGGTCTGGGCTGTCCCTGTGTCAGATGTGAGTCTGTCAAGAACTTCATAATACACGCGAAGCGAAGATATCATGCTAATCCATTACAACCCGTTCTCCCCCCATTCAACAGATGCAATGCGACTGGCTGGGTGAGCGTGTCGCTGCTCCTTCCCTCAAGATGGTCGTCAAGAACGTCCTTGAGAAGAAGGTTGCCGGTAACTGGTACGTAACTGCTGCTAGATTGCTAATCTGGAAAGCTCCACCATGTGCGACACTCTGACAGATTTGTTCTCTGCCTTTCCAGGGGACCCAATGCCACCTTCCGCTTCCCTGCTAGAGATGGCACTGGTGGCATCTGGAAGGCTGTAGCTAAGACTCTACCTGCTGAACGCTTCCAATACAAGACCACTGTCACTCGCATCGAAGGCAAGAACAAGGTCGCACACCTTTCAGACGGTACCTCCATCAAGTACAACAACATGATCTCGACCATGCCACTCGATGAGATCACCCAGATCATCGATGAGGCTGATGAACAGACCAAAAAGGTTGGAAAGGAGCTCATCTTCTCGTCTACTCATGTCATTGGTGTTGGTATCCGTGGTGAACTCCCTGACCGAATTGGTGATAAGTGTAAGTCTTGATGGCTTCTCTTGATCCAATGAACCGGTAACCCCAGGTGCTAAGATACCCCATGCTTTCCTTTGATATGCAGGCTGGCTATACTTCCCCGAGCCAGACTCGCCCTTCTACAGAGCTACCATCTTCTCCAATTACTCTCCTTACAATTGCCCTCCTAAAGATGTCAAGCTCCGCACATTGCAAACCGCTGATCCTTCTTTGTCGAAGGGTGTCGACTGCCAAACTGAGCGTGAAGGACCTTACTGGAGCATCATGTTGGAAGTCTCACAGTCATACAAGAAGCCAGTCAACGAAGAGACTTTGATCGCTGACTGCATTCAAGGACTGATCAACACCACAATGTGCAAAGCGGAAGATGAGATCGTCTCGGTCTATCACAGAAAGTTCTATCACGGCTACCCTACTCCATCCCTGGAGAGAGACGGTCAGCTCAAACAACTCTTACCTAAATTGAAGGATGAATTCGGTATCTGGTCAAGAGGCCGATTTGGATCATACAAGTATGAGGTCGCTAACCAAGATCACTCCTTCATGATTGGTGTCGAAGCTGTTGATTCTCTACTTTTCGGAGCTCCTGAAATGACTCTCAATGAACCTGACTGGGTTAATGGTCGAAAGGTAAGCCCGGTCTTAGCGCGCACACCCGTCTCAGTGAAATCAGAAGCTGACTCCTATATCACCACGTATACAGAACGTTGAGCGAAGACTCTAGGGTAGCGAGATGATTTGGAACGATTGAATCCTTTCGTCATATTATGACAAGCCACTCATATCCATTTCCAACGACCTTTCTGTTTCGCACGCGTCAGTCGTTACTTTTCCGCTAAAATGGGATAGCAGCTATTAGAGGCTCGGCCCACAAATTTTATTTTCAAATAAATCTAGACAGACTTTATTCTTGGCTTTATGGCAGGTGGTTGCATCGAGAGAAAATCATTCAAACGCAGAGGAGTAGCAGTTATACATTTTCAGTTTGGTCTCGTATTGTCTTCACCTCACTCTCTAGATTAATCACATTTGTCGCTTTTATTGTTTCTTGCAATCGCATTCATTCTATTTCATAACTTGCAAAACTTGGCTTGATGGCATTTGCAAATGCATAGGTGCTTGCATTCGAGTAGCAGTATCAAGCTAATGTACACTGTCAACATAATTTCTACCGTTGCACCTCTAAACCAAAATAAGAAACGAAATCTAGTCGTTGCACTACCACTGTCATACTGACAAACCCTCTAATGCGAATCATGCATGTCAAGTCGAAAACAGGACATGGTAATCTACTCTCATGTCCACCGAAGGAAGCGAGCACGAGAGCTGGTGTTGATACATAGAGATGTCTATTCGCTGCTAAATGAGGATGGAGAACACAAAGGCAGCCTGTGCTTGATGCCTTTCAACCCCATAACTTCCGGAAGCACCAGGCAATATATCGGTGCATGGCTGACTAAAACGTGCCAACTGGTCCATCCTTTTGCCATAGCCGGCCCCACTCCAATGCGAGTCTATATACGTACACTTCCATATCTCTAGTCTTGCCAAATTGCATTTGCCAGTCTTGGCCACGTTGACCTATGGCTTGCAGTTCTCCTTCATGGGCACCTTGATTTTCAGGTGCACTTATATGTGGGTGCGGCTCGTAGGTTGTCTTTTGTTGCGTACTTTTGGTCATAGCGGCCTTTCCTGAGCTGTCAACAGGATTCTCGTGAAGGGCCTCGACAGCCGGCGATCCCAGAAAGTAGCTGTAGACGTTGTAGATCTCCGAATACATGGAGGAAATGGGGATAAAATGATACCAGGCTGGAGGAAGATCGTGCAGGTAAGTAATGGCAGTTCTGGCTCATCGCACAAGACAGAAAGACTTACGCTGGATCTGATCTGAGTAGTATTCGGTATAGATTGTGGATTTAAGAACAGCTGCTCCGCTCTCGAAGAGGGCCATTAGGCGGGCAGAGTAAGCCATGCCTGGGTAAATGTGTGTGTCAGTTCCGCGATGACTAACGCTGATTCGCAGCTTACCATCAATATCAATGAGCATCTTATACTTGGTCACATCGATAAGAGGAACCTTCTTATCGATCCTATATCCGCCATTGCGTACAGCATCGCAGACCTTCTCGTGTCCGCAACCGTCAAGCGAAGTGAATGCAGCATCCATAGTCTCTTCGTTGAGACGTTGCATAGGGAGCTCGACATATGTCAGGTCGTTCGTGCCGTTTTTGGGCGGTAGAACTATTCCTTTCGGATTTGTCGAATTATCAGACGTCATGCGAATGAAGCGATGTCTCTGATAGTTAAGTTGACGTCCAGCTGGATTATTGCCGCCACCGGTAGTTGAACCTCGCCAAAAGATCTTATTTCTGCGCTCGCTCCAAGCAGGAAAGTCTTCCAGTACCAGTATCTGACCCCACTTGCCCGTTTTTGGGTCTTTGACTGCTTTCTTCACTTTCTTACGATGGGCTTCAAGATGGTATTTTGGCCCAGTAGCGGCGTAGTAGTCTGTGCAAAGTCGTGGGGAGATCTTGCTTGTTAGTGAGGCTGTTCATACTAGCAGGCAAGACACGGGGCAGACTCACGACTCGGTATTACCACATCTGCGAAGCCAGGCATAGTAGAAGGCGAGAAGACAGGATATAGTGAATCGAGGGAGCGGAAGTCCGAGCAAAACTGGCCCTGCATGTCATGAGTCCGAGAGTCGTTGCACAACTGGTCATGCGAGAGGGAGGTCATATTGCTTAAGAATTGAAATTCTTCAGTTCCAAGATGAATATCACGCGTTGGTCTTGTATGATCGGTGTGAGGTGCTGAAAAGTCGCTCTCGGCAAGATTGATAGTCTGTTCTCCATTTAACAGAGCAGGAGGTGAAGGTTTCCGCACGTTTGGCCCTTGCTGTATAGAACGTCTTCTTTTCGAGGGCTTTTTGGCGTTGATTTGGAGCTCTACTTGGTCGCTTTCGTTGACCGTATCCGACACCTTGTGTCCGCGTCTCTTGCTCTTCGTCCCAGGCGCTGTACTATTGTAAGCTACATGCATCACGTCTGCTAGATGGACGACTTGATTCGTCATGCTTGTGAGCTGCTTTCGCACTGCTGAACTAGGTGGGCATGTACGAATGAAAACATCCCACGTTGTCCCGTCGCCTTTCCAGACGGGGTCAGGAAAGAACTTTTTTGCCTTGCTAGGTATTGTGTTGAGTTGTCGGAGGTTTGCGGCTGGTGAAGAAGTATTCGCGTTGGCAAGCAGTATCAGTCTGGCAATTTCACCACACTGTCGATTTGCATCGACTCCATAGTAAAGCGGGAGCAACTCACTCGAATTTTCCTTCAATGCCTGCTGGATGATTTGCTTCTCCTCCCATGGTACGAGCACTCTCGGCTCAGCCAACTCGTTGATGGCAAATACCATATTAACGATACCTGGTCTTCCGACAAACGGTCTGACCATTCTCTCGAAGCCTCTCGCTCGCTCCACTCCATAGTACTTGATGAGCTCCTCATCTTCATTTGCATCCCAGAATGTTCCACCTCCATCTTTTCCTTGACCCTCCTCTACGTGCACCAAAGCAAAAGATGGTTGCATGCCGATTTGAAAAGTTCTTCTCCGGATCTCAGCGGCATCTATCGCCCAGAAAGGCTCGAGCGAAGCCATCAGAGAATCGTACTCGTCCACTAACACACTTCCCACCGCTGTCATTCGAGCAAAAGAGCCAACTCAGTCATATTGTACAGCATCCGGGAAAAGGGGAACGACTCACACTTCGCATACGCAAACCACTCAGTGAAACCATACGGTGGATCACGCTTATATCTCCTTTTGTATTCTTCAATAGCTTCTTCTGCTGTTTTTGACTGTCTAGCAACTTTGTCGTCCCACTCCTTCTTCGCATTTGCCATCAATTGCTCTATCGGATGTTCCTTGAACTCCGTAATATGCGGTCCCAGTCTCTGTTTTTCCAGCACATCGAGGTAATGTTGCCGCCTCACGATTGCAGCTGAATAGTAGGCTTCTTGCAGGGTGTTGGAGAAGACATAGCATAACAGACTCAAGCATGCTAGAAATATGAGATAGCGACGCGTCCTTGTTCGTATCCGCTTTGGACCGCTTGATTGTGGAAAGAGTGCTTTGAGCGTCTGTACAAGCTGCAGCCATGCCGGCGGAGGCGCATCGCTATCTTCAGCGCGCTCTTTAGCTTTTCCATTTCGAAAGCCAGTCAACAACCGCGAGGATGAAGAGAGAGTGGGTGATGCACTGGGATAGGCAGGAGAGGGTGAAGGTGAACGCGAGGGTGAGCGGCGCAGTTGTGTTGTTGATGTGGATGCGGTTGATGTTGATGGAAATGTCGATTGCAAAGTTGAGGGTGACGGAGGACGAGCGGTGATGGGTGTTGAGGGGAGCACGTTGATGACAGTCTGGCTGGCTAGTCCCAAGAACAGCCTTGCGCGATGCGCTAATGCTCTGCTGCTGTACTGTATCTGTTCCGAGAGTGTCTCAGGAACAGGATATGCCTGAGATGTCGAGGAAGATGGTGTTGGTGGCCTTTTTGACGAGTCGATAGTAAGACCTCGAGAAGCTTTGCGCTGGGATGCATGCCTTTTGACACCATTGTCGGTATCAGGGAACGCAGAGTACACGCTCAGCAATGTCGGGCTGCCGTTCTTCTCTGATGATATGCCAATGCCAATGCCATGGCCATTGCTGCTAGCATGTCCATTGGAATACGGCGAGTTGCTGCCACTGCTGCTCGACGGCGAGCTGGGGGCAGCAATCTCAACGATGCTGTCGACCAGCGTACGGTCCTCTTCCAGGGGGCTGGGCGTGTCTGGCGGCGTTGGAGGCTTCTCTATCGCCTTGTACTCCATCCCGCCGGTGATCTCTGTGGATGGTAGAAATACAAGGCAGGCAGGGCGTCAGGCTTGACAGGTGATTCGGAATGAGCGTGAAGTTGGGCGAGTTATACGAGAGATGGGCAGCCTGCTAAGCACTGTTCACGCATGGCATTGCTATTTCCAGAATGCACTCTCGGAATTCGATACTGCTCTGCTTGGTGCACACTGTCCAGCAGAAACGACACGCGTGGCGACGCGCTCAGGCTGGCTGCAGCCCTTCGAGCTAGCATGAAGGCAAACAGCTGTATGCTCCCGATAGATCTGCTTGGGAATTGCAATAGTCTCTGTTATTGCAACAACTGCGAACAAGCTGCATTTGTTAAGCCAAACACTCGCAGCCGCATCTCTGCCAAGAGCGTGCATCGGTTCACTCATAATTGCCAGAGTGACAGCTCGTCGGTCCGCCACTCGCATCAACTCGGATGTCCCCCGGGTTGCCGATCTTTGGCGGACTGTCCGACAATATCATAGTAATAGTAGTAGTAAGCAACGATATGGTTGTTCCCTGCCAAATACACTTTTGTCTTGCATGTCATTGCCTGCCTTATTGTCGACCTGTCATTACGGACTCCCTACCCCACCTGCCTTTTCACACTCAAATGGCTAGAAAGCCTCCTGCAGACGAGCGATCGAGCGGGAGCTACTTTGAGACGCAGCTGCAGGATGGAAACATGGAGCAGAGCTCGAGCGAGAAACTGCGACTTTAGATCGTCGACTCTCCTTGCAAGCCATCTATGCATCTCGCCATCCTGTCACCTATCTGTCGACCGACAACGTTGGCTCGTCAAGAAGTCTGATTATACTCACAGTACCTAGGTATCTCCCTTCGACACCTGTTAAGCATCATCAAGGAAGCCTGCCTGCCGTCCATAGAGACCAAAGTGTGGCATCAAGGATAGACTCACTTGGTCCCTCTGCACCATGGCCTCGCTAGCCCCAGGTGCTGCAGGCTTGACAGCCCCATCGCGAAGACCCTCCAGGCTCAACGTGATCGGACAAGCGGGCTCGTCTTCGTTGCTATCCAGTGGTTCGCTCACGCCGGTACAAGAGAAAGGCTACCCAAAGTACCCAATAGCAGGATCGTCATCAACTCATCGAATTCCTCTTCACCTCCGTGTTCCAGGGCTATTTAGAACTAGGATCCCATTGATCGCGATCCTACCATTCTTCCTGCTAGGGTATCTTCTGGCACCTGTACAACAACTTGATCCCGAACAAGCTCGACCTGCTAATGCTTCTGCAGTGACTGGAAAAATGGTACCTGAATCAATCTCTCAAAATCGACTTATATCATATCAACAAGGGAAAGAATGGGCACAGAGGTTCATATATCCCTCTTCTAGGCCGGCAAGCTCGCAATATGTAGAACCAGAAGAACATTATACCGAAAAAGATGGTTTGCTTTATTTCCCGCCTGCTGCACCCGAGCACGCTCATGGGGGTGTTGACCTAGCATACTCAACGATTCCTCCTCAAAGGCACCCGATACTTCACCTCATTGAGAAAGGTCAGTTGCGTTTCTTCGCTGACCGGCAAGGTGATACATGCTCATTTCGTATTCAATGCAATTAAAACTGCCAGCCGAACAAGATTGGGAACAGCTACTGGAGAAACAGAGTACCACCCTCAGCGAAGCAGTCGCTGAGTACAAGCGGCGGTATAACAGACCTCCTCCGAAAGGTTTCGATAGATGGTACGTTCCTGCCACGCTGCCGAAACTCCTGTTAATTACTAATATGACCAAATCTCCAAAGGTTCAACTTTGCAACAAGTAACAATATACAGCTTGTAGACGAATATGACGCTATCATGAAGGATATTGAACCGTTCTTTGCTCTCCCGCCACGACTCTTGAACGCTCGAGCGTATCAGCTAGCACACGATCCCAGTTTCAGCCTCTCAGCTCAATCCTTCACGATGAATATCAAAGATGGTCAACTTCAGATGACCGGTCCTTTAGCTCAATCAGGCAGAGCTGAAGAAACGCGAGCTTTGTTAGAAGGGATTGCCAAGTTCCTACCCGACATGCAGTAAGAAGCCAATTTTAGGAGATAGGAGACTTGCACAAGCTTAATCTAACTACGCTTACCCACAGAGCTACCTTTACTGGCCATGATGGACCAGGTATCTTCCTCTCAGGCGAGAAAAAGCAGAAGTATATCGAATATGCAAAAGCTGGAAAATACTTCACGGAAGCAGAAGCTGAAGAGACGGGAGATCAAGCTGAACATCATGGGTGGTCTAGTGCTTGTCCATCCACCTCCAATTGGAGGCGCTCTTTGTACGGAAATGGATTGATCAAACCCTCTACTCAGTAAGTCGCCTTTGATCAGAACTTTCCTATGCTTTCAAGACTAACTATATCTTGCGTGTCTCTGCAAAGTTCATTCATCTCCGATGTGGAGGAGTCTTGTGATGTGTGCAAACATCCTGATGTAGCTACTCAGCATGGCTTCTTTGGCTGGTGAGTCTGATTAACGACTTCATCACGATACAGTAGAAGTTGATCAAGGCTTCCTTGTGCAACTGTTAACAGGACTGGGCCCTTACCATCTCTACTGTATCCTCTCTTTACCTGGGCTAAAACAGCCGTGCATTCGGATATTCTCGTAACTCCACTTGAGCAATACCATCTTCAGGTCGGGCCAGATCCAAAATGGGAAGACAAACCTTACAACAAACTTCTTTGGAGAGGATCTACAACTGGAGCTGCTTTTAACAGAGAATCGCATTGGAGAAGCTCCCAGAGGAGTCGTCTCGTACTTAGTAGGTCCTTCAATGATACGCTATGGAAAAAGGTATATCGCACTTCATGAAAAGAGAGCTGATCTTCCCTCACTTGTTCAGTGGCCAATGAGAAAGAAGGGTATAGGACGATCCACTGGTCTGACAAGGACGGTGTACTTCGAGCTACGGAAGAGCCTCTTGTTGAGCTCAATAAGCGTTATCTGGATGTAGCTTTCACAGGTCGTCCAGCGCAATGTAATGTGAGGCATTAATGCCGGTAGCCTTCGCAGGTGTGTTGCTGATCGTCCGCCCTCTGGTATGCAGGAGGAGGATGGAACGTGTGCAGCCATGCTGCGCGTATTTGAATTCCAAAGTGGTATGGACCAGGAAGAGGCGAATCGATATCGGTATATCTTCGACATGGGCGAGTCCTTCCCCCTCCTCCAAAACAGCGAAATCGAGCTGACTTTGCTGGCTATTCTTCCAGATGGCAATGGGTGGTCTGGACGCTTCCATCGTCTGTTGATGTCAAATTCTGCCATCCTCAAGAGCACCGTGAGCATGCGGCAAACGAATGCGGGTCGATAAAAGACTCTGACGACATTCCTGTCTTGTCCGCAGATCATGCCAGAATGGTACCAGCAAAGGATTATGCCATGGGTTCAGTAAGCACAGAGTTAGAAATCATGTCGTTTTGTTCAATTACCGACGCCCATCTCTTCAGCTACATCCCCGTCAAAGTAGACTACACAGATCTCTACGATATACTTGCATTCTTCATTGGAGGTCCCGATGGTCGGAATGGCCACGATGAGCTGGGCAAGAAGATCGCAAAACAAGGACAAGAATGGGCAAAATATCACTGGCGAGAAGTCGACATGCAAGGTAAGGCCAGCGCCGCTCTGATAGTGCTAAAGAGTAGGCTGAACCCGGTTTGCCCTCTACAGCATACCTGTACCGCCTTTTCTTGGAATACTCGCGCTTGCTTGAACGCACAGAGTCAGACCCCACTAAAGCCGATTACAAGGCGTAATGAGTCATGATGACACAGAGTCAGTGACATACCTGTACTTGTATGGTTATCCTCATCGTTTGTCCGCATTGCATAGCCTCCATTAGTCCATGTCCGCGAAGTCAGATGCAATAGAATATCAGGCTGCATGAACTTGCCCGGTGTTTGGACATTGGTGCCGACTGTAAGACGCCTCAATCCTGACATCTGGACCAGACTGCCAACAAGATGTGAAAGAAGGTACGATTGATTACACCCCTATCCCACTGATGTGCCCGATGCCCTAATGCAGATACTGAGATGATGCCAATGATGCGCGAACATTGCCAAAAGTACGTGAAATGGGAAATGGAGTACTAATGCTGCAGAACAATTCCGTTCTAGAGCTACATATATGCAAATTTGAATGAATTTTCAGAATTCTTAATCAGCTTTCACTGACGAATTTTCTTTTCTTGCGATCTTCTGGCAATTTTAGGTTGATGGGAGATGCTCTAGAGACAATTTGGTCAAAACTCATCGACCGACGCTCACGAAGGGAAGCATCATACGACGGAATGTTTGACTGACTGTTTTCTTGGGCATCAAATGGTGGTTTGCCTGGCATGGAACCTAAACAGACCGGAGCTGGTAAATGATGGAGGCCCGCAAAACTCTCGGCGGAAGTCACTCGGGACGAACCACTTTCGTAATCCAGCGCAGGCTGGGAATCCGGTGCAGCAGTAGCTTGGAAGGAGTGTGCTTGTCCAATTGAACTTGAGCTATCTCCGCCTCCGTCGCCTAGCACATTTCTTTGAAAGGGCGGTCGCTCCACGGCAAGATTGTTCCATCCTCGACCTTCGTCGGCCTGAGTGTGAGCAGCTAGATCTGAATGGCCATACTCGACGTCACGCTGTTGATGTTGTTGATGATGGTAATGATGTATATCAGCAGAATGAGGCGCGGGAGCGAAATGATGGTGTTCGTGGGTCCGGTGCTCTTGACCTGCTCCGTGAGTGCTCGGTTGAGCGGCGTAATTGTTCTGCTGCGTTGCCATATAGTCTCGGTAGGAAGTGGCGTTGTTGTGCCATACGAAAGGAGGGGGATTCGAGAGGCCCACTCCAGGTGTTCCGAGAACGAAGGGAGACGGCTGGGGCATGTACTGTGGATAATCTGGATACATGCTTGTAGCGCCATTTTGGTGCATGGCATGTCCAGTGAGATGGTTTGGGGGAGGTGGTGGCTCATAGGGTTGTCCAATGCTGGGTGAATAACCACCTCGGTAAAGCCACCACGGCACCTCTTCCTCGCCTGCGGTTCCTGGTCTCGACCGAACAACTTCTGCAGCCATGTTGCGGGGAGGAGGGAGCTCAAGATGGTGCTCAGGTTGCCCCGGGTGATGGATACTATATGCGAAGTGTGAGTCGGACTGAGGGTAGGGAAGCCCTCCGGGAACGAGCTGATGATCTATCGTGTTGTGGAGTGCAAAGGACTGCTGCGAATAAGTAGGTGACGAAGCGGAGGAATTTGTTGCGTGAGTTGATGCGCCATCGATGGTGCCTGTGAATAGTCTTGTCAGTACAAAGCTTAAAACTCTGAGCGGGGTACAAGTGGTGGAAGGACAAGGAGTCCCAGCCTTGGCTCGGAAAGCCGGCTCGCTGAAACCTCCAAGCTAGTCAAGGGATGTCATTTATTTGAGCAACTCACCTGTGGTGTAGGGTAGCATTCGTGAATACAGGCCGCTGTCAGAGGGTGGCATACTCGAAAGATGTGATATGTAGCTGTCCTTACGGGAGGTGGATGCCTCGGAAAGCCCCGAAAGCTGTGACTCGCCTACACTGGTCGCCGGAGACTTGACTTTGCGCTTGTTTTGACATTCGCATTTTCCAGCTTGAGCGCTTCCACGTTGCTTGCACGCCTTGCACTGAGTGCTTGGGCGACCTTTTTTGGCGATCGGGAATAGCTCGCGGTCATGGTGGACACACTTGCTGCTGCGGTGCCCAGTGATGCAGGAACGACAAGCGTGCTTGATTCCATCTTTCAGAATCTGTAGCGAGCAATTGCAATGACTCAGTAGGAGATTCTCCAGAAGTCGGGTTTTGTCTGCTTTGCGCCTACCATGTCGTCTTTGCCGCAGTCGTCAGAGTTCTTGATCTGTCACACCTTCTTCGGCTGCGCCAGCTTCAACGAGGAGGAAAGAATGTAAAATGTCGTCCCACTAAGATCACGCTTCGCTGATGTGTATAGGTAGTAGAGGGATTGTTGCGGACTGAGGGCCAAGAAAGCAATACCCAAATCTCGCGAACCGATAATGCAGAACCGAGCAGGGTTGAGGACTTTGTTCAGAACAGAGGCAGATATGAGGAGGTACCACAAGAACTGAAGTCAGAAGAGCTACTGTACTCTTCTGTGCTCTGATTGCCACAGGTCGAAATGTGCTTGGTAAGTTGTGTGTGTCAACCGCGCAAGACTGCTTGATGATAGCTATGTCCGACCCGACGACAGACAGCGTAGCTGCGTTCGGTCGAATACGATGTATGTGTGGCTGACCTCGGCTTCTTGGAGTCCTTCTTGTCCAGAATCGTGCTAGGATACTTGGGCACTGCGAGACAGGCAGTTTAGTAGTGAAGCCAGCAGCCTGAGTGATTCAAATTTGTCGTGAGCTCTGTGAGGTCTCTTGCAGGAGCCGGAATGGCAAGCCCGCCTGCTAAGTCAATCAACAGGTCTTCGGCCAAATCACACGGTTGAGCGAAGCCTCGCATACCTGTGCCGGTAACCCTTCGCCTGTCAGGTGGCAAAAACCCGCTTGCTGGGCAACTGGGTGTGTTTCTTCCTTGTTACTGCCGTTTGCTCGGTCTTCTGCTGCCTTTTATTTTTTGAGTGACTAACTCACCCCGCATAAAAAACCCTCGCTTTTTATCATATCGGTTCGGACGCCACCTTCTCAAACTTGGGACCCCGCCTGTCAAGCCTCAACCTTGTCACTTACGCCACGTGGCGGGACATGATATCCTGCAGAATCGCAAAGATCGTCTGCTGGCTGGGGGAGGTGAGTGTTACAGCCAGCTGTGTTTTTAAATTTGATGTCTAGCACCACCGTCAAAACAGCCATACTCATGTTTACTAACATAGGTCTGCGGTGAGGTCTGCGCTTCTGTACATCAGGCGTTTATTTTGCAAAATACCCTCCAGGCAGACTTCCCTCATTCGGCACGAGCAAGATCACCAAATCTGCTGACAGTCTAAGTGTACATTTCCTGACAAATGCAGGCGTGATCGCTTTAGTCAAATGCAGTCAACCATCCTTGCCCTTCCTTCTGATTTGCCTCGGCCATGGCAGTGTCTGACACCTGATAAATCCGCCTCTGGCACCGAAGAATGGCTTTCCAGGATGAGAAGCTCCCCAAATCAGATTAGCCGGTTTCGTGCACTTCACATCAGTGTTCCGGTAGATCAGTTGAGAGCTGTTGCATTTAAGTTACAGTGTTCTTCCCTGATTTTCAGACTGATTGTCCAGGCACAATAATACTGCGTTTATTAGCTTACATCTGCATGCTGTCATGGTGAAGGTTGTTCGGAACGAATAAAGTTATTGTCTGCAGCTAACGGCAGGCAGTTAATGATCTGCAACGACATGCTTATTAGCCTTACTACAGTACTGTCTTATCTATGAAACTAGCCCAGAAGAAGCGTGTGGCACGCCCAGAGCAAGACACCGCGCCACAAAAGTCTTATCGCCGACGCTGGCTCTGTGCTGCAATCCAAGCCCTGCAGCAAATTATTATGATAGTAGGTATCATAGTACCGGTAATATGGTAGTATGGTAGTGGTGGTTTCCGGACAAGGCAAAAACCAAGGTGTGGAACTGCAGAGTAATGTGTGCTGCTTGGGTTCAGTACAGCTGGGAAGCCTCCTCGGCTGAGCCTGGCGGTACCAAAGCACGGTCGACATTTTCGTGGGCTGTCGAATTCCGAGAAACTCGGACCAGTATCGTATCGTAGCTCCACAGCTAGGTGAAAGCTACTTGGATGGTCGTGAACGCCCGTTTGTAGGGCAATCGTTGTGCTGTTCTGAGATGGAAAAGAAGAAAGGAGAAGTGTCAGCTGATAGTGCACATTCACCATTGAACACTTATGCGCAGGCTTATCCTGCATGCGCAAGGATTCGTATACGCCGGCACGAGCGCATCGGCTCAGCTGGAGCTTCCTCTACCTAGATCAGGGTTTAGCTGGCATTTCTTCTGACGCCAAAGTGTAGCGGCTAGAAATCTATATATCAGCCGGACCTGGACGAGCAACCGGCTCGAGCTTCAGCTACAATCGTCTTTGTTGATGAGCCGGCTCTGGATAGCTTGTTGCCTTCGTTGCGCTCGGCTCCACTGACATGGCAGGATCATGCTAGTCGTGGTAGAGTTTGAAGCATCTCACGAGGCTCGACACCTGTCTTGATGGCGGCAGCAGCGGTATTGGAAGCAGTGGAAGGTGCTTTACCTGGACGCAGCGGAAGCATGGGTGCCTCATCGACCTCAGTGCGGCGGAGAGAAGACAAGCAGCACAGCAGGAAGCGAAAGGCCCGAGATAGCAGTTTGAGCAGGTCGTCCAGGGTGAGCTGCGTCACTCTATTCCTTTCTCGAGGTGACCCCTGGCATTCTGGCTATCACTGACGATATCGATTGATCAAATGCTCCTCACGATACTCATATTCATGGCTGGTCCACCATGGCACTCCTGGCAAGCAGTTCGCACAGGTGTTGTTAGCGAGGCTTTCGTACGCAAATCTCAAGGTTAATCAAGGCTGGATCAAACAGAATATAGACGAAGTGGAGCACCTCTACTCGTCCCGTTTCCGAAATCAGGCTCAAGAGCGTAGGCTGAGAAGACTCAACACGGTCTATGATGACGCTATAAACCCGGAAAGAGCTGCTAAAGCATTTGCGACATCGTCTCCGCCTCTAAAAGAAGGCGATATACAGAAAGCATGGATCTACTCTAGCGGGATCACTCACCAGGGCAGCCACGCAAATGTCCCACTTTCAAGACCATTCGCGGAGCCTAATGAGGATATTCTGGCCACCTTGAAGCCGCCAGCGCCTGCTAGTCAGTATCTAGACTATACTCCGGGAGTGTACGCTGGTTACGATCCAGGCATATCCGTGTATGCGCCGGTAGATGGATATCAGCCTACTTCCATCCGACAAGGCTATCTATCATCGCAGTCCGGCTCCTGGCAGCCTCAAACGACGCTTTCCTCAAATTCACCCACCCTACACCAACCATCTCATAGCATGTATACATACCTTGCTTCTCCGGTTGCCGGATCTACGATGCAGTTCGCAGGGCCAGCTAATGCGAATATTACGCAAGCTCAGACTTCGACAGGACAAAGCTCAGTGACGGTTCATTCCGCAAAGGAGAGTGATACATGGTCTCACGATGCTCTTCCACTCAATTCAAGTGTCTCCACTACAGCATCAAGCCGTAGCAATGACCAAAGCGACCTCGATGCGGCGGTCGTACCAACGCCACAGTACGGCTTCACTCAGACGATACAGCAGCAGTTACCGTTGGCACCCGCACACGTTCCCGCAATCACCCCACGGCCTGACCTGTCGGCACCCACGTTTACTGCCGTGCATGGCTCCGAAACAACCTATGGAGCTCACCAAGGCCACACTGGAATCAATGCAGTGCGTAGACACCTGAGGAACCCGTCACTGAAGGGGGAGTATTCTGTGAGCAGTGTAACAATGGATGATCTAGACTCGCATTTTGGACAGTAGATACGTTTGATCTCGGACGAGCGGGTTCACATCAAACGTATCTACTTGTGGCAAAACCCGACTATCAGGAAGTCCGTCTAAAGATCTACAAAGTAAAGGCACCATGCAACTATGTAGCATTACTTGATTCTGCACAGAACATATGTACATACCTAAATTCCTGATAATTCCTATTTGCCTTCACTTACGGGCTCGCTGTGGTCCTCTCCCCACAGCTTCGTAATTACTGTAACAGCTTGCTGCCTGCCTGCCTCTCTGTCCTCCTCGCACCTAAGCGCACAGTTACCGACAGCCACCTTCACCTGCATGGTAAGCTGATTTTCCGGCATCACAGTAGCCTCAAGATGCCTGCTGACGCCGCCTTGCTGCGACGCACGCCCAGTCCGGCACAGCTCGTCGCCGTTTAATTCGCGACTTCAAGGCGCTCTCGAGCGATCCTCCGAGCGGCGTATCAGGAGCACCCTGTCCAGACAACATTTTGGTGTGGAATGCAGTCATTTTTGGACCTCGTGAGTTGCGCAGACTGCTTTCGCTGGTCGCACGAATGAGCTGAATCAGTTGAACATGGCCACTTTCGGTCACTGGCAACCTGATTCCAGCCGAAACGCCTTTCGAAGATGGCACATTCAGACTGGTCTTGACGTTTGAAGAGACGTATCCTAACCGACCACCTACAGTCAAGTTTCTGTACGTCTCTGCCCTTGAACCGCCGCATTCGCTTGCTATTAACATTGCGCTAATCGATGACAACCTTCACTCCCAGTTCCAAAATGTTCCATCCAAACGTCTATGCCAACGGCGAACTCTGTCTAGACATTCTGCAAAATCGCTGGTCCCCCACGTACGACGTCGCTGCCATACTCACCAGTATACAGAGCTTGCTGCATGATCCGAATCCGAACAGGTAAGTCCGATCATCTCGACCCGAGCCCTTCAGTGCGGTGTGCCGTGCTCGCGAGTTTGCACTGATACATTGCCGGCTTCTCTGGATACCGTTCTCAGTCCTGCAAATGCCGAAGCAGCGAACCTGTACCGCGAAAATCTCAAAGAATACTGCAAGCGTGTCAGAGCGACCGTTGAAGCCTCGTGGCTAGATGACGCCGAGCCTGCAACCTAGACCTGCAGAGAAGTACCCTCCTGCCTTTAAGACCTCTCGAATATCGTTGTTGTGTTATGTAAGTCACTCGGCTCGCGTTTCGCAACGATAACTGATGCGTTTTGCGCCGGAAGGTCGCCATCCGCACTCTCACTGTTCTACACCAGAATGTATCACTGCAAATACTCCGCCCGCTGCCTTTCAGCGTTTGATCTTCACGCTTAACCCTCCATGACTGAGGGAGCTGCATCTTCAAGTCTTTGTAATGTATCTCTATACACGCGCTTATGCAGCGTTTTACCGGCTGCAAGGATATTTTGCCACTTGGCCGGATTGATATTCAGGTCCATGCTGCTTGGCTTTACGATCTTCCCCTCGCAAGTTATTCGACAGTTAGCAGCCCGCACTTCCGTACTCAACACCCTGCAACTGGTCAAAGCTGAAACTGAACGAAGAATGTCAACATAACCGGCGTATCTCAACATTCTTCGCCACAAAACATACCAAGACTAGTCTTCAGCTATTTCGTACTGTATATTGGCCCTGGAATGCATAATGGAAGTGCACTGATTCGACAAACAACAAGTGCGCAAAGGATATAGACTCTTACGGTTCTTCCTCTTCATCTCTCTTCTGCACTTCCAAGGTCTCCACTTCACCTCTGTCTGCCATACATTTCAGTCCAACTCCCCTTCTTCACATTCCCGCTTAACGAGAACAAGATGCGATTTACACTCTTTGCCATCATCGCTGCATGCACTTCCGTAGCCATGGCACAGCCTGTCTTGAAGGAGAGAAACGGGTCAGCAAGTGTAAAAGACATTCAGTGCTGGTACGTTGCTATCTCATAACATAGTATGTGAGCTAGTTCTGACCTATGGAGCTCCTTCACTTTCAATAGCCAACAGCTCCTATCCAACAATGAAGCATCAAAAGCATTCGGTGGCATTTTGGCAATTCCAGACGTAGTCGGCAACTTAGGACTCGGCTGCACCGTGAGTGACGGAGCTTTGCTAGTTTTCGTAGGTTGTGCACAGTGGCTCATACATCTCAAATTCAGCCTATCGGTCTTAGCCTTGGCAGTCAGTGCAAAAGCACTCCTGTCATCTGCAGCGAGGTGTAAGTGGCGCTCTTGATACCGACCTTAACGAGTCTGTCTAACTAATGTCATGATTATCATCATATTATGCAGTTATCAAAAGGGACTCATCAACCTCGGCTGCTCCCCCATTTCAGCTTTGTAGCTTGTTTCTTCAGAGTGAAATCCTTACTATCACTTCTGCAACGTCCGAATAATCATGTCAATATACCCAGTATTCATGCAAACTACAAATCACATTTCTGCCTTCTTCCTTCGCAAAACAGAGCGATCACAATCATCTACACATCCGTAAACAACATTGCTGTGACCTGCATCTTGCGTTCGACGATGAACCAGGTAGATGTATTGAAAGAATTGCTACATGTCTTCTCTAGAGGTGATTCAAAACCGAAACGCCCTATAATACAGAAGATTTGCTCTAGTTTCCTGCGGGTACACCAAGGCTTGCGATATGAGCAGCAATACTAATGAAGAACGTTTGCGCTATCTGAGACGTGTAGAAGGAGTGCTCCGAGTTGTGCGGAAGCACTAGGTTGTGTGCAAGCTGCAGACGCAATAATCGATGAGTCTGGATCGATCGGCATGTGGCTGAGTGATGACCTACCTCATGTGCCATGGAAAAGTAGGTAGATATAAGAGCACCTTCGAGACGGCCTTGTTTGACCTCCTCGCCGTGCCAGGCAAGGTGGAACCTTAGATTGAAGAATATGCTACCAGACCTGTTGAATGCAATCAACGGTCCTGACTTGTCATAGAAGATGTGCAGAGCCTTCGGATCGACGTTGAAAATGCTAGGAAGAGCGTGTCAGCTCGCTCAGGTCAAGCATCACAACGCTGAAAGCGTAATGATGAGTCTTTCGAACTTACTTTCCGACGGGCTTGATGATAAGCACGGCGTACTGTTTCAAGGCATCGCCGTAGGTCTGCAGAATATTTTCATCCGGCTCTACATTTCGACTGATGTAGAAGCGCAAGCCAGCAACATCGGTTACATAATCAAGCTCATTCGCCGGGCTGCTGTCACAATAAGATGACGACTCCTTGACTTCCTTTGTATCAATCTGGCTTGTGATGTTACCTGAACGATCTGGACGTGATGCAGCGATGGCGCGGATTACATTGCTGCTGATGTTCGCTTGCGGAGTCACTATGCAAAGGCTGGAGCTCAGTATCACGACTGTTCACGAGATGCATGCAAAAGAGACTTACCGTTCTCAACCTGATCTGGTCTGCTATCTCCTGAAGGTCTGGAGCGAGAGAGTGACGCGGTGCCGGAGTGCGAAACATCCGTCCCGGACTCTGAATCCATGATTTGCTTCGTGTGGTCTCGCTGAGCGTCGAGAGGAGTCGACGGGGTCATTGGGTGACCCCGCAATTTTGATCTGAGCGAGTCGAACAGGCCCCTGCCTGCGCCTGCTGGTAGTACTGGAGCAGCTGGCAGACCCGGAGACGGCGCTAAGTTTACATCACTGCGAGGATTGCCAGCAGCCTCTTTCTCTTCATAAGCTGTTGGAACACGACGTCAGCCAAAGTCGCACAGGACGACGGTAGACGCACCAGGTGGCAGCAACCTCCGGTCTTGTTCGGCAGCTATTCTCTGCTGTTCCGTTATCATTCGGGCTTCTCTCGCCTTTTGGTCCGCGGCCTCTTGCTCAGCCCTCCTCGCATTCATGATTTTGTCCACATTGAAGCCCCGGCGTTTTAGATCTCGCAGAGACGTCTGAAGAAGCGTCATGAACAGTAAAGTATCGTGGATCTTCTGTTTGGCTAGAATGAGTCTAGTAAGAGCGGCTGCAACCTCGTAGTAGTCCAAATCTTGGAAGGCAGCTGATATGCGAAGCAGCAGAGTGCCCTTTTCCTGCGTAGCAGCTGCTGAAGCTGAACTACTCTTGATAGTGCGACTTGGGCCAAGGACTAAGGTCCGTTGCCTTTCAATCCTTGTTACCTCGCGAACTCTTAAGTTCTGCTTGAGCCAGTCTTCCGATAGACGTACATCTTTTCCGGCTTGAGGACGCTCGTGCAGGAACAAGACGACGCGCTTTGATAGTCGATTAACGTTAGGTCGCGCAAAAGATATCCGAAAAAGGCTTCACACACCTCTAGAATAAGCTTCCTCAGCGCATCAGCTCGTTCATTCGGTTCTAAGGGTATAGCAGTAGAAGTGTAGGTTGTCGATACTAATTTGCTGATCCTCTTGCCGCCAAGACTCTACAAGGCCCGCTTAGTCTTTACAACGACAGAAAGATCATCTGAAAGAATCACTGACCTCCACGAAAGCCTCAATCATATCATCCTGGGGGCAAGTCAGGATGTGACCGCGAAAATCGTTAACCAGAGTTGTATCGTCAACAACGACGATATCGGTAGCGAAAGATAAGCGGTATTGTAGTAAGCCCTCTTCTTCCTCCTCGTCATCATCACCATGCGATGAGGCGGCCTTGCTGTCACTAGCTTCTTTCGCGTGAACACGCTCATATCCCAGCAGAAAAGGCGTGTCCTGCATCCTCTTGCGCAAATTATTCGGGAAAGTACTGTACTGTGCCGCGATCTGGCGGAGTAAAGTAATATAACGATCAGCAGAACCTGCCAAGGTGAGGAATCGTCTCGCATCGTCGAGCAGCATTTGTGTCCTACAGAGGCAACATTATTGAGCTTCGTCGAACTCATTGAAGTAAACGTATGCTCCAGTGGACGTACATCTCTGCAGTAGTGGGCTCGTTACGGACGCCTATCTGAAGCAAAAAGGAATTGGCAGTACTGCCATAATCGATGAAAGTGAATAGGCTTCGGAATTGTTCAGGTATATTGCTCTCGCTTGACTGGAAATAGACTGTCCGGGGAAAAGCTAGACTCCAGATATTACTGTCAGGTTGCTGAACGGGGATAATTCTGGCAAAAGCAAGGGCATTGTGGTCGGAAGTCGTGAATCCTGAAAAAGGGTAATCAGCCAGGCTACTTTACAGCTTCTAAATATGACCGTATCAAGGAGCTCCGGCGGGAGAGGCATCAAAGTAATTGCCGCAAACGTCCCACCCATCATACAAGCTGCAGTTGAATGTGCAAGAGCCGATGCGCCTCTCCGCTGACGAGCTCCTGCTGATACTTTGGGGGGAATGAGGGACTTACTGGACGCTTGCCCTGCCAAGTAGGCAAACAGAGGTCGAGCATCGTTGTGAGTACCAGGAGGTGATTCCAGAAGTTTCTTCACCAAAGCACTAGACGGGGGATCAGCCGACAGTTTAAATTTGCTTGCGTGTATTTGATAGTCGAGGTCCAAAATGGCGAAGCCCATCACTCCAGCACCGGCGGAGCTGAAGGTCTCCGTCGGCTTGGCAGACTGTTTCTGGCCATTCCTGATGGCCGGTACGAAAGGCAGATCTTGCTTCGAAGGGGAGTACACGTTGGCATACTGTGTGTCAAAGTGCTCTAGAAAATATGTAAGCGCATGTTGCTTCCGCTCGGGGACGGTATGATCGGAAGCTAATATGAGGATATCTTCTATTGCTGGGTATCGCTTGAGACCCATGCGAAATAACAATCGTGCTTCATCAGAATGCGGTCGCCATTTGGAAGAAGTCCATGCAACTATAGGTAGACCTAGTCGACGATGAGCCTCGGTGGGCTCGTACAGGGCACTAGCTTTATGGCGCGGCGGCTTTTGCTCTGGCTTTTCCATGTCGGCAGGCTCCTCTCTAGTGAGCCAGGCCGTTTTCTTCAACTTGTCAAGCTCTTCGTTTGACAAAGTATCCGCTACCGAGACGAGGTACTTGGTCTTGTTGCAACAGTCAGCCTGCGAGCGTAGCTGACCATTTTGTTCTACTCACCACTTGCTCCTGATCCCAGCTTCCAGCCCCAAGCAAGCGAGAAAACACGAGCTGAAGATCTACATGATCACGTACACCAAGTGCTCTTAACATCTTCTCCATACTGCCTTTGGCCTGCAGACTGATAACCGGCACTGAAGGACAAACAAAGAAATGAGTGAAGATAGACATCGCAAAGTTCAAACGTCCCTACAGTCTTCGAACAAGGTGACTTTCGGAAGATAGGCTTCTTTGGGAGGCACCATGCCTTTCTTGGTCGGAATACAACTGAGGGGCCGTAGTATTGCAGCAATCTGCGAAAACTGGTCTGCCTTGAGATTCATCCAAATCTTGGCCAAGACAGTAAGAACGCGCTCAGAGAATGGTGGAGAAAAGGTGATACTGGTTTCCGATGTCGTCAACATTTGGTCACTGGTGAGGTACTTGATCCAATCTTGCATAGATAGTTCAGTTATTCCGAATACTCGCTGAAGGTCTTGCCATGAAATCGCTTTCGAAATAGCATACTGTGACAAAGTCAGTACAAGAAGGAGATCATTTGATACCAATACTTACTGGCAACATCTGGGAAGGCAACGGGAAATCCGGCGGTATAGTCTTCGGATTGAGGTAGTAACGGACAGTCGACATTGACACTACGTGTTCACTGTGAGCATTCTCGGCAGGTACTGTCATGACCAGGGCATCTCTGAATCTCGGCATCAAGCGCGCATCATACTGCGGGTTTCCGGCCAATCCTATCCACCACTGCAGTGCCAATGTCGCTTGTTCTGTTGTTAAGGGTTTTGCGTTGAGCTGGGATATCACATCGTCAATTGTAACAGACTGTAGTAGACTTCGCTCTTGTAGTTGATCCAGAAGCAACCCTGTATCTCTTGCAACCGAGTCGGGTACTGTGGCCAAATCTGCCAAAAATGACAATTCCGCGACGGGTAGCCTGACCTTCGATGAAGGAAGCACACCTTGCGTACTAATGAGAAAGAATTCACGCTTGTTGCTTGCAAAGAAGCTGTGTTGCACCAATCGGCCAACTTCCGCAATCGGTGTTGACTGATAAAAGGTGAAGTTCTGCATCAAATGCGAGGAGGCAGTATATATCGCCAATTTGCCAGCGTTGTCTTCAGCATGGAGGGATTTCCACCGACGAGCCAAGTCTTGTATCTCGTTATCATAAATTACACGACACATTATGCCGGAAACAGACAGGAGTTCGCGATTGTAATCGGCTATGGCTTTGGCTTGTAGATCTATCTGCTCTCTTTCGACCGTCGGTATGAAGCGCCCAGAGATAGCAGACGCGCAGCCCGTAGTTTGAAACAGCGGGAATCCTATGTAGATCTGTGGGATATGTGGATGTTGGCAACGTAATATTCGGTCAAAGTCTGACAAAGTTTATTCTCACCTTTCCCTGCGTTCGGAGATCGGATGTCAACTGACTAAACAGCTTTTGTACTGATTTGTCTGTGCCATCTTCAGATTGACTCGCATCTGCTTCCTCTTTGGAAGAGTACAGAACTCGCAAGCGGCATGATGCAGGAGGCGGTTTCTTGGTGCTTCGCTCAATCTCTGCTACTATGGATGGTGAGGCTGTAAGTTTCGCTTGACTCGTTACGATCCTCAAGAATAGTGAAGCCGAGAGTTCTTCTAGCGGGTCTTGATCCGGGGCGTTGAAGTTGGGTGTGTGAACAGGCTCGGGTGCCTTGACGGTGGAAGTGGCAAAGCTTAAAAATTTAGTAGCGAAGCTTTGTTTGACGGTTTGTGCAATAGATTTGGGAACAGTCGTTGGTGTTGAGGCCAAGGTGATGCGCTTGGCGGTGCATGTCAACTGCAGAGGAGCTTCTTCAAGACTGGTGATTTGCATCATTTTTCCGGGACTTGTAAGATTGGTGTGTGGAGGGACCGTGAGCCCCCTGGCGGGAGCAGGACGTTTCTCGATACTGCATAGCTCGAACCCATCGAAATGAAACGACATCTTCAGGATACTACTAGTAAATGGCAGAGCAGTGGCCAGAAACTTGCTGAACGTTGCCGGATCTGGCATGGGTTCAGGAGATCTGCAGGGCATGGTGATAGACGACCAGCCCCGACCACTAGGACCGAGGTCATCTTCGCTGCGAGGATTCTTGGCTCTTTTGACAGCAAGCTGCTGACCTTTCCAGAAGAAGAGCATCATCTGTTCACCGGAAACCACTAGCGGCTCATCGGAAAGCGACCAGATCGAGTAGAACCCAACACCAAAGGCGCCAATCTTCTCCGAATCTGGCTGACCATCTGCTACAGTTTTGAGCCGCCGCCAGTCCTCCTCGCGAAAGACTATGCCATCGTTCTTTACCACTATACGCGTGGTGGGTGCAGTCTTCAGAGCAGTGATGGAGGTTGAAGGACCATCTGACTGAAAGTGTATTTGGACAGTCTATTTAGCATCACCATGCTGGCCATGACAGCTGTACGCTGATCATCTACCTTGACCTGATCATAGACCTCTACGCCGCTGTTCGAGCTTGTGATTCGTTATAGTGATGCAGATTGTCTATGATCAGGTCAAGCTAGGTAGTCAGCTCCAGCCGTTGACCAGCAGTGGTGGTGGCGTCAGCCTTGAGCCGATGTAACTATGCAGTTTTCAGACGCGCTCACCAAAGCCTGTGCATCGTCTGCATTCTGAAGAAGCTCCCTGAACACTGTATAATCGCCAGAGTACCGCGCCAGAATCTTCTCTATGAGGCCGCGTTGGTTTACTTCGACAGCCTCCTCATAGCCGGACTCAAGAGCCCGCTGAAGTTCCTCTTGAGCATTCATTCTGCACAGACTAGGAGGAACGATACGCAGACTTGGCACTGCTCCGTAACGCTCTCTTTGATATTACAGATCCGCGCCTTTCAGCCACATATGAAGCCTTCGAGTACGTTGGATATTGACCGATGTATACGAACAGCTGAAGAGCACTTGCAAAGCCGGTTGCGGTGCCCGTGAATAAGAGGAAGACAGCGAGCACAATCTGCTGTATGAAGGAGTTGCCGAATCGACAGACTTGGGTGCGCGGGCAAGGTACACGCAAGTGCAGTCGAGGTGGTGACTTTGTTCATACCGCGAAAGGATGATCGGCGATAAGTCTCCCTTGCAATGGAGTCTTTCCATTTTAGACAAGGACCGCTCGCATACAGGCTGCTGTTCACTTCCCACTGCGTGAGTGTTTGCTTGCTGCGTGCACGACTGAGCTTAGATAGAGACGGAACGGCAAAGAGGACAGTCGGCAGTGTAGGCTGCTCATCCAAGGTGCACACAACACGATACATCACTTCTAGTCATACTATCAATGATATAGGATTACACTTGCAAATGTTTGAGAGTATACTTTCAGAATTTTCCAATTGAATTGAATTGAATTACAATCATACATTTGAGAGTCTACTCTCAGAATATTTTGATTTTGCATTACCATAACACATTTTTGAGACTATACTCTCGAAATATTTTAACATGAATTACGCTTGAAACATTTGTGAGTATACTCTCAAGATTTTGACTAATATATTGGCCCCCTCCACCTGTACTTAGTCTTTATACATAATACCAGCAATACTACCAACGGCATTTGTCGCACCGATGAAAAGAATTAATCCACCCTGTCAAGGAGAAACCGAGAGCAAGTCAGATTGCATAACTGTTAACACACTACCGGAATGTACCTACGTAATCCTTGACGCCGTATGCAAAGCGAGCATCGGGCAGAGCAGCTCCTTGCAGCAACAAGCTTGAAATCGGTCCTGACAAGACGTTGCAGACGCCGCGCACCATGAATAGGACTCCAAAGATTGTTGGAGGAGATATTGGGTCTCCTTTAGCAATAACCGTAATGAGACGAGTCCACAAGCTAGTGAATCCGAGCCCAAAGAAGCCCCATGTTATGGCGAAAAGGCATAATACCGCGAGATTGTTCGCGAAGCCGAAGACCAAAAAGGCGGATAGAGATGCGCCCATGCATGTGATGAAAACTACCAGCTTCAAAGGCCATCTATCACTGAGGTAGCCGAGTAACAGAGTTCCGAAGACCGAGGACACTGACAATTAAAGAATTGTCAGCTCCGAAGGACGGTCTAAGTTCCCCAGGTTGTCCTTACAGTTCATAACTACCAACAGTATCGTTCCAGTATTCTTGGACAGACCGATATCAACAGCGTATGACGGTAGGTAGATAGACGGCAAGAAAGAACCTAAGCTTGTCAGAACCACCGTAGCAGCATATGCCCAGAAGGCGCTATGCCTGAAGAATGTTAATGGGATCTTCGTCCGTCGAGCGGGAGCCACGCCTTCAGCTCGTTGACCTCGCCGTCCTACAGGGATTCGAGGTCGGATGAAGCGAACGGCAATCGTCGTCAAGAGACCGTATCCAATAGCCTGGGAGGGAATTGGAGTCAGCTTAACTTGTCTCCGTACGCCACTCAATCGTATTGTGAAAGAAATGCAAATTTACTAAGGCTGTAGTAGCAGCTTTGTAGCTGAAGCGCTGCAGGAGTGCCTGCATGATAATTGGAAAAACGACTCCTCCGAGACCTGCGTATAGAGCCGAGTAAACTTCTGCGCAATCTAGAGTAAATCATGTAGACCTCACCTGCACCGGCTGTGAAATAGCGTGAAGCTTAAGACACGAATTCAAAAGAGGGTTCTAAGTGAATGCTTACAATACATAATTCCGTTTGCAAACCCTCGCTTTTGTTGAAACCACTCAAACAGTAATGTTGCGGCTGGTAGATAGACCATTGCACCTCCAACGGGGTACAGGAAGCCACTGGTTACGACAAGGTGCCAAGGTCTCGTTGCGAAACCAGACAATAGAATGCCGAGAGCAGAGAGTAGACAGCCCACGTGCTGAATTGCGGCTCTATACTCGGGATACCTTGTCATCGAGGGTGTTATCAAAATTGCGGATATATACCTTTAGGCAAGATAGAGCAAACATCTCAGACTAGTTTTTCTAGCAGACAAATTGCAGGAAGCTCACATGAGACCGCTTTGTACGGTAGCTGCTAGTGTGAGCACCAAGGCATTTTCGGCACCAGGAAAGAGGATAGATCGCCAGTACTCCGTAAAGATACCAATGGAAAAGGTATATCTGGAGGAAGTCTACATCAACAAACAATTCTTAGACTCCTTGCAGTCGACATGCGTACCCAAAAGCCAGCATTTCTGCAAGATAGTGTTAGATGTGGCGGCACCATCACGCGCCCGATCGCTTCGCAGCTCACCAACGAAAAAAGCAGCTGTCAGGTAGATCCAAGCGTAGCCAGTGTCAACCGGAGGAAGTGCAAAGATAACCTCTTGATCATTTCGTATGGATGGCGTTCCAGCTCTGGGGGTTGACGTGCCAGAGAAGACTGTTGAAGCCCGCTGACTCGTAGGCGAATCTAACGGTAAGGAAGGTTGATAGGTGCTGGAAGAAGGTGGATACGAAGGCTCAGCAATGGAAACCTTGTCGTCTTGTCCATCTCGCGAATGTGTTGACATGTTTGTCTTCTAGCTTGAAGGCTTGTCATAACGCAGAGCATCGCGCGCTTCTTTCTCGACAGGCAAATTGCAGAAATCATTATCCAATATCCCCCACCAAATTTCGACAATGTCAGGAGGCGGGGCTGTTGCCACTTGAGCAGTCCATACAGTCCATGGAAATCAGGCATACATTGCATTCATGATGCTATTTTGTATTGTACACATGGGTTTTCAGACACTTATACTCCTTCTACTCAAGCTTTCTGATTAACGCGCCAATTTCCCTGTACATAATGTTTTGCACCTATGGCTACTAGTCCAGCGGCGATATAGAATACACCACACAAAGCTATAGAGGCCTGATACGTCTCAGGTGTTCTAGTAGGGGAGTCTCCTTGCAGTCTATCCAGCAGTGCGATAGCGATAGGGTTAGCCATGCATGCTGGCGCTGCCACTATTACCCAGTATACACCTAGAGCAGATGCGAGATGCTGTGTCCCTATTACGCTTTGAGCGATGGGAGGAGTTGCACCCCAGATCGTTCCGCCTAATCCACCTATCGTGATTGCAAAAACTACCAGCAGGCCGAAAGATCGTGAGGGTAGCCAGAAGGCAAAACAGCTAAGACCGGATAGGAAATGTATGATAATTGTAGTATTGATACGTCCTGCATAGTCGAGTCCCAGACCCACTAATGGTCTCCCAAACATCTGGCCTGCACTGAGTATGGATTGCAGAGCGGCTGCTTTCGTTTGAGACAATCCGAGTGCGTCGTTCGCGTACGAGGCCAAGGAGAAGACCGTGATGAAGAAGCCCATCACTGCACATGCGATCATCAGAGGTCGCGCTAGAATACCATTTCAGCGTACCTACTTCCAAACATTCCCTGAAGCCACACCCATACGAATCCTGGGTGCCACAAGTAGTGGATTTGTAGCGGTTCAGACTTTGCTTTCAGCTGCTTTACTCTGCCTATCAAGACATATTTCAGCTCGTCTTCCAATATATAACATTGGCACAGAGACACTCACCACGCATTAGTATGACTGCGGGTGTTAGTACACAGAGAGAGATCAAGCCATTGATGACAAGGGAGTATTTCAAGCCAACGGTTTCGATAGCTAGACGGGTTGTGTTGCTGAAGATGAGCCCACCGACGCCTGAACCAGCGTTAGATAATCCTTGAGCCAAAGCTAAACGCTTGTTGAACCAGTGCGCCAGAAGAGGTTGACAAGGAACCAGGGTCTTGCAGGAAGTACTCAAATCAGCCTAGGTTAAGAGATCCTTTTTCAGAAATCAGGTATTGGCGTACCAAACCTAGGCCTAGACCGAACACAACCCCTTGGAAGACGACTAACATCGCGTAATCCGTACTGATGCCCGCAAGAGCCTGTCCGAGAGTAGCACAGACGATACCTGTGCAAGAATGTCAGTTCGGCCAGGTATCATGTGACCATACCCCGTACCAAGAAGCATAGGCACGCGAAAGGTAAAGCGCTTCGACATATAATTGGCAATAGGCGCTAGTATGAAGGCTGTACCGACAGACAAGCCACCGACAAACGCATATCGTAGCGGTGATCCACCGGTGAAGTAGTTGTTTTGAAGATAGAAGGACTGGTACACGCCATATCTGCAAATGACAACGTTTCAGCAGAGAACCGGTGGGCAAGACGAGTTGAGTTTCAGGAGAAGAGCAACGGAACGCACGTCGTGTTCAATCCCCATGTCGTCGCATTGACAGCTGCAATGCATGCCACAACTACCCTAAGAGCCAAAAACGGTGATCGGCTCGGTATTCCGGGTATGCAACTTGAAGCAAGCCTCATAGGAATCACTGGCTTACCAGCCATATCCACCCTTCAGGCCAGACAACGGTAGTCAGCAAATACTGCGGCTCGCCTGGAAAGGCTTCACCTTACCTCGGGACAGACATCTTCTGCAGATTCCTCAGGCTTCTTCCCTTCTTCACCAGTCAGTTCGACGGCAACGTCGGGCGAAGGACCATCTTGCAGGGTATCACCAGCCATCGGGGCCATAGCAAGCAGGCTCCGGGAACAGTTTGGACAAAGCTATTGACCGACCCATCCGCGTGTTGGTGTGATAGAAGGCAGCGAGGCGCTACTGCAGATGAGGAGCTCCACCTTTAGAAGCAATGCTCGGCCGTCGATCACGAGAGATGCCGGACGGCTATGGATTTTGCGCTATCCGAGCATCCGTACGATGAAGAAAGAACATCCATTTACACGAGCAACATAATATACTGGTAAATACACTTGCGCGTGTGCGTTATTGCGCTGTCCCGTTCGTTGCTGATGTCCCTGCAGCCGCACGCTTTGCTGCCCATTGGTGTGCCAGAGCCAGCAACTTGGATGCCCCCGGCGTAGCGGTTTCGTCGTCCTGGGGTATACGGTACCAGATGAGAAGTCAGCGACGTTGTCACAACGATGAAGGAGACGAGCGCTCAAACTCACGGGGAACATCATGTCGAAGTACTCTTCCTGTTGTGAGCCGTCGCCGCTGATGGCCCTGCGCTTCTTGACGACTCTCGGCATCATAGCTTCAACCTTTGCCAGAGATTCCGCATCGCCATCAGCGGTCTCCAATGCCTTCCACGCTTCCAGCAGTATCAAACGTTCCTGCTTGAGTGACCGCGCCTTCAAGTCTTTGTAACCATCCTCAAACACCTGGCGAGCTGCTGCCAGGCCGTTCTTCTCCGCTTGTTGTGCAGCCTCTTCAGCTTCAGGCGAGACAACCTTTTCCGGCTTCTCCACTTGCTCGTCACGCTCCTCTTCCTCTTCGTCATCATCTTGGTCTCTATAAGCCCGAGCGATGGTTTTTCCTGCATTACTCTCGAATTGCGCCCAGGATATCCAGACTTTAACATGCGACGTTCGCTCGAGGAGACGCTTGTACAGCGCACGAGTGCGATCCCACTCTTCTTCATCGTATTCATAGTCGATGTACGCTTTCCAAACGACTTCTGGCATATCCAAGGGCTGTGTAATAGCAAGCTCAAAGATAGCCCGCGCACGCTCCAGATCACCCAATTCCTTCTCAAGTTCGGCAAACTTCATGAACGCCGTGCCATTGGTAGGGTCATACTGTAAAAGAACGAGTCAGCTTAAAGAGCCAGCAGGAACGCGATGAAGGCATACGCACTTCTATGTATTTTTGATAGAGTTGTCGACATCGATCAAACTCTCGCAACTGCAGTTCCAGTGTGATGTAATCCTTGAAGAGCTTCTCCTTAGGGCACATGCCAATAGCTCGACCAAGGAGTTTCCGCGCCTTGTCTACATTGAGCTGGCGCACTTCAAATTCGGCATACAAAGTCCAGACTTTGGCAAAGGTAAAGTCTTGATGTGGAATGAGTTTGATACAAGCTTCGTATATCTGCCTCGCTCTTTCAATATCTTTGGTGTCGAGTTCTTCGAATAAAGCATACTATCAAGGGGAATCAGTGACATTAAACACGAACCTTGGGTAGAAGAGTAAACTCACATTAAGCCATAAGAAGATGTAGCGCCGCCAGTGTCGCTTTTCATTACTTGGCGGTCTCTGAGCGATTGCACGTTCATAAGTATCCCTCACACGGTCGGCTCCGCCTTCTGCCGCAGACGTGCTCTCCGACCTGAAAGCATCCTCTTCCAATCGGCAATAGTCGATCCAGATATCGTAGTTGAAAGGCGTGTGCTTGAGTTCCTCCTCATACTCAATGCGCCTCTTTCCAAGAACAGTTGACTCGATACCGGTACGATCACCGAATTGCTTTTCAAACTGCGTATACGCGCTGTAAAGACCGGCACTCTTGCTGCGCGGTAGACGATCTAGGGCATACTTATAGATGACACGAGCGCGCTCGTATTCCTTCTGTCGAATTTCAAGTTTCGCGAATGCATTGTATAGCGACTGTGCCTTTTCAAGCTGCTCCTCTTCTTCGACACCTCCCTCGCCAGCACCAAAGTATTCCAGAGACATTTGATACACTTCTCTCGCTCGATTGACATTGTTGCGAACGTCTTCTTCGTACTTTGCCCACTTGATCCAGATTCTTGGTTCAGGATGGCACGCCACGAGACGTTCATAAACATTAGAAGCTCTTTCGTATTCGTGATATCGGATTTCCATCTGCGGTTGCAGAAACAATTCAGCATGCAGCCAATCTTAGAGGAGATACGATTCATGTAGCGATGTAACTGACCTTAATGTAGGCGCTCCATGCCTTCTCATCAGGCTCCCACGACATCCAGCGCTCGAAGACTTGACGAGCACCAGGAACGTTGCCGAGCAGTTCCTCCAGATAGACATACTTGTACCATATCTGATTGATTCGAGGTAGAAGCGTGACAGCGCGGTCGAAGAGATTGCGAGCGTGTTGCACATTGCGAGCTTTTAACTCCATTTCTGTGTAAGAGAGCCATAGCTTCACGTCTGTTGGATCGACGTCCAATGCTCGCTCAAACACACTCCGGGATCTATGGGTGACATGGGGATCAGCTGTTGCACACTATGGAGATATAAATGTCACTTACCTTGCGAATTCATTCTGCCCTGCCTCCCAGTTGGCATATTTCGTCCATGCTGCAATATTGCTGGAAAACACGGACATCAGCTTGCGATGCAACTACGGGATGTATATGGCACAACAAACCTTCTCGTCCGCCTGATAGTCTCCTCGAACTCTTTCCGCTTCCTGCCTCTGAACTCGCTGAGCTCTTCATAGTCCTCGACTCTCTGCTTGGGACCTTTGGATGGTGCTTCCTGCCGCTCCTGCGCCTCTCGAAGAAGCTGTTCAGCGGTGATCTGGATGGGCGCGCTGGATACCGGTTAAGAAAGCATGCTGATCTCAGTACCACGCATAGAATAGCTGGGAGGGGCAGTAAGCACTCACGGCGCCTTGTTCTTCACTCGTGAAGTAGATCTGCTGTCCATCTTGACTGCACTCTTTTCCTGTTTGAAGGCGCAGTATCACACCTGTTCCAGTAATGCTGCTGCGAGACGCAAGCCACGACGAAGGCTATCGAAGCCCTCTGCTGCCTTTCTCACACCTCCCTCTGCTGTTCCGTCTTCGTGTAAGTTATCAGTTGTCTTTTGGCAGAGTTGAGTGCAAAGTCGATCAACATCTGTAGTCGGTCGTCGGGGCAAGGTTGCTTTTCTTGCCCTCCATCATCATGCACTCGACGAGTCTATACATTGCTCACATACCAGCTACTACAATATTACTGTTGATACAGCAGACTCTACCAGGTAAACCAAAACCAGATCAGGCTATGGACAAGCAGAGCCACCCATGCAATTTGAAGCATATCATGCACAGTACCGCCTAGAAGGTTGCCTGAATTGAGTTTGGAAATCATCGCCTGCAATCTCCCTCCATAGAGTCTGTGAAAGATTCGTCGAAGAATCCTCTCAACAGGTCTGATGGCGTATCTGTACACTGGGCCAAGCTGCTTCAGGAATTTCAGATAATCGTCTTCCGGTTGGGGATCCCATAGCCAGACTGCGCATACGACGATGTCAAATCAAGAATTTCAGACTTTGTTGCCGAATTGCCTTACCTCTGCTGACCCGCCTAACGCGGTTTTTCCCCTGACGAGGCACAACTTCGAAAGGCGTGATGATACTGGTGTAATCATCGTCGGTTGGCGTATGATATGCATAATGTGCTTGCGGTGATGAGATGGGATACCCGGTAGCATACGATGCGCTGAAGTCGTCTTGCTCGTTATCCGAGAGTACAGCGGATTGGTCCTCTTCCGCTTCTTCCTCAGCTGCCTTGACTTGCGATCGACGCAATATATTTCGTGACCGCGAGGAGGAGTGCATTGGAAGGCCATTAGACTTAGCAGTTACTGCTTGTCGAGAACGAAGGTTTGCTAGAATACGAGGTAATAACAATGCGAGGAAGGTAACGAAGATGCAGGATATGTCTACAGAGAAGGTAAATCAAGGTCAGCGAGCCATGTCTAAATCTAGTAATTGGAACCTACAGAAATGAGTGTATATGTGGATTTGATTAGGAAGCAAACAAAGCCGACTTTGTTGGGTTGGGGCCTTGGTCTCAGTTTGGGTTTGCGGGTTCAGCAAAGATACCAGTTGATATCCTGGTTTCTGAATGCCAAGCGACATGCTGAAGGTTTTACATGTGATTTCACCAATAGACGCTTCTGCTGTGTGATGCGTCACTTCGCAATAATCATGGTCATCACCGCTGAATACTGCAGATGGAGTTGTCGCGTCCAACAGATACTGTGACGTCGCTTGGTCTAGTTCATTCTGATAGTTTTCTGCAATGTTGATGAGTCAGATCTGTCTGCCTGTATGGAGTGGGACCACTTACTTCCACGCCCTTGATGTAGATTGCTGCGGGATTCGCGCAAGGGGCCACAGAGAGTACCTTCACTTCGGTGCAGAGGTATATGGGAGAAGAGTATCCTAGGTAGCATGTTCGCTTCTGGAGCAAAGTGTCAGTATCTACTATATCAGAAACATCTGAGGATACAGCATACGATGTTGGAAGTTCTGCAGGAAGTTCGCTACTCCGCCTGTAGTAGGCTGGAAAGCGGAAGTCCCGAATTTCTCTCCTGCCAGCGACCGCTCTTCCAGGAGTCCAGGCGCGTCTATCCAGACGATTGTGTGATTTCCGAGGGTCATTGCGCCATTCAAGGCGCCGAAAGTCTCTGTAAAACGTTCGCGAGCATACGCTGAACCACCTGGTGAAAGATGTACTGTAGTGTCGAGAATCGCGAATCAGAGAACTATGTTTGAGACTTGCATATACATAAAGATAGGAACGCACAGCCGAGATCGTGATTGCCTGCAATGTGGTATATCGGGAGAGTCTGTGGGATCGGTTTGAAGATACTGTGTATTGTATATCGGGCAGGGTCAGTGTGCATCGAGAAAGAACGTTTGATGGATCTGAGACTAACGTCTGAAAGCGATGAACGTAGTGAGAATGCCTGAGGAAAGTATGTTCCACCATCAGCCTTGCCAAGCAAGAAATCCAGGCACACAGTGTTGCGACTAACTCATCACGGTCTGTCACTGGAAGTCGGTGCAAATGAAGTTAGTACAGAAATACTGCTTCAATAGTATTGTCTGAAGTACCTTCAACACCAGAATCCAGTAGATCTCCAAGAAAAAAGACAGCATCGGGTTTATGTTGTTTCACGACTAGACGCCAAGCTTTACGAGCATAGTTGTCTGTGAACCAGATCCAAAAGTATCTCGACAAGAAATTCTTTTCTGGGTGCGACCGGAGGTCCAGTATTTGCTGCAAGATCATTTATAGCAGTTAGAAGGCTTGGCTTCCCAGTTGTCACTGGGAGGCACCTAGAAGACTCACCGGATCGGCAATTAGAAGGAGCTTGAATGGCTTTGAGCCAGTACGTGTGAGCTGTAGGAGCATAGGCACGTTGCACACCATCAGTCTACAACGTCTAGGCTCTGTGTATGGTTGCAGGTTCCAAAGCTCCAAGCTACGAGTTACGAGCCGTGCTGCATGGACCACTTGACGAACCTCGTATCGAAAGTCGGTTGGCCATTTACAGCTGTCGATTTGCCCTGTGAAAGCCCACAGCTCGCCATATAATATGACGAAGCACCACAGCATGCGTAGACAATTGAGAAGCTTGTCCAATCCATTCGCTTGCTGTCCGCGCCTTTGACCGAATGCGCCAGACTTGTTTCGGTCATGCCGATGGCTTTGCGAGGGCGTCCGTATCATGGTTAACCTGGACTATGCAATGCGACGTGCTATGCAATAGTCAATCTATCTTGCCGTTCCTCCATCTGGTAACCTATAGCGCTTGATGTTGCTGGTCGGTCGCGCTTTAGAATAGAGATAAATGGAAAAGCAACGCGCTGGCAAAAAAGACGTGGCGACCTGCCTGCACCATAAGTTCTCGGCCACGACCACGTGGGTGCCTTAGAATTTAATCAATTAATGATATAAAGAGTGCACCGGAACAAGCGGGACATTTGCTCGAGTCAGACAGTGATGACTGAATCCGACTACGCGAGCGAGCAGTGACAACCAGGTTATGCAACGGGACTACTTTCTGACACATTGGCACATTAAGTCTATGTCGTTTTCATGAGAACTATGGATCCTCAGATGGGTCCCAGCTGTAAGGGCATAAAGTCAGCCATCGTAGTCTACGCTTCGGCTAGAGGACAACTTACTCAGTGACAAGATGCTCATCCAAATTTTCGAGCGATTCCATATCCTCATCGCTCAACTGGAAGTCAAACACTTGGGCGTTTTCCTGGACTCGCTGTTTCTTGATGGATTTTGGAATGACGATATATCCCTTTTGCAATCCCCATCGAATTAACACTTGAGCAGGTGATTTCTTATGCTTTTCTGAAAGAGCTTTGATTGCGGGATGGTCGAAACGCATGCCTCGGACCAGAGGTGCCCACGCCTATATCCTAATCTCAGCTAGTTTTCCCAAAGATTGAGGAACCCATTTCCTCACCTCCATATATATTCCCTTTGACTTGCAGTATTCTACCAGCTCCTTGCGTCTCATAAAGGGATGCAAGTCCATCTGGTTCACAGCAATTGGCACCTTCAAGCCTGCGCTATATAGTTGTTCAAGATGGCGGATACCAAGATTCGATACACCAGCAGCGCGAATTACGCCTAAAGAAGCAGGTCGGTACATCAGCAACTGACCTTACAGCTAGCAATGAGGCTTCTGTCGCGAGGCACCTTCTGCTACGGCATCTTCTATAGCCCGCCACGATTCCAGTCGCATCTTCTCGTCTATGAAAGTTCCGTCAGTCTTGCTTGACGGTAAGTGGCATCAGACACTCACTTGGATGAGGCCCGTGGATGAGATACAGATCACTGTGCTGGCAATTTAGTACAAGTTCAAGTTATCTTTCGACAAATGGCTCGCCGCTCACATGTAGTCAAGACCAGCCAGTCTGAGGGACTCCTTGATGCTCTTCTTAACGTGGTCATAACCGAGGTTCTTCATAAGTTTGGTAGTGTAAAAGATCTCAGATCTGGGAGTACCAGTCTTCTTCATGAAATCTATGTAACAGTCACAAGCATAAGCGATAATCATGAAACCTCATCCAGTTAAAAGCAAAACAAGCCAGAATGTACCTCTGATAGCCCTCCCGGATTCTTCCTCATTTTCGTACCATTCTGCTGAGCTGTTTAGACCTACTACGTTAACGAAAGAAGCAGCTAATCTTGACGTGAGGTATACTCACTCGATCAGGCGGTAACCGGCCTGATAACGTAGAACCGAATAAATAATCAGACAATCAGCACGATGCGCTACTTCAGATTTGAGTTGGAAGAAGTTGCTCGCCTCTAAAGCCCAAAGGACGGAGTTGTAGCAGTCTTCACCTTCGCTCTCGTAGACTCCTAGACCGAATCTCGGAATTCTAGTCTCTGGCACACCAGGAGCCACAGGCAGCGAAATGGAGTCTGTGAGGGATGACATTGTGTGGTTTTGCCTTGTGATTGGGGTCGACAGATGCGATCTTATGCTTGTGAGTCTTGCTGAAGGCTATATGTCGATATGACAGGTCAGAAAGCATAATTTAGCCACCAAAGGTCTACAAGTGATAGAGTTTGGCGTTCGGACTCACCTGTTGAGGACTGACCAGCTTACAAGTCTTGCTGATACGGGCAAAGTAACGAGAAATAGCGAAAAGAGAGTTGTTCCGCAAAAAGTACCCAAGTTGTGCAGTGTTAAGCCGTGCGTGTATGGAAGCTCTCGAATTCGCAAGAGACCGAACGATCGGGACCTTATGCAGAAGTAACCCAGCTATGGCTTTCATTGTAGAAACGCTTCAATAAGTTATAGCAAAGGAGATCTTCTTGCATGCTAGCTATGAAGAAGCACCAACCGCGCTATAAAGTGCTTCCAAGAGTAGGGCACACAGCATGATAATAGTTCTTACAACACTACTTTACAACATCAAGCACAAGCACAAGCACAAGCACATGCGCATCCACCTGCACACATCCGGTTACAAGGTCCATCACTTGGCGGCTGTAGCTGACGGTGTGCTGCTGGCGGCTTTCTGCTGTTTCAACTTCCGCAGTGCCGCTGCTTTTTTGAGACTATCGAGCGCCGATCCCGACAGTATACCTTTAGGTTGTGCAGCGGGAGGCTGAGTATCCGACTTGGCTTTCTTATTCGCTTGAGTAGCATCACTTGAAGTTTGCGCAGTACCATTCGATGTTGATGAAGGACCTTCAATAGCAGCTCGTTTGTTTGATCCTTCTATCGCTCTGACATCTTCTGGATCGTAACCTCGTGGTTCGACTAACCCTTCTAGCTCATCCATTCTTCGTACAGCATCAATGAATTCTGGAGTTAGTTTTGAACCTATGCCTTTCTTGCCTAATTCTACCAATCTTTCATATTCGTATACTTTAGCTTTGGGATTTGGATCTTCTGTCGCCCATCTGTACGGATAGCATAGAAAGGGGAGTCAGCCTGAGCGTCGAAGGGATAACGCTTCCATAGTAAAAGTCGATAAACGCACCTGACGTTCAGAACCTCGTCATTGTCCAAAGATTGATTCATCATAGCCTCCTTTGCGAATTGAGCCGACAGTTCCGAAAAGTATGTTACGAAACCGACTCCTCTGCTATGCAATAGCTTGATACGCTCAATATCGCCCCATTCATCAAAGTGTCGTAGCAAAATGCCTTCCATATTGTTTCCTACGTGTATCTTGCCTACGTATAGGGTACGATTTTGTCGTCCGAATGATCCTACGCCACCCTGTGAAGAAGGAGCATGCCGAATTGTGTCAGTAATGGCTAGAGTAGTGCAGAGGAGACAAGTGGTGAAAAGCGCACCATATCATCTCTGTAGTCTGACCACTTTTCACGGCCAAACACATCCAGCGATGCGTCTGGCAGCACAAGGTCGGATGGTGGCAGTCGATGCAGGTATGTGCAGTCGGATCTGGAAGAGAGGCCAAAACAGTATTAGAACACATTGGTAGGTGACACTATGGAGGAAGAAAGTAACCCACCCCTTCGGACAACACCCTCTAGCAAAGAACAAACAGCAATAAGGATTGCCATTTGTATCTGCTCTTGTATAACCCATGTCTTGTTCAATGTTACATCTCGTTTGACTTTTAGTTTTAGCGTTATAAGAATCATATTTATCACCACCAGCCCATTTATGATACCAAACATTATAAGTTTGACCTGATTGTTCAGGTGCTTTTTTCTCTACTTCATCTTCTTCTACTTGTTTTCTAGCTGGTCGTCGTTTGATTACTTTGCGTATCACTTCTGTCTCGGTTGGCAGGTTTGTAGGCAGCCGCGAGGCTTTTGTAGCCTTCTCTGCGACGTCTCTGTTCATGGTTGAGTGGATGCACGCAGCAGTGCTGTTGAGCTGTATGCTGGTGTGCGCGGAGAAGAGAGGCAAAGACTTGCTTGAAGGTTGCGAGTTGCTCGAAGCCGATCGAGCTGTTCAAGCAGGCAGAGAGGCAGAAGCAGCACTCCTTCTCGCTCTTCTGTCACTTCACCAACAAGTCAAATAGAAGCACATTCAGCATGGCTTCATCGTTCAGATACCTGACGCTCTCAGCTACACGGACGCTGCGTTCCCCGCTCGCAAGCAGCCGTCCATGGCCGTCAACCAGCAGCAGCGGCAAGAGCGTGAAGATGGTCCAGCGAGCAGCCTCATCGCAAGCAACAACGCTGGAGAATGTAGAAGTGGCAGATGAACCACCTCAAATAGTACCTACTAACGAAGAGATGGACAAAGACCCTCAATTGGCTGGATTGGGTTACCCTATCTTGCCGGATGAGAGCAGGCAGAAGAGACCCGCGTTGGGCAATTGGTGGGATAGACAGGAAAGGTAGGTTGGAGCATGGCATGAGATAGAGGATCCTGGCATCCCCATGGCTGATATGTGTCATTCTCTCCTATAGAATCAACTTCAACGAGACAGTGAGTGATCCTTCTGTCCTGACAGCTTCCCTTCAGCGAGATTGTGCTTCTCGCCGAAGTGGCTAGCGGGTACAACGCCAGCTACACCCAAGCAACAACGCTGATACTTTACCACCAATTCATTGTTTAGCTACCTGAAAAGGACGACAGTCTCTCAATGTGGGCACCCGACGTGCACGCAATGCCAGCTAGTAAAGCATTCGCACAATTAGCTTTGATGTCTGGCGTTATCGCTACTTTCGCTGGTCTCGTTTATATTACTTATCCACAAATGCCAGCGGTGAGCATCACTCACTCAGTTGGATTTTCCTAATGCATGTCATAGTCCGTAGCTGATCTTCGGCTTTTGGCTGTCCCTCTCTCTCCCGTGTCTCGCTTTCTACCAGAAACGCCGGTCGTACCCTTATGAGGGACTAGTGAAGGAGCTTTCCGGAACAGACGACCAAGAATTTGCTGTGAGTGACGGTCCCTGAGTCATCCCTTCGCTCACTATCCCGTCCTGCTCGTTTAGAGGTTGCAAGGGACCACAGCTGATGTATCTCCATGAAACCGCTACTTGTGCACAATGCAGGCCATTCCAAAGGATGCGAAAGCAGCAGGTTCATCAGAAGAGGAGGAAGATGAGGAGGAGTAAGAAGTGACAGTTAATCTCTGCAACACTTACGAAGATTCCTGCATTACTTTCAGGGTTTCTTAAAGTATTGCCAGAAGGAGATGGGAATTTACCCATCTGTCGACAATGTAAAAAACCCATGCAAATGAATTGCCGCGTTCTTTCCCTTTCTGCCGCTTGTTATACGGCGAGCATATGCCGTCTGAGCTTTCTAATCTGGATTGGGCCTGTGTGTCTTACGCTTCCTGCCCAAGAAAGATACACTTTATACTTTACCCAGCTTCACATCATGCCCAAACTTCATCGCAGGTACGAATTCATATTAGAAACTCTGGTTCACGAACATTCCGGGGTTCTGCCAAAACTTGGGCTATACGCTTTTCAGTGCATTTCGAGGCTCAGGAAATGAGTAATCTCTTACTTCTGACATATTTATCTTCCCCTTTCCCTTCGGCAGTAGACAAGATATCGCCTGCGTATCTACATAAACAATGCAGAGGAAATTGCGTTCTCAATGATTTTCTTTCAATTCAACAGGATTCTAGAGGCCGATAATCATTTAGTGACACAACTATGGAAGATGCGGAAAGTGTCAAAGAACCTGTTTATGTGCAGACACGAAATACGAAGATAGTCGAGCAGTTCATCCATTGTCTTTTGAGAGCGAACGGGGCTGCCTTACGGTAATGTCTGGTCAGTTGGCTTGGTTCACGTGGTCAGTACGGATATGATACACCGGTATGCTAGGATGGCGCGCCCTCTATGTGTGTTAACACAAGATCTAGATGGTTTGAGAGTACCATGTCTATCCTGGCAATCTACAATGATCTGCTTTGGTTATTGAGCTTTCCAACTTTTCCAATAGTTAGCCAACATGTCAAACACTTAATAATTAGGAGACACAGAAGAAGAAAGAACACGAAAACCTATGACGAACAGATAAGGATAAGTATATCATTGTAAATGAATCAAATGATCCTTAGTTGATCCCGATAAGATAATCGCGAGTCATAAGAAGGGAGCAGCCGATTTGCAAGGGATTTCCCGATCTGCGACATGATATGCATCATTCATCGTGGAGAGGGGAAGGGGGGGACTTACTCTGACGCGTGCTTTTGTGGGTGTGAGAGGGTGCTCGCCAGTTGCTCTTCTGCTCCCTTCCTTTTACACTACGACTTCGCAATCGCGCACGCTCTCCTACCTGACCTATATCTATACACAAACGTTAGCAATGGACGTGAGTAGCCTGAAGAAACGGTGGCAACGCATCGACTATATACTTGGTGCAGACGGTTTCGGTCTGACCATTCCAATCCTCGATGTACGCAACTCTGCAGCCCATGAACAAGGACTACAACCCCGACCAGGGCCTACCAGACCCAAACCAGCAGCAAGCCAAGGATACGGGCAATGGTGAGGAGGTCTAAAGAGAGAAGTGCACGTGACATGCAGCTGACAGTTGGCAATCTGCAGTCATCGGAGGATTGAAAGCTTCTTTGAACAACGATGGTCATTCCGACGAAGCTAAACAGGCTGACAGGTGAGTATTAGTCGGCTTGAAAAGACTGCAATTGACAGGATGTTAATCGATCATCTGGATTGACCTGACTATAGAGAACGCCTTGAGCAGATGGCAGACGATGGCAGAGGTGGATTCAACACCGAGTGAGTGCAGGGTAGTGTAGTATGACTGCTTGTGATGGATCTCGCTAAACTGGATCCCTTACAGTGCCAGCGCTGGAACTGGAAAGCCATGAGCTCGTTCAAGTGGCGGCATCATGGCTGCTGAAACCCGTGCAAAGATTGACAGGAGGAAGGCAACAACACAGAGAGAAGTGACCATTGTAGCCAGTGTTGCTAGCTGAGAACGCAATGATTCGTATCACATCAGACAGGAGTGTATTGAATCCTCTCTTTTCACCAGCCCATGCTTGTCTTCCCTCCAACTTGAACTTCTCTCTCTCTCTCTCCTTCGCCCAGCATTGATCCTACAGTTGCTGCATGCAAAGCATCGGAAGAGTTGCCGAGTCTAGAAGGTGTTACGTCTGTCGATCTGTCCAACAAGGAACAAGGCACACACTGGCCTGCAGTCTGACTCTGTTGCCTTTGCCTGACGACGAGGATTCTCTCTTCTTCCTTACCCTTCTTTTCCAGACTGACTGACTGATAACTCGAAGCTGGGCAGACATGGCCATCAGCATCGTGAGACCGCCAGAATCTCAGTCTCAATCACAGCACGATGAACTCGACGATGACGACGAGTACGATGAAGCCACCCTTCCTTTCCTTCGTCCTGATCCTCCTCCTCCTCGAGCAAGGTACGAGTCAACAACAACAACAACAACAATCACAACAAGCAAGGGCGCGAAGCAGACGAGAAGAACAGACAACAACAACGATGACATCCCTGTCCCTCCTCTTCCATCTTCCCATCTCGGCTTTGATTACGACCATCACCCTCTCTCCACCTCTTCCTTCCCTGTCAACGGGATGCTCAATCTGAATGGAACAACGTCACACCTTCCTCTTACCATGTCTCAAGGTGGCAGAGGAGGACTGGAGCCATCCAATTCCAATCACAACTCCTCCTCCTCCTCTTCACGACACACTTTCGACGACGAGCACCACCCTCCCCCTCGCGCTTCATCGGCTGTAAGGCCATCTAAAAACCATTCAACATCCACATCCTCCTCTCAACATCACAAACAAGACAGAGTAGCTGCACTCAAAGCACAATCTCAGAAGAAGAGCAAACGAATGACTTCATCAACTTCTAACACCTCTCAACCTGCTCCTAATAACAAAATGAGAGCAGCTTCCGCTCTAATTTCCAAATCTCGCTCACTACTCTCTTCCACGTCTACACAGCAGTACCCTGTGGGACCTTTCATCAACTCGTCACAGGCTACGCGTAATGCAGGAGTACACAATGGTAACGAGGACCTCTCCTCATCACCTGATTCGGAAACATCAGGTGATAACTCCAAAGATATTGAAGAAATTCAAGATACTCTAACTAGAGCTCCTCGAGGAGAAAATGCAAGCAGTAATGGAACGGTAGTATCACACACAAAGAGTAGACTTACTCTCTCTGAAATTACAGAGACTGTGTCTCAGAATGATGACGATGAAGATGATCTTGTTGAAGAGGAAGAATTTGCAAGTGAGTAGAACTTGATGTTAAACTTATTCCATTGCTTTCTTCCTCTTTACAATGAATCTTTTTTCACCTCTTCTCTTCCCTTTTTCGATGCTTGCATCTAGGTGCTCTTCGATCTATTAGTCAAAAACAATCACTTTCACACTCCTCTCAGAGACCTAGTTCTTTACAAAATGGTGAATCACTCCCTTCGACTCAGCTTTCACGCCAGGATGCTTCACATACAAGCCTACATGAGAGGAGACCATCCTCCAGAATCATACAATCCCCTCGCCAGGTAGGTTAGTTCTCAGCTTGCAACAAAACATGCTTGAACTGACTTTCTGTCTTCTCTCCTTGTTCCTGGTTGATCACTCTCCGATACCTCTCGCCCTTGAAACCTTCATTAATGACTGTTTACCGCCTCCTTCCACGTTAACTTTGCTCGACAATCCAATCTCGCACTTCTTCAAATTTCTCTTTCCCCTTATACAACCCAACCCATTGGTTTCCTCTGCTCTCCGTCCGTTGGGGTTTCCCCTTTGACAGCAGAAAACCAGCACATACAACAATAATCCAGCAAGTACATCTCCTCAGCAGCCTCAGAGGCACGATAGCGATACCGATGATAGCAGCGATGAAGACGACGAGAATGGAAATGAAGAAGAAGAAAATGGAGGAACCGAAAATGACCTTACGCGTGTTGACCACACTATCCAGCAGATCCCAGATTCAGATGCAGATGCTACGAGGCTCGAGTCATTACATTCGCAGGCTGATTCCGGTACTTCAGATAGCGAAGACGAGGAAGAAAGAACACGACACCTGGCGGCTCGTGCGGAGCGCAATCCTGGGAAAATCAGACTCTTCAATGACGATGGGACCGAGATCATCAAAAGAGGTCCGATGGCTCACAGAAGAGGCAAAAAGGTCAACGATACGAGACTAGATCAAAATGAATCTGTTCCGAGCCGTAACAAGCCTATTCTGCAAGCCGATCCGGACGAAGATGACCTGGGACCACCGCTCGCTACTCTCCAGCCTCGACAACCTACAAGTCGAAGGAGAAATGCTCCACTGTCACCACTCAAAACTGCTCCCGCCAGAACTTCTGGGCGAAAGTCCACCGTACCTCCTCCTACTGTGGCTCCGAGAAGATCAGGCAGATCTTCAACTGATGCTGCAGTCCGAAAAATCAAAGTTGGTAAGTACTGACCTTTATCTGTTGGTTGCTCTACCACGTCTAGATTGTATCCAAGTTTTCTGACTATCCATTGGTTTTCACCCGTCTACTTCAATGTCTTCTCTGTACACAGGTGATACGTTTCCTCGAAATTCGTATAGAAAGTTATTCGAAGCTGCGCAAACTTTCATTGAAAAAGGTGAACATGTAGCAAATCTAATTTTAAGTGAAATGTATCTCAACGATGAGAACAAATTCGAAGAAACGCAAATGGCGGAAGCTAGACTCCAACAAGATCCAGATGCTGCTGTCAGAACTTGGCAGATTTTCATCTACTGTAGAAATCGAAAAGTTGGCATCAAATCATTAAATTCTAGATCCCCTCTTCGACGCGATCCTAGTACTCGAATGAACGGAAGGGAAGGTGCCAGCACTAGTCCTTCGAGAGCTCAACATGCTCCTTCAGGTTCTCCTGCTGGCAGAACACTTTCTTCTTCTTCTGCTGTAGACAATGCTGGCACAGGCAATCAGCCTACCGCTAATACCAACGACACATTTCCCTCTCTTGAAATGCCGCCCGAACGCATCTACAGGCATGCCAAAGACGCCAATTGCCCTGGTCAGATTTCAGCGTTCTTACAAGTCGATCCGAGAGCTTTGTCAAAATCCATTTGGTAAGTCCACATTCCCTCGAAGATTCTGACTGTGAAGTCGTATACTGATTAAATATTGGGTGTATGATCTCATCCCGATAGGAGAATCGAACAAGTAGCGGATCATTGCCTTGAGTGTGTGTCCATGGATATGGAAATTGGTAAAGGCATGGATAACCAGCTTGACGCTCGCCAAGAGGTGCGTTGTACATCTGCCGTTCAGGATGAGCAATCCAGTTTCCTTGCATGTGCTAAAGGTTGATTTGCTATTGGCTACTCAGTATTTTGAATACTGGTCTACTCATTGGGAACAGCAGGTCAAGGTATGTCTTTCTTCTTCGTGCACTTTTGTAGCAGACTTTCTCCTGCTTATCCCTCAAACACCATGACCGTAATGAGGACTGATCCCTTGGTTTGCACTCCCTCATTATAGGCGGTGCTTGCCAAAACTAGAAATTTTACTATGTTACCGGTGCCAAAGGAGGGTTTAACAATAGCTGGTAACCAAGGAGGCTCCCGGGCAGGCCAAGAAGAAGTAGAAGACCCGGAGGAGGAGGAAGAGGAGCAAGAGCTCCCCATACCGCGTCTATCAGTGCCTGCTAGAAAGTCTTCTAAGAGGAAATCATCAGCTCGCACAGTCTTTCAAGTTGATGATTGGGAAATAGGTCCTAGCCCTTCACCGGAATTGGCCTTCAACGACGACCAGCCATCCCCTCCTAAAAAGACCCGATTTACTGCTGCCACCTCCGTTTCTAGCAGCAAACGAAATTTGAGAGCTCGCACTTTAGCAAGTTCTTCTAGGGCTGCAAAAGGGAAATCAGCATTCAGAAGAGGCAGTCAAGCTGCTGCGCTGCAGCGCATTGAGGAGGAATATGATTTGGAGCCTCACACTCTCATCAGCGATCTGAACCTTCCCGATTCAGTCAACAAGGTGCTGACAGAATGCTCCATCTTTACGCTCGAAGATTTGCGAAATGCGATTAAAGGAGATAATAGCTATTTCTCTGAAGGAACCGATATCCCCGTCGAAGACTTTTTATCTTTCATGCAAATCAAATTAAGCCATTTCGCTAAGGGGAACATTGGATTTCAGTATGACTTTAATAGGGAGAATGACAATGGCGCCAACGGGGGAAACACTCTTGAAGATGATGAAGATCAGGAAGATATGGGAGATAGAATCAAGAGAGGTTACATTAATGATTGCTTGACTATTTTGAAAGCGGGCAGAGTGCTCACACGCGCACTGCGTGCTGTGCAATGGCACTAGTCCTCCATCACCTAATATCGCTTTTGAAGCAATGCTTTCAGGATTGTGTGTTTTGGGTGTCGATTCGCTTTTTCTGCTTGTGTCGAAGCGTAAGCTATACGCATGCAAGGTTGCAAACAGGAGCGGAGGAAAGAATCTTCGTCTTTTCCCCTACTATTCAGAGTTGTAAATAGATCAATAAATGCTAGTCAGTCCAATTTGCAGACAAGTTCTGGCCTCAGATCCGCATGAAGGACAATCATCGCACAAGCTGCGAAGGCATGCCCGGCTTCTTGACGATGGTCGCTAGACTATCAACTGGCGAACCTTATTAGAGATATATATGGGTGGTCTTCCACTTCTGGCCATATCAGGGTATAGGATGTCAAGAGGAGCATTCGGGCTGAGTTGATTAAGTCCAAAAGAGACTGCATTGCATTGCTCCCTGAATCACAACTGCAAGCAGCAAGGTTGGTATGTAGACTTGTAGATCAACGGTAGGTAGATAACGGAACTACAATCTGAGTTGGAGATGAAAGACGCCTAGTTCCCAGACGGAAGTGGACTGATTCTCCATCCTTGGCTAGACATCCTTTTTGAGGTGTGAATGACTTGATGCGAGAAATGACAGAAGTTATTGGCGTTTCAATGTAGAAGCGACGCGTTTACTACAGGCAGGATTGAACGGCGAAGGTGTTAGTCACAGGTACTTGACGAACACTGCTACGATATGTTTGGAGCCGACAACGATGGATGGAAGCTCACCTCCTGCATCTTGACATCCTGACCCTCCTTCTTAGCAGCGTTCTTTCGTGAAAGTAGAGCCTTGCGGTCCTTGTCTAGCTTTGCTTTTGTGATGACAACGTTTGAGGGGTGAATGCCAATGGGAACGGTAGCACCATTGACTTTTTCGCGGTGAACTCTCTCAATGTGAATAACCCATTTCTTGCGGTACACTTGAACAACCTTTCCTTCACGGCCCTTGTATGATCCTCGGACGACGAGAACTTCATCGTCTTTTCGGATTGGGATTGAGCGGGCCTGAACGATTCCAACGGTTGAAGCGCGATAATTCGATGTCGGTGATGACGTGGCGATTGAGGAGAGGTACAGTACGTCAGCAATGTATCTCATTTCCATGCTATCCACATCTATGGATGAAGGTGCTGTCGTTGAGTTGCCCGAACAATCCTGCCTGTCTAGCACCGGTAACAGCGACAATCCTTTCCCTCTCCAGCAACGACAGCAGCTTCATCCAGACACTTGCTTCAGATTGATCCCACGCACAGAGTGCTCTCCTCGGAGCTCCTTGCTCAAAGGAGCGGACATGATTGTCCTTCTGACGGACGAAGGTGCATCGAAGTGCGCCTTTCTGTTCTTGCGTGGAGCAGACGAGACATCTAGGATAGCATCGGAGGACACAGGTCAGCGGACAGCCCGGGCACTCTCAGCCAATGCTGTTCTCCCACCTCTTGAGTACTTCATCTTGACGGAATATACGATGTCGTGGTGAATCCAAGGCAGAATTGCAGCAATTCACACCTTGCACTCTTCGCACCTCGAGAGCTGCCTCGGAATAGGGGAAATCTACAGGTGATCGAACTTTTGTAATGCTCGACTTTGAAATTAAAGCAAAGATTAGAAAATTGTACACTTTTCGAAAGAAGGGGTAGCTCGAGGAAGAATTCCTTCCGTTTGGGCGAGCGGCGATGGCGAGAAAATTCAAGCTGCTTCACCGAGCAGGCCACGCACAGAGCACACGACTGGATATAGCCGCCCACTGGAAGCATGCAGGACACGACTGCCAGCGCGGTCTTCAGGCAGCTCCGCGCTGCTCCCGCTGATCCCGCTGCCCATGCTGCACAGCTCGACCTCGTGCGCCGGCTGGTCGACGGGCAACTCGAGCTCCATCTCCCGAGGAAGGCTCGGGCTAGAGCTCTCCTAGAGTGGGCTGCAGGGAGATGTGCCATCAAGGAAGGGTGAGTAGGGTTATCTAGACTTTCTATATCGATTCGGACACTAATTTACATCTTATGTTCCGCCCTTCTTCATCCTCGTCCGTGTCATCTCTGGTCGTTATTCGATGATTTCTGCTAACCTCCTTGCTAACTACTATACTAACGCTAACTGCTATCTTCCTTAAATGAAATGCTGACTAAATTGATAAAGGTCGAACACACCTTCCGCTGCTTTGGACGCCCCCTACTGGAGCCTGTTCGCTCAGATCTTGACGCTCAAAGATGATTCTTCTCCTTCTGCATCGAATTCTTCTACATTCGCTTCGGAAGAGTCAAATCTTCTCTCCAAAAGCGACATAAGGCAGATAGCAATCATTAGTCGAGGAATATCCCTCTTGAATGCTCTAAAGTCGTGCCTGGAGAGCATTCCTTCGCTTTTGGTGGATACAGGCTCCAGCCTCGCTGGATCTGCTTCTGGCTCTATCCATCGTCCGAACGATGCCAGCAACCTCCTCGAGCATCTTTTCGATGCATTTCAGATCCTGTTTCCACTTTCTCTCTCATCTCCTACCACTACTTTGGATGGTTTTCTACCCTGTATACATGCATACATCCGTTCCTCCGGTGCAATAGCTTCAATTGCGGCGTCTCACCAGAACGTCCTGTTGCAATGGAACAAGCTGGGTCAGCTACTTTCACAGACACTGTCAAGCTTGACCAAATCATCAAATTCCACTCAAGATACCAGTGCAAATGAGAGACTATTATTGAAGAAAGTAGCGAGCTCATTTCTCGATCAAGCTAATGGATGCTCCAACTGGAAAGCATTCACATCCAGCTACGATGGAGTGTCGCAGTTATTGAAGGCCAATGTCACAAGTAATAGTGCTACAGGAAAAGGCAAAGGAAAAGCTAGAGATGTTTCGTACGGGAGAGAGCCTGCAAGCCTCAGCAAAACCAGTATAGCAGACTCAGGTTCTGTGCAAGAGAATCTTGAAGCTTTATTAGCACTACTCGACAACTTCATCAAAACTGCTGTATTCTCACATGTCAACCTCGCGAGGTACTTTTCTGCCTCGTCTGGTACTTCACTGGATACACCAAAACAAGCTCAAGAGTCGCTTTCAGAACTTTTCAATACATTCAAGGCATCTATTCGCTCTTCAGATCAAACCCTGCCAGGCAGCTTGTCGGAGTCGAACGTCTCAATTTTACCGGGCGTAATGAGTCATTACATCGAGACTTTATCGTCGCATTCGCATGATCTATTCGCCCCTTCTAAGCGTACTCGCATCGCAGGCGACGCTGCTAGCGGCAATGTCACTTCCTCGGCCGCTGCGTCGAGATCAGCGGTGGAGTATCAAGTACAGACGTGCTTCCGGAATGCTGTGTTCGGCATGTTACAAGGCCTCACTCAGCTTTTAAGAGACGCTCTCACGGTTCCTTCGACTTTATCGATAAACAAGAAATCAAGTCCCCTCAAAAGACAGCGTGAGGCTCATAACGATGGCGCCAATGTTCTGTCGAGCCGAACAACGGCAGTAGCTTTCAAGCACATACTTGCTCAGGTACAGGAGAAGAATATCTACATCTCTGGAGGAGCACAGTCGAATCGAGAATGGCTCAGAATCCTTCAAGATGCAGCTCACTTCGTCGTTAAAGACTTGCTTCCCAACGCAAGCAGGACCGAAGTGCTGGACGCTGTGACTACGGTGGCAGCAATGCAGGCTGCCACTTCTATTGCGAAGATGGATTACACAGCCATGGAAGAGGTTTTGTCATCTTTGTTGCAAGCTATGACTACCACTGTAACTGGACAACAAGCACTTTTTGCTACCGCTTGCGGCGAATTACTCGACACTGCTATTTCATACAAGGGTAAAGTCAGGCAGCTTAATGGCTTCATCGAGATGGGCAACGAATCACTGTCTGCTGTCATCAATCAGGCAGCGGCTAGCAGCGAAGATACGTCGTCGTTCATCGAAAAGATGGACAACGTCTTCAAAACACCTTTGCTCTCAAGACATACGTCAGCGAGGTTCAGCAAGGAATGCAAAACATCATTACCTGCAACTCAGGCTATACCGCTGTTAAGAAGAATGCTTGAAAGTATACGAGAGAACGTACTAGCTCTCAAACAAACTAACGGGGAAACAGAAACTGTTGCACAACCACCCAAGAAAAAGTCAAAGTCTGGCAGAAATTCAACAGGCGGTTCATCGAGTTCTACCATGCCACAGTCACGGCTACCTTGGCAGGTTTATGCTAGTGTTCACATCATGCAATGTATTCTGTCTGGCAACAAAGCAGCCAGTATGATCGGTTCGGATAACGATGGCTTTGAAGAGCTCGAAGTGCTCGTCTCAAGCACGATCAGCCAAGCTATCGACTTTAACGCAATTCAAACCGCCAATTCTGCCGAACAACTAGCCGCTGCAGCCATACTTCAACTGCAAAATGTTTGGTCTTCGTTCAATGAGAAACCTCCTGAGCTAGCGGAGGCTGCCAGCTCGTCCCTGCTGGACGCTCTTCAAGTCAATGATACCGCTCTTCCCGCACTGAAATTCGAGATTGTAAGCGCACATTAGTAGATATCCTTTCCGAGGTCGGAACTAACTTGTCGGTTTCTGTTCCCTTTACCAAGATACGAACACTTTTGTCGCAAGCTACATCAAGCTTCGCGGGAGAGCCCGGAACGATACGCATTCTTGACAGCATAACTGTGGTCTTGAATTCCGCTCAGGACACAAAGGGGGCCTACTGGGATGGCTATGTACACGACATGTCGCCTGAACAATTACCGACAGCACTTTGGTACCTTGTATCGGGCAGCTATATCGACGTCATTGAGTAAGTTGCATTTCATATCTCGTCTGTGCAACCGCCCACGCTCAAAGGTCTGACTTGAACCACACCAATAGTCAATCAGCAACAGAGCAGCAGCTCGGAAGTATTGTCGAATTTATTTCTTCGCAACCCCTGGGTGCTACTCCTAATGAAGATAGCAATATCTCGATCCCTGCTATTACACAGCGTCTACTTCATTCAGCTGACTTCTTCGAGCTGCTTCGCATACGAGGTAGGCGGTTGGCTCTTCAGTTGTATTGTCACACTGGATAACAAAGCTGAGGCTTTTCTCTAAATAGAATCGATGACTATTCGTGTTGGCGAATTATGCGACTCAGGCAGCTTACAGAAAAAACATCTGGATGTCCTAGTCCTACTGCCTGTAGAGTATCTGAACAGAACCCTACGTCGCAAGATCGTGTCGACACTTGCAAGTCAAACAGACGCCGTCGCAAACCGACTAAATTTGCTTGCTTTCCTCAAGTTTACCAAGGATGATGCTGGTCAGCCCCTTGTCAGTCAATGCGTTTAGGACAGGCAAGGTCTTCGTAGCTGACAACCTCGTTCTCCAGCTTAAGGATACGACTTTTCTGCTTTCTTTAGCTCAGCACCAGCAAAGTGAAGCAGAGCCTCTGCTTGACCGTCTATACGAACAGCTCTGGAGACTGATGCTGCAGAACTGGTCTGCCTCTCCCGAAAGCTTTGCTGCACTTCCTTCCCTGCTCGAGCGTCTCGCTACATTCAACTCCACTGACAAAAAGGGGTTGAATCTACTCACTTGGCGAGTCCTGGCTCATGAAGCGAAAATTGCCAGCATTCCTACAGAAGTACAAAGCCATCTCCGAGCTCAAGTCGATACTTTGGAAAAGTCGGCCTTCGACAGTGAGGGTGAGCAAAGTCAGATTTATATGAAATTGGCATACTGCAATGTCGCGCAAGTCGTCAAAGAATGGATGAACTTGGAGCAGGCCTCATCGATGCATAACGAATATGCCAACCTAGCAAAGGCAGCAATTTCATCACTTCTGCAGCAAAATCCCCACTACACACAGGAACAACAAGGCAAAACAGCCTATATGGCTCTTGAGCTCGCGAGTATGAATATTTCGCCTCCTCTATTGAATTTCGAAACTTTCGTAGTCAGTTTCTGGTTATTGTCTCAGAGGCTGGATATGACAGGTAAGTTGATTATGCTACTGAGTCGATTGCCGGTTTCCTGACCGTGACATTGCAGATCGGCAATATTCTAGCTTGCTCGCTAGAGCTGCAGCATCCCAACCTGACGAAGCCTACAAAGCTGCAGTGTCAGCGATGTCCGAAGCGGTTTCCGCAAGCCTGAGCGATGATGCTTTCGCTGCTGCGATACAGGTATTGGCAATCCTGGTTTGCAATTCACCTGATGCCGGAGCGAGAATTGCGTCTCAAACGTTTTCTGCGTCCCTGAGACGTATCAGCCTACTCTACGAAGGGCGGTCATTGGCTTCAGGCTCGCCTCTCGTTCTGCAATCCATCACAGCCTACATCAAAACGTTCTTAGAGCAGAAGGTAAGGTAAACAACAATATCTCAGACACTTGGAAACTGAACCCTCTCTACAGATCGGTGTACCAGAGCTGCAAGACGTTGCCGTGATATGGACTATTTTACACGACATCTTTACACCAACTTCTACAACAGGATCAGCTGGACCTGGTTCGAGCTCAATCGCGACAGGCATCTTCATAAACGCTATTGAGATTATGTCACTCATTGCTACGCATCGTCGAGATCACGTCATACCGACCTTCGCGCAGTTTTCGCGAGTTCTCAGCGATGTCCTGCTACTCCTACGCTTGTCTGGGGCTTCGCCGTCCTCTGGCCAAAAATCTCTTGAATCCACGTTCCCTCTGTGGACTCTGGCAGAACGTGGGCGGTGGATCCTAGATCCAAGATGCAGCAAGGCAGTCACTCGGCTATTACTAGGACTGGGAACACGAACCACTGTGCTTCAGAGGTCGTCTGTGCGCGCTCGAGGTGCTTCTACCGCCTCTGTGGTAGCTCTCACAGGTCCTTTAAGCAAGCACGCGCCATTCATAGTATTGAACTACCTTACTGCAGCAACAGATTCCCGATTTGCGTTATCATCCTCAATTAGAAAGGAGATAAACGCTGGTATTCTTGAGATCATCAGTACAATGGGCAAGTCGGAGCGCGAATCTCTCATGAAAGCGTATCTTCAAGCGGATCAGGAGGCGGAAAGGGCTTTATTGCGAGTCATGTGGAAGGAGTTCGATGCTGTGCGGTACAAGGGAGATTGAAAGAATGAGGTCCTAGCTTGCACTCTTCCATAGAACCGCGAACAACCACTATGTCAAAAGGAGAATATCGTTGCGGTGGCGGCTCGAATTGCCTCAAGTGCATGGGAAGCTGACGATATCAGCCAATTGAGTTCTTGGAGTTGCTTTGGCATATGTTCTTCCTTTACTTCGGACCTGGGTTGCTTGTTCGAATGCGTGTGCAATGCGTAACAGTAATGCTTCACTCCCTGGTAGACTCGCGAAATTGATGCCATACGCCCTGTCAAGATGGATATCAATGACATCAGCAAGGTCCCAAGGCCTGAAGGACGGCATGTCTCACTGATTCGGATGAGTTTGTAGGAGACGCAAAGGTGCATCTCTGGTTTCTCCCATCCGATTGGTCACCACAGCTGGCACAATTGGTACAGACTCGCTAAGGAAGCCGAGCGGGACAGTGACTTGTGGGAGTCCAGCATGGCCTAGGAGCTTAGAGCCTGCGCTCAGTACCACTATGCCATGAGCAGAATGCTTCCGTAGTTCCACGTCAATAAGCTCTCTACTCCTATCGAGCCGCGCTTTAGCGTCCAAATATGAAGGGGACTTCAGGCCTGGACGAGATAGAGCCGACTCAAAGGTAGAGCAACTATCGTAGAATGCAGGCGATTCTCTTGGATCTTCCTTGGTGTATCGTATCAGGTCCCGTAGATTCTGGACACCCGATGGGACACTAGCAATAGAGATCACGGTCAGTTGACGCTTTTGACTTCACGCAGGAACTTTCGTTTACTATTTCAGCGACGCCAAGTACTTTTCGATTTCCTGTACGAACTGGGGTTCCCAGACACGAAGCCTGATCTCGCGGTCACGATCAAGTTCTACGCATTCTCCAGACACCGCAGTTTGTACAAGGTCTGCGCCTAAGTCCTTCAGGGTCTGGCATGCGCTTTCGAATATAACTTTCTGCTCAGCTTGAAGGAGTTCGCTTTTCCAGTCAGTCAAGTTTGTCGGCACAAGCAGCCTTACTCCGTCCAGCCGTTTAGACTTGTCCAAGTCCCGGGTGTAACCACCGGGGCGGCCGGATATCACTTCGAGCATTATGGCGGCATCATAGACAGTTCTGCACATCGGGCCGAAGGTATCTAATAGAAACGTTATAACCGTCAGTCGACCAAAACTAACGAACGTCCAACTTACCTCTCTCGGGGGAAATAGGAACTCCTCCTTTTTGTGAGACCAAGCCCACTGTTGGCCTCAGTCCAACCAGCGCACAACTGGACGATGGACCTGAGGGTCTAGTGTCAGTGGCAGACCCGCCAGCACACACGAGCTAGCAAGCAATACCAATAATTGATCCTCCGGTCTGATGAGACACACATTGTCAGTCAAGGAAATTGAACCACGGACACGAAGGTACATGCGCACATCTTCTCCGATTCCAGCTGCGGCTAGGCCTACAGCAATGCTGGCACCTGTCCCGGAAGAGCTGCCCCCGGGATGACCAAAAGGGTACTATGCAGAAGGTGGAAAAGTCAACGGGACTTTTCTTAAGCGACCCTGGTGCCCTTCTTCATGAAGTGATGATGATTGACGTACATAAGGCGAGCTGAGGTTGACAATTTCAGAATCACGCTCATAGAGGTTGTGGACTGGGTTGGCACTCACGTTGTTTGGCCGCCTACAGGACTCCAACCTCTGTTATGTGGGACTTAGATACACGCTAGGTAAGCTTTTAAAGCATCTACATACCCAGCACTGACACCACGGAAGAAGCCCCATTCAGCTGCAGTAAATCCGGGATTCAGAATCGACAAGTCACGAGCACGATCTGAAACATTTTACACAGATTATCCTTGCCTACAATGGACAAGGGGTGAATCAACATTGCAAGGAACCGGAAGACAGCTATGTCTCACAAAGGATGATTGCTCCAGCTTCGCGCAGCAATGCGACACAATCAGCATCTTCCGGCATAATGGCACCCTGCAGAGCGAAAGAGCCGGCCGTGGTGTCCATTCCATCTTCCATCCTCGTTGCGATACAATCTTTCAACGTGATAGGGATGCCGTGAAGAACCGATCTAACCTGGCCAGCTTGACGTTCCTTATCCAGCCTTCGAGCAGCGTCGAAAGCTGCCGGACTGATACTAATCACAGCGTTAAGGACCGAATTGACTTCATTGATACGACTCATATACGCCTGGGCTCGAAGGTGTTAATGTCAGACAAACAACTCTCCCGTTAAACTCACTTTCACCAAGTCCGTCGAGGTAAAGAGTCCTGCCGACAGGCCATCCTGCAGCTGGCGAATGGTAGCTTCTTGCAGGTCAGGAAAAGTACTCATGGCGTGAGAAGGCAAACTGTAAGGTTAAGTAGGCTTGTGTAGAAGCCAGTCTTTCCGCTTATTTGTCCATCTTTCAGGCCAGCTCTACCGAAAAACTATTGCTCTCGATCAGAAAGTAGATTTCCTTGGACTGTCCTACGCATTGTAGAATTTTTGTCGTTCCCTTTCAAAAACCCGGTTACGTGGCTAGCTTATCTGCAGGCTCTCTGTACAGGAAGCCGCAAGGATGTTGCTTGAACCCGAGAAAGCACGCTAGGACGTTGGCTGTTTATACGAAAAAGCATTTGGCCATTGTATCATGCTCAAGAGCGAATGCTGGAGAGTCACCGTACAACGAAGCCTCATACGACTGTTGGCGATGAATGATGCCAACTCTTTTAGCGAGCTCAGGCGAGACAAGTCACATGCGAGTTGCAGTACACCTAGATTTGATGATGTTCTAGCTGCATTGAACCGCCCAACAGTATATCTGGACTATGGGTATATCACTTCACCTAGCTGTGTCCTCGGAGTTGCTTCGGCATAGGTTTTGCCTTGTCGTCGGACTTGTGTGGCTTGCTCAAATGCATAAGCGATCTTGATGAGGTCTTTCTCGCTAAAAGCTATGCCAGCGAATGTTAACCCGTACGGTCTTGCAGGTGGAAAGTCATGATCAGCATCTTCTCACGCACACGTGCACTACTACTGACCTGCTGGGGTAACTTTGCCATAGCTCAGGGGAATGTTCAAATTTTCTCCCGCTTCCGTGAACAAGACAGGGACGCAAGGGTTCCTTATCCCCAAAGTAACCCAGAGGCACCGTAATCTGTGGCCAGCCTGCATGACTCCACATGTCTGAGGTCGCACTCATGAGGACCATTGCATGAGCCCCATGTTTTTCTAGCTCGGTCCGTATCAACGACTTTGATCGGTCGAATAGCTCCTTCGCTTGCCTGTATTCGAAGGATCCAAAGCCAGGCCGCGCTAGGGCCTTCTCGAATATGGCACAAGATGTATACATGCGAGGCGACTCGCGCGGGTCTTCCTTCGTATACCTTATCAGATCTTTTAAGCTCCTTACGCCGGAGGGGATACTAGAATGTTGAGTTAGGATACTGGATATCCACTTGGAGGAAGACGTACTGTATCAAGCCTGTCAAATACCCGTCAATTTCTTGCACAAATTCGGTCTCCATTGTACAATCTGCTGCATCTTCCGCCCTATCGATGCGGACGAACTCGTCGGAAAGGGCGGCCTCGACAACGGTTGCACCGAGTCCTCTTAGAGTTTCGCAAGCATCCTGTAACTTGACCTTGCGCTCAAGGCTGGAAGCCACTTTGCTCCAATCTGTAAGATTGGTAGGGAGCAAGAGGGTGAATCCGTCGAGGCGGCTCATACCAGTCGCTGCTGCATAGTCATTCTTTCCAGATAGAGCATCAAGAATAATTGCTGCATCGACTACAGTGCGGGCCATAGGTCCAACCGTATCTGGCACGTGATGCTTATCAGCCAGATGCAGACGATGGTGGCTGTAAGCCAATCTTCAGACGTACCCCGGTGCGAGGTAATGGGGACAACACCCTGTCCAGAGACTAGTCCGACAGTCGGCCTAATTCCCACCAAAGCGCATCTGCTGGACGGTGCTAGAAACAGTACAAATTAGTGACACAGCGGCACACCACCAGAGCGAAAGCTTTCGGTACAGATGATGGAACCGCCAGTCTGTTTGAGTTCTTGTCAGCCGATTGTCCGTAATAATCGTGCCCCTGGGCTCCCTTACTTCAGTACCCAAAGATACACAGGCTAGACCAACAGCAGTAGCGGAGCCACTGCCAGAGGAGGATCCACATGGGTTCCCGCCGGGAAACTAGAAGCAATACGCCTGTCAACGCGAGGACGGGTGGGTTCATGGTGAACTCAAGGTGGACTCATATCTGCTAACTTACATACGGCGACCTACAGAAACGTGGTCAGATCAAGCCGATTATCACAGTGCACATCCATACCTACGTGCATTGTCCGCCCACTGAGCTCCAAGCACTACGGAAGCATCAAAGTAAATAGGGTATGGAGAGGATATCCAGCTCAGAGCATACCAGGTACCAACTCCGCGGAAATTAGCCCATTGCGACAAGTTCAGCTTGCCTTAATGGAGGTTAAGTGGGATTTGGTTTTAATCAGCAAAGATAGCATGGTGTACACTACCGATAAGCCCTGACATAGGTACGTACATAGGATTATCGCGCCAGCTTCTCGCAGTTTTGCGATGCAGTCGGCATCACCGGGCGCGACAGCCCCCTGGAGAGCATACGAGCCACACGTCGTGTCCATACCGTCTTCAGGCCTCGTTGCGATATTGTCTTTGATTGCAATCGGAATGCCGTGCAAAATTGAGCGGACCTTTCCCTCTCTGCGCTCCTCATCGAGCCCGCGAGCAGTCTGTAGTGCCACTGGACTTATGCTGATGACCGCATTCAAGACGTGATTCACCTCATGTATGCGAGCAATGTAGGCCTACACGATGCAGGAGGAAGCAAATTACATCAGTATAGCCATCAGTACGCCTTGGAACTTCTCACGAGCAACTCTCACCCTGACAAGATCGACCGAAGTGAACTGACTTGAAGTCAGACCGTCTTGCAGCTGTTGAATGGTAGCCTCCTGCAAGTCTGGATAAGGATGCGACATGTTACTGCCTGCTGCGATGCCTGTACACTGAGCAGCGAGAGGGCAATTGACAACCACTGGCAGTGTACGTAGGCCGTGATCCCGCTTGGAAAAGTTGCGATAGCCGTTAGACAATGCTCAAGGGAATTCGCCCAAGCCTGTTCTCCCTTTGAAGTGTCACTTGCATGCTGGCAACGCTGATGTGTCTGGTGATTGCTCGAGACAGGCATATAGGCGGAAGAAGGCAACAGTGGTGAATATTATCAAATGTGCGTGCACGTCAAGGCGTAAGGTATGCAGTGGCGAGAATCAAAGACTGAATGCCCAAACCAGCTGGAGTGGAATCCCCCAGATCGAGCGCGAGTGAAACATAACTACACAATCAAAACTAGTAGGTCAGCCAATTTCTGCATTTGTAGCAGAACAGCCGATCCTGTCAGGACCGACGATTACGAAGACGGCTACATCTGACGCTAAAGCGAATATGCTCTAATCGAAACAGGAAGGAGAAAGACGGTGAGACCCGCCCTGTTCTTCATGACTCTATAAAAAAATCTTTTTCTGAAGGCGAGTAAAGTGCTCCTACTCCTTGTTCTTTTTCCGTGACATCAGCTTCTTCTTAATGATGGAAGGAAAGCTTGTAAGGATCATCGAACCTCCCTTAATTTGCATGCTGCAATGGCGAGATAAACGCATTCAGTATGATGTACGTATTGTCGCTCATATAGTGCTTACAAATAAAAGAGTCCATAGCACAGTGCGAGATTTGAGATATTGAATGCGATGAAAATGCCAGTATCGCGCCTGGTGACACGTGAATCAGTTAACGCTCATTTAAAAGGCTGAGGTAAAGGTTATCCTTACCATCTCGTACCATACTCAATATTGATGCTGGACAGGTACTGGTCTGCAACAGTATACTGACAGAAACCACAATTAGTGGTCGCATCGGGGTTGGTTAGGCTAGCCATTGCACTCGACACATATTCTCCCGCATAAGCGGCGCATCTGACCAGTTTGTTGTAGCGTAAGCATGGAATCTGCTCAAAGTGGAAAACGGTCAAGACTCACGTTTGCCCCTCAGGAGGGTTGAAAAAGAATAGTTCGCTCGGTGCACACTGGACAGGGCGGTTGTGACTATGAAAGCTCGTCAGTAGGAGTGCAACACCCGACAGCACGTTTCGGCTTACAGAATGACCGCCAGTTGACTTCGTAGGAAGTAGACTATCGGATCAGCGTAGTATAAAAACCATCTCCAGGCTATACAATTGTGACTTAGCGAAGGAATAGTATTTCAGGTTGAAGTTGAACGTACGAGCTGTCATCAATTGCCAAGGTACCAAGATACCGGTGTAAATATTCAGTGACACCAAGAAGAATGGTAGCAAATTCGCGACCAGTGATGGCGAAGCTGCAGAAGAAGAGCATGAGATCGAGAGGTACAGACGATATGAGGGATAGCTGCTCACGAGAGAGGGCACACATCCAGTGGGCGAAAGTGACGGTGAACAAGTTGAGAAGAATGACATTGAAGAAGTATAAGCCTAAGAGAGCAGACTATTAGTTCTTGGTATTCGTATGTAATACTCTCGGGAATGCTCACCAGCAGGCTCTCCGAAGGGAAGTCCGACAGGCCAGTAAGCCAGAGGCCAGTAAATGATGCTCATCAAGATAGCATAAGGAACTTCGTTAATCAAGACAGCCGACATCCAAGCAACCCAGCTGTAAGTGCTATGACTTTCTCTCGCTTGCCAGATTGACTTGAGAATGAAATGCTTGGGGATTGATGCATTGAGTAGGGCAGGGAGAATCAAGATAGCCAGGAATACGCTGAACATGATCTGCTGAGTTTCATTGACGGAGTAGCCAAGTTGGTAAAAGGTGAATCTGCAACCACCATCAATTATCACCATTACAGAGGTCAGAACGAATTTCCAAGGTATTCACTTACCCGTTGAACACGCCCACAAGGAATACATTCACTAGTTTCGATAGGCCATATGCACTGTCCCGATAGAAGTTCTTGGCAATACGAATAGTAAGAAGCTTGGTCTGCTCGAGGATCGAGGCTGCGTAGACTCTATTAACGTCCTCATTGGTGTCTGACTTGGCCTGACTGCTACGTTCTTGTACGATTTGGTCAATATCTTTGATTACTTGACGAGATTCTTCCGATTCTTTCCATAACTCGCCCCATGGTTTCTTGCACGCACTCGGCTGTCCGACAACTTCTAGGGCGTACTCAGCGATGTTCTCATCATCTTCACAATGTCGGGCTCCGTGAGACTCGAAATACTTGGTACATTCAGAGACGGGACCAAAGTAAGCGGTCTTGCCGCCTGGAGACAGGAGGAGCATTTTGTCGAAGCAGCTAGTGAGAAGTTGACTTGATGGTTGATGAATAGTCGATAAGCATCCTTGACCGCTGTTGGCAAGTTTGCGAATGAAGCGACCGATAGACATTGCTCCGTTAGAGTCCAAACCCGAAGTAGGCTCGTCAAAAGCGGTGTAGATCGTTGGGCGAGCGGCGAGTTCGACTCCGATAGTTAGACGTTTTCTTTCTTCGATGGAAAGACCTGCTTCAGGGCTTCCAATTAGTGCATCTGGTTTGTCGAAGTCAAGTAGTTCCATGATTTTGTTGCAATACTGAAGCTTCTCTTCCTTGCTGAACTTCATTGGCTGTCGCAGAAGAGCGGAAAATTCTAAAGCTTCACGGATCGTTTGTGTCGTGTCGTGAATGTCGGCTTGCTCAGCGAATCCAATTCGTCTCTGATAGTCTGGCTGAGTCTCGCGTCCATCAAGGAGAATCTCTCCTTCTACTTGAGCTGGTATACGTTTCGTGAGTGTATTCAAAAGTGTGGTCTTGCCTGCTCCGGAAGAGCCCATTAGAGCGACTGATTCGCCTGGCTTAAGGTAACCAGAGACTGACAAAGATCACCTGGTGTCAATAGATGCTCGGACTGAACTCGTCTGAATGGCAATTACTTACCGTGATCAAGGAGCATCCTAGGGCCATCGGCAGTCTGCACGGTAACACACACATCCTTGAAGGTAAGTACAGTCTCCGATTTAGTGATGCCTTCAACTTTTTCATCTGTTGCGGTAGCAGTACCACTAGCGTTCGCCTCTTTTTCGTTAAGTACAGGTGGGACAGCTTTTTGTTCTTCATCTGAAGATTTCCTCATTTCCTTCTGTGCACGTTTGGCTTCCTTCGTCTTGATAAATGTCATTGTATTTCCACCAGGTTCGGCATAGTTGAAGAATTCACTGAAAAAGGCAGCTGCTGCGATATAAGCTACTGTGTAGGCGATAACGATACCGAAATTTCTCCAGACGTGACTATATTGATATCCGAATGATTGCGAGATATAGGCTGAACCGTTAACCAAGAGAGAGCCAGGTGTGGATCCAACGAGAGCGCATGTTTGGAAAGCTTCTGTTGCACCAGGGGCCTGTGGAACTATACTTGCAGGTGAACATTGCATTGTGTACCGTGAAAACTCGTTTGCCATGAGCGCTTCGAAAGAGAAAGATAGTGGTTGAACATAAGATATCCACTTGAACCAAGAAGGCATTAATTGTCTCGGGATAACGTAACCGACAAAGACAATGGCGATATTCAATCCGATAATCGCATAACGATTCGCAGTGTCGAAGTTCGGTGATAGAGCGGCGACGGCACGGAAGAAGGAAGTTAAGGAGATAGTAGTGATGAATACGAAGAGGAGATAAATAAAGAATGCTGATGCCGATCTATGAAGTTGTGCCAGGAAATAAAAGCAGATGCTCCATAAGACCGCTTGAACGAGATTGATAGGTATGTCGACTGCGATGGTACTAAGTATCTGAGCGCTAGGACGGTAGAAGGCGAAAGAGTGTTGTCTTGCAATGACAGGTCGACCACTTGTAGCTTCGAAAATTTCACTCAGATTGAGCCATCCAAGTAGAAGAAGGGAGAAGAAAAGAGCACCTCCTTTAGGGAAAGAACCTTGTGTAGAGTATTGACCGACGTTGAAGAACATAGAACCGACGATAAGTGCAATCACTACGTTTGTGGCCGTCTTGACATATAAAGCGCCCATATCTCCTTTCTTAATTAAAACTTGTCTCTTAGTAAGTGCCTTTGTCATTTGCCATAAAGATCGATTGTAAACGCTTGAACCACCTGATTTTTGTTGCTTAACAGCCTGTTTCAAATCTTTACCTGCTTCATTCTCTTGAAACTGATGTTTTAGGTCTTGAATCTGTCTTTGAAGTTGCTTGTATGCTTCCGATTCTCGGAATGCGCGCTCTCGATCTTCTGGTGTTCTAGGTGCCTTCTTCTCAAAACCTGGCTTGACTTTACGTTCTGCTGGGTCTGTGATACCAGTTAGGAAGCTGTGTAGGACAGACCGAGTCAGGATGTGCGCACAAGTAGCAGCAGTCGAGCAGACGACAAAAGACTCACTCAGGTACTGTGCTTCGAGGTGGAAAAGCATATCCTAGGTCTTCGAAATATTCTCTAGCAGATTGAGCGGGTCCGAAATAGATCATACGACCTTCATCGATAACGCAGACTTTATCGAAGAGTTCATAGATATTATCCGAAGCTTGATAAAGTGAAACTATGTTTGTTCTTCCGACTAAATCTGTTAATAATCTTAAAGATTTCACGTAATCCAATGCAGTTGAACTATCTAGTCCTCTAGTTGAATTATCCCAGCTTGATAATGCAGCAGAAGTAGCTAATGTTTCAGCAATAGAAATACGTTTACGTTCACCTCCCGAAACTCCACGAATGAATTCGTTTCCGACTTTGGTATGTGCGGTATGCTCGATACCAAACATTTTCAGGAGAACCTTCGTGGCAATTTGGACATCTGCGGAACATTCGTGGACGGTTGTCAGCTTTGTCTACAGAGAACACAGATTATGCGAAATATGACTGACAAGTTGATGCTGATTCTCCCTCGACACGCACTTTTTGACTAGGTACTTTAGTCGAGAGAGCGAATTCTAGGGTTTGTTCAGTTGTAAGGGTGGGGAAGTGCTAGCAGGGGGGCAAGTAGATCGTAAACGCTCAGATGTTACATATATGGAGCTAAAACGACTGGTATAGACTCACGACGTCATCTTCACCGTTGTAGATACATTCCTGCGAGTATTTCTTGGCCACAGTCTTGAAGTCAATACCATTATAAAGCAATTCACCTTGAACGTCCAAGAAGCCTTTATGCTCGTTTGCGACTGCTCGAAGGAAGGTAGAGCATCCTGAGCCTGGTCGACCGAGAACAAGAAGCTGAAGAGAATTGTCATTTGTAAGTCAGCATAATTGGGACAGACATGAAAGCGGTATTTGCGCAAGACGCCATCTCCGCCACTCACCATCTCTTGTGAAACGCATCCTTCGAAATTTTGGATTAAGTTCCTCGTTCTCTGTTTCTTACCAGGCAGTATCTTTGACAAACTAGGAATTCTTCCTACTACAAACTCTATAAAATCCTTAGCTAGTAAAGTTCTTAGGAGAGCATCCGGTAAAGTCTTTACGAATGCGCCGGTAGAGTCTTTTCCAACTACAGTTAAATTCTCCCATGTTGTACCTAGATATTTATCTTTCACTCCACCTTTACGTTTGAGTAGCTCTTTTCGTAGGTTGATATGCGATTCTAAGTCAAATTTGTGTGGAGAGGTGCTTAATACCCTTGTAAGCTTCACAAAAGCCTCTTCGGCTTTTTTGACATCGACTGCTTCTCCGACACGTTGTTCGCCAAAGTAGCCTGTAGCGTGGCGAGTTACTTGAGGTAGACGAGTCCCTCCTGGTGTGACTAGACCACCTCCAGCGGCAGAGGAAGCTGAGTATTGGCCTGCTGCTCCAGAAGTGCGGTCATCGGCTTGGCCGTTCTGCTGCACGCGAGTTCGCTGGCTCTCGTCGGAGTCAGAGGCTGACGATGTGCGTGAATCTTCGCGTTGTCGAGGACCAGAGGCATGACTGTGTCCATGTGTCGTGGATGGCTCTCGCGCATCCTGCTGTGCCGCAAAGCTCGAGCTCGCCTGCTGGCCACCAGCTGCGTGATCGGCCGCCGTCGCCTGGGCTGCGCTGGTAATGCCCTCGACAGGTGCAGCCTCCATGGTCCAAGCTGTGGATGCACGAGGGAGTCTTCAAGCTGTGGATAGTCAGTGTGAGCACATCAGCAGAGGTGAGATTTGCTTGATTGAGATTGTCTTCCACCCGCTCGTAACAAATGAGCAACTTCAGTCAGCATCTCAACCCAAGCTGGCTGGCTGTTGATTTTCCGCGGGACTCGAATTTTCAGAATGACGACAGAAAGCGAGCATTCGTGTTAACGCCGACAGAGCGCCTGCTGAATGAGCTGGATGAATAAGGAGCAGCTGGGAAAGGCCTCACGACTTGGCAGACGTCGACTTGCTGCCTGTTCCTGTTATCACACCGTACGGTTGTATGATTGAGCATTATTGAGTGGAATACCTGAACTGAGTCACTCTGACTGCCGGATATGTGACAGCTGTCAGGAAATACGATACCGTCCTCTGGAGCCTGTTGGGAGATACGGGCATCGCAAGCTGATAGAGGGAGCAAGCATCACATCTCAATGAGACAGAGCAGAGAGCGGTTGTCGGTGATGATATGTAGCTCCAATGCCATCCAGCACTGTCGCAGCAGCCTGATCGGTTACACGACTCATAAGGGAAGCTGGAGCGAAAGCAGAAGCAGCAGCATGAGTTATGGCTGCATTAAGAACGCCACTATAGCAGTATCATCATGGTCCACCCCTTCTAGCGTCGCCCTTGACCGTCCACAGCCAACTCGTGGCCTGACTGTCGCGATGTACGGCAAAACCCACTCTACGCGATCTCAAGACCGCATCTCACTTTCTAGTGGATGCCGCGTATATAGCCAGTCTGTCAATCTCGCGTATGATAAGTATATCATACTATCGCCCATCGCCCTCCATTCACCCTTGCATGGCACCCACAGCGACATGACTCTGCAAAGTGGCGATTCGAGGGTCAGTCTAGCTGAGATCACCCATGTGCCTAATCCGCAGTGACACCTACTAGCAGGGACGCCGTAATAGCAGTGCATCACCATACTACTTCCTATACCTCACTTCAGCTGCGCACGAGTGCCCTGTACGTCCTACGCCGGGAGGTCATCACGCGTCTTCTGGTGCTCTCGATAAGTTGAGAAGACGGACAATAATTCAAAAGTTCGAGGGACGGGTAAACGAGGACTCGTACAGCTGACTGCGGAGGACATCTCTCACAAGAAAGGACACATATAAAAGACACTGATGTAGAAGACCATTCACTTCTCTCCTCTGCTTTCCTCTATCTTCATTTCCTTCACCGTTAAACCAGCTTGTCAATCTTTCAATTTGCACGTGCAGGTCGCGTCAAATCTTCCCTACTAACTCTGCATCATGCGGTGAGTACCAGTGCTTCTTCTCATCAATATACAAGAGATACGAATGGGTCCGGAGAAACTCGATACTGACGCGTATTACTCTTTGCTCTCTTTCTCATCCCTCCCCATTCGCCAGTCTGATCTCCTTCGTTACAATCGCCACCTTGGGCCTGGTGTCCAGCGTCGCAGCTCTCCCACAAGCAAGTGGCAGTAGCGCCTCTTCTTCTTCCTCTTCCTCCTCTGGATCTGGTGATTCCTCAGACCATCTCACACTCCTCGATGGAACCGGTTCAGGCGATTCCTCCGCCTCTGCCCCTCAAGATGTCAGCTCTTCTTCCTCTTCTGCTGCCGATACAAGTGCTACTTTAAGCTCTGCATTCGCATCTGGAAACGTAGGCGTTGCTTCAAGTTTTATGAATGCTGTGCCTACTGCTTCCGCCTCGGCTGGTGGCGTGGGCAATTCTACCAGTACAGCTGGAGGCAGAAGATGCGGACAACGTCCATCATCGAACGGTGGCAGTCAGAGGGGACAAGGATCTTCTTCTAATTCTACTGTTCCCAATGGAGGTGACTATTCAGGCAATGGTGCTTCCTTCGCTCGTCGCGTAAGCTTTATCGCTTTCTATGCACCTTCCAGACCTGACAGTAAAACTGATGCAATCATTGCAATAATCATCGTGTAGGCCGCTACGGCAAGTGCTACTCAAGGTATCGGAGCTATCAGCTACGATGATGAAGGCGAATGTATACCCGATGACACCACCACTGGAGGAGATACTTCTCACTCATCAGGGACCGACTCTAGTGACAGCTCAAGCGGCTCAGATTCCGGCACTGGTGCTGGATCAGATTCAGGGTGCTCAGGTAGTACCGTAACAGTCACTGTCACCTCCACCATCACAGAAACTGCATCAGCAACTGAAGAAACTGGTCTTGGCTCAACTTCATCCGACTCCATCGACATTTACGACCCATCTGCTACTTCTACAGCCGATATGGCCGAATCAACATCAGACAGTATCATATCCGACTCAGGTTCTTCAACATCGAACGATGATACCACCTCAGATTCCACCGAATCATCTTCCGATTCTACCTCTTCCAATGACAGTGATGATTCTAATACTACTCGTGGCTCATCCTCAACTTCTTCTGGTAACCTGTCATCCGATGACATGTTCGCAAAGCTGAGAAGAAGAGTTAGCAAGGATAGGGAAGCGTACAGACTCCGCGCTGGAAGGGGTTTCTGAAGTCAGATCACTTGTATTCAAGCCTGCATTAAATGAAGGTTCCGAGCTGGACTCGTGAGACTTCCACTTAAACTAGGGAGAATGAAAGCACATGGCTGCTCTGGAGAGCCTGGCTAAATGGACAATATCGAAAACATATCTGTTGATCAGATATCATAAAAATTAAATCTGCATACTCAGGTCATTGTAGCTGTTCTTTAGCATGGGCGAAAGCTATGACAATCACTTGTAGCAATGCATTGTTTGCCTAAGCACGCACAACTTTGACAATTTGGAGCATTGCCACAGTCGATCCTAACCTATCTTCAATGCAAATGAGCCATCTTTGTTCACCTGCCAACCGGACTTCATATGCCCTCGATACGGAGGCACGCGATTTAAAGCAGCCAGAGCCGGTCCATTCTCACCTAGTCTGCCAAATGTCGACATGACGCCTACTCAAGTCTCCAAGGCATGTCCACGACTCCTCCACGTCCGATCATGCCGTCGACTAGGTCCCCCAGGTCGCTGCTTGTAGTTCCTGTATCAATGTGGCTATTTACTGGCTACTCTCATGGAGATTGCTGTTGAACGATCATGAGAAAGATAATCTGACTATCACAATGCCTAGACAACGGAACATCCCGACTGATAGGGCAGCAGTGAGAAGAATGGTTGTCAGCGAGACATCGCATTTGCAACGGACAGCGACATTGACTAATGCTTGAGCTGAGTGATCAGGTCTTCTTCTTTCTTCTGCATCATCGTTCTTGACGTTCAGGTGCTGGCCACCGTTCAACTACTATCAAATCCCTTTGCAAAAGCCAGCTTCGGTGCAGGTCACTGGAACCCTACAGACAGCATACGATAGCTTCACAAGATGCGGTAAGTGTCTCACCAACAATTATACATATAAAGAAGCTAAGGTTTGAAGTCGCCGCTCGGTCGCTAGCTTCTTCGCCGCACCTACTATTATTACCATGGGCCTGGCGTCCACCACATTCGCTCTTCAATCTCTCGACACCCCAAAGCAGCTCAGTAATGTTGCAAATCAAGCCGCTACTACGTCTATATCTCAACTTCAAGATAATGTGAACAACAGCATGGCTGTGGGGGAAGAAGCTGCAAAACAATGTCAAGCTGAGGATAGCTTGGAACCTTCCAACCTATCCGCTTCTGCAGTCATCATCGAAAGTACTACAGTCGACACTGCATTGCCAGTTCAAGAGACGGGCATTGCTGATGCTGGAGATGGAGGTATCAATGAGGACATCGAGTCGTCAAATATCACAGCCGCTGTCTGCGCTGCCGAGCTCATTGCACAATTCGGTCAGAGCAGTCAGGCAAGAGCTAGCAACGATACTCGTGCGGGAAATGGCGCTGTAGCTAGTAATGGAAGAGGTCGCAACAGTAATGGTAGAAATAGGCATGGCAATGGCCGTGTCGACAGCGGATTGCTTGATGCAATCAGGGGTGCTAGTAAGCTAACAGTCTCTATTGATTAAGGATTCATCTGTCCTGCGAAGACCGCTGAAGGATGCCCTTTCTAGGACAAAGAGGACGGCAACAAGGTACTGCAGTCGGCCGAGGTCGACGACAGGGGCGTCTACAGGCTCAGGGCAGAGGCAATGATTCAAACGATAGAAATCGTCGAAGTCAAGGCGGTCAAACCGCTCAAAATAGAGAGGCTGCTGGGAATAACAGTCATAACCGTAATGGCCCAGGAGGAAACGACCAAGCTAAATTAGTGAACACTATTGAGGCCAGTCTTCAGCAGCTTGGACAGGTGAATGACTTCAAGTTCCATCTAATGAGACACTTCGTGACAGGAGGCTTGTGCTGATGCAACTTGGTTATACGCTCTTCAGGAAGCTATCAATGATCTCTGTGCACAACCGGAGACCTCATCTGAAGGGGAACAAGAAGGTGTCATAGACGATGAAGCAGGCCTTGACCTGGGAAACCAAGAATTACAAACTGAACCCGAAGTCGATATGCTGACATCGCTGAAAATGAAGACGAAGGAGACGGTTCTGATGAAAACGCCATCGAGGAGGACAGTCTGCCTCAAAACGCTACCGAAGCCTCCGCCGACATTGCAGAAGATTCTGAAATACCTACTGTCGACAATATCGATGAAAGTGCCACTACAGCGCGCAGAAAGAAGCGCGCAGCTAGATGTCTAGTCAGAAGATCAGCTCCTCGCCTCTGATTACTTCATCTTCTTTTTTCATGCATCTGTCCGAATCAGATGCGCGCTTTTTGACACGAATGAATTTCCTTGTTGCTAGATGGTTATTTGCGACAAATACCAATGAAAGTGCAATACACGCCGGCGTGTATGCACCTGGTTCTTATGCAGTCTTACAATATATGATGAAATCACCGACGGATTTCTGAGATTTCAATGCACTTGACAAATTGCCCCCAATTCAGCTGTAGTACCGAATGTTTCCATGTCTGCTCATTTGAAAGGCTTGAGAGGACGGCTACTCCCAGTCAGAATCACTATCATCTTGCTCTTTGGCCGCAGGTGGTTTCTCAGTCTTCGGACTCGAAACATCACCAGCGCTGACTACATCATAACTGGACGTGGTGCCTTCTTCCGAAGAGTTTCTAGCTGATGAGCCTTTGGTGCCCAGCTCAGCACTCGTAATTCCAGCTGTCTGCCCAATGTTGACTGACGGAGACGCTGGTTCTGCAGGCGAAGACCAGCTAGCATCGACCTCATCTGAACCGGCCGGCGACGTCTCTGCTGGGTTCGCTTCCTTGGGTGGTCCGCCCAGTTTAGGTGTTGAAATCGATTCGCTTGAAATTCGCTCCTTGTCTTCGGCTTCTTGGTACTCCTCTGGCGCAGCCGATGAGGCGGACTCATCCTCCATGTCCCAACTAAAATCTTCCTCTTCTTGTTGCACAGCACCTGATTATGCTCCGGTTAGGATATGTTTAAAGTAGACCGGCAGAGCAACCTCAACTCACCCTCAAGAATTTCTCTCCGTCTGGCCTCATCTTCCTCAATTTGCTGTTTCCGGAAGAAGTAGCGCGTCCAGAATGCTTCCTCTGGGATTTTGCTTGGAACTATGGAAAGCCGCAGATGCGTCAGCGTGAAGACGAGTAGTAGAAGCGGTTGAGCACTGTACTCACCGATGGCTTCATATGTCTGTCGGAGCGCATGACCCCCTTCCTCGTCATCCAGCTCAGACGTGATCTTCGCTTTCCAGCTTTCTCCATCTAGACCGCCTGCACTCTGTACGGATTCTAGGAAAGTAGCAAATGCTTCCCTGGTGTCTGAATGTGCCTCTTTCTTCTCTTCCCCACTAAGATCGCTCGAGCTCGCAGTGACAGCTGCAGGTGCTTCAGCGGGATCCACCAACAAAATAGCTGGTTCCGATCTGACACGATGCAACAGCATTTCCTTGCGACCGGCAGCGGCAACAGCTGCGTCCTTCTTCCTCTTATCGGCCGCTTTACCGGCTGAGGCGCTCCCTTGACCTGATTCCTGTGTATTATACCCTTCGGGAGGCACGATCTGCACAACTTCGCCGAACAGGTCTGTCAACTCCTTACTTGCAACTTTGAAATATTTCTCCCCTGAATTCATAGCTTTCTCATACTTTTCTCTGGCTTCGTGCATATCAATCTTGCTGAAGTCATCAACCTTGTGTTTAAGTTCATGCTGCATATTCTGAAATGTATGCTGGAAATTCTTGAAATTCGGATTGCTAGAAAGCTGAGTTTGCAATTTGGAGAAGAAAGCGGTCGCGTTCATGATAGGCTTGCTTTCTTCGCCAGACGATTCAGGTACAAGGGTCCTTGTGCTTCCGGTGGGTGAAATGGGAGCATTGCCACCATCTCTGTCTACACCTTTGCCTTTGTCTTCTCGAGGCGCTTTCAAGACGACTGAGGGGTTGTCAGGATTTACACCCAATTCAGAAATGGATGCTGCTTGTCCAGCGGCAGCTGATGCCTTAGCCTGCTCGTTTAGCTTGTCTAGTTCGGCTTTCGCCTTGTCGAGGTAGGGTGTGAGATCCTTGGCGGCACTCGAGGCTAATGCTTGGGATTGTTTAAGTGCTGCTTCGCTCTGTGTGGACAGTAACAAAACAAAGAAATGTGTCAGTAAACGTCTTCAAATCACACGGCCCTTCCTATTCGGCTCATGACGCGACGGTGCTGACAGCGGGGCAGCAGGTCCCCTTGACGCCTTTGGAGCTGGAGGACATGAGGACATGCTATCGACAGCCAGTTGAGACTTACCTGCCGCCTGAAACTGCTCCAGTAGCTGCCCAGATTCTTGCCCATCCCCGACACGAGTGTGCCCATCTGTTCGATCTCCTGCTCAATTGTCGGTTTTGGCTTGTTGGAACCGCCAGTAGGAGACGATGTCGAGCCGGACGCACTTGATGAGCCATCCATCTTGTCCTCAATGTGGCTGCTACTGCTGCTTTGAGCAGTCATGTCCGCTGTCTCTCGTACGGGCGTGTTGGCTCCGCTGCTTGATGCCAGCGATGGATCCCAGGTGCCATAGAGATCCATGACGAGACAGTCCGCCCTGCTGTCGCAGTCACAGGCTGATGTGCAATGTGGGTATAGGATAAGTACTTGAGGTGTAGATGGGCTTTTTAAGGAAAAACGAGATACTTCTGGATGACAGCGCGATTGTCTGGAGTTAACCTGCTGCTGTACAAGCCTTATCATGCTGCAACAGAGCAGGGAGAGACACGGTGGCAAGAGTCATTCAGCTGTAATTTGAGGAAATGTCGACATGCTTTCGGTCACGGTCTGGTGTATCGTCGGTATACTTCTCTCTGAGTTTAGGCAGAGAGAAGTATACTGACGAACACCAGACCGTGACCGAAAGCTTTACTGATGATTGGCGATTAGCCGGCTACTGTAAGAAGCCTCAAGGGACGGAGAAGAGAACACTCGCTGAATTACGGGAAAGCTATTCAAGTAGTACGATAATATGAAGACGCTAGTTACAACATATCGCCGTCCGTGAGGATAGCGTAAAAACAGCGTGCAAACTGATCTTTTCGACTGATCTGGGACATGCAAACGACGAGGGGACGATGCTGATGCGCAGCTGATTCCTCTAGGAGATCATCATTGCATTCGGTTATACAGCTAGATAAACTAGCTTTGTTTTTATTCGGGACAAATAGGGGCCGGGACATAGGGACTTATTCTCCGAAGAGACAAACGGGACATTTAGAATACATCCAGACTCTGAAGAATCAGATGCATCTTGGAAAGAGCCGACGTGCCGTTCATTTATAAACCGTCATCAAAGTAACGAGCCATCCGGTCGAAAAAGGAGCCCTCAGGTAGGAAAAACGTGACTTCTTCCTTAGAAAAAAAGAAAGAAGTCCGTATATACCTCGCGAAAGAGGCTAATTCAAGCCAGCCAACCGAACCCTAACTGGGATCCAACAAATGAAACTGAAGATCATGCTCTGCATGCCTTAACGATTGTATGCGTTCACTCTTTGGGAAGAATGGAACAGCCTTAATCGAAGGAAATCTTCTTGCCCTCACTAGGAAGGGCAGCGCCGGAGCGGACTGCCTTTCCTCTTCCACCCCAGCCACCATCCACGCCTCCACGGCCTACAAGAGCAGGGAAAAGACACATCAGTTATGAAGATCTACTGCTTGTCAAGAAGAAAGACTGACCTCCTCCCCGACCTCCCCGGCCGCCGCGGTCCCCAAAGGATCCGCGACCACCACCTCGACCACCTCTGTCATTGCTGAAGCCTCGACCACCACCACGGCCTCCTCTACCAGAAGAAGAGAAGCCTCCTCGACCACCACCTCTGCCGCCACCAAAGCCGCCATCCTCACGAGGAGGTCTTGGAGTTGAGTAGTCCAATCTCAATTGACGTCCGTCAATCTCTAGACCGGCACCGCGTCCCGCTTCACAAGCTTTGGAAGCATCCTCCTGGTTCAAGAACTCGACATAGCCGAATCCTTTTGGTCTGCCATCTTCCTTATCTGTAGGTAGACGAACAGAAGAGACTTTACCGAATTCGCCGAAGATTTCCCAAACTTGATCTTCAGTAGCTGAGAAAGGCAAGTTACCGACGAACAAAGTTTGAGACGGAGCTGAAAGTTGATCGTTGAATTGTCTCTTTGGTGCTGCATCACGTGCTGGCTTATCAGCCTTGGGATGCGAGTAGTTGACCTTGATTGTTCGTCCTTCCCATTCGGTCTCGTTGAGCTCTAGAGAAGCAGCAGCTGCTGACTTCTCTGCGAAATCAACGTAGCCGAAACCTTTGCTCTTGCCGGTGTTGGAGTCGGTGATGATGCGAGCTGAGGAGACCTCGCCGTAGTGTGAGAAGTACTCCTTGAGTGCAGGCTCGTCGATACCCCATGATAGACCACCAACGAAGACGGTGTTGGTAGCGTTAGGGTCAGAGGGCTCTTCAACCTTGGCCTTCTTGGCGGCAGGCTTGCTGTCCTTCTTTGTTTCAGGGGCACCTTCCATTTCTTCATCGGAATCCTGATGAGAGATCAACACTTAGCTACGGCATATCTCGTTAATTCATGCTTTAACTCACCTCCTCGTCGTCGGAGTCGGAGTCATCAGAGTCAGACTCTTCAGCTGCTCGCTTGTTGTTGGCCTTTGGTGCCTAGATTCAGGGAAAACAGGATGTCAGCCATACTGGCTTAGTTCCAACCTCCTAGCCAACTGAAATACTTACCTCCTCCTCATCGTTATCACTGCTGTCATCGCTATCGTCACTGCTATCTTCCGTAGCTTTGCTGACAGCAGACTTGGCAGCTTCAACAGTCTCCTTGCCCTTCTTAGCAGCCTTGTCCTTGACGGCAGCGGCAGCAGCAGCAGGCTTAGACTCTTCCTCCTCATCCGAAGAAGACTCTTCATCGGAAGAATCCTCTTCAGACGAATCTTCAGAGGAAGAAGCGGCAGGTGCAGTGGTGTTCTCAACGGCCTTGGCGGCAGCGTTGACCTTGCCCTTGGCTGCTTCCTTTGCCTTGGTGGCTGTCTTCTCAACGGCAGTCTTTACGTTGGCAGCAGCGTTGGTGGCGGCCTTTGCAGCTGGTTTGGCAACAGGCTTGACCTGAGAGAGGAGGACGAGCAATTGGAGAAAGGAGCGGACTTGTTAGCTGCAGTGTGCGGTGCATATTGATATGAAGTGCTTACCTCCTCCTCGTCGTCGTCGCTGCTGTCATCAGATTCTTCATCAGATTCTTCATCAGATTCTTCTTCTTCAGAACTTTCTTCAGAGCTGGAAGATTCAGGAGTGGGCTCCTTGACGGGAACAGCCTTCGCCTTCTTGTCCTTCTTGCTGGACTTGCCATTACTGGCAGCTGCAGCTGCAGGTTGCTTTGCAGCAGCTTCAGGTTTGGAAGTAACCTTTCCATTTGCCTTGGAAGCAGCAGGATTCTGCTTTACTTTAGCTGCTTTGCCCATTGTGAATGAGATGAGATGTGGTGAATGGAATGGATAGGAGGGATGAGAATGAGTTAAAAATCAACTCTTTCAGCTTTGCCTCTGAAGAGAGTATGCAGAAAAGAGACAGATGCAGAAATCTACAAGAAGTTCAAATTTGCAGGAAACGCCGCCACCCGATCACCTCCCGCATATGAGGAGAGGCAGTACAGAGCCAGACCGTAGTGAGCTCTTGAAGCAGGTATAGACCTTTAAGCATCTCCCTAAACCTCTCTGAGTAGCTAGGAGGAGGACAGAATCACATTTCTTACGCTGTGTAAGCCTCTCACTCACTTCGGCATGTCCCTATTTGGCACGTGCCCGATCTTCTCAGGCAGCAGAAACAAAACGCCGGTCGGTATCATAGTTATGGCTTTCTTTTGTAGCTAGTAGTATCTACGAGAAGGTTTACTTGCTTCTGACTGTCCGGTCTCTCGTGCGAAACCTCATGCGGATCACTCTGCCGACTGTTCGATGTCTCTCGTAAAGCGAGTCACGAGGCATGCTCGCAACCAAAGCGCGCAGCCGGACGACACGACGCTGAAATGAAAAGGCCTGTATTGTCTGACAAGAAATGAGAAGGTCGTCCACGAGCAATGCCATCTCAGCGCACAACACTGCTCCCCTGCTTACTCTCCCGCCAAATCTACGCTCAATTTCGTTCGTGTGTGCTAAGTTGATAACAGGCGAGACTCATAGGAATGCGAATCGATGCAGAGCCCGGTAGCCCATCTGAGCTGGTGAGTCGATATGACTGCCTACCTGTCACACATATGATTCATCACTGATCTCGTTCTTCTGCTCCTGCGTAGTCTCCCGGTTGGGTGGAGCAGCAAGATGCAGTGTGAGCCGTCAATCCCTCGATCTTGCAAAGTGATGCTGTACCCATGTTACTGACTGACTATGGCTGCTTGTCCTCTACTTTGGCGACGTCTCCTGAACGGCCACGATGTTGGAATGTGTGACGTCCGCGGCCGTATGACCGGATTGCATTTCTGCTGTGTTGCCGAAGCAGCTCTGGAAGAGTATACTGGTTACACCTCCCCACGGACAGGATCTCGTATCGTCGACCTAGACGGCCTCTGCCTTTGGAGCCACTTCATCGTAATCTCGGAAGAGCTGGAGAAACTACTAGTACAACTGTCGACGGCCCTGGTTCGCCTCGCAATGCCGACGCCGCTGCATCCGGGTCAGCTGGCCATCGACCACGCCCAGATGCTGGTACTTCTCTTCCAGGGATCTCTCGTGCACTAAGAACCACTAGGCCGCTGGCTATGCAGACAAGAGTGGATTCATCTTCCTCCATGTCGAGTACAGGCTCTGGAGTCCGCAGTCCTCCGCCTCCGTATGAATCCATGCCGACTGCAACTGGGAACGTGCTGCCTCCTCCATTGGTACCTCTATTGGTATCATCAGCGAGCTCTCCCCGGCTTGAAGATGCACACACAAGCCCTCGCACTGCTATTAGCTTCACGAACCCATCTGGCGGATCAGCAAGCAGGCAGCTGCCAGATATTGCAGCCACGTGGCCAACACCTCAGCCACGTATAACTGTCGCAACACAGACTTCACCCGCCATGCGCTCACCACTATCGAACAGCAGGAGTCGACCTCCAGTGACAATGCCCAGTCCGCGAAATTCTCTTGGACTTGCATCCAGTCCTGCACATGCAGCTTTACGTCCTCCAGCTCCCAACTTATCGTTAGCGACGACACCTTCGTTGTCTCATGACAATACGCCTCGTTGGAATACATCTCCTGTACCGAGACTCCCGCCTTTACCCCCTGTTCCAACGCAATTGAGGGCTGAAAGCCGCATGAACCTGCCTACCAGGAGCGCATCTGCTCAGTTCCCATCAGCAATGCAGAATGAAGCAATGCATCGACCTGTAAGATCAAGCTCGGAAACTGTACAATCGTTATCTACCTTGCATCCGATAGAAGGATCCTCATTTGATCTCAACAATCCATTCTTGTCGGGACCCGCGACGATGGATGGGCCCGTCAGGGGGAGGAATCCAAACTCTGCTGGACACTCAGCTTCACCTACCCCTCTGTCGCCTTCAGCCCGGTCTGATCGATCAATTAATAGCGGAACGACTGTTGCTATCGACTCAGATAGTGATGCAGATGGCAGTGCAGGCCGAACCTCGACGGGTCATCATGATGAGAGGCGCCAGCTGTCATCCGATACTTGGCCGGACACCTTACCTCAGCATACGAACCAGATCACACCCATTCCTCGAAATCAAGAAGTCACACGATCATCTCCGACATCAGTTCCCGCTGCCTCACTCGAACGAGAGAGAAGGCCATATGCTGCTGTACTTCCTACTCCAGCATTATCTCTGACACCTCGACAAGGTCGTACTCGGCCTGGAGCGAGAGCTTCTGACCGAGGTGACTGGAGAAATCGTACATCTTTCCCATCGCCTAGCAACACCACACGAACTGGTTTGACCCCAGATATAGAGGAATTGAGCAGCTTCTCCAACTCCCCAAGACAGCCAGCTACGGTAGCCGGGCGCTCTAGTACCTTTCCCAGATCCACCGTTATGCATAACATCTTGGGGCCAGACGCTGCCGACTCATTCAGAGGCTCATATACGCCGAATGATAAGGCGGCTACCGAACAGGCGATCCAAAACGCTATGCCTAACCCTGAGATTCGCTCGCGGTCGACTCACCAAACAGGTACGCCCACCTACGTAGAGCTGGAAGCTGCCGAAAATTATGCCAGAGACCTTGAAGCCAGACTATCTTCGACTTCGTCTCGCGAACAAAGTTTACTCAATGAAATTTGGGGAATCAAACTGGAAAAAGCGAAAGGAAGATAGATGACCTACAGCAAAAGCTGGTCGCACTCAAAAGAAGAGATGCGAGCTTGGAGAGAGAATTAGACCAAGAGAAGCAGGAGTTGCAAGATTGGGATATCGCAAGACTCGATGTAGGCATTATGCGAGATCTGGGGAAAATGACTGAAGCGGAATATGCTAGGTTGAAGAGAGGTAAGCCAGCCTACCCCCAAATTGTTCGGTTGTGATATCCTGAATACTTGCCATACAGAGCTAGACCGCGAGATGACTATCGACGAGCTGCGGGAGCGCCTGCACTCGTGTGAACCGTTATATTATGATCACGATCCTTTCGATCCGGCCGGCAGATACTTGCCTAAAAGTCAAAAGCATCGCCGCCCTTTTCGAGGTGACCTGTACCGGTCTGATTCGCCAGGGATCTACACTTCTTCGGATCTCGACGGGCCTACTAGTCAGCCTTACCTGCACCCGCTTTGCTCTTGTATCACTTTGCAAGGCAGCAGCACTTGTCGTAAACCTTACACGCATCGTCTTCAGAACACCATCAACAAGTACAGCCGGCCTAGCGACTCAGTACTCTTCGATGACGAATACGGTAACGACTTGAGGCCGCTCATGGACGATCATCCGACCTCTGGATACTCATCGGAAGACGAAGGATTGTTTTCAACGCCTAGGTTTACTCCGGGTTCACCCTTGTCAAGAAGGCGATCTACGTCAGCATTACAGCCTCGACCTATTCTACGGCGAGTAAATTCGCATACACGACCGCTACAAAAGCCTGAAAGCATTTGAAGATGAAGAAGATCTCGGCGATGCGGGTGAAAGCATGTTTACAATCAGGCCTGGCTTTCTCTCTTCACCACATAGCTTCTTCTAGAGTAATACAAGAGCAAGCTTTCCTTCTGTACATTGCAAGATCGAGAACCGTTCCTGTCGGTCATTCAAGCTCAAGGAGGAAAGTTCACGAAATTTAAAAATTCTCCTTCATGAATACAAATTTGGTACCATCTTTCTTGCTTGAACTCCAATTCTTGCACATATTGTGTAATGAGGTTCCGAGCGCTTTAGGTCCACAATAAAGTGTGCCAACCCTAAGATGGATAGAAAGGCTGGGTCAGTCTCACTTCTCCAAGAGGCCACCCTCAGTCGAGACAGCTCACTCGGTATTTGGATGTTTATCTTTGATATTCGAAAAGATGGTGTTCCAGTTAGGCCGACCATAATGAGTCGGCGCCCGAAGACCCGTAATGGCGTCCTTATCACTACCGACATCCTCGAGCATTATGTTCTAGAGACAATGCCGTAGACTCGTCATCGATAAGCGTGGACGCAATGCTTGATTACAGGGGGGCTCACCGTAAGATCGTCATTCTTCATTGCCTGTGTGACATATGTCATAATCTCGATATTCTGTAGAATTCGTCGCAACCATCAGCTTCTCCATGCTATCCTCAGACGGTATTGAGAAAACTAGACATACTCCATTTATATCTTGAGCTTCTATAGCCGCCAAGAGGGATCTGAACCAGGATACGGAAACGGCTGCAAATCCAAAGAAGGAGATGTTCGGTATTTCAGAGTAAGCTCAAATACCACTACATGATAGCGGAATTGAAGCTCACTGTCTCGACAGATATGTATAAAGTAGATCTTACTCAAAAGAGTCTTTTTCCCAGGTCGTGGATAGTTCATTCGATACCAAATCGACTTCAGAATCGATGCGAAGGGAGTGACTAGATTATTTGACTGAGTATCAAGAATGTATTCGAGTCGCTGCAGCTCAACTCGACAACTTACCTCCGATGCCAGCCGCACATAGCATGACGACTTCGAACTCTGCGAAGATGACAGAGTCAAGTGGTCAGCCATATCCTCCTGATGACAATCACAACTTATCCAGCTCGTCTTACTGTGATAATCCCTGCTTACACGCAGGCATACGAGGGGTTGCATCAGTTTCAGGCTGAACCTGCCCTGAAGGGAATGTGGTAGATTTTGCTCACTCGCTAGCACTTCCGAAGGGCCCGTCAATCATGATCCTCGGCAATACTTTTCTATCCGGAACGTTCTTAATCAGAACGTTATCGACTCTCCCTTGCCCAGTGCTCGCATCATTATCAAGTACTTCAATCCTCTCTCTTCCTTTACCAGATCCGTTTAAATCACATCCAATAGCAGTAGCGAACGATCTAGTCCAATCACCTACAATCTTAAAATTAACAGAAATGAAATCTTCTTCTGGTGCTGAAGTTAATGTGAATGGATGCCATTGAAAATATGATATTTGAGGACAATTTATAAAAATATATTGACCTGCTTTAGGATCTATTTTATCTTTCTTGATTTGTACTTCAACCACATCACCTGGATGTTCTGTTCAAATTCAAGTAGTATTTATAAGAGTAGTAACAGAAGGTTTTTCAATTGTCAGTAGATGAACGGTTTTTGGCCAGGACGTTGAAAGAGACGAATTTCCACAAACTTACGAACTATTTTACTTATATAAGTACAATGACGACTTCTAACTTCCCTTAATATTCTCTCGTACACGAATAAAATACCCGAAATGGCAAAATATTTCCAAAAAACACCAACTTGTTAATAATCACATGTTTTGGTATTGTCATTTGGAATCATACAAAACATTCCATGGAGTTGCCATAGTGCGAAGAAGAATATGACTGTTTGAATTCAATCGCCAGATATTGCATCATCGTTAGTTAATCGATAGTCATTCGTTGTGCCTTAAGAACACTGTGTGGCTATAGAGCTGAAAAGATAGTGCATGCTCAGAAAAGAAAACAAACGACTCACATAGATGATGGGAATACCAAAAACGATTGAAATGTTTTCTTTTGCGTTTTTCAATAGCGAACCAGATTATGATAAGGAGTATGACGATCATAAGCCAACCTGTTACGCCCTGAAAAAGACCCAGAAGAATTAGTCAGCAGAACAATCACTCTCATTTGCAGTGAGTTCTGTTTTTCATAGCGACGTCCCACAGATGGGATTGACTTACCGGACCAGTGGTGAAATTTGCTTTCAGAAAGCCGATAGCTCCGGTATTAGTCACTTTCGCCAAGAGGTAAAAATTCCTCATATGAGCAGCGGTATGTAAGATGGTAAAGAACAATACACCCCATCCTATAGATTTATGGAATGTTATACTAAGGATTACGTGGACAGAAGCGCAGAACTAGTCAGATGTGGGCTACGTTATCAAGTTTTTATATTGGCTCACTTGGCATCCAATGGGATCAAACTGTTAAGTTGTGTACTTCTAAGGACAGTTAGGAAGTTCCTGCATACTGGAAGTAACAAAATTGCTACTTCAAGATGCAATACTAAAGCACAAGAACGAGCTATTACGAATGACCATCCGAATGTATTTCTTGCTGTGGTGAGATTGTCTGCGAGAAGCAAAGGCGATTCACCTCAGCTGTTGAGGAAAGCCCGATTGTGACGTTAGAACATACCTTTCAATGAATAATGAACCATGCCTAGTGCGAATACTAGAGCATGAATGAATAACCAACAAGCGAAAAAAGTACGCCTTCCACCTTCATTACTAAATAGTCGTTTGAGAATTTGGATCCCTTTTTCGCTTTTATTCAGAGCTTGACTATAATTGGTATCGGATCTGGCACGCTGCATGATACCTTGTAATCGGGTTCTTTCTGATTTGTTGCGTCGTAGATTGGGTGCTTTGGGATATATGGTAAATCCTGCATCGAAGGGGACTTTTCGAGTCGAATCTTCTTCCTCCATTCGTGCGTATGAATGCGTGAAGTCGAATGGAGATGAGTTAGAGACATCTTGAAGATCTAAATCTGATGGTTGAAAGCGCGATAAGTATGATGAGCCTGCTACCTTGTTCCGCACTTGGAGGGCCAAGGTGGATAGCCGGTTCATTGCGGGAGGTGGGTGGAGATTTTATCGCAGAAATGGAAGAAGAGGAGTGAATGATTAATTTATGAAGAACATCAGCTACGTGGTTTTTAATCCAGGCCCTTCTCGTTGTGGTGGCCAGGTTGCATTGCCATCTGTGGGACTCCATCGCCTTGCCGACGAGTGTCCTGACGAGGCGTTCACAAGGTGCAGGGTCAGAAGGGACATTAGGACGAGAATATCAGATAGAATCTTCTTCTTTCCTCTTGTAGGACAGGTAATGTCGGATGAGAGATTGCCGCTTGTTAGCTGTAATGTAATGTAGCAAGTTCAGTAGCTACGTAGGATAAGGCACGGCATGAGAAGTAGTCCATGGGGAGTCAGGCTGAAGATTGCCAGTCGAGTCAGGTATCTGTGTCAGTATATCTCTGCCATATGGTGTCTGCCAGGATGCAAACACTGAAATCTTCAGTGGTAATCCTCATCGACCTCAAGTCACCAGCATGATTCTCGATTATTCTTCGGTGTGGCGGCATGCAGACATGGTGTATGCGACATGCGAAGCCATTTGTACAGCGAATAGCAGCAGCATTGAGCACTGTAGGTGTAGCACAACATGTGTAGTATTCCATTGTTCCATCCTATTCTCCGCCTTCTGCCCGGATGCCCACACTTGGACTCGAGTGCCGACGTGGCGACGCGTCAAAGGCCATCGACGAGAAAGTTCACATTGGATTGGAGTGCTTGCTCTTGCTCTTTCTTTCCGACCGACTCGCCAGCACTGCACACTCGCATCAGCGCGACGTGCACATCACCTCCACCATGGCTCGCACAACCCTCAAGCCGAGGTCCGTCAAGCCTCGCTCCTCCTCGTCGTCTTCGTCCATGCTCTATCGCGCTCTGGCTTTCGCGGCTGTCGCTGTAGCGGCACTGCTCTTCATCGGCGCACCTGCACAGGTTGCTGCTCAGTCGAAGGAGAATGTGGGTTGTCTCGTTTCGTTCTCGCTTGCCTTCTTTACTCCTTGCTAACTCTCTGTCTTGCTATCCCACAGCTCGGTCCTGGTAAGTTGAATACTGCATCCGGTGCCTGGACACTGCACGACGTGTTCAATCCAAGAGCAGCAAACATGAATGGCAATACTGACGCCTGAAACTCTCTACCTCTACAACTGCGTCCCGTCTTGCAGTCATTGGGTAAGTGCACCACTCTCACCGCGCCTTTCATGGAGGATTCCCTTGCAGAGCTTCTAGCACTCTCCATGCGCGTAATCTCACACTCGACCCGGAAACCGGCTGACTTTACTATCGCAAACTTTCCCCATTTCATCACATCACAGTATTGATCTCGGTACTACATACTCATGCGTTGGGTAAGTGCAACGTTGGCTGTCGTCAACGTACTGTCCCCAGCTCGTTCCAGTGGCTGACTTGATTCCCCCTCATCTTTGCAGTGTGCAACAAAAGGGTCGCGTAGAAATCCTCACAAACGAGTAGGTGTACCGGAACAGCTTTGAAAGTCATACGGTAGTGTAACGTGCCTTGATCTGACATCGACTCCCCTTCACCCTTTGTTCTGCAGCCAAGGTAACCGTATCACACCCTCATACGTCGGTTTCGCCTCTGGATCAGGAGAGCGACTCGTCGGAGATGGAGCAAAGAATCAAGCACCACAAAATCCTGAAAATACAATTTTCGACGCAAAGAGATTAATTGGACGTCGATTTGATGATAAAGATGTTCAACGTGATGTTAAACATTACCCATTCAAGGTCGTCAATAAGGGAGATAAACCTAATATTCAAGTCAAGGTTGGAAGTGAAACAAAGACTTTTACTCCTGAAGAAGTTTCGGCTATGGTACTTGGTAAAATGAAGGAAATCGCAGAAACTTACCTTGGTCAGAAGGTTACAAACGCTGTTGTCACTGTTCCTGCGTAGTGCGTTTTCCTCATCTCGCCATATTCTTGAGGCACTTCAGTGAGATACTGACAATCTTCTCATCTGCCAACCAGCTTCAATGACGCTCAGAGACAAGCTACTAAGGACGCTGGTGTCATTGCAGGTCTCAATGTCCTCCGTATCGTCAACGAGCCTACCGCCGCCGCCATCGCATACGGTCTCAACCAATCTGGCCCTGAAAAGCAGATCATCGTCTACGATTTAGGTGGTGGTACTTTCGATGTCTCCCTTCTATCCGTTGAAGATGGTGTTTTCGAGGTTCTTGCAACTGCAGGAGATACTCACCTTGGTGGAGAGGACTTCGATAACCGTGTCATTGATCACTTTGTCAAGGTGTGGAAGAGGAAGCACGATGGTCAGGATATCACAAAGAACAAGAGAACCATGGGCAAACTCAAGAGAGAAGTCGAGAGAGCCAAGCGAACTCTATCATCGCAAATGAGCGTCAAGATGGACATTGAATCCTTCTTTGAGGGTGAAGATTTCTCGGAAACCTTAACAAGAGCTAAATTCGAGGAACTCAACATGGATCTGTTCAGAAAGACTATGAAGCCCGTTGAACAGGTTTTGAAGGATGCTGGTGTCAAGAAGGAAGATGTCGATGATATTGTCCTTGTTGGTGGTTCTACTCGTATTCCCAAAGTTCAGCAACTTCTACAAGAGTACTTCAATGGCAAGGAGCTCGCTAAGGGTATCAATCCTGATGAAGCTGTCGCTTATGGTGCAGCTGTACAAGGTGGTATCTTGGCAGGAGAAGAAGGATTAAAAGAAATGGTACTCATTGATGTTTGCCCTCTTACACTCGGTATTGAAACTACTGGAGGAGTCATGACGAAATTGATCGGAAGAAACACAGTAGTACCAACCAAGAAATCACAAATCTTCTCTACTGCAGCAGACAATCAACCTACTGTTTTAATTCAAGTTTATGAAGGTGAAAGACCAATGACAAAGGATAATAACCATCTTGGTAAATTCGAACTTAATGGTATTCCACCTGCTCCTAGAGGTGTACCTCAAATCGAGGTCACTTTTGAAGTTGATGCAAATGGTATCATGAAAGTTAGCGCTGCAGATAAGGCAACTGGTAAGAGTGAATCTATCACTATTACAAATGAAAAGGGTCGTCTATCTCAGGAGGATATTGATCGTATGATCAAGGAAGCTGAGATGTGAGTCCATTAGCGCTGCAAATTGTAAGCGAGACTTTGAAAGCTGATCGTTTACTTTGTTATTAAACAGGTACGCTGAAGAGGACGCTCAAGTACAAAAGAAGGTCGAAGCACGTAACGCACTTGAGAACTTCACTTATTCACTCAAGAATCAACTCTCAGATAGTGAAGGACTAGGTGGTAAACTAGATGATTCGGATAAAAAGACTATTCAAAATGCTATTAAATCAGCTCAAGATTGGTTAGAATCAGAAGGTCAAACTGCTTCTGCTGAAGAAATTGATGAAAGAAGAGAAGAATTAACTGCTACTGTCGCTCCTATTACTTCGAAACTTTATGGCGCTGGAGGAGCTGGTGGTGACGAAGAGATGCCATCGCATGATGAGCTATAAAAAAGGTAGCTCAGTTAAAGGCCGGTATAGTTGAAGAAGTAAGGGCAAAAAAATGTGCATGTCGATGAGACGGGACATGATCATATGAGGAGAAGGTGGGATGTTCTTACCGTGTATCAGCATCGTAAGGTCGGTTACTTTGGAGACGGATGGTCACGCCAGAACGTGGCCAGCAATCTCTCCGACTTTGCTGTTATTAGTTCGAATATCTCCCCTGACTCTTCAGATGTCAAAATCCTTGCGCTCAGCTATGTGTTCAGTATCACGCAATCGTAGATGGTCTTTTATACGAGTTTTTACGATGAAATGCAGACAAAGAAGAATGAGAACAATCTTTGGAAGCTTGCTCCGGCTCAAACTTTTCATATTGCACTGCAGCCTATTGCATTGCAAGAGATGATCTGTTTAGTCACATCTTCTTCTCCGAGAAAAGTGCTTTTGTCTTCGCTGTGCGTTCACATCAATGATGACGATGATGAGGTAATGCTACACTCTGGGCTATTTGACATGCAAAGAATGAAAAGAAAAGAAAACAGGGACCAAGTAAATATAAGCCAGGTATTCCCCTTTACGCAGGCTTTTTTGGGCCAGGGAATGCCAGGGAGTGCCGTCTCCGTCTCGCTTGTTAAGGATCACTCACTCTTTTAGCACCTGGCATTTCCGTGTCTTCTGAGCTCGCAGGTACGGCAGAATTGTTGGTTAAACTTTTGTCACCGCTCGCACCACTGGCAGCAACAGAGGATTTATTAACTAAACCTCTTAAACTAATATCATAAACTACTTCTTCCATTTTCTTAATATCATATTTCATTCCATCAAATCTTTTTCTTAATGAATCATTTTTTAAATTCAATAAACCAAATCCAGCATGTATTTCTTTACTAAATTTTGATATACGTAATGGTAATTCAAAATCTGAGTTTACGATTGAATTCGGACATAATCTTGCCTGGTAGATGGAAGTATTTTGCAGCCATAGTTTAAGCAAAACGTTAGGTATCACTGTAGTCAATTGATGGTTTCGCAACGCTAGAAGAGATGTATATGCTCACAAGCTCACTGACTAGACTGATTACGCTATGTAAGTAATCTTCGGTTGTGAGCTTGAAATGATCTGCCCATTCTGGTTTGACTGGAAGTGGCAATTTGGACACATCAGGTCAAGTTAGTATATTGTGCGAACCAATCAAAGCTGGGAAGACTTACTACCCATAGCTTCTCCGGCTTTGGTTGCATGAATGAGCTGTTCATGCTCAAGCCAGTGAATCAAGACGATGTCGAACGAAAAAGCTTGGAGTGTCCTGCCAAACATGTCAGAATACTGCATGCACAAGAGAGAAACAAGGTCAGAACGACAAGTTCATCAGCGTATTAATCAATCAGCTAAACTAGACTGACTCTGTAGAAGGAGTCTTTCGGAATCATGCTGGCTAGGGACTCGATATTCGCTTTACAAGCTGGAAGATAGTCATTTGCTTCTTTGGCCAGTGCAGCGAACTGGCTTGAGGGTATTGCATGGATGTTATTCAGACTGCAGGACACGATGAGCATATCCAATCCTTCAGTACATGGATTACATTGCGAGATAGTCTACTTACTGCGCAGACAGAGCTCGAACATTGCTGTCGAAATCGCGAACGCTATCCCTAATCTTTTCACGTAGAGCAGCTTCGTCTTCCAGAGATGCAGCTAACGTGGAGAACACCTGCAGATTCTGCTGGTACCGCTGTGAGACGCCTGCGGGAGTCGAAATAGATGCAGAGGTTGAAGATTCAGCCATGTTGTGTAATACCAATAGCTTGATAATGCTACCTGGCAGAAGATCAAGCTGTGGCCAGCATGTACACTTTTAACTGATGTAGGTGATCGGGCAGTAATCTGATTGCGCTGCTGCTGTCTATTCGCCGAAGCAGGGCTGAGCTTCGCGAGTAGTCTGTGTTAGACTCTGTTTTGTTTCTGAATCCTTGACGCTTCTTGCAGGCCTCAAGCATCCATTCGGTTTACATGTAGCCCTTTGGTGGCGAAGGTATATAGCGGCCGTCACTTGCGGAATCACTATACTGACGACGCACTGCTTGCAATACGACGTCGACTACAGACTGAGCTGGCGGTCAAGCCAGTCTTGCCTTTCTATCACGTCCCATGCTGCTTTCCTTCTCTTCAGCAACGGCAATCGAAGAAGTCGCGACCGCTGTATGGCTTCGGCTACGTTATCGGCTCCTTCGACTGCACCAACTGACAGCATACTATACCCCATTGCATCGAGCAAGATGAATCATCCTATTCCTCCACATACGAAACAACGGAAACCTGGCCCGCGACTCGAGATTCCATCTGGCGCGAGTCCATACGCTTCTGGCCCGTCGTCCTCATCCGGTGATGATGCAGACGGCAGTTCCAGCGCGAGCACCTCCCGCTCTGTACACTCGCAGAAGCCTAAGCTATCGCTCCTTGGCGTGTCTCGGACCAGCTATAATGCTGGATCAGCTTCTGGAAGTGGAAGTAGTGGCTCATCGAGTCGCGACGAACTGCTAGTCGCGCCTGCATTCGAGCATATGTCGCTTGAAGACAAGACGATGACTCCAGCATACATGCAGCAGCAGCAGCAACAGCAACAACAAGCTCAACTGCAACAGAAACCATCATCAACGCTCGGCGGCTTGAAGACGAAACCGAAACTCGCATTAGGGTCATTAGCACGAACACCATCACCTCATTTGAATGCTGCTTCGACATCAAGTGCAGCGGCTTCGGCAGCTGCAGAGGGTATGTCGAGGTCAACAAGCTTCGAAGGTGCCCTCATAGCGGAAACTAGCCATGCAAGTGTAGACGGGGACGATTATAAGCTCTGTCCGGATGCTTTGCAAGACTTAGGAAGACTAGGTGAAGGTGCTAGTGGCGAAGTGAGAAAGGTACTGCACAAGCCTAGTGGGAAAGTTATGGCCAAGAAGGTGAGAGTCAACATCATTGCACGCATTGTCTGTCTGTTAAAGCGGGAGACTTACCCGGCTGTTTGTGCCCTTGTCACAGACGATACCTGCATCACCAAATGAAGATGTTCAGAAACAGATATTGCGAGAACTGGCTTTTAATCGAGAGTGTCGAGCAGACTGGATCACGCGGTACTACGGCGCCTTCCTAGAAGATGTATGTCCATGGGAATGCGAAAAAGCAATGGCACTGATAATCTGTTGTTTTACTATAGAGCGACAGCCAAATAGCGATTTGCATGGAGTACTGTGAAGGCGGAAGTTTGGATGCTATATACCGGAGGATAAAACAAAGGCAAGGAAGGACGGGAGAAAAGGTGTTAGGAAAGGTTGCAGAAGCGGTAAGAGCCATGTAGAGTTTCTGTTACATCCGCAGTTCGCAGGTCTGACATTCCTCTTCCGTGGCTTAGGTATTACATGGCTTAGTGTATCTACACGACCGAAAAATCATTCATAGAGGTCAGTCGTAGCATCCTTAATCCCAGATAAGCACTTTTCTGATAAGATCCGTCCAATAGATATTAAACCTTCGAACATTCTTGTTACACGGACTGGGCAGTTCAAGCTGTGTGACTTTGGTATTTCAGGCGAACTTATCAATAGCATGGCTGGTACTTTCTGCGGAACGAGCTACTACATGGCTGTATGTGGACTGTCCTAACTACGTTATGGTAGCTTTCTGCTCATGCCTTACTATGGTTATGTATCGATTCGCAGCCCGAGCGGATACGAGGGTCTCGGTATACAATTACCGCAGATGTAAGTTTTGACACTGATGTAGTAAACATTTCTAGCCGTTGACGATGCTCTCGCCTCTATATCGTAGATCTGGTCTCTTGGCTTGACAATACATGAAGTCGCGATGAATCGATTCCCATTTCCACCTGAAGGCGAGCCACCTTTAGGGCCCATAGAGCTATTAACGTACATTATCAAGATGGATACGCCATTATTAGCGGATAATCCAGATGAAGGTGTTAAATGGACAAAAGCAATACAAGATTTCGTCGTTAATCAGTGTTTGGAAAAAGATCCGACAAAAAGACCTGGCCCGAAAGAATTGTTGAAACATCCTTGGATCTTGAAATCGGAGAGCTGGAAACCTAATCTTGAGCAATGGGTAGCGTCGGTATGGGAATGGTAGCTTTCTTTACGATCTCTTGTTATGGCTGGCATCAGCAGTTATAGACTAGACGTGTATCGTATACCGGACAGCATGCCTTAATCTAGCAAAAGTAGAGCATTATTACACAATCCACTCTATCTATTCGAGCAGCCAGGCAGAGGGTCGGATGAAGTGACGGGATTTAACATTCGAACGACCATGCTTATAGCGGTACTTTGTTCGTATCAGATGATTGCCGGTCTTCGTTTCAATGCGGGTCACTCGCGCACGCGAAAACGATGGCTATGTGTAAGTACGAGTCGGAATTCTAAGTGTGGTCTGCTTTGGAGCGTAATGCCGCATCGAATTAATAGCTTCAAGCTTCATTGCCTATATGAACACAGGAGGGCTCTATTTCCTATCATCAGATCTGACCTGGAGATTTGAGGGCTCGGAATCTTCATGACCTTCAATGTCAATCATTGAGGCCGTAGTGCTCAGGAGTCAGGGCTGTGTGTTCAACTGCAGGTGTGATAGACATTCCTCGCGGTCATCGTTATGATGTTGTGTGTAGGCAAGAGGCAAGTCTGAATTCAACGTCCTCAACTGTCATATCATATGAGCGATCGACGGACATGGAGCGCCCGTCAGCCTGAGAGAGCAGATTGTATAGCGAACAACCGGACTGCAGTTGACGTCCAGTTCAGCGATGAGCTCTTCGACGCCGCGTTTGTCGACCGAAGACGAGTCTGCCTCGCTGCTGCAGATTCCAGGCAGTAGAGACCAGGACGACCAAGGCGAAAGCGGTGGCTCACGACGGGGCAGCAGACAGAGCCGACGCTCTTTCCTGTCTGACATCGA